>CM075654.1:81030000-83530000 GCA_037953625.1 Crotalaria pallida | reverse complement strand
CAGGGGGGGGTTTTTTGTATTGAATATTGAATAATTGAAATCAAAACAGAATTAAATCAAAACGAAGAAACAGATAAGGAAAAGCGGATAAACCCCTTTGGCTCGCGTTCACAACTCTATCATCGGTCACAAAAGATCAATTTCTTTCCTCTTCACTGTCCAACTCGTGAGAATTAAATACTAAGCGAAAATTCAATTCTCACCCCAAAACCCAAACCTCTAATTAAGCATTAAAAGCCAAAGCATGGAGTTTTTACGAGTTTGCATAAATTAAGCATTCATACACATGGATTATCTCTATAGAATGGAACTAAGCGAACCATAACATATCAATAAGCATGAAAACAGTGAATAAAAATGAAATAGCATTAAGAACAAAACCTCAAGAGTATGTGATACATTACCAAAGGGATTTAACCTAAGAGTTTAGCCTTCCATGAAGAAAAATACCAAAAACGTGTAGAAAAAGGGAAGAGAGAGAAACCCTAGCAGCCTCCACAAGCTTGGAGAGCAAAACTAAGCCTTCTCTATGAGAGAGAATGTAAAAAACGTGAATGGAAGCTCTCTCCAGGGTTTACACGAATTTGGCTTTTTTAAATCACAAAACGGGCCTAAATCATGGGCCCAAATCCTAAGGAAAGCTTATCTCTAAATTAAATCTAAAAAATATCTTATAGATAAAATCTAAATCTTAAAAGATATAACTAAATCTCAACTAATCCTAAAGATAGATTACAATCTTCACTTCATCATATATCTTCTCTTCCAAAATTAAATCTTCATTCCCAAAATGTCCAAAAAAGCCCTTGTGCCGAATATGACCTGAAAATAGAAATAGAATTAATTAGGCTAAATAATCCCAAATTAAACAATATTCAGAATAATAGTCCAATAAACTCTAAATCACTAAATCAAGCTAAACAATGTCAAATAGGCAACAAGTATCAATAATAGGAGTAAAATAATGCAAGGAAAAATGGTAAATAAAATGCTCATCAAATACCCCCACACTTATCCTTTTGCACTCCTGGGCAAAACTAAGAATTAGGACTGAGAAAATCAATATGCACCAAAGTGAATCATGTAACAAGATTACTAAAACTAATGAATGCAAACCTTAGAGATTACATACTTCACAATGAATTCTAGGAAATGCAAAGAAATGGGCAAAATCGAGCACACGAAGAAAATAAGGACCAAAGAGTCAAGGCATTCATGACCATCATCCAATTATTTCAAATATGCAAAGAAAACCAATGACATCAAGAGGGTAGTCACAAAGATGATAGAAACTCACAAGGATCACTCAATAGTGTTTACACTCAAGTGTTTAAGGTTAATCAGTGTTTACACTCAAGGCACATCCTGAAAAACAAACACAACCATAGGCTTGACAAGCCTCTAACATCAACAATCAACACACATGCACATTAAGATCAAAAGGTCTTTTCAGGGTTGTAATGGGGCCAAGGACAAGGTAGGATAAAAATATGGGAAATGTAGCTAAAACCCAGGGAATAGAGGAGCAATGGGGAACAAGTAAAAAAAATAAGCACAATCCACCCCAGAATGAAATGGTAAACATAACAACAACCTCTAATTCCAATCCTCCATGCCTCAATCAACCTTTTATTCCATTTTTTTTTCTTTTTTTTTTCTTCTTCTTCTTTTTTTTTTTTTGAATTGCATTACATTGCAGAACTTCATGAACGAAAGAAAAGATGAAACAACAAAAATGGCATAATGAGATAAAGCCATAATTACATCACCGACCATAGAGGCAAAACCCAGAACTCACAAGAGATGAAGAACAAAGCACCTTCGCTTACTCAATACCCATTCCCAAAACAATTCCAAAGCTCCAACATTCCCTAAGGTTAGGACAATCATGGTTTTTCAGTCATAGGCTTGTAATGAGCTAAAGAACAAAGAAAAGGGATATAAAGGCTCAAAGGGGCTATCAAAGGATAAATTCATTCAAGGTAGGCTCATATGGCTAGTGGCTTATTCAAGAAAAAAAACAATGCCTAAATCATTTCAAAATGTGCATGGGAATATTAAGTATCAACAAGAGTCAAGTCAAGTTCTAGAGTGCAAGTAATCCAGAGTGCAATCACACGTGAAAGAAAAATTAGGTGGCATATATAGCAATCCACCCACAATTAAGGCTCAAATCCTCACAAAAGGGACAATTCTATCACAGTGTTACCACCTCTTAATTATCAAAAGCAACTTTACACATAGAAATGCATGAATTCAGACACAAGATACCAAGACTCTACTAAAATGAAGCAAAAACATGCAAGAAAATGCCCAAAACTTAGCAAAACCTAAAAAATCAAAGCAAAAATATGCAACCTAAACTACTCTCCCCCCCCCCACACTTAAATCACACATTGTCCTCAATGGAACACAAATAGCAGAATCAGACTGATATAGACAAGTGCAATAAAAAGAGTAAGGAAGGAGAAAAGAAGACTCCCGAAATCATGGTGGGTCAAAAATGGGGTCGACCAATGAGGCTTCCTCCACAGGTGCATCATCCAAAGAAGGGGTAGTAAGGAAAGGCTTGAGTCGGTGGCCATTGACTTTGAAGCTCTTGTCTGTTGACTCACTCTTGATCTCCACAGTGCCATAAGGAAACACCTGGGTGACTACAAACGGTCCAATCCATTTAGAGCGGAGCTTTCCACTCATGAGTCCAAGCCTAGAGTTGTAGAGCAACACTTTTTGACCAACCAAGAACTCCTTTCTGCAAATTGAGCTAAAGTTCTGAATAAACCTGCGATAGAAACCTGCATGGCCAAGAAAAGAACGCACCTCTCGCACGCAAGAGGGATAAGGCAAATGTGATATTACATGCAGCTTAGCAGGGTCAACCTCTATGCCCTTATGTGAAATAATGTGCCCTAAGACTATGCCTTGTTCTACCATAAAATGACATTTTTCAAAATTCAAGACAAGGTTAGTCTCAATGCACCTATTAAGCACCTTAGACAAACTATCAAGACATGCATCAAAAGAGGAACCATATACACTAAAATCATCCATGAATACCTCTATGCAATGCTCCAGTAAGTCATTAAAAATACTCATCATACATCTTTGAAAAGTGCCAGGAGCATTGCATAGGCCAAAAGGCATCTTCCTATAAGCAAATGTACCAAAAGGACAGGTAAATGTGGTCTTATGTTGGTCCTCTGGTGCAATACAGATTTTGGAAATAACCAGAGAAACCATCTAAGAAGCAATAGTGAGATTTACCTGCCAGGCGCTCCAACATCTGATCAATGAAGGGAAGAGGAAAGTGATCCTTGCGGGTCGCCTGGTTGAGCTTCCTATAATCAATGCAGACTCTCCAACTGTTCTGCACTCTAGTGGGAATCAGCTCATCCTTCTCATTTTTGACAACTGTCACCCCAGACTTCTTGGGAACTACTTGAACCGGGCTTACCCAAGTGCTGTCTGAAATGGGGTAGATAATGCCAGCTTGCAGCAGCTTGGTGACCTCTTTCTTCACCACATCAAGAATCTGGGGGTTCAACCGTCTCTGGGGTTGTCTTACTGGTTTAGCCCCATCCTCCAATAAAATCCGATGCATGCACATGGAGGGGCTAATACCAGGTATGTCTGCCAAAGTCCATCCTATTGCCTTTTTGTTTGCTCTAATCACATCCAGCAGTTGCTTCTCTTGATCAACAGAAAGGGAGGTAGAGATGATCACTGGAAGTTTCTGCTCAGCCTCCAAGTAAGCATATTTGAGATGAGGAGGAAGGGGCTTCAGGTCCAATAAAGGTGTCTGCATCACAGATGGAACTAAAGGAGCAGCAGAATTGGATTCTGCCGCCTGCACCTGAACAAGTGAATTAGACTCATGCAAAACAGAAATGGGATTAGCATGATCTGAATCTATATCATATGAATCAACAGATGCAGTAGCAGAATTTAAAAACTGGTCAATTTCAATGCATGCAGTGCACATTTCGGAATCAGAACATGCAGAACAAGTAAATGAGCTAGTGAAAGATGGCAAATCATAATCATGCAAAAAGTCTAGAACATGCTCATCAATCAAGTCAACATGAAAAACAGAGTGGTCATCAGAAAAATGTTTCATAGCATCAAAAATATTGAATCGAACCACACTGTCATCAAATTCCATGGAAAGTGTACCTGCATGCACATCTATCTTGGTTCGGGCTGTTTTCAAAAATGGTCTCCCTAATATGATAGGGACAGCACTACGAGAGGTGTCCTCTTCCATATCAAGAATATAAAAATCAGCAGGAAAGATAAGCTCTTCAACCCGAACCAGGACATCCTCTATCAAACCTGCGGGGTAGGCAGTAGATCTATTTGCCAAGTGAATAACCACACCCGTAGGTTGAAGGGGTCCAAGTGAAAGAGACTTGAAAACAAACATAGGCATAACATTAATAGATGCTCCTAAATCTAGCAAAGCATTCTCAAATTTAGTATTACCTATGATACAAGGCACAAAGAAAGTTCCAGGATCCTTACACTTTTCAGGAATATGAGGGACGGGTTTACCTATAAGAGCAGAGACATTTCTTCCCATGCTGATCCTCTCATTGCCCTTGAGCTTCCGTTTGTGTGTGCATAGATCCTTCAAGAACTTTGCATACCTTGGAATCTGCTTGATTGCATCAAGAAGGGGTATGTTGACTTCCACCTTCCTGAATGTGTCAAGTATCTCTTTGTCAATCTCTTCCATTTTCTTGCTTTGAGTCACCCCCCTTGGTGGGAAAGGAAGAGGAATGGGGGGTGGTTGTTGGGCAGCAGCAGGTGTTGTGCTTGTGGAAGGCTGAGCTGGATGGGATTTTCTGGTACTTGTGTGCTCACTCTCCTCGACCATTTGGCTCTTCTTGTTGGTTGAAACTAGATCATCTTTGTTGAGGTCAGATTCTGGTGTGGGTGTGACAATCTGCTTCCCTGACCTTAGACTAATGGCATTCACATTCTGGTTTGGATTGATCACTGTTTGGGATGGCAACTTGTTAGAATTCTGAGATTGCATAGTGTTGATTGCTGTTGCCATCTGTCCCATCTGATTGGTCAAAGATTGAATGGAGGCCTCTTGTCTTTGAATGGATGCTCTAGTTTCCTGTTGGAATTGGAGATTTTGCATGGTCATCTGTTTCATCAACTCTTCCAATGAAGGCTGCTGCTCAGTACTAGGAGCTGGTGGTGCAGAATTAGCCTGTTGTTGTCTCTGTTGCTGGACTGGAGGAGGTACATATGGTGGTCTAGAATTGTTCTGAAATTGAACCTGTGAAGGTTGCTGCTGATCAGACCATCTCAGGTTGGGATGGTTCCTCCAACCAGGGTTGTATCTATTGGTAGAGAGATCAAAGTTCTGTGGCTGCTGATTTCTACTGTTGAAGATGTTGGCGGCATATGCCTCAGGTTGGTCAGCACCAGTCGTGGGCTGCTGCTGCACAGAAGGGCATGCATCTGTGGGGTGCTCAGCGGATGTGCATATGCCACATAATCTAGCAGGCAGAGACAACTTCTTCTGGTTGATGGCCAATTGAGTGACCAAAGTTGTAAGTGAATCTATCTTCTGTTCAAGCTTCTCAACCTTACCAGAACTTGTGCCAACATCATTCACTCCTCTCACTATGATTGCATCGCTGTTGCCCCTTGCATGGAATTGTTGACAATTGGAAGCCATCTTCTCAATCTTGACTCTGGCTTCTAAAGCTGTCATGTCTCCTAGGGCACCACCACTTGCAGCATCAAGCATGTTTCTCTCCATGAGGTTGAGACCTTCATAGAAATATTGAATAAGCAACTGCTCTGAGATCTGATGGTGGGGGCAGCTCGCACACAGTCTCTTGAATCTCTCCCAATACTCATAGAGACTTTCTCCACTTTGTTGCCTGATATATCCTTTCGGATTGCTGTTGTTCTACATGCAGGGAAGAATTTCTCCAAAAATGCCCTCTTCAGGTCATCCCAGACTGTGATAGAACCAGGGGCCAGATCGTACAACCAATCCTTGGCTAGCCCCTCTAGGGAGTGTGGGAATGCCTTAAGACAAACATGATCCTCTTGCACATCATGTGGTTTCATAGTAGCACAGACAATATGGAACTGCTTGAGATGTTTATGAGGATCCTCACCTGCAAGACCATTAAACTTGGGCAACAAATGAATTAGTCCAGACCTTAGCTCATACAGGTCATCGGGATACTGGATGCACAAATCTTCAATAGTGAAATCAGGTGCAGCCAGCTCCCTCAATGTCCTCTCATGTGGTGGAGGTTGAGCCATATTTTCATAATAATCAGAATAAGAATCAGAATTTATAGGAATAGAAGAAAAAGAAGCAGACTCACTATGTAAAGACTCAATAGACTCACTACCTATGGACTGGTTCCTATTTTGTCTAACTAGTCTGTGATAAGTTCTATCAATTTCAGGGTTATATGGATGAAAGTAGCTTGGGTTGCCCCTAGTCATGTACAGAACACCATTAAGCATAGCAAACTGTCACTAATATACATGACCAAAATAGGCAACAAAATTTTTAATTTTTTAAATTTTTTTTATTTATTTTTTTCAGCACCCTAAAATCATGAAAACATACCACAAAAAGTTTGAGGACAAAATTCAAAAGGGAACCAAGTCAAACAATTAAATCAGAGACCAAAAACTAAGAAAATAAAACTTGTAAAATAAAAAAGAAATAGTAAAACGGCTTTTTCAGGATCCAGACGAAGGAGTTTTTTGACAAAGTCAGAAAAATCAGATTATTCAGAAAATTCCCTTCGATTTGATATAAAATTCGTCAAATTCCGAGTTACGGGTCAAAAGTTGCGACGATTTGAAGAAAGTGCTGCTAAAACTTGGAAAATTTTTCTGGAACTCACAACGAGTGATGATCTGAGTGATCGTGGTGCCTCAAAACCTTTTTATATGATAAAAGTAGTGTGGATATAAATTTTCGTGCAAAAATTCCACCCACAACTGTGTGAACTAGCAACCACAGAATCAATCAAATACACTAATTGCAACAAAATAGCAAAACAGCAAACAGTGCAACTTCAACCGGTTATCAGAATTGACTACTAGACCCTAAATCAGACACGACACACTATAATAACTATACTAACTACGACACTAACTAACTACTAATGACCTTTGGCAAGAACCGATATTCCCCGGCAACGGCGCCAAATTTGATCGAGGCCGTACCCGATACAAATAAAAACAGTTTAAGTATAGTACTAGGAAGTGACTCCTAGGTCGTCTCCCAAGGAATATCTTATCAAGCAAAAGGTCGAACACATAGTATGCATAGAAAACAGGGGGGGTTTTTTTGTATTGAATATTGAATAATTGAAATCAAAACAGAATTAAATCAAAACGAAGAAACAGATAAGGAAAAGCGGATAAACCCCTTTGGCTCGCGTTCACAACTCTATCATCGGTCACAAAAGATCAATTTCTTTCCTCTTCACTGTCCAACTCGTGAGAATTAAATACTAAGCGAAAATTCAATTCTCACCCCAAAACCCAAACCTCTAATTAAGCATTAAAAGCCAAAGCATGGAGTTTTTACGAGTTTGCATAAATTAAGCATTCATACACATGGATTATCTCTATAGAATGGAACTAAGCGAACCATAACATATCAATAAGCATGAAAACAGTGAATAAAAATGAAATAGCATTAAGAACAAAACCTCAAGAGTATGTGATACATTACCAAAGGGATTTAACCTAAGAGTTTAGCCTTCCATGAAGAAAAATACCAAAAACGTGTAGAAAAAGGGAAGAGAGAGAAACCCTAGCAGCCTCCACAAGCTTGGAGAGCAAAACTAAGCCTTCTCTATGAGAGAGAATGTAAAAAACGTGAATGGAAGCTCTCTCCAGGGTTTACACGAATTTGGCTTTTTTAAATCACAAAACGGGCCTAAATCATGGGCCCAAATCCTAAGGAAAGCTTATCTCTAAATTAAATCTAAAAAATATCTTATAGATAAAATCTAAATCTTAAAAGATATAACTAAATCTCAACTAATCCTAAAGATAGATTACAATCTTCACTTCATCATATATCTTCTCTTCCAAAATTAAATCTTCATTCCCAAAATGTCCAAAAAAGCCCTTGTGCCAAATATGACCTGAAAATAGAAATAGAATTAATTAGGCTAAATAATCCCAAATTAAACAATATTCAGAATAATAGTCCAATAAACTCTAAATCACTAAATCAAGCTAAACAATGTCAAATAGGCAACAAGTATCAATAATAGGAGTAAAATAATGCAAGGAAAAATGGTAAATAAAATGCTCATCACGGATAATGCCATCAGAACCCTTCACAAAGTCGGGCTCTTCATTGCCCGTTGCCCCTTCTAACAACTTTTGCAACTCTGAATCATCGGCTTGTCTTTCTTTAATAAGACCCATCAAGTCATTGGTAACCTGCAGCATATCTAGAACAATGCTCTTCTCTTTCACTTGCATGTTCAAGTTGAGGTCACTGAACTCTTGGATTAATTGCATCTCCTTGACCATCAGATTGCTGACATGCATAGTCTTACGACTTAGTGCATCAGCCACTACATTGGCCTTGCCCGGATGATACTGAAGATCAAAATCGTAGTCCTTTAAAAATTCCATCCACCTCCTCTGTCTCATATTCAACTCCTTTTGATCGAATAGATAGCGAAGGCTTTTCTGATCACTAAAGACTTCAAACTTTGAACCATATAGAAAATGCCTCCAGATTTTTAAGGCAAAGACTGCTGCCGCCAACTCAAGATCATGAGTGGGATAGTTCTGTTCATGTTGCCTCAACTGTTTGGACGCATAGGCTATGACTTGTCCTTGCTGCATCAACACACAATCCAACCCTTGTTTTGAAGCATCACAGTATACTACGAAGGATTGAGTCGGGTCCGGCAAAATCAACACCGGGGAACTAGTCAATCGCCTTTTAAATTCTTGGAAACTATCTTCACATTCTGGGGACCACTCAAACGGAACACCTTTCCGTGTGAGAGTAGTTAAAGGAAGGGCTAACTTAGAAAACCCTTCAATAAACCTTCTATAATACCCAGCCATCCCAAGAAAACTTCTGATCTCAGTGATGGACTTGGGTCTCTCCCACTTAAGCACCGCTTCCACCTTAGAAGGGTCAACAGCAACACCCTTCTCAGAAATGACATGCCCCAGAAAATGCACCTCATTCAACCAGAAACTACATTTAGAAAACTTTGCATAAAGCTGGTTGGCTTTGAGAACTTGCAACACCGTTCTCAGATGATCGGCATGCTCACTTGGACTCTTAGAATAGATAAGAATATCGTCGATAAATACTATGACGAAAGAATCCAGATAAGGCCTGAAGATCCTGTTCATAAAGTCCATGAAGATGGCCGGAGCATTCGTGAGACCAAAGGACATCACCACATATTCAAAATGCCCATATCTTGACCCGAATGCCGTTTTACGGATGTCCTCCTCTCGGATACGGATTTGATGGTATCCCGATCGAAGGTCAATTTTAGAAAATACGGCTGCTCCTCTTAATTGGTCCAGCAAATCATCGATGCGAGGGAGAGGATATTTGTTTTTCATAGTCACAACATTCAATTGCCTGTAGTCGATGCACATTCGGCGACTACCGTCCTTCTTTTTAACAAAAAGAATCGGAGCTCCCCAGGGTGACACACTCGGTCTAATTAAGCCCTTAGCCAAAAGTTCCTCTATCTGCTTTTTCAACTCTGCTCATTCCGGAGGTGCCATCCTATACGGGGCTATTGAAATTGGACCTGCGCCAGGCATCAGATCAATGCTAAACTCCACTTCTCTGTTCGACGGCAATCCAAGAATCTCTGCAGGAAAGACTTCCGGAAATTCGCAGACTATCGGAATCTGACTGATTTCTGCCTCCTCATTCATTTCCAGGGCAGATAAAGAAAGATCACTGATAGTAATTGATTTCTGGTGACAATCTATTAGAACATGGTGCCGAGACATCCAGTCCATGCCCAGAATGATGTCCAGTTTAGTTAGAGGTAGACAGATTAGATTTACTTTGAATTCCCGCTCCAAAACTCGAAGTGGGCAATCCAAACACATCGTTGATGTGACTACAGAAGAATTTGTGGGGGTAGAAACAGATAATTTATAAGGCATTTCTATAGCAGATAATCCTAACTTCTTCATGCAGTCGGCAGAAATAAATGAATGAGTAGCTCCACAGTCAAAGAGAATACCACAAGGAATATCATTAACATAACCGGTACCTCTAATCAGCTCATTGGCCTCAGTATCTTCTTCGCCATCTAGAGTATACACCTTGCCCTTCTGAGTCACCCGTTTGTCATTAGCTTTCTGTACCTTGGCCACATTCACCTCCTTCTTAACTGCATTTCTAGGACAATTCATCACAACGTGACCTGGCTGACCGCACCTGAAGCAGGTTAGTCCCCCCTTACTCGGATCCAATCTCCAGCAATCTCCCTTATGCTGCCTACCACAATGTGGACAAGTCGGAATAGGACCAAAGGTACTCACTACTTGGCCTATTCTAGGCTGGGAGTAAGGACCTGGTCACTGCACCGAACTCTTGCCCCTGATAGGACCTCCAGCCTTCTGTACATTTTTGTTTCTTTTCTTAGCTGCCCATTGTTTCCGGCTCTTTTCATAAGTACTAGTCATGTTGATCAATTGAGACAGGTCGGCGATGTTTTGATACTCAAAACCATCTTGATTTCAGAACGAAGTCCGGTTTCGCACTTGATGCACTTGGTCCTTTCATCAGCATCTCTATAACTTCCTTCATATCGGATCAAGTCCTCAAATCTAGCAGCGTACTCACCAACGCTCATGTTCCCTTGCATGAGCTGCAGAAAGGTTATCTCCTTCTCTCTACGAACATCCTCAGGAAAGTATTTGCCCAGAAAACGGTTCTTGAACAAATCCCAAGTGATCGCCTGGTTGTTCGCCTCCAAACCCCTCTGCATCTGTTGCCACCAGTGTTCTGCTTCACTAGTCAACATGTATTGTCCCAGCATAACCTTTTGTTCCTCCGGTGGTGCCATGGTATTCAGGATCTTTTCGATCTCTTGCAGCCAAAGTTATGCCCCATCGGGGTTGAACCCTCCTTCGAACTTCAACGGATCATTCTTTCTAAATCGCGTCAACCATCGATCGCAACTGGAGCTGGGGGTTGAGGATTCATTGCTGCCGCTGTTGCTGTTGCTGCTGCTGCGGCTGCTGCTGCTATGTTATTCCCCTGATTCTGTTGCATCTGTACCATTTGTTCCAGAATAGCTCGGATCCCGTCATTATCGATCCGTCTACCAGCCATACTGTTTAGTCATGCATAAGGCCGACAGTTAATGCTTAACAAAATAATTAATAGTATAAACATCCTATCAATAAATTCTAGACTCTAAACTATAATTATCGATTACTCGCTCGGTGAGTAATCACTGGAGTAGCTCATAACTCCAAAGGCCGAGGGAAACTGCTCTGATACCATAAATGTAACACCTAGGATTAATTACCCTTAAATACCCTTAATAAAATAGTGAATTTGAAATTTTCTTTTTAACTTATAAAAATATTCCGTCAAACGGACGGAGTTTCGTTTGTTTTTCTGACTTTCCCAAAATTGTGGTTTTCCTGTAACCTGATAAACATCAACATTTTCAAATTCCAGAAGCCATCAGGGCTATATACATATATCACAGCTAGTGCAACTTCGTGCACACGTCAGAGTAGCAAAGTATGAGACATCAGAGTTTCAGCAGATATATAAACAAGTCATGGAAAATAGTATTTTTGCCAAAAAGGACTCCTACCCAAAAGTAGTCGTCCTGGGCCCCCAAAAAGCTATGTACAATATATATACAACAAAAATAGATCAAATCACATCATCGGGCCCAGGACATTCCCATGTCCTAAAATATAGTAACTGACTCTCCCTGTGAGGGAGAGTACTCCTGCTCGGCCTGGTCAAGTGCAAGCTCTTCCTCAGTACCTGTGGAAATAGTAAGGAGTGAGTATTACACATAAAATGGGGAAGCAGTTTCCAATTACGACATAATGCTATACTAAGCCAAACACATCAAGCATTTAGATCACATCATAACAAGTCCTACACATCGCCAATCATTCACAAAATATTCATTGGTTTCACAATTCAATTATTCCCGCTTTGTTCTTAATCATTACTTTTATCAAGTCTTTTATTCTATACACTTCCATTATATTCACATTTCTTTTTATTTTGTCCCTGGTCACGACCTACTGCGTCCACACTAACGTGCTGGTCACGACTTACTGCGTCCGGATATATTTCATTTCATTCTGTCCCTGGTCACGACCTACTGCGTCCGCACCCATGCGCGGTCACGTCTTACTTCGTCCGAGTATGTTTCATTTCATTCTGTCCCTGGTCACGACCTACTGCGTCCGCACCCATGCGCGGTCCCGTCTTACTGCGTCTGGGTCTGTTTCATTTCATTCTGTCCCTGGTCGCGACCTACTGCGTCCGCACTCGCGTGACGTCTTACTGCGTCCGGGTATGTTACTTTTTCATGGTTTTAACATCATCACCTCTTAAACTTTTTATCAAGTACATTACTCTATTAAATCACAACATTAAACATCTATATTGCCAAATTATCACAATTATATATTTTAAATCAATTATCACAATCCAGGCATGTTATCAATATCATCACTATTATTCTTAATTCACTAGGTCCAATTATTAACTATCCTACGGTGCAATATACTAACTAACAATTAATACTTAATACCCATTATATGCATATCGTAAACTAAACCCCAGAGTATGGTAATACTCACTAATACCCACTCCTTACCTCAAAATATCAAGAAGTAGAAAAACCTTTGCTTGCCCTAACTCAAAACCTTGGGACTTTGAACCTCCTAAGCCTTGCTTGCCACCTCAACAAGGCTATAGCCAAATGATGATAAACAATTCTATTAGGGGGATTACAGGATGGTTGATTTTTTCCTTTCTCTTGGTCTTGATTGGAAGGCATGAAATTGAGATTTCTATATGATCAAGGGTGCATGAAAACCCTAAGGAAAACAAATGCAAACATTCACGAGTAAAGGAGAAAAGGAATGGATTCATAGCTTGACATAAGATTTCACTTACCCAAATGATGATGAGCTTGAAAATCCAAGAGGGAGAAGAGAGGGACTCGGCGTGAGAGAGAGGAAGGAAAGGGAAGGAACTTTCAACCCATTTCTTGATGCTAGCTTGGTGGGGTTTGATGATTTTGAGATTGATTTGCTCAAAAATCAAGTGTATGTGAGAAGAGGATGATGGAATTGCTCTTGGGTTTGTGAGAAATGGTGAGGGTGATGGGATGATGTTGATGATGGAGTGTGAGGGAGTGTTGGGCCCTTAGTGTTTTATTTCCTTGCCTTGAAGCCCGCCACCATCGTGTGGCCATGAATGAAACTTTGGCCCCAAGTTTGAGAATCAACGCACCAGATCTGGCCTGGTTCCGCGCACGCGCCTGGGCGCGACTTTTGGGCGCCTGAGCGCGAGAATCAGCACCAGCACACGAGCTGGTGCATGGCGCATGGAGCTGGTGCGGGTGGTAATGGCACTGGCGCGCCAATTCGCTAGCTGGTGTGCGGCTGGTGCGCCTTGGGCGCGCCTGGGCGAATGGGAGGGCGCGCCTGGGCGGTTTTTTGTCTGATTCGGTGCATGAATTGCACCCTGGTGCGCCTGGGCGTGCACCGGTGCGCCTGGGCGTGCACCAGAAATTTGAAACTTCGATTCGCCGTAACTTTTTCGTTAACCGTCGGATCGGGCCCAAATTTTTAGACAAGCTTCTTAATTCCCTAAGCTTCACATCCAACGGTGGAATTTAATTTCTTAACATCCTATAATAAATTCTTAATTTTCTCTTTTCGGTTGATTTCTAACATCTAAAACGCCGATTTAACCCCCGATTTCGCTTAGATAATTTTGCTCGATGCTACAAATGCCTCCTATACAACCCCTAGTACTTATAATTACTACTCACCTATCTCCCAAAATTCTTTAAGCCATTAATCCAATTATTTTTGGGTTTTTAACAATAATTTCTCTTAAAATAAAGCTTAGGATGTTACAGATTGTGTGTGTATGGCCGCTTATACGCAGGACTAAGACATCCCTTTTGTTATAATATTATGACATTTTGCTATCTATTTATGATGATGGAATGATATGATCTGATGTTTTATGCCTGAAATCGAAAGTGTTCATAATATAAATATTATGTTGCTCTGTTGAATAATTATGCTGATAAAATAGTGTGGAAATGTTGAAATGTCATGATGAGTATTGAAGCAGTTGAATAAAGGCAAGACTCGGCTAAGATAAAAAAGATTGTTAAAATAGTGGAAGTAAAGTAGACTTGTACAGAAAATGTAATTGGAAAGAATGAAATGCTATGTTTATGATAGAAACATGATAGTGAATTTCCCTGATGTGCACCAAGTTGGATTCGTGCTATTTGGGTTGAGTTTGTGCTGCTGTCCGAGCCCCGAAGTGTTAAGCAAAGTTTTTCAAAAACGATTAATGTGAAAGATGGATAATTAGAGGTCGAGGATCACCAAAGGGATGTATAAGGGTGACTGGTCCGAACATTAGGATTAATAAATATCCTAATAAGAATTTAAATGACATTGAATAACGCGACGGGTTGAGTGTGAAGTAGTGGAGAGGAAGATGCCCTGCTTATCTGCGGATATTCAGGAGTGTGATTATGATAGGGGAGGGTGATGACGGTGAAACGTCAAGTAACCTAGAGTAATTTTCTAGGCGGAACTAGACTATATGTGATCAGGACTTAAGACCCAAGGGATCGTAGCGTGTTCTGCAATCGAGACTAGAAAAGTACTATCGCCCCCTTGATCAAATTCGAAACGGTGAGAGGGAACATGAACGACGCGAGCAGTCGAATGGTTTTGGGCCCTTGCGGTATCGCGTAAAATATGAATTGTCTTAATGACTGGCCTGTGCGGTTGTGGCCTTGACAAATGTATTATATGTTGTTGGATTTTCTCGACTGTTCGACCTGCGTGGGTTAAGGTTCCTGTACGTCCCGTTTGCTTCTGACTAGGTTTGGGTGGATTGGAGGAGATGTATGTGTGCTAACCAAACTCCTCGATGACTTTCCTTAAGCTTCACGTGTAAATTCAATGCTCCTAATTATGGTGATTATATTTTGATGATGACAAAGTAATTAACAAATCAAGTCTTGAAGTCATTGCAACATTCACAACAACAACAAGTCAAGAAAAGAAGACAAGTGCCCAATCATTCTCAATCAAATATTATTGTAAATTTCTAATTTATGTTGAGAATGGTTGAGAGTGGGTAGAAATAGTTAGTCTCTTCTAGGAATAAAATTTTATATGACTATTAGGTTGAGATTAACTAAAATTAATACTTGAGAGGAAAAATAAAATTGAAAATTAATTTTTCTCATGTCTGATCAAAATACTCGAGTATTTTGAGAAAGACTCGAGTATATACTCGAGTATTTTGTAAAACACTCGAGTACTTGTGCCAGGTCAGCAAATATGACCGTTAGTCTTGTTCGTGCACCAATTCACTCGTGACCGACCAAAAAGAATCGAGTATTTACCAAAAGACTCGAGTATTTTTGTCCAGTCAGCAAAAATGAACGTCGGAGAGACTCAAAAAACCCAATTGAGGGCATTTGAGTCTCATCCAACCCAAGAGAGCATTTCAGAACCTTATTGTAAAATTTCTCTTTGAATTTGTGCAAGAACAAACAAGACAACAAGATCATATTGATTCAAGCTTTCTTAATTTCCTCTTCTCAAGTGTTAATTTCCAAAAAGCTCAACTTCTCACTCATATTGTCATTTTATTCCAAGTTGAGTTTTAGGCCTCAATTCATACATTGAGCTGTGCTTATTTGTGCTAATCCATTGTGAGATTAGTAATACACATACAAAAAGCTTGATTATTCAAAGTCTTGGATTGTTCCCAAGCAAACCCTAAGTGGCTTAGGGTGTTGGAGTCTTGAGAGTTTCTCAAGCACAAGACTAGGAGGTTCCTAGCCCGGTGGATTTTCTTGAAGGGAGTTCAAGGAAGCTTTGTGAAGAGTTCTTCAATCATTGGAATCAAATTGGGGTAGAAATCAAGAGTTTGGTACACTCTTGAAGGGTTAGGTTGAGTGAGGCCATTCTCAAGCAATCCTTTGTAATTTCTAACAATTTGATTATTAGTAGAAACTCCTAAGTGATTAGGAGGACTGGATGTAGCTCATTGTTGGAGTGAACCAGGATAAAATTGCTTGAGTGTTGGTTTATTGCTTTTAATCTACTTTCTAGCTCAATCAACTTAAGTCATTTCAATCTATTAGGATTTATACAATTAGGTAGCAAGTTCAAGGAATCTTGGTGTTAAAAGTTTATTTAGATTGCTTGCTAATCTGGTGGATAAGTACCTGTTTAGTATTGAATTGATTTGAGTTAAATTGCTGAATTTTCGTTTCTGGTTTTACTGCTATCTATCAAGAAAAACTCGAGTATATTTAGAAAGACTCGAGTTGTTCATCACTGAAAAACTCGAGTATTTCAAAAAAGACTCGAGTATTTCGTGTCTGATTCTAGAAAATTCAGTCTAAGCTCCATTCTTCAATTATCAATCGAAATATTTGGTATTAGTGCTTCAAATTACTATTCACCCCCCCTCTAGTATTTGCTTAGCTCGCTTGTTGGTTTCCAACATCACGGTCATCGATGGATGCGCTTCAATAAGACTTAATAAGGAAGGTTTATTAATATGATAAGATAAATTGATTAATGATGTTAAAAGAGTCATGAAAGTGTTGTGGCACTAAGGGAGCCTTTGAGCATGGAATCAAGGTGGAATATTGGTTGAGGAAAAGATTTGGAAGAGATGTTGGACATCCATGGAAGTGATAAGTTATAATGATGGGAACGACAAATGATAATAATGGAAGTGATAGTTGTGATAACAATAATGTTAGGCATTCGTAGTTGGTGTGTGCTATTACTTATTTGTTATATCTTGATATATATTGTCAGCTGTAATTCCACGCCATCGGCTTTCCGCCCGGAAGAGTTGACTCTCTCTATTTCTCTACTGTCTGTTTCTATCGGTCTTTTGTTGACCGATTAGATGGTGGACCTACGGACGGGGAAGGATCATGTTTAGAGGAGGCTCCAGCTGCAGTTCCTAAGGATAAAGGCCATTCGTCCTATTCAGTGTTTACCATGCTTTGTGGTGATGCTCTATTTTGGTTTAGGTAGAGTCTGATAACTTTGCTCAGATATCATGTAACCCTGTACTTATAATAATGTTTTCAAGCTTGATATCTGAAATAGTATTTTGATGATATATGATTATAATAAGTTGGGTTTCAAAGCGCGGTGTTGGTGACATCTCGATTTGGAACTTGACGTGTGATGTGGGGCATGAACGAATTATTTGATAATGGATATGTTTTTAAAATAAAATGTTTTACAAGACGAATTCATGCCCATGTCACTAATAAATAAATAAAAAAAATTCCCAGATTTTTACTAAATAAAAATAAATTCAAGTTACTAAATCGGGGTATTACAGTTTGTAGTTTAGAATTTTTTTAATGAGGGCATTTAAGTATTTTCACTCCTAAAGTTGGGGTTTATAATCTCAAACTCAAAAAAAATGGAAATTGCTTTTTGGCCCCCATTTTTATTTTTCAAGGACAAAAGTACCCCAAGCGTTTTAATCTTTCCGGTTCTACAAACTCGGAAAGGTAATTTCTGTACTAAAAAGACGAAGTACATTTATTTCATATTTCCGGTTTTGCTAAAACGGAATATGGTTTCTGGCTTTGTGGAACCGGAAAAATTAATAAATTTCATCTCTGTAGAGACGGAAAAGTGTGGAGTAACGAATGTACTTTGCCTATGAAGCTACCTAAGTTGATATGGGTTGATTCCTCTCTCTACTCGAGGACTCCAAACTAGATTTCAAATGTGGTTGATAGATCTTTAACCAAGGAACTGACTCATTCAGTTCAATCTCCACCATTAGATGCCTCTGTTACACTCGAGGTGCATTCCCCTTCCTTGGATCTGGACAACTGGCCACCACTTGCTAGATCTACTCTAAAGACTGTTACTTCTCCACAAAGCCGGAAACCATATTTCGTTTTAGCAAAACCAGAAATATGAAATAAATGTATTTTGTCTTTGTAGTACCAAAATTACCTTTCCGAGTTTGTAGAACCGGAAAGATTAAAATGCTTGGTGTATTTTTATCCTTGAAAAATAAAAATGGGGGACAAAAAGTCTACCATGGGGGCTAAAAACCAATTTTCAAAAAAAAAAAAAAAACCGTTTGACAGTGCAGCCCACAACTCCACAAGCCCTCTAAATGTTACGTTGTATCATTATGTTGGCAAAACACAAAATGATGACTTAAATAAAAAAGGGTCGGTTGCTCTTCTTCTTCTATTCTCTCTCTCACTTGGAAGTTTGAAGCTGCAACCATCAAAGCCCAAGTTGGAAGCTGCAACCGCCAAAGCCAAAGCACACAGTCTCTCTCTCGTGCTGGTCTCTTCTTCTGCTCTCTCTCTCTCTGTCTCTCTCTCAAGTTCCTCGTCTCTCTCTCTCTCTCACGGTTGCCGCATGTCGAAGCCGTCACCGCCGTCGAAGCCGCGATCCGCCACGAGCCCAATCGGATCCGCCGTCTATACTGATGTTTTGATATCAAATGTAATACAGGTTATTTGGGAATTAAGTCTATGAGTATGCACTGATGTTTTTATATCAAATGTAATACAGGTTATAGGCTTATAGCAATATGAAATATGGGAAAATTGAGATTTTTATTTTTTTTACTTAAATGTGGGTCGGTCGCATGCACGCCCTACCCGCATTTAGGGCGGGCAGGGCATGATATTTTGACCCTAAAAATTTATTAGGATGGGCGGGTGTTGGCAATTCGGCAAGTGTACCGATCACACAAGTAATAAAGAGTAAGTAAAATTATCGTTCCACTCGGGGATTGCAAATTGTTTCTAATTTCTTTCACCTAATTGCGATTACTATGTATAACTTGTATGGGTTTTAAGTTTAGAAAGGAATGGAGAAAAGGTAGAATGAAACAAATCAGAAACTAAAAAGGATTTAGAAGCAAATATGGAAAAGGTTATTAGGAACTTGGTTTCATTGTAGGATCAGGTTACATATAACGAAAATTTGTTTTCCAATAAATCAAAAACCCCAGAAACAATAAAAGTTAGATCCCTCCAACAATTATGTTTCTTACCAAACTTTACCCCTTAATCCCTTAAGTGAGTTAGTTTATAAGAGTTTTACAATTACCCAAAAGTATTTCTACGAGTTGAATAATTATATTGTTTGATTGAAAGGCCTAATCTTAATCCTAATTTTCCAATTAAGGTTCAGATTACCACAGCAAAACATAAAGTGATCAATTCTATGAATTGTAATTAAAACACAACCAAGCAATTGATTTGAAAGGAAAAACGTTAATTCATAAATAAACAGCCAAATTAAGATCCATACAAATCCACCTTATTCCTAACAAGAGGTTCAATTATACATATTGGGAGAAGAAATACAAGGAATGGGAAAAAATAATAATCATAGACAATAATTAATTTAACCACAAGAGATCTTCAATCTTCCAATCTTCAATCCTTGTGCATTACCTCCTTGCTCTCAATTGCAGAACAACCTCTCTTCTCTAATCCTAATTCTATTCTAATCTCTTATTTGGCTCTGAAAAGTCTTGAAAACCTAAAGGAAAAACCTATATTTAAAGTCTAAAACTAATCCCAATGGATAGGAAGCAAAACTGATCAGAAATCAGCCCAATTGGGCTTCTGCGTCGCTCGCGCGCCTAGGCGCCCATGACCTCACGCCTGGGTGCACAGGTCTGATTCTGTGCATGTTGACCGGGGGTCGCACGCCTAGGCGTGGGGATTCCACACCTGGGCGTGCCAGCTTACTGCCGACTCTGTTTCGCTCCATTCTTGCGCCATTTTCAAGTTCCTTTCATCCTCTTTTCAGATCCATAATTATTTTCCTCAATTAAGCTCCGAAAGTACCTCAAACATACACAAAACGGATCAAAATGTTCAAAGGATTCTAAATTACCTAACTTCCTAAAAACTATACAAAAATTCCTAAATTTACAAGAGAAACAAGCCAAATCCATAGTAAAAGGGAGTCTAATTCATGCTCAAAACATCATATATTGGACCCAAATCACTCCCCCAAACTTAGTATTTTGCATTTCCCAGGCAAAAGTAAACTCTAGAACACAAAACCAATTTTCTAAGTTAATATGCAAACACCTAATCTAAGACTTCAGACTCATGACTCAGACACTTTTATTCACAAGCATTAACTTCATCAAAAACAGGTTAGAAAAACAAACTCCAAAAGAACCAGAACTAGTGAACACTCTCAACCTCACTGTGTGTATCTCTCATGTGTATCAAAGGTTTTATAAATATTCACTCAAGTTCATCCAATGAAAATGTGTTACCATATGCTTGACCATAGACCCAAATCTCCACTGAAATTATTGAATACATGCAAAAATCAAAAGGTCTTAATTTTGGTTGTAACGTGGACATAGCTAAAGATGAAAGGTGGGATAAAAGAAACAAAGGATTATTACAAAGGACTAAAAATATGTAATCAAACAACATCCCTTTAACATATGAATGGAGCATTGGTTTTATAACAAATATCAACTCCAATATTTAATTCTCCTTCATTCTTTTTCATTCTCATTCTCTCTTTTCTCTTCTCTTTTTCATTATATTTTTTTTCTTTTCTTTTCTTTTCTTTTATTTTTTTGGAAGAGAAATAGAGATCACAATTAATACATTCAGCTCAACACTTTCTGAATCAACATACTCCCAATTGCACCATTCACATTCAAAGGATACAAAAAATATATAACACTAGTAGTTGTCCCGTGCAATAATGCACGGGTTTGTACACATTTTTTTTATTTATCTAATTGGTACTTGGTTTTTTTTAATAGTTAATTAGTAATGATTGTATATTAAATTTGTTGTATCAATTTAGTTATTATTAGAGTAGTTATAATAATAGAATAAAAATAAAAAAACTTAAGCAAAATTGTCCCAATATGAGATACTTATAAGTCAATTCTAATTGAGAAACACTATTTAGAATCCAAAAAAGTAGTCAAATACAATTCAAGGAACATTATTAAAAACCCTTAAAAAGTAACATTAGTAACATTATTCAACCATGCACGTAAAATAAAACTAAATATAAGAGTATGTAAGACTATGTATTGACTCTTTTTCCCTTCTTCTTCGACTTTGTTGATGAATATTGGTTTGAGACATCTTCATTAGATAAATCTTCTTTTTTCATTTATGATTCTGTTACCATTATCATGCATAAATCATTCTAGTGTCTAAAATTTTATTTGAGATTTTATGAAAGTGCCTATGCAAATAAGTTTTAATGCTATGAAAAATAGTAGTCTAAGTAAGGCCTACACTAAGGTAGAATATGCTAAAATTGGCATTTACATGTCCTTCATTTGAACCTCAAATCCTCAAGCATATACTTGATCCTATAGGTCATACTATCACAAACAAAAAACACCAATTAGGCTTTTAATAAAAAATATATATTACTCTTCAAATTTTCTACTTGAATGATTCTAGAAAGATATAACAACTTCAATCTTCAATATAAATTAATAGTTAGGATTAGCCTACATCTATATAAATCAATTCTTTCTTATACGCTTTAAAAAAGAAATTCTTTCTTATACTACCATCTCCTTTCTAATAATATATCTCAACATTGTCAATGCTTCAAATTGCAATAAGGAAGATTAGGATGACTACATAGTAAGGCTTCAAAATTTAATGAATAAAATGTGAACGAATATACATGAGAATTGATGACTTATGATAAAAAATGCAAATGAAAAATGTAATAATTTTCCAACAGAAATATGAAAAATGGGAATGATGATTGAAAATGATGATAATAAAAATACAAATTGGTAAAAATCAAAAAGCTGGATAGAATGGAATCCTTCACAACATAGATATACCATAAGAAGAAACTGACATAAGAAGTGTGAGTGACGGCTTCTAATTTCAAAAAAGAATTAAGTTAAATGGTCATACCGATCTTCACCCAAATAGCATTCATTTTCTCAAAGTTTACCCAAATAGCCTCCATCCTTTCAAACTGAGTACGAAAAGTATGTGGCCAAAATTGAGAAGATAATGAAATTATACATTTCCGAAACATGAAAACCAAAGCACCACCACTTCATGGGCATGACAATCAGAGATTTTATATATGTAAGACAAACTCAAGTTTTGTTTTTTTTATCTCTATTTTTGCCATTCACAAATTCACAAATATGTATATGCTTGTACATATGTCTACCTGCCAAGTTTCCTTCTACTTCACGTGTAACCCGCCAGACCCCCAAATAACTACTTGAAACAAACTCTACAATAATCAGCGGTTATCACATGCTGAATGTAGTTACTATTCAGAATGAGAAAGTGTAACTTGCTTGTAACTTCATTTTCAAAATTTAAAATTAAAGCATGACATGTGGCAGCATAAAATTGTAATATTTTGTAACTTTTAATGTGGAGGCTCCATTTTGAAATGGGAGAATGTGGAGCCTCCTTTGGGACATCTTTTTATACTAAAGGGAAAGATTTATGAAAAGGGTACCAAAGAAATCATATACCAATAGGCTCAAAGTGGGACACTAAGGGATAATGTTTATCAAAAATCTGTTGAAGGAAAAAAAAAACACAATCCTAAGTGCCTTAATCATCTTAATGCATGCAAACAATTATCAATCTCAAAATGGTCACCAGTCAAGTTCTAGAACCCAAAGTCAAAGTGAACACGCTCATGAAAGAAATAGGGGTTTAAGTCAAAAAAATAATATAAATCACATACCCCTTTCAAGTGTATGGGCTCAAAAATCTCACAGGCTAAATAGTCAGTTTACTAATAACTTATTCCAAAACAATTTATCAAAATAACCAGTTCTCAACAAAACTTAAAACTCAATCCAAAACAGTTTCATACAATCAATGAGTCATCATCCTAAATCAAGTATTTACATATAAAATCAGAAAAATAGTCCTAAGTCAAGAATAATCATCTACTTCTACCCAAGACACAAAGCAACACCAAATATGGGAGAACAATTCAAGTCTGAAAAATTAATTTTTATTTTGTCCACTCCCCCAAACTTAGAGGTTGGCTTGTCCTCAAGCAAACTAAACTAAAATAAAACTACAAAATAAAAATTAAAAACAAAAGCAAGGAGTTAGAAAACTTCCCTTTGTAGAACAACATTCTCTCTTGATGCACCATGGAGAATACTCCCCAAAAACTTATTCACCTGTGTCACATGAACAACTAAAAATAGTGCTAGAAGCACCTCATTAGCAGTTACATAGAAAGCTCTAAACTCTTTATTCACTAACTAACTAAAAAAATAAAAAAAATCTACACTACTACATAATTACAAAGAATCCACCAGGATCCCAAATTCTATAGGTTAATTCCCATGTGATGCAGCCATAACAAGTTTTCCCACATCCCATGGGACAAAATCTGGATGATGGTGGAGTAAGGAAGTTTTAAAAAAAAAGCTCAATCCCACCAGGGTCAAAAGGTGCATTCCTTACTCCATGCATCATCTCAGATAAGTTATTTCTTTTCCCATTCATGAAGTTAATAATTCCATGAATAAGGAAAACTGCCTTTTCAGGCTCCCTATTGTTCAACAATGATTTAGATTGATTTTGAGATTTTTCATGAAAGCACAGAGGTTGAATATAGTGGAAAAATTTTGAGTCATCCAAGCATGCAATAAATTTGACCAAATTTTTAATTGCTAGAAATTCATCATGCAAGGGTGGATCAAATTTTTCTACCATATTCAAACCTTCTATTGTTTTATTTCGGTCTAATTCCTCAAACTCATTATGCACATTCTCATTTATTTGCTCCTCCATAGGGGTTTCATTATTGGTCACATCCATCACCACCACTTTTTCCTCTCTTTAAAGACTGTAAAAAATTATTGGTGATGATTGTGACTCTTCATCTAATTGCTTTAACATATGTTCAACTTGCATTTTCATTTTCTTTGTAACATCCTGGTTTTTATCAACCTAATAATTATATTTAAGAATATTTTGCGTATATGGAAGTGACATATGAAAAATGATTTACAACTATTTTCTTAGTATATACATATATGAATATAATTATGTTGAGCTAAAATGTACATACGCATAAGTGTTTGTAAACATTTTCCTAAGTGTATGTGTATATTTATATAAATACATCTCTTTGTGGGTGTTAGTATTTGTAATTATATTCTTGTGTATATGAATGCATGTGTTGGTATTTGTGTGTGTATATGTATATATATATGTATTTAGGTTGAATTAGGATATATATATATATATGTGCTTGTGTGCATTCCTAAGTGCAAGTAATTATAATTTTTTTCTTGTGTGTATGTGTATATTTGTTTATGTGATCACATCGTTAGGTTTGGGTAGGGAAGTGTTTTTGAGTCAGTGTATATAGTAATAGTGTAGTTGATTTAAGCTATGGATTGGCGTGGTTACGATTGTGTGCCTAGGGCATTGTGTAGATTCGGGTGTCAAAGTGTTCCAGAGTCCATATAAGTGCTTTTAGTGCCTTGACCTTGATGGAGTGAGTGGATAAAGGACCCTAAGATAGAGCCTTGAGTGTAAAGATAGACCTTAGCATCTATGCTCGGAGAATTCCTTCGAACTCACGTATCGACTAAGTTCCGAAATTTAATAGGTGTGCGAGGCATTTGAGTTCAATCCGACCCTGTTGGTTATGCCTCGAGCGTGATTGGTATTAGGGTTAAGTGGTTAGAGGCTTGTCTTAAGTCGGTCGGGTTAGATCGAGTGTTTAAGAAGAGGTTAAGTCTAGAATTCGATTGTTAGTTCGTTTCGTCTTTCCGTGTTTGTGATTTATGTGTTTATTATTATTAATTTATGTTTTTGATGTTTTTGTATGTGGTAAGAGATGTTTATAAGGTGCTTAGAAAGTGGAATTTTGATAGGGTAAGTTAGTGTGTGTTAGGAATGGCTTAGAACTCTTAGAATGCATGAAAGAAGGGAAAATTTAGACCATTAATCGATTAAGAGGTCCCTTAATCGATTAATTTTCATGCCACTTTCAGCCACTAATCGAGTAAGGCTTAGCTTAATCGATTAGAATAAGTAGCACCTTCAGGCAATAATCGATTAACTCATGTTCCCATCGATTAACCTTGTGCAACTAACAGGTGTTAATCGATTAACCAAAGCGGTTAATCGATTAACCACTGTCTTCTCAGACTTAAAACACGATTTTTATGTGTTGTTGCTCATAATTTCCTTTTCTTCTGCACGAACTCTTCTTCCTCTCTCAACCCTAGGATGTTCAAATCATCATATCAACACCTAATCACATCAAATTAGCATCATGAATCACCTCCTTATCAACTCCCTATCAATCTCCATCTCTCAAATCTCATTTTAATCCCTCTCTCTCAAAAACCCCAATTACACCCCAAAACCCTAACTTACCAAAATTGAAGAGCTCTTGTTCCAGGACTAGGAAAGAAGACTTGAGGGAGTTTAAGGAGCAAGGAATTAGAGACTTAGGAGTTTAATCTCAAGGGCTTGGTAGAATGCAACTCACACCCTCACTTTCTCCTCTTCTCTTCAAAAGGTAAGGGGAGTCTCTTTTCCACACTTTGAGTTATGGATGGTTAGAGTTTATAGTAGGATTTGAGTTTAATAGTTAAATTAGAGTATGGGTACCAAAAGAATAGTTGATAAAATTGTAATAGGAGTGCTTAGAGTATTATTAATAATGTTTTTATGTTAATTGTAATGTCTATGATAAATCCCTTTGTTGTATGTTAATAAAGTAGGAAGTGAAGAAGCCTAGGAAGCTGATTTATATTATTGCACACTGAGACATACCTGAGTGTGTCGACTGATTGTTATTGATAATTGTTGTCGAACTAATTGTTATAAAAAGGACTATGTGGTTTGTAAATGAATGAATTGGAATATAATGTTTAAAAGGATAAAGAGAAAGGGAAGTGAAAATGGTTACTGATTATAGAATTGGAATTAAATAATGGAAATTGAACTCAAGTGTGAAAGTGGATTTTGTAGTAAATTGAATATGATATATTTTGTTATTCCATCCTTCGATATGATTATTATTCTTAAGTTTTTATTATGAACTATTTACTGTCCTTTTAATTCACTGTGTTGTTGAAAAGGTCTCACCCTTAGTGGTTAACATTTTAGGTACATAATCAAGAAGCTTGAAGATCAGAGTGCGCAACAGAAAAGTCGAAAGAAGAACAATTTTGTATAAGCGATGTATATTGTAATTGGGTTCCCCACGTTTTGTATAAACTTATTTTGTAAAAGTAAATTTTAAAGCTCCCTATTTTACTCTCAAAACTATTCTTCATGTATCTTTTATATAATAAAATCGGGGTGTTACAATTATGGTAACAGAGCAGTTCTTCCTTTCGACCTGAGGGAAAGTAATCCCGATCTCGCTGTGAACACTCTCATCTTAAGTTTCTTAAATAAAGGTGAGACTTATATTCAAGTGAAAATGTTAATGTCAAGTGCTTGTTGTGTATGTTTGATGCTATTGTTGAGCATAATTAGAATTGAATGTGCAAGTTGGTTGCTAAATGTTTTGTGAATAAGTGTGTGCATATTTGAAATGTGATTGTTGCATCATTATGGCCACATGTTTTAGGTTAGAAAACCCTCCCAATGGATCTATATAAATAAAGGATGAATGAGTAATACCCCTAAAACGAACTAGAAACACGTGCATTCATGGAGTAAGGTGGACCTTAGGAATTTGGGAAAGATTATCGAATCCAGGTTCTATGAACTGAAGAACCCTCCTACGGGGAGAATGTGAAGGTTCATAGAACTAGTGGCTGTGAATAGATAGTGATTTGATTGTGTTTATGAAACAATTACGGGAGTACTATAGGGGACTTTGATCACCCGAGCAGTAAACTAGTATGAGGAACCCTCCTTCGGGGAGAACGTGAAGTACTAGTTGAATTGGTGACTGGTCTGGTGCACACTATAGTAGTTCTATCGGTCACTTACCTATTTCGTGACTACGGGAGGGTGGTTCCTCCACAGTACGAAGAACCCTCCTATTGGGAGACCGTGAAGTACAAAGGGACTACATTGCATGAAGAACCCTCCTGCGGGGAGAATGTGAAGTGCAATGTAGGAAGGAATAGGGACATTTACTCCTAGTTTGTCTTTCCCAAAGTGTGGAGGGGATGTGAGGAAAAAGTTAAATTGTTATAAAAGTAGACATTGTACGAAGAACCCTCCTGCGGGGAGAATGTGATGTACAATGTCAATAAAGTTATAAAGTTAAAAAAGTGGTACATTGTATGAAAACTCTCCTGCGGGGAGAATGTGAAGTACAATGTACATAAAGTTATCAATTGTTATAAAGTGTGCATTGTGTGAAGAACCCTCCTACGGGGAGAATGTGAAGCACAATGTAAAAGAGGGATAAGTGTTATTACATTATATTGAGTTGCATTAAAAAGTGAAAGTGTTGCAAAGTGGAAAGTACAGGAAAGTGAAATGGTACTGCATTGCATTGCATTTGCATCGCATTGCATTTGCATCATATTGGGAACATTGGATTGTGCATTATCAACCTTAGTTGATAATTTATGATGATGAGTGTGAGACCCGCAATTTTACCCAATTTATTTATGCCACAATATTTTATTTTTATTTGCCAAAAAAATATTCTAATGGATTTCGTTATAAAAAGTTGGTTTTAATTATGTATATATATAGATGTGTGGCATTGAATATATATACATAAGTATAAATATAAATTTTTATGTAATAAATTAGAAAATTATTTTTGGTATGTAAATATTTGATAAATATATTTCTATCTTAGGAAAATAATGTTAGAATGCTTTTTAGCAAATGTTTTGATAATAATATGAATGTTCAAAGTTATAGTGTTATAACTTCAAAAATTCATATCTTTTTAACCATAAGTCAGAAAATTACAAATTATATGTCCAAACGATCGTATTGAAATGTAGTATTCAAAAATGTAAAAATTTTATTTTTGAGTTGATTTACAAAAAATTAGTTTCTGGATGAATTTCTATACGAATTTGAAGCTTTTGAATTATTAAAAATAGTTAGGGACCTCAAATTAATTTTTCCTTTTGGGGATCCACTTTATATATGAAAATATGATTTTAAAAATTGAAATTGAGGCCATATCTTTAACACCCCTAATTTTCGTCTCCCGAATAATAAGGAAATTAATAATAAAAGTTTTATTATTAATTTATATAAATTTCCAAGTTTATGTTTTGTATTTAATTAGCCTGAAATATAAAAATTAATTGAAATATTTTTATATGGCAAATAAATGCAAAATATAATAATATTGCATTTTAGTCCTTGGATTAGGACCTAAATGTAATATTGAAAAGGTTCTTGAAGGGAAAGATTTAAAAATATTAATTTTTAAATTTTGTACTAATCTAACCGGTTAGACGATGAACCCAAAAACTGGGTTAGTGGATTTTGATGAGTAATCACTTGATTAATCACGGAATCGCCACGATTACAGCCTTAGATTATTGGAAGCACACGCGCCAACATGCATGCTACCTTAATTTGCCTATAAATTGTGGAAATTCTGAGGAATTTGATGTTGATTGCTGCATGTTTGGGTTGAAGAAGGGCTATTAGGGTTTCTATTTCGTTCAGAGAAATTCTCCTTCTTCTTTGAGAGTGAGACTGAGAGTCATACACCATTGCAAAGCTTACATCTTGAGCTTTGTAAAGACACCAAGTTTGAGAGTTGAGGTTGAGTGTGCACTACAAGAATTTGCGCGGACAGCTACGGAACGTTCCGTAGCAATTCCGTAGCAGTTCGCTAGCAATTTCGACATTGCTACAGATTAGCAACGGAACAGCTACAACACGATGCGTAGCTTAAAACACGTCGCTATTTTGCTACCGAATATTTCCGTAGCTATGCCACAGCTAAGATGTAAAATTTCGTAGCAAATCCATTGCAACATGGTAGCTGATTAGTTGCTCACTTTTGAAAAAAATGTTACTTTTCCATAGCTAATTAGCTATGAAAATTCCGTAGCTGTTCTGTAGCTAGTGTTTTTCCATTTCGTAGCAAACTTGCATCTATTTCCTAGCTGATGCATCATAGGTAGCAAAATATTCCCTAGCAATTTGGCAGCTTTTCTGTACCTCTTTTCCTAGTTATTCAGTAGCAAATCCATAGTTGCATTTCATTATAAAACTTATAGAATTAAAAATTGAATCAAGAACATGTGCAGGACATAGTTGTAAAACTCAATGATCACCAACACATAAGATCAAAAGTAATTAGGGTGCCCATAAGCCATGACTTATGGTAGAGAACCAGCTACGACTAATAAAAAGGGCGATCTAGTGCACAAGGCTCCCAGCTAAGACTTATTATGAATTTTTGACAAGAATCTGATTGTCGTACTTATTTGAAGTTTGAACATATAGCAACAAATAAATCAAGGGCTTAACTGTAATGCACTAACGGAGTATTAAGTTTTTTTACATTGTACCAAAATCATACATTGTCATATCATTAAAAATATTTCACTCTTATGATAAATTTCTTAAAAATAACTATTATGACTAAATGTCAGCTACTGTAGCAGCTTTCAAGTCGAGAGTTTTCCTGTAGTGAGTTCTTATAAGAGCAAAGGCAATTCAAGGTGAGCTATGTTTTTTACAATGTGATTGAAATTACATGGGGGATGTATAAGACTCTAGAGCAGTTTGAGGTTTACATCATTCATTTCTCTTTTGTTAATCCAACTCAATCGTGACAAACAAACTCGCAATTAGCAAAATTGTATGCATAAACTTCAACCATGACTTTTCAGAATTACCTTATCCCAATTATACACAGATTTTTGTTTCTTTATGCCAGCACCATCATCTGCAACTAGATTTAGAACAGCTACTTCCAATCTAAAATATCACATCAGTAGCAACAAACAAACACATGTAAGTAAAATTGAATCATCCATGTTGAATGTCACAATATATGAATATAACAACATACAACCAAAGATAGAACAAAAAAGGGTAAACACGATCACCCATCAATTTTACAAATAATGAGGAGCAATTAGTAATCAAGCAAGTACATATTTACCTATTTGAACCAAATTTTTCACTAGCTTTTACTGAAAGGCCTGCCTCCGTGTGCTGACAGCGAAAGCAAAATACAAGATATATGGGTAGACAAATTTTTTGTTTCAAAAGCTATAACCACCATTGTAAGATGCCATATTACATATTGGATATCTATATGATTTACTTTTGTAATCTAGATAAATATAAAGAATAGAAATATAGATAATGATTGACTTGATTTTTAGGAATTGAACTAATGTAGTAATCCTCATCCTTGAAACTCTGGCTTTCTCTTAGTACCACGTGCTGCTGAAACCAAAGGAAACAAAATCAGAAATCAATTATCAATTATTTCACTCAAAACCCTAAAATCAAACCCTGCTAAAAGAAAACCACCCTGAGCTTCACCATCACTTTTAACCTCGGAAATTCTTACAAAGATCCTATCTTAACTGTCATCAAATAGAGATCATAAGGTTGACGCATATTTCAAACAAAATGAACTTATTAGACTATTGTAAAGTTTTTTTTTTAAGGAATTAGAGAATTAGACTATTGTAAACAGAACAAGAAAGTTAGGAAATCTGTGGCTATAACTTATGATATTCACATTACCCCTCTTTCAGCAAAACACTTCAAAACTCCTAGATGGCAAGTGGCAACTGCTAAATTCAATAAAATCCAAGTTTGGCCTCATTCACCACGCGAGATTCAATTTGGTATCTATTTTGTAGCTGATTTGCTATGAAACTGCTAGGAAAATATTCCCTAGCAAAATTCCATAGCTGTCCGAGAAAATTCTTGTAGTGGTGGAAGGAGTACGAAGCTTGTTAAGATCAGTTCCAAATTCTGCAGAACCGGGGTGACTGATTTCTGAAGCTTGCTTTGAAGCTCAATTTAGGTAAGAAAATAAACCCTTTTGGTTCCAAATCTGTTCCTATTCTTAGTGCATGTTACCTAGAGCAATTTCTAACTACTTTCCCCAATTTCTTTGGCCAATCCCTATGTCAAATTTGGTGGTTTTTGGACCCTGATGCTGGAAACCGAAACTGGGAGCAGAACATAGGAATTGTTAGGAGATTGTGGATTTTCTTCAAATCCAGAGGTTATACTCATCAAAATCAACTTAGAGGTAAGGGAGAAGTCTACCTTATACTAGATTTAGACTAAAAAGCAAGTGAATTAGGATTTGAGTTAACAAAACTCAAAAAGGGCATTATGTGTGTAAAGCACAAGGGCTTAGAGGCCAAATTTCAGCTCAATGTTGTTTGAGCAAGTTTATATTGATGCATGCAAGTGATTTTAGTGTTAATATTAGAAGTTAAATGTATAAAATGTGATTTGGTGTGTTGAATTGTGTTTGTGTTGATTTTTATGCAATTTGATGCACTAAACCAATGCATGCAAAATTATATATGTTTCTGTGCTTAAACATATTTCTTGAAGGTATATGGACTCTATTAAAGGTTGAAATTTGGTTAGATTTGAGTAGTGAAGAAAATGGTTTGTTAAAACTTATGTTTTAGTGTCTGACAGCATAATCTAACCGGTTACTCGAGATTCGTAACCGGTTAGACACTATAAAAATGCAAAAGAAAATAAGTTTACAAAATCAGTACTGTGGTGTTATACATCCTACTCAAATCTAGGCCTCAATTTCATGGAAAACAATCTGAAAAACCAGTTGATCTCACTGTTATAGTTCAGATTGAAATCAAAGAGTTAATACCTTAGTGTAATGAGATAATTTCAAGAGGAAATTAGGCTCATTGAAGAATGAAGTGTGATTTAGACTTTTGAATGATCAAAACAGTGGTTTTTGAGGCATAAAACAATGTTAAACTTGTTTATGGATTGGGTAGAGAATTCAAGAAAAAGGGTTTTTCTGAATTACAATGGTAAACAGTTCAGGTCTGTAATTCTAACCGGTTAGCCTGAAACTGTAACCGGTTAGTACCTGAATCTGAAAAATAAAAAGTTAAGTTTTTGAATACCATTGGTTATGTTTTTCCCAATCTAAGCTTAAGGGCATGTCTTTGAGATAATTCAAAGGAGAATTTTTGTGCCAAAGAGTATGCCTCAAATATGTCATTCAAAAGATAAATTGGAATATTTCTAAATAACAGTAATTAATGCAAAGATAAAACCAACCCTGATATTTGTGCATCCATATAGAATGGAAGTTTGGTTGGTAGGAACGTTTATCATATTCTGGGAATATGAGGAGGGTACTCCGGGAGTACCAAATTGTAACCTACTTGATGACACATTATAGATATGTGGCCAGTGTCCGGGACATGGTTGTTATGCGTTCTTGGAACGTATACGTTTTGGGAACGTGGTGCACAGTCCGGGAGTGATGCTTATTATCCAAGTATGGTTCGGCATTACGTTCTGGGAACGAATGTCGGTGTTTCGGGAACACAAGGGTGTATTGGATGGACGTCCAAGATGGACTTTTAGAGGCCTCAGTTGTGGATAGAAAATCATGCATCATGCCACTCGCATTATAAGAGATATAATGTTGAAAATTGGTGTGCTCATATGTACTTGCATTATTCTCTATCCATGATATACTTGTGTTTGTAATTTTAGTCTTTATCAATTATGTATATGTGTATACTTACTCCCTGTGCCCTGTTTAGGTGATGGCTAGATACCTAGCTTTCATCGAGATACGCCCTATCCCTAGTGGCATATGGACGTATGAGGAGCACCGTGCCACTTTTGAGGGGGAGGTTGAGATCACTCTATACCACCCTAACCCTCTGGTGCGAGTGCGACCTCGTCGATTTAGGATCCCATTAGTCTATACTATGCATGTTCCACCATTTTATGCATATAGAGGACCACCCCCGGCTCGACCTATGCGTTGTTTTCATAGTTTTCGTTTTAGAGCTGCCACTCGTTCACATCCTTCTTCCCATAGAGTTGTCACTGAGGAGACTCCTTCTCCTGGTCCGACTGATTTCGAGAGGACTGTTTCTGCAGATCCTAGATTCAGTGGTAGGGTCTCCACATAGTCGGGTGAGGTCGAGGAGGACCCTGTGGAGGATGAGAGCGAGGAGGAGGTGTATGTCGAGCCGACTGTTTCTGCTAGAGGTGGACCCGCTGGTTCATAGGAGCTTGCATAGCGTAGATGTTTTGGATCCTAGATCCTAGGGATAGAGCGGTGGAGGATCTGAGGAGCTGCTGAGGACACTGATGACTTGCTCTGGGACTTCTACTTTTGGGATTTTGTTATATATTGTATATATCTGAGAGGTCTTAGAGTGAGGTTTTATTCATGCAGCTGGATTGTATATGTTTTTATAAACTCTTGCTATCTCGACTTATGTTACTTGCTACTGACAATACTGATGGGGTTTTTATGTTATGACATATATATATATATATGATGTTTTATTTACCTCAGCAGTGCCCCATAAGTATTACTTTTACTTCCGCGAACTCTGATTTCGATTCAAAAAGAATTCGGCAAAAAGTTTATGTTTTACATATTCAAGTCAAACTCGGGAGACAAATAATATGTTTTAAAAATTAGTACAAAGATGTTATTGGGATTAAGAAAATATTCTCTCGAGAGTCTTTTCGTAATTAAAATATTACTAAGCCGAATTCAACTAACGGTTCAGAATAAAAAGGTTTATAATCGAGCAAGTATTAATTTAAAAAGGAAAAATTTTCTAGTCCTAATTTTGATAGCAAGTATTTCAATCATTTGGAAATATTAATTATTTTCAAGATACAAAAGAGAGCGTCACACCTTTGGTGGTATCAGAGCATTGGTCCTGTTCCTCATAGCCCCGAAGATGCAGCTAAGTATGGTATTCAATGTTAATTGAATATGTTTTGAGAATGTTAGTAGCATTTATATTTTAAAAGACCTTTTTAGTAACCCAAAGTCCATAGTGCAGGTCTTTCTATGGCAACCAGAAATAGAAATATTACGAACGAAATGTTAGAACGAATCACGACAGTGCTGGAAGGTATGCAACAGCAGCCACCTCAAGGGCGAGCTGGTAATCCACCTGTTGGCAATATGGCGAATCATGATGCTAGGACTCTGTCGGAGTTCAGGAAGTGCAATCCACCAAGATTCGAAGGTGGGTACAAACCTGATGAGGCGAACAAGTGGTTGTATGAGATCAATAAGATTTTCCGAACTTTGGATTGTTCTGATGAACAGAAAGTAACCTATGCAGTTTACATGCTTCATGGGGAAGCTGAAAACTGGTGGGATCACACTGTCCAATTGTTGAATTTTGAATGGAGAACAATCAACTGGGGAGTATTTATTGAGAAATTATTTAATAAATATTTTCCAGAAGATTTAAGGAGAATGAAGGAAGTAGAATTCATGCAATTGAAGCAGGGGGAGATGAGTGTAGGAGAATATGCTGCCAAGTTTGAGGAGTTGATGAAATATTCTCCCTACTACTTGAATAACCTTGATGAGAGAAGTAAGTGTGTTAAGTTTGATGGTGGGCTGAGACCGGAGCTGAAATCTATTTTCAGTTACCAAAGGATTCAGAGTTTTCCTGCACTTGTAGATATGTGCAGAATGTATGAAGATGACAAGAAAGCTGAGTTGGTTGGAAGTCAAGGGAAAGGGGTTGGACAGAGCTATGGACCACAGAGGAAGAAGAAGTTTGATCATCGGAATAATGGTCCATATTCTCATAAGAACAAGGGTAAGGGTAAGGCTGTGACGGATAACAAGAACAAATCTCGCGATAATGCTCCATATTGCGATAAGTGTAGGCGTTATCATCATGGTTAGTTCTGCTGGTCCACAGGAGGATGTTTCAAGTGTGGCAAGCAAGGTCACTTTGCTCGTGAGTGCAAAGAATTTGCAAAGGGCGATGCAAAGGGATCTACTGGCAAGCCTGTGGTACAAGGAAGAGTGTTTACCCTGAGTGGTAATGAAGCAACCCAAACCCCGAATCTCGTGCAAGTTAACTTTCTGCTTAATAACCAACCTTGAAAAATCATGTTTGATTCTGGAGCTACACATTCTTTTGTTTCTCCGAAATGTGTGAATAGGCTGAATCTTGTTGTTTCCGATTCACCTTGCTATCTTAGTATAGATACCCCTACTGGAATACCGATTTTTACCGCTAAAGTCTATTTAGGGTGTAATGTGGAAATTTTGGGTCGTCTTTCCAAAGTAGATTTAGTTTGTCTCCCTAAGTTACAATTGGATGTGATCTTGGGTATGGATTGGTTGATGAAAAACCAAGTGATCATCAATTGTGAGGAAAAGACCATTCAATATAGGACCCTTGAACCCGAAGGTTATATGTGTTTGTTCTCGGCTTCTAGGGAAGAAGTGTCGATGCCGATAGAAGAGATCCCGGTGGTGAGAGAATTTCCGGAAGTATTTCCTGAGGAAATACCAGGATTGCCTCCGAAGCGAGAGATAGAGTTTGGGATTGATTTAGTCCCTGGAGCTGGACCCATCTCTATTGCTCCTTATGGGATGGCACCACCAGAGATGGTCGAAATGAAGAAGCAGATAGAGGAATTGCTGCAGAAGCAGATGATCAGGCCAAGCGTTTCAATTTGGGGAGCTCCATTACTGTTTGTAAAGAAGAAAGATGGGAGTATGAGAATGTGCGTGGATTACAGATAGTTAAATAAGGTCACCATTAAGAATAAGTATCCTTTGCCAAGGATTGATGACCTTATGGATCAAGTTAGGGGAGTTGCAGTATTTTCCAAGATTGATCCGAGATCGGGTTATCATCAGATCAGGATAAAGGAGGAGGATATACCCAAGACTGCATTTCGATCTCGATACGGTCGTTATGAGTATGTTGTGATGCCGTTCGGATTGACTAATGCACCTGCTATTTTCATGGATTATATGAACCGGATCTTTAGACCATATCTGGATTTATTTGTGGTGGTGTTTATTGACGATATTCTGGTCTATTCTAAGAATCTGGAAGAGCATGAAGAGCATCTCAGGATTATGTTAAAAGTCCTGAAGGAGAAGCAATTATAAGCCAAGCTTACGAAATGTGAGTTTTGGTTGAATGAAGTGAAGTTTTTGGGGCATGTAATCTCTAAAGAAGGAATTGCGGTGGACCCAGCAAAAGTAATTTCAGTGCTAAGCTGGGAACAGACCAAGACTGTGACAGAATTGAGAAGTTTCTTGGGGCTGGTGAGATACTATCGTCAGTTCATAGAAGGATTTTCCAAGATTGCATTGCCTTTGACTAAGTTGACTCGGAAGGATCAACCATTCGTGTGGGATGATCGGTGTGATGTTAGTTTCCGTGAGTTGAAGGAAAGGTTAGCATCGTCTCCTGTGTTAATCTTACCTGATCCTCACAAAAGCTTTGAAGTGTACTGTGATGCATCTAAGCAAGGTCTGGGGTGTGTATTAATGCAAGAAGGAAGAGTAGTGGCTTATGCATCGCGACAATTGAAGAATCATGAGGTGAATTACCCGACACACGATTTGGAATTGGCTGCAATCGTGTTTGCCTTAAAGATATGGAGACATCATCTCTATGGCACTACGTTCCAAGTATTTAGTGACCATAAGAGTTTGAAATATCTGTTCGACCAGAAAGAGTTGAACATGAGGCAAAGAAGATGGATGGAGTTTTTGAAAGATTATGACTTTAAACTCCACTATCATCCGGGTAAAGCAAATGTGGTTACAGACGCTTTGAGTCGGAAAGCAATCCACATAAGTGCGATGATGGTTAACGAAGTAGCTTTGATTGAGGAATTCAGAGACTTGAGCCTGTTGACACAAGTGGAGCCAACAAGTATCAAGTTAGGGATGTTGCAGATCACAAATGAGTTCTTGGAAAGAATTCAGAAGTTGCAATGAGCGGATGGAGAATTGATGGAAAAGATGAGACTAGGTTCAGAAGGAAAGGAACCTGATTTCAAGATTGGGCATGATCGAATCCTTCGTTTCAGGACAAGGATTTGTATACCAAGAGATCAGGAAGTTAGAAGACTGATTCTTGACGAAGCCCATAAGAGTCGGATGAGTATGCATCCTGGATCAACCAAAATGTATCAGGACTTGAAGAAGATGTTTTGGTGGTCTGGATTGAAAAAGGATGTTGCAGAATATGTGGCGGCGTGTTTAATTTGTCAAAAAGCTAAGGTAGAACATCAGAAACCAGGAGGACAATTGCAACCTTTGAGTATTCCCCAATGGAAGTGGGATAGCATTTCAATGGATTTTGTGTCTGGTTTGCCAAGGACAGCAGCAAATCATGATGCAATCTGGGTGATTGTGGATAGGTTAACCAAGTCGGCGCATTTTATTCCGATAAATATGCGCTATCCTTTGAACAAGCTTACCCAGATCTATATCAAGGAGGTAGTTCGTCTTCACGGAGTACCTTCGAGTATCGTGTCGGATCGAGATCCCAGATTTTCTTCGCAATGCTGGCAAAGTTTACATGATGCTATGGGAACGAGCTTGAAATTGAGTTCTGCGTATCATCCACAGACTGATGGCCAGACAGAGAGAACGATTCAGTCTTTGGAAGATGTGTTGCGGGCTTGTGCACTTGAAGAACAAGGAAGTTGGGATCAAGTGCTACCTCTTGCAGAATTCACGTACAACAACAATACAAATATAATAAGTTGATTTGAAATTAGGACTTGAAAATTTCGTTTTAAATCTCAACAAAAATCCGACAGAGTCTCCTCTGTTTATCGAACTTTCCCAAAATTAGCATTTTATAAACCTGTCAAGCAGTATAGTCCATAAAATATTTATAAACATACTAATTTGAATTTCGTGCCCTGGTAACCAAACAAAACATACTCAAGGCTTGCACGGATGAAATATAATAAAACTAAAAGAAACTCAATTGTAATAAAATAAAACAACACTATCTCTTCTAATTAGCTTACACTCCACGGGGTGGAGTGTACTCCTGCTCGGCCAATAATTGTGCAAGCTCAAACTCTGTACCTGGAAAAATGGTAAGGAGGTGAGCATTACACATAAAATAGGAATAGCAGTTTCTCATATAATATAATACCCAACTAAGCCAAGCACATCTAGCACAAATAATACATATATTCATATAACCAAGCCATATCACTCTCACATGCAAATAAAACCATTTAATTTCATACACCTATCGTTCTCCAGTTCTACCTCCCTTCAAAGCTTAATCTTTTAAAATTTTTCTTCTATTATATTGATGTCTTAGATAATATTTTACTCTCTTTAAGTTGTTTCATTTATGTTCGTTAAGTTTTGTGTGGCTATCCTCTTCGCGTACTAACCGATTCGCGTAAAATCGCAGTCGGCCCCGGTTCGCGTAAAATCGCATCCGGCCGCAGGAGGAGTAGTGTTTAGTCCCATTCGCGTACTAACCGATTCGCGTAAAATCGCAGTCGGCCCAGGTTCGCGTAAAATCGCATCCGGCTGCAAGGGATTAAATGTTTTATGTGAGTTTCCTCTTCGCGTACTAACCGATTCGCGTAAAATCGCAGTCGGCTCCGGTTAGCATAAAATCGCATCCGCCCGCAGGAGGATTAGTTTTTAGCCCCTTTCGCGTACTAACCGATCAGCGTACGCCCGCAGTCGACCCCGGCTCGCGTACACCCGCAACCGGCCGCAAGGGGAAATGTGTTTAGTCCCTTTCGCGTACTAACTGATCTGCGTACACCCGCAATCGACCCCGGTTTGCGCATAAACGCTACCGGCCGCAAGGGAGATGATGTTTAGTCCCTTTCACGTATTAACCGATCTGCGTACACTCGCAGTCGACCCCGGTTCGCGTATAAACGCTACCGGCCGCAAGGGATTATTATATGTTTGTTCTTTCTTTAAAATTTACTTCTCTCAAACACATTATTGGTTCAATTATCTTTCTCTTTTCTAATCAATAGTTAATTAAATACACTCACATTTCCCAACATTTTCAACAACAAACAACTTATGCACATATAAACACTAAACATCATATTTTAGCAAATAAAGGCATATAAGAGCACATAACATACATAACATCATCAACAGTTAATTCACATTCCAGAGTATTTCATTAATTTATTTCCTTAACTTCTAGCCTCTAATTATTCAACTTTATCACTACCCCAATATGCAAAATCCTAAAACTAACAACCAACTCTTAGCAAGCACTATATACACACCAGAAACTCATCCCTAAAATAAGGTAACACTCACTCCTTACCTTTAGACGCTTTACCCCTTATCCTTTTCGTATACCGATGCTTGAACGTATCGTGATCCGTTACTTTCGCTTGCGCTGGTCCTAAAGCTCCTACGTCATCTAACCACGCCAAAAAATTAAATATCAATCAATATAATGCGCTTTACAAAAAGGGACTTTAACTTGAAAATCGAAACAAGTTAATTTCGAAAACATTTAATTAAAATCCATAAGTCAAAGTCAAATAGGAATTTAAGCTTAGAACCACTGCTCCCTCGATAAAATAGTGCTACTTTATGTTAAACAGGAATTCAAAAGTAATATGTTTGTCAAAAAAACATTTAAGTTAATTATTTTTTAATTTCAAATCACCAAATCAAATACTAATAATACTTGACGCTATAAATTAAAACTGAAAGAGAGCATTCCTTGTTCAAGGATAAGTTAAAATTACGTTTTCTAAGTTCAATAACTACACTCCCTTTCAATTTGAATTTAAAGTCCAAGGTTTCAATCCGAATTAACGTATGCCAAATATATCGATTTGGGTTCCTAATTAACTGGTGTATTGTTTAGTTCAGGGACAATTCAACCTCACTAAACAATAACTCAATTACTTTGGGACCTAAGACCTTTAACAAAATACTTTTAAAATTAATCATTCGGCATAACGAGTAATCCGAATTCATCCCCAATCAGAGTAACTAATTAAAATTATTATAAATAGCAATTTAATTAAAATCAACATAAACTATAGTACTTATTAATTTATAGAACAATTTAATACTTCATAATTATCACCCATAACATCAAAATTAAAATTAAAATTAAAACACAACATAGAGCAATTAAAAAGGTATTAAGGATATACCCTCAAATATGGTTTTGAATGTCGGTTCGGTCAACTCGGTTCAAAGCACAACGAAAAGGCTGGCCACGGTAACGGCGATACCGGCGTCGATGACGAGAATGACAACGACATTGGATCTGAACGTGGGAAGGCGATAGAACGATCTTCGAGCTACGAGGCACCAACAAAAAGCACCGCACGACCACAGGAGGTGGATCCCACCCATGGCAGCGGCGGCGGCTCTGGTTTTCTTCTCACAGTGGTGGCTCGCGATGGGAGGAGAGGAAGGACGCACGTGGGCGCGCGGTTCCGTCAGCGAAGAAGGACGCGAGCATGGCGGCATCATGGGTGAGGCAACGACGGAGAGAGAGACCATGGCGGAGAGAGAGAAACCGACGAGGGAGGAGAGAGAGATATAGCGCCGGAGAGAGAAGGAAGCGTGAGTGAGAGAGAAAACGGTTCAGGAAGAGAGAGAGCCAAGCTTAGAGAGAGAGAAGCTCCATTGAAGAAGAAGAAAAAAAACAATGAAGAAGATGGACCAAGAAGGGGGGCGGCAGTGGTAGGACAAAAGGAAGAAGAAAAGGGTTCATACCCTTCTTTCACAGCAACACCACACGTTCTATTCTCTTTTTCTTTTTTTTTTTCAAAACATATACTTACATTTATTTATTTACCAACCAAAAATAAATATTAATATTAGGATTTTTAGCATCATATAGCTTTATATAGGAAAACTATAGAGTACGAAATTAGTTAGATACTAGGAAATAACAAAAATTTATTTAATATTGTATCTTTGTCAAAATCAAGGTAAAGAATAAAAAGTATATTATTCAAATAGGGTAATCTTTTCTAAATGAATTTACTTTAAAATACAATTAAAGGTACTTTCGTAATTAACATAATGTATTTTATGAAAATACCCAGCACTTAATTGATTGCTTTCAAGACACAATTATTTAATTCGATAAAACATATAATTATATTAGGGATTAAAATTAGGGATGTTACAATCCTTCCCCCCAAAAAGAAATTCCGTCCTCGAAATTTGACTAGAAAAAAAACGGTGAGATTAGTATTTTAAGAACCTTTGACCATCATGCTAATAAACTTAAAACCAGCAATACAAATAGCACGAAGGTCTTCTAAAATCATTCAATGTAACAGGACAAATAAAACCTTTATGGTACTAAAAATTAAGCAGTAGCAAAGAACTTCGTTGATTAGATACGTAAAAAGGTTCTCGAATTTAATCATTGAGGAAACCATCTTTCATGACAATGCCTATTAAAGAAATCATCACTTGGTGGGCAAAATGACAACTACTGTTAAGTGTGTTTCAAGCAAAATCATTTAAGTTCTCAAAACTGAAAACAATTTTAACATTAAGCAGGTGTTAACTATTGGGAGGATATGTTGACTCTTTGTCATACATGTAAAACGAATTCAAATTTCAGAGGCAACATAAAATATATTGCAAAATAGGAGCTGTAAAAACTCAACTAGACTAAGCAAAATCAGCATTATGTGCATGTTTTGAGCTCATAAACATGTTCAGCACCTAAAACGATAAAATATTCGAAAATCTTGCTGAGAATTACTTTTGTAAGAAAACATAATTCACTTATATATTCGACTGCGGTATTAATTTTGTAAAAGCTTGAAACAGAAAGAGTGACACCTCTCTTTTCTACAAGAAATAGAACATGAAATAAAATCTATGCAGGAGTTAAGATTCCAAAAAGATAGGAATTAGTAATCATGACTCAACCAATAGAGTGTCATTCCTTAAATGAATGTCAGTTTAAATACAAGGAGAAAATTGAAACTTGAAAAGAATTAAAAATTTGTTAAGCTAATGTTCAAAAACATTTTCCCTGGCATGTTAGTTTTTGAGAAACTTCTTGGAATAAGGTAAGTAACAAAATAGGTTGACATTGGCCAATACTAATATAAAAGACTTATGAATAATGTGTTAGAAAAGAAAACCTGCTTGTTGAAACTTATTTAACAATTTTCGTTCAAAAGGATATAACCAATTACTCAAAATCTAAGATTCGTCAGTTTCAAATACATGTGCATGCAGTCATGTGAAATCAGGAAACAAATTTATTTAAACTAAAAAGGCAACAAATCTAGCTTGCATTTTACATAAACTATAAAACAAAAATCCATAAACTTAAGGTCATAGAGGCTAAATAAAAAAAATCCAAGAGCAAGAGAAACTCACTATACAGCAGTGTAAGAGATAAATCTTTGGCAATTAAAGCGAATTATCATCTCATCCAACGTATTCTTCTAAGTAGATTGGAAGCAGGGTAGAAAATTTAGAGAACGTAAAAGCAACAAGTCTTCGAAGTCCATAATCGAATAAAATTGTATTCAATGAAATCAAATATCTGACACTTCATCAAAGCCAAAAACATAAACAGATGTTTTGGAAAAAGAAGAGCATATGTTTAAATTAGGATTTGGTAAATCGTATAATGTACTTTATAAAGAATTCCTTTAAGTAACAAAGAAAATGAACCCTTCCATAAGACCCTCATTTGAGAAAGAGATCACTTATGAAGATTCGGAAAAAGTATGGTTGGCGAAAGAGAACAATTATCCAAGCATTTAAGGGGAAAAATCATCTAAAATAAAAATTCAATGATCAAATCTAACGAAATATTTGAAATGACTTTTGGTTATTTTCGCTGCGCACTCTGATTTGAGGGTACTTAGGATTCTATGGAATTTAATTTAAACAAACTATTTCCCCTAGGTTCTAAGACATCACTCAACTCACAGGATATTCTGGAACTCGGAGACTTGATGATTTCACCTTCCAACAAATGTAGTCCTCAAGATGGCAAGTCTCGATTATACATTACCTTGGTGGTAAAATCACTTCGTCCTTCCTAAGTTTCAGAAATGAAATTCGAAAACATATATTGTTGCATTGTCACATTTAAAAATTGGCGTACTTACTTCAAAACCAAGGATCGTTCCTTCCCATTGGGGTAACAATTCCATGCTCTGGCCCGTTGGGGTTCTTTCACTTTCCTTAATCTCGGATTTCATCCATTTTCTAAATGTGACAACGTCCATTTTCCAAGAAATCAGGTTCATTAAGGCAAAAACTCGAGACACGTAAACCAGAATTAATTTAAGATTCAATCAAACACTATCTGCATCATTGCAAAACTCTAATATAAGGCTAGCAACTTGTTACTCTATTCATCTAACTTAGATACTAAGCTATCTATCAGTTACTCGCTTGGTGAGTAACGCAACGGGAGTTGTGAGTCCACACTCCAAGGCCGAGGAGAAACTGCTCTGATACCATAAATGTAACACCCAAACAAAAATACATCTTAATTACAAATAATTAAGTTGATTTGAAATTAGGACTTGAAAATTTCGTTTTAAATCTTAATAAAAATCAAACAGAGTCTCCTCTGTTTATCGAACTTTCCCAAAATTAGCATTTTATAAACCTGTCAACCAGTACAGTTCAGAAAATATTTATAAACATACTAATTTGAATTTCGTGCCCTGGTAACCAAACAAAACATACTCAAGGCTTGCACGGATGAAATATAATAAAACTAAAAGAAACTCAATTGTACTAAAATAAAACAACACTATCTCTTCTAATTAGCTTACACTCCACGGGGTAGAGTGTACTCCTGCTCGGCCAATAATTGTGCAAATTCAAACTCTGTACCTGGAAAAATGGTAAGGAGGTGAGCATTACACATAAAATAGGAATAGCAGTTTCTCATATGATATAATACCCAACTAAGCCAAGCACATCTAGCACAAATAATACATATATACATATAACCAAGCCATATCACTCTCACATGCAAATAAAACCATTTAATTTCATACACCTATCGTTCTCCAGTTCTACCTCCCTTCAAAGCTTAATCTTTTAAAATTTTTCTTGTATTATATTGATGTCTTAGATAATATTTTACTCTCTTTAAGTTGTTTCATTTATGTTCGTTAAGTTTTGTGTTGGTATCCTCTTCGCGTACTAACCGATTCGCGTAAAATCGCAGTCGGCCCCGGTTCGGGTAAAATCGCATCCGGCCGCAGGAGGAGTAGTGTTTAGTCCCATTCGCGTACTAACCGATTCGCGTAAAATCGCAGTCGGCCCTGGTTCGCATAAAATCGCATCCGGCCGCAAGGGATTAAATGTTTTATGTGGGTTTCCTCTTCGCGTACTAACCGATTCGCGTAAAATCGCAGTCGGCCTCGGTTCGCGTAAAATCGCATCCGGCCGCAGGAGGATTAGTTTTTAGCCCCTTTCGCGTACTAACATATCTGCATACACCCGCAGTCGACCCCGGCTCGTGTACACCCGCAACCGGCCGCAAGGGGAAATGTGTTTAGTCACTTTCGCGTACTAACCGATCTGCGTACACCCGCAGTCGACCCCAGTTCGCGCATAAACGCTACCGGCCGCAAGGGAGATGATGTTTAGTCCCTTTCGCGTACTAACTGATCTACGTACACCCGCAGTCGACCCCGGTTCGTGAATAAACGCTACCGGCCGCAAGGGATTATTATATGTATGTTCTTTCTTTAAAATTTACTTCTCTCAAACACATTATTGGTTTAGTTATCTTTCTCTTTTCTAATCAATAGTTAATTAAATACACTCACATTTCCCAACATTTTCAACAACAAACAACTTATGCACATATAAACACTAAACATCATATTTTAGCAAATAAAGGCATATAAGAGCACATAACATACATAACATCATCAACAGTTAATTCACATTCCAGAGTATTTCATTAATTTATTTCCTTAACTTCTAGCCTCTAATTATTCAACTTTATCACTACCCCAATATGCAAAATCCTAAAACTAACAACAAACTCTTAGCAAGCACTATATACACACCAGAAACTCATCCCTAAGATAAGGTAACACTCACTCCTTACCTTTAGACGCTTTACCCCTTATCCTTTTCGTATACCGATGCTTGAGCGTATCGTGATCCATTACTTTCGCTTGCGCTGGTCCTAAAGCTCCTACGTCGTCTAACCATGCCAAAAAATTAAATATCAATCAATATAATGCGCTTTACAAAAAGGGACTTTAACTTGAAAATCGAAACAAGTTAATTTCGAAAACATTTAATTAAAATCCATAAGTCAAAGTCAAATAGGAATTTAAGCTTAGAACCACTGATCCCTCGATAAAATAATGCTACTTTATGTTAAACATACACTAACTTTCAAAAGTAATATGTTAGTCAAAAATACGTTAAAGTTAATTATTTTTTAATTTCAAATCACCAAATCAAATACTAATAATACTTGACGCTATAAATTCAAAACTAAAAGAGAGCATTCCTTATTCAAGGATAAGTTAAAATTACGTTTTCTAAGTTCAATAACTACACTCCCTTTCAATTTGAATTTAAAGTCCAAGGTTTCAATCCGAATTAACGTATGCCAAATATATCGATTTGGGTTCCTAATTAACTGGTGTATTGTTTAGTTCAGGGACAATTCAACCTCACTAAACAATAACTCAATTACTTAGGGACCTAATACCTTTAACAAAATACTTTTAAAATTAATCGTTTGGCATAACGAGTAATCCGAATTCATCCCCAATCAGAGTAACTAATTAAAATTATTATAAATAGCAATTTAATTAAAATTAACATAACTATAGTACTTATTAATTTATAGAACAATTTAATACTTCATAATTATCACCCATAACATCAAAATTAATATTAAAATTAAAACATAACATAGAGCAATTAAAAAGGTATTAAGGATATACCCTCAAATATGGTTTTGAATGTCGGTTCGGTCAACTCGGTTCAAAGCACAACGAAGAGGCTGGCGACGGTAACGGCGATACCGAAGTCGATGACGAGAACGACAACGACATTGGATCTGAACGTGGGAAGGGGATAGAACGATCTTCGAGCTACGAGGCACCAACAACAAGCACCGCACAACCACAGGAGGTGGATCCCACCCATGGAAGCGGCGGCGGCTCTGGTTTTCTTCTCACAGTGGTGGCTCGCGATGGGAGGAGAGGAAGGACGCGCGTGGGCACGCGGTTCCGTCAGCGAAGAAGGACGCGAGCATGGCGGCATCATGGGTGAGGCAACGACGGAGAGAGAGACCATGGCGGAGAGAGAGAAACCGACGAGGGAGGAGAGAGAGATATAGCGTCGGAGAGAGAAGGAAGCGTGAGTGAGAGAGAAAACGGTTCAGGAAGAGAGAGAGCCAAGCTTAGAGAGAGAGAAGCTCCATTGAAGAAGAAGAAAAAAAACAATGAAGAAGATGGACCAAGAAGGGCGGCGGCGGTGGTAGGACAAAAGGAAGAAGAAAAGGGTTCATACCCTTCTTTCACAGCAACACCACACGTTCTATTCTCTTTTTCTTTTTTTTTTCAAAACATATACTTACATTTATTTATTTACCAACCAAAAATAAATATTAATATTAGGATTTTTAGCATCATATAGCTTTATATAGGAAAACTATAGAGTAAGAAATTAGTTAGATACTAGGAAATAACAAAAATTTATTTAATATTGTATCTTTGTCAAAATCAAGGTAAAGAATAAAAAGTATATTATTCAAATAGGGTAATCTTTTCTAAATGAATTTACTTTAAAATACAATTAAAGGTACTTTCGTAATTAACATAATGTATTTTATGAAAATACCCAGCACTTAATTGATTGCTTTCAAGACACAATTATTTAATTCGATAAAACTTATAATTATATTAGGGATTAAAATTAGGGATGTTACAGGAAATGTCAAACCCCGCTATGTTGGTTCCAAGTGGGGGAGAATTTAATGGTTGGACCGGAAATGATTCAGCAGACATCTGAGAAGATTAGGATGGTTCAAGAAAAGATGAAAGCGGCTCAGAGTCGGCAGAAGAGTTACGCTGATAGGAGGAGAAAACCATTAGAATTTTCGGAAGGTGACCACGTATTCCTTCGGATAGTTCCGACGAAAGGAATTAGTAGAGCCTTGAGAACTCGAAAGCTTTCGCCTAAGTGTATAGGTCCATACCAAATCCTTAAGAGAGTTGGTCCTGTTGCTTATCAACTAGCTTTACCACCCTCTCTATCCAATTTGCACAACGTCTTTCACGTTTCGCAATTGAAGAAGTATGTGCATGACCCATCAGCCATTTTGAAAATTCAACCTGACGACCTAACTTTGAAGGAAAACCTTACCTTTGATACCGGACCAGTTCAGATAGAAGATCGAGAAGTTAAGCGGCTCAGGGGAAAGGAGATACCTTTGGTTAAGGTGACATGGGAATTAGAGGAGAAGATGCGTCAAGAGTATCCGGAGTTGTTTTTGTAAGCTAGAATTTCGGGGACGAAATTCCTTTTAAGTGGGGGAGTAGTGTAACACCCCTAATTTTCGTCTCCCGAATAATAAGGAAATTAATAATAAAAGTTTTATTATTAATTTATATAAATTTCCAAGTTTATGTTTTGTATTTAATTAGCCTGAAATATAAAAATTAGTTGAAATATTTTTATATGGCAAATAAATGCAAAATATAAGAATATTGCATTTTAGTCCTTGGATTAGGACCTAAATGTAATATTGAAAAGGTTCTTGGAGGGAAAGATTTAAAAATATTAATTTTTAAATTTTGTACTAATCTAACCGGTTAGTAATGCCCTGTAACCGGTTAGACGATGAACCCAGAAACTGGGTTAGTGGATTTTGATGAGTAATCACTTGATTAATCACGGAATCGCCACGATTACAGTGTAACACCCCGATTTTCGTGATCCGAAATTAATCAGTATTAACAAAAAAAGCTGCCAAAAATAAGGCCATTTTTTTTTAACACGATGTGGGTGCACGTTTTCGCTCCTACCTGAAAACCGGGTTCTTACTTAAAACCTACCTCCACATCTTTCCAAAACGATTTCATAGTTTTTGCCCAAAACAAAAGATTAGGCTAGTTCATAAAATAAAGTAGGGCGGAATTACAAGAGCGATACATTACTTAGATAATCCTTGACACTCACATGCTTACAACCACTCAACTAATTTCCCTACTTACGACACTGCCTAATGAACACTATGGGATGAAGCTCCTGATCTTCCTTTGGTTCCTTCTTGACTCCAGAAGATGAAGCAATCTCCCTTGGCACTGATCCACCGTGCTTTGGCACCCACTGCATCCTAGCCGGAGCAGGATGAGTCTTCGGGATTTCGCAGCGCAACTTCTCTTCATAGTCCGTGTACCCACGAACAGAAACTTGTCCCAGCAGAGGTCCTAGATTCGTTCCACAGAGACGATGCTCAGGATCCGGGATCACAATCTGCGAGTCACATACCCATACCCAACCAGCCGGGGTACGCTTCCAGCCACATCCATGCTTCATCCAAGTTGAAATCTCCATGCGATACTCCATCTGCACATTGGAATACCAAGAACACAGGTACGCCAATGGGCAGGAGAGAGTTAGCGAACCGAACGACAAGTCGTCGACGTTGTGGATTTACCGCAGGCATGATATTAAGACAGCACACAATACAGACGAAGCACACACACAATACTCAAGCACAACACTCAAATCAATTATTATCTTATTATTATCTTATTATCATTATCTTCTTTCTCTCTTATTTCCAACATCTTTCATTTCCAATTCTTTTCTCATTCTCACGTCCAGACTATCCATTCTTTCCTTTCCCTTCTCAAGGGGACCCATCTATTCCTTCTTTCACACTTTCCATTCTCAACTTACTTTTCCCACTTACCAATCTTTTCTTATTAAGTCTTATTAAATTATAACCATCGATGATTAAGGGGATTTAAAGAATCATCGAGGTGCGCATCCGTTCGTAGTGAGCACTCAAGTCTCAGGTCTACATCTCCTCGGCATCCATCCTCTGGTCAGAAGCAAACAGGAGTACAGAACCTTTACCGTGCGGGCACGACAGCTGTCACACAAAAGTGGTCCCTGACCAGGAGGCCCACCCTCAAAATATAACATAACATGGCACACTGCCTCGCAGTGGCAAACAAATGCCCCACTCCAGTTCCTCTCACTGTTCTAGATTTGCATCTAGGGGGCGACAGTACAATTTCTAGTTGATCATGCAGGACGTGCCACGGCATTGGACCCAGTCCCCACCACGTTAGTGCGCCACTTGTGGAGTTGTCCCGCCTAGAAAAGTACTCTAGATTTCTTGACGTTTCACCGTCATTGTCCTCCCCTACTGCAATCCCCACCTGAGTATCCGCAGATACCCATAGTATCTTCCTCTCCACTACTACGAGTTAGGGTTAACTCTCATACCTCACCGCGTTCGCTGTTAATGTCTTTTAAGGCTTTTATCTTTTATTAACCTAATGGTCAGCTCACCCTTCGTACAACCCTTCAATGAGTCCTGACCGCTAACTTTGCATCACTTTACATTTCTCAAACTTGGCACAGAGCGGAATCACATTCATGACTCGAAACTCATCACAAATCACTTCTCCAAACAACCTCCTCATAACAATCTCTTTTCAAAACTCATTTTCAAAAATCTCTTCTTGAAATCTTCTTCAAAAACTCTTTTCACCATCTCTTTCAGAAAATCTATTTTAAAATATTTTTCTCATTTTGGGAACCCTTTTCTCAAAATTCGAAACTCTTTTAAAAAATTTCACTTCTGGGAATCCCTTTCAAAGTTTCATTTTGAAAACTCATTTTCAAAATCTCATTTTCATACAACGTTTTCCAAAACAATCCTTTTCGAAAGCTTTTCTCAAAAACTTTCTCTTCTTGAGAACTAGTGGAGGAGCAAGCTCAACTCAGACTAGTCCCAATCCAAGAAATAAAACCCCACAATTCACACCTCCCTTCTTGAGAACCAGTGGAGGAGCAAGCTCAACTCAGACCAGTCTCAATCCAGGAGACAAAACCGAAAGAGTCCCACCTCATTCCTCATCATGTTTTACTTTTAATATCACCTCCTTATTCCTTCCTCGCTCTGGCTCATTCACATGGTTAACAAGAAATCCTTTCTCACTCTCATCTCTTGTCTCATCTCAACCATCAACTTAATCCTCTTATCATTATTTCTAGTCTTAATGTCTTATCAAAGTAAGGCTGCCTTGTTCCACAAGGTCTTAGGCCAAACCAGGGATTACATCTTTTCTTGTGTCTTTTACGCTTTAATCCTCTTGATCATTATTAATTAATTCAACATCAACATATATAAACAAACATAAGCACACATCATCACACATCACACACATAAAAAAATGGTCTTTGTCTCATTCGTATAGGTGGCCACACAAAGCACACAATTGCCACTATACTACTGACGCAGAACCACTTAGTTCCGATCTTTGAGCTAATACGGAACGTCTTAATATGACACCTACTACCACGATGTCTTAGGAAAGCTACTCTCTCACCTGAGGTCCAGCAGTCTGATAAGCATGGTCTGCTCTGATCTTGTTTGCTGCCATTGCCTTAATCCGTGTCTGTAACGTTTCCCGAATTAATTAAAACACATTTTCATCAAAACTTTCCTTTATCTTAAAACATTTTTCAGTCCTTGTTGGGAAAACATCATTGTTTTCTTAGAATGACTCAAGCATTTCTTAGGACTTTAAATACTTTAAAACCATTAAAAACATCAAACAAAATGATTTAAATCCATTGGTTAGGTGGCTGGTCCGCCTTGGACAGCACCTAAACCGATTTCAAAAACACCGAAAAATTCACCGGTTTACATCCGGGTTTGTCTTAAATCAATTCCTTAAAAACAGACTTTGAGTCTCTTGAACTCAATTTAAAACATCAAAAACAACTTTAAAACAACTTGGGCAGCAAGGAAATCAATTAAAGAAGAATCCAAAACAACTCAAAAACTCTTTTTATTTCAACTACTGTCGAAAACTCAAGTAATAAAACAACTTTAAAAATCATCAACACATTCTCACAACCCAAACAAATCAAATCAAATAAATTATAAAACCAAACAAATTTCAAGACCAAGCATACACACTCACGGGCAACAACACATTTTGATCACAAAAGTCATATAAACAATTAATCAATTATGAATCAACATCTCATAAATCAAGCACACAATTTAATCACTCAATCACATGACATATTCAAAACAATTCATTTTTATAACATAATATTATTTATGCACACATAAGCACACAAACCGAATGCACACATATGAATTCACTTAGTCACAAAACTTATTCCTAATCAATTATTTCGCAAAATACATACCTTATTCTTATGTCACTTTCATGAAAAGAACACTAACCTAATTCACATGCATAGGCCGAAATCATACACACAATCCAAGACAAGATTCATGCATCATCACACACACAAAGTCATGCCATTATTTGTTCTTTCTTTTAATAACAACCGAGAGCTTAACTTCGGAAAACAATCAATCTTTAATTTACTTTTCTTAAAACAAAACAAGAATCATGCAAGGACATGGAACACATACCAAGTTCTTTCAAAAATAAAAGCATGGGTTTCATCTAAACATGACCGAATATAACATGCACAAAATAAACATATAATTTAGATCAAGAATCTCATAGAAACATAGAATATAATTCAATTTGGGTAAAATCATTTTATTTCTCTTAATTCTTCTAGAAACCGAAACATGCACAAGGGAATCATGATCTTTTTCATGAAAAATTAACATGCATGCATATAAATCATGTAGATCAAGTTATAGAAATGAACATATTAGCACCACTCAAAACAAAATCATGTTAAATGAAAAGAGGTTAAAACCGAGACAAAATTTAAAGAAAAGATAAGCATTTCATTCAAAACCAACATGCATACTTAAATCAAATATACCAAGTTATGAAAACAAACACAAGTATACAAATAGAAAATCTTTTTAAATGGGAGAGAGATCAAAACCGAGGCACACACATAAAGAGGATAGAAAGGTTTTGTTTCAAAAATCATTTTCATAACTCAAGACAAAAAAAATCAAAATCGTTCAAAATCAAAGATCAAGACATAGTTCAAAGCTTTTCATCAAAATCAACTCAAAACCGAAACATGCAAGGACAAAAATCATTTTCATGTAACATGCAAGACTAAAAATCATCAATCCATCATAGATCAATCATGGGTTTAGCACTTGAACACATAAACACTCATTGATCCACGGTTTTAAGCATAAAAATTAAGCATGCAAGAAGATTTACTCCAAGTTCACATAGATCATAAACAAATCTTTGGATCAAGAAGAAAAACATCAAGATCAATCATAAAACCTCAAGATCTAACCTAAACATTTTCAACTGAATCATCAAACATAATTTACACTTATTACAAATTAATCAAAGTCTTTAAAAAGTCCATGATTAGAAAGAAAATTACACATAAGAGCACAAAAGAGACATGCAAGAGAAGAAATAAAATTACAAGATCAAAATTAAGTCTATGGCTTCTAAGACTTCGGTTTATACCAAGAAGAAAAGATCTTCTAAACACTCCTAGCTCTTGATCTTCAAAGGCTCCTAAGTCTTGGCTTGGTCTCCTTCCTCCTTCTTCTTTCTAACCCTTACGGTTTCTCCTTCTTCTTTCTTTCTATTTTCTAAGTTTTAGTCTAAGAGTTTGAGGAGCTCTTAGAACATGTGTTTGGTGTTGGTGTTGGACGAAGAAAGTGAAGAAAATGAAGAGTGAAATGGGTGCAATAAGGCTAAGGCAAGTCTTATATAAAAATGTGTGGATTCCTATTTTGGCCTTCAAGTGATTCGGCCAAGCATCAAAGGAGAGGGGTAATTTCGGCCTTCCCTAAATTTGCATGGGTGGAGATTAGTGTTTCTTGAGGGAACAATATAGGGGACATACGGCTTAGGGTTTCATACTAGAGGGTTGAATTCTTGGTTCTCTTTTGATCTAGTTAGGGTTTCCACCTCTTGGTCATGGTTTAGTTTGGGTTTAGTTGGAGTTTAGTTGGGACTTAGTCCATTTGGTCACCACTTAGGGAACTTCTTAGGCTTCCACTCACTCACCTAAACACACGACACTCTCACACCATCACACCTATTCACTTTCATGCACACACACTCACACGACACATACACACACCTACACCTACATTCATGCATGTATTCACTCATGCTCACACCTAGCACATTCATATTCACATACACCTTCATGCATATACACACTCACTCACGTCACACACATATACATGCACATACACAATCACATTCATTCACCTAATTAAATTCCCTACATACCTTGAGCATACATATATGACCGTATAGGCCTATTCATACATTCATAGAAAATAATTCAGTCATGCATGTAAAAATTGTTCATGCCCACATAGAAAATGATAAAATTACTCATGCATGGAGATGATAATTGCACTCAAAATACCAAGCATATATTCAAGGAAAATCACTCACCATAAAATTTAAAACTCATAACCTTACTTTATGAAAATCATTCTTTAAAAATCATTAACCACTTTTAAATCACGAATAAAAGATTTTATTTAAGAGAATACTCTTAGAAAAATACTTTTCTTAAAAATAATTCTCTTTTAGAATTTAAAACCATACGAGGAAATTGAGGGATGTTACAGTCTCCCCAACTTAAAGATTTCTCGTCCCCGAGAAATTAAGTCGTGGATTAGGCAAATGGCACAGCAAGTCTTCACAACGCTTCTCGTGAGCCGTTCCTAGATGAAGAACCTCCATAGCATACTCTTTACATGTCGAACCAGGTTAAGTCTCACAGACTAACCGAAGTAGATGTCGTTCCTTCCACCGATTGTCGTCATAGCTAGCACAATCTTGGGCAAGAACCCAAAGATAAAACCAGACAAACAAACATTCACACATCTCCAAAAACACCGGGTTCAATCTAAAATCCGCATCACTTTCTACATCCTAAGGCGCTTACTATCCTATCTGCAACCACTCTTCCCTATACTTCTTCTTCTAATCCTAATGCTTTTCATCTATCACTTCTCCACTTTAACACCCAACTATAGAACAAGGAATCTAACCTTCTTCACTACCCTCTCGGACTAAGGTCAATATACATTTTCTCTCCTCCTTGTGACTCCCCAACTTTGATCGAACCCACTACTAGGCTCACTATCGTTCTATACCGTGTTTCGCAACCACCACCTAATCATTCAAGCCTAACAACTATGACACTTCTAACTCTCCAAATCAGGCTAACAAATCCTAGGGAAATGGTTGACAGGCTACGGTCTAGCAGGAAAGGTTCATGAAGAAAAGACTTGGATTCCAGCTAGGCTGACTATCTGTGTTGAGACAACTCATCAAACACGGTTTCAGGTGTAACATTCTATTTTCTTAAGGGTATCGGGTCACTACACCTATGTTTTATCTATTGATGATATCGTTCCTGATACCACTCTGTAACAATCTAAAGATACCACTCTTACTACTCTGTGGTTACGGGATTTCGTTCCTCTTGGGTTCCGGGTCTCTATGCCTCTATCTACCTTTCTATACCATCTTAACCGACAGGGTCCTTAATCTATCGCAACCGGCAATAGAAATAAACCAAGGCTTACCCCATAGAGAGACAGGGACCTAATTCTACACCCCTATCTTGCACTAGCAAGCACACACATATGCACACAAGCAAGCAAACAACACACAAGGCATGTAAGTATATGCACAAGGATTAACCACACTCTGATACCACTCTGTAACACCCCGATTTTCGTCATCCGAAATTAATCAGTATTAACAAAAAAAGCTGCCAAAAATAAGGCCATTTTTTTTTAACACGATGTGGGTGCACGTTTTCGCTCCTACCTGAAAACCGGGTTGTTACGACGTAAAACCTACCTCCACATCTTTCCAAAACGATTTCATAGTTTTTTCCCAAAACAAAAGATTAGGCTAGTTCACAAAATAAAGTAGGGCGAAATTACAGGAGCGATACATTACTTAGATAATCCTTGACACTCACATGCTTACAACCACTCAACTAATTTCCCTACTTACGACACTGCCTAATGAACACTATGGGATAAAGCTCCTGATCTTCCTTTGGTTCCTTCTTGACTCCAGAAGATGAAGCAATCTCCCTTGGCACTGATCCACCGTGCTTTGGCACCCACTGCATCCTAGCCGGAGCAGGATGAGTCTTCGGAATTTCGCAGCGCAACTTCTCTTCATAGTCCGTGTACCCACGGACACAAACTTGTCCCAGCAGAGGTCCTAGATTCGTTCCATAGAGACGATGCTCAGGATCCGGGATCACAATCTGCGAGTCACCGACCCATACCCAACCAGCCGGGGTACGCTTCCAGCCACATCCATGCTTCATCCAAGTTGAAATCTCCATGCGATACTCCATCTACACATTGGAATACCAAGAACACAGGCGATACATTGGAATCTCCATGCGATACTCCAGCACACAATACAGATGAAGCACACAAACAATACTCAAACAAAACACTCAAATCGATTATTATCTTATTATTATCTTATTATCATTATCTTCTTTCTCTCTTATTTCCAACATCTTTCATTTCCAATTCTTTTCTCATTCTCACGTCCAGACTATCCATTCTTTCCTTTCCCTTCTCAAGAGGACCCATCTATTCCTTCTTTCACACTTTCCATTCTCAACTTACTTTTCCCACTTACCAATCTTTTCTTATTAAGTCTTATTAAATTATAACCATCGATGATTAAGGGGATTTAAAGAATCATCGAGGTGCGCATCCGTTCGTAGTTAGTACTCAACTCTCAGGTCTACATCTCCTCGGCATCCATCCTCTGGTCGGAAGTAAACAGGAGTACAGAACCTTTACCGTGCTGGCACGACAGCTGTCACACAAAAGTGGTCCCTGACCAGGAGGCCCAGCCTCAAAATATAACATAACATGGCACACTGCCTCGTAGTGGCAAACAAATGCCCCACTCCAGTTCCTCTCGCTGTTCTAGATTTGCATATAGGGGGCGACAGTACAATTTCTAGTTGATCATGCAGGACGTGCCACGGCATTGGACCCAATCCCCACCACGTTAGTGCGCCACTTGTGGAGTTGTCCTGCCTAGAAAAGTACTCTAGACTTCTTGACGTTTCACCGTCATTGTCCTCCCCTACTGCAATCCCCACCTGAGTATCCGCAGATACCCATAGTATCTTCCTCTCCACTACTACGGGTTAGGGTTAACTCTCATACCTCACCGCGTTCGCTGTTAATGTCTTTTAAGGATTTTATCTTTTATTAACCTAATGGTCAGCTCACCCTTCGTACAACCCTTCAATGAGTCCTGACCGCTAACTTTGCATCACTTTACATTTCTCAAACTTGGCACAGAGCGGAATCACATTCATGACTCGAAACTCATCACAAATCACTTCTCCAAACAACCTCCTCATAACAATCTCTTTTCAAAACTCATTTGCAAAAATCTCTTCTTGAAATCTTCTTCAAAAACTCTTTTCACCATCTCTTTTAGAAAATCTATTTTAAAAAATTTTTCACATTTTGGGAACCCTTTTCTCAAAATTCGAAACTCTTTTCAAAACTTTTTGTCACACCCTTCGTTATTACCCAAATATAAACTAATAAATATGCTTTTATATTGGATAATATATATGGACTTGTGAGTGTTAAGAAAATAGGTCAATAAAATTTTTCTTTTAAAGCGGGTGCACGAATCGTCACTTGAAAGTCTTGGAGAATAAAGTCTATATTATCTCAAAATCATTGTATCGAGTTCGGCGATTTCTAAAACCTTTTCGCAAATAGAGTAACATTCGATCTTTTAGAAGATATCTTTGTATCAAGTAGTTTAAGCTACCCTTGCTTTATACGATAGAACTGATACCATTTATAGCCGAGCTCTTAAACAGATTAAATCAGAGTAAGCGGAAATTACTGGACTATGCAACTGATAGAATATAAACATAGGTTTTCATAGATATAGAGAATCATAAGTACATAGCCCATGAGTAAAGTCTCCAAGTTTCAAAATATACAATTCCATCATCAGATCTATATAACAGTGTAACTACAAGCTCTAGAGTGCTCCAAAAGTATATCTACAATATATATACATAACAAAATGTATAACTCTAGGAATAGTCACATAGATCTGGCAGCATCAGGTGGAGTAGTAGTAGTAGTAGTAGTCTCCCAAAAGTAAAGTGAGTAAGGTAGTAGCATCATCATCACAGCAGCAGCAGCAAATCTCCTCCACACACCGGATCCTCAGATCCACACCATACACCATATACATGTACCTAGGGATCGTCGTCCCTCCAGTCACTCCCAGAAGAATGCACGACAGGCTCGCTCCCACTCTCGTCCTCCACCGGATCCTCCTCGATCTCATCCGAGGGAGAGTGTACCCTACCACTGGGTACCGGGTCAGGTGATGGTGAAACCCTGACTGGGCTCCTCGGATCAGATAGGGGAGTCTCCTCGCGGACGACTCTCGAAGTAAAAGGGTGAGAGCGGGTAGGTTGAAAACGAAAACTATGGTAAGAGCGAGCTGGTGGCATGGGAGGTGGTCCATGATAAGTATAAAACGGGGGTACATGCATAGTGTATATGATGGGAATCCTAAACCTACGAGGACGGAATCGCATCAGCGGATTAGGGTGGTAGAATGTGAACTCTACCTCCCCCTCATACACCGCGCGATGGTCCTCATAGATCCATACGCTACTAGGAAGTGGCCGGATCTCGATGCAAGCAATGTAGCGAGACATCACCTACAAGGGCATAGGGGTAAGCAATTCTACTCACATAATCAATAGAGAATAAATCATGCAACATATGAAAGATAATAATGCATCAATTAATAACAATCACAATTAGCATTTAGCAAGTATCAGATGCACATAGGATGTTCACACTTAATTCAGGTATATCAATTGCATTAGGTGAATGACATGATGCATGACTTTAACTCTCAACTTATCTCCACATTTTCTAAGTCACTCTCTAACGTCCATCCCTGACAACCCAGCACTCCACAGTGCGTTGTATTCCTAGGTATACAACAATTCGTACATTCACCTAGAATGTACATGTCAAGCTTGGTATCCATGCCACCCGAGCATATCCCGTCATCCAAACGGATCGTCATCCAAACGATATATCCATATCGGCATCCACAAAGCCGACCACGTCAACGACGTGTCATCAAGCAAGCGTATTGGCACTCCCAGAGGCCCTCCACATGTTTATCGAAACATGAATACGTCCTACCATCCAAACTCTAGAATGAATGCATTTTAGACTTAGGGGAAATTGATTAATACATTACTTGCCACCTAGGCTTAATTTTCAAAATGGATCGTCACCGAACGATCTATTTGTATTTATCAATTTCTCTAAGTCTTTGATCCCTTGAATTATTCTTAATAATTCCTTAATTAATTAAGTTAGAATTGAAAATGATGTTTTCAGATTCTGGGCATTTTACTCGAGTAAAGTTCAGAATACTCGAGTGTTCTGGAGATTTTCCAGATTACTCGAGTGTTCTTAAGCTTACTCGAGTGTTCATGTCTTTCTGAGGATTTGGGTTTTAATTTCAACAATTTACTCGAGTAGTTCATGAGTTACTCGAGTGTTCTTGGACTTTTCCAGAATACTCGAGTGACTTTGATTGACTCGAGTGTTTGACCTATAACAATTCTCAGTTCATGCCCGATACTCGAGTAACAGACAAAATACTCGAGTGTTCTTATGAAATTTACTTTATTTTGAACACGATTTACTCGAGTACTTTGCTATTTACTCGAGTGTTTCGCAACTGACAGTATTGAAAACTGGTTTTAACATGCCATTTTCATTTCAACTCAATTTAAGTCCATTTCAGGGATCAACAGAGTTAACATATCATTAATCAAACATGTTACAACACTTATTTCAATTCAAAACACAGAATTGACAGAGAAATCATTGATTATGCACAAAAAGGCATTTTAACAACTCAATACCTCAAATCACACAATAAGCATAATATTCATGAAACAAAGCTCATTCAGGTTCACATGCATGATAACAAACTTGCTCAATACAGATTTAGAGCATGGATTGGTCTCCAAACCAAAGTTCCTATAGAATCTAAGCCCTTAGAGCCTCTTGGTGGCTCTCTAACACATTTAATGGATTTCAAACTCTATCTAGTGAATATAATTACTTCCCCTTACCTCTCAGATGTGAATCAACAGAAAGAAATCCAAGAAAAGAGCTCCAACACCAGAAATCAACTTGAACTTCACATGCATGACAGTTGTGAGTGCACCACCAAAACCGAATTGGTTTACCCACAAAACAGAGATAAGAATTGGGGAAAATTAGATTCCTAGACTCTATACAACATCAACTAACTAAAGGAATTAAGTTTGAGACTCAGGGATTCACGAGCTTACCGAAATCGATGATCAAAGTAAGCTCCAGACACCAGCTCAAGCAAGAACAGCTCCACTTCAAGACTTCGATTCTCTCAATCCACACACTCAAACCTCACAATTTTGGTCTCTATACAAAGCTCGTGATGTGAGCTTTGTATTGGTGTATAGATTATCACTTAACTCAACTCACAGAGGAAGAATCGAAGAACACAATTCGAAAACCCTAACTCTTCTAACCTTCAACAAGTTGATCAAAATTCTCGACCAAGGGACAATGATGCGTTTAAATAGGCCAATGGAAAGCTCATGCGGGGCGACACGACGCCTATGGCGTTGGCATGGTGGTGATTTCGTGTCACCATCACGAAATCGTTGGCTGTGACTCACCAAACGCACTAACTCGTGCAGTTTGACCCAGAATACTCGAGTGTTCCAGAAAATACTCGAGTGTTTTACCCAGTTTTTGAAAAATAATTATTTTATTTACCTTCCCTCCAAAATCTTTCCTATAATTGCTTCTAGGTCCCAACCCAGGGACTAATATGCAAAATACTCATTTAATGCATTTATATTATTTATTAAATAATTTCACACATCTAAGCTAGTCACATGAACACATATTTTAATCAAGGATTAATTTAGAAACTATTAATTATAATTAAATTATAATTAACATTTCATTAATCGGGGATTAAAATTTTGGGGTGTTACACTACTCCCCCACTTACAAGGAATTTCGTCCCCGAAATTCAACTCATACAAACAAGTCAGGATAATCCTGACGCATCTTATCCTCTAATTCCCAAGATACTTCTATCACATCTCCATAACTCCAAACGACTTCGACCAAACTAATATCCTTCCCTCTAAGCTGCTTGATTCTTCGATCTTCAATATGAACTGGCACAGCTTTGAAGGTTAGGTTCTTATGAATTTCTAAGTCATCAGGTTGGATGCTAAGAACAATGGTGGGGTCATGGACATATTTCTTCAATTGAGACACATGGAATACATTATGGAGGTTAGCTAACGACGGAGGCAAAGCTAATTGATAAGCTACTGGGCCGATTCTTTTGAGAATTTGATAGGGACCAATAAACTTAGGCGATAGTTTCTGGGTTTTCAAGGCTCTACTAACACCTTTGGTTGGTATTATTCTAATGAACACGTGGTCTCCTTCAGCAAACTCTAAGGTTTTTCTCCTTCTATCAGCATAGCTTTTCTGCCTACTCTGAGCTGCCCTCATCTTCTCTTGTATCATTTTGATCTGCTCCGTGGTCTCTTGCACAATATCTGGTCCAATCAGAGAACTCTCCCCCACTTGAAACCAGCATAACGGCGTCTGACACTTTCGTCCATACAGAGCTTCAAATGGTGCCATTCCAATACTCGCGTGATAGCTGTTGTTGTACGTGAATACCACAAGTGGCAACATTTGTTCCCAATTCCCTCGTTCTTCCAATGCACAAGCTCGCAGAATGTCTTCTAATGACTGAATAGTCCTCTCCGTCTGACCATCCGTCTGGGGGTGGTATGCAGAACTCAGTTTCAACCTTGAACCCAAGGCTTTATGCAGATCTTGCCAGAACTTCGACGTAAACCTCGGATCACGATCAGACACAATGCTCGATGGTACCCCATGAAGACGAACAACTTCCTTGATGTACAATTGAGTGAGCTTTTCCAATGAGTAGCGCATATTCACGGGAATGAAATGCGCTGATTTGGTCAACCGATCCACGATCACCCAGATTGCATCATGACCAGTAGATGTCTTTGGCAATCCCGACACAAAATCCATCGAGATGCTATCCCATTTCCACAACGGGATCTCTAAAGGAAGTAACTCTCCTCCTGGCCTTTGATGTTCCACCTTGGCCTTTTGACATACCAAACAACATGCCACATATTCAGCTACATCTCTCTTCAAACCAGGCCACCAAAATAGCTTCTTTAAGTCCTGGTACATTTCAGTGGCTCCCGGATGCATACTCATCTTACTCTTATGCGCTTCATCCAAAATCATCCTTCTTACTTCCAAATCATCAGGCACATAAATCCTCGTTTTAAAGCAAAGGATTCCATCCTTTCCTTCTTGAAATTCCAACGCCTTACCTTCTTGCATCAACTTCCTCTTTTCCATGAGTTTCCCATCCTTGTGTTGCAATTCTCGTATCCTTTGCAGAAACTCATTAGCAATCTGCAACATCCCCAACTTTATACTTGTCGGTTCCACTTGCATCGTCAGACTCAAATCTCGAAATTCCTCTATCAGTGCCGCTTCTCTGACCATCATCGCACTGATGTGCATTGCCTTTCTACTCAATGCATCAGCCACAACGTTTGCCTTCCCAGGATGATAATGGAGCTCAAAATCATAATCCTTCAAAAACTCCATCCATCGGCGTTGCCTCATATTCAACTCCTTTTGATCAAAGAGGTATTTTAAACTCTTATGGTCACTAAACACCCGGAACGTAGTGCCATAGAGATAGTGCCTCCAGATCTTTAATGCAAACACCACAGCTGCCAACTCCAGATCATGAGTTGGATAGTTCATCTCATGAACTTTTAGCTGTCTCGAAGGGTAAGCGACAACTTGCCCATCTTGCATCAAGACACACCCAAGACCTTGTTTCGACGCGTCACAATACACATCGAAACTCTTCTGTGTATCGGGCAACACCAATACAGGAGACGATGTCAACCTTTCCTTCAACTCCCGAAAACTTCTCTGACACTTCTTATCCCATAGGAACGGTTGATCTTTCCTTGTCAACTTCGTCAGAGGCAGTGCAATCTTCGAGAAACCTTCGATGAACCTTCTATAATACCCAGCCAAACCAAGAAAACTTCTGACTTCCATGACCGACTTTGGTTGCTCCCATTGCAAAACCGAACTTACTTTCGTTGGATCAACTGCTATCCCTTTATCTGAAATCACATGCCCCAAAAATTTAACCTCCTTCAGCCAGAACTCACACTTTGTAAGTTTGGCATACAACTGCTTCTCCTTCAAGATGCTTAACACTATCTTCAAGTGTTCAGCATGCTCCTCCGGGCTCTTAGAGTAAATCAGAATATCATCAATGAACACAACCACGAATGAATCTAAATAAGGTCTAAAGAATCGATTCATGTAGTCCATGAAGATAGCTGGTGCATTAGTCAATCCGAACGGCATCACAACATACTCATAATGTCCGTATCGAGATCGAAATGCAGTCTTAGAGATATCCTCTTCTCTAATTTTGATCTGATGGTACCCCGACCTCAAATCAATATTGGAAAATACTGAAGCCCCACGCACTTGATCCATAAGGTCATCTATCCGTGGCAACGGATACTTGTTCTTGATGGTGACCTTATTAAGTTGTCGGTAGTCGATGCACATCCTCATGCTCCATATCACAAATACTCCATCCGTTTCCGTTGTCACTTAGCATCATCATCATTATTATTATTATCATCATTGCTACACATATTGTAACACCTAGGATTTATTACCCTTAAATACCCCATAGTTAAAATACGAACTTAAAAATTCCTTTTTGATTTAATAAAATCACCCGTCAAACGGACGGAGTTTTGTTTGTTTTTCGGACTAATCCAAAAATTGGACCTGTGAAAACATTATCAGATGAACATCCGGTAGCCAGCAGGGCTTTACTTCATATATCTGTAAATCATAGCAAGGCCCTATGGGCTCCAAGATATAACAGTGCATCAAGTATTCAGAGTAACAGCAGAAATAAAAAGCGCGAATAACATACATCCAGGTTTAAAGCTTAACAAAATAAAATCATCCTAAGCCTCATTCAAAAAGGGTAGACACAACACATATACATCAAAACGTAGGAGGCTTAGGTCCCAAAAATATTTATTAACCCCATATAACCCTACTCTCCCTGTGAGGGAAAGTAAATCCTGCTCGGCCAAATCCTGGTGTAATGCTCCAACTCAGTACCTGAAAAATGGTAAGGAGGTGAGTATTACACAATGAAATAGGGAAGCAGTATCTATTATGCTATACTGAACTACCAAGCCAAACACAACAAACCATATAATGCATGTAATCCAATCAAACACTCCCATTTCAATTCAATTATTTTCATATAAAACCAGCTAACTTTATTGTTAAACCTCAGCTCATTTCTTCATACAGTTTTAGAGTATATACCTTGATTAGTTAATTAATCATCTCACTTCTTTGCATTTTTCGTGATTTTCTTTCCTCTCTTTACATTCTTGAATTCTCTTTTAATTGTGTAAAGATAGATATAGTTTTTAAAGATTTAATGTGGATGCATAACCGCGTACAGTCTCCTTCGGACAACGACTTACAGCAGCGCACTATGTGCGACTTACGCGATCTATGCGTACAGTCTCCTTCGGACAACGCCTTACAAGATCTGGAATTCCACAATAGGAATGTACATCCATCATTGCGTACAGTCTTCTTCGGACAACGACTTACAGCAGCACACTATGTGTGACTTACGCGATCTATGCGTACAGTCTCCTTCGGACAACGTCTTACAAGATCTGGAAGCGCACAATCCAAATATATCATTATTAGTTTAGGGTGTGTGTGTGTGTCCATAACTGTGTACAGTCTTCTTCAGACAACGACTTAAAGCAGCACACTATGTGTGACTTACGCGATCTATGCGTACAGTCTCCTACGGAGAACGTCTTACAAGACCTGGAACACCCACAACCATAATGTGCACCCATCATTGCGTACAGTCTCCTTCGGACAACAACTTAAAGCAGCGCACTATGTGCGACTTAAGCGATCTATGCGTACAGTCTCCTACGGACAACGCCTTACAAGATCTGGGTTACACATTAAATATGCCATTAATCTTTTAGATTACATTTGAATTATTGTAAATTTGTATACCTTGTTATTAATTCACCATTTTAATAAATTTGGTGTCCCTCAGGTCAGAGGTCAACACATTTTTATTTTGTAATCATTTTCATTAGCTTATCAATTTCAACATCTTATTATACTTTTTAATTTCAATTATTCCACTGGTAACCCTTCTTATGGATTTATCAATTTAAACATGTAATTATATTCTTAAAATTCCGGAGAGTCATTCATACCAATTCCAAACATCACATTTATTATCATTCATAAAGTCCAGGGCTCAACATAATACAGCAAAATAACCACCAAATAACCAAGAATCATATTTACATTTAGGCACCATAATGCACCACTTAATCAAATATCATAGTCTCATTTAGGTCCAACATAACATATCACTACACTCTTAAGCATAATCACAATTTTAACATATTATTAACTACCCTAGGGTTCCTTTCCCTAGCTAACACGTATCTCTTAGTACCCAATATATACACAATACAATCTACCCCCTAGAGTATGGTAACACAAACCTTCTTACCTTAATTGCTTAGAGATAGGGAGATTTTAACTTGCCCTAAGCTTGAGTCTTTCCCACCAAGGAGATACCAACCCACAAGATTAGGATGGAACCTAAAATGGAGAGTCATAAAAGAGAGAGGGATCATCATTTATGCCATGAATCAAGTTAATAACCTAAGAAAAATGGTGCCTCCAAAGCCTAGCATTGATAAACCACCATTAATGGTAGAGAGAGAGAGAAAAACGAATTTGAAAGGGAAAGAGGGGAACACACACACAACCACTTACTTGGAGGTGATAGAAACAAGTCTTGATGATAGAATGAGTGCCTCTAACTTGGATCTTGATCAACTTGAAATGAGAAGAGCTTGAGCCCTAGAGGAGATTAAATACAATCTTCATGAGCTAAAGAGAAAAGGAATGAAATCATGACTTGACCTAGGATTCTACTTACCCAAATGATGGTGGAACTTGAAAATCCAAGAGGGAGAAAAGAGGGACAATTCGTGTGGTGTAGGAAGGAGAGGGAAGAAGTTTTCAACCCATTTCCATGAAGCTTGCTTGATGGGGTTTTGATGATTTTGAGTGATATGTGTTGATTGATGATGATTTACTCTTGGATTCTTGGAGAGAAAATGGAAGGGATGGGTGTTTTGTTGATGTTGTTGTGTATGTGGTGTTGTGTGTGTAGGCTTTATTTTTGCCCAACACCAGCAGCAGCCATCGTGTAGCTGAGAAAGGCCAAATTGGCGCCCAAGCTAAAATCGGACGCACCAGATCAGATCTGGTCTGCGCCACTCGCTTGGGTGAGCTATTTACTCGCTTGGGCGAGTCCTGGCACCAGCTGGTGCTGCTGGTGCGCCTGATGCGAGATTTGGTGCAGTCAGGTGGGGGTTTTGGCGCGCCACACGCAAAACTGGTGCGGCTGGTGCGTATTCCCGCTCGCCTGGGCTAATTGGTGCCTCGCCTGGGCGGGTTTTTCACTGGCTGGTGCACCAATGAACAGTGCACCCGCCTGGGCGCATGGCTGGTGCGCCTGGGCGTGACACAGGGTTTTCAATCTTCGATTCGCCATAACTTTGTCGTTAACTGTCGGATCGGGTCCAAATTTTTAGACAAGTTTCTTAATCCCCTAAACTTCACATCCAACGGTGGAATTTATTTTCTTAGCATCCTATAATAAATTTCTAATTTTCTCTTTTCGGTCGATTTCTAACATCTAAAACGCCGATTTAACTCCCGATTTCGCTTATATAATTCTGCTCGAAGCCACAATTGCCTTATATACAACCCCTAGTACTCAAAATGGCTGTTTGCTTTGCTCACAAAATTCGTTAAGCAATTAATCTTCCCATTTTCTACGCTCTAGACCTATTAACTCAATATTTATACTTGGAATTAAATTTGGGATGTTACAATTCTCCCCCACTTACTGGAATTTCGTCTCCGAAATTCCGTTCAGTCCCTTAAAAAGGGGGCAATCCCTAAGATAAGGTTGATGCTCACTTCGTTTGGCTCTGTCTTCCTATTCTATTTGCTCGAGCTAACACGGGTGATCACCTTAACAACATTCCAAGTCGTCCACCAAGTTCTCCCCCACATGGCATCGACATGCCGCTTTGGATTTTGCCAATACGTAGCGAACTGCAGTATTGGTCTCTAAATCGACTTCCACATCAATTTTCAATGTAACCTACAACATTTTAGTGATTAACAAGGGGTCCGAATACTTTGGGATCCATAAGAAATTCATACCTTTCATGAAAGAAGACAGCTTAATCTTACATGGTCGAGAAAACCTACTGCAAGATACCGTAACTTATGGAGGAAATTTTCTCATTCATGAGGAACTAGTGGGAAGAAACAAGACTGGGATTTCAAGAACAATCTAAGTTTAAAATTGATAGACACGAAGAACACCGAACTCACAGTTATTTTCCAGCACGGTTAGAACTGACCCCTGACTAAACATCCAAGGATTGCTCTTTCAAGATTGACTCGGACCTAGAAGGACGAACAAGGAGAAATATTTTCTTCTACTGATTAGAACATCACCTAAGGCCTTCTATTAATTAGAACCTCACCTAAGGTTCCCAGGAACACTATTGGGGTTTGAGTGGTGTTTAGCACTGTAGACTCGGGATAAGCCGAAGCTATTCCATGTAAACATTTCCCTACCCCCTTTAATTAGAGTAGGTGGAGCTGGAGTGGTACATTAGGTGCACATCAGCAACTCCAACAGGATTTATCCGAAGCTGGATATTGAAACGAGCATGATCGATTTGAGTATCGATTAGGGGTACTAGTGGAATCGAACTTGTCTACTATCTTAAGACTTACTTCACTCTCGGGATAAAATTTACTACCCCATACTAGTCATTGAATAAAATTTGTATTTCCTAAGGCTGGAGAATTTCCCGTATATACAACTTCTAGTTCTATTATTTGGCTCTATGTCTACCATCTCACTAATTCATCCTTTTCTCACTACTCTATCATTTAGAGGTCACAACTTTAATTACCTTAATTTTTCGGAAAAATTTCAATGATATCGTCCATTGATAGATGTAAAGATTGAAGTGATCAATTCCAACCTCACGTCTATCAATAACACATCACCACGAGTTTCAATAATACTGTTATCATTTAACGGATGTAAAAATTAGAGTGATCAATTCTAATCTTACCTTCCATTAAACAGTAGCATCACCAATATCTTAAGAAAACTTTACATGGAATTTCTAGACTTGTCAATTCTTCTGGAAGCTTCTCTTAACTTCCTTGAATAATGGTTTAACTATGGTTATCCCCTAGTCACATATTCTTTAGTCAAGGAGGACCAAAAATTCCTAAGTCTATTCTTACCTCAACCAACTTCTAAGGTGAAGCCTATGTCATATTCATAATCTAGAGGATATAACTATTGATTACCATTTACTGACATAGTTGCTTCCGGAAAACTTAATGATGTTTCTTATTTATCCTAATTTTACTAGATTAATTTATGACTCGGGCTTTGAAACAATCGGCCTCCCAAATGAGAAGAGTAACCAAAAATGCATCACATACATTTGCTAAAGCATAGGTAAGATAAATACCTATCACGCATCTCATAAGGAGATATTACCACTGACTTCCTGCACTTTTGATTCTTCCTTCTTTGCCTTCTGGGGACAGTTGGCCATGACATGACCAGGCCGACTACACCGATAACAGAGTGCAGCCCTCCTATCCAAATTTAGATGCTAACATACTCCCTTATGCATCTTGCCACAGTGCAAGCAAGTAGAAACAGAATGATAGGCTCTCTCTGCCTGACCCAATTTCCTAGGAACTACTGATCTATCTCGAAGATAAGAACATGAATCCTGCAGAGGCCTTTTGCCCTTGTTAGGCCCTTCTACTCTTTGCTCGACTTCAGGATTAAGGCAACCAATGGCCAAATGCCCTGGTTGACCACATCGGAGACATGAACCTTCCTTCTTTTTCTGCATTACTTTTCTACATATACCCCTGTGAAGTTTTCCGCAATGGACACAAACAGATTTGAGATACGGAGGGGTCTTTATCAGTTTTGCTCCCTTTTAAATAATCCTCTCAGCCTGGGGTTTAGGGTACGCTGTTGGGTCTGCCACATAGTCTTCCGGCTTTGCAAGGCCCTTTTCCCAACAACTAGCCCATTCTACTAGCTGGGCAAAGTTATCAACAGGTACATTTCCAAGAATGGTTTTGATATCATCTCGGAGTCCTGCCAGAAACTTGAGACATCTCTCATCCACACCTTGGTAGTTGCTAACATATCTGATGAGGTCCTCAAATTTCCACACATATTCCTCAACACTCAAATTGTCCTGTTTCAAACACAGGAAAGCCAGTTCCTTCTCCTTGCGAACATCCCCCATTAGAAACTTTCCCTGAAACTTTTCTTTGAAAAGCTGCCACGTCACTCCTTGAATTGTGGCCTCCACCTGCCTTCGAACCTGTTCCCACCACTGTTCTGCTTCCCCACCAAGGCTATATTGTGCCAGCAGAACTTTATGCTCCTCCGGTGGTGCCACCTCACTGAGAATCTCTTCTATCTTCTGAAGCCACTTAAGGGTCCTATCCAAATCATAGCCACCCTCAAAGTTAGGGGGACCATGCCACTTGAACTCTGCCAACCAATTGATTTCAGCTGGAGAGAGGCTCTGAGTTGCCTGAGAGGACTGATTGAGTGCTGCTACAGCTGTAGTCACCAACTCAGCTTGTAGTCGGTTGATTTGAGCAAAGCTCTCTAAGATTGCAGTGATCCTATTATCGTCACTGCGCCTATCTGCCATAATTCTAATCCTGGAGGAAAGGTAAAGTATTAAACACACTAATAATCAATAACAACTATCTTATCATTCTGACTTAAACATTTAACCATACATTTCAACTACTCGCTTGGTGAGTAATCATTGGAGTTTGCATAACTCCAAGGCCGAGGAGAAACTGCTCTGATACCATAAATGTAACACCTAGGATTTATTACCCTTAAATACCCCATAGTTAAAATACGAACTTAAAAATTCCTTTTTGATTTAATAAAATCACCCGTCAAACGGACGTAGTTTTGTTTGTTTTTCGGACTAATCCAAAAAATGGACCTGTGAAAACATTATCAGATGAACATCCGGTAGCCAGCAGGGCTTTACTTCATATATCTGTAAATCATAGCAAGGCCCTATGGGCTCCAAGATATAACAGTGCATCAAGTATTCAGAGTAACAGCAGAAATAAAAAGCGTGAATAACATACATCCAGGTTTAAAGCTTAACAAAATAAAATCATTCTAAGCCTCATTCAAAAAGGGTAGACACAACACATATACATCAAAACGTAGGAGGCTTAGGTCCCAAAAATATTTATTAACCCCATATAACCCTACTCTCCCTGTGAGGGAAAGTAAATCCTGCTCGGCCAAATCCTGGTGTAATGCTCTAACTCAGCACCTGAAAAATGGTAAGGAGGTGAGTATTACACAATAAAATAGGGAAGCAGTTTCTATTATGCTATACTGAACTACCAAGCCAAACACAACAAACCATATAATGCATGTAATCCAATCAAACACTACCATTTCAATTCAATTATTTTCATATCAAAACAACTAACTTTATTGTTAAACCTCAACTCATTTCTTCATACAGTTTTAGAGTATATACCTTGATTAGTTAATTAATCATCTCACTTCTTTGCATTTTTCAAGCTTTTCTTTCCACTCTTTACATTCTTGAATTATCTTTTAATTGTGTAAAGATAGATATAGTTTTTAAAGATTTAATGTGGATCCATAACCGCGTACAGTCTCCTTCGGACAACGACTTACAGCAGCGCACTATGTGCGACTTACGCGATCTATGCGTACAGTCTCCTTCGGACAACGCCTTACAAGATCTGGAATTCCACAATAGGAATGTACGTCCATCATTGCGTACAGTCTCCTTCGGACAACGACTTACAGCAGCACACTATGTGTGACTTACGCGATCTATGCGTACAGTCTCCTTCGAACAACGTCTTACAAGATCTGGAAGCGCACAATCCAAATATATCATTATTAGTTTAGGGTGTGTGTGTGTGTCCATAACTGCGTACAGTCTCCTTCGGACAACGACTTACAGCAGCACACTATGTGTGACTTACGCGATCTATGCGTACAGTCTCCTACGGACAACGTCTTACAAGACCTGGAACACCCACAACCATAATGTGCACCCATCATTGCGTACAGTCTCCTTCGGACAACGACTTACAGCAGCGCACTATGTGCGACTTAAGCGATCTATGCGTACAGTCTCCTACGGACAACGCCTTACAAGATCTGGGTTACACATTAAATATGCCATTAATCTTTTAGATTACATTTGAATTATTGTAAATTTGTATACCTTGTTATTAATTCACCATTTTAATAAATTTGGTGTCCCTCAGGTCAGAGGTCAACACATTTTTATTTTGTAATCATTTTCATTAGCTTATCAATTTCAACATCTTATTATACTTTTTAATTTCAATTATTCCACTGGTAACCCTTCTTATGGATTTATCCATTTAAACATGTAATTATATTCTTAAAATTCCGGAGAGTCATTCATACCAATTCCAAACATCACATTTATTATCATTCATAAAGTCTAGGGCTCAACATAATACAGCAAAATAACCACCACATAACCAAGAATCATATTTACATTTAGGCACCATAATGCACCACTTAATCAAATATCATAGTCTCATTTAGGTCCAACATAACATATCACTACACTCTTAAGCATAATCACAATTTTAACATATTATTAACTACCCTAGGGTTCCTTTCCCTAGCTAACACATATCTCTTAGTACCAATATATACACAATACAATCTACCCCCTAGAGTATGGTAACACAAACCTCCTTACCTTAATTGCTTAGAGATAGGGAGATTTTAACTTTCCCTAAGCTTGAGTCTTTCCCACAAAGGAGATACCAACCCACAAGATTAGGATGGAACCTAAAATGGAGAGTCATAAAAGAGAGAGGGGTCATCATTTATGCCATGAATCAAGTTAAGAACCTAAGAAAAATGGTGCCTCCAAAGCCTAGCATTGATAAACCACCATTAATGGTAGAGAGAGAGAGAGAAAAACGAATTTGAAAGGGAAAGAGGGGAACCCACACACAACCACTTACTTGGAGGTGATAGAAACAAGTCTTGATGATAGAATGAGTGCCTCTAACTTGGATCTTGATCAACTTGAAATGAGAAGAGCTTGAGCCCTAGAGGAGATTAAATACAATCTTCATGAGCTAAAGAGAAAAGGAATGAAATCATGACTTGACCTAGGATTCTACTTACCCAAATGATGGTGGAACTTGAAAATCCAAGAGGGAGAAAAGAGGGACAATTCGTGTGGTGTAGGAAGGAGAGGGAAGAAGTTTTCAACCCATTTCCATGAAGCTTGCTTGATGGGGTTTTGATGATTTTGAGTGATATGTGTTGATTGATGATGATTTACTCTTGGATTCTTAGCTTGGAGAGAAAATGGAAGGGATGGGTGTTTTGTTGATGTTGTTGTGTATGTGGTGTTGTGTGTGTAGGCTTTATTTTTGCCCAACACCAGCAGCAGCCTTCGTCTGGCTGAGAAAGGCCAACTTGGCCCCCAAGCTAAAATCGGATGCACCAGATCAGATCTGGTCTGCGCCACTCGCTTGGGCGAGCTATTTACTCGCTTGGGCGAGTCCTGGCACCAGCTGGTCCTGCTGGTGCGCCTGATGCGAGATTTGGTGCGGTCAGGTGGGGGTTTTGGCGCGCCACACGCAAAAATGGTGCGTATTCCCGCTCGCCTGGGCGAATTGGTGCCTCGCCTGGGCGGGTTTTTCACTGGCTGGTGCACCAATGAACAGTGCACCCGCCTGAACACATGGCTGGTGCGCCTGGGCGTGACACAGGGTTTTCAATCTTCGATTCGCCATAACTTTTTCGTTAACCGTCGGATCGGGTCCAAATTTTTATACAAGCTTCTTAATCCCCTAAACTTCACATCCAACGGTGGAATTTATTTTCTTAGCATCCTATAATAAATTTCTAATTTTCTCTTTTTGGTCGATTTCTAACATCTAAAACGCCGATTTAACTCCCGATTTCGCTTATATAATTCTGGTCGAAGCCACAATTGCCTTATATACAACCCCTAGTACTCAAAATGGCTGTTTGCTTTGCTCACAAAATTCGTTAAGCAATTAATCTTCCCATTTTCTACGCTCTAGACCTATTAACTCAATATTTATACTTGGAATTAAATTTGGGATGTTACAATTCTCCCCCACTTACTGGAATTTCGTCCCCGAAATTCCGTTCAGTCCCTTAAAAAGGGGGCAATCCCTAAGATAAGGTTGATGCTCACTTCGTTTGGCTCTGTCTTCCTATTCTAATTTCTCGAGCTAACACGGGTGATCACCTTAACAACATTCCAAGTCGTCCACCAAGTTCTCCCCCACATGGCATCGACATGCCGCTTCGGATTTTGCCAATACGTAGCAAACTGCAGTATTGGTCTCTAAATCGACTTCCACATCAATTTTCAATGTAACCTACAACATTTTAGTGATTAACAAGGGGTCCGAATACTTTGGGATCCATAAGAAATTCATACCTTTCATGAAAGAAGACAGCTTAATCTTACATGGTCGAGAAAACCTACTGCAAGATACCGTAACTTATGGAGGAAAATTTTCTCATTCATGAGGAACCAGTGGGAAGAAACAAGACTGGGATTTCAAGAACAATCTAAGTTTAAAATTGATAGAGACGAAGAACACCGAACTCACAGTTATTTGCCAGCACGATTAGAACTGACCCCTGACTAAGATCCATGGATTGCTCTTTCAAGATTGACTCGGACCTAGAAGGACGAACAAGGAGAAATATTTTCTTCTACTGATTAGAACATCACCTAAGGCCTTCTATTAATTAGAACCTCACCTAAGGTTCCCAAGAACACTATTGGGGTTTGAGTGGTGTTTAGCACTGTAGACTCGGGATAAGCCGAAGCTATTCCATGTAAACATTTCCCTACCCCCTTTAATTGGAGTAGGTGGAGCTGGAGTGGTACATAAGGTGCACATCAGCAACTCCAACAGGATTTATCCGAAGCTGGATATTGAAATGAGCATGATCGATTTGAGTATCGATTAGGGGTACTAGTGGAATCGAACTTGTCTACTATCTTAAGACTTACTTCACTCTCGGGATAAAATTTACTACCCCATACTAGTCATTGAATAAAATTTGTCTTTCCTAAGGCTGGAGAATTTCCCGTATATACAACTTCTAGTTCTATTATTTGGCTCTATGTCCACCATCTCACTAATTCATCCTTTTCTCACTACTCTATCATTTAGAGGTCACAACTTTAATTACCTTAATTTTTCGGAAAAATTTCAATGATATCGTCCATTGATAGATGTAAAGATTGAAGTAATCAATTCCAACCTCACGTCTATCAATAACACATCACCACGAGTTTCAATAATAGTGTTATCATTTAACGGATGTAAAAATTAGAGTGATCAATTCTAATCTTACCTTCCATTAAACAGTAGCATCACCAATATCTTAAGAAAACTTTACATGGAATTTCTAGACTTGTCAATTCTTTTGGAAGCTTCTCTTAACTTCCTTGAATAATGGTTTAACTATGGTTATCCCCTAGTCACATATTCTTTAGTCAAGGAGGACCAAAAATTCCTAAGTCTATTCTTACCTCAACCAACTTCTAAGGTGAAGCCTATGTCATATTCATAATCTAGAGGATATAACTATTGATTACCATTTACTGACACAGTTGCTTCCGGAAAACTTAATGATGTTTCTTATTTATCCTAATTTTACTAGATTAATTTATGACTCGGGCTTTGAAACAATCGGCCTCCCAAATGAGAAGAGTAACCAAAAATGCATCACATACATTTGCTAAAGCATAGGTAAGATAAATACCTATCACGCATCTCATAAGGAGATATTACCACTGACTTCCTGCACTTTTGATTCTTCCTTCTTTGCCTTCTGGGGACAGTTGGCCATGACATGACCAGGCCGACTACACCGATAACAGAGTGCAGCCCTCCTATCCAAATTTAGATGCTAACATACTCCCTTATGCATCTTGCCACAGTGCAAGCAAGTAGGAACAGAATGATAGGCTCTCTCTGCCTGACCCAATTTCCTAGGAACTACTGATCTATCTCGAGGATAAGAACATGAATCCTGCAGAGGCAACCAATGGCCAAATGCCCTGTTTGACCACATCGGAGACATGAACCTTCCTTCTTTTTCTGCATTACTTTTCTACATATACCCCTGTGAAGTTTTCCGCAATGGACACAAACAGATTTGAGATACGGAGGGGTCTTTATCAGTTTTGCTCCCTTTGAAATAATCCTCTTAGCCTGGGGTTTAGGGTACGCTGTTGGGTCTGCCACATAGTCTTCCAGCTTTGCAAGGCCCTTTTCCCAACAACTAGCCCATTCTACTAGCTGGGCAAAGTTATGAACAGGTACATTTCCAAGAATGGTTTTGATATCATCTCGGAGTCCTGCCAGAAACTTGAGACATTTGGTTCTCTCATCCACACCTTGGTAGTTGCTAACATATCTGATGAGGTCCTCAAATTTCCACACATATTCCTCAACACTCAAATTGTCCTGTTTCAAACACAGGAAAGCCAGTTCCTTCTCCTTCCGAACATCCCCCATCAGAAACTTTCCCTGAAACTTTTCTTTAAAAAGCTGCCACGTCACTCCTTGAATTGTGGCCTCCGCCTGCCTTCGAACCTATTCCCACCACTGTTCTGCTTCCCCACCAAGGCTATATTGTGCCAGCAGAACTTTATGCTCCTCCGGTGGTGCCACCTCACTGAGAATCTCTTCTATCTTCTGAAGCCACTTAAGGGTCCTATCCAAATCATAGCCACCCTCAAAGTTAGGGGGACCATGCCACTTGAACTCTGCCAACCAATTGATTTCAGCTGGAGAGAGGCTCTGAGTTGCCTGAGAGGACTGATTGAGTGCTGCTACAGCTGTAGTCACCAACTCAGCTTGTCGTCGGTTGATTTGAGCTAAGCTCTCTAAGATTGCAGCGATCCTATTATCGTCACTGTGCCTATCTGCCATAATTCTAATCCTGGAGGAAAGGTAAAGTATTAAACACACTAATAATCAATAACAACTATCTTATCATTCTGACTTAAACATTTAACCATACATTTCAACTACTCGCTTGGTGAGTAATCATTGGAGTTTGCATAACTCCAAGGCCGAGGAGAAACTGCTCTGATACCATAAATGTAACACCTAGGATTTATTACCCTTAAATACCCCATAGTTAAAATACGAACTTAAAAATTCCTTTTTGATTTAATAAAATCACCCGTCAAACGGACGTAGTTTTGTTTGTTTTTCGGACTAATCCAAAAATTGGACCTGTGAAAACATTATCAGATGAACATCCGGTAGCCAGCAGGGCTTTACTTCATATATCTGTAAATCATAGCAAGGCCCTATGGGCTCCAAGATATAACAGTGCATCAAGTATTCAGAGTAACAGCAGAAATAAAAAGCGTGAATAACATACATCCAGGTTTAAAGCTTAACAAAATAAAATCATCCTAAGCCTCATTCAAAAAGGGTAGACACAACACATATACATCAAAACGTAGGAGGCTTAGGTCCCAAAAATATTTATTAACCCCATATAACCCTACTCTCCCTGTGAGGGAAAGTAAATCCTGCTCGGCCAAATCCTGGTGTAATGCTCCAACTCAGCACCTGAAAAATGGTAAGGAGGTGAGTATTACACAATAAAATAGGGAAGCAGTTTCTATTATGCTATACTGAACTACCAAGCCAAACACAACAAACCATATAATGCATGTAATCCAATCAAACACTCCCATTTCAATTCAATTATTTTCATATCAAACCAACTAACTTTATTGTTAAACCTCAGCTCATTTCTTCATACAGTTTTAGAGTATATACCTAGATTAGTTAATTAATCATCTCACTTCTTTGCATTTTTCATGCTTTTCTTTCCTCTCTTTACTTTCTTGAATTATCTTTTAATTGTTTAAAGATAGATATAGTTTTTAAAGATTTAATGTGGATCCATAACCGCGTACAGTCTCCTTCGGACAACGACTTACAGCAGCGCACTATGTGCGACTTACGCGATCTATGCGTACAGTCTCCTTCGGACAACGCCTTACAAGATCTGGAATTCCACAATAGGAATGTACGTCCATCATTGCGTACAGTCTCCTTCGGACAACGACTTACAGCAGCACACTATGTGTGACTTACGCGATCTATGCGTACAGTCTCATTCGGACAACGTCTTACAAGATCTGGAAGCGCACAATCCAAATATATCATTATTAGTTTAGGGTGTGTGTGTGTGTCCATAACTGCGTACAGTCTCCTTCGGACAACGACTTACAGCAGCACACTATGTGTGACTTACGCGATCTATGCGTACAGTCTCCTACGGACAACGTCTTACAAGACCTGGAACACCCACAACCATAATGTGCACCCATCATTGCGTACAGTCTCCTTCGGACAACGACTTACAGCAGCGCACTATGTGCGACTTAAGCGATCTATGCGTACAGTCTCCTACGGACAACGCCTTACAAGATCTGGGTTACACATTAAATATGCCATTAATCTTTTAGATTACATTTGAATTATTGTAAATTTGTATACCTTGTTATTAATTCACCATTTTAATAAATTTGGTGTCCCTCAGGTCAGAGGTCAACACATTTTTATTTTGTAATCATTTTCATTAGCTTATCAATTTCAACATCTTATTATACTTTTTAATTTCAATTATTCCACTGGTAACCCTTCTTATGGATTTATCCATTTAAACATGTAATTATATTCTTAAAATTCCGGAGAGTCATTCATACCAATTCCAAACATCACATTTATTATCATTCATAAAGTCTAGGGCTCAACATAATACAGCAAAATAACCACCACATAACCAAGAATCATATTTACATTTAGGCACCATAATGCACCACTTAATCAAATATCATAGTCTCATTTAGGTCCAACATAACATATCACTACACTCTTAAGCATAATCACAATTTTAACATATTATTAACTACCCTAGGGTTCCTTTCCCTAGCTAACACATATCTCTTAGTACCAATATATACACAATACAATCTACCCCCTAGAGTATGGTAACACAAACCTCCTTACCTTAATTGCTTAGAGATAGGGAGATTTTAACTTTCCCTAAGCTTGAGTCTTTCCCACAAAGGAGATACCAACCCACAAGATTAGGATGGAACCTAAAATGGAGAGTCATAAAAGAGAGAGGGGTCATCATTTATGCCATGAATCAAGTTAAGAACCTAAGAAAAATGGTGCCTCCAAAGCCTAGCATTGATAAACCACCATTAATGGTAGAGAGAGAGAGAGAAAAAAACGAATTTGAAAGGGAAAGAGGGGAACCCACACAGAACCACTTACTTGGAGGTGATAGAAACAAGTCTTGATGATAGAATGAGTGCCTCTAACTTGGATCTTGATCAACTTGAAATGAGAAGAGCTTGAGCCCTAGAGGAGATTAAATACAATCTTCATGAGCTAAAGAGAAAAGGAATGAAATCATGACTTGACCTAGGATTCTACTTACCCAAATGATGGTGGAACTTGAAAATCCAAGAGGGAGAAAAGAGGGACAATTCGTGTGGTGTAGGAAGGAGAGGGAAGAAGTTTTCAACCCATTTCCATGAAGCTTGCTTGATGGGGTTTTGATGATTTTGAGTGATATGTGTTGATTGATGATGATTTACTCTTGGATTCTTAGCTTGGAGAGAAAATGGAAGGGATGGGTGTTTTGTTGATGTTGTTGTGTATGTGGTGTTGTGTGTGTAGGCTTTATTTTTGCCCAACACCAGCAGCAGCCTTCGTCTGGCTGAGAAAGGCCAACTTGGCCCCCAAGCTAAAATCGGATGCACCAGATCAGATCTGGTCTGCGCCACTCGCTTGGGCGAGCTATTTACTCGCTTGGGCGAGTCCTGGCACCAGCTGGTCCTGCTGGTGCGCCTGATGCGAGATTTGGTGCGGTCAGGTGGGGGTTTTGGCGCGCCACACGCAAAAATGGTGCGTATTCCCGCTCGCCTGGGCGAATTGGTGCCTCGCCTGGGCGGGTTTTTCACTGGCTGGTGCACCAATGAACAGTGCACCCGCCTGAACACATGGCTGGTGCGCCTGGGCGTGACACAGGGTTTTCAATCTTCGATTCGCCATAACCTTTTCGTTAACCGTCGGATCGGGTCCAAATTTTTAGACAAGCTTCTTAATCCCCTAAACTTCACATCCAACGGTGGAATTTATTTTCTTAGCATCCTATAATAAATTTCTAATTTTCTCTTTTTGGTCGATTTCTAACATCTAAAACGCCGATTTAACTCCCGATTTCGCTTATATAATTCTGGTCGAAGCCACAATTGCCTTATATACAACCCCTAGTACTCAAAATGGCTGTTTGCTTTGCTCACAAAATTCGTTAAGCAATTAATCTTCCCATTTTCTACGCTCTAGACCTATTAACTCAATATTTATACTTGGAATTAAATTTGGGATGTTACAATTCTCCCCCACTTACTGGAATTTCGTCCCCGAAATTCCGTTCAGTCCCTTAAAAAGGGGGCAATCCCTAAGATAAGGTTGATGCTCACTTCGTTTGGCTCTGTCTTCCTATTCTAATTTCTCGAGCTAACACGGGTGATCACCTTAACAACATTCCAAGTCGTCCACCAAGTTCTCCCCCACATGGCATCGACATGCCGCTTCGGATTTTGCCAATACGTAGCGAACTGCAGTATTGGTCTCTAAATCGACTTCCACATCAATTTTCAATGTAACCTACAACATTTTAGTGATTAACAAGGGGTCCGAATACTTTGGGATCCATAAGAAATTCATACCTTTCATGAAAGAAGACAGCTTAATCTTACATGGTCGAGAAAACCTACTGCAAGATACCGTAACTTATGGAGGAAATTTTCTCATTCATGAGGAACCAGTGGGAAGAAACAAGACTGGGATTTCAAGAACAATCTAAGTTTAAAATTGATAGAGACGAAGAACACCGAACTCACAGTTATTTGCCAGCACGATTAGAACTGACCCCTGACTAAGATCCATGGATTGCTCTTTCAAGATTGACTCGGACCTAGAAGGACGAACAAGGAGAAATATTTTCTTCTACTGATTAGAACATCACCTAAGGCCTTCTATTAATTAGAACCTCACCTAAGGTTCCCAAGAACACTATTGGGGTTTGAGTGGTGTTTAGCACTGTAGACTCGGGATAAGCCGAAGCTATTCCATGTAAACATTTCCCTACCCCCTTTAATTGGAGTAGGTGGAGCTGGAGTGGTACATAAGGTGCACATCAGCAACTCCAACAGGATTTATCCGAAGCTGGATATTGAAATGAGCATGATCGATTTGAGTATCGATTAGGGGTACTAGTGGAATCGAACTTGTCTACTATCTTAAGACTTACTTCACTCTCGGGATAAAATTTACTACCCCATACTAGTCATTGAATAAAATTTGTCTTTCCTAAGGCTGGAGAATTTCCCGTATATACAACTTCTAGTTCTATTATTTGGCTCTATGTCCACCATCTCACTAATTCATCCTTTTCTCACTACTCTATCATTTAGAGGTCACAACTTTAATTACCTTAATTTTTCGGAAAAATTTCAATGATATCGTCCATTGATAGATGTAAAGATTGAAGTAATCAATTCCAACCTCACGTCTATCAATAACACATCACCACGAGTTTCAATAATAGTGTTATCATTTAACGGATGTAAAAATTAGAGTGATCAATTCTAATCTTACCTTCCATTAAACAGTAGCATCACCAATATCTTAAGAAAACTTTACATGGAATTTCTAGACTTGTCAATTCTTTTGGAAGCTTCTCTTAACTTCCTTGAATAATGGTTTAACTATGGTTATCCCCTAGTCACATATTCTTTAGTCAAGGAGGACCAAAAATTCCTAAGTCTATTCTTACCTCAACCAACTTCTAAGGTGAAGCCTATGTCATATTCATAATCTAGAGGATATAACTATTGATTACCATTTACTGACACAGTTGCTTCCGGAAAACTTAATGATGTTTCTTATTTATCCTAATTTTACTAGATTAATTTATGACTCGGGCTTTGAAACAATCGGCCTCCCAAATGAGAAGAGTAACCAAAAATGCATCACATACATTTGCTAAAGCATAGGTAAGATAAATACCTATCACGCATCTCATAAGGAGATATTACCACTGACTTCCTGCACTTTTGATTCTTCCTTCTTTGCCTTCTGGGGACAGTTGGCCATGACATGACCAGGCCGACTACACCGATAACAGAGTGCAGCCCTCCTATCCAAATTTAGATGCTAACATACTCCCTTATGCATCTTGCCACAGTGCAAGCAAGTAGGAACAGAATGATAGGCTCTCTCTGCCTGACCCAATTTCCTAGGAACTACTGATCTATCTCGAGGATAAGAACATGAATCCTGCAGAGGCAACCAATGGCCAAATGCCCTGTTTGACCACATCGGAGACATGAACCTTCCTTCTTTTTCTGCATTACTTTTCTACATATACCCCTGTGAAGTTTTCCGCAATGGACACAAACAGATTTGAGATACGGAGGGGTCTTTATCAGTTTTGCTCCCTTTGAAATAATCCTCTTAGCCTGGGGTTTAGGGTACGCTGTTGGGTCTGCCACATAGTCTTCCAGCTTTGCAAGGCCCTTTTCCCAACAACTAGCCCATTCTACTAGCTGGGCAAAGTTATGAACAGGTACATTTCCAAGAATGGTTTTGATATCATCTCGGAGTCCTGCCAGAAACTTGAGACATTTGGTTCTCTCATCCACACCTTGGTAGTTGCTAACATATCTGATGAGGTCCTCAAATTTCCACACATATTCCTCAACACTCAAATTGTCCTGTTTCAAACACAGGAAAGCCAGTTCCTTCTCCTTCCGAACATCCCCCATCAGAAACTTTCCCTGAAACTTTTCTTTAAAAAGCTGCCACGTCACTCCTTGAATTGTGGCCTCCGCCTGCCTTCGAACCTATTCCCACCACTGTTCTGCTTCCCCACCAAGGCTATATTGTGCCAGCAGAACTTTATGCTCCTCCGATGGTGCCACCTCACTGAGAATCTCTTCTATCTTCTGAAGCCACTTAAGGGTCCTATCCAAATCATAGCCACCCTCAAAGTTAGGGGGACCATGCCACTTGAACTCTGCCAACCAATTGATTTCAGCTGGAGAGAGGCTCTGAGTTGCCTGAGAGGACTGATTGAGTGCTGCTACAGCTGTAGTCACCAACTCAGCTTGTCGTCGGTTGATTTGAGCTAAGCTCTCTAAGATTGCAGCGATCCTATTATCGTCACTGTGCCTATCTGCCATAATTCTAATCCTGGAGGAAAGGTAAAGTATTAAACACACTAATAATCAATAACAACTATCTTATCATTCTGACTTAAACATTTAACCATACATTTCAACTACTCGCTTGGTGAGTAATCATTGGAGTTTGCATAACTCCAAGGCCGAGGAGAAACTGCTCTGATACCATAAATGTAACACCTAGGATTTATTACCCTTAAATACCCCATAGTTAAAATACGAACTTAAAAATTCCTTTTTGATTTAATAAAATCACCCGTCAAACGGACGTAGTTTTGTTTGTTTTTCGGACTAATCCAAAAATTGGACCTGTGAAAACATTATCAGATGAACATCCGGTAGCCAGCAGGGCTTTACTTCATATATCTGTAAATCATAGCAAGGCCCTATGGGCTCCAAGATATAACAGTGCATCAAGTATTCAGAGTAACAGCAGAAATAAAAAGCGTGAATAACATACATCCAGGTTTAAAGCTTAACAAAATAAAATCATCCTAAGCCTCATTCAAAAAGGGTAGACACAACACATATACATCAAAACGTAGGAGGCTTAGGTCCCAAAAATATTTATTAACCCCATATAACCCTACTCTCCCTGTGAGGGAAAGTAAATCCTGCTCGGCCAAATCCTGGTGTAATGCTCCAACTCAGCACCTGAAAAATGGTAAGGAGGTGAGTATTACACAATAAAATAGGGAAGCAGTTTCTATTATGCTATACTGAACTACCAAGCCAAACACAACAAACCATATAATGCATGTAATCCAATCAAACACTCCCATTTCAATTCAATTATTTTCATATCAAACCAACTAACTTTATTGTTAAACCTCAGCTCATTTCTTCATACAGTTTTAGAGTATATACCTAGATTAGTTAATTAATCATCTCACTTCTTTGCATTTTTCATGCTTTTCTTTCCTCTCTTTACTTTCTTGAATTATCTTTTAATTGTTTAAAGATAGATATAGTTTTTAAAGATTTAATGTGGATCCATAACCGCGTACAGTCTCCTTCGGACAACGACTTACAGCAGCGCACTATGTGCGACTTACGCGATCTATGCGTACAGTCTCCTTCGGACAACGCCTTACAAGATCTGGAATTCCACAATAGGAATGTACGTCCATCATTGCGTACAGTCTCCTTCGGACAACGACTTACAGCAGCACACTATGTGTGACTTACGCGATCTATGCGTACAGTCTCATTCGGACAACGTCTTACAAGATCTGGAAGCGCACAATCCAAATATATCATTATTAGTTTAGGGTGTGTGTGTGTGTCCATAACTGCGTACAGTCTCCTTCGGACAACGACTTACAGCAGCACACTATGTGTGACTTACGCGATCTATGCGTACAGTCTCCTACGGACAACGTCTTACAAGACCTGGAACACCCACAACTATAATGTGCACCCATCATTGCGTACAGTCTCCTTCGGACAACGACTTACAGCAGCGCACTATGTGCGACTTAAGCGATCTATGCGTACAGTCTCCTACGGACAACGCCTTACAAGATCTGGGTTACACATTAAATATGCCATTAATCTTTTAGATTACATTTGAATTATTGTAAATTTGTATACCTTGTTATTAATTCACCATTTTAATAAATTTGGTGTCCCTCAGGTCAGAGGTCAACACATTTTTATTTTGTAATCATTTTCATTAGCTTATCAATTTCAACATCTTATTATACTTTTTAATTTCAATTATTCCACTGGTAACCCTTCTTATGGATTTATCCATTTAAACATGTAATTATATTCTTAAAATTCCGGAGAGTCATTCATACCAATTCCAAACATCACATTTATTATCATTCATAAAGTCTAGGGCTCAACATAATACAGCAAAATAACCACCACATAACCAAGAATCATATTTACATTTAGGCACCATAATGCACCACTTAATCAAATATCATAGTCTCATTTAGGTCCAACATAACATATCACTACACTCTTAAGCATAATCACAATTTTAACATATTATTAACTACCCTAGGGTTCCTTTCCCTAACTAACACATATCTCTTAGTACCAATATATACACAATACAATCTACCCCCTAGAGTATGGTAACACAAACCTCCTTACCTTAATTGCTTAGAGATAGGGAGATTTTAACTTTCCCTAAGCTTGAGTCTTTCCCACAAAGGAGATACCAACCCACAAGATTAGGATGGAACCTAAAATGGAGAGTCATAAAAGAGAGAGGGGTCATCATTTATGCCATGAATCAAGTTAAGAACCTAAGAAAAATGGTGCCTCCAAAGCCTAGCATTGATAAACCACCATTAATGGTAGAGAGAGAGAGAGAAAAACGAATTTGAAAGGGAAAGAGGGGAACCCACACAGAACCACTTACTTGGAGGTGATAGAAACAAGTCTTGATGATAGAATGAGTGCCTCTAACTTGGATCTTGATCAACTTGAAATGAGAAGAGCTTGAGCCCTAGAGGAGATTAAATACAATCTTCATGAGCTAAAGAGAAAAGGAATGAAATCATGACTTGACCTAGGATTCTACTTACCCAAATGATGGTGGAACTTGAAAATCCAAGAGGGAGAAAAGAGGGACAATTCGTGTGGTGTAGGAAGGAGAGGGAAGAAGTTTTCAACCCATTTCCATGAAGCTTGCTTGATGGGGTTTTGATGATTTTGAGTGATATGTGTTGATTGATGATGATTTACTCTTGGATTCTTAGCTTGGAGAGAAAATGGAAGGGATGGGTGTTTTGTTGATGTTGTTGTGTATGTGGTGTTGTGTGTGTAGGCTTTATTTTTGCCCAACACCAGCAGCAGCCTTCGTCTGGCTGAGAAAGGCCAACTTGGCCCCCAAGCTAAAATCGGATGCACCAGATCAGATCTGGTCTGCGCCACTCGCTTGGGCGAGCTATTTACTCGCTTGGGCGAGTCCTGGCACCAGCTGGTCCTGCTGGTGCGCCTGATGCGAGATTTGGTGCGGTCAGGTGGGGGTTTTGGCGCGCCACACGCAAAAATGGTGCGTATTCCCGCTCGCCTGGGCGAATTGGTGCCTCGCCTGGGCGGGTTTTTCACTGGCTGGTGCACCCGCCTGAACACATGGCTGGTGCGCCTGGGCGTGACACAGGGTTTTCAATCTTCGATTCGCCATAACTTTTTCGTTAACCGTCGGATCGGGTCCAAATTTTTAGACAAGCTTCTTAATCCCCTAAACTTCACATCCAACGGTGGAATTTATTTTCTTAGCATCCTATAATAAATTTCTAATTTTCTCTTTTTGGTCGATTTCTAACATCTAAAACGCCGATTTAACTCCCGATTTCGCTTATATAATTCTGGTCGAAGCCACAATTGCCTTATATACAACCCCTAGTACTCAAAATGGCTGTTTGCTTTGCTCACAAAATTCGTTAAGCAATTAATCTTCCCATTTTCTACGCTCTAGACCTATTAACTCAATATTTATACTTGGAATTAAATTTGGGATGTTACAATTCTCCCCCACTTACTGGAATTTCGTCCCCGAAATTCCGTTCAGTCCCTTAAAAAGGGGGCAATCCCTAAGATAAGGTTGATGCTCACTTCGTTTGGCTCTGTCTTCCTATTCTAATTTCTCGAGCTAACACGGGTGATCACCTTAACAACATTCCAAGTCGTCCACCAAGTTCTCCCCCACATGGCATCGACATGCCGCTTCGGATTTTGCCAATACGTAGCGAACTGCAGTATTGGTCTCTAAATCGACTTCCACATCAATTTTCAATGTAACCTACAACATTTTAGTGATTAACAAGGGGTCCGAATACTTTGGGATCCATAAGAAATTCATACCTTTCATGAAAGAAGACAGCTTAATCTTACATGGTCGAGAAAACCTACTGCAAGATACCGTAACTTATGGAGGAAATTTTCTCATTCATGAGGAACCAGTGGGAAGAAACAAGACTGGGATTTCAAGAACAATCTAAGTTTAAAATTGATAGAGACGAAGAACACCGAACTCACAGTTATTTGCCAGCACGATTAGAACTGACCCCTGACTAAGATCCATGGATTGCTCTTTCAAGATTGACTCGGACCTAGAAGGACGAACAAGGAGAAATATTTTCTTCTACTGATTAGAACATCACCTAAGGCCTTCTATTAATTAGAACCTCACCTAAGGTTCCCAAGAACACTATTGGGGTTTGAGTGGTGTTTAGCACTGTAGACTCGGGATAAGCCGAAGCTATTCCATGTAAACATTTCCCTACCCCCTTTAATTGGAGTAGGTGGAGCTGGAGTGGTACATAAGGTGCACATCAGCAACTCCAACAGGATTTATCCGAAGCTGGATATTGAAATGAGCATGATCGATTTGAGTATCGATTAGGGGTACTAGTGGAATCGAACTTGTCTACTATCTTAAGACTTACTTCACTCTCGGGATAAAATTTACTACCCCATACTAGTCATTGAATAAAATTTGTCTTTCCTAAGGCTGGAGAATTTCCCGTATATACAACTTCTAGTTCTATTATTTGGCTCTATGTCCACCATCTCACTAATTCATCCTTTTCTCACTACTCTATCATTTAGAGGTCACAACTTTAATTACCTTAATTTTTCGGAAAAATTTCAATGATATCGTCCATTGATAGATGTAAAGATTGAAGTAATCAATTCCAACCTCACGTCTATCAATAACACATCACCACGAGTTTCAATAATAGTGTTATCATTTAACGGATGTAAAAATTAGAGTGATCAATTCTAATCTTACCTTCCATTAAACAGTAGCATCACCAATATCTTAAGAAAACTTTACATGGAATTTCTAGACTTGTCAATTCTTTTGGAAGCTTCTCTTAACTTCCTTGAATAATGGTTTAACTATGGTTATCCCCTAGTCACATATTCTTTAGTCAAGGAGGACCAAAAATTCCTAAGTCTATTCTTACCTCAACCAACTTCTAAGGTGAAGCCTATGTCATATTCATAATCTAGAGGATATAACTATTGATTACCATTTACTGACACAGTTGCTTCCGGAAAACTTAATGATGTTTCTTATTTATCCTAATTTTACTAGATTAATTTATGACTCGGGCTTTGAAACAATCGGCCTCCCAAATGAGAAGAGTAACCAAAAATGCATCACATACATTTGCTAAAGCATAGGTAAGATAAATACCTATCACGCATCTCATAAGGAGATATTACCACTGACTTCCTGCACTTTTGATTCTTCCTTCTTTGCCTTCTGGGGACAGTTGGCCATGACATGACCAGGCCGACTACACCGATAACAGAGTGCAGCCCTCCTATCCAAATTTAGATGCTAACATACTCCCTTATGCATCTTGCCACAGTGCAAGCAAGTAGGAACAGAATGATAGGCTCTCTCTGCCTGACCCAATTTCCTAGGAACTACTGATCTATCTCGAGGATAAGAACATGAATCCTGCAGAGGCAACCAATGGCCAAATGCCCTGTTTGACCACATCGGAGACATGAACCTTCCTTCTTTTTCTGCATTACTTTTCTACATATACCCCTGTGAAGTTTTCCGCAATGGACACAAACAGATTTGAGATACGGAGGGGTCTTTATCAGTTTTGCTCCCTTTGAAATAATCCTCTTAGCCTGGGGTTTAGGGTACGCTGTTGGGTCTGCCACATAGTCTTCCAGCTTTGCAAGGCCCTTTTCCCAACAACTAGCCCATTCTACTAGCTGGGCAAAGTTATGAACAGGTACATTTCCAAGAATGGTTTTGATATCATCTCGGAGTCCTGCCAGAAACTTGAGACATTTGGTTCTCTCATCCACACCTTGGTAGTTGCTAACATATCTGATGAGGTCCTCAAATTTCCACACATATTCCTCAACACTCAAATTGTCCTGTTTCAAACACAGGAAAGCCAGTTCCTTCTCCTTCCGAACATCCCCCATCAGAAACTTTCCCTGAAACTTTTCTTTAAAAAGCTGCCACGTCACTCCTTGAATTGTGGCCTCCGCCTGCCTTCGAACCTATTCCCACCACTGTTCTGCTTCCCCACCAAGGCTATATTGTGCCAGCAGAACTTTATGCTCCTCCGGTGGTGCCACCTCACTGAGAATCTCTTCTATCTTCTGAAGCCACTTAAGGGTCCTATCCAAATCATAGCCACCCTCAAAGTTAGGGGGACCATGCCACTTGAACTCTGCCAACCAATTGATTTCAGCTGGAGAGAGGCTCTGAGTTGCCTGAGAGGACTGATTGAGTGCTGCTACAGCTGTAGTCACCAACTCAGCTTGTCGTCGGTTGATTTGAGCTAAGCTCTCTAAGATTGCAGCGATCCTATTATCGTCACTGTGCCTATCTGCCATAATTCTAATCCTGGAGGAAAGGTAAAGTATTAAACACACTAATAATCAATAACAACTATCTTATCATTCTGACTTAAACATTTAACCATACATTTCAACTACTCGCTTGGTGAGTAATCATTGGAGTTTGCATAACTCCAAGGCCGAGGAGAAACTGCTCTGATACCATAAATGTAACACCTAGGATTTATTACCCTTAAATACCCCATAGTTAAAATACGAACTTAAAAATTCCTTTTTGATTTAATAAAATCACCCGTCAAACGGACGTAGTTTTGTTTGTTTTTCGGACTAATCCAAAAATTGGACCTGTGAAAACATTATCAGATGAACATCCGGTAGCCAGCAGGGCTTTACTTCATATATCTGTAAATCATAGCAAGGCCCTATGGGCTCCAAGATATAACAGTGCATCAAGTATTCAGAGTAACAGCAGAAATAAAAAGCGTGAATAACATACATCCAGGTTTAAAGCTTAACAAAATAAAATCATCCTAAGCCTCATTCAAAAAGGGTAGACACAACACATATACATCAAAACGTAGGAGGCTTAGGTCCCAAAAATATTTATTAACCCCATATAACCCTACTCTCCCTGTGAGGGAAAGTAAATCCTGCTCGGCCAAATCCTGGTGTAATGCTCCAACTCAGCACCTGAAAAATGGTAAGGAGGTGAGTATTACACAATAAAATAGGGAAGCAGTTTCTATTATGCTATACTGAACTACCAAGCCAAACACAACAAACCATATAATGCATGTAATCCAATCAAACACTCCCATTTCAATTCAATTATTTTCATATCAAACCAACTAACTTTATTGTTAAACCTCAGCTCATTTCTTCATACAGTTTTAGAGTATATACCTAGATTAGTTAATTAATCATCTCACTTCTTTGCATTTTTCATGCTTTTCTTTCCTCTCTTTACTTTCTTGAATTATCTTTTAATTGTTTAAAGATAGATATAGTTTTTAAAGATTTAATGTGGATCCATAACCGCGTACAGTCTCCTTCGGACAACGACTTACAGCAGCGCACTATGTGCGACTTACGCGATCTATGCGTACAGTCTCCTTCGGACAACGCCTTACAAGATCTGGAATTCCACAATAGGAATGTACGTCCATCATTGCGTACAGTCTCCTTCGGACAACGACTTACAGCAGCACACTATGTGTGACTTACGCGATCTATGCGTACAGTCTCATTCGGACAACGTCTTACAAGATCTGGAAGCGCACAATCCAAATATATCATTATTAGTTTAGGGTGTGTGTGTGTGTCCATAACTGCGTACAGTCTCCTTCGGACAACGACTTACAGCAGCACACTATGTGTGACTTACGCGATCTATGCGTACAGTCTCCTACGGACAACGTCTTACAAGACCTGGAACACCCACAACCATAATGTGCACCCATCATTGCGTACAGTCTCCTTCGGACAACGACTTACAGCAGCGCACTATGTGCGACTTAAGCGATCTATGCGTACAGTCTCCTACGGACAACGCCTTACAAGATCTGGGTTACACATTAAATATGCCATTAATCTTTTAGATTACATTTGAATTATTGTAAATTTGTATACCTTGTTATTAATTCACCATTTTAATAAATTTGATGTCCCTCAGGTCAGAGGTCAACACATTTTTATTTTGTAATCATTTTCATTAGCTTATCAATTTCAACATCTTATTATACTTTTTAATTTCAATTATTCCACTGGTAACCCTTCTTATGGATTTATCAATTTAAACATGTAATTATATTCTTAAAATTCCGGAGAGTGATTCATACCAATTCCAAACATCACATTTATTATCATTCATAAAGTCTAGGGCTCAACATAATACAGCAAAATAACCACCACATAACCAAGAATCATATTTACATTTAGGCACCATAATGCACCACTTAATCAAATATCATAGTCTCATTTAGGTCTAACATAACATATCACTACACTCTTAAGCATAATCACAATTTTAACATATTATTAACTACCCTAGGGTTCCTTTCCCTAGCTAACACATATCTCTTAGTACCAATATATACACAAAAATCTACCCCCTAGAGTATGGTAACACAAACCTCCTTACCTTAATTGCTTAGAGATAGGGAGATTTTAACTTGCCCTAAGCTTGAGTCTTTCCCACCAAGGAGATACCAACCCACAAGATTAGGATGGAACCTAAAATGGAGAGTCATAAAAGAGAGAGGGATCATCATTTATGCCATGAATCAAGTTAAGAACCTAAGAAAAATGGTGCCTCCAAAGCCTAGCATTGATAAACCACCATTAATGGTAGAGAGAGAGAGAGAAAAACGAATTTGAAAGGGAAAGAGGGGAACCCACACACAACCACTTACTTGGAGGTGATAGAAACAAGTCTTGATGATAGAATGAGTGCCTCTAACTTGGATCTTGATCAACTTGAAATGAGAAGAGCTTGAGCCCTAGAGGAGATTAAATACAATCTTCATGAGCTAAAGAGAAAAGGAATGAAATCATGACTTGACCTAGGATTCTACTTACCCAAATGATGGTGGAACTTGAAAATCCAAGAGGGAGAAAAGAGGGACAATTCGTGTGGTGTAGGAAGGAGAGGGAAGAAGTTTTCAACCCATTTTCATGAAGCTTGCTTGATGGGGTTTTGATGATTTTGAGTGATATGTGTTGATTGATGATGATTTACTCTTGGATTCTTAGCTTGGAGAGAAAATGGAAGGGATGGGTGTTTTGTTGATGTTGTTGTGTATGTGGTGTTGTGTGTGTAGGCTTTATTTTTGCCCAACACCAGCAGCAGCCTTCGTCTGGCTGAGAAAGGCCAACTTGGCCCCCAAGCTAAAATCGGATGCACCAGATCAGATCTGGTCTGCGCCACTCGCTTGGGCGAGCTATTTACTCGCTTGGGCGAGTCCTGGCACCAGCTGGTCCTGCTGGTGCGCCTGATGCGAGATTTGGTGCGGTCAGGTGGGGGTTTTGGCGCGCCACACGCAAAACTGGTGCGGCTGGTGCGTATTCCCGCTCGCCTGGGCAAATTGGTGCCTTGCCTGGGCGGGTTTTTCACTGGCTGGTGCACCAATGAACAGTGCACCCGCCTGGGCGCATGGCTGGTGCGCCTGGGCGTGACACAGGGTTTTCAATCTTCGATTCGCCATAACTTTTTCGTTAACCGTCGGATCGGGTCCAAATTTTTAGACAAGCTTCTTAATCCCCTAAACTTCACATCCAACGATGGAATTTATTTTCTTAGCATCCTATAATAAATTTCTAATTTTCTCTTTTCGGTCGATTTCTAACATCTAAAACGCCGATTTAACTACCGATTTCGCTTATATAATTCTGCTCGAAGCCACAATTGCCTTATATAAAACCCCTAGTACTCAAAATGGCTGTTTGCTTTGCTCACAAAATTCGTTAAGCAATTAATCTTCCCATTTTCTATGCTCTAGACCTATTAACTCAATATTTATACTTGGAATTAAATTTGGGATGTTACACTTATCTTTGGAACATCTTGGTTCTTTAAGTCTTATCAATTCGATTAGCATCAATGATGAGGGGGAAACATCATTGTGCTCACACACGTCTACATCTCCTCGGTCAACCTCCCAACCTAGTCGGAAGCAAACAGGAGTACACGACCTTTACCACGTGGGCACGACAGCTGTCACAATACATAATGATCCCAGACCAGGAGGATCTCGTCCTCAAATCATATCAATAACATTAAGGCTCACTGTCCACGCAGTTGCAAAACACAATGCCCCGTTCCAGTCCCTCTCACTGTTCTCGATTTGCAATCTAGGGGGCGACAATATGTTTCTAGTGGGCCCGCAGAACTTGCCACGGCATTAGACCCAGTCTCCACCACGTTAGTGTGCCACTTGCGGAGTTCGTTCTGCCTAGAAACATACTCTAGACTTCTTGACGTTTCACCGTCATCGTCCTCCCCTAATGTAATCTCGTCCTAAGTATCCGCAGATACTTATCGTTCCTTCCTCTCCACTACTTCGATTCGACACTCATGCCTCACCGCATTTATAAATGTCTTTTAATAGTCTTTTAAAGATTTTAAAATTACGGCTTAGTCCTAATGATCGGTCCATCCTTGGTGCATCCCTTCGATGAGACCCGATCGCTAATCGTACGCATCTAATCCCCCTAAAACTCACATAGTCTCGCTTAAATCATCACAACATCATCGCATCATCTTTCTCTTTCTCAATCACAGCACATTGCTCTCATTAATGTCTGCATCACTATTCCAAACAGATTGAAACTCAGCCTGCCAACATTGTTCTCCTCGCTAATGGTGATGCAACAGCATCACTATTCCAAACAGATTGAAACTCAGCCTGCCAACATTGTTCTCCTCGCCAATGGTGATGCAACAGCATCACTATTCCAAACAGATTGAAACTCAGCCTGCCAACATTGTTCTCCTCGCCAATGGTGATGCAACAGCATCACTAGGGTCCTTCTCGCCACCTCGAGCTCAACAGCATCAGCAACTTCTCTCGTTCGTCCAAATTCCAATCAACAACTACTTTTCTTACAATTCATTCTCATCGTAACTTGTCTCTCTTTCTCTCATTTATTTTCATTATTCAAATCCTTTATTCTTTTCTTAGCTTGTGACTTTCATAACTTCATTACTAACGTACAACTAAATGATTCCCAACAATATCATATAAATAAAAGAATCATAAAATAATTAAATAGCTCAACATGAACAATCAGAAAACATATCATCATTCTTATAAACCAATCTCAATCGTTCGGGTGGATAGCTAAACCAAACAATCAAGCGCTATCACATACACCACTACGCTAAATGAGATTGGAGTCCAATCTTTGAGATGATTGGACGTCTTAATATGTTACCTAATTACCACGGCGTCTTAAGGGAGTGCCCCTCTCTCACCTCGATGACGAACGTCCTATAGCTCTCCAAAGTTTCTCGACCATCTCTCCTCGCCTCTTATCCTTTCGTCCGTCGCTCAACTAAGACTTTTTCCCGTGCATTAGAAACGATTCGATACACTCTTTTAACTTGTTTTGAAAACAATTTCTCTGTTGATAACTTGTTATCATTATCCAAGATTTCCGAAATCAATTCAAATTCATGATTAAAACAGTTCTTAAGAAAACTTTGAAAACAATTCAAAACACTCTTTTATTCAAGTAAATTCCCTTTCATGTTTAGAACTTGATTTAAAACATTTATCATTTACTCATTGCAAAACACACGTAGGCTAGAGAAAATAATTAATTGAATTACAACACTAACACACAAATTCGATTATACACAAAAAGATAATTCCTAACCCTTGAAATCATGGAATTTCATTATGAAAATTAATTTATTTATTTTCAGCCTCAAACCGAAAAAGAAGAGAGAAATTTAACACATCACTTTATCAAATATAAAATAGCATACACACATAATATAGCTACTCTAAATAGTAATTTAAAAAGAAAATCCTTCTAAGTACCTAAACATCACAAACCGAATTATTTCAAGCAAATTCTTGCAAAATGCTACACACCTTCAAAGACATAAAATCATGAAATAATTTCATTCCTTTCAAGACCTAATCCGTGAGCATCATAAAAGCATTTGACAATTTCAATTTCATTATTATCAATTTAATTCAAGGTAACAATTACAACCACAATTTACTTCTTGTGTACATCTTTTAGGCTCCTAAATGAAGCTAATCTTAGTCGAAATGTAATCCAAATAATGATTAAGCACACTTTCCTATTTTCTATCTCAAGACCGAATACTAGCATGCAGAGGATAAAATCTTAATTCACTTTTTCAATGCACTAAGACAATTAAAGCAAACCATATTACACCACCATACATAAACCATCATGAAATTCCTTAGATTTTTAACAAAACTCAACTTATCATTTTTCTTGAATAGAAACATGGTTTATGACTTGATCTCCTAAAAGAATGGCATGCATGGACTTAAGACCTCTAAATCAATTCCTAATACGTACATGCACTAAAAATCATGTACCAAAACAATTCTAGCACTCATGGCCGAATGGCCTTCATACCAACAAACATAAACAATTGTTTAAATCAAATCATGCTCATAAAAAGAAAATCATTTTAAAGTCCATTATCCTATTAATTCCTACTAGGCCGAGACATACATAAAGGGAAACGTAATTAATTTTCTTGAAAAGTGACATGCAAACCTCAAAGTTTAACTTGTAAGATATTAGATCATGGATTAAAACATGCACACGCAAAGATCAATCAAAAGCACCACAAGATCAACATGCAAAGCTAAAAATCCCTAATTCCTTACTCAAATAAACTTGGATTATGAAGTGGTTAATCAAACATTGACATATGTACATATAAATCACGGTTTGAGCACAAAAGGTCAACATGCAAGGCATAACTTCTTCATTTTGTTAACAATTAACCTAGATCATAAATCATTCACCAAGTCCTTTTATTAAAAGCCTCATAGGTCACGGTTTTTGGAAGAAAGAATCAACATGCAAGGGGTTTCATTTTAGTTTTTATAAAAATCTCATGTAGTGAGTTAGATCCCTTTAGATGTTGGTTTAGAAAATCATGATGAATTATCTAATGAAGCCATAACCGAAGCTTTAAGAGTCCATAATGTTCACATACTTACAAACAAATGTAAAAGTCCATGATAAAGTCTAGATCATGCTTGCACTCATCTCTCAAGTTATGAAAATAAACATGCAATGGAAGGAAAAGAAGGAAAAATTACAAGACCAAAAGAAAATCCTAATTCTCATGGTTTTCTTCTTGATTTCACTATAACCTACCAAGAGAAATAAGTCCTCTAGCTTCTAGGGCTCTTGATCTCCAAAGAAAGATCAAAATTTTGATCTAGGTCTCCTCCCTCCTTCTTCAAGTCACTCATGACCACCTCCTCTCTTCTCCCTTCTCTTTTCTTTTCTAAGGATGTGTTGTTTCCTTAGAAAGTGTTTGAGTTGTGTTTGTGAAAGGAATGAAAGAAAGTAAGGAAATGAACTAAGGCAATGGGGATTAAGGGCACCAAATTGGTCTCTTTTGCCCTTGGTTGGAAGTTCGGCCAAAACACCATGTGGGAGGGCAATTTCGGGTTTATGAAAGTTTGCATGGGAGAGTCTGAATCAAGAGAAGTAAGGTGATTAGACTAGGGCTAGGTTCATGATGCAAGGTCATTTCAACACCCTCCCCTTCCACTCATCTATTCCATTTGTTGGACACCTAAGCCTCCCTAAGACTTTCCCTTACTCCTTAATTCAACACTCTTAACCTTTGTACACACACACACATCATCTGTAACACTCCTCACACATGCACACACACTTCATGCAATTTTTCATTTTTATTTTCTATTTTAAGATATCATTTTAAGGCATCATCAATTCAAGAATTATAAGCATGCATTCACACACATAAAATCGTAGCACCATATGCACATACACATAGTCTCTATTTTTCCTATGATCACCAATTCACATAACATGCAAGTATTTTCATACACACCAATACCGTAGCACATACACATATATACACACATATTTAATTTTTTTCAAGCCACATCCCCATATGAAATTAAACATATAGCATAGTGAGCATATTTAATTTCCTACAAAACACATTTCATTATAAAGAGAACTTAGGCCTCTTTAGGTAAAATAATCATCTACACATATAATTTAAAGTCTCAAAAAATCAAACTTCCATGAAAAATGAAAAATTTCCAAAAGACAAATCTATTCAAAATTGTTAGCTTCCAAAAATTATTGTTTCTAAAAATTTTCGTCCTTCTTAGTTTTCAGAATAAATTTTACAAATCAACCCCAAAGATTATAAAAATCACATTTTCAAAGTTCATAAATATCCAAAAATGCAAATTTATTTTATAGAGAAATCATCTTCTTTGGGAAAACCCTTTTTAGAAAACAAAATTTCAACGTTTTAGTTTTAGCGAATTCGTTTATGCCTGCACGCGGAAATGCGGGGTGTTACATCACACATCACACACAACAATGTGGTCTTTGTCCTATTCGTATAAGTGGCCACACAAAGCACACAATTGCCACTATACTACTAACGCAGAACCACTAAGTTCCGATCTTTGAGCTGATACGGAACGTCTCAATACAACACCTACTACCACGGTGTCTTAGGAAAGCTACTCTCTCACCTGAGGTCCAGCAATTGAATGTGCACAGTCTTCTCTGATCTTGGTTGCTTCCACTGCCTTAATCCCTCGTCTGTAACATTCCTCGAATTAATTAAAACGTATTTTTATTAAAAACTTTTCTTAACTTAAAACGTTCTTTCGTTCCTCGTCGGAAATCTTAAAAATAAGATTGCTTTCTCAAAATACTTCTTAACTTTCTTAGTTCTTTAAACACTTTGAAATCATTTGGAAAACATTAAGTAAAATACTATAAATCAATTGGTTAGGTGGCTGGTCCGTCTTGGACAGCACCTTAACCTCATTCAAAAACACCGAAAAATTCACCGGTTTCAATCCGGGTTTTTCTGAAATCAATTACCAATTAAAAACCAAACTTTGAGTATCATGAACTCAATTTTAGAAATCAAGAAACATCTTTAAATAACCTTGGACAGCAAAGAAATATTTTACAAAAATCAATTTTATAAAACCCAAAAACATCATAAAAACTCTTTTTGTTTCACATACTTTTAAAAACTCAAGTTTTCACTATAAAATAAATCTTAAAACACAATTTCACATACTCAAACACATCAAAGAAATTTAAATTCAAAACCAAGCACTCACACGGTCAACCACACACTTTGATTACTCAAATCACATAAACACTTAATCAATTATTCAACTTTAATCATAAAACAAACGTTCATCCTCAAATGAACATGTTCACAATTCAACATTTAATTCAATTATTTCAACACATAACAAATTCAAGACCACTTCATTTCTATAAAACGAAAACATCTAAACACATTTAGACTTACAAACCAAATACACACACCCAATTTATTAAACACAAAACTCTTTATTCTTAATCAATTATTTCACAAAACACATTAGTTATTCCATTTTATTTCATGGGAAAGAGTTCCTAACCTAATTAACATGCTTGGACCGGAACACTTCACAAATCAAAACAAAATTTATGCATTATCAACACACAAATCATGCAATTATTTTCTTCTTTTCTTAACAAAAACCGAGAGCTTGAACTTTGGAAAACAATCAATCTTTAATTTATTTTTCTTCACTTAAATTAAATCAAGAATCACATAAGAACAGAGAACATAATTCAATTTAGAAAATCATTTCTCTCTCCCTAATTTCCTTTCAAGACCGAGGCATGCATAAAAGAAAACATGATATTTTCATGTTGAAATCAACATACAAAACTAGATCCTAAACTTTTCTAACCAAAACATGTAGAGATCATAGATCAATACAAGTACTTTTAACTTATTTCTCAAAAGAACATAAAAATAACTTTTCAAGTCAAACACTCACATGCATGCACATAAATCATGTAGATCAAGTCTTGAAATTAAACATAGTAACACAAATTAAAGACAAAAATCATTTTATGTGGGAAAGGGAACCAAAAACCGAGACACCTTCAAAGAAAATATCAAAGCTTTGTTTTCAAAGATTACATGCAAAGCTCATAGTCAAGGTAAAATTAAAGATCAAGGCACAAATCAAAGACAAAAATTACTTTAGATGAAAAAGAAGTCAAAACTGTGACAAATATTGGAAAATAAGGAAGCTTAGGTTCAAAAATCATTTATAAAGCTCACAACAAAAATCAAGGTCAAAACAAAAATTAAAAATCAAGACACAAATGAAAGCTTTTCTTAAGTTTAACTAAAAATTTTACATACAAGATTCAAGATCATCATCATAAACCAACATGTAAGACCAAAATTAAAAATAAATTTAGATCAAACATAGATTTAACAAATAAACACATAAACCTCTCATGATCTACGGTTTCAAGCATCAAAGTCAAACATGCAAGAAGATCTACATCTAGTTCACAAAGATCATCAACAAAACTTTAGATCTAAAAGAAAAACATCAAGATCCATCATACACAACATCAACCGAATTATAAGGTCCATCATTTAGTTCACTACAAATTCATTTAGATCTAAAAAATCAAGATCAAAGCAAAAGCATCACATGCAAGCTTAGATCAAACCATAAAATAAACATGCAAGGGATGAAAAGAAATAAAATTACAAGATTACAAAAATAAAACTAGTTCTAATCTTCTAGGGTCTTCGGCTATACCAAGAAGTAAGGTCTTCAACACTTGTTCTTTAAAGAATTCCTAAGTTTTTGGGTTGATCTCCTCTTCTTCTTCCTTCTACTACCTCACGGTTTCCTCTTCTTTCTCTCTTTTTCTACTTCTATTTTCTTATTCTTAGTCTTAAGAGTTTAAGGAGCTCTTAGACTTGTGTTTATGTTGGTGTGTGGGACGAAGGAAATGAAGAAGTGGGATGGGAAATGAAGAAGTGAAGTGAAGAGTGAATGAAATGAAGCTAAGGCCAAGGCTTTTATAAAATCTTACGGCTTCCTACTTTTCCCTTTAAGTGATTCGGCCAAGGGCTAAGGAGAGAGGGGTAAATTCGGCTTCCCACAAAATTGCATGGGTGGAGTTTATCATCTCCAAGGGGAACAACGTAGGGGACATAAGGGGTTAGGGTTACATCCTAGGCTTTTGACTTAAGGGCTCTCCTTAGGACTTTAACAATTTAGTTAGGGTTTAGTTTGGAATTGGTTTGGTTTTGGTTGCTTAGTTAGAAAATTTCTAGGTTTCCTACTCCATTCACACATACACACGGCACTCTCACACACTTACACATATTCACTTTCATGCACACACTCATTTACATACACACTTACACGTTACACACCTAACACCTACACTCATGCACACATATACATCATGCCAATACATGCATGATACACACATACATACATTCACACTTAATCACATTCATTTACTAATTTAATTCCAGATGATACTAAGCATACACACTGTAACACCCCGCATTTTTCCCATACGTGCGTAAACGATTTCGTCGAAATAAATATTGGAGTTTGGGATGTAAAGGATTTTAAGAAAAATATTTTTGTGTGAAAAAGAAATAAAGTGAATGATTTTGTTGGCTTGATTTAAAAGAAATTAGTTGTGATTTTATTGAAAAGTGATTTTTATTTAAAGTGAAGTTTTTGAACTGTTAACTTGAAAAATTCGTAACTTTTTAACCGTAACTCGGATTTTTACAAACTTTATATCAAAACGATCGTCTTGAAACGTAGATTTTAAAAATGTAAATTTTGGAATTTTCTGGGTTGTTTTATAAAAATTTATTTTCAGAGTTTTAAAATACGAGTTTAAAGAATTATGTTTTAAAGAAAATGAATTTATTGATTTGGCTTGAATTTTTATGTGAGATGTGTGTGATTTAATGTGTGTGTACTGTATGATGCATGAAATGGTTGTATGTATGTGAATTCTTTGAATTAATTGCCTTGTTATTTGAATTGATGAATTTGAATAAATATGATTAAGAAAATAAAATGAAAATGTATGTGTATGTATTTGTGTATATGTGTGTGTATGTATGTGTGTTGTACGTATATGAGTGTGTATAAGTTAGGAGTGTAGTCTTTCTAGAAGTCTTAGTGTGTAAGAAAAGCCATGACCAAGTGGATCAAACTAGAACCAAACCAAATTAGAGTAACCAAAACCCTAACTATTTCCTAACTAAGTCTTAAGCCTAAGATGACCCTAAGCTCTAGCCCATCCCACCTTGTCTCCTTGCATTTGATAAAATGCACCCATGCAACATTTTAGAAGCCCAAAATCGCCCCTCCCATTCATGTTGTAGCCAAACCAACTTAAGGGCAAAGAGGGAATTGTGAATTTATCTATATATCCAAGAAGCCTTAGTACACCTTCTCATTTTCACTTCCCTTCACCATTTCATTTCTTCTTCCACCGTACCAACACTAGAAACACAACTCCTAAGAGTTCATTTTACTCATTGAGAATAAAAAGAAAAGAAATAGAAAGTGAGAGAGAGAAAGGGAGCCATGAGTGATGTAGAAGAAGATGATGGAGATCCTAGTTCTACCAAGCCTTTCCTTGTAGATCAAGAGTGCAAGATCAAGAGTGCTTGAACCTTTGAGGACTCTAAATAATTTGTAATATGCTAAACTTTTGCTTGCTTGTTTTCGATTCATAAGTTTTTTTTTGTTAGATCTAATAATTTTCTTGTTTGATCTAATATTTTTCTAATTAAAATCTTAAAGGTCTAAAGAATGGCTAAAGATTTTTATGAAACCTAAATTAAATCTCTTTGCATGTCTATTCTTCCTTCTCTAAACCGTGGACTATTTGTGTTTATTTGATGATTTGGTAAATAAATCCATGATCTAAACTTGTTTGTTTATAAAGTGTAATTTTTAGTTGTTGCATGTTAAATCTTTGTGCTATAATTATGATCTATGTGTATTTCCATGAATGATTTCATGATCTAAACTTAATTTGTAAAGAGATTTATGTTTTTGGTCTTGCATGTTAATCTTGTGCTTACCTTAATGGATTTAAATAAACGCATGTAATTGTTAATCTTGCATGTTAATCTTGGCTTGCATGTTAATTTTAAAGGAAGTATCATGTTTTTCTTTATGTGTATGCTTCGGTTTATAATAAAAGAATTAAAGAAAACATGTTTTAAAATGATTTTTCAAGCATGAACATGTTCAGATCCTTAATTTGCATGTTAATTTTCAAGAGAAAAATTATGTTTCCTTTTATGTATGTGTCTCGGTTTTAGGGAAAAGAATTAAAAGAAACAAGTTTTAAATTGATTTTCAAAGTGCAAACATTATTTGATTAAGTGGCTATTTTGTGCATGTTTTATTTTTAGGAGGCCATTCGGCCAAGCATGAAAATAATGTAATTCATGCTTTTTATTTTGTGAAGCATTTATGTTTGTGTGTCTTAAGACTTGATTTAAAGATTTTAAAGTATATGCATGACATTTCTAAAGGTTTAAAGTGTCATTAATTAAATGATGAACTTGAAATTTAGTTTCTGTTTAAAAAGTGAACTAAAAAAAAAACTTTATTTGATGCATGTTGATGTGATAGTATGACTTTTGTGTGTGAATGAAAACCCTTGTCTCCTTGCATGTTGACTTTAAGCCATTCTAGATATTAGGTAGGAGACTATGTTGTCCCTCCTTAGGCTACATGCATCATGAGGTTATTTGAATTCAAAGATTCTAAAAGCACATGCAAGAAGTAATAAAATTTAAAAGGGATTATGTGTGCTGAATTGTGATTAGAAATGTGTGTTGTTTTTGTTTTGAAAATGAAATTAAAATTTTTACTCTTCCCTACTGTATGCTCACGGTCTTAACGTTAAAATAAAGAAAAGAATTTCATGATTTTATATCTTTAATTGTGCACTAAATCCTTGCAAATTTTATGTGTATAATTCGGTCCATACATGTTTAAAATGGTTGGACATTTGCTTTCATGAAAATGACTATGTTTTTGGGTGCATAATACTATGTGAATTTGATGTGGGATTCCTGTATCTTTTGGTTTTGAGATTTATTTGTTAGTCATGTGCATGATTCGGTTTTTGTTAAATTAATTAAAAGAAAAAGTTTAAATGATTTTCTTTAGTATAATTAAATTAATTTTATAACTTAACTGATAGTTGTGGATGATTAAAAATGTGATTTACTGTGTATATGTTTATGAATGTTGTGAATGCTTGGAATTATATTGAATAACTGTTTGTGTGTGTGAATGCTATATTTGTAGTTTAAAGAGATTGAAAATGTTTTATTTAAAAAGAATGATTTAAACAACTTAAATTGACTTTAAATTTAATTAACACTATTTGATCAGTGTTTGATGATATTTAGTAATTTAACAAACTAATTTGATTAGTTTTGAAGTTCTGTCTTCTTGAATTTATGTATTTTATTTGAGAAAGATTTTCAAAGAGTTGTTTATCATTTAATGTTTAAAGAAAATGATTTTCTTTAACCAAAGTGTTTTAAACTAAGATTAATGGATTCTGTTTTGAAAAAGAAATTGTTTTAGCAATAGTTTTAAGAGGTTTTTCTTAGAGACATTTTTATTAAAAAGTAATTTGAATTTGAAAACCTCTTTTGGATATTGGCAATGTACTTTTAAAAAAAAAGGGGATTATTTTAAAGTGTTTTAAAACGAAATTAAGAATTCACGTAAATCGTTTCTAACGCACGGGGAAAAATGTCTAGTTCGGGTGTCGGACGCGGAGGAAGCGTGGCAAAGATAACGACTGGAAATCTTAGAGAGTCTTTGGATGTGTCGTCATCCAGGTGAGTGAGAGTGCTGTGGTCCCGCAACGTGGTTGCTCGCAATTCGAGTAGACGAATTGCGAGAGTACTGCGAATTAGGCGATGCGGATATGTGTGTATTAGATGTTTTATATGCATACTAAATGTTTATTTGCTATGCATTACTAGATGTTTACTTGTTGTGCATACTTTATTTAGATACTGTTTGGTTTTGTTGGATGGCGAAATGATGATGATGGGACCGTGAAAGTAATAAGATAAATTGAAAAGAGAAAAGAAAAGCGAATAAGAGATATGAGAAATGATTGAGTAAGAAATAAGTGATGAGTTAAGATTTAAGAGAAAGTTATAAGGAACGATTGAGAAAGAGATAAAGGTGATGTGAGTAAAGGAAAGAGATAAAGAGTTGAGATTGATATGAGAATGTGATTATGAAAGTGAGAAAGTGGTTGAGTAGAGATGTGATTCCTCGTTCACGTTTTTGGGAAGAAGCTTAGTGTTGAGTTGAGCCTGCTCCTCCATTAACACTCACCCAAAAATTGTGATTCTTGAAAAAAGATTTTGAAAAGAAATTTGTGAAAAGCTTTTGTGAAAATGATATTTTTGTGAAAGTTTTTGGAAAGATTATTCTTGAAAAGTTTTGTGAAACTATGTTTTCGAAAAGTTTTGCGAAAGATGTTTGGAAAGATGAGGAAAATCTGTTGGTGATGTGAATGAGAATTATGTGGAGAATGAGTCTTTGAGAATCATGAGAAAGTGATGCGAGGCAAGATGCCATTGAGTTTTAGGGGGAAGAGATTGCGATTAGTGGTCGGGCTTCGTTGAAGGGATGCACCAAGGACGAGCCGACTGTTAGGAATAAGCCGCTAATTAAAACTCTAAAACCTTTAAAAGATTTAAAAGACATTTACAAAAGCGGTGAGGTATGAGTGTCGTATCGAAGTAGTGGAGAGGAAGATACTATGGGTATCTGCGGATACTCAGGTGGCGATTGCAGGAGGGGAGGACGATGACGGTGAAACGTCAAGAAGTCTAGAGTACAATTCTAGGCAGACAACTCCACATGTGGCGCACTAACGTGGTGGGGACTGGGTCTAATGCCGTGGTAGTTCTGCACCGGAACTAGAATTGTACTGTCGCCCCTCGATGCAAGTCTAGAACAGTGAGAGGGACTGGAACGGGGCATTTGTGATTGCCGCTGAGAGAGTGCCTTGATTGCTATGATTATGATTTGAGGCTGAGTCCTCCTGGCTTGGAGCCATTTGTTGTGTGACAGCTGTCGTGCCCGCGTGGTAAAGGTCCTGTACTCCTGTTTGCTTCCGACTAGGTTGGGTGGTTGACCGAGGAGATGTAGACGTGTGTGAGCTCAATGATGTGTCCCCCTCATCATTGATGCTAATCGAATCAATAAAACTTAAAAGACAAAGAGGTATCAAAGTAAGGTGTAAATGAATTATCAAGTGTCGAATAAGAATTGTAAGTTGAGCACGAGAAGTGATTCGTGGTGTAATAAATTTTGAGGTAATGATTTGAGAAAGAGTGGAGAAGGAATTGTGGAACAAGCGTAATGAAGATTTTGGCTTTAAGTGATGATATTGGTGTGTTAAGAATATTTCTATATGCATTGTTTTATATGATTAATATATGCTAAGTGCATGACATGTTGCATATGTTGATGATGATGTGATGGCATTAGGATAAGTGTTTATGTTCCGCTATTCTAGTTTTATTATCTATTTATTTTAAATCTACCCGAGACCGCAAGGTCAACCCGTTAGTGTTCAGAACACTGACTCTCTCCTACCATGTTGTCGTATCGACAATTGCTGATATTGCAACTAGTAGATGGCGCAGCGGAAGCGTGGTGGGCTTCACCAACCAAGGTCCGGAGTTAGACGACAAATAATAGAGAGCATGACTAGAAGCTAGGAAATCCCCTGGCGGAATGTATTCCATTGTAAGTTCTTAGTTGCCCTTGCTCTATCATACTGTACCCCGGCACAAGTTTTATTTGATATTGATGTTTTCGAAAATAAGTCAATGGGCGGTGTATTTAAATGATGTTTTGAAAACAGGTTTCAAAGTGCGGTGTCTTGTGACATCTCGGTTTGGAACTTGGAAGAGTTTATGTAATGTGGGAACACGAGTTCTAATTGTAACTATGTTTTAAAAGTCTAGTGTTCTTACATTCACATAACACTTGTTTTAAAAAAAATGGCCCTAATTTTCACTATATTTAATTTAAGTTTTCAAGTTGCCGAATCGGGGTGTTACAGAATGGTATCAGAGCAAAGGTTAAACTAAGTAACCTTATACATGGGCTTACGTACTCTGTTGTGTGTCTCTATGTGTAAGTTAGTACTAGGATTGTGATAGAACGTTAGGAGTACGCGGATGTTCTTCTGGATTACGTTGGTTCCCATCTATAGTGGAGCAAGGAAGTAGAGATTCGTGTAGTCATGGACGTCGACGCATGATCCGAATCTTCTTTTGCTGAACCTATCTTTGATGTGAACCCCTTTCTGTTTGTGCTAACCTTTAAACTCTGGATATGAGATCTTGTTCTGTAACTAGAATTATCCTTTCTTGATTAAAATTTTCTTGTGAAACCCTATGCGTGCCAAATTGCTTTGGCATGACGTTTGAGAGTACCTTCTTTCCGAAAATTTTAGCCCCTGATTTTTCATGAACCCGAAGCTTTCCCTTTTTGGTATTTGACCAGACATTCATTCTTTCTTAAACTCTTATTTGAAATGTAAAACCCAGGCATCCTGTACCAAGTCAAGTAAATGGTTCTAGAGTAGAGAGTGGGTTGTGAAGTGATCAGGATTAAGAATTTTTATACCGAATTGGTTAAAGGTTTAGATGGAGATAAGATGAGAAAGAAAATTAAGGTGATATTTATAATTAGAGTCATAAGTGTCTTGATTGGAATTGGGAAATGGTTAGATAAAGGTGAATAAGTGATGATGTGGTATAGTCGAAGTGATAGGGTGGTGTAATTTGATGGCTTAGAATGTAAAACGAATTGTAAAAGGTGGAAAAAGGTTTAGAATTGTCTAAGCTATGTGATCCAGTGTCAGGAAAAAGTAGTGAGATGTTGTATGTTTCTTGAGGACTAGTGGTTGATAAAGCAAGAGGAGGATCTAATAGTAACCATAGAGGTATGATGAGGGCAATTAGTTGGTAAAAAGTAAGGTAATGAGAGGATAGAGTGGAGTTAAGTGATGGGAATTTTTGTAAGATTAACTAAGGGGTGGTGAAGGATATAGGTATTTAGAGTTTAAGTCGGTGATGATGAGTATGGTGTATAGAGGTATGCGTCATCTATGTTGGGGAGTAGTCGGAAATATGAGGCCTTTGAGGAGAAAATCTTTTAGGCTTGAACCAATGAGAAGAATTTGACCCTAAGTGTACTAACGTCTCGACCTCAAATGTCAGTAACCTTATTATTTTGGGCACTGTTTTGATGCCGTTTGATATCTTTGAACCCTCAGTCTTGTGTTGCCCGTGAAACCGTCTTAACCCATCATGTTTGTTGAAAGTACCCAAGAGATTACTTTTGCAAGTAATCCATTCGATTCATTTGAAAAGTCGACGAGTAGGTAGTTCATATTCGAGGATGCGACGATTGCGACAATAGAAGAAGGAAAGGATTTCTTCATGGAGTTACGCGCCCACCGATCAGACAGACTCTACACGATATTTCTCGAGGACGAGAAATCTTCAAGTTGGGGAGAATGTAACACCCCGCATTTTTCCGGTACGTGCGTAAACGATTTCGTCGAAATAAATATTGGAGTTTGGGATGTAAAGGATTTTAAGAAAAATATTTTTGTGTGAAAAAGAATTAAAGTGAATGATTTTGTTGGCTTGATTTAAAAGAAATTAGTTGAGATTTTATTGAAAAGTGATTTTTATTTAAAATGAAGTTTTTGAACTGTTAACTTGAAAAATTCGTAACTTTTTAACCGTAACTCGGATTTTTACAAACTTTATATAAAAACGATCGTCTTGAAACGTAGATTTTAAAAATGTAACTTTTGGAATTTTCTGGGTTGTTTTATAAAAATTTATTTTCAGAGTTTTAAAATACGATTTTAAAGAATTATGTTTTAAAGAAAATGAATTTATTGATTTGGCTTGAATTTTTATGTGAGATGTGTGTGTACTGTATGATGCATGAAATGGTTGTATGTATGTGAATTCTTTGAATTAATTGCCTTGTTATTTGAATTGATGAATTTGAATAAATATGATTAAGAAAATAAAATGAAAATGTATGTGTATGTATGTGTGTATATGTGTGTGTATGTATGTGTGTTGTACGTATATGAGTGTGTATAAGTTAGGAGTGTAGTCTTTCTAGAAGTCTTAGTGTGTAAGAAAAGCCATGACCAAGTGGATCAAACTAGAACCAAACCAAATTAGAGTAACCAAAACCCTAACTATTTCCTAACTAAGTCTTAAGCCTAAGATGACCCTAAGCTCTAGCCCATCCCACCTTGTCTCCTTGCATTTGATAAAATGCACTCATGCAACATTTTAGAAGCCCAAAATCGCCCCTCCCATTCATGTTGTAGCCAAACCAACTTAAGGGCAAAGAGGGAATTGTGAATTTATCTATATATCCAAGAAGACTTAGTACACCTTCTCATTTTCACTTCCCTTCACCATTTCATTTCCTCTTCCACCGTACCAACACTAGAAACACAACTCCTAAGAGTTCATTTTACTCTTAGAGAGAAAAAAGAAAAGAAATAGAAAGTGAGAGAGAGAGAGAAAGGGAGCCGTGAGTGATGTAGAAGAAGAAGATGGAGATCCTAGTTCTACCAAGCCTTTCCTTGTAGATCAAGAGTGCTAGAATTAGAAGAACCAACCCATTCCATGGTAGGACTTGAAGATCAAGAGAAGATTTTGTAATAGTTTAGTCTTCCTTCTAGTTTATAGATCTTTATTTCTTTTTCCATGCATGTCTAATTTTTGGAGCTTATGTGTTGCTATTATTTTGATCTTGAACCTTTGAGGACTCTAAATAATTTGTAATATGCTAAACTTTTGCTTGCTTGTTTTCGGTTCATAAGTTTTTTTTGTTAGATCTAATAATTTTCTTGCTTGATCTAATATTTTCCTAATTAAAATCTTAAAGGTCTAAAGAATGGCTAAAGATTTTTATGAAACCTAAATTAAATCTCTTTGCATGTCTATTCTTCCTTCTCTAAACCGTGGACTATTTGTGTTTATTTGATGATTTGGTAAATAAATCCATGATCTAAACTTCTTTTGTTTATAAAGTGTAATTTTTAGTTGTTGCATGTTAAATCTTTGTGCTAAAATTATGATCTATGTGTATTTCCATGAATGATTTCATGATCTAAACTTAATTTGTAAAGAGATTTATGTTTTTGGTCTTGCATGTTAATCTTGTGCTTACCTTAATGGATTTAAATAAACGCATGTAATTGTTTTGTTAAGATTCTTGGCTTGCATGTTAATTTTAAAGGAAGGATCATGGTTTTCTTTATGTGTATGCTTCGGTTTTTAATAAAAGAATTAAAGAAAACAAGTTTTAAAATGATTTTCAAGCATGAACATGTTCAGATCCTTAATTTGCATGTTAATTTTCAAGATAAAAATTATGTTTCCTTTTATGTATGTGTCTCGGTTTTAGGGAAAAGAATTAAAAGAAACAAGTTTTAAATTGATTTTCAAAGTGCAAACATTATTTGATTAAGTGGCTATTTTGTGCATGTTTTATTTTTAGGAGGCCATTCGGCCAAGTTTGAAAATAATGTAATTCATGCTTTTTATTTTGTGAAGCATTTATGTTTGTGTGTCTTAAGACTTGATTTAAAGATTTTAAAGTATATGCATGACAATTCTAAAGGTTTAAAGTGTCATTAATTAAATGATGAACTTGAAATTTAGTTTATGTTTAAAAAGTGAACTCAAAAAAACTTTATTTGATGAATGTTGATGTGATAGTATGACTTTTGTGTGTGAATGAAAACCCTTGTCTCCTTGCATGTTGACTTTAAGCCATTCTAGATATTAGGTAGGAGACTATGTTGTCCATCCTTAGGCTACATGCATCATGAGGTTATTTGAATTCAAAGATTCTAAAAGCACATGCAAGAAGTAATAAAATTTAAAAGGGATTATGTGTGCTGAATTGTGATTAGAATTGTGTGTTGTTTTTGTTTTGAAAATGAAATTAAAATTTTTACTCTTCCCTACTGTATGCTCACGGTCTTAACGTTAAAATAAAGAAAAGAATTTCATGATTTTATGTCTTTAATTGTGCACTAAATTCTTGCAAATTTTATGTGTATAATTCGGTCCATACATGTTTAAAATGGTTGGACATTTGCTTTCATGAAAATGACTATGTTTTTGGGTGCATAATACTATGTGAATTTGATGTGTGATTCCTGTATCTTTTGGTTTTGAGATTTATTTGTTAGTCATGTGCATGATTCGGTTTTTGTTAAATTAATTAGAAGAAAAAGTTTAAATGATTTTCTTTAGTATAATTAAATTAATTTTATAACTTAACTGATAGTTGTGGATGATTAAAAATGTGATTTACTGTGTATATGTTTATGAATGTTGTGAATGCTTGGAATTATATTGAATAACTGTTTGTGTGTGTGTGAATTCTATATTTGTAGTTTAAAGAGATTGAAAATGTTTTATTTAAAAAGAATGATTTAAACAACTTAAATTAACTTTAAATTTAATTAACACTATTTGATCGGTGTTTGATGATATTTAGTAATTTAACAAACTAATTTGATTAGTTTTGAAGTTCTGTCTTCTTGAATTTTTGTATTTGATTTGAGAAAGATTTTCAAAGAGTTGTTTTTCATTTAATGTTTAAAGAAAATGATTTTCTTTAACCAAAGTGTTTTAAACTAAGAGTAATGGATTCTGTTTTGAAAAAGAAATTGTTTTAGCAATAGTTTTAAGAGGTTTTTCTTAGAGACATTTTTATTAAAAAGTAATTTGAATTTGAAAACCTCTTTTGGATATTGGCAATGTGTTTGAAAACCTCTTTTGTAAATCGTTTCTAACGCACGGGGAAAAATGTCTAGTTCGGGTGTCGGACGCGGAGGAAGCGTGGCAAAGATAACGACTGGAAATCTTAGAGAGTCTTTGGATGTGTCGTCATCCAGGTGAGTGAGAGTGCTGTGGTCCCGCAACGTGGTTGCTCGCAATTCGAGTAGACGAATTGCGAGAGTACTGCGAATTAGGCGATGCGGATATGTGTGTATTAGATGTTTTATATGCATACTAAATGTTTATTTGCTATGCATTACTAGATGTTTACTTGTTGTGCATACTTTATTTAGATACTGTTTGGTTTTGTTGGATGGCGAAATGATGATGATGGGACCGTGAAAGTAATAAGATAAATTGAAAAGAGAAAAGAAAAGCGAATAAGAGATATGAGAAATGATTGAGTAAGAAATAAGTGATGAGTTAAGATTTAAGAGAAAGTTATAAGGAACGATTGAGAAAGAGATAAAGGTGATGTGAGTAAAGGAAAGAGATAAAGAGTTGAGATTGATATGAGAATGTGATTATGAAAGTGAGAAAGTGGTTGAGTAGAGATGCGATTCCTTATTTGTAACACTCTCACATTTATTAGATAATCTTAGGTTTTATTAAAATCGGAGTTTGAAAATTTCTTTTTAACACTTAAATTCCTTTAAAAGGTTTTACGAAAATCCGGCAGAGTTTCCTCTATTTTCCGGACTTCCCAAAAATTTTCTTCTAAAAACCTGCCAGCCCAGAATTGTTTAAAAACATAAACATCAACAGTTTAAAAGTCGTACAGATCCTAACGCCCGATTAATGCAATTTCAGGGCAAACTACTAATTCATATATAATTTACAAAAAGTAATTATCCACTCAAAATATGTAAAATACATTCCACGTAGTGGAACTTAAAATCCTGCTCGGCCAGCACTGGTGTATGCTCCACTTGTGTACCTGAAAAATATTAACCACACAGGGGAAGCATCACACAGAACTTAAAAGAGAGATTTCTAAGCAGATATATACGACACACCAAGACCATTCAAGCCTATGCTATACTACTTAATTCATGCTCTTCTTTTCCCTTTTTACTTCCTAACTGTTTCCCAAATCTTTTTCTTTTTAATTGTTTTTTTTTAAATAATCTCTAACCTCTAATTATTCTTGTTCCCCATTACTTTCGCTCTATTCTTTTTACTCCTTTTTCCTAGTCATCCTAATTTCTCTGTTCACTCTCTTTCCAACTAACCTATTTCTTTTTCTTCATTTCCCGTCCTCTTATTTTCATCCTTTATCCGTTTTCCATTATTCATTTATGTTTAGCATTTCCATAATTATTCTCCGTATTTATTTCCTTTAATTCCTATATCAATTTCATTGTTCACCTTCTTATTTCATTTCTCAATGTCCACTCTATTATCCATTTTTCCTTTTCATTACCATTTTCCATTTCCTTTTCCATTTTTCCTTTTTAATTATTTTCCCCGTTTTCAAATAAATCCCGTTATATCCCCTTACCTTTTTCCTTATTCTTTTCCCTTTTATTTACGGTGTATGTAGGTCTCCACCAAATCGAAGGCCAACATACATACACCAACCACGATGTATGTCTCCACCAAATCGAAGGCCTACATACATCGCTTTTCCATTACCATTATCTTATCCAATTTTATTCCCTGTTTCCCTTATTCATTACCTTTTATTTACGGTGTATGTATGTCTCCACCAAATCGAAGGCCTACATACATACACCATCGACGATGTATGTCTCCACCAAATCGAAGGCCTACATACATCGCTTTTTCATTACCGTTTTACCTCTTTATTATTTGGCCACAGGGTCAATACAACCACCTGCGCCGTGCCACAGGATCAATACAACCACCTGTGACATGTACCATTTATTTAGGCCACAGGGTCAATACAACCACCTACGCCGCGCCACAGGGTCAAAACAACCACCTGTGACATTTACCATTTATCAGGCCACAGGGTCAATACAACCACCTGCGCCGTGCCACAGGGTCAACACAACCACCTGTGACATTTACCATTTTTATTTCCTTTTCCTTTTTATTTACGGTGTATGTATGTCTCCACCAAATCGAAGGACTACATACACACACCATCGACGATGTATGTCTCCACCAAATCGAAGGCCTACATACATCGCCCCAGTTTCGTTGTATTGTCTCCCCCAAATCGAAGGCCTACAATACAACCCCAATTTTAGATGTATCGTCTCCCCCAAATCGAAGGCCTACGATACATCACCATATTTATCCAATATTAATTGTCCATATTATTTGTCATTATTTTGTCTACCAATTCCGTTTAACTTTTACCTGATTTTACCACATACAATTATACTTTAATTCTCGTTACTCTCATTTGTTCATTTCTAATTTATTTCCCTATTCTCCATTTCTATTCTTTTGCCACACCCTACCAATCTAATTAATTAGTTATTCTGTTACTTACCTTTTTATTCATCACTATTTGGTTCCCCTGTTTACTCCATCTATCTTTCTTCATTATTAGCAGGTTACCCTATGGTTCGTTAGCAATTAACATTTCCCCCGGTCCTAGCGATAGATATAACTACCCAGAAATACACCCCTTAAGGACTGGTAATGAAACCGCTTACCTCAATCGATGACAGTGAGAGGGGTAACCTTAATCTGACACTTTACTCCCCGACTCACGCTTTAGCTCGGCTCCAACTTGATCCTAAGCTTCCCCAATCTTCGATTCCAAGCACGGTGGGGACAATCGATCTTGATCATGGTGACGGTGTTGCTCTTCGACACCGGGAAGAGAGAGAGCACGGTAGAGAGGGGATATGGGGATGAAAGGTGGCTATGGTGATTTGGTGCTGGTGGCGGTCACCACCGCGAGTGGCGGCGATGGTGGCTGTGGTGGTGAGGGCGGCGGTGTGTGTGGGTGGAGAGGGAGAGAGAAAGTGAGGAAATGGAGAGAGAGAGAGAGCTTAATAGGGAGAGGAAGAGATGGAGGAGGAAGAAGGTGATGATGGGTGGTGGTTGGGAGGCGGTTTTGGGTGGTGGTTGGGAGGCGGTTTTGGGTGGTGGCGACCGGAGGTGGGTGACTCGTGATGGTGTGTATGGTGGTGGTTGGAGGAGGGAGAAAGCAAAGCCCTAGGTGAGAGAGAGGATGGTTCATGGAGGTGAGAGAGAAAGAGATCAAGAGGGAGGATAGGGAGAGAGGGAGGTGCTCATGGTGGCTTGGGGGTGGTGGCTGGAGGTATTGGGGGTGGATTTTGGGTGAGGGAGGGAGGATGGTGCGGAGGAGTAGGGTTTTGGGGGGGTGCTGGCGTGCATTTTGTATAGACCTGGTGCGGTCCTGTTTCGCGTCGCGCGCCTGGGCGTGATTTGGGTGCGCCTGAGCGCACAAGCACCTGAGTTGGTGCATCTGATGCACCCTGGTGCGCCTGGGCGTGCACCGGTGCGCTTGGGCGTGCACCAGTGATTCCAGACTTCGATTCGCCATAACTTCTTCGTTAACCGTCGGATAGGGCCCAAATTTTTGGACAAGCTTCTTAATCCCATAAACTTCATATCCAACGGTGGAATTTAATTTCTTAGCATCCTATAATATATTCCAAATTTCCTCGTTTTGGCTGATTTCTAACATTTAACACGCCGATTTAACTCCCGATTTCGCTTAGATAATTTTGCCTCTTGCTACCAATGTCTCCTACACAACCCCTAATACTTGTAATTACTACTCACCTTGCTCCCAAAATTCTTTAAGCAATTAATCTACCCCTTCCTTCCACTTTAATTCTATTAATTCCTCAATTATTGCTTGGAATTAAATTAGGGATGTTACAATTCTCCCCCACTTATTAGAATTTCGTCCCCGAAATTCCGTTCAATTCCTTCAAATGGAGAACCATCCCATTGGTAAGCTTCTGACTACGATTTTCACTTCCCTTCGATTTTTATTTCCCACTCCATTGGTGGTTAGGGCCATGCCCATTTCGACGTCTGTCTTCCAGCACTACGTATTATTTCAATCTTCACAGGTTCGTCAGTTTTCTTATTATTAAAGTTCCATCTCCCATTCCTTGGATTGAAGTCCTCCCCCACTTAGCATCGACATACTTGATTATGTCCATGCTAGGGGGGTATGCTCATTCTTGCTCAGAATAAGGTACGCAAGTTCTTTACCGGTATCCAAGGCTGAGAAGATGGCATGTGGGTGGCTATCTAACGGTAGGCATAGAACTATGCCGGGTTTCTACGACTTGGCAAATTCTCACCTAGGCATCTAAGATGCTTGAATCTTGAAGAGAGTGAAGATGAAAAGAAGGAACATGAAGTGCTCAAGAATGAGTCTCATGGTCTTTGCAAGATGACCTAGGATGGACTGGATACATGTCAAGCAAGAAGACAATGGAGATCATCCCCAAAGTATGCATCTTCAGCAGAGAGTCGTCGAAGGATGCGCTTCTATGGATCTGCGGCTAACTGGTTGGTCTCGGTCAATCGGGGTCCTATCAAATGCACAGGGTCCCAAAAGACTGAGATTATCACTTGCGGTGTCCCGGCGTAACGTCTTGATTGAAATTCCACTTCGTGACTTCGCTTTTATCCCGTTCACCTTTTACTCCTTCAAGTGAGTCTAGCAAAGTCACTCTTAAAATCAATCTTCATCGCGTTTGCATTCTACTTCGATGCTATTTCCTTCTCATTCGTTTAATAATTCCAATTCGGTAAAAGAATTCCTAGAGATCGATTCCACCTGAGGGTCAAGGTCAAGGTCTATTTGTTGCTTCTCAATTCGGTGTGATTCTGGGGGATCTTGCTTTATTTCTAGTTTAACCCTCATTCGATTCTCCGCGAAATGTTTGGAATTATCTGTTTAGTAATCCTATGGCTTACGGCGTGTTTACTAGTTATTGTCGCTCGGGTAGATTCCAAATTGAGTCGTCACGTCTCCCCCACTTATTATCAACATACCTGAGTAAGTCGAAGGCAATGAGGAAACTGGGTTGATTCCAAGAATTGATTAGCTAGGCTCTTCATACCTACGCATACGGCTAAATTCTCATACGAGTTAGAAGGGTGATTCGATCATTTAATTGGGTGTTCTCGGTAGAAATATAAAATAAGAGTGTCCTGAATGGGGCTGGTTTGTGAATCACTGTTCGTGAGTCTTAGTAAAGATCCTATAGGATTAAAGTCTAATCGGGCTTTTGATAGAGATAGAATTCCTAGACGGTTTATTCGGATTTTCAACTAGATGATTGCAATAATATAGCATGTCAATAAACGCGAAGACCGAGGTGGTCAGTCCCAATCTCACATTTATTAACTGTACACCACTGCGTTATTGAATGATAGCATTATCTTTTAACAGGTGCAAGAGAAAGGATGACCAATCCTGACCTTACACTCTGTTAGAGGACGACACTATCACAATTGAGCTTGGTGAAATTTCTAACTAAGGTTTTAACACTTATCGACTCCTTCTAGATTACACTACTCACACTTACTCTAGGCAAAGACGCTAAAGTAATCAGTTGCTGCAACATTAACATGAAAAGTACCTTGGATAAGTTTATTCCTCGCTCTACGTGCCCATAGGACAGTTTGCAGCACGGTGTCTGGGTTGCCCGCATTGGAAGTAGAGTCCTTCCTTTCTACGCTGCTCCAGCGTCCAACACATACGAGTATGGGATCCTCCACAATGTGGACATGGTGGCTTGGTCCTTGGAGCGGTCGCACTCTGACCCGCATTCTCTAGCACTACTGCTTTGGTGCGGTTAACGGCGTGCGGACCTGATCCTTGAGCCAGTCCCTTACCCTTGTTGAGACCTACTTCATTTGGTATATTCTTGCTCCTTTCCTCTGCTTCCTGCTGATTCAAACTTTTTTCATAAGCGCTAGTCATATTCATCAGCTGAGAGAGGTTAGCTATACCCTGGTGCACAAAGATAGTCCGAATCCTGGCATTGAGACCTGCTTCAAATTTAAGACCTTAGAAGCTTAGAGATCAACCTTTTCTTGGTGGGTATTTCGAACAAGCATGAAGAAGTTGTAATAATATAGATTTTCTTTTGATTTTGTAATTTTCCTTTCTTTTCTTCCTTTGCATGCCTTATTTTATTTTGGATCATGAACTTTTAAGATTCAAAGAAACTAGTAAACTTCTAACTAACGGATTCTATAACTTGATTAAGGTCTTCATGAAAGATCTTAAAGTTTTTCAACATAAATCTTAAAGATCTAAAAAGTTTTGAGATTTTTGTAAAGTTTAAAGTGTATCTCGTTGCATGATAATTTCTCAAAGCTTAAAGGAACTTGTAAACGTCTAATCAACGGATTTCATAACTCGTTTAAAGTTTCTCATAAGAGATCCTAAAGTTTTTCAAGCTAAATCTTTTAGATCTAAAGATTTGATAAGATTTTTGTGAAGTTTGAAATAAATTCTTTTGCATGTTGAATTTTCTTGAAACCGTAAACCATGAAGTTTTAAGAGGAGATTTGATAAATAAATGAACGATCTAAATTTGCTTAACAATAATGTTGAGATCTTTGGTGTTGTATATTGGTCGATGATGGTTTTGGGTTGTTTTGAGTGCATGCATGTCTTGTTTATACTTTGATCTCGAATTTATAAGACTACATGAACTAATAAAACACTAGACCTTAAATTATGTGGTTCGGCCATGACCTAAGGACTAGGCCTTGATGCTTCTCTATTTGATTTAAGTGGTTGCATGTTGATTTCGTGTTTAGAAAAGTTAATTTGAGTTGTTTGATTTTGATTCGGTTTTGATGAAACTTTGATTTGTGAGTTTTGACCATTAAAAGCTTTAATCTTGTTTTGATCTATGAAAAACTATGCTTTTGAAACCATGCATGTTGTCTTTAAACTAAGGACTTGATTTTCTTCAATGATCATCACGGTTTTGACCTTTTCTTACCCAAAGTAATTTTAATTTTTGATTTACACTATTATATTTGATTTCATGACTAGATTTACAAGATCTAGGTGCATGCATGTAGTTTCTAAGTAAAAAGATTTTATTTTTCTTAATGAACCTCACGGTTTTGCAAAGAACCAAAGAAACTAAGCTTTGAAAATTGATTTCTAACTTGCTCTATGTTTGATGTTCATGCATGATAAAGATTTGATGTTGAATCTTAATTTTTGGTAATAAGGTATTCGGTCTAGGCTTAGGAATCAAGAAATCATGTTTTAATTTTCATAAGAGATACATGCATGTTACTTTCTTTTTATTTTGATTTAAGAATTTTGTGTTTTTGCATGTAGTAAAATGAACTCAAAGACCTTGTTTTGTCATAAGTAAGATTCGGCCTATGTTTGATAAGTAGACTAGGGTTCTTTTCTCATGAATTGACTTGGAGTAATGAGTATTTCTTGAAAAATCATGTTAAATGAATTTGTTTGAGGTTGTGTTGTAACTATTTGTTTCCATTCGGTTTCGGTATGAAAATAAGATTTTTAGTGTAATGCTTGCTTTAATAAATTGATTTAAGTTAAGAAAGTAAACTAAAGTTTAATAATTTCTTCAAGTGGAACTCACGGTTGTGAATATAAAAGGAAGAGTAAATAATTTGGTATCATGGAAAAAGAATGTAGAATCTATGTACTTGAAATAGATCAAGTTATTTGTGTGTTTAGTTTTGTAATTCTTAACTTGTTTTCCTTAATTTTATTCGGCCATATAGAGTAAATAAATTCAAGGAGTTTAATTGCATGAAATAAAATTGTATATGATGATTTTGAAAAGGATAAAGTTGTTTAAATAAATGTGTTTGACTTAAATCTTTAGTTCAATGTGGTTGTGAATCTATGCATGTCTAAGTATGTTGTTAAATTAAATAATTAATTACGTACTTGTAAGGCTTAGTTACTTCAGTGTTGTTGTGGTTGTGTGCTAATTGGTGTTTGAAAAATACTTGAGTATGTAATTGATTTTAACATAATTTGATTTGATTTATTTGAGATTTTAAAGTATGTTTATGGCTGCCCAAAGTGTTTTGTGATAAAAACTTGAGTTTTAAAGTGTTAATTTTGAATAAAAGAGTCATTTAAAACAAAGAGTGTTTTTGCGATGTTTTCGGAATTTTATCAAAGTGATTTTTATAAAATGATTCTTTGCTGTCCCGAATTGTTTGGATTTGCTTCTTACATTTAAAAACGTTTTCATGCGATTCAAAGTAAAGTTTTCAAGAGATACTTGATTTAAGAAAAGATTTTCTTAATACACGTTAGCAACAAAAGTGTTTTATTTAATACGAGGAATGAGAGGTGTCTAAGTTATGAAAAGGATTTTCATAATATAAGTTAATAACGTAAGCGTATTTTATTTAGTACGAGGAATTTGAAAGAAGAGGGATTGGGGCAGCCGGCAACAGAAAGGATCCGAGGTGACGATACGCACTTAATAGCTGGACCTCAGGTGAGAGAGAAGCTTTCCTAAGACACCGTGGTAGTTAGGTGATTTATTAGGACGTTCCGTATCATCTCAAAGATCGGAACTAAGTGGTTCGGAGTCAGTAGTATAGTGGCGATTGTTTGCTTTGTGTGGCCCCTTATACGAAGGTGACAAAGACCACATTGTTATTGTGTGCTGATTGTGTGTGTGGATAGCATGTTTATATTTATTTATTTGATTTTGCTTGTTGGAATTTAATGCTGTTGATTGATATGTGTAATATACTGATGGACGTCTGTTACGTCCTGAATAAGGAAATAAAATTAATGAAAGTGAAAGTAAAGTTAGAAGTATGATAAAATAATAATGATAAGATACAAAGAGAAAGGAATAATGATTGGAAACAAAGTATGTGTTGGAAAAGAAAGAAAGAATTGAGATTGGGGAAAGAATGAATGAATGATAATGTTGAGAACGAGCCAGAGCTGGGAAGAGTGATGTTGATTGTTGGAACAAAGTGTGAATTGAGTGGAGCAGGGCTCCTTTGTTTCTGGGACTAGTGTTGAGTTGAGCTTGCTCCTCCATTGGCGTTAGCAAAGATATTATTTTTGAAAAAGGTTTTTAAAAAGTGGTTTTTGAAAAAGGTTTTTGAAAAGAGATTTCTGCAAAGAGTTGTGAAAAGAAATTTTTGAAAAGGAGGTTTTGAAAAAGAGTTCGTGAAAAGAAAATTTTGGAAAAAGGGGTTTTGAAAAGAAGCTTTTGAGAATGATTATAAAAAGTATTTTCAGAAAAGTTTTTGAAAGGAAAATTTTGTGAAAGGTTGTGAAAAGAGATTTTTTTTCGGAAAGTGTAACATCCCTAATTTTAATCTCAAGTATAATTATAAGTTTCAATGAATTAAATATTTGTTTCTTGAAATCAATTATTTAGTTGTTGGGTATTTTTATAAAATACATTATGTTAATTACGAAAGTACCTTTAATTGTATTTTAAAGTAAATTCATTTAAAACAATTACCCTATTTGAATAATATACATTCTATTCTTTACCTGATTTTTACAAAGATACAATATTAAATAAAATTTTGTTATTTCCTAGTATCTAACTAATTTCTTACTTTATAGTTTTCTTTTATGATGCTAAATTTTTATTATTAATATTTTTAGGAACAAATAAATAAATAAATGAATGGAAGTGTACGCTTTAAAAAAAACAATTGATTTGGGTGTTGTGCTGATTAGGAAAGGAAAAGGGGGCAACAAACCCTAATTTTAGGTTAGCCGCCACCCTCCCCCTCAATCTCTCCCAACCGTGCGGTCTCTCTCTCTTCTCTCTAGACAATCATCCACCGCCCAAGCCACCATCACTACCTCCTCAACCATCGCAGCATCCTTCTCTCTCTCCACTCAAGCTTTCCCTCTCACTCTCGCTCCTAGCCGATCTCTCTTTCTCCCTCTCTCTCGATTTGGACACAAACCGCGACCCACCACCCTTCGCCGCCGCCACCAACGAAGCCACTAGCGCTGTCTCTTCCTCGCGTCGCCGTCACTGTTGGGGACCTCACAAATCGCGAGCTCTCCTTTTTCCTTGGACCGTTCTCCTTCTCTTCTCACGGTCTCTCGCTGCACAGTGTCACCGACGACCCGCCAGCTGCCACTGCCCATTGCCACCCAAGGTCGAACCGCCGCCAACGGAGCATTGTGCCGTCGAAGTCTCTCACCTCTGTCGCGATCTCACTCCTTGCTATGCCGTCGTGCTGCCGCTTGCATTGTTGATGGAGGCTCGTGAATCGCGAGACACAGATCTTCCCCCGTCGTTGGTTGTTAATGGTGCCATGGAGGTCATGCTGCTGCCGTTCGTTGATGCATCCTCCTTTGCAAACGAACGTCCACCATGAAGCCTGTGTCGCCGCCACTGTTTTATCGATGCGACCGCCGTGGAGCATCGCCGCTCTCCTTCCTCCCCGGTTCGCGTCTGCTGCTCCCTGGACAAGAGGTTTGTGTTCATTGGGTTAAGCTGAAGCTTTGTGAATCGACGTCGTTATCGTCATCGGCCACGGTTGCGGGTTCGATCCAAACCGCCATCACCAACATAGTCGAGGAGTCAAACCGACCCCGGTCGTATACGCCGTACCTGCCGCTGGTGGATTGGGACTAGTTCAACGTAAGCCGCAACGGGATCGCGTCATCGAGTCGTAAGCCAGGTTCTAATAGAACCCTGAGGTAAGGGGTGTTTTACCTTGCTTTAGAGAGTACTTTCTAGTTAGTTATAATACCTGCGAACAATATATGGGTATGTTTGTGAACGAATCTTAGGGTAATTAATCGAGACTAAAAGTAAAGGATAAAAATAAACAAAAGAAAATCTAACTGGATAGTGTGATTTGAAATATGCGTTTTAAGGGCAAAATATAAATATGGATTATGGCATGTTATAGATTATATGTTTATGTTGAAAATTTCCATATGTGCTGGAATAATGTGATGAATATATATATTGGTGCATGAACGAGGAAAAAAAATGATTTAAATATGAAATGTGTATGTTCGGTGCTAGACGGGCATGATTTGCTGATTTGCTAATGTGCGTTTATGGAAATGTGTGAAAATGAATATATGTATATGTATATGGAATAGAAAAAGAAAAAGGGCGATGCGGTTAAGCCGTAACCCAGAGAAAAAGAAAAAGGGCGATGCGGTTAAGCCGTAACCTAGAGAGAAATAAAAAGGGCGATGCGGTTAAGCCGTAACCCAGATAAAAGGAAAAAGGGCGATGCGGTTAAGCCGTAACCCAGAGAGAAAGAAAAAGGGCGATGCGGTTAAGCCGTAACCCAAATAAAAGGAAAAAGGGCGATGCGGTTAAGCCGTAACCCAGATAAAATGAAAAAGGGCGATGCGGTTAAGCCGTAACTCAGATAAAAGGAAAAAGGGCGATGCGGTTAAGCCGTAACCCAGATAAAAGGAAAAAGGGCGATGCGTTAAAGCCGTAACCCACAGAAAAAGAAAAAGGGCGATGCGGTTAAGCCGTAACCCAGATAAAAGGAAAAAGGGCGATGCGGTTAAGCCGTAACCCAGAGAGAAAGAAAAAGGGCGATGCGGTTAAGCCGTAACCCAGATAAAAGGAAAAAGGGCGATGCGGTTAAGCCGTAACCCAGAGAAAATGAAAAAGGGCGATGCGGTTAAGCCGTAACTCAGATAAAAGGAAAAAGGGCGATGCGGTTAAGCCGTAACCCAGATAAAAGGAAAAAGGGTGATGCGGTTAAGCCGTAACCCAGAGAAAAAGAAAACGGGCGATGCAGTTTAGCTGTAACCCAGAGGAAAAAGAGAAAAGAAAGTGAAAGCAAGAAAATAACAAAAATTAATGAAAAGAAAGGAAAGAGTAAAGAAAAGAGATATGTTTTAGAAATGAAAAAGAAAGTATATTAAGAAAAGTGATAAGAATGATGGACGAAAGAAAAGATTATAGATGTGTATGAATTTGAATTGTTTGAGTTTGCTATGTTTTGAACTACCTGAAATGTTTGTGTTTGACTTTGTAGGTTATTATGTCTAGTTAGAAACTATTCTCTACTTCATGTGTAAAGCTCACCCTTGCAACCATTTTTACAGGTTCAAAGTTTGAGCAGACACAGTTTCCGGCCGAGCAGGGGTACACTCCACACCGTGGAGTTTAATTTAGTTAAGAGAGAATTATATTCTTTTTACTATAATTAATTTATTTTGGTTTAGAGGCAATTCGTTGTAAGCCCTGAGTTTTGTTTTAATTTGTTAGCAGGGCATGAAAACCAAATTAGTATATTTATAAATATTTTCTGAACTGTACTGATTTGACAGGTGAAAACTCTAAATTTTTGGGAAGTCCGATAAACAGAGGAAACTCTGTCGGATTTTCATTAAGGTTTAAAAAGAAATTTTCAAGTCCAAATTAAAAATCAACTTAATTAGTTGTAATTAAGCTATTTAAATGTTAGGGTGTTACATTATGGTATCAGAGCAGTTTGCCTCGGCCTATGGAGTGTGGACTCACATCTCCTGTACTTACTCACCAAGCGAGTAACTTACAGTTAATTGTAGTTTATTCAAGTATCTATTTGTGTATTGCTAGAATCATAATAGGAATGGTTGTGCATTTGCATTTCCTTAAATTTTCTGCATTTGACTCATTGCACCAATTAACATTTTGTAAGTGCTAATGATGATGTGTGCATTTGCTGAACTTGACTGAGTTATATTTTGATTGAAATATTTGGTCCTAGACTAGTGTTAGAGTTGAGGCATGATAAGGGCTTAGCTTCAATCCGATTTTGAGAACATGCGTAATAATTTCTTGCTTGGATGCATTCGGCCATTTCATGAACAAATTGGATAGGAGTTTGTTTAATGAAAATGAAATTATGTTGTGATTATTATGATGCATGCTTAGTGTTTGACTTGATGTGTTGCTTTTAATAAATTGATTTGAGATTTACCAAGCAAAACCTGAAATCTTGTTAAAAAAAATATGGGTCATATTTAGAAGTGGACGAATGACGAGACTAAGGAAACAAAATACCCCAACGGGCTAGAGCACCAAGTTGCTACCCCTCCGGGAGGAAGTAATCTTTAGTCTCAGACCAAGTGAGCCAATTCTAAACGTGACAACACAAACCAAGACTTCAGTATTTTTGAACTTGAAATGATATCCGAAAAGAGTCCTTTAACCAAAACTTAGGCGACATGAGAATGGTCTTATCACCGATGTGTGTATACTTGAGACTGATCACCTCAAATATACATCTATTGGGAGATATAATCATCCTTAAGTTTCGGTAAGCATTTTGGAATTTTGTAAATGTCTAAAGGAAATGAATAATGGAAACAAATATATGAATTATTATGATTATTAAACTCGTTTTGGATAGCTTAGGTGCTGGACTTTGATGATCGATATGATATTTGATAATATGAAAGAAGGTTAATGTTGTAGAATTTAGTAATTTTTACTTGTAGGTGGTTTTAGTAAATGAAAGTTGCACTACTCTGTTGACTCTAGAATTTTGATATGCTTCTACTACATATATATGTATGTGTTCTGGCAATTAAGAGTTTGTTATAACTTCGGTTGGTATTTTTAGAAAAATATAAGTTGTTAGTTGTCGAGTTCGGAAAATGTAGTTTCGGGTTGTCAAGAGGTGTCTACAGTAGTACCTTCAGACACTCCGTTTGCCTTGAGATTTAGTAGAATGCTTATTTATGTCATGATATTTGATTCTGGATGGTTGCACATGATTTTAAAATGAATTGCTGTTTATTTGGATTTTTGGGTCGTAAAGTGTTTGTCGGGAAATCGGGGTTTTTAATATAATGGAAAACTGAGTTTTCGGGCTTAGGATGCTCAAATTGACATGAAATAGTTATGTGAGCTTCCTGAAGTTTAATTCATGTTTTATGTAAAATTTAAAGCTGCATGGAGCAAGTTAGTATTTTAAATAAATGCGTTTTCACAATCAGACCAGGCAGTTCCGGTGTCTCCGACACAGTGAACGCAGGGGAAAAATCGAGTCTAACGTGCTCCGATCGGTCTTAAAATTTTACAAAACCTTTGGCTAAGTATATCTGATGTCCCTGTAAATTTTGAGGTCATTTGGAGTTTGTTTACTACTTTAAATAAATCTAACTTAGGTTCAGCCCCCGATGTTTACGATGTTTTTGACAAAGTGGTCGGAGGGTTAAAACTGAACCTAACGGACTCCGATCGACTATAAAATTTACCACGATATTCTTTTATATGTAGGGACACTACCTGTAAATTTTCATAACATTTGGAATTGAATTGGTATTTTTCAAAAATGCATCTTTGTTACAGCTATGTAGTTTTTCTGGTTTTCGGACTTTTGGGCAAGCAATGAAAACCATACCTTCCGAACTCCTTTCGAACTAATTTTTTAATATGTTACCTTTGAATACTTGCATGTGAAGTAGGCCAAATTTCAAATAAATATGAGTTGATATGACATGAGTTTTATATACGTCCTGAATGTGTTATGTGTAAGCTTTCAGCGACTTTTTGAATGCGTTTATTGCGAACTTCGTGCTAGTGTTTGATAAATGACTTGGCTTTACTTTTGATATTATTATATTGCCTCTGGATGTGAAAGTTCTGAGCATGCAAGATGTTAGGTAGGGGTGATGTGACGTGCTTTATTTTCCTTTTATGTCCTAAATGCATAACCATATGCATATGCTAGTTTGTTTGTCTAGTAATGATGAACTCTATGCTTGGATATGTTTGAACACATGGCTGCACATTATGAATCAACTTGTCATATATGGTAAGATGGAGTTGGTATGTTTAAGAATATGATGCCCGATTATGCCTAAGTGTGTTATGCATTTCATAGAAGCAATTGTCATGCAATTTGCATAGACATACATATTAGGCCTTTTTCATTTGAAGTTGAATGTGTGGGTAAATATTTTATAAAGGTAACCAAATCCAAGGTCAAATGAGAATGGGTCACACTAGGTGTGAGGAAGATATAAGGGAGTCAAGGGAAAGACGTTAGAAACGAAATTAGAGCTTAGCATGGAAATCCTTAGAGTTGACATTGAAAGACGCAAAGTAAAGGAGTTAAGCATATCTATATACATCTAAAGAATCATTCCTTATCATCCCTATCTGTTTATCCAACCATCTATGTTCAAATTAGCAAACTTTGATCTTCTCGTAGCAGGTTCCTGTACAGTTTTCTGCGATCTTAGATGAAACTTTAGATGAAAATTTGGGGCTGATGGGTCGGAAATAGATTGGAGAAACACCAAAGAGTATCGCTTTAGGAGCGTCATAAGTGGGGGAGTGAATCCGGAAAGAGTTAGATATCATAGTTAGTGGTCCTGTTTAAGTGATGGTTATCCATTCGCTTAAACAAATCTGAATTTCGGGGACGAAATTCTCCTGAGTGGGGGAGAATTGTAACATCCCTAATTTTAATCTCAAGTATAATTATAAGTTTCAATGAATTAAATATTTGTTTCTTGAAATCAATTATTTAGTTGTTGGGTATTTTTATAAAATACATTATGTTAATTACGAAAGTACCTTTAATTGTATTTTAAAGTAAATTCATTTAAAACAATTACCCTATTTGAATAATATACATTCTATTCTTTACCTGATTTTTACAAAGATACAATATTAAATAAAATTTTGTTATTTCCTAGTATCTAACTAATTTCTTACTTTATAGTTTTCTTTTATGATGCTAAATTTTTATTATTAATATTTTTAGGAACAAATAAATAAATAAATGAATGGAAGTGTATGCTTTAAAAAAAACAATTGATTTGGGTGTTGTGCTGATTAGGAAAGGAAAAGGGGGCAACAAACCCTAATTTTAGGTTAGCCGCCACCCTCCCCCTCAATCTCTCCCAACCGTGCGATCTCTCTCTCTTCTCTCTGGACAATCATCCGCCGCCGAAGCCACCATCACTACCGCCTCCACCATCGCAGCATCCTTCTCTCTCTCCACTCAAGCTTTCCCTCTCACTCTCGCTCCTAGCCGATCTCTCTTTCTCCCTCTCTCTCGATTTGGACACAAACCGCGACCCACCACCCTTCGCCGCCGCCACCAACGAAGCCACTAGCGCTGCCTCTTCCTCGCGTCGCCGTCGCTATTGGGGACCTCACAAATCGCGAGCTCTCCTTTTTCCTTGGACTGTTCTCCTTCTCTTCTCACGGTCTCTCGCTGCACAGTGTCACCGACAACCCGCCAACTGCCACTGCCCACTGCCACCCAAGGTCGAACCGCCGCCAACGGAGCATTGTGCCGTCGAAGTCTCTCACCTCTATCGCGATCTCTCTCCTTGCTATGCCGTCGTGCTGCCGCTTGCATTGTTGATGGAGGCTCGCGAATCGCGAGCCACAGATCTTCCCCCGTCGTTGGTTGTTAATGGTGCCATGGAGGTCATGCTGCTGCCGTTCGTTGATGCATCCTCCTTCGCAAACGAACAGCCACCATGAAGCCTGTGTCGCCGCCACTGTTTTGTTGATGCGGCCGCCATGGAGCATCGCCGCTCTCCTTCCTCCCCGGTTCGCGTCTGCTGCTCCCTGGACAAGAGGTTTGTGTTCATTGGGTTAAGCTGAAGCTTTGTGAATTGACGCCGTTATCATCATCGACCATGATTGCGGGTTCGATCCAAACCGCCATCACCAACATAGTCAAGGAGTCAAACCGACCCCGGTCGTATAAGCCGTACTTGCCGCTGGTGGATTGGGACTAGTTCAACGTAAGCCGCAACGGGATTGCGTCATCGAGTCGTAAGCCAGGTTCTAATAGAACCCTGAGGTAAGGGGTGTTTTACCTTGCTTTAGATAGTACTTTCTAGTTAGTTATAATACCTGCGAAGAATATATGGGTATGTTTGTGAATGAATCATAGGGTAATTAATCGAGACTAAAAGTAAAGGATAAAAATAAACAAAAGAAAATCTAACTGGATAGTGTGATTTGAAATATGCGTTTTAAGGGCAAAATATAAATATGGATTATCGCATGTTATAGATTATGATGTATGTTTGCTATGTGATTATATATGCTCAAGGTTAAAATGCTACTATATATGGTTATTGGGAAAATATAAATATGCTCGGGCTGTACTTAAGTTGATTGTAAATGATGATGATATGTTGAATGATAATTAGAGATGCTGAATAAAGGTAAAAAGGGGAAATTGAATTGTATGAGGATATGTACAATCAATTATGTGTTTGGGGAATTGATTTGATATATGAGGAATGAAATGATGATTGGTGCAACATTGAGATGCTTAGGTATGTGTGAGGAAAAAGATGTATGAATATATGTTATGTATTTATCGTGATAATGAATGTAAGTATAGTCACTCTTTAATTTATAGCTGTGGACTAATGTACTGAACTTGAATGTATTATATGATAAAGACTAAGGCAATAATTGTTAAGTATGTGTAAATGATAAAAGAGATGTATTTTGGAATGTGCAGGTGATGTGTAATAAAATGAAAAAAAAATAAAAAGCCAAAGAGTAGGAGTATAATCTTAGAAAATGGAATGTATGGATTGTGAAGATTTGTATACTTGTGATTATATGTTTATGTTGAAAATTTCCATATGTGCTGGAATGATGTGATGAATATATATATTGGTGCATGAACGAGGAAAAAAAATGATTTAAATATGAAATGTGTATGTTCGGTGCTAGACGGGCATGATTTGCTGATTTGCTAATGTGCTTTTATGGAAATGTGTGAAAATGAATATATGTAGATGTATATGGAATAGAAAAAGAAAACGGGCGATGCGGTTAAGCCGTAACCGAGAGAAAAAGAAAAAGGGCGATGCGGTTAAGCCGTAACCCAGAGAAAAATAAAAAGGGCGATGCGGTTAAGCCGTAACCCAGAGAAAAAGAAAAAGGGCGATGCGGTTAAGCCGTAACCCAGATAAAAGGAAAAAGGGCGATGCGGTTAAGCCGTAACCCAGAGAGAAAGAAAAAGGGCGATGCGGTTAAGCCGTAACCCAGATAAAAGGAAAAAGGGTGATGCGGTTAAGCCGTAACCTAGAGAAAATGAAAAAGGGCGATGCGGTTAAGTCGTAACTCAGATAAAAGGAAAAAGGGCGATGCGGTTAAGCCGTAACCCAGATAAAAGGAAAAAGGGCGATGCGGTTAAGCCGTAACCCAGAGAAAAAGAAAATGGGCGATGCAGTTTAGCTGTAACCCAGAGGAAAAAGAGAAAAGAAAAGTGAAAGCAAGAAAATAACAAAAATGAATGAAAAGAAAGGAAAGAGTAAAGAAAAGAGAAATGTTTTAGAAATGAAAAAGAAAGTATATTAAGAAAAGTGATAAGAATGATGGACGAAAGAAAAGATTATAGATGTGTATGAATTTGAATTGTTTGAGTTTGCTATGTTTTGAACTACCTGAAATGTTTGTGTTTGACTTTGTAGCTTATTATGTCTAGTTAGAAGCTATTCTCTACTTCATGTGTAAAGCTCACCCTTGCAACCATTTTTACAGGTTCAAAGTTTGAGCAGACACAGTTTCCGGCCGAGCAGGGGTACACTCCACACCGTGGAGTTTAATTTAGTTAAGAGAGAATTATATTCTTTTTACTATAATTAATTTATTTTGGTTTAGAGGCAATTCAATGTAAGCCCTGAGTTTTGTTTTAATTTGTTAGCAGGGCATGAAAATCAAATTAGTATATTTATAAATATTTTCTGAACTGTACTGATTTGACAAGTGAAAACTCTAAATTTTTGGGAAGTCCGATAAACAGAGAAAACTCTGTCGGATTTTCATTAAGGTTTAAAAAGAAATTTTCAAGTCCAAATTAAAAATCAACTTAATTAGTTGTAATTAAGCTATTTAAATGTTAGGGTGTTACAGAAAGTCTTTGAAAAGAGGATTTGAGCAGCTGTGGAACTAGATTTTTGAGAAAATTTACAAAAGGGAATTTTATGAAAATGTTTATGAAATGAGGTTTTGTGAAAGCTTATGAAATGGCATTTGAGAAAGTTGTGAAAAGATTGTTTTGAGAAAAGATGTTGAAATGAGATGATTGTGAGAAATGGAGTATGTTGAGAAAGTTTGAGAAATGAGATTGGAAATTGTGATGTGATCCCAGCTCTGTGCTATGTGAGAAATGATGAGAGAAAGAAAGTGCAAAGTTAATGGTCGGGACTCATTGAAGGGTTGCACGAAGGATGGGCCGACCTTAGGATAATGAAAAAGATAAAAGACTTAAAAGACATACGCGGTGAGGTATGAGAGTGCGAAGTAGTGGAGAGGAAGAAACCATAAGTATCTGCGGATACTTAGGAGGAGATTGCATTAGGGGAGGACGATAACGGTGAAACGTCAAGAAGTCTAGAGTGTGTTTCTAGGCAGAACGAACTCCACATGTGGCGCACTAACGTGGTGGGGACTGGGTCTAATGTCGTGGTAAGTTCTGCGGGCCCACTAGAAACATACTGTCGCCCCCTAGATTGCAAATCTAGAACAGTGAGAGGGACTGGAGTGGGACATTTTGTTTGCCACTGTAGTGAGACAGTGTGCCATGTATATGAATTGATATGATTATGATTTGAGGCGGAGACCTCCTGGTCTGGGACCATTTGAGTTTGAGACAGCTGTCGTGCCCGCACGGTAAAGGTCCTGTACTTCTGTTTGCTTCCGACTAGGTTGGGTGGATGACCGAGGAGATGTAGACGTGAGTGATCGCCGAGATTGAAAAGAATTCTTTGATGGTATTTTAACACTCCCATCTCATCAGAGGTTATGAATTGATAAGAATGGAGGGAACGGGAAGACAGTGATGAAACGAAAATGAATGAGAAAAGGAAAGAATGTTCATAAGATGTGAAAGTAAAGAAGAAACGAGAAAGGATAACAATAATGCTAATAATGTAAGATAATAATGATGATGATGTCAATAATCTGTTTGGTTGTTGTGTGCTTGTATATATATTGTATTGTGTGCTTGGTCCTATTATCTTGCCTATCGTAATCCCACACCGTCGACGATCCATCGTTCGGAACGCTTACTCTCTCCTGTTCGTTGGCATATCGGTGCTGCTGGTATTTCAACGGGCAGATGGAGTACTGCATGGACATCACCACGTGGAGTAAGTATGGAAGAGGTTGGAAGCGTACACCAAGCGGTTGGGTATGGACCGACTACACCCAAATTGTGATTCCCGATCCGGAGCATCAACTGAGTGGAGCTAATCAGGAGCCGCACTTGGGACAAGTCAGCATACGAGGCTACAGGAATCTCAAAGAAAAGATTCGGTATGAGACTCAGAGGGACTCTACCATTCTGAATGGAGCGGAGCCGGAACTCACTAGCAATGAGGAGACAGCAGCAAGGAAGACATCGTCCTCAAGAGTGAGGAGAGGACGCAAGAAGAAGAAGGAACTTTACCCGATTGTCTTCAATAGGGTAGTTTAAGATTAGTGTGGTTAGTTTAGATTGTGATAAGTATTTCTTGTTAAGGATTACCTATGTGCTGAACTAAGGATGTAACTGAGCTTCTTCTGAAGCATGCCCTACTTTTTATACAACTTTGTGAAGAATGTCCAATGGCCCTTTTGATGAAACACAAAGAACTATATTAAATTGGAACTAAACCATTTTTCTGAAAAACGTTTTTGTAAACCCAAGTGGATAAGTTTTGGTTTTAGTAACAACGCGGTTTTCGAAAGAGAGCGTTGTAGTACATCAAGAACTTTTCATTAATGTTTTCAAACACTTCAACAATGTTTATAAAAAAAAATTGGCCTCATTTTTGTAACCTTAATGAATAAAAGTAAATTATTTTGGTTTACGAAAATCGGGCTGTTACAGAATGGTATCAGAGCAATGGTAATCCTTAGTGGCCTTAAGCATGGGCTTACATGCTTTGTTTGTGTGACTCTGTGTGTTTGTTAGTATAAGACTTGGAGCGTAAGTTTAAGTTCTCAAATTTCTAGGATGTGAGACTTTGTTTGTGGCTTAGTGTCGGCCGAGTTAGTTTAAGGAACCTGTTCATCTTGTAGATTGAGGAACATAGAAAGTGAGCAGGTTGAGACCCTTTAACCCTTGGTGTTTCCTTAGTGTTTGACGAACCTAGTCTTTTGACCTAGACGTACCTTTGCTCAAAGAATAGTTGGTACCTTTGAGGACATAGGATGTTATTCTTGAATTCCCTATTTGTTGAATTGCTTCAACAAAACAGTTAGTGCTGATAAAATTCGAACCTTTCTCTTTATGAGCCTTACTGTTCACCCGTAGCCTTACCAATCCTATTTGAGACTCTTTAGTCCAAATTGTGGAGTTAGAAGTGTCGTAGTTACCCAGATAATTTAGGCTTGAACAATTAAGGAAGGATAAGTGACTTAAGTTAATTGAGGATACGAGGCCATAACAGGTTTAGCTATGAGTTTGATCAAAGTTGGGGAGTCACAAGGAAGAAAAGAGGTGTATATTACCTGCTATTAGAGGAAATCCTGAGGAGAGTTTGAGGATTTGGATTGCCATACACCCTAATCCGAGGTTTAGACGGTGAAGGTGATAGGTTTGATTAATATTTAGGATGAACCTAAGGAGAAGAGTGAGGTTGTTTAAGGAAGTAAGTAAAGCCTAAGTAGTAATAGAATCCCTTTAAGCTAGAAAAATGATAGACGAAGACCCAAGAGTTAGAGGGAGAATTAAGAGGAGGGATTATTATGAGTTAGTAAGAACCTAAATTGTAGAAAATAGCAAATATTTGAGGATATCTAGGTGAAAACCTATGCTTTTGGAGATGTTTGAAATTTGTTTGCTTGATTTTTCCTAAGTCCGTACCTATAGTCGGACTTTCTGAGATGACGGTCAGCTAAAGGAGTGACATCCTCTTCGGCTAGTCCGTTGGGCTAAACCCGATTCGACACGCAAGCGATTGTGCGAGAGCGACTTTTTTGCCTAAAAGCAACACACGAGGAGCACGACAAAGCGAATTAGACCGACAAAGGGGAATACGACCCCGAAGCGAAAGGAGAATGTTCTTATGTGAATCAAAATGACCTAAGAATTTTGTGCCCTGCTGCCCAATCCACAACGCATTTCTCGGGGACGAGAAATCTTTAAGTTAGGGAGAATGTAACACCCCGCCAATTCCTCGTATTAATTTAAAATACTAAGGAGATTTTTCTTTGAAGAAAGTATTTTTGAAAGGGTATTTTATTAAAATAAATTTCTTTATTCACGTTTTCAAAACATTAAATGATTTTCATGAAATCAAGTTATGAGTTTTAAAAGTTGGATTTTGAGAAATAAATGTGTCTAATATTTTTATGCTCTAAAGAAATGGTAAGTTTTAAATGAGGGTTAATTAATGAAAAGGTGATTTATTTTTTTTATAAATGTGTGTGCTTGATAATTGTGGTCTTATACATGAATTATTCTATGAGAAAGAAAATTTATTCTCTATATGTGTGTTATATGTATGTGCGGTTATATATGTATGTATGCTTAGGATTATGTGAAAATCTAATTAGTGAAAGAATATGATGATGTATGCATGAGTATGTGTGATATGTGTATGTGTAAGTGTGTGTCGTATGTATATGAGTGAGTATGCACAAGCCTAGAGTTTTCCTAAGTGTAGGACAAGCAACCAAATGAACCAAGTCCTAACCATGCCCTAACTAAATTGGTGGAAACCCTAAGGATGAGCCAACAAGCTATTGAACCTAGAACGACCCCTAGCACCCTAATACCCCCTACATTGTCTCCTTAGAAATGCTAACCTCCACCCATGCAAAAATATGAAGAGCCAAAACTACCCTTCCCATTTGAACAAGGGCCGAATTGCATGAGGGCATAAAGGGAAGCCGATGAATTGCCTATATAAGCCCTACACCTTAGTACATTTTCACCTTCACTTCTTCATTTCCTTTCTTTCGTTTCTTACTTCTTTCCAAACACCAACACTAAGAGCAAAGTAAAACTCTTAGTGAAGAACTTAGAGAGAGAGTGAGGTCGTGAGTGAGAGCAAGGGAGAAGGAGAGGATCTAGCCAAAAACCAAAGCCTCCCTTAGAAATCCAAGACCTTAGAAGCTTAGAGATCAACCTTTTCTTGGTGGGTATTTCGAACAAGCATGAAGAAGTTGTAATAATATAGATTTTCTTTTGATTTTGTAATTTTCCTTTCTTTTCTTCCTTTTCATGCCTAATTTTATTTTGGATCATGAACTTTTAAGATTCAAAGAAACTAGTAAACTTCTAACTAACGGATTCTATAACTTGATTAAGGTCTTCATGAAAGATCTTAAAGTTTTTCAACATAAATCTTAAAGATCTAAAAAGTTTTGAGATTTTTGTAAAGTTTAAAGTGTATCTCTTTGCATGATAATTTCTCAAAGCTTAAAGGAACTTGTAAACGTCTAATCAACGGATTTCATAACTCATTTAAAGTTTCTCATAAGAGATCCTAAAGTTTTTCAAGCTAAATCTTTTAGATCTAAAGATTTGATAAGATTTTTGTGAAGTTTGAAATAAATTCTTTTGCATGTTGAATTTTCTTGAAACCGTAAACCATGAAGTTTTAAGAGGAGATTTGATAAATAAATGAACGATCTAAATTTGCTTAACAATAATGTTGAGATCTTTGGTGTTGTATATCGGTCGATGATGGTTTTGGGTTGTTTTGAGTGCATGCATGTCTTGTTTATACTTTGATCTCGAATTTCTAAGACTAAATGAACTAATAAAACACTAGACCTTAAATTATGTGGTTCGGCCATGACCTAAGGACTAGGCCTTGATGCTTCTCTATTTGATTTAAGTGGTTGCATGTTGATTTCGTGTTTAGAAAAGTTAATTTGAGTTGTTTGATTTTGATTCAGTTTTGATGAAACTTTGATTTGTGAGTTTTGACCTTTAAAAGCTTTAATCTTGTTTTGATCTATGAAAAACTATGCTTTTGAAACCATGCATGTTGTCTTTAAACTAAGGACTTGACTTTCTTCAATGATCATCACGGTTTTGACCTTTTCTTACCCAAAGTAATTTTAATTTTTGATTTACACTATTATATTTGATTTCATGACTAGATTTACAAGATCTAGGTGCATGCATGTAGTTTCTAAGTAAAAAGATTTTATTTTTCTTAATGAACCTCACGGTTTTGCAAAGAACCAAAGAAACTAAGCTTTGAAAATTGATTTCTAACTTGATTTATGTTTGATGTTCATGCATGATAAAGATTTGAAGTTGAATCTTAATTTTTGGTAATAAGGTATTCGGTCTAGGCTTAGGAATCAAGAAATCATGTTTTAATTTTCATAAGAGATACATGCATGTTACTTTCTTTTTATTTTGATTTAAGAATTTTGTGTTTTTGCATGTAGTAAAATGAACTCAAAGACCTTGTTTTGTCATAAGTAAGATTCGACCTATGTTTGATAAGTAGACTAGGGTTCTTTTCTAATGAATTGACTTGGAGTAATGAGTATATCTTGAAAAATCATGTTAAATGAATTTGTTTGAGGTTGTGTTGTAACTATTTGTTTCCATTCGGTTTCGGTAAGAAAATAAGATTTTTAGTGTAATGCTTGCTTTAATAAATTGATTTAAGTTAAGAAAGTAAATTAAAGTTTAATAATTTCTTCAAGTGGAACTCACGGTTGTGAATATAAAAGGAAGAGTAAATAATTTGGTATCATGGAAAAAGAATGTAGAATCTAAGTACTTGAAATAGATCAAGTTGATTTGTGTGTTTAGTTTTGTAATTCTTAACTTGTTTTCCTTAATTTTATTCGGCCATATAGAGTAAATAAATTCAGGGAGTTTAATTGCATGAAATAAAATTGTATATGATGATTTTGAAAAGAATAAAGTTGTTTAAATAAATGTGTTTGACTTAAATCTTTAGTTCAATGTGGTTGTGAATCTATGCATGCCTAAGTATGTTGTTAAATTAAATAATTAATTACGTACTTGTAAGGCTTAGTTACTTCAGTGTTGTTGTGGTTGTGTGCTAATTGGTGTTTGAAAAATACTTGAGTATGTAATTGATTTTAACATAATTTGATTTGATTTATTTGAGATTTTAAAGTATGTTTATGGCTGCCCAAAGTGTTTTGTGATAAAAACTTGAGTTTTAAAGTGTTAATTTTGAATAAAAGAGTCATTTAAAACAAAGATGTTTTTACGATGTTTTCGGAATTTTATCAAAGTGATTTTTATAAAATGATTCTTTGCTGTCCCAAATTGTTTGGACTTGCTTCTTACATTTAAAAACGTTTTCATGCGATTTAAAGTAAAGTTTTCAAGAGATACTTGATTTAAGAAAAGATTTTCTTTATACACGTTAGCAACAAAAGTGTTTTATTTAATACGAGGAATGAGAGGTGTCTAAGTTATGAAAAGGATTTTCATAATATAAGTTAATAACGTAAGCGTATTTTATTTAGTACGAGGAATTTGAAAGAAGAGGGATTGGGGCAGCCGGCAACAGAAAGGATCCGAGGTGACGGTACGCACTTAATAGCTGGACCTCAGGTGAGAGAGAAGCTTTCCTAAGACATCGTGGTATTTAGGTGATTTATTAGGACGTTCCGTATCATCTCAAAGATCGGAACTAAGTGGTTCGGAGTCAGTAGTATAGTGGCGATTGTTTGGTTTGTGTGGCCACTTATACGAAGGTGACAAAGACCACATTGTTATTGTGTGCTGATTGTGTGTGTGGATAGCATGTTTATATTTATTTATTTGATTTTGCTTGTTGGAATTTAATGCTGTTGATTGATATGTGTAATATACTGATGGACGTCTGTTACGTCCTGAATAAGGAAATGAAATTAATGAAAGTGAAAGTAAAGTTAGAAGTATGAGAAAATAATAATGATAAGATACAAAGAGAAAGGAATAATGATTGAAAACAAAGTATGTGTTGGAAAAGAAAGAAAGAATTGAGATTGGGGAAAGAATGAATGAATGATAATGTTGAGAACGAGCCAAAGCTGGGAAGAGTGATGTTGATTGTTGGAACAAAGTGTGAATTGAGTGGAGCAGGGCTCCTTTGTTTTTGGTTTTAGTCTAGGACTAGTGTTGAGTTGAGCTTGCTCCTCCATTGGCGCTCAGCAAAGATATTATTTTTGAAAAAGGTTTTTAAAAAGTGGTTTTTGAAAAAGGTTTTTGAAAAGAGATTTCTGCAAAGAGTTGTGAAAAGAAATTTTTGAAAAGGAGGTTTTGAAAAAGAGTTCGTGAAAAGAAAATTTTGGAAAAAGGGGTTTTGAAAAGAAGTTTTTGAGAATGATTATAAAAAGTATTTTCAGAAAAGTTTTTGAAAGGAAAATTTTGTGAAAGGTTGTGAAAAGAGATTTTTTTTCGGAAAGTCTTTGAAAAGAGGATTTGAGCAGCTGTGGAACTAGATTTTTGAGAAAATTTACAAAAGGGAATTTTATGAAAATGTTTATGAAATAAGGTTTTGTGAAAGCTTATGAAATGGCATTTGAGAAAGTTGTGAAAAGATTATTTTGAGAAAAGATGTTGAAATGAGATGATTGTGAGAAATGGAGTATGTTGAGAAAGTTTGAGAAATGAGATTGGAAATTGTGATGTGATCCCAGCTCTGTGCTATGTGAGAAATGATGAGAGAAAGAAAGTGCAAATTTAGTGGTCGGGACTCATTGAAGGGTTGCACGAAGGATGGGCCGACCTTAGGATAATTAAAAAGATAAAAGACTTAAAAGACATACGCGGTGAGGTATGAGAGTGCGAAGTAGTGGAGAGGAAGAAACCATAAGTATCTGCGGATACTTAGGAGGAGATTTCATTAGGGGAGGACGATGACGGTGAAACGTCAAGAAGTCTAGAGTGTGTTTCTAGGCAGAACGAACTCCACATGTGGCGCACTAACGTGGTGGGGACTGGGTCTAATGCCGTGGTAAGTTCTGCGGGCCCACTAGAAACATACTGTCGCCCCCTAGATTGCAAATCTAGAACAGTGAGAGGGACTGGAGTGGGACATTTTGTTTGCCACTGTAGTGAGACAGTGTGCCATGTATATGAATTGATATGATTATGATTTGAGGCGGAGACCTCTTGGTCTGGGACCATTTGAGTTTGAGATAGTTGTCGTGCCCGCACGGTAAAGGTCCTGTACTCCTGTTTGCTTCCGACTAGGTTGGGTGGATGACCGAGGAGATGTAGACGTGAGTGATCGCCAAGATTGAAAAGAATTCTTTGATGGTATTTTAACACTCCCCAATCATCAGAGATTATGAATTGATAAGAATGGAGGGAATGGGAAGACAATGATGAAACGGAAATGAATGAGAAAAGGAAAGAATGTTCATAAGATGTGAAAGTAAAGAAGAAACGAGAAAGGATAACAATAATGCTAATAATGTAAGATAATAATGATGATGATGTCAATAATCTGTTTGGTTGTTGTGTGCTTGTATATATATTGTATTGTGTGCTTGGTCCTATTATCTTGCCTATCGTAATCCCACACCGTCGACGATCCGTCGTTCGGAACGCTAACTCTCTCCTGTTCGTTGGCATATCGGTGCTGCTGGTATTTCAACGGGCAGATGGAGTACTTCATGGACATCACCACGTGGAGTAAGTATGGAAGAGGTTGGAAGCGTACTCCAAGCGGTTGGGTATGGACCGGCTACACCCAAATTGTGATTCCCGATCCGGAGCATCAACTGAGTGGAGCTAATCTGGAGCCGCACTTGGGACAAGTCAACATACGAGGCTACAGGAATCTCAAAGAAAAGATTCGGTATGAGACTCAGAGGGACTCTACCATTCTCAATGGACCGGAGCCGGAACTCACTACAATGAGGAGACAGCAGCAAGGAAGACATCGTCCTCAAGAGTTAGGAGAGGACGCAAGAAGAAGAAGGAACTTCACCCGATTGTCTTCAATAGGGTAGTTTAAGATTAGTGTGGTTAGTTTAGATTGCGATAAGTATTTCGTGTTAAGGATTACCTATGTGCTGAACTAAGGATGTAACTGAGCTTCTTCTGAAGCATGCCCTACTTTTTATACAACTTTGTGAAGAATGTCCAATGGCCCTTTTGATGAAACACAAAGAACTATTTTAAATTGGAACTAAACCATTTTTCTGAAAAACGTTTTTGTAAACCCAAGTGGATAAGTTTTGGTTTTAGTAACAACGCGGTTTTCGAAAGAGAGCGTTGGAGTACATCAAGAACTTTTCATTAATGTTTTCAAACACTTCAACAATGTTTATATAAAAAAAAAAATTGGCCTCATTTTTGCAACCTTAATGAATAAAAGTCAATTATTTTGGTTTACGAAAATCGGGCTGTTACATAACTCTTTGCTGCCCAGAAATATTTAAAATGTTCCTTAACTCTAAAAACGTCTTCAAGTGATTTAAAGTAGAATTTTCCAAATGATAATTGATTTAAGAAAAACCGGATTGAAAATGGTAAATTTTTTGGTGTTTTCGAACATGTTTAAGGTGCTGTCCAAAATGGAACAGCAACTAAAATAAATGCTTTAAATTTACTTTATGAAATGTTTTCAAAATGGTTTTTGAAAGTACTTAAGGTATTATAAAATATTAGAGTTGCCTGAAAGAAAACGATTATGTTTTAAGTCTTCCGACGAGGAATGAAAGGTGTCTAAGTTCCGGAAAATAATTTCTTAATACAAGTTAATAACATAAGCGTATTTTATTTAGTACGAAGAATTTGAAAGACGAGGGATTGGGGCAGCCGGTAGCACAAAGGATCCGAGGCAACGGTACGCACTAAATTGCTGGACCTCAGGTGAGAGAGAAGCTTTCCTAAGACACTGTGGTAGTTAGGTGATATATTAGGACGTTCTGTAACACCCTATGATTTTTACCTTTAAAACCCCGTTATTAAAAATATGAATTTGAAATTTTATTTTAATCTGATAAAAATCACCCGTCAAACGGACGGAGTTTTGTTTGATTTTAGGACTTTTCCAAAATTTAACCTGTAATAAATAATTTCAATTAAACATCAAGTAGCTAGCAGGGCTTCAGAATATGTATATCCAATTCATAACAAGGCCCTATGGGCTCCAAATATATCAGAGTGCATTAATTAATCAGAGTATTAGCGGAAATATTAAGTTTGAGTGTCATAACCAAGACATATAACTTTGTCAAAATAAAACATCCTAAGCCTCACTTAAAATATGAATAACAAATTTTACATCAAAATAGTGTAAGAGGCTTAAGTTCATAATATCCTCCAAATCCCATAATAACCCTACTCTCCCTGTAAGGGAAAGTACTCCTGCTCGGCCGGGGGCTGTGCCAACTCAATCTCCGTACCTGAAATTGTAAGGGAGTGAGCATTGCACAAGAAATAGAAGGCAGTTTCTAACTAGACATAACGACCCGCTAGGTCAAGCACAATTAACAATTAAACATATATTCACATATTGCACACCATGCACATTTCATAATTTCCATATTCATTGTTCATTCCAAATTTCCATTTTCGTTATTCATTTCAAAATCCATTCCTTTACTTTTTATTCATTTCACATACACATTTTATTTCAGTACATCACCTCAAATCAGAGGCCAATGTACAATTTCATTCAACACATTTATCACCTCAAGCGGAGGCCCATATTCTTTTCCTTATTTACATTATGTGTCCTTCAGGTCAGAGGTCAACACCTCATTCATTATAATTTATATTGTGTCCCTCAGGTCAGAGGTCAACACTTCAATCTCTTAATTCATGGTGTGTCTCTCAGGTCAGAGGTCAACACCCAATCACTTTAATTCATCTTGTGTCCCTCAGGTCAGAGGTCAACACTTTATTTCATTCTGTGTCCCTTAGGTCAGAGGTCAACACTTTATTTCATTCTGTGTCCCTCAGGTCAGAGGTCAACACTCATTCACTTTATTTCATATGGCATCCCTCAGGTCAGAGGTCAACGCACACTTTCATTTTCATTTCACATTACCTCACATCAGAGGCCAAATCATACTTTCACCATCTTACACAAACAACTTAGCACATACTATCACAAATACACTTACACACGTTTCCCATTCATTCTTTATCCATACTCCTTCCCTATATCAATTATCAAATCTTTCCTTTAATCGTCACCTCAAAGCAGAGGCCAACGCATCAACCACATTCTCAACATTCGGCGCCTCAATTCAGAGGCCAAGAATTATTCACTTTCCTATTCAATTAATTGTAACACATTTAAGTACCACAACACACATTCAACAACTAGTCATTCTTGTAGTTTCCTTATTCTTTTCCTTTCTCAATTATCACAATTATACCAAATAGTGTTCTCTTTTATAATCCAACATTTAGATTCGCCCTTCATTTTAATTTTGCATATATCATCTTTTACTTTTTATTTCCACATAATCGTTTTACTTCCGTTTCCTATATTCACAAGTTCAATTCCTAAGCCATGACCTTTATTCACAATTGATAATACTTAATATTTTTACTCATTTCGCAATTAGATACAAATATGAACATTCATGACATTTAATCGTTTCCATTCCCTTTCTTCCTATATCAATTTATTTCACAACACATATATATAATTGCTACAGTAATTAATTTATCATTTAATTCGCAACTTTACAAATAAAATCAATAATCATAGAAATCATTTATGTCAACTTTATTATCACATTACCCAATTCCTCATGTACTTCAATATAATCATTAACCTAATTTCATTTATCAAATTATTCATTTTCATATTATTGAGTTTCCTTTTCCTAATCTTAACATCCAATCATCATGCACATTTAATTAATTAGGATTTCATATTCAATAACCTAGGGATTTATAATCTAATATTCTCCCCGAACACATAACCCTAACAAGTATTATGTATTAACTAGAACCTACTCCCTAGAACAAGGCAAAGCTCACTATATCCACCCCATTACCTCAAATACTTAAGAATAAGGAGATTCCAAATGCCCTATGCTTGAGTTTGCCCACCGAGGAGATACCAAACCACAGGATTAGGAGGGAACCTAAAATAAAGGGTCATTAAAGAGAGGGATCAACATTTATGCCATGATTCATGTCAAGCCTCAAATAAAAAGTGAAGTCTCAAGAGCCTAGTGGTGAAAACCACCATTGATGGTGGAGAGGGAGAGAGAAAACGAATTTGGAAGGGAAGGAGAGGAATCCACACTCAAACACTTACTTGAAGATGATAATAACAATCCTTGATGATGGAATGAGTGCCACCCACTTGATTCTTGATCAAATGGAAGTGAGAGAAGCTTGAGCCCTAGAGGAGATTAAGTACAACTTTAATGAGCTAAAGAGAGTTGGAAAGGAATTAATACCATGCCTTAAGACTCTACTTACCCCAAGTGTTGGTGGAACTTGAAAAACCAAGAAGGATAGGAGAGGGAGCAATTCGTGTGAATCAAGGGAGGAGAGGGAAAGAGTCTTCAACCAACCTCCATGGTGCACACTTGATGGGGCTTTGATGATTTTGGGTTTGAGGTGCCCAAAACCAAGTGTTTGATGATGAAAGTGATGGAAGTGTTCTTGGAGCTTGAGAGAGTTGATGAAGGTGATGGCTTTGTGTTGGAGATGTTGTATGAAAGAATGAGGTGATTTTGTTGCCTTATGATCAACTTTGAAGCCACCAAAAATCGTGTGGCTTAAATTGAAAACTTAGCCACCAAGCCTGGAATGGACGCACCAGATTTATTCTGGTCTGGTGCGCATTTCCGCTCGCCTGGGCGAATTGGTGCCTCGCTTGAGCGCCAGACAGGCACCTGACTGAGCTTGGCTGGTGCGCATTTCCGCTCGCCTGGGCGAATTGGTGCCTCGCCTGGGCGGGTTTTTCACTGTCTGGTGCACGTATGAACAGTGCACCCGCCTGGGCGCATGGCTGGTGCGCCTGGGCGAGAAACAGGGTCTTCAACCTTCGATTCGCCGTAACTTTTTCGTTAACCGTCGGATCGGGTCCAAATTTTTAAATAAGCTTCTTCACCCCATAAACTTCATATCCAACGGTGGAATTTATTTTATTAGCATCCTATAATAAATTTCTAATTTTCTATTTTCGGTCGATTTCTTACATCTAAAACGCCAATTTAACCCCCGATTTCGCTTATATAATTCTGCTCGAAGCCACAATTGCCTTCTATACAACCCCTAGTACTCAAAATGGCTGCTCACCTTGCTCACAAAATTCGTTAAACAATTAATTCAGTTATTTCTTGGGTATTAAACAATAATTTCATTTAAAATAAAACTTAGGATGTTACACGTTCTGTATCATCTCAAAGATCGGAACTAAGTAGTTCGGAGTCAGTAGTATAAGTGGCAATTGTCTGTGTTGTGTGGCCACTTATACGAAGGTGACGAAGGCCACAATGTTGTTGTGTGATGAGTGTGTGATTGATAGCATGCTTTTATGTTTTTATTTCATTATGCCTGATGATATTTATTGTTGTTAAATTAAATGAGTAATATGCTGATAGACACGTCCTGAATGAGAAATGAAAACGAAAGGAATAAGTTGAGAAAGTAATGAAATTGAAAGTAAAGACACAATGAGAAAGATCTAATGATTGGAAATAAGGTATGTGCTGGAAAGGAAAGAAAGAGTTGAGAATTGGGGAATGAAATTGAGGATAATGATGAGAACGAGCCAGAGCTGGGGAGAGTGATGTGAATGTGGATATGATATGTGATTTGAGCGGAGCTGGGCTCCTTTTGTTTTTGGTTTTAGTCTGGGACTAGTGTTGAGTTGAGCTTGCTCCTCCATTAGCGCTCAACAAAGTTGTGAGTTTTGAAAAAGGATTTTTGAAAAGCAGTTTCCGAAAAGGGTTTTTGAAAGGAGATTTTGAAAGGGTTTGTGAAGGGAAATATTTTTGAAAAGTTTTTTTGAAAAGGTTTTTGAAAAGAGGTTTTCGAGAAAGACTATAAAAAGTATTTTCAGAAAAGTTTTGAAAAGAAATTTTGTGAAAAAGTTGTGAAAGCGGATTTTTAGAAACTTTGTGAAAACCAGATTTCTTTTTCTAAAGAAAAGTTTTGAAAATGAGATGTTGGGGGAGTTTGTGAAAAGAGACTTTGATAAAATTATGAAAATTGATTTTTGAGGAAATTTACGAGGAGAGATTTTATGAAAGAGTTGGATATTTTGTGAAAGTTTATAAAATAGTGTTTTGAGATAGTTTTCGAAATTGTTGTTTCGAGAAAAAGATTTGAAATGAAATGATTACGAGAAATGGAGAATGTTGAGAAAGTTTGAGAAATGAGAATTGAGTTTGTTGAGGTGATCTCAGCTCTGTGCTATGTGAGAAATGATGAGAGAAAGATTGTGCCAAGTTAGTGGTCGGGACTCATTGAAGGGATGCACGAAGGATGGGCCGACCTTAGGATTAATTAAAAAGATAAAAGACTTACGCGGTGAGGTATGAGAGTGCGAAGTAGTGGAGAGGAAGAAACCATAAGTATCTGCGGATACTTAGGAGGAGATTGCATTAGGGGAGGACGATGACGGTGAAACGTCAAGAAGTCTAGAGTATGTTTCTAGGCAGAACGAACTCCACATGTGGCGTACTAACGTGGTAGGGACTGGGTCTAATGCCGTGGTAAGTTCTGTGGGCCCACTAGAAACATACTGTCGCCCCCTAGATTGCAAATCTAGAACAATGAGAGGGACTGGAGTGGGGCATCTTGTTTGCCACTGTGAGACAGTGTGCCTTGTGTATATATATGAATTGATATGAATTGATTTGAGGCTGAGTCCTCCTGGTCTGGGACCAATTATTTGTTGAGACAGCTGTCGTGCCCGCACGGTAAAGGTCCTGTACTCCTGTTTGCTTCCGACTAGGTTGGGTGGATGACCGAGGAGATGTAGACGTGAGTGATAGCCGAGAATGGAAAGGAATGTTATGATTATATTTTATAATCCCCCAAATCAAGAGAAAGGTGTGAACTTATAAGACTAAAAAAGAAGAAGTTAAGAGTATGAGTGAAAGAGAAAGAAAAAGTGTTTATCAAAAATAAAAGTAAGTTGGCAAGAGGATGAAGAATAATAACAAGAGTGACGATAATAATAATGGATGATAATGATAATGATATACTTGATTGATGGGTGCCTATGTGTTTTATTGTGTGTTTGTATGGTCCTATTATTTTGCCTATCGTAATCCCACACCGTCGACGATTCGTCGTTCGGATCGCTTACTCTCTCCTGTTCGTTGGCATATCGGTGCGGCTGGTATCTCAACGGGCAGATGGAGTATTGCATGGATATCGCCATGTGGAATGTAACAGCCCGATTTTCGAAAACCAAAATAACCGACTTTTATTTATTAATGTTGCAAAAATGAGGCCAATTTTTTTTTTGATAACATTGTTGTAACATTCTGTTGAAGGGTTTGAAAACGTTTCTTGGAAAGTATTAATATCCTTTAACCTTCTCCTTCGAAAACCGAGTTGTTACTTGAAACTAAAACTCTTTCATTTAGTTTTTCTGAAAATGTTTTATTGAGAAAATAGTTAGATTCCAAAAAAAAAAAATTTCATTCATGTCCTCAAGGGAACTTAAACACTTTTCACAAAAAGGAGGTCAACCCTTCCTTCAAAGTCGGGTATGTTTCAAAATAATTAAAGTACAGTAATAGCTCATCACTTAGGTAATCCTGAATATCAAACATAACAACAACTTAATCTAATTCCACTATTGGTTCTCCTCTCTTATCAAAGATGACCGGATTCAGCTTCTTCTTCTTCTTTGCAGGGGTCTTTGTACCGGAAGATGATGCAGCTACATCCTTTGGTTCTCCTTCAGAGCTTGGTTTAAGCTCTACTCTGAATAGCTTCACTGAATTCTCTTTCTCTTGACTTCGAGGCGGCGGTTGTGGACTATACTCCTCATAGGACATACTTCCAAGGCACGGGCTTGCTGTAGTTCCGCTTAACTTATGCTCCGGGTCTTCAATCGCTAACTGAGTACGTCCCATCCAAACCCATCCACGACGTGTAGCCTTCCATCCTTGTCCCTCATGAGACCAGACACTGACATCCAAACGACGATCCATCTGCCTGTTGGGATACCAGCAATACCGATGTACCAACGAACAGGAGAGAGTAAGCGATCCGGACGCGTAGCGTCGACGATGTGGAATTACGGTAGGCAAGATAATAGGACACACAAACAACACACAATATGCACACACAACATAACAAGCACCCATGCTTATTATCATTATTCACTATCCATAATAATTTCGTCTTATTATCACTCCCTTCATACCTCTCCATTTTCTGTTTTTTATCCCTTTCATAGAACTTAATATCTTTTCCACCTTTTCATTCTCAACCTCCTCCTCATTCTTTGCACTTCTTGGATTCGTATTCTTATGAATCCTTTCTTATAATGTTTTATCAAATTTTAACCATCGATAATCAAGGGATTTGAAGGAACATCGAGGTACGCGTTTCGTTCGTAGTTAGCACTCACGTTCCAAGTCTACATCTCCTCGGCCATCCATCCACCTAGTCGGAAGCAAACAGGAGTACAGGACCTTTACCGTGCGGGCACGACAGCTGTCACAACACATAAATGGTCCCAGACCAGGAGGCTCTGCCTCAATAATATCAATTCACAATAATCATGGCACACTGCCTCGCAGTGGCAAACAAGATGCCCCACTCCAGTCCCTCTCACTGTTCTCGATTTGCAATCTAGGGGGCGACAGTATTGTTGTAGTGCGCGCGCAGAACTTACCACGGTATTAGACCCAGTCCCCACCACGTTAGTGCACCACTTATGGAGTTCGTTCTGCCTACAACAATACTCTAGACTTCTTGACGTTTCACCATCATCGTCCTCCCCTAATGCAATCTCGTCCTAAGTATCCGCAGATACTTATCGTTCCTTCCTCTCCACTACTTCGGGTTAACTCTCATGACTCACCGTGTTCGCGATTAATATCTTTTAAAGTCTTTTATTTTTTAATTAACCTAATGGTCGGTTCACCCTTCGTGCATCCCTTCAGCGAGTCCCGACCGCTATCTTTGCACTTTCTTTCTCTCATCAAAATCACGCATAGCTCAGAGCTGGGACCACATCACCGAATTCACATCTCTTCTCTCAAATCTTTCTTTTTACCATTCTTCACAAAATCTCAATTCCACTTCTTTCTTAAAAACTTTATTTCTCAACTTCTCAAAAAATACTATCTCCAAGGTTTTCACAAAAATCAACTTCCACCAACATTCACAAAAACATTGTTTCAAGAACAATTTCTCAAAACATCATTCCAAAAACTTTATTAAAAAGGTTGATTCACAAAACTTTCCTCAAAATCATGTCCTTCCATAAAACTTTTTCAACAGCGATTGTTTCACAAAAACTCCTTTGAAAACATTGTTACACAATTTCTTCAAAAATCCCCTTTTCAAGACCCTCTCCAAAATTTCATTTTAAAAACCTTATCAAAATATTTCTTTTCCCCAACTCTTTATAAAAATTTTCTTTTTGAAAAACACATTTGTCAAAACACATTTGTCCTGAGCGCTAGTGGAGGAGCAGACTCAACTCAACACTAGTTCCCAGACTGAAACCGAAAACACAAAGGAGTCCAACTCCACTCAAATCACATCTCCTTTCCACAATCAACATCACATTCCCCCAGCTCTGGCTCGATTTCAACGTTATCATCAACTTCTTTTCCCAATCAACTCTCATTTCTCTCTCCTATCGTCATTCTTTTCTTTATTGCACCGTCACTTTCAACCTCAACACTTTCATTTTATTTTTATTCTTTTATTCAGGACGAACAAATGCCCAACAACCATTTACTCATTATAATTAACAGCAATAAGCAATAGCAAATGGAATTAAAAAAAAAGCATGCTATCAACACACAACATCACACACTAGCATTGTGATCTTTGTCACCTTCATATAAGCAGCCACACAAGGCATACAATTGTTGCTTATACTACTGACTCCAACCACATGGTTCCGATCTTTGAGATGATACGAAACGTCCTACTAAATCACCTAGCTACCACGGTGTCTTAGGAAAACTTCTCTCTCACCTGGGGTCCAGCGATTGAACGTGTGCTCCCTTCGAATCCGTGTGCTGCCAACTGCCCCAACCTCCTTTCTATGTCATTCCTCATATTAAATAAAACATTTTACGTTATTAACTTATTTGAGAAAATCTCTTCTTAGTCTAATACTTGTCTTCTCTTTGTTTGGAACAACTTTGAAAATATGACCAAAATCAACTATCATTTGAAAACTTTGGTTTTGATCATATTAAAAACATTTTTAAATATAAAAGCACGTCCAAGTAATTCTGGACAGCAAACATAGTTTTATAAAATTGCTTTAATAAAACTCTGAAAATATTATAAAAACACTTTTCAGCTTAAAAATCAACACTTTAAAAATTCATGTTTTCATCATGAAACAATTTTGGTCACCCATGAACATAGCATGACATTCAAACAAATCATACCACACACGGCCACGAACAACACTTAGGCATGCAAGCACACATAAACCAACCGAAATCAAATCTCAAATCAACACATCAATATTTATTTTCATGCACCTTTTATTTAAGTAATTAGACTCCCTAAACCTACTTAGACTATATGGCCGAATAAAAGCAAAGAAATAAATCAAACATCACAACTTGAATCACATGAATCAATTTATTTCATTTTAGGCATTTAAATTCCATTTTCTTTAATCTCAACCGAATACACCACACATATAAACACATATATTCATTCCAACACAACACTCTTCTAGGATTAATTCAATTTAATTATTCCCTTTATTTCTACAAAAAGAACCGATTAGAAAGTGATGTTCACAACATAAATTCAAGCAATTTATCTTAGCACAATTCTTAAAATATACTCATTCCTTTTAAGTCATTTTATTGAGAAAGGAGTCCTAGTCTAGTTATCATGAATAGGCCGACATCAACATGATAAAACAAGGCAAAATTTCCATCATGCATGCACATAGAACATGGACTAATGCAAAGATCATTTCCAAATTAATTTTCTTCACGAAAACCGTGAGTTACACAAGGACTTTTAGCAAACCAAAAATTCATTTTCTTAATATAATAAAATCAAGCATTATGTCCAAGTCTTCATCCTTTAAGATAACACATGCATGCACCTACAAATCTCTAGATGGTACTATTTTCAACATACATGTAAGGGAAGACATGATTTCCTACTCTCCCTAGCCTTGACCGAATGAGGTCATGCAAGAAGACAAGCCTTATAATTTTATTTTCACATGCAAGCATCTAAATTCATGGATTATGTGATGCAAGACTTAAAGGCATCATTTTACTTTTCAGCTTATCAACCGAATCATCATCATCATCACACATAAAATCCTAATTCAACTCTTTTTATACTAAAAATTATTTTTAAAGCTTGTTAGGCTTAATTTCTTGTGAAAAACCGTGACTTACCTATGAGGAACCAAGACTTTATACCTAAATTAGACATATAAAATTCAAGCTTCATGTTGTCTTAAAAATCAACCATAGATCAAGACATGCAAAGATAATCAAAGCAAAATCATAAACTTAAACTCAAACCCTCCAATGAACCGGGGGATTAAGCTAAAAATGAATGCATTGTTACTTTTAAAATTAGCTTTTCTAAACATAATTTAGCATGAAATTACTTAGATCAAATTAAAACATCAAGACCTACAATTTCTACTCATGACCGAATCACTTAGCTCTAGATTTTATGATTTACGAATTCATTTATTCACAAAAATCCAAGATAAAAACATAAAGAGAACAAGCAAAGAAGAGTAAGGATTACAAGGCCACAAAGTCAACATGCATGTGAAAATTAAAGCCATACATGAATTTTAAACATGACTTCAAACAAAACCGTGATGAAGAAAGATTACAAGTAAGAGATCAAAGCTTTTTCACTTCAATATTCCAGATCAAGCATTAAAAACAACATGCAAGATATGTAAACCTCAAGATCACCCAAAAGTAATTACATGCACCATCAAAATTAAATCAAAGTCCAAAATAAATTCTTTTACAACACAAAATAATTAAATCAAGACTGTTTCTACCTTAGTCCCTAATCCTAAATCTTTAAATCTCCTCCTCCTTTTTTCTTGGGTTTGCCTCGGTCTATCTCTTCCTCTAGGGTTGGTGGAGGTTTTCTTCTTAAACATTGATGAAGAAAGATGTGTGGAAGAAAGAAATCAATGGTGTTTGGGCTAAAAGTTTGGGGTTTGCACTCTCCTTCCTCTATTTTCCTCTCACGGCCACACTCTCCTCCTCTAAGTCTCCAAGAGCTTGATAGTGCTCTTGAGAGAAAATGGGTTTGTGAAAGAAAAGGGATGAAAGAAATGAGATGGGAACCAAAGCCAACACTCATATCCACGGTTTAAGGACAATTGCAAGGGTGTGGAAATTCCATTTTCTAACCTTGGTTCATGGTGTGGAAGGAAGGGCCCCATTTGTTGCATGGGAGAGGGTCAAACCGTGGGACACATGGAGGGAGGAAAGTCCTCCTAGGCTTCATGAGTCACTCACTCTACTTCTTCTCCCAATTTCTATTTAAATTTCACTCTCTTAAGGCTTAAGGAAAAGGGTTCCTAGTTGGTCTTTCTATCCTCATACGGCCTAACCACATACACACACACATATGCACATATATGATTTTATTTTCATCAACACATAGTATACATTCATGCATACAATTAACATATACATAGGCATACACACATTCATACACAATTTGTTTTCATGTTGCTCACCTAGCATGGGTTCATGGAACAATGCACACCTATTCATCATGCACCCATATGCGTATTACTACTCATACTTACATACATTCACACACACGTGTCATTCTTATAAAATCATTAAACATATAAATTTTCTCAAAAATCAAAGTTCGAAATGTTAACATTGTTTAGAAAATCATTACTTTAAAATCATTCATTATCTTAAGGCGTGAATTTTAAGAAAATCATTTAAGAAAACAACCTTTTAGAAATACCTTTCTCAAAATAAATCTCTTTAGTGTTTTAAATTAATATGAGGAATTTGCGGGGTGTTACATTCTCCCCAACTTAAGAATTTCTTGTCCCCGAGAAATACACTGTAGATTGGGCAGCAGGGCAACAACATTCTCATGTTAACCTGATTCTCATAAGAGCATTCTTCTTCCACTTTGCGGTCGTATTCCCTTTTTGCCGGTCCAATTCACCTTGCTGTGTTTCTTTTTTACTGCTTTCAGATGAAGAAGTCTCCTGCACACATTCGCTTGCGTGTCGAATCGGGTTAAGTCCAACGGACTAACCGAAGAAGATGCCGCTTCCATAGCTGGTCGTCGTCACAGAAAGTCCAACCATAGGTACGGACTTAAGAAAAATAAAACAATCAAACATTCCTACGTCTCCAAAAGCAAGGGTTTCACCTAAAAATCCTTAAAGATTCACCAATCTCTACAACTCGGGTTCCTAATACCTCACCATAATCACTCCTTCCTTCAGTTCTTCTTCTAACTCTAGGGTTTTCATTTATCATTTTCTAACTAAAGAGGGTTCTGGTGCACTCTAAGCTTACTTATTTCCTCAAACAATTCCACTTTTCTTCCTTACGACTCCCCAACTTTGATTCAGCTTGTAACTATTCCACGGGAATCTTAGGCTTAACTTAAACTATTCCTCCTTCCTCATTCACCCAAACCTAGACTACTTGAGTAACTATGGCACTTCCAACTTCGAAATTCGGACTAAAAAGGTTTCTGAATAGAGTCGGTAAGGTCAAAAGGTGATAGGGTTTTATGAAGAAAAGGGTTCGAATCTGGACAACAAGAATGGTTTGTTGAAACAATTCAGCAAACACTGGACTCTTAGGCAAGACACACCATGTCTCCAATGGTACTGGCTATACTTGCACAAAGGGTACGCTAAGGCCAACGATCCTAAATCTAACCATCACTATTTGAAACATCAGGGATACAGGGTCTCAATCTCAAAATCTATTCATAGTCTACTCATATAGGGCTAAAAGGTTTCTTAGACTAATACGGTCGGTGCTAAGCTACAAACTAGTTCCATGCCCTAAGAGACAAAATCTTATCCTCCTATCCCTACTTAAATACTAACAAACACACAGAGTCACACAAGCAAAGCATGAAGCCCATGCTTAAGGCCACTAAGGATTACCATAAGCTCTGATACCATTCTGTAACAGCCCGATTTTCGAAAACCAAAATAACCGACTTTTATTTATTAATGTTGCAAAAATCAGGCCATTTTTTTTTTTGAAAACATTGTTTTAACATTCTGTTGAAGGGTTTGAAAACGTTTCTTGGAAAGTATTAATATCCTTTAACCTTCTCCTTCGAAAATGGGTTTGTGAAAGAAAAGGGATGAAAGAAATGAGATGGGAACCAAAGCCAACACTCATATCCACGGTTTAAGGACAATTGCAAGGGTGTGGAAATTCCCTTTTCTAACCTTGGTTCATGGTGTGGAAGGAAGGGCAATTTGGGCCAACCCATTTGTTGCATGGGAGAGGGTCAAACCGTGGGACACATGGAGGGAGGAAAGTCCTGCTAGGCTTCATGAGTCACTCACTCTACTTCTTCTCCGTTCGAAACGTTAACATTGTTTAGAAAATCATTACTTTAAAATCATTCATTATCTTAAGGCGTGAATTTTTAGAAAATCATTTAAGAAAACAACCTTTTAGAAATACCTTTTTCAAAATAAATCTCTTTAGTGTTTTAAATTAATATGAGGAATTTGCGGGGTGTTACATGGAATAAGTATGGGAGAGGTTGGAAGCACACCCCAAGCGGCTGGGCATGGACCGGTTACACGGAGATTGTGATTACGGATCCGGAGCATCAACTGAGCGGAGCTAATCTGGAGCCACATTTGGGGCAAGTCACCGTACGAGGATTTCAGAGCTACGAGGAGAAGGTCCGGTACGAGCAGCAGAAGAGTTCTATTGTAGCTGATGGGGTGGCGCGAAAGTCCCACAACAATGAGGAAACAACCACACAAGTGGCATCGTCTTCGAGGGCGAGAAGGGGACGCAAGAAGGATAAGGAACTACACCCGCTTGCTTTCAATAGGAAAGTTTAGGGATAGTGTAATTAGCTTAGGCTGTGGTGAGTGGTTTGCGTTAAGGATTACCTAAGCGATGAGCTATTGATGTATTTCAATTATTCTGAAGCATGCCCTACTTTTTAAGGAATGAAAGAACACAAATTTGTGGGAAACGTTTAAGTCCTTTTGATGTTATGAAAAGAACTACTTGGGTTGGAACCAAACCGTTTTTCCTGCCATACGTTTTCGAAACACCAAATGAGTGAGTATTTGTTTTAGTAACAACTCGGTTTTCGAAAAGGGTGTTGAGAACACCAAGGACTTTTCAATAATGTTTTCAAATACTTCCACAATGTCTTTTAAAAAAAAAAAATTTAGCCTCATTTTCACAACTCCCATAAGTAAAAGTTAATTATTTTGGTTTACGAAAATCGGGCTGTTACAGAATGGTATCAGAGCTTATGGTAATCCTTAGTGGCCTTAAGCATGGGCTTACATGCTTTGTTTGTGAGACCCGCAATTTTTCCCAATTTATTTTAATATTTTATTTAAGTCACATCTATTTTAAGAATAGTTTAATAATAGTTGCCTTTGGTTGATTTTTTTTCTAGTATATATATGTATTTATGCAGCGATAATATATATATATATATACATAATAATTTTGTGTATTAAATTAGAAAAAAAAAATTATTTTGAGTGTGAAATTTCATTTCTGGATATTTAATAAATATTTTCATTATCTTGAAATAATTTTTAGTAAGGTTTTGGCTGAAAAATGAATTTTTGGGTTATAGAGCTGGAACTTCAAAAATTCATATCTTTTCAACCGTACGTCGAAAAATTACAAATGATATGTCAAAACGATCGTATCGAAATCTAGATTATGAAAATTTAATGCTTTGATTTTTATTTTACAGTTTTCGAAATTTTATCACTGCTACAATGTTAAACGAATTTTTGAGTTTTAAGTATGAATGTATGGTTTTAATGCATTAAATAACCTTTTGACTCAAGTATATTTTATTTTGAAAATGAAAATACATTTCTGAAGTTGTATATTGTACTACCATTTAAATAAAGTGTATTTTCGTATTTTTCTTAGTGTAAAAGCTTAGGAAGTGTATTTTTGAAGGAAATGATCTTAGGACTTCAAAAATTCATAACTTTCAAACCGTAAGTCCAAAAATTATAAGCTTTATATGAAAACGATCGTATTAAAATGTAGTATCTTAATATGTAAAAATAAAATTTTTATTTTAATATTTACGAAAAAGTACTGTACAGTAGGTAGAAAATCGAATTTTGATAGTTTTAAATAAGAAAAATTATTTTGAGACATAAAATAATTTAATAAACTATAAAATATTTTTATTGGTATATTTAAATATTTATCTTAGTAATATTTGGCTGCACAGTCCATATTTAAATATTTTCTTAATTGTTTTCTGATTTATTTGAAATGATAGTTTAATATGATTGGTTAATAGTGAAGGCACCTCCAAAAGGAACCAATGAAAAATTTTCTCTCCTATTTTATTATATATGTGCCGTCCAAAATAGGATAGGGAGAGAGGAGAATAATTCTGAAAATTGTGAGAATAAACCATGAATTAAAAAGAATGTAGGAATCAACAAAATACCAATTAATGCCAAAGTGTGTTCCAAGGTACATGAATTAATTTTGCTGACTCATGGTGAGTAAGGGGGGCCGAATTTTACCTCTGAAAATTGAGGGGAAATGCATCTTCAACACCTATAAATAGATGGCCTTAGCTCTCACATTTTTCACACATAATCCTTGATAGTTTTACAAGAGAAAAAAAATAAAATTCTAAGAGAAGAATAGAGAGAGAGGGACGAGTAGGCTTAAGGAAGGAGGGAGGAATTGTTTTGTCACTTGAAGTTTTCTTAAGCTTAAGGAGTAGAGGTAACCCAAAATCACTTACTTATTTAATCTCTTTTTAAGTGGTTTTGTTTGTATTCTTGAGTAAAAACTTCTAAATTCTTCTATAGCTAAGTTCTAAATTTTCCTTTTCATTTTAAAGTTATTATTGAATATGTGATATTATTCTTGAGTCATATGAATTAAGGATGAGAAAAGGGACACAAAAAGGGTGTTTAAAGGGATTTATCTCCCCTTTTCTTTAATTCTTAAGATGGCTAAAATTGTTGATGAGTATGATTAATTTATTTTCTGGGTTTATTTTATTTCTAAGACTATATGAATTATAAAGAATTTTGTATAACTAAATGGGTTTTTATTCTTTGTCTTTTAATTGTTTTTGTTTCTTTGTATTAAGGAATAATAATAAATAAGTAAATAGCAATTGGAAAAAAATATAATTTTCTGGTATATGTATATATATTAGCCGTGGCATATATTAGAAAGAGTGAGGATTGATTTGTGTATTTTTGATATATGAATTGTATTGTTGTTTAATAAAATAAAAGGGAATGGAAATAAATAAAAGAATTAAAATGGATTTTTATTTTATTTTCTTTTATTCTGGACCGTGTGAAAATATAATTATACTGTATGATAATTGTTGTTATTTCATGTGTATTTGAGTTATAGTTAGATCTCTAAAAAGAATGGAAACAAATAAGTATTTTTCATAAAGTAAAAATGAAATTAAATTGATTAATGAAGAAGGGAACTAAAAATAATTTTTGGGAAATAAAATAATTCTGGAAAATTTTTAATGTTCTTAAAGTGTATGAAATTGTATTTTATAGAAATTTTGTTTAATTGTTATTGTTTGATTGTATGCTATTTCCTTTCTATTTGGATTTAAGTTAAATAAGAACAATGAATTAGGATAATAAACAAAAATGCAATTTTCTGGAAAAAAAATTAATAATAAGTAGGCCGTGAGGCCTATGGTCCTTTTTAGAATAATATTTGTAATTTGTTTGTTATTTGATGTGTAGTTAAATTATAGTTTATTGTTTAAAAGAAATAGAAACAAATGGTAGTTGTTATAAACTTATAAGAGCATGTATTGCTAAATGATTGTATGAGTATGTGATTGATGTGTTTGAAAATATTATTTGCTGGAAAATATGAGTTCTTCCTTAAAGAGATCTATTTTATATTTTGTTAATGATTAAAACTCTTATTTTTAGTATATAAAGTGATGTAATGAGGGTATTCCTATTAAACATATTTTTAACAGGTTACTCTCTTCTCTCTCGTGGTAAACCTTGTTTTGCCACTGCGCCGTCATGGCGAAGAAGAAGGGAAGGCCGCCGGCAACACCTCCTTCTCACTCTAGCAAACCTAGTTCTGGTCAACCTTTATCTGTTATTGATCCTCTACTGGACTTATCTCTGGTGGAGGAGGAAGATCTTGCTCAAATAGATAACTTGAGTGCTAAGCATGCGGAACAACTCCTCAATAGTTTGGACTTGATCAAGGCGAGAATCAAAGGGAAAGCTGTTGAGGGATCTGCCCATTTACAAGCAAACAAATCAAATGAGAATGCTGGAGTTAGATCTGTCAATCCTAATCCTAGTATTCCTAATCCTGTGATGAATAACCCTACTACTAGCGTGCCTAATAATGCAGCTGTGAATCTGGCCAGATCAGCATCAGTTTGGGCCTCGTTTGACATATCCAAGTTGAGGAATTCAAGGGAGAAATTGACTTTTGTACAACCTACCATGAAGGATGGTATCTCGTTTGGTAAAATAGATGCATGTGATGTGGAACAAGAGGTGCAATTCTGGCAAAATGCAATTGTGTGTTATGTGCTGGGAGCAAGACCTCCCTATTCAGTAATGAGTGGGTTTATCAAGAAAGCTTGGGGCCAATATGGAATAGACAAAATATTGATGAACAATGATGGCACTGTAGTGGTTCGTTTCAATTCCCTTGAGGCCAGGAACACAGTTCTAGAAATTGGGGTTTTTCACTTTGACAAAAAACCTATGATCTTAGCTCCCTGGACTGGTAGACCTCTCAACAAAGGACAATTGGACAAAGTGCCTGTATGGATTCAATTCCCTAATTTGAGCCTGAGATTCTGGGGGGTTGCTGCTCTTAGTAAGATTGCCAGTTTGGTAGGTTTGCCAATTATGGTTGATAAAGTGACGCAGGATAGAAATCGTATCAACTTTGCCAGAGTTTTGGTTGAAGTAGACCCTGCCATCCTTCCTGATGAGATATTTTTTGAAGATGATAAAGAGAATATTGTTTCCCAAAAAGTTGATTATGAATGGAAACCAGTTCTTTGTGGGAACTGCTCCATGTATGGCCATGACAGCAAGATGTGTAGGAAGAATGTTAAAAAGCAATGGGTAGAAAAGAAAAAACCTACTAGAGAGGAGATTGAAGATCTAGATGATAGATTGAAGCTAAAGAGATCTCTAGAGGAAGGCTCAATCCCTTAGGAAAATAGAGAAGCAGCCCTGGAAGTTGTGAAAGAATTAGCAGCTGAAGAGGTGCAACCTATTGTCTCTAATGGTATTGGGCAAGCTCAGGTTCAGAATGACTGTACGCAGATAGACAATTCTAACTCTCCTAATACAGCAAGTGTGAGCATTATAGTTGGGCATGGGCAGGGGAATGATGGCTGGACTCCAGTGAAAACTAGAAGTAAAGCCAATTCTAAACAGATTCAGCAAAAGGGTGAGGCTTCTCTCCTTTTACCACATGGATAATATAGCTGCTTGGAATATAAGAGGTCTTAACCACCCCTCTAAACAAAAGGAGGTTAGTAATTTTTGTAGGAAGTATAAGGTAGGTTTGTTAGGGATTCTTGAGAATAAATTAAGAAGTAATTCTGTTGCTACTGTTATGCAAAAAATGGCTCCAGGATGGGGTTTCTTATCTGATTCTCATATCTGTCCTATTGGGAGGATTTTAGTGCTTTGGAGAAAAGACATGTTTGATGTTCTTGTCATGGCTAGGTCAGGTCAATACACTCATTGCTTGGTTAGTGCAAAATATGATGATAGTAAATTCTATGTGACTTTCATTTATGGCTCAAATGACTCTGTTGAAAGAAATGAAGTATGGTAGATTGTAAAAGGTATCAATAATTTTGTGGATTTACCTTGGCTTCTAATAGGAGACATTAATTCTATGCTGAATGTCAATGAAAAAGATGGTGGTACTCCTCTTGAGGTTTCTCATTGTGAGGACCTTTGTAATTGTCTTCATCGCTATTTATTAGAAGATATGAAATTCAAAGGCAGTTTCTACACATGGAGTAATAATCAAGAAGGAAGGGCTAGAATTTATTGTAAGCTGGATAGAGCGATTGTTAATCAATTGTGGATTGAGAAATGGCCAGGGGCTGAAACAAACTTTTTGCTGCCAGGGATCTCTGACCATTCTCCAGCTTTAGTGGAATGGAATCAGACTTATGAGAGTCAGAAAACTGGGTTTAAATTCTACAATATGTGGTCCTCTCACAATGAATTTTTGCACATTGTTGGATCTGTTTGGTCTAATACTGTGGTTGGGTTTACTATGTATCAAATTACAAGGAAAATGAATGCTTTGAAGAAGGAGCTTTCAGAGTTGAATAGAAGGTGCTATGCAGACATTGTTTTGAGAGAAGCTGAATTGAGAGAGGAATTGAGTATTGCTCAGGCTCAGCTATTTAATGATCCTAGAAATGTTGTTCTTCAGAGAGAAGAAAGGAGTGTGTTCTATAAACATAAAGAGGTTAGTGTTGCAGCTCTTTCCTTTCTAAAGCAAAAGGCCAAAGTTGATTGGCTGAAGCATGGTGATCAAAATTCTAAATTTTTTCACCAAGCTATCAGACAACGAACTTATAAAAATAGAATCCTCTCTGTCAAGGATGAGTCTGGGAATGTAAGATCTGGTCAAAAGGAGATATCAGGGGCGTTTGTGGAGTACTACAAGAATCTCTTTACAAGGAAGATGAGGTATCAGTGGCAGGAAGGTATTGTTGAGCAAGGCGTGTGTTTGAATGCTGATCAACAGCTTCAGGTTATTAAACCTTTTTCTGATGAGGATATCAAGAATGCTTTTTTCTCAATCAATATTGACAGTGCCCCTGGGCCAGATGGTTATGGTTCTGGATTTTTTAAGTCAGCTTGGGAAATTGTTGGATCAGATTGTGTTCAGCTGTGAAGGAATTTTTTAGTACAGGAAGGCTGCTAAAAGTAGTTAATTCTACTAATCTAGTCATGGTGCCTAAGAATGATTGTCCTAATTCTGTGATTGACTACAGGCCTATTGCATGTTGTAATGTGATATACAAATGCATTTCTAAACTGCTTTGCTCTAGACTTAGTCCTATTCTTCCTTGCATTATTCAGGAGAACCAGACAGCTTTTGTCCAAAATAGGAGCATTGTGCATAACATTTTAATCACTCAAGAGTTGCTAAGACTTTATGGCAGGAGACATGTATCTCCCAGGTGCCTTATGAAGATAGATATTCGCAAAGCATATGACTCTCTAGATTGGAATTTCATTGAAGATATGTTTAGAGCTTTCAAATTTCCTGAGATATTTATTAACTGGATTATGGTATGTATCACTTCAGCCACATACCAGATCAGTATTAATGGGCAGTCTTCTGAGAAATTTCAAGGATCTAGGGGTATTCGTCAAGGGGATCCAGTCTCTCCCTTAATTTTTGTTATGGCCATGGAAGTTCTTACTAGAGGGTTGCAAAAGGCTGCTACTCATAGGAACTTCAGATTTCATCCTATGTGTAAGGAAAGTAAGCTTCTAAGCCTAGCTTTTGCTGATGACCTAATGTTGTTTTGTAAAGGGCATCCTGCTAGTGTCAAGATCATTATGGATGGGTTTCAGGCTTTCTCAGCCAGTTCAGGTTTGTAGGCCAATTGTGAGAAATCTCATCTCTTTATGGCTGGGATAAATGATGAGAAACAAGATGAACTCCTTAGGTTGTCTGGTTTTAGGAAAGGGTCTTTCCCTTTTCGTTATCTTGGTATGCCTATCTCAGCTAGGAAGTGGTCTAAGAATACTTGCCAGACCTTAGTTGATAAGGTTAGTAGCAGAATCAAGTTTTGGAGTTCCAGAAATCTATCTTACCAGGCGAGATGTTGCTTAATCAACTCTGTTTTGCTAAACTTACATTCTTATTGGGCAAGCATTTTTATTATCCCCAAATCTGTTCTAAGAGATGTGGATAAAAAATGCAGAGCCTTTCTATGGGGGCAAAATCATCAAGGTCATTACACAGCTAGTGTTGCTTGGGAGTCAGTGTGTAAACCTAAATCTAAAGGAGGCCTTAATTTCAAGAACACTATTATGTGGAACATAGCAGCAGTGGGTAAGCAAATTTGGCATTTAGCTAGTAACTCAGAATCGCTTTGGATTAAATGGATAAATATGATATACTTGAAAGACTCTAATTTATGGACATGCATTCCTAAATCTAATGACAGCTGGCATTGGAAACAGGTTATGAAAATTAGAGATAAATTAAGAGCAGGTTTTGTTAATAATACCTGGGCTCTTACTCAATCTGGGGAGTATACGATTGCTAGTGCTTATCTGCATCTACTGGGTCCTTTGCCTACTGTTCCCTGGCACAAATTTGCTTGGAATCATGTATCAGTTCTGAAACATTGCTTCATTGTATGGTTAACGATGCACCGGAGATTAAAAATGAAAGACCGATTGTATTTACCTCATAGAATGTGTGTGCTGTGTGGGCTTGCGAATGAGTCCCATGAGCATCTCTTCTTTGATTGCATGTGGTCAAGAGGGGTGCTAGATGATCTGTGTCAGTGGTTTTGCTTAGATTCTTGGCCATTCCGTTTTCAAGGATGGAATCGTTGGCTTCTGGGTGCTTTCAGGGAGAAGAAGAGGAAGAAATGCATGTTTACTCTATTTGCTTCAATCATCTACAATGTATGGTCAGAGAGGAACCAACGAGTGTTTTCCAACACTGCTTCAACTTCTCAGCATCTTGTGGCCAGGATTAAACGTGAAGTAGCATTGAGAATTAATTTTTGTTTTCCTTCATTTTCTAATTGGTCTAATGGAACCTTTATTAGTAGAATAAATGTTGAATTAAATTAGTTTAGGCATCCTGAGGTTTTGAATGTCACACCCTTCGTTATTACCCAAATATAAACTAATAAATATGCTTTTATATTGGATAATATATATGGACTTGTGAGTGTTAAGAAAATAGGTCAATAAAATTTTTCTTTTAAAGCGGGTACACGAATCGTCACTTGAAAGTCTTGGAGAATAAAGTCTATATTATCTCAAAATCATTGTATCGAGTTCGGCGATTTCTAAAACCTTTTCGCAAATAGAGTAACATTCGATCTTTTAGAAGATATCTTTGTATCAAGTAGTTTAAGCTACCATTGCTTTATACGATAGAACTGATACCATTTATAGCCGAGATCTTAAACAGATTAAATCAGAGTAAGCGGAAATCACTGGACTATGCAACTGATAGAATATAAACATAGGTTTTCATAGATATAGAGAATCATAAGTACATAGCCCATGAGTAAAGTCTCCAAGTTTCAAAATATACAAGTCCATCATCAGATCTATATAACAGTGTAACTACAAGCTCTAGAGTGCTCCAAAAGTATATCTACAATATATATACATAACAAAATGTATAACTCTAGGAATAGTCACATAGATCTGGCAGCATCAGATGGAGTAGTAGTAGCAGTAGTCTCCCAAAAGTAAAGTGAGTAAGGTAGTAGCATCATCATCACAGCAGCAGCAGTAAATCTCCTCCACACACCGGATCCTCAGATCCACACCATACACCATATACATGTACCTAGGGATCGTTGTCCCTCCAGTCACTCCCAGTAGAATGCACGACAGGCTCGCTCCCACTCTCGTCCTCCACCGGATCCTCCTCGATCTCATCCGAGGGAGAGTGTACCCTACCACTGGGTACCGAGTCAGGTGATGGTGAAACCCTGACTGGGCTCCTCGGATCAGATAGGGGAGTCTCCTCGCGGATGACTCTCGAAGTAAAAGGGTGAGAGCGGGTATGTTGAAAACGAAAACTATGGTAAGAGCGAGCTGGTTGCATGGGAGGTGGTCCATGATAAGTATAAAACGGGGGTACATGCATAGTGTATATGATGGGAATCCTAAACCTACGAGGACGGAATCGCATCAGCGGATTAGGGTGGTAGAATGTGAACTCTACCTCCCCCTCATACACCGCGCGATGGTCCTCATAGATCCATACGCCACTAGGAAGTGGCCGGAACTCGATGCAAGCAATGTAGCGAGACATCACCTATAAGGGCATAGGGGTAAGCAATTCTACTCACATAATCAATAGAGAATAAATCATGCAACATATGAAAGATAATAATGCATCAATTAATAACAATCACAATTAGCATTTAACAAGTATCAGATGCACATAGGATGTTCACACTTAATTCAGGTATATCAATTGCATTAGGTGAATGACATGATGCATGACTTTAACTCTCAACTTATCTCCACATTTTCTAAGTCACTCTCTGACGTACATCCCTGACAACCCAGCACTCCACAGTGCGTTGTATTCCTAGGTATACAACAATTCGTACATTCACCTAGAATGTACACGTCAAGCTTGGTATCCATGCCACCCGAGCATATCCCGTCCTCCAAACGGATCGTCATCCAAACGATATATCCATATCGGCATCCACAAAGCCGACCACGTCAACGACGTGTCATCAAGCAAGCGTATTGGCACTCCCAGAGGCCCTCCACATGTTTATCGAAACATGAATACGTCCTACCATCCAAACTCCAGAATGAATGCATTTTAGACTTAGGGGAAATTGATTAATACATTACTTGCCACCTAGGCTTAATTTTCAAAATGGATCGTCACCGAACGATCTATTTGTATTTATCAATTTCTCTAAGTCTTTGATCCCTTGAATTATCCTTAATAATTCCTTAATTAATTAAGTTAGAATTGAAAACGATGTTTTCAGATTCTGGGCATTTGACTCGAGTAAAGTTCAGAATACTCGAGTGTTCTGGAGATTTTCCAGATTACTCGAGTGTTCTTAAGCTTACTCGAGTGTTCATGTCTTTCTGAGGATTTGGGTTTTAATTTCAACAATTTACTCGAGTAGTTCATGAGTTACTCGAGTGTTCTTGGACTTTTCTAGAATACTCGAGTGACTTTGAATGACTCGAGTGTTTGACCTATAACAATTCTCAGTTCATGCCCGATACTCGAGTAACAGACAAAATACTCGAGTGTTCTTATGAAATTTACTTTATTTTGAACACGATTTACTCGAGTACTTTGCTATTTACTCGAGTGTTTCGCAGCTGACAGTATTGAAAACTGGTTTTAACATGCCATTTTCATTTCTACTCAATTTAAGTCCATTCCAAGGATCAACAGAGTTAACATATCATTAATCAAACATGTTACAACACTTATTTCAATTCAAAACACAGAATTGACAGAGAAATCATTGATTATGCACAAAAAGGCATTTTAACAACTCAATACCTCAAATCACACAATAAGCATAATATTCATGAAACAAAGCTCATTCAGGTTCACATGCATGATAACAAACTTGCTCAATACAGATTTAGAGCATGGATTGGTCTCCAAACCAAAGTTCCTATAGAATCTAAGCCCTTAGAGCCTCTTGGTGGCTCTCTAACACATTTAATGGATTTCAAACTCTATCTAGTGAATATAATTACTTCCCCTTACCTCTCAGATGTGAATCAACAGAAAGAAATCCAAGAAAAGAGCTCCAACACCAGAAATCAACTTGAACTTCACATGCATGACAGTTTTGAGTGCACCACCAAAACCGAATTGGTTTACCCACAAAACAGAGATAAGAATTGGGGAAAATTAGATTCCTAGACTCTATACAACATCAACTAACTAAAGGAATTGAGTTTGAGACTCAGGGATTCACGAGCTTACCGAAATCGATGATCATAGTGAGCTCCAGACACCAGCTCAAGCAAGAACAGCTCCACTTCAAGACTTCGATTCTCTCAATCCACACACTCAAACCTCACAATTTTGGTGTCTATACAAAGCTCGTGATGTGAGCTTTGTATTGGTGTATAGATTATCACTTAACTCAACTCACAGAGGAAGAATCGAAGAACACAATTCGAAAACCCTAACTCTTCTAACCTTCAACAAGTTGATCAAAATTCTCGACCAAGGGACAATGATGCGTTTAAATAGGCCAATGGAAAGCTCATGCGGGGCGACACGACGCCTATGGCGTTGGCATGGTGGTGATTTCGTGTCACCATCATGAAATCGTTGGCTGTGACTCACCAAACGCACTAACTCGTGCAGTTTGACCCAGAATACTCGAGTGTTCCAGAAAATACTCGAGTGTTTTGCCCAGATTTTGAAAAATAATTATTTTATTTACTTTCCCTCCAAAACCTTTCCTATAATTGCTTCTAGGTCCCTACCCAGGGACTAATATGCAAAACTCCTATTTTATACATTATTATATTTATTAAATAATTTCACACACCTAAGCTAGTCACATGAACACATATTTTAATCAAGGATTAACATAGAAACCATTAATTATAATTAAATTATAATTAACATTTCATTAATCGGGGATTAAAATTTTGGGGTGTTACACTACTCCCCCACTTACAAGGAATTTCGTCCCCGAAATTCAACTTATACAAACAAGTCAGGATAATCCTGACGCATCTTATCCTCTAATTCCCAAGATGATTCTATCACATCTCCACAAACCCAGACGACTTTGACCAGACGAATATCCTTCCCTCTAAGCTGCTTGATCCTTCGATCTTCAATACGAACTGGCACAGCTTTGAAGGTTAGGTTCTCATGAATTTCTAAGTCATCAGGTTGGATGCTAAGAACAATGGTGGGGTCATGGACATATCTCTTTAATTGAGACACATGAAATACATTATGAAGGTTAGCCAATGACGGAGGCAAAGCTAATTGATAAGCTACTGGGCCGATTCTTTTGAGAATTTGATAGGGACCAATAAACTTAGGCGATAGTTTCTGGGTTTTCAAGGCTCACTAACACCTTTGGTTGGTATTATTCTAATGAACACGTGGTCTCCTTCAGCAAACTCTAAGGTTTTTCTCCTTCTATCAGCATAGCTTTTCTGCCTACTCTGAGCTGCCCTCATCTTCTCTTGTATCATTTTGATCTGCTCCGTGGTCTCTTGCACAATATCTGGTCCAATCAGAGAACTCTCCCCCACTTGAAACCAGCATAATGGCGTCTGACACTTTCGTCCATACAGAGCTTCAAATGGTGCCATTCCAATACTCGCGTGATAGCTGTTGTTGTACGTGAATTCCACAAGTGGCAACATTTGTTCCCAATTCCCTCGTTCTTCCAATGCACAAGCTCGCAGAATGTCTTCTAATGACTGAATAGTCCTCTCCGTCTGACCATCCGTCTGGGGGTGGTATGCAGAACTCAGTTTCAACCTTGAACCCAAGGCTCTATGCAGATCTTGCCAGAACTTCGACGGAAACCTCGGATCACGATCAGACACAATGCTCGATGGTACCCCATGAAGACGAACAACTTCCTTGATGTACAATTGAGTGAGCTTTTCCAATGAGTAGCGCATATTCACGGGAATGAAATGCGCTGATTTGGTCAACCGATCCACGATCACCCAGATTGCATCATGACCAGTAGATGTCTTTGGCAATCCCGACACAAAATCCATCGAGATGCTATCCCATTTCCACAACGGGATCTCTAAAGGAAGTAACTCTCCTCCTGGCCTTTGATGTTCCACCTTGGCCTTTTGACATACCAAACAACATGCCACATATTCAGCTACATCTCTCTTCAAACCAGACCACCAAAATAGCTTCTTTAAGTCCTGGTACATTTTAGTGGCTCCCGGATGCATACACATCTTACTCTTATGCGCTTCATCCAAAATCATCCTTCTTACTTCCAAATCATCAGGCACACAAATCCTCGTTTTAAAGCGAAGGATTCCATCCTTTCCTTCTTGAAATTCCAACGCCTTACCTTCTTGCATCAACTTCCTCTTTTCCATGAGTTTCCCATCCTTGTGTTGCCATTCTCGTATCCTTTGCAGAAACTCATTAGCAATCTCCAGCATCCCCAACTTGATACTTCTCGGTTCCACTTGCATCGTCAGACTCAAATCTCGAAATTCCTCTATCAGTGCCGCTTCTCTGACCATCATCGCACTGATGTGAATTGCCTTTCTACTCAATGCATCCGCCACAACGTTTGCCTTCCCAGGATGATAATGGAGCTCAAACTCATAATCCTTCAAAAACTCCATCCATCGGCGTTGCCTCATATTCAACTCCTTTTGATCAAAGAGGTATTTTAAACTCTTATGGTCACTAAACACCCGGAACGTAGTGCCATAGAGATAATGCCTCCAGATCTTTAATGCAAACACCACAGCTGCCAACTCCAGATCATGAGTTGGATAGTTCATCTCATGAACTTTTAGCTGTCTCGAAGCGTAAGCGACAACTTGCCCATCTTGCATCAAGACACACCCAAGACCTTGTTTCGACGCGTCACAATACACATCGAAACTCTTCTGTGTATCGGGCAACACCAATACAGGAGACGATGTCAACCTTTCCTTCAACTCCCGAAAACTTCTCTCACACTTCTTATCCCATAGGAACGGTTGATCTTTCCTTGTCAACTTCGTCAGAGGCAGTGCAATCTTCGAGAAACCTTCGATGAACCTTCTATAATACCCAGCCAAACCAAGAAAACTTCTGACTTCCGTGGCCGACTTTGGTTGCTCCCATTGCAAAACCGAACTTACTTTCGTTGGATCAACTGCTATCCCTTTATCTGAAATCACATGCCCCAAAAATTTAACCTCCTTCAGCCAGAACTCACACTTTGTAAGTTTGGCGTACAGCTGCTTCTCCTTCAAGATGCTTAACACTATCTTCAAGTGTTCAGCATGCTCCTCCGGGCTCTTAGAGTAAATCAGAATATCATCAATGAACACAACCACGAATGAATCTAAATAAGGTCTAAAGATTCGATTCATGTAGTCCATGAAGATAGCTGGTGCATTAGTCAATCCGAACGGCATCACAACATACTCATAATGTCCGTATCGAGATCGAAATGCAGTCTTAGAGATATCCTCTTCTCTAATTCTGATCTGATGGTACCCCGACCTCAAATCAATCTTGGAAAATACTGAAGCCCCACGCACTTGATCCATAAGGTCATCTATCCGTGGCAACGGATACTTGTTCTTGATGGTGACCTTATTAAGTTGTCGGTAGTCGATGCACATCCTCATGCTACCATCTTTCTTCTTGACGAATAAGATAGGAGCACCCCAAGGTGACACACTTGGTCGAATCATCTGTTTCTGCAGCAGCTCCTCAATCTGCTTCTTCATTTCTGCCATTTCCGGTGGTGCCATTCTATAGGGAGCGATAGAAATGGGACCAGCTCCCGGAACTAGATCGATGCCAAATTCTATCTCTCTTCTTGGTGGCAAACCAGGAATCTCGTCAGCAAAAACTTCCGGGAAATCTCTGACAACAGGGATCTCTTCCATCCTCGGACCACTCTCCCCCACCTCGGTGTTGAACAGACATATGTAACCAGAGGGTTTTGGGTTTCTATAGGTCACGAGTCTTCTATCACAATCAATGATCACTTGGTTTTGACTTAACCAGTCCATTCCCAAGATCACATCCAATTGTGCTAAGGGTAAGCAGATCAAATCTACTTTAGAGGTTTGTCCTAACACTTCTATACAACAGTTAAGACATGCTCTAGAAACAATTACAGGAGCATTGGTAGGGGTTTCTACCTTAAGAACATAAGGCATTTCAGACACAATCAAGCCTAAGCGGTTTACACATTCATATGAAACAAATGAATGCGTTGCACCGGAGTCAAACAAAACATGGCAAAACTGACCATTAAGCAAGTATTTACCTTGCACCAGATCAGAGGATCGATTCGCTTCCACACCACTAAGGGTGAAGACCCTTCCTTGAGTCACCGGTCTATCTGCAACTCCTCTTGAATTGGCCTTGGCTGGCTCCTTGCAATCTCTCGCAAAATGCCCCGGCTTTCCACAATTGAAACATCCACTTGTTCCCCAACAAACACGACCATAATGGTTGCGTTTGCACTTGTCGCAGAATGGAGCTTCGCTCCGATAATTTCTTCCCTCAGAACCACCAACCTTGCCCTTGCCTTTCCCTCTGCGATCATATGGACCTTTACCTCTATTATTGAAACCCTTTCGTCTCTGTGGTCCATATCCTTGATTGTCCTTCTTTTGCACAACTTGCACCTCCTCAGCCTTGGTATCATCTTCATACATCCTACACATATCTACCAATGCAGGGAAACTTTGAATCCGCTGATAGCTGAAAATTGACTTCAACTTTGGCCTCAATCCACCTTCAAACTTGGTGCACTTGCTCCTCTCGTCTGGATTGTTCTGGTAGTATGGAGAGTACTTCATCAGCTCTTCAAACCTTGCCGCGTACTCGCCCACATTCATGTTCCCTTGCTTCAACTGCAGAAACTCCACCTCCTTCTTCCTTCTCAGATCCTCAGGAAAATACTTCTGGAGAAACTTCTCCATAAATACTCCCCAACTTAGCTCCCTTCCTTCATATTGTAAAAGATGCATGGTGTGATTCCACCAGTTCTCAGCCTCATCCTCCAGCATATAGGTTGCATATGCCACCTTCTGAGCATCCGAACACTCCAACGTTCTCAAAATCTTGTCCATAGTGTGAATCCATTTGTTGGCTTCCTCCGGTTTAAATCCTCCTTCAAACTTTGGCGGATTGCAGCTCCTAAAATCAGCCAGAGTCTTCGCCTCAGTGTTTCCCATATTACACTGATGAGGCGGGTTAGCCGGTTGAGATGATTGCTGAGACTGCCTTTGCATGGCTTCCAATACCGTGGTGATTCGCTCCAACATCGCGTTGGTGTGATTTTGGTTTCTAGTTGCCATATTAGACCTGCGCTATGGGCTTACGGTCACATATGTTGAACTAAAGAAACTTCCATTACACCACCTATACTAAGGCTCTATCCTAAGCTTATTAGATCTACAATCAATTGCGTCTTGTACTCAAAAGAGACAAGATACAAACAATTCAGGGTATTCAAACCTTTAACAATCAAAATAACAGCATTCAAGGTAATAAGCGCTTTGGAGATACCTGCTTGATGTTGATGGCTACCTTTCTGGAACCACTTCTACAACTACAGGATCTGACTTTTGCTCTGATACCACTAAGTGTCACACCCTTCGTTATTACCCAAATATAAACTAATAAATATGCTTTTATATTGGATAATATATACGGACTTGTGAGTGTTAAGAAAATAGGTCAATAAAATTTTTCTTTTAAAGCGGGTGCACGAATCGTCACTTGAAAGTCTTGGAGAATAAAGTCTATATTATCTCAAAATCATTCTATCGAGTTCGGCGATTTCTAAAACCTTTTCACAAATAGAGTAACATTTGATCTTTTAGAAGATATCTTTGTATCAAGTAGTTTAAGCTACCCTTGCTTTATACGATAGAACTGATACCATTTATAGCCGAGCTCTTAAACAGATTAAATCAGAGTAAGCGGAAATCACTGGACTATGCAACTGATAGAATATAAACATAGGTTTTCATAGATATAGAGAATCATAAGTACATAGCCCATGAGTAAAGTCTCCAAGTTTCAAAATATACAAGTCCATCATCAGATCTATATAACAGTGTAACTACAAGCTCTAGAGTGCTCCAAAAGTATATCTACAATATATATACATAAAAAAATGTATAACTCTAGGAATAGTCACATAGATCTGGCAGCATCAGATGGAGTAGTAGTAGCAGTAGTCTCCCAAAAGTAAAGTGAGTAAGGTAGTAGCATCATCATCACAGCAGCAGCAGCAAATCTCCTCCACACACCAGATCCTCAGATCCACACCATACACCATATACATGTACCTAGGGATCGTCGTCCCTCCAGTCACTCCCAGTAGAATGCACGACAGGCTCGCTCCCACTCTCGTCCTCCACCGGATCCTCCTCGATCTCATCCGAGGGAGAGTGTGCCCTACCACTGGGTACCGGGTCAGGTGATGGTGAAACCCTGACTGGGCTCCTCGGATCAGATAGGGGAGTCTCCTCGCGGACGACTCTCGAAGTAAAAGGGTGAGAGCGGGTAGGTTGAAAACGAAAACTATGGTAAGAGCGAGCTGGTCGCATGGGAGGTGGTCCATGATAAGTATAAAACGGGGGTACATGCATAGTGTATATGATGGGAATCCTAAACCTACGAGGACGGAATCGCATCAGCGGATTAGGGTAGTAGAATGTGAACTCTACCTCCCCCTCATACACCGCGCGATGGTCCTCATAGATCCATACGCCACTAGGAAGTGGCCGGATCTCGATGCAAGCAATGTAGCGAGACATCACCTATAAGGGCATAGGGGTAAGCAATTCTACTCACATAATCAATAGAGAATAAATCATGCAACATATGAAAGATAATAATGCATCAATTAATAACAATCACAATTAGCATTTAACAAGTATCAGATGCACATAGGATGTTCACACTTAATTCAGGTATATCAATTGCATTAGGTGAATGACATGATGCATGACTTTAACTCTCAACTTATCTCCACATTTTCTAAGTCACTCTCTGACGTACATCCCTGACAACCCAGCACTCCACAGTGCGTTGTATTCCTAGGTATACAACAATTCGTACATTCACCTAGAATGTACACGTCAAGCTTGGTATCCATGCCACCCGAGCATATCCCGTCCTCCAAACGGATCGTCATCCAAACGATATATCCATATCGGCATCCACAAAGCCGACCACGTCAACGACGTGTCATCAAGCAAGCGTATTGGCACTCCCAGAGGCCCTCCACATGTTTATCGAAACATGAATACGTCTTACCATCCAAACTCCAGAATGAATGCATTTTAGACTTAGGGGAAATTGATTAATACATTACTTGCCACCTAGGCTTAATTTTCAAAATGGATCGTCACCGAACGATCTATTTGTATTTATCAATTTCTCTAAGTCTTTGATCCCTTGAATTATCCTTAATAATTCCTTAATTAATTAAGTTAGAATTGAAAACGATGTTTTCAGATTCTGGGCATTTTACTCGAGTAAAGTTCAGAATACTCGAGTGTTCTGGAGATTTTCCAGATTACTCGAGTGTTCTTAAGCTTACTCGAGTGTTCATGTCTTTCTGAGGATTTGGGTTTTAATTTCAACAATTTACTCGAGTAGTTCATGAGTTACTCGAGTGTTCTTGGACTTTTCCAGAATACTCGAGTGACTTTGAATGACTCGAGTGTTTGACCTATAACAATTCTCAGTTCATGCCCGATACTCGAGTAACAGACAAAATACTCGAGTGTTCTTATGAAATTTACTTTATTTTGAACACGATTTACTCGAGTACTTTGCTATTTACTCGTGTGTTTCGCAGCTGACAGTATTGAAAACTGGTTTTAACATGCCATTTTCATTTCTACTCAATTTAAGTCCATTCCAAGGATCAACAGAGTTAACATATCATTAATCAAACATGTTACAACACTTATTTCAATTCAAAACACAGAATTGACAAAGAAATCATTGATTATGCACAAAAAGGCATTTTAACAACTCAATACCTCAAATCACACAATAAGCATAATATTCATGAAACAAAGCTCATTCAGGTTCACATGCATGATAACAAACTTGCTCAATACAGATTTAGAGCATGGATTGGTCTCCAAACCAAAGTTCCTATAGAATCTAAGCCCTTAGAGCCTCTTGGTGGCTCTCAAACACATTTAATGGATTTCAAACTCTATCTAGTGAATATAATTACTTCCCCTTACCTCTCAGATGTGAATCAACAGAATGAAATCCAAGAAAAGAGCTCCAACACCAGAAATCAACTTGAACTTCACATGCATGACAGTTTTGAGTGCACCACCAAAACCGAATTGGTTTACCCACAAAACAGAGATAAGAATTGGGGAAAATTAGATTCCTAGACTCTATACAACATCAACTAACTAAAGGAATTGAGTTTGAGACTCAGGGATTCACGAGCTTACCGAAATCGATGATCACAGTGAGCTCCAGACACCAGCTCAAGCAAGAACAGCTCCACTTCAAGACTTCGATTCTCTCAATCCACACACTCAAACCTCACAATTTTGGTGTCTATACAAAGCTCGTGATGTGAGCTTTGTATTGGTGTATAGATTATCACTTAACTCAACTCACAGAGGAAGAATCGAAGAACACAATTCGAAAACCCTAACTCTTCTAACCTTCAACAAGTTGATCAAAATTCTCGACCAAGGGACAATGATGCGTTTAAATAGGCCAATGGAAAGCTCATGCGGGGCGACACGACGCCTATGGCGTTGGCATGGTGGTGATTTCGTGTCACCATCACGAAATCGTTGGCTGTGACTCACCAAACGCACTAACTCGTGCAGTTTGACCCAGAATACTCGAGTGTTCCAGAAAATACTCGAGTGTTTTGCCCAGATTTTGAAAAATAATTATTTTATTTACTTTCCCTCCAAAACCTTTCCTATAATTGCTTCTAGGTCCCTACCCAGGGACTAATATGCAAAACTCCTATTTTATACATTATTATATTTATTAAATAATTTTACACACCTAAGCTAGTCACATGGACACATATTTTAATCAAGGATTAACATAGAAACCATTAATTATAATTAAATTATAATTAACATTTCATTAATCGGGGATTAAAATTTTGGGGTGTTACATTGAACCCTTCCTAGAAGGTGGCAAGATTCTCCTGATGGCCTTTAGTGTGTATTATTTTTGCTTGTGGTAATAGATTTTTTCTTCTACCAAAAGTGATGTAATGATATTATATAAATGTTTTAAAAAAATTAAAAATGCTTTTCCTAATTTTCTAAGTGTTGGTCGAATTTTAGGAGAAAAGAAATTAAGTTAATTGAATTTTTCTAATTGATTTGATAATTGTTTTAGTATGTCTATGGAATGAATTACATGTTTTTATGGAAAAGATAATTCTGAAAATTTAATTTTAATTCTGGAAATTTAATTTTTATTCTGGAAAATTAATTAGTTAAGATCCCAAATGATTATTTTTAAGGGTGTTAGTGATATTTTGTTTGTATGTGCAAATATAATGTAGAAACAAATAGAAATGAGTATTTTTGATTGATTAAAGTAATTTAAATAAAAATATTAAGTTGTTGTCCAGAATTTAGAATGTATGAAAAAGTAATGTTTTATTAGAAATAATAGTGTTTTAAAGTCTTTGGCATAATTAGGAATTGTGTATAATTGTTTTGGATTGTTTTACTTGAACTTCTTGAATTAATGCAACTTTTTCAGTGGCTGTACAGCAGATGCAATCATTTTATTTAGTTTAATTTTAGTCATTCTATTACAGTAGATGTTGTAATAAGAATTTAGGAAAAAACGGCATATGTTTTCGATGTTCTGTTTAAGAGAAAATGAATTTTTAAGTTTAAGTATGCATGCTGTCCAAAAACTAGAAGAATGTGAAATGTGTGGTATTTATGTTATGACTTGTTCTTGAATGATTAAATATGTGAAATTCATGTTAATCTCGAAGTATAAGTGTTTAGGATTAAAAGTGAATTTTTAAAAGTAATTTTATAATAATTATAAGTAAGGTTGTATATGTGTTTGAATGAAATGTTGTTTATGCTTGTATAAAATAATTGAAGGATGTTCTTGAAAAAGGAATATTGATTTGATATTGAGTTTAAAGTTTTTTTTTAAGGATTTTAGAAATGATTTATTTTCTAAGTATTTACATGATTTCCAAAATTTCAAAGGCTTTGAGAAATTAATGTTTCAAAAGGTTATATTTGGTTAATTACTTTTAAGTAAGTGTGGATATTTATAAAGGTTATTTTGTGAAAATGATTGGTTTAAAAGGTTTGCAATTGGGAACGAGTAGCGAGACCGAAAATCAAGCCCACGTTAGTTCTTCACATCCAGGTGAGAGAGTAGCACCTTTAGACACAATGGCACCATGGCAATCGTTTAATTTAAAACACTAAAGAAATTTATTTTTGAGAAAGTTGTTTTGAAAGAAATGTTTTCTTAAATGATCTTCTAAAATTCATGTTTTCAAGGTAATGAATAATGATTTAGAAAATTAGTTTTGAGAAAGATACATGCTTGATGTTTTTATAAAAATGCTATGATTTATTTTGTGATGAAAAAGAACTGTTTGCTAGACATGGGTATGTGTATACGGTTTTGGTGTGTCTAAGTATGCTTAGGATTAGCACAAGATTAATTAAATGAAGAAACATGAATGTGTGAATTTATGTGCATATGTATGAGTAATGTGTGATGCATGATATAGGTATGAGCCGTGTGGACATGATGCCATTCAAGTGTTAATTGTGTGCATGACTATGTGTGTGTGAATGTGTGTATGCTTACTTATATGCTAAGTATATGCTTTCTATGTGTTGATAAAAATAAAAATCATGAGTGCTTGTGTGTATGTGTGATTCGACTAGGAGAGGAGAAGAAATACCAAGTAGAAACCACTCTCTTAAGCCTTAAGAAATGAATTTCGAAATAGAAAGTAGGAAGAGTGACTCATGGAGCCTAGGGAGAGACTAGGAGGGATTAGTCATCAACCTAAGGAGGACTTTCTTTCCTCCATGTTCCCCACGGCTTGAACCAAGCCATGCAACAATTAAACTAGCCCAAATTGCCATTCCCTCCACCCATTGAGCCGAGGCTAAAGTAGGCAATTCCACCCCTTTTCAATTGTCCTAAAAACCGTGTATATGTGTGTGTGACTTGGTCCATTCCCATCATTCATTTTTCTTTTCTCCACACCAACTCAAACACAATTTCCCTCAAGAGCACCATCAAGCTCTTGAGACTTATAGAAAGAAAGAGAGAAAAAACCGTGAGAAGAAAGAGGAGGGGAAATCCTTAACCCAAACCCTCCTAATCCCTTTCCCAACCATCTTAGCCTTTAAGATCAAGAAGAAAACCCTATCAAAACCTAGGAGAAGAGGGAGACCGAGGCAACCCAAGAGGAGAAGAAAAGGGTTAAAGTTTTAAGAATTAAGGATTAAGGTAGGAAGAGTTTTTGATTTAATGATTTTGTGTTGTGAAGGACTTTTGAAGGATTTGTTTAATTTTCTCATGATGAATGTAATTATTTTAACGATTTTGTGTTTTAAGTGTTTTGCATGTTATTTGATGCCTTGATCTTGGAGGATGATGTTGTAAAGTCTTGATCTCTCCCTTGTTGTCTTCCTTCACCACGGTTTTATTTGAAGTTGTGATTAAAACTTAGGAATTTCTTTGATCCACACATGCATGTTGATTTGGTGGCCTTATAACCCTTATTTTCTTTTGTATGTTTTCATTATGTGATGATCTTGAATTTTTATGAATAAATGAACTCACGAACCACCAAATCAAAAATAAATTGATTCGGTCATGAGTAGAAATTTTAGGTCTTGATGCTTTCAATTTGATCTAAATGCTTTCATGCTATTTCTATGTTTAGAGAAGTTGATTTCAAATTTATTCTTCACGGTTGCTTGAAGATTTGAGTTTAAGTCTATGTTTTTGTCTCGATCTTTTGTACATGTCTTGATCCATGGTTAATTTTAAAAGAAAACATTAAACTTGAATCTTGTATGTTTAATTTTAGTATAAAGTCTTGATTCCTTGTGTGCATGTCACGGTTTCAAAGGTAATTAACCTTAACAAACTTTGAAAAATAATTTTTAATTTAAATCAAGATTTGTGTGTGTGATAATAATTCGGTTGATAGCTTGAAAATAAAATGATGCTTTTAAAGTCTTGCATGACATGATCTATGAATTTAGGTGCATGCATGTGTTTCCTTAAAAAAAATAATAAAAACCTTAACATAATCCTTAATTTATTGTGTTGATTGTCAAAATTAGCGTGAGGCTCACGGTTTTCCAAGGGAATTAAGCTTGACCAATAATTTTAATTTAAACCAAGATTTTGTGTAGAAAATGATGATAATTTGATTGCTAGTTTGAAAAATAAGTGATGCTCTTAAGTTTTGCATGATGTAGTCTACGAATTTGGATGCTTGCATGTAAAAGTAAAATTATAAGACCTTGCCTCTTGCATGTCCCCATTCGGCCAAGTCTAGAGAGACTAGGAAAATCATGCTAGGTCATCATTTTGCTTACATGCATGTGTTTCTCTAAAAAGGACAAAGACCTTGACATGATCTTTGATTTTATTATGTCAAGAAATTGAATTTTTGTTTGTGAAACTTACGGTTTTTGTAAAGCAAATAAGAAAACAAGTTTTTGAAAATGATCTATGCCTTGATCCATGTTCTACGTGCATGCATGATGAATATTTAGAAATTAAAGTCTTGATTTGTTATGATGGTGATTCGGCCTAGCTAGGATTAGTAGGCTAGACTCTTTTTCAATAAAATGACATAAAAGAAATAAGTATGTTTTGTGAGATTATATTGAAATAAATTGTTTTAAGGTTGTGTTGTGAACATTCATTTCTACTCGGTTCTTTATTTAAAGATAAAGGAAATAACCAAATTAAGTTAATATTAGAAGTGTAACATCCCTGAATTTTAGTTCCTTGATAATTCGTGCTTTGTTGTTTAAATGTTTTGTCTTAGCTTGATGTGTTAGAGTTAATCGTGTTTAGATAGTAATCGTGACTAGGGTTAGTTTAGACCTAATTTATTAGGATTAGACTTGAGTGGTTTTAAATTAATTTGGTTTAGTTAGCCAATGGTTAGTCTTGAGTTTGATTAGCTTGGATAATGAATGGCTTAGGAGTTAAGTGGATTAGATTAACCTATTGGGCCTTAAGAGTGTTATTGGGCCATGAAAATTTGCTTGGGCCTTGTGTGTGAGTGCAAAACCGTATGGTATAGGTGTGTGCAAGTGTTGGCCGTATGGTATGTTGGTGTGTGAAGCCTTGGAGTGAAATTGTATAATGCATGAAGCTAGTGAGGTGTCAAGCCCACATTCATGCATGTTGGTCAAAGTGCTAGATGTCCACACCACCTTTTCTCCCTTTGCATGAAGGTGTGATGTGTCAACACCAAAGCCCACCCTTATGCCACCTTTTCTCTTCATCTTTGACCATGTGTTTTATAAAAATAAACACTTGTTGATGAGCCTCATTTTGCTCCCTTTCTCACGCCACTTTCATACCAATTCCATTCCATTTCTTTCTTCTTCTTCCTTGGTAAGAGCTCACGGCCACCACCCAATTCACCATCATCCAAGCTTATTTTTCCATTTAAAACCAAGAATCACTACATACACTAAACCTAAATCATGAATTCACAACATGCATCATTGATTGAAGCATAGAAATTTCAAACCAACCCTTCCTTTCTCTTTGAAGGCTCGCGGCCTCACCCCACCAACACTCTTAACCCACTTAAATTCTCACCAAACACAAAGAACCTTGGCATATTCATACCCTAGATCATGAATATGCCACTTGTTTGAAGATTTGTGTTCAAGAATGTTCACCCAAAATCCAAAGAGACCTCACGGCCACACCATCATCAAGGCACTAGGATTTTGGCTTGATTGATCAAGAGGAGTCTTAGAGTCTTGGAAGCTTAGGAGAAAAATTTTCAAGTGTCTAAGGAGGGAGTTTCTCACGGTTTTGGTAAAGGGGGAAAGCTCAAAGTTCTTAGTTTTTCTTTTGTGTCTTCAAGAGGTATGGAGAGAAGCTACACTCTTGCTAGAATAAGTCTTAATGCATAGAAAAGATAGGTTGAGTCACCATGAGACTCAAGGGCACTAGTTAGACTTTGTTTTTAGGCTTGGAGGCCGAATTTATGATGAATGATGATTTGTTATTGTTGAATTGCCTATGCTGAATTTTATGCTTATGATTGTGTTGATGATTATGTATCTTGTATTATGTTGTCTTGAAGTGTTTGATGCTGAAATTTTTATGAACATGCTTGTATTGTTTGGAAACCGTATGGGTTATGTCATAAATTGAATGCTTAATTCCTTGAATGAATTAGGTTAAGTGTTGACCCCAAAAGGAATTGAGCCAATTAGGCCTTAGATAACAATTAGATGAGGTGATTAGGGGATTGATCAATTCAGTTTTAGGGTACTAAGTTTGGTTAGGAAGTTAACCCAATAACTAAGTGATAATTAACCCAATCTTAGACATCTAAATCACACTTAGACCGAATTAAGTTCCCTAAAACTTGGGTAAACCTTGATTAGTCAATTAGTCCAAGATTAATTAGACTTAATCCTTGATTAGCTACCTTAAACCCTGATTAGTTGGACTTAATCCAAGATTAATAACCTTAATCCCTGATTAGTCAACTAATCCCTTATTAGTTGGAACCAATCCTCAATAAGTGACCCTAATTCCATGATTAGTCAACTAATCCATGATTAGTTAGACTTAATCCTTGATTAGACCTTGATTAGTCAACTAATCCATGATTAGTTGGACTTAATCCAAGATTAGTAACCCTAATCCCCGATTAGTTAACTAATCCCCGATTAGTTAGACCTAAACCATGATTGGTCGGATTTAATCCGAGATTAGTCAATTAAGCTTGACTTAACTCATGATTAGTGAGACTAAGCTCCCGATTAGTGAAGGTTTAGTTCAAGATTAGTGGACTTAGTCCACGATTAGTCAACTTAAGTCAGTTAAACCCAGTCTTAAGTGATTAGGACTCACTTAACTGAAGTCTTAAGTAGTTAAGACTTGTTTATCAAGCTTCAGTCACTTAAGGTGACTTAGGTCAAGAAGTGATGGGACTTTGACCGAACACTCAGACATAGACATAGTCTAGAACTAATACGACTCTCTATGTCATCTATATGCTTAGATACTTATGGATACATGTTGGATGTCTATGGCTGTGTATGTATCCATGCTGGACTGATGTCAATTAATTATGACATAGTTGGACTAATAATAAACCTGGAACTTGAACATGTGCATGATAACCTAGGACTGCAAGAGTTGCATTGATTCCTACATGACATGAACTAGGTTATCAGACCATCCTCAATCTAAGGAACACAGCGCCGGTGGAAACACCGTAAGTCGTGACATTTACTGCGCCGGATGCACCTGTGAACTGTTTTGTAACTAAACTTGACACTTTCCGATAGCCTGCACAAGGTTCACCGTAAGTCGTGACATTTGTGCTGGTGGAAACACCGTAAGTCATGTCGTATGCGCTGGTGGACGCACCGTAAGTCGTGACATTTGCGCTGGTGGAAACATTGTAAGTCGTGACATTTGCGCTGGTAGAAATACCGTAAGTCGTGACATTTGTGCTGGTGGAAACATTGTAAGTCATGACATTTGTGCTGGTGGAAACACCGTAAGTCATGTCATTTGTGCTGGTGGAAACACCGTAAGTCATGTCATTTGCGCTGGTGGAAACACCGTAACTCGTGACATTTGCGTTGGCAGACGTGCTGTAAGCCGTGACGTGTTCTTGGGACACACCGTTCCTCAGATCTGGACCCGGTGGACAGAGGCCTCAGAGTTGGAGAACATGTTCATGCATCATGCCACTTAACTGGAAGATATTAACTAAACTGGTGTGCTCATATGTATATGCATTACTGCTTGGCTGTTGCTGCTGTGTGTCTGGTTGTGTGTGATAGAGCTTAGGCCTATTCGATTATGCGACTGTGTTAGGCTTACTCTCCCTGCCCTTGTAGGTAATGGTCAGATGCCTGCCTTGCATCGAGATTCGTCCGCTCCTTAATGGCTCTTGGGGTTGGACGAAGCAGGTGATCCCGGACTATGGAATAGCTGCAGTGGACCGACGACCAGCTCTGATGATACCCTTTCTTTTTGAGTCTTACTTTTTGTAAAAGTTGTTTATGGTATTGTCAGAGTGTTTTTCTAATGGACTTGTAACTATTTTGTATCAGACCTTTTATAACCCAATATCTACAACTAAGGTTCACTTCACGCATTTAAATATTTCGCTTGCTTTTAATAAGTTTTGAAATCCGGCATCAATCAGTTTTATTTTTAAAGCACTCGCAATTGAGGGACTAAAGGTTTCATTTATGAAAACAATGTTTATTGCGAAAACCCTCAACTGCTTTCCAATTACTTTTAACTTTCCGGATTTCAACTCTCTGATTTTACTTTCAAATCAAGTGTTTTAAAAAGAAAAATTTTTCCATCCCAATTTTTGGAAAACCCTACAAGTCCAATTCGTTTCAAAACGAGCGCGTGACACCTTTTTGTGGTATCAGAGCTGAAGGTCCTGCACCTGGTCCATAGTTGGTTCTATCTAGATTAAGATAGTTGTAGGATTAAGATAGTCGTAGGGCTTCAGTTCCCTTAGGTCTATTGTGATACTTAGCCTTTAGTGCAGGTTCACAATGGCAGCTAGGAATCAACGTAACTTAGCTGACGTTTTAGATAGGATCACTACGGTGATCGAGAACATGCAACAAGCTAATCACCCACCCCCAGACCAAGCGGGACAAGTCGAGTTCCGAAACTATAACCCTCCGAGGTTTGAGGGAGGTTTCAAACCCGACGAGGCTAACAAATAGATAAGCGAACTGGAGAAAATCTTCCAAACCTTGGGATGTATGGATGCTCAGCGGGTGACCTACGCCACATATATGTTGTTTGGGGAAGCTGAAAACTGGTGGAAGCATGCTGCTCAACTTCTGGCTCTCGAAGGTCGGGAAGTCACATGGCAATTGTTCACGGAAAAGTTTCTGGATAAGTACTCTCCCGAGGATCTGAGGCGGAAGAAGGAGGTAGAGTTCCTGCAGCTGCAGCAAGGCGACATGAGTGTGGGAGAATACACGGCTACGTTCGAGGAGTTGCTTAAGTATTCTCCTTACTTTCAGCAACACCCTGACGAACGAAGCAAGTGCATCAAGTTCGAGAATGGGCTAAGACCGGATTTAAAAGCCGCTTTAAGCTATCAGAAGATTCAGAACTTCTCAACTCTGGTCGACATGTGCCGGGTTTATGAAAATGATAAGAGGGCTGAGGAACTATACCTGCGAAGTAAGAGGAATCAGCAGAGCTTTGGGTCGCAGAAGCGCAAGGAGTCGAACTTTAGAGGCCAAAGGCCGCACTTCAAGCACAAGGGTAAAGGCAAGATGTCGGGACAGGCAGCAAGTTATCAGGGAAATGCTCCATTGTGCGATAAGTGCAAGCATCATCACTTCGGAGAGTTTTGTCGGAAGCCGTTTTCTGGTTGCTACAAGTGTGGTAAGCCGGGTCATTGGTCAAGAGACTGCAGAGAACCCGAGAAGAATGACTCGAAGGGATCGGTGAATAGACCCGTGGCTAGGGGGAAGGTGTTCACTCTCAGTGGTGCTGAAGCCAATCAAGCCTCTGATCTCGTACAAGGTACCCTTCTTCTCCATAGTCAACCTTGCAATGTTTTGTATGATTCTGGAGCTACTCATTCCTTTGTTTCGTATGAATGTGTGAATCGTTTGAAATTGCCCCTATCCGATTCACCATATTGCTTTAAAGTAGAAACCCCAACTCATTCCCCTATCCGAACTTCCAAAGTCTGTCTAAACTGTTTGGTCGAGGTATTAGGCCGCGTCTCGAGTGTAGACCTAGTTTGTCTACCTTTGTCACAGTTAGATGTCATTCTGGGTATGGATTGGATGATGAGGAACCGAGTGGTCATCGATTGTTATAGGAAGATAGTATTGTACAAAGACCTTCAACCCTCGAACCCCGAACCCAAGGGCTTCATGTGTCTGTTCTCAGTAACGAGGGAAGAAGAGGAGAAAGAATTAGGAGGAATACCAGTGGTAAAGGAGTTTCCGGAGGTGTTCACGGATGATGTACCGGGGTTGCCGCCGAATCGAGAAATCGAGTTTGGTATCGATCTAATCCCAGGAACTGGCCCAATCTCTATAGCACCGTATAGGATGGCGCCGCCGAAAATGGCTGAATTGAAGAAGCAAGTGGAGGAGTTGCTACAGAAACACTTGATCAGACCAAGTGTGTCTCCCTGGGGTGCACCAGTGTTGTTTGTGAAAAAGAAGGACGGAAGTCTGCGTATGTGTGTGGACTACTGGAAGTTGAACAAGGTGACCATCAAGAACAAATACCCGCTACCGAGGATAGACGATCTTATGGATCAAGTTCGTGGAGCTTCTGTTTTCTCGAAGATAGATCTAAGATCTGGGTACCGTCAGATAAGGATTCGGGAACAGGACATTCCCAAGACAACATTTCGGTCTCGTTATGGGCACTACGAATATGTAGTAATGTCGTTCGGGTTAACGAATGCTCCTGCTGTCTTTATGGACTACATGAATAGGGTCTTCAGACCGTACTTGGACTCGTTTGTAGTGGTCTTTATAGATGATATTCTGATCTACTCAAGCAGTCCAGAGGAACATGCAGAACACTTAAGGATCGTGTTGGAAGTATTAAAGAAGAAACAGTTATACGCCAAACTCTCGAAGTGCGAATTTTGGCTGGAGGAGGTTAAGTTTTTGGGACATGTGATCTCAAAAGGTGGAATAGCTGTCGATCCAACAAAGGTTGAATCAGTTCTTCGATGGGAACAACCTAAGACGGTAACGGAGGTCCGGAGTTTCTTAGGACTTGCCGGGTACTACCAGGAGGTTTATAGAAGGATTTTCGAAGATCTCCCAACCTTTGACCAAGTTAATCAAGAAGGATCAACCTTTTGTCTGGAACTCAAAGTGCGAGGAGAGTTTCCAAAAGCTGAAGGAAAAGCTGACGACTTCACCGGTGTTAATCCTACCTGATCCGTAGAAGAGTTTTGATGTGTACTGCGATGCTTCAGGGCAAGGTCTCGGATGTGTGCTGATGCAAGAAGGCAAGGTTGTGGCATACGCATCAAGGCAGTTGAAAGTGCATGAGGTGAATTATCCGACGCACGACTTGGAGCTAGCCGCAATAGTTTTTGCTCTTAAGATCTAGAGGCACTATCTCTATGGCACTGTGTTCCGAGTATTCAGTGACCATAAGAGTTTGAAGTATCTCTTTGACCAGAAGGAGCTGAACATGAGACAACGTCGGTGGATGGAGTTTCTCAAAGATTATGACTTCGAACTCCACTATCATCCCTGAAAGGGGAATAAGGTTGCCGACGCCTTAAGCAGAAAGGCATTGCATGCAAGTGCCATGATGATTAAGGAGGCTCAGTTACTAGAGAAGTTTCGGGTTATGAGTTTAGTAATGGAAGTCAAGCCAACAAGCTTAAAGTTAGGAATGCTGCAGATCACGAATGAGTTTATGACTCTGATCAGCGAGCGACAACAAGAAGATAGTGAACTGAATGAAAAGAAGAGGCTGGCATTCGAAGGGAAGGAACCGAACTTTCAAGAGGGAAAGGATGGACTTCTTCGTTTCAAAACGAGGATATGCATTCCAAAGGACGCAGAGCTTAGAAGAATGATATTGGAGGAAGCGCACAAGAGTCGAATGAGTATGCATCCGGGGACAACTAAGATGTGTATGTAGCATCGTGTCTGGTTTGTCAGAAGACGAAGGCCGAGCATAGGAAGCCGGGAGGAGAGCTACAATGTTTGGAGGTCCCTCAGTGGAAATGGGACAGCATATCGATGGATTTTGTGACAAGTTTACCAAGAACGGATCGGAATTTTGATGCCATATGGGTTGTAGTAGATCGGTTAACTAAATCAGCGCATTTTATCCCCGTAATTTTGCATTATTCGATGGAAAGGCTTGCTCAACTCTACGTTGAGGAGGTGGTACGACTGCACGGTATACCTTCTAGTATACTATCTGACCGCGATCCAAGGTTCACATCTCGGTTTTGGAACAGTTTGCATCAAGCCCTGGGTACAAAGTTAAAGATGGGATCTGCCTATCATCCTCAAACTGACGGACAAACGGAGCGAACCATTCAAACTTTGGAAGACATGTTAAGAGCGTGTGCCTTGGAGGAGCAAAGAAGTTGGGATAAGGTGTTACCGTTGGTGGAGTTTACCTATAACAACAGTTATCACGCGAGTATTGGGATGGCACCGTTTGAAGCGTTGTATGGTAGAAAGTGTCAGACCCCACTATGTTGGTTCCAAGTGGGGGAGAACGCTTTAATTGGTCTAGAGCTAGTGCAAGAAACAACTGCGAAGATCAAGATGGTACAAGAGAAGACGAGGATCGCTCAGGGAAGGCAAAAGAGTTATGCGGACAAGAGGAGAAGACCTCTTGAGTTTGCAGAAGGAGAGCATGTGTTTATCAAGATATCCCCGATGAAAGGCGTAGGCAGAGCGTTGAGAACCAAGAAACTTTCACCGAGGTTCATCGGTCCGTACCAAATCCTTAGGAAAATTGGCCCAGTCGCGTACCAGATAGCCTTACCACCATCCTTGTCTAGTCTACACAATGTCTTTCATGTTTCACAACTTCGAAAGTTTGTGCATGACCCCAATTCCATTTTAGATATCCGACCCGATGACCTGTCTGTGCGAGAAAACCTAACCCTAGAAGCTGGTCCGATTTTTATAGCAGACCGCCGAGTCAAGCAACTTAGGGGAAAAGAGATACCCTTGGTTAGAGTTGTTTGGGAACACAATGGTGTTCAAGAGTCAACTTGGGAACCCGAAACCACCATGCGTAGAGTATATCCTGAGTTGTTCCACTAAAGCCGAATTTCGAGGACGAAATTCCTGTAAGTGGGGGAGAGTGTAACATCCCTGAATTTTAGTTCCTTGATAATTCGTGCTTTGTTGTTTAAATGTTTTGTCTTAGCTTGATGTGTTAGAGTTAATCGTGTTTAGATAGTAATCGTGATTAGGGTTAGTTTAGACCTAATTTATTAGGATTAGACTTGAGTGGTTTTAAATTAATTTGGTTTAGTTAGCCAATGGTTAGTCTTGAGTTTGATTAGCTTGGGTAATGAATGGCTTAGGAGTTAAGTGGATTAGATTAACCTATTGGGCCTTAAGAGTGTTATTGGGCCATGAAAATGTGCTTGGGCCTTGTGTGTGAGTGCAAAACCGTATGGTATAGGTGTGTGCAAGTGTTGGCCGTATGGTATGTTGGTGTGTGAAGCCTTGGAATGAAATTGTATAATGCATGAAGCTAATGAGGTGTCAAGCCCACATTCATGCATGTTGGTCAAAGTGCTAGATTTCCACACCACCTTTTCTCCCTTTGCATGAAGGTGTGATGTGTCAACACCAAAGCCCACCCTTATGCCACCTTTTCTCTTCATCTTTGACCATGTGTTTTATAAAAATAAACACTTGTTGATGAGCCTCATTTTGCTCCCTTTCTCACGCCACTTTCATACCAATTCCATTCCATTTCTTTCTTCTTCTTCCTTGCTAAGAGTTCACGGCTACCACCCAATTCACCATCATCCAAGCTTATTTTTCCATTTAAAACCAAGAATCACTACATACTCTAAACCTAAATCATGAATTCACAACATGCATCATTTATTGAAGCATAGAAATTTCAAACCAACCCTTCCTTTCTCTTTGAAGGCTCACGGCCTCACCCCACCAACACTCTTAACCCACTTAAATACTCACCAAACACAAAGAACCTTGGCATATTCATACCCTAGATCATGAATATGCCACTTGTTTGAAGATTTGTGTTCAAGAAAGTTCACCCAAAATCCAAAGAGACCTCACGGCCACACCATCATCAAGGCACTAGGATTTTGGCTTGGTTGATCAAGAGGAGTCTTAGAGTCTTGGAAGCTGAGGAGCAAAATTTTCAAGTGTCTAAGGAGGGAGTTGCTCACGGTTTTGATAAAGGGGGAAAGCTCAAAGTTCTTAGTTTTTCTTTTGTGTCTTCAAGAGGTATGGAGAGAAGCAACACTCTTGCTAGAATAAGTCTTAATGCATAGAAAAGTTAGGTTGAGTCACCATGAGACTCAAGGGCACTAGTTAGACTTTGTTTTTAGGCTTGGAGGCCGAATTTATGATGAATGATGATTTGTTATTGTTGAATTGCCTATGCTGAGTTTTATGCTTATGATTGTGTTGATGATTATGTCACTTGTATTATGTTGTCTTGAAGTGTTTGATGCTGAAATTTTTATGAACATGCTTGTATTGTTTGGAAACCGTATGGGTTATGTCATAAATTGAATGCTTAATTCCTTGAATGAATTAGGTTAAGTGTTGACCCCAAAAGGAATTGAGCCAATTAGGCCTTAGATAACAATTAGATGAGGTGATTAGGGGATTGATCAATTCGGTTTCAGGGTACTAAGTTTGGTTAGGAAGTTAACCCAATAACTAAGTGATAATTAACCCAATCTTAGACATCTAAATCACACTTAGACCGAATTAAGTTCCCTAAAACTTGGGTAAACCATGATTAGTCAATTAGTCCAAGATTAATTAGACTTAATCCTTGATTAGCTACCTTAAACCTTGATTAGTCAACTAATCCCTGATTAGTTGGACTTAATCCTAGATTAATAACCTTAATCCCTGCTTAGTCAACTAATCCCTTATTAGTTGGACCGAATCCTCAATAAGTGACCCTAATTCCATGATTAGTCAACTAATCCATGATTAGTTAGACTTAATCCTTGATTAGACCTTGATTAGTCAACTAATCCATGATTAGTTGGACTTAATCCAAGATTAGTAACCCTAATCCCCAATTAGTTAACTAATCCCCGATTAGTTAGACCTAAACCATGATTGGTCGGATTTTATCCGAGATTAGTCAATTAAGCTTGACTTAACTCATGATTAGTGAGACTAAGCTCCCGATTAGTGAAGGTTTAGTTCAAGATTAGTGGACTTAGTCCACGATTAGTCAACTTAAGTCAATTAAACCCAGTCTTAAGTGATTAGGACTCACTTAACTGAAGTCTTAAGTAGTTAAGACTTGTTTATCAAGCTTCAGTAACTTAAGGTGACTTAGGTCAAGAAGTGATGGGACTTTGACCGAACACTCAGACATAGACATAGTCTAGAACTAATACGACTCTCTATGTCATCTATATGCTTAGATACTTATGGATACATGTTGGATGTCTATGGCTGTGTATGTATCCATGCTGGACTTATGTCAATTAATTATGACATAGTTGGAGTAATAATAAACCTGGAACTTGTACATGTGCATGATAACCTAGGACTACAAGAGTTGCATTGATTCGTACATGACATGAACTAGGTTATCAGACCAGCCCCAATCTGAGGAACACTGCACCGGTGGAAACACCGTAAGTCGTGACATTTACTGCGCCGGATGAACTTGTGAACTGTTTTGTAACTAAACTTGACACTTTCCGATAGCCTGCACAAGGTTCACCGTAAGTCGTGACATCTACGCTGGTAGAAATACCGTAAGTCGTGACATTTGTGCTGGTGGAAACACCGTAAGTCATGCCGTATGCGCTGGTGGACGCACCGTAAGTCGTGACATTTGCGCTGGTGGAAACACTGTAAGTCGTGACATTTGCGCTGGTAGAAATATCGTAAGTCGTGACATTTGTGCCGGTGGAAACACCGTAAGTCATGCCATTTGTGCTGGTGGAAACACCGTAAGTCATGTCATTTGTGCTGGTGGAAACACCATAAGTCATGTCATTTGTGCTGGTGGAAACACCGTAAGTCATGTCATTTGCGCTGGTGGAAACACCGTAAGTCGTGACATTTGCGCTGGCAGACGTGCTGTAAGCCGTGACGTTTTCTTGGGACACACTGTTCCTCAGATCTGGACCCGGTGGACAGACGCCTCAGAGTTGGAGAACATGTTCATGCATCATGCCACTTAACTGGAAGATATTAACTAAACTGGTGTGCTCATATGTATATGCATTACTGCTTGGTTGTTGCTGCTGTGTGTCTGGTTGTGTGTAATAGGGCTTAGGCCTATTCGATTATGCGACTGTGTTAGGCTTACTCTCCCTGCCCTTGTAGGTAATGGCCAGATGCCTGCCTTGCATCGAGATTCGTCCGCTCCTTAGTGGCGCTTGGGGTTGGACGAAGCCGGTGATCCCGGACTATGGAATAGCTGCAGTGGACCGACGACCAGCTCTGATGATACCCTTTCTTTTTGAGTCTTACTTTTTGTAAAAGTTGTTTTTGGTATTGGCAGAGTGTTTTTCTAATGGACTTGTAACTATTTTGTATCAGACCTTTTATAACCCAATATCTACAACTAAGGTTCACTTCACGCATTTAAATATTTCGCTTGCTTTTAATAAGTTTTGAAATCCGGCATCAATCAGTTTTATTTTTAAAGCACTCGCAATTGAGGGACTAAAGGTTTCATTTAAGAAAACAATGTTTATTGCGAAAACCCTCAACTGCTTTCCAATCACTTTTAACTTTCCGGATTTCAACTCTCTGATTTTACTTTCAAATCAAGTGTTTTAAAAAGAAAAATTTTTCCATCCCAATTTTTGGAAAACCCTACAAGTCCAATTCGTTTCAAAACAAGCGTGTGACAAGAAGAGTGTTGCATATATGTGTGAGTGTGTGTTTGAATGAATATATGTGAAATCGTGTGTGCCTATGTGTTTTCGGTTAGGGTTAAAAGAAAATAGAATCCAAATGCCTATAATAAAATAAATTGATTCATGTAATTTGGATTGTGATGTTTGATTTATTCTCTTTGCTTTTATTCGGTCAAGCAATTTAAATAGGTTTAGAGAATTTAATTGCATGAAATAAAATGTGCATGAAAATAAATGTTGATGTTGTTTGATTATGAGTACTTGCATTACTAAATGTTATTTGCACTTGTATGTGACATGATTTGCTTGAATGTTATGATGCATGCTTGGCTGTCCTAAATTGTTTTATGATAAAAACATGGATTTTCAAATATTGATTTTAAGTTAAAAAGTTATTTAAAAGAAAATAATGTTTTATGATATTTTCGGAGTTTTAATAAAATGAATTTTGTAAAACTAAATTGCTGTTCAGAATTTCTTGGATCATGCTTTTATGTTTACAAATGTTTTCATAAGATTTAAGGTAGAGTTTTCAAATAGCGTTTAGATGAAGAAAAATATTAAAATGTTCTATTTAATATGAGGAATGATAAAGACAATGGGTTGGGGCAGATGGCAGCACAAGGTTTCAAGGAGGGCACACATTCAATCGCTGGACTCCAGGTGAGAAAGAAGCCTTCTTAAGACATTGTGGTAGCTAGGTGATTTATTAGGACGTTCTGTATCATCTCCAAGATCAGAACTTCGTGGTTGGCGTCAGTAGTATAAGCGGCAATTGTTTGCTTTGTGTGGCCGCTTATACGAAGGTGACAAAGACCACAATTCTATTGTGTGATGTGGTGTGTTGATAGCATGCTTGTATTTATTTATTTTTGTTTGATAATGCTTATTGCTGTGGGTGGTGATGAATAAATGGCTAATGAATAAGGGAATAAGAAATGAAAACGAAGAGGAATAGTTGAGGAGGTGAGGAAGTTGAAAGTAATGGGATGATGAGAAAAAAGAAACGATAGAGAATGAGAGATTGAGTGGGAAAGAGAGATAAGATTTGACCGAGAAAGGAAGTTGATAATAAGGTTGAGAATGAGCCAGAGCTTGGGAAAGTGATATGGATGGTGAATTGAGTGGAGCTAGGCTCCTTGGTTGTTGGTTTTAGTCTGGGAACTAATGTAGAGTTGAGCTTGCTCCTCCATTAGCACTCAGCATGGTTTTAGTCTGGGAATAGTGTCGAGTTGAGCTTGCTCCTCCACTAACGCTCAGCAAAATGTGCTTTTGAAAAAGAGTTTTTGAAAAGGAATTTTTAGAAATAGTTGAGAAAAAAATATTTTGGAAAAAGGATTATGAGGCAAATCTTTGAAAATGTTTTTAGAAAAGATTTTGAAGAAGCTGGTGAAACAATGTTTTCAGAGGATTCTTTTTATGAAGCAATATTTTGGAAAAGGTTTTATGAATGGATATTTCTGAAAACCACATTTTGGGGAAAGTTTTACGAAATGATTTCTTTGAGAAAAGTCTGTGAAAAATAATGCTTTCGTGAATGATTGGTGAAAATAGGGTTTTGAAAAGAGTGTTTGTAGAAGGTTTGAGAAATGAGGTTTCAGAAGGTGGTGGAGCCAAAGATTTTGAGAAGGATGGTAAAAAGGAATATTTGAGAAATGAGATGTGAATCAATTGAGAATGTCCCAGCTCTGTGCTATGTGAGTTTTGATAAAGAGAAAGATTGTGCAAAGTTAGCGGTCGGGACTCACTGAAGGGATGTACGAAGGGTGAGCCGACCATTAGGTTAATTAAAAAGATAAAAGACTTTCAAAAGACATTAACAACGAACGTGGTGAGATATGAGAGTTAACCCGAAGTAGTGGAGAGGAAGGAACGATAAGTATCTGCGGATACTTAGGACGAGATTGCATTAGGGGAGGACGATGACGGTGAAACGTCAAGAAGTCTAGAGTATTGTTATAGGCAGAACGAACTCCATAAGTGGTGCACTAACGTGGTGGGGACTGGGTCTAATACCGTGGTAAGTTCTGCGCGCGCACTATAACAATACTGTCGCCCCCTAGATTGCAAATCGAGAACAGTGAGAGGGACTGGAACGAGGCATTGTGTTTTGCCACTGCGAGGCAGTGAGCCATGATTATTATGAATTGATATTATTGAGGCTGGGCCTCCTGGTCAGGGATCATTTATGTGTGAGACAGCTGTCGTGCCCACGTGGTAAAGGTCCTATACTCCTGTTTGCTTCCGACTAGGTGGATGGTTGGCCGAGGAGATGTAGGCCTGAGATGTGAGTGCTAACTACGAAAGAAACGCGTACCTCGATGATCCTTTAACTCCCCCAATCATCGATGGTTATAACTCGATAAGACATTAATTATATTTATGAGAGTAAGAGTTCAATAAGTACAAATAATGAATAAGAGATTGAGAGTGGACGATGTGGAAAAGATATTGAGATTTGTAAATGGGATGAGGAACAAGAGAGGAGCAGTATGAAGGGAATGATGATAAGAGGAAATAAATATGGATTGTGAATAATGAGGATAGTATGTTTGCTTGTGTTATGTGTGTATGTTGTGTGTTATATGTGTGTGTCCTCTTATTTTACCTATCGTAATTCCACACCGCCGACGCTACGCGTTCGGATTGCTTACTCTCTCCTGTTCGTTCGTGTATCGGTTCTTCTGGCATTTCAACGGACAGATGGAATTCTATCTGGATGTCACCACATGGAGTAAGTACGGAAGGGGATGGAAGCGAACCGCAAGGGGTTGGGTATGGATCGGCCATACTCAGATCGTGATCCCCGACCCGGAGCACCAACTGAGCGGAGCTGATTTAGGGCCACTCCTGAGACAAGTCACCGTGCGAGGATACAAGAACTACAAGGAGAAGGCGCGGTATGAAAAATGGTGGAATTATACTACCAGAGGCGAAGAAATGCCAGGGCACGATAAAACAGTGGAGACCGCAACCCGAGGGGCATCATCCTTGGAAAAGAAGAAAGGACACAAGCGGAAGGAGGACCTTCATCCGATTGCTTTCAATAGGGTAGTTGAAAAATAGCATGGTTAGTTTAGATTGTAGTGAGTGTATTGTGTTAAGGATTACCTGAGCAATGATATGCTGATGTAACTTATTCTGAAGCATGCCCGACTTTTATGGAATGTGAATACTTTTTATGAAACAAGTTTAAATCCTTTTGAAGAAATGAAAGGAGTTATTTCAGCCAAAATCAAACTGTTTTCTTGATAAAATGTTTTCGAAAAATAGGGTGAGTGAGTGGTGGTTTCAAGTAACAACTTGGTTTTCGGAGAAGAAAGTTGAAGGATGATAAATACTTTCCAAATATGTTTTCAAGCCTTTCAACAATGATTAAAAAAAAATTTGCCTCATTTTTGCAACATTAATAAATAAAAGTCAATTGTTTTGGTTTTCGAAAATCGGGCTGTTACAGAATGGTATCAGAGCTTATGGTAATCCTTTGTAGCCTTAAGCATGGGCTTCATGCTTTGTTTGTGTGACTCTGTGTGCTCGCTAGTATTCGAGTAGGAATAGGAAGATAAGCTTTTGTCTCCCAGGACATGAAACCGGTTTGTAGCTTAGCACCGACCGTATTAGTTTAAGAAACTTTTTGGCTCTATAAGAATAGGCCATGAATAGATCCTGCAAGTAAGATCCTATACCCCTGATGTTTCATTAGTGAGTGCTAGACCTAGGTTTGATTAAACTTAGCATACCTTTAAACAGGGACAGTTATCACCTTTGAGGATGTAGGTTGCTATTTCTTAATTTCCGTGTTTGTTGAATTGCTTCAACAAAACATTCTCGTTGCCTAGATTCGAACCCTTTACTTCATGAACCTCTGTTACATTGTGACCCTATAGATTCTATTTAAGATTCTTTAGTCCGAATTGCGAAGTGGAAATACCATAGCTATCCCAAATGATTTAGGTTTGAGTGATTGAGGAAGGAGAATTAGTTTAAGTTAAGTAAGGGAGTAAGATCACTGTGAGATAATTATAAGTTGAATCAAAGTTGGGGAGCCACAAGGAAGGAATGGAAATATATATCATCAGTCGTTAGAGGAGATTTTGAGTAAAGATTAGATGGTAATAGTATCCCTTTAAGCTAGAAAGTATAGATGAAAATCCTAGGGTTAGAAAGGGAGTGGTAGGAGAGACGGAGTAGGTAGAGAGTAATGAATATTTAAGGATTTTTAGTTAAGATCCTTGCTTTTTGGAGACGTATGTTGTTTGCTTGTTTGATTTTCCCCTAAGTCCGTACCTATGGTTGGACTTTCTGCGACAATGACCGGCTAAAGGAAGTGGCATCCTCTCTGATTGGATATAACCCGACTCGACGCGCAAGTAATGGTACGAGTGGAACCTCTCCACCTGAAAGAGGTTAACGAGGAACATCAGAATGACATGAGAATGATGGTGCCCTGCTACCCAATTCACAGTGTATTTCTCGGGGACGAGAAATCCTTAAGATGGGGAGAATGTAACACCCCGTAAATTCCTCATATTAATTTAAAACACTAAAGAAATTTATTTTTGAGAAAGTTGTTTTGAAAGAAATGTTTTCGTAAATGATCTTCTAAAATTCATGTTTTCAAGGTAATGAATAATGATTTAGAAAATTAGTTTTGAGAAAGTTACATGCTTGATGATTTTATAAAAATGCTATGATTTATTTTGTGATGAAAAAGAACTGTTTGCTAGACATGGGTATGTGTATATGGTTTTGGTGTGTCTAAGTATGCTTAGGATTAGCACAAGATTAATTAAATGAAGAAACATGAATGTGTGAATTTATGTGCATATGTATGAGTAATGTGTGATGCATGATATAGGTATGAGCCGTGTGGACATGATGCCATTCAAGTGTTAATTGTGTGCATGACTATGTGTGTGTGAATGTGTGTATGCTTACGTATATGCTAAGTATATGCATGCTATGTGTTGATAAAAATAAAAATCATGAGTGCTTGTGTGTATGTGTGATTCGGCTAGGAGAGGAGAAGAAAGACCAAGTAGAAACCACTCTCTTAAGCCTTAAGAAATGAATTTCAAAATAGAAAGTAGGAAGAGTGACTCATGGAGCCTAGGGAGAGACTAGGAGGGATTAGTCATCAACCTAAGGAGGACTTTCTTTCCTCCATGTTCCCCACGGCTTGAACCAAGCCATGCAACAATTAAACTAGCCCAAATTGCCCTTCCCTCCACCCATTGAGCCGAGGCTAAAGTAGGCAATTCCACCCCTTTTCAATTGTCCTAAAAACCGTGTATATGTGTGTGTGACTTGGTCCATTCCCATCATTCATTTTTCTTTTCTCCACACCAACTTAAACACAATTTCCCTCAAGAGCACCATCAAGCTCTTGAGACTTGTAGAAAGAAAGAGAGCAAAAACCGTGAGAAGAAAGAGGAGTGGAAATCCTTAACCCAAACCCTCCTAATCCCTTTCCCAACAATCTTAGCCTTTAAGATCAAGAAGAAAACCCTATCAAAACCTAGGAGAAGAGGGAGACCGAGGCAACCCAAGAGGAGAAGAAAAGGGTTAAAGTTTTAAGAATTAAGGATTAAGGTAGGAAGAGTTTTGGATTTAATGATTTTGTGTTGTGAAGGACTTTTGAAGGATTTGTTTAATTTTCTCATGATGAATGTAATTATTTTAACGATTTTGTGTTTTAAGTGTTTTGCATGTTATTTGATGCCTTGATCTTGGAGGATGATGTTGTAAAGTCTTGATCTCTCCCTTGTTGTCTTCCTTCACCACAGTTTTTATTTGAAGTTGTGATTAAAACTTAGGAATTTCTTTGATCCTCACATGCATGTTGATTTGATGGCCTTATAACCCTTATTTTCTTTTGTATGTTTTCATTATGTGATGATCTTGAATTTTTATGAATAAATGAACTCACGAACCACCAAATCAAGAATAAATTGATTCGGTCATGAGTAGAAATTTTCGGTCTTGATGCTTTCAATTTGATCTAAATGCTTTCATGCTATTTCTATGTTTAGAGAAGTTGATTTCAAATTTATTCTTCACGGTTGCTTGAAGATTTGAGTTTAGGTCTATGTTTTTGTCTCGATCTTTTGTACATGTCTTGATCCATGCTTAATTTTAAAAGAAAACATGAAACTTGAATCTTGTATGTTTAATTTGAGTATAAAGTCTTGATTCCTTGTGTGCATGTCACGGTTTCAAAGGAAATTAACCTTAACAAACTTTGAAAAATAATTTTTAATTTAAATCAAGATTTGTGTGTGTGATAATAATTCGGTTGATAGCTTGAAAATAAAATGATGCTTTTAAAGTCTTGCATGACATGATCTATGAATTTAGGTGCATGCATGTGTTTCCTTAAAAAAAATAATAAAAACCTTAACATAATCCTTAATTTATTGTGTTGATTGTCAAAATTAGCGTGAGGCTCACGGTTTTCCAAGGGAATTAAGCTTGACCAATAATTTTAATTTAAACCAAGATTTTGTGTAGAAAATGATGATAATTTGATTGCTAGTTTGAAAAATAAGTGATGCTCTTAAGTTTTGCATGATGTAGTCTATGAATTTGGATGCTTGCATGTAAAAGTAAAATTATAAGACCTTGCCTCTTGCATGTCCCCATTCGGCCAAGTCTAGAGAGACTAGGAAAATCATGCTAGGTCATCATTTTGCTTACATGCATGTGTTTCTCTAAAAAGGACAAAGACCTTGACATGATCTTTGATTTTATTATGTCAAGAAATTGAATTTTTGTTTGTGAAACTTACGGTTTTTGTAAAGCAAATAAGAAAACAAGTTTTTGAAAATGATCTATGCCTTGATCCATGTTCTACGTGCATGCATGATGAATATTTAGAAATTAAAGTCTTGATTTGTTATGATGGTGATTCGGCCTAGCTAGGATTAGTAGGCTAGACTCTTTTTCAATAAAATGACATAAAAGAAATTAGTATGTTTTGTGAGATTATATTGAAATAAATTGTTTTAAGGTTGTGTTGTGAACATTCATTTCTAATCGGTTCTTTATTTAAAGATAAAGGAAATAACCAAATTAAGTTAATATTAGAAGAGTGTTGCATATATGTGTGAGTGTGTGTTTGAATGAATATATGTGAAATCGTGTGTGCCTATGTGTTTTCGGTTAGGGTTAAAAGAAAATAGAATCCAAATGCCTAGAATAAAATAAATTGATTCATGTAATTTGGATTGTGATGTTTGATTTATTCTCTTTGCTTTTATTCGGTCAAGCAATTTAAATAGGTTTAGAGAATTTAATTGCATGAAATAAAATGTGCATGAAAATAAATGTTGATGTTGTTTGATTATGAGTACTTGCATTACTAAATGTTATTTGCACTTTTATGTGACATGATTTGCTTGAATGTTATGATGCATGCTTGGCTGTCCTAAATTGTTTTATGGTAAAAACATGGATTTTCAAATTATTGATTTTAAGTTAAAAAGTTATTTAAAAGAAAAGAATGTTTTATGATATTTTCGGAGTTTTAATAAAATGAATTTTGTAAAACTAAATTGCTGTTCAGAATTTCTTGGATCATGCTTTTATGTTTACAAATGTTTTCATAAGATTTAAGGTAGAGTTTTCAAATAGCGTTTAGATCAAGAAAAATATTAAAATGTTCTATTTAATATGAGGAATGATAAAGACAAGGGGATGGGGCAGATGGCAGCACAAGGTTTCGAGGAGGGCACACATTCAATCGCTGGACCCCAGGTGAGAGAGAAGCCTTCTTAAGACATTGTGGTAGCTAGGTGATCTATTAGGACGTTCTGTATCATCTCAAAGATCAAAACTTCGTGGTTGGCGTCAGTAGTATAAGCGGCAATTGTTTGCTTTGTGTGGCCGCTTATACGAAGGTGACAAAGACCACAATTCTATTGTGTGATGTGGTGTGTTGATAGCATGCTTGTATTTATTTATTTTTGTTTGATAATGCTTATTGCTGTGGGTGGTGATGAATAAATGGCTAATGAATAAGGGAATAAGAAATGAAAACGAAGAGGAATAGTTGAGGAGGTGAGGAAGTTGAAAGTAATAGGATGATGAGAAAAAAGAAACGATAGAGAATGAGAGATTGAGTGGGAAAGAGAGATAAGAGTTGACCGAGAAAGGAAGTTGATAATAAGGTTAAGAATGAGCCAGAGCTTGGGAAAGTGATATGGATGGTGAATTGAGTGGAGCTAGGCTCCTTGGTTGTTGGTTTTAGTCTGAGAACTAATGTAGAGTTGAGTTTGCTCCTCCATTAGCACTCAGCATGGTTTTAGTCTGGGAATAGTGTCGAGTTGAGCTTGCTCCTCCACTAACGCTCAGCAAAATGTGCTTTTGAAAAAGAGTTTTTGAAAAGGAATTTTTAGAAATAGTTGAGAAAATAAATATTTTGGAAAAAGGATTATGAGGCAAATCTTTGAAAATGTTTTTAGAAAAGATTTTGAAGAAGCTGGTGAAACAATGTTTTCAGAGGATTCTTTTTATGAAGCAATATTTTGGAAAAGGTTTTATGAATGGATATTTCTGAAAACCACATTTTGGGGAAAGTTTTACGAAATGATTTCTTTGAGAAAAGTCTGTGAAAAATAATGCTTTCGTGAATGATTGGTGAAAATAGGGTTTTGAAAAGAGTGTTTGTAGAAGGTTTGAGAAATGAGGTTTCAGAAGGTGGTGGAGCCAAAGATTTTGAGAAGGATGGTAAAAAGGAAGATTTGAGAAATGAGATGTGAATCAATTTAGAATGTCCCAGCTCTGTGCTATGTGAGTTTTGATAAAGAGAAAGATTGTGCAAAGTTAGCGGTCGGGACTCACTGAAGGGATGTACGAAGGGTGAGCCGACCATTAGGTTAATTAAAAAGATAAAAGACTTTCAAAAGACATTAACAACGAACGTGGTGAGATATGAGAGTTAACCCGAAGTAGTGGAGAGGAAGGAACGATAAGTATCTGCGGATACTTAGGACGAGATTGCATTAGGGGAGGACAATGACGGTGAAACGTCAAGAAGTCTAGAGTATTGTTATAGGCAGAACGAACTCCATAAGTGGTGCACTAACGTGGTGGGGACTGGGTCTAATACCGTGGTAAGTTCTGCGTGCGCACTATAACAATACTGTCGCCCCCTAGATTGCAAATCGAGAACAGTGAGAGGGACTGGAACGGGGCATTGTGTTTTGCCACTGCGAGGCAGTGAGCCATGATTATTATGAATTGATATTATTGAGGCTGGGCCTTGTGACGCTCTCACGTTTTCGAAATAGTTGGACTTGTAAGGTTTTCTAGAAATTAGGGTGGAAAAATTTTTCTTTTTAAAACTTAGAACCTTAGGGGCTTTCTCCTCTCAAAACCGTGAGCAACTCCCTCCTCCTTAGACACTTGAAACTTTGCTCCTAAGCTTCCAAGATTCTAAGACTCCTCTTGATCTACCAAGCCCAAAAATCCTCGTGCATGAATGATGGTGTGGCCGTGAGCTTGGTTTGGGTTTTGGGTGAACTTTCTAGAACACAAATCTTCAAACAAGTGGCATATTCATGATCTAGGGTATGAATATGCCAAGTCACCGACCCGGAGCACCAACTGAGCGGAGCTGATTTAGGGCCACTCCTGAGACAAGTCACCGTGCGAGGATACAAGAACTACAAGGAGAAGGCGCGGTATGAAAAATGGTGGAATTATACTACCAGAGGCGAAGAAATGCCAGGGCACGATAAAACAGTGGAGACCGCAACCCGAGGGGCATCATCCTTGGAAAAGAAGAAAGGACACAAGCGGAAGGAGGATCTTCATCCGATTGCTTTCAATAGGGTAGTTGAAAAATAGCATGGTTAGTTTAGATTGTAGTGAGTGTATTGTGTTAAGGATTACCTGAGCAATGATATGCTGATGTAACTTATTCTGAAGCATGCCCGACTTTTATGGAATGTGAATACTTTTTATGAAACAAGTTTAAATCCTTTTGAAGAAATGAAAGGAGTTATTTCAGCCAAAATCAAACTGTTTTCTTGATAAAATGTTTTCGAAAAATAGGGTGAGTGAGTGGTGGTTTCAAGTAACAACTCGGTTTTCGGAGAAGAAAGTTGAAGGATGATAAATACTTTACAAATATGTTTTCAAGCCCTTCAACAATGATTCAAAAAAAAAATTTGCCTCATTTTTGCAACATTAATAAATAAAAGTCAATTGTTTTGGTTTTCGAAAATCGGGCTGTTACAGAATCCGGGTTACATGTCAAGATACGAGACGACAATTGAGTGTAGGATGTGTTTAGTCGTCCTTCGTTGAGACAGTGACTCTATTTTATTATTTGATATATTTGTGATTATATTATATTATGCTTGTATGAGTATATAGGAAATGTTGTTAAATGATTTTGAGAATGTTGATGGATATGTTGTAAATGTTCTAAAGGAAATGTATGATCTAGAAATGTTGGAGTTAATGAGAAATGATAGTTATGGGAATGTGAAAGAACCCTATGAGCAAGTTGTAATACGCTTGAAAGAAGTACGAAATGATTAAGTTTTGATAATATGCGAAAATGATGTTTATGTACAGTGATGGTGCATCGTGGCACAATGATCTTGTAATTATTCCCCTTTGAGTGACTAATCACGTGAATGAGTGTGTCGTGATTACGTCTTTTGGATTCCACTGTACGATGATGAAGTTTTGCTATGGTCCCTTAGAGGTCGAGGCCCGTTAGAAGCGCGGCTTAGAATGGGTCGACCAAACTTAGGATTAAGAAAGATTCTAAAAGACTTTAAAAAGACTTAAAAGACTTTAGGACCCAATCCTTTCTAACTACGTTGAGAGTGAAGTAGTGGAGAGGAAAGATACCGTATACTTGGAGGTCTGGCATTCCGCCAAGTGGTGATTGCGATAGGGGAGGGCAATGATGGTGATTCGTTAAGAAGCCTAAGAGCACTTCCCTAGGTGGAACGATGCTACAGTGATCAAGGGCACCTGCTGGTCGTTGATCGTAGCGAGGACTACAACGCGAACTAGGGATAGAGCTGTCGCCCCCTTGAGCAAATCATGGATGGTGTAGAGGGAATCCGAATGGGACTAGAAGCCATCGTTTTTTTATGAACTTATGAATTGATACTTGATTTTATTTTGCTGCCAACTGGCGTGGTTTCAGCTGGGGTTGGATATTGAAGGAGGAGATGTAGCGTGTGTGCTAATTTGTCTTTAACCGATAGTTTCCTTCCCTAACGATTTAATAGTGATGATAGACTTATGGAAATATTACTGATGGAATTCTTGAGTAATGACAATCATGATACAGATATAAGATTCAATAATAATATGATAAGGATATTATGCTTGCGTTAGTTCTAATGTGACCCTTGGATTAAGCCCATGCCATCAACGCTTTGCCCGTTTGGTAGCTAACTCTCTATATTCTTCTGTATGTTTTTGTCTCTGTTTATGATAAATATATTAGATGGCGGACCGAGTAATTCAAGTGGAAATGTCTCCTTTGGTGGGGGGACATTGGCATAGAACCGCACACGGATGGATCTGGGAGGGACCAACAAGACTCACCATTACGGATCGAGATCACACACTAAGAGGAGTAGCCACCGATCGTGAAGAAGTGCGATATCGTCTCAGGGATCTTATGCCAGATGGACCTCGAGCTTTCCATAATGCCCCGCCCGCTGATCAGAATATCGGTGAGGAAGAGGACCCAGAGGAGGAAGAATACCCGGAGGAAGACCCGGACGAGGATGTGCACGATGACAATTAGTTCATTCCTTAGTGATATTGATCTCTGTTTGTTTTGTAGTCTTGGATAACGGACCCTTTGTTTATCATTATGTCACCCCAGTGGAAGTTTTATCTTCTCGTTATTTGATATTTTGGATAATGGCTGTTAAGCCTAAACAATTTCTATAATGTTTATTTTGGAATCAATCTAAGGATAATTTTATTCCTCATTTTTAAATATTGAGTTTTGGAATGATAGGTATAGTGGCACTTCACTTTGGAAAATAGAATGGAGTTTTGAAGACCTTTTTATGAACCAAGTTATTAATAGAAGTTTAAAACTAAGTTTGAAAAATATTTTGGAAACTAAGTTTATATGCAAACTCACCTTTTAATGATATCATGTAAATGTTTTATAAAAAAAAAATGGCGCAAATTTTTAGTGAAAATTCTATTTCCAAATTGGGGTGTTACATTGTTTGTGTGACTCTGTGTGTTTTCTAGTATTAGGATAGGAGTATAAGGTTAGGTTTCGTCTCTTAGGACATGAGACTTGGGTTGTGGCTTAGAATCGACCGTGATAGTTTGAGGACCTTGATGGTTCTATAACTTGAAGGGGGTAGACAGTGAATAGGTTCTAAGACTAAGACCCCATACCCTATGATATTCCACTAATGCCTGAAAGACTTAAGTTTGTTACTCTTAGTATGCCTTTAAAAGATATAGGATGTTATCCCTGAATTCTCGTGGTTGTTGAATTGCTTCAACAAAACAGTTAGTGTTGATAAAATTCGAACCTTTTTCTTCATGAGTCTTACTGTTCACCCGTAGCCCTACCAATCCTATTTGAGATTCTTTAGTCCAAAATTGTGGAGTTAGAAGTGCCTTAGTTACCCAGATAGCTTAGGCTTGAACGATTAAGGAAGGATAAATGGTTTGAATTAAGTGAGGGTACAATATCGCAGTGGATTTAGTTATAAGTTTGATCAAAGTTGGGGAGTTACAAGGAGGAAAAGAGGAGCATGTTCCCGGTCCTTAGAGGAAACTCTGAGGAAAGTTTGAGGATTAGAATTGCTATACCCCATAATCAGAGGTTTAGACGGCGAAATTGATAGGCTTGATTGATGTTTAGGAAAGATCTAAGAAGAAAAGCGAGATTGTTTGAGGAAGTAAGTAAACCCAGATTGTAATAGAATCCCTTAAGTTAGAAAAATGATAGACGAAAACTCTAGAGTTAGAAAGAGAACTGAAGGAAGGAGTGATTATTGTGAGTTAGTGAGAACCCGAGTTGTAGAGAAGAGTAAATACCTAAGGATTTTAGATAAAATCCCACGCTTTTGGAGATGTTTGAATTTTGTTTGCTTGATTTTCCCTAAGTCCGTACCTATAGTCGGACTCTATGTGACGACGATTAGCTAAGGGAGCGACGTCTTCTTCAGTTAGTCCGTTGGACTTAACCTGATTCGACACGCAAGCGGTTGTGCGAGTGAGACTTCTTCGTCTGAAAGCAACAAACAAGGAGCACAACAAGGTGAATTAAACCAGCAAGACAGAATACGACCACGCAGCAAAAGGAAAGTGTTCCAATTGAAAATCGCAATGATGAGTGAATTTTATGCCTTGTTGCCCAATCCACAACGTATTTCTCGGGGACGAGAAATCTTTAAGTTGGGGAGAATGTAACACCCCGCAAATTCCTCGTATTAATTTAAAATACTAAAGAAATTTATTTTGAGAAAAGTGCTTTCGAAACAATATTTTCTTAAATAAATTTTCTAAATCACGTTTTTAATGAGGTAAATGATTTTAAAGAAATGATTTTCATTAGATAAAGTTATGAGTTTTGAAATTTATTCTGAAAAGGAGATTTATTTCCTAAAAATGTGTGTGTGATATTTTAGTATTTCTAAAGGAATTATTATTTTTGAATGATTTTATGAGGATGAAAATGTACCTTCTATATGTGTGTATGTATGTACGGCTTTATATGCTTAGGATAAGGTGAGAATTTAATTAGTGAAAAATATATATTGATATATGCATGCATGCATGAGTATGATGTGTGTGATACGTGTGTGGATATGTGTGTGCTACGTGTATGTATGCATGAAGGAGGGCTAGAGTTTTATTTTTAAGTTAAGAAACCATGGACTAGGGTGAAACTAAAAGTAACTAAGTTAGTGACCAAATTCTAACTATTAGCCCAAAAGTAACCAAACCTAAAGAAACCTAGTCCCTTAAATCACTCCCCATTGTCCCCTTAGAGATGATAATCTCCACCCATGCAAAATCTTGAAGAACCAAAATTGCCCCTCCTATCTATACCTAAGGCCGAAATGATCAAGGACAAAAAGGGAAAAGCCTCATGCCTTTGCCTTTGCCTATATATGACCGAATGGGTGAAGTGTTGGCCATTTTCATTTACTCACTTCCACCCTTCATTCTTGCACTTCTTTTCACTTTCCAAACACATTAGTTGAGAGCAACTATCAAAGCTCTCAACACATAGAAAATAGAGAGGGAGGCCGTGAGTGAAGAAGGAAGAATAAGGAGAAACCAAGCCAAAAACCTAAGCCTTTCTTTGAAAATCCAAGACCCAAAAGCTAGGAGATCAACCTTTTCCTTAGGTGGGTGGATCGAATGAGCAAGAGGAAGTTGTAATAGTGAAGTTTTTCTTTGATCTTGTGATCCCTTTTCTTTTCTTCTTTGCATGTAAATTTTCAAATCCAAAAATAACTTGTAAAGTTCTAATTAATGGACTCTACCACTTGTTTAAAATTTTCCATGAAAGATCTCAAAGTTTTTCAAACTAAATCCTAAAGATCTAAAGGTTTGATGAAATTTTGTGGAGTTTTAAGTAGATCTCTTTGCATGTTTAATTTCCTTGCTTGAAACTGTGATTTGTAATGTGTTTGAGAGTTTATTTAAGAAATGAATGGATGATCTAAACTTGCTTAATAGTAAGATTGAAATCCTTGTTGTTGCATGTTGATATGATGATGATCTTGAGATTTGAGTACATGCATGTCTTGTTTATGCCTTAATCTTTAGTTTTTAAGAATAAATAAACCTATAAAACCCTAGATCAAGAGCCAAATGATTCGGCCTTGACTAGAAATATGGGCCTAGATGCTTTTTAATTTATTTTAAGTCCTTGTATGTTAGTATCATGTTTAGAAAAATTAATTGAAGTTGTTGAGATGTTTGATTTTGGTTTAGTTTTGATGGAACTTTGATTTGTGGGTTTTGATTTTTAAAAGTTTTAAATCTTATGTTGGTCTATAAAAAAGTTATGTTCTTGAAGCCCTGCATGATTGTTTTAAAACCAAGAGGATTTAATTTTCTTCAATACTTCATCACGGTTTTGACTTTTTCTCAATCAAAGTGATTTTTATTTTCGACGGTGCTACAATACTCAATTTCATGACTTGATTTATAAGACTTAGGTACATGCATGTGATTTTGAATAAAAAGATTTCATCCTCTTGATAATCATCACGGTTTTACAAGGAAATCAAGGAAACATGTTTTTGGAAAAATAATTTTTTTCATGTCTTGCGATCTTGCATGTGAAAGATTTGAAAATAAAACCTTGATTCATGATGATGTGCATTCGGTCTAGGTCTAGAGTTAGGAAATCATGTTTTGTTTCCATGAAAAAGGACACATGCATGTTAATCTCTTTTGATTTAAGAATCTTGTGTCTTACATGTTAAAAAAGTGAACCAAAAACCTTACTTTTGTTTAAATGAGGTTCGGCCTACACATGCTAGATAGACTAGGGTTCTTTTTCTCATGAATTACGTATAGCAATGAGTATGTCTTGAAGAATATTGTTAAGTCTATGTGTTTGAAATTGTGTTATGAATATTTGATTTTTATTCGGTTTCAATTAAAGGTAGAGGGAAATAAGTAAATAAATTAAATGATTTTGGTAAAGTATTGTGTTTAATTGAATATATGTGTGAGTGGGTGTATTCGGTTGAGAAGAAAGAAAGAGTAAATAATTTTGGTTGCATGAGAAAGAAAATAGGAATTAAGTGCTTGAAATAAACCAAGTTGATTTGTGTGTTTTATATTTGTAATTCTTGGCTTATTTTCCTTGATTTCATTCGGCCATATAGTGCAAATAAGTCTAGGAAGTTTAGTTGCATGAAATTAAATTTAAATAATGATTTTTGAAAAGAATAAAGTTGTTTAAAGTATGAAAATTAAATGGGCCTGATTTATATCTTTGGTTCAATGTGGTCTGTGAATTTATGCATGTCCAAGTGTTCTGTGTCATGAAAGTGAATTATTTGTGAATTGTATAATTGCTTATGTAGCTTAATTCATCTAAATGTCATTGCTGTCGTTTGTGTGGTAGTTAATGTTTGGAAATACTTGCATGTGTAATGGGTTTGAAATAAAAAGTGTTTTACGCCGTTTTCGGGTCTTATTAAAATGGATTTACAACATAACTCTTTGCTGCCAAAAATATTTAAAATGTTCCTTAACTCTAAAAACGTGTTCAAGTGATTTAAAGTAGAATTTTCCAAATGATAATTGATTTAAGAAAAACCGGATTGAAAATGGTACATTTTTCGGTGTTTTCGAACATGTTTAAGGTGCTGTCCAAAATGGACCAGAAACTAAAATAAATGCTTTAAATATACTTTATGAAATGTTTTCAAAATGGTTTTTGAAAGTACTTAAGGTATTATAAAATATTAGAGTTGCCTGAAAGAAAACGATTATGTTTTAAGTCTTCCGACGAGGAATGAAAGGTGTCTAAGTTCCAGAAAATATTTTCTTAATACAAGTTAATAACATAAGCGTATTTTATTTAGTACGAGGAATTTGAAAGACGAGGGATTGGGGCAGCCGGCAGCACAAAGGATCCGAGGCAACGGTACGCACTAAATTGCTGGACCTCAGGTGAGAGAGAAGCTTTCCTAAGACACCGTGGTAGTTAGGTGATATATTAGGACGTTCCGTATCATCTCAAAGATCGGAACTAAGTGGTTCGGAGTCAGTAGTATAAGTGGCAATTCTCTGTGTTGTGTGGCCACTTATACGAAGGTGACAAAGGCCACAATGTTGTTGTGTGATGAGTGTGTGATTGATAGCATGCTTTTATGTTTTTATTTCATTATGCCTGATGATATTTATTGTTGTTAAATTAAATGAGTAATATGCTGATAGACACGTCCTGAATGAGAAATGAAAACGAAAGGAATAAGTTGAGAAAGTAATGAAATTGAAAGTAAAGACACAATGAGAAAGATCTAATGATTGGAAATAAGGTATGTGCTGGAAAGGAAAGAAAGAGTTGAGAATTGGGGAATGAAATTGAGGATAATGATGAGAACGAGCCAGAGCTGGGGAGAGTGATGTGAATGTGGATATGAGATGTGATTTGAGCGGAGCTGGGCTCCTTTTGTTTTTGGTTTTAGTCTGGGACTAGTGTTGAGTTGAGCTTGCTCCTCCATTAGCGCTCAACAAAGTTGTGAGTTTTGAAAAAGGATTTTTGAAAAGCAGTTTCCGAAAAGGGTTTTTGAAAGGAGATTTTGAAAGGGTTTGTGAAGGGAAATATTTTTGAAAAGATTTTTGGAAAAGGTTTTTGAAAAGAGGTTTTCGAGAAAGACTATAAAAAGTATTTTCAGAAAAGTTTTGAAAAGAAATTTTGTGAAAAAGCCGTGAAAGCGGATTTTTAGAAACTTTGTGAAAACCAGATTTCTTTTTCTAAATAAAAGTTTTGAAAATAAGATGTTGTGGGAGTTTGTGAAAAGAGACTTTGAGAAAATTATGAAAATTGATTTTTGAGGAAATTTACGAGGAGAGATTTTATGAAAGAGTTGGATATTTTGTGAAAGTTTATAAAATAGTGTTTTGAGATAGTTTTCGAAATTGTTGTTTCGAGAAAAGGATTTGAAATGAAATGATTACGAGAAATGGAGAATGTTGAGAAAGTTTGAGAAATGAGAATTGAGTTTGTTGAGGTGATCCCAGCTCAACAAAGAGAAAGATTGTGCCAAGTTAGTGGTCGGGACTCATTGAAGGGATGCACGAAGGATGGGCCGACCTTAGGATTAATTAAAAAGATAAAAGACTTTAAAAGACTTACGCGGTGAGGTATGAGAGTGCGAAGTAGTGGAGAGGAAGAAACCATAAGTATCTGCGGATACTTAAGAGGAGATTGCATTAGGGGAGGACGATGACGGTGAAACGTCAAGAGGTCTAGAGTATGTTTCTAGGTAGAACGAACACCACATGTGGCATACTAACGTGGTAGGGACTGGGTCTAATGCCGTGGTAAGTTCTGCGGGCCCACTAGAAACATATTGTCGCCCCCTAGATTGCAAATCTAGAACAGTGAGAGTGACTGGAGTGGGGCATCTTGTTTTCCACTGTGAGACAGTGTGCCTTGTGTATATATATGAATTGATATGAATTGATTTGAGGCTGAGTCCTCCTGGTCTGGGACCAATTATTTGTTGAGACAGCTGTCGTGCCCGCACGGTAAAGGTCCTGTACTCCTGTTTGCTTCCGACTAGGTTGGGTGCATGACCGAGGAGATGTAGACGTGAGTGATAGCTGAGAATGGAAAGGAATGTTACGATGATATTTTATAATCCCCCAAATCAAGAGAAAGGTGTGAACTGATAAGACTAAAGAAGAAGAAGTTAAGAGTATGAGTGAAAGAGAAAGAAAAAGTGTTTATCAAAAATAAAAGAAAGTTGGCAAGAGGATGAAGAATAATAACAAGAGTGATGATAATAATAATGGATGATAATGATAATGACATACTTGATTGATGGGTGCCTATGTGTTGTATTGTGTGTTTGTATGGTCCTATTTTTTTGCCTATCGTAATCCCACACCGTCGACGATTCGTCGTTCGGATCGCTTACTCTCTCCTGTTCGTTGGCATATCGGTGCGGCTGGTATCTCAACGGGCAGATGAAGTATTGCATGGATACCGCCATGTGGAATAAGTATGGGAGAGGTTGGAAGCACACCCCAAGCGGCTGGGCATGGACCGGTTACACGGAGATTGTGGTTCCAGATCCGGAGCATCAACTGAGCGGAGCTAATCTGGAGCCACATTTGGGGCAAGTCACCGTACGAGGATTTCAGAGCTACGAGGAGAAGGTCCGGTACGAGCAGCAGAAGAGTTCTATTGTAGCTGATGGGGTGGCGCGAAAGTCCCACAACAATGAGGAAACAACCACACAAGCGGCATCGTCTTCGAGGGAGAGAAGGGGACGCAAGAAGGATAAGGAACTACACCTGCTTGATTTCAATAGGAAAGTTTAGGGATAGTGTAATTAGCTTAGGCTGTGGTGAGTGGTTTACGTTAAGGATTACCTAAGCGATGAGCTATTGATGTATTTCAATTATTCTGAAGCATGCCCTACTTTTTAAGGAATGAAAGAACACAACTTTGTGGGAAACGTTTAAGTCCTTTTGATGTTATGAAAAGAACTACTTGGGTTGGAACCAAACTGTTTTTCCTGCCATACGTTTTCGAAACACCAAATGAGGGAGTATTTGTTTTAGTAACAACTCGGTTTTCGAAAAGGGTGTTGAGAACACCAAGGACTTTTCAATAATGTTTTCAAATACTTCCACAATGTCTTTTAAAAAAAAATTTGGCCTCATTTTCACAACTCCCATAAGTAAAAGTTAATTATTTTGGTTTATGAAAATCGGGCTGTTACATCAGGCGTCGATGTACCCAATTGATCAATTCAACGATAATTAAGAGAATGGAAAATTTGAAAAAGAATAAAGTATATGAGAATGACAATGTTATGCGATGTGGTAAGCAATGGTAATGATTGCAAGTATTGTCCTAACGGGTGAAGCCTAATGGGTGACCAAAAGTCCTGATGGGTGTAAAGTCCCTAATGGGTGTACAAATGCCCTTGCAGGAGCAACCAATTCCTAGTGGTACAGATATATGGAAATGAGTAAATAAATGACGAAAAGATTATTGGATGATTGACTTATAATGGGGTAAAAAGAAAGAAAATGAAATATTGAATTTGCATGAGTATGTCATGGAATGCTTGAATGAAGTGGTATGTGCTAAATGTCTAAGTGTGTATGACTTGGTGGGTTCTTATTTCTAATTAGAAACTGCTTCCTACTTCATGTGTAATGCTTACCTTCTTACTATTTTTACAGGTACTGAGATTGAGCTTCACAACCCCTGGCCGAGCAGGTGCACTCTCCCTCACAGGGAGAGTAGTTTATGGGAGTTTAGGGGTTTTTGGTGTAGTCCTGAATTATATTAGGGATTTGTATATGTTGTCTGTGTTTTGTATATGCAATGTAAAGTATCATTATTTTTGGGTTATCCAGGACCTCTTCCTATGGGTAGGAAGTATATTATTTTGGGAAAACTTTCATAGTTCCACAACTTGTTCATTTGTTGCCATCTCTGATGTAATTACGTTATGATGTAGATGGATCTTGTAACACCCCAAATTTTTAATCCCAGATTAATGAAAATTTAATTATAGAGTTATTTATAATTAATTTTAGAAAGTGATTTATTATGTGTTTGATGAAAGAAAATATGTAGGAAAGACTAGATAATTATTAATGTGAGAAAATAAGTATTTTTGCATATTAGTCCTTATTTAGGACCTAGAAGTAATTTTAGAAAGATTTTGGAGGGAAAGAAAATAAAATATATATTTTTCAAAAACTGACCAAAATACTCGAGTATTGCTGAGAAGACTCGAGTATTCTGGTCAGAGTTGAACGAGTTAGTGCGTTTTGGTGAGTCACCACCAACGAGTTCATCGTGTTGACACGAAATCAGTCCTTCAACACGTCCCATGGCACGCGTCGATCTGCATGGAAGCTTGAATTCAATATAAAACCTGGTTGATGAAGAATCAAGCCCCATTTGCATGATTGATGCTCTGAAAGCCATACTTAGGGTTTTCGAATTCTCCCATTCGATTCTCCTTCTTAGTTAAGAGTTGAGCTACAAACTATACACCAATACCAAGTCCACATCATGAGCTTTGTATAGACACCAAAATTGTGAGCTAAGAGCTTGTGTGTTAGAAGATTCGAAGCTCGAAAGTTGGAGCTTAGTTGCTGTCAACAGTTTCTGAAGCTCACTTTGACTTCGGGTTTTGGTAAGCTCTTGTATCCAATCAACCTCAAATTTGTTTTAGATCTTAGTTTATGTTGTGGAGAATGTATTCTAAGCAAAACCCCTAATTCTCTTGCATGTTAACCCATTCAAATATTATGATTTCGGACCTCTTCTCGCACTGTCCTGCATGTTGATGGATGAAGTGGTTTTTGGTGTTGTGGAGTATTTCTTTCCAAACTTTCTGTTGATTCACGTCTGAGAGGTAAGGGAAAAGCTTTCTATTCACTAGATAGAGTTTAAATTGCATGAATTTGATTAGAGAGCCACCAAGAGGCTCTAAGGGCTTAGTTTGAATAGGGAAATTGGTTTGGAGACCAACCTGTGCTCTAAAGTTGTTTTGAGCAAGTTTCATATGATGCATGCAAGCTTTTTTGAACTTAAATTCACAAGTTTATTGAGTATTTTGCAAATTGGCATGTTGAGTTGTGAATTTTCCAAGTTTATGCATAATCCTCTGAATCTTTGCAATTTCTGTAATTTGATGTGTTCTAAGTGTTTGAGCATGCTTATTATATGTTATAAGAACTCGGTTGATCATTGGATTTGATTAGAAATGGTTAGAATTGAAAATGGTATGTTAAAATCAAATTTCCAGTGTGTACTGTCTGTCAAGACTCGAGTACTTGGCTCGAGACTCGAGTATTTTGTGACACACCAGTGTATCTGATTGCACCAACACTCGAGTATCAGGTCCAGGACTCGAGTATTGACTGATGCAGCAAGAGTATTTCCTAATGAACCACTCAAGTCTTCTGGGTTGATGAACGACTCGAGTATTTCATTAACGACTCGAGTATTTTTAAAAAATCTGAAACTTGACTTTTCTGAAAATGCATGAACGACTCGAGTAACTTGAAGAACTACTCGAGTAAACTAGAAAGACTGAAGAACTACTCGAGTATTAAGAAGAATACTCGAGTGTTTTTGTCCAGAAACCTAAAAATGCCATTTTTTAGTTCTGAATCATTTTGTTAATATATATTTAAGTGATGATAAACCAAGTGATCTGGGACTTAAAAGCAATTGATTGATGATGGTATGAAATTAATGGATTAATAATGAGAGATATTATTAATTGAGATATACCAATTAATTCTTTTAAGTTAAGAAATTGCATTCATCCTAGAGTTCGGGCGTTAAATCGTTTTTCATGTTATGATAATATGAGGAGGGCCTCTGGGAGTGCCAAATGTTACTGCTTGCTCAATGACACATTAAGGTGGACAATGTGGGTAGTATGTGATATACTGTTGAATTGATGTTTCAATGGTGTGATGCACACAAGTGATAAGGTTTACGTTTTGGCGACGTGACGTTCATCAGACATGGTGACGTTGTTTATCACCTCTGTTGTGTATCACTAGTGATGAGGTTTACGCTTTGGCGATGTGACGTTCATCATATGTGGTGACGTTATTTATCACTCCCGTTGTATTTTGTAAATTGATAGGTTTACGTTTTGGCTACGTGACGTTCACCAGATAGTGTGACGTTGTTATCGCTTCCGAGCAAGTGCGCCATACGTTTTGATAACGTATTTGTTGTATTCTGGGAATACACTGTTGTTATGGATGGACGTCTGTGAGGATATTTAGATGGAGAATCTCAGAAAATGAGGAATTTCATACATCATGCCACTCATCCTTAATTAAGTTAAGGTTTGACATTAAAAATAAGGGTGAACATCTTATTTGCATTAAGTGTTTGCTAAGTGTTAACTGTGGTTGTTAATTGATTTGAGGTTATCTGTGCATAATTATGTTGCTTAAACATTTATGCTCTATCCATTATGTGTATAGAATTGCTTATCCCTGTGCCCTTGTAGGTGATGTCGCGATACATCGCTTGCATCGAGATCCGCCCACTTCTTAGTGGCATATGGATCTACGAGGATCACTGGGTGGTGTATGAGGAGGAGGTAGAGATTACCTTCTATCACCCTAACCCATTGATTCGGTTCCGTCCTCGTAGGTTTAGGATTCTCATCATATACACCATGCATGTACCACCCTTTTATACTTACCATGGACCACCTCCCACTCGACCAGCTCCCTCGTATCACAGTTTTTGATTCCAACCTACCCCCTTACACCCTTTTTCTTCTAGAGTTGTTCGAGAGGAGACTTCCTCATCTGTTCCGAGGAGTCCTATTAGGGTCATGCCTTCACCAGACCCTGTACCCAGTGGTAGGGTACCTACTCCTTCGGATGAGATTGAGAAGGATCCTGTCGAGGACGAGAGCGGAGGCGGGCCTATCGTGCATTCTATCAGGAGTCAGTGGAGGGACGATGATCCTTAGGTATGTGCATAAGGTAGATGATGAGGATCAGGGATCCGGTGTTATTGCTGCTGTGGAGGAGATGCTGCTGATGGTTGATGATGACTGCTGTTGCTACTGGGAGACTTTTACTATTATTACTATTGCTGCTGCTTATGTTTTGTGACCAGTTCTGGAGTCTTATATTTTGATATGTACATATAGATATTGTAGATATACTTTTTGAGAACTCTAGAGTGATGGTCTACTTTTGATATAGATCTTGTGTTATGGACTTGTACTGGGATTTAGAGACTCATTTACATGGACTATGTATCTCATAACTCTTATATATATAACTTATGTTTATATTACAACTTGTTACATAGTCCTACTATTTCCGCTTACTCTCATAATGTTTTCCAAAGAGTTCGGCTTCGATATTTGAAAATGGTATCAGTTCTGCAAAATGAAATAATGGATGGCATCACTTAAGTTTTCAATACGTAAATGCATTTTTAAAGAATAGATGCTATCTAAATTGTGAAATGAGTTCCTTGTTAAAGAAAACGCCGAAATGCATCACTTTAGTCCCTCATATGTGACCATAAGCCCTGTGATGTTCCGAGGCCGGAGGCACCACATGAGGTGTTTGGGCGTTGGTGCAGCTGACGAGGGTGACCCCGGTCCTACGTATCCCATCAGAGGGGAATCAAGCCACACGTAGTTCTTAGGTTTAGAGAGACGTACCTTTGCCCCTAGGGAGAGGGGGATATATATAGGAGAGTTGGTTGCCCTAATGGGCTTGCTTGTGGCCCAAGTAGGGCCAGCCTGTACTGAGCTATGAGTAGGTGAGCTGTCCTTGTGGATAAGGTGAGACACGTCATCCTGCTCTTGGTGTCGGACTGTTTGGGTGGTGTCGGACAAGGAGGTCGGACCTTGGTAGGAAGATGAGGTCGGCCCGTGCCTGATGTCTGTTCGGCCGTTGAGCTTTGAGCTCGGCCAAGCATACAGGGTGCTTCCTGAAGGGTCCTTAGGTCCTAAGTGAGGGCTACGTGGAGCTCGGCTAGGCCGAGTCCACCACATAATCCCCCCAGCTTGGTCAAGGCTATTTGAGCCTTGCTCCGAGGTCTTGGTTCAGGTCCTTTTCCCAAGTCCACCACATAAGCCCCCCAGCTCGGCGAGACTTTGTGAGTCTCGAGCCGAGTTAGGAGAAAGAAGGCATAGCACTAAGCATCATAGCACTAAGTACCCCCCACCTTCTAGGAAGGGTTTGAGTAATAGTCCACAATCATGTGCTCAAGGCTAGCGAAGGATAGCAAGGCGGGTTAGGAGAAGTCGATCCGCCACATAAGCCCCCCAGCTCGGGAAGAGTCGTAAAGACTGCCGAGTTGAGGTCATCTCGAACAGAGTTCCCGGGGGATCCGCCACCAGCTCGGTTAGGAACATCTCGAACCGAGTTCGCTCGGTGAGGAACATCTCGAACCGAGTCCGCTCGGTGAGGAACATCTCGAACCGAGTTCGCTCGGGGGGATCCGCCACCAGCTCGGTGAGACTCATCGGGTCTTGAACCGAGCTCACGCGGGGGAGTTCCGAAATGGATGAAGGTGGGGTCCACTTGTGGCCTCGCCGAACTGGCTGGCTAAACGCGAGATCGTGAGAAAGTGTGTAGGAACATGATCCGGAGCGAAATGAAATGGATTAGAGTGAGTCCTCAATGAGAGAGGTGGATGCCGAATTCGGAGACGTTGTGACATCCCATGCAAGGAGATAAAATCGGGAGTCATCTAGTGTCGATATATAGGTCGACTTCGCATCCTTTCAATTGCATCATATGCCCCCCACTCGGTAAAGCCCGAAAGGGCTTGTGCCGAGGACAGTGATCTTTCAGTGCAAGTTATTTTGGTTAAACTTGTTGCACATAGTATGTGGTTGTCTAGACCTTTAACTTCGGAGGACTTCCCCTGACCAGTGCAGTAACTTATAAGTTTTCCTCTGAAAAAAGGTACTGTATATAAGTGAATGCGGTAGGGATCTCGGATCCAGTCACCATCGCCAAGGTGGGTATCCTCGGCCCCAATGTGAAAGAGGTTGCTGAATGAAGTTATGTGAGAACATTTCACAGCAAGCTGTACTTTATCGGGTGTCCCTTGTACACTGAGCTTATGAGCCGATCTCATTTATAAGATGTTGACTGTACATAAGCGCTATGCAACATTTAGGTGGCTAGTGCTAAATGGGAAGCTAGTACGTACGCAAATGTCTGTAGCACTGGTACCGACTTGTATGCGTGAATGCATGTAAGTGCGGTGACAGGGGGGACTGTTCTACCACAAAGGTAGGGTCGAGATGATAACAGCTCGGTAGAAACATGAATCAAAGGGAATAATAGCAGCTCGGCAGATTAGATATAAACATGAAATTAGAGAGAATAATAGCAGCTCGGCAGATCAGATATAAACATGAAATAAAGAGAATAATAGTAGCTCGGCCTCCCTTTTCGATAAACCGCGCAATTTGAAAGAGAGAATCTCCGAGCTCAGAAATAAGCATGAACTAAGAAATAATATATGCCTTTGGAATTGTTCACCTTCGAGAAGCCGCGGTGGTCCGAGATGAGAATAGAGATCGTAAGATGGCTTCGTTCAAAATAAAGACAATCGTAGCACCTCGGCCTTCCTTTTTTCGACCATGATTCTCCTGAATCTTACATTACATGTAAAATAATGATAATCAGTGATCGGCATTAATTTTGACACTTTATGATAATTCATGATAATTAAATAACAACAATGAAAACTGTTGGCAGGCGAGAATAAGACACCGACATAAGAGCAAGATGATTTGAGCAGGTCATACGGGACATATATGAAAGCGGCAAATACTGAAATTTAAGATATTGTTCAACCAAACAGCATTGTCCACAAAAAGATGCATAATTTCAGGTATATCACATTCAACAATAGACGACAGTTATAAACATGGCAGCAAACCAGATGAGAGCATTAAAACATGAAACACGATAACCGGAGAGGCAATGTACATCAAATATTATCATACTATCACAACAGGAGAGGCAGAGATTTAAGGACATTTTAACAGCAAGAAGATCAGATAAGCAATTTGTTCAACAGTACATCACGTAGCAACATGTAGAATATCAAATAATAAGCACCAAGTAAAGAAACTATAAGGAAGCAAGTATTAAAAGCATATGTCAGAAATAGTGCACCAGGTAAACCAATATCAAGAAGCATGCAAAGTAAACACATAGAAAGGCGATGAGATAGGAAAATAATATGGGAACTAGGATTTCTTCCCTGATTCAGGTGAGGAGAGGAGTGTCGGATTGAAGAATGTCGAATTGAAGTATGTCCGATAGAAGAATGTCGGATTGAAGTATGTTGAAGTGAAGCATGTCGGATAGAAGAATTCACTGTGCGAGACACTGTGGTCGACTCGAGTGGGAAACACTGTGCGAATCTTCCGAAATTATGAGATATAAAAAGGATGGCGCTACCGAGGGTCGGCCGGAATCGACACATGTATCCAAAATGGGAACTGAACGCAGGCTTCTCTGTGCTCGGCCCACGAGCTCAAAGGAGAAACTCGACACGGAGTCCTTGTCATCGTCAATTGATTCCGAATAAAATAATTATGCTTTCGGTTCATATCACTCGGAAAACTCTTTGTCCATAGATGAGAACTTCGAAATGGGTTACTTGGACGAAAAGCATAAGTATCTCGGGCCATCACCCTCAACAAATCGAACCATCATTTTTTTTGTACCTCGCATTGGCCATACAAGAATAATAATTAATGATCGTCGTCCGACAATTTATAATAACAATAATGATAATTATTGGCAGTTGAAGAATATGTACCATCGGAAGAGAATAGTATGATTTGAAAATATTGTTCGTAATAAATGATAGTACGAGAATATGTCAGAACAAATAACGGTGAAAAGCATTAATATGAGGATGTTTGATTGTCGTAAATAATGTAATGATAATAAAATAGTAGCATGTGTAGCAAAAGTGTGCTATCAGTCATATGGATCAATAAATAATATAATGATCATAATGATATTCGGCTAGCCTATTAGAGAGAAAACTACACCTCCCATTTAAGCGAGCAGTAGGAGTTTATGTTTATCATTCTCCACTCTAGATGTCGATTACTTTAGCCCGTGTATTCCTCCTTCTTCTCTTCTTCTTCATCCTCTCTTTTTTTTAGGTACCTGGGCTTGTTGGCCCGTTAGGTCTTAGTAATTTTACTTTGTAGATACCTAGGCTTGTTGACCCGTTAGGTAGTTTTCGTTCCTCTCCTTTTCTTTTTTTTTGTTTGGGCTTGCCGGCCCATTTTCTATTTCCTTAGATGCTGCTGGCTTCTTCTTCCTTTTTTCTTGAATTGGGCCATTGGCCCGTTTTTGCAGTAATTCTTTTTTTGTTGTTGTTGTAGACCCCCCGTTTTTTTTATTTGGGTCGGCTGGCCCGTTAGGGTTTTGGAGGAAACCCTAGACCCAAGAGGTTCAGCAGCTTGGAAAGATTGTGTGAAGGGTGCGGCGGCTGTGATTTTGCAGCGGCGGTGATCATGGAGGAGGGAGATGATGGTGGTGGCGCGAGCACCTCACCTTAGAATAGCTCAGCCGCGAAGGTGCGGTGGCGGTGGCTACACTCGCTTATAGTCCTCTGCTGCTCGAAGTCTCTCTTGTCCAACAGAGCAGCAAACAGTGGCGGCAAGGAGAACTGAACGAAGAAGAACGAAGGAGACGGTGTCGCCGCAGTTGCCGTGACCGAAGGAGACAGCTTCGTCGTGGTCGCCTTTGAGGCGACGGGACCCGCGGTGGTTTCAACAGTTGTAGTTCGAACAACTCGACCAAAACCGCGATGACGGTGCAGGTTTTCATAAAAAACAAATGTATTTCTCCTGAGTCCTGGAGCCGACCATCGATCTAGGATGTCCTCTGGAACATGCAGTATGCTTCTCAAGTCCAGGCAACAACAGCTGATGGGGATCAGAGAACTTGATAACACTCCACTACATCAGTAATAGTGATTCGGGACCGTGACAAGACAGCAATGACGGCGCAGGTGGCTCTCCTATTTGCGTCGAAATCAGAGACGCTGAGGTGAGGGGAGCACGACCGTGGTTGCTGTGGCTCGGATTCGGTCCTAGCCTTGATCTGTGACCTTCGCCGCCATGGAAGTCGATGGCTGCTCCACGTCCACAGAGCGATGATCATGAACCGTGTTGGAACAAGAAGATTAGCCATGTTCGAACCAGAGGAAGGAGATACACCGGCGGCGGAGGCGGTGGCGGCACAGAGTCGCCGATATCTCCGCTGGTCGAAGAGAATGGTGAGTGTGGCGCCAAGGAAGAGACGAACGGTACTGTGTACAACACCGAGAACGACACCGCGAACAGCACCGTGAATGGCGTCGGAAGCCACCACGATGGATGGCCCCTCCCTCATTTTTTTTTCTCTTTTTTTTTATTGGTTTTTGTTGTATTTGAACGTGGATGGGGATCGAAGTTTATCGTCCCCACAGACGGCGCCAATGTGATGTTCCGAGGCCGGAGGCACCACATGAGGTGTTTGGGGGTTGTTGCAGCTGACGAGGGTGACCCCGGTCCTACGTATCCCATCAGAGGGGAATCAAGCCACACGTAGTTCTTAGGTTTAGAGAGACGTACCTTAGCCCCTAGGGAGAGGGGGATATATATAGGAGAGCTGGTTGCCCTAATGGGCTTGCTTGAGGCCCAAGTAGGGCCAGCCTGTACTGAGCTATGAGTAGGTGAGGTGTCCTTGTGGATAAGGTGAGACACGTCATCCTGCTCTTGGTGTAGGACTGTTTGGGTGGTGTCGGACAAGGAGGTCGGACCTTGGTAGGAAGATGAGGTCGGCCCGTGCCTGATGTATGTTCGGCCATTGAGCTTTGAGCTCGGCCAAGCATGGTGTCGGACAAGGAGGTCGGACCTTGGTAGGAAGATGAGGTTAGCCCGTGCCCGATGTCTGTTCGGCCGTTGAGCTTTGAGCTCGGCCAAGCATACAGGGAGCTTCCTGAAGGGTCCTTAGGTCCTAAGTGAGGGCTACGTTGAGCTCGGCTAGGCCGAGTCCACCACAAGCCCATAGCGCAGGTCTATTATGACGACTAGAAACCAAAATCATACTAACATGATATTAGAGAGAATCACCGCTATGTTGAAGTCTATGCAACAACGACAACAACAGCAATCTCAGCAACCACCATAACCAGTTAATCCACCTCATCAATGTAATGTTGGTAATGCCGAGGCTAAGATTTTGGCGGATTTTAGAAGTTGTAATCCACCTAAGTTCGAAGGAGGATTTAAGCCTGAGGAGGCTAATAAGTGGATTCATACTATGGATAAAATCTTCAGAACATTAGACTACACCGAGGCTCAGAAGGTGGCATATGCGGTTTATATGTTAGAAGACAAGGCTGAGAACTGGTGGAATCACAAAGTTCACCTGCATTATGAAGGAAGGGATGTTAACTGGGGTGTGTTTATGAAGAAGTTTCTCAATAAATACTTCCCAGAAGATTTGAGGAGGAAGAAGGAAGTTATGTTTTTGCAGTTAAAACAAAGAGACATGAGTGTGGGTGAGTACGCAACTAAGTTCGAGGAACTGATGAAGTACTCTCCATACTATCAAAACAATCCATATGAGAGAAGCAAATGCATCAAGTTTGAAGGTGGCTTGAGACCTAAACTGAAGTCTGTTTTTAGTTATCAGAAGATTCAAAGTTTTCCTACGTTGGTAGATATGTGTCGGATGTATGAGGATGACAAGAAGGCTGAGGTATTAGCTGATCAGGCAAAGAGTAACTAGCAGAGTTATGGACCACAAAGAAGGAAAGGATTAGATCATCGGAATAATGGTCCATTTTTTGACCAGAACCGAGGCAAAGGAAGAGTTGAAGTTAAGGATGGGGTCAAGTCTCGCAGTAATGCTCCTTACTGTGAGAAGTGCAAGCATCATCATTATGGAAGAATCTGATGGGCAACAAGTAATTGCTTCAACTGTGGGAAGCAGGGTCATGTTGCACGTTGCTGCAGAGAATCTGTGAAAAGTAACCTCATCGGATTTGCTAGCAAACCAATGACTCAAGGCAAAGTGTTTACCCTGAGTAGAGTAGAAGCTAACCAATCTCCTGATCTCGTGCAAGGTAACCATTTACTCAAAAACCAACTTTGCATGATTGTGTTCGATTCGGGAGTTACCCATTCTTTTGTTTATTGTAAATGTGTGAATAAGTTGAAGTCGGATTCACCTAATTGTTTTAAAATTAGAGACCCTATGAAATTACCCAAATTTGCTTCTAAGGTCTGTTTAGATTGTAGTGTTGAGATATTTGATTGCGACACTAAGTTAAATCTGATTTATTTTCTTTTGTCACAATTGGATGTGATCTTGAGTGTGATCGAATTGAGTGAAGAACTTAATGATCATTGATTGTGATAGAAAGACAATTTTATGCAAAACCCTTGAACCCAAAGGATATAGGTGTTGGTTTTCTACCACCTGGAAAGAAGAAGTTTCCGGCGTGGGTAAGAATAGGTAAGAGTAATAAGGATAATGGAAAATACAGGAAATTCATGAAGAGGATGACCGAACCTAGATTTATGGGAAAATTGATCAAATGAGGACTCTACTGGACAAACGAGGAAGAATGATTAAGAGAATTTGGAAGGTAACTTTTGAATTAAGTGCACAAGAAGGGATGAACAAAAAGGTATTACATACTATTGATGAAGCGAAGACATGGTGAAACCATGTAAGGTAGATGTTAGAAGCAGAGGATTGACACATCACCTGGGAGTTGCTCAAGGATAGAGGTTGAATTGTTGGAAATAAAACAAGGAAGTGTGAACCTCGGGGAAGGCATTGCTATGTTCAATAGGTTGAGAAGATATGTTTCATGACAACCTTGATGGGAGATCCAAGTATGCGAAGTTCAGAATGGATTGTATCCGAATCTTAAGCCAGTTACCAACTATCAAGGAATAAGGAATTTCCCGGTATTGGTAGGCCTGTGTGGAATTTATAAGAACGATGGATAGCACAGGAAGTTTACAAGGCAAAGCGTTTGAACTTGGTATAAGAGGGACATGGACAGGGAATGACTCAACTAGAAGAAAATGGAAAAATGGATAAGTAAACTACTTATGGAAGAATGACCCGAATTTTATGCATAAGGAGTTAAAGGAAACCTCAACTGCATGAAAATAACTGAATAGTCGATGGAAAGGAATCACTTGTCAACGTTAAGGTGGGAGGTGTGAGGCATCTCATCAGGGATTAAGTAGTTATGTACTGGAAAAGGATATTCAGTTTCAGCCGCAAGTAGCTGAGGTTTTATTCGCCGGATTGTTCGGAGATGAAATGCAGAAAGAGAAGGGTCAACCAGCTAATCAAGCATGGAAGAGTTTTTCATCCTGCAAGGATGCGAGTTAGATCCGGATATAGGCAGCTTGGGTTTATCCTTTCTCTGATCTGAATTAACGTAGTCAAATATTTTCGATTGCGTTAATTAAATCGTTCTGTAATCTGAAAACCTGAGCAAACCTTTGGCTTAAATTTCTGTGATCAAAACCCTTATCACATTTGAATGTGATAAATTCCTTCGACACTACAGAATAGAAAGTTTAGTTAAGGCTAGAGAGATTAACAACCACCGGGATAGGACAAGCATTTGTCTCCCAAACGGAAGTCTCTCCAGAACTTGACTATCTGACAAAGTCTGCTGGTGACGATAATGTTCCTTATCTTTGAGTTCATCTAACTTAAAGGTAAATCGTATAGTCTTTCTTGAGAAAGATTATATCTGAAAGGAATGATTTTATTACTGATAGTTTAAATATTAGGACAGATCACCCTAATGTTTACAACTGTTAAGGAATGAAGTCGTACGAATATTTCCTTACTCATGCTCGAGTGATCATAGTGCGCAGTGGAAAAAGTTTTTCATCGAAAAAAAAATTTATTGCAAAATGTTTTAATTTAGAATTATGAAGTTGAAACGTGTTTTTCAGAAAAGTTTTTTCTTCGAAAGTGTTTATTAGGAAAGACTAGATAATTATTAAAGTGAGAAAATAAGTATTTTTTCATATTAGTCCTTATTTAGGACCTAGAAGTAATTTTAGAATGATTTTGGAGGGAAAGAAAATAAAATATATATTTTTCAAAAACTGACCAAAATACTCGAGTATTGCTGAGAAGACTCGAGTATTCTGGTCAGAGTTGAACGAGTTAGTGCGTTTTGGTGAGTCACCACCAACGAGTTCACCGTGTTGACACGAAATCAGTCCTTCAACACGTCCCATGGCACGCGTCGATCTGCATGGAAGCTTGAATTCACTATAAAACCTGGTTGATGAAGAATCAAGCTCCATTTGCATGATTGATGCTCTAAAAGCCATACTTAGGGTTTCCGAATTCTCCCATTCGATTCTCCTTGTTAGTTAAGAGTTGAGCTACAAACTATACACCAATACAAATTCCACATCATGAGCTTTGTATAGACACCAAAATTGTGAGCTGAGAACTTGTGTGTTAGAAGATTCGAAGCTCGAAAGTTGGAGCTTAGTTGCTGTCAACAGTTTCTGAAGCTCACTTTGACTTCCGATTTTGGTAAGCTCTTGTGTCCAATCAACCTCAAATTCGTTTTAGATCTTAGTTTATGTTTCAGAGAATGTATTCTAACCAAAACCCCTAATTTTCTTGCATGTTAACCCATTCAAATATTATGATTTTGGACCTCTGCTCGCACTGTCCTGCATGTTGATGGATGAAGTGGTTTTTCGTGTTGTGGAGTATTTCTTTCCAAACTTTCTGTTGATTCACGTCGGAGAGGTAAGGGGAAAGCTTTCTATTCACTAGATAGAGTTTAAATTGCATGAATTTGATTAAAGAGCCACCAAGGGGCTCTAAGGGCTTAGTTTGAATAGGGAAATTGGTTTGGAGACCAACCTGTGCTCTAAAGTTGTTTTGAGCAAGTTTCATATGATGCATGCACGCTGTTTTGAACTTAAATTCACAAGTTTATTGAGTATTTTGCAAATTGGCATGTTGAGTTGTGAAATTTCCATGTTTATGCATAATCCTCTGAATCTTTGCAATTTCTGTAATTTGATATGTTCTAAGTGTTTGCACATGCTTATTATATGTTATATGAACTCTGTTGATCATTGGATTTGATTAGAAATGGTTAGAATTGAAAATGGTATGTTAAAATCAAATTTCCAGTCTGTACTGTCTGTCAAGACTCGAGTACTTGGATCGAGACTTGAGTATTTTGTGACGCACCAGTGTATCCGCTTGCACCAACACTCGAGTATCAAGTCCAGGACTCGAGTATTTCCTGATGAACCACTCGAGTCTTCTGGGTTGATGAACAACTCGAGTATTTCATGAACTACTCGAGTATTTTTAGAAAATCTGAAACTTGACTTTTCTAAAAAAGCATGAATTATTCGAGTAACTTGAAGAACTACTCGAGTAAACTGGAAAGACTGAAGAACTACTCGAGTATTAAGAAGAATACTTGAGTGTTTTTGTCCAGAAACCTAAAAATGCCATTTTTTAATTCTGAATCCTTTTGTTAATATTTAAGTGATGATAATCCAAGTGATCTGGGAATTAAAAGCAATTGATTGATGATGGTATGAAATTAATGGATTAATAATGAGAGATATTATTAATTGAGATATACCAATCAATTCTTTTAAGTTAAGAAATTGCATTCATCCTGGAGTTCGGGCGTTAAATCGTTTTTCATGTTATGATAATATGAGGAGGGCCTCTTGTAGTGTCAAATGTTACTACTTGCTCGATGACACATTAAGGTGGACAATGTGGGCATTATGTGATATACTGTTGAATTGATTTTTCAACGGTGTGATGCACACAAGTGATAAGGTTTACGTTTTGGCGACGTGACGTTCATCAGACATGGTGACGTTGTTTATCACCTCTGTTGTGTATCACTAGTGATAAGGTTTACACTTTGGCGACGTGACGTTCATCATATGTGGTGACGTTGTTTATCACTCCCTTTGTATTTTGTAAAGTGATAGATTTACGTTTTGGTGACGTGACGTTCACCAGATAGTGTGACGTTGTTATCACTTCCGAGCAATTACTTCATACGTTCTGATAACGTATTTGTTGTATTCTAGGAATACACTGTTGTTATGGATGGACGTCTGTGAGGATATTTAGATGGAGAATCTCAAAAAATGAGGAATTTCATACATCATGCCACTCATCCTTAATTAAGTTAAGGTTTGACATTAAAAATAAGTGTGAACATCTTATTTGCATTGAGTGTTTTCTAAGTGTTAACTGTGGTTGTTAATTGATTTGAGGTTATCTATGCATAATTATGTTGCTTAAAAATTTATTTTCTATCCATTATGTGTATAGAATTGCTTATCCCTGTGCCCTTGTAGGTGATGTCGCGATACATCGCTTGCATCGAGATCCGCCCACTTCTTAGTAGCATATGGATCTACGAGGATCACCAGGTGGTGTATGAGGGGGAGGTAGAGATTACCTTCTATCACCCTAACCCATTGATTCGGTTCCGTCCTCGTAGGTTTAGGATTCCCATCATACACACTATGCATGTACCACCCTTTTATACTTACCATGGACCACCTCCTACTCGACCAGCTTCCTCATATCACAGTTTTCGATTCCAACCTACCCGCTCACACCCTTTTTCTTCTAGAGTCATTCGAGAGGAGACTTTCCCAGTTTTCCGAGGAGTCCTATTAGGGTCATGCATTCACCAGACCCTGTACCCAGTGGTAGGGTACCTATTCCTTCGGATGAGATTGAGAAGGATCCTGTCGAGGACGAGAGCGGAGGTGGGCCTGTCGTGCATTCTACCGGGAGTCAGTGGAGGGACGATGATCCTTAGGTATGTGCATAAGGTTGATGATGAGGATCAGGGATCCGGTGTTATTGCTGCTGTGGAGGAGATGCTGCTGATGGTTGATGATGACTGCTGCTATTGGGAGACTTTTACTACTACTACTGCCGCTGCTTATGTTTTGTGACCAGCTCTGGAGTCTTATATTTTGATATATATATATATATATATCTATATTGTAGATATACTTTTTGAGAACTCTAAAGTGATGGTCTACTTTTGATATAGATCTTGTGTTATGGACTTGTACTTGGATTTGGAGACTCATTTACATGGACTATGTATCTCATAACTCTTATATATATATATATAACTTATGTTTATATTACAACTTGTTACATAGTCCTACTATTTCTGCTTACTCTGATAATGGTTTCCAAAGAGTTCGGCTTCGATATTTGAAAATGGTATCAGTTCTGCAAAATGAAATAATGGATGACATCACTTAAGTTTTCTATACATAAATGCATTTTTAAAGAATAGATGCTATCTAAATTGTGAAATGAGTTCCTTGTTAAAGAAAACGCCGAATTTAATATTTAAAGTGCTACGAAATCTAATCTTCAAAAGATCCCATATTTTGATTTGTGCACCCGCTTCTTTAGAAAATAAAAAGGAAAAATTTAACCTTATATTTTCTATCTTTAAAACAAGTCCATATCCATCTGAGTAATTATTAATTTATTACTCTAATTACTATTATTATATTGAGGGTGTCACAGATCTCATATTATTATTATTTTGGCCTTGTTGGCTCTGGATGAAATGAATATATATGATTTGCACAAGTTGCAGGAAAACTAAAATTTTGGATTATTCAATAAACAAAGGAAACTCTGTTCGATTTGACAGAGATTTTAGAAATAAAATAGTTTTAAAAAGGAATTTTTAATTAATATTTTACATTATGGGGTAATTATGGGTAAATATTATAATGGTGTTACATTTATGGTATCAGAGCAGTTTCCCTCGGCCTTTGGAGTGTGAACTCATTACTCCAAATGGTTACTGACCAAGCGAGTAACCAAAGTGTAGAATTAAGTGTCTAAGTTAGTTAGTAGTAAGTATATATGTATAGATATATACATTATTGATTAAGTACTCAATCTTTAACTGGTTGTTCCCTCCATGACTTAACAGTATGGTTGGGCGACGTGCCGAGAATGATCGGATGGCTGCTATTTTGGAGAACCTGATTCAGATGAACCAGAATCAGGCAGCAAATATAGCACAACTTCAGCAGAATCAGGCACATATGCAACAGAATCAAGCTGAAAACATAGCAGCGGCTGCAGCAACAGCCCTCCAGCCTCCACCACCGGCTCCAGTTGAGATTGACTGGATGTCCAGGTTTAGAAAGAGCGAACCACCAAGGTTTGAGGGAGGATGTAATCCTGATGGAGCTCAACTCTGGCTCCAAGAAGTAGAAAAGATTCTCCGTTCCTTGCAACCACCTGCCGATCAGAGAGTTTGGTTGGCTAAATTCATGTTGACTGGAGAAGTTGAACATTGGTGGGAGCACCATAGAAGGGGTTTAGAGGCAGCTGGCCAAGCAGTTACTTGGGATCTATTCAAGATTCGCTTCCTGGGAAAGTATTTTCCGAAAGACGTGAGGAGGGAAAAGGAGCTGTTGTTTCTAAAGCTTGAACAAGGGAGCTTGAGCGTCGGCGAGTATGCGGCGTAGTTTGAAGATTTAATCCAGTACTCCAGTGGCTACAAGGATGCAGAAGAGCGAGAAAAGTGTATCAAGTTTGAGTCCGATCTCCGGGAGGATATTCGACTTGCTTTCGAGTATCAAAACATTGCAGATCTCTCTCATCTCATCAATATGACAAGTACTTATGAGAAGGGGCTCAAGAGAAAGGTGGAGGCGGATCAAAACAGAGCAGCCCAGAGATCAGTGGGACCCCTCAGAGGGAAGGGTCCGGTGCTGAGGACAGGACCATATTCTAAGGCAAAAGTTGTAGTGTCTGGGGGAGCAAGTCAACCAGCGATTGTGTATGATCTTATTCCCGCTTGTCAACATTGTGGGAGGCGACATAGGGGATTGTGTAGGAGTCTTGATCCTCGCAAGAGGGAAGGACTTTGCTTTCATTGTGGTCAACCGGGAGACTTTGCTGTTAATTGTCCCAAGAGTCCCTTAAAGAAAGAAGTTAATGTGGCCAAAGTGCAGAAATCAGGAACGAGTCAGCCACTGTAGAGGGGCAAGGTGTACACCATGGATGGTGAAGAAGTGACTGATGATGATGAGCTTATCCGAGGTACATGTTATGTCAATGATGTTTCTTGTGGAGTTCTGTTTGATTGTGGAGCAACACATTCGTTTATTTCTATTGATTGCATGAAGAAGCTAGGACTTTCTTGTGTAGAAATGCCTTATAAGCTTTCCGTTTCAACTCCTAGAAAATTCTTCTGCAATCACATCCCAAATGTGCCTGAATTGTTCTCTTTGAGTGTTAGATCGGGAGTTCAAAGTGAATCTGATCTGTTTGCCGTTGACTCGGTTAGACATTATTCATTGCATGGATTAGATGTCTCACCACCGTGTCTTGATTGACTGCCATCAAAAAGCTGTTATTTTCATTGATTCTTCTTTAGCTGCTATGGAAATAGATGAGGTGACGGATGTAAGCCAGATTCCAATAGTCTGTGAATTTCCGGAAGTCTTTTCTGCAGAGATTCCCGGATTGCCTCCAAAAAGAGAAGTAGAGTTTAGAATTGATCTAAAACCTGGTACTGGCCCAATTTCTATAGCACCGTACAGAATGGCGCCTCCTGAATTAGAGGAATTGAAGAAGCAATTAAAGGAGTTGTTGGCCAAGAAGTTGATTAGTCCTAGTGTATCGCCCTGGGGAGCTCCGATTATTTTTGTTAAGAAGAAGGACGGTAGTCTCTGGATGTGCACAGGCTACAGGCAGTTGAATGCTGTGACAGTGAAAAATAAGTACCCACTCCCTCGCATTGATGATTTGCTTGACCAACTGATTTGGGTCCAATATATGATGTTTTGAACATGATTTAGACTCCCTTTTACTATGCATATGGCTTGTTTCTCTTGTAAATTTAGGATTTTTTGTATAGCTGTTAGAAAGTTAGGTAATTTAGAATCCTTTGAACATTTTGATCCGTTTTAGGTTTGTTTCAGGTACTTTTGGGGCTTAAATGAAGAAAATAAATATGGAGCATGAAAGAGGATGAAAAGAATTTGAAAATGGCGCAAGAACGAAGCGAAATGGAGCCGGAATCAGTGCCACACACCCAGGCGTGGAGCTCCCCACGTCTAGGCGAGTCTACAGCAAGAAAATGCACCCATCAGACACCTGGAACGCCCAAGCGTGAGGCCCTGGGCGCCCAGGCGCGCAAAGTGCGAGAAAGTGACATTGTTCGCTGTTTTGACTATAACTTGAGCTACATTTATCCAAATGAGGCGATCTTGGTATCATTTTAAAGCTAAGGAAACGATCCAAAACTTTGCCAGAAATAGTCTTGCTCAAATGCGTCCATCTTTGGGGTCAAAATCAGTGCCGAAGTTGATGTCAGATACGAGAAAGCCCAATTGGGCCACTTCCTTATCAGTTTTTCTCCAATTCAATTAGGATTAGTTTTATCTCTTAAATATAATTTTTTAGAATTAGGTTAGCAGTCATTAGAGAGAGAGAGAGAGGGATATTACATAATTTTAGAGAGTTTTAGAAGAGGAGAAGATCAAGGATTGGAAGATCCAAGGCTTTTCCATGGTAATCATGCATTCTTCTATTACTTTTGTTCTTATTGATTTTATGAATTGATGTTTTTCCGTTTCTAAATCATGTGTTTCATTGCGTTTTATTTCCAATTCATAAATTTGGCCAATTTATGTCTTGTTTTGGATCTCTAATTCTTCAATTGAGAGATAGGAATTAGAATAGGTCATGCCTTCAAACAATATAGTTATTCAACAAGTAGGGATACAATTGGGTAATTATAGAACATGATTAATTTCCTGTTCTTAATTAAGATTATTCAATAGTTTAATCTCTTAAGGAATTAAGGATTATCAAATTGAATAAGAAACGATAATTATACAAGAGGGATCTAATAGTTACCAATTTAGGAATTTGTTCATGATTTAGGGAAAAACAGAGATTCATGATAAATAAACAACGCCTACAATGAAACCATGTTCCTAACATCTTTCTCAAATCGCTCACAACTTCTATTTATTTTCTGTTTTTATTCAATCTTAATTAATTAGTTAGAAACTTATAGATTTTGCTTTTAACTACTCTTTGGTGAGAATTAATTGAACAATTTGCAATCCCTGAGGGAAGATATCTAGTCTTATTGACTATATTACTATCCGATCTAGTATACTTGCTAGAGAGTGAACAAGTTTTTGGCGCCATTGCCGGGGATTGAAATTCGTTTCAATTAGTTTTCGGTACTTAGTAGTAGTTTTAGGTGAAATTTATATTTTTTAGTTAGTTTCTTGTCTCAACATGTGCTACATAATTTCTCTTCTGTTTTTGTTTTGTGCAAGAATTTTTATTAATTTAAGTGCAAAGAGGAGAAAAATTCAGCACTAGAAGAGGGGAAAGACCAACATTGAAAATGGCTGGAGGAGGAGGATCTCACGGATCCTATCCGCCTCCTCCTCCCAGGAAGACCTTGGCAGAATATGCAACTGTGGACCCGGACTTCCTTGCTTATAGCATAGTCCGGCCAGTCATCACTGCAACTGCATTCGCAATTGATCCACAGTACATCCACTTCATCATGCAGGATCAGTTCAGTGGTGCGGCGAATCAAGACCCCAGGGACCATATCGCCAACTTCCTGGGCATGCTCGGCTTCTTCAAGATCGAGGGTGCTACGGACGAGGCCATCAGAATGAGGATGTTCCTGTTGGAAGTCAAGCTAGTTGGAAGACATGCTTCAAACTCTCTATGGACTTCAAGTTTATTTCAAGATAATGTTTTGATGATAACAAGCCAACTCAAGTTCAAGCTCACAAGTGCAAGTGTCATTCAAGATTGAAGACTCAAGCAAGGCATAGATTAGAAACCTTCTCCTTAGATCAATTGTAAGGTAATGAAGTTTTTATTTCTTTAAGAGTTACAAAAGCCAATAAGTTTTTCATTTTAAGAGAGAAGAAGAAAAACGTGTTTTTGCATGAAAAAGTGTTTTCTGCATTTAACCTTAGTGAAAATAATTGATGTTACAAAACCCTGTATATTTGTATGTTTGCAAGAGAGAGTAATCGATTATCTTCTCAAGTAATCGATTAACTTTGTTGCATCATAGAAAAATCAGAGAGGTTGTAATCGATTAAATGAATCTTGTTAATCAATTACTTTCTTATGAGAGTAATCGATTACATGGGTCAAGTAATCGATTATAATTGTTGCATCATATATTTTTCAGAGGCTTAGTAATCGATTACAAGCTCTGTAGTAATCGATTACATGATGTTGCATCATATGCATATCAGAGGCTCAGTAATCGATTAACTTACTAGTGTAATCGATTATAATGAGTTGCATCATACATTGAACAGGAGTGGTGTAATCGATTAACTATTCTTGGTCTAATCGATTACATGGTTTTCAAATGAATTTAAGAATTTCTATTTTTGAAGGAATAATCGATTACCTTCAAAAAGTAATCGATTACTTCATGTTTTATTGAAAAACGTGTCAGAATCATTTTGATTATTTCCTGATTTGTTTTTATATAAAAGATTCTGATTTATTTTATAAAATTCGAAAATGATTTTAAATTTGAATTATTTCCTTTTTGGTTTTAAGAATCAAATCTTTATTTTATTTCGTAAATCATTTTGATTTAGTTTTGATATTAAAACTTATTTCAAATCTTATTTTATTTTATTTTGATTTTGTTTTACTGATTCAAAATCCTTTTTGATTCTAAAAGGTTTTCTATTTTAAAATAAAAGTCCCTCCAACATGTAGAGTTAATCAGATCATTCATTCATTAATCTTTTTCTAAGCTTCACGTTTCTCTCTTCTTCTTCTTCTCAAATCTTCTACTTTTCACGTTCATATTTTTGAAGAACAAAAATCCTTACTGGCTGAGTGACTTCTAGAGAAACAACTACTTCATTATCATAGAACTTATTGTAGAATCCGTGTTTTGAGAACACATTATACTTGTTGTAATCACTCTCATTAATTTGTTCTAAACCTTAGTGGTTAGGGAGAGAATCCCTTAGTGGACGTTTGATACGTCGTAGGGCGAGGAACCCTGCTGTGTGATTGAGGCCCCTAGCGAACGGAGGTTCCTAGTAGTGTGCGGGGTGCTCTTGGTTGTAATAGGGTGCGGCTCTATTGCTTGGTATAAGAACTCTCAGGCGGATCGCTTGGGGACTGGATTAGGCCTTTCGACGGAAAGGCTGAACCAGTATAAAATTCACCGGTGCAAGCTTTTCTATCCCTATCTCTTTTAATTTCCGCATATTTCATTTTTACGTTTCCGCGCTACTCGTTTATTATTATCTATCGTTTTTGCGATCCGTTTCAAACGCTTAATCTCTCCATCTCAAATCAATTTTTTAATTTGTAACGGTTTTTACAATACATTAATAAAACTCGATTCACCCCCCTGTAACACCCCGATTTGGCAACTTGAAAACCACAACTGTTTATAGTGAAATTTTGGGCCAATTTTTTTTTTTTAAAAAGCACAAGTGTTACTCAAAGTGAGAACATTCAGGTTTTCAAAACATGTTCACAATTTAAAAATTGTGTTCTCATTTTATGTAACACCCCGCAAATTCCTCGTATTAATTTAAAATACTAAAAGAAAATTATTTTGAGAAAAGTGTTTTGGAAAAGTAGGTTCTTAAATAAATTTCTTAAATTAAGTTTTCAAAATGGTAAACGGTTTTAAAGAAATGATTTTCGTGAAATAATGTTATGGTTTTTGGAAATGATTATGTGTTTAAAATTCTTTTAGTAAGATGGTGAATTTTTCTACAAGAAACTATTTGATGAAAAAGGTGTTTTGATTTCTAAAAATATGTGCTTGGTGTTTTGGTGTCCTTATAATTCTTATGCATGAATGATTTATTTTCTATGTGTGTGTGCATGAACATGTATATACGGTCTTATATGTATGCATGCTTAGGATTGTGCAAAAATTTAATTAGTAAAGAATATATGATGATGCATGAATGCATGAGAGTGAAACATTTAAGTGTGCATGTGAATGAGTATGTGCATGTAAGTGAATATGTGTAGGTATGTGTGTGTGTGTCGTGTGTGAGTGAGTGTAGGAAAGCCTAGAATTTCCTAAGTTGTAACCAAATGAACCAAGATCTAACTAAATCCCTAACCAAACCTTAACTAAAGGAGAAACCCTAATGGAGAAACCCACAAGTCAACAAGCCTAGAATGACCCTAAGCTCTAATGTCTCCCACTTTGTCTCCTTGAGGAATACTAACCTCCACCCATGCAATTTTAGAGGAAACCGAAATTACCCCTCTCTCTAAAGCTCTTGGCCGAATTTCATGAAGGCTAAGATGGGAAATCATGAGTTGCTTATAATAGGTGAAGCCTTAGTTGCTTTCTCCACTTCATTCTCATTTTCACGTCCTTCGTCCAACACCCACCCCAAAACACAAGTCTAAGAGCTCATCTGACTCTTAGACTAAGAAATAGAAATTAGAAGAAAAAGAAAAAGAGGAACCGTGAGGATTAGAGAGGAAGAAGGAGAGGAAATCAAAACCAAGACCTAAAGTTTTTCTTGAAGATCCAAGCCTATAGGAGTTAGAAGACCTTGATTTGGTGGGTACTTCGAATGAGCATGAAGAAAATTGTAATAGTTTAGATTTCCTCTTTGATTTCGTAAATTTCCTTTCTTTTCTTCTTTTGCATGTCCTATTTACGTTTGATCATGAACTTCTAAGGCTCAAAGAAACTTATAAACTTCTAACTAACGGACTTCATAACTTGATTAAGGTCTTCATGAAAGATCTTAAAGTTTTCAACACAAATCTTAAAGATCTAAAAAGTTTTGAGATTTTTGTAAATTTTAAAGTGTATCTCTTTGCATATTAATTCTTTCTTCTTAAAACCGTGGACTATGGGGTGTTTATGAGTTTATTTAAGGAATCAATGAAAGATCTAAACTTATTTAATGGTAATATTGGAATCTTGGGTATTGCATGTTAATTTGATGATGATCTTGATGCTTTATGTACATGCATGTCTTATTTGTACTTTGATCTTGAATTCTTAAGAGTAAATGAACTTGTACAACACTAGATCCTAAACTAGGTAATTCAGCCATGAGTAGAAAATTAGGTTTTGATGCTTTTTAATTTAATTCAAGTCATTGCATGTTGATCCTATGACTAGAAGAATTGATTTGAGTGGTTGAAAATGTTGGATTTCTACTTGATCTTAATAAAGTCTTGATTTTTGGTCTTAATCTTTAATTTGTTTGATCTTTGATGCATGCATGTTGTTTTTGAACCAAAAGAATTAGCCTTCCTTCATTTCATGTCACGGTTTTACAAAGAACCTAGGGAAATAAACTTTTGAAGAATGATTTTTAACTTGATTCTTGTTTTGTGTTCTTGCATGTTAAATATTTGAAGTTTAATCTTGATTTGTAATGGTGAGGTTTCGGTCTAGGCTTAGAAATCAAGAAATCATGTTTTGATTTTCATAAGAGACACATGCATGAAAAATTAAAATGAAAACTTGACTTAAGGAAATGATATTTTTAGAGTTTTGTGTGAAAAGGGTACATGGTTTGATTCATGACTTTTGCATGTTGAAAAAGTGAATCAAAAACTTTATTTTTGTCAAAGTGAGGTTCGGCCATGCATGTTAGCTAGACTAGGAACCTTTTTCAATGAAGTGACATAAAAGCAATAAATATGTTTTGTGAAATTATACTAAAATAAATTGTTTGAAACTGTGTGATTTCTATTCGGTTTTTGATTTAAAAATAAAAGGAATTAAATGAACTAAATGATTTGGAAAATAGTTTTATGTTTAAATGGATATATGTGAGTACTATGTGTATTCGGTAGAGAGTAAAAGAAAATAGAAATTAAGTCCCTAAAATACATCAAGTTGATTTATGTGATTTAAATTTGTAATTTTTAACTTGTTTCTTTGATTTCATTCGGCCATATAGGATAGTTAAGCCTAGGAGATTTAGTTGCATGAAAATGAAATTGCATAGTAATTTTTGAAAGAAAATAAGTGGTATAAAGTAAGGAAACAAATGTACTTGAGTTATATTTTAGACTCAATTCGGTTTGTGAGTGTATGCATGTTTGAGTGTTTTGTTTTATGAAAATAAATGCCTTGGGAATTCAATGTAGTTATTCTTCATGCTAACTGATGTTTGAAAAACGAATGACTTATATGATTTAATTTATCAAGTGTTGTTTGTTGTGATGGTGTGTTAAGTTGATATGTGGAAAATAATTGAGTTTGAAATTATTTGATTTTAAAATGATTTAATTTATTTGAAACTGTTGGATTGTGTTTATGGCTGTCCTAAACTTGTTTTATAACAAAAGCTTGAATCTTAAAGTAATTGTTTTAAGCTAAAGAATTTGTTTAAAGCGAAAAGTACTTTTACGGTGTTTTCAAGTCTTATTTAAGTGAATTTTGTGAAAACAATTCTTTGTTGTCCCGAAGTATTTAAAGTTATGTCTTAACCTTAAAAATGTGTTCAAGCGATTTAAAACACAATTCTCAAGTGATATTTGTAACAGCCCGGTTTTCGTAACAAAAAATAATTAACTTTGACTTATTTAAAGTTGCAAAAATGAGGCCAATTTTTTTTTTTTGGACATCGTGGAAGAGTTTGAAATCGTTATAAAAAGGGTCATAATGCTCTTCCACACTTTCGTTCGAAAACTGAGTTGTTACTAAAATTGTTCCTTTCATAAAACATTTGCTTCCATAAAGGAACTTGGTTCAAAATCATCTTGACAATTCTCAAAATCTTTCATGAATTAACTTTGAATAAAAGTAAGCTCCACAAGTCAACTTAAAACTTAGCTCGATTACATAAATGGCTCATGGCTTCGGTAATCCTTGAATCAAACAATCACCACAATCTAAACTAGTCACACTAATCTTAAACTATCTCCTTAAGAACTATGGGGTGAAGGTCCTCTTTCTTTTCTTGCGTCCTCTCTTTGCTCTAGAAGGTGTTGCCCTCCTTGTTGTGATTCCCTCCTTGCTAGTAGATTCCAGCTCTGCTCCATTAAGAGTGGTGGAGTTCCTCCGAGCCTCATACCGAATCTCCTCTTGTAGTTTCTGTAGCCTCGTACGGTGACTTCCATTCAATACTCCATCTGCCCGTTGAGATACCAGCAGCACCGATATGCCAACGAACAAGAGAGAAAAAGCTATCCGAACGACGAATCGTCGACGGTATGGGATTACGATAGGTAAAATAATAGGACCACACAAACATACAATACAAAATGCAAACACACAACACTCAAGCATATCCTTAACATTATCATCATCATCATTATTATTCTCGTTTTCTTTTCCACTTATCCTAATTTCTCAAAAACCTTCTTCCCTTCTCATATTCATTCCTTTTTTTTTATAATCACATTTCTCTTTTCATTCCGTCTTATCCATTCACACTCTTTTATGATGGGGAAAGCTTTCGGATATCATCAAAGTATTCGTTTCGTTCTCGACTATCACTCACGTCTACATCTCCTCGGTCATCCACCCAACCTAGTCGGAAGCAAACAGGAGTACAGGACCTTTACCGTGCGGGCACGACAGCTGTCAACACAAATGGTCCCAGACCAGGAGGACTCAGCCTCAATCAATAATCACAATAAACATGGCTCACTGCCTCGCAGTGGCAAACAAAATGCCCCACTCCAGTCCCTCTCACTGTTCTCGATTTACAATTTAGGGGGCGACAGTATGTTTCTAGTGGGCCCGGAGAACTTGCCACGGCATTAGACCCAGTCCCCACCACGTTAGTGCGCCACTTGTGGAGTTCGTTATGCCTAGAAACATACTCTAGACTTCTTGACGTTTCACCGTCATCGTCCTCCCCTAATGCAATCTTGTCCTAAGTATCCGCAGATACCTATCGTTTCTTCCTCTCCACTACTTCGCACTCTCATACCTCACCGCGCATGTCTTTTAAAGTCTTTTAATCTTTTAATTAATCCTAAGGTCGGCCCATCCTTCATACAACTATTCAATGAGTCCCGACCACTAACTTTGCACAGTCTTTTTCTTACATAGCACAGAGCTGGGATCTCATCACAATTTCCAATCATATTTCTCGAACTTTCTTAACATACTCCAGTTCCCACAATCATCTCATTTCAATCTCCTCCCTCAAAACAATCTTTTCTCAGCTTCCTCAAAATACCATTTCCAAAAACTTCCCCAAAATCTCTTTTCACCAACATTCACAAAATATTGTTTCAAAATAAATTTCCAAAACGTCCTTCCAAAATTTCATCATCAGATTGATTCACAAAATTTTCCTCAAAATTACATTCTTTCACAAATCCATTTCAAAAAGATTATTTCATAAAAACTCTTCTGAAAACATTGTTTTACAAACTTCTTTGACAACCTCATTTCAAAACCTTTTCAAAGATTTCGTTTCACAAACCTTTTTAAAGGACTTCTTTTCACAAAATTTTCTTTCGAAAACCTTTTTCCCAAAATCCCCTTTTACAAATATTTTCAAAAATCTTCTTTCACGATCTCTTCGAAATCGGTTTTCAAAAATCATTTCAAAAACCCCTTTTAAAAAAAACTTCACTTCACAAAGCTTTTTCAAAAAGAATACCACTTTGCTGGGCGCTAGTGGAGGAGCAAGCTCAACTCAACACTAGTTCCCAATCTAAAACCATGCTGAGTGTTAATGGAGGAGCTAGCTCAACTCAACATTAATTCTCAGACTAAAACCAAAAACACAAAGGAGCCCAGCTCCTGCTCAAACCACATCTCAATCAAACAACATTACTCTCCCCAGCTCTGGCTCGTTCTCATCAACATTATCATTTAAATTTTTTCCCAATCTCAAATCTTTCCTTCTTTTTCAACACATCTCTTATTCTCACATCTCATAGCATTCTTACTTTCTCTTCTTTTCTTTACTTCTCTCAAATTTCTTATTTCTTTTCCCCATTTCAGGACTTAACAGACGCCCATCAGCATATTACTCATTTTATTAACAGCAATAATTAACATAAGGCATAACAAATACATAAAAGCATACTATCATGCACATCACACAACAATGTGGTCTTCGTCACCTTCGTATAAGTAACCACACAATCAAACAATTGCCACTTATACTACTGACTCTAACCACTTAGTTCCGATCTTTGAGATGATACGGAACTTCCTAATAAATCACCTAACTACCACGGTGTCTTAGGAAAGCTTCTCTCTCACCTGGACTGACGATAATCCACACGATACGCTTCTTGGCTTCCACTGCGACGCCCGTAACTGCTCCCCGATTGTTACTGGAACTCAAATAATTCCTCTTATTAAAATTTGTTCTTATAGAGTTGTTTAGAAAACAAGACACTCTCCTTATTTGAAAACCACTTTGATTTTTAATTCAAAACTAAGTAAATACATTTCTTTAACCATAGAATTAGGAATTTAAAACTCATAACATTCATTTCAAAAACTTGCTTTACCAAAACATGAATACTTTCTTAGCTTTCACGAGACCACGCTTACCTTAAGGTTTTTCTTACAAAAATTATTTACAAGCCGTGAATCTTCAGAAATCATATAAAAATCTTTTCAAAACAATACTTTTCAACTAATCAAATCATTTTATTCATTTTATTTCCTCTAAAGTCGAATTAAATTAAAAGAAAATAAGACCAGAATTTAATCCAAAACCTTTTTTTTTAAATATTAAACACTCAAATCCTTCAAACACACACAAACAATTATAATGTCACAAACCATTCATCATTTATGCACATAAAACAGAAATCAAATACATGCACCTAATTTCCATGCATGGCTGAACCTCAAGATTTATATATATTCAAACACCAATGATTATATGCACCAAAACACACATGAAGATATGACAATGCATTATTCTACTTTTAAGCTTCCTAATCTAGGTAATAATCAAAGAGGAGAACACATTTAACTTAAAATAATGCTAGCATGCTTCAAATCAACATACAAGGAAAGATTAATTCATTTCTTTCATTTTTATGCCAAGACCGAATGGAACAAAAGGGAAAATCGATTTATTTCTTTTATCTCCACACTAGGACAGAATAGAACATAAGGGAAAATTACTCAATGCCATCATCCATCAAATTAACTTGCTTTTATACAAGCGAATTTAAATAACATCACATAAGAAAGCAAAATGGCTTAAGATTTGTCCCTAAACCGAATGGGATTATGAAAAATTTGCTTTTGAGTTTGGAATCAAAAGATGTAAGTCCCATAGGTTTAGAAATCCCTAATCTTAACCATAAAGCACACATGCAACATGAAATGAATTATCTTGATCACTTATATATGCAAAACCGGAAGCTTCAAACAAGGAATTTAGCAACAAAATTTTGTTTCTTAACACATTAAAACCAAGAAGCACATTAAGATTTCTAAACCTTAAACAATTTCATGCATGCACCTAAAATATCTAATTGGAACAACTTCAACATGCAAGTAAATGGAATGATGACCTAGCATGGCTTCCTATCCTCTCTAAACTTGACCGAATGACATCATGTACAAAGGCAAGATTTTACAAATTTATTTTCACATGCGAGGATTCAAATTCAGGATCCAATCATACAAACTTTTCAAAGACATCAACCAGATCATTATCACACACAACATCTTGATTCAATTCTTTCTTGCACAAAAATTATTTCTAAAGCTTGTTAGGTTTATTTTCCTTTGAAAACCGTGACATGCATATAAAGAAAATCAAGGCTTTTGCACTAAAAACCAATCATACGACTCAAGCTTCATGTTTTCTCAAAAATAAAGCATAGATAAAAACATGCAACACAAGATCAAAGCAAAAACATAAGCTTAAATACAAAACTTACACAAAACCGTGAAGAGTAAATTAAAGGTCAAAGTTTTCAAGCATAAATATTTAAGATCAAGCCATAGAATAGCATGCAAGGAAAGATCAAAGCAAAATATAAACTTAAACTCAAATCCTAAGTAAAACCGTGAAGAACAAGTTAGAAATTAAAGCATCCAAGTACACTCATTCAAGATCAAATTATAAAAATGACATGCAAGGCATCAAAACTTCAAGATCACAAGAAAATAAAGACATGCATCACAAAAGAATTAAACTTGAACAAAAGTCCATATAAAGTCCTTTACAAACCAAAATCACCATACTAAACTCTCTTAAATAACTACCTTAGGTCAAAACTCCTAACTTAAGACTTCAAACTTCCAGTCCTTCTCTTCTCCTCCTAAAGATGCCTCGGCCTCCTCCTCTTAGGGTTGTTGGGTGGCTTTTCTCCTTGATTCTTAAAGAAGAACAAGGTTGAGAAGGAAATTAGGGTTGTTTGGGTGAAGAACCTTAGGTTTGAACTCTTGTTTTCTTCCTTCTATCCTACGCTCTCTCTCCTTTTTCTCTCTATAGTCTCAAGAGTTGATGATACTCTTGGGAACTAAGTGTTTAGGTTGATGAAAGAAAATGGAATGGGTTAACCATCACTCACTCCTTCCTACGGCTTTAAGGGCAACACAAGGGTGTGGAAATTTTACTTTTCTACCCTCGGTCCAAAGGCTTGGTTCAAGGGTGATTTGGGCAATCCCAAAGTTTGCATGGCAAGGGTCATGTCATCAAGGGGACAAGGGAGGAGAAAGTCTCCCTTAGGTATCATGAGTCATGCAATCTAGTCCCTCCTATTTCTATTTGAATTTTCTATTTTCTTAATGGGTAAGGAAATCAAACTCACTTGGTCCTCTCATCTCATGGCCGAACAACACCTACACACCTAATTTCATTTTATATTATCATCATGGACACATAGCATGGAATGATGAAATAATGCACTTATTTGATTATGCACACAACATCATGTTTCCTCCTCAAGGCATACGGCATACATACATATACACCATACAATTCATGCATTCATTCATTTAAATTTACTAATTAGATTGCATACATAAATCCTTGCACAAAACACACATGCACAATTTCGAAAATACTAACTTTCAAGAAAATCAAATAAACCAATTCAATTTACAAAAATAAACTTTACTTAATTTTGCAATAAAACCATATTTTCACATTCATCAAAAATCTTCAAAAAGAAATCATTCATTTAAAACCTCAAATCATTTTGATAAAAAGACCAACTCATTTCTCAAATAGAACCGTTTGCCAAAACATTTAGCTGAAAGTCTTTCTTAAATTCTGAAAATTCAATCTTAAATAAAATCTTATTAATTTATTTGAGTCCAGAAAATGCGGGGTGTTACAATATTTGATTTAAGAAAAGCCCGGATTAAAAACGGTGAATTTTTCGGTGTTTTTGAATGTGGATAAGGTGTTGTTCAAGACGGACCAGCAACTAAAGCAAATGATTTAAATTATTTCATGTGATGTTTTCAAATGATTTTTAAGTACTCAAGGTATTAGAAAATGTTAAAGTAGTTTGAAAGAAAACGGTTATGTTTTAAGACTTCCGACGAGGAATGAGAAGTGTTTAAGTTATGAAGAAGATTTTCCTAAAACCAGTTAATAACAAAAGTGTATTCTATACGAGGAAATCTTAAAGACGAGGGATTGGGGCAGCCGGAAACACAAGGATCCGAGGAGACGGTACGCATTACATAGCTGGACCTCAGGTGAGAGAGAAGCTTCCCTAAGACACCGTGGTAGTTAGGTGATTTAGTAGGACGTTCCGTATCATCTCAAAGATCGGAACTAAGTGGTTAGAGTCAGTAGTATAAGTGGCAATTGTGTGATTGTGTGGCCACTTATACGAAGGTGACGAAGACCACATTGTTGTGTGATGCTTGTGTGAAAGATAGCATGCTTTTATACATTTATTCAATTATGCCTTATGTTATTTATTGCTGTTAATGAAAATGAGTAATATGCTGATGGACATCTGTTACGTCCTGAAAATGGATGTGAAATAAATACGATTGTGAAGTACAGACATAATGAAAGAGAAATAAAGAGTATAAATAAAATATGTAATGGAAAAAGAGAAAGGGGTGAAATTGGGGAAGGAATGAGATGATATTGTTGAGAACGAGCCAGAGCTGGGGAGAGTGATGATTGATATGAGATGTGAATTGAGCGGAGCTGGGCTCCTGTGTTTTTGGTTTTAGTCTGAGACTAGTGTTGAGTTGAGCTTGCTCCTCCATTAGCGCTCAGCATAGACGTAATTTTGAAAAGGTTTTCCAAAAGCAGTTTTGAAAAGGTTTTTGAAAAGAAATTTTCAAAAAAAAGATTTTTGAAAGGAAACTTTCGAAGAGATTTTTGAAAAGAGATCGTTTAGGAATGGTGAAAGGAAACTTTTAGAAAGGGGTTTGTGAAAAGAGATTCTTTTGAAAATATTTTGAACAGAGGTTTATAGAAACATTATAAAAAGGTAATTTCAAAGAAGTTTTTGAAAAGAAAGTTTGTGGAAGATGGTTTTGAGGAAAGAGTATGAAAGGAGATTGAGAATGTGAGAAAGTTTGGAAAATGAGATTTGAAATTGTGATGTGATCCCAGCTCTGTGCTAAGCGAGAAATGATGAGAGAAAGACTGTGCAAAGTTAGTGGTCGGGACTCATTGAAGGGTTGCACGAAGGATGGGCCGACCTTAGGTTAATTAAAAGATAAAAGACTTAAAAGACATACGCGGTGAGGTATGAGAGTGTGAAGTAGTGGAGAGGAAGAAACGATAAGTATCTGCGGATACTTAGGACGAGATTGCATTAGGGGAGGACGATGACGGTGAAACGTCAAGAAGTCTAGAGTATGTTTCTGGGCAGAACAAACTCCACATGTGGCGCACTAACGTGGTGGGGACTGGGTCTAATGCCGTGGTAAGTTCTGCGAGCCCACTAGAAACATACTGTCGTCCCCTAGACTGCAAATCGAGAACAGTGAGAGGGACTGGAATGGGGCATTGTGTTTGCCACTGCGAGGCAGTGTGCCATGATTATTATGAATTGATATTATAGAGGCTGGGCCTCCTGGTCAGGGACCATTTATGTGTTGTGATAGCTGTCGTGTCCACGTGGTAAAGGTCCTGTACTCCTTTTGCTTCCGACTAGGTTGGATGGATGACCGAGGAGATGTAGACGTGTGTGATCGCTGAGATTGAAATGAATACTTGATGGTATGCTAACACTCCCCAATCACCAGAGGTTATGAAAATACAGTGGTGAAATGGAAATGAATGAGAAAAGGAAAGAATGTTCATAAGATGTGAAAATAAGAAGGAAATGAAAGAGGATAACAACAATACTAATAATGTAAGATAATAACGATAATGAAGTCAATAATATGTTCGGTTGTGGTATGCTTGTATATTGTATTGTGTGTTTGTTTGGTCCCGGTATCTTGCCTATCGTAATCCCACACCGTCGACGATCCGTCGTTCGGAATGCTTACTCTCTCCTATTCGTTGGCATATCGGTGCTGCTAGTGTCTCAACGGGCAGATGGAGTCACGGATAGAAGTCACCATCCAAGGCTGCAGGAACTACAAAGAAAAGATTCGGTAGGAAGCTCGGAGGAACTCCACCACTCTCAATGGAGTAGAGCCAGAATCTACTAGCAAGAAGAAAATCGCAACAAGGAGGGCAACACCTTCGGGAGCAAAGAGAGGACACAAGAAAACGGAAAGAGGACATTCACCCAATAGTTCTCAAGTGGATAGTTTAAGATTAGTGTGACTAGTTTAGATTGTGGTAATTGTTTGATTTAAGGATTACCTAAGCCATGAACCATTTATGTAATCGAGCTAAGTTTCGATTGGACTTGTGGAGCTTACTTTTATTCAAAGTTAATTTATGAAAAGTTTTTGAGAATTGTCAAGGTGATTTGGAACTAAGACCTTTTATGAAAGCGATGTTTTATGAAAGAACAGTTTTAGTAATAACTCGGTTTTCGAAAAAGGGTGTTGAGAATATCAAGTACTTTTCAAACATGTCAACAATGTTTTATAAAAAAAAATTTGGCCTCATTTTTGGTAATTTTAATACACAAAGTTAATTATTTTGGTTTACGAAAATCGGGCTGTTACATTTTACGTAACCCCTTTCAAGTTCCAAACCGATATGTCACAAGACACCACACCTTGAAACTTGTTTTTCAAAAACATTGTTTAAAACACAGCCCGTTCAATTTAATTCCAAAGCATAATTACTGGAAATGATTTCAGACAGCGTGTTAGCACCAGGACTCTGAGTAACTTGCAATGGAAATACAAAACTCTGAAAGGGAATTTACCTAACTTCTAGTCATCTATTCTAACGCTTCCGCTGCGCTACTCTGATTCTTGGTAAGTCAAACCCTCGGGTCGCCAGTAGCATCATCCTCATCAGCGTCCTTAGCAGTACTTTCCATAGCCGCTTCTCGTGCTTTCTCCTCCTCCTCCTAACGAGCTAACAGTCTCTTCATGATTTCCTTTCGATTCCGTTTGTAACACCCCGCATTTTTCCCGTCTGTGCGTAAACGATTTTTGACGAAAGAAACCTTGAAATCATGTTTTCCGAGAAAGTATTTTCACAAGAAAGAGATGAAGTGTTGAATTTCACGAATGTTTATAAACAAAATATTTTCATGAGGGAAAAGTGAATGATTTCTGTTGAAATGAAAAATGAGTTGCAAATAGTGATTTTTATTGAACGTGATTTTTAGAATTTTCTAGAGTGGTTTATAAAAAAAAATTTATTTTCAGAATTTAAGCAAAACGAATTTTCAAGAAGAATGAGTTTTACAATGTTGTTTTGACATGAAATTCTGTGTGATGTGTGTAATGTGTGATGCATGTGAATGGTTGTGAATGTGATTTCCTAAAATTAATTGCACTAGTATATGAATTAGTAATTTTTAAGTAAAAATGATTAGGAATAAATTAATGATTTAGGAAAATAAAAATGTATGTGACATGTGTGTGTGTATGAGGGTGCCACGATTTGGGTGTGTGCATGTGTATATGTTACACGTTGTTTATGTGCATGTAGGTTTGTGTGTGTATGTGTGTATGCCGTGTGTGTGTGTATGCTTAGGGAGTAAGAAACCCAAACCAACCAAACTAGAACCAAACCAAACTAAATGGAAAAACCTTAACTATTAGCTAACTATCCCATTAGCCCTAAGTGACCCCTAGTAAGCTAGCCACTCCACTTTGTCCCCTTGACTTTAGTAACCCTTAGCCATGCAAATTTTTGTAGAGACAAAACCGCCCCTCCTTAGTGTGCATAAACCGTGAATGAACCAAGGGCAAAAGAGGGAGGTTCGTGAGTTTATATAGGTGTGAGGCTTTAGTTCATTTCACCTTCACACACTTCATTTCCACACTTCCAACATAAACACTACTCTAAGAGCCATTCAAACTCTTAGAGAGAAATAGAAAAGAAATAGAGAAAGAAAGAAAGAGAAAGGGAACCGTGAACCTTAGAAGGGAAGAAGGAGGAGATCCACCTTAGATCAAGCCAATTCCTTTGAAGATCTAAGCATTAGGAGCTTGAAGAACCACCCTTCTTGCTAGGAAACCCGAAGAGAAAGAGGAAGAATGTAATAGTCTAGTTTTTCTTTTTAGTTGTAGATCCTTTTTATTTTCTTCTTGCATGTCTATTTTTGTGAGTTGTAAGATGAATTCATGTGTTATTCTTTCTTGTTCTTGGATTTTCATGGACTAAAACTAAGTTGTAATATGTGTAACTCTATGTTTGTGATTCGGTTTGCATTTTCTTTGTTAGATCTAAATATTTTTCTAACTCAAACTTGAAGATCTAAGGTTTTGTTTAATATTTTGTGAAGTCTAACCTAGATCCTTCTTGCATGTGCATGTTTTCTTGTTCTAAACTATGATCTATGTGTGTTTATTGTAACACCCCGCATTTTTCCCGTACGTGGAAGAACGAATTTTGTTAAAAAGAGCTTTGGAATTTAATTTATAAAAGATTTTCGGAAAAATGTTTTGTGTGGGTAAGAAATGAGGTACTGGTTTTCAAGGATTTTTATAAACAAGATGTTTTCCTAAAAGAGAAGTGAATGATTTTGTTAAAATGTGTTTTTATTGAAAAGTGATTTTGTTTGAAATTAAGTTTTTGGGTCTGTTAATTTGAAAAATTTGTAACTTTTTAACCATAACTCGGATTTTTACAAACTTTATATCAAAACGATCGTAACGAAAAGTAGATTTTAAAAATGTGATTTTCAGATTTTTCTGGGTTGTTTTACGAAAATTTATTTTCAGAATTAGAAAATACGAATTTCGTAGCTTGTGTCTTAAAGAAAATAAATCTAATGATTTGGTTTGGAATTTTGTGTGATGTATGTTTTATTTCATGTGTGTGTGTGTGCTGTGTGTTTGCTGTGTGATGCATGAGATTATTGTAAGAGTGTGATTTTTGAATTAATTGAATTATTGTGTGAAATGTTGGATTTAAACAAATAAGATTAAGAAAATAAAATAAAAAGGTATGTGTATGTGTGATACGGTATGTGTATGTACGAATGTATATATGTGTATATGTGTGTATGTCGTGTGTGTATATGTGGGTGAGCTAGGATTAGAAACTTAGAGATTAAGCCATGAGAAACCAAATAGAAAACCAAGTTAATGTTGTAACCAAACCAAGTGCAAAAACCCTAACCAAGTTCTAACAAGTCTTTAAGCCTAAATTGACTTTTAAGAACCTAGCCACTCGACCTTGTCCCCTTGGGTTTGATAACCTCCACCCATGCAAACATTTGGAAGCCCAAATTTACCCTTTTCCTTACTCATGGCCGAAACATGCACCAAGGGCACAAGAGGGAAGACAAAATTTTCTATATATCCTTGGAAGCCTTAGTTCATTCCCTCAATTCATTTCTCTTCACCCATTTCCTTCCTACACTTCAAAACACTATCCTAAGAGGTTCATCAAACTCTTAGAGAGAAAAATGAAAATAAAAAGAGAGAGAGAAAAGAAGAAGAGGCCGTGGACAAGAAGAGGAAGAAGGGGGAGATTAGGAACTTGATCAACCTCTCAACCTTGTAGATCATGAGCCTTAGGAGCTAGGAGATCCATTCCTTCATGGTAGGATTTGAAGAGCTTGAAGAAGATTTGAAATAGTTTAAGTTTTTATTTTTCTAGTTTATAGATCCACTTCTTTTTCTTCTTTGCATGTTTATTTTTATAAGTTTGAAGATGATCTCATGTGTTGTTATTCTTTGATCTTGCTTGATCATGGACTTCAAGGACTTATAACAATTTGTAATATGTGATTTTGATGCTTTATGTTTCGGTTGAGTGTCCCTTTGATGGATCTAATGTTTTCTTAACTAAAACTTTAAAGATCTAAAGAAAATCAAGATTTTGTGAAGATCTAAAATGAATCCTTCTTGCATGTTTATTTTGTTGTTAGATCCGTGAATTCTAAGTGTGTTTATGTGAATATTGTTAGAATTATTGATAGGTGGCAGTCGTCACCCAAGAGGGGGGTGAATTGGGTGTTTATAAAAACATTGGAAAATATTCGATTTAAATCGTTTTCAATAAACTTAAAGAGATTTTGCAGCGGAAAACAATATAATGTTGAAAATCAATTGCGCTTAGGCGAATAATATTAATACTATTATGAAAAACTAATATGCGCGGATACACATAAAACAAAACAACGAAAACCGTTACCGCGCTAATTAATTTAAAATCCTTTAAATTAATTGTTATGAAAATAATCGCTTTGATGCACAACAAATAAATATAACAACAGAAAATAAAGAGATAAGGGATAGAAGAGATTGCACCGGTGATTTTATCCTGGTTCGGCAAACCCGGCCTACTCCAGTCCCCAAGCGACCTGCTTGAGCTTTTCACTAAACCAAGACGCCACGCGTCCCTAAGTACAACCAGAGCGTCTCGTAAGCTACTAGGAACCTCCTTTCGCCAGGGACCTCAATAAACCAGATAGCCTAACTACTAGGTGCCCCACCGTTCGTCTAGCACTACCCAACACAACAGGGTTCCTCACCCTACAACCACGAACGCAGCACGTCCGCACTAGGAGATTCACTCCCTAGTCACTAAGGGTTACACACCCCTTACACAAATGGTTATGGATATGGATGAGTACAACCACTATAATGCACTCTTCCTAGTGCTGATACAACAATATAAGGCTCTAACAAAAGTGTGTTCTAAACAGCACGAATACAACAATAACGCTCTAGTGGTGCTGAATTTAAATCACAAGTACTATGGCCAATATAAGGTTTTCTTCTCAAATGGATATCAACAATAAAACCAGAGAATTGGAGAAGGAGAAGAAGAAGAAGCGTTCAGAAGAAAAAGATCGGAGAGGGCAAAAATGAGATTGATTCAAAACCATTTTAAAGACACAAATAACACATGTTTAAAATCAAAAACAAATCTTAAAGATTTAAGAAATAAAAATAAAGATTTGAAAATATTTGAAATTCAAATTTTGAATTTGAAAAAAATAGAATCAGAATCAAATCAAAACTGATTTTGAAAATAAATCAAATTTAAAATAAGAATGAAATCAAATCCGGAAATATTCAAAATTGATTTTCTGAAATCAAATAAGTAAAATAATATTTTTGAAATCAAAATAAAATCAAATAGATTTAAAGAATAAAATAAAATACAATAAAATCAATTTTGAAATCAGAAACAAATAAAATAGATTTAAGAAATAAATCAAAGATTTGATTCTTAAAAACAAATAAGGAAATATTATCAAAAACAAAATCAAATATGTAAAAACAAATCAAGAAATAAATCAAAATGATTCTGACACGTTTTTCAATAAAACTTGAGGTAATCGATTACTTCAAGAAGATAATCGATTATCCCTTTAAAAATAGAAACTTTTAAATTCTTTTGAAAAACCAGTAATCGATTACAACATAGAATTTAATCGTTTACTTCACTTCTGTTTAATATATGATGCAACTGATATAATCGATTATCACTGGTCAAATAATCGATTACCCAGCCTCTGAAAAATATATGATGCAACTCCAATAATCGATTATCTGTGCCAAGTAATCGATTACTTTCATACAAAAAGTAATGGATTAGCCAGGTTCAAATACTCGATTACACTCTCTCTGGATTTTCTATGATGCAACATAAATAATCGATTATCTTGAAAGAGTAATCGATTATCTCTGTCAAAACTTGTCTTAAAAGATTTTCACAATTTAGAGAAATCCAGCTAGAGGTTGTCAAGATATATTTTCACAGTGAATCAATTAAGACATTAAAAATATGTTTTTAGAAAAACTCTTTTTGCAATTAAAAACATTTTTCATAAACTAAGTTAAAAACAGATTTCCATGAAAACACATTTTGCAATTAAAACATTTTTCATAAAAAGTTCTTTTCTTCTCCTTAACATGAAAAACTAATTTTGGCCATTAGACACTTGTAATAAAAATTCATTACCTTACAAATTTCCTATGGGCCAGGCTATACTAAACTTGAACATGAAGCTTGAGCCTTGACTTTAGCCTTGAAGCTTGATGCTTAAACTTGATGCAACTTGATGCTTGAAACTTTGAATCTTGTTTGTAATCATCAAAACATTATCTTCTAGAATCCTTCTAGCATTACTCTTTACGTCCTTTGGGGTAAGCTTGACTTCCAACAAATATTTGGCAAGAAAATTCATGATCTAAACTTTTTTTTAATGAATTGAAATTCTCGGTTCTTGCATGTTTGTCTTTCTTGTTTAGATTCATGACCTATATGTTTTTCTATGATTAATTGTTGAACAAAATATGATCTAAACTTGATCTTTAGTCTAGCATGTTGTCGATCTAAGTATGTATATGATTATCTTCGTTTAATACATGAAAAGCTAAGATCTCTAGTTTCATGATAAAATTTGAGAGAAAGATCATGTTTTCCTTTATGTATGTGCCACGGTTTTGGAGAAAATTTAAGGAGCAAGTTAAAATAATTTTTGAATATAAACATGATTTTTATTGAGCAAGTTTAAAAGTCTTTTATTTGAAATCTGATTTGGTTTTGGAGTCTTTGGATATTAATAATGAATTCTTAAGAAAAGAATTATTTCAAAGAGTTTTCAAAATGAAATTAAGAAAATTATCGAAAACGTTCTAACGCACGGGGAAAAATGTTCTTGTTCGAGTGTTACATCGGACACGAGGAGAACGTGATGAGGTTAGCGACTGGGAAATCTTGGAAAGCTGTTGGATGATTCGTCATCCACGTGAGTGAGAGTGCGGTGATGCCGTAACGCGGTTGCCCGCAATTCGATTCGACGGATTGCGAGAGTGCTGCGAATTGGGCCACACAGATATGTGTGTTAGCTGTTTTATTTGCATACTAAGTGTCTACTTGTTATGCATCGCTAGATGTTTATTTGTTATGCATACTTTATTTTGTTTAGTTATTGTCTGAGTATGTTTGATTAGTGAAACGATGATGATGGAAACGTGAAAGTAATAAGATTATTGAAAAGAGAAAAGAGATATGAGTGAGAAATAAAAGAAGTAATTGAGAAGGAAATATGTGATGAGAAAGTTATAAGAATGATTGAGGATGAGATAAGTCGTAACGTGAATGGAATGCAAAAGAAATAAAGTATGATGGAAAGAGAATCATGGTTTGAGTTGGAAAGAGAAAGTGATTATGAAAGTGAGATGTGAGGTGATGGAGATGTGATTCCTCGTACACATTTTTTGGAAGAAGCTTAGTGTTGAGTTGAGCTTGCTCCTCCATTAACACTCACCCAAAAATGTGAGTTTTTGAAAAAAGGTTTTTGAAAAGAGATTTTTGAAAAGTTTTTGTGAAAACAAAATTTTGTGAAAGTTTTTGGAAATGTTATCTTTTGAAAAGGTTTCCGGAATGAGGTTTTTGAAAATGTATTTTGAAGTGAAGTTTGTGAAATCATGTTTTTGAAAAAGTCTTGTGAAAAGATATTTCGAGAAAGACGAGGATGAGATACTGATGTTGTTGATGAGGATTGTAACACCCCGCATTTTTCCAGTACGTGCGTAAACGATTTCGTTGAAATAAACATTGAAGTTTTGGTGATATAAGAGATTTTCAGAAAATATTTTACGTAAGAAAGAAATTAAATGATGATTCTTATGGATTTTTATAAACCAAATGTTTTTGATAAAAGAGAAATGAATGATTTTGTTGATTTAATTTTTAAGGAATGAATTGTGATTTTCTAGAAAGTGATTTTTATTTAAAGTGAAGTTTTTGAACTGTTAACTTAGAAAATTCGTAACTTTTAAACCGTAACTCGGATTTTTACAAACTTTATATCAAAACGACCGTATCGAAACGTAGATTTTAAAAATATATCTTTTGGAATTTTCTGAATTGTTTTACAAGAATGTAATTTCAGAACAGTAAAATACGAGTTTTAGAATTATGTTTTGAAAAAAAAAGGGGATTTATTGTTTTGGCTTGAAATTTTGTGTGTGATATGTGTTTGACTCCATGTGCGTGTATAATGTGTGATGTGTGAAAATTACTGTGTAAATATGATTGCTTGAATTAATTGTATTATTGTGTGAATTGATAATTATAAGTAAATAGGATTAGAAAATAGAAATGTGAAGTATGAGTGTGTATGCATATGTGTGTAGATATGTGTGTGCTGTACGTAGGAGTGAGTGTGTATGAGTTAGAACCATGACTTCTTAGAAGTCTTAGTGAGTAAGTAAGCCATAACTAAACTATGGAACAAACCAAACCAAGTTAGAAAACCCTAACTATTTCCTAACTAAGTCTTAAACCTAAGATGACCCTAAGCTCTAGCCCATCCCACCTTGTCTCCTTAGTTATGATAAAATCCACCCATGCATATTTTTAGAAACCCAAAACCGCCCCTCCTCTTGTGTGTAACAAAACCAAAGCTTAAGGGCATAAAAGGAAATTGTGATTGGCTTATATGTTGAAAGGGTGCTTTAACTCATGTCTCATTTCATTTCTCTTCACCCATTTCCTCTTCCACCGTACCCACTCAAACCCAAACACTATTCTAAGAGATTCATCAAGCTCTTAGAAAGAAAAGAAAGAAAATAGAGAAAGAGAGGAGAAGATGGCCGTGAGACCTAGAAGAGAAGGAGGAGGAAAAATCCAAGCTTAGACCAAGCCTTTCCCATGTAGATCAAGAGTATTAGAGTTAGAAGAACCAACCTCACTCATGGTAGGACTTGAAGATCAAGAAGAGATTTTGTAATAGATTAGTTCTTCTTTTTAGTTCATAGATCTTTATTTCTTTCTTCTTGCATGTTTAAAATTTTTAAGCTCATGTGTTATTCTTTTGATTTTGGACTTTAAGGACTCTAAATAATTTGTAATATGCTAAACCTTTGATGCCTTATGCTTCGACTAATGTTGTTTTGATGGATCTAACACTTCTTCAACTAACCTCTTAATGATCTAATGTTCTTCAAACCAAAATCTTGAAGATCTAAAGAAAGGCTAAGATTTTCATGAAAACTAAAACAAACTTCTTTGCATGTTTAATTTTCTTGCTTTAGACCGTGAATCATATGTGTTTATGTGATGATTTAATGAATAAGTTCATGATCTAAGTTTGTTTATGTGTAAAGTGAAATTTCTTGGCTTGCATGTCAAACTTTTGTGTTAAAACTATGATCTATGTGTACTACCATGTTTATTTGATGAATAATTTCATGATCTAAATTAAGTGGTTAAAAAGGTTCAAGTTCCTTGTCTTGCATGTTAATTTTGTAATGATTTTGTTTGGTCTAAAAATATGTGCATGTGACTATTTTTGTTTGATGCATGAAAAATACTTAGATCTTCAATTTGCATGTAAAATCTAAATGGGAGATCATGTTTCTTTTAGGTGTGCCACGGTTTAAAAAAAATAATAATAATAAATAAATAAATAAAGAAGTGAGTTTTAAAATGATCCTCTTCAAGCATGAACATGTTTAGATCCTTAATTTGCATGATAATTTTTAAGAGAAAAAAATTGTGTTTCTTCTATGTATGAGTTTCGTTTTTTTTTAAGAAAAGAATCAAGACTCAAAATGATTTTTAAGTTTAAGCATGCTTTGATTTAATGTTTAATTATGTGAATGTCTTATTTTTTTAGAAGGCCATTCGGCCATGATTAGAAAAAGTGAAATCCATGCTTTTGTTTTGTAAAAAGTTGATGCATATATGTTTTAGGATTAGATCTAATGAGTTCAAACTTATGCATGCCATTTTTAGAAGTTACAGAGTAACTTGAATTTTCTCTAAATGATGAACTTGAATCTATTTTGTGTATATTAAAAGGTGTTTGAAAAGATTTTTGTTATAATAAATAGTATGGCATGATGAGCCTTAGATATTTACAGGATTTAATTTGATTTTTTTTCTTTTGTGTTTTTGAATGTGTTGAAGAGTGTATGGAAATCTTGCTTTTGTGCATGTTGACTTTAAGCCATACTAGGTACTAGGTAGAAAGCTATGTTGTCCCTTCTCTAGGTTGCATGCATGAAGTAAATGAATTTAAAAAGAAATTATGGGTGATGTTTGTGATTTAAATTGTTGTGTTGATTTTGTTTTGAAAATAGGAATTTTAAAGTTGTTAATTTCCTTTTTGATGCTTACGGTTTTTAATTAAAGGAAAGAAAATAATTTCATGCTCTATGTTTGGAGTGTGCACTAAATCCTTGCAAATTTTATGTGTATAATTCGGTTTTTGTTAAATTAGTTATAAGAAAAAGTTTAGATTATTTTCTTTAGTATAATTAAATTAATTTAATAAGGTTATAACTTAATTAATGATTGTGAAGGACTAAAAGTGTGATTCTTGCATTCTGTGTGCTTGCGAATACTGTAAGTGCTTGGAAATCAGTATGTGTTGTTTTTCATCCTGATTGAATGTGTTGGAATGTAAATGATGTGCGTTTCTTTTAATTCTTTCTAGTTGATTTAATTATGAGAAAAGAAGTTGTGTGATGTTAGATCAATAGTTTTAAAATTTAAGTGTGATTAGAGATTATTAACCATGTGATTCGGTTTTGTTAAGTTAAGGAAATGATTAAGTCTAAATTATTTTCTAAAAGAGTAATTTAATTAATTTAATTAAGATTATAATTTAATTGATAATTTTGAATGATTTAAAATGTGACTTCATTGTGTATGTGTTTGTGCATGCTTAGAAGCTGCTACGTGTGTGTGTTCTGTATGCTAGTTGAATGTGTTTTAGAAAGTTTAGATTGAATTGGAAATTGTTCTGAAGTTATTTTGAATTCTGGTTGTGGGTTTTTAATTGTGAAAAATATAAGTTTGAATTTCAAAGTAACTGAAAAATGTTTTATTTAAAAAGAATGATTTAAACGACTTAAATCAATTTGAAATTCTTAATTGATATTCTTCGATCATTGTTTTATGATGATGTGAAGTTTAGAATTGAATAAATTAATTGGATTAGTTTTTGAAGTTTTATTTCCTTGAACTTTTATAATTGATTTTCAAAAAGTTGTTTTCTTAAGTTTTCATTCAATAAAATTGTTTTTCAAAACAAAGTGTTTTAAACTAGGAGTAATGGATTCTGTTTGAAAAAGAAATTGTCTTAGCAATTGTTTTAAGAAGTCTTCTTGGAAACATTTTATAATTTGGTTTAAAGTCTTTTGGAGGTTGGCAATGTTCTTTTTAAAAGGGAATTATTTCAAGTGCTTTTAAAACATAATTAAGAATTCACGTAAATCCTTTCTAACGCGGGGAAAAATGTCTAGTTCGAGTGTCGGACGCGAAGGACACGTGGCAAGGATAACGACTGGAAATCTTAGAGAGTCTTTGGATGTGTCGTCATCCAGGTGAGTGAGAGTGCGGTGATCCCGTAACGTGGTTGCTCGTAATTCGAGTAGACGGATTACGGGAATACTGCAAGTTAGGCAATGTAGATGTTCGTGCTAAATGTTCATCTGTTCTGTGCATACTAAATGTTTATTTATTGTGCATACTTCATTTTGTTTAGATATCGTTTCATTTTGTCTGGATAGTAAAATGATGATGATAGAACCATGAGAATAATAAGAAAAACCGAAAAGAGAAAAGAGAAGCGAGTAAGAGATATGAAAAAGGATTGAGAAAGAATGAGTAATGAGTTAAGACTAATGAGGAAGTATGAGAATGAGTGAGAAAGAGATAAAGTATGAGGAGAATGGAATGTAACAAGGAATTGATATTTGAGTGGAAAGAGTTGAGAGTGGAAAAAGGATGTGATTATGAAAGTGGTTGAGTAGAGATGTGATTTCCTCGATTACGTTTTTGGGAAGAAGCTTAGTGTTGAGTTGAGCTTGCTCCTCCATTAACACTCACCCAAAAATGTGATTTTTGAAAAGGTTTTGAAAAGCTTTGTGAAAATGACAGTTTTGTGAAATCGTGTTTTCGAAAAGTTTTGTGAAAGAGGTTTTGGAAAGACGAGGAAAATCTGTTGATGATGTGAATGAGAATGAGTTTTGAGAATGTTGATGATGAGACGAGAAAGTAGTTCGTGGCCTGGGGCCAATGAGATATAGGGGGAATAGTTTGCGATTAGTGGTCGGGCTTCGTTGAAGGGATGCACCAAGAACGGGCCGACCGTTAGGATTAAGCCGCTAATAAATGTTAAATCCTTAAAAGACTTAAAAGACATATACAAACGCGGTAAGGCATGAGTGTCGTATCGAAGTAGTGGAGAGGAAGGTACCCCGGATATCAGGGATATTCGGGTTGATGAATGCATTAGGGTAGGTTTGGGCAGTAAAACGTCACGTTGCCTTGAGTACTATTCTGGGCAGAACGAACTCCACATGTGGTGCACTAACGTGGTGGGGACTGGGTCTAATACCGTGGTAAGTTCTGCACCCAGGACCAGAATAGTGCTGTCACCCCTATGGCAGTTCAGGAACAATGAGAGGGACTGGAACGGGGCATTTGTGTTTGCCGCCGAGGGCGTGCATTGATTGATATGATTTGAGGCTGAGTCCTCCTGGCAGGGACCATTTGTTTGTGTGACAGCTGTCGTGCCCGCGTGGTAAAGGTCCTGTACTCCTGTTTGCTTCCGACTAGGTTGGGTGGCTGACCGAGGAGATGTAGACGTGTGTGAGCTCAATGATGTGTCCCCCTCATCATTGTTGCTAATCGAATCAATAAAACTTAAAAGACAAAGATGTATCAAAGTAAGATGTAAATAAATTATCCAGTGTTGAATAAGGATTATAAGTTGAGCAAGAGAAATGATTCGTGGCCTAATAAATCATGAGGTAGCAATTTGAGAAGGAAGAGAAAAGATTGGTGAATGTCCTGGGATGAAAGCGTATTGAATGGGTTGGTGATGAGTAAAGATATGGAGGTGTTTTGTTATGCATGTTTAATATGTGCTATATGATTACGTGATTGCATTATGAATGTTTATGTTAAGTTGTTCTAGTTCTATTTCATTAGCTGTATATTTCCATACCCTGAGACCGCAAGGTCAACCCGTTAGTGTTCGGAACACTGACTCTCTCCTACCATGTTTTCGTGTCGGCACTTGCTGATATTGCAACTGGTAGATGGCGCAGCGGAAGCGTGGTGGGCTTCAACGACTAAGATCTGGAGTTAGATGACGAGCCTGAGTGTGTCTGACTAGGAGCTAGGTAATCCCTTGGCGGAATGTACTCCAATGTAAGTTCTTAGTTACCTAACTCTATCCTTCTGTGCCCCGGCAAAAGTTTTGACTTAACACTGATGTTTTGAAAAGAGAAAACGGGCTATGTTCAAAAGAGGTTTTGGAAACGAGTTTCAAAGTGCGGTGTCTTGTGACACCTCGGTTTGGAACTTGAAAGGGTTGTTGCAAAGTGAGAACATGGGTTTTAAAATGGTAACTATGTTTTGAAAGTCCACATGTTCTCACCTTGTGTAACACTTGAAAAAAAAATGGCCCTAATTTTTACTACTTTTAAGTTAAGTTTTCAAGTCGCCGAATCGGGGTGTTACAGAATGGTATCAGAGCAAGGTTAAACTAAGTAACCTTATACATGGGCTTACGTACTCTGCCGTGTGTCTCTGTGTGTGAGTTAGTATTAGGATAGCGATAGAACGCTAAGAGTGCGCGAATGTTCTTATGGAGCATATCGGTTTTGTGTACGGCAACGACGAGGAGTGGAGATCAATGACGTCACGAGATGTTAACGTGCGATTCGGAATCTTCTTTCGGTGAACTCTTCTTTGATATGAGTCCCTTTCATTTGTGATGACCCTTGAATTCTTGATATGAGATTTTGTTATGTCACTAGAACCTTTCTTTTCTTGATTGAAATTCTTCTTGTGAAAACCCTATGTGTGCCAAACTGTTTTGGCGCGGCGCTTGAAAAATCTTAGACCTCGTTTTCGAAAGAGCCGTGATCATTGATGAACCTAAAGTTTCTCCTTGGTCCTTGACCCAACGTTGTTCTTTCCTAAAGCTTTAGTGAGGATGTTAATCCCTTACCTCCTGTATCAGTCCAGTAGAAAATCCTAGGATAGAGAGTTGGTTGTGAGGCGATGGCTAAAGAGAATGAGGAGTCGTTAGTAATAAGTAAGGATGTATGAGTCTTGGAGAAAATAGGGATATCTTTGAGTCATAGGTAAGAGGTTAAAGGTGATTAGGATTAGGAGTTTTGATGTCGGATTGTTCAAATAATGATTTAGAATGTAAGGAAAAATTGTGGAAAGTGTAAAAAGGTTTAGAATTGTCTAAGTTATATGATCCAGTGTTGGGAATATGGAACGAGACGGAGTATGTTTCTTGAGGATTAGTGGTCATTGGAGTAAAGGGAAGATGTGATAGTGACCATAGGATTCGAAAGAGGATGATTATGTGGTGAGAAGTAGGGCCATAAGAGGATAGATAGGAGCTAAGTGATGGGAATTCTTGTAGGATTAACTAAGAGTGGTGAAAGATAGGAGTATTTAGAGATTAAGTTGGTGATAGTGAATGGAGTGTAAAGAGACAAGAGTCATTTAAGTTGGGGAGTAGTTGGATATGTGGAGTCCTGAGGAGTAATTTGTTTAGGCTTAAATTGATGAGAAGGGTTTAACCCTAAGTGTGGTAGCGTCTTAACCCCAAGTGTCCATAACTTTGTTACCTTTGGACCCTGTTTTGATTGCCTTTGGATCTCTCAGTCATTTGTTGCCAATGAGACCATGTTTTTTATAACCCACCATAATTGTTATTGAAAGACCTTCGAGGAATTACTTTTGCAAGTGATCCATTTGATCTGACTTAAGAACGATTAATAGATAGTACAGGTTCGAAGATGTGACGATTACGACAGTTCTAAAGGGAAAGAATTTCTTTTCAAGGAGTTACGCGTCCACCGATTTATACGCAGCATTTCTCGAGGACGAGAAATCTTCAAGTTGGGGAGAATGTAACACCCCGCATTTTTCCCGTACGTGCGTAAACGATTTCGTTGAAATAAACATTGAAGTTTTGGTGATATAAGAGATTTTCAGAAAATATTTTACGTAAGAAAGAAATTAAATGATGATTCTTATGGATTTTTATAAACCAAATGTTTTTGATAAAAGAGAAATGAATGATTTTGTTGATTTAATTTTTAAGGAATGAATTGTGATTTTCTAGAAAGTGATTTTTATTTAAAGTGAAGTAGTTTTTGAACTGTTAACTTAGAAAATTCGTAACTTTTAAACCGTAACTCGGATTTTTACAAACTTTATATCAAAACGACCGTATCGAAACGTAGATTTTAAAAATATATCTTTTGGAATTTTCTTAATTGTTTTACAAGAATGTAATTTCAGAACAGTAAAATACGAGTTTTAGAATTATGTTTTGAAAAAAAAGGGGATTTATTGTTTTGGCTTGAAATTTTGTGTGTGATATGTGTTTGATTCCATGTGCGTGTATAATGTGTGATGTGTGAAAATTACGGTGTAAATGTGATTGCTTGAATTAATTGTATTATTGTGTGAATTGATAATTATAAGTAAATAGGATTAGAAAATAGAAATGTGAAGTATGAGTGTGTATGCATATGTGTGTAGATATGTGTGTGCTGTACGTAGGAGTGAGTGTGTATGAGTTAGAACCATGACTTCTTAGAAGTCTTAGTGAGTAAGTAAGACATAACTAAACTATGGACCAAACCAAACCAAGTTAGAAAACCCTAACTATTTCCTAACTAAGTCTTAAACCTAAGATGACCCTAAGCTCTAGCCCATCCCACCTTGTCTCCTTAGTTATGATAAAATCCACCCATGCATATTTTTAGAAACCCAAAACCGCCCCTCCTCTTGTGTGTAACAAAACCAAAGATTAAGGGCATAAGAGGAAATTGTGATTGGCTTATATGTTGAAAGGGTGCTTTAACTCATGTCTCATTTCATTTCTCTTCACCCATTTCCTCTTCCACCGTACCCACTCAAACCCAAACACTATTCTAAGAGATTCATCAAACTCTTAGAAAGAAAAGAAAGAAAATAGAGAAAGAGAGGAGAAGATGGCCGGGAGACCTAGAAGAGAAGGAGGAGGAAAAATCCAAGCTTAGACCAAGCCTTTCCCATGTAGATCAAGAGTATTAGAGTTAGAAGAACCAACCTCCCTCATGGTAGGACTTGAAGATCAAGAAGAGATTTTGTAATAGATTAGTTCTTCTTTTTAGTTCATAGATCTTTATTTCTTTCTTCTTGCATGTTTAAAATTTTTAAGCTCATGTGTTATTCTTTTGATTTTGGACTTTAAGGACTCTAAATAATTTGTAATATGCTAAACCTTTGATGCCTTATGCTTCGACTAATGTAGTTTTGATGGATCTAACACTTCTTCAACTAAACTCTTAATGATCTAATGTTTTTCAAACCAAAATCTTGAAGATCTAAAGAAAGGCTAAGATTTTCATGAAAACTAAAACAAACTTCTTTGCATGTTTAATTTTCTTGCTTTAGACCGTGAATCATATGTGTTTATGTGATGATTTAATGAATAAGTTCATGATCTAAGTTTGTTTATGTGTAAAGTGAAATTTCTTGGCTTGCATGTCAAACTTTTGTGTTAAAACTATGATCTATGTGTACTACCATGTTTATTTGATGAATAATTTCATGATCTAAACTTAAGTGGTTAAAAAGCTTCAAGTTCCTTGTCTTGCATGTTAATTTTGTGATGATTTTGTTTGGTCTAAAAATATGTGCATGTGATTATTTTTGTTTGATGCATGAAAAATACATAGATCTTCAATTTGCATGTAAAATCTAAATGGGAGATCATGTTTCTTTTAGGTGTGCCACGGTTTAAAAATAATAATAATAATAATAAATAAATAAATAAAGAAGTGAGTTTTAAAATGATCCTCTTCAAGCATGAACATGTTTAGATCCTTAATTTGCATGATAATTTTTAAGAGAAAAAAATTGTGTTTCTTCTATGTATGAGTTTCGTTTTTTTTTTAAGAAAAGAATCAAGACTCAAAATGATTTTTAAGTTTAAGCATGCTTTGATTTAATGTTTAATTATGTGCATGTCTTATTTTTTTAGAAGGCCATTCGGCCATGATTAGAAAAAGTGAAATCCATGCTTTTGTTTTGTAAAAAGTTGATGCATATATGTTTTAGGATTAGATCTAATGAGTTCAAACTTATGCATGCCATTTTTAGAAGTTACAGAGTAACTGGAATTTTCTCTAAATGATGAACTTGAATCTATTTTGTGTATATTAAAAGGTGTTTGAAAAGATTTTTGTTATAATAAATAGTATGGCATGATGAGCCTTAGATATTTACAGGATTTAATTTGATTTTTTTTCTTTTGTGTTTTTGAATGTGTTGAAGAGTGTATGGAAATCTTGCTTTTGTGCATGTTGACTTTAAGCCATACTAGGTACTAGGTAGAAAGCTATGTTGTCCCTTCTCTAGGTTGCATGCATGAAGTAAATGAATTTAAAAAGAAATTATGGGTGATGTTTGTGATTTAAATTGTTGTGTTGATTTTGTTTTGAAAATAGGAATTTTAAAGTTGTTAATTTCCTTTTTGATGCTTACGGTTTTTAATTAAAGGAAAGAAAATAATTTCATGCTCTATGTTTGGAGTATGCACTAAATCCTTGCAAATTTTATGTGTATAATTCGGTTTTTGTTAAATTAGTTATAAGAAAAAGTTTAGATTATTTTCTTTAGTATAATTAAATTAATTTAATAAGGTTATAACTTAATTAATGATTGTGAAGGACTAAAAGTGTGATTCTTGCATTCTGTGTGCTTGCGAATACTGTAAGTGCATGGAAATCAGTATGTGTTGTTTTTCATCCTGATTGAATGTGTTGGAATGTAAATGATGTGCGTTTCTTTTAATTCTTTCTAGTTGATTTAATTATGAGAAAAGAAGTTGTGTGATGTTAGATCAATAGTTTTAAAATTTAAGTGTGATTAGAGATTATTAACCATGTGATTCAGTTTTGTTAAGTTAAGGAAATGATTAAGTCTAAATTATTTTCTAAAAGAGTAATTTAATTAAGATTATAATTTAATTTATAATTTTGAATGATTTAAAATGTGACTTCATTCTGTATGTGTTTGTGCATGCTTTGAAGCTGCTACGTGTGTGTGTTCTGTATGCTTGTTGAATGTGTTTTAGAAAGTTTAGATTGAATTGGAAATTGTTCTGAAGTTGTTTTGAATTCTGGTTGTGGGTTTTTAATTGTGAAAAATATAAGTTTGAATTTCAAAGTAACTGAAAAATGTTTTATTTAAAAAGAATGATTTAAACGACTTAAATCAATTTGAAATTCTTAATTGATATTCTTCGATCAGTGTTTTATGATGATGTGAAGTTTAGAATTGAATAAATTAATTGGATTAGTTTTTGAAGTTTTATTTCCTTGAACTTTTATAATTGATTTTCAAAAAGTTGTTTTCTTAAGTTTTCATTCAATAAAATTGTTTTTCAAAACAAAGTGTTTTAAACTAGGAGTAATGGATTCTGTTTGAAAAAGAAATTGTCTTAACAATTGTTTTAAGAAGTCTTCTTGGAAACATTTTATAATTTGGATTTAAAGTCTTTTGGAGGTTGGCAATGTGCTTTTTAAAAGGGAATTATTTCAAGTGCTTTTAAAACATAATTAAGAATTCACGTAAATCGTTTCTAACGCGCGGGGAAAAATGTCTAGTTCGAGTGTCGGACGCGAAGGACACGTGGCAAGGATAACGACTGGAAATCTTAGAGAGTCTTTGGATGTGTCGTCATCCAGGTGAGTGAGAGTGTTGTGATCCCGTAACGTGGTTTCTCGTAATTCGAGTAGACGGATTACGGGAATACTGCAAGTTAGGCAATGTAGATGTTCGTGCTAAATGTTCATCTGTTCTGTGCATACTAAATGTTTATTTATTGTGCATACTTCATTTTGTTTAGATATCGTTTCATTTTGTCTGGATAGTAAAATGATGATGATAGAACCGTGAGAATAATAAGAAAAATCGAAAAGAGAAAAGAGAAGCGAGTAAGAGATATGAAAAAGGATTGAGAAAGAATGAGTAATGAGTTAAGAATAATGAGGAAGTATGAGAATGAGTGAGAAAGATAAAGTATGAGGAGAATGGAATGTAACAGAGAATTGATATTTGAGTGGAAAGAGTTGAGAGTGGAAAAAGGATGTGATTACGAAAGTGGTTGAGTAGAGATGTGATTTCCTCGTTCACGTTTTTGGGAAGAAGCTTAGTGTTGAGTTGAGCTTGCTCCTCCATTAACACTCACCCAAAAATGTGATTTTTGAAAAGGTTTTGAAAAGCTTTGTGAAAATGACAGTTTTGTGAAATCGTGTTTTCGAAAAGTTTTGTGAAAGAGGTTTTGGAAAGACGAGGAAAATCTGTTGATGATGTGAATGAGAATGAGTTTTGAGAATGTTGATGATGAGACGAGAAAGTAGTTCGTGGCCTGGGGCCAATGAGATATAGGGGGAATAGTTTGCGATTAGTGGTCGGGCTTCGTTGAAGGGATGCACCAAGGACGGGTCGACCGTTAGGATTAAGCCGCTAATAAATGTTAAATCCTTAAAAGACTTAAAAGACATATACAAACGCGGTAAGGCATGAGTGTCGTATCGAAGTAGTGGAGAGGAAGGTACCCCGGATATCAGGGATATTCGGGTTGATGAATGCATTAGGGTAGGCTCGGGCGGTAAAACGTCACGTTGCCTTGAGTACTATTCTGGGCAGAAGGAACTCCACATGTGGTGCACTAACGTGGTGGGGACTGGGTCTAATACCGTGGTAAGTTCTGCACTCGGGACCAGAATAGTGCTGTCACCCCTATGGCAGTTCAGGACAGTGAGAGGGACTGGAACGGGGCATTTGTGTTTGCCGCCGAGGGCGTGCATTGATTGATATGATTTGAGGCCGAGTCCTCCTGGTCAGGGACCATTTGTTTGTGTGACAGCTGTCGTGCCCGCGTGGTAAAGGTCCTGTACTTCTGTTTGCTTCCAACTAGGTTGGGTGGCTGACCGAGGAGATGTAGACGTGTGTGAGCTCAATGATGTGTCCCCCTCATCATTGTTGCTAATCTAATCAATAAAACTTAAAAGACAAAGATGTATCAAAGTAAGATGTAAATAAATTATCCAGTGTTGAATAAGGATTATAAGTTCAGCAAGAGAAATGATTCGTGGCCTAATAAATCATGAGGTAGAAATTTGAGAAGGAAGAGAAAAGATTGGTGAATGTCCTGGGATGAAAGCGTATTGAATGGGTTGGTGATGAGTAAAGATATGGAGGTGTTTTGTTATGCATGTTTAATATGTGCTATATGATTACGTGATTGCATTATGAATGTTTATGTTAAGTTGTTCTAGTTCTATTTCATTAGCTGTATATTTCCATACCCTGAGACCGCAAGGTCAACCCGTTAGTGTTCGGAACACTGACTCTCTCCTACCATGTTGTCGTGTCGGCACTTGCTGATATTGCAACTGGTAGATGGCGCAGCGGAAGCGTGGTGGGCTTCAACGACTAAGATCTGGAGTTAGATGACGAGCCTGAGTGTGTCTGACTAGGAGCTAGGTAATCCCTTGGCGGAATGTACTCCAATGTAAGTTCTTAGTTACCTAACTCTATCCTTCTGTGCCCCGGCAAATGTTTTGACTTAACACTGATGTTTTGAAAAGAAAAAACGGGCTATGTTCAAAAGAGGTTTTGGAAACGAGTTTCAAAGTGCGGTGTCTTGTTACACCTCGGTTTGGAACTTGAAAGGGTTGTTGCAAAGTGAGAACATGGGTTTTAAAATGGTAACTATGTTTTGAAAGTCCACATGTCTTACCTTGTGTAACACTTGAAAAAAAAATGGCCCTAATTTTTACTACTTTTAAGTTATGTTTTCAAGTCGCCGAATCGGGGTGTTACAAGGATTATGTTGAGAATGAGTTGTTGAGAATGATGATGAGATGAGAATGTGATTTGAAGCCGAGGGCCAGTGAGATTTTAGGGGGAATAGATTGCGCTTAGTGATCGGCCTTCGTTGAAGGGATGCACCAAGGACGGGCCGATCGTTAGGATTAAGCCGCTAAATAAAACGTTAAATCCTTAAAAGATTAAAAGACATTTATAAATGCGGTGAGGTATGATTGTCGTATCGAAGTAGTGGAGAGGAAGATACTATGGGTATCTGCGGATGCTCAGGTGGGGATTGCAGGAGGGGAGGACGATGACGGTGAAACGTCAAGAAGTCTAGAGTATATTTCTAGGTGGAATAACTCCACATGTGGCGCACTAACGTGGTGGGGACTGGGTCTAATGCCGTGGCACGTTCCGCACTGCAGACTAGAGATATACTGTCGCCCCCTCGATGCAAGTCTACAACAGTGAGAGGGACTGGAACGGGGCATTTGTGTTTGCCGCCGAGGGCGTGCATTGATTATGTGATTATGATTTGAGGCTGAGCCTCCTGGTCTGGCACCATTTATGAGTTGTGACAGCTGTCGTGCCCGTGTGGTAAAGGTCCTGTACTCCTATTGGCTTCCGACTAGGTTGGGTGGTTGACCGAGGAGATGTAGACGTGTGTGAGCTCAATGATGTGTCCCCCTCATCATTGATGCTATTCGGAATAATAAAACTTAAAAACACAAAGATGTTTCAAACAAAGAGCCTATCGAATTATTAAGCATGGAATAAGAATGATAAGAAGGAATTCTGGGAATTAACGATAAGTGTTGAAGTAATGATAAGAGAAGGTTTGAGAAAAGTTGTGAAAGTTTGCGAGGAAAGAATATGAGAATGTGATGGTATTGGTGTGATTAAAATATTATGATATGTTCTGTTATTTGTGATTCTTCTTTGCTATGTGCATAACATGTTCCATTTGCATGTTAGTGATATTTTAGTTCCATTGTTTTATTATTCACCCTGAGACCTCAAGGTCAACCCGTTAGTGTTCGGAACACTGACTCTCTCCTACCGTGTTGTCGTATCGACAATCGTAGATATTGCAACCGGTAGGTAGTATAGCGAGTAGTGATGTATCTGCATTCCAGCGAGAAGGAGCGAGTACCCGACGATTCTCGGAGGGAGGCTCCGGAGATGGTTGAAGGCGACAACTCTTTTTGTGAACCGAGAACTTGGGCTGCCATGACGCGAAGATAGTTGGTGTGCATGACTAGAAGCTAGGCAAATCCCCCAGAGTAATGTACTTCAATGTAAGTTCTTAGTTCCTTGCTCTATCATCCTGTACCCCGGCAACAGTTTCGTCGAATACTGATGTTTTGTAAATAGTTAAACGGGCCGCGTTTTAAAAGATGTTTTGAAAAACAAGTTTCAAAGTGCGGTGTCCTGTGACATCTCGGTTTGGAACTTGAAGAGTTTATGTAATGTGAGAACACGGGTTTTAAATATAACTATGTTTTGGAAAGACTAAGTGTTCTCACGTGTACATAACACTTGTAAAAAAAAATGGCCCTAATTTTCACTGTTTTAATTTAAGTTTTCAAGTTGCCGAATCGGGGTGTTACAGAAATGGTATCAGAGCAGAGGTTAAACTATGTAACTTTATGTGTGGACTTACATACTCTGCTATGTTTCTCTGAGTGAACGTTAGCATTAGATTGACGATAGATGAGAATGGGAACGTTAAGAGTGCGCGAATGTTTTCATGGAGCGTGTTAGTTTTCGTCTACCGCGAAGACGAGGAGCAGTGATCAGTACGTCATGCGATGATGATGCGCAATTCGAATCTTCTTTCGTTGAACTTTTCTTTGATGCGAACCCCTTTTATTTTTGATGATCCTTATACCCTTGCTGAGTGATCTTGTCCTGTGATTAGAACACTTCTCTGATTAAAAGTTTTCTTGTGGAAGCCTCATACGTGCCAAATTGCTTTGGCATGGCGTTTGAAAAAGCCTTTTCCAAAAAACCTAGACCATCATTTTGATAAAGCCTTGATTGTTTATGAACCCGAAGTTTCTTCGCTTGATTGATGAACCCTAATACCTTATTTCGGTCAAGTAGATGGTTCTAGAATAAAGGATTAGTCGTGAAGCGTTGTTAGTAAAAGGTTGCAAAAGGCTAGGGAGAACGAGGATTAGTAAGTATGGATGAGAGGAGTATGAGTCATTTAAGTTGGGGAGTGACGGAAGACGTGAGTTTTGAGGAATAATTCGTCTAGGCTTGAAGTGATGATAAGAAATCAACCTTGATGCGTGGCAGTATCTTGACCTAAATGTCCGTAACCTTGTTGTCTCTCAACACTGTTTTGTGCCTTGAACCCCTCATTCCTTGCTGTAAATGAAACCGTATTGTCTCTATCCCATCATGTTTGTTATTGAAAGTACCTCGAGAGATTACTTTTGTAAGTAATCCGTTTGATTCGCTCTTAAGAACGATAAATAGACGGTACGTGTATAAAGATACGGCGATGGTTGCAATTAGAGAAGAAGCGAATTTCTCCAGGAGGCTACGCGTCCACGAATTTGACAGACTCTACACGGTATTTCTCGAGGACGAGAAATCTTTAAGTTGGGGAGAATGTAACACCCCGGATTTTTACCGTACGTGGAAGAACGAATTTTGTTAAAAAGAGCTTTGGAATTTGATTTATAAAAGATTTTCGGAAAAATGTTTTGTGTGGGTAAGAAATGAGGTACTGGTTTTCAAGGATTTTTATAAACAAGATGTTTTCCTAAAAGAGAAGTAAATGATTTTGTTAAAATGTGTGTTTATTGAAAAGTGATTTTGTTTGAAATTAAGTTTTTGGGTCTGTTAACTTGAAAAATTTGTAACTTTTTAACCATAACTCGGATTTTTACAAACTTTATATCAAAACGATCGTAACGAAAAGTAAATTTTAAAAATATGATTTTCAGATTTTTCTGGGTTGTTTTACGAAAATTTATTTTCAGAATTAGAAAATACGAATTTTGTAGCTTGTGTCTTAAAGAAAATAAATCTAATGATTTGGTTTGGAATTTTGTGTGATGTATGTTTTATTTCATGTGTGTGTGTGTTCTGTGTGTTTGCTATGTGATGCATGAGATTATTGTAAGAGTGTGATTTTTGAATTAATTGAATTATTGTGTGAAATGTTGGATTTAAACAAATAAGATTAAGAAAATAAAATAAAAAGGTATGTGTATGTGTGATACGGTATGTGTATGTATGAATGTATATATGTGTGTATGTGTGTATGCCGTGTGTATATATGTGGGTGAGCTAGGATTAGAAACTTAGAGATTAAGCCATGAGAAACCAAATAGAAAACCAAGTTAGTGTTGTAACCAAACCAAGTGCAAAAACCCTAACCAAGTTCTAACAAGTCGTTAAGCCTAAATTGACTTTTAAGCACCTAGCCACTCCACCTTGTCCCCTTGGGTTTGATAACCTCCACCCATGCAGACATTTGGAAGCCCAAATTTACCCTTTTCCTTGCTCATGGTCGAAACTTGCACCAAGGGCACAAGAGGAAAGACAAAATTTTCTATATATCCTTGGAAGCCTTAGTTCATTCCCTCAATTCATTTCTCTTCACCCATTTCCTTCCTAAACTTCCAAACACTATCCTAAGAGGTTCATCAAACTCTTAGAGAGAAAAATGAAAAGAAAAAGAGAGAGAGAAAAGAAGAAGAGGCCGTGGACAAGAAGAGGAAGAAGGGGGAGATTAGGAACTTGATCAACCTCTCAACCTTGTAGATCATGAGCCTTAGGAGCTTGGAGATCCATTCCTTCATGGTAGGATTTGAAGAGCTTGAAGAAGATTTGAAATAGTTTAAGTTTTTCTTTTTCTAGTTTATAGATCCACTTCTTTTTCTTCTTTGCATGTTTATTTTTATAAGTTTGAAGATGATCTCATGTGTTGTTATTCTTTGATCTTGCTTGATCATGGACTTCAAGGACTTATAACAATTTGTAATATGTGATTTTGATGCTTTATGTTTCGGTTGAGTGTCCCTTTGATGGATCTAATGTTTTCTTAACTAAAACTTTAAAGATCTAAAGAAAATCAAGATTTTGTGAAGATCTAAAATGAATCCTTCTTGCATGTTTATTTTATTGTTAGATCCGTGAATTCTAAGTGTGTTTATGTGAATATTTGGCAAGAAAATTCATGATCTAAATTTTTTTTTAATGAATTGAAATTCTCGGTTCTTGCATGTTTGTCTTTCTTGTTTAGATTCATGACCTATATGTTTTTCTATGATTAATTGTTGAACAAAATATGATCTAAACTTGATCTTTAGTCTTGCATGTTGTCGATCTAAGTATGTATATGATTATCTTCGTTTATTACATGAAAAGCTAAGATCTCTAGTTTCATGATAAAATTTGAGAGAAAGATCATGTTTTCCTTTATGTATGTGCCACGGTTTTGGAGAAAATTTAAGGAGCAAGTTTAAAATAATTTTTGAATATAAACATGATTTTTATTGAGTGAGTGATTTGTGCATGCTTTAATTGTAGGCCACTCGGCCATGTCTAATTAATTTAAGGTCAATGCTTTTTATGTTACAAAGAGTTGATGCATGTTTGTCCTAAGCCTAGATCTAATGATGTAAAGTACATGCATGTTATTTCAAAAGAAAAGATCATGTTTTTGTTCTATGCTTAATTCGGTTTTAAAGAAAAGCATTAAAGAAGTAAGATTTTAAATGATTTTAAGCATGGTTTGATTTTGTGTGTGTTAAATTTTTATGAGGCCATTCGGCCATGTTTGAAAGATGAGCTTTATGTTTTGTTAGTGCATGTTTGTTTTATGATTTTGAACTTATGCATGTCTTCTTTTAAGAAAACTTAAAGTATTACTTGGATTTTTATAAAATACTGAACTTGAATTTATTTTTGTGAAGGTTGATGTGAATAAATGATTTAATGTATGTTCTTCATGTTTTGATGTTAATGTATGATCATGTATGTTTGAAAAGTGAACCAAAAATCTTGTATGGTGCTTATTGACTTTCGGCCACCCTAAAGAAAAAATAGATCTCTAGGTTTGTTCCCTCCATAGGTTGCATGCATGAAAAGATAAATTGACTTTAAGGCTTAAAGAAGTACATGCATGAAACAATTGAATTTAAAAGTAATTGCATGTGATTCTTTGGAATGAATTGTGATTCAAATTGTTAATTTCTCTCCTATGTGCTCACGGTTCTAGCACTAAAGTAAAGAAAATAATTTCATGATTTTATGATTTTACTTGTGCATTAAATCTTTGCAAAATTGTATTTGCATAATTTGGTCCATGTGTGTTTAACTGTTAGGAAAATTATTTTCATAAAATGACCATGATGATGGTTATATTTCTAGGTGCATGATACTGTATGCCTTGTGAAAAGTGTTGTGTGTTTCTTTTAATTCTTTGAGGTTTCATGTGATTAGGTGAAAAGACTTTTGGTAAAATTAACCCAATGGTTTTAGTTTAAAATTTAATAGTAATTAGGAATTGTTAAGAATGTGTGATTCGGTTTGCATTAGATTAATTAGAAGATTAAATTATTTTCTTAAGTAAAACTAACTGAATCTATTGAGGGTATAATTTAAGTAAATAGTTTGAATGATTGAAAAATGTGATTTGTGTGATCTGTAATTGTATGTACTGTTTGTAAATGCTTTCATTGTTTTGAAATTGTGCTGTTGTGTGCTAACTGAATGTGATGAATGGAATTTGTTTTGGAATTCTATTTGTCAATCTTGTGTGTGAAAAGTATATGTTTGAAATTCCCAGAAATAGTTTTATTTAAAGAGTATAATTTAAATAACTTAAATTAATTTGGAATTTTTAAATAATATCCTTTGATCAGTGCTTAATTTTGATTTGGTTTATTTCCTAGAGTTTGGATTTTACTTACTGGTTCAAGAAAATGATTTTTTTTATAAACAGAGTGTTTTTGTAAAAGAATTATTTTAATTATTTCAAAGTTTTCTTAAAAGTCTTTTATTTGAAATCTGATTTCGATTTGGAGTCTTTGGATATTAATAATGAATTCTTAAGAAAAGAATTATTTCAAAGAGTTTTCAAAACGAAATTAAGAAAATTATCGAAAACGTTCTAACGCACGGGGAAAAATGTTCTAGTTCGGGTGTTACATCGGACGCGAGGAGAACGTGATGAGGTTAGCGACTGGAAAATCTTGGAAAGCTATCGGATGATTCGTCATCCAGGTGAGTGAGAGTGCGGTGATGCCGTAACGCGGTTGCCCGCAATTTGATTCGACGGATTGCGAGAGTGCTGCGAATTGGGCCACACAGATATGTGTGTTATCTGTTTTATTTGCATACTAAGTGTCTACTTGTTATGCATCGCTAGATGTTTATTTGTTATGCATACTTTATTTTGTTTAGTTATTGTCTGAGTATGTTTGATTAGTGAAACGATGATGATGGAAACGTGAAAGTAATAAGATTATTGAAAAGAGAAAAGAGATATGAGTGAGAAATAAAAGAGGTAATTGAGAAGGAAATACGTGATGAGAAAGTTATAAGAATGATTGAGGATGAGATAAGTCGTAACGTGAATGGAATGCAAAAGAAATAAAGTATGATGGAAAGAGAATCATGGTTTGAGTTGAAAAGAGTTGAGTTGGAAAGAGAAAGTGATTATGAAAGTGAGATGTGAGGTGATGGAGATGTGATTCCTCGTACACATTTTTGGGAAGAAGCTTAGTGTTGAGTTGAGCTTGCTCCTCCATTAACACTCACCCAAAAATGTGAGTTTTTGAAAAAAGGTTTTTGAAAAGAGATTTTTGAAAAGTTTTTGTGAAAACAAAATTTTGTGAAAGTTTTTGGAAATGTTATCTTTTGAAAAGGTTTTGCGAAAAGGTTTCCGGAATGAGGTTTTTGAAAATGTATTTTGAAGTGAAGTTCGTGAAATCATGTTTTTGAAAAAGTCTTGTGAAAAGATATTTCGAGAAAGACGAGGATGAGATGCTGATGTTGTTGATGAGGATTATGTTGAGAATGAGTTGTTGAGAATGATGATGAGATGAGAATGTGATTTGAAGCCGAGGGCCAGTGAGATTTTAGGGGGAATAGATTGCGCTTAGTGATCGGCCTTCGTTGAAGGGATGCACCAAAGACGGGCCGATCGTTAGGATTAATCCGCTAAATAAAACGTTAAATCCTTAAAAGATTAAAAGACATTTATAAACGCGGTGAGGTATGAGTGTCGTATCGAAGCAGTGGAGAGGAAGATACTATGGGTATCTGCGGATGCTCAGGTGGGGATTGCAGGAGGGGAGGACGATGACGGTGAAACGTCAAGAAGTCTAGAGTATATTTCTAGGCGGAATAACTCCACATGTGGCGCACTAACGTGGTGGGGACTGGGTCTAATGCCGTGGCACGTTCCGCACTGCAAATTAGAGATATACTGTCGCCCCCTCGATGCAAGTCTACAACAGTGAGAGGGACTGGAACGGGGCATTTGTGTTTGCCGCCGAGGGCGTGCATTGATTATGTGATTATGATTTGAGGCTGAGCCTCCTGGTCTGGGACCATTTATGAGTTGTGACAGTTGTCGTGACCGCGTGGTAAAGGTCCTGTACTCCTGTTGGCTTCCGACTAAGTTGGGTGGTTGACCGAGGAGATGTAGACGTGTGTGAGCTCAATGATGTGTCCCCCTCATCATTGATGCTATTCGGAATAATAAAACTTAAAAGCACAAAGATGTTTCAAACAAAGAGCCTATCGAATTATTAAGCATGGAATAAGAATGATAAGAAGGAATTCTGGGAATTAAGGATAAGTGTTGAAGTAATGATAAGAGAAGGTTTGAGAAAAGTTGTGAAAGTTTGCGAGGAAAGAATATGAGAATGTGATGGTAGTGGTGTGATTAAAATATTATGATATGTTCTGTTATTTGTGATTCTTCTTTGCTATGTGCATAACATGTTCCATTTGCATGTTAGTGATATTTTAGTTACATTGTTTTATTATTCACCCTGAGACCGCAAGGTCAATCCGTTAGTGTTCGGAACACTGACTCTCACCTATCGTGTTGTCGTATCGACAATCGTTGATATTGCAACCGGTAGGTAGTATAGCGTGTAGTGATGTAACTGCATTCCGGCGAGAAGGAGCGAGTACCCGACGATTCTCGGAGGGAGGCTCCGGAGATGGTTGAAGGCGACAACTCTTTTTGTGAACCGAGAACTTGGGCTGCCATGATGCGAAGATAGTTGGTGTGCATGACTAGAAGCTAGGCAAATCCCCCAGAGTAATGTACTTCAATGTTACTTCTTAGTTCCTTGCTCTATCATTCTGTACCCCGCAACAGTTTCGTCGAATACTGATGTTTTGTAAATAGTTAAACGGGCCGCGTTTTAAAAGATGTTTTGAAAAACAAGTTTCAAAGTGCGGTGTCCTGTGACATCTCAGTTTGGAACTTGAAGAGTTTATGTAATGTGAGAACACGGGTTTTAAATGTAACTATGTTTTGGAAAGACTAAGTGTTCTCATGTGTACATAACACTTGTAAAAAAAATGGCCCTAATTTTCACTGTTTTAATTTAAGTTTTCAAGTTGCCGAATCGGGGTGTTACATTTATGTGCTTATTTGATAAATTAATTTATGATCCAAGTTTAATGGATGGTAAAATAAATTATTTGGCTTTGCATGTGGAATTTCTTGTTGAAACCGTGAGCTAGGATGTATTTTAAGAAATGGTTTGATAAACAAATTTGTGATTTGAACTTGATCTAGGATCTTTAGTCTTGCATGTTAAACATTCTTGTTTAAAATGGTGAACTATGATGTGTTGTGTGATTTCTTCATGAACGGATATATGATCTAAGTTTGCTTGAAAATAAAACTGAAATCTTCTATTTTCCATGTTGATTTGATGACGACTTTGTTGATTTATGTGCATATATCTAATAATCCAAGTTTTTAAAGCATGCATGTTAATTCTAAGTAGAAAAATCATGTTTTTGTTTTATGCATGCCTCGGTTTAGAAGAGAAAATTTACGGAAACAAGTTTTAAAATGATTTTTGAAGTTTGAACATGATTTAGTTTTAGTATTTGATTTTATGTGTGCTATGTTTTGCAAGGGGCCATTCGGCCATACTTAATAAAATAAATAAATCTCATGTTTTTGTTATGTGAAATTTAATGCATGAATATGATAAGGGCTAGATCTAGTAATTCTAAGTGCATGCATGTTATTTTTAGGAGTTTAAAATATAATCTTAAATTTTATTGAGTGATGAACTTAAATTTTTATCTTGCTTTGATGAGTTCATGTGTGTTGTGTGGATGAGTGAAGTGTTTAATGTCTTGACTTGACTTTGTGACTTTTGTATGTTGAAAATTGAATCAAAGACCTTGCATTTTGCATGATTAGCATTCGGCCATGAGGAAAAGAAATAGGAAATTATATTTGATCATTGTTTAAGTTGCATATATGTTATGATTAATTTAATCTAAGGGCTTAGTATGTGAATGCATGGAATCACTAAGTTTAAAGAAAAATAAAAATGAAACTTGGAAGTAATTTATAATTTAATTTGCTGTTTGATTTAAATTTGTGAATTCTCTTTTTATGCTCTCCGTTTTAGTCCTAAAAAGAAAAGAAAATAATTTCATTGCTATGTGCTTTTATGTGTGTATCAATCTTTACAAAAATTCACCTATATGATTCGGCCTAGTATGCTAATACAATTAGGAAAAAATTATCTATATGAAATGGTCTTTGTAAACGACTATGCTTTCATGTGTGTGATTGAATTGATGTGTTGTTTGTTTTAACTCCATTCGGTTTTTAAAGAATAAAAATAAATAAATTGATTTAATAAATGATGTTTGATGATCTATAATGTGACTAACATTATGTGAAGCTGTGAATGTCTTGATGATGTGTTGTTTGAATGTATTTTTCTATATTTGAATTTCCTGAAAAGTATGATTTAAACAATTTAAATTGATTTGATTTTCTTAAGTTCTAAATTTTGGATAATAGTTAAGAATAATGATTTCTATAACATGAACATTTTAAAGTGAGTTTTCTTCAAAGACAAATAGATCCTGTTTTAAAGAAATTAATTGTTTCAAAGCTTTCTTGAAAATATTTTATTTAGTTTGGATTTGAAAACCTTTTGAACGTGAACAATGTGTTTTCAAAAAGGAATAATTTCAAAGTGTTTTTCAAAACATGTGACACCCTTCCGAATTACCCAAGTATAATATAGTACTTAAGCTATTATATTGGATAATATATGGACTTGTGAGTATTAAGAAAATATGTAAGTGAAATTTTTCTTTTTAAAGCGGGTGCACAAATCAACACTTGGAATTCTTGGAGAATAAACTCTAAAGCATTTCAAAACAGTTGTATCGAATTCGGCGATTTCTAAAACCTTTTCAAAAGTTGGGAAACATTCGTCTTTTGGAATCGTATTTATATCATAGAAAATAACTGAAGCTACCCTTGCTTTATTTGATAAAACTGATACCATCGAATAGTTTTCACAGCCGAACTCTCGAATAGATTAAATCAGAGTAAGCGGAAATTATCGGACTATGCCATGGATAGGAATATAAACATAGGTTTTATATATAGGAAAGTCATAAGTACATAGCCCAACATCAGAGTCTCCAAGTTCCAAAATATACAAGTCCATAAAAAAATCTACATAGCAGTGTAACCAAAACCCTAGAGTACTCCAAAAGTATATCTACAACATATATACATAACCAAAATATAACTCTAAGGGTGATCACGTAGATCTGGCAGCATCAGATGTAGTAGTAGTGATAGCAGTAGTCTCCAAGAAGTAACAAGGTAATAGTAGCATCATCATCACAGCAGCAGCAAGTCTCCTCCTCAACATCCACACACCGGATCCTCTGATCCACATCATACACCATACGCACATACCTAGGGATCATCATCCCTCCAATCACTCCCAGTAGAATGCACGACAGGCTCGTCTCCGCTCGCGTCCTCCACCGGATCCTCCTCGATCTCATCCGAGGGAGAATGTACCCTACCACTGGGTACTGGGTCAGGTGATGGTGAAACCCTGACTGGGCTCCTCGGATCAGAAGGGGGAGTTTCCTCGCGGACGACTCTCGAAGTAAAGGGGTGAGAGCGGGTAGGTCGAAAATGAAAACTGTGATAAGAACGAGCTGGTCGTGTGGGAGGTGGTCCATGGTAAGTATAAAACGGGGGTACGTGCATAGTGTATATGATGGGGATCCTAAACGTACGAGTACAGAATCGCATCAGCGGGTTCAGGTGGTAGAAGGTAATCTCTACCTCTCCCTCGAACACCAAACGATGGTCCTCATAGATCCATGTGCCACTAGGAAGTGGCCGGATCTCGATGCAAGCAATGTAACGAGACATCACCTACAAGGGCATAGGGTTAAGCAATCCTATACACATAATCAACAGAGAATAAATCATACACCATGAATATGTAAATATGCATCCATGAATAACAATCACATATAGCACTTTGCAGTTATTGAATGCAAATAGGATGCTCACACTTGTTTCGTTTATCATAATTAATTTAAATGAGTGGCATGATGCATGAGTTTAGCTCTCAAGCCTATCTCCATCATTCTATGTCACTCTCTGACGTCCATCCCTGACAACCCAGCACTCAACAGTGCGTTGTATTCCTAGGTATACAACAATTCGTACATTCACCAAGAATGTACACGACAAGCTTGGAATTCATGCCACCCGAGCATATCCCATCATCCAAACGGACCGTCATCCAAACGGTTTAACCATATCGGCATCCACTAAGCCGACCACGTCAACGACGTGTCATCAAGCAAGCGTATTGGCACTCCCAGAGGCCCTCCACATGTTTACCAAAACATGATATACGTCCTACCATCCAAACTCCAGAATGAATGCACTTTATTCTTTAGACTTAAAGGAAGTTGATTAATATCTTACAGGCCACCTAGGCTTATTTTATTATCGAAAAGGACCGTCACCAAACGGTATACTCATATTAATCAATTCCCTTCAAGTCTAGATCCCTTGGATTATTGTTATTAATTCCTTAACCAAATGAGTCAGAATTGAAAATAGTATCTTTCAGGTTCTGGGTAAATTACTCGAGTAAAATTCAGTACACTCGAGTGTTCTTCCAGTTTTCCAGATTACTCGAGTGTTCTTAGGGTTACTCGAGTGTTCATGACTTTCTGAGGATTTGGGTTTCAAATTCAATAAATTACTTTAGTAGTTCGTAGGTTACTCGAGTGTTCATCTTGATTTCTAGATTACTCGAATGACCTTGAATGACTCGAGTGGTTAGCCTTAACTTGTCCTCAGGTCATGCTCGATACTCGAGTGCTAGACATGATACTCGAGTGTTCTTGCTCCATTTGCATTGTTTTAAAGGCGTTTTACTCGAGTATCATGTCTATTACTCGAGTGTTTCACAGCAGAATACACTGAAATCTTAGTTTTAACATACCAATTTCATTTCTACTCATTTCCATTCAATTCCAAGGATCAACAGAGTTAACATAACATCATTTGAACATGTTACAACATTCCTTTCATATCAAAACACAGATTTGACAAAGGATTCATCAATCATGCATAAAGTACACATTTTAACAACTCAACACCTCAAATTGCATAATAAGCACAATTCTCATGAAATAAAGTTCATTTAAGCTTGCATGCATGATTTAGAACTTGCTCAACACAGTTTTAGAGCAAAGCTTGGTCTCCAAACCAAAGATCCTATTCAATCTAAGCCCTTAGAGCCTCTTGGTGGCTCTCTAACACAATTAATGGAATTTACTCTCTATCTAGTGAATATAATTACTTCCCCTTACCTCTCAGACGTGAATCAACAAAGGATTGACAAGAAAAAGGCTCCACAACTCTCAGATCAACTTCAAGCATCACATGCAGAGCATTTTGAGTGCATCACCAAAATGAAATTGGTTCACACATGAAACAGAGAATAAAATTGGGGAAATTAGGGCCCGTTTGATTGTGTTTTGGTTTTTTTGTTTTGGAAACTATTTTGTAATGTTGTTTTTAAGAATTGTTTTTCAGAATAAAAAAACAAAAAATTATGTTTGGTAATACCATTTTTGAAAACAGTTTTAAAAACTAAAAAACAAAAAAATTTGTTTGGTAAATATGTTTTGAAAACATGTTTTTAAAACAAAAAAACAGAAAATTCATTTGGTTTGTAATTTTTTTTTTAATCTCATTTTATACTTTATTTCATAATGTTAAAGAACCTAAAGACATGTACATGTTTATTAACCAAAATAATATAAAATCATGTTCAACATATTGAGTTTATAAGAAAATCACGATATTTTCTATAAGCAAAAATTCACTTCACTTATAAAAATAACCAAACAACTACTTGATAATGTCACTTGATAATGTCACTTGAGTTCCTAACCAACTATTACAATTATACCATATAAACACTTTAAGTACAAACTTAAAGTGAAAACAAGTACGATTATATGAATAATAGGAGTCCAATTTAATTAGCTAAATTGCATAATTGCTATGTGCTACCCACATCCTATTTGCAATACGATCACGACATTCTGCCATTCTTGTTGCACCATCATTAGATAATCTTGACAAGTTGTCAATGCTTGAACTTGGTACCTCTATGTGAGATGCTTCTCTCATAGTCTCTAATTGTGCAAGATCCATATCTTCCCACATTGTAAATAAATCATCACCTAAATTCCACTTACGTATATAGTTATGAATAGCGCAACATGCTATCACTATAAGTCGTTGCCTAGAAGGTTTATATGGAGGCATTAACTTTAAAATAGGAAACCTGCTCTTCAATACACCAAAACAACGCTCAATAGTCATTCTTAAAGAGGAGTGCCTATAGTTAAATAACTCTTCACGACTTCTTGGCTGTCTACCTTGACCTCTATATTGTTCTGTATGATATCTTTGACCTCTATAAGGGGGAAGAAATCCTTCTATGCAAGAATAACCAGAATCCACGAGAAAGAATTTTCCTACATAAATAAGTGTACATAACATTCAATAAGATACATGATCATTTAAGTCTACGTAGCCATCCTGGTTTCCTAGCATCAGACATGGTAAGGAACGCTTCTCGCAATTCCTTCTCCTTAAAAGCATCCACGGCCTTACTATAAGTGTCATCCGAAATGCCTTCGATCCCTTCAAGGGCAATCACACAACTAGCTACAGAATAATCAGATGATGCTGTTGAAGAATTGGCCTCACTACTCTTACCCCTACACATCTCAGCCCTAGCCAAAGAATACTCTGCTTTCGCTTTAGAGGCTTTAGCCCATTCTTGAAGCGCTTCTCCCATTTCAAAAGTTTTGGACTCTTTCTTGTGTTTGCGCTCTTTGACATGAATTTTGCGTTTTCCACTACGCGTTGCGCGCTCAAATGTTTGTGTGACATCATCTGAGCTACTCTCATGCTCAAGATCTACATGAACTCCGGAGTTGATGTATTGATTGTCAAGCTCATTCTCTTCATCAGTATTTGGTGGATCCTGGGTAGATGAATGATGAAGTACTCCAGTTGCAGTACTCCTATTAAATATGGTTTTCATTGACTCATAATCTTCTAATCCTTTCTTCTTAAATTGAGCGGCATCTGGATGCACCTACAAACAAAATAGTGATAAAATCAAAATAATTAAAAATTAATCTAGAGATAAAATCATATAAATATTCTATCAATTAAAATATTAAACATACCCGAAGGTAAGATTCCCAAACATCTTGAGCGGCCGTGACAGTGTTGGTTGCTGGATTCCAACCAAAACCAGATTGCTGAAGAAGTAAAGCGAATTCACGATGCCTACTCCTCAATCTATTGAACTTTTGTTTGATTTGTTTGACATTAAAACTACGCTTAGTTGTGGAATTCAACTTATCCTTAATTAAATTCCATGTTCTAGTTTGAAACACACCATTTTGCATATTTCCTTTAGTGACCTCATCTACCATAATACGTACGAAAGTTTTAATTATGGGCTCAGGCCACACCTTTGAGTCATTTGTGTCAACACTCGTTTCCATCTATCATGAACATCACATTCAAAGTAAGTAATTTAAAAACTGACAATTTTTGTAACAAAGAGTAACATAAAAAAAAACGAACACTGGGATAACACATCACATGTAGAGCATAAAAGATGGATCAAGACAATGTATTTGAACTAGAATTTTCCAGAATACAGGTCAAATACAACCACATAACAAGAAGTGACATAGACACATAAAATAATAATAATAATAATCTCCAGATTGGTAAGTTAAGTGTTGGGGTTTGGCATAGCTGTTGCAATAACTAGTAACAAGACAATGCCTTAAAAATCTCTCAGTCCAAATATTGGAATTCGACTAGCTACTAGAAACTTTTTAGAAAACAGAAAGATCATGAATAGAAATATAGAAAAATTTGCACGTGAGTTGGTCTGGTGGTCATTGGTTAACTGTTGAAGGAACTCCATGTCTCTAATATGAGACTTGATTTGTGGTTAAACAACATTTTCTAGAAAGGTGTCATAATAATATTATATCTACTTGAAAAACATGATCTATGAAACTAGTGACAAGGAAAAAAAAGGAAATTCTATATAGTAAGAATCTAATTAGATTACCTTAAGGTTCTAAGATGCAGAAAAATGAAGCTGCTAGTAATTGATTTGGCTGCAAAGAGAAAACAATTTTGGTCAACACTGCCAAAATTTTAAAAGATGAACTAAAGATTAAAGAATGAAAGAAACAAAGAATCTAATATATTAAAGAACCTAAAGACATTTACATGTTTGTGATCCATTCCGCTCATGCCCAAACAGAGAAATAACAGAGGTGTTGTTCTCCAAGAGAAAAATAACATGTGACAGTTATAAAACATGTCATATTTTAGCAGAGGGTCTAATTTGTTTAGAAAGTATCTTAATCAATCTAATCCTAATGAAAACATAGTAGCGATTAATTTTTATTAGATAATGAGCATCAAAGTAAAATATATAGTCAAAATTGACATTCTATAGTGTTTGATGTTCTACAGTATGGTTCATAGAACTTGATCAAAAAAGTCTTTGGCTGCTCTTTTTGTTGTTATTGTAAAAGTTTTAATTTCCTAGAACAATCAATCCAGAACCAGTAAACTTTTCGCAAATAAACAAACAAGTCCCTATCAAAAAAATTAAAAGGAAACTAATAATAGTAGAAGTTATCTGCACAAGTTAAATGAATCATAATCACAAACAGAATAGTTTATTTAGGGCCAATAATATTCAGCTAGTGATATGGGAGTATTCATTTTCGAAAATCAAAATAATCTGTCATGTGAATAGCAAAGTTTTCCCCTATATCCACTCAAGTCAGCACAAGTTTACATAATCCAAAGTGAATTTGAATTGCTAACTGTGCCAATTAAAAGATTGCTCCCACCGAAATTGAATTGGTACCACATGAAAGCTACTGCTGCTTATACTAATTTGCTAAATCAACACAATGTAAGAAGCACTAAATGTTAGCAATGGCTCTAAAAAAAAGAATGTGCATTAAGTGGAAGGGTTTCTAATGACTTCAGGAAGCATTAACAGGACATCAAAATTGTAAATAGCATTGGCAGCAAACATCAAAATTGGTTAACTACGGTCATAACAAAGAATATGTATTGCCAACTTAATTTAAAGCATGAAAGCCGTAAGATAATGCATGATTCAATTTAGCTCCAAACTTCAGTTATATGTTTTAGCCATAGAAAAACTAATGTGTAATATCTTGACTTAATATCTAAACTTCAGTTATATGCAGTAAAAGGTGTAGCCCCTGCTCTTCTAATCAACTCATACACCAAAGGCATTATGAGCTGAGTAGCCCCACCACCCATGTTACCCCACCCTGCCGCAGTCCCATTTGCCAGCCCTATAATCTTACTATTAAACATAGTACTCATCCAATATTGGCATGAAACAAATGTAGCCAATGAGAACCCTATCATGAACCTCACTGCTATGTACCCTGCAGCATCACTCACAAATGACATGCAAAACACGGTTGGTGCTGAGAGCATTATAAGGAATGCACAACCGTAACGAGTTCAAGTTAATAATTACATTCAAACATATCACTGAATTACATCAAGATAATAATTAGAATACACATCAAAGGTACCAACTACAAGTTCAAGAAACTCAAATACACAAATTACATAAAACCCATCAAAGGTTTTTCACAACCAAGGTATAAACACATAAAATACACAAATTACAAACAACGAAGTTCAGTTCAACACATTCAAATTCACAAATTGCGAAAATACTTGGAGAAAAAAATTGCAGAATCAAAAATTAAAAAAAATCTTGAAGTACCTCAGAAGATGAAAGAGAATAAAAGGATCTGCGAGAGAGGATCAATGAGAAACAGAAGCAGTAACATGAGAGAAGCGAGAGAGAAGCGAAGCAACCAGCATCGCGAGAGAGTGAGTGAGCAGCGAAGAAGCAGCGAGAGTGAGTGAGAAGAGAAGAAGCAGCGAATTAGCAGAGCACAAGACTAGAGAGAGTGAGAAGAGAAGAAGCAGCAGAGAAGAATTAGGGTTAGAAAAGAGTTGTCCATAATTACAAATATGCCATTAATGAAAATTGCTGTTTCCCGTGTGTTTTCTTGTTCTCAAGTTTTTGGGCCAAAACAGAATAAAAACACCTTTGGCCTGTCCTGATTTTTTTGTTTTTAAAACAAAAATTAGAAAATTGTTTTGGAAACAATTTTTACCAAAACAAGTCCACCAAACAAGTTTTATTGTTTTTTAATTTTTAAGAATAAAAAAGCTGTTTTCAGAACAGTAATCAAACAGCCCCTTAGATTTTCTAGACTCTATGCAACATCAACTAACTAAAGACACCGAATTTGAGACTTAGGGATTCATGAGCTTACCAGAATCAATGATCAAAGTAAGCTCCAGACCAAGACTTGACCAGCAACAGCTTCACTTCCAAGCTCCAATTCTCCCAATACACTCACTCAATCCTCACGATTTTGGTGTTTATACAAAGCTCGTGATGTGAGCTTTGTATTCGTGTATCACTCAAATCTTAACACTCAGAATTGAAGAAGAATCGAAGGAAACAAATCTGAAACCCTAACTTCATCAACAAATGCAAGTTTGATCAAAATCTTCAGCTTAATGGTGTTGATGAGCTTAAATAGACATGGGGAAGACTCATGCATCACGACACGACATCCATGGCGTTGGCACTGTGGTGATTTCGTGTCAACAACACGGAATCGTTGGCGGTGACTCATCAAACGCACTAACTCGTGCAAATTTACCCAGAATACTCGAGTATTCAGAATAATACTCGAGTGTTTTGCCCAGTTTTTGAAAAATAAATATTTTATTTACTTTCCCTCCAAAACCTTTCCTATAATTGCTTCTAGGTCCCAACCCAGGGACTAATATGCAAAACACTTATTTTAGGCATTATTATATTTATTAAGTCAATTCACACCCATATACTAATTTCATGAACACACATTTTAATCAAGGATTAATATAGAAATTATTAATTATAATTAATTTATAATTAACATTTCATTAATCGGGGATTAAAATTTTGGGGTGTTATACTACTCCCCCACTTACAAGGAATTTCGTCCCCGAAATTCAACTCATACAAACAAGTCAGAACCAAGTGATCATTGATTGTGATAGAAGACTCGTGACCTATAGAAACCCAAAACCCTCTGGTTACATATGTCTGTTCAACACCGAGGTGGGGGAGAGTGGTCCGAGGATGGAAGAGATCCCTGTTGTCAGAGATTTCCCGGAAGTTTTTGCTGACGAGATTCCTGGTTTGCCACCAAGAAGAGAGATAGAATTTGGCATCGATCTAGTTCCGGGAAGTGGTCCCATTTCTATCGCTCCCTATAGAATGGCACCACCGAAAATGGCAGAAATGAAGAAGCAGATTGAGGAGCTGCTGCAGAAACAGATGATTCGACCAAGCGTGTCACCTTGGGGTGCTCCTGTCTTATTCGTCAAGAAGAAAGATGGTAGCATGAGGATGTGCATCGACTATCGACAACTTAATAAGGTCACCATCAAGAACAAGTATCCGTTGCCACGGATAGATGACCTTATGGATCAAGTGCGTGGGGCTTCAGTATTTTCCAAGATTGATTTGAGGTCGGGGTACCATCAGATCAGAATTAGAGAAGAGGATATCTCTAAGACTGCATTTCGATCTCGATACGGACATTATGAGTATGTTGTGATGCCGTTCGGATTGACTAATGCACCAGCTATCTTCATGGACTACATGAATCGAATCTTTAGACCTTATTTAGATTCATTCGTGGTTGTGTTCATTGATGATATTCTGATTTAATCTAAGAGCCCGGAGGAGCATGCTGAACACTTGAAGATAGTGTTAAGCATCTTGAAGGAGAAGCAGCTGTACGCCAAACTTACAAAGTGTGAGTTCTGGCTGAAGGAGGTTAAATTTTTGGGGCATGTGATTTCAGATAAAGGGATAGCAGTTGATCCAACGAAAGTAAGTTCGGTTTTGCAATGGGAGCAACCAAAGTCGGCCACGGAAGTCAGAAGTTTTCTTGGTTTGGCTGGGTATTATAGAAGGTTCATCGAAGGTTTCTCGAAGATTGCACTGCCTCTGACGAAGTTGACAAGGAAAGATCAACCGTTCCTATGGGATAAGAAGTGTGAGAGAAGTTTTCGGGAGTTGAAGGAAAGGTTGACATCGTCTCCTGTATTGGTGTTGCCCGATACACAGAAGAGTTTCGATGTGTATTGTGACGCGTCGAAACAAGGTCTTGGGTGTGTCTTGATGCAAGATGGGCAAGTTGTCGCTTACGCTTCGAGACAGCTAAAAGTTCATGAGATGAACTATCCAACTCATGATCTGGAGTTGGCAGCTGTGGTGTTTGCATTAAAGATCTGGAGGCACTATCTCTATGGCACTACGTTCCGGGTGTTTAGTGACCATAAGAGTTTAAAATACCTCTTTGATCAAAAGGAGTTGAATATGAGGCAACGCCGATGGATGGAGTTTTTGAAGGATTATGAGTTTGAGCTCCATTATCATCCTGGGAAGGCAAACGTTGTGGCGGATGCATTGAGTAGAAAGGCAATGCACATCAGTGCGATGATGGTCAGAGAAGCGGCACTGATAGAGGAATTTCGAGATTTGAGTCTGACGATGCAAGTGGAACCGACAAGTATCAAGTTGGGGATGCTGTAGATTGCTAATGAGTTTCTGCAAAGGATACGAGAATTGCAACACAAGGATGGGAAACTCATGGAAAAGAGGAAGTTGATGCAAGAAGGTAAGGCGTTGGAATTTCAAGAAGGAAAGGATGGAATCCTTCGCTTTAAAACGAGGATTTGTGTGCCTGATGATTTGGAAGTAAGAAGGATGATTTTGGATGATGCGCATAAGAGTAAGATGAGTATGCATCCGGGAGCCACTAAAATGTACCGGGACTTAAAGAAGCTATTTTGGTGGCCTGGTTTGAAGAGAGATGTAGCTGAATATGTGGCATGTTGTTTGGTATGTCAAAAGGCCAAGGTGGAACATCAAAGGCCAGGAGGAGAGTTACTTCCTTTAGAGATCCCGTTGTGGAAATGGGATAGCATCTCGATGGATTTTGTGTCGGGATTGCCAAAGACATCTACTGGTCATGATGCAATCTGGGTGATCGTGGATCGGTTGACCAAATCAGCGCATTTCATTCCCGTGAATATGCGCTACTCATTGGAAAAGCTCACTCAATTGTACATCAAGGAAGTTGTTCGTCTTCATGGGGTACCATCGAGCATTGTGTCTGATCGTGATCCGAGGTTTACGTCGAAGTTCTGGCAAGATCTGCATAGAGCCTTGGGTTCAAGGTTGAAACTGAGTTCTGCATACCACCCCCAGACGGATGGTCAGACGGAGAGGACTATTCAGTCATTAGAAGACATTTTGCGAGCTTGTGCATTGGAAGAACGAGGGAATTGGGAACAAATGTTGCCACTTGTGGAATTCACGTACAACAACAGCTATCACGCGAGTATTGGAATGGCATCATTTGAAGCTCTGTATGGACGAAAGTGTCAGACGCCGTTATGCTGGTTTCAAGTGGGGGAGAGTTCTCTGATTGGACCAGATATTGTGCAAGAGACCACGGAGCAGATCAAAATGATACAAGAGAAGATGAGGGCAGCTCAGAGTAGGCAGAAAAGCTATGCTGATAGAAGGAGAAAAACCTTAGAGTTTGCTGAAGGAGACCACGTGTTCATTAGAATAATACCAACCAAAGGTGTTAGTAGAGCCTTGAAAACCCAGAAACTATCGCCTAAGTTTATTGGTCGCTATCAAATTCTCAAAAGAATCGGCCCAGTAGCTTATCAATTAGCTTTGCCTCCGTCATTAGCTAACCTCCATAATGTATTCCATGTGTCTCAATTGAAGAAATATGTCCATGACCCCACCATTGTTCTTAGCATCCAACCTGATGACTTAGAAATTCATAAGAACCTAACCTTCAAAGCTGTGCCAGTTCATATTGAAGATCGAAGAATCAAGCAACTTAGAGGGAAGGATATTAGTTTGGTCAAAGTCGTTTGGAGTTATGGAGATGTGATAGAAGCATCTTGGGAATTAGAGGATAAGATGCGTCAGGATTATCCTGACTTGTTTGTATGAGTTGAATTTCGGGGACGAAATTCCTTGTAAGTGGGGGAGTAGTGTAACACCCCAAAATTTTAATCCCCGATTAATGAAATGTTAATTATAATTTAATTATAATTAATAGTTTCTATATTAATCCTTGATTAAAATATGTGTTTATATGACTAGCTTATGTGTGAGAAATTATTTAATAAATAATTTAAATGCCTAAAATGTATATTTTGCATATTAGTCCCTGGGTTGGGACCTAGAAGAAATTATAGGAAAGGTTTTGGAGGGAAAGTAAATAAAATAATTATTTTTCAAAATCTGGGCGAAATACTCGAGGATTACTCAGAATACTCGAGTATTCTGGGTCAAACTGCACGAGTTAGTGCGTTTGATGAGTCACAGCCAACGAGTTCGCTTTGTTGACACGATTACACCATCTTCAACAGCTCAAGGATGTCGTGTCGCACTGCATGAGCCTTCTCCATGTCTATATAAGCTTATCAACCACGAATTCATGGGAATTTTGCTCAATCTTGCTTGTGTTGACATAGTTAGGGTTTCGAATTCGTCTCGTTCGATTCTCTTTTGATTCTAAGTGTTAGGCTTCGAGTGATACACCAATACAAAGCTCACATCACGAGCTTTGTATAGACACCAAAGTTGTGAGGTTTGAGTGTGTGGATTGAGAGAATCGAAAGCTTGAAGTGAAGCTGTCCTTGCTTGAGTTGGTGTCTGGAGCTTACTTTGATCATTGATTTCGGTAAGCTCGTGAATCCCTGAGTCTCAAACTTAATTCCTTTAGTTAGTTGATGTTGTATAGAGTCTAGGAATCTAATTTTCCCCAATTCTTATCTCTGTTTTGTGGGTAAACCAATTCGGTTTTGGTGGTGCACTCAAAACTGTCATGCATGTGAAGTTCAAGTTGATTTCTGGTGTTGGAGCTCTTTTCTTGGATTTCTTTCTGTTGATTCACATCTGAGAGGTAAGGGGAAGTAATTATATTCACTAGATAGAGTTTGAAATCCATTAAATGTGTTAGAGAGCCACCAAGAGGCTCTAAGGGCTTAGATTCTATAGGAACTTTGGTTTGGAGACCAATCCATGCTCTAAATCCGTATTGAGCAAGTTTGTTATCATGCATGTGAACCTGAATGAGCTTTGTTTCATGAATATTATGCTTATTGTGTGATTTGAGGTATGGAGTTGTTAAAATGCCTTTTTATGCATAATCAATGATTTCTCTGTCAATTCTGTGTTTTGAATTGAAATAAGTGTTGTAACATGTTTGATTAATGATATGTTAACTCTGTTGATCCCTGAAATGGACTTAAATTGAGTAGAAATGAAAATGGCATGTTAAAACCAGTTTTCAATACTGTCAGCTGCGAAACACTCGAGTAAATAGCAAAGTACTCGAGTAAATCGTGTTCAAAATAAAGTAAATTTCATAAGAAAACTCGAGTATTTTGTCTGTTACTCGAGTATCGGGCATGAACTGAGAATTGTTATAGGTCAAACACTCGAGTCATTCAAAGTCACTCGAGTATTCTGGAAAAGTCCAAGAACACTCGAGTAACTCATGAACTACTCGAGTAAATTGTTGAAATTAAAACCCAAATCCTCAGAAAGACATGAACACTCGAGTAAGCTTAAGAACACTCGAGTAATCTGGAAAATCTCCAGAACACTCGAGTATTCTGAACTTTACTCGAGTAAAATGCCCAGAATCTGAAAACATCATTTTCAATTCTAACTTAATTAATTAAGGAATTATTAAGGATAATTCAAGGGATCAAAGACTTAGAGAAATTGATAAATACAAATAGATCGTTCGGTGACGATCCATTTTGAAAATTAAGCCTAGGTGGCAAGTAATGTATTAATCAATTTCCCCTAAGTCTAAAATGCATTAATTCTGGAGTTTGGATGGTAGGACGTATTCATGTTTCGATAAACATGTGGAGGGCCTCTGGGAGTGCCAATACGCTTGCTTGATGACACGTCGTTGACGTGGTCGGCTTTGTGGATGCCGATATGGATATATCGTTTGGATGACGATCCGTTTGGAGGACGGGATATGCTCGGGTGGCATGGATACCAAGCTTGACGTGTACATTCTAGGTGAATGTACGAATTGTTGTATACCTAGGAATACAACGCACTGTGGAGTGCTGGGTTGTCAGGGATGGACGTCAGAGAGTGACTTAGAAAATGTGGAGATAAGTTGAGAGTTAAAGTCATGCATCATGTCATTCACCTAATGCAATTGATATACCTGAATTAAGTGTGAACATCCTATGTGCATCTGATACTTGCTAAATGCTAATTGTGATTGTTATTAATTGATGCATTATTATCTTTCATATGTTGCATGATTTATTCTCTATTGATTATGTGAGTAGAATTGCTTACCCCTATGCCCTTGTAGGTGATGTCTCGCTACATTGCTTGCATCGAGATTCGGCCACTTCCTAGTGGCGTATGGATCTATGAGGACCATCGCGCGGTGTATGAGGGGGAGGTAGAGTTCACATTCTACCACCCTAATCCGCTGATGCGATTCCGTCCTCGTAGGTTTAGGATTCCCATCATATACACTATGCATGTACCCCCGTTTTATACTTATCATGGACCACCTCCCATGCGACCAGCTCGCTCTTACCATAGTTTTCGTTTTCAACCTACCCGCTCTCACCCTTTTACTTCGAGAGTCGTCCGCGAGGAGACTCCCCTATCTGATCCGAGGAGCCCAGTCAGGGTTTCACCATCACCTGACCCGGTACCCAGTGGTAGGGTACACTCTCCCTCGGATGAGATCGAGGAGGATCCGGTGGAGGACGAGAGTGGGAGCGAGCCTGTCGTGCATTCTACTGGGAGTGACTGGAGGGACGACGATCCCTAGGTACATGTATATGGTGTATGGTGTGGATCTGAGGATCCGGTGTGTGGAGGAGATTTGCTGCTGCTGCTGTGATGATGATGCTACTACCTTACTCACTTTACTTTTGGGAGACTACTGCTACTACTACTCCATCTGATGCTGCCAGATCTATGTGACTATTCCTAGAGTTATACATTTTGTTATGTATATATATTGTAGATATACTTTTGGAGCACTCTAGAGCTTGTAGTTACACTGTTATATAGATCTGATGATGGACTTGTATATTTTGAAACTTGGAGACTTTACTCATGGGCTATGTACTTATGATTCTCTATATCTATGAAAACCTATGTTTATATTCTATCAGTTGCATAGTCCAGTAATTTCCGCTTACACTGTTTTAATCTGTTTAAGAGCTCGGCTATAAATGGTATCAGTTCTATCGTATAAAGCAAGGGTAGCTTAAACTACTTGATACAAAGATATCTTCTAAAAGATCGAATGTTACTCTATTTGCGAAAAGGTTTTAGAAATCGCCGAACTCGATACAATGATTTTGAGATAATATAGACTTTATTCTCCAAGACTTTCAAGTGACGATTCGTGCACCCGCTTTAAAAGAAAAATTTTATTGACCTATTTTCTTAACACTCACAAGTCCATATATATTATCCAATATAAAAGCATATTTATTAGTTTATATTTGGGTAATAATGAAGGGTATGACACAAGTCCATAAACAGATCTACATAGCAGTGTAACCAAAACCCTAGAGTACTCCAAAAGTATATCTACAACATATATACATAACCAAAATATAACTCTAAGGGTGATCACGTAGATCTGGCAGCATCAGATGTAGTAGTAGTGATAGCAGTAGTCTCCAAGAAGTAACAAGGTAATAGTAGCATCATCATCACAGCAGCAGCAAGTCTCCTCCTCAGCATCCACACACCGGATCCTCTGATCCACATCATACACCATACGCACATACCTAGGGATCATCATCCCTCCAATCACTCCCAGTAGAATGCACGACAGACTCGTCTCCGCTCGCGTCCTCCACCGGATCCTCCTCGATCTCATCCGAGGGAGAATGTACCCTACCACTGGGTACTGGGTCAGGTGATGGTGAAACCCTGACTGGGCTCCTCGGATCAGAAGGGGGAGTTTCCTCGCGGACGACTCTCGAAGTAAAGGGGTGAGAGCGGGTAGGTCGAAAATGAAAACTGTGATAAGAACGATCTGGTCGTGTGGGAGGTGGTCCATGGTAAGTATAAAACGGGGGTACGTGCATAGTGTATATGATGGGGATCCTAAACCTACGAGGACGGAATCGCATCAGCGGGTTCGGGTGGTAGAAGGTAATCTCTACCTCTCCCTCGAACACCGCACGATGGTCCTCATAGATCCATGTGCCACTAGGAAGTGGCCGGATCTCGATGCAAGCAATATAACGAGACATCACCTACAAGGGCATAGGGGTAAGCAATTCTATACACATAATCAACAGAGAATAAATCATACACCATGAATATGTAAATATGCATCCAGGAATAACAATCACATATAGCACTTAGCAGTTATTGAATGCAAATAGGATGCTCACACTTGTTTCGTTTATCATAATTAATTTAAATGAGTGGCATGATGCATGAGTTTTGCTCTGAAGCCTATCTCCATCATTCTATGTCACTCTCTGACGTCCATCCCTGACAACCCAGCACTCAACAGTGCGTTGTATTCCTAGGTATACAACAATTCGTACATTCACCTAGAATGTACACGACAAGCTTGGAATTCATGCCACCCGAGCATATCCCGTCATCCAAACGGACCGTCATCCAAACGGTTTAACCATATCGGCATCCACTAAGCCGACCACGTCAACGACGTGTCATCAAGCAAGCGTATTGGCACTCCCAGAGGCCCTCCACATGTTTACCAAAACATGATATACGTCCTACCATCCAAACTCCAGAATGAATGCACTTTATTCTTTAGACTTAAAGGAAGTTGATTAATATCTTACAGGCCACCTAGGCTTATTTTATTATCGAAAAGGATCGTCACCAAACGGTATACTCATATTAATCAATTCCCTTCAAGTCTAGATCACTTGGATTATTGTTATTAATTCCTTAACCAAATGAGTCAGAATTGAAAATAGTATCTTTCAGGTTCTGGGTAAATTACTCGAGTAAAATTCAGTACACTCGAGTGTTCTTCCAGTTTTCCAGATTACTCGAGTGTTCTTAGGGTTACTCGAGTGTTCATGACTTTCTGAGGATTTGGGTTTCAAATTCAATAAATTACTCGAGTAGTTCATAGGTTACTCGAGTGTTCATCTTGAGTTCCAGATTACTCGAGTGACCTTGAATGACTCGAGTGGTTAGCCTTAACTTGTCCTCAGGTCATGCTCGATACTCGAGTGCTAGACATGATACTCGAGTGTTCTTGCTCCATTTGCATTGTTTTAAAGGCGTTTTACTCGAGTATCCTGTCTATTACTCGAGTGTTTCACAGCAGAATACACTGAAATCTTAGTTTTAACATACCAATTTCATTTCTACTCATTTCCAGTCCATTCCAAGGATCAACAGAATTAACATAACATCATTTGAACATGTTACAACATTCCTTTCATATCAAAACACAGATTTGACAGAGGATTCATCAATCATGCATAAAGTACACATTTTAACAACTCAACACCTCAAATTGCATAATAAGCACAATTCTCATGAAATAAAGTTCATTTAAGCTTGCATGCATGATTTAGAACTTGCTCAACACAGTTTTAGAGCAAAGCTTGCTCTCCAAACCAAAGATCCTATTCCATCTAAGCCCTTAGAGCCTCTCGGTGGCTCTCTAACACAATTAATGGAATTTACTCTCTATCTAGTGAATATAATTACTTCCCCTTACCTCTCAGACGTGAATCAACAAAGGATTGACAAGAAAAAGGCTCCACAACTCTCAGATCAACTTCAAACATCACATGCAGAGCATTTTGAGTGCATCACCAAAATGGAATTGGTTCACACATGAAACAGAGAATAAAATTGGGGAAATTAGATTTTCTAGACTCTATGCAACATCAACTAACTAAAGAAACCGAATTTGAGACTCCGGGATTCATGAGATTACCAGAATCAATGATCAAAGTAAGCTCCAGACCAAGACTTGACCAGCAACAGCTTCACTTCCAAGCTCCAATTCTCCCAATACACTCACTCAATCCTCACGATTTTGGTGTTTATACAAAGCTCGTGATGTGAGCTTTGTATTCGTGTATCACTCAAATCTTAACACTCAGAATTGAAGAAGAATCGAAGGCAACAAATCTGAAACCCTAACTTCATCAACAAATGCAAGTTTGATCAAAATCTTCAGCTTAATGGTGTTGATGAGCTTAAATAGACATGGGGAAGACTCATGCATCACGACACGACATCCATGGCGTTGGCACGGTGGTTATTTCGTGTCAACAACACGGAATCGTTGGCGGTGACTCATCAAACGCACTAACTCGTGCAAATTTACCCAGAATACTCGAGTATTCAGAATAATACTCGAGTGTTTTGCCCAGTTTTTGAAAAATAAATATTTTATTTACTTTCCCTCCAAAACCTTTCCTATAATTGCTTCTAGGTCCCAACCCAGGGACTAATATGCAAAACACTTATTTTAGGCATTATTATATTTATTAAGTCAATTCACACCCATATACTAATTTCATGAACACACATTTTAATCAAGGATTAATATAGAAATTATTAATTATAATTAATTTATAATTAACATTTCATTAATCGGGGATTAAAATTTTGGGGTGTTACAAAAGACATTAAAGAATTCGTTAAAGACATTTCTAACGCACGGGGAAAAATGCTATAGTTCGGACGACCGACGGAAAGGAAACGAGACGGGATTAGCGATCGGAGAGCTCTCGGAGGCCTACGGTATTTGAGGTGAGAGAGGGGTTTCCCTTAAGACGCCGTGGTATTTAGGTAACTTATTAAGAGGTCCAATTATCTCAAAGGTTGGACTCCAATCTCATTTAGAGTAGTGGTGTACGTGATAGCAATTGTGTGATTGTTTGTTTGGCTATCCACCCAAACGGCTGAGATTGGTTATTAAATATGATTTTATACTTTCTGGTTGATTATGTTTGAGTTATTTAATTATCTCATGATTTATTTACTGGTTAAGTATTTATGTGGTTGTTTGAGAAATATTGATGTGCTGAATAAGGTGTTGATGAGAAGTAAAGTGTAAAAGTAAGAAATGAGATTGAAAGAAAGAAGAGTGATAATAAAAGATGGTATAAGTAATGGAAGACAAAGAGAAAGAGGTTGAAAGGAGTTATGGCAAAGAGATAAAGAGATGAGATTGAGAATGAGTCATGGAAGTGAAAAAGAGTTATGGAAGCGAGATGTGGTTTGGCTCTTGTTGTTTTTGGTTTTAGTCTGGGACTAGTGTTGAGTTGAGCTTGCTCCTCCATTAGCGCTCAGAAAAATATGTGATTTCTTGTTTTTATTTTTGGAAAGAGCCTAGTGTTGAGTTGAGTTTGCTCCTCCATTAGCACTCATCCAGAAATATGATTGTTGAAAACAGTTTTCGAAAAGAGAATTTTGAAAAGATTTGTGAAAAGAAATTTTTGGAAAAGGTTTTCGAAAAGTATTTTGAAAAGGTGGAATGAGATTTTCAAAGGGGTTTTATGAAAAAATTTCTTTGAAAAAGTTTTGAGAAAAGATATATTTTTGGGAAAAGTTTTTGGAAACAATCTTTTGATAAAGTTCTTTGAAATGCTATTTTGAGAAAATCTTTTTATAACAATATTTTTGAGAATGTCTTTTTGTAAGGACATTTTTGAGAAAATCTTTTTGAAACAATATTTCGAGAAAGTTTTGCGAAAGGATATTTTTGAGGAAATTTATGAAAGAATATTTTTGAAAGAGTTTTGTGAAATGATATTTTCGAAAAAGTTTTGCAAAGGATGTTTCTCAGAAAAATGAGGAAATGAGCCTTGAGAAGGAGAGGAATTGTGTGGTGAGTTGAGATGATGAAATGTGATGAGAAAGAGTGTGACATGAGATGCTGAAATGTATGTGATGGATTGGGGAACGGTTTGCGATTAGTGGTCGGGCTTAGTTGAAGGGATGCACCAAGGACGAGCCGACTGTTAGGATTACGCCGATAAATAAATCTTTAAAATCCTTAAACCTTTAAAAGACTATTAAAAGACATGAATAACGCGGTGAGGTATGAGTGTGTTGTCGAAGTAGCGGAGAGGAAGATACTATGAGTATCTGCGGATACTCAGGTGGGGATTGCAGGAGGGGAGGACGATGACGGTGATACGTCAAGAAGTCTAGAGTACCTTTCTAGGCAGAACGAACTCCACATGTGGTGCACTAACGTGGTGGGGACTGGGTCTAATACTGTGGTAAGTTCTGCACTCGAGACTAGAATTGTACTGTCGCCCCCTCGATGCAAGTCTAGAACAGTGAGAGGACTGGAACGGAGCATTTGTGTTTGCCGCCGAGGGCGTGCGTTGATTATATGATTGAATTAATTTGAGGATGTGATCCTCCTGGTCTGGGACCATTTATGTGTTGAGACAGCTGTCGTGCCCGCGTGGTAAAGGTCCTATACTCTTGTTTGCTTCCGACTAGGTGTGGATGGATGACCGAGGAGATGTAGACGTGAGAGCCGTTTTTCCTCAATGATGGTTCCCCAAGTCATTGAGTGGTTTGAGATGATAAGACTTAATAACTCAAAGATTCGAAAAAGAAAAGTACAGTCGTGGTATTAAGTATTGAACGAGAATTGAGAAGTGAGAATAATATGGTGTTTATGTGGTGATGATATATGATGATGATGATTATGTTCGTTTATATGTGTTGTTTGTTATTTATTATTTTATCTTAATAATTGCCTATCGTAAACCCACATAGTCGACATTACATGTTTTGGGTAACTCACTCTCTCCTATATGTCTGTTTGGTATCGGGAAAATTCTGTATGGTCCTTAGATGGAAAGTATCGCTAAGGAGATTGCTGAGGGTGACACTGATGGTGACCTGAGGATTTGACGTACCAATAATCAGAGTGGCGCAGCGGAAGCGTTAGTGTCGATGACTAGACGTTAGGTAATTCCCCTTTCAGAGTTTTGTAATTCCATTGCAAGGTTCTTAGGATCCTGGCTCTATCGTGTTGTAACCCTAATTAAGTTCTTTTTCAGTATCTATGTTTTGAAACTAAGTGAATGGGCTGTTAATTTGAAAAGAAGTTTTTTTTTAAAAAAAAAACGAGTTTCAAAATGCGGTATCTTGTGACATCTCGGTTTGGAACTTGAAAGGTGTCATGCAATGTGAGAACATGAGTTTTAAACTGTAACTCTATTTTGAAGATCTAAGTGTTCTCATCTTGTACAACCCTTGTTTAAAAAAAAAAATTGGCCCAAATTTTCACTGTTTTTCATTATGGTTTCAAGTTGCCAAATCGGGGTGTTACAGAGTTGGTATCAGAGCTGTGGTTGGATTCAAGTAACCTTATGCATGGATTTACATACTCTGTGTGCGCGTTAGTGTTAAGATAGCAATAGACGAGAATAGGAACACCAAGAGTATACGAAAACATTCCCGGAAAGTGTCAGTTTTTGTCTACAATGAAATCCAGGAACAGTGATCGGTGTCGTCATGGAACGATAATTCACGGTTCGAGTTTTCCTCGTTGAGCTTCTCTTTGGTGTGAACCCCTTTTGTTCAAAATAACCTTTGAGCTACGGATCTGAGATCTTCTCTTGTGACCAGAACCCTTCCTTTTCTGATTAAAACTTTTCTTGTGAAAACCCTACGCATTGCCAAATTGCTTTGGCATGACATTTGAAGAAGCCTTTTCTGAGGATCTTAAATCCTTATTTAGACAAAGCCTTAATTGCTAATGAATCCAAAGCCTACTCTTTTAATTTTGACCAGACAATTATTCTTTCTTGAAATTTTGTGGAGAATTTGGGGCTCTGACACCTTACCCGGTCAAGTAGATTAGAGAGTTAGTTGTGAAGTGATGAATTGCGAGGACCCAGGAAAATAAGGATGAGTAAGTATGAATTAAGGGAAGTATGAGTCTTGGAGGAAGTAGGGATACCCTTTTGAGTTTAGATGGGTGGCTAAGATTGAGAATTTTTACGTCGGGTGAGTTAAATTAATGGTTTAGATGGTGTTAAGATGAGGAAGAAATTAAAGTCATAGTTAAAATTTTGAGGTCATAAGTGTTTTGATTTGAGTTGAAAAAGGATTAGACAGAGATAGGTAAGTGATGATCCGATAGAGTCGAGTGATAAATTGGTGGAATTTGTGGACAGAGTCCTTAAGTGTTGACCCAAGGATAGGTAAAAATCTAAGATTTGATGTGGTAATGGGTAATAGGTCCTTGAGTCGAGGGATTTTAACAGTTTAGAATAAGAAGAAGATCGTGGAAAATGTAAAAAGGGTTTAGAGTGTCTAAGTTATGTGATCAAGTATTGGTGATAGGAAGTGAGATAGTACGTGTTTCTTGAGGATTAGTGATTGTTAGAGTAAGAGGAGGATTTAATAGTGATCATAGGAATCTGAAAAGGACAAGTCTTTAGTGAAACATGAGGCAATAAGAGGATAGATTGGAGCTAAGTGATGGGAAATTTTGTAAAAATTGATCAAGGAGTAGTGAAGGATAGGAGTATTTAGAGGTTAAGCTGTGATGATGAGTGTGGTGTTGAGAGGTATGAGTCATTTAAGTTGGGGAGTAGTGGGAAATGTGAGATTTTGAGGAGTAGCTTGTTTAGGCTTGAATTGTTGACAAGGACGTAACCCTAGGCGTGGTGGTGTCTTGACCCTACTTAAATGAAACCCTGTTGTCCTTTGACACTGTTTTGATGCTTTTGAACCCCCAGTTCCTTGTTTTCCATGAAACCGTATTAATTTTTACCCCACCTTTTTGGTTAATAAAAGTACCCCAAGAGATTACTTTTGTAAGTAATCTGTTCGATCTGTTCTTGAGAACGATAAGTAGATAGTGCGTATCTGAAGGTGCTACAATTGTTACAGCTGAAGAGGAAAAGAAATTTCTTCAAGGAGTTGCGAGTTCCCAGATTAGCCAGACTCTACGCAGCATTTCTCGAGGACGAGAAATCTTCAAGTTGGGGAGAATGTAACACCCCGCATTTTTCCCGTCTGTGCGTAAACGATTTTTGACGAAAGAAACCTTGAAATCATGTTTTCCGAGAAAGTATTTTCACAAGAAAGAGATGAAGTGTTGAATTTCACGAATGTTTATTAACAAAATATTTTCATGAGTGAAAAGTGAATGATTTCTATTGAAATGAAAAATGATTTGCAAATTGTGATTTTTATTGGAAACGTGATTTTTAGAATTTTCTGGAGTGGTTTATAAAAAAAAATTATTTTCAGAATTTAAGAAAAACGAATTTTCAAGAAGAATGAGTTTTAAAATGTTGTTTTGACATGAAATTTTATGTGATGTGTGTGTTTGATTTAATATGTGTGTAATGTGTGATGCATGTGAATGGTTGTGAATGTGATTTCCTAAAATTAATTGCACTAGTATATGAATTAGTAATTTTTAAGTAGAAATGATTAGGCATAAATTAATGATTTAGGAAAATAAAAATGTATGTGACATGTGTGTGTGTGTGAGGGTGCCACGATTTGGGTGTGTGCATGTGTATGTGTTACACATTGTGTATGTGCATGTAGGTTTGTGTGTGTATGTGTGTATGTCGTGTGTGTGTGTATGCTTAGGGAGTAAGAAACCCAAACCAACCAAACTAGAACCAAACCAAACTAAATGGAAAAACCCTAACTATTAGCTAACTATCCCATTAGCCCTAAGTGACCCCTAGTAAGCTAGTCACTCCACTTTGTCCCCTTGACTTTAGTAACCCTTAGCCATGCAAATTTTTGTAGATACAAAACCGCCCCTCCTTAGTGTGCATAAGCCGTGAATGAACCAAGGGCAAAAGAGGGAGGTTTGTGAGTTTATATAGGTGTGAGGCTTTAGTTCATTTCACCTTCACACACTTCATTTCCACACTTCCAACATAAACACTACTCTAAGAGCCATTGTAACACTCCTTGTATATCATCTTACTTTATAAGAAAAGTAATAAGTTTAAGAATACTTGGACTTGTTATCGTTGGAAAAAGATCTGAAAATAAGAAATTATCCCTTCCCTTGAAAATTTATTTTCACAAACACTTGATTAATAATGAAGGTGACTAGTAAAATCAGAGTTTGCGGAAACATAGTAAAATCATCATATTACACTCCCAAAATATATCAAGTGTAACAAGTCCATTATTATCAAATAAGTTTTATGATGATACGGAATTCATTTTTATGATACCTTTTTCCAAAATATGTATCATATAAATTCTATTAAAAATAGAAATGTTATAGAGCTGGTCACTGGTCCCTTGTCCAAACATCCTTCTGGCCGGATCCTCGATATCTGCACAACGGGTTTCCAACCCACACTCTCTACACTCTGCATGCACCTAAGGGACATCTCCCCTTACTGATTCTTGTGCAAGCTAGATGCACGAACAACACCTAATAAGGGCATGGGGGTTAGCTATACATATTCGCATAATCAAATGAGAATAAAACTAACATCCACAAGTCAACATGTAGCAAATCATGATGCTTAATCATATGAGCACACCCGGTTAATCATAATAATTCTTTCAATGCAGGTGGCATGATACATGATTTTCTTCCACAACTGAGGCCTCTAAAAGTCCATCTTGGACGTCGATCCAATACACCCTTGTGTTCCCGGAACACCGACATTCGTTCCCAGAACGTAATGCCGAACCATACTTGGAGAATATGCATCACTCCCAGAGTGTGCACCACGTTTCCAGAACGTGTAGCAAACCATACTTGGAATAATAAGCACCACTCCCAGAGTGTGCACCACGTTCCCAGAACGCATACGTTCCCAGAACGCATAAAAACCAGGTCCCGGACACTGGCCACATATCTATAATGTGTCATCAAGTAGGTTGCATATCAATGTGTTCCCAGAACACTAATATACGTTCCCAGAACGTGTATAACCAGGTCCCAGACACTGGCCACATATCTATAATGTGTCATCAAGTAGGTTATAATTTGGTACTCCCGGAGTACCCTCCTCATATTCTGGCAGAATATGATAAACGTTCCTACCAACCCATCTTCCATTCTATATGCATGAATGCACAATCATTAAGGTTGGTTTTTATCTTTAATTTTATTATTACACCAATGTGTTCCCAGAACACTCACATACGTTCCCAGAATGTATCGCAAACCATACATGGAATAAAATCAAGCACCACTCCCAGAGTGTGCATCACGTTCCCAGAACGTCTCCAAGAAACCATGTCCCAGACAATGGCCACATTCCCGGAATGTGTCATTAAGTAGGTTGCATCAGTTTGGTACTCCTAGAGTACAGGGTCATGTTCCCATTAATTCCATTATTATGACTTAGAAAAACACAACTTCTGAATGATATCTTGAGGTATGGTTTTACTCATAAAATTCACCTTTGAATTTAAATTTAACATATGCTCATGGACCTGGATTGAGAGAATATAATCATTGGTATTAACAACCCTTATTCAAAAACTTAACTTTTATTTTTAAGTTTCAGGTACTAACCGGTTACATCATCACCTAACCAGTTAGAATTTCAGACCTGAATATAAAACCACTGATTTTCCAAGAATCTTTTCTTAAATTCTCTACTCAATCCAATAACAAGGTCTTAGCATAACAAAATACCTCAAGTTCAACACATAATATCATTCAAAAGATCTAAGTCATAATCCAATTTCATTTATGCATAATTTCCTCTTGAAATTATCTCATTACCTTAAGGTATTAACTCTTTAACTGCAATCTGAACTATAACCGTGAAATCAACTTATTTTCAGATTGTTTTCATGAAATTAAGGCCTAGATTTAAGTAGGATTTATAAGACCACAACACTGATTTTGTAAACTTATTTTCTTTTGCATTTTAACAGTGTCTAACCGGTTACGAATATCGAGTAAGCGGTTAGATTATGCAGTCTGACACTAAAACATGAGTTTTAACAAACCATTCTCTTCACTACTCAAATCTAACCAAATTTCAACCTTTAACAGAGTACATATACCTTAAATAAATATGTTTAAAGACAGAAACATATCAATCTTGCATGCATTCAATTTGGATACTCAAATTGCACATAATTGCACATATGTCACACTTAATGCATCAATTCACATAATATCCAAATAAGTCATGAATCCAACATCAATAGAGCTTGCATGCATCTCAAAAACATTGCTCATAACAATAATTGAGCTCAGATTGGCCTCCAAGCCACTTAACCATTTCAACTTATGCCCTTTGAGTCTCTTGGTGACTCATCCTATATTCTACCACAATTTATTCTCATTCTAGCAAATAGTAAGCTTCCCCCTTACCTTAGGTTCGTGCTTGATGAATCTAATCACTGGAATTTGCCAGATCTCCCCAGAATCCATAATCTCCATTTTCAGTCCACAACAAGTTTGACAGGGTCCAAAAACTACAAGATTTGACACATGAATTAGACAAACAAATTGGGGAAAACCATCAACACTCAATCTATGCAACATGCACTACAGATTTTAGTAGTGATATACACATAGTAGTGAGTATATTGATATTGGTGACCTGATGGTCCCGATTTTAGTGCAACCATTCTTAGGGCTTATACTGTAAAGAATTATATTTATAAAGAGCTGTTTAATTGTTTTTAGTGATTTCATTCATTCAAAAACATTTGTATAATTGAATCATTGTATTTATATATTTTCATTTTACTATGTTTAAGTGAATCTCCATTGTTGTAAAGGGACTGAATTTATATTTCTATTTTATAGAAAAGTGTTTTGGACTAACAGGTTTAATATCCTTCGGGGAAGAGTCCAAGTTTTAAAAGGAAGCTCTGTCAAAATTTTTATAAACCCCGATTAATTTCTTAAATAAAGGTAAAATGAAAGTATTTTCTAAAAGTATATAAAGTAGGATGTTACATTATGATATCAGAGCAATGGTTGCAATCCTCGGCCCGGAGTATGGATTTTTCCTACTCCCAAAGAGTTACACCACATGAGAGTAACTAATAGGCAATTGATTAGGTAGTGCACATTAGTGTTCATGCATGCATTATTAGTGTTTATGGGTATAGCTTAGTTGGGTGAGTCATAGTTTAGTAATAATAGAAGTATATCTTCAATTTGAAATGGGCTAACTAAATTTTTCAAAGTGTAACTGGTTGTATTTGGGAAATGGACAGAAAGTAGGGACTAAGGGAAAGGAAAACTCCCAACGGGAAGGACTAACTCTTAGTTTTGAATTAATCATGTCTATTTCAAATATGACAAGAAATTGGGATTTCATTTTTAAATGAAAATTTCAAGGTCCTCTTTTGAATTGAAAATGAGTCATCTTTTATTTGAATGGAACTCAGGTAGCACGGAAATGATATTATCTTCAATGCAATGTAGAATCGAGACGGATCCCTCGCATTTTGCATTCTATTGACAGATGACATCATCAAGTCCTTGAATCCAATCAAATAATTGTCGGATTTATTTTTCCAAGTCTAAGAATAAGATAGGTATTAGAGGTCATATAGTTGTAGACACTCCGAGCATTCTTTATCATAGTGCGCAGCGGAAGTGAATAGTAGTTAACCTAGTGTCATTGTCTTTAACCGTACTTACTAAGTGTTGTCTTAGTAAGACCAAAAAAATTACTTTCTACATTTCCACATTTTACTATGGTGATCAATATACTTTGATTGCTAAAGTATGAAACTACTTTTGCAATCAATCTTTCTAAGATTCTATTTTCGAAAAGCCTTAGTAATATGATTTGAAATGAATGTCAAGTACAGTAATGTTTTGATATTTTTCAAAAGTATAGAATTGATTCAAACTCTGATAATTGATTGAATGTCGCAACACTAATTTTCAAGAAAGTTTTATCCACAAGGTGAATTCCTAACTACTTGGATGATAGTGTAGTTTATTCAAAATTACACCAATTATCGATTGACAGGAATTCAATGAATGCGACATAAGTCAATTCGAAATAACATTTGAATTTCAAAGCTAAAATGAAAGGAAGGACATTCACTAAAATTTGAAAAGTGAATGAAACCAAACTTTTAACTGATGAATCCATTCCTTTTATTTGAGCTTGATGACCATAGAGGATTCTTATTTTTCTTTGTCAAAAGAATCCTCAAAGCTTTGAATCAGTTCCAAATTAACGTGAAACGATTTTGAAATCCAATATAAATGATTTGAACTTGTAAGTGCTTGACATGTCTTTTCCTGTCAAATAATTTTGTTAAAGCTTTAAATGAAAAATGTTTTACAAAAAGCAAAGGTGTTTTTCATTATTTCAACGAGGATATCATTCTTGAAAATTCTTTTATCACCAAGTACCAACCCTTTTTCACGGAAGTTGGTACTACACTGTTTTCTACGGTAATGTGTAAGTGGAAAATGTGAAGTGAAGGTAGCAAGGTGAGTTAAAGGTAATGTAGTTATCCTAGAGTTAAAGCCTAGTTAGAACCAGAACCAGGATAATGGATGTTAGGCTTTTCCTTCAAGTTCATATAGAACTCCAAGGAATTTGTTGTATTTATTGAACAAACTGTATTCCGGAAGTGCGAACCTTTTTCAAACCATTATTAACTCTTCCATGGAATGTAGTTTGTGAATGTTAAAGTTCTAGTTTTAACATCCATTGTAGAAGTCGTAGCACCAAAGTCTAGTTAGTAAGAGGAAAGTCTCAACTAGGATTCTATGGCAAGTCGTAGTTGTGTGACCTTTAAGCCTAAGGAACCAATTAGGAACCCTTAAACCTTAGGAAGAATAGTGAGTGTAGTGCTAGTAAAGTCTTGCATAGGGGAGAGTTTCTGTTAGATCGAGTGTAGAAACCCCATAGTTTTTCATTCATAGACTGAGCGGTAGAAGCTAGGTTCGATTCGTCGAGTCCTAGAGTCTAAGCATAGGTGCGTAGGCATATAGATTTGCATATAGGAAGCGGGTTTTCAAATGTTTTCGAATGATGGAATTTTATATATGTGTATTTATGATTTTAAACTTAGTAGGACTCTATGTTAAGTCCAATTATTTTCATAAACCCTTTTCTTGCGATTTTATGGGGTAGTTCCCAAACTCCAAATCTTTTCAACTACTTTGTGTACTATTTCAAATCGATTTCTGACAAAGACTATTTTTCCACCTCCTATTAAAGGTGATTTCAAAAGCATACTATCTTAATCTATATTCACTATTATGAAATCAAACTTTTCCAAGTAATTGCCTTATATCCTCACATGGTAATTTAGAATTTCCATCTTTCCCTTGTATATCTATAATTTTCAAAGTAACCTTTTCTAGGGAAAACTTTACAAGTGCTCAACTTGTAATTGTGATACGTTTGATTTTAGTTGAACGATAACATGTTTTCTACATATATATATGATTGATGTGTACATAGCTACATAATATTTCAACCCAATTTTATCAACTTTTATTAGAGTGATTTTCAAAGATTAATCCTTATGTTTATTTTTCACTATAACCCTTATGTTTTCAATCTTAGTTATCTTCAATGTACTTTCGAATCTTGATTAACTTTTTGAGAAAATGTTGTCATAGAACAAAAATTTTAACTTGTATAATGCATTTTGTTATTTATGATTGACAATCCGGAATGGTAGGACAATCCAAATCTTATCTTTTCTATATTAAATGAACTTAGTTGAAGTTTGATAGTATCTTCTTTCTCAATCTTCAACCATACTTTCTAATTGTACCATATACCAATAAGGGCTATGTAACCCTTTTAAGATTCTCATTGTTTATTCGCAATTTGTTTTGAAACCCTATGTATGTAACTGTTTTCTTTTAAAAGTGTACCCTTGATAAAATTCAAATGATATTTTTGGTGCTTAACTTATGTTTGATCTTAAAATGAAAATTTTAATATATATTACAAAATCTTGATTTTGTTTGTATTCTAATTCTTCTCGTGATTGTGTTTGGATTTTGTGTGGCTGCATGAATTTCTCTAGAATGATTATATGTTGTATGTAAATATAGGACTAAGTAGGTTTGTATTAATAGGTAGTGCGCATAGACATAGAACTTTAAGTTTTGAACCCTAATGGACTAAGTGGGACTTTTTGGTGAAAGTCTCAATAGTAATCAAGTAGATATAGTAATGGAACCCTAACCGGAAATTGTGTCCTAAGTGGGGGAGCGAATTCCCCAAAAGTCATGTTTATCCGTACGTAGTTTAAGACCTTCTCTATAGTTGAGCATATAGCTCAATGTCTTCTTATGTCATTGAAGTAAGCTGAATTTCGGGGACGAAATTCATATAAGTGGGAGAGAATTGTAACATCCCCAATTTCCCATATCCGTTTAGAATAGTTATTAGACATAATAAGCATGAGTTTAAGTGTTTAGAGTGTATAAAGGAGTTAAGAGTAGAACGATATAAGGTAGAACTAGCTTAGAATGAGGTTTTGAGTAGTAATCCAACCCTAGATGAGTATAGGAACCTAAGGAATGAAATAGGGTTAGAAAACCATCAAAATGGAATTTTGCCTCAAGTAATCGATTAATTGGAAGGGTTTAATCGATTACTTGCTCTCAGGTAAAATCACATTCAATGTTGCAACAAAGTAATCGATTAACTGGATGAGTTATTTGATTACCTTGTTGATTTCAGTGAAGTAATCGATTATTTTGAAGGGTTTAATCGATTACTTGGCCTCAGGATTTTGTACTAGAATGTTGCATCAAAGAGGTAATCGATTACCTCTAGGAAGTAATCGATTACTTCTAGTTAGATCTGATTAAAAACACGTTTTCCTCTCATTCTTCTTCATTGTTTCTCTCTCTCCTCTCACGATCTCTTCTCCTTCTCTCTCTAACCTCCATAGCTTCTTCTTCTCTTTTCATGGCAAATCATCACAATAACACTACAAATCACCAAACAAACACCATCAAACATCTCCAAATCAATTCCTAATGATTTCCCCTCTCTCAAACTCCATGATTTCTCATCTTTTCATGGAACACCAAATCCCCCAAAAACCCTAAGTTGAGCATTCAACCTTATGGAGCCTTTCAATCCTTCAAGGAGTCATAGATCGAGTATGAGAGCAAGGAAAAGGAGCCTTAGGAGCTTGGATTAGAGCTTGATGAGTGGGTTTTGAGAAAACCCCAATTTCTCTTTCTCTCTCCTCAAGGTAAGGGGGTTACTTTGGGTCTAGTATTAGAGAAATGGTTTATTTATAGTAATAGAAACATAACTAGGTGTATTGATTGTTTGGTTAGGTTGATGGGTAAGAGGGTAGAGTTTAGCTAGAAAACTCTAAGTTCCAATGATATGTTATTTATGTATGTTATGTTAACTGATTTGATAAATTGATAAAGTAGGAAGTGAAGAATCCTAGGAAGGTGATTTAAATTACAGTCCCTGAGACATACCTGAGTATGTCGACTGATTGTTGATTGATATTGTTTGTATTAATACTATTAATGTGTATATACATAAATTGTAAATGACATTCATATAGTTATGCATTAAATAGGGCCAAGTATTTCTCAATTGAGTTTAAACCAATAAAATGACATTTTCTAAAGGACTAAGAGGGTCTTAAATTCAATTGAGAAACACTTGAGATATTGGATCATGCATGGTGAAAAGGTGGACGTTAGGAGTAGGGGAAAAACATACGTCGCTTTGCGATTGATGAGGACAAGAGTAAATGTTAGGAATTACTATGGAGGACTTTGATCTTCCAAAGGACATGGGTTCGCCACCCGCGTCGAGGATTGGTCCGACGCAAACCATAGTAATTCTATTTACTTTGGCTCCTTGTGGTCAGTGATAGTGGTTTCTGCTAGAGCCAATCTGGGTGAATCAATCCAGATTGTACGTTGTACACTACCCTAGAGGAGAGTGACGTATTGTGCAAGCGGGTGAGCGACATTCCTAGAGGATGTGAAGCACCCAAACAGGGGTTGAGAAATGCTTCCTCCTGGTCGGTTTTTCCCCAGAGTGGAGGGGGGGTTGTGAGGTGGTTGTGTTGTTATTGTTATTGAAAAGGGAAAGTATTATAGGTACATTGTGTGAAGAACCCTCCTTCGGGGAGAATGTGAAGCACAATGTACCCAATTGTTAAAAGTGTTAAAAGTTAAAGTGTTAAAAGTGTATAGGTACATTGTGTGAGGAACCCTCCTTCGGGGAGAAAGTGAAGCACAATGTACCCAATCGTTAAAAGTTTAAATTGTTAAAGGTTAAGTGTGAAAGTAAAAGGGAAAGTGTGAATGCATTGTATAGATGTTTTAATTCTGCGAATCCGATCAAAAGTGTTAAAGTGTTTAAATTGAAAGGAAATGTTTAATATCGGATTCAAGGATTAAATCACCTAAGTGTGACGTTAGTAGAGCATAATCATGTGATTGTGCATTGATGCATAATATTAAAGTTATATACGTATTATAGCTATACTAGATAAAGTTATGATGTTGTACTTGATAATTGAATTGTGATTTGCTTAATTGTCGATGTTTGTGTATGAATATACCTATTTATGATTTATTATTGTTTTTAAACGTTTTCTTTGATCTAGATTTCAAAGTACTCACCCTTACAGTGGACATATTAGGTAGACATTGGAGAAAGGCACACAATGATGTCAAGGCCGGGCAAGGTATACTCATAGTAGCGAGTATATTGATATTGGTGACCTGATGGTCCCGATTTTAGTGCAACCATTCTTAGGGCTTATACTGTAAAGAATTATATTTATAAAGAGTTGTTTAATTGTTTTTAGTGATTTCATTCATTCAAAAACATTTGTATAATTGAATCATTGTATTTATATATTTTCATTTTACTAAGTTTAAGTGAATCTCCATTGTTGTAAAGGGACTGAATTTATATTACTATTTTATAGAAAAGTGTTTTGCACTAACAGGTTTAATATCCTTCGGGGAAGAGTCCAAGTTTTAAAAGGAAGCTCTGTCAAAATTTTTATAAACCCCGAATAATTTCTTAAATAAAGGTAAAATGAAAGTATTTTCTAAAAGTATATAAAGTAGGATGTTACACATCACAACTAAACTCGAAGTGATGTGCCTCACAGTTTTCACCTTGAGATGGACAAATGTTCCCTTCCCTATTTCTTCCTTAGTCACTTTTCTTCAATCGAGGATTCCTTAACCATGATATTTCCGTGGTTGATATTCTTCTATTTACTTTTCCCCTTTTTCCAGTTGGGCCTTTATTTCATCAATCTTTCTCTTATTCTAAACTCAGACATTTCTCTCATGAAATTGATGTGCTTTCTCCATAGTCCTCATACATGCTTACCAACATCGAGAAATTCCTTATTCCTTGATAGTTGATAGCTGACTTGGTTTCGAACCTAATCTATTCTTGAAGTTCATGCCTTTGAATTTCTCATCTAGGTTGCCCTAGACAACACTTCATAAATCCCTTGCCTCCATACTATATTTTCTAATATCCATAATCACTGACTTTAATTCTAAAGATTAAATCTCATTTATCCCTTTCAGCTCCTCATCTTCTGGTTGAAATTCACGAATCCGATTTAAGAATTCGTTGGTGATTTGCGATATTTCCAATCTAACGCTAGATGGTTCCTCTTGCGTTACACACATAGCATCATGCATATAAAAATATAATCATTTACAAGAAACATTTCATATAAACAAATTTTCCAATCACACAAGCATACCTAGGCCAAATCACATAGGCATAATTTCACAAAGATTAATGCACACACACAAGCACAAACAATGAAATCATTTTCTTTCTTTTAGAACTAAAAACCGAGAGCATAAAAAGAAAAATTCATCAAACTTAAATCAAACAACAAGTTAAAATCATAAACCACTTCAAAGTTTCACATACATATTCAATTATTTCATGCATATACTCCTAAGTTCTTAAATTAAGCTGATCTCATCTTAAATGCATCCTAAACAATGATCAAATATAATTTCCTATTTTCATCCTTCATGGCCGAATGCTAATCATACAAAATGCAAGGTCTTATTCATTTTTTTAACACACCAAAATCACAAAATGAAATCAAGACATCAAACACATCACTCATCCATATCAACATGCATCACTTTATCAAAGCAAGATTCTTATTAAAAATAAAACTTAAATTCATCACTAGATTACACTTTAAACTTCTAAAAATTAAATGCATACACTTAGAATTATTAGATTTAATCTTATTACTTACATGCATCAACTAAATAGCATGAGATCCATTTTTATTAAATATGGCCGAATGGCCTCTTACAAATCATAGAACATATAAAAATCAATTTCCAAAACTAAATCATGTTCACACATCAAGAATCAATTTAAAACTTGTATTTTAAATTTTCTCTTTAAAAACCGAGACATGCATTTAAATAAAACATGATTTTCTACTTAAAATTAACATGCAAAACCATAGATCTCAACTATATTTTTAAACAAATTTAAATCATATATTTATTTATTAAGAAAATTACACAAACACATCATAGATCATCATTTAAACAAGAAAATTTAACATGCAAGACTAAAAATCATCATAGCTCACGGTTTCAACAAGGAAATTTCAACATGCAAGACCAAATAATTTATTTTACCATTTATTAAACTTAGATCATAAATCAATATGTCACATAAACACATAAACACATATAGATCATGATTTAGAACAAGAAAAACATACATGGAAGAAAGACATATAACAAGCTTCACAAGATCTTAAGCAAAACTCTAGATCTTTATGTTTGAGTTAGAAAAATACTTAGATCTAACAAAGAAAGCATAACCGAATCATACACATAGAGTCACAAATATTACAACGTACTTTTAGTCCATGAAAGTTCAAGATCAAGAAAGAAGAATATACAAGCTCATCTTACAAATCATAAAAACAAGCATGCAAGAAGAAAATAAAAGAAATGTACAAACTAAGAAAGAAAAACTAGACTATTACATTCTTCCTCTTGTTCTTCGGTTCTTCTACCAAGATGGGTTGGTTCTTCAAGCTCCTAGTGCTTAGATCTTCAAAGAGAAAGGTTTGATCTAAGGTGAATTTCCTTCTTCTTCCTCTTAGGGTTCACGGCCTCCTCTTCCTCTCTCTTTCTCTATTTCTTTTCTATTTCTCTAAGAGTTTGAATGGCTCTTAGAGTGTTGTGTTTGAAGGGTGAAAATGAGAATGGGTTGGAGTGAAATGAATTAAGGCTACATGCATATATAAGCCACGAGTTATCCCTCCTTTGCCCTTGGTTTATTTTCGGCTAACACACAAGTAGGAAGGGCGAATTGGTCATCACAATTTTGCATGGGTGGAGGTTAACAAATCAAGGGGACAAGTGGAGTGGGCTAGCTTACTAGGGGTCACTTAGGTGTAACGGTTAGTTGGCTCTTAGTTAGGGTTTTTGCTAACTAGTTACTCCTTGTTTCTAATCTAGTTGGCTTGGTTTCTTACTCTCTAAGTCTCTAAGATTTTAAACTTATGCACACACATGCACACACCCACATATAACACACACATATACACACCTACATGCACATGCACATACCGTGGCACTCTCTCATACACACACATGTCTTGCAAATTTTTATTTCCTAAACCTTTAATTTATTCCTAATCATTTTTACTTAGAAATTATTAATTCATTCAATCCATGCAATCAATTCCAAAAAATCATATTTTCACAACCATTTTCATGCATCACATATCACACACATTAAATTAAACACATATCACACAAAAATTCATACCAAGTCATCATCACAAAAACACATTTTTCTTAAAATTCATGCTTCTTAAATTCTGAAAAAAATAAATTTTTATAAATCACTCCAGAAAATTCAAAAAATTATAATTTCAAGCCATTTTTCTTCTTAACAAAATCATTCACTTTTCTTCTGTAAAATATTTTTTTTATAAAAATCCATGAAAATCAACACTTCAATTCTTTCTCATGAAAAATACTTTTTCTAAAAACATGATTTCAAGGAAAAATGCGGGGTGTTACACCCCCCTCTCGAGATTTTGAGGCCAAAACCAACAATTGGCATCAGAGCTAGTCTCTTGTGTTAAGACTTAACCGTCTCAAGAGTATGGCTTCAAACTCTCTGTTTGGAGGTGAAGGGAGTTCTATTAACCGACCTCCCATGTTTGATGGGGTAGGGTACGCGTATTGGAAAGCCCGTATGAAAATTTTTATTCAAGGAGTAGGATTAAAAGTTTGGGATGCAGTCGTAAATGGTCCCTATGTTCCTACCTATGTGGTTAATGGTAACACCGTCGAAAAGCCTATGGCTGAGTGGACGGAGGAGGAGGAACGCAGAGTCTAGTACGATCTGAAAGAGAAAAATATTATAACATCTGCTTTGAGCTATGATGAGTTTTTCAGGATATCAACATGCGAGACAGCACAACAGATGTGGGATACGCTGGAAGTCACACATGAAGGTACGAATGAAGTAAAGAGATCGAGAATCAACATGCTAACTGGTGAATATGAGTTATTCAGAATGAAAGATGGAGAATCGATTCAAGAGATCCAAAAACGCTTCACAATGATTGTAAATCAACTAACGACATTGAGGAAGAAATTCACCAATGAGGATCTCATTAACAAAGTCCTAAGGTGCTTGGGAAGAGAATGGCAACCCAAAGTGACGGCGATTGCTGAATCAAGAAATCTTTCAACTATGACGCTGGCAACTTTCTTTGGGAAGTTACAAGAGCATGAAAGTGAATTAAAAAGGTTGGCTCAACATGAAGAAGAGAACAAGAAGGTTAAAAGTTTGGCGTTCAAGGCTGATGCACCTGTAACAGAAAGTGACTCGGACAAAGATTTATTATGTAACACCCCGCAAATTCCTCGTATTAATTTAAAATACTAAAGAGAATTATTTTGAGAAAAGTGTTTTTGAAAGAGAAATTTTCTTAAATAATATTCCTAATTCACGTTTTCAAGGTGATAAGTGATTTTAAAGAAATGATATTCATGAAATTATGTCATGAATTTTAAAGTTAAGTTTTTGGGAATAATGACTGATTAAAATTCTTTTAAGTAGTGATTTATTTTCTATATGTGTGTGTGCTTGATATTTTGGCATTTTAAAGGAATTATAAACATGAGTAATTTTATGAGAAAAAGATTTATTTTAAGTGTGTATATATATATGTATGTGCTATTATGTATATGTATGCTTGGAATTATGTGGAGATTTAATTGGTGAATGAATGTGATTATATGTGCATGTATGTGTGTATGTGTAAATATATGAGTGTGCCGTGTGTATATGTGTGAGTGTAGAAGAGAAACCTAGAAATTTCCTAAGTAACTAAGTGGTAACCAAATCATAACTAAATCCTAACCAAGTCCTAACTAGGTGAAGTGATGAATATGCATGTGTATACGTGTGAGAGTGAGTGTGTGCAACGTGTGATGCTTGTATGTGTGCATGTGTGTGTTTGGCCGTGTGTGTATGTATATGCATGAAGGGAACCTTGACTTTCTTGCACCCTAAGGAAGTAGACTAGTGACATATAGGTTTGGTTTAGTGTAAAGTATAGTTAAGGATTTGACCAACCAATAGGACCAAGGATTAAGCCTAATTTCACTCTATTTGTCTCATGGTTTGGTCCTAAGCCATGCAACTTTTTGTGAAGCCAAAATTGCCCCTAAAGCAACTCTCTTGGTCGAATAATTCAAGGGCACTTGGGGAATTACTCGTGTGCCTACATAAGTCCCAAGCGATAGTTCACTCCCAACTCTTCCTTCACATTTCATTTTCCACACCTAAACACTTGTTCTAAGAGTCTCATTAAACTCTTAGAAAGATATAGAAAGAGAGAGAGAAACCGTGAGCTCAAGGAGAGAAGGAAGGAGGAAGAACAAGTCCAAGCCTTAGGATCCTTGAGGATTAAGTGAAGAAGGTTGAAGATCTTCTCTTCTTCTTTGGTTTACTCGAAGATTATAGAGTGTTAGGAGTAGTTTTTATTTTCTAAGCCTTGTAAGGTCCTTTTGTTGTTGCATGTTTACTTTCTTGTAGATCCATGTTTGAATGTAAATTCCTAGTCTTGATCTTGAGTTTTCAAGAGCCACCCAAACTTGTAGACCCTTAAACCATGGACTCTTCTGTTCGGCCATATCTAGCAAATTAGGTTGCGATGATTTTATTTTGTTTAATGCTCATGCATGTTGGTTTGATGATGGTTGAAGTTGATTTAAGTAGTTTCAATGCCTTGATTTTTACCTTGATCTTTATAAGCTTTGATTTTTGGTTCACTTTTCGAAAAGACTTTGATCTCTCACTTGTGATCACGGTTTTGTTTAAATATGTGTTTAAATTCATGAATCTTCTTGATTCTCTCTTGAATGTTTGATTTTGTGACCTTATGATCCTTATTCTCTTTTGAATGTTCTCCTTATACCTTGACCTTGGATTCTTAGAATAAAAGAATTTATAAATCACTAAATCAAGAACTAGGTAATTCGGTCATGAGTAGAAAAATTAGGTCTTGATGCGACTGTCCCCACATACCAAATGGATTGCGACTGTCCCCACATACCAACACGAGTCTTTTCAGCGTGCTTTGTCCTCACTCGCACACTTCCCGGGAAAACTTCCCAGGAGGTCACCCATCCCAGAATTACCCCAAGTCAAGCACGCTTAACCATGGAGTTCTTATGTGATAGGCTACCGAAAAGAAGATGCATCTTGTTGATATGGGTAGTACTAATCAATTCATTTAAGCCTTCCTGTACAGTGTAGTCCCATTCCTACACAGTCTCAGGATCACCCTCTCATTCCGGTGTGTCGGTTCATCTATGTACCCCTCCCTTAGAAGCCTGCCAGGAGCCGCTCCTTGTCCGTGCCTCTTTGCCCCAGCGATCACTCCCCGCCCTCATCAGCCCGGGTCTTACATGTATCATTATGATTAATTTCATGACTTAATCTATGAGATTTAAGTACATGCATGTGGTTTTGAGTAAAAAGGATTTTTATCTTTCTTCATGACCATCTCGGTTTTACAAAGAAAACAAAGAAACGAGTTTGGGAAAAAAATGATTTTTAACTTGAATCCATGATCTATGTACATGCATGATTAATTCTTTTGATTTAAGAACCTTATGATTTGTATGATTGAAAAATGAACTTAAAACCAATGCCTTGTTATGATGAGGTTCGGCCTAGTTTGATAAGTAGACTAGGGTTCTTTTTCTCATGAATTGACTTGGAGTAATGAGTATGTATTGAAAATTATTGCTAAATTAATGTGTTTAAATTTGTGTTGTGAATCTTTAAATTTTATTCGGTTTTTGATTAAAAATAAAGGGAATGAATGAATTAAAAGACTTGGAAAAGCTTTGTACTTAATATATATATGTGTGTGTTCGGTTAAGAGAAAAAGGAAGAATAAATAATTTTGTTGCATGAAAAAGGAAAATAGAATTTAAGTGTTTAAAATAAACCAAGTTAATTTGTGTGTTTTATATTTGGAATTCTTGACTTATTTTTCTTGATAATATTCGGTCATGTACTATAAGTGAGTCTAGGAAATTTAGCTGCATGAAGATAAATTTATATGATGATTTTTGAAAAGGATTCGAGCTGTTTAAAGTGAGAAAAATAAATGTGTTTGATTTAAATCTTTAGTTCAATGTGGTTTGTGAATTTATGCATGCTTAAGTGTTTTGTGTTGTGAACTATTTGTGAACTGTATGATTTCATTTATTTAAGTGTTGTTGTGGTTGTGTGCTAGTTATGCTTGACAAGGACTTGAGTTTTAAAATGATTAATTTTGGATCAAAGAATTGTTTAAAGTGAAAAGTGTTTTGGAAATGTTTCGGAGTTTTATCAAAATGATTTTTCGTAAAATAATCCTTGGCTGTCCCGAATTATTTAAAATCGTTTCTTAACCTTGAAAATGTATTCAAGTGAATTGAAGTAAAGTTTTTAAGTGATATGTAATTTAAGAAAAACCCGGATTTAAAAACAGTGCATTTTCGGTGTTTTCGAAGATAATTGAGGTGCTGTCCAAGGCGGACCAGCAACCCAATCAACTGATCTAAATTGTTTTATAAAATGTTTTCAAAAGATTTTAAAGAACTTAAAGTGCTAGAAAGATGTTAGAGTTGTTTTGAAAATAATCACGTTTTTAAGCTTTCCGATGAGAAACAAAATGTGGAATGATGTCAGAAAATACTTTCTTAATACAAATTAATGACGTAAACGTATTTTATTTAGTACGAGGAATCTTAAAGATGAGGGATTGGGGTAGCTGGCAGAGACAAGGATCCGAGGAGGGCATATGCATTTAATTGCTGGACCTCAGGTGAGAGAGAAGCTATCCTAAGACACTGTGGTGTTTAGGTGAATTACTAGGACGTCCCGTATCATCTCAAAGATCGGGACTACGTGGTTGGAGTCAGTAGTATAAGTGGCAATTGTTTGCCCTGTGTGGCCACTTATATGAAGGTGACGAAAACCACACTGTTATTGTGTGATGTTGTGTGTGGTTTGCATGCTTTTATTTAGTTATGTTTGATAATGCTTATTGTTATTAATTGTGATGAGTAAAATATTGACGGACGTTTGTTACGTCCTGAATAAAGAAATGAAAAGAAAAAGAATGAGTTGTGAAAGTAATAAGACTAAAAGTAAAGAGATAATGAGGAAGGAGTGATGATAAAGAATCAAGATTGGGGAAACACGAATGAGGATGTTGAGAACGAGCCAGAGCTGGGAGATGAGATGTGGAAGTAGATGTGAGATGTGATATCTCGTTTACGTTTTTGGGAAGAAGCTTAGTGTTGAGTTGAGCTTGCTCCTCCATTAACACTCACCCAAAAACGTGATTTTTGAAAAGGGTTATGAAAAGAAATTCTTATGCAAAGGTTTTTGAAATGAAGTTTAAAAAATGTTTTGAGATAGTTTGAGCAAACTGTTTTGAGAAAAGATTTTGAAAGGGGATAATTGTGAGAAATGGAGAATGTTGAGAAAGTACGAGGAATGAGATTGTGATGTGAACCCAGCTCTGTGCTATGTGAGATTTGTTGAGAGAAAGATTGTGCCAAGTTAGTGGTCGGGACTCATTGAAGGGTTGCACGAAGAATGGGCCGACCATAGGTTAATTAAAAAGATAAAAGACTTAAAAGACATACGCGGTAAGGTGTGAGAGTGCGAAGTAGTGGAGAGGAAGAAACGATAGGTATCTGCGGATACTTAGGACGAGATTGCATTAGGGGAGGACCATGACAGTGAAACGTCAAGTAGTCTAGAGTATGTTTCTGGGCAGAACGAACTCCATAAGTGGCGCACTAACGTGGTGGGGACTGGGTCTAATGCCGTGGTAAGTTCTGCGGGCCCACTAGAAACATATTGTCGCCCCCTAGATTGCAAATCGAGAACAGTGAGAGGGACTGGAGTGGGGCATTTTGTTTGCCACTGCGAGGCAGTGTGCCATGTTTATGGAGATTATTGATTGAGGCTGAGTCCTCCTGGTCTGGGACCATTTGTGTTGACAGCTGTCGTGCCCGCACGGTAAAGGTCCTGTACTCCTGTTTGCTTCCGACTAGGTTGGGTGGATGACCGAGGAGATGTAGACATGAGTGATAGCCGAAAACGAATTGAATCCAAGAAGGATGTGAGTTGATAAGAAGAAGATACGAATGTGAGAAAGAAAAGAATGAATGAAGAAGAATGTTTGAGAAAAGTTGAAATGAGTTTGGCAAGACTATGAGAAATAATAATGATAATAAAAGACAGTAATAAGAATAGTGATACCAATAATATGCTTGATTGTTGTGTGCTTGTGTGTTGTATTGTATGTCTGCGTAGTCCTATTACTTTGCCTATCGTAATCCCACACCGTCGACGATTCGTCGTTCGGATCGCTTACTCTATCCGGTTCGTTGTTCTATCGGTGCTGCTGATATCGCAATGGGCAGATGGAGTATCACATGGAGAGTATCACAAAAGGGGAATTAAAGATGGAACGAACCGACAACTGCAAAGCAGCATTAGGGACGAATTCATTTTCGGGCGCAGGAAGAAAGGAGAACTTCATCTGGTTGGCTTCATCAGAGTAGCGCAGCGGAAGCGAAAGTAGCGCATTAGGTGTAAGTTTATGAATTGTGGTTGAGTCAAGGATTGCCAAGCAATGTGCCACTTATGTAATCAAGCTAAACTTTTGCATTCTGTATTGAGGTCTGTTTATTTTTGACGATTGAACAAAGTAATCTTTTGAAAATACCAGGATGACTCAGAAACATGTATTTTTGTGAAAATGAAAGTTTATGAAAATAAAGGTTTTAGGAACAACTCGGTTTTCAGCAAAGGAACTTTTAAATGCAACGATGACTTTTCAACAATGTATTTACAAAAAAAAAAATTGGCCTCATTTTTGCAACTTTAACAAGAAAAGCTTTATTATTTTGATTTACGAAAATCGGGCTGTTACAGAATGGTATCAGAGCTTTGGTAATCCTTAGTGGCCTTAAGCATGGGCCTACATGCTTTGTTTGTGTAACTCTGTGTGGTTGCTAGTGTAAGGATAGGAGCATTAGTTTAGGATTTCGATCTTATAGGATATAAGGATTTTGTTTGTGGCTTAGCGTCGGCCGAGTTAGTTTGAGGAACCTAAAGTACATAGAAGCGAGTAGGATGAGATCCTTTGACCCTTGCGATTTCCTTAGTGTTTGATAACTCCCGGGTTGTCAACCTAGACGTACCCCTGTCCAAAAAGTAGTAGGTCTCTTTGAGAGAATAGGATGCTATTCTTGGAACGCCTGTTTGTTGAATTGCTTCGACAAACCAGTTCTTGTTGCTAAAATTTGAATCTTTTCTTCACGAGCCTTGCTATCAACCTATAGCCTTACCGATCCTATTTGAGATTCATTAGCCTGAATTGTGGGATTAGAAATGCCATAGTTACCCCGATAGTTAGGCTTGAACAATTAAGGAAGGATGAATAGTTTAAGTTAAGTAAGGGTATAAGATCACAGTGGATTTAGTTATAAGTCTGATCAAAGTTGGGGAGTCACAAGGAAGAAAGGAAGTATATACTGTCGGATAATAAAGGAAATTAGGAAGATAATTTGATAATTAGGAATACCTTACGCCATAATCCTGAGTTTAAACGGTGGAAGTGGCAGGTCTGATTAACGTTTAGGATGAACCTAAAGGAAAGAGTGAGGTTGTTTGAGGAAGGAAGTGAACCCAAGTCGTAGTAGAACCCCCTTTAAGTTGGAAAATGATAGACAAAGACATTAGGATTAGAAGGAGAACGGAAGAAAGAAATGATTATTGTGAGAACCTAAGTTGTAGGAAATAAGGGAATATTCGTGGTTTTTAGGTGAAACCCCATGCTTTTGGAAATATATAAAATTTTGTTTGCTTTAATCCCCCAAGTCCGTACCTATGGTTGGACTTTTGTGACGACCATCAGCTAAGGGAGCGACATTTTCTTCGGTTAGTCCGTTGGACTTAACCTGGTTCGACCCGCAAGCGGTTGTGCGAGTGAGACTTTTTCGTCTGAAAGCAACAAACAAGGAGCACGACAAGGTGAACTGAACCAGCAAAAGGGAATACGACCACAAAGCGAGAGGGAGGTGTTCGTATAAGGATCAAATGACGTAAGGATTTTGTGCCCTGCTACCCAATCCGTAACGAATTTCTCGGGGACGAGAAATCTTTAAGTTGGGGAGAATGTAACACCCCGCAAATTCCTCGTATTAATTTAAAATACTAAAGAGATTTATTTTGAGAAAAGTGTTTTTGAAAGAGCAATTTTCTTAAATAATATTCCTAATTCACGTTTTCAAGGTGATAAGTGATTTTAAAGAAATGATATTCATGAAATTATGTCATGAATTTTAAAGTTAAGTTTTTGGGAATAATGACTGATTAAAATTCTTTTAAGTAGTGATTTATTTTCTATATGTGTGTGTGCTTGATATTTTGGCATTTTAAAGGAATTATAAACATGAGTAATTTTATGAGAAAAAGATTTATTTTAAGTGTGTATATATATATGTATGTGCTATTATGTATATGTATGCTTGGAATTATGTGGAGATTTAATTGGTGAATGAATGTGATTATATGTGCATGTATGTGTGTATGTGTAAATATATGAGTGTTCCGTGTGTATATGTGTGAGTGTAGAAGAGAAACCTAGAAATTTCCTAAGTAACTAAGTGGTAACCAAATCATAACTAAATCCTAACCAAGTCCTAACTAGGTGAAGTGATGAATATGCATGTGTATACGTGTGAGAGTGAGTGTGTGCAACGTGTGATGCTTGTATGTGTGCATGTGTGTGTTTGGCCGTGTGTGTATGTATATGCATGAAGGGAACCTTGACTTTCTTGCACCCTAAGGAAGTAGACTAGTGACATATAGGTTTGGTTTAGTGTAAAGTATAGTTAAGGATTTGACCAACCAATAGGACCAAGGATTAAGCCTAATTTCACTCTATTTGTCTCATGGTTTGGTCCTAAGCCATGCAACTTTTTGTGAAGCCAAAATTGCCCCTTAAGCAACTCTCTTTGCCGAATAATTCAAGGGCACTTGGGGAATTACTCGTGTGCCTACATAAGTCCCAAGCCATAGTTCACTCCCAAATCTTCCTTCACATTTCATTTTCCACACCTAAACACTTGTTCTAAGAGTCTCATTAAACTCTTAGAAAGATATAGAAAGAGAGAGAGAAACCGTGAGCTCAAGGAGAGAAGGAAGGAGGAAGAACAAGTCCAAGCCTTAGGATTCTTGAGGATTAAGTGAAGAAGGTTGAAGATCTTCTCTTCTTCTTTGGTTTACTCGAAGATTATAGAGTGTTAGGAGTAGTTTTTATTTTCTAAGCCTTGTAAGGTCCTTTTGTTGTTGCATGTTTACTTTCTTGTAGATCCATGTTTGAATGTAAATTCCTAGTCTTGATCTTGAGTTTTCAAGAGCCACCCAAACTTGTAGACCCTTAAACCATTGACTCTTCTGTTCGGCCATATCTAGCAAATTAGGTTGCGATGATTTTATTTTGTTTAAAGCTCATGCATGTTGGTTTGATGATGGTTGAAGTTGATTTAAGTAGTTTCAATGCCTTGATTTTTACCTTGATCTTTATAAGCTTTGATTTTTAGTTCACTTTTCAAAAAGACTTTGATCTCTCGCTTGTGATCACTGTTTTGTTTAAGTATGTGTTTAAATTCATGAATGGTCTTGATTCTCTCTTGCATGTTTGATTTTGTGACCTTATGATCCTTATTCTCTTTTGAATGTTCTCCTTATACCTTGACCTTGGATTCTTAGAATAAAAGAATTTATAAATCACTAAATCAAGAACTAGGTAATTCGGTCATGAGTAGAAAAATTAGGTCTTGATGCTTTTCATCTTAATCTAGGCTCTTACATGTTTGATTTAGGTTTGTAAAAGTTTATTTGAGTAGTCTAGATGTTTTGATCTTGGGTTTTATCTTTAAAAAGTCTTGATATTTACGTTTGTATGTCACGGTTTTGATCCTTCTCTTTTCAAAATGATTTTATCCTTGATTTGTATCATTATGATTAATTTCATGACTTAATCTATGAGATTTAAGTATATGCATGTGGTTTTGAGTAAAAAGGATTTTTATCTTTCTTCATGACCATCTCGGTTTTACAAAGAAAACAAAGAAACGAGTTTCGGAAAAAAAATGATTTTTAACTTGAATCCATGATCTATGTACATGCATGATTAATTCTTTTGATTTAAGAACCTTATGATTTGTATGATTGAAAAATGAACTTAAAACCAATGCCTTGTTATGATGAGGTTCGGCCTAGTTTGATAAGTAGACTAGGGTTCTTTTTCTCATGAATTGACTAGGAGTAATGAGTATGTATTGAAAATTATTGCTAAATTAATGTGTTTAAATTTGTGTTGTGAATCTTTAAATTTTATTCGGTTTTTGATTAAAAATAAAGGGAATGAATGAATTAAAAGACTTGGAAAAGCTTTGTACTTAATATATATATGTGTGTGTTCGGTTAAGAGAAAAAGGAAGAATAAATGATTTTGTTGCATGAAAAAGGAAAATAAAATTTAAGTGTTTAAAATAAACCAAGTTAATTTGTGTGTTTTATATTTGGAATTCTTGACTTATTTTTCTTGATTATATTCGGTCATGTACTATAAGTGAGTCTAGGAAATTTAGCTGCATGAAGATAAATTTATATGATGATTTTTGAAAAGGATTCGAGCTGTTTAAAGTGAGAAAAATACATGTGTTTGATTTAAATCTTTAGTTCAATGTGGTTTGTGAATTTATGCATGCTTAAGGGTTATGAAAAGAAATTCTTATGCAAAGGTTTTTGAAATGAAGTTTTAAAAATGTTTTGAGATAGTTTGAGCAAACTGTTTTGAGAAAAGATTTTGAAAGGGGATAATTGTGAGAAATGGAGAATGTTGAGAAAGTACGAGGAATGAGATTGTGATGTGAACCCAGCTCTGTGCTATGTGAGATTTGTTGAGAGAAAGATTGTGCCAAGTTAGTGGTCGGGACTCATTGAAGGGTTGCACGAAGGATGGGCCGACCTTAGGTTAATTAAAAAGATAAAAGACTTACAAGACATACGCGGTAAGGTGTGAGAGTGCGAAGTAGTGGAGAGGAAGAAACGATAGGTATCTTCGGATACTTAGGACGAGATTGCATTAGGGGACGACGATGACGGTGAAACGTCAAGTAGTCTAGAGTATGTTTCTGGGTAGAACGAACTCCATAAGTGGCGCACTAACGTGGTGGGGACTGGGTCTAATGTCGTGGTAAGTTCTGCGGGCCCACTAGAAACATACTGTCGCCCCCTAGATTGCAAATCGAGAACAGTGAGAGGGATTGCAGTGGGGCATTTTGTTTGCCACTGCGAGGCAGTGTGCCATGTTTATGGAGATTATTGATTGAGGCTGAGTCCTCCTGGTCTGGGACCATTTGTGTTGACAGCTGTCGTGCCCGCACGGTAAAGGTCCTGTACTCCTGTTTGCTTCAGACTAGGTTGGGTGGATGACCGAGGAGATGTAGACGTGAGTGATAGCCGAAAACGAATTGAATCCAAGAAGGATGTGAGTTGATAAGAAGAGGATATGAATGTGAGAAAGAAAAGAATGAATGAAGAAGAATGTTTGAGAAAAGTTGAAATGAGTTTGGCAAGACTATGAGAAATAATAATGATAATAAAAGACAGTAATAAGAATAGATATACCAATAATATGCTTGATTGCTGTGTGCTTGTGTGTTGTATTGTATGTCTGCGTAGTCCTATTACTTTGCCTATCGTAATCCCACACCGTCGACGATTCGTCGTTCGGATCGCTTACTCTCTCCTGTTCGTTGTTCTATCGGTGCTGCTGATATGGCAACGGGCAGATGGAGTATCACATGTAGAGTATCACAAAAGGGGAATTGAAGATGGAACGAAGCGACAACTGCAAAGCAGCATTAGGGATGAATTCATTTTCGGGCGCAGGAAGAAAGGAGAACTTCATCTGGTTGGCTTCATCAGAGTAGCGCAGCGGAAGCGAAAGTAGCGCATTAGGTCTAAGTTTATGAATTGTGGTTGAGTCAAGGATTACCAAGCAATGTGCCACTTATGTAATCAAGCTAAACTTTTGCATTCTGTATTGAGGTCTGTTTATTTTTGACGATTGAACAAAGTAATCTTTTGAAAATACCAGGATGACTCGGAAACAAGTATTTTTGTGAAAATGAAAGTTTATGAAAATAAAGGTTTTAGTAACAACTCGGTTTTCAGCAAAGGAACTTTTAAATGCAACGATGACTTTTCAACAATGTATTTACAAAAAAAAAAATTTGGCCTCATTTTTGCAACTTTAACAAGAAAAGGTTAATTATTTTGATTTACGAAAATCGGGCTGTTACATATTAAATGATGAACACATGGGTCTATTGGTGAAAAAGTTCGGGAAATTTCTGAGGAAGAAGAATTTCAACAGAAGAGACAACAATAAGAGTTGAGGCTCAACTATTACATATCATGAGTGTGGCAAGCCTGGTCACATCAGAGCAGATTGCTGCCAATTGAAAAAGAAAGAGAATTCAGAAAAAGGCACCTCTAATTCAAAGAAGGGGAAGCAAGCATACTTGGCATGGCTGGACAATGAAGGAAGTTCGGATGAAGATTCAGACGAACAAGAGGAGACAGCCAACATTTGCTTAATGGCTCACGGAGATGAGGTAACCACTGAACTAAATTTTTCTTATGATGAATTACAAGAGGCCTTTGAAGAATTGCATGAGGAATCGATGATGTTATCCTTATTGGTTTCTCTAGAAAATAAAAAATTCAGCTTCTCTTTTAGAAAAGAATAAAAACCTTATTAAAGAAAATGAATTTTTGAAAAATCAAAATAAGGAGCTGAATTTGACTTTGAAAAATTCTTCAAACACCTCGAGTAATGACATTAAATTTAAAGCTAGTTCTTCTTCTTGTAAATTCTGCAAGGACTTGGTTAAAGAAGTTGAGGATTTAAAAGAAACCCTTGCTAAATTTACAAAAGGTAGAAATACCTTAAATTTGATGCTAGGGAGCAAAAATGTTTCTTCAATAAAGCGGGTTTAGGATATCAACCCGGTAGGCATCAAAAGAAATTAAGTACCATTTTTGTTCCTGCTAGTAATCATAAGAAACCTTTAATTATTTGTCATATTTGTGGTAAGAAGGGTCATGGTGCACATGAATGCATGCACCGAAAAGTGAAGTTCGTTAAACCGAACAATGAAACAAGAAGGTGGCATGATTTAAACTATGGCTATACTAATGCTCAAGGACCCAAAAAGATATGGGTACCTAAAAAGAAACCTTGAACTCTTTGCTTGTAGGTTACTCCGGAAGAAAGGAAGTCATGGTGGTACTTGGACAGCGGATGCTCAAAACATATGACTGGAGATAAATATAAATTTTCGCATCTCGTGCCAAAGGACCAAGGACATGTGACTTTCGGAGATAACAATCAAGGAAAGATTCTTGGAGTCGGTAAAATTGAAAGTTGGGAAAGGTATATGTTAATGAAATTTCAGGTATTCTTGGAGATTTGTTCATTGATGAGGATGAAAAGCCAAATGATAAAGGAAAAGAGCATTCCGAAAGCAATGGAAAATCAGTTGAATCGGTTGAGGAGAAAAATCAAGAACAATCCATGGAAATCAACGCTGATTTGCCTAAGGAATGGAGAACTTCAAGGCACCATCCCATTGATCAAATCATAGGTGACATCACAAAAGTTGTAAGTACTCGCAATTCTATTAGAAATCTATGTAACTACTTTGCGTTTGTTTCTCAAATGGAGCCAAAGAATATTTCTGAGGCTACGCTTGATGAGCATTGGCTTTTGGCAATGCAAGAGGAATTAAACCAGTTCGAAAGAAATCAGGTGTGGGAACTTGATCCTAGGCTTGAGTCTCATCCGGTTATTGGAACTAAGTGGATTTATAAAAATAAACTTGATGAGGCTGGTTTAATTGTTCGAAACAAAGCTAGGTTAGTTGCACAAGGTTACAACCAGGAAGAGGGGATAGATTATGAGGAAACATTTTCCCCTGTTGCTAGGTTGGAAGCCATTAGACTGCTTTTAGCTTTTGCATGCATTTTAGATTTTAAATTATATCAGATGGACGTAAAGAGTGCCTTTCTTAATGGTTTTATAAATGAAGAAGTTTATGTGTGTCAACCTCCCGGCTTTGAAAATTATGAACACCTGGATTATGTTTTTAAATTGAAAAAGGCTTTGTATGGTCTCAAACAAGCTCCTAGAGCCTGGTATGATCGTCTTAGCAAATTTTTATTAGAAAATAATTTTGAAAGAGGGAAGGTTGATAACACACTTTTTATTAAAAAGAAAGGAAAGGACATTCTTTTAGTTCAAATTTATGTTGATGATATTATTTTCGGTGCTACTAATGAAATCCTTTGCAAGGAATTTTCGAGTATGATGCAGGAAGAGTTTGAGATGTCTATGATGGGCGAGCTGAACTTTTTCCTGGGATTGCAAATAAGGCAAGCAAAGGATGAGATTTTCATTAGCCAAACAAAGTACTGCAAGGAGCTATTGAAGCGATTTGACATGGATAAGGCCAAGGCAGTAGCAACTCCTATAAGCACTTCTTACTATTTGGACAAAGATGAAGGAGGTAAATCTGTAGAAATTACAAAATATCGAGGTATAATCTGATCCCTTCTCTATTTAACGGCAAGTAGGCCGGATATAATGTTTAGTGTGTGTCTTTGTGCCCGTTTTCAGTCAAATCCAAAAGAAACGCACATGGTTGCTGCCAAGCGTATAATGAAATATTTGTCTGGCACAACTGATATGGGTTTATGGTACCCCAAAGGTTCTTCGTGTAATCATGTTGGGTATTCTGATTCTGACTTTGCTGGCTGCAAAGTAGATAGAAAAATCACTAGCGGCACTTGTCATCTTCTTGGCAATTCATTGGTATCATGGGCTAGCAAGAAACAGTCTAGTGTGGCCCTATCTACACCTGAGGCTGAATATGTCGCAGCGGGTAGTTGTTGTGCGCAAATCTTATGGTTAAAATAGCAACTCCTAGACTTCGGTGTAAGTCTAGATCACATTTCCATAAAATGTGATAATACCAGTGCTATTAGTATTACCAAAAACCCAGTGCAATGTAACACCCCGCATTTTCCCGTACGTGCGTAAACGAATTCGCTAAAAATAAACGTTGAGTATTTGCTTTCCAAAAAGGATTTTCTAAAGTAATTATTTCTTTATGAAATAAATTTGCATTTTTGGATTTGTGAACTTTCAAAATGTGATCTTTTGAATTTTCTGGATTCATTTACAAGTTTATTTTTGAAAACCATGGGAGGACGAATTTTTAAGAAAATATAATTTGGAAAGCAATAACTTTCAATTTGTCTTTTGGAAATATCTTGTTTGAATGGAAAGTTGGATTTTTAAGGCTATTTAGAGATTTTAATTATGTGTGTTATGTGTATACCATTGTTTTACTTTGAAATAGCCTAAGTTTTCTTTATAATAAAATGTGTCTTGTAGGAAATTAAATTAATTGTCATGATGTGAAATTGATTCATAATGTATGTTCAATGTGATGTGTGTTTGTTTTAATGTGTGAATATTACTTGAAAAATAAATGTATGTGTGCATATATGTGTAAGAGGTGTTACGGTTTTGTATATGGTATGTGTACATATGATCCTTGAAAATACTTACATATTTGTGTGAATTAGTGATCATAAGTATCTTAAACCAATATGATTAGAAAAATATAGGATGTGTGTGTGTGTGCATATGTGTGTTACGGTTTTAGCATGTGTGTGTGTGTACATGACTCTTAAAATGTATGCATAAGTACATGAACTAATGATCATGGTGCCTAGAATAAATAAGAGTAGGAAATGAAAATGAAATTGTATGATGTATGTGCATGTGTGTGAGGCTACGGTGATGAGTGTGTGTGTGCTGGGGTAGATTTTCAATTTGGGAGGAGATACTTGGAAGGCTTAGAAGCTAACAAGTGTAATAGATGAGTGGGAAATAGGAGTTTGAAATGACCATTCATGATGAAGTCTAGCCCTATGCTATGCCTCTTGTTTCCTTTGATTGAACCCTTGCCATGCAAACTTTGAGAAACCCAAAACTACCCTTTTAATTGATGCCTTGGCCGAAACTCATTCCAAGGGCAAAAGAGGCAACTTCGGTGCCCTTATATCCTACCATGCCTTAATTCATTTCCTTACTTTCTTCCATTTCTTTCACAAACACCACTCAAACACTTTCTAAGGGACCAACACACCCTTGGAAGAAAAAGAGAGAGAAAAAGAGAGAGTGTGGTCGTGAGGGACTTGAAGAAGGAGGGAGGAGATCTAGACCAAGTCCTTGAAATTTCTCTGAAGACCTAGAGCCTTTGAAGTAGAAGACTCAATTTCTTGGTAGGTTATAAGAAAATCAAGAAGAAAACCATGAGAGTTAGGATTTTCTTTTGGTCTTGTAATTTTTCTTTCTTCTCTTTTCATTGCATGTTTATTTTTGTAGCTTGAGAGGTGAGTGAAACTATGGACTTTTAAATTGGTTTGTAATATGTGAACTCATGGTGTAACATCCCAAACTTTATTTATATTGTAATTTATGTTGCGATGGTCTTAGGGTAGAAGAAATGAGGGCATAAGTTAGAAACCTAGCCAATTGAGCATGCAACCTTGGGTTTAAAACATAGGAATTTAGGAAATTAGAATAAAAAGATTGGTAGCTTAAAACATAAATTCCACTGTTGGATGTGAAGTAGGATAGGTGAGGAAGCTTGCTTTAAAATTTGAGGAAGATCCAACGAGTAACGAAGAAGTTATGGCCTCTCAAAGTCTGGGTACTGCAAAACTGAGCAGCTTAATCGATTAAACTGCAGCTTAATCGATTAAACTGCAGCTTAATCGATTAAGGTCAGAAAATGGAAAATGGCTTAATCGATTAATAATCGATTAGAGGCTGTAGATGCTGAAAAAAAATAAAGGTGCGTCCACCTCTTAGTTCTTGAGAAACTCGAATTCTCTCTCTCCTAGGGCACCAAATCTTCCATTTTCAACAATCAATCCTCAAGAGGATCACTCTAAGTCCATCCCCAAGTCCTTCCTTGTTGCTCCAAGTAAGTGAATGTTGATTTTATTCTTCTCTTTTTCTCCCTAGAATTCGAATTTCTCTCTCTCCCTCTTCCTCCCTTGAAGCTTTAGTCAACAACCTTGAGGAACTTGATGGGGTCACGAATTCCCTCAAGATTCTTGGGCAAAGTTTGATATTTTGTTCCTTTATTTTATTGATTTTAGGTTCCTCCCTCTCTTTTGAATTGTGGCTCTTTCTCAAGTGAGTTCCAAGCACCAATTCTTTCTCTATCTCTAAGAGCTTGAGGTAAGGAGTGGGTTATAGTGAGTATTACTTTACTCTGGGGTTTAGTTTACAATATGCATATAATGGGTACTAAGAGTTATGTGTTAGTTTAGGTTGTTATAATATAGGGTAATAAATAACTAGAGCTTATGACATAGGAAAATTAATTAGATGATGATATGCTTTATTTTGAATATTTGGTATATAAGCTTGTGACTTGCTGTTGTTTATAATTGAAGTGCTAATTTCGTTAAATGTTTGAGTTATGATTTTATTTTATAAACCAAGGCAAAGTATGGAAATTAAGTATGAATTAAGGATAATGGGGATGATATTAATAAAATGTTGATTTTGTGCTAATTAAATTATAAGATTTAATAGTGGTGATTTGATAATGCAAATGTGTTATGTTTTGACTAATTTTGAGTAATGTACTTGTTAAACAGTTAAGAGGTTTTCTGGAAAAATGGACTGGTTAATATGATTAAGAGGGAATGTTATTTATAAAGGATAAAAAGAAAAGTGGAAAAATATATACCCGGACGCAGTAAGACGTGAGTGCACAGGAGTGCAGACGCACTAGGTCGTGACCAGGGGAGAATGAAAAATATATACCCGGACGCAGTAAGACGTGAGTGCACAGGGGTGCAGACGCAGTAGGTCGTGACCAGGGGAGAATGAAAAATTTATACCCGGACACAGTAAGACGTGAGTGCACAGGGGTGCAGACGCAGTAGGTCGTGACCAGGGGAGAATGAAAAATATATACCGGACGCAGTAAGACGTGAGTGCACAGGGGTGCAGACGCTGTAGGTCGTGACCAGGGGAGAATGAAAACATACCCGGACGCAGTAAGACGTGAGTGCACAGGAGTGCAGACGCAGTAGGTCGTGACCAGGGACAGATTAAAAAGAATTATGATATGATTAAAGTGGAAGGAATAAATGACTTTATGAAAATGATGTATAAGAATGAATAGGCAAGATTGACTTGAGAAACCAATGGAATACTTTGATAATGAATTGTGATTTCTTGAGTTTTATTATATTGTTATTAAATTGTTAGATGTGTATGGCTTGGTATAGCATTATGTCGTAATTGGAAACCGTTTCCCCATTTTATGTCTAATACTCACCCCTTACTATTTCCACAGGTACCGAGGCTGAGTTTACACATGACCAGGCCGAGCAGGAGTACTCTCCCTCACAGGGAGAGTAGGGTTGGGATTAGATGCATCCTTTTGACCTAAGCCTCTATATTATTTGATGTATATGTGCCGTATATGCTCTTTTGCGAGAGGCTTAGGATAGTTTCTTTGGTGCATTTGCTTATGATTCATTTTTGGGCATAGTTGCGGATATGGTCTCTTGTTTTGCATACTTAGCACTGTTGCTGGCACTCTGACACATTGACGTTGATGTTTTACACTTGAGCCCATGGGGCAACTATGTGATGCACTTAGGGGCCTACTTTTTTGACCCCCCTTGTTACTTAGTTAACCCACTTATTTGAATGAAAATTCCATAATAACCTTAAAAAATTTCAATAATCCCAAAATACCCCTTTTTTATTCCATCCTTATCCCTCCCTTCTTTCACTCATGTTTAAATTTCAAATTCAAATCTCTCACACACCTTCTCACATTCAACACAATATTCAAGAAGAAGAAGAAAAACAGAGAAAAACCAAAGCAGAGAAGAGAGAAGAAGAACATCATAGCAAGCCAGCAACTGAAGCCAAAGAAGCAAAGCAGACAAAAAAAAAATCCCTCACTGGGGGTGCAGCGAGAGAACAAATTCATGCTCTCGCTGCACCCCCAGCGAGGGTGTTATTCGCTGCACCCCCAGCGAGGGTGTTATTTTTCCAGAAAAATAACACCCGCAGAACCACGATTTTTCTAATTTCCTATAAAAAAACAAGGGCATGTATATTGTTTGCTTAATATTAACCACTTCAAACCCATAATGATACAAAAATAAGCATAATGAATCAAGTTTATGATCATAGAATTACCTCTTAATGAATGTTTATTAATTAATTGCAAGTGAAGAAAGTGGAAGAGAAAACAGGTTTTGGGTTGATGAATATTGGAAGAGGTTGTTGTAGAGAATAGAAAAAAATATAAGTTTCTATATATAAGAGAAGGAAGGGTATTTTGGGTAGTTTATATTATTGTAAGGTTAATAGAGACTTAAACAAAAAAAAAGGGTTAACTAAGTAATGGGGTGGGTCAAAAAAGAAATTCCCTGTACTTATATCTATATTTGAGCCCTGCTGGCTACTGTTGATATTAAATAAATGTGTTTATCAGGTTGAAGATTTTGAAATGTCCGAAAAACAGACGAAACTCCGTCCGTTTGACGGTTGATTTTCATGAATTGAAAATGAAATTTTAAATCCGTATTTTCTATATAAAGGAAATTAAGGGTAAATATTATAGGGTGTTACACATGGACTCTCTCTAAACTTCGGTTATGGCTTCATTAGGTAGATCATGATGATTTTCTAAACAAACTTCTAAAGGATCTAACTTATTACTTGAGATTATTGTGAAAACTAAAATGAAACTCCATGCATGTTGAATTTATTCTCTTAAACCGTGAACCGTGAGGTTTTTATGAAAGGTTTTGGCAAATAAATTATGATCTAAGCTTAATTTGTGAAAAAGCAAGGAATTTATGTCTTGCATGTTGATTTCTTTTACTCAAACCGTGATCTATAAGGCTTTCATGTAAAGTTTTGGTAAATAAATTATGATCTAGGTTTGATTTGTGACAAAGTGAAGAATTTATATCTTGCATGTTAATTTCTTGTGCTCAAACCGTGATCTATGTGTATATATGTGAATGTTTGATTAACAATTTCATGATCTAAGTTTATTTGAGAAGAAAATAGGGATTTTTAGCTTTGCATGTTGACCTTATAATGGTTTTGGTTGATCTTTGTGTGTGCATGTTTTAATCCATGTTCATTATCTTAAAAGTTAGGACTTTGAGGTTTGCATGTCAAGTAAAGAAATTAAGTTTTTCCTCTATGTATATCTCGGCCTAGAAGAAATAATAGGGTAATGGTCTTTAAAATGAATTTTCTTTTTATGAATATGATTTGATTTAAAGATTTGTTTCATCCATGATGTGTTGATGTGAAGGCCATTCGGCCATGAGTGCTAAAAATGTTTTGGTGCATGATTTTTTGGTGCAAGTATGTATTAGGAATAGATTTAGTGGTCTTAAATCCATGCATGCCATTCTTTTTAGAAGATCAAGCTATAAACCATGTTTCTATTCAAGAAAAATTTTAAGTTTGAGTTTTACAAAAAAATCTAAGGAATCTCATGATGGTTTATGCATGTTGGTGTAATATGGTTTGCTTTAATTGTCTTTAGTGCATTGAAAAATGAACTAAGATTCTTGTCTTATGCATGCTAGTATTCGGTCTTGAGATAGAAAATAGAAAAGTGTGCTTAATCATTACTTAGATTGCATGTAGACTAAGATTAGCCTCATTTAGGAGCATAAAGATGCATACATGAAATGATTTGTGACTTTGATTGTTGCTTTGAACTAAATTGAGAAAAATGAAATTGAATTTGTTGAATGCTCCTATGATTCTTACGGTTTTAGTCTTAAAGAAATAGGATGATTTCATTGTTTTATGACTTTGATGGTTTGATATATTTTGTAAGATTTTACTTGAATGATTCGGTTAGTGCTTGTTCAGATGCTTGGAATGATTTTCTTCTAAATGACTAGTGAGAGTGGTTACATTCTATGTTTGTGCTATTATATGTTTGATGCAATAATGTGTTAATTTCTTTTATTCTTTTCGGTTTTAAGGGCTGGAAATAAATGAAATTAATAGGAATAATTTTCATGATGTTAATTCTATGGTTTTCAAGGTTTAGAAATTATTAGTAATTAGGAAATGTTGATTATGGGCAATTCGGTTTTGCCATGATTAAGAAATTAAGCTTGAATTATTTTTCTGTGCATGATTGAAATTGTGTGTTAGTGTTATAATTTGATTAGTTAATTTCTTTAAGCTCAAAAGTGTTTTGCAATAAGTGAATGATGAATGTTTTGGACTTTGATGAACTAGTTAATATAATCCTAGAGTTTTGTCTTTAATTCTTACATTTTGATAAATGTTTTAAATCAAATTTTAAATATGAAAGGAAGTTTATTTGAATAAAAGAGTGTTTCTAAGTTGTTTTCAAAGTTTTTCTTAAGAACTGTTTTAATCATGGATTTGAATTGAAAAACATTGGGCAATGATAACAAGTTTTTAAAAGAGAAATTGTTTTCAAAACGAATTCAACAAATGTATCGAACTCGTTTCTAATGCACGGGAAAATGTCTTAGTTGAGCGACGGACGAGAGGATAAGAGGCGAGGAGAGATGATCGGGAAACCTTGGAGAGCTATAGGACGTTCGTCATCGAGGTGAGAGAGGGGCTTTCCCTTAAAGACGTCGTGGTAATTAGGTACATATTAAGGCTTCCAATCATCTCAAAGATTGGACTCCAATCTCATTTAGCGTAGCGGTGTATGTGATAGCGATTGTTTGATTAGTTTAGCTATCCACCCGAACGACTGAGATTGGATTATCAACATGATGTTATGACTTCTGATTGTTCGTGCTGGATTATTTAATTTTCTTATGATTCGTTTATTTGCAATATTTATATGATATTGTTGGGATTTGTTTAATTGTGCGTTAGTAACAAAGTTATGAAAGTAACAAGCTAAGAATGATAAGAAAAGAATAATGGATTCGAATAATGAGCATAAGTGACGAGAATGAATGGTGAGAGAAGTAGATGGTGATTGGAAAAATTGGAAATTTGGAACGAATGAGAAGAGTTGCTGATGCTGCTGAATCCGAATTGGCAAGAAAGGACACCAGTGATGCTGCTGAGTCATAATTGGCAAAGAGGAGAGTGATGGCGTGCTGAATGACAGTTCACTTGAAAGAGTGATGCTCATGTTGATGAGAGCAATGTTGCTATGATATGAGAAAGAGAAAGATGATGCAATGATGTTGTGATGATTCAAGTGATCGGTATATGAGTTTTAGGGGGACTAGATGCGAACGATTAGCGATCGGGTCTCATTGAAGGGATGCACCAAGGATGAGCCGATCATTAGGATTAAGCCGTAATTAAAACTCTTTAAAAGATTTTAAAAGACATTAACAATTGCGGTGAGGTATGAGTGTCGTATCGAAGTAGTGGAGAGGAAGGAACCATAGGTATCTACGAATACTTAGGAGGAGATTGCATTAGGGGATGACAATGACGGTGATACGTCAAGAAGTCTAGAGTACTTTTCTAGGCGGAACAATTCCACAAGTGGCGCACTAACGTGGTGGGGACTGGGTCCAATGTCGTGGCAAGTTCTGCTTTCGAAACTAGAATAAGTACCGTCCCCCCCTAGATTGCAAATCGAGAACAGTGAGAGGGACTGGAACGGGGCATTGTGTTTTGCCACTGCGTGGACAGTGAGCCTTGTTATTATTGAAATGATTTGAGGACGAGATCCTCTTGGTCTGGGACCATTTATGTGTTATGACAGCTGTCGTGCCCGCGTGGTAAAGGTCATGTACTCCTGTTTGCTTCCGACTAGGTTGGGTGGTTGACCGAGGAGATGTAGACGTGTGTGAGCTCAATGATGTTTCCCCCTCATCATTGATGCTAATCGAATTGATAAAACTTAATAACCAAGATGTTCCAAAGATAAGTGTAGCAGTGATCATAATAATAATGATAATGATAATACTAATACCAAGCGTTGGATAAGGTTTGAGAATGGAAGAGGAAACGAATACTCATGAAACATTTGATGAGTTTGAGAACGAGGAACGAGAGAGAATGGAAGAAAAGTATCATAGTGAAGGAGGTGATTGTATTGAGCTTACAAATATTGGAATGAATAATTGGGTGATTATGTATGTGTACATCCTGATAGTTAAATGTGTTGTCTTGATTTACCTTATGCTATCGTTGGATTTATGTTTTCTTCTATATTTATTTGTCTTAATATTTACCTGATGTAATCCCACATAGTCGACATTGCCGTTTTGGGTTGCTCACTCTCTCTATCATCTCTATTCTGTCTTGTATAAAAATTGTACGGATTTTAGATGGCCAATATGGTACGGTATCAGCTTATGCGGGAGATAGGAGCGACTCCCCGTAGAGGTGCCAATAGCATTATGTCTGTTTATGAGATGTTCTTCATAGAGATTCCGCGTAGAAGGGCTGAGTTACAGTTAGAAGAAGAGGATGCAGCTGCGGAGGAGGAGACGGATTGTGAGGCTGATGATGCTGAGGTGGAGCTTCCTGAAGAGGCTGAGGAGGAGGATCCTGACCTCTGGTCTGACGAGGATGCAGAGGAGTATTCTAGTGACGAGAGCTGAATCCTTAATCCTGAGGAGCTGTTGGCGGATGATGACGAGTGGTATAGTAGATTTAGAAAGCAAGATTAGGGAAGAATTATGAATATGACTAGGGAGTAGGTAATTTTCCCTTTTGAGTATGTAATTCACTATGAGTTCTTAGCAACCTGGTGACGTCATGCTGTAACCCCAACAAGTTAATCTTTGTATTGATATTTTGACATGAAATCAAATGGGCTATTCTATTTAACTAATGTTTTGGAAAATGAGTTTCGAAGCGTGGTGTCTTGTGACATCCCGGTTTGGAACTTGAAAGAGTTGGTGCAACTTGAGGACATGAGTTTATATGAAACTATGTTTTGTAAATAAGAGGTGTTCTCATTTTGTACGCTACTCACTTAAAAAAAAAGTGGCCCCTAATTTTCACCCAAAATGTTTATGGTTTCAAGTTGCCAAGTCGGGGTGTTACAGAAATGGTATCAGAGCGGTGGTTGCTTTAAGAACTCTTGCGTGTGGACTTGCATACTCTACCGCGTGACTTTGAGAGTGCGCTAGTAATAGGATAGCAGTAGACAAAGATAGGAACACTAGGTATGTATCGAAGCAGTTCTGGAAGGTGTTAGTTCCTGTTCACCACAGCATCCGGGAGCAGTGTTCAATGCCATCCTGTGACGTCGGTTCGTGATTTCAACCCTCTTGATTGAACTCCTCTTGATGTGAACCCTTTTTGTTTGAAATCACCTTTGAGCCTATAACCCGAGATCTTGTCTTGAGACTTGAACTCTTCTTCTATTGGAAACTTTCTTGTGAAAAACTCCGAGTTTTGTCAAATTGCTTTGGCAAGATGTTTGAAATAGCCTGTTTCGGAAGAATTTTGACCTTGTTCTGCCCAAGAAACTTAACAAATTGCTATGCATATGGATGAACCCCCAAAGTTTTCTCCTTAACCTTGACCAAATGTTTGTTCTTCCTAAAGCCTTGTTGAAAATGAAAAGCCTTGATATCCGGCATCCGTCATACAGATGTACCTAGACTAGACAGTAGAAGGTAAAGTGCTGTGAGGCAAGAGCTGTAAGTATTAAGGAAATTAAAGGTTGGGTGTTATGAATGAAAGGAAGTGTGAGCCTTGGGAGAAGGTAGGAGTACCCTTTATAGTCGTAGGGAAGTGGCGAGTTATCCAGAATGAGTAGGAATTAGAATTTTGAGGATAAGTTGGTTCAAATAATGATCTAGATGGTGGTAAGCTTACGGAGGAATTTGGGAAAAATTCAGAACCTGAAGTCCTAAGTGCCTGGGTTTTGGTTAATAGAGGAAAATAGGTGATGATAACCTTTAGGTGTGACCCCAAAGTTAGGATGAAGAGTTAAGACTTGATATTTTGAGGAGTAATAGGTCTCTGAATTGAAAGAGTGTGGATGGTGTGGAACTAGTGATAGATAGAAAAGTTTGCAAAAGGTTTAGAATGTCTAGGTTATATGATTAAGTATTTAAGAATAGGGAATGAAATAGTGTGTATTTCTTGAAGATTAGTGGCGATTAAGACGGGAAGATGAGGTGATGGTCTTAGAAGTTGGGTAATAATGATTAATGGATGAAGTATGAGACAATTAAAAGTTAGATTGGGGTTAGGTAGTAAGAAACTGTGTAAAACCGGTTGAGGTATGATAAAGAATGGGAGTTTTAGAAATTAAGTTGTGATCAAGAGAACGGTGTGAAGAGATATGATTTATTTAAGTTGGGGAGCAAGTGGAGATATGAAATTTTAGGAAGTAGCTTGACTAGGCTTGAACGGATAAAGGAGATTATAATTCCATGAAGTAGTAGAATCTTGACCCAAGTGAGTCTAACTCTGTTATGTCTGGATAGTGTTCGGATATCTTGAACCTCTTTATTCTTTTGCTTTTCGTGAAGCCCATATTGTTTGAACCCCATCCCGTTTATTGTTAAAAAGTACCCCAGGAGATTACTTTTATAAGTAATCCGTCTGATTAGCCGAAAGGATAGTAGATGGTTTAACACCCCGCAAATTCCTCATATTAATTTAAAACACTAAAGAGATTTATTTTGAGAAAGGTATTTCTAAAAGGTTGTTTTCTTAAATGATTTTCTTAAAATTCACGCCTTAAGATAATGAATGATTTTAAAGTAATGATTTTCTAAACAATGTTAACGTTTCGAACTTTGATTTTTGAGAAAATTTATATGTTTAATGATTTTATAAGAATGTAATGTGTGTGTGAATGTATGTAAGTATGAGTAGTAATACGCGTATGGGTGCATGATGAATAGGTGTGCATTGTTCCATGAACCCATGCTAGGTGAGCAACATGAAAACAAATTGTGTATGAATGTGTGTATGCCTATGTATATGTTAATTGTATGCATGAATGTATACTATGTGTTGATGAAAATAAAACCATATATGTGCATATGTGTGTGTGTGTATGTGGTTAGGCCGTATGAGGATAGAAAGACCAACTAGGAACCCTTTTCCTTAAGCCTTAAGAAAGTGAAATTTAAATAGAAATTGGGAGAAGAAGTAGAGTGAGTGACTCATGAAGCCTAGGAGGACTTTCCTCCCTCCATGTGTCCCACGGTTTGACCCTCTCCCATGCAACAAATGGGTTGGCCCAAATTGCCCTTCCTTCCACACCATGAACCAAGGTTAGAAAAAGGGAATTTCCAAACCCTTGCAATTGTCCTTAAACCGTGGATATGAGTGTTGGCTTTGGTTCCCATCTCATTTCTTTCATCCCTTTTCTTTCACAAACCCATTTTCTCTCAAGAGCACTATCAAGCTCTTGGAGACTTAGAGGAGGAGAGTGTGGCCGTGAGAGGAAAATAGAGGAAGGAGAGTGCAAACCCCAAACTTTTAGCCCAAACACCATTGATTTCTTTCTTCCACACATCTTTCTTCATCAAAGTTTAAGAAGAAAACCTCCACCAACCCTAGAGGAAGAGATAGACCGAGGCAAACCCAAGAAGAAAGGAGGAGGAGATTTAAAGATTTAGGATTAGGGACTAAGGTAGAAAGAGTCTTGATTTAATTATTTTGTGTTGTAAAAGAATTTATTTTGGACTTTGATTTAATTTTGATGGTGCATGTAATTACTTTTGGGTGATCTTGAGGTTTACATATCTTGCATGTTGTTTTTAATGCTTGATCTGGAATATTGAAGTGAAAAAGCTTTGATCTCTTACTTGTAATCTTTCTTCATCACGGTTTTGTTTGAAGTCATGTTTAAAATTCATGTATGGCTTTAATTTTCACATGCATGTTGACTTTGTGGCCTTGTAATCCTTATTCTTCTTTGCTTGTTCTCTTTATGTTTTTATCTTGGATTTTTGTGAATAAATGAATTCGTAAATCATCAAATCTAGAGCTAAGTGATTCGGTCATGAGTAGAAATTGTAGGTCTTGATGTTTTAATTTGATCTAAGTAATTTCATGCTAAATTATGTTTAGAAAAGCTAATTTTAAAAGTAACAATGCATTCATTTTTAGCTTAATCCCCCGGTTCATTGGAGGGTTTGAGTTTAAGTTTATGATTTTGCTTTGATTTTCTTTTGCATGTCTTGATCTATGGTTGATTTTTAAGACAACATGAAGCTTGAATTTTATATGTCTAATTTAGGTATAAAGTCTTGGTTCCTCATAGGTAAGTCACGGTTTTTCACAAGAAATTAAGCCTAACAAGCTTTAAAAATAATTTTTAGTATAAAAAGAGTTGAATTAGGATTTTATGTGTGATGATGATGATGATTCGGTTGATAAGCTGAAAAGTAAAATGATGCCTTTAAGTCTTGCATCACATAATCCATGAATTTAGATGCTTGCATGTGAAAATAAAATTATAAGGCTTGTCTTCTTGCATGACCTCATTCGGTCAAGGCTAGGGAGAGTAGGAAATCATGTCTTTCCTTACATGTATGTTGAAAATAGTACCATCTAGAGATTTGTAGGCGCATGCATGTGTTATCTTAAAGGATGAAGACTTGGACATAATGCTTGATTTTATTATATTAAGAAAATGAATTTTTGGTTTGCTAAAAGTCCTTGTGTAACTCACGGTTTTCGTGAAGAAAATTAATTTGGAAATGATCTTTGCATTAGTCCATGTTCTATGTGCATTCATGATGGAAATTTTGCCTTGTTTTATCATGTTGATGTCGGCCTATTCATGATAACTAGACTAGGACTCCTTTCTCAATAAAATGACTTAAAAGGAATGAGTATATTTTAAGAATTGTACTAAGATAAATTGCTTGAATTTATGTTGTGAACATCGCTTTCTAATAGCTTCTTTGTGTAGAAATAAAGGGAATAATTAAATAGAATTAATCCTAGAAGAGTGTTGTGTTGGAATGAATATATGTGTTTATATGTGTGGTGTATTCGGTTGAGATTAAAGAAAATAGAATTTAAATGCCTAAAATGAAATAAATTGATTCATGTGATTCAAGTTGTGATGTTTGATTTATTTTTTTGCTTTTATTCGGCCATATAGTCTAAGTAGGTTTAGGGAGTCTAATTACTTAAATAAAAGGTGCATGAAAATAAATATTGATGTGTTGATTTGAGATTTGATTTCGGTTGGTTTATGTGTGCTTGCATGCCTAAGTGTTGTTCGTGGTCGTGTGTGGTATGATTTGTTTGAATGTCATGCTATGTTCATGGGTGACCAAAATTGTTTCATGATGAAAGCATGAATTTTTAAAGTGTTGATTTTTAAGCTGAAAAGTGTTTTTATAATATTTTCAGAGTTTTATTAAAGCAATTTTATAAAACTATGTTTGTTGTCCAAAATTACTTGGACGTGCTTTTATATTTAAAAATGTTTTTAATATGATCAAAACCAAAGTTTTCAAATGATAGTTGATTTCGGTCATATTTTCAAAGTTGTTCCAAACAATGAAAAGACAAGTATTAGACTAAGAAGAGATTTTCTCAAATAAGTTAATAACGTAAAATGTTTTATTTAATATGAGGAATGACATAGAAAGGAGGTTGGGGCAGTTGGCAGCACACGGATTCGAAGGGAGCACACGTTCAATCGCTGGACCCCAAGTGAGAGAGAAGTTTTCCTAAGACACCGTGGTAGCTAGGTGATTTAGTAGGACGTTCTGTATAATCTCAAAGATCGGAACTATGTGGTTGGAGTCAGTAGTATAAGCAGCAATCGTATGCCTTGTGTGGCTGCTTATATGAAGGTGACAAAGATCACAACGCTAGTGTGTGATGTTGTGTGTTGATAGCATGCTTTTATTTAATTCCATTTGCTATTGCTTATTGCTGTTAATTATAATGAGTAAATGGTTGTTGGGCATTTGTTCGTCCTGAATAAAAGAATAAAAATAAAATGAAAGTGTTGAGGTTGAAAGTGACGGTGCAATAAAGAAAAGAATGACGATAGGAGAGAGAAATGAGAGTTGATTGGGAAAAGAAGTTGATGATAACGTTGAAATCGAGCCAGAGCTGGGGGAATGTGATGTTGATTGTGGAAAGGAGATGTGATTTGAGTGGAGTTGGACTCCTTTGTGTTTTCGGTTTCAGTCTGGGAACTAGTGTTGAGTTGAGCCTGCTCGTCCACTAGCGCTCAGCACAAATGTGTTTTGACAAATGTGTTCTTGAAAAAGAAAATTTTTATAAAGAGTTGGGGAAAAGAAATATTTTGATAAGGTTTTTAAAATGAAATTTTGGAGAGGGTCTTGAAAAGGAGATTTTTGAAGAAATTGTGTAACAATGTTTTCAAAGGAGTTTTTGTGAAACAATCGCTGTTGAAAAAGTTTTATGGAAGGACATGATTTTGAGGAAAGTTTTGTGAATCAACCTTTTTAATAAAGTTTTTGGAATGATGTTTTGAGAAATTGTTCTTGAAACAATGTTTTTGTGAATGTTGGTGGAAGTTGATTTTTGTGAAAACCTTGGAGATAGTATTTTTTGAGAAGTTGAGAAATAAAGTTTTTAAGAAAGAAGTGGAATTGAGATTTTGTGAAGAATGGTAAAAAGGAAGATTTGAGAGAAGAGATGTGAATTCGGTGATGTGGTCCCAGCTCTGAGCTATGTGTGATTTTGATGAGAGAAAGAAAGTGCAAAGATAGCGGTCGGGACTCGCTGAAGGGATGCACGAAGGGTGAACCGACCAGTAGGTTAATTAAAAGATAAAAGACTTTAAAAGATATTAATCGCGAACACGGTGAGTCATGAGAGTTAACCCGAAGTAGTGGAGAGGAAGGAACGATAAGTATCTGCGGATACTTAGGACGAGATTGCATTAGGGGAGGACGATGACGGTGAAACGTCAAGAAGTCTAGAGTATTGTTATAGGCAGAACGAACTCCATAAGTGGTGCACTAACGTGGTGGGGACTGGGTCTAATACCGTGGTAAGTTCTGCGCGCGCACTACAACAATACTGTCGCCCCCTAGATTGCAAATCGAGAACAGTGAGAGGGACTGGAGTGGGGCATCTTTTTTGCCACTGCGAGGCAGTGTGCCATGATTATTGTGAATTGATATTATTGAGGCAGAGCCTCCTGGTCTGGGACCATTTATGTGTTGTGACAGCTGTCGTGCCCGCACGGTAAAGGTCCTGTACTCCTGTTTGCTTCCGACTAGGTGGATGGATGGCCGAGGAGATGTAGACTTGGAACGTGAGTGCTAACTACGAACGAAATGCGTACCTCGATGATCCTTCAAATCCCTTGATTATCGATGGTTAAAATTTGATAAAACATTATAAGAAAGGATTCATAAGAATAAGAATCCAAGAAGTGCAAAGAATGAGGAGGAGGTTGAGAATGAAAAGGTGGAAAAGATATTAAGTTCTATGAAAGGGATGAAAAACAGAAAGTGGAGAGGTATGAAGGGAGTGATAATAAGACAAAATTATTATGGATAGTGAATAATGATAATAAGCATGGGTGCTTGTTATGTTGTATGTGCATATTGTGTGTTGTTTGTGTGTCCTATTATCTTGCCTACCGTAATTCCACATCGTCGACGCTACGCGTCCGGATCGCTTACTCTCTCCTGTTCGTTGGTACATCGGTATTGCTGGTATCCCAACGAGCAGATGGATCGTCGTTTGGATGTCAGTGTCTGGTCTCATGAGGGACAAGGATGGAAGGCTACACGTCGTGGATGGGTTTGGACGGGACGTACTCAGTTAGCGATTGAAGACCCGGAGCATAAGTTAAGCGGAACTACAGCAAGCCCGTGCCTGCGAAGTATGTCCTATGAGGAGTATAGTCCACAACCGCCGCCTCGAAGTCAAGAGAAAGAGAATTCAGTGAAGCTATTCGGAGTAGAGCTTAAACCAAGCTCTGAAGGAGAACCAAAGGATGTAGCTGCATCATCTTCCGGTACAAAGACCCCTGCAAAGAAGAAGAAGAAGAAGCTGAATCCGGTCGTCTTTGATAAGAGAAGAGAACCAGTAGTGGAATTAGATTAAGTTGTTGTTATGTTTGATATTCAGGATTACCTAAGTGATGAGCTATTACTTTACTTTAACTATTTTGAAAACATACCCGACATGAATGAATTTTTTTTTGGAATCTAACTGTTTTCTTAATAAAACATTTTCAGAAAAACTAAATGAAAGAGTTTTAGTTTCAAGTAACAACTCGGTTTTCGAAGGAGAAGGTTAAAGGATATTAATACTTTCCAAGAAACGTTTTCAAACCCTTCAACAGAATGTTACAACAATGTTTTCAAAAAAAAAAAGAAAAAAAAATTGGCCTCATTTTTGCAACATTAATAAATAAAAGTCGGTTATTTTGGTTTTCGAAAATCGGGCTGTTACAGAATGGTATCAGAGCTTATGGTAATCCTTAGTGGCCTTAAGCATGGGCTTCATGCTTTGCTTGTGTGACTCTGTGTGTTTGTTAGTATTTAAGTAGGGATAGGAGGATAAGCTTTTGTCTCTTAGGACATGGAACTAGTTTGTAGCTTAGCACCGACCGTATTAGTCTAAGAAACCTTTTAGCCCTATAAGAGTAGACTATGAATAGATTTTGAGATTGAGACCCTGTATCCCTGATGTTTCAAATAGTGATGGTTAGATTTAGGATCGTTGGCCTTAGCGTACCCTTTGTGCAAGTATAGCCAGTACCCTTGGAGACATGGTGTGTCTTGCCTAAGAGTCCCGTGTTTGCTGAATTGTTTCAACAAACCTGTAACACCCCGCAAATTCCTCGTATTAATTTAAAATACTAAAGAGACCTATTTTTGAGAAAAGCGTTTATAAAGAGTATTTTCTTAAACAATATTCCTAATCCACGTTTTCAAGGTGATAAGTGATTTTAAAGAAATGATATTTATGAAACTATGTCATGAAATTTTAAAGTTAAGTTTTTGGGAATAATGACGTGATTAAAATTCTTTTAAGTGGTGATTTATTTTCTATATGTGTGTGTTTGATATTTTTGGGCATTTTAAAGGAATTATGAACATGTGTGATTTTATGAGAAAAAGATTTATTTTAAGCATGTATATATATATATATATATATGTATGTGCGATTATGTATATGTATGCTTGGAATTATGTGGAGATTTAATTGGTGAATGAATGTGATTATATGTGCATGTATGTGTGTATGTGTAAATATACGTGTGTGCCGTGTGTATATGTGTGAGTGTAGAAGAGAAACCTAGAAATTTCCTAAGTAACTAAGCGGTAACCAAATCATAACTAAATCCTAACCAAGTCCTAACTAGGTGAAGTGATGAATATGCATGTGTATACGTGTGAGTAATGTGTGTGTGCATGTGTATGTTTGACCGAGGGTGAGTATATGCATGTGGAGGCATAGGTGTCACCGTGTGTGTGAGTGGGGTACATGCATGATGCAATTTTGTTGACTTACTTGCACTCTAGGCTAGTGGATTAATGACCCATAGGTTTAGGATTAGTGTTAAGTGTAGTTAAGAGTTTGATCAACCAATTGGATGAAGGATTAGCCCTAATCTTATTCCATTTGTCTCATGGCTTGGCTTGAGCCATGCAAGCCTTCCTAATGCCAATCTTACCCTTGAAACAACACTCTTTGGTCGAATTCCCTTGAGGACAAGAAGGGAATTGTTAGTGCTTCCTTATAACCCAACCGTAGCTCCTTTTTCCATCCACATCCTCCAACACTTCCTTCCCAAAACTAAACACATTCCCTAAGAGCAACATCAAACTCTTAGAGAGAAACTTAGAGAGAAAGTAGAACCGTGAGCTTCAAGAAGAGAAGGGGAAGAAGATCAAGCCCAAAGCCTTAGGATTTTGAAGACCAAGTTGAGAAGGTTGAAGATCTCCTCTATTTCTTTGTGTATTCGAAGATTATAGAGTGTTAGGAGTAGTTTTTATTCCTCTAAGTCTTGTAAAGTCCTTTTGTTGTTGCATGTTTATTTTTCTTGTAGATCCATGTTTGAATGTAAATTCTTAGTCTTGATCTTGAGTTTTCAAGAGCCACACAAATTTGTAGAACCTTAAAAACCATGGACCTTACCATTCGGCCATGTCTAGAAAATTAGGTTATGATGATTCTTATTTTGTTGGAACTCATGCATGTTAGTTTGATATGTGTTGAAGATGATCTAAGTGGTTTGCATGCCTTGATTGTAACTTTGAATTTTCTAAGCTTTGATCTTTGATTCTCCTTTCAAAAAGCCTTTGATTTCTTGCTGTGATCTTGAAAAAGGTTTTATTTCATCTTGATCTTTCCATGGCTTCAATTTTCAAGTCTTGCATGTGATTCTTTTACTCAAATTTTGTTCCTTAGTTTGCATGTCACGGTTTTGAGGAGAAACAAAAGGAAAACAACTTTTTCAAAATGGTTTTACCTTGATCTAAATCTACATGTGTTTCAAAACTAAAGATTTAAGTTCTCCTCTAGATTTTTGTTAAAGGGGTTTTCGGTCAAGCTCTAAAATTAAAGAGATCATGATTGTCTTCATGAAAAAGTTTCTTGTATGTGTTTTCCCTTTGATAATATCTAATTTTAAAAGTGCATGCAAGAGAAAAACAAAAATGAAAATAGGTTTGAAGTGACCAAGAGGTCACGGTTTTATGAAAATAAAAGAGTGGTGTTTCTCTAAACCATGTATTTGAAGTGCATGTCTTTGATTTGGTGTGCATGTTGAAATTTTGCATCAAAGGCTTTGTTTCTTCCATGATCATGATTCGGCCTAGTGTAGGTCTACTAGGTTCAATAGGCTAGGTCCCTTTGTGCATATGATTTACTTGTGGAAATGATTATGTCTTGTATTTTAAGAAAATGTATTTGAACTGTGTTGTTGTTTTGCTCAATTCGGTTTTGTAAAAGGACCAAAAGAAATAAGTTTTGAAAAGTGATTTTTGTTTTGGTTCATGTCCTATGAACGTGCATGTGAAAGATTTGAAAATAAAATCTTAATTTATGATGAGGTGCATTCAGCCTATACATGATTAGTAGACTAGGACTCTTCTAAATAAAGTGACCTAAAAGCAACAAACATGTTTTATGAAACATTGTTAAATTAAATTATTTAAGAAGGTGTTGTGAATGTCTAAATCCTATTCGATTTTTAATAAAAAGGGGAAATAAATAAATTAAATGATTTGGAAGAGTAGGGTGTTTGAATAATTAAATGGGTGAGTGTGTGTAATCGGTTTAGAGAAAGAGAAAGAGTAAATAAAGTATTGCATGAAAAAAGGAAATAGAATTTAAGTGCTTGATATAAGCCAAGATGACTTATGTGATCTTTGAATTATCCCTTTGAGGTCATTTGGCCATGTTGAGAAAATAAGTTTAGGAAGCTTAGTTGCATGAAATGAAATGTACATGTTTGGTTTATATCTCTGTGAATATGTGAATGCCTAAGTGTTTTGTTTTAATTAAGTGCAAAAGTGTTTAAATTATAATGGTGTGTGTGTGTGACTTGTTGTGGTATGTTAAGCAGACGCATGGAAAATAATTGAGTGTGTAATCGATTTTGAAATTAATGGATTTTGAAACAATTTGATTTAATTTATTTGGAATTTTGGGACGGTGTTTAGGGCTGCCCAGAATGATTTAAAACGATTTCCTAACTTGAAAATGTTTTCAAGTGATTTAAAGTAAAGTTTTCAAGTAATGATCGATTTAAGAAAAGCCGGATGGAAAACGGCGAATTTTTCGGTGTTTTCGGACATAACTGAGGTGCTGTCCAAGAAGGACCAGCAACCAAACAAATTGATTTAAATCATTTTATAAAGTATTTTCATAAGGATTTGAAACATTTAAAGTACTAGGAAACATGGGAATTGTTTTGATAAAACCATAAGCGTTTTAATTAAATACGAGGAATGAGAAGTGTCTAAGTTATGGAAAAGATTTTCATAATACAAGTTAATAACATAAGCATATTTTATTTAGTACGAGGAATTTGAAAGACGAGGGATTGGGGCAGCCGGTGGCACAAAGGATCCGAGGAGACGGTACGCACTAAATAGCTGGACCCCCAGGTGAGAGAGAAGCTTTCCTAAGACACCGTGGTAGTTAGGTGATTTAGTAGGACGTTCCGTATCATCTCAAATATCGGAACTAAGTGGTTAGAGTCAGTAGTATAAGTGGCAATTGTGTGATTGTGTGGCCACTTATACGAAGGTGACAAAGACCACATTGTATTGTGTGTTGATTGTGTGTATATGGCATGTTTATATTCCTTTATTTAACTATGCATGTTGAAGTTGGATGCTGTTAATTGATATGAGAATGAAATAAATAAGTGATGAAAGTAATGAAATTGAAAGTAAAGACATGATAAGAGAAAGGAAGAAGAATGAAAGATATGAGATGGAATAGAAAGAGATAAGAGTTGAGATTGGGGAAAAGAGTTGAATGATAATGATGAGGAATCGAGCCAGAGCTGGGAAGAGCGATGTTGATTGTTGGATTGAGGTGTGAATTGAGCGGAGCTGGGCTCCTTTGTTTTGGTTTTAGTTTGAGATTAATGTTGAGTTGAGCTTGCTCCTCCATTAACACCCAGCATGGTTTTAGTCTGGGATTAGTGTCGAGTTGAGCTTGCTCCTCCACTAGTGCTCAGCAAAGTTAAGCTTTTTGAAAAAGGTTTTTGAAAAACAATTTTTGAAAAGATTTATGGAAAAGAGATTTTGTGGAAAATGGTGAAAAGAAAACTTTAGAAAAGGTTTGTGAGAAGAAATTCTTTTGAAAATGTTTTGAGAGGAGGTTTTGAGAAATATTATAAAAGTGTTTTCAGAAAGGTCTTTGAAATGGAGTTTTGCAAAAATGTTTTTGAAGTAAAATTTTCTGAAGAAGTTTATGAAACAATATTTTCGAAAGAAGATTTTGTTAAATAACATTCTTGAGAAAAGATTGTGGAAGCTGTGTTTTGGTTGTGAAAGCATATGAAAAGAAATTTTGTGAACCTTTTGAAATATTATTTTGGAAAAGGTTTGATAAAAGAAGAATGAGATATGAGATTGTGGTTTGTCAAGAGAGATGGTGGACAGTATTTTGAGATATCAGTTGGGAATTCGTTGATGTGATCCCAGCTCTGTGCTATGTAAGAAATGATGAGAGAAAGATTGTGCCAAGTAGTGGTCGGGACTCGCTGAAGGGTTGCACGAAGGACGGGCCGACCTTAGGATAATTAAAAAGATTAAAAGACCTTAAAAGACACGCGCGGTGAGGTATGAGAGTGCGAAGTAGTGGAGAGGAAGAAACGATAGGTATCTGCGGATACTTAGGACGAGATTGCATTAGGGGAGGACGATGACGGTGAAACGTCAAGAAGTCTAGAGTATGTTTCTAGGCAGAACGAACTCCACAAGTGGCGCACTAACGTGGTGGGGACTGGGTCTAATGCCGTGGCAAGTTCTGCGGGCCCACTAGAAACATACTGTCGCCCCCTAGATTGCAAATCGAGAACAGTGAGAGGGACTGGAGTGGGGCATCTTGTTTTCCACTGCGAGGCAGTGAGCCATGATTATGAAATGATATTATTGAGGCTGAGTCCTCCTGTTCTGGGACCATTTGTGTTGACAGCTGTCGTGCCCGCACGGTAAAGGAACTGTACTCCTGTTTGCTTCCGACTAGGTTGGGTGGATGACCGAGGAGATGTAGACGTGAGTGATAACCGAGAACGAAATGAGTACCCCGATAATATTTTGTATGAAGAGATTATGAGTATGAGAGGAAAAGGGATTGAGAAAGAAAGAATGTTTATGAGAAGTGAAAGATAAGAGTAATGATGATAAGCCTGATAATAATGTGATAATATACTTGATCATTGTGTGCTTGTATGTTTTATTGTGTGTTTGTATGGTCCTTTTATATTGCCTATTGTAATTCGACATCGTCGACGAACCATCGTTCGGAACGCTTACTCTCTCCTGTTCGTTGTTATATTGGTGCTGTTGATGTCGCAACGGGCAGACGGAGTATCGTAAGGAGAACATCACTCTAGAGGGAAGGAAGCAGGAACTTAAATGACAGCAAGGACGCAGCAACAGAGGGGACTTCACTTTCGAGAACGAGGAAAGCCTACAAGAAGGAAAAGGGAAGCCTCATCCGGTGGTGTACGACAGGAAGAGTTAGGAGTAGTGTTTTTAGTTAAGTCTATTGTTGTGTTGGAGTCAAGGATTACCGAGCAACGAACCATTATGTAACTACGCCAAGTTTTAATCCTGTATGGTGGAATACTCTATTTTGGAAGAACGAACACTGTAGTCTTTTGGTAAATATCATGATGAAAGTTTTATGAAAATAAATGTTTTGGTAACACCCGGTTTTCGGAAACGTGAATTGAAGAATTTAAGGAGAATTTTCAATAATGCTTTCTAAACACTTCAACAAGGTTTGAAAAAAAAAAAAATTGGCCTCATTTTTGGTAACCTCCATCCATAAAAGTTAATTATTTTGAGTTATGAAAATCGGGCTGTTACAAAACCATTCTTGTTGTCCAGATTCGAACCCTTTTCTTCATAAAACCCTATCACCTTTTGACCTTACCGACTCTATTCAGAAACCTATTTAGTCCGAATTTCGGAGTTGGAAGTGCCATAGTTACTCAAGTAGTCTAGGTTTGGGTGATTGAGGAAGGAGGAATAGTTTAAGTTAAGCCTAAGATTCCCGTGGAATAGTTATAAGCTGAATCAAAGTTGGGGAGTCGTAAGGAAGAAAAGTGGAATTGTTTGAGGAAATAAGTAAGCTTAGAGTGCACCAGAACCCTCTTTAGTTAGAAAATGATAAATGAAAACCCTAGAGTTAGAAGAAGAACTGAAGGAAGGAGTGATTATGGTGAGGTATTAGGAACCCGAGTTGTAGAGATTGGTGAATCTTTAAGGATTTTTAGGTGAAACCCTTGCTTTTGGAGACGTAGGAATGTTTGATTGTTTGATTTTTCTTAAGTCTGTACCTATGGTTGGACTTTCTGTGACGACGACCAGCTACGGAAGCGGCATCTTCTTCGGTTAGTCTGTTGGACTTAACCCGATTCGACACGCAAGCGAATGTGTGCAGGAGACTTCTTCATCTGAAAGCAGTAAACAAGAAACACAGCAAGGTGAATTGGACCGGCAAAAAGGGAATATGACCACAAAGTGGAAGAAGAATGCTCTTATGAGAATTAGGTTAACATGAGAATGTTCTTGCCCTGCTGCCCAATCTACAGTGTATTTCTCGGGGACGAGAAATTCTTAAGTTGGGGAGAATGTAACACCCCGCAAATTCCTCATATTAATTTAAAACACTAAAGAGATTTATTTTGAGAAAGGTATTTCTAAAAGGTTGTTTTCTTAAATGATTTTCTTAAAATTCACGCCTTAATATAATGAATGATTTTAAAGTAATGATTTTCTAAACAATGTTAACGTTTCGAACTTTGATTTTTGAGAAAATTTATATGTTTAATGATTTTATAAGAATGTAACGTGTGTGTGAATGTATGTAAGTATGAGTAGTAATACGCGTATGGATGCATGATGAATAGGTGTGCATTGTTCCATGAACCCATGCTAGGTGAGCAACATGAAAACAAATTGTGTATGAATGTGTGTATGCATATGTATATGTTAATTGTATGCATGAATGTATACTACGTGTTGATGAAAATAAAATCATATATGTGCATATGTGTGTGTGTGTGTGTGTGGTTAGGCCGTATGAGGATAGAAAGACCAACTAGGAACCCTTTTCCTTAAGCCTTAAGAAAGTGAAATTTAAATAGAAATTGGGGGAAGAAGTAGATTGAGTGACTCATGAAGCCTATGAGGACTTTCCTCCCTCCATGTGTCCCACGGTTTGACCCTCTCCCATGCAACAAATGGGTTGGCCCAAATTGCCCTTCCTTCCACACCATGAACCAAGGTTAGAAAAGGGAATTTCCACACCCTTGCAATTGTCCTTAAACCGTGGATATGAGTGTGTGTTGGCTTTGGTTCCCATCTCATTTCTTTCATCCCTTTTCTTTCACAAACCCATTTTCTCTCAAGAGCACTATCAAGCTCTTGGAGACTTAGAGGAGGAGAGTGAGGCCGTGAGAGGAAAATAGAGGAAGGAGAGTGCAAACTCCAAACTTTTCGCCCAAACACCATTGATTTCTTTCTTCCACACATCTTTCTTCATCAAAGTTTAAGAAGAAAACCTCCACCAACCCTAGAGGAAGTGATAGACCGAGGCAAACCCAAGAAGAAATGAGGAGGAGATTTAAAGATTTAGGATTAGGGACTAAGGTAGAAAGAGTCTTGATTTAATTATTTTGTGTTGTAAAAGAATTTATTTTGGACTTTGATTTAATTTTGATGGTGCATGTAATTACTTTTGGGTGATCTTGAGGTTTACATATCTTGCATGTTGTTTTTAATGCTTGATCTGGAATATTGAAGTGAAAAAGCTTTGATCTCTTACTTGTAATCTTTCTTCATCACGGTTTTGTTTGAAGTCATGTTTAAAATTCATGTATGGCTTTAATTTTCACATGCATGTTGACTTTGTGGCCTTGTAATCCTTATTCTTCTTTGCTTGTTCTCTTTATGTTTTTATCTTGGATTTTTGTGAATAAATGAATTCGTAAATCATCAAATCTAGAGCTAAGTGATTCGGTCATGAGTAGAAATTGTAGGTCTTGATGTTTTAATTTGATCTAAGTAATTTCATGCTAAATTATGTTTAGAAAAGCTAATTTTAAAAGTAACAATGCATTCATTTTTAGCTTAATCCCCCGGTTCATTGGAGGGTTTGAGTTTAAGTTTATGATTTTGCTTTGATTTTCTTTTGCATGTCTTGATCTATGGTTGATTTTTAAGACAACATGAAGCTTGAATTTTATATGTCTAATTTAGGTATAAAGTCTTGGTTCCTCATAGGTAAGTCACGGTTTTTCACAAGAAATTAAGCCTAACAAGTTTTAAAAATAATTTTTAGTATAAAAAGATTTGAATTAGGATTTTATGTGTGATGATGATGATGATTCGGTTGATAAGCTGAAAAGTAAAATGATGCCTTTATGTCTTGCATCACATAATCCATGAATTTAGATGCTTGCATGTGAAAATAAAATTATAAGGCTTGTCTTCTTGCATGACCTCATTCGGTCAAGGCTAGGGAGAGTAGGAAATCATGTCTTCCCTTACATGTATGTTGAAAATAGTACCATCTAGAGATTTGTAGGTGCATGCATGTGTTATCTTAAAGGATGAAGACTTGGACATAATGCTTGATTTTATTATATTAAGAAAATGAATTTTTTGTTTGCTAAAAGTCCTTGTATAACTCACGGTTTTCGTGAAGAAAATTAATTTGGAAATGATCTTTGCATTAGTCCATGTTCTATGTGCATGCATGATGGAAATTTTGCCTTGTTTTATCATGTTGATGTCGGCCTATTCATGATAACTAGACTAGGACTCCTTTCTCAATAAAATGACATAAAAGGAATGAGTATATTTTAAGAATTGTGCTAAGATAAATTGCTTGAATTTATGATGTGAACATCGCTTTCTAATCGGTTCTTTGTGTAGAAATAAAGGGAATAATTAAATTGAATTAATCCTAGAAGAGTGTTGTGTTGGAATGAATATATGTGTTTATATGTGTGGTGTATTCGGTTGAGATTAAAGAAAATGGAATTTAAATGCCTAAAATGAAATAAATTGATTCATGTGATTCAAGTTGTGATGTTTGATTTATTTCTTTGCTTTTAATCGGCCATATAGTCTAAGTAGGTTTAGGGAGTCTAATTACTTAAATAAAAGGTGCATGAAAATAAATATTGATGTGTTGATTTGAGATTTGATTTCGGTTGGTTTATGTGTGCTTGCATGCCTAAGTGTTGTTCATGGCCGTGTGTGGTATGATTTGTTTGAATGTCATGCTATGTTCATGGGTGACCAAAATTGTTTCATGATGAAAACATGAATTTTTAAAGTGTTGATTTTTAAGCTGAAAAGTGTTTTTATAATATTTTCAGAGTTTTATTAAAGCAATTTTTATAAAACTATGTTTGCTGTCCAGAATTACTTGGACGTTCTTTTATATTTAAAAATGTTTTTAATATGATCAAAACCAAAGTTGTCAAATGATAGTTGATTTTGGTCATATTTTCAAAGTTGTTCCAAACAAAGAAAAGACAAGTATTAGACTAAGAAGTGATTTTCTCAAATAAGTTAATAACGTAAAATGTTTTATTTAATATGAGGAATGACATAGAAAGGAGGTTGGGGCAGTTGGCAGCACACGGATTCGAAGGGAGCACACGTTCAATCGCTGGACCCCAGGTGAGAGAGAAGTTTTCCTAAGACACCGTGGTAGCTAGGTGATTTAGTAGGACGTTCCGTATCATCTCAAAGATCGGAACTATGTGGTTGGAGTCAGTAGTATAAGCAGCAATTGTATGCCTTGTGTGGCTGCTTATATGAAGGTGACAAAGATCACAATGCTAGTGTGTGATGTTGTGTGTTGATAGCATGCTTTTATTTAATTCCATTTGCTATTGCTTATTGCTGTTAATTATAATGAGTAAATGGTTGTTGGCCATTTGTTCGTCCTGAATAAAAGAATAAAAATAAAATGAAAGTGTTGAGGTTGAAACTGACGGTGCAATAAAGAAAAGAATGACGATAGGAGAGAGAAATGAGAGTTGATTGGGAAAAGAAGTTGATGATAACGTTGAAATCGAGCCAGAGCTGGGGGAATGTGATGTTGATTGTGGAAAGGAGATGTGATTTGAGTGGAGTTGGACTCCTTTGTTTTTTCGGTTTCAGTCTGGGAACTAGTGTTGAGTTGAGCCTGCTCCTCCACTAGCGCTCAGCACAAATGTGTTTTGACAAATGTGTTCTTGAAAAAGAAAATTTTTATAAAGAGTTGGGGAAAAGAAATATTTTGATAAGGTTTTTAAAATGAAATTTTGGAGAGGGTCTTGAAAAGGGGATTTTTGAAGAAATTGTGTAACAATGTTTTCAAAGGAGTTTTTGTGAAACAATCGCTGTTGAAAAAGTTTTATGGAAGGACATGATTTTGAGGAAAGTTTTGTGAATCAACCTTTTTAATAAAGTTTTTGGAATGATGTTTTGAGAAATTGTTCTTGAAACAATGTTTTTGTGAATGCTGGTGGAAGTTGATTTTTGTGAAAACCTTGGAGATAGTATTTTTTGAGAAGTTGAGAAATAAAGTTTTTAAGAAAGAAGTGGAATTGAGATTTTGTGAAGAATGGTAAAAAGGAAGATTTGAGAGAAGAGATGTGAATTCAGTGATGTGGTCCCAGCTTTGAGCTATGTGTGATTTTGATGAGAGAAAGAAAGTGCAAAGATAGCGGTCGGGACTCGCTGAAGGGATGCACGAAGGGTGAACCGACCAGTAGGTTAATTAAAAGATAAAAGACTTTAAAAGATATTAATCGCGAACACGGTGAGTCATGAGAGTTAAACAGAAGTAGTGGAGAGGAAGGAACGATAAGTATCTGCGGATACTTAGGACGAGATTGCATTAGGGGAGGACGATGACGGTGAAACGTCAAGAAGTCTAGAGTATTGTTGTAGGCAGAACGAACTCCATAAGTGGTGCACTAACGTGGTGGGGACTGGGTCTAATACCGTGGTAAGTTCTGCGCGCGCACTACAACAATACTGTCGCCCCCTAGATTGCAAATCGAGAACAGTGAGAGGGACTGGAGTGGGGCATCTTGTTTGCCACTGCGAGGCAGTGTGCCATGATTATTGTGAATTGATATTATTGAGGCAGAGCCTCCTGGTCTGGGACCATTTATGTGTTGTGACAGCTGTCGTGCCCGCACGGTAAAGGTCCTGTACTCCTGTTTGCTTCCGACTAGGTGGATGGATGGCCGAGGATATGTAGACTTGGAACGTGAGTGCTAACTACGAACGAAACGCGTACCTCGATGATCCTTCAAATCCCTTGATTATCGATGGTTAAAATTTGATAAAACATTATAAGAAAGGATTCATAAGAATAAGAATCCAAGAAGTGCAAAGAATGAGGAGGAGGTTGAGAATGAAAAGGTGGAAAAGATATTAAGTTCTATGAAAGGGATGAAAAACAGAAAGTGGAGAGGTATGAAGGGAGTGATAATAAGACGAAATTATTATGGATAGTGAATAATGATAATAAGCATGGGTGCTTGTTATGTTGTGTGTGCATATTGTGTGTTGTTTGTGTGTCCTATTATCTTGCCTACCGTAATTCCACATCGTCGACGCTACGCGTCCGGATCGCTTACTCTCTCCTGTTCGTTGGTACATCGGTATTGGTGGTATCCCAACGGGCAGATGGATCGTCGTTTGGATGTCAGTGTCTGGTCTCATGAGGGACAAGGATGGAAGGCTACACGTCGTGGATGGGTTTGGATGGGACGTACTCAGTTAGCGATTGAAGACCCGGAGCATAAGTTAAGCGGAACTACAGCAAGCCCATGCCTGGGAAGTATGTCCTATGAGGAGTATAGTCCACAACCGCCACCTCGAAGTCAAGAGAAAGAGAATTCAGTGAAGTTATTCGGAGTAGAGCTTAAACCAAGCTCTGAAGGAGAACCAAAGGATGTAGCTGCATCATCTTCCGGTACAAAGACCCCTGCAAAGAAGAAGAAGAAGCTGAATCCGCTTGTCTTTGATAAGAGAAGAGAACCAGTAGTGGAATTAGATTAAGTTGTTGTTATGTTTGATATTCAGGATTACCTAAGTGATGAGCTATTACTGTACTTTAACTATTTTGAAACATACCCGACTTTGAAGGAAGGGTTGACCTCCTTTTTGTGAAAAGTGTTTAAGTTCCCTTGAGGACATGAATGAAATTTTTTTTTTTGGAATCTAACTGTTTTCTTAATAAAACATTTTCAGAAAAACTAAATGAAAGAGTTTTAGTTTCAAGTAACAACTCGGTTTTCGAAGGAGAAGGTTAAAGGATATTAATACTTTCCAAGAAACGTTTTCAAACCCTTCAACAGAATGTTACAACAATGTTTTCAAAAAAAAAGAAAAAAAAAATTGGCCTCATTTTTGCAACATTAATAAATAAAAGTCGGTTATTTTGGTTTTCGAAAATCGGGCTGTTACAGATGGACAGTTCGCGACCGCGGATGCTTGCGACGATTGCTGCAGTTAAGGAACCGAAAAGGTTATTCAAAGGAATTATGCACCCATAGTCCGAACTCGCTCAGCATTTCTCGAGGACGAGAAATCTTTAAGTTGGGGAGAATGTAACACCCCGCATTTTCCCGTACGTGCGTAAACGAATTCGCTAAAAATAAACGTTGAGTATTTGCTTTCCAAAAAGGATTTTCTAAAGTAATGATTTCTTTATGAAATAAATTTGCATTTTTGGATTTGTGAACTTTCAAAATGTGATCTTTTGAATTTTCTGGATTCATTTACAAGTTTATTTTTGAAAACCTTGGGAGGACGAATTTTTAAGAAAATATAATTTGGAAAGCAATAACTTTCAATTTTGTCTTTTGGAAATCTCTTGTTTGAATGGAAAGTTGGATTTTTAAGGCTATTTAGAGATTTTAATTATGTGTGTTATGTGTATACCATTGTTTTACTTTGAAATAGCCTAAGTTTTCTTTATAATAAAATGTGTCTTGTAGGAAATTAAATTAATTGTCATGATGTGAAATTGATTCATAATGTATGTTCAATGTGATGTGTGTTTGTTTTAATGTGTGAATATTACTTGAAAAATAAATGTATGTGTGCATATATGCGTAAGAGGTGTTACGGTTTTGTATATGGTATGTGTACATATGATCCTTGAAAATACTTACATATTTGTGTGAATTAGTGATCATAAGTATCTTAAACCAATATGATTAGAAAAATATAGGATGTGTGTGTGTGCATGTGTGTTACGGTTTTAGCATGTGTGTGTGTGTACATGACTCTTAAAATGTATGCATAAGTACATGAACTAATGATCATGGTGCCTTGAATAAATAAGAGTAGGAAATGAAAATGAAATTGTATGATGTATGTGCATGTGTGTGAGGCTACGGTGATGAGTGTGTGTGTGTTGGGGTAGATTTTCAATTTAGGAGATACTTGGAAGGCTTAGAAGCTAACAAGTGTACTGGATGAGTGGGAAATAGGAGTTTGAAATGACCATGCATGATGAAGTCTAGCCCTAGGCTATGCCTCTTGTTTCCTTTGATTGAACCCTTGCCATGCAAACTTTGAGAAACCCAAAACTACCCTCCTAATTGATGCCTTGGCCGAAACTCATTCCAAGGGCAAAAGAGGCAACTTCGGTGCCCTTATACCCAACCATGCCTTAATTCATTTCCTTACTTTCTTCCATTTCTTTCACAAACACCACTCAAACACTTTCTAAGGGACCAACACACCCTTGGAAGAAAAAGAGAGAGAAGAAGAGAGAGTGTGGTCGTGAGGGACTCGAAGAAGGAGGGAGGAGATCTAGACCAAGTCCTTGAAATTTCTTTGAAGACCTAGAGCCTTTGAAGTAGAAGACTCAATTTCTTGGTAGGTTATAAGAAAATCAAGAAGAAAACCATGAGAGTTAGGATTTTCTTTTGGTCTTGTAATTTTTCTTTCTTCTCATTTCATTGCATGTTTATTTTTGTAGCTTGAGAGGTGAGTGCAACTATGGACTTTTAAATTGGTTTGTAATATGTGAACTCATGGACTCTCTCTAAGCTTCGGTTATGGCTTCATTAGGTAGATCATGATGATTTTCTAAACAAACATCTAAAGGATCTAACTTATTACTTGAGATTTTTGTGAAAACTAAAATGAAACTCCATGCATGTTGAATTTATTCTTTTAAACCGTGAACCGTGAGGCTTTTATGAAAGGTTTTGGCAAATAAATTATGATCTAAGCTTAATTTGTGAAAAAGCAAGGAATTTATGTCTTGCATGTTGATTTCTTTTACTTAAACCGTGATCTATAAGGCTTTCATGTAAAGTTTTGGTAAATAAATTATGATCTAGGTTTGATTTGTGACAAAGTGAAGAATTTATATCTTGCATGTTAATTTCTTGTGCTCAAACCGTGATCTATGTGTATATATGTGAATGTTTGATTAACAATTTCATGATCTAAGTTTATTTGAGAAGAAAATAGGGATTTTTAGCTTTGCATGTTGACCTTATAATGGTTTTGGTTGATCTTTGTGTGTGCATGTTTTAATCCATGTTCATTATCTTAAAAGTTAGGACTTTGAGGTTTGCATGTCAATTTTCAAGTAAAGAAATTAAGTTTTTCCTCTATGTATATCTCGGCCTAGAAGAAATAATAGGGTAATGGTCTTTAAAATGATTTTTCTTTTTATGAATATGATTTGATTTAAAGATTTGTTTCATCCATGATGTGTTGATGTGAAGGCCATTCGGCCATGAGTGCTAAAAATGTTTTGGTGCATGATTTTTTGGTGCATGTATGTATTCGGAATAGATTTAGTGGTCTTAAATCCATGCATGCCATTCTTTTTAGAAGATCAAGCTATAAACCATGTTTCTATTCAAGAAAAATTATAAGTTTGAGTTTTACAAAAAAATCTAAGGAATCTCATGATGGTTTATGCATGTTGGTGTAATATGGTTTGCTTTAATTGTCTTTAGTGCATTGAAAAATGAACTAAGATTCTTGTCTTATGCATGCTAGTATTCGGTCTTGAGATAGAAAATAGAAAAGTGTGCTTAATCGTTACTTAGATTGCATGTAGACTAAGATTAGCCTCATTTAGGAGCATAAAGATGCATACATGAAATGATTTGTGACTTTTATTGTTGCTTTGAACTAAATTGAGAAAAATGAAATTGAATTTGTTGAATGCCCCTATGGTTCTTACGGTTTTAGTCTTAAAGAAATAGGATGATTTCATTGTTTTATGACTTTGATGGTTTGATAAATTTTGTAAGATTTTACTTGAATGATTCGGTTGGTGCTTGTTCAGATGCTTGGAATGATATTCTTTTAAATGACTAGTGAGAGTGGTTACATTCTATGTTTGTGCTATTATATGTTTGATGCAATAATGTGTTAATTTCTTTTATTCTTTTCGGTTTTAAGGGCTGGAAATAAATGACATTAATAGGAATAATTTTCATGATGTTAATTCTATGGTTTTCAAGATTTAGAAATTATTAGTAATTAGGAAATGTTGATTATGGGCAATTCGGTTTTGCCATGATTAAGAAATTAAGCTTGAATTATTTTTCTGTGCATGATTGAAATTGTTAGTGTTATAATTTGATTAGTTAATTTCTTTAAGCTCGAAAGTGTCTTGCAATAAGTGAATGATGAATGTTTTGGACTTTGATGAACTAGTTAATATAATCCTAGAGTTTTGTCTTTAATTCTTACATTTGTATAAATGTTTTAAATCAAGTTTTAAATATGAAAGGAAGTTTATTTGAATAAAAGAGTGTTTCTAAGTTGTTTTCAAAGTTTTTTCTTAAGAATTGTTTTAATCATGGATTTGAATTGAAAAACATTGGGCAATGATAAAAAGTTTTTAAAAGAGAAATTGTTTTCAAAACGAATTCAACAAATGTATTGAACTCGTTTCTAATGCACGGGAAAATGTCTTAGTTGAGCGACGGACGAGAGGATAAGAGGCGAGGAGAGATGATCGGGAAACCTTGGAGAACTATAGGACGTTCGTCATCGAGGTGAGAGAGGGGCTTTCCCTTAAGACGCCGTGGTAATTAGGTACATATTAAGGCGTCCAATCATCTCAAAGATTGGACTCCAATCTCATTTAGCGTAGTGATGTATGTGATAGCGATTGTTTGATTGGTTTAGCTATCCACCCGAACGACTGAGATTGGATTATCAACATGATGTTATGACTTCTGATTGTTCGTGCTGGATTATTTAATTTTCTTATGATTCGTTTATTTGCTATATTTATATGATATTGTTGGGAATTGTTTAATTGTGCGTTAGTAACAAAGTTATGAAAGTAACAAGCTAAGAATGATAAGAAAAGAATAATGGATTCGAATAATGAGAATAAGTGACGAGAATGAATGGTGAGAGAAGTAGATGGTGATTGGAAAAATTGGATATTTGGAACGAATGAGAAGAGTTGCTGATGCTGCTGAATCCGAATTGGCAAGAAAGGACACCAGTGATGGCGTGCTGAATGACAGTTGACTTGAAAGAGTGATGCACATGTTGATGAGAGCAATGTTGCTATGATATGAGAAAGAGAAAGATGATGCAATGATGTTGTGATGATTCAAGTGATCGGTATATGAGTTTTAGGGGGACTAGATGCGAACGATTAGCGATCGGGTCTCATTGAAGGGATGCACCAAGGATGAGCCGATCATTAGGATTAAGCCGTAATTAAAACTCTTTAAAAGATTTTAAAAGACATTAACAATTGCGGTGACCGGTGAGGTATGAGTGTCGTATCGAAGTGGTGGAGAGGAAGGAACCATAGGTATCTACGGATACTTAGGAGGAGATTGCATTAGGGGAGGACAATGATGGTGATACGTCAAGAAGTCTAGAGTACCTTTCTAGGCGGAACAATTCCACAAGTGGCGCACTAACGTGGTGGGGACTGGGTCCAATGTCGTGGCAAGTTCTGCTTTCGAAACTAGAATAAGTACTGTCACCCCCTAGATTGCAAATCGAGAACAGTGAGAGGGACTGGAACGGGGCATTGTGTTTTGCCACTGCGTGGACAGTGAGCCTTGTATTATTGAAATGATTTGAGGACGAGATCCTCTTGGTCTGGGACCATTTATGTGTTGTGACAGCTGTCGTGCCCGCGTGGTAAAGGTCCCGTACTCCTGTTTGCTTCTGACTAGGTTGGGTTGTTGACCGAGGAGATGTAGACGTGTGTGAGCTCAATGATGTTCCCCCCTCATCATTGATGCTAATCGAATTGATAAAACTTAATAACCAAGATGTTCCAAAGATAAGTGTAGCAGTGATCATAATAATAATGATAATGATAATGCTAATACCAAGCGTTGGATAAGGTTTGAGAATGGAAGAGGATACGAATACTCTTGAAACATTTGATGAGTTTGAGAACGAGGAACGAGAGAGAATGGAAGAAAAGTATCATAGTGAAGGAGGTGATTCTATTGAGCTTACAAATATTGGAATGAATAATTGGGTGATTATGTATGTGTACATCCTGATAGTTAAATGTGTTTTCTTGATTTACCTTATGATATCGTTGGATTTATGTTTTCTTCTATATTTATTTGTCTTAATATTTACCTGATGTAATCCCACATAGTCGACATTGCCGTTTTGGGTTGCTCACTCTCTCTATCATCTCTATTCTGTCTTGTATAAAAATTGTACGGATTTTAGATGGCCAATATGGTACGGTATCAGCTTATGCGGGAGATAGGAGCGACTCCCCGTAGAGGCGCCAACAGCATTATGTCTGTTTATGAGATGTTCTTCATAGAGATTCCGCGTAGAAGGGCTGAGTTACAGTTAGAAGAAGAGGATGCTGCTGCGGAGGAGGAGACGGATTGTGAGGCTGATGATGCTGAGGTGGAGCTTCCTGAAGAGGCTGAGGAGGAGGATCCTGACCTCTGGTATGACGAGGATGCAGAGGAGTATTCTAGTGACGAGAGCTGGATCCTTAATCCTGAGGAGCTACTGGCGGATGATGACGAGTGGTATAGTAGATTTAGAAAGCAAGATTAGGGAAGAATTATGAATATGACTAGGGAGTAGGTAATTTTCCCTTTTGAGTATGTAATTCACTATGAGTTCTTAGCAACCTGGTGACGTCCTGCTGTAACCCCAACAAGTTAATCTTTGTATTGATATTTTGACATGAAATCAAATGGGCTATTCTATTTAACTAATGTTTTGGAAATTGAGTTTCGAAGCGTGGTGTCTTGTGACATCCCGGTTTGAAACTTGAAAGAGTTGGTGCAACTTGAGGACATGAGTTTATATGAAACTATGTTTTGTAAATAAGAGGTGTTCTCATTTTGTACGCTACTCACTTTAAAAAAAATGGCCCCTAATTTTCACCCAAAATGTTTACGGTTTCAAGTTGCCAAGTCGGGGTGTTACATGCAACATTCTCGCACTAAGCATATAGAGATTCGACACCATTTTATTCGTGATCATATTCAAAAGGGTGATTGTATTGTTGAGTATGTTGATACTTCGCGGCAGTTGGATGATATCTATACGAAACCACTTCCAAAAGAAAATTTCTTTTTCATTCGTAGAGAAATTGGTTTAACTTCTGCCTCTCACCTCTTTTGAGTATATGACTATGTTTATCTCTCTTGTTATTATTGATGCATCTTCTTAGTGTTTCAAGGGGAGATAGCACAGCTTTTTGATGATTACAAAAGGGGGAGAGATATTCTGATATTGTGATTGATTCATATAGGGGGAGAGATACTCATACAGGGGGAGAGATACTCTGAAAGATGCAAATCTTGTTCGAAGTGATATATTTTATGCATCTATACAGGGGGAGATGATATAAATTATTATATTTCCTGTGATTATTGTTCTAAGGAAGGTTACTGTTATTATATATATGTTTTTTGCTTGTATAACACTTGTGATGCAGATAATAAAGAGCATATCAGAATGGTTGTTTGTCATCATCAAAAAGGGGGAGTGTTGGAAGTCAAGCTAGTTGGAAGACATGCTTCAAACTCTCTATGGACTTCAAGTTTATTTCAAGATAATGTTTTGATGATAACAAGCCAACTCAAGTTCAATCTCACAAGTGCAAGTGTCATTCAAGATTGAAGACTCAAGCAAGGCATAGATTAGAAACCTTCTCCTTAGATCAATTGTAAGGTAATGAAGTTTTTATTTCTTTAAGAGTTACAAAAGCCAATAAGTTTTTCATTTTAAGAGAAAACGTGTTTTTGCATGAAAAAGTGTTTTCTGCATTTAACCTTAGTGAAAATAATTGATGTTACAAAACCCTGTATATTTGTATGTTTGCAAGAGAGAGTAATCGATTATCTTCTCAAGTAATCGATTAACTTTGTTGCATCATCGAAAAATCAGAGAGGTTGTAATCGATTAAATGAATCTTGTTAATCAATTACTTTCTTATGAGAGTAATCGATTACATGGGTCAAGTAATCGATTATAATTGTTGCATCATATATTTTTCAGAGGCTTAGTAATCGATTACAAACTCTGTAGTAATCGATTACATGATGTTGCATCATATGCATATCAGAGGCTCAGTAATCGATTAACTTACTAGTGTAATCGATTATAATGCGTTGCATCATACATTGAACAGGAGTGGTGTAATCGATTAACAATTCTTGGTCTAATCGATTACATGGTTTTCAAATGAATTTAAGAATTTCTATTTTTGAAGGAATAATCGATTACCTTCAGAAAGTAATCGATTACTTCATGTTTTATTGAAAAACGTGTCAGAATCATTTTGATTATTTCCTTATTTGTTTTTATATAAAAGATTCTGATTTATTTTATAAAATTCGAAAATGATTTTAAATTTGAATTATTTCCTTTTTGGTTTTAAGAATCAAATCTTTATTTTATTTCATAAATCATTTTGATTTAGTTTTGATTTTAAAACTTATTTCAAATCTTATTTTATTTTATTTTGATTTTGTTTTAGTGATTCAAAATCCTTTTTGATTCTAAAAGGTTTTCTATTTTAAAATAAAAATCACTCCAACATTTAGAGTTGATCAGATCATTCATTCATTAATCTTTTTCTAAGCTTCACGTTTCTCTCTTCTTCTTCTTCTCAAATCTTCTGCTTTTCACGTTCATATTTTTGAAGAACAAAAATCCTTATTGGCTGAGTGACATCTAGAGAAACAACTACTTCATTATCATTGAGCTTATTGTAGAATCCGTATTTTGAGAACACATTATACTTGTTGTAATCACTCTCATTGATTTGTTCTAAACCTTAGTGGTTAGGGAGAGAATCCCTTAGTGGACGTTTGATACGTCGTAGGGCGAGGAACCCTGCTGTGTGATTGAGGCCCCTAGCGAACGGAGGTTCCTAGTAGTGTGCGGGGTGCTCTTGGTTGTAATAGGGTGCGGCTCTATTGCTTGGTATAAGAACTCTCAGGCGGGTCGCTTGGGGACTGGACTAGGCCTTTCGACGGGAAGGTTGAACCAGTACAAAATTCACCGGTGCAAGCTTTTCTATCCCTATCTCTTTTAATTTCCGCATATTTCATTTTTACGTTTCCGCGCTACTCGTTTATTATTATCTATCGTTTTCGCGATCCGTTTCAAACGCTTAATCTCTCCATCTCAAATCAATTTTTTAATTTGTAACGGTTTTTACAATACATTAATAAAACTCGATTCACCCCCCCTCTCGAGATTTTGAGGCCAAAACCAACAATCACTCTCACCGAGGGGCAAGGCGCTAACTTGGGTGAACAACCAGGCACCAGGGAGTTTGTCCAGCTGGAAAGTACTTGTCTCCAAATTCATGGATAAGTTTCTTCCAGCTGGGATGCAAGCGAAGCTAAGGCAGGATGTTCATTCATTCATGCAAGAGGACGACGAGCTGTTGCATGAAGCTTGGCAGCGTTACAACCAGCTACTGAGGAAGTGCCCAACATTTATGCAAGATTGGCAGCAGATTCAATTGTTTTATAATGGGCTCAATCGATTCAATCAAAGCATGGTTGATGTAGCAGCTAATGGATCGCTGATGAAGAAGACTGTTGAAGAGGCCAAGGAAGTTATTGCAAACATGGCATTCAGTAGCAACCAAGGATTAAGGGCCCAGGTGGAGCAAAGCGTCTTGAAGAGTCATGATCTGGACTCTAGTCAAGTCAAGATCTTAATCGAGCAGAACAAGCAAATGCAGCAGCAGATGGCTGCATTGACGAAGCAGATAAGCCAGATCACTATGTCAGTTGCATTGAGCACTCTGAAGTGCGACTTTTGTGGAGGAGGTCACCGGAATGGTGATTGTGCATTCAAAGTCAGAAAGGGTCCAGCCACCATTGAGGAGCAGGCCAAGTTTGTGGGTGATGGAGTACCTAAAAATAACATGTACTCCAATATCCACAATCCGGGGCAAATCAGTCAGTTTCACACCTCAGGGTACAACCCAGCACCCAATCCATCACCGCCACAGAAGCAAGGTTGGGAGAAAGCACTTGAAGCAATGGCTACGACAACCAATACCTTCATGGCAGAAGCCAGGGCGAATTTCGCCAATCAAGAAGTCAGTATTCGCAACTTGGAGGTGCAAGTGGCTCAAATAAACAATCGGATATCAGAGATCGCAACCAACTACAAGGAGCGATGCATGGCGGGTACCCTTCGAAGTGGCAATTCATATGAGGAGCCACAGAAGAAGGGTAATGCAACTGAGCTTGAGAAGAAGGATGAGGGGCCAGAGCAACCAAGTGGAAGAGGCTCAAATGCAAGGCAACAGACGCAGGATCCATCTACGGATCAAGAGATAGAGCAAGGCACACCCAAACCAGCAGCACTACCTCCGAGGATTCCTTATCCTCAGAGGTTGAAGAAAGAGGATGACCAGAAGCAATTCTCCAAGTTCTTGGAGATGCTAGGGAAGGTGGAGATCAACATCCCGTTTGCAGAGGCTCTCTCACAAATGCCTCTGTACGCGAGATTCATGAAGGAGTTGCTGACAAAGAAGAAGAGGATGCTCACTAACGAGACATTCCCAATAGCATAAAAGTGCAGAAGCATCATTAAATCTGCGACATCCTCACTTTAATTAGTTAATTTTTAGGTTTTAATAAAATTGGTGATTTAAAATTTCTTTTTTTAAAACTTAAATACTTGTAAAAATCCTTAGGAAGAATCCGACAGAGTTTCCTCTGTTTATCGGACTTTCCAAAGTTTTCTTCAAATTAAACCTGTCAAACCAAAATTATTTAAAAACATAAAACACAAAAATATTACAAACAACTTAAATGATCCTACGCCCGATTAGAACTAGTCTCAGGGCATAAAACTATTACATATTCAGTTTTACAAAATAACAGTCCACTCAAAACAAAATATATGTATATCCCACGTAGTGGAACATAAATCTGCTCGGCCATGACCCATGTAAACTCCGCTTCTGTACCTGTAAAAGTATAGCAAGAAGTGTAGCATTACACAGGACTTAGGAAGATAAATTCTAAAAGAAGACATAGCAAATAACTAAGCCTACATTATTATGAATCTTCCTTATTCATAAATTTTTCATATATAATTAAGTTCTTCTAATTTTTCTCTTATTTTTACGTTCTTTTAATATATATTTCTTCACTTCTTTTCATTCCACTAATATACATTTATTCATAAAGCTTGCATATAATTTATTTCTTCTAATTCTTTTAAGCTTTGGTTCTCTTTTCTTTCTTTCATTTTTATTAGCATACTTATACATGAAGATTCATGTGCTTGCTTTCTTTTAATTCCATTCTTTATTTCATTTTACAGTATTCATTATGTAGTCCAACCTCAGCCAGCCGTACGGTACTGAGCGCCGACTAATTCTTTTAATCTTGTCTTTTGCTTTACTAGCAAAATAATAATTCCATTAGGTATTCTTGCTGCACAATTGGTTAGGATGGTATCTTCACCCAATAGGACTTCTTCTCACTCAGGACTTCTTGACCCATAAGACCTTTCCCTCGTTAGGGCCTTTTCTTTATTTTTTTTTCTTCACTCACTTTCATATATTCTCAATTATTCATGATTCATGCTTATATTTGGTGCTGCAGCTATTAATCATCGCGTAGGATCCACGTAACCTAACGAGCCTTTGATCTTATGGGGATTTTTCCTAAGCGAGGTTTGTACCTATTGGGGCTAATTCGGGCCTACTTTGCTAGTAGGACCCTGTCCTAACCGTGTGCACCTAATGGGTGTGGATCCCAATACGCGATTAATAGCTGCAGACCCCTTTTGCTTTTCTTTTACTTTACATTACATTTCCATTTCAGAAATAACACATATACATGATTTGTATTAAAGCATTTCGTTTATGTTTGTATCTTATCTTTGATCTGTATTTTCTTTTATGTCTTATCATGTGACTTGTTATCATTTTCTTTATCTTCACTTAAAAGTGTTAGCATACAAAACTAACATTCACAACATTCGCACATTCACAATCATTTTCCTAATATAAACCCCTTACCCCTTACTTATCTTTTCGATTAATTAATTGATTACTATTCTTGTTTAACTATCTTTATTAATTTCCCACACATACCCAATATTCTGATTCTTTCATTAGCTTGTGATACCTTTAATCTTACTAAGTCCTAGGTTCATTTTTAAGACCCATTATCTCACATATAAGCATTCAAGCATAACAACATAATTCACTTACACATAGCATTACAAACAATTTGGCGGGTTTATTTTATTTATTCACCTACTCGATTTATTACCTTTATTTCCCTATAGTTTCCTCATTCATTATCCGTTCATTTAACATTTCCATACTAAGTTCACACATTACAAACATCATCATATACTACATATATTCGCAATTTATCTAATGAGTTCATTTCCTTTATTCCTAAGCTTTGTTTATTGTCTATTGCAATTACCCTATTGTATATTATTATAACTAATCTTTTCTATTCTCAGCTACCACTATAACATCCTAGAATTTACTCTCTAAGTAAAGGTAATGTGAACAACCCTTCTTACCTCTTTGAAGAGCAAGAACCAAAATGGGGGTTTTGAGGGAGCATCCTCACCAAGCTCTAATCCATGCCTCTTAGCTTCCTATTCCTTGCCCTTAATCACTTCCTAAGCTTCCTTGCATGATTAGAAGACCCTATGCCACCGATTACACAAATTGGGGTTTGATAGGGAATTGGGATTTCATGAGAAAGAGGAATTAATATGTGTTTTTGGAGAGGGAAAATTCATGAGGAATTGATTTGTAAGTGATTTGTAGCACTAATTTTTGATAACCTTGTGTGATTATGGGGATTGGAAGGATTTAGGGTTTTGAATTGGGAATTTGGGGATTTGAGGGATTGGGAATGAAATTGGGGTTTTTGTTGATAGAAAATCATGGGGATTTGATGGGGAATGATTATGGGATGTTAATTTGATTTGATTTGGTGCTATTTTAACATTGGAGAAGGATTGGGGATGAAAACCCTAGAGAGAAGCCGGAGAAAAGAAGAGTGAGAAAGTGATTTTTGGGGTTAAAATGACCCCAACTCGTGTTTTTATTTTTTGCCGATCTGGTAAAAACACTAGAGTCTTTTCCAAATCACTCGAGTGAATTCATGAAAAACACTCGAGTCTTTTACTAATCACTCGAGTGAATCCAAAAATACTCGAGTCTTTTCTAAAAGACTCGAGTGAATCTGAGGGTTTTGCCTTTCCCTGATTCAGGATCTGTAAAACACTCGAGTCTTTTCACAAAGACTCGAGTCTTTTCCAAAACACTCGAGTCTTTTCCAAAAGACTCCAGTGTTTTGCCCAGTACCCCATTTATTCATTTTCCTATTTTCCTCCTATTTTCTTCCTGCTTCAAATCGAGATAACTTCTTCGTTACCCGTTGGATCTTGCTCAAATTTGAAAGCAAGCTTCCTAAAAATCATACCTTCATATCCAACGGTGGAAATTGTATTTTGAGTCCTAAATCTTTTATTTTGAATTTCCTAACGTCGGGTGTTTATAACACCGAAAAATCGATTTTTAACACTCGTTTGGGTCTTCTTTAAATTTGCTTCTCGATGCCAAATGCTCCTAGACTCCTATATGGCACTCAAAGTATTCCTAATCCATCATTTTAAATACCTTCTATGATAATCCTCACTTCCAAATCTTACTATTATTCTAATTATTATTAGAATAAAAATTCGGGATGTTACATTTCTCCCCCACTTATTAGAATTTCGTCCCCGAAATTCCGCTCGATTCCTTAAATGGAGAATCATCCCATTGGTAAAGCTTTTAACTATGGTCTTCACTTCCCGCTCTAGGTGTCTTGTAAGACCACGTATTATCTCCATCTGCACCAGATCATCGGTTTTATTATTATTAAAGTTCCATCTCCCAATCGTTTGGATTGAAATCCTCCCCCACTTAGCATCGACATACTTGATTATATCAATGTTAGGAGTAGGTTCGGTCGCTACTAAGCATGGAGTGTATGGATTTCCCAAGCGTTCTTCGGAAGTGGGAGTGAAGGGGGGGTTTGACGACTTGTGGTGGCATTGAGTCATACTAGATTCCTACAATTTGGCAAACTCCTGCATACACATCCGAGTTCTATCACTAGATACCTGAAACTCGAAGAGAGTGAAGATGAAAAGAAGAAACTAGAAGCATTCAAGGGAATGCTTAATGGGCTTTGCAAGATGACCAAAGACGTGGGAGGTGATGAGAGTGTAGAAATTTCAGCATCTTATCGTATCGTGGCTTTTTCCATAATGTTCGGTGACTAGCGAGTATCGGTCGGCTGCCAACATAAAAGAATCGTGCAGCACCGACATTGTGGGGTAGCAACATGACTGGTTACATGTCGCCCCAGAAGATAATAGAGATTTATCCCAGAGAATGCATCTTCGTTGGAAAATCAACGAAAGATGTGTTTTCTACAGAGCGATGGTTGACTTGATCGATCTCGGTAAGGGTACCTGGTAAAAGGGTCCAGCATTCGTCATACGAGGTGACTGAATTGAGTAGTCAAGACGAGAACTCCATGAACGTTTGATATTTACCAATGAAAACAAAGAGAAGGATTCAAGAGTTCACCAACCTTAGTTGGTTGAAACAAGGACACATTTGATTAGGATTGAAATTGTTGCATCAAGATTGGTTCGGAACCAAGAAGGTCAAAACAAGAAGACAGAGGTTTACTTGCACAAATTAAACCATTATCCATGGTTCAACGGAAACACAAATAAAGTCTTGAACGATACTCGGCGGCCATGGATTGAGGTATACCAGCACTCTTGAAATTTAGACGCTTTATTGGGCAGTATCAGAGATCTACGAAACTTAAATCTCACGTTGAGTGCATGCCAGCAATCCGGTTTCGGCTTATCCCAAACTGGATCTTAAAGGAGATACGTTGTGAATTTGGTATGGACTAAAAGTGCTAATGAGATTAGCCTCGAGGTCCCTACTTGTCCTCCATTGTCCTTGAACAAAAAGGTTTGTATCACTTGAAGTTGTGGTCCACCTTTCCCTTGTGTCACTCTAGAGTGTTTCATCACTTTCGAGATTGAAGTTGAGCTAACAACCTATTGTTGATCGACGGGTTGGATTAAATTCCTAAGGTTTGCGAAGGCTTGTGTTCGCACGCATCCAGGTTCTTATACTGAATGAGGAGTACAGATTAATAGTTTAACCTTGTCGGTCTTGATGTGGAGACCCACTAAGTCGTTAAGGTTTACCCCTTCTCGCGGTGTCTTTTCAGAAACCATGATAAGATTCCCGTTAAAACTTGAACTCCCGGAATCTGGTTTGGCTTTTCGTAGAATTTAGAAGTGATTCCTATAGGGTTGGTTATATTTCCAAAGATTAGGCATTCGGCTATGCCATTCCTAAACTGATGAAATAGCTTAAGACTCTTCTCTTCTAATTTTGCTTTGGGATCTACTTTCCGGTTCTATGTAAAGAGTTCGGAAAGAACACCATTCGGTTGGTTTCCTTGCTTTCAAGGGATCTATTTCCTTGGAGAGTTCCTATTTTGATTGTTTCAACTTCATTAAGAAGATTGCAATGATATCATCTGTTAATAACTGCAAAGGTTAAGGTGATCAATCCCAACTTCACGTCTATCAACAGCGCACCAATGTCGGGTTCTTACTTTTACCAGAGACCATGGTTCAATGGTTCAGTCTTGGTTGATCTCGGCGTGGATACTTTGTAAGGTTGACAAGATTTTGGCTTTTCTCACAGGCGACCGTTCAGAAATCTTAGTGGGAAGACTCCCAACAGATCACGGACTACCAGTGTCTGACTTGGCTTTTCGGAAAAGCTGGAGATGGTTTCTAGGGTGAACTTGATTCCCTTCCTTCTGAAAGAGATACTTCTCGGGGAAATTGAATGCCTGGTTGGAGTTTGTGCTACTTTGGAGTCTTCCATGACATTGACTGTTGACAAGTGCGAAGATCGAGATGGTCAGTCTCAATCTCACATGTATCAATAGCAACATCATCATCGGGTTTGTTGATGATAGCATCATTTAATAGTTGAAAGAGTAAGGACGACCAATCCTACCCTTACACTCTATTTAAACGATAGCACCATCGAGGGAATTAATTAAGCTTAAACTAGCGTCCTATCGTCTTTGTCACTACTTAATCCTGGTTAAGATAGCAACTGAACACATATATTCATAGATAGCTATATATGCATCCCATTCGCCTAACTTAGACACTTGACTATACATATCGGTTACTCGCTTGGTGAGTAAACCACAGGAGTTGTGACTCCAAACTCCAAGGCCGAGGAAAAACTGCTCTGATACCATAAATGCGACATCCTCACTTTAATTAGTTAATTTTTAGGTTTTAATAAAATTGGTGATTTAAAATTTCTTTTTTTAAAACTTAAATACTTGTAAAAATCCTTAGGAAGAATCCGACAGAGTTTCCTCTGTTTATCGGACTTTCCAAAGTTTTCTTCAAATTAAACCTGTCAAACCAAAATTATTTAAAAACATAAAACACAAAAATATTACAAACAACTTAAATGATCCTACGCCCGATTAGAACTAGTCTCAGGGCATAAAACTATTACATATTCAGTTTTACAAAATAACAGTCCACTCAAAACAAAATATATGTATATCCCACATAGTGGAACATAAATCTGCTCGGCCATGACCCATGTAAACTCCGCTTCTGTACCTTTAAAAGTATAGCAAGAAGGGTAGCATTACACAGGACTTAGGAAGATAAATTCTAAAAGAAGACATAGCAAATAACTAAGCCTACATTATTATGAATCTTCCTTATTCATAAATTTTTCATATATCATTCAGTTCTTCTAATTTTTCTCTTATTTTTACGTTCTTTTAATATATATTTCTTCAGTTCTTTTCATTCCACTAATATACATTTATTCATAAAGCTTGCATATAATTTATTTCTTCTAATTATTTTAAGCTTTGGTTCTCTTTTCTTTCTTTCATTTTTATTAGCATACTTATACATGAAGATTCATGTGCTTGCTTTCTTTTAATTCCATTCTTTATTTCATTTTACAGTATTCATTATGTAGTCCAACCTCAGCCAGCCGTACGGTAGTGAGCGCCAACTAATTCTTTTAATCTTGTCCTTTGCTTTACTAGCAAAATAATAATTCCATTAGGTATTCTTGCTGCACAATTGGTTAGGATGGTATCTTCACCCAATAGGACTTCTTCTCACTCAGGACTTCTTGACCTATAAGACCTTTCCCTCGTTAGGGCCTTTTCTTTATTTTCTTTTCTTCACTCACTTTCATATATTCTCAATTATTCATGATTCATGCTTATATTTGGTGCTGCAGCTATTAATCATCGCGTAGGATCCACGTAACTCCTAACGAGCCTTTGATCTTATGGGGATTTTTCCTGAGCGAGGTTTGTACCTATTGGGGCTAATTCGGATCTACTTTGCTAGTAGGACCCTGTCCTAACCGTGTGCACCTAATGGGTGTGGATCCCAATACACGATTAATAGCTGCAGACCCCTTTTGCTTTTCTTTTACTTTACATTACATTTCCATTTCAGAAATAACACATATACATGATTTGTATTAAAGCATTTCGTTTATGTTTGTATCTTATCTTTGATCTGTATTTTCTTTTATGTCTTATCATGTGACTTGTTATCATTTTCTTTATCTTCACTTAAAAGTGTTAGCATACAAAACTAACATTCACAACATTCGCACATTCACAATCATTTTCCTAATATAAACCCCTTACCCCTTACTTATCTTTTCGATTAATTAATTGATTACTATTCTTGTTTAACTATCTTTATTAATTTCCCACACATACCCAATATTCTGATTCTTTCATTAGCTTGTGATACCTTTAATCTTACTAAGTCCTAGGTTCATTTTTAAGACCCATTATCTCACATATAAGCATTCAAGCATAACAACACAATTCACTTACACATAGCATTACAAACAATTTGGCGGGTTTATTTTATTTATTCACCTACTCGATTTATTACCTTTATTTCCCTATAGTTTCCTCATTCATTATCCGTTCATTTAACATTTCCATACTAAGTTCACACATTACAAACATCATCATATACTACATATATTCGCAATTTATCTAATGAGTTCATTTCCTTTATTCCTAAGCTTTGTTTATTGTCTATTGCAATTACCCTATTGTATATTATTATAACTAATCTTTTCTATTCTCAGCTACCACTATAACATCCTAGAATTTACTCTCTAAGTAAAGGTAATGTGAACAACCCTTCTTACCTCTTTGAAGAGCAAGAACCAAAATGGGGGTTTTGAGGGAGCATCCTCACCAAGCTCTAATCCATGCCTCTTAGCTTCCTATTCCTTGCCCTTAATCACTTCCTAAGCTTCCTTGCATGATTAGAAGACCCTATGCCACCGATTACACAAATTGGGGTTTGATAGGGAATTGGGATTTCATGAGAAAGAGGAATTAATATGTGTTTTTGGAGAGGGAAAATTCATGAGGAATTGATTTGTAAGTGATTTGTAGCACTAATTTTTGATAACCTTGTGTGATTATGGGGATTGGAAGGATTTAGGGTTTTGAATTGGGAATTTGGGGATTTGAGGGATTGGGAATGAAATTGGGGTTTTTGTTGATAGAAAATCATGGGGATTTGATGGGGAATGATTATGGGATGTTAATTTGATTTGATTTGGTGCTATTTTAACATTGGAGAAGGATTGGGGATGAAAACCCTAGAGAGAAGCCGGAGAAAAGAAGAGTGAGAAAGTGATTTTTGGGGTTAAAATGACCCCAACTCGTGTTTTTATTTTTTTGCCGATCTGGTAAAAACACTAGAGTCTTTTCCAAATCACTCGAGTGAATTCATGAAAAACACTCGAGTCTTTTACTAATCACTCGAGTGAATCCAAAAATACTCGAGTCTTTTCTAAAAGACTCGAGTGAATCTGAGGGTTTTGCCTTTCCCTGATTCAGGATCTGTAAAACACTCGAGTCTTTTCACAAAGACTCGAGTCTTTTTCAAAACACTCGAGTCTTTTCCAAAAGACTCCAGTGTTTTGCCCAGTACCCCATTTATTCATTTTCCTATTTTCCTCCTATTTTCTTCCTGCTTCAAATCGAGATAACTTCTTCGTTACCCGTTGGATCTTGCTCAAATTTGAAAGCAAGCTTCCTAAAAATCATACCTTCATATCCAACGGTGGAAATTGTGTTTTGAGTCCTAAATCTTTTATTTTGAATTTCCTAACGTCGGGTGTTTATAACACCGAAAAATCGATTTTTAACACTCGTTTGGGTCTTCTTTAAATTTGCTTCTCGATGCCAAATGCTCCTAGACTCCTATATGGCACTCAAAGTATTCCTAATCCATCATTTTAAATCCCTTCTATGATAATCCTCACTTCCAAATCTTACTATTATTCTAATTATTATTAGAATAAAAATTCGGGATGTTACAAAATCCAACCTTCCACCCAAGCTGAAGGACCCAGGTAGCTTCACTCTCCCGATTAGCATAGGCAAGGAGTACTCAGGTAAGGCTCTCTGTGACTTAGCAGCTAGCATAAATATTATGCCTATTTGTTTATCATTAAACTTTGGAGAGATTAAGCCTACCCCGTCATTACTTCAGTTAGCTGATAGAACCACCCTCCGCCCATATGGAGTGGTGGAAGATATTCTGGTTAAGGTGAAAGATTTTATCCTGCCCTTAGATTTCATGATCTTAGATGTAGAAGAGGATAAAAATATTCCTCTAATTTTTGGACGGCCATTCTTGGCCACAGCAGGGGCAGTGATTGATGTGCCTAGGGAAGAAGTAATTCTTCGAGTGAATGGTGACCAAACTACAATTAAAATTTTTGAAAAACCACCAGTCACCGTGGAGAACTTTGCTCCTCTCATGTGCATTCAGCACTCCAATGGAGTGAGTGTTGAGAAGAGGCTGAAAAGCAAGGTGCCACCCTTGAAGGGATCTTGGCAACCACCCTAACCTCTGAAAAGAGGTGACCCGTCAGGCTCGGGACGTTAAACAACCTCTAAAAAAAAAACTGACGTACAGGTCCAGCCACGCCCAGGCGTGGCACGCTTCACGCCCAGGCGTGGCAGGAGGGTGCAATATTCAAGTTTGGGGTATGACCCCATTTGCTCCCATTACACTACTACAGAAAAACGTTTTGAGGGAGGTTATTTTGCATAAAAGAGGGCGATTCCAAACCCTTCTTAAATGTATCGCCTTTGTAAGTACTTCTTTTTTTAGTGTGGTTCGGAACCACCCTCTTTAACTTTTTTTAAGGGCACTTCCGAACCGCCCTTTTTATTTAAATAACCTCCTTTGTTCCTTTCATCTGAACCGCCCTCTTAAAATTTTTTGAACCTCCCTCTGTTACATTTTTTGAACCGCCCTCTTTTATTTTTTTTTTATTTTTTTTGTCTGCTTCCTATTTTTTGAACCTCTCTTGTTTTAAGTTTTTTTTTTTCATCCCTGAATAATTTTTGGAATTATTCATTACGGAACGTGTAAATTTTTTTAATTTCTATGTTATTTCAAAAATTATGCAAGATTCAAAAAAAAATTATGCATCAAACATAATCTAATTATAGAACTAATGTGTAAATTTTTTAATTTACAAGTATTTATGTAATTACAAAAATAAGACATACAACAATAATTTTGTAATTAAAAATATTTAATTATTTGTAACAAATAAGACAATACAAAATTACAAACTAAATAATACAAAAGGATACTACAGTAACCCTCATAACTACCTAAGTAATTCACCACCCTTCATCTCTACCTAATGTTACAGGAATAAGTACACACACATAAAATGAAGAAAATTCAGGAATCAAAGTCCAGTGATGTAGACAATTTTTCAGCAAATAAAGACATACAACGTTAGTCCCATTCAAATTGCAACCTTTCACGGCACCCGAACCTCCTCTCCAATATTGCTAAGCTTCTTAATTTATCAAATCCCAATGAGTTGCTTAAGACATTACACAACGAGCATATCTGCTTGAAAAGCAAAAATGTTTTTCACCAAATATGAAGTTATAAACATAAAAAGGGGGCAATTCTTCAATATAAGAAATATAAGAAATAGCCTTGGTCATGGCTAAATGGATGAAAGACACTCCATTCTAGAAAATATATGGTTTATGCAAGCCCACACACTTCCCAACTGCACACTAATAATAAAAATTCAGAAACATTCAAACACCTGAAATAGCCAAATACTAACTTACAGTTATAACTCCTTAGTAACTAGCTCAAACTAAAAAGAGAAACGAGTATGAGTGAGATACTAAAGATTTAAGTATGCAAACAAAAATACAAGTAGAGATGACAATAGGAGCGATAAATTAAGGCAAAATAGTAGAGATTTAACAAAAACTACTTACAAGATCAAGGAAAAGTGATGCAAGCGATAAATAAGCGGCGAGCGGCTACCACCAGGCAGCAATGGTAATACTGCAAATACCAAAACCAATACCAAGGAATGTTGCAATTGAAACACCAAAAATGCCAGCAAGAATTCCAGGAACAACTAAAGATTCCCAACCTTTAGCCATGCCGGAGAACAAAATAATTGATGTGGTACCAAGCATATTTATTAATAAGGATTGATGTGGTACAAGCATATTTATTAATAACTTCAGACCACGTTATTAAGCCATGCCGGAGAACAGAAATATATATTATCAATTCATGGAAACTAAGTACTATGAGTATCTAAGAAAAATAAACACAAAGAATAGAACAACAACAACCCTTTTTTCACTAAATGGGATCAGCTATATGGATCAAATTATGCCATAATATTTCATTGAAAGTTTTGTCTATAGATCAGATAATCCATCTAAAAAAATCATTCTAAATGGTTTCATGAATAGTTTTTCTTGGTTTCCCTTAATCAAGCTTCTAAAGTTCATCTTTTTACCATCCAACATCGAGTCTCATTCAATATCACAGGTCTTAATTATAATCGTACTGTAAACCTTTTCTTAAGTTTGATTGATACTTTTAAAGAGAAAAGAAAACTTTGGCTACACAAACAGGCAGGGGAAGGGGGAGGTTATTTTGGTTCTCTGCATTTTAAACAAATCTGATGCAAATTTTCAGTACTCCAATCAAGGCTCTTCAATGTTACAAATTGCAATTGTATTATAAATTTTTGAAGTTCACTGTCGTCTCCTCTTTTTTTCTTCTAGTCCTACATCAATCCCTCTACCAAAAATAAAAATAAAAACAAGAATCAAAACTAATAACATAGAGAAAGACATTTCCAAAGCCTTAATTATAATCATCAAAATAAAATCTTATTCATGATAACTCATGAGTCATGACCATAAGACTCAAATCTTCAGCGATCTACAGAAACAAGGTGAAGCAAAAGAACTTGCAAAATTTTACCTGCAACAAAATCAGTGCAACAGTATGACCATCCAGCAGATCCAAGGGAACCAATCTGCTTTGGAAGAAGAGTGGCTAAAATGACTACAATAGCAGTTACTCCTGGGAGGGTTCCTCCTTGAATTCCATATAATTTTGTTAGGTATGTGGCAGCTTTGCATATTAAAAAAGATGTAGCAAGTGCAGTAGCTGTCTGCAACACAGGGAGGTTGCCTTCATAATCCGACTCCATATCCATTGCATCATCTGCCAAGATTACCAAAGAAATCAAGCTAAATTTTCCATTCCATAATATTAAATTATTTGGCCTCTACATAATATTTTTGGAAAAAAGTCAAATAAAACTTTAGGCTTTTCATAATGAACAGAGAAAATTGTACCCGTCGTTGGTGCTGCAGCCTCGGGAGGTATTTTGGATGCCAATGCAAACAATACCATAAAATATACAGCACAGATAACATTATCTGCAGCCACTACTGCAGCTAAAACTGATGCTGACATGCCAAGCGCCTGTGAAATGGCAACATAATTAACAGCTACAGAAGTCAACAAGAAAATGGCAAAGGAAATTTGTTCAGTTATTACGCTTTACTTGTAGAAATGAATGTACATTGAAAATTAATCGATCACATTCCATGCAACCTAACCATCCATCATGTTGCAGCAAGATAAAACATGCAAAAAAATCCAATTTTTATGGCATCAAATATTCAAGGGTATACAAATGCTTCATTCCCGTTGCCATCTTAGGCTAGTGTATTCACTGAACTTGCTAGTAAGGAGTGAAATAATCTAGGTAACTACTTTTGTGAGGAAGGGCATCCTTAGTACTCCAAGCAAGGATACTTTGAAAGAATATTAAAAAGGAAATTTTGTTTTGAAATTTTATCCAAGAATCACATCACAAATGAAATGAGTACACACAAGTTCTGTAAATATGCAAAAGATAAAATGTCAGAATATAAATCCAAAGGGCTGCTCCAGTTATAATGCGGCTACCATTTATGTTAGAGTTAATTTTTATCATAGAAACCGCTATGAACTTCTGATTTATATTCTAGCATTAGGTCCAGAAAGAAACTACAAGTAAGCAAAGAGGGAAAGTGCCAAAGCATGACATCAAATAAGAAGTTCTAGAACTTACACTTATGCAGCTAGATAAGAGCCCCATCGTGATCAACTTTACCTCTCCGATAGCAGGTACTATAGGAGTTAAAAATATCTGGGAATTGCAAGTGCACAAAACCAAACACATAGCAGTTAGAATTAGTCACTAGTAAGTGAAAAACTGAAAAATTAAAGAACACATCAAAGTAACAAAACAATTAGGCTTGGAGTGAATTAGGCTTAATTACCTGTGCAAGAGTAGCTCCAATCCCCATGATCATCATCAAATCAGCAAACTGGTTCTTGTTGAATTGGAAACGCGCCTTTAAAAAATACTGCATGTTGTGGGAAATTTATTTATTTTACCGAAAAAGTTATAAAATTCTTGTTGTCAAGGATTAGCCATTATGCATTTATGTGCTTACTCTGTGCTGTGGACTCTGCTCTTCTTCTTACACAATTCTAAAAATCTCTTCACTCAAACTTAAACTGTATTACATATTTGTTACATGAAACAGCTATTGTATCTTTTAATCAATAAAGAGTTCCCAAACCCTTAGTATCTCACAATTTGACTATCTTCAGTAAAGAAATGTATTTAGAGTTACATTATTTGAATACTCAAAATACGATAATCAGATAACAACTCACTCACATCTATATAAAAGATATTTCCATAGGACATTTGGTAATATGTGAACTATAAGCAACATGTGACAATATCTCAGCTTGGTGTTAGATTCTAAGTGTTTAATAAAACATTTATATAAGTAATAAATTACCAGCAATGAAGCCATCAACCCTCCATCTGCAAGACTAATGAGGAACAAAACAACTGCTGCTTGTGAACATCTGCATAAGTGTAAGTATTATTCAAACAGAGGACAGGGGATTACTTCATATGTCTCTCTGTCTCTCTGTCTCTTTCTTTCACAAGCACACACGCACAAAATCAAACAGAGGACAGGGGAAGGGCCTAAATCAAAAACCCTAAATAGAAATATGCACAAAATTAATGTGAAAACCCCAAATCAGAAAGAGGGAAAATCAAAAACCCTAAAAGCAGAATCAAAAAGAGGGAAAATCAAAAACCCTAAACTCTATTACCAGAATAAAAAAAAGGGGAAAATCGAAAAAAAACAAGGAAACTTAAAGAGAGAATGAGAGAAATATGATTTTGCTTACTTAGAATGAGCTGAGAGGAGATTGCATGCAATGGTGGCTGGCGGCGATAAGAGGAGGCAACAGTGGGTGAGAGTGTGTGACTGTGTGTTGTTGGAGGACGATGGTGGCGACGGCGGTAAGAGGAGGACGGTGGTGGCGACGGCGGTAAGAGGAGGACTGGAGCACGATGGCGGCGACGGCGGGAAGTGCGAGTGTGTGCGTGTGTTTTCTGGGTTGAGTGAGTGTGTGAGTGTGTTTTCTGGGATGGTGGTGGCACGAAGAAGGACTGGGTTGAGTGAGTGTGTGAGTGTGTTTAGTGTGATGCAACAACTTAGTAAAATTGTGTTGGCGGGAATGTTTCCCGGTTTTTTTTGGGTATTTTTTTTTTAATTTTAAATTTAAGTAGGCGGTTGAATAAATGAATCCTCTTCTAAAATCATTTGTATTTTATTTAGGATAGATGAAGGTGGTTCCGTTAGCAACTGTCCTTAAAAATTATATATTTAAGGTTGGTTAAATGAAATAACCCTTCTCTTAAATTAGTTTAAACTAATGAGGGCAATTCCGTTTAGGAACCGCCCTTAAAAGACCGCCTTTAATTGTGCATTTTGTAGTAGTGTTAGTTCCCTATATGTCACCCCAGACCTTGTACTTCGCAAAAATAATGTCTTGTTTTTTCTAGGAAGTTTTAATTTTTATTTTGTAGTTTTAGTTTAGTTTAGTTTGCTTGAGGACAAGTCAACCTCTAAGTTTGGGGGAGTGGACAAAATAAAAATTAAATTTTTTAGATCTGAATTGTTCTCCCATTTTTAGTGTTGGTTTGTGTCTTTTATAGGAGTAGATGATTATTCTAGATTTAGGACTGTTTTTCTGATGATAGGTGTAAATACTTAGTTTAGGATTAGACTCATTGATTTTTTATATTGATTTGATTGAGCTGTAAATATTTTTGAGATCTTGTTATTTTGACAAACTTTTTGAGAAGTTGTGATTAGTGAACTGACTTTAGCCTGTGAGATTTTGAGCCTAAACACTGAGGGGTATGATTTATTGAATTAATTTTGATGTGAGACCCTTATTTCTTTCATGAGTGTTGTTCACTTTGACTTTATGTTCTAGAACTTGACTGGTGACCATTTTTAGATTGATAATTGTTTGCATGCATTAAGATGATTAAGGCACTTAGGATTGTGTTTTTTCTGGCCTTCAACAGATTTTTGATAAACAATATTCCCTTAGTTGCCCATTTTGAGTCTTATGAGATATTATGATTTTTCTTTGGTACCCTGCATTTATTGAAATATTCTTTGTGAGTACCTTGGAAATTTTGAATGAGCAATTGAGAGGAATGAATAAGAAAAGTGAAAGCAATTGGTGAAAAGTGTTAAGAGTTCTATTTCTCTTCCAAGTAAAAAAATTGAAAAAGAAATAAATGTGAAAGGAAGAGAATAGAAGAAAAAAAATTGAAAAAGAAAAGAAGTATGAGATTGATTGTGAGTTGAGTTGTGTTTATGTAGTATTCACTGCTCATTCATAGTTTTTAGAGGGAAATTTGTTTTTGCATTTTAGCCCTTAGTTTCAGTCTTTCTTTATTTTGTCCCGCCTTACACTTTTAGCCATGGCCTTATTAAAACCAAAATTAAGACCTTTTGATTTTTGCATGTATTCAATAATTTCAGTGGAGATTTGGGTCTATGGTCAAGCTTATGGTAACACATTGTCATTGTATGAACTTGAGTGAATTGTACAACCCTTGATACACATGAGAGATACACACTGTGAGGTTGAGGGTGTTCACTAATCTTGAGTTCTTATTGAGTTTGTTTCTCTAACCAAGTTTCAATTGTATAAATTGCGAGTGATAAAAAGTGTCTGAGTCTGTGAGTCGAAGTCTTAGATTAAGTGTGTACATTTTGATTTAGGAGGTAGTCTTGTGTTCTAGAATTTTTATTTTACTTTTGCCTGGGACATGCAAAATACTAAGTTTGGGGGAGTGATTTGAGTCCAGTATATGATGTTTAGAGCATGATTTAAACTCCCTTTTACTATGGATTTGGCTTGTTTCTCTTGTAAATTTAGGACTTTTTGTATAGTTTTTAGAAAGTTAGGTAATTTAGAATCCTTTGAACGTTTCGATCCGTTTTGGGTTTATTTCAGGTACTTTCGGAGCTAAAATGAAGAAAATAAACATGGAGCATGAAAGAGGATGAAAAGACCTTGAAAATGGCGCAAGATGTAACACCTTAACTAATTACGCATAATTACCCAATATATTAAAATAGAGGATTTACAATTTCCTTACTAATCATTTAAAATCCACCATCAAACGGACAGAGTTTTCTTTATTTTTAGGACTTTCCAAAATTTATTTTAAACCTGCACCTGATAAAACATCATATATATATATATATTTCATTTCCAAAAGCCAGCAGGGCTTAATATAAACAGTGCATCATAGTGCAATCAGTATCCATCAGACATCAGAGTATTAAGCGGAAGCATATATACAAGTTTTACATAACAAATCCATCAAAATACCCCTTATATCTAAGAGGCTGTCCTGGGCCACCAAAAGAAAATATTTACATTTTTACATACAAAAGAGTATCACATCATCATCATGATGAATAGGCCCAGGACATTTCCATGTCCTAAAATACTAAAATCTACTCTCCCTGTGAGGGAGAGTGCACCTGCTCGGTCGGGGGCTGTGCTAGCTCGATCTCAGAACCTGAAAAATGTTAAGGGAGTGAGCATTTCACATGAAACAGAATTGCAGTTTGCAGACAGACATAATAAATTCACTAGGCCAAGCACAAGTATCAAATATATCAAATAACACATATTTTAAACAAACATTATCGGTTCCTATTATAATCATTCCCTAAACCATTATTATTATTTCATGTTCCTCATAGTACATAATTAAGTAATATTTCCAGTCTTAGTCTCATTTCTTTTCTCATTTACCACTTATTTCTCTTTCTCTTTCATTTCTCATTCTCATTTTTCATTCTCTTTTCGCACCACTAGGAATTAGTGCACCTGCTAGATAATTCACCACCAATTAGGGACTTTACATCTGTCAGGACTGAGACACCCATTAGGCATCACCCGTTAGGACTATGCAATTAATTACATTTCCATTAATATTCATTTCTCACAATTCCAATCCACATTTTATTATCTTTTCAGGTGGTTATGCAGTGTATTGATCCATTGGCGCACCGACGCCTAACGGGAATTTAGGACCTAATGGGCAATTCACCTGACAGACAATTGGCCCTAGTAGGCAATTTACCACCTAGCAGGGCACCTAGTGTGCCGGTGCATCCAAGGATCAACCACACTGCACTCCTTTTAATTCCTTTTAGACTCATATTCACAATTTCCAATAATTATTCAGATGTCATATTTTCCAAGGCAATAATTTAATTTTCCAACATAAAAAGGCACATAAATTCATAAAAACATTCTATCACCAAATATATTCATATACACATGTCAAATACTCACATTTAGGGTCACACATCAAATATCACAAATAAAATAGCATATTCAATACTATGCCTCATAGTCACATTTTATGCATTATACTCTACATTATATCATTTATTTGTTATTTCTAATCGCATATTATCATAGCTCACTACCTTAGGGTTCCTTATTAATTATCCTAAACAAATAACTCCTAACAAACTATTATAACTATATGGACACTCAATCCTATGTCAAGCCAATACCCACCCCCTTACCTCAAATGTAGTGAGATAAGTATGATTTTCTCCTTTGCCCTAGCCTAGAACCTTGGGACCTTGAACCTCCTTAGCCTAGCTTGCCACCTCAATATAGCCAAAATCCAATGATGGTAGACAGCTCTATTGTGAGTGTTGTACTTGGGTAGAGAGTCTTGCTCTTGATCACTTGGCATGGGGGCTTTGGTTCTCCATAGTGATAAGTTGATAAAATAACAAAACCTAGAGAGAGAGAGAGGGAGGTCGAATGGGGTAGGAAACAAGGAAGGGTTTCTAACTCATTTTGTTGGCTTGATGATGTTGATTATGGTCAAGTTTTGATGATCAAGGAGCTAAAAGTGGGTGATGAAAATGGAACCCTAGAAGAGAGAGGAGGGAGCGAATAGAGAGAGGGAGTAATATTATGGTTTGTATGTTGTTTTGTGTTGGGTTGAATGTTGGAGGGTGTTTTGTTAGTGTCGATGCATGGGCTAAAGCCCTTTGTGTGGTCAAGGTGTGTGGCTTCCCTTGGAAGCCAAGAATGAGTGGTCCACATGGTTTATTTTTTTCCAGGTCTGACAGTTTTCGCTTGGGCGAGCCAAAACTCGCTGGAGCGAGTTTTTCTCAGTCATTTTGGGTTTGGCACGAATCTGTTTTCGTCGAGCCAGCAGAAATTCGCTGGAGCGAACCGAGTTTTCGCTGGAGCGAGCCGGTCTTCGCTGGAGCGAAAACTACTCAGGGAATCGGGGGTTAAATTACACTACCTCGCTTGAGCGAGCTCATTCTCGCTTAAGCGCTTAAGCGAGAGACCAAAAGTTTGCACTCTTCAACTTTACATTTCCATAACTTCTTTTCTACCCGTTGGATCGTGCTCAAACTTTGAGACAATTTAAAACATACATCCTACTTCATATCCAACTGTGGACTTCTTGATTTGAGCTATGGAACTTACATTTTTAAATTCTCTAAAGTCTTGAGAGTCTAATTCCTAAATACCCTTTACATACCATTCTAACTTAAACTCGTCATTTTCTTCACCCAAAATTCATTCTAATTACTAATTATACTTAGAAATTAAATTTAGGATGTTACAATCCTCTCCCACTTACCAGAATTTCGTCCTCGAAATTTAACTCTGGAGAAGAACAATTGTGGATGGAACTCCTTCATTTTGCTCTCCAATTCCTAAGTGGCTTCCTCCATGTTGTTTATACTCCAGATCACCTTCACCAGTGGGATTTCCTTGCCCCTGAGTTGTTTAATCTGTTTGTCCTCAATTCTGATCGGAAGAACCTCAAAAGTAAGATTCTCCTTCAAGGGCAAATCATCAGCTGCTACCACATGAGAGGGATCATGAATGTATTTCCTGAGCTAAGAAACATGAAATACACTATGAAGCCTAGACAAATGTGGAGGCAAAGCAATCCTGTATGCCAAAGGTCCAACTCTTTCCAGAATCTCATAAGGTCCAACAAACCGCGGAGTGAACTTCTTGGACTTGATTGCCCGACCAATGCCAGTGGTATGGGACACCCTCAGAAATACATGATCACCCACATCAAACTCTAGGGGTCTCCTACGCTTATCTGCATAGCTCTTTTGCCGATCCTGAGAAGTTTTCATCTTATCATTAATCATAGTGATCTTCTCAGTAGTTTCTTGCACCAACTCTGGCCCAGTCAACAAATTTTCACCGATCTGGAACCAACATAGAGGCGTTCTACACTTTCTGCCATGAAGTGCCTCAAATGGTGTCACACCAATGCTAGAGCGAAAACTGTTGTTGTAAGTAAACTCCATCAATGGTAACAACTGCTCCCAACTACTAGCTTGTTCTAACACACAAGCTCTCAGCAGATCCTCCAAAGTCTGAATAGTACGTTCAGACTGCCCATCAGTTTGAGGATGATAAGCTGTACTAAACTTCAACTTAGTACCCAAGGCCTGCTGGAGACTCTGCCAAAATCTAGATAAAAATCTAGGATCGCGATCAGATATTATGCTAGAGGGCACACCATGAAGCTTCACTATGTCCCGAATATACAACTGAGTCATTTTCTCCAAGGTGTACTTCTTATGAATAGGGATAAAGTGAGCACACTTTGTTAAACGGTCTACAACAATCCAAACGGCATCACAACCTGCAGCAGTTCTGGGTAGACCCGTCACAAAGTCCATGGCAATGCTATCCCACTTTCATTCAGGAATGTCAAGTGATCGCAATGGACCACCTGGCTTTTGATGCTCAATCTTTACCTTCTGACAAGTCAGGCAGTGAGACACATGATCTGCCACATTTGTTTTCAACCTTGGCCACCAATAGATCTTCTTTAAATCCTGATACATTTTTGTTGTACCCGGATGGAAATCCATTTTTGTTTGATGAGCTTCCCATAGTATGTCTCTTCGAACCTCGAAATCCATGGGAACACATACTCTGCCTCTAAACCTGATGATTCCATCTGCACCCTTGATGAAATCAGGTTCCTCTTTACTTGTTGCTCCTTCCAACAACTTCTGGAGTTCTTCATCATCAGCCTGCCTTTCCTTAATCAAGTCCATAAATTCACTAGTGACCTGCAACATTTCTAGAACAATGCTTTTCTCTTTCATCTGCATGTTCAAGTTGAGATCACTAAATTCCTGAATCAGCAGCATTTCTTTCACCATCAAGTTGCTAACATGGAGAGTTTTGCGACTCAGTGCATCAGCTACCACATTAGCTTTACCAGGATGGTACTGAAGATGGAAATCATAATCTTCTCTGTCTCATATTCAACTCCTTCTGATCAAAGAGATAACGGAGACTCTTGTGATCACTGAACACCTCAAACTTCGTGCCATACTAGTAATGTCTCCAAATTTTCAGTGCAAACACAACAACTGCTAATTCCAAATCATGATTCGAATAATTCTGCTCATGCTGTCGCAACTGTCTAGATGCATAAGCCACAACCTTACCCTGCTGCATAAGCACACAGCCCAAACCTTGCTTTGAAGCATCACAATAAACATCAAAGGGTTGGGTCGGATCAGGCAAGATCAAAACTGGGGAACTAGTCAACCTCTTCTTCAACTCCATAAAATTGCTCTCACACTGATGTGACCACTGATAAGGAACATCTTTCCTAGTCAGCATAGTCTATGGAAGTGCCAATTTGGAGAATCCTTCAATGAATCTCCGATAATAACCTGCCATTCCCAGAAAACTTTTGATTTCTGTGACTGTTGTGGGCCTCTCCCACTTTAACACTGCTTCCACCTTAGAGGGATCCACAGCAACTCCCTGTGCAGAAATCACATGTCCCAGAAAATGGACTTCATCCAACCAAAAGCTACATTTAGAAAGCTTGGCATACAACTGCTTTTCTTTGAGAATTTGCAGCACTATCCTCAAATGCTCCTCATGTTCACTTGGACTCTTAGAATAAATCAAGATGTCATCAATGAACACTATGACAAACGAATCCAAATAAGGCATGTAGATCCTATTCATATAATCCATGAATATTGCAGGAGCGATGGTTAAACCAAAAGGCATCACCACATACTCAAAATGCCCATACCGCGTCCTGAAAGCAGTTTTAGGAATGTCCTCTTCACGGATACGGATTTGATGGTATCCCGATCGGAAGTTAATCTTAGAAAACACTACTGCACCCCTCAACTGATCCAACAAATCATCAATGCAAGGGAGCGGATATTTATTCTTTACTGTCACTGCATTCAACTGCTTGTAATCGGTGCACATCCGGAGGCTACCATCCTTCTTCTTGACAAAAAGAATAGGAGCACCCCAGGGTGATACACTTGGCCTAATGAGTTTCTTTGCTAATAGCTCCTCCAAGTGCTTCTTTAATTCTTCCAATTCAGGAGGCGCCATTCTGTATGGTGCAATAGAAATTGGGCCAGTACCAGGCTTAAGATCAATACCAAACTCAACTTCTCTTTTTGGAGGCAATCCGGGAATCTCTGTAGAAAAGACTTCCGGAAACTCAAAAACTACTGGAATTTGGCTGACATCAGATATCTCATCAACTTCCATGGCAGATAGAGAGGAATCACTAAAAATGACCGCTTTCTTGCGACAGTCAATCAGAACATGATGCTGAGTCATCCAGTCCATACCCAGGATAATATCTAATCTAGTCAGAGGCAGACAAATAAGATTGACTTTGAATTCCCGCTCCAAGACTCGGAGTGGGCAATCTAAACACATCTAAGAAGTGACTACTGAAGAATTTGTAGGGGTAGACACTGATATTTTATAAGGCATATCTATAGAGGACAACCCTAGTCTCTTCATGCAGTCTATAGAAATGAACGAATGAGATGCACTACAATCAAACAAAAAACCACAGGAAATACCCTTAACATGACAGGTACCTCTGATCAGCTCATCCTCCTCTGTCACCTCTTCCTCATCAAGTGTGTAAACTTTGCCCCTCTGCACTGACTGGCTCCCACTTGCTTTCTGCACTTTGTTCCCATTAGCTTCTCTTTTCAGCGGACTCTTAGGACAATTTTTTGCATAATGGCTAGGCTGACCACAAACATAACAAATTCCTTCATTTCGACCCAAGGACCAATATACACCTCCATGCCGCCTTCCACAATTCTTACAAGGTGGAAAAGGATCATAAGTAATTGCCATTGGGCCGGCTCCTCATGGGGCTGCACCCTTAGCACTAGAATATGGTCCTGATCTCTGCATGGGACCCTTGCCTCTAGTAGGTCCAACCGACTTCTGAGCTGCCTTGTTCCGATCCGCATCAGCTTTCCTCTAAAGCCCCTTCTCATAAGTACTTGTCACATTAACCAGTTGAGAGAGATCAGAAATGTTCTGATATTCAAAAGCAAGTCGAATATCCACCCGAAGTCCAGACTCAAACTTGATGCACTTAGCCCGCTCATATGCATCTCTGTAACCGGTGGAGTGCCGAATTAGAACTTCAAATTGTGCCGCATACTCGCCGACACTCATACTCCCCTGCTCCAACTTGAGAAACAGCAGATCCCTCTCTCTTCTAACATCCTCAGGAAAGTATTACCCAAGAAAATGGATCTTAAACAACTCCCATGTGATCACCTGGTTAGCTACTTCTAAGGTCCTTCTTTGGTATTCCCACCAGTGTTCAGCCTCACCCGACAACATATACTCCACCAATCAGACTTTTGGATCGGCGGGTGGTTGCAAAGAACGGAGAACCTTCTCAATCTCTTGGAGCCATTTTTTAGCCCCATCAGGATTGAATCCCCCTTCGAACCTAGGCGGTTCACTCTTTCTAAATCTAGCCATCCAACCAATCTCCACAAGAGGTGGTGGTGGGGGTTGCATTGCTGCTGTGGCTGTCACTGCTGCTGCTATGTTCTGAGCTTGATAATTAGCTTGGTTCTGTTGCATCTGAACCAGAGTCTCAAGAATTGCAACAATTCGGTCATTATCGACCCGCCTTCCTGCCATGCTGTTAAGTCATGGAGGAACAGCCAAATAAGGATTAGATCACTTAACAATTATATACATTACAATATACACCTCATACTAAATAACTTAGACACTAAACTTTCACTTTGGTTACTCGCTCGGTGAGTAACCCTTGGAGTAGTGAGTCCATACTCCATGGCCGAGGGAAACTGCTCTGATACCATAAATGTAACACCTTAACTAATTACGCATAATTACCAAATATATTAAAATAGAGGATTTACAATTTCCTTACTAATCAATTTAAATCCACCGTCAAACGGACAGAGTTTCCTTTGTTTTTAGGACTTTCCAAAAATTAATTTAAACCTGCACCTGATAAAACATCATCTATATATATATATATATATATATATATTTTTCATTTCCAAAAGCCAGCAGGGCTTAATATAAACAGTGCATCATAGTGCAATCAGTATCCATCAGACATCAGAGTATTAAGCGGAAGCATATATACAAGTTTTACATAACAGATCCATCAAAATACCCCTTATATCTAAGAGGCTGTCCTGGGCCACCAAAAGAAAATATTTACATTTTTAGAAACAAAAGAGTATCACATCATCATCATGATGAATAGGCCCAGGACATTTCCATGTCCTAAAATACTAAAATCTACTCCCCCGTGAGGGAGAGTGCACCTGCTCGACCGGGGGCTGTGCTAGCTCGATCTCAAAACCTGAAAAATGTTTAGGGAGTGAGCATTGCACATGAAACAGAATTGCAATTTCCAGACAAACATAATAAATTCACTAGGCCAAGCACAAGTATCAAATATATAAAATAACACATATTTTAAACAAACATTATCAATTCCAGTTATGATCATTCCCTAAACCATTATTATTATTTCATGTTCCTCATAGCACATAATTAAGTAATATTTCCAGTCTTAGTCTCATTTCTTTTCTCATTTACCACTTATTTCTCTTTCTCTTTCATTTCTCATTCTCATTTTTCATTCTCTTTTTGCACCACTAGGAATTAGTGCACCTGCTAGGCAATTCACCACCTACTAGGGACTTTACACCTGTCAGGACTGAGACACCCATTAGGCATCACCCGTTAGGACTATGCAATTAATTACATTTCCATTAATATTCATTTCTCACAATTCCAATCCACATTTTATTATCTTTTCAGGTGGTTATGTAGTGTATTGATCCATTGGCGCACCGACGCCTAACGGGAATTTAGGACCTAATGGGCAATTCGCCTGACAGGCAATTCACCACCTAGCAGGGCACCTAGTGTGCCGATGCATCCAAGGATTAACCACACTTTTAATTCCTTTTAGACTCATATTCACAATTTCCAATAATTATTCCCATGTCATATTTTCCAAGGCAATAATTTAATTTTCCAACATAAAAAGGCACATAAATTCATAAAAACATTCTATCACCAAATATATTCATATACACATGTCAAATACTCACATTTAGGGTCACACATCAAATATCACAAATAAAATAGCATATTCAATACTAAGCCTCATAGTCACATTTTATGCATTACACTCTACATTATATCATTTATTTGTTATTTCTAATCGCATATTATCATAGCTCACTACCTTAGGGTTCCTTATTAATTATCCTAAACAAATAACTCCTAACAAACTATTATAACTATATGGACACTCAATCCTATGTCAAGCCAATACCCACCCCCTTACCTCAAATGTAGTGAGATAAGTATGACTTTCTCCTTTGCCCTAGCCTAGAACCTTGGGACCTTGAACCTCCTTAGCCTAGCTTGCCACCTCAATATAGCCAAAATCCAATGTAGTGAGATAAGTAGACATGAGTGTGGGTGAGTACGCAGCCAAGTTCGAGGAATTGATGAAATACTCTCCATATTATTAGAACAATCCAGATGAAAGGAGCAAGTGTATCAAGTTTGAAGGAGGCTTAAGACCCAAATTGAAGTCTATTTTCAGTTATCAAAGGATCCAAAGTTTTTCTACATTGGTGGACATGTGTAGGATGTATGAGGATGACAAGAAGGCAGAAAAATTGCAAGCATCAGAGAGGAAAGATAGTCAGGGTTACGGACCTCAAAGGCACAAAGGTTTCAATAATAGAGGCAAAGGTCCGTATGATCATCGGGGGAAAGGTAAAGAAAAGGTTGGGGGTATTAATGGAAGGAACTTCCGAAGCGAGACTCCCTTCTGTGACAAGTGCAAACGTCGGCATCATGGTCGTTTTTTTTGGGGAACAAATAACTGCTTCAATTGTGGGAAACCGGGACACTTTGCGAAAGATTGCAAGGAACCGGCCAAGACTAATTCAAGAGGGGCAGCTGACAAGCCCGTGGTTCAAGGAAGGGTTTTCACCATTAGAGGTGTGGAAGCACGCCAATCCTCCGATCTTGTGCAAGGCAATCACTTGCTAAACGGTCAGCTCTGTAATGTGTTGTCTGATTTTAGTACTACGCATTCACTTGTTTATTATGAATATGTGAATCGTATGACCTTGCCTATATCTGAAGTATTCTATGCTTTTATGATAGAAACCCCCACGAGCATTCCTGTGTTTCTAAGAGAAGTCTTAACGATTGTATGGAAGTGTTAGGATGAGCCTTTAGAAACGGTTTGATCTGTCTACCTTTATCGTATTAAGACGCGATTTTGAGAGTGGGCAGATTAAGTGCTAGTATAGGACCATTAGTATACTCCCTTAAGCCAAGTACTTGCAATCAAGGTAATCTGGAAGGATTAGCATTTCATATGAAACAAGAATGCAACGAGGATTTTCAGTGATTGAAGGGGAAGACTAACAATCTCTCCTGCGTTGCTCTTACTCGATTCATGCGAAGGTATGAAAGAATAGTTTCATGTATCAAGGCAAGGACCTGGAAAGGAATAGTCTGAAGGAAGGAAAGTAGGTGTGTATGCATCAAAGTGATCGAATACACACAGAGTAAGCTCTTATTACATGACTTGGAGTTTGCAAAGAGTATGTTCACTCTATGAGATTTGAAGGCTTAGTCTCTATGGCCCTGTGTCTTGAGAGCTTAGAAACCAAAGGAGTAGGAAGGAATTGAATTAGAGTTATCAGCAGTGGAGGGAGTTTGGGAGCTTTGATTTTAAGCTCCATTACCTACCTAGTAAAGTGAAGGGTAATGACAAATATTGAGTCGAAGAACAATTCATGGAAACTTTAAGGTGATCAAGAGGCTATCCTAAGTAGGGAAGTTGAAAGGAAGTAAGAGATTGACTTATAGAAGATAAGAGAACCAATTTCCATCAGTGGACGAAAGAAATTCTTCGTTATACGAGAATTTATATCTTGAACGATTCGTGAATTGGGAGTGAAAATTTTGGATTCACACACACAAGAGATAAGTAGATAAAATGTTATGCTACTTCTATATTAAGTGATGTAGCAAGGAACTTGTGGGAACCGTGTAAGATGAATGTTGGAACCAAAGATTGATACATCGCTTGAATAGCATTCGAAAAGACGACTTGGGGAAACTGAAGAGAATTCTCAAGAGGCATGAGAAGGATATAAGGGATTGAATTGCTAAGCGTAGAACGGAAAAGTGTTAGTCTCAGAGAAGGCGTCGTCAAGTTCAAACGACCGAGGAAGTATGTTTCATAACGACCCGGATGAAAGGTTCAAATATGTGAAGTTTAAAATGGATTGTGCCCGAACCTTAAGCAATCTAGAAACTATCAGCGAATAAGGAGTTTCCCGATATTGGAAGAACGTGTGGAATTTATAAGTACGATGGAGAGGCGTAAGAAGTGGATAGAATGAATGTCCAAACCGGGTATGAAGGGGACCTGGGCAAAGAAAGTATTCAATTAGAAAAGTGGAAATGTAGTTAAGTGAATTAATCATGGGGGAATGACAATTTAACCAAACTTCGACCGTGGGGATTATCGAGTATGCTAATAAGAAGTAAAGGACTTGCCCATTTCTATGTGTAAAGTAAGAGATGCATCACTTTGGACTAAGTACTGGTATACCTATGAAGACATTCGGTTGGAGCTGTAAGAGACTAAGGTTTTAATGCGCCAGAGTCATCAAGGGTTAAGAGTTAGAGGGGAATGGTCATAAAGCGAGTTAAGTTCGGAAAGGTGATCAACCATCTAGGATGCGAGTTAGATTTGAATATAGATAGTTTGAGTTTATCCTTTCTCTGATCGGGATTAACGTAATCAATGTTTTTGATTGCGTTGGTTAAATCGTTATGTAATTTGAAAACCTGAGCAGGTCTGTGATTTGAATTTCTGTGATCAAAACCCTTATCACAGTTGGATGTGATAAATATCTTTGGGCGCCACAGAAAGAGAAAGATCAGTTAAGACTAGAGAGATTAATAACCACCGGGATAGGACAAGTATTTGTATCCCCAACGGAAACAACTCTAGCACTTAGCTATCTAGCTATATCTGATGGTGACAAGTATCCCATCTTTAAGTTCATCTAACTTAAAGATGTGTCGTATGACTTTTCCTGCGAAAAGTTATATCTGAAAAGAATGATTTTATTATTAATGGTTTGAATATTAGGACTGATCACCCTAATGTTTGCAACTATTAAGGAATAAAGTCATATAAATGATTCGTTAGTCGTGCTTGAGTGATCAGAGTGCGCAACGGGTCAAGTTTTTCCTCGAAAAGATCTTTGGAGAATGTTTTAATTGAAGAATATATTTATATATATATTTAAAAGGTATTATTTGAAAATGTTTTAGCCAAAATATTTCATTTGAAGTAATCGCAAAATGTTATGAAATTGAAACGTGTTCTTCTCGAAAAAGTTTATGAGGGAAAGTTTTAATTTAAGCTAGGTATTTGAAACATCTTGTCCGGGAAAAGGGAGGTCAAAAGATTTTTATTTGGATTTAATTATGAAATAATTTTCGAGGAAGTTTAAGAAAACTCTTTTATGAGAAAAAGGATTGGTATATGCTTTTGAACACAAGGGTGTTATTCGAAAAAAGTTTTATTTTAAATGTTTAGTGGAACATTTTGAGACAGAGAAATTAACGGAATATGAGAAATTCTTTTAAGTGGGGAAGGACTTTCCCTAAAGATGTTTTGAGAAACGATAAGATAATCTTTTATTTAAATTTGAGAACGTGAAATTTTGATGAATTTCGGGGACAGAATTCCTTTTAAGTGGGGAAGTAGTGTAACACCCCAAAAATTTTAATCCTGGATTAATGAAATATTAATTATAAAGTTTATTATAATTAATTATTTCTATTCTTGATCTTTAATTAAGATCTTTGTTTATATTGCTAGAATTTATTTTGGTGAGTAAATTTGTGCATAAAATAAATATTTTGCAAATTAGTCCCTGGATTGGGACCTAGAGGTAATTATAGGAAAGGTTTTGGAGGGAAAGTAAATAAAATAATTATTTTTCAAAAATTGGGCAAAATACTCGAGTATTTTCTGAAAAACTCGAGTATTCTGGGTCAAATTGCACGAGTTAGTGCGTTTGGTGAGTCAGCACCAACGATTCCGTGTTGGTGACTCGAAATCATCTTCATTCCACGTCCAGGGAGGTCGTGTCGACCTGCATGAGCATTTTCCCTTTCTATTTAAGCTCATCAACGTCCCTTGGTTGAGAATTTTTGATCAAACTTGCTTTGTTGATGAAGTTAGGGTTCTGAGTTTGTTCTCTTCGATTCTTCTTCAATTCGGAGTATTAAGTCTTGAGTGATACACGAATACGAAGCTCACATCACGAGATTTGTATAGACACCAAAATCGTGAGGATTGAGTGAGTGTGTTGGGAGAATCAGAGATTGGAAGTGAAGCTGGTTCTGTCAAAGTCTTGGTCTGGAGGTTACTTTGGGTTTGATTTCTGGTAAGCTCACGAATCCTTGAGTCTCAAATTCGGTTTCCTTAGTTAGATTATGTGGCATAGAGTCTAGAAAATCTAATTTCACTAATTCTATTCTCTGTTTCATGTGTAAACCAATTCCAATTTGGTGATGCACTCAAAATGCTCTGCATATGGTGCTTGAAGTTGGTCTGAGAGTTGTGGAGCTTTTCTTTGGAGATTTCTTGTTTGATTCACGTCTGAGAGGTAAGGGGAAGTAATTATATTCACTAGATAGAGATTAAATTCCATGATTTGTGTTAGAGAGCCACCAAGAGGCTCTAAGGGCTTAGATTGAATAGGATCTTTGGTTTGGAGACCAAGCTTTGCTCTAAAACTGTGTTGAGCAAGTTTTATATCATGCATGTAAGCTTAAATGAACTTTGTTTCATGAGTATTGTACTTATTCTGCAATTGGAAGTGTTGAATTGCTAAATTGTATATTTCATGCATAATGGATTGATTCTCTGTCAAATTGGTTATTTGATATGAAATGAGTATGGTAACATGTTCAATATATGGTATATGAACTATTGTGATCACTGGTTTGGGTTAAAAATGTTTAGAAATTGAAATGGTATGTAAAAACCAAGTTTCACTCTGTTCTGTCTGCAAATACTCGAGTATTTGGCGTAACACTCGAGTATTTCGTGGTGCACGAGAGTGAAGATTGGCGCACCAACTTGAAAATCAGACTGGACACTCGAGTATTTCAGATGCAATAAGAGTAAAAATTGATGAACAACTCGAGTAATGTATGCACTACTCGAGTATTCTGGGTAATGGACTACTCGAGTATCTCATGAATTACTCGAGTATATTCATGAAGATCCGAAGACTTAAATCTCTGAAAAGACATGAACGACTCGAGTATAATTATGAACCACTCGAGTAGAATCTGGAAAATGATAAACTACTCGAGTATTTTGGAAAACACTCGAGTATTTTTAGTTAGATACTTAAAATACCATTTTCAATTCTAAGTCATTTTGTAACTCTTAAAGGACAATAAACCAAGTGATCCTGGACTTAAAAGAAATTGATTGACGTTATGATGTTTTCATTTGAATAATGACACGTTGCTCGGGAGGCACGTAGTATATTAATAAAAGGATGAAACATCAATCAATTCCTTTTAAGTAAAGTTAATGCATTCATACTGGAGTTTGGATGGTAGGACGTATATCATGTTTTTGGTAAACATGTGGAGGGCCTCTGGGAGTGCCAATACGCTTGCTTGATGACACGTTGTTGCCGTGGTCGGCTTAGTGGATGCCGATATGGTTATACCGTTTGGATGACGGACCGTTTGGATGACGGGACGATGCTCGGGTGGCACGTTATAACTATGCTCGGGTGGCATGGATTCCAAGCTTGTCGTGTACATTCCAGGTGAATGTACGAATTGTTGTATACCTAGGAATACAACGCACTGTTGAGTGCTGGGTTGTCAGGGATGGACGTCAGAGAGTGACATAGTATGATGGAGATAGGCCTGAGAGCTAAAGTCATGCATCATGCCACTCATTTAAATTAATTGTGATAAATGAAATAAGTGTGAGCATCCTATGTGCATTAATTAACTGCTAAGTGATATATGTGATTGTTTTTAATTGATGCATATTTACATACTCATATTGCATAATTTATTCTCTGTTGATTATGTGTATAGAATTGCTTACCCCTATGCCCTTGTAGGTGATGTCACGTTACATCGCTTGCATCGAGATCCGGCCACTTCTTAGTGGCATATGGATCTATGAGGATCACCGAGCGGTATTCGAGGGAGAGGTAGAGGTTACCTTCTACCATCCCCACCCGATGGTTCGGTTTCATCCTCGTAGATTTAGGATTCCCATCATGTATACTATGCACGTACCCCTCTTTTATACTCACCATGGACCACCTCCCACACGATCAGCTCGCTCATATCATAGTTTTTATTTTCAACCTACCCGCTCACACCCTTTTACCTCGAGAGTCGTCCGCGAGGAGACTCCCCCTTCTGATCCGAGGAGCCCAGTCAGGGTTTCACCATCACCTGACCCGGTACCCAGTGGTAGGGTACACTCTCCCTCGGATAAGATCGAGGAGGATCCGGTGGAGGACGAGAGTGGGAGCGAGCCTGTCGTGCATTCTACTGGGAGTGATTGGAGGGACGATGATCCCTAGGTATGTGGATAGGGTATATGATGAGGATCCGAGGATCCGATGTTGTGGAGGCTGTGGAGGATACTTTGCTGCTGCTGTGATGATGATGATGCTACTACTTGTGTTTTTGGAGACTGCTACTACTACTACCACATCTGATGCTGCCAGATCTACGTGATTACCCCTGGAGTTGTATTTTGGTTATGTATATATATTGTAGATATACTTTTGGAATACTCTAGGGCTGTAGTCACACTGTGATGTAGATCTGTTTTTATGGACTTGTACTTCTGGGTCTTGGAGACTATCATGATGGGACTATGTATTATGACTCTTATTATATATAAAACCTATGTTTATATTACTATCTGTTGCATAGTCCAATAATTTCCGCTTACTCTGATTTGATCTATTTAAGAGCTCGGCTATAAATATTATTTGATGGTATCAGTCTTATCGAACAAAGCATGGGTAACTTTACTTACTTGTATGATACAAAGATGTTTCCAAAGAGCGAATGTTACCCTATTTGTGAAAAGGTTTTAGAGATCGCCGAACTCGATACAAATGTTTTGAAATGGTTTAGAGCTTATTCTCCAAGAATTCCAAATTACGATTTGTGCACCCGCTTTAAAAGAAAATTTTATTTCAATTATTTTCTTAACACTCACAAGTCCATATATATATTATCCAATATAATAGCTTAAATACTATTTTCAATTTGGGTAATTCGGAAGGCTGTCACACATCTTGACAGTTGCGACAGCATGAACAGAATTATCCAACTCATGATCTGGAGTTAGCAGCTGTAGTTTTTGCATTGAAAATCTGGAAACATTATTTGTATGCCACTAAGTTTGAAGTCTTCAGTGATCATAAGAGTCTTTGTTATCTCTTTGTTAAAAAAGATTTGAATATGAGACAGAGGAGATGGATAGAGTTCCTGAAAGATTATGATTTTCATCTTCAGTACCATCCGGGCAAAGCTAATGTTGTAGTTGATGCACTAAGTCGCAAGACTCTACATGTTAGCAACTTGATGGTAAAGGAGATGCAATTGATACAGGAATTTAGTGATCTCAATGTGAACATGCAAGTGAAAGATAAGAGCATTGTTCTAGAGATGTTGCAAGTTACAAATGAGTTGATGGGTTTTATCAAAGAAAGACAGGCCGACGATGAAGAACTTCAAAAGTTACTAGAAGGAGCAGCGGGTAAAGAAGAGCCCAATTTCAAAAAGGGTGCAGACGATATCATTCGTTTCCGAGGCCGAATATGCGTCCTGATGGATTTTGAAGTTCGAAGGGATATATTAGTGGAAGCTCATCAGACAAAAATGAGTTTTCATCCGGGTACAACAAAAATGTATCAGGATTTAAAGAAAATCTATTGGTGGCCAAAGTTGAAAACCGATGTGGCGGATCATGTGTCTCACTGTTTGACTTGTCAAAAAGTGAAAATCGAGCACCAGAAGCCGGGTGGTCCGTTGCGATCACTTGATATTCCCGAGTGGAAATGGCATAGTATTGCTATGGACTTTGTGTCCAGTCTACCCAGGACTGCTGCAGGGTGTGATACTGTTTGGGTTGTGGTGGATCGTCTGACAAAGTGTGCTCACTTCATCCCAATTAATATGAAGTACAGTTTGGAGAAGTTGACACAGTTGTACATTCGGGTCATAGTGAAGCTTCATGATGTACCCTCCAGCATAGTGTCAAATCGTGATCCAATATTCTTATCCAGATTTTGGCAGAGTCTCCAGCAGGCTTTGGGTACTAAGCTGAAATTTAGTATGGCTTATCATCCACAAACTGATGGGCAATTTGAGCGTACAATTTAGACATTAGAGGATCTTCTAAGAGCTTGTGTGCTAGACCAGGTGGGCAGTTGGGAGCAGCTTTTACCGCTGATGGAATTCACCTACAATAATAGCTTCCACACTAGCATCGAGATGGCACCCTTTGAGGCACTGATCGAGGCCGTACCCGATACAAATAAAAACAGTTTAAGTATAGTACTAGGAAGTGACTCCTAGGTCGTCTCCCAAGGAATATCTTATCAAGCAAAAGGTCGAACACATAGTATGCATAGAAAACAGGGGTTTTTTTTTTTTGTATTGAATATTGAATAATTGAAATCAAAACAGAATTAAATCAAAACGAAGAAACAGATAAGGAAAAGCGGATAAACCCCTTTGGCTCGCGTTCACAACTCTATCATCGGTCACAAAAGATCAATTTCTTCCCTCTTCACTGTCCAACTCGTGAGAATTAAATACTAAGCGAAAATTCAATTCTCACCCCAAAACCCAAACCTCTAATTAAGCATTAAAAGCCAAAGCATGGAGTTTTTACGAGTTTGCATAAATTAAGCATTCATACACATGGATTATCTCTATATAATGGAACTAAGCGAACCATAACATATCAATAAGCATGAAAACAGTGAATAAAAACGAAATAGCATTAAGAACAAAACCTCAAGAGTATGTGATACATTACCAAAGGGATTTAACCTAAGAGTTTAGCCTTCCATGAAGAAAAATACCAAAAACGTGTAGAAAAGGGAAGAGAGAGAAACCCTAGCAGCCACCACAAGCTTGGAGAGCAAAACTAAGCCTTCTCTATGAGAGAGAATGTAAAAAAACGTGGAATGATAGATGGCTCCTAGGGTTTACACGAATTTTGCTTTTTAAATCACAAAACGGGCCTAAATCATGGGCCCAAATCCTAAGGAAAGCTTATCTCTAAATTAAATCTAAAAATATCTTATAGATAAAATCTAAATCTTAAAAGATATAACTAAATCTCAACTAATCCTAAAGATAGATTACAATCTTCACTTCATCATATATCTTCTCTTCCAAAATTAAATCTTCACTCCCAAAATTAAATCTTCACTCCCAAAATGTCCAAAAAGCCCTTGTGCCAAATATGACCTGAAAATAGAAATAGAATTAATTAGGCTAAATAATCCCAAATTAAACAATATTCAGAATAATAGTCCAATAAACTCTAAATCACTAAATCAAGCTAAACAATGTCAAATAGGCAACAAGTATCAATAATAGGAGTAAAATAATGCAAGGAAAAATGGGAAATAAAATGCTCATCAAATACCCCCACACTTATCCTTTTGCACTCCTGGGCAAAACTAAGAATTAGGACTGAGAAAATCAATATGCACCAAAGTGAATCATGTAACAAGATTACTAAAACTAATGAATGCAAACCTAAGAGATTACATACTTCACAATGAATTCTAGGAAATGCAAAGAAATGGGCAAAATCGAGCACACGAAGAAAATAAGGACCAAAGAATCAAGGCATTCATGAACATCATCCAATTATTTCAAATATGCAAAGAAAACCAATGACATCAAGAGGGTAGTCACAAAGATGATAGAAACTCACAAGGATCACTCAATAGTGTTTACACTCAAGTGTTTAAGGTTAATCAGTGTTTACACTCAAGGCACATCATGAAAAACAAACACAACCATAGGCTTGACAAGCCTCTAACATCAACAATCAACACACATGCACATTAAGATCAAAAGGTCTTTTCAGGGTTGTAATGGGGCCAATGACAAGGTAGGATAAAAATATGGGAAATGTAGCTAAAACCCAGGGAATAGAGGAGCAATGGGGAACAAGTAAAAAAAAAATAAGCACAATCCACCCCAGAATGAAATGGTAAACATAACAACAACCTCTAATTCCAATCCTCCATGCCTCAATCAACCTTTTATTCTATTTTTTTCTTTCTTTTTTTCTTTTTTTTTTCTTTTTTTTTCTTTTTTTTTTCTTCCTCTTTTTTTTTCAATTTTTTTTTCATTGCAGAACTTCATGAACGAAAGGAAAGAAGAAACAACAAAAATGGCATAATGAGATAAAGCCATAATTACATCACCGACCATAGAGGCAAAACCCAGAACTCACAAGAGATGAAGAACAAAGCACCCTCGCTTACTTAATACCCATTCCCAAAACAATTCCAAAGCTCCAACATTCCCTAAGGTTAGGACAATCATGGTTTTTCAGTCATAGGCTTGTAATGAGCTAAAGAACAAAGAAAAGGGATATAAAGGCTCAAAGGGGCTATCAAAGGATAAATTCATTCAAGGTAGGCTCATATGGCTAGTGGCTTATTCAAGAAAAAACAATGCCTAAATCATTTCAAAATGTGCATGGGAATATCAAGTATCAACAAGAGTCAAGTCAAGTTCTAGAGTGCAAGTAATCCAGAGTGCAATCACACTTGAAAGAAAAATTAGGTGGCATATATAGCAATCCACCCACAATTAAGGCTCAAATCCTCACAAAAGGGACAATTCTATCACAGTGTTACCACCTCTTAATTATCAAAAGCAACTTTACACACAGAAATGCATGAATTCAGACACAAGATACCAAGACTCTACAAAAATGAAGCAATAACATGCAAGAAAATGCCCAAAACTTAGCAAAACCTAAAAAATCAAAGCAAAAATGTGCAACCTAAACTACTCTCCCCCCCACACTTAAATCACACATTGTCCTCAATGTAAAACAAATAGCAGAATCAGACAGATATAGACAAGTGGAATAAAAGTAGTAAAGAAGGAGAAAAGAAGACTCCCTAAATCATGGTGGGTCAAAAATGGGGTCGACCAATGAGGCTTCCTCCACAGGTGCATCATCCAAAGAAGGGGTAGTGAGGAAAGGTTTGAGTCGGTGGCCATTGACTTTGAAGCTCTTGTCTGTGGACTCACTCTTGATCTCCACAGTTCCATAAGGAAACACCTGGGTGACTACAAACGGTCCAATCCATTTAGAGCGGAGCTTTCCACTCATGAGTCCAAGCCTAGAGTTGTAGAGTAACACTTTTTGACCAACCAAGAACTCCTTTCTGCAAATTGAGCTATCATGGAGCTTCTTGGTCTTCTCTTTGTAGAACTTGGAATTCTCATAGGCCTCCAAACGGATCTCATCTAGCTCACTCAACTGCAGCTTCCTCTCCTCACCCGCTTGATCAAGAGCTAAGTTACATTGCTTCACAGCCCAATATGCACGGTGCTCTGATGGGAGAGTCCAGTCAGGTGGTTGGATGATGGGAGTGGTGGTGAGTGCTCTCTTTAGCTCATCAAATGCCTTCTTGCATTGGTCTCCAAACTCAAATGTGGTATCCTTTTGAAGCAAGTTGGATAGTGGAAGGGCTATCTTGCTAAAGTTCTGAATAAACCTTCGATTGAAACCTGCATGGCCAAGAAAAGAACGCACCTCTCGCACGCAAGAGGGGTAAGGCAAATGTGATATTACATGCAGCTTAGCAGGGTCAACCTCTATGCCCTTATGCGAAATAATGTGCCCTAAGACTATGCCTTGTTCTACCATAAAATGACATTTTTCAAAATTCAAGACAAGGTTAGTCTCAATGCACCTATTAAGCACCTTAGACAAACTATCAAGACATGCATCAAAAGAGGAACCATATACACTAAAATCATCCATGAAGACCTCTATGCAATGCTCAAGTAAGTCATTAAAAATACTCATCATACATCTTTGAAAAGTGCCAGGAGCATTGCATAGGCCAAAAGGCATCTTCCTATAAGCAAATGTACCAAAAGGACAGGTAAATGTAGTCTTATGTTGGTCTTCTGGTGCAATACAGATTTGGAAATAACCAGAGAAACCATCTAAGAAGCAATAGTGAGATTTACCTGCCAGGCGCTCCAACATCTGATCAATGAAGGGAAGAGGAAAGTGATCCTTGCGGGTCGCCTGGTTGAGCTTCCTATAATCAATGCAGACTCTCCAACTGTTCTGCACTCTAGTGGGAATCAGCTCATCCTTCTCATTTTTGACAACTGTCACCCCAGACTTCTTGGGAACTACTTGAACCGGGCTTACCCAAGTGCTGTCTGAAATGGGGTAGATAATGCCAGCTTGCAGCAGCTTGGTGACCTCTTTCTTCACCACATCAAGAATTTGGGGGTTCAACCGTCTCTGGGGTTGTCTCACTGGTTTAGCCCCATCCTCCAATAAAATCCGATGCATGCACATGGAGGGGCTAATACCAGGTATGTCTGCCAAAGTCCATCCTATTGCCCTTTTGTTTGCTCTAATCACATCCAGCAGCTTCTTCTCTTGATCAACAGAAAGGGAGGTAGAGATGATCACTGGAAGTTTCTGCTCAGCCTCCAAGTAAGCATATTTGAGATGAGGAGGAAGGGGCTTCAGGTCCAATAAAGGTGCCTGCATCACAGATGGAACTAAAGGAGCAGCAGAATTGGATTCTGCCGCCTGCACCTGAACAAGTGAATTAGACTCATGCAAAACAGAAATGGGGTTAGCATGATCTGAATCTATATCATATGAATCAACAGATGCAGTAGCAGAATTTAAAAACTGGTCAATTTCAATGCATGCAGTGCACATTTCGGAATCATAACATACAGAACAAGTAAATGAGCTAGTGAAAGATGGCAAATCATAATCATGCAAAAAGTCTAGAACATGCTCATCAATCAGATCATCAATCAAGTCAACATGAAAAACAGAGTGGTCATCAGAAAAATGTTTCATAGCATCAAAAATATTGAATCGAACCACACTGTCATCAAATTCCATGGAAAGTGTACCTGCATGCACATCTATCTTGGTTCGGGCTGTTTTCAAAAATGGTCTCCCTAATATGATAGGGACAGCACTACGAGAGGTGTCCTCTTCCATATCAAGAATATAAAAATCAGCAGGAAAGATAAGCTCTTCAACCCGAACCAGGACATCCTCTATCAAACCTGCGGGGTAGGCAGTAGATCTATTTGCCAAGTGAATAACCACACCCGTAGGTTGAAGGGGTCCAAGTGAAAGAGACTTGAAAACAGACATAGGCATAACATTAATAGATGCTCCTAAATCTAGCAAAGCATTCTCAAATTTAGTATTACCTATGATACAAGGCACAGAGAAAGTTCCAGGATCCTTACACTTTTCAGGAATATGAGGGACGGGTTTACCTATAAGAGCAGAGACATTTCTTCCCATGTTGATCCTCTCATTGCCCTTGAGCTTCCGTTTGTGTGTGCATAGATCCTTCAAGAACTTTGCATACCTTGGAATCTGCTTGATTTCATCAAGAAGGGGTATGTTGACTTCCACCTTCCTGAATGTGTCAAGTATCTCTTTGTCAATCTCTTCCATTTTCTTGCTTTGAGTCACCCCCCTTGGTGGGAAAGGAAGAGGAATGGGGGGTGGTTGTTGGGCAGCAGCAGGTGTTGTGCTTGTGGAAGGCTGAGCTGGATGGGATTTTCTGGTACTTGTGTGCTCACTCTCCTCGACCATTTGGCTCTTCTTGTTGGTTGAAACTAGATCATCTTTGTTGAGGTCAGATTCTGGTGTGGATGTGACAATCTGCTTCTCTGACCTTAGACTAATGGCATTCACATTCTGGTTTGGATTGATCACTGTTTGGGATGACAACTTGTTAGAATTCTGAGATTGCATAGTGTTGATTGCTGTTGCCATCTGTCCCATCTGATTGGTCAAAGATTGAATGGAGGCCTCTTGTCTTTGAATGGATGCTCTAGTTTCCTGTTGGAATTGGAGATTTTGCATGGTCATCTGTTTCATCAGCTCTTCCAATGAAGGCTGCTACTCAGTACTAGGAGCTGGTGGTGCAGAATTAGCCTGTTGTTGTCTCTGTTGCTGGACTGGAGGAGGTACATATGGTGGTCTAGAATTGTTCTGAAATTGAACCTGTGAAGGTTGCTGCTGATCAGACCATCTCAGGTTGGGATGGTTCCTCCAACCAGGGTTGTATCTATTGGTAGAGAGATAAAAGTTCTGTGGCTGCTGGTTTCTACTGTTGAAGATGTTGGCGGCATATGCCTCAGGTTGGTCAGCACCAGTCGTGGGCTGCTGCTGCACAGAAGGGCATGCATCTGTGGGGTGCTCAGCGGATGTGCATATGCCACATAATCTAGCAGGCAGGGATAACTTCTTCTGGTTGATGGCCAATTGAGTGACCAAAGTTGTAAGTGAATCTATCTTCTGTTCAAGCTTCTCAACCTTACCAGAACTTGTGCCAACATCATTCACTCCTCTCACTATGATTGCATCGCTGTTGCCCCTTGCATGGAATTGTTGACAATTGGAAGCCATCTTCTCAATCTTGACTCTGGCTTCTAAAGGTGTCATGTCTCCTAGGGCACCACCACTTGCAGCATCAAGCATGTTTCTCTCCATGAGGTTGAGACCTTCATAGAAATATTGAATAAGCAGCTGCTCTGAGATCTGATGGTGGGGGCAGCTCGCACACAGTCTCTTGAATCTCTCCCAATACTCATAGAGACTTTCTCCACTTTGTTGCCTGATGCCTGATATATCCTTTCGGATTGCTGTTGTTCTGCATGCAGGGAAGAATTTCTCCAAAAATGCCCTCTTCAGGTCATCCCAGACTGTGATAGAACCAGGGGCCAGATCGTACAACCAATCCTTGGCTAGCCCCTCTAGGGAGTGTGGGAATGCCTTAAGACAAACATGATCCTCTTGCACATCATGTGGTTTCATAGTAGCACAGACAATATGGAACTGCTTGAGATGTTTATGAGGATCCTCACCTGCAAGACCATTAAACTTGGGCAACAAATGAATTAGTCCAGACCTTAGCTCATACGGGTCATCGGGATACTGGATGCACAAATCTTCAATAGTGAAATCAGGTGCGGCCAGCTCCCTCAATGTCCTCTCACGTGGTGGAGGTTGAGCCATATTTTCAGAATAATCAGAATAAGAATAAGAATTTATAGGAATAGAAGAAAAAGAAGCAGACTCACTATGTAAAGACTCAATAGACTCACTACCTATGGACTGGTTCCTATTTTGTCTAACTAGTCTGTGATAAGTTCTATCAATTTCAGGGTTATATGGATGCAAGTAGCTTGGGTTGCCCCTAGTCATGTACTGAACAGAACACCATGTAGCATAGCAAACTGTCACTAATATACATGACCAAAATAGGCAACAAAATTTTTTATTTTTTTAAAATTTTTTCTTTATTTTTTTTCAGCACCCTAAAATCATGAAAACATACCACAAAAAGTTTGAGGACAAAATTCAAAAGGGAACCAAGTCAAACAATTAAATCAGAGACCAAAAACTAAGAAAATAAAACTTGTAAAATAAAAAAGAAATAGTAAAACGGCTTTTTCAGGATCCAGACGAAGGAGTTTTCTGACAAAGTGAGAAAAATCAGATTATTCAGAAAATTCCCTTCGATTTGATATAAAATTCGTCAAATTCCGAGTTACGGGTCAAAAGTTGCGACGATTTGAAGAAAGTGCTGCTAAAACTTAGAAAATTTTTCTGGAACTCACAACCAGTGATGATCTGAGTGATCGTGGTGCCTCAAAACCTTTTTATATGATAAAAGTAGTGTGGATATAAATTTTCGTGCAAAAATTCCACCCACAACTATGTGAACTAGCAACCACAGAATCAATCAAATACACTAATTGCAACAAAATAGCAAAACAGCAAACAGTGCAACTTCAACCGGTTATCAGAATTGACTACTAGACCCTAAATCAGACACGACACACTATAATAACTATACTAACTACGACACTAACTAACTACTAATGACCTTTGGCAAGAACCGATACTCCCCGGCAACGGCGCCAAATTTGATCGAGGCCGTACCCGATACAAATAAAAACAGTTTAAGTATAGTACTAGAAAGTGACTCCTAGGTCGTCTCCCAAGGAATATCTTATCAAGCAAAAGGTTGAACACATAGTATGCATAGAAAATAGGGGGGTTTTTTTTTTGTATTGAATATTGAATAATTGAAATCAAAACTGAATTAAATCAAAACGAAGAAACAGATAAGGAAAAGCGGATAAACCCCTTTGGCTCGCGTTCACAACTCTATCATCGGTCACAAAAGATCAATTTCTTCCCTCTTCACTGTCCAACTCGTGAGAATTAAATACTAAGCGAAAATTCAATTCTCACCCCAAAACCCAAACCTCTAATTAAGCATTAAAAGCCAAAGCATGGAGTTTTTACGAGTTTGCATAAATTAAGCATTCATACACATGGATTATCTCTATATAATGGAACTAAGCGAACCATAACATATCAATAAGCATGAAAACAGTGAATAAAAACGAAATAGCATTAAGAACAAAACCTCAAGAGTATGTGATACATTACCAAAGGGATTTAACCTAAGAGTTTAGCCTTCCATGAAGAAAAATACCAAAAACGTGTAGAAAAGGGAAGAGAGAGAAACCCTAGCAGCCACCACAAGCTTGGAGAGCAAAACTAAGCCTTCTCTATGAGAGAGAATGTAAAAAAACGTGGAATGATAGATGGCTCCCAGGGTTTACACGAATTTTGCTTTTTAAATCACAAAACGGGCCTAAATCATGGGCCCAAATCCTAAGGAAAGCTTATCTCTAAATTAAATCTAAAAATATCTTATAGATAAAATCTAAATCTTAAAAGATATAACTAAATCTCAACTAATCCTAAAGATAGATTACAATCTTCACTTCATCATATATCTTCTCTTCCAAAATTAAATCTTCACTCCCAAAATTAAATCTTCACTCCCAAAATGTCCAAAAAGCCCTTGTGCCAAATATGACCTGAAAATAGAAATAGAATTAATTAGGCTAAATAATCCCAAATTAAACAATATTCAGAATAATAGTCCAATAAACTCTAAATCACTAAATCAAGCTAAACAATGTCAAATAGGCAAAAAGTATCAATAATAGGAGTAAAATAATGCATGGAAAAATGGGAAATAAAATGCTCATCAGGCACTTTATGGTAGGAAGTGTAGAAACCTCTCTGTTGGTTTCAGATTGGTGAAAATTTGTTGACTGGACCATAACTCGTGCAAGAGACTACTGAGAAGATCAATATGATTAAGAACAAGATGAAAACTTCTCAGGATCGTCAAAAGAGTTATGCAGATAAGCTTAAGAGACCTCTGGAGTTTGATGAGGGTGATCATGTTTTTCTGAGAGTGTCCCCTACCACAGGAATTGGTCGGGCGATTAAGTCCAAGAAGCTGACTCCATGATTTGTTGGTCCTTATCAGATTTTGGAGAAGGTCGGTCCATTGACATATAGGATCGCTTTGCCTCCACATCTTTCCAAGCTTCATGATGTTTTCCATGTCTCACAGCTAAGGAAATACATTCATGATCCTTCCCATGTGGTTTCTGTCGATGATTTGCCCTTGAAAGAAAACTTGACCTTTGAAGTTCTGCCAATCCGAATTGATGATAGACGGGTTAAGCAACTTAGAGGAAAAGAGATCTTATTGGTGAAGGTAATTTGGAACCGAAACAATGTGGAAGAGGCCACTTGGGAGCTACAGGACAAGATGAAGGAGTCTTATCTGCAATTGTTTCGGGACAGCTGAATTTCGGGGACGAAATTATGGTAAGTGGGAGAGGATTGTAACATCCCAATTTCTAATTTTTACAAGTTATTATAATTATTTGAGATGAAATCTATGAGAATTATAAGAATAAAAGCTAGGATTGAGTAGAGAAAGCATAGCCAAATGAGTGTAGGGGTTAAGGAAAATATCTTAGAGTTAGAAACTATCAAAAGGGAAGAAAATGGCAAAGTAATCGATTACTTGTGGTGAAATAATCGATTACGAGCCCTCAGTGAAAAGTCATTAAAAAAAGTTGCATTGAAGAGTAATCGATTACTCTTGGGTAAGTAATCGATTACTGAGCCTCTGTTAGAAACACTAAAATGTTGCATTAAATTGTAATCGATTACTTTTTGGGCAAGTAATCGATTACAGGGCCTCTGGTAGGAGTTCATAAAATGTTGCATTGAAGCTATAATCGATTACCTGGCCAGGGTAATCGATTACCATTAGTGTCAGTACAAAAAAAAAGAAGAGAGAAGTGTACGAAAATGCATTTTTAGCCACACAAAGGGAATCTTCTTTTGTGGACTTTAATTCCTAGCCACATGTTCATTTCCGAAACAAAATAAAACACTCTTTCACTCTCACTCATCTCCATTCCTCCATCAACAACTCATCCTCTTCCTTTCTCTTCTCTCATACGAGTTCCACCCTCCTTCCACCAAGGTCCATGTTGTGTTCTTCTTCCCTTTCAAGCTCACCAAATCATTATCAAGCTTAATAGGTAAAACTCATTTATCCTTTCTCTTCTTATAATCCATACGAATTTCCCTTTCTTTTCCCTCTCTTGTGAAATTCGAATCTCCACTTCATGGAGGCCACAATATCATCATCATTTTCGTTTTCTTTATGACTAAGGAAGTCAAGATCACTCTCCACCCTCTCTTGCCTTTGGAGCTCTTGGTCGGGGTTCTAGAAGGTTTCCCCACTCTCTCCTTGATTAAGGTAAGGGGGTGTATGTTACCTTGTTTTAGGGATTGGTTCCTAGCTAGTACATAGTGATTTGCTAAGGTTATGTGTTTGGTGTTGTGATAGGAACTCTAGGAATAGTGACCATGGGAATTTCTATGATTATTGTTGATTTTCCAGCAAGTGTACTGGGTCAACGAGTAATATAGTCTATGGAAGACCGAATATCGTCCCACAGGGAGTTGTGTTTTTAGTATACTTTCACCTTAATGTAATTAGAAATAAATCCTATAACTAAAAAAAAATTGTTTAAATTAAAATTCAGATTTGAAACTATTAATTAACTATACTAATTAATTGCTGAAATTAAATAAAAACTTGAGAACTATGGGAGAAAGTAGTTAGGAACGTTGGTTGCATTGTAGGTTTCACTTATTCAACTATAATTTAGATTTTCCTTTAATTCATGGACAATTCCTCTTTAATAGCAATAATTAGATCTCTCTAACATTCCCCTTTACTCTCTAAATTTGTAATCCTTGATCTCTCAACAAATTACAGCATTGGAAAATAAGATATTTAGCACAAGGGAATTACCAAATCATATAATCATTCAATTATATCTCTATTTTTGAGTGATTATACCGTTAATTGCAAGACCTTTTCAAAATCCCTAACTTTCATTAAGAATTAAGAAGATCCAAAACATAAAGTGATCAGTTTTACTTATTCAATACAAAACACAATTAACGCATGAATTAAAAACGGAAAATACTAAACTATAAATTGAAATAAGCTACGCCATAAAAATTCACCGTGTTCCTAACACGAGGGTTTTATTATACATAGAAATAAGAAGAATGAAAGACATATTAGGGAAATTCATAGACAAATTACCCCAAATTCTTCAATCCTCCACTTGCTCCAAAGTGCTGTAATCTCCCTCTTCAATTCTAATTTTTTGTTTTCTCCTCTGGTTGGCTGCCTAACCTAATTCTCAATCACTCATTTATATTTACAACATAACACTAAGTAGAATCCCCATCAATTTCTGAAGTTTTGGCCCAATTGGGCCTGTTCTGGTGCACGCGCGCCCCAGGCGCACGCGGCCTCGCGCCCCAGGCTCACGTATCTGCTGTTCCTTCTTTTCTTCAGTAGGCGCGCCCCAGGTGCACCCGTCCCCGCGCCCCAGGCGCGCGGGTTATGTTTCGGCTCCGTTTTGCTCCGTTCTTTTTCCTACTTCAAGGTCTTTATGTGCTCTTTCCAATTCCAAAATTATTTTTTTGCATTTGAGCTCCAAAAATACCTGAAACAATGAACAAACGGATCAAAAAGCTCAAGGGAAACTACAACTACTAAAATTCCTAAAAACTAATAAAAAGATCATAAGTTTACTATGAAAACAAGCCAAATCAAAGTAAAAGAGGGTAAAATGAAGTCCAAAAGATATATATATCAGACCCAAATCACTCCCCCAAACTTAGCATTTTGCATGTCCCAGGCAAAAGTAAAATAAAATTCTAAACAAAAGACAAACTCCCTAAATCAACATATATACACCTCATCTAAGACTACGACTCATGACTCCAACACATATTATCACAAACTATTTACACAATTACAAACTAGTTAGAGTAACAAACCCAATCAGAACTCAGAACTAGTGAACACTCTCAACCTCTCAAATGTTTCTCTTAAAAGTGTATAAGGGTAATAATTCAATTAAGCACACAAGTTCATCAATGATAAAGTGCTACCATATGCTTGACCATAGACCAATATATCCACTGAAATTATCAATTGCACACAAAAATCAAAAGGTCTTATTATTGGTTGTAATGGGGCCTGGCTAAAGTGTTAGGTGGGATAAAAGAAAGAAGGAATAATGAACTAAGGGCTAAATGCAAAAACAAATTCCCCAAGAAATCATGAATGAGCACTAAGTATATTTCCATGGAGTCACAACTCAATTCACAACTTTATTCTTCTTACTTTTCAATTTTTCCTCTACCCTCTTCCTTTTCATTATTTTCATTTTTTCTTTTCTCTTTTCTTGGAAGAGTAGTAGGCACAACACTTTACTTCTTTTTCTTTTCTTTTGCATCACATTCCACTTAATTGCTCATCCAAAATTCCCAAGGCACTCACCATAAAATTAATGCAACAATTACAGGGTACCAAAGAAAAATCATATAATATCATTAGGCTCAAAGTGGGCAACTAAGGAAACAATTTTCAATGCAACATTCTGAAGGTCTCAAAAACACAACCTAGGTGCCTTAATCATTTTCATGCATGCAATCAATCATCAATTTTGAAATGGTCACAGGTCAAGTTCTAGAGCACAATTATCAAAGAGAACACACTCATGAAAGAATAGGGGTCTCAAAATCAGAATAGATCAAATATAACATACCCCATCAATAGGCTCAAAAACTCACAGGGTTAAAGTCAGTTCACTAATCACAAATTCTGAAAGCATTTGTCAAAATAACCAGTTCACAACCATATCTACAGCTTAATCAAATAAAGTCAAACGTCAATGAGTCTAAGTCCTAAATTAAGTATATACATGTATCAAAAGAGAAAAAGTCCTAAATCTAGAATAATCACCTACTTTCACCAGAGACACAAACCAACACCAAATATGGGGAAACAATTCAAGTTTGAAAAATCAATTTTTATTTTGTATACTCCCCCAAACTTAGAGGTTGGCTTGTCCTCAAGCAAACTACACTACCTAAAAACTACAAAATAAAAATTAAAAAAAAACCTATACTAACAAAAAAAAACTAACCAAAAATGACAAGGATAAAGATTAAGAATACTACCTATCACATCCACAAAAACAGCACTAAACACAAGTGAGATGTTGCTCCCCCAAACTTAATAGCTGCAATGGTTAGCACTAGTGCAACAAAGCACCACTAATGGTAGGAGACAACATTCACGCCTGCACAAAACTCAGTAATACAGATGCAATAAAATATTAATCGAAATAAATATCCATGCATTAAAAAGAAATTAAATCCTAGAAAATGCAAAACATGTTTTTAGTATCACGAGTACAGAGCGGGGGCAGGGAAAATTCATCAGATGTAGCAATAAGAACATTCCCCAAACTAATCCTCATCCATCCCCCTAGCATCAGGCTCAGGCATATCCACAGGATAATCCAACAAACTCCTCTCATAGTCAGAATAAGGGCGCAGCTCAAGAGAGTAACCATGATCAGCACTCCAGGCCCTCAGAATATCATCCCGGACCTCGTTCCTGTGTAACTGGACACGTTGGAACTCAGCCTGCTGCCGTAAATACCGCCCCTGCAGTGCCTGCTCCCTCATCATAGACTGCATCATAACCCTCAGGTCCTCCACACCATCCGACGACTGAGCCGGTCGGTGAGAAGATCCTGCTCTATCCTAGACTGGAGGCTGGGGATCAAGAATAATCGGTGGGTGTCTATCCTCTCTAGCTGTTTTAATAGCAAGTAAAACATAATTATCCCAGATAGCTTTAGTCAACATAGTGGCCCTCTTAATATCAGTCATCTCATCACTCCCAGGCACTACCCCCACAGCAGCACATAATTGGTGTATCACCCAAGGGAAACTCACATATCCCTTATCACTCAAAGCAAAGCGGTGCAACTGATCAGAGATAAGTGACGCCGCATCAACAACAACACAGGACTTAAGGGCATACACTAATCGGCAAATGGTTGGGGAAATCTCAGTGTCATGGGAGTGAGGGTACAGGTTGTGCATAATAAACCGGACCCAAAATCGGGCAGCTCCCTGCATATTCCTCTGAGACACATGTTTTGGCCTATTATTAATATTAAAATTCCAAGTTTTTCCAGCCAAAAACAAGTGTTTCTGAAGCATTTCCAAAGGATACATACCCTCATCCTCATAGCTATCAGTGTTGAACAAAGCGGGGGCCATATTAGGCGAGTAGCTAGGAAGGCTCAGGACACGTTCTATAGTAGCAACATCATAAGGCACTTCCTTGCCCCTCACGTAAGCAACCCTCCTATGCTCAACTGTATCATGCAACTGCTCTTCCTTCTTCTCTAATTGAGCACGCCACCAAGCATGCGAATAAAACTCCCACACCAACTTCTGACTCAAGTACTCAGGTGGACCCCGAACCCATGACTCCCATTTGTTCACATTAATAACCTCTATCACCTCCTCCACACCTCTAAGACCCACCACTTGATGACCGGAAACGGCCTCATCAAGGACCATACCCAATTCCGGCTGCACCTTCATCTTAACCATCTTCCCATCATAAAACTCGGAGACTTTCGGATGCTCAAAAGTCATCCCAGCCTCTCCACCACTCTCCACCACTCTCCACCATAGGCCTCTTTCCTCTTCTCAGCATGTTTAAGTGCAAAAACTCAGATGGGCAATATATCGAACACCTGGTAGGCAGCAAAAAGCTTTCACAATTTTAAAGAGAGAGCTCAATCCTAACCTTCCAAATCCAAATAAATCAGACCAGAGAAGGATAGAGAAGAGATTCTTACCTTAAAATAATGAAAAATTCATGCTCCTTTGCCCTTTTTAATGAAAACCGAATTGTGAAGAGAAGAGAGGAGAATGGGGTTTTTGAAAAATTTGATGAAAAGGGAGAGAAATTGATGATGGAAAGGATAATTAATGGAAGAATGAGTGAATAATTTGATGAAATGTGTATGGATTTGATGAAATTATTGAATTGGGGGTGAAATTGGGGTTTAGGGTTCTAAGAATTTGAATTGGGGATGAAAGGAAGTGGGGGGGAATGTGCTGACTCCCCCCAGGCATGCTGGCCATAAGGCCTCAGCAGACGCGCGCCCCAGGCGCGCTGGGCCATGCGCCCCAGGCGCGCCTGGTCTGTACAGGGATTTTTTTTTATAAATAACAAAAATGCAGACACAACTTAAAAAAAACTACCTAAACTATCCTAAACTAAAAAATACCTATCCTAAAGGACCTATCCTAAGGGAAAATTACTTAAAATTGGGTTGCCTCCCAAAAAGCGCTTGTTTAATGTCACGAGCCTGACTCAGCGCCCCTAGAAGGGGCTTAAGGGCAATTGGTTTCAGAAGGGTGCACAAGCTCTAAATCATTAATTTGTTCATTAGAGCTTGCAACACAATTGATTTGGGGGAAGCAATCCGCCGTGCATGGTGGTTTTTCAAAAATGTTTATTACTACTTGCTCACCATTAACGCGGAGAATAACTTCTCCTCTAGGAACATCTATGATTACCCCTGCTGTGGCCAAGAAAGGTCTTCCAAAAATTAGAGGAATGTTATCATCCTCTTCTATGTCAAGCACCATAAAGTCAAGGGGTAATATAAAATCTTTCACTTTCACCAAGATATCTTCCACCACTCCATAAGGGCGGAGGGCGGTGTTATCAGCTAGTTGTAATAGGATCGGGGTCGGCTTAATTTCTCCTATTCCTAACTTATTGAAAAGTGACAAAGGCATGATATTAACACTGGCACCAAGGTCACAGAGGGCCTTACCTGTATAATCCTTGCGATGCTTATAGGTAGATTAAAGCTTCCTGGATCCTTCAACTTCGGTGGCAGATTGGATTTTATGATTCTGCTACACTTCTTAGCAATTGGAAATGTCTCTCCCGTGAGCATCCCCTTCTTCTTGGTCAGAAGATCCTTCATAAACCTCGCATATAGAGGCATTTGTTCAAGAGCCTCCGCAAACGAGATATTAATCTGGATCTTTCTGATCATATCCAGAAATTTCTGAAAGTGCCTCTTATCTTCATCTTTCTTCAACCTTTGAGGAAAAGGCACCCTCAAAGGCAAAGGAACTGGCCTAGGCTGAATTGGTATGTGATCCGCAGGTGGACCCTGCGTACTCGATGCTCCTAACTCACTTTCCTTCTTCTTTGATGTTACATCACCATTAGGCTCCTTCTCTTTGCTTGAAACTTCATTGGTGGCACTCCCCTTGGCAGTTGGTTCATCATATGTTGTGCCACTTCGGAGTGTCACCTTCATGCACCTCTCCTTGGGATTAGCTATAGTGTCACTGGGAAAGGTTCCCACTGACCTCTCAGAGATTTGTTTGGCAAGATGACCCACTTGCACCTCCAAATTTCGAATGCTTGCACCCTGATTGGAAAATTGGGCTCTAGTCTCCTCAATGAACGATTGGGTGGAGTTGGTCAACTTATCAAGTGCTACCTCCCAGGAAGGCTTCTGCTGCTGTTGTGGCTGATTCAATGTTGGGCTGTGCCACGAGAAATTTGGGTGATTGCGATATGCTGTGTAACAGCCCGATTTTCGTAAACCAAAATAACTGACTTTTATTTACTAAAGTTGCAAAAATGAGGCCATTTTTTTTTGTAAAACAATGTTTAAGTGTTCGAAGACATCATTGAAAATCTCTTTTTGATCTTCAATCCACTTCTTCTAAAACCTAGTTGTTACGAAGACCGTTCTTTTCATAAAACGTCCGTTTTCATAAAAGAACTTGGTTCAAAATTATCTTAACAGTTTTCAAAACTTTACATGGATTAACTTTGCAAAAAGATGTGCTCCACAAGTCAGATTAAAAACTTAGCTCAATTACATAATGGCTCATGGCATCGATAATCCTTGACTCAACAATCATCACAACCCAATCTAACCACACTATCCTTAAACTATCCTATTGAAAACAATTGGGTGAAGTTCCTTCTTCTTCTTGCGTCCTCTCTTTGCTTTCGAAGATGATGCCTTCCTTTTTGTGATTCCCTCCTCGCTAGTAGATTCCGGCTCTACTCCATTGAGAGTGGTGGAGTTCCCTCGAGCCTCATACCGAATCTTCTCTTTGTAGTTCCTATAGCCTCGTACGGTGACTTCCATCCAATACTCCATCTGCCCGTTGAGATACCAGCAGCATCGATATACCAACGAACAGGAGAGAGTAAGCGATCCGAACGACGCATCGTCGACGGTGTGGGATTACGATAGGCAAGATAATAGGACTACACAAGCATACAATGCAACATACATACACGCAACAATCAAGCATGTTACCATCATCATTATCATTATTATCTTTCGTTATTATCATCCTTCATTATTTTTCTAAGCTTAATTTCACTTCTCATTACATTCTTTCTTATTCCTTTTTCCTTTTCATACTCAGAACTTCTTCTTTTCCAATCTTATCGATTCATAACATTTCTTTACTTGGGGAATCATAAGATATCGTCAGGGAATTCATTCCATTCTCAGCTATCACTCACGTCTTCATCTCCTCGGTCATCCACCCAACCTAGTCGGAAGCAAACAGGAGTACAGGACCTTTACCGTGCGGGCACGACAGCTGTCTCTCAAACAAATGGTCCCAGACCAAGAGGACTCAGCCTCAAATCAATTCAATCATTCAATTAATATATATATCAAGGCACACTGTCTCACTCACAGTGGCAAACAAGATGCCCCACTCCAGTCCCTCTCACTGTTCTAGATTTGCAATCTAGGGGGCGACAGTATGTTTCTAGTGGGCCCGCAGAACTTACCACGGCATTAGACCCAGTCCCCACCACGTTAGTGCGCCACATGTGGAGTTCGTTCTGCCTAGAAACACACTCTAGACTTCTTGACGTTTCACTGTCATCGTCCTCCCCTAATGCAATCTCCTCCTAAGTATCCGCAGATACTTATGGTTCCTTCCTCTCCACTACTTCGCACTCTCATAACTCACCGCGTATGTCATTTAAGTCTTTTATCTTTTAATTATCCTAAGGTCGGCCCGTCCTTCGTGCAACCCTTCAACGAGTCCCGACCACTAACTTTGCACAGCCTTTCTCTCATCATTTCTCACATAGCACAGAGCTGGGATCACATCACAATCTCAAATCTCATTTCTCAAACTTTCACAACATTCTCCATTTCTCACAATCATCTCATTTCAAAATCTTTTTTCAAAACAATCTTTTCAAAAACTATCTCAAAACACCCCTTTCATAAACTTTCACAAAATATTATTTCACAAACTATTCCATGAGGTTCCCTCTTGTAAATTTTCTCAAAAATTTAGTTTTACATCTTCTCAGAATCTCCGCTCACATCACATCTCATATCCACATTCACATCACTCTCCCCAGCTCTGGCTCGTTCTCATCATTATCCTCAATTTCATTCCCCAGTTCTCAACTCTTTCTTTCTTTTCCAACACATACCTTATTTCCAATCATTAGATCTTTCTCATTGTGTCTTTACTTTCAATTTCATTACTTTCTCAACTTATTCCTTTCGTCTTCATTTCTCATTCAGGACGTGTCTATCAGCATATTACTCATTTAATTTAACAACAATAAATATCATCAGGCGTAATGAAATAAAAGCATAAAAGCATGCTATCAATCACACACTCATCACACAACAACATTGTGGCCTTCGTCACCTTCGTATAAGTGGCCACACAATCAAACAATTGCCACTTATACTACTGACTCTAACCACTTAGTTCCGATCTTTGAGATGATACGGAACGTCCTAATATATCACCTAGCTACCAAGGTGTCTTAGGAAAGCTTCTCTCTCACCTGAGGTCTAGCAATGTAATGCGTACCGTCTCCTCGAATCCGTTCTGTTGCCGGCTGCCCCAATCCTTCGTCTTTAAGATTCCTCGTACTAAATAAGATACGCTTACGTTATTAATTGTATTAAGAAAATCTTTTCTTAAATTGATACTTGTCTTTCCTTGGTTGGGAAAACTTTGAAAATATAACCATTTTCGATCCGGCTTTTTCTTAAATCAATTATCGCTTGAAAATTTTGCTTTAGATCATATTAAAACATTTTTAATTATAAAAAGCAAGTCCAAGTAATTCTGGACAGTAACACAGTTTTACAAAATCACTTTAATAAAACTCCGAAAATATTGTAAAAACACTTTTTACTTTGAAATAACTTTTTAACTTAAAATTTAACACTTTAAACCCCATGTTTTATCATAAAACAACTTTGGACCGCCATGAACACAACATGACATTCAAACAAATCACACCACATACAACAGCCAATAACACTTAGGCATGCAGGGATTCATAAATCAAATTTCAAGTTTCAAACCAACATATTTACATTTATTTTCTTTACCTTAAACATTTTATATCCTTATCTAGAATCATCATGCACATTTTATTTCATGCAATTAAACTCCCTGAATTTATTTACTCTATATGGCCGAATACAATTAAGGAAAACAAGTTAAGAATTACAAAACTGAACACACAAATCAACTTGATTTATTTCAAGTACTTAAATTCTACATTCTTTTTTTTTTCCAGGAAACCAAATTATTTACTCTTCCTTTTATATTCACAACCGTGAGTTCCACTTGAAGAAATTATTAAACTTTAATTTACTTTCTTAACTCAAATCAATTCATAAAGCAAGCATTACACTAAAAATCTTATTTTCATACCGAAACCGAATGGAAACAAATAGTTACAACACAACCTCAAACAAATTCATTTAACATGATTTTTCAAGACATACTCATTACTCCAAGTCAATTCATGAGAAAAAGAACCCTAGTCTACTTATCAAACATAGGCCGAATCTTACTTATGACAAAACAAGGTCTTTGAGTTCATTTTACTACATGCAAAAACACAAAATTCTTAAATCAAAAGAAATTAATCATGCATGTGTCCTTTTTTTCATGAAAACAAAACGTGATCTCTTGGTTTAATGCTTAGGCCGAATGCTCACTATTACAAATCAAGATTAAACTTCAAATCCTTAACATGCAAGAATACAAAACATAAATCAAGTGAAAAAAAATCATTTTCCAAGACTTGTTTCCTTGGTTTCTTTATAAAACCGTGAGCTTCACAAGAATTCTAGCAAACAAAAATCTAAATTCTTAACACAATGAAATCAAGAATTATGCCAAAGTCTTTATCCTCTAAGAAAACACATGCATGCACTTAAGAATCTCTAGGTGGAATAATTTTCAACATGCATGTAAGTAAAATGATGATCTAGCATGGTTTCCTATTCTCCCTAGACTTGACCGAATGATGACATGCAAGGAGGCAAAGTCTTACAATTTTATTTTCACATGCAATTACCTAAATTCCTAGATCATGTTATACAAGACTTAAAAGCATCATTTTATTTTTTAAACTATCAACCGAATCATCATCATCACACACCCACACAATCTTAATTCAAACTCCCTTTTATACTAAAAATTATTTTTAAGGCTTGTTAGGTTTAATCTCTTTTGAAAACCATGACATACATACAAGAAATCAAGGCTTTACACTCAAAATAGACATACAAAATTCAAGCTTCATGTTTTCTCAAAGACCAACCATAGATCAAGACATGCAAAAGAAGATCAAAGCAAAAACATAGGCTTAAAATCAAATTTTCAAACAAACCGTGAAAAATAAGTTAGAAACTAATTTTTCTAAACATAGAATAGCATGAAATCACTTAGATCAAATCAAAAGCATCTAGACCTACTCCTTCTACTCATGGCCGAATCATTTAATTCTTGATTTGGTGATCTATAAGTTCATTTATTCATAAAAATCCAAGATCAAAACATAAAGAGAACATGCAAAGAATAATAAGAGTTATAAGGCCACAAAATCAACATGCATGAGAAAATCAAAGCAATCTATGAACTTTAAACACAACTTCAAACAAAACCGTGATGAAGAAAATTACAAGTAAGAGATCAAAACTTTTTCACATCAACATTCAAGATCAAAGCATAAAAATAACATGCAAAACACTTAGACCTCAAGATCACTTAAAAATAAATACATGCATCACAAGAATTAAATCAAAGTCCAAAATAAAGTCCTTTACAATACAAAATGGTTCAATTAAAACTCTCTCTACCTTAATTCCTAACTCAAATCTTCAAATCTCCTCTTCTCCTCTTCTTGGAGTTTGCTTCGGTTTCTCTCCTCTTTTAGACTTGATGGGTAATTTCTCCTTGATCCTTGAAGAAGAAGATAGTTGAGAAAGGAATTAGGGGAGTTTGGGTTAAGAACTTTGGGGGTTTTCACTCTTCTTTCCTCTTCTTTCCTCTTCTCTCCTCACGGCCTCACTCTTTTCTCTCTATGTCTCAAGAGCTTGATGGTGCTCTTGGACTAAATGTGTTTATGTTTGTGATGAAGTGAAGGAAATGAGATATGAACCAAATCTAACACATACGGCTTTAAGGGTAAGGCAAGGGGTGAATAATTTCCTTTTTTTAGCCTTGGTTCAATGTGTGGAGTTAAGGACAATTCGGTCCAACTCAATTGTTGCATGGGAGGGGTCATTTCGTGGGGGAGACAAGGGTGAAGAAAAGTCTTCCTAGGTATCATGAGTCATCTCTCCTAATCTCTTCCTATTTTCTATTTAATTTTCTAATTTCTTAATACTTAAGGAAATTGCTCCTACTTGGTCCTTCTAGTCTTAGGCTTGGCCGAACCACATGCTCATGCCTACACATATACTCATGCAATTTATTTTCATTTTATTATGACAATACATAGCATGAACTCATGGGATAAGGCACACATTTAACATATACATAAGCATACACAAAATCGACATTTTTAAGGCATCATGTTCACATGACACATTTACACGTTATCCACATGCATACATGCACATATAATCATGTTCTTCCACTCATTAAATTTTCTCATGATCTTAAGCATATTCACACATAGTCATGCCATACATATACACATACATATGCATATCATATCAACACATATATTCATGCATTTATCACCATATTCTTTCACTAATTTAATTCCATATAACTTCAAACACACATATATATATATATACACATAGCAATACCACATACACGTTCATAACATCACTCATGTATAAAAATCCTTAATTCTTTTAAAGTATAAAAATTGTAAACACATGACAATTCCCAAAACTCAATTTCTAAAAACCATTCCTTTAAAATCGCTCATCACTTTGAAATCATAAAATAGGAAATTTATTCAAGAAAATTTTCTTTCAAAACACCTTTTCAAAAATATAATCCTTCTTTAGTATTTTAATTAAATACGGGGAATTTGCGGGGTGTTACATGCTGGATTGTAAGTGTTGGAGTACATGTTATTTCTATTTCCTCCACCCACATACTTTGCTTGTTCTTCAATAGTCGCCGCTTTTCCCATCTCATTGGCACAGTCTCCATTCCGATGGCTCCCATTACAAAAGTCACAAACCAATGTGCTACCCACTGCTGCCAACTGATTCTGCCCCATCTGCTTCACTAATGCTGTAATCTGATCATGCATCTCCTTATTCTGCTGAATGAGAGTCTGCATCTGGGTAGTGCTCAGTTCTAGATTCTTCAAGATAGTCTTGTCAGCAAGGGCTTGACTGCTGTTGTAGGCCATAGTCTCAATTATTTCTTTTGCCTCTTCCACAGTCTTCTTAATCAAGGACCCTCCAGCTGCTGCATCAATCATAAATTTGTTTGTGCTCCTCAGCCCATCATAGAATAGTCAGATCTGCATCCAATCTGGTATAGCATGTGTCAGGCACTTCTTCAACAGCTGGTTATATCTCTCCCATGCATCATGCAACAACTCCCCTTCTGCTTGAACGAAAGAGTTAACATCTTGGCGGAGCTTGGCTTGCTTTCCAGCTGGGAGAAACTGAGCCATGAATTTTTTAACCAGAATATCCCAACTGGAAAGGCTTCCAGGAGGCTGATTCCTCATCCAAGTAAAGGCCTTGTCCCTCAAAGATAGAGGAAACATACGCATACGAATCGCCTCATCTGATGCACCTTCTATCTTGAAAAAGTCCAGCATCTGAAGGAAATTGGCTATATGCTCAGTAGGATCCTGATTAGGTGCACCTGAGAATTGATCCTGTTTGATGAGATGAATATATTGAGGATCAATCTCAAATGCAGCTGCTGAAATTGCTGGCCGGACTACACTGGATGTGCAGACATCTGGATCCACTATGGTATAATCAGCCAAAGTCTTCCTTGTGGGTTGGGGTGTCGCTCCAGAACCACCAGAACCATGTGATTCAGCCATCTGTCTTGCTTGCTTTGCTTGCTTTTTCAACCGTTTCACACTAAGCTCCAATTCAGGATCAAGTTGCACAAGGCCTCGATTACCTACAGAGCGCAAACGCATAAAAACGGTTAAGCAGCACCTGTTAAATTAAACTAATTAAAAACAGAAAAATAAAAAGAAAAATAGAATTTACTAATAACTACACTAAGTACCAAAAATAAACTAAAGAAAACTACTCCCCGGCAACGGCGCCAAAAACTTGTTGATTTTCCAGCAAGTGTACTGGGTCAACGAGTAATATAGTCTATGGAAGACCGAATATCGACCCACAGGGAGTTGTGTTTTTAGTATACTTTCACCTTAATGTAATTAGAAATAAATCCTATAACTAAAAAAAATTGTTTAAATTAAAATTCAGATTTGAAACTATTAATTAACTATACTAATTAATTGCTGAAATTAAATAAAAACTTGAGAACTATGGGAGAAAGTGGTTAGGAACGTTGGTTGCATTGTAGGTTTCACTTATTCAACTATAATTTAGATTTTCCTTTAATTCATGGACAATTCCTCTTTAATAGCAATAATTAGATCTCTCTAACATTCTCCTTTACTCTCTAAATTTGTAATCCTTGATCTCTCAACAAATTACAGCATTGGAAAATAACATATTTAGCAAATAAGATATTTAGCACAAGGGAATTACCAAATCATATAATCATTCAATTATATCTCTATTTTTGAGTGATTATACCGTTAATTACAAGGCCTTTTCAAAATCCCTAACTTTCATTAAGAATTAAGAAGATCCAAAACATAAAGTGATCAGTTTTACGTATTCAATACAAAACACAATTAACGAATGAATTAAAAACGGAAAATACTAAACTATAAATTGAAATAAGCTACGCCATACAAATTCACCGTGTTCCTAACACGAGGGTTTTAGTTATACATAGAAATAAGAAGAATGAAAGACATATTACGGAAAATCATAGACAAATTACCCCAAATTCTTCAATCCTCCACTTGCTCCAAAGTGTTGTAATCTCCCTCTTCAATTCTAATTTTTTGTTTTCTCCTCTGGTTGGCTGCCTAACCTAATTCTCAATCACTCATTTATATTTACAACATAACACTAAGTAGAATCCCCATCAATTTCTGAAGTTTTGGCCCAATTGGGCCTGTTCTGGTGGACGCGCGCCCCAAGCGCACGCGGCCTAACGCCCCAGGCGCGCGTATCTGCTGTTCCTTCTTTTCTTCAGTAGGCGCGCCCCAGGCGCACCCGTCCCCGCGCCCCAAGCGCGCGGGTTATGTTTCGGCTCCGTTTTGCTCTGTTCTTTTTCCTACTTCAAGGTCTTTACGTGCTCTTTCCAATTCCATAATTATTTTTTTGCATTTGAGCTCCAAAAATACCTGAAACAATGAACAAACGGATCAAAAAGTTCAAGGGAAACTACAACTACTAAAATTCCTAAAAACTAATAAAAAGATCCTAAGTTTACTATGAAAACAAGCCAAATCAAAGTAAAAGAGGGTAAAATGAAGTCCAAAAGATATATATATCAGACCCAAATCAATTATGATGTGAATAAGTATTGCTAGACATAAATATGAGGCTGATTAATTGTGATATATGTAGGAATGTGGATATTTGTTACTTGATATAAATGATTAATTGAATTGTTATGTATTATGAAAGTTAAGCTTGTTTTGATATGTTGATTGAATGAAACATAAGGCCATGTGGAAAAGAATAATTTTTAATGATTTAAAAGGGACTGGATGGTTGAACTGATCTGGGACATTCGCACACTAGGTGCCCCTGCTAGGTGTATCAAATGCCCCATTAGGGCGAAATGCCCCATCAGGCCAAATGCCCCATTAGGTCCAAACACCCCGTCAGGCGTCGATGTACCCAATTGATCAATTCAACGATAATTAAGAGAATGGAAAATGTGAAAAAGAATAAAGTATATGAGAATGACAATGTTATGGGATGTGGTAAGCAATGGTAATGATTGCAAGTATTGTCCTAACGGGTGAAGCCTAATGGGTGACCAAAAGTCCTGATGGGTGTAAAATCCCTAATGGGTGTACAAATGCCCTAGCAGGAGCAACCAATTCCTAGTGGTACAAATATATGGAAATGAGTAAATAAATGATGAAAAGATTATTGGATGATTGACTTATAATGGGGTAAAAAGAAAGAAAATGAAATATTGAATTTGGATGAGTATGTCATGGAATGCTCGAATGAAGTGGTATGTGCTAAATGTCTAAGTGTGTATGACTTGGTGGGTTCTTATGTCTAATTAGAAACTGCTTCCTACTTCATGTGTAATGCTCACCCTCTTACTATTTTTACAGGTACTGAGATTGAGCTTGCACAACCCCCGGCCAAGCAGGTGCACTCTCCCTCACAGGGAGAGTAGTTTATGGGAGGTTAGGGATTTTTGGTGTAGTATTGGATTATATTAGGGAATTGTATATGTTGTTTGTGTTTTGTATATGCATTGTAAAGTATCACTCTTTTTGGGTTATCCAGGACCTCTTCCTATGGGTAGGAAGTATATTATTTTGGGAAAACTTTCATAGTTCCACAACTTGTTCATTTGCTGCCATCTCTGATGTAATTATGTTATGATGTAGATGGATCTCATACTATTGTTATTTTGGCCCTGTTGGCTCTAGATGAAATGAATATATATGATTTGCACAGGTTGCAGGAAAACTAAAATTTTGGATTATTCAATAAACAAAGGAAACTCTGTCCGATTTGATAGAGATTTTAGAAATAAAATAGTTTTAAAAAGGAATTTTTAAGTCAATATTTTACATTATGGGGTAATTATGGGTAAATATTATAATGGGTGTTACAGAAGACGCGTACTAGGTGCGTGCATTGATCGCGTAAGACGCATACTGGGTGTGCCCAGCTGTAAGACGAGCACTGGCTGCTCGCAGTTATGACTCACACAAGGTTCCGAGCAACGGAATCGGTTAGGACGTGTTCCTGGTCATAGAAGACGCGTATTGGGTGCGTGCATTGATCGCGTAAGACGCATACTGGGTGTGCGCAGCTGTAAGACGAGTACTGGGTGCTCGCAGTTATGGACACTCCTTAACTCCATAGAAGAAATCAGTTGGACGTACTCCTGGTCATAGAATACACGTACTGGGTGCATGCTTTGATCGCGTAAGACGCCTAGATGCGCAGCTGTAAGACGGATACTGGGTGCTCGCAGTTATGGACACGCCAGAATCCGAGCATTATGGTGTAAGACGTGCACTGGGTGTACGCAGTCGAGAAGAATAAAAAGATGTAAGACTTGTAAAGGATGAATGATAAGAGGAAGAGACCGAGCAAAGAGAAACAGAGACCGAGTAAAAAGAGAATAAGACTTGAGAAAAGAATTCAAGGGTAATTGATCGGAAATGTGGGAATAAAATGATAGGTAAAATATACAGTGGGAAACAAGTATGATCCGAGCGTAATAAGGTTGTTTGTGTATGATGCATTGTTTGACTGAATATGTGTTAATATGCTAAATTGTTTACTTGTGTTTGGTTTGGTAGGTCGGTATGTCATATTAGAAACTGCTTACTTAAGTTCTGTGTAATGCTCACCTCCTTACCATTTTTCAGGTACCGAGCCCGAGCAAATGCAGTCCCCGACCGAGTAGGTTCACTCTCCCTCACAGGGAGAGTAGGTCTATAGAGTCATATAGTAACTCAAGTCCTCAGCCCTTTGGCCTAGCAAAAACACTGATGTTTTAGTCTTTTGTTTTATGTAACCGAAAGTTTGTAATTATGTTGTTTTGCAATTCGGTGCTTTTGTATAAACCCCTTTCGTTGATACTTCGGTCTACATTATTATATGAATTAAATTAATATGTCTTACTTAAAAGAAGTTTTTAGGTCCTAAAATCGGAAAAGGGTAAAATTAATTAGGGTGTTACAGAAATTACCTTATATGTAGCTTGAATGGCCATTTAATTTGTGATGGGACCATGACCATGCGAGGAATCAAAACTTTTTCACCAGATTTTGTCCCTGTCATTATCTCTAGGTGTTCAATATAGTCATCATCAATCTAATCCAATTATATAGCCTTGTGATTGTGATTGGTTAATGTTTTTTAGTAACATAATAAGCACTCAAACTTTCACTTTTAACTCATGATATGGTAATCGCACCAACAATCAGACCCGCGCGCCTGGGCGGTAGGTATGGCGCGCCTGGGCGTGGTCCATTTCAAGTGGAACAACTTGTATTCAAAACGATATATCTCCATCGTTAATCGTTGGATCTTGCTCAAATTTGGAGACAAGCTTCCTAATACTCTTATCTTCACATCTAACGGTGGAATTTTTGCCTTAAGTTGTAGATATTTTATTTCTAATTTCCTAATACAGGGTGTTTCTAACACCGAAAACATTGTTTCGAAGACTCGTTTGTTCGTCTTTAAATTTTTTACCGTTGCCAATGCTTCTTAACCCTTTTATGATACTCAAAGGAAACCTAATCTATCACCTTAATTGCTCTTATGCATTTTTTCTAACCTCTTCTTATGCTTTTATAAATAAATTTCGCTTATAATTCAAATCAGGATGTTACACTTTTCTCCTATACAAAGGTATGAGAGAAGTTACTTTTATGATTAGGATAGTTAGTGAATAGCTCAAAGTTATAGTAAGATTTTCATGAGCTTAAAGGAAACATGTATGTGAAAATTCATGGGATTATTTGACTTGGAGGTCAATACAATCTATGAGGATACTTTGAGCATACTATATTCATAATATAAATTTTATTTTCAACTTCCAATTGATATAATTGTTTGTTATTTAAAATATGACTAAATAAGTGGTTGATATGTGATTATATGTGATTGTGCCTATGAGAGATATTAGGGGATTATATGTGGTATTGTGACTATGTGAGATATATCTATAAAAAAAACGCATTTTGGAGCCACCAGGATTGTTGTTGAAGTTTGTAACATCCTAGTTTTATTAACCTAAGAATTTTATTTAAGAATATTTTGTTTATACGAAAATGAAGTGTGAAAAATGATTTGCAACTATTTACTTAGTATATACATATATGTATATAGTTATGTTGAGCTAAAATATATATATGCATAAGTGTTTGTAAACATTTTCCTAGTGATGTATGTGTATATATACATACATATATATATATATATATACTTTCCTACGTACGTGTTAGTATTTGTAATTATATTCTTGTGTATATATGAATGTATGTATTGGTATTTGCATGTGTGTGTGTGTATATATACATATAGTTAGCTTGAGTTAGGATATATATGAGTTGGTGTGCATTTCCTATGTGTAGGTAATTTAGTAATTATAATCATATTCTTGTGTATGTGGGTATGTGTATATATATATATATATATATATAATCGTAGTATAAGGTTTGGTTAAGAATAGGTTGGGAGATATAATTGGAGTCGGTGTTAAGGCTTAAGGTATATGTGGAATAGACTTTAAGTGTTTTGGACTTGGGGTTATGCTTCGAGTGTGTGATTATTCTTAGATTTTTAAGGCTAGAGTGATACCTTAAGTCGTTAGGGTTAGATCAAGTGTTAGAAAGGGGGTTAAGCCTAGAATTCGGTTTTAGTTTTGATTTTTCGTGTTTGAGGTTTATGTGTTTATTATTATGAATTGATGATTTTAATGCTTGATATGTGATTTAATCTTTTGGGTGTTTAGTTTAGTGTTAGGAAGGGTTAGGAACCTTGGAATCGGGTCGAAAAGGGCAAAAATCGGCGTTCCGGGGCTTCTGGTGCACCCAGGCACAAGCCGGTGCGCCCAGGCGCACCAGGGTGCATCAAACGCACCAGATCAGTCAGTTTTGTGCCCATGCACGACCCAACTCGCGCTCAGGTGCGCTCGGAGAGTCGAAACGCGCATCAGATGCGCGATGCCGCGCTCAAGCGCGCATCAACCGTGCCCAAGCGCCAACGCGCAGAAAACACACACCAGCCAGCATAAAAGCACGCACCAGCTCCCTCCCTTCCCTCATTTTCTGCCCCATTCTCTTCTCCCTTCACCTCAAACCTCCACCAACACCCATTAAACCCCCAAATCCTTCCCTCCAACCTTCTCCAATGGCAAATCTCTTCCTCCTCCATATTTCCTTCTCCTTTTCCCTCTCCCATGGTGTTTTCCTTTCTCTCTCACCTCCATGACTTATTCTCTCTCTTTCACCTAATCTCCATCAACAACCCACAAATACCCACAAAACCACCTTAAATCCTTCACCCATGAGAATTTATCTCCTCCCCCATGTGTTATTCTTCATCTCCTTCCTTTAATTTATCCCTCTCCCTCTTATGAGCCCTTTCTCTCTCATCTAGGGTTTTTCTCCTCCAATCATGGAATCAATTGGGAATCGGTTTAGATAGTTGGAAATCCAGTAGATCAGAGGTAGATTCTGGGTCTTTGGAGCATCAATTGAGTCTCTATTCTCTCCAAGGTAAGGGGAGTCTCTTTTCCACACTTTGAGTTAGGGATAGTTAGGGTTTATAATAGGATTTGAGTCTAATAATTAATTTGGGTTGTGGGTGACAGATTATGATGTGATTAGAAGTGATTAAGGGTGATTATTGTATATTTGGTTAATTTTGCTAAATTATTGGAACTGTTTATGTTTAATCTTCTGAATGTTATTAAGTAGGAAGTGAAGAACCCTAGGGAGCGGATTTATTTTAAGCACTATGAGACATACCTGAGTATGTCGACTGATTTGTTGATTATTAAGCGCTATGGCCATATGATGGGAATTTATTATGTGCACTAGATGCTATAAGGGTGTTATTTTGATTTATTGCTGAATAGTAGGTGGTGTAAATGGCTATATAAAATGGAAATGTATGTAATGAAAATAGTAAGGGAAGTAAAAAGTAATTAGGATGGGTAATTTGAAAAGGATTGAATGTTATGATAAGATTGGTTATTTAAGGGTGTTTATGTTTATTGAAAATGTGTTGAGCTGATTTTGAGTGCTAAAGGGATATTTGTTGTGGAATAATTATATGAATGGCAAATGGATAGATTAGATTATGTGATAATAAGGGAAAGTGGTTATAAGTGCTAATTGTGGAATGTGACCCTAAATGTGATTATTTGGAAATATTTATGATGATGGATGATAAAATGTTTATTTACGAGTATTGGTTGTTATATGGAAAAAGGGGTGATATATATATATACACACACATGCATGATGCTGAGATTTGGATTGTGAAATATAAATGAATGGACTGGATTGTTGATTAATTGAAAATGGAAAAGGTAACTCAAGTGGAAATTGATCAGTGGGGCCCGGAACACTAGGTACCCGGCTAGGTGTTCCAATTACCTGTTAGGGCCAATTACCTGTCGGGCCAATTACCCATCAGGCCAAACTGCCCTGTATTCACCGGGTGACCCACAGGATCAGTTTTCCACACCAATAATTGGAATATATCATTAATGGAATGGTAAAAAGTACATAGTCCTACAGGTTATGGTCTGGATGGGTGTAAAGTCCTGGGCAGGTGTTCCAAGTCCCTAGACAGGTGTTCCAATTACCTAGCGGGTACTCCAAATCCTAGTGGTGTACAATAAAAAGGAAAAAGGGAAGTTTATGTAGATCTCTATTTTGAGGTTACATAAATGATATGGTGTGTATGCAGATCACTGGCTTGTGGTTGCATACACTGTGTGTAAATCTCTGTTTTGGGGTTACACACAATGGAAAGGTGTAGATCTCTGATTTGAGGTTACACCCAATGGAAAGTGTAGATCTCTGACTTGAGATTACACATAATGGAAAAAGGAATAAAAGGGGAAATGAATAAGGAAAATGGAAATGAAAATGGTAAAGGAAAAGGGAAATAAAAATGGAAAAGGTAATGGATAATGGAAATAGATATGGATATTTTATGTATAATGGAAATAGGAATGTGGTGAATTGGTTGATCCCTGAATTGACTTGATTGTTATTATTAAGTTTATATTAAGAACTGTATACTATCTCTTGATTCACTGTGTTGTGAAAAGGTCTCACCCTTAGTGGCTAACATTTTAGGTGAATGTTAAGGAGCTTGTGATCAGAGTGTCGCAACGGAAGAATGGAAAGAAGGAAACTCTATTTTTGTGCTACTTATATTGTAAATGGATGCCCAAAATTATTTGTAAACTTCAATTATGAAAATGAATTTTTAAGTACATTATTTTAACTATAGACTTTTACTTACTATTTTATAATTAAGAATCAGGGTGTTACATTTATGGTATCAGAGCAGTTCCTTCCTTTCGACCTGAGGGAAAGTTGTCTCGATCTCGCTGCGAACACTCTCATTTCAAGCTTCTTCTCTAAAGGTGAGACTCATATAAGTGGAAATTTTATTGTTAAGCGATAATTTTGTAGGTTTATGCTTGCAAATGGGAAATACCAACAAAAGTCAAACTAAGAAATTTTTTATGAAAAGAAAAAGAGAATTGAATTCTTTGGAACTTAAGCGGATCCCTTAGGGATTCAAAGAATCCCATATTGTAAGTGTTTACCCAATTGCAAATAGGAAACCCAGGTGGTACAAAATGATTTGTTGAGAATGAAAATTATAATGTATTTGGCTAATCGGAAGTCAAAGTTTTATACAAAGGAAATCCTACTGATGCTAAGGCATTCAAAACGAAGTGTAGGAACTTAAACTGGATGGCAAGGGCTACTACCACTGATGGAATGTAGTGTCGGGACTAGCCAATCCGACGTTGCATTTGTCGGGAGGTGAAGTCGTCGAAATCTAGGAGTTTGTGCACTATCGTGAATTAATGAATGATTTCCTATGTATGAAACCTCAGTGCTAGTTGTTTTGTTTCTTTTTGCTCTGTTATGTTTAATTGTGTAGGCTTGGTTAGGTGTTCGATGATTGGTTGGTGTCAAAGTAATTGGACGAAGATTTGAAATGGAACCGCATGGATTAAATGAGTTATGACCTCGATACTAATCTAATCGAGTGATTAAATTCGCGTCGGTTAGACTAGTATCTAAGAGAACGAAAAATGATGTTTAAATTAAATTAATGGTCGGTTCCATGGCTAATCTTGATTCAAGCAACAGTGACACCAAATGTGAAATAAGAATCGAGTACTAATCGATCGGATTTAAACCGCTGAACTATACCAATTTGATTTACGATTATAAAAGAAACTTTTTTCCTAAATTGGGAAGCGGTTCGAACCCAATCGAAAGGTCCTCAAAATATATGCCGGATAGTTTAGTGTTAAAGTAAGGGGACAGAAATTTGAAGCGGAGCCAAAAGAATTTAAATAATTTATTATCTCGGTACTAATCTAACCGAGTGATTTAATTTGCATCGGTTAGACTAGAATCCACGAAACTCAACAAGAACATTTATATTGAACTGGTAGTTGGATCCACTACTAATTTGATTCCGGTAACTTTAATACTAAATGAAAGATATGTATGGAGTTCCTATCGATTGAACTTGAACCCCAGGTCATAACAATAAAATTTATTAATGGAAAAAGGTTTACTTGATCAAGAAGGGGGTTTAAATTCTATCGGGAGGTTGGTATAAGTGTATATTTATGTATATAGGTTGATTGTGTCATTTTAATGGTGGTGTTGCATGGTTGTTGTTATGTGTGGTTGATTGTTTTATCAAATTATTTAACGCTTTTTTAAAATAACTCCAAACCATTTTCAAAACTATTTATGTCTTAAATTTTAATTTCACTCTTTTTCTAAAAAGCTTTCCGATATAAGTGGAAACCCCATTTTAAGATTTAAGATAATTAATATATATATATATATATATGAGTGAATGTCTATATATATATACATATATAGTTATATTTTTATTTTTGGATGGGGTTAAATTTTCAAAATGATTCCAAACAATATTTAGATTTAAAAGCTTTTCGATTTTCATCACCATTTCGAAGGGTTGCAAACAATTTTAAGTTGAACAATGATTAAAGGCTTGTTTTTGAGAATTTTTATTCGAAACAAAATTTAATATGTTTATATATATATATATATATATATATACACGTATGAAATGTTTTCCTTGAATCATTTTAAGAAGGTTTTCAAAACTAAATTTTGAAAATATGAACGATAGTTTATATATATGTATTAATGGCATGTTTATGTCGTATGCATGCGTATTTATGTATGTATATGTAAAGTTTGTTTTTCCTGATTCTGTTTTTAAGAGGATTTCTCAGAACTCTGCAATATTGGCTTTCCCCATGATATCCACAGGAGAACCATAGCACCAACGAAAACCGACCAATTTAGTAAACTTCGAAACCAAAGGATTATCAATACCTTTTGTCTGGAAACCGATTAAAGTAAAGTGTTCCAGGACTATGTCACATAAGGATTAGAGTTGTGTTTTACTATCCCGAGAGTATGCTAGGTTAGCATGGACCAGTGAGTACCTTAAGGGAGATAGTAAACCAAAACCTAAGTCCTAAGTCGAATAAAAGACTAACCTATAAGTAACACCTCCTAATACTCTCCAATTTTCCAAGATTTGAGAGAGGCCAAAATAGCTAGTAGATTCCCCAACCTGTGAGGCCAAGGTGAATTGTAAGTAAGAGTGTCAACACCTACTAAGATCAGAGGATCCAACCCAAGAATATGGAGTTGTAAACCTTTCCCTTTAGCTGGTGGATCATTAAGGATCGGGAACAACTCCCATTGTAGTAGATCACCATGACTTGGTGACGTCTTAAGGTTAGAAACCTCACCCATAGCGGAGGAGTACCAGGGAACTTCTGACTGATTTTTATGTAAGTTCTGGGAAGAGGAACTACTAGTTAAGACAATACCTGTTGAGGAACCACCACACCTCGAACTAAATCCAACCACATTAGAAATTCCCAAAAACTTAAGAAGGTACAGTACCTATTAGAGTGACCCCAACAAGACAAAGACCTGCTAGATAGGACCAACCTAGGGTATTAAACGATACCTTTCCTCGAATTCCCCGTTATCCTAATTGTCAGAAGGACCGGTGAGGACTTAGATGCCCTATAGTCAGTGATGTGCTTCACAGACCCATAGAGTATCTTTCTTTCCAATAGAGGAGAACCTTGGGTTTGAAATTTAAAAGGGTTAGCAAAAGCCTAAGTGGGGAGCACACCGGGGATAGAATCTAAGATTGGTAGAGAATTCTAAGAAAACCAAAATTTTTAATTTTTAATTATTAAGATTACTATTATGGAAACCTAAACCAGTTTTGAAAACTTCAAGTATTTTGCTGATTTTAAAAGGTTTTCGTTAAAACAAATTTTGACGAACCCACTTTATTCTTGTTTTCTTTTCAAATAGTGAATTTCGGGGACGAAATTCCTATAAGTGGGAGAGAATTGTAACATCCTAGTTTTATTCACCTAAGAATTTTATTTAAGAATATTTTGTTTATACGAAAATGAAGTGTGAAAAATGATTTTCAACTATTTTCTTAGTATAAACATATATGTATATAGTTATGTTGAGCTAAAATATATATATATATATATGTATAAGTGTTTGTAAACATTTTCCTAGTGTATGTATATATATATACTTTCCTATGTAGGTGTTAGTATTTGTAATTATATTCTTGTGTATATATGAATGTATGTATTGGTATTTGCATGTGTGTGTGTCTATATATATATATATATATATATATATATATATATATATATATATAGACAGACATATAGTTAGGTTGAGTTAGGATATATATGAGTTGGTGTGCATTTCCTAAGTGTAGGTAATTATAATCATATTCTTGTGTATATGTGTGTGTGTGTGTTTATATATATATATATATATATATATATATATATATATATATAATCATAGTATAAGGTTTGGTTAAGAATAAATTGGGAGATATAATTGGAGTCGGTGTTTAGGCTTAAGGTATACGTGGAATAGACTTCAAGTGTTTTGGATTTCATCCCAAATCCTTGCCTGGAGTTCATCGGTGAATACTTTGCTCTCAACAAAAGTAATGGGTCACCCAAAAAAAGACCGGTTGCAATCCATTTTCGTAGAATCTAACATCTTTGTTATTTTAAATGACTCACCATCTTGTTTTTCTTTTCAAACAAATTTTCCCCTTTCGTGATCTGCATCTCCACGAATTGAGAATCACCATCTGGTGCTTTATGGACATAGGGACTTTTCTTTTCGAAATTTCACCAAACAATCGGTGGTTGTATTGATACATATGTATTTTATGGTGAAAATTATAATGAATTTTACCATTAATAAAAAAACATGAATTAAAAAAAAATTAGATAAAACATAAAATATTGATTAGAAGCCATCTGAAAAGCAAAAAATTTTGATTTTAAGTTTCTTCATGTTCTATACATGGGAGAAATTGGAAGCAACCATTGCAGTAATCCATGCCATGAGAACAACACTGTGGAAGAGAAAGAGAAAGAGATGTACTGGGTTGGGTCACGTAATTTTTTTCATAAATGAATATCAGACGTCAGATTAAAAATTAATTAATAGATATGCCTTTACCTTGAGTTTTGTGTGTTTTCAAAGCATGAATACATTCAAATTATTTTGCCGATAGTAATTTAAGTTGTTAAAGTGTGTTTGAGAAGACACAAAATAAGATTATAAGCCAATCAACAAACTTCCCACAAAGTTGATATATATATATATATATATATATATATATATATATATATATATATAATATATATAAAAGGATTAAGAAAGGATCAAGTTATTCCAAGAGTAACGATAAATTTATATTCCTAATCTCACCCATGCATCTAATTTTAATCCAATTGCTCACAATCATTCATTAAACCTCCTCACGTGCCACTGCTTCTCTTCCTGTTAATCCTTGTTTCTTGCTTGTTTGCGGCCGACTTTATTTGATACCCACAAAATTTCCATTAAGTTGCTTTCTTATATTCGTAAGATAAAATCACTTGCAAGGGAATTCTATTTCTTCTTTTGAAAGCTATGATGGTGCATGGCAATGGACAATGAAATTATCTATTTTTCCTTCTTCGTGAAAAGAATCAACTAGCAGCGGTGAGCCTTAATATTTTTTTTTTTATTTTGAGAATTCTTTTTGTTAAATTTAATTCAAATAATTTACGGTTTGTAAATTTTAAAATTTGAGGGATTGTTGCCGAAACCTTTTTTTTTTACTCTATCCTATGTAAGAATCTATCTAATAAGATGACGAATGCTATTTCTGAAAATTATGCAACTCAAGAACTTGAAGTCAATGATATCATGTCCATGGACACAACAACTTTTGTTAGAAAGAGTACACTGGATGCTTCAAATGATGATGAGAACTCAAATATCCAACCTTGATTTCATGGGATATTCTCCATGCTCTTTTTTTTTATTTTGATTTCATGAGAATTGTAATAGGGTCTTTTGCCTAATTGCACTTGTTATGGTTACTTTAAGAGAAAAAATAATTCCAAATTAGCATTGATTTTTCTTTCGAGAATTTAAATTTTTTTTTTAATACTTTTTATCTACATTTAGTTGTTTAACGAGCATCCTAAGAGCACTTGTTAGCATTTGATATTTTACTATTAAGTTGTAAAATTTATGCTCGATGTCAATGAAATATAATACAAACTATCTTTTTCTAGCGTTTGGAATTATCAAATATACATATAGGAATGATCAACACATGAATATCCCAAATCAATCCAGCGTTTGGATCCTTGGGGTTAAATACGTACTCCTACAACAATTACAAATCATCATAGAATATATATGAGCATACGCAGCAAAAATTAGAGTAACTTAAATAGTTCTTGTGCAGTAGGACGTGAGACTTAATTAGTACAAACCATCAGAGAACCTATTACTCTACAGTCTACACTAACACAAAAATTTGATGACTTAAGTAGTACTAATGCAATAGGATGTGAGATTTAATCAATACAAAGCATCACAGAACCTAAGTACGAACCATCACAAAATCCATTGCTCTCCACTGACACAAATTTGATAACTTAACTAATACTTGTTCAGTAGGACGTGAGACTTTGCACCAAATTTTATATCCACGAGGTTTGGTCAATGCACAAATGTTGGGGCTTTATATCGAACAGTTAATGTGCAACCATGGGAAACATCTCAAACAGCCACAACTCCACCAACTGTCCCCGAATCTCTGGCGGTACAAGACAGAGCCACCCATTGCCATCTCTCTCGGTGATACCTCAACCCTAAATCACGGTCCATCCAATTTGTGAACCCAGGTCCATCAATTTGTTGTGTCCATGGGCATGACATCATTGGTTTCAAGTTTTTGAGTTGCACAATTTTCAAAAATAGCATCTATCATCTTAGATAGATTCTTACATAGGATAGAGTAAAAATAAAATAAGGTTTCAACTTTCAACAATCCCTCAAATTTTAAAATTTACAAACTATAAATTATTTGAATTAAAATTGGCAAAAAAAAATTCTCAAAATTAAAAAATATATATTAAGGCTCACCGTTGGTAGTTGATTCTTTTCACGAAGGAAGAATAGATAATTTCATTGCCCATTGCCATGCATCATCATAGCTTTCAAAGGAAGAAATACAATTCCCTTGCAAGTGATTTTATCTGATGAATATAAGAAAGCAACTTAATGGAAATTTTGTGGGTATCAAATAAAGTCTGCAGCAAACAAGCAAGAAACAAGGATTAGTGGGAAGAGAAGCAGTGGCACGTGAGTAGGTTTAATGAATGATTGTGAGGAATTGGATTAAAATTAATTGAATGGGTGAGATTAGGAGTAAAAGTTTAAAGTTACTCTTGGAGTAACTTGATCCTTTCTCTATTTACATATTTCAATTTTTTTTCTTTTTGTGATTTTTTAGGATAAATTTTTTTGAAAATTTATTATGATTTTCAATTTCCAATGAAGACCTAAATAAGATGGATATTTCTTAGAAAAGAGAGGTATTATTATTTTTTTAAAATTGCGTACTCTTTTCTATTTCTTTCCGTTGCAATTTCTTATTTTGGAGAATTTGTGAAACTTCGTGAACTAAAAAGAAAATGTATTATCATGATTTTTGTTTTAATTTTTTTTTTACTTTTGATCTATTTGAAAATTTGTTTATTTATTGTTTTATGTATTTATGTAACTTTTTTGTTATTAAGTATTGCATGGTTTTTATTCCAGATCTTTATCTTGTCAAATATTGTAATGTCTAAAGCTTCTCGGAATACAAATCGGGACATAACGAATCAAAATACTAAATATTGTTAAAATTGAAAAGAAAGAAGTACTATTTGTAACGTTTTGTATCTTATATACAAGTAATAAAAATGTAAAGAGTATGTTTGAAATGTTTCCTTGTTGTTCTTATGTTTATTTAGGTGTTAGTATGCAATTAAAAAAATTGGGGTCTTTCGCATGTTAACCGATTAAACTGGTTAACCATCACAAATTTATATATATATATATATATATATGGAGGCGAAGGAGGCAAAAACGAAAAGAAAAACCCAAAGCTCTCAACCCTAAAGCACGCCCAACAACAATAGAGAGAGAAACTCGATTTTATTAGCTCCTCATAACACAAAACTGTTGGTATACAAGCGGTATAGTATGAACACGTAGGAACACCTAGAAGGGGGCGGCGGGGTTGAATAGGTGTTGGAAGAAACCTTGAATGATTTTCACGATAATCAAATTGAAAGAGATTAAAACATATTTTTTTAGGTTTTGTCACAGTATCTAACCAGTTACAAGACCTTCTAACCGGTTAGGTCCTATACAAAATTACTTGAAATTCACAAATTAATTCAAGAACTCGTTTTTTTATGAAAAATTGATTCAAACTCCGATTATAATCAATGACCCAATTGTTTGAAAAATGTTTTGCACAAACCAATTGATTCAATTAATCACTTGTTAATTCAATTTGAACGAAAATCTTGATTTTAGGGTTTTCGGTAAAATCAATCGAAATTGCAGAAATTAAAGAGTGTAGGGTAAGAGATATTGCACAAGAGATTTATATTGGTTCACTCTCATCCACTTGAGATATACATTCAGTCCCCTTTATCATAATAAAGAGATTTTTTTCACTAGAATTAGAAATCCTTTGATTACAAGCCTTTCTCCTCAAGATCCCTCACTTGATAGCCTTTTAAGAGATACCTCACCCTTGTCATGTAATCCTCTGATCTTCTACTTACACTATCTCTGTGCCTATAAAATTTGGGGTGTTACTTTTGTCTGATGAGGAGTTTATATATTCTTCCAGTGTTGATAGTTCAGATGTTCATTGATCTGACCCTGTAAGTAGGTCTTCTTCGTGATCAAGTCATGCAATTAGAACGTTATTCATATCTGTATCCGAGTGTAACGCCCCAAAAACTAGCCCAATAAAAATACGAGTTAACAAAAACTTTTTCCATAAAGAGTGTGAAAATCAAAAGTACTTTTCATAAGAGTAATATTTCCTTTACAAAATAGTCTGAGTGTAAAACATATATAATACAAAGTCCCAAAAACCCTTTTTACACCCAGAGCATTGGTCTTCATAACTCGATCCTTTAGCAAAAGGATTCGGATGACGAGACATCATCCTGGCTGTTTCTTCTAAACACTTCCACTCCTACAGGAGTGACTTCAGTCCTGTCCTTTGAAAGAACCTACCACCACAAACATGGTAGATGGGAGTAAGTTACTTGTCATATCGCCTAAGCAGATTATATGATTGGTCAAACACAATCATCACATATATCATTTCAACATAATAAATGCATGCTCAAGTGTTTTATTAAACAATGATAGATATAACCATTAATCTTTCATGCCATGCATGCACGTCTCTCAAATCATTTCTCCATAATCAATTCTTCCAGAAAGCAACCCTCTGGGATAGGCAATCGTGCGCTCGATGTTTCCACAACCTGTATAGCGGCCACACCGTTCTATACTGGAACCCCATCAACCACGATCCTAAAATGATACAAGGGGATGATCCCTGAACCATTGTCTACCAATAGTTCTAGGTCCTTGTCATTTCTACGGTGGCGGCCACACCGTTCCAACCGTCTCATGTAGCGGCCACACTGTACTACATGGTTTCCAATCCCGCATGCACCTCACTCATTTTACAATTCCCTGTACACCATGCATGAGATGCATAACACAAATGTTAATCATCACATTATACACATGGCGGCCACACCGTTCCATGCCTTCATATAGCGGACACACCGTACTATATGAAATCACACACATATGGCGACCACACCGTTCCACATGTCTTCGCATAGCGGCCACACCGTTCTATACGGAATCCTATTACACTTATCACACATATGGCGGCCACACCATTCCACATGTCTTCGTATAGCGGCCACACCGTACTATACGGAATCCCATTTAGTATAATGACTTCACGAAGGAGTTAACCTCAACATATGAGAATCAGAATGATTCCACTTATCCATCTTTAACTTATCCAAATCGGAGCAACAGCCCTAGCGCATTTGGATTGGATCCTTATAATCAACAGGCATCATCATGCCCGCATTATCCTTAACACTCCTTAAGTCATTATCCTCTTATGCTCCAAAACATTAATTATCGAGTAGATATACTCACACTTTATCAAACCCTTGCTCAATATCATATTTAGATCATGAAATATTAATCACATTCCATATCCTCAGTTTAGTCTTGATCACTTTTAATCCAATGAAGGCATTATGATTACTCCACTAATCATACCTCATTAAACAACTTATACAGATATCATACTCAAAGTATTATTCATTAATCATGACCAATCGTCATACCCAAGACATAATTCATTAGGCATATGCAATCATCATATACCACTCATAATTTATTTATCATTTTCAAGAAGGCACTATCCAACCAATTAGAAATAAACCAATGTTCCAATTAAAAAGATAATTCTTAATCAATTAGATAAATAAGGATTACCCCTTTCTAACTTGTTAACATTATGCCTAACTCCTTTAAAAACTAAAGTAATAGTTAGGTAAAGCCTTTAAGGATCATAAGAAAACTCAATTAATTATTCTCTTGTCTCAGGTACTAACCGGTTACAGAAACTACTAACCGGTTAGAGGTAGCAGTACCTGAGATCAAAATAGTCTCAAATTCATGTCTCATTCATTTTAAAGCCACAATAAGTTTTCACAAATATCATTCAGCAACTTAAGGCATTATCAAGAGTATGATCTAGTTAAATTATCATTGGACTATGACTCTAATGATTTAATTAAGTTAACGAGGGAGCAATGATTCTAATAACTTAAGTTTGATATAAACACAAAGCTTTGGAACCAAGTCTTAAGACAATGACAAAACTAATTAAATATTATTTTATATCATCCTTAATCAAAACATAGTAGACTTGTTCATTAATTCCAGGTTATTGTGTAAGGAAAACTTGATTCATTATTACTCTCAGGTTCTAACCGGTTACAGAGCCTGCTAACCGGTTAGATTATGCTGACCTGAGAGTAAATAGATCACATTTCAATTCTACTTATTTCCTTATCTCAACTTTACTTCTTAGTGATCAACATACTATAATATTCACATGATTCTAAATTGGTTTGCAATTACAATTTCATTGAAACATAATTACATACCATCAAAAATATGGGTATATATGTATATACACGTGATATATATATATATATAGGTATATATATATTATATACCAATGTTTTCCCTAGTTTATTTAAATGAAAATATTTTAAGGTAGAGTATTTGATTTAAATGATTTTTGATTTTGAAGGATTAGAGTATCCTATCTTTAAAAATTCATATCTTTTCAACCGTATGTCGAAAAATTACAAATGATATGTCAAAACGATCGTATCGAAATCTAGATTATGAAAATGCAAGGTTTTGATTTTTATTTTTGAGTTTTCAAAATTTTATCACTGCTGCAATAGAAACGAATTTTTGAGTTTTGAGAACCAATGTATGGTTTTAATGCATTTAATAATCTTTTGACTAAAAGTTTATTTTATTTTAAATCAAAATACATTTCTGAAGTGGTATAATGTATTATTTTTCAAATTAAGTGTATTTTCGTATTTTTATTATTTTTAAATTGTTGGAAAGCCTAGAAAGTGTATTTTTGAAGAAATGATCTTAGAACTTCAAAAACTCATAACTTTCAAACCGTAGGTCCAAAAATTACAAAATTTATATGAAAATGATCGTATGAAAATGTAGAATCTTAATATGTAAAAATAAAATTTTTATTTTAATGTTTACGAAAAATTTTGTACAGTAGGTAGAAAATCAAATTTTAATAGTTATATGAGTGGATAATTATATAGGCACCTCCACAATGAACCAATGAGAATTTTTCTCTCTTATTTTATATATATGCACCATCCAAAAAAAAAAATCATAGGAAAGAGGGGGAGAATAGTTCTGAAGTTTGTGAGAGTTATCCTTGAATTAAAATGCCTTAGGAATCAACAAAGTCCCATTTAATGCTAGTTCATGTTCCAAGTAGTATTTGAAAATTTTTGAATGGAACTTGGAGGAGGGGCCACGAAATTTAGGTCAGAAATATGAAGGGGAATGCACCTCCAAACACCTATAAATAGAGAGCCTTAGTTTCACCTCTTTCACACACAAAACTCTGATAGTTTCACAAAGAAAAAAAAATACATTCCAAGGAGAAAAATAGAGAGAGAGGGACGTGTAAAGCTAGGAGGGAGGAAGGAAATTTGCTTGGTTGCTTTGTTGCTTGAAGTTTTCTAAAAAGCTTAAGGATTAGAGGTAACCCATAATCACTTATTTAATTAAGCTATTTTAAGTTGTTTTGTTTATATTTTGTTTAAACCTTCTCAAATTCTTCTTTAGTTAAAGTTCTAAAATTTTATTTTCATTTTAATGTTGTTCTTGAATATATGAAATTATTCTTAAGTCATATGAATTAAGAATAAGAAAAGGGACACCAAAAAGAGTGTTTAAAGGGATTCATCTCCCCTTTTCTTTAATTCTTAAGATGGCTAAATTTTTTGATAAATATAATCAATTTATTTTCTGGGTTTATGTTAGTTCTTATACCATATGAATTATAGAGGATTTTGTATAATTGAACAAGTTTTTATCCTTTGCCTTTTAATTGTTTTGTTCTTTATACTAAAATAATAACAATCTTCTATGACTATGAATCTCCTAAAAGTTAATCTCTAATCTCTTTCTTGAGATATTATAATGGAAAAATGAATTATAATATGTTATATGAGCTTTGTTTTGTTGGTCAAATGAAAAAGGAATTAAAAGGGACAAAGAAATTGTTTAAAGAGAAATAATCTCCCCTTTTTATCCTAAGATGGCCGAATATTTAGAGAGGAAAAGAAGAAGTATTTAAATTTTATTTAATTCTTTTATGTGAATAGGTATTTGTTATTCTGATCTTTTATGGTTATGTAATTCACAAGTTTAAATCTCTGAATATTTTTGGATATAGAATTTTTATGTTGTTACTGGTCATATGAACAATGAATAGAAAGGGACTCAAAATGAGGTTTAAAGAAACTAAGGTTTCCCCTTTTTATTTAGGGATGACCGAATTATGTGAAGTAAGAAAATGAAAGGTTAAATTCTTATATGTGAATAATTGTTTAAAATTTTGTTATATTAATAAAAGATTTAATGTGTTGAGTGTAATAGTTTGCATTTAGAAATCATTGTTTTGTTTGAGTTTATTTTTATTATTTCTAGGTTTTTGGCTGTGAGGCCTTTGATATATGTGTGTATATAGATATACTAATAGTAATATATAGTAATATATATATATATATATATATATATATATATAGTATTTGTTTGGTATTAGGTATAATGGATAGTATTTGATGTATATATAATCAATTGTAGTTATAGTGTTAAATAAAATTTGTTGAGCAGTGGCCTAATGGCCCTAATAATAATAATAAGTGTAATCATAATAATGATAAACTAAGTTGTATGTGTTCTCTACTTGGATGAATATATAAATGAGTACATGTGGTATTAAAACATTAGTCCTGTTCTAATTGAAGAAACTGATTTGTATCTGGTTTTTTGGAGTGGATGGAAATTTATAATAAGATATTTGTTTAATTATTGTATGTGTGCCTATGTGAGTGTGTAAGTGTTATAATGATATAGGATACTTGTTTAGTGACTGTCCAAAATCTATTTTTACTCAAAAAGTACTTATTTTAATTTATTTAAGGTCTAAATTATTTTGCCTAAAGGTATGAGTTATGAATGTGTGTTATATGTATTTTAAAATTATGTTCTTAAAATTATTTCTATTCTGTAAGTTTTAAATTTTCTTAACTATTTGTGAATTTTGCTCCTGTTCATATGAATAAGGATTAAAAAGGGACTTATAAAGTGGTTTAAAGAAACAACCCTTTTTATTTCCTGATGATGGACAAATTTTGAGAAGGAAATTAGGGTATAGAAAATTTGATTTGCAATCATCTGAGTATTTAAGTGATTTTTGAGATTTGTGGTAATGACGGTTTGAGGTTTAGTCCTGAGTTTTAAAGAGAAATAACCCTCTGATGAATAAACAAAACTTGATTTGAAAATTTTGCAAAAATTTATTTTACTCACTGTATGAACCGTGAGGTTCATGGAAAAACAAAAAAAATAAAATAAAATTTGTATGATTGATGGAGGATATGTGCATGAGTTATTCTTGTTTCCAATAGTTAATAGTTGATTATAAGGCTTAGATGATTGATTATGTGAAAAATGATTTTTGATTATTGTTTTTATTTTGATGATATGGCCGAAATTGTTATTTATATAGGGTAGGTATATTGTTGAAATTTTTCTAAGTCTATCTGTACTAATGTGGTGTTTTAAATTCTTGAAGTGATTTCATGAAATAACAATTGAAGGAATGATTTTTATAAAGATTAATAATTTTGGGAATTTGTTTATATCCTGGAAAATTTTATTGGCATGAAGACATATGAAATTAAAATGATATTTTATGTCCTTATGTGTATAGGTGTTTAGTGTAAAAAGAAAGTTTTTAAATGAATGAGATTATCAATTTCCTGGGAAATCAAGTTGCTGTCCAGACTTGATATGAATTAGAAAATGTAACTATTTTTATAAGATATGGATACTTTTGAGTTATAGTTTTTAGCTCTTTGAAAATAGATGTCAGAACTTTAATTGGATGAATATTGTGAGTAAGTGCAATTGTTTGAGTGGTTGTCCAGATTTGTTTTATATTGACATTAGTAGTATGTCTAGAAGATTTTAGGTGAATTGAAATAATTTAAGTGCTGCCCATAATTGAATAAGTGGGGAAAAATATTACTTTTTAAGCTTAATTTTATTTTAAGAATTTGGTATGTGAATTTTTTAGTAGGAAATTGAAAAGAATGAATTTTGGGTAGCTGTGAAGAGATGCAACTTTATTTTGTTACTGTCCAGAATCTTAGTTTGAGTTGCATCAACTTTAGAACTTGTTTTGACTTGATAAGTGAATGAGTTCATATTTTAGAATGATTGTTGATGTGTTAAGTGTTTGTATTGATTTTTAAAAATGTGTTTCTGGTTGTCCAAATGATTAAAAGATTTCATTAAGTTTAAGTTATTTGTTTAAGCGGCTTATGTTACTATTTGAATGGTAGTTGTTATATAAGTATTTGGAATTGAATTATGAGTTAATGAAAGTATGAATAGTCTCTAATGATTTAATTGATTAAGTTCTAATTTTTTTTGTATTATATGTATAGATCTTAGAATTATATATGGTTATAAATGAATGATAGAACATGTTTATAACAATTTTTAGAATTGATGCAACTAGATTTTGGTGACTATCCAGCAAGCAAAATTATTTTGTTTAATGTATATTTAATCATATTTTTATACTAGAACTGTAAAGAAATTGTAGGAAAAAGTGGCATGTCTTTCCGATAAACCAGTGGTGGAAAAAGCGATTTTCAAGACTTGTAGGGTCTGCTGTCCAAAATTCTAGAATTGTTGCATCAACTATAAAAATTGTTTTGGAATGAATTAGTATGAGGATTTTTATAGGACCCTTAATATAAGTGTATCGAGTATAAAAGAAATTATAAAAGTAATTCTGTGAAAATATGATTTGATGTTATTTGTTTAAATAAAGTGTTGTTTTATTTGTATAAATCTGTGGCTGATAATGGTTGTATGTCTTTGAAAAGTGATTTTGACTTGATGATTGGTTTTAAAGATTTTATTTAGTAATGTTTAAGAGGCCTTGATTGTGGAGAAGGAATGATTTACTTTTAAAGTGTTGTATATCCTAATACAAAGTCTTTTGATTTCAAAGGTTATTTAAGAAAGTGGTATTTGTTGGAAGTGTGTTTTCCAAAAAGGAATTATTTTAAATTACCTGATGCCTTAAAAAGGACTTCTGTTTTAAAAAGAATTTCGGTTTTAAGGAACTTTGGTGCTTTGGGTTTAGTTTTTACTTAAGTAGGTAGATGGTATAAGGTATTTATTGATATTGATTGTATGTCGTTCATCATTTAAGAAATAAAAGGAATTAAAAGTAAACGAGCTGCTGGAGCTGTGAACGCAAAAGGTTGAAAACAGAGTAAGCATGGATCTCAGGTAAGAGAGCAACCTTCCTAAGACATAATGGCACTGAGGTAGCATTAGGACGTTCCGTATCATCTTAAAGGTCGGAACTAGGAATCTATAGGTTGAGTAGTAAGACGGCAAATGTGTGTGTGTTCCGCCGTCCTTACGAAAAATACGATTCCACAATATTATGTCTGTTAATAATTGTTATACCATGTTGTATATTCTGAAGTTGTATATTGGATATTGCTGTAATGATTTTGGAGATGATAAAATGATAAGTGATGAGATAACAAATATGTTGGGATTATTTTGGGATAAGGATTTATCCTATGGAAGTGTACTCGATGTATATTGAATTGTTGTTCCTATGAAAAGGACTTGAAATATCTGGAAGTATGATTGTGAAAATAAATTATGAAAAATGATTATTTGAATCTTGTGAAATTTGAAGATCGTTGTTAGTGTACAGTGATGGTGCGAACGGCACAATGACTTTATTATATCCCCTTAAGCGATTGGCCACGTGAATGACTTTGCCGTGGTTCATGTCTTGTGGAATCCACTGTACTTTAGGGAGGTGTTTGCTATGGTCCCTTAGAGGTCGAGACCCGTTAGAAGTGCGGCTTAGAATGGGTCGACCAAACTTAGGATTAAGAAAAGATTTCTAAAAGACTTTAAAAAGATTTAAAAGACTTTAGGACCCAATCCTTTCTAACTACGTTGAGAGCGAAGTAGTGGAGAGGAAAGATACCGGATACTTGGAGGTCGTGCATTCCGCCAAGTGGTGATTGCGATAGGGGAGGGCAATGATGGTGATTCGTCAAGAAGCCTAAGAGCGCTTCCCTAGGTGGAACGATGCTACAGTGATCAAGGGCACCTGCTGGTCGTTGATCGTAGCGAGGGCTACATGTACAACTAGGGATAGAGCTGTCGCCCCCTTGAGCAAATCTTAGATGGTGTAGAGGGAATCTGAATGGGACTAGAAGCCATCGATTATTTTTGATGAACTTATGAATTGATATTTGATTTTTGTTTGCTGGCCAACTTGCGTGGTTTCAGCTGGTACGTACCCTTTGGCTTCGATGTCAGCATGGTTAGGATTCCTGTGCATCCCATCTGCTTTCCGACTTAGGTTGTGGTTGGATGATGAAGAGGAGATGTATCGTGTGTGCTGACTATTCCCTTACTTCAATGATTTCCTTCCCTAAATCATTGACGGTTGTATTATGGAAAGACCTAGTGGAAAGACTATGAGTATGAAACTTTAAGAAAAGATATTAATGCGAAGAAAGAGGAAGAAATAATAAGTTATAAGAATAAAGTGGTAATTATGAGCTGTGAATGAGGAAATGTTATAGTTATTGCATATATTTGTGTCTTAATGTGATCCCTTAGAGTAAGTCCATACCGTCGACGACCATTCGTCCGGATCGTTGACTCTCTCTCTTCTTTCCTTTCCCTGTGGACATTGGGGACAATGTTCACAGATGTCAGATCATATAGCATTTCAAGGGATGGTTTCTTAAGTTGGAGAATGATCGTGGAATGGAGCATCATTATGAGGAGGACGTAGAAGCGGCAGCCGAGGAATCTCTCAGATACTTGTGATGAAGGATGACAATGAAGATTAGTAGTCTAAGTTAGTATAGTCTTGTTTTTGTATTCCATCTCTAGATGGGTAGGACATGATTACTCTATCCCGAATGTAACCCCTATTGTAATAAATGATTAATTGAAATGAAATAAAAGAAGTTTCTTTTGTTATATATTATGTTCATAAAGTAATTAAACTATTTTTCCGCAAGTTAACCATCGACTAAATATGACATTTAGAAAATGAGTTTTTGGAAATGTGTTGGATGATAACATCTCTTTTTGGAAATAGAATTTTATGATGCGAGTACTAAAGCATTTTTGTAAACCAAATGAATCAAATTGTATTTATGAAAATCTTTTGGTAAAAGAATTAAACTGAATTGATTTTGATAATGTTACAAAAAAAAAATGGCGCAAATTTTTAGTGAAAATTCTAAGTCCAAATTGGGGTGTTACAGCGGCCAAGTTCGAGGAATTGATGAAGTACTCTCCATACTATCAGAACAATCTCGACGAAAGGAGCAAGTGTATCAAATTTGAAGGAGGCTTGAGGCCCAAGTTGAAGTCGATCTTTAGCTATCAACGGATCCAAAGATTTCCTGCCCTCGTGGACATGTGTAGGATGTATGAAGATGACACGAAAGCTGAAGAATTGCAAGCAGCAGAGAGAAAGGACAACCAGAATTTTGGACCTCAGAGACGTAAAGGTTTCAATAACCGAGGCAAGGGTCCGTATGACCGCCGAGGGAAAGGCAAGGGAAAGGCTGGTGGTTCGGATGGAAGGATTTTTCGGAGCAAGGCTCCATTTTGTGACTAGTGCAAGCGCCATCATTATGGTCGTGTTTGTTGGGGAACAAGTGGCTGTTTCAACTGTGGAAAGCCGGGACATTTTGCAAGAGACTGTAAGGAACCAGTCAAGGCTAACTCAAGAGGAACTGCTGATAGGCCTATGGCTCAAGGAAGGGTTTTCACGCTTAGCGGTGTGGAAGCAAACCGATCCTCTGATCTGGTGCAAGGTAAATACTTGCTTAATGGTCAGCTCTGTCATGTTTTGTTTGATTCGGGTGCAACACATTCATTTGTTTCATATGAATGTGTAGGTCGGTTAAGTTTACCTGTGTCTGAATTACCTTATGCTTTGAAAGTATAAACCCCTACTAATGCTCCTGTAGTTGTTTCTAGAGCATGTCTTAACTGTGACATAGAAGTGTTAGGACAGACCACTAAGGTAGATCTGATTTGTTTACCCTTATCGCAATTGGATGTAATCTTGGGGATGGACTGGTTGAGTCAAAACCAAGTGATCATCGATTGTGATAAAAAGATAGTAACCTATAGAGACCCAATACCTTCTGGCTACATGTGCCTGTTTAACACCGAAGTAGAAGAACATGGTCCGAGGATAGAGGAGATTCCTGTTGTCAGAGACTTCCCGGAGGTATTTGCGGATGAGATCCCTGGACTACCACCAAAAAGAGAGATTGAATTTGGTATTGACTTAGTTCCGGGAGTTGGTCCCATTTTTATCACTCCTTATAGAATGGCACCACCGGAAATGGCTGAAATGAAGAAGCAGATCGAGGAGCTATTGCAGAAGCAGATGATCCGACCAAGTGTGTCACCTTGGGGTGCTCCGGTTCTGTTCGTCAAGAAGAAAGATGGTAGTATGAGGATGTGCATCGACTACCGGCAGCTGAATAAGGTCACAATCAAGAACAAGTATCCATTGCCAAGGATCGATGACCTTATGGATCAAGTTCGTGGGGCTTCGGTATTTTCCATGATTGATCTGAGGTCAGGGTACCATCAGATCAGGAATAGAGAAGAGGATATCTCTAAGACCACATTTCGATCTAGATACGGACATTATGAGTATGTTGTGATGCCGTTCGGATTGACTAATGCACCAGCTATTTTCATGGACTACATGAATCGAATCTTTAGACCTTATCTAGAGTCATTCGTGGTTGTGTTCATTGACGATATCCTTATCTACTCTAAGAGCCCGGAGGAGCATGCTGAACACTTGAGGATAGTGTTGAGTATTCTGAAGGAGAAGCAGTTGTACGCCAAACTTACAAAGTGTGAGTTCTGGCTGGAGGAGGTTAAGTTTTTGGGGCATGTGATTTCAAGCAAGGGAATAGCGGTTGACCCGGATAAAGTAAGTTTAGTGTTGCAATGGGAACAGCCGAAGTCGGACACAGAGGTGAGAAGCTTTCTTGGTTTGGCTGGTTATTATAGAAGATTTATAGAAGGTTTCTCGAAGATTGCGCTACCTTTGACAAAGTTGACTCTGAAGGATCAACCTTTCATCTGGGATGAGAAGTGTGAAAGGAGTTTTCAAGAGTTGAAGGAAAGGTTGACGTCATCTCCTGTGTTGGTTTTGCCTGACCCACAACAGAGTTTTGAGGTGTATTGTGACGCATCGAAACAGGGTCTTGGGAGTGTTTTGATGCAGGAGGGAAAAGTAGTTTCTTACGCCTCGAGACAGCTAAAAGTTCATGAAATGAACTATCCAACTCATGATCTAGAGCTGGCAGCGGTCGTTTTCGCTCTAAAAATTTGGAGGCACTATCTCTATGGCACTACGTTCAGGGTGTTTAGTGACCATAAGAGTTTAAAGTACCTCTTCGATCAGAAAGAGTTGAATATGAGGCAGCGTCGATGGATGGAGTTCTTGAAGGATTATGAGTTTGAGCTCCATTACCACCCTGGGAAGGCAAACGTCGTGGCAGACGCATTAAGTAGAAAGGCAATGCATATCAGTGCCATGATGGTCAGAGAAGCTGCACTGATAGAAGAATTCCGGGATCTGAGCCTGACAATGCAAGTAGAGCCAACAAGTATCAAGATGGGGATGTTGCAGATTGCTAACGAGTTTCTGCAAAGGATTAGGGAATTGCAACACAAGGAAGAGAGACTTATGGAAAAGAAGAAACTGATGGAAGAAGGCAAGGAGTTGGAGTTCCAAGAAGGGAAGGATGAAATCCTTCGTTTTAGAGCAAGAATATGTGTGCCTAATGATCTGGAAGTAAGAAGAATGATTCTGGATGAAGCACATAAGAGCAAGATGAGTATGCATCCGGGAGCTACCAAAATGTATCAGGACCTGAAGAAGATATTTTGGTGGCCTGGCTTGAAGAAGGACGTGGCTGAATATGTGCCGTGCTTCTTGGTGTGTCAGAAGGCAAAAGTGGAACACCAAAGGCCAAGAGGAGAATTACTTTCCTTGGAGATTCCACTGTGGAAATGGGATAGTATCTCGATGGATTTTGTGTCGGGATTGCCATGGACAGCTATTGGTCATGATGCAATCTGGGTGATCGTGGATCGTTTAACCAAGTCGGCGCATTTCATTCCCGTGAATATGCGGTACTCTTTGGAGAAGCTTACCCAGTTGTATATCAAGGAAGTTGTTCGTCTGCATGGGGTACCGTCAAGCATTGTGTCAGATCGCGACCCGAGGTTTACATCGAAGTTTTGGGAAGATCTGCATAAAGCCTTGGGTTCAAGATTGAAGCTGAGTTCTGCATACCACCCTCAAACTGATGGTCAAATGGAAAGGACTATTCAGTCATTGGAGGACATCTTGAGGGATTGTGTTCTGGAAGGTCAAGGGAATTGGGAGCAAATGTTGCCGCTCGTGGAATTTACTTACAACAATAGTTACCACGCGAGCATCGAAATGGCACCATTTGAAGCTTTATATGGAAGAAAGTGTCAGACACCGTTATGCTGGTTTCAAGTGGGGGAGAATTCTCTGGTTGGGCCAGATTTTGTGCAAGAGACCACGGAACAGATCAAGATGATACAAGAAAAGATGAAGACAACTCAGAGTAGGCAGAAAAGCTATGCTGATAGAAGAAGGAAACCCTTAGAGTTTTCTGAAGGTGACCATGTACCAACCAAAGGTGTTAGTAGAGCCTTGAAAACCCAGAAACTATCACCTAAGTTCATTGGTCCCAATCAAATCCTTAAAAGAGTCGGCCCAGTAGCATATCAGTTAGCCCTGCCCCCGTCCTTAGCTAACCTTCATAATGTATTCCATGTATCTCAGTTAAAAAGGTATGTCCATGACCCCACCATTGTCCTTAGAATCCAACCTGATGACCTAGAAATTCATGAGAACCTAACCTTCGAAGCTATGCCAGCTCGTATTGAAGAACGAAGAATCAAACAGCTTAGAGGAAAGGATATTCATTTGGTCAAAGTCGTCTGGGTTTGTGGCGATGTGATGGAAGCATCTTGGGAATTAGAGGATAAGATGCGTCAGGACTATCCTGAGTTGTTTGTACAAGTTGAATTTCGGGGACGAAATTCCTTGTAAGTGGGGGAGTAGTGTAACACCCCAAAATTTTAATCCTCGATTAATGGAATGTTAATTATAAATTAATTATAATTAATGAATTCTATATTAATCCTTGATTAAAATATGTGTTTATGTAGTTAGAAAATGTGTGTGAATTCATTTAATAAATATAAGTATACATGAAATAATATTTTTGCATATTAGTTGTTGATTTACCAGCAAGTGGACTGGGTCAACGAGTAATATACTCTGGAAGACCGAATATCGTCCCACAGGGATTGCAAATTGTTTCTAATAACTTTTCACCAATTCGTAATTATTAGTGCAACTTGTTATTGAAATTTAGAAGGAGAAGAAGAATAATAATAAAATAAAATAAGAAGATTGAGGAGATAAGATGTATAGAAAGCAATAGAAAAAGATTAGGAACTTAGTTTCATTGTATGATTCACTTATTTTAAGTATGATTTATATTTTCCTTTAATTATCCTTCAATTCATGGACTATTCCTCTCAAATAACAATAGTTAGACGTCTCTAACATTACCCTTATTTTCTTTATATTTAATCCTTGATCCCTCAACAAATTACAATATAAGAAAATATCTATTCAGCACAAGGGAATTAAAAAGTCATATAATCATCCAATTATATCCCTATATTTTGGACTGATTATACAATTAATTGCATGGCCTATTCAAAATCCCAACTCCCGTTGCGAATTAAGAAATCCAAAACATAAATTGCGCGGGTTTATTTAATAAAAACTCAATTAATGCATGAATTAAAAACAGCAAAATACTAAATCATAAATTAAAATAAGTTACATCATACAATTTACACTATGTTCCTAACAAGAGGTTTTAGTTACACATATAGAAATAAAGAAAACAGAAGCAAAGAGAAAACCTCATATCATAGACAATACAGGCTAACTCTCCAAGAGACCTTCAATCCTTGTGCCTTGCCTCCTTGCTCTCAATAGATGTTACTAACCTCTTTCTCTAATCCTAATTGAATTCTATGATCTCAAAACCTTCTGAAAACTATTTACAAATCCTCTATTTAAAGAGTAAAACAAATCCTAAAATAAATCTTAATTAAATCTAATAGATAAGGTCCATGTTTATCTTCTAATCTCTGACCAAATCTAAGATATGAAGCCAAATTAGACTTCTCTTCTTCTACTTTGTTCAGAATCTGGTCAATTGGGCCTCCAACATGCACGCGCGCCCCAGGCGCACACGACCTCGCGCCCCAGGCGCTCAGGTCTGATGACAATTCCTTTTGCACACAGGCGCGCCTCAGGCGCACCCGTCCCTGCGCCCCAGGAGCGTGGGACCTACTTCGGCTCCGTTTTGCTCCGTTCTTTTTCCATTTGCAAGATCTTTTCGTCCTCTTTTCAGGTCCATAAATATTTTCTTAATTTGAGCTCCAAAAATACCTGAAACACTAACAAACGGATCAAAACGTTCAAAGGACCCTAAACTACTAAAAATAATTAAAATCTAATAAAAAGTCCTAAATTTGCTAGAGAAACAAGCCAAATACATAGTATAAGGGAGTCAAATCAATGCTCAAATTGTAACAGCCCGATTTTCATAACATAAAATAATCATTTATTACGTAATAAGTTGCAAAAATTAGGCCATTTTTTTTAAACACAATGTTCATTGTTCATCGAATCACTTAATCGAAAATCGAGTTGTTACCAAATCATTTCGTCCATATCAAGTTATCATAAAAAGGAGTTCATCATCAAAGTAGTTAGGATCCATCATAGTTCCTTCCTACAAAACATTGGTATTTCAAAATATTACAGCCCACATCTTTTCAAAATGAGGTATGAAATACAAAAATGGCTAATTACAATAATGGTCCATGGCTATGGCAATCCTCAATTGGAAACACAGAACCGAGACACTAAGATGGTTCCACCACTAAACAGCCCCGACATATCATCCTTTGCAACTAATCAATCATTACTCTACTTCCGCGGACACTAAGATGGCTAATTACAAACACAGAACCGAGACACTAAGATGGCTAATTACAATAATGGTCCTTCATGCTGATAGTCTCGTAGCTCGACATGTCCTAGATGTGCATCTCTTGCTGTCCCCGTCACCACGTCCCAGGTCTCATATTTCTAGAAGAGAGTTGCCTCGTCAAGTCCATCCGCTAGGAGCGACCTCCCAGGTTCCCTCCCGAAGGGGCCATATAGAAATTACTAAATGCTGGACCATCTGTAAAATCAAGTCTCCGATTAAGGTGGATTAATTTTGATGATGACAATGTAATTAAATTATGGACTTAATTTGAAGAATGCAAGCCCAACATTAAAGAAGATCAAGTTCTTAGTTTAATTATTCATTCTCATTTATTCTTATTGTATTTTATTTTATTTATGAGAGTGGGTAGTTTAGGTTTTTATTCTCACATAAGGTCAAATAATGATCATGCATGAAAGGTTGAGATTAAAACCAATTAGAATTGAGAAGAGAATTGAAAACAATGTTAGAAAAACTTAATTTTTCCAACATTGACCAATTCACTCGAGTGATTCTCAATTCACTCGAGTGATTTATGAATTTTCAGTAATATAGCCGTTGGATAAAGTAAAAAGGCAACACTATCAGAGTTGACTAAAACACTCGAGTGTTTTCAAAAAGACTCGAGTGATTTAGGTCTGTCAGCAAATTTTTTAAACGTTAGAAGATGACAAAAAGGAAGAATAACTTGGTTTTTGCTTCCCTTTTGTCCCCTCACTTATATTCTGAATAGTGGCTATTATCCAATAGAACAAGCTTACACTCTTTCATTGATTCTCTCTCTCTCAAGTGTTAAAAATCATTTCTCTCTCTAAACTCAACCAAGCATTCATCTTTATTATTTGTCTTAGTGAGTTAAGAGAGTGTGCTTCATTTGTAAGAGAATTATTTGTTGTAAAATTCTCAAACACTCAAACACTTTAGCTTGTTTAGAAAATCTTGGTGAGGTATCCAAGTACTTGGTGAGGTATCCAAGTTGTCAAGTCTTGGGAGGTTCTCAAGCACAAAGACTAAGAGGATTCTTAGCTTGGTGGGCTCTTGGAGGTTCCAAGGAGATTAAGAAGAAGGGACTCTTCATCACCAAATCAAGTTGGGGTAGAAATTTCAAGAGTTTGGTACACTCTTGAAAAGGGTTAGGATTGAGTGAGGAATCTCAATTTATCCTTGTAATTTCTAACAATTTGATCACTAGTAGAAACTCCTAAGTTGATTAGGGGGACTGGATTAGCACTCTAGATTGAGTGTGAACCAGGATAAAATTGGTGTTGTCTCTCTCTTTTATAGCTTTCTTAGTTTTCAAGTAAAACCAAACCCTAAGTTCTCTAGAAAGGGGCTTTTATAATTCTAGTAGCAATTGATTGCAATTAACTTGTTTTCAACTTGTTTTAACTTAGTTTAATTGCCCTCTACTTTGATTTATATCTGCCCTGGATTAGTCTTTAAGAAATTGAATCATTTTGCTAAATTTCTCTGAAACTGCTCCTTTCTGTTCTGCATAAAACACTCGAGTGTTTTTCAATTCACTCGAGTATTTCGTAGCATTTCACTCGAGTGTTCTTCATTTTCACGCGAGTGTTTTTAAATTCACTCGAGTAAATTGCCCAGTTTCAGAAAAACAAGCTTTTGATCAATTATCTTTTAATTGCACCGAAAATTAGTCACTGTTGCTTCAATATTACTATTCACCCCCCCTCTAGCAATTGCTAAGCCCGCTTGTTGGTTTCCAACAAGTGGTATCAGAGCTCGATCGAAAGATCGAGCGTAAAAGCTTTTTCGAAAAAGATCCTTTTGGAAACAAATGGGCTCTAGCAATCAACAAGAAGGGTCTATGTCTCTTAACCGACCTCCATTCTTCAATGGTGAAGATTATTCTTATTGGAAGGTTAGGATGAGAGTCTTTGTAGAAGCAATAGATACCGATATTTAGGATGCAATTGAAAAAGGTCCTTATATTCCTAGAAGAGTGATTAATGGTGAAGCCATTGTTATTCCTAGGACAAGTTGGAATGAAGATGATAAAAAGAAAGTTTCATATGATTTAAAAGCTAAAAATATCATCTTCTACGCTTTGTCCAAAAATGAATTTCATAGGATTTCACAATGTCAATCGGCTAAAGAAATGTGGGATATCTTGCAAATCACTCATGAGGGAACTAGTGAAGTTAGAGACTCAAGATTAAATGCTTTAACTCATGAATATGAGCTCTTTCATATGTTCCCTAATGAGTCTATCAATGATATGCAAACAAGGTTCACACATATCGTTAACCAATTGATTGGCTTAGGAAAGGAATTTAGAGATGGTGAAACTACTAACAAAGTCTTGAGATGTCTTGATAGGAGATGGCAACCTAAGGTGACCGCCATCAAGGAAGCTAAGGATGTAAAATCTATGGACTTGACCACCTTGTTTGGAAAGCTCCAAGAACATGAGATGGAACTATCAAGACTTCACTTAAATGAAGATTCGGACAAGAAAAAGAAGAGCATCTCTCTAAAAGCCTCAACTAAAATGTTAAAAGAGGATGAAGATGAATCTTCAAGTGAAAGCTCCGATCGTTCTCTAAATGAGGAAGAGATTGGTTTATTTGCCAAGAGGTTCAACAAATTCCTCAAAGGCAAAAAGGGTAGTTCATCATTCTCTAAGGACAAGAGACCTCAAGACAAAAGATTCAAGGATAGCAAGCCAATAACCAAGAGCTCAAGCGAAAGTGTCAAATGTCATGAGTGTGGTGGGGTAGGACACATAAAAATGGAATGTCCCACCCACTTGAGAAAGAATGAGAAGAAGGCCCATGATGGGAAGGGGAAGAGAGCTTACATTGTTTGGGATGAACCGGAAAAGGATTCCAAGTCATCCTCAAGTAGTTCGGATGATGAGGAAGCCAAGCTATGCCTCATGGCCAAGAATGACAATGAAGCCTCCTCAAGTAGTGAAAGAAATGACAATGAGAGTGAGGATGAGGTATCATCTAACTATTCTTACACCTCCTCTCATACTATTTCTTATGATGATTTGCTAAATGAATATAATGAGATGCTAACACAATTTGAAAGACTTGCTAAAGTTAACAAGGAAAAAGGAAAGAAGCTTTTGGAGTATCAAAAGGAAATCAGTGAATTAGAAAAATCTATTAATGATTTGAAACTCCAAAATGCATCCTTGGAACTTGCTAACTCTAGTCATGTTTGTGAGAATGCAAATCAATCATATACCATCACTCATTGTGAAAAGTGTTGTGTGCTTGAAAATGAAGTTAATGATTTGAAAATCAAACTCAACACTTTTAACAAAAGTGATAGAAACCTAGATCGGTTAATTGGTTCTCTTAGACACAATTCAAACAAAACCGGTTTAGGATATGTCCACAAGAAAAAGAAAAATAAAGTGGTTGGTTCATTCTCAAAAATTGATTTTACAAAGAAACCAACTTGCTTTTATTGTGGAAAATTTGGACATACAAACAATAAGTGCCATATCAAATCTTTTGGAATTCAAAATGGTACTTATGTTTGGATTAAGAAGGAAGAATCATCCAAGACTAACAAAAAGGGACCCAACATAATTTGGGTACCCAAAATGAGCAAGTGATTGTGTCTTGTAGGTGTGCCTTAGAACCGGAAAGCAACTTTGGATACTTGATAGTGGATGTTCTAGGCACATGACGGGAGATAAGCGACACTTCATTAAGCTTACTCCTAAGGAAAAGGGATATGTCACATATGGGGACAACAACAAAGGCAAAATACTTGGTATAGGTAAAATTGGTAATTCTTCCAACTTGGTTATTGATAATGTACTTTATGTTCAAGGATTAGAACATAATCTTTTGAGCATTAGTCAATTATGTGATATTGGTAACCATGTATTATTTACCTCTACTCATTGTCTCATAAAAAGTGACAAAGATGAATCTATCAAATTTGTCGGAAAAAGGTCTAATAACACTTACATGGTTGAATTGAATAATATCACTTCTTTAGTTTCAAAATGTTTAATTAGCAAAGAAAGTGATACTTGGTTATGGCATCGTAGGACCGCTCACATTAATGTAAATCAACTTAAGAAACTTCAATCCAAAGACTTAGTAGTTGGTTTACCAAAGCTCAATTTTCAAATTAAAGGTGATTGCACTCCTTGCAAGAAGTGAAAACAAACTAAAAATCATTTTGGTTCCAAAAATGATGTGCCCACAACAAGACCATTGGAAATGCTTCATATGGACTTGTTTGGACCTTCTCAAGTAAAAAGCTTTGGTGGCAACTACTATGCCTTGGTGATTGTTGATGATTTTTCAAGATTTACATGGACATTATTTTTAAGTGCTAAGAGTGAGGCCTACAAATCTTTTAAACGCCATATTTAGCTTGCACAAAACCAAGTAAACCAAAAAGTGATTATAATTCGAACCGACCATGGAGGTGAATTTGAAAACTATAAATTTGATAGATTTTGTGATAAGCATGGAATTGAGCACCAATATTCGACACCTAGGACTCCTCAACAAAATGGAGTTGTTGAGAGGAAAAATAGGGTGCTAGAGGAACTTGCAAGAACCATGTTAAATGATTCTCAAGTACCTCAATATTTTTGGGCCGATGCCGTTAATACAGCTTGTTATGTAATGAATAGAATTTTAATTAGGCCCATGATAAAGAAAACCCCCTATGAGCTTTACAAAGGTAGAAAACCCAATATATCCCATTTCCATGTTTTTGGATGCAAAGTTTACATTTTAAACAATGGAAAAGATCAACTTGGAAAATTTGATTCTAAATCGGATGAGGGAATATTTTTGGGTTACTCTTCTCATAGTAAAGCCTTTAGAGTTTATAATAAACGAACTATGACTATTGAAGAATCTATACATGTTGTTTTTAATGAGTCTTCGAAAGAAGATAGTGTTTTATGTGATGGTAGTGATGATGGACTTGAGATTTCAAATGTTGACAAAGAGATGGAAAAATCAAAGGATGAAGGAGAAGTCAAAGATGAACTTGATCCGGCTTGGAAAACGGTGAAAGCTCACCCTATTGGCAATGTCATAGGAGATCTTTCAAAGGGAGTATTAACTCGTAGGTCAATTCAAAACATTTGTCATTTTGTTTCCTTTGTTTCTCAAATCGAACCAAATTCAATTAAGGTAGCAATTATGGATGAACATTGGGTTATGGCCATGCAAGAAGAGCTAAATCAATTTGTTAGAAATGATGTTTGGGAATTAGTGCCTATACCCGATGATCATACCATAATTGGTTTAAAATGGATTTATAGAAATAAACTTGATGAATTCGGTTTGATTATAAGAAACAAAGCGAGACTTGTTGCCCAAGGGTACAACCAAGAGGAAGGTGTTGATTATGATGAGACTATTGCTCCGGTTGCACGTCTTGAGGCAATCCAAATCTTGCTTGCCTTTGCATCAATTATGAATTTTACTCTTTATCAAATGTATGTCAAGAGTGCTTTCTTGAATGGTTTCATAAATGAAGAAGTGTATGTTAAGCAACCACCCGGTTTTGAAAGTCATGAGTTTCCAAACCATGTTTACAAGTTGAAAAAGGCACTTTATGGATTAAAACAAGCTCCTAGAGCTTGGTATGATCGATTAAGTACCTTTCTATTAGAAAATGGCTTTCAAAGGGGAAAGGTTGATAATACACTATTCATCTATAAAACCAAAGAGGACATTTTGTTAGTGCAAATATATGTAGATGATATTATCTTTGGTGCCACTAACGTGTCCTTGTGTAGAAAGTTCTCAAATTTGATGAAAAAGGAATTTGAAATGTCCATGATGGGGGAGCTCAAGTTTTTCCTAGGACTTCAAATCAAGCAAGTCAAGGAGGGGATTTTTGTGCATCAAGGAAAATATTGCAAGGAACTCCTTGGAAAATTCGGAATGGACAAATGCAAAGAAGCATACACTCCCATGAGCACAACATGCTACCTAGACAAGGATGACAAAGGTAAACCGGTTGATGTAAGTAAATATAGAGGCATGATAGGTAGTCTTCTATATCTTACCGCATCTAGACCGGATATTATGTTTAGTGTATGCATGTGTGCCCGTTTTCAAGCTAATCCTAAAGAATCACACCTATCCGCAGTTAAACATATTTTTAAATATCTTAAAGGAACAATTAACACCGGATTATGGTATCCTAGGGATGCTAGTCTTAGTTTAGTTGGCTATTCGGATTCCGACTTTGCGAGATGCAAGCTTGATCGCAAAAGCACTAGTGGTACTTGCCATTTATTGGGAAGTTCATTAGTGTCATGGTTTTCTAAAAAGCAAGCTTGTGTTGCTCTTTCCACCGCCGAAGCGGAATATATCGCCGTCGGTAGTTGTTGTGCTCAACTCTTGTGGATGAAACAACAATTATCGGATTTTGGTTTAAAATTAGAAAGTGTTCCATTAAAATGTGGTAACACGAGTGCCATCAATCTAACTAAGAATCCGGTATATCACTCAAGGACTAAACACATTGAAATTAGACATCATTTCCTAAGGGATCATGTTCAAAAGGGTGATTGCACAATTGAATTTGTAAGTACCACAAATCAATTAGCGGACATTTTTACAAAACCCTTACCAAGGGATACCTTATATCATATAAGAGGGGAACTTGGTATTTTAGATGAGTCAAGTATAAACTAATTGATTTGTGCCATTTGAAAATCACCAAATGTGTCTAAATTTAGTGTGTGGTGATACTTGTTTGAAAATGCCTTGAGATGTTATAAATTTATGTCTTTAATTGTGTGTGATTAAGTCTCATATCTGTTGGTTTCATTGAATGTGTTTGATTTTGTGCTTTTGTGTTTCAAAACTGAGTTTTTCTGCATATCTGATAAAAACACTCGAGTGTTTCGTAAATCACTCGAGTGATTTTAATTCAAAATTAAATCAGTTTTAATTGAAAAAGGTTTTGAGCATGTCTGATGGAAAATACGCGAGTCTTTTATAAAAGACTCGAGTCTTTTGGGCCAACACTCGAGTGAATCCCATTTCACTCGAGTGAATTAAAAGTTTCTGAAAATCCCTCTTTCAGCCAACACGCGAGTGAATTCGTTTTCACGCATGTGTTCTTCAGAATTTCTGAAAAACACGCGAGTGATTTAAAATTCACTCGAGTGAATTCATCAGTTATAGTTTTCTCTGCTCAATCTCTCACATCTTCACCAATCTCACCAAAAACTCAAATTTTCAAACTCATGTTTTATGGCTTGTGTATGGTGGATTAATGATGTTTGTGCATTAATCATGTTTTCTTCATGGATTTCATGTTCCTTCATGGTTTTTCAATATTGCTTCATAGTCATATTTTTATTCTTATTTACTCTTAAGGGAAAGTTTTCTTATTGGTATCCTTCATTCTCCACCTTTGTTTCCAAAATGTTATTTTTTTGATCATGACAAAAAGGGGAGAAAGGAGATTAAAGAGAAAAGAGCATATTTTTTTCCGCTTTCTTGTTTACACTCTGATGATATATGCTCTTACTCTGATACCAATGAGCACTTGATTATGATTATTATTGTATTACGTCATGCTTGGCATTTTCTGGATGTACAGGTTAAAAATGTTCCTAGATTGAGGGGGAGCTCTCAAGTGCTAGAGGTTTAATTATTTTGTCATCATCAAAAAGGGGGAGATTGTAAAATCAAGTCTCCTATTAAGGTGGATTAATTTTGATGATGACAATGTAATTAAATTATGGACTTAATTTGAAGAATGCAAGCCCAACATTAAAGAAGATCAAGTGCTTAGTTTAATTATTCATTCTCATTTATTCTTATTGTATTTTATTTTATTTATGAGAGTGGGTAGTTTAGGTTTTTATTCTCACATAAGGTCAAATAATGATCATGCATAAAAGGTTGAGATTAAAACCAATTAGACTTGAGAAGAGAATTGAAAACAATGTTAGAAAAACTTAATTTTTCCAACATTGACCAATTCACTCGAGTGATTCTCAATTCACTCGAGTGATTTATGAATTTTCAGTAATATAGCCGTTGGATAAAGTAAAAAGGCAACACTATCAGAGTTGACTAAAACACTCGAGTGTTTTCAAAAAGACTCGAGTGATTTAGGTCTGTCAGCAAATTTTTTAAACGTTAGAAGAGGACAAAAAGGAAGAATAACTTGGTTTTTGCTTCCCTTTTGTCCCCTCACTTATATTCTGAATAGTGGCTATTATCCAATAGAACAAGCTTACACTCTTTCATTGATTCTCTCTCTCTCAAGTGTTAAAAATCATTTCTCTCTCTAAACTCAACCAAGCATTCATCTTTATTATTTGTCTTAGTGAGTTAAGAGAGTGTGCTTCATTTGTAAGAGAATTATTTGTTGTAAAATTCTCAAACACTCAAACACTTTAGCTTGTTTAGAAAATCTTGGTGAGGTATCCAAGTACTTGGTGAGGTATCCAAGTTGTCAAGTCTTGGGAGGTTCTCAAGCACAAAGACTAAGAGGATTCTTAGCTTGGTGGGCTCTTGGAGGTTCCAAGGAGATTAAGAAGAAGGGACTCTTCATCACCAAATCAAGTTGGGGTAGAAATTTCAAGAGTTTGGTACACTCTTGAAAAGGGTTAGGATTGAGTGAGGAATCTCAATTTATCCTTGTAATTTCTAACAATTTGATCACTAGTAGAAACTCCTAAGTTGATTAGGGGGGCTGGATTAGCACTCTAGATTGAGTGTGAACCAGGATAAAATTGGTGTTGTCTCTCTCTTTTATAGCTTTCTTAGTTTTCAAGTAAAACCAAACCCTAAGTTCTCTAGAAAGGGGCTTTTATAATTCTAGTAGCAATTGGTTGCAATTAACTTGTTTTCAACTTGTTTTAACTTAGTTTAATTGCCCTCTACTTTGATTTATATCTGCCCTGGATCAGTCTTTAAGAAATTGAATCATTTTGCTAAATTTCTCTGAAACTGCTCCTTTCTGTTCTGCATAAAACACTCGAGTGTTTTTCAATTCACTCGAGTATTTCGTAGCATTTCACTCGAGTGTTCTTCATTTTCACGCAAGTGTTTTTCAGGTTTTCTGAAAAACACGCGAGTGTTTTTAAATTCACTCGAGTAAATTGCCCAGTTTCAGAAAAACAAGCTTTTGATCAATTATCTTTTAATTGCACCGAAAATTAGTCACTGTTGCTTCCATATTACTATTCACCACCCCCCTCTAGTAATTGCTAAGCCCGCTTGTTGGTTTCCAACACCATCTACCCGTTGCAATACCGGAGTAACCCGATACGACAACATGGTAGGAGAGAGGTCAGCGTTCCAGAAGTACAACAGTAACAGGACAGACTATTGATGACTCAAAGTAAAAGAAAATAGACAGAATGATTTATGAAGACGGATTCCTAATATTAACAGATAGTAAACATGTATCGGACATATATAACTGAAGACATCTAGCAGCAGCTAAACATGATGTGCATATAACAGTTATTTATAGATCATAAGACATCATTTCTTATACTATCAAAAGATTCACATAGCAGATAATCACAATGTAATGATAACATAGCAGATATCTTTAACAAGGGGAAATATTTCATCAACCTATAACACCGATCATTTCGTATCTCAATAAACTTTGATATCACATCATGCTCACTCTTTGATTACTCATCTCATAAACTTCTCGATTATTATTTATTACAACAGATTCCAATGTTAGATCTCATTAAGCGTATTCCTTTCTTATTATTAAGTCTTATTATTCCGTGTCCTTCAATGATGTGGGAAAGCATCATTGAAGATAGAACACACGTCTACATCTCCTCGGTAATCCACCCAAACCTAGTCGGAAGCTAACAGGAGTACAGGACCTTTACCACGCAGGCATTGACAGCTGTCTGCTACCTCGTAGCACAATAAAAACATCATACTAGCTCATTACACAGAATATCACATTGCCTCGTTCCAGTCCCTCTCACTGTTCTCGAATTGCCATAGGGGGCGACAGTACTATTCTAGTCTCGAGTGCAGAACTCACCACGGCATAGACCGATCTGCCCGTACCACATGTGGAATTCGTCTACCTAGAATAGCACTCAAGGCTTCTTGACGTATCACCGTCCTTGCCCTCCCCTATTGCAATCACAACCCGAATATCTGCAGATACTCCGGGGTATCTTCCTCTCCACTACTTCGCACTCATACTCACCGCGTTAATTAATGTCTTTTAAAAGTTTTCTTATATTTTTAGTCTTTTAATGTCCTAAGGTCGACTCATCCTCGTAACATCCCTTCGATGAGTCCTAACCGCTAACAAGGTTATTATTTTTCCCAAAGGAGCACAAAGTTCCACATTCCTCGAGATATCATTGCGAGCCAGCTTGAATCGTTGAGCCTCAAGTCACGAACATTGCACCATCACATTTCTTTGACATCGGCACTTCATCAATTAATTTCACATCTCTACACATGATTTGAGTTTTCACGAAGCAGAGCCACAAATCATCTTATATTCCTTTACGCAACATTCTCATTAGCATTACTTTTATCAGCATTTCTCTCACCTCAACTCATGATCTCTTTCTCATGAATTCCATACTATATTTATTCTCATCTTGAATTTCATAATTCCATTGTCTCACCTTAATCATCACCATAATTCCAGAATGACACATACATCTTTCACACATGCTTATAAATTCAAGTAGATCATATATATATATATATAAAATTTATATGCATGGTAATCAGAATCATAACATATAATCATGTAAACGCATGGTATATAGCAATTATTAGAATTTCGAACTTGATATACTCAGTTTAGGACTGAGTCTAAATGTCACGTTGACTTAGGTCTACTGCATCTCTCGCCTCTCGTTTCAACAGACACATGCACTAGATTTCCGCGGGCACTTGCTACAGACTGATGCTCAATCCACCGTCTTTAAAATACCTCGCTTTAAAACAAAATACGTTTTCATTACTAATTGATTCAGATAGGATTATTCTTTTCAAACTAAATAAAATCTCTATTTTCTTTTGAAAGTTCTTCTTTTTGATTTTGTAAGACAGTATAATACATAATCTTTTTCTCAAAATCATTCCAACTTTTGAACATACTTTAAATACCTCAAAATTAATTAAAACAATCCACAAAACACTTTAAAACGATTTCTTTAGCTGCTGGATAGTAAAGAAACCATTTAAAATCACATTCTCAACAATTCCGAAAATACCGTAATTAATAGATTAGCTTATTTTCCTTTATTTTATTTCACACACAATATTCTGAGGTAAAGAAATACATAATCATATAATTCATTAGACATCTCACAAACAATTCAATCAGCATATAACACACAAAGCAGAATATCCTAACTCTTGGAAATAAATGCCTAAACTGGAACATGTTAACTCATATTCACATGCAAGATCACTTTCATGTGTCTTAAACACAACTTCAAACATTATTCAACTATCTCAAGGAATCCCAACACATATACACATTCAGCCAAGTCACCAAGGAAAACTCACAAGATCATATTTATCAAAAGTGCTTCAAAAGAGAGTTTAATCCATCATGGAAAGACACAAGAGATAAAATTCAAAACTTCATAAAATCAATTAATTTCAATCCCTAAATTTCCAGAATACTAAAACACATATTAGAGTTCATTATATAAAATTTTCAAGTAAATTAAACATCCAGAACTTAAGTTTCAGTTCAAATTTCGCACAAAAACCGAAACAGAACCGCACTGACTTGAGGCACAATTTCATTGGTTAAAAATAGCAAATCAATTCCGAATGGCATAAAATTTGGTACAAACGTCCCTCACATAGTCAAGGTCATATAGTAAAAATTTCAGAGTATTTGGAGTTGTTTAAGTAATACGTTTTCAATTAATTCCGTCACTATGTCCGAAAATCCTGAACCTCTGTACTTACTGTTTTTCAAATAAAAGAAATACCAAACCAACTCCAAATCACTCCAAATTTTGCAGAGACTTACTGGACACATTGATAAGGCTACCATAAAAATTTAAAGTCGTTTAGAGAAACATAAGTTTGAAAACTCTGTTCTTCTTTAAACCGAAAAACTTGTTTTCTTAAAATAGTTTTCACAAAGTTATTTCTTGTAAAAATGGTAAACTAGTTCCAAAGATCATACCAAAATTCAGAGGCACTTTAATTAACATTATTAAAACAGTGGCTAAGTCACGAAATCATTAAACATATGAAAGGGCTATTTAGCAAGATCACATCATACCAAATTTCAGCACTTAGTCAACTTAATCAAACTAAATCATTTTTATGCAAGAACAAAACAAACCAAGCCAAAACCGAATTAACAAAGTAACATAAAATTATGTGAGAAAAATAAATACAAAACCGAATTGAACTCAAAACATCGTGCATGTTCACTTTTCATTTTCTAGACTTTTAACTAAAGCATAAAGGTAATTAAAAATTAAAACTATCATGTTAGAGACAAATATCTTCAAACATAACCCTATTCTTTCCTATTTACACAAACAGTAGTATATATACAAGGAGATATTGTTCAAAAACAACCTTTTTATTCATGTACATCATATATTTTTGTGATCTAAGCTTTGATTCCTATTTGCATGCTACTACAAACCATAGTTCTACCAAATAAATTAACATGCAATCACATTCCAACACAAAGATCAAAGCCTCTCTTTTTTTTTCTTTTTTTCTTTAAAGATTAAGTCTCACAAACAATAGATCACAACAAAAATACAACATGCATCAAAGTTCCAAAACAAAATCAAAGCTTTAAGTCCTAAAGCTAGAAATCGAAACATAAGGGAGCACATATAAGTCTTATTTCTTCAAATCAAACATAGATCTATAAAGAACTTGGACATGCATTAACAAACAAGCTTTACAAGACTTAGAAAATTAAAAACCACTTAGAACAATCCTAGGATCTTCGAATAAACTAGAGAAGTAGAAAGGATCTTCAACCTCTTCACTTAATCTCCAAAGAATCCTAAGGCTTTTGAGCTTGATCTTCCTCTTCCTCTTCTCCTTGGTGCTCACGGGTTCTCCCTCTCTCTCTAAGTCTCTAGTTCTTTTCTAAGAGCTTGATGTCTCTCTTAGAAAATGTGTTTAGTTTTGGAAGTGAAATGAGAAGCAAAATGAATGGGTGTGTTACGGTTTTGGGGTTATAAGGGGCAACCAACAATTACTTTCCTACCCTTAAGTTAATTTGGTCAAGAGTGCAACTAGGAAGGGTAAAATTGGCATCATCAAGGCTTGCATGGCTCAAGCCAAGCCATTGGACAATTAGAGAAGGATTAGGGCTAAGCTTGCTTCCTATTGGTTGGTCAAACTATTAACCATGCTTAACACTAATTAAACCTAGGTGCTAATGGGTTACTAGCTTAGGGTGCAAGATGTCAACAAAATTGCATGATGCATGCCACTCACACACACCACACGGCGACACCTACACACACATGCACCACATTTCATTTTTTTTCCAATATATTTACCATGTAAGCACTTTAATTATTAAAACAATGCAATTAATTTCATGCATCATGCTTCACACAACATTCACATACATTATGCAAGCATCAAAATACCCTCATCAAATAAAACACACATTTCATTTTAAATTGACTTTATAAAATCACATAAAATGGTTTCTCCTTTTATAAGAGTACAGACATCAAGACTAGTAAATAAAATTCCAAAATACACTTTTAAATAAAATAATTAACTTCACTAATTGGCTATAGATACAGCCCCCATTTCATTTTATAAAATCATATCTTCATACATCAAAGAGATTCTCAAAAGGAATAGTTCATTGGAGGTCTTTAACTATTTTTAGTAATTGATATCTCCAAAATTCGTGCTTCTCAAGCCTGGAAAATAAATTTTCATAAATCAACCCATAAAATTATAAACTTTGCATTTTTAAATTCTACGTTTCAATACGATCGTTTGCATATAAAGATCGTAATTTTTCGAGTTACGGTTGAAAAGATATGAATTTTCAAATTTAAGAAATCTTTAAATACAATAAAACAATTCTTTATTCCAAAAGATAGCTATTCAAAATAACTAAAACTATCTTTCATGAATACACCTTAAAAATATCAATATATAAGACTTCACTTGAAAATACATATTATTATTTTAACAAAACCTTAAAGTATCAAAATCATACTTTAGACAAAAATACATTTGAAATACCACTTTATCAATCAAACACTTATTTATTTTATTTCTAAAACACTCTTATTTGCAAAATATACTGTAAAATAATATTTTTATTATTTAACATATATACGAGGATTTTGACGGGTGTTACACAAATCTATATATATATTGGACCCAAATCACTCCCCCAAACTTAGCATTTTGCATGTCCCAGGCAAAAGTAAAATAAAAATTCTAAACAAAAGACAAACTCCCTAAATCAACATGAACACAGCTAACCTAAGACTACGACTCATCACTTCAACACATATTATCATAAACTATTTACACAATTACATACTAGTTAACATAACAATCCCATTCAGAACTCAGAACTAATGAACACTCTCAACCTCTCAAATGTTTCTCTCAAAAGTGTATAAGGGTCATATTTTCAATTCACTCAAGTTCAACAATGATAATGTGTTACCATAGGCTTGACCATAGACCAACATCTCCACTGAAATTATTGAATGCATGCAAAAATCAAAAGGTCTTATTTTTGGTTGTAATGGGGCCATGGCTAAAAGTGTCAGGTGGGATAAAAGAAAGAAGGGATAAAAAAAAGGTTAACTCGCAAAAATATTTACAAAAACAAGTTTCCCTCAAAAACCATGAATGAGCAATGAATACAATAAAGACTCACACTCACATAAGGAACATTTTATTCTTCCTTTCTTTTCCAAGTTCCTTTTTCTTTTCTATTCTCTTCCTTTCACATTCATTTGATTTATTACTTTTTTTATTGGAAGAGAATTAGAACTCATACACTTTTTATTTTCTTTCTTTTGCATCTCATTCCACTTAATTGCTCATCCACAATTCCCAAGGTACTCACAATAAAATCAATCAATTAATGCAGGGTACCAAAGCAAAATATGTATCATTATAAGGCTCAAAGTGGGCAACTAAGGAATTATTTTCAATGCAAATTCTCTGAAGGCCACAAAAACACATCCTAGGTGCCTTAATCATCTTAATGCATGCAATCAATTATCAATTTTGAAATGGTCACAGGTCAAGTTCTAGAAGACAATATCAAAGTGAACACACTCATGAAAAAATAGGGGTCTCAATATCATAATATTTCAATAAAATTCATACCTCTAAATAGGCTCAAAACCTCACATATGGCTAAAGTCAGTTCACTAATCACAAGTTCTGAAAGCATTTGTCGAAATAACCCAGTCACCGTAATCATATACAGCTCAATCAAATAGAGTCGAATACCAATGATTCTAACTCCTAAACTAAGTATGTACATGAATCAAAAGAGAAAAAGTCCTAAGGTTAGAAAAATTAATTACTTTTGCTAAGGACACAAACCAATACCAATATGGGAGAAAAATTCAGATCTGAAAAATTTTAATTTTAATTTTGTATATACTCCCCCAAACTTAGATGTTGGCTTGCCCTCAAGCAAACTAATCTACCCTAAAACTACAAAATAAAAATTAAAAACTACCTAAAAAGCTGGACAATATTTTTGGTGAGGTACAGGGGCCTGGGGTGTAATATTGAAAAAATTGGGGCTAATGGGGTCCAAATCCTAAAAATACAAATCTAATCTTAAAATAAATCTATCCCTAAAAAATAGAAAATAAAAAAAACGAAAAAAACATCTATTCTAAAAATAATCCTAAGATAAATCTAATCCTAAAAAGATAAAACAAATTCCTAAAAGATATAAAACTAATCTAATCCTAAAAGATAAAACAAACTCCTAAAAAGATAAAAAAAAAACTAATTTGTTCCTAAAAGATAAGATAAACAAAATATCTATTACTAAAAATAAAAAAATTACTAGAGATAAAAAAAATAAATCTAATCCTAAGAGATAAGATGGTTGAATCAGAATTTGACCCCAAAACTGAACTTTTGCACCCCAAGTAGGAGTGAAATTCCCCAAACAGGGCTTTCACAGCCCGGCGCGCCTGAGGCTCGCGACCGCGTGCGCCTGGGGCGCACGAGGTCTGTTCCTCAATTTTTTATTTTTTTTTATTTTTATTTTTTTTTTACAAAAACTACCTTAGAATTGAAACCTACACTACTGCTTATGTACAAAACAAATCCACCAGGATCCCAAATTCTATGGGTCAAATCCCATGTGATGCAACAATAGTGAGTTATGCCCACATCCCATGGGGATTCAGCAAAATTTTGTTTTCTTCCATCATCCATCATGAAGTTGTTAACTCCATTAGTCAAGAAGATTACTTTCTCATGCTTCCTATTGCCTAATAATGATTCAGATTGTTCTAGATATTTTTCATTAAAGTACTTAGGTTGAATATAATAGAAAAATTTTGAATCACCCAAATATGAACTAGATTTAATTAAATTATTTATAGCAACAAATTCCTCATGCAAGGGTGGTTCAATTTTTTCTACAATTTTCAAACCTTCGATTTTTATTTTTCGATCCTCTTCCTCAGTTCTTATAATGCACAATTTCTTTTTCAGATTTTTGCTCCTCCAAAAGGATTTGATCATTGGTCACATCCATCACCACAACTTCCTCCTCTTTTTTAGGAGAGTCAAAAATTGTTGATAATGCTTGTAACTCCTCAGATAAATGTTTTGGAATTTGCTCAAGTGCTATTTCTATGTTCTCAACTAATTTTTTGAACATTAATTTCCTGAACATTACTACTAATTTTTTGAGCTAATTTATCTTGGTTAATTTCCCATGACTCTTTCTCCGCAGGGGGAGGAATTGGTTCAACACGAGGGGATCTAAAATTATTTTTGCAATCTTTAACAAAATCCTCAGTGGCTTGAGCCAATTTCTCTAGAGCTATTTCCCATTGGGCCTTCCTAGGAGTTATATTTTGTGCAACATAGTATGGAGGATAAGGATAAGGAATAAATCTATCACAATCTGAATCACTATTACAACTATAATTATACATGAGAAAGTACAAATTACACAAATAATTACAAAAAGTACCGAAAAGAAATTAGAATCGAATTTCAATCCCTGGCAACGGCGCCAAAAACTTGTTGATTTACCAGCAAGTGGACTGGGTCAACGAGTAATATAGTCTGGAAGACCGAATATCGTCCCACAGGGATTGCAAATTGTTTCTAATAACTTTTCACCAATTCGTAATTATTAGTGCAACGTGTTATTGAAATTTAGAAGGAGAAGAAGAATAATAATAAAATAAAATAAGAAGATTGAGGAGATAAGATGTATAGAAAGCAATAGAAAAAGGTTAGGAACTTGGTTTCATTGTATGATTCACTTATTTTAACTATGATTTATATTTTCCATTAATTATCCTTCAATTCATGGATCATTCCTCTCAAATAGCAATAGTTAGACGTCTCTAACATTACCCTTATTTTCTATATATTTAATCCTTGATCCCTCAACAAATTACAATATAAGAAAATATCTATTCAGCACAAGGGAATTAAAAAGCCATATAATCATCCAATTATATCCCTATATTTTGGACTGATTATACCATTAATTGCATGGCCTATTCAAAATCCCAACTCCCGTTGCGAATTAAGAAATCCAAAACATAAATTGCGCGGGTTTATGTAATAAAAACTCAATTAATGCATGAATTAAAAACAACAAAATACTAAATCATAAATTAAAATAAGTTACATCATACAATTTACACCATGTTCCTAACAAGAGGTTTTAGTTACACATATAGAAATAAAGAAAACAGAAGCAAAGAGAAAACCTCATATCATAGACAATACAGGCTAACTCTCCAAGAGACCTTCAATCCTTGTGCCTTGCCTCCTTGCTCTCAATAGATGTTACTAACCTCTTTCTCTAATCCTAATTGAATTCTATGATCTCAAAACCTTCTGAAAACTATTTACAAATCCTCTATTTAAAGAGTAAAACAAATCCTAAAATAAATCTTAATTAAATCTAATAGATAAGGTCCATGTTTATCTTCTAATCTCTGACCAAATCTAAGATATGAAGCCAAATTAGACTTCTCTTCTTCTACTTTGTTCAGAATCTGGTCAATTGGGCCTCCAACATGAACGCGCGCCCCAGGCGCACACGACCTCGCGCCCCAGGCGCGCAGGTCTGATGACAATTCCTTTTGCACACAGGCGCGCCTCAGGCGCACCCGTCCCTGCGCCCCAGGCGCGTGGGACCTACTTCGACTCCGTTTTGCTCCGTTCTTTTTCCATTTGCAAGATCTTTTCGTCCTCTTTTCAGGTCCATAAATATTTTCTTAATTTGTGCTCCAAAAATACCTGAAACACTAACAAACGGATCAAAATGTTCAAAGGACCCTAAACTACTAAAAATAATTAAAATCTAATAAAAAGTCCTAAATTTGCTAGAGAAACAAGCCAAATACATAGTATAAGGGAGTCAAATCAATGCTCAAATCTATATATATATATATTGGACCCAAATCATTAGTCCCTGGGTTGGGACCTAGAAGCAAATATAAAAAAGGTTTTGGAGGGAAAGTAAATAAAATTATTATTTTTCAAAAACTGGGCAAAATACTCGAGTATTTTCTTGAATACTCGAGTATTCTGGACAGAGTTGCTCAACATTAGTGCGTTTTGATGAGTCAACACCGAGTTACCGCCGCCTTGACACGAAAACACCCTCCACAACACGTCCCAATCCGCGTGTCGAGCTGCATGAAGGACTTAGCCATGTATTTAAACCTCTGGTTGATGCATCAACACTCCATTTTGCCAATTTCATGTAGAATTCGAGTATTAGGGTTCCAAACTTCTCTGAATCGATTCTCCTTCTCTGGGTTGAATTGAGCTACAAATTATACACTATTACAATGCTCACATCACGAGCTTTGTATAAACACCAAAATCGTGAGGATTGAGTGAGTGTGGTGGGAGATTCAAGGCTTGGAAGTGGAGCTGTTCTTGGTCAAGCTGTTGTCTGGGGCTTACTTCAATTTCGATTTCTGGTAAGCTCACAAGTCTCTGAGTCCCAAATTCGATTTCTCTAGTTAGTGTATGTTGCATAGAGTCTAGAAAATCTAAAATCCCCAATTTGTATCTCTGTTTCATGTGTGAACCAATTCAATCTTGGTGGTGCACTCAAACTGTCCTGCATGTGATGCTCAAAGTGATCTCTGGTGTTGGAAAGATTTCTTTGGGAATTCTTTGATTGAAACACGTCTGAGAGGTAAGGGGAAGTAATTTTGTACACTAGATAGAGTTTATATCCTATGAATTGTATTAGAGAGCCATCAAGAGGCTCTAAGGGCTTAGTTTGAATAGGAACTTTGGTTTGGAGACCAAATTTTGCTCTATGGTTGTTTGGAGCAAGTTTCTAATGATGCATGCAAGCTTAAATGAACATTATTTCATGAGTGTTGTGCTTATTCTGCAATTTGAGGTGTTGAGTTGCCAAATTGTGTATTTCATGCATTAGTGATTGATTCTCTGTCAAATCTGTAATTTGATATGAAATGAGTGTTGTAACATATTCATTTTGTGATATATGAACTTTGTTGATCCCTGGATTGGACTAGAAATGAGTAGAACTGAAAATGGTGTGTTAAAACTAAGATTTCAGTCTGTTTTGCTGAGAAACACTCGAGTATTGGACAGGGTACTCGAGTAAAATGTTTGTAAAACAATGTAATTTGAGCAAGAACACTCGAGTATTGTGTCTGATACTCGAGTATCGAGTGATACCTGCGGACATGTTAAGGTAAACCACTCGAGTAATGCAGGGGTGACTCGAGTATTCTGGGAATCATGAAGTACACTCGAGTACCCATGAACTACTCGAGTAATTTTATGAATTTGAAACCCAAATCCCCAGAAAGTCATGAACACTCGAGTTTCCTAAAGAACACTCGAGTAATCTGGAAAAGTTGAAGAACACTCGAGTATTCTGAATTATACTCGAGTAATTTAACTAGAACCTGAGAAACACCATTTTTAATTCTGACTTAATTTGGTAAGGATCTAACAACAGTAATCCAAGGAATCTGGACTTAAAATAAATTGATTAATATAAGTGTACCGTTTGGTGACGGTTCTTTTTGATGATGAAATAAGCCTAGGTGGCCAGTAATATATTAATCAATTTCCTTTAAGCTTAGAAAGTGATGCATTCATTATGGAGTTTGGATGGTAGGACGTATATCATGTTTTTGGTAAACATGTGGAGGGCCTTTGGGAGTGCCAATACGCTTGCTTGATGACACGTTGATGACGTGGTCGGCTTAGTGGAGGCCGATATGGTTTTACCGTTTGGATGACGGTCCGTTTGGATGACGGAATGTGCTCGGGTGGCACGGATTCCAAGCTTGACGTGTACATTCTAGGTGAATGTACGAATTGTTGTATAACTAGGAATACAACGCACGGTTGAGTGCTGGGTTGTCAGGGATGGACATCAGAGAGTGAGATAGTTTGATGGAGATAAGCTTGAGAGCTAAAATCATGCATCATGCTACTTATTTAAATTATATGTGATGAATGAAACAAGTATGAGCATCCTATTTGCATTCAATACCTGCTAAGTGCTAAATGTGATTGTCGTTCATTGTTGCATATTTACATTTTTATATTGTACAAATTTATACTCTGTTGATTATGTGTATAGAATTGCTTACCTCTATGCCCTTGTAGGTGATGTCTTGTTACATCGCTTGCATCGAGATCCGGCCACTCCCTAGTGGCATATGGATCTATGAGGACCATCGCGCGGTGTTCGAGGGAGAGGTGGAGATCACTTTCTACCACCCGAACCCGCTGATACGATTTTGTTCTCGTAGATTTAGGATTCCCATCATATACACTATGCATGTACCCCCGTTTTACACATATCATGAACCACCTCCCACACGACCAGCTCGCTCGTATCACAGTTTCCGTTTTAGACCTACCCGCTCATACCCTTTTTCTTCTAGAGTCGTCCGCGAGGAGACTCCCCCTTCTGATCCGAGGAGCCCAATTAGGGTCACACCATCTCCCGACCCTGTACGCAGTGGTAGGGTACACTTTCCCTCGGATGATATAGAGGAGGATCCAGTGAAGGACGAGAGCGGAGGCGAGCCTGTCGTGCATTCTACTGGGAGTGATTGGAGGGATGACGATCCCTAGGTATGCGCATATGGTATATGATGAGGATCAGAGGATCCGGTGTGGGGATGCTATGGAGGAGATACTGCTGTTGCTGTGATGATGATGTTACTTTTGCTACCTCGAGACTGCTACTGCTATCACTACTACTACTGGTGCTGCCAGATCTACGTGACCACCCCTGGAGTTCATATTTTGTTATGTATATATGATGTAGATATGCTCATGAGAGCTCTAGGGTTATGGTTATATTTTGATGTAGATCTCTTATGGACTTGTATTATGGATCTTGGAGATTTATGCTGGGACTATGTATGCACGACTCTTTTCTTATATATAAAACCTATGTTTATATTTCTACTAGTTGCATAGTCCTATAATTTCCGCTTACTCTGGTTGAAATCTTTTTAAAGAGTTCGGTGGGAAAATGGATTAGATGGTATCAGTTTTACAAGACAAAAAGAATGAATAGCTTCCTTTACTTTGTAACATATAAATCCAATTTCAAATGCGAATGCTATTCAGCTCGTGAAAAGGGTTTTAGAAATCACCGAATTCAATTCAATGATTTGAAATAATATAGAACTTCTTCTCCAAGAATTCCAAGTGTTGGTTTGTGCACCCGCTTTAAAGGAAAAATTTTATTCTCACATTTTCTATTCAATAACAAGTCCATACATTTTCCAAGTAATACTTAATTATTATAGTATTTATCTGGTGTTGAAAAAGGGTGTCACAGCTCACATCAACAACCACCAAGAACAGCAGCTAGCAGAACCAGAATAGCAACCAAAAACAGAGCAAACCACCTTCAAAAGCAAGCTCTCACACTCACAACTCACAAAATTGATGTGCAACAACTCAAGGCAAGTTGTATACACGAATTGAGAAGAGATTTTGGCAGAGTTTTGGTATAGAAATTGCAAGGAAAAATTAAGTAAGAACTCAGGAATGAAGAACCTATTTATAGATCAAAGGGATGGTGGTGGAAGGGAGGGTGAGTCATCACCAAGGCCACCCATCCATTCCCAATGCCTTACACCTGTCCCTGACCCTTCTTTAGGGTTCCACGCATTCTGGGCAGACTTAAGAAAGAAGAATCATCGTGATTTGCAGCTCAAACCGCCTTAATTTTATGCAGATGCAGAGGCTCTAACCGGTTACTGGTTTTTCTAACCGGTTAGCCACTGTTAAAATTCAGAAATTCACTGTTTTGCTGAAAAATTAATATAAAAAGATTTACTTCTCAAAACACAATTTCCACCGTTGGATGTCAAGATAAAATCATTATAAACCTTGTCTAAAAATTTGAGGACGATCCAACGGTTAATTAAAAAGATACAGCCCATTCTTTACATGATATTTCACCAAAATATCATTTTCCTAAATGTTATTCTTATATCTTTCTTACCAAAACTCTACTCGTCCATAAGGAACGGACCGAGTAGATAAAACTGGGACTCCTGGGACGATGAATATCCCAGGATGAGAATAAAAAGGTAAATCATGAATTCACCATTCTTAGTCAATTGGGGTGAGGAAATCTTTGATTGTGATTTAAAAGTTACTACTCCAAGGTTGAATCGAACCAAATAGAATAAGAATAAAGAGGTTCACTTCCATTAATTAAAACATTTATTAAGGCTCATAGAAACACTAATAAAGCCTTACATGATGGTTGGTGGTCATGAATTGAAGTAGGTAGGTACTATCGAGATTTTGAACACTTCGCTACTCGCCAAGCTAACTCTATAGAACTCTAAATCATGTCTGGGTGCATGCTAACCACCCAAAATTTCACTTATTCTGAATCGGATCTCCAAAGAAGCTTGAGTAAATTTAGTAGAGACTGAAAATGTTTAGGCCATCCGATTCCTATGTCACCTTTGGGAACCAACATCACTCTTAGGGTTTACCTCGCTTCTAAGAAAAAAGGTTAAATTGAGTTTTAACGCTTGCGGGTGATCCATCATTATAATCATTTGGTCTCAATGTGGAGACTTCATGAATTGGTTAAGATTTGTTCCCATAATGGGTGGTCATATAGGAACCTTCATCAGATTCCCAATAGGTTCTGGATCACCTATGTCCAATTCGATTTCTATGATGGTTAGAGTTGATTCCTATAAGGTTTTTCTTAAATCTTTCCAGAATCTCATATGCATTAACACTATTCTACAATAGGGAAAACAACCTAAGGTTCTCCTTCCTTTAGTTTTGTTCTAGATCTAATTCTCGATTCTACAATAAGTTTTGGGGAGGATATTTTCCGGTCAGTTGGTTTTCTTACAAAGGATTTACTTCTTGGGAGTCATTACCTTGGCTGTCTCGGTTTCACTTAAAAGTTTGCAATGATAGTATCCATTAATAGATGCGAAGATTGAGGTGATCAATCCCAATCTCACGTCTATCAACAGTACATCATTGTTAAGTCGCTGCTGATCATATTATCATTCAACAGATGTAAGGATTAGAGTGATCAGTTCTAACCTCACATTCCATTACACAATAACATCATCGCAGTTCTTGCTTAGATGTTTAGCTAGAGTCCTACTCATTATAAGTTCTTACTAAGGTCTTCCTTGATTTCCTAAAGATCGGGCTTTCTTCGATGTACCGCTAAATTTCTCACAATCTCCTGCTGTACGGAATCAAAAGTTCTAAGTCCTTTCCTATCACCAATAACTTCCAAGACAAAGCCTAAATAAGAAATGCAATATAAGGAATGCAGCTATCGGAAAGATATCGAGCAAATTCGCTTCCTAAAATATCTAAGGGCATTAATTGATTCATACTCGCTCAGTTAGGCTCATAGGTCAACTTGGTTTGAAACTATTGAACAACCGCTTAGAACAGATGGATAGAGTGCGTATCATAGAGTTTTACTAAAGATTTACTAAAGATGGAGACTTATCTCTCACCAATGCACCTAATCTTATAACACATCTAAGGAGAATTGCAAGAATACGCAATCTCCTAATCTAACAATAAACCACAAAGGATTACGACACACAAAACGTACCCCTCGAGATATGTTGGCTTCCAGATGCCTGTTGCTACTGTAGTGTATCTGCTTCCTTCTGGGCAGCATTCTGGGGACAGTTTGCAACGAAGTGCCCCAGTTGACCGCATCGAAAACAAGGGCCCTTGTTCATGTGCTGTTTCAATAGTAAACATAGATTTCTATGGGGTTTTCCACGTTATGTACATGGAAGCCTAGCACTTGAAACAGTTGCAGCCTGGACCGCTTGTTTTGAACCCGCTGCCTTGGCCGCCTTCACCTCCTGCTTAAAGTCCTGGTTAAGGCAGCCAATAGCCAAGTGCCCTGGTTGATCGCATCAAAAACAATGTCCTTTCATACTTTTTCTCAACACCTCCCAACATACACCCTGATGAAATCTCCCACAATGAACACAAGTAGGTTTGGGGAACTGAGTGGTCACCATCAGCTTTGCTTTCTTTGAAGTAGCCTTATCTGCCTCGGGTTTAGAGTGAAATTTTGGTTCTCCTGTGGTATCTTCCGACCTTGCCATACCCTTTTCCCAAATGCTGGCCCAGTGCACTAGCTGGGCAAAGTTGTCCATAGGTACCTTTCCAAGAGTTGCTCTGATATCTTCACGAAGTCCTGCAAGAAACTTGATGCATTTGGTTTCTTCATCCACGCCCTTGTAGCTAATAGCATAGCGAATCAAATCCTCAAATCTCCCTACATATTCCTCAACACTCATGTTCTCTTGTCTCAAGCACAGAAAAGCCAAATCCTTCTCTTTTCGAACATCCTCAGAAAGATACTTTCCCCGAAACATTTCTTTGACTGCATCCCAAGTCACTTTTTATTTATTGGTCTCCATATACTTTTGAACCTATTCCCACCACTGCTCTGCTTCCCCAACAAGTGCATACTGAACCAAAAGGACTTTGTGCTCCTCAGGCAGTGACACATCGTTGAAAATACCTTCAATCTCCTGAAGCCACTTACGAGTTCCATCCGGGTTATAGCCACCCTCGAACTTAAGGGGACCATGCCACTTGAACTCAGCCAACCAATTGATTTCAGTTGGGGAGGGATTCTGAGTTGCCTGAGGAGACGAATTAACTGCTGCTACGGCTGCAGTCACCAATTCAACTTGTCTTCGATTGACCTGAACTAAGCTCTCTAAGATTGCAGCGATCCTATCATCGTCACTACGTCTACTTGCCATAAGTTATAATCCTGGAAAAATGACAAGTTAATACATATACTATTTAGCAGTAATAACTATATCTTATTACTCTAACCTTGACATTTAGCTATACCTATCAGTTACTCGCTTGGTGAGTAAACAGTGAAGATGTGAGTCCACATCCAAAGGCCGAGGGAAACTGCTCTGATACCATAAATGTAACACTCTGTTTAATATTACCCTTAACTACCATTAATTGAATTATTGACTTAAAAATTTCTTTATTATTTCAGATGCTTATAAAAATTCTCCGACCAAATGGACGAAGTTTCCTTTGTTTGTAGGACTTTCCCAAAACTTTAGTTAATCTGCAACCTTTTTTAAACAAAATATTCATATTCATTCAGTAGCCAGCAGGGCTAAAGCATATTTTGTGCAACATTTTGCACTCATCAGCAGTCGAGTCATTATCAGAGTTTTCAACAGATATATACAAGTTTTAGCATAATTAAGTTTTTCCCAAAATACCCCTTCCGAAGAGGCTGTCCTGGGCCCACCCAAAAGTGTATATTTACATTTTTATAAACAAAAATAAATCACATCATCATCATTCAGATCGGGCCCAAGACATTTCCATGTCTCACTAAACTAGACTCTACTCTCCCTGTGAGGGAGAGTGCACCTGCTCGGCCAGGGTGTAACACCCCGATTTTGTTTCCCGAAAATATTACATTTATTTATTATTTATTTGTAAAAAGAAGGGCCAATTTTTTTTTAACATGTTCCAAAACATTTACGTGCCGAAGTAGTTTGATTATTCATTTTATTTATTACCAAAACCATCCTTTGTTATTAAATGATTACAAAACAACCTGCTCATGTTCTCATAAAGAATTATCGTTGCTGTCTAACAAAATCGAGATGTCACAACACTTCCATCTCAACACAAATCATAAATTGGAAATACTTCTTCACATTTAAAACATTGTTAACAAGTTCACCAACACCTGTGATTACATGAGTTTCCAAAAGCAGTTTACCAACAGACTGATAAAAGCATCAAATAAAAGAGTACGAACACATAAGTTCCAAAATACATCAGATATAGGTTGGTTACATCATATGATATCCAGAGTATGACTTTTCCTCATTTAGACTCGACCCTAATCCAAAACAAAACACTTAGACCACAAGACCTATGGGACTCTCTAAACTACTGGATGATCACCATCATCCTCCGATGCTATCTCCTCCTCTTCAGCCTTCCCCCAAATCAAAACCCTAGCCGTGACATGCATAGGGTAATTTTTTTTGTAAATCAGAATTTTTTTTGTAAATCAACTTCAAATAATTCAAAAACATAACAAATCAACTCATTCTCAGGCATAAAAACTTAAATAAAAAACCAAAAATTATTTGGAACAAAAAGGGACCAAAACCGTGAGCATCATCTCTCTTGATGCATGTCCATTTTTTTGTTTTCAAACTCGAAAACAAATAGAAACAAGTATAAAAAAGGCATAAGAAATCTTAAAATTAAACATGCATAAAGCTTGGTTCATGAAACAAAAATTCCATCTTGAAAAACCTTGAAGAAACCGAATGGAAAAGGAAAAGAAATGAAGAACAAGAAGCTTAGAAGTATTACCAATGAAGAATCAATGAAAAAGAGCAAGAAAAATCAAGCTTCAACCTTCCTCTTTCTCCTTCACTCCCTCGGCCTCCCTCTCTTCTCCTCACTCTCTCACTTTTCTTTTCTTAAGTTTATGAAGCAAATGGCAAGGGGGTAGTCTTAGGACCAAACGGGGTTTGTATAGAAACTTGAGTTGGGGGGGTCTATAGTCTTAAAAATTGGGGTGCAAAACAATCCAAGTGACATAGGAACTTATAAGAAAATTTGAAGTGGGGTCAATGACCAACAAGGGGGGTTCGAATTTGGCTAAGAGACAACAAGGGTTCATTTGCAATTTTTGGTCATCTTGGTTCAAGACATACTAGATTAGGTTTTTAAATACAACCACTCTAGGCTTTAATGAGGTTTAGGTTAGTGGGGAAAATAATTAATCAAAGCATTAACTACATGTCCCCTTTAGGTTTAGGGTATATTTGAAATTTGAAGTTTTGGCTCTAAAACTTAAAATTTTCCTTCCTTTCTACTCCCTTGGCCGTACAACACACACACAAGAGGGAAATAAAATTTTTCTCTCAACTTTAAAGGAAGTACAAAATAAAAATCTAATTTAAATAAAATAAATATACCTCACGGTTTTAAAATAATTAAAAACACAAAAGTTCACAATTAAATAAATTCATGAAAATCAAATCAAAATACTAATTAAATTTAATTATGAAAATTAAAATTTCACTCAATAAATCCAATAAATAATTCATTTTTTTAATTACTTAAAATAATTGAGGAAAATACGGGTGTTACATTCCTCCCCAACTTGAAGATTTCTCGTCCTCGAGAAATGACGTACCTGTTTCAAACAAATGAGGGTACGAAGCCCTCATGCTACTTTCAAGCTCCCGAGTAGCATCCTCACCACTCTCATGACTCCACACTACCTTAACCAGAGGAATATCCTTTCCTCGCAACTTCTTCACACTATGCTGTTAGATCCAGTGAGAAGGTTTTGATAATGACAAAAGGTTTTGAACAAGCTACAAAGGTATTGATCAAGCTCAAGTATGAAGAAGTTCATCAATCAACAACAAACAACAAATGATGAAGAGAGAGCAAGATCATGAATAATTTGTGTTTAATTGTAATATCTTTAGTTTGAGTCTTTTATTTTGATGTGTTTGGGTCGAGTCTTTAGAGGGTAGTGAATCTCTATCAAGGTCATGATTATATCATAATTTGAGTTTTCACTAAACCTAAAATCAATAGGTGGCTTAAAGGTTTGAAAGGAAAGGTTTAGTTTTGAGAAAACAAGTTTTTAAGTGAATTTAGCAGTGGTTAATCGATTAAGGGTTAGGTTAATCGATTAACACACATATATTACAGTGGTTAATCGATTAAGCCATGTGTTAATCGATTAAGACCTGTAAAACTGGTTTTTAAAATACGTTTTTAATTTCTCAAAATCAGTTTTTAAGTTTCCTAACTTTTGGGTATTATATATAAACCTTTTCCAAACCTTTTGTGTAAAAATTAGAACAATTTTCATATCAATTTTTCATAGATCAAAGCCACACTTTTCTCTCTCACTTTCATAGATCAAAGCTTTCAACTTTTACATTCTTTGATCAAGAATCTTTGAATCTCTTATGTTGATATTTTCATAGCTATTGAAAGAGATTCATAGGATTGTTATTGTTTTTCATTTGAGTTGTAATCATTGCAAAGAAGGCAAGCTATCTACAAGCATTTGGAAGCCTTGGTGTGAGGTATCATCAAGCATTTGGAAGTCTTGTTGTGTTAACAAGCATTTGGAAGCCTTGGTGTGAGGTATCATCAAGCATTTGGAAGCCTTGGTGTGAGGTATCATCAAGCATTTGGAAGTCTTGTTGTGTTAACAAGCATTTGGAAGCCTTGGTGTGAGGTATCATCAAGCATTTGGAAGTCTTGTTGGTTAAACAAGCAAATTGGAAGACTTGTTGTGGGGTTATCAACAAGCAAGGGAAGAGGTTAGATTAGTTTCAATAGGGTTGCAAGACAAGAGTGTGGTATCTCTTGGAGGCTATCAAGAAGGGAGTCTTGAGAGGCATTTGCTTGTAATTTGAGAACTCTAATTCCTCATAGTGAAGAATCTCTCTTGGTTGAAGAGGGTACTGGATGTAGCTCTCAAGTGGATGAGAGTGAACCAGGATAAATCTCTGTGCAGTATCTCTATTCCCTTAACTCTTTACATTCAAGTCATTTCATATGTTCTTGGTTGAAAACCTAGAAAAGATTAATTTTCATAATTGATTGAATTGAATCTTAATTGTGCAAATTGATTTGGGCAAAATCGTTTTCATAACCTAGGTAATCAATAAGAATATTGGTGTTAATCAATTCCGCTTAATCTCTGATCATATGTGTTAATTGATTGATTTTCGTATTCGATTGAAAAGTGATTTTTCAGTTTTAACAGTGATTAATCGATTAACTGGAGGTGTTAATCGATTAACCAAAAGCAAACTTTCAGGCACTAATCGATTAACTGAAATATTAATCGATTAACCATTTGAAGACTTTCAGGTGTTAATCGATTAATTGCAGGCTTAATCGATTAAGAGCTTAATTTTTTGTAAAAATCATTTGTTTTAATTGTTTCGATTCGTTTCTTTCGAAAATCTTTCAAGGTTTCTCTAACACCTATTCAACCCCCCCTTCTAGGTGTTCTCCTAGTGTCTCTTAGTTATTTCACCCACTGATTGTAGCTTTTTACATATGCCCATCGATTCTCAGAGGTAAAGTTTCATACGTAAGATTATCCTTAAGTTGTATAGAATCCGGCTCAATGATGTGGGATGGGTCACTAACATATTTTCTTAGTTGAGACACATGAAAGACATTGTGCAAATTTGAAAACATAGGGGGCAAAGCAATTTGGTAAGCTACAGGGCCGACTCTTTTCAAAACTGGGTAAGGACTTATAAAACGAGGTGTAAGCTTTTTGGTTTTGAGCAATCTACCAATCCCAGTAGTTGGCACTACCCTCACAAACACATGGTCTCCTTCTTTAAATTCAAGTGAAATCCTTCTCTTGTCATGATAACTTTTCTGTCGACTCTGAGCTGCTCCCATCTTTTCTTGAATCATTCTAATTGTCTCTGTTGTCTGCTGCACTATCTCGGGTCCTAACAACAAATTTTCTTCCGTTTCAAACCAACACAAAGGGGTTCTACACTTTCTTCCATATAGTGCTTCATATAGTGCCATTCCAATACTTGAGTGAAAACTGTTATTGTATGTGAATTCAATTAAATGCAAAAATGAATCCCAACTTCCTAACTGTTGCATCACACATGCTCGAAGTAAATCTTCCAAAGTCCGAATAGTCCTTTCGGGTGATAAGCTGAACTCAAGTGCAATCTTGTTCCCATTGCTGCTTGCAAACTAAGCGTGGATCTCTATCCGACACTATACTCGAAGGTACTCCATGCAGTCTCACCACTTCCCGAATGTACAACTCCGCTAACCTTTCCAAAGAATATCTCATATTCACCGGAAGAAAACGTGCTGTCTTCGTAAGCTTGTCCACAATCACCCAAACTGCATCATATCCTTTCTGAGTCTTTGGAAATCCAGAAACAAAATCCATCGAGATACTATCCCATTTCCACACTGGTATTGACAATGACTGTAATCCACCTCCAGGCTTCTTATGTTCTACCTTCGCTTTCTGACACACCAAACACCTAGAAACATATTCAGCTACCTCTCTTTTCATTCCCGACCACCAAAATAACTTCTTCAGATCTTGATACTGTAGGATTCTCATGTTTTGATGCTAACAATCTCTCTCCAAGCAACAACATTGGCAACAAGCAAGCTACACCACATGAAGATTAGAATTAGGATTTTTATTAATTCTAATTCAATGTAATCTTTATTTTATGCAATGCATCTCATTGGTGTGGGTAGCTTAGGTGATTTTAAGAATATTTAAATAATGTCTGATTAAGAGTGAAGATACTTTAAATCTTGATTAAATAGCTTGTGAAAATCATTTTAGAAAAACTTTGTTTTTATTCAGATTCTGATCAGTTTACTCGAGTAATGAGTATTGGTTCACTCGAGTAATTTATGTTCTGACAGGTTAATCGAGTAATGGTTTACACATCACTCGAGTAACTTAATCTGACATGTTTCACTCGAGTGACGTTGTTTGGTTTACTCGAGTAATTCAATCAGTGTTGGGAAAATTTTAAAAGGACTTAATTTTCTCTTTCAAAGCATATACTTTCATTCTTACAATTTTCTAATACACTTTGAAAAGTAATTCAAGAGCTATTTTACATCTTTCAAGAGCTATCAAGATTCAAAAAAAGAACTTTTCATTCTTCACTCTATTTTCTATCATTGTTCAAATATTCTTGAGATCATATTTTTGTTCTTAGTGGTTGTTGAAGATTTGCAATTTGTGATTGCATTATTGAAGTTTCAACACAAGTGAAGAATCTCACAAGGAAGACTTTGAGGATCAAATCAAAGCAAGAAAAGAGGATTGGTTGGAAGCATCTTCAATCAATTAGCAAGGAAATCTAGAATACTCAAAAGGGGTAGATTAGATCAAAGTGTTTGGTACACACTTTGAGTTGGGTTTTAAGATAGGAGAACTAAGAATCTAGTTGCATCTTAAAACATTGTAAAATCTACATTTGAAGATTTCTAGTGAAGAATCTCTCTTGATTTAAGAGGGGACTGGAGTAGCTTTCAAGTGGGTGAAAGTGAACCAGGATAAATCCTTGTGTCTCTTTTATTTTCATTCCTTGTATTTCATTAATTCATTAACATTTGCATTTTTAGGTTAGAATTGGGGTTTTCTTAATTCTACTCAATTGATCTAAAATTGCATGTTAATATTACTTGAAATTGTTCATATTAATCATTCATAATTTGTTGAATCATCATAGCATTGTTATTCTTGAAGAACTCCATTGAAAACAAAGTTTTAAATTGAATTTTACCCAGTTTACTCGAGTAAAGTTCTTGTCACTCGAGTAATCTGCTTTCAGTTTATAAACATTACTCGAGTAGGTTTTCTGTTACTCGAGTGATTTAAAATTTGCTTTCGTAATACTCGAGTGATTTGCTGAATACTCGAGTGAAATTATTTTTGGTTGCGTATTACTCGAGTGAAGGCTTGAGTTACTCGAGTAATCTGAACTGAATTCTTAAGAAAATTTATTTTCATAAAACCATTCTCTTAGGTGGACGAAAAATCTGTAATAAGGCTTCAATATTCTATTCACCCCCCCTCTAGACTATATTGAGCCGCTTGTTGGTTTCCAACAAGTGGTATCAGAGCTCGGACGAAAAATCCGAGCCTTAAAAAGCTTTTTCGAAAAGATCCTTTTTACTTGGAAACAATGGGCTCAATTTCAAATCCTTTCGGTGGTGAAGGAACTTCCATTAATCGTCCTCCACTATTTAGTGGTGAGGGTTACGCTTATTGGAAGGTCCGCATGAAAATTTTTATTCAAGCCATAGATATGGAAATTTGGAACGCCATAGAGAATGGACCTTTTGTTCCTCAAACGAAAGTAAATGATGTTGTTTCAATTAAACCTCAATCGAGTTGGGACAATGATGATAAGAAGAAAGTTGCATTTGATTTAAAAGCTAAAAATATCATCACGTCCGCTCTTTCTTATGATGAGTTCTTTCGAGTATCTCAATGTGTTGATGCTAAACAAATGTGGGACACATTACAAGTCACACATGAGGGCACTTCGGAGGTTAGAAGGGCTAGGCTAAATACACTCATGCATGAATATGAACTCTTTCGTATGTTACCTAATGAAAACATAGGTGACATGCAAAAGCGGTTCACTCATATCATTAATCATCTTTCTGCACTTGGAAAAGTTATATCTAATGGTGAAGTTGTTAATAAGATTTTGAGATGTCTTAGCAGGGAATGGCAACCTAAGGTGACGGCCATTATGGAAGCTAGAGACGTGGATCAAATTGATTTAGCAACTCTATTCGGAAAGCTTCAAGAGCATGAAATGGAGCTTGGACGGTTATCCATGAATGAAGATGCCGATAGGAAGAAAAAGGGGATAGCTCTTAAATCAACTTCAAAATCCCTTAAGGCACAAGAGGAAAACTTTCAAGTGGATGACTCGGACTCCGATATAGATGATGAGACCCTTGGCTTGCTAGTTAAAAAGCTTGGTAGGTTCCTTAAGAAAAAGGGAAACTTTAATAAGAATAGACAAAGAGATTCTAAGGATTCTCAACCAAGAAATAAGACTAACAAGGATCACATCAAGTGTCATGGGTGTGGAAAGCTTGGTCACTATCGATCAAAATGCCCAAATCATTCTATGAAGTCGGAAGGTGACAACTCAAAGTTCAATTCATCTAAAGGAAAAAGGGCTTACATAGTATGGGATGAAGTGGAGAGTCAATCAACATCTAGCTCATCGGATGATGAAGAACTTGCAAATCTATGTTTAATGACAAAGCTTGATGAAGAGGAATCTTCGAGCATTAAATCAAGTGAGAACGTCAATGAGGTAGATTATCTTTCCGATGCTAGCTCAAGTTCTAATTCTCCTTCATTCAATGAATTGTACAATGTGTATGTAGAGATGCATAAAGAGTTGAAGAAACTTGCTAAAATAAATGTTGAAAGAAAGAATTTCATAATGAAGCAACATGAAAAGATAATTGAACTTCAAAAAGATTTAGAAGAACTTAAGCTTCAAAATGAAACTCTTGAACTCATTTATGCAAACTCTACATGCAATTGTGAATTGAAATCAAATGAGACTCCATCTTGTGAAAATTGCAAGTCTTTGGAAAAAGAAGTTTTTAATTTGAATGATCGACTTGCAAGGCTCATGAAAGGAGATACTTCTTTAGATCATTTGCTTTCAACTCAAAGGAACAATAGCAATAGATCCGGTCTTGGCTATACCAAACCTAAGAAACGCAATTATCGCAAAGTTGGTGGATTTTCAAAGAATAAGATTTCTAAAAACCCAACTTGTCATTATTGTGGAATCTTTGGGCATACCACAAATAAATGTAATATAAAGAAATTTGGTATATCAAGCGGTGAATATATTTGGATTGTTAAGGGGACTTCTCCCCATGCTAACAACAAAGGACCCAAGATCACTTGGGTACCTAAGTCAACCAAATGATATTGTTTGTAGGTGTGTCTTCGAACCAAAGAGCGCAAATGGTATTTGGATAGTGGTTGTTCGAGACACATGACGGGAGACAAAACGCACTTCATGGAACTTACTCCAAAAAGTGATGGATTTGTGACATACGGCGACAACAACAAGGGCAAAATTCTAGGAGTCGGGAAGATCGGTAACGTATCTAACCTTGTCATAGAAAATGTCCTATACGTAGAAGGCTTAGAACACAACTTGCTTAGTATAAGCCAACTATGCGATATGGGCAATTATGTGACATTTACTCCGGAATTATGTTTCATTAAGTCTTCTATAGATGATAGTGTTAAGTTTGTTGGTCGTCGCTCTAATAACACTTACTTAATTGATTTGGATGAGATAACTTCACTATTTTCAAAATGTTTCAAATCTTTTGATGATGAAATTCGTCTTTGGCATAGACGAATTGCTCATGTGAATGTGAATCAATTGAACAAACTTTTGCGAAAAGATTTAGTGATTGGTTTGCCTAAACTAAACTTTAAGCTTGATGGCATTTGTGACTCTTGTCAAAAGTGCAAGCAAGTTAAAAGTTCTTTTAAACCTAAAAATGTGATAAGCACAACAAAGCCTTTGGAGCTAATCCATATGGATTTGTTTGGCCCTTCACAAATTAAAAGTTTAGGTGGCAATTACTATGGATTTGTTTTAGTAGTCGATTTTACTAGATTCACATGGACTTTATTTTTATCCGCAAAAAGTGAAGTTTATAAATGTTTTAAAAAATTTGCCAAACTCATCCAAAATCAACTAAGTTTGAAAATTGTGTCTATTAGAAGTGATCATGGAGGTGAGTTTGAAAACACTAGGATTGATGCGTTTTGTGATAAGTTTGGTATTGATCATCAATTTTCGGCCCCTAGGACTCCGGAGCAAAACGGAGTTGTAGAAAGGAAAAATAGAATATTAGTGGAACTTGCTCGTACTATGTTGATAGAATCAAATGTTCCTAAATATTTTTGGGCTGATGCGGTAAACACCGCTTGCTATGTGCTTAATAGGGTTCTTATTCATCCGCATTTAAATAAAACACCTTATGAACTTTTAAAAGGGCGAAAGCCAAATATCTCACATTTTCATGTTTTTGGGTGTAAGGTGTTTGTTTTAAATAACGGAAAGGAACCGGTCGGCAAGTTTGACTCTAAAGCCGACGAAGGCATATTCATAGGTTATTCAACTCATAGCAAAGCATATAGAGTCTACAATAAAAGAACATTAACCGTTGAGGAATCCGTGCATGTTGTATTTGATGAATCTTCGAAAGGAGATTGTGTTGTTTCTTGTGATGATTATATAGGTACATTTTTGGATCATGAGAATTCAACACCACAACAAATGGAAGAGAATCAAAATGAAGATAGAGAGGTGCAAGCACAAGATAAAGACTTAGCACAAGAGATTCAACCTCAATTACCAATAGCTTGGAAGTTCAACAAAAATCATCCGATTTCTAATATCTTAGGTGACATTGCGAAGGGAGTGGTAACCCGACGCACTTTAAATAATTTTTGTTATTATGTTGCCTTTGTATCTCAAATAGAACCTAAGAATATCAAAGAGGCTCTTCAAGATGATCATTGGATTATGGCCATGCAAGAAGAATTAAATCAATTTGAAAGAAACCAAGTTTGGGAGCTTGTGCCAAAACCCGATGATCGTCCTGAAATTGGTACTCGGTGGGTCTATAGGAATAAGTTAGATGAATCGGGTATTATTGTTAGGAATAAAGCTAGGTTGGTAGCACAAGGTTATAGTCAAGAAGAAGGAATCGATTACGATGAGACATATGCTCCCGTTGCTAGATTAGAAGCTATTCGTATTCTTCTCGCTTTTGCTTCAATTATGAATTTTAAATTGTTTCAAATGGATGTTAAGAGCGCCTTTCTTAACGGATACATTCAAGAGGAAGTTTATGTGTCACAACCTCCCGGATTCGAGAGTTTTGAGCATCCGGACTACGTTTTCAAACTGAAAAAGGCTTTGTACGGTTTGAAACAAGCTCCTAGAGCTTGGTACGACCGACTAAGCAATTTTTTATTACAAAAAGGTTTTAAACGAGGCACTGTTGACACTACACTTTTTATTGAACGTTCCGGTAAGGATATTTTATTGGTTCAAATATATGTTGACGATATTATATTTGGTGCTACTAACGATAACTTGTGTAAGAAGTTTTCAGAATTGATGCAAAGTGAATTCGAGATGTCGATGATGGGAGAGCTTACATTCTTTCTTGGCCTTCAAATAAAGCAGCTTAATGATGGCATTTATATTCATCAGAGTAAATATTGTAGAGAGCTTCTCAAACGTTTTGGAATGGATTCGTGCAAATCCGCTTCTACACCAATGAGCGTTGCATGCTACCTAGATCAAGATGAGGCTGGAAAAGCGGTAGAGGTAACGAAGTATCGTGGTATTATTGGTAGTTTATTATACTTAACTGCATCTAGGCCTGATATCATGTTTAGTGTATGTATGTGTGCTCGTTTTCAAGCAAAACCGAAAGAGTCGCATCTAACTGCTGTCAAAAGAATAATGAAATACTTAAAGGGTACAACGAATACTGGACTTTATTATCCTAGGGATGCTTTTCTAAAACTTACAGGATATTCGGACTCTGACTTTGCCGGTTGTAAAGTTGAGCGAAAAAGTACAAGCGGAACATGCCATTTAATTGGTAATTCACTTGTATCGTGGTTTTCTAAAAAGCAAAATTGTGTAGCTTTATCAACCGCGGAGGCCGAATACATAGCTGCAGGTAGTTGTTGTGCTCAAATTTTATGGATGAAGCAACAATTATCTGACTTTGGTTTAAATTTGACAAATATCCCTATAAAGTGTGATAACACTTCGGCAATTAATTTGACTAAAAATCCAGTATTACACTCAAGGACAAAGCATATTGAAATTAGGCATCACTTTTTGAGAGATCATGTTCAAAAAGGTGATTGTGTTATTGAGTTTGTTCAAACTTCGGATCAATTAGCTGATATCTTTACAAAACCATTACCAAGGGACACATTTTATAAGATTCGAAGAGAACTTGGTATTTTTGATGAATTAACTATTAGCTAATTGTATTTGATGCTTTTTATACTCACCTTCAAGCCTATTTCAATGTGACTTGTATTTTGAGTTGTTGTATCTTATTAAAGTGTTTATTATTTTTTTTATGCAGTTATGTGTGTATGTTTTCTATAATATGCTAATTGCTTTATTTGTATGTGTGTTACTTCCTACATGCTAAGTGTTTCTCTGTGTTTGTGCATGAAAAATGATTTTGCATGAAAAATTGAAATTTTTGAAATTCTGGACAGTTCACTCGAGTAACAGAAATTTCACTCGAGTAATTTTAAAAACTCTTTCGTATTACTCGAGTAATTCTGTCTGTCACTCGATTAATTTTAAAATGACTTGCGTATCACTCGATTAAGTTCATACATCACTCGAGTAAAATCTTTTTATCTTTCGGCATACTCGAGTAACATACTCTTTCACTCGAGTACTGCTCGAATCACTCGAGTAACGTATGAACATTACTCGAGTAACTTACGTGATTTTAAAAGCTGAACTGTTGAAATCTGCATCATTTTCACGATTTTTTCTCTCTCTTGTTCGTCTTTCTCTCTTCTCTCTCATACGGGTCTTCATCAAATCATCATCTTTCAGCCACAAAACTCACAAATCATACAAATTTCTTCCATATTTCATCATTATATCATCATTTCTACTCCTTTCATTCATCAATTTCACCAATTTTATCCAAAAATCCGAAAACCCCAAATCAAAACCCTAACCCCCAAACCCGAATTTGCTTTTTCTGAATCAATGGCTTCTTCCTCTCACTATCAACCTCCTCAAAAGAAAGCAAAGCAAGGAGCCGGTCGTAATGATACTTGGTTTTCTGGAATCAACCGAGATTTGCGGGAACCGGCATTTATCAATCGCTCTTTTGGTCTTACAAGGTATGTTAAATTTGCTTGGTTGCATAAGGAGCAATTTCCGTTTGTAGAGGATTTAGAATTTCAGAATTTGAAGAGGTTTTTGGAATTTGAGACTCATTATTACCCTAGGCTTGTCAGACAATTTTATCAAAATTTTACTAAGCTAGATGGTGAGTATCAAACAATGGTTAGAGGACATCATTTTGTTATAAAGCCTGCGGATTTGACTATGATGTTTGGTTTAGAAAACAAGGGAACTTTTATTGGTGATACTGAATGTCTGGATTTGGATGTGGATACTAATAAGATTTATACTGATTTGTTGCGTACTGGTGAATCTTGGGGTGATAGAACTACTAGAACTGTATCACCTTTGCATGCTGTGGATAGGGTGCTCATGTATATTATCTCTTATTGTTTGATTCCAAAATGCAATCAAAATTATGCTCAATTGGGAGATGATGATCTTACTTTGTTTCATGGGATTAAAAAGAGGTATGAGATGAATTGGAATAAAATGTTTTTAGCTCGTATGGAAGCTGCTGCTCAATCTCCTCCAACCCAATTCTTGCCATATCCTATGCATGTCACCAAGATCATGAGGTATTATCGTGTTCCAATTCCTGATGATGAGCCAGCTGAAAAGGAAAAGAAAAATAACTGGTGTCTTAATGATTCGCACATTAGTTATATGAAAATTGCTTGGCATAGGGACAGTCGCACTTGGTTATGGAAATCACAGATTAAGGAAATGGCTGAAGCTGCAAAGGCTGCAAGAGTTTCAGGTACTAGGAAAAGGAATTTACTTGGTGATAGGGCTGGTGCATCCTCTTCTGTTCCTCCTACTTCTACTGATCCGATGGATACCGATCGTGTTGAGGACTATATTGATTTGGATAATCTTGGTACTCCATTTGATGCACAAGCTGCTCATGAGTCATTAGTTGAGCACATCAATGCTCAATTCACTCAGTTGGAGATGAGACAGGATGTGAAGAATATTGCCATGGAGCATCGTTTGATGGATTACATGTCTGGATTATTTTCTCACCATTTTCCTCCTTCTCCACCTGATTCCTAGACCTGTGGATGCTGATGATGTTTGCTGTTGATTTCTGTTGCATGTTTCATTTGCATATTCTCTGTTTATGTTTCTGTTTCATGTTTCTGACTCTGTTGCTACTATGACTTTAGGACCTTGTGTATGGTCTAGTTTGTTTAGTTTTCGTTTTGATTATCTGCTATGATTTGCTGCATAGTGTGATGCTCTGATATTCTGATTTATGGTGCTATATTCGTTGTTCGTTTATATTCGTTGTTTATATACGTTGAGGCACTATTGTGGTTTATTTTGGTATTGTCTTTATTGTTATATATTTTCTATACCATTGTGAACTACTTACCTTCAACTTTTGGCAAAGGACTTTTCTCAAAAATATTATCTTTTTAATGATGCCAAAAGGGGGAGAATATTTTGTTGATGTTGTTCTTGTAGGTTAAGTTTTATTATATTTTTCCTAGATGTTTTACATTTAGGGGGAGTATGTTAAAACTTAGTGCTTAATTTGAAAGGAGGTTTGTCATCATCAAAAAGGGGGAGTTTGTAGGATTCTCATGTTTTGATGCTAACAATCTCTCTCCAAGCAACAACATTGGCAACAAGCAAGCTACACCACATGAAGATTAGAATTAGGATTTTTATTAATTCTAATTCAATGTAATCTTTATTTTATGCAATGCATCTCATTGGTGTGGGTAGCTTAGGTGATTTTAAGAATATTTAAATAATGTCTGATTAAGAGTGAAGATACTTTAAATCTTGATTAAATAGCTTGTGAAAATCATTTTAGAAAAACTTTGTTTTTATTCAGATTCTGATCAGTTTACTCGAGTAATGAGTATTGGTTCACTCGAGTAATTTATGTTCTGACAGGTTAATCGAGTAATGGTTTACACATCACTCGAGTAACTTAATCTGACATGTTTCACTCGAGTGACGTTGTTTGGTTTACTCGAGTAATTCAATCAGTGTTGGGAAAATTTTAAAAGGACTTAATTTTCTCTTTCAAAGCATATACTTTCATTCTTACAATTTTCTAATACACTTTGAAAAGTAATTCAAGAGCTATTTTACATCTTTCAAGAGCTATCAAGATTCAAAAAAAGAACTTTTCATTCTTCACTCTATTTTCTATCATTGTTCAAATATTCTTGAGATCATATTTTTGTTCTTAGTGGTTGTTGAAGATTTGCAATTTGTGATTGCATTATTGAAGTTTCAACACAAGTGAAGAATCTCACAAGGAAGACTTTGAGGATCAAATCAAAGCAAGAAAAGAGGATTGGTTGGAAGCATCTTCAATCAATTAGCAAGGAAATCTAGAATACTCAAAAGGGGTAGATTAGATCAAAGTGTTTGGTACACACTTTGAGTTGGGTTTTAAGATAGGAGAACTAAGAATCTAGTTGCATCTTAAAACATTGTAAAATCTACATTTGAAGATTTCTAGTGAAGAATCTCTCTTGATTTAAGAGGGGACTGGAGTAGCTTTCAAGTGGGTGAAAGTGAACCAGGATAAATCCTTGTGTCTCTTTTATTTTCATTCCTTGTATTTCATTAATTCATTAACATTTGCATTTTTAGGTTAGAATTGGGGTTTTCTTAATTCTACTCAATTGATCTAAAATTGCATGTTAATATTACTTGAAATTGTTCATATTAATCATTCATAATTTGTTGAATCATCATAGCATTGTTATTCTTGAAGAACTCCATTGAAAACAAAGTTTTAAATTGAATTTTACCCAGTTTACTCGAGTAAAGTTCTTGTCACTCGAGTAATCTGCTTTCAGTTTATAAACATTACTCGAGTAGGTTTTCTGTTACTCGAGTGATTTAAAATTTGCTTTCGTAATACTCGAGTGATTTGCTGAATACTCGAGTGAAATTATTTTTGGTTGCGTATTACTCGAGTGAAGGCTTGAGTTACTCGAGTAATCTGAACTGAATTCTTAAGAAAATTTATTTTCATAAAACCATTCTCTTAGGTGGACGAAAAATCTGTAATAAGGCTTCAATATTCTATTCACCCCCCCTCTAGACTATATTGAGCCGCTTGTTGGTTTCCAACAGATACATCTTTGTCGATCCAGGATGAATACTAAACTTACTCTTATGGGCTTCTTCCAAAATCATCTCCTTCAGTCCAGCATTATCCGGGATACAAATTCATCCTTTAAACCTTAACACTCCATCCGTTCCAACTTGGAATTCTACCTCTTTCCCTTCCGCTGAAAGCTTCACCTTTTCCTGCAACTCCTCATCAGTTCTTTGAAGTCCTTTAATCTGCTCAATAAATCCACTTGATATTGACAGCGTTCCTAACACGATACTCCTTGGCTTCACTTTTATCCCCAAATTCAAGTCTCGAAATCTTTCTATCAGCTCTAGCTCCTTCACCATCAACGCCAAAACATGCAAAGACTTCCTACTCAAAGCGTCTACTACCACATTTGCCTTACCGGGATGATATTGCAATACAAAATCATAATCCTTCAAAAATTCCATCCACCTCCTTTGACGCATATTCAACTCCTTTTGTTCAAACAAATACCTCAAACTTTTGTGGTCATTGATCACTTCAATCCTCACACAATAAAGATAATGCCTCCAAACTTTTAAGGCAAAGACCACCGCTGCTAACTCCAAGTCATGAGTCGGGTAGTTATGCTCATGAACCTTCAATTGCCGTGAAGCATACGCTACAACTCTCCTTTCTTGCATAAGCACACACCCTAATCCTTGCTTAGAAGCGTCACAATATACACAAAATGGCTTAGAAGTTTCAGGTAAAACTAACACTGGAGCTATTGTCAATCTACTTTTCAGCTCTTGAAAGTGTTCCTCACACTTAGCCGTCCAAACAAATGGTTGTCCTTTTCACGTCAGTTTGGTCAATGGTAACGATAATCTAGAAAATCCGTCTATAAACCTCCGATAATTACCAGCAAGACCTAAGAAACTTCGGATTTCCGTCACTATTATTAGGGCTTTCCATTCCAACACCGCTGTCACCTTTGCAGGATCCACTGCAATCCCTTCCTTTGTAATCACATGTCCCAAAAAGTGCACTGATGCCAACCAAAAATCACACTTTGACAACTTAGCATAAAGTTGTTTTCCTTCAGTATCCCCAAAACAATCTTCAGATGCTCGGCATGCTCTTCTCTATCCTTAGAATAAACCAAAATTTCAGCGATGAACATGACAACAAATGAGTCTAAGTAAGGATGAAAAATATGATTCATGTAATCCATGAATACAGAAGGAGCATTAGTCACACCAAATGGCATAACCAGGTACTCATAATGTCCATATCGAGTTCTAAAAGCAGTTTTCAGAATATCTTCCTCCTTTACTCTAATCTGGTGATATCCCGATCTAAGGTCAATCTTTGAGAATACGGCTGCACCCTTCAATTGATACAACAAATCGTCTATCCTTGGCAAAGGATACTTGTTCTTTATTGTCAACTTGTTCAATTGGCGATAATTTGTACACAACCTCATACTTCCATCCTTCTTTTTCACGAACAACACTGGTGCTCCCCATGGTGATACACTTGGCCTAATCAAGCGCTTCTCCAATAACTCTTCAATTTGCTTCTTCAGTTCCACTAATTCCATTGGTGCCATCCGATACGGGGCTTTCGAAATCGGTCCAGTTCCCGGAATGACATCGATATTGAATTCCACTTCTCGTCTTGGCGGTAATCCAGATATCTCTTCGGGAAAAACTTCAGGAAAATCTCTCACTATTGGCCGTTTATCCAGCTCATTATCTCCCTTGCAATTCAAAGAAGCTAAGAACACATATTCTATGGCTCCATCCTCCAATGAAGCAAAGATTTGTTTGGCAGAGATATGCTCGAAATCCTTTGGGTTACACTCATTAATTTTGGGTTCACTAATCAGGAGTGACTTGTCGGAGCAGTTCAAAAGAACACGATTCCAAGTAAGCCAGCCCATCCCTAATATGACATCTATTTGCACAAGGGGTAATCGAATCAAATCAATAGGGTAGGTTTTTCCCCTAATCTCAACAGGACACTTAGGACAATAGGTTGACATTATGACAGGGTTACCAGTCAGAGTAGACACAAAGAAATCAAAAGGTAACAAATCTAACTGCAAATTTAACCTTTTCACCACATGACTAGCTATAAATGAGTGCGTAGCACCCGAATCATACAACATAAGCAAAAGATTCTTATAAATGAAACACTCACCTTGAATCAGATTGGCAGCATTAGCCGTTTCTACTCCACTCATCGTGAAGACTCTTCCTTGGTTACTCGTCCTTACAGCATTCCCAGAACTAGGAGCTCTCTTCGGTTCTTGACAGAAATGAGCAATATGACCAGGCTTGTTGCAATTGAAACAATTCGGATTAGTTGTAGAGCACAACGGTCCGAAATGATTCCGTCCACACTGATTGCAACGAGGGGCCACACTCCCTTGACTCCCTCCAGGATTAACTCGATTTCCACCACCACTGCCAGGGTTACTTCCTTAAGCACCCATACGATTACTGTTGCCACCACCACGATTTCCAGAGCGAGAAATGCCACCTCTTCCGCTATTCCGGTTGAAATTACCACTTCCAGACGATCCACTGCCACCTCCGCTGAATCTACGATCTCTTCCACTTCCAAAACGAGGATACGACACAGGCATTCTAAACCTTCCACCAAGACTCCCATGATACGGATGATTCCGAATCGCTCCACCACCAGTCGACGGACTCACCACCTTCTCCGCTGCTGCCTTTGACTTCAGACCTCCTTCATACATCTGGCACTTGTTAACCAATGTTGCAAACTCATTGATTTTAAAATGCGAAAAAGCCAACTTGATCTCAGCCCTTAAACCATCTCGAAACTTCGCACACTTAGACCTTTCATTCCCTCCATCAGCATACTAAGGCACGTACTGAGCTAACTCTTCGAATTTAGCAGCATATTCTCCAACTCACATATTTCCTTTAACCAACTTGAGAAATTCCATTTCCTTCGTAGTCCTCACATCCTCAGGAAAATACTTCTCCAGAAATTTCCTCTTAAAGGACTCCCAATTGATTTCTTCTTCCGTATTCGCCATCATTTGCTTAGTGTTCCTCCACCAAGCAGAAGCTTCCTTTGTCAGCATATACCCAGCATAAGCCACCTTCTGGGCATCATCACACTGTCCCATTCCTTCAAAAATCCTTTCCAAATTCTCAATCCATCCACGAGCCACATCCAGTGCAAATCCTCCGAAAAACTCTCTTGGATTCCGACGACAGAACTCATCCAATCCCCGAATTCCTTGCGGTTCCACATTCTGAGGCTGATTCTGATTGTTAAGATTCTGCTGAGCTTGCTGATGCAGAGCTTGCAAGTTGTCATTCACTCCAGTCATCACAGCAGTCATCGGAGCCTTCAAAGCTACAGGGTCGGCAATCTCAGCTGCCCCACTAGCACTTCCAGAACCACGAGGTCGTCCGCGAGCCATCAACTCCTTCAGACAAACATGGGAACTCAGAACTCACGCACACGCACACACAAGAACATACCACCACACAATCAGAGATCACACAAGGTAAGCATATAAGACTATGCTTAAGGCCACTGAGGATAAACATAGCTCTAATACAAAAAAGTGTAACGCACCGATTTTGTTTCCCGAAAATATTACATTTATTTATTATTTATTTGTAAAAAGAAGGGCCAATTTTTTTTTAACATGTTCCAAAACATTTGTGTGCCGAAGTAGTTTGATTATTCATTTTATTTATTACCAAAACCATCCTTTGTTATTAAATGATTACAAAACAACCTGCACATTTTCTCATAAAGAATTATCGTTGCCGTCTCACAAAATCGAGATGTCACAACACTTCAATCTCAACACAAATCATAAACTGGAAATACTTCTTCACATTTAAAATATTATTAACAAGTTCACCAACACCTGTGATTACATGAGTTTCCAAAAGCAGTTTACCAACAAACTGATAAAAGCATCAAATAAAAGAGTATGAAGACATAAGTTCCAAAATACATCAGATATTGGTTGGTTACATCATATGATATCCAGAGTATGGCTTTTCCTCAGTTAGACTCGACCCTAATCCAAAACAAAACACCTAGACCACAAGACCTGTGGGACTCTCTAAACTGCTGGCTGATCACCATCATCCTCCGATGCTGTCTCCTCCTCTTCAGCCTTCACGTCTGCGGATGGTGCGGCCTGCATGTTTTATTATACAAGAATCATTATACAAGTTTTATTTTCATGTGACAAAACTTCCTAAGTACTTTTACACTACATGGCCAAATAGAATCAAAATAAAATAAGCCAAATATTTCAAATCTAAAACACGTAAACCAATTTAATTCAATTCAAATATTCAAACACAAATTCTATTTGCATGAAACTTAATCATTTACTCTTCTTTTTTCTCTTAACCGAATACACACATAGACACACATTTAAGAACAAAACTTTTCTAAACAATTTATTCATTCATTTCCTTTATAAAAATCAAGAATACTCTTAGGAAAATAGTTAACTTAACAAATCATCAACACATATATAAAATAAACTCATTCACCTAAATTTTCATGTTAAAACCGATGTACATATACACATAAGAACAAAACTTAAATTTTGAAAATCAAAAATCATTTTATTCCTTTTCTCTTTGGTTTGGCCGAATTGCATATATATATACAAGCATATACATTTTTTTTGTCAAACAAACACCTAAACATACTTAAATTAGGCATATTCTTTAGCGAAAATCACACAACAAAAATTATTAAACTTATTTACATAATTTCCTAGCCAAGATCGAATGACTCAAAAATAAAACTAATCACCACAAAAATTCATTTACCTCATTTGTACCCTTAGGCCATGACATGCATATAGAAAACATAAGAAATTTTTGCAAATCAAACACACAAAATTCACAAACAACATTATCACACTTATGTTCAAGCATTATAATCTAAGAATCAAAGAACACAAATAATTTCTCAACTAAAAATGACCAAACCGTATGGTCCTCTTCACATGCACCAAATAAAAATTTAATTTTTCATGAAACCAAATCAAAAATATAAAAATATACCACTTAAATGCCAAGAATCAACAACCAATTGCATGCAAAACAAAACAAATTTATTTTCCCCCAAATCAAAACCCTAGTCGTGACATGCATAGGGGATATTAGAAAATTTTTTGTAAATCAACTTCAAATAACTCAAAAACATAACAAATCAACTCATTATCAAGCATAAAAACATAAATCAAAAACACTAAATTATTTGGAACAAAAAGGGACCAAAACCGTGAACATCATCTCTCTTGATGCATGTCCATTTTTTTGTTTTCAAACTCAAAAACAAGTAGAAACAAGTATAAAAAAAGCATAAGAAAGCTTAAAATCAAACATGCATAAAGCTTGGTTCATGAAACAAAAATTCCATCTTGAAAAACCTTGAAGAAACCGAATGGAAATGGAAAAGAAATGAAGACAAGAAGCTTAGAAGTATTACCTATCAAGAATCAATGAAAAAGAGCAAGAAAAATCAAGCTTCAACCTTCCTCTTTCTCCTTCACTCCCTCGGCCTCCCTCTCTTCTCCTCACTCTCTCACTTTTCTTTTCTTAAGTTTATGAAGCAAATGGCAAGAGGGTAGTCTTAGGACCAAAGGGGGTTTATATAGAAACTTGAGTTGGGGGGGGGGGGTCTATGGTCTTAAAAATTGGGGTGCAAAACAATCCAAGAGACATAAGGACTTATAAGCAAATTTGAAGTGGGGTCAATGACCAACAAGGGGGGTTCGAATTTGGCTAAGAGACAACAAGGGTTCATTTGCAATTTTTGGTCATCTTGGTTCAAGACATACTAGATTAGGTTTTTAAATACAACCACTCTAGGCTTTAATGAGGTTTAGGTTAGTGGGAAACATAATTAATCAAAGCATTAACTACATGTCCCCTTTAGGTTTAGGGTATATTTGAAATTTGAATTTTTGGCTCTAAGACTTAAAATTTTCCTTCCTTTCTACTCCCTTGGCCGTACAACACACACAAGAGGGAAATAAAATTTTCATCTCAAGGAAGTACAAAATAAAAATCTAATTTAAATAAAATAAATATACCTCACAATTTTAAAATAATTAAAAACACAAAAATTCATAATTAAATAAATTCATGAAAATCAAATCAAAATACTAATTAAATTTAATTATGGAAATTAAACTTTCACTCAATAAATCCAATAAATAATTCATTTTTTTTAATTATTGAAAATAATTGAGGAAAATATGGGTGTTACACGGGGGCTGTGCGAGCTCGATCTCAGTACCTGAAAAATGTTATGGGAGTGAGCTTTGCACATGAAATAGAAAGGCAGTTTCCAATTAGACATAATAACCCAATAAGCCAAGAACATTTATCAAGTTATTCACATAATGCACATTCATCGCAATTATAAGCCACAATTTCATTCAATTGCATTCAAGTCTTATTTCCATATTCTGACTCATTATATTACTTTGATTCTATTTTTCCTCTTTAAATACTCTTTCCTTTTTACTTATTTCTCTTTTACCTTTGCACCACTAGGATTTTGATGCACCTGCTAGGCAATTGGAACACCCGTAAGGGACTTCACACCTTTCAGGACTTTACACCCATTAGGCATCACCCGTTAGGACTATGCTGATTAATTTACTTAGTTCATTTCCCTTAATTCCAGTCCACATTTTATTCCTTTTTAGTTGTGCAGTGAATTGATCCATTGGCACACCGACGCCTAACAGAGTATTTGGACCTAATGGGCAATTTGCCTGACAGGCAATTGGCCCTAACAGGACTAATTGGAACACCTAGCAGGGCACCTAGTGTGTCAGTGTTTCCAAGGATCAATCTCACTGCATTCCCTTTTATTTAGTTTTATGTCGCATATTCTTGTTTTCAACATACATGACTTTTTTTTAATCAATATTTTAACCTCCAATTATTAAGTAGCACATGTCAAATTCAACATACATATCATCTATCAAGCACACAATTATTTGCAAATATTATCACAAATTCATGTTCATCATTGTCAAGCATTCATATTCTCATTTAACATTTAGCCTATGATTTAATCACTATCACTTCCTAGGGTTCAATTCTTTTATTTACCTAAACTAAACTATTATTATTGTTCTCTACCTTAGGGTTTCCTAATCACTACACAAACACACATAAACCTAAGAAAACCATTATATACTAACTAGAAACCCTTTTCCAAGACAAGCCAATACCCACCCCCTTACCTCAAATGTGATGAGTGAGGTAAGGAAAACCTTGAGAACCTTAGCTTTCCTTATTGCCTTAGCTCTTAAATCTTTTAGACCTTTGAATCTTTTGATGCACTTCTACCAAGTAGTCACCAACATGAGAAGAAAGCTTTCCCACTAGAGATGATGAAGGAGGAATGGAGCTTGGCCTCACTTGATCTTGGGATGGAGGCATGTGTATGCTTGATTCTCCATAGCTATAAACTTGAAAATCAATGGAAATAGAGAGAGGGAGGAACACAAATTTTGGAGAAGAGGATGAGGGTTTTGTGGGTCAATTTCTTGCTTGATTTTTGATGGGGATAATGATAATGATGTTGGGTGCTTGGTTCTTGCTTAGGATTTATGGTGGTGATGAAGATGATGGTGGTGTTCTTAGTTTAGGGTTCATGATGATGATGATATTTGTTCTTGGAGGAAGATGATGAAGATTTGTTCTTGATGGAAATGAAGAAGGTGATGAGGTGAAGATGATGTTTTGTTGTTCATGAAGAATGGAAGGGATGTTGTGTGAAGATGATGATGCCTTGGTTTTGAGAGGGAGGAAATGGAGAGGATGATGGTGATGAGTGTTTGTGTTCGTTGTTGTATTTTTCTTTTGTTTTTCTATGTATCTTGCATGAAGGGAAATGATCTTGTAGCCAAGATTGCTTTACTTGGTGGGAAAGTCAAAATGGGTGGTTGAGATGTGTTGGTTCGTTTTTATTTTTTTTCTGGTCTGATCGTAATACTCGAGTCTTTTTCTGAATACTCGGGTATTTTGTAGTTTTTGCAGGAGTTGGTGCGCCATTCGGGTAAACCTGACACGCCATTTTTGACTAGGTTTTTGCTCAAAATACTCGAGTCTTTCCCAAGAGACTAGAGTATTGCCCGAGAGCAATTTTCTACTGATCGATTCCTGATACAAGACTCGAGTCTTTTCTCCAAAACTCGACTATTACCCAACAGCTTTACTGTGCACACTTCAACATTCTACTGCTGATTCTACCACTTCGTTATCCATCGGATCGTGCTCAAATTTTAAAGCAAGCTTCTACACACCCTAATCTTCATAATCAACGGTGGGACCTTCGTTCGGAGTTGCAAATCTTTTATTTCTAATTTTCCCGATGTAGGGTGTTTATAACACCGAAAACATCGTTTCTTACGCTCTTTTGTTCTTCTTTAAATCTCCTATCCGATGTCAATGCATCTTCAATCCTTTATGGAACTCATCGGGATCCTAATTCCATCACTTTAAACCTTCTTTAGCATAATTATCGTCTCCTAATCTGATTATCTTTTAATTATTCGTGGAGTTAAAAATTCGGGATGTTACAATGAAGAATTTTTATTACAAGTGTTTATGGCCAAATTGATTTTTCAATTCTAAGGAGAAGAAAAGAACTTCGTATGAAAAATGTTTTTAACTTTAATTTTCAATTTAAAATGCTTTTGAAAACCTTGGTTACACACTCAATCTTAGAAGATCAATTTTATGAAAATTGACAGAGATAATCGATTACTTTTCATGGATAAGAGATTACTGTCATTCTGAGTTGTGACCTGGGAATTTTAATTAAAATATAATCGATTACATTTTTAAATAATCGATTACCTTCCTCACAGGGAGTAAATAATCGATTACCTTGTTTTAATAATTGATTACTTTCTTAAAAATGAATTTCACTATTTTTCACAGAATGAAGATAATCGATTACCTTTTTCTCAAGTAATTGATTACCTCAACTTTTATTGAAATCTGTGTCAGAATCAATCTCAAATGTTTCCAGATTTGTTTTTATATAATTGATTCTGATTTATTTCCAAAATTTGAAATTGATTTTGTTTTTGAATTAATTCCTTATTTGTTTTAAGAATCAAATCTTTGATTTATTTTCTAAATTTTTTTATTTTGATTTTGAATGCAAATCATATCTTATTCTATTTTAATTTTATTCTAAAATCTATTTTATTTAGTTTTGATTTTAAAATTAATTTTATTATATTATATTTTATTCCTTAAATCTTTTTTTGATTTTAAAAGATTTAAAAACATTTTATTTATTTGAATTTCCAAATAAGTGAAAGACTAATCCTTTTTTTTCTCTGATCTGTTTTCACGTTTCTTCTTCTTCTCTTCTCCAAGAACACATTCTTCATAGTACATATTATTTTCTAAAGAGAAAATTCGTTTGGCCTCTACTCTTGTGATTTAATCCTTCATTATCATTAGAGCTTACTTGTTGAATCCTTGTTATCAAGAACACATCATATTTGTATCACTCACAATATTGTTATATTCAACCATAGTTGTTAGGGAGTGGATCCCATAGTTGGACGTGTGGCACGTTCATAGGGTGAGGAACCCTTGTGTGATTTGAGGTCCCTAGCGAACGGAGATTCCAAGTAGTGTGCGGGGCGCCCTTGGTTGTAATTGGGTGCAGTACAATTTGCAAGGTTATAAAAAGCTCAAGCGGGTCGCTTGGGGATTGGACGTAGGTGTTTCGGTGGAAAGACTGAACTAGTATAAAAATCGGTTTGCCTGTTCCTCTTCCCTATCTCTTTACAAATCTTATTTGAAATTCTGATGATAAAGTTTTGTCTTCTGAAGTTAAGGGGAGGAGTATCAAAATTGATTTAGCAACTTGGATTAACATCACTCACCTACCCATGGATGGTATCACATACACTGGTTCTAGTTCTGATAATCTATGGGGAAATGAGTATGACAAGAAAACTGCTAAAGAAGAATTCATTGATGATCGCATCCCTTCTGGAAAAGTGTTGACATCTGGTAATTTGAAGTTTGAATATCGAGTTCTTCATTTCATTATGAATCGTTGTCTTATTCCGAGGCAAGGCAACTATTTCAGGCTGCTTGATTCTGACTATATCATCTTCTGGGCGTGGTTTCACGACAAACCCATTAACTGGGGTTGGTTTGTCCTAAACCACATGATTGAGACTACTGGGAAGGTTCGCTGATCTATTGACAAGGATATGAAGCATAAGACTTCTAAGCTTCCATATGCAACAGTTATAACCAACATCCTCAGGTGTTTTCGAGTTCCCTTGAATGGCGAAGCTAGAACTGCTCCCAACGCCGATATGCGTATGGACACAAATTTCTTGGGACATATGGGATGGATTAATATGGAAGAAAGAGGTTGGATGCCCAAGACTCAGCGTCGGGAACGAAAGTCCAATCATAATTTCAACCCTGATGAAGAAGATGATCAACAGCAGCAGCAACAGCCAGAGAGTGCACCGGCTCAGGATTCAGACTTTATTCCGCTACAAGCTCTTTATCCACCTGATCACATTCCTCCGTACATGCAACTTTTCATGGACGATGTCAGAGGATACATGAGGCGTTCTGATGAACATATGCATTCAGTAGATACCTCGCTTGCTCAGCTCACCTCCGACATGGAACAAATGCACGTTGATATGGAGGCAATGCAGCATGAGATATATCATTTGAGGCATCAGAATCGTCCTCCGTTCCAGTGATCATTTAGCTTGTGGATCTCCACTCCTTATTTATTTGATTTATGCTATTCTGGGTAATTTTGTGTTTTTTGCTCGTAACCCCCTAGTTCCTTTTATTCATCATGTTGAACTATTTGTGGATTTCATTTGATATTCTCTGTCATATTCTGGATATTTTGGCTTGATGCATTATGATAATATGTTCTATTTAGGTTGTTATTCATATCTTTTGTCATATGCTAGTTCTCGTGTGATTTCTCACCTTTTTGATGATGTCAAAAGGGGGAGAAATATGGAGAAATATATATGGAGAAAGATGCAGAGATATGGATATATATTTCTTGAGAAAAACAAACAGGTTATTAAGGAACAAGTTAAAGGGTTCATGATCAGTCATGAATTCAGGGGGAGCTCAGTTTGAGAACTTATGATAAGCTTGATAGTGTTTTTGAGCGAGCTTGATTAGTCGTTTGTTTTAATTGTTATATATTATGTACTAACCTCTGTTTTGCAGGCAGTGTTTGTAATCATCAAAAAGGGGGAGTGTTGAAACTGAGTGTTGAAACTCATAGTTTCCCTCTTGGTGTTTTGATGATGACACAACACATTTTTTTATATATATTCTTAACAGGTTCAGGTACATTGAAGATTGCAAAGTTTATGCAAGTTGAAGATCTAGTCTTTAGGCTTAGAAAACTTTGTAAGGCATCTAATATTCTCTAAAGCACTTACTATAACGTTATGATGATGAAACTTGTTTTTATTTTTAAAACCTAGAAGAAGCCTTTTTAAAAAACATCTGCTCCAGGAAATATGTTTGTGAAAAATGTTTTGCGAAAACCTTTGGTTACAACTTTTTCATGAAAATTTATTTTTATTATGGAGTAATCGATTACCCCTTCTAGAATAATCGATTACTTGATGCAACTTGTAACCAGAGAGTAAGTAATTGATTAATTAGACTCTTGTAATGGATTACTTCCTTGAACTGGTCAATCAGGTGCAAGTAATCGATTACTATAAACTGTTAATCGATTAAAATAATCGGTTAATCTGACAAAAACAATCGATTATTTTATTCAAATTTTGAAAAACATGCTGAAATCAAACCTGATTCCCAGAATGATTTGTTTCCTTTTCTGGATGATCTCGTTTTGATTGTTGGCTGCTTCTTCTACATTTTAAAAATACACTATCACTTCACTTCACATGTGCTGATCTTCTTCTTCTCCTTCTCTCATTTGTTTGAAAATCTTTTTGAGAAGAAAAATCATATTCATCATCATCATCATCGTGTTATAGCTTAGCTTTTGCTTTAGAATATTATCTTGCCATAGGACTTTATTGTATTATATGCTCTATCTAGAGAGCTTATTGTTAGTTGCACACATTTCTTCGTGCAAATCTATTTCTTTAAGGGGTATGACAACCTTAGGTATTAAGGAGTGTTTTCCCTTAGGATTGAACGTGTGTCGCGTTCATAGGGTGAGGTAACCCATGTGTATTGGGTAGCGCTATACGAACGGTGGGATTTCTAGTAGTGAGGCTATTTGTATTTGAGGTCCCTGGCGAACGGTGGGATTCCTAGTAGCTTGCGGGGTGCTCTGGATGTACTTGGGGATGCGGTTGCGTCTTGGCTTAGTGAAAAGCTCAAGTGGGTCGCTTGAGGACTGGATGTAGGCGTTGTTTGCCAAACCAGGATAAAAATCTCTGGTGCAAAGTTTCATATCCCTTATCTCTTTATTTTCTGCATATTTATTTTGTGTTAATCATAATTTCGCTGATAAAAAGTATTTTCATGTTTTAATTTATGTAACACGAGAATTGCGTTTTTCTTAGTGTTGATTTGTTCAATCTCGTGTATAGTATGTTTTCAATATATCTAGTAATATTAATTCATTTCTGCGCTTAAAAACATTTTAACTGGTTCTTTAAGTCTTCCGCTCGTTTTAATCTCTGTTATTATTTCAAAGAACGATTTATTGTGATTGAATTTCAAAGTTTTATATACACCCAATTCACCCCCCCCCCCTCTTGGATGATTCTCGCCAATACCACCAATTATTCCAACAATTGGTATCAGAGCTTCGTGCTCTGGTAACAAGCTTAATCGCTTGAGTTAAAGATCCTTGTGTGGTTTGGCATATTGGGATATTTGTTTTGTATTTAAAATGGAGGGTATTTCATTCAATGATGCAACAATTTTGGATGGAGAAAATTATTTGTATTGGAGTGCTAGAATGAAATTTTATTTGCAATCTATTAATTATCGTTTATAGTTTATTGTGCAAAATGGTTTTGAGTTAAACCCAAAAAATGTTTTAAACGATTTTGACAAAAAATGTTTTGCCTTGAATATTCAAGCTATGCAGATATTAAGAAATGTTTTAAGCGATGATGCATATGCTAGAATCAAGGACTGTGTTAATGCTAAATGTATTTGGGATACTTTACACACATGTTATGCTACTGATGATCTTTCGGAAAGTGTAAGTGTTCACAGATACAATCAGGAAAATCAACTAGAGGAAAGCTCGAAGGATGAATTGATTATCTCTCATGACAAAGTTTTGAATGATGACACCAATAGCATGAGGAGCAATTCGTCAGATGAAGATGATGATTTAGAAAAGCTGTTTGAAACTTTCTTGGTATCTCACTTGGAATCAAGTTCTTCAGATGAGGAGTCGGTAGACAACGAAAGTGCACCACATTCATATACTCCTCACGAGGTAACGTTAATTGATTCTTATTCCCAAAATCCTCATAGTATTCATAATGCTTTGAGAGATGATTTGAAAAATATTTTTGGAAATAGCTCCTCTACAAGAAATGAAAAATGTAATTTTATTGAAAAATCTGTTGAGGTTGCTTCTTGTGATTCTCAGTGTATCTCAAAGTCCATTTGTTCAAACTCATTATTTGACAATTCTAATAAGAATGTGGAAATTCAAAAGTCAAGTAAAGTGATTGGCAAATGTGATTCTGAATACACGGGTCATAAGTCTATTCTTTGCAATAATGATTTTAGAAAATTCAAAGCATCTCCCAAAACCATTATTTGTAACTATTGTGGACGTTCGGGTCATATCTATCATTTATGCATTTATAAGAAAAATCAATATATGATAAATAAAATGAAATGGGTTCCAAAGGTTACCGAGGAATCTAAATCTAATCCCCCTGGACCCAAAATGAGATGGGTACCAAAAATTTCTCCTTGTAACAGGAAGGAAGATCATATCTTAACCAAGGAAAAATCAAGTCATTGGTCAAAGACAAAATGTCCATGGCATACTAAGTTTGAGGTAAACAGGTCATATTCTTATTATAATCATGATTATTCAAGAACATACTTTGACTATTCCAAGCTATACTGAATTTGAAAAATAAATCATGTGTTGCAAATTTTCTTTTCACATGATCATCTTATCTTGGAAAAGCTAAAGTACTTCGACCATAACATGTTACTTAGTGCAAACTTGAGTTAATCGAGTTAGCATCTAAATACATATTATGATTGAACTTGGTATAATTCATAGTTATAATGAAGCATATGATTTGTCATATTATTTTTGGTCTATTTCAGTTACTTCAATAGCTCACATTGTTTATCATGAGAATCTATCTAACTTGAGCGTTGGAGATATCCAGAACTATGTGTTTTGCAGGAAACATGGTCTCCAAAAGGTAAGTTAACCACAAGCTAATGTCACTAACGGTCCCTTGCATCAGAAATCAACTCTCAGAAGTCATTGAAGTCTAGTTATGCAGAGAAAGAGGAATTCTGGAATTTTGTGCAGAAGTAATCGATTACTCTGTAACAGTAATCGATTACCCAGTTGGTTTGTGCATTAGTTCTGAACATTTATGAGAAAATAATCGATTAAAGGATCAAGATAATCGATTAAATCTGCAGCATCATGCAACCCATCAGAGATAAAGTAATCGGTTAAAATGTTTGAAATAATCGATTAAGATGTTGCATCAGGTTCTGACCAGAGGAGGTATAATCGATTAAAGGCTTAAAAATAATCTATTAAATGATGAAGTAATCGATTAATTTTGTGTCAGTAATCGATTATCGGCTACAGTATCTAACAAAAAAAAGGGAAAAAGTGCAGAATCGCGTGGACCAAGTGGGCCTTGACCCAGGTTGACCAAGTGAGGACCACACATTTGACCTAACCCTAGCCACCAATATACCCCTCTCTCACGTGCTCTCATTCTCTCTCTCTCTTACACTTCTTTTTCTCTCTCAAAAATACACGGCCTCTCTCTCTCTCTCACCTCTCCCACGTTACTTCTTCTTCTTCTTCCTCCTACCATCACAAACTCCATAACCACCTCCAAACCTTCATCAAACCTTCACCATTCTTACTCATTCTTCCTATTTCACTCATAAACCTTCTTCTTCTTCCTTATTTCTTCTCCAAAATCCGTTCCACTCTCTTTTCTTCTCCCATTCGGTTCTAACCTTAACCACCATAGAAACCAACCATTAAACCACCATTACCTCTTCTCTCACCATTACCTTCAACCTCTCTTCAACCTTACCCAAAACCATTGGTCAAACTTGGCTCTATCAAGGTCTTCATGGTTAACTGGTCTTGATTTTCAAAGTTTAGATCCGGTTCATCTTCTCTGGTTCAAGAGTTTTGACTTGTGAAGAATTTGGTTCAGTGTTGGTTCGTTTGGTTCAGTGTGGTTCAATATCTATTCAAGCTTCGATTCAGTGCATGCTTCGGTTCAGGTTCTTTATTTTTCAGTATAGTGCAGTGTGTTGTTCTTCTTCATCTCTGTGATCATGTATGGTATGCTGCTCTGTGATGATGACATGATATTGTTGGTATTCTAAATTATTAGTCTGGGCATTTCTGAGCTGTATTGAAGAATTGTTTATTGTTGGGCTGTTTATTCAGTTGTTTGGCTTAGTTGGTTAAGTTTATCCTGTTGAGATTATCTGAATTTAGTTGTGATCATGTCAACCCGACGCACTAAAAGAAGAGCTATCATTGATGAATCTGATGAGGATGAGCCATCTCCTCCTATTGTTCAGAGTAGGGCTCAACCTTCGTCCAATCGGGCTGCTAGACCTTCAAGAACTAAACAAAGTGTTGCAGGTCCTTCTGCTCCACCTCCTCCAATTCACCAACCTATGGTTGTGGAAAATTTGAATCGTTTGTTCTCTAATCCATCTCAAATTATGGATTACGAGAAATATTTTGAGGCTTGCTCTGTAATCTCTCTGAGATTTCTTGATGCTGATACATTCGATGGTGAAGATTGTAACCTCCCCGCCGTAGTGCTTCTAAAGGAAAAAAGATTATTTGAATTTAGCACTATCGGAGGCGACTTCTATGAAGATTTGGTAAGGGTTTTCTATACAAATCTTACTTGGAATTCTGATGATAAGGTTTTGTCTTCTGAAGTTAAGGGGAGGAGTATCAAAATTGATTTAGCAACTTGGATTAACATCACTCACCTACCCATGGATGGTATCACATACACTGGTTCTAGTTCTGATAATCTATGGGGAGATGAGTATGACAAGAAAACTGCTAAAGAAGAATTCATTGATGATCGCATCCCTTCTAGAAAAGTGTTGACATCTGGTAATTTGAAGTTTGAATATCGAGTTCTTCATTTCATTCTGAATCGTTGTCTTATTCCGAGGCAAGGCAACTATTTCAGGCTGCTTGATTCTGACTATATCATCTTCTGGGCGTGGTTTCACGACAAACCCATTAACTGGGGTTGGTTTGTCCTAAACCACATGATTGAGACTGCTGGGAAGGTTCGCCGATCTATTGACAAGGATATGAAGCATAAGACTTCTAAGCTTCCATATGCAACAGTTATAACCAACATCCTCAGGTGTTTTTGAGTTCCCTTGAATGGCGAAGCTAGAACTGCTCCCAACGCCGATATGCGTATGGACACAAATTTCTTGGGACATATGGGATGGATTAATATGGAAGATAGAGGTTGGATGCCCAAGACTCAGCGTCGGGAACGAAAGTCCAATCATAATTTCAACCCTGATGAAGAAGATGAACAGCAGTAGCAGCAATAGCCAAAGAGTGCACCGGCTCAGGATTCAGACTTTATTCCGCTACAAGCTCTTTATCCACCAGATCACATTCCTCCGTACATGCAACTTTTCATGGACGATGTCAGAGGATACATGAGGCGTTCTGATGAACATATGCATTCAGTAGATACCTCGCTTCCTCAGCTCACCTCCGGCATGGAACAAATGCACGTTGATATGGAGGCAATGCATCAGGAAATATATCATTTGAGGCATCAGAATCGTCCTCCGTTCCAGTGATAATTTAGCTTGTGGATCTCCACTCCTTATTTATTTGATTTATGCTATTCTGGATAACTTTGTGTTTTTTGCTCGTAACCCCCTAGTTCCTTTTATTCATCATGTTGAACTGTTTGTGGATTTCATTTGATATTCTCTGTCATATTCTGGATATTTTGGCTTGATGTGTAACATCTCGAAAATTAATATTAAATAATATAATTTTAGTATGAAAATATCTATTTAAGGATAGGATTAAGCCTTAGAAATTATACAAGGTTAGAAGGGTAGTATGAGCATAGGCCGACCTAGGATGTGAGATTAAGGCCTCGGCCCGATCTCGGCCGAGCTAGATAAGATTGTGTGCTTATGAACCGAGCTTAAAGGGAACCCAACATGAAACCCATTGTCCAGTCTGGATTAGCCGATCTCAGAGTCCTGTCCGAGAGGGAAGCTCGGACTACTGCTGTTCCTACAAACCGAGCCAACGTATCCTAGCCGACGTACCCGAGCCAACACGTCCTAGCTCCTCCGTGCCAGTTCATGTGGAGCTGTTAACCCTTTGGTTTTCGTACCGTCCGTACGGTACTGTCCTTCACTTTATGTCATTATCACTGCTTTATGTCCTTTTCAATGTACTGTTCATGGCTTCCTCAAGAAGCCAATGAATCCTGTCCACATATTCAAGCTTCCTCAAGAAGCTTCCAATGAGAGCCACACAAATATCTTCCACATTTGAATAAAAGAAAATCCCAACATATAACCCATAACACTTTTCACTTCTCTCATTCTTCTTCTCCCTACGTCTCTCTCTCTTTCTCTCAAAGTTCCAGCAGCTCCAACACTTTCTTTCTCCCTCTCTTCTCATGAACATTTCCCTCTCTTCCACCAAGTTCCACCCAACCGGAGACCTCCTCCCCGCCGTCTTCTCTCTGTCCCCGTTTTAATCTGGAGTCCCTGGGCCGCCGTGAAGTTCGTGTGTAGCGTGGCGTGGAGGTGGCAGCAAGGAGGAAAAGGATTCAAAGGTGTGAAGCTCCAAGATCAAGCATCAAGAAAACCATTCTCAAACCCTCGACTCTTATCTCACACGGTTTGAGGTAAGGAGTGAGTGTTACCTCTGCTTGAGTTTGGGTTTCTAGGGTGTTCATAAAGGGTACTAAGAGTGGGTATTAGATTAGGGAATGGACATAGGTTAATGTTAGAAGAGAAATGGTAAAAAGGGAAAAAGGGGGATTAATGAATGAACTAGAAACATGGATTTTAGGTGAAGATGGAATATCACTTTTGATTACATGCTATATTCCATATGCTGTATTTTACATGATGGATTGACTAAATGTTTTGTGCATACGGTTGTTGTGGTATAAGTGTTTATGAGCTTTGATATTTGGTATATGTATCTGTGGCCGAGCCGAGAGAGGGTGAGAATGGAGAATGAGAAAAGTGGTAACCAGGGTGGATCGAAAAGACAAACTAATAAGTTACATAATGAGTTAGGTAGACGAAATAGATAATAGGAATAATGGAAATCGGGAATGGGTGACGGGTTGAACCGAGATAGATGCAAAGAGGAATAAATTAAAGAGGTGAACTGAGGTGGGCCGAACTAAAAGTAATGGTTAATAAGATAAAGGGAATTAAAGAGAAATGGTTGTGTGGTCTGGTCATAGCAGACGCGTACCGGGTGCGTGCATTGATCGCGTAAGCCGAGCATTGTGGTGCTCGCAGCTGTAAGACGAGCATGGTGGTGCTCGCAGTTATGACACACAAGGTTCCGAGAACGGAATCGGTACGAAGTGTTCCTGGTCATAGCAGACGCGTACTGGGTGCGTGCATTGATCGCGTAAGCCGAGCATTGTGGTGCTCGCAGCTGTAAGACGAGTATTGTGGTACTCGCAGTTATGGACACTCCTTACTCCATAGAATGATCGGCGGTAATGTTCCTGGTCATAGCAGACGCGTACTGGGTGCGTGCATTGATCGCGTAAGCCGAGCATTGTGGTGCTCGTAGCTGTAAGACGGGTATTGTGGTACTCGCAGTTATGGACACTCCAATATCCGACCTAAATGGTGTAAGACATGCACTGGGTGTATGCATCCGAGAAGAGTAAAAGATTGGAAGCCATGTAAAAGTGGAATAGTGAATAATGAATACGAGGAAAGAGATTAGTGGCCGAAATGAATCGAGGTAGACTTAATAGGTAATGGGTAAACTGTTGTATGATGTGAACCGAGCTAAATGTTGATATATGCATGAGACACATGGGTTTGATTACTTGTGGTTTATTTGCTATTTGACTATTTGTGTTTGGCTTGGTAGTTCGGTATGTCATTTTAGAAACTGCTTACTTAAGTTCTGTGTAATGCTCACCTCCTTACCATTTTTCAGGTACTGAGCAGACGCAGTCCCCGGCCGAGCAGGATCACTCTCCCTCTCAGGGAGAGTAAGTTATTTAGAGTCAGATAGGTGGATGGGTCTCGGCCAGTTGGGCCGAGCTAAAACACTGATTGTATTTTGAATGACCGAACTGAATGTACCTAAACTTATACTTTATGTATTTGATGCATTTAAGTCTTCCGCTTTATTAACTCTGATGTTTTGTTATTAATGAAAGGAAATATTATTTTGGCAAATATCATATCCATTTTAAAAGAAATTTTGAATCCTAATTTTTGGGGTAATTAAGGGTAATTATTTCATAGGGTGTTACATGATGCATTATGACAATATGTTCTATTTAGGTTGTTATTCATATCTGTTGTCATATGCTAGTTCTTGTGTGATTTCTCACCTTTTTTATGATGTCAAAAGGGGGAGAAATATGGAGAAATATATATGGAGAAAGATGCAGAAATATGGATATATATTTTTTGAGAAAAACAAACAGGTTATTAAGGAACAGGTTAACAGGTTCATGATCAGTCATGAATTCAGGGGGAGCTCAGTTTGAGAACTTATGATAAGCTTGATAGTGTTTTTGAGCGAGCTTGATTAGCCGTTTGTTTTAATTGTTATATATTATGTACTAACCTCTGTTTTGCAGGCAGTGTTTGTCATCATCAAAAAGGGGGAGTGTTGAAACTCATAGTTTCCCTCTTGGTGTTTTGATGATGACACGACACATTTTTTTATATATATTCTTAACAGGTTCAGGTACATTGAAGATTGCAAAGTTTATGCAAGTTGAAGATCTAGTCTTTAGGCTTAGAAAACTTTGTAAGGCATCTAATATTCTCTAAAGCACTTAGTATAACGTTATGATGATGAAACTTGTTTTTATTTTTAAAACCTAGAAGAAGCCTTTTTAAAAAACATCTGCTCCAGGAAATATGTTTGTGAAAAATGTTTTGAGAAAACCTTTGGTTACAACTTTTTCATGAAAATCTATTTTTAATATGGAGTAATCGATTACCGCTTCTGGAATAATCGATTACTTGATGCAACTTGTAACCAGAGAGTAAGTAATTGATTAATTAGACTCTTGTAATGGATTACTTCCTTAAACTGGTCATTTAGGTGCAAGTAATCGATTACTGGAAACTGTTAATCGATTATATTCAATGCTGCAACTTTTGTGAAAAAACCTGAGAGCAAGTAATCGATTAACCTGACCAAAAGAGTCGAATATTTTATTCAAATTTTGAAAAACATGCTGAAATCAAACCTGATTCCCAGAATGATTTGTTTCCTTTTCTGGATGATCTCGTTTTGATTGTTGGCTGCTTCTTCTACATTTTAAAAATACACTATCACTTCACTTCACATGTGCTGATCTTCTTCTTCTCCTTCTCTCATTTTTTTGAAAATCTTTTTGAGATGAAAAATCATATTCATCATCATCATCATCATCATCATCGTGTTATAGCTTAGCTTTTGCTTTAGAATATTATCTTGCCATAGGACTTTATTGTAGTATCTGCTCTATCTAGAGAGGTTATTGTTAGTTGCACACATTTCTTCGTGCAAATCTATTTCTTTATAAGGGGTGTGACAACCTTAGGTATTAAGGAGTGTTTTCCCTTAGGATTGAACGTGTGTCGCGTTCATAGGGTGAGGTAACCCTTATGTATTGGGTAACGCTATATGAACGGTGGGATTCCTAGTAGTTAGGATATTTGTATTTGAGGTCCCTGGCGAACGGTGGGATTCCTAGTAGCTTGCAGGGTGCTCTGGATGTACTTGGGGACGCGGTTGCATCTTGGCTTAGTAAAAAGCTCAAGTGGGTCGCTTGAGGATTGGATGTAGGCGTTGTTTGCCGAACCAGGATAAAAATCTCTGGTGCAAAGTTTCCTATCCCTCATCTCTTTATTTGCCGCATATTTATTTTGTGTTAATCATATTTTTGCTGATAAAAAGTATTTTCATGTTTTAATTTATGTAACACGAGAATTGCGTTTTTCTTAGTGTTGATTTGTTCAATCTCGTGTATAGTATGTTTTCAATATATCTAGTAATATTAATTCATTTCTGCGCTTAAAAACGTTTTAACTCGTTCTTTAAGTCTTCCGCTCGTTTTAATCTCTATTATTATTTCAAAGAACGATTTATTGTGATTGAATTTCAAAGTTTTATATACACCCAATTCACCCCCCCCCTCTTGGATGATTCTCGCCAATACCACCATTTATTCCAACACGAGGCACTGGCTCAGGGGATGAAGCAAAACGAACCCTCGTGGTCGGACCAGGGCGAGGAGTGGCAGCGACATTGTCATGGGGTGGCGCGGGACTCTTACGAGTAGCTGGACGAAACCTAAAATTATAAAACCTACGACCGGGACGGGGTGGTGGTGGTGTACCATGGCGATAACTGTACACTTGTAACATCCCAAACTTAATTTCTAGTGTAACCTGTGTTGTGATAGTCTTTGGGTAGAAGAAATGATGATATAAGTTAGAAATTTGGCCAAATAGACATGTAAATTTAGGTTTAAAGCATAGAACTTTAGGGAATTTAAAAGAACAAGATTGGTAGCTCAAAACATAAATTCCACCGTTGAATATGAAGTAGGATAGGTGAGGAAGCTTGCTTTAAAATTTGAGCAAGATCCGACGGATAACGAAGAAGTTATGGCATTTTGAAATGCCAAGAAAAGAAAACAAGCCAGACTAATCGAGTAGTGCACTGACTAATCGATTAGTGCACTGACTAATCGAGTAGTCTGCCCAAACAGCAAGTCCAGAAAATAAAATTTCAAGGACTACTCGAGTAGTACACTGACTACTCGACTAGTGCGACCAGTTACTGAAAAAAATAAAAGAAAAGAAGGATAAGATCAACACCACTATCAATGAATACTTCTCTCTCTTTCCTCTTTCAAAAACTTCGAACTTCCCTTTCTCTCTCTAGGGTTTTCTTTCTCCATCACCAAATCATCCAAGAGCAAGTGGGATTTCTTCATTCCATCAACAAATCTCTTCCTTCCTAGCTTCAAGTAAGTGTTTAAATCAAAGAACCCTCTCTTTTTCTCTCTCTAGATTTGAATCTTTCTCTCTCCTCTTTCCATGGAGGATTTCAAGTCTTAACCTATGGAAATCCATTTGTTTCATGAACTTTATCAAGGATTGAGGCAAAAATAATCGCTTTTCTTCTTGTTCCTATTGTATTAGGTTCCTCTCTCTTCTCTTGATTTGTGGCCAATTCTCAAGTGTAGAACAAGTACAAATCTCTCTATCTCTAAGAACTTGAGGTAAGGAGGTTTGTGTTACCATATTCTAGGGAGTAGGTTGTGTTATGTATATAGTGGGTTTCTAAGAGTAAACTGTTAGTTAAGATTATGAACCCTAGGTTAGATAATATTATATAAAAGTAATTCAATGTGTTATTCTGAGCTTAAATTTGGTGATTTGTATATGATTGTGTAGCTTGATGTTCTTGTTAAAATCAGGTTGGATTTTGGAATGGCATAATGATAGAGATTGTATGATTGGTTCTTGTGCTAAGTTGTAATGAAAACCTAGAGTTTATAAGTGATAATGATTATGATGTTCGGAATTGGAATAAATGTCTCTTTGGAAATTAGAATTGTAATTGACATGATGAAATTGTCTAGTTAACAAAAGTGATTATAAGAGGAAAGAAATGGAATGAATGTTAAAAGACTTAAAGGCAAAAGAGTGTGTGATTCCAGATCTTGTAAGACGTTGTCCTTAGGAGACTATACGCATAGATCGCGTAAGACGCACATTGTGCGCAGCTGTAAGACGTTGTCCTTAGGAGATTGTACGCAGTTATGGACACACACACCATATATTAATAAAGGTATAATTGGATTGTGCCTCTCCAGATCTTGTAAGACGTTGTCCTTAGGAGACTGTACGCATAGATCGCGTAAGACACACATTGTGTGCAGCTGTAAGACGTTGTCCTTAGGAGACTGTACGCAATGATGGACGCACCTTCTGATTTTGGGAATCCAGGTCTTGTAAGACGTTGTCCTTAGGAGACTATACGCATAGATCGCGTAAGACACACATTGTGTGCAGCTGTAAGACGTTGTCCTTAGGAGACTGTACGCAATTATGGATCTCCGTGATAAAATCTAATAATTCTATGTAAAACTCCAAAGAGTATGGAAAAGAAGATTGTAAAAATTATTAAGGAATGTGAATAGGTTTATGTTTGACTAATCTGGAATTAAATGAATTCATGTTTTATGATATCTTAAAAAGAACTAAATGTATATTATGTGTACATGCCTATTGATTGGGAGTGCCTTATTGTGAATTGTGCTTTATCTGGCTATATGTGTATGGCTTGGTGGTTCATTATAGCATAATAGAAACTGCTTCCCTATTTTATTGTGTAATACTCACCTCCTTACCATTTTTCAGGTACTGAGTCGGAGTTTACACCAGGACCGACCGAGCAGGATTACTCTCCCTCACAGGGAGAGTAGGGTTGTGGGATTTTAGATGCATTTACTAACCTAAGCCTCCTGCATTCTTTTTGATGTATATACTTTTTGAGTGAGGCTTAGGATGTTTTATTCTGGGCATAGTTATGTATTGTACTTGATTCACATACTTGGTTTTTGCTGGCATTCTGATAACTGATGTTGTTGTCTTACATTTGAGCCCATGGGGCACTATATGATGCATATACATATAATTAGAGCCTTGCTGGCTACTGTTGATATTATGTGAATGTGTTAATCAGGTTGAGACTTTAGAAAAGTCTGAAAAACAAACGAAACTTCGTCCGTTTGACGGTTGATTTTTAATAAAATAAAAAGGAATTTTTAAGTCCGCATTTTTAATATAACGGGAATTAAGGGTAATAAATCATAGGGTGTTACAACACAGGGGGTACATGCAGGATATAAATCATGGGGAGACGGATCCTCCGAGGTCTCACACGGGCGAGGGGGTTAGGGTGACGAAAGATAATATCTACGTCCCCCTCAAAAATAGCTCGGTGACCCTCGAAGTCCCAAACACCGCTACGGAGCGGTGTAACACCCTATGATTTATTACCCTTAATTCCCCTTAATTAAAAATGCAAACTTAAAAATTCCTTTTTGTTTTAATAAAAATCAACCGTCAAACAGACGGAGTTTCGTTTTTATTTCGGACTTTTCTAAAATTTCAACATGTTTAACACATTCACATAATATCAACAGTAGCCAGCAGGGCTCTAATCATATATATATGCATCATATAATTACCCCATTGGCTAAAAAAAATAGAACAAACTGTAAGATCCATGAAGAATGTTTTGATAAATGCCAAAAAATTTTGAACAAGCTACAAATGTGTTGATCAAGATCAAGCTCAACAAGCAACAACAAACATCAAGTGATGAAGAGAGAGCAAGCTCATGAAGACTTAGTTTGGTAGTTTATGCTTTATGTTTTATCTTTCGCCTCACAAGTCTCTTAGTTTATGAGTTTGGGTAGAGTCTCTTAGAGGGTAGTGAATCTCTTTTGATTGCATGATTTTATCATATTTTGAGTATTCACTTTGCCTAAAATCAATAGGTGGCTTAAAGGTTTGAAAGAAAAGGTTTAGTTTTTGAGAAAACAAGTTTTTAAGTGTTTTTTGAACTGACTACTCGATTAGCCACTTGATTACTCGAGTAGAATTTTCATGTCTTGCGCAATTACTCGATTAAGGGGCTAATTACTCGAGTAGAATTTTGAAGCCTTGCTTAAATACTCGAGTAGTAACTCAGATTACTCGATTAGTGAACAAGTTTTACACTGATTACTCGAGTAGTAACTTTGTTACTCGAGAAACACGAGCTGTAACTATTTTTAAATGAGTTTTTCACTTATCAAAAGCATTTCTAACCATTCCTAACTTTTGGGTATTCTATATAAACCTATTTCTAACCTTTGTGAATTATTATTACAATTACCTATCATTTTCATAATCAATTTTACAAAGAATCAAAGCCACTCTATTCTCTCTCACTTTCTCAAGATCAAAGCTTTAACTTTTACATTCTTTGATCAAGAACCTTGAATCTCTCATGTTGATATTTCATAACTTTTGAAAGAGATTCATAGGATTGTTATTTTGTTTTTATTTGAGTTGTAATCTTTGCAAGAGGCAAGCTATCTACAACAATTGGAAGTCTTGGTTGTGAATCAAGCAAAGTTATTTGGAAGCCTTGGTGTGGCATTTCATCAAGCACTTGGAAGCCTTGTTGTGTTAACAAGAATTTGGAAGTCTTGTAGTGAAGCAAGCATTGGAAGTCTTGTTGTGGGGTATCGGCAAGCAAAAGAGAAGACGTTAGATTAGATATCAATAGGGTTACAAGGCAAGGGTGTGGTATCTCTTGTAGGCTAGCAAGAAGGGAGTCTTGTGAGGCATTTACTTGTAATTTAAGAAACTCTAATTCCTCATAGTGAAGAATCTCTCTTGGTTGAAGAGGGGACTGGAGTAGCTTTCAAGTGGATGAAAGTGAACCAGGATAAATCACTGTGTCGTATCTCTAAACTCTCTACTCTTTACAATTCAAGTCTTTAATTGTGTTCTTGGTTGAAAACCTAGAAAAAGTGATTTTTCATAATTGATTGAATTGAATCTTAATTGTGCAAAACTGATTTGGGGAAAATCATTTTCATAACCTAGGTAATCAATAAGAATATTGGTGTTATTCAATTCCGCTGAATCTCTGGTTATACTTGTGAATTGATTGATTTTCGTATTTGATTGAAAAGTGTTTTTTCAATATACAAAGGCATTAATCGATTAGTTCATGTCATTAATCGATTAAGGCTAAAGAATTTTTGTGAAAATCATTTGTTTTAATTGTTTTGATTTGTTTCTTTCGAAAATCTTTCAAGGTTTCTTAAACACCTATTCAACCCCCCCCCCTTCTAGGTGTTTTCCTAGTGTTTCCTAATTGTTTCACCCACCGATTGTAGGTTCCAACAATTGGTATCAGAGCTCGGTCGAAAGACACGAGCATAGAGCTTTTTCGTTAAGATCCTTGAGGAAACTACAATGGGTTCTACGAATCCTTTTGGTGGTGAAGGTGCTTCAATAGATCGCCCTCCTATGTTTGGTGGAGAGGGTTATGGTTATTGGAAAATTAGGATGAGAATCTTTATAGAAGCTATAGATGTGAACATTTGGGAAGCCATTGAAAATGGTCCTCATATTCCCTCAAAAGATGTAGAAGGTGTGCTTACCCTAACTCCCAAAGATAAGTGGACCGATGATGATAAAAGGAAAGTTCAATATGATTTAAAAGCTAAAAATATCATCACCTCCGCTCTATCTTATGATGAGTTCTTTAGAGTCTCCCAATGTCGTGATGCCAAAGAAATGTGGGACACCTTGCAAGTCACACATGAAGGCTCTAGTGAAGTTAGGCGTGCTAGATTGAATTCTTTGATGCACGAATATGAATTGTTTCGTATGTTGCCTAATGAATCTATATGTTTTATGCAAAAACGTTTTACTCATATTGTTAATCATCTCATTGCTCTTGGTAAAACTTTCGTGAATTGTGAACTTGTTAACAAAGTTTTAAGATGTCTAAGTAGGGAATGGCAACCTAAGGTTACCGCAATTGTTGAATCAAAGGACTTGGACACCATGGACTTAGCAACACTTTTCGGAAAGCTTCAAGAACATGAAATGGAGCTTGAACGTTTGCATATACATGAAGAGTCGGACAAGAACAAAGAAAGAAAAGGAATTGCTCTTAAAGCTCAAAAGTCATATCAAAAGGAGGAGAGTTCCGATGATAATGATGATGATGAAGATTCCGATTCGGACATTGATGAAGAGGAGATGAAGCTTCTACTAAGAAAGTTCAATAAGATTCTAAGGAGAAAAGGAAGGTTGAACAAAGACAAAAGTAAAGAGAAGAATTCCCCACACTACAAGACAAAGACTTCAAAAGAAGGTATAGTTTGCCATGAATGTGGAAAGCCCGGTCATCTCAAGTACTCATGCTCTAGGTATCTCAAGAAGAAGGAGAAAGAAAAGAAAACTAAAAGAGCATACATAGTTTGGAATAGTGATGATGAAGAAGATAAGAAAAGCCAATCAAATAGTTCTTCGGATGATGAAGATGTCGCTTGTCTCAACTTGATAACTCTAGTAGATGATGAAGAACAAAGTTCAAATGATGAATCAAGTTATCAAAGCGAGGATAGCGATGTAAGTCTTACTAAATCCGAAATTTCTTCCAAATATGAAATCTTATATAATGCTTATGAAGAAATGCATGAACAATTTAATAAACTAGCTTTGAAAAACATTGAAAGGAAGAAGCTGTAAGAACTACAATCGGTGGGTGAAATAACTAGGAAACACTAAGAGAACACCTAGAAGGGGGGTTGAATAGGTGTTAGGTAAACCTTGAAAGATTTTCACAAGAAACAAATCAAAACGATTAAAACAAATTATTTTCACAAAATTCTTTAGCCTTAATCGATTAATAACATGAACTAATCGATTAATGCCTCTATTAATGGATTAATCACTTTTCAAACAAACACGAAAATCAATCAATTAACATGTATAATCAGAGATTCAGCGGAAATGATTAACACCAATATTCTTATTGATTAACCTAGTTATGAAAATGATTTTCCCTTTATCAATTTGAACAATAAAGATTCAATTCAATCAATTATGAAAATCAATCTTTTCTAGGTTTTCAACCAAGAACAATATGAATAACAAGAATGTAAAGAGTAGAGAGTTTAGAGATACGACACAGTGATTTATCCTGGTTCACTTGAAAGCTACTCCAGTCCCCTCTTCAACCAAGAGAGATTCTTCACTATGAGGAATTAGAGTTTCTCAAATTACAAGTAAATGCCTCACAAGACTCCCTTCTTGCTAGCCTACAAGAGATACCACACCCTTGCCTTGTAACCCTATTGATATCTAATCTAACCTCTTCTCTTTCTTGCCGATACCCCACAACAAGACTTCCAATGCTTGCTTTACTACAAGACTTCCAATTGCTTGTTAACACAACAAGGCTTCCAAGTGCTTGATGATATGCCACACCAAGGCTTCCAAATAACTTTGCTTGATTCACAACCAAGACTTCCAATTGTTGTAGATAGCTTGCCTCTTGCAAAGATTACAACTCAAATGAAAAACAAAATAACAATCCTATGAATCTCTTTCAAAAGCTATGAAAAGATCAACATGAGAGATTCAAGGTTCTTGATCAAAGAATGTAAAAGTTAATGCTTTGATCTTGAGAAAGTGAGAGAGAATAGAGTGGCTTTGATTCTTTGTAAAATTGATAAGAAAATGATAGGTAATTGTAATAATGATTCACAAAGGTTAGAAAAAGGTTTATATAGAATACCCAAAAGTTAGGAATGGTTAGAAGTGCTTTTGAGAAGTGAAAAGCTCATTTAAAAACAGTAACAGCTCGTGTTACTCGAGTAACAAAGTTACTACTCGAGTAATCAGTGTAAAACTTGTTCACTACTCGAGTATTTAAGTTACTACTCGAGTAATCAGCCCCTTAATCGAGTAGTTAGTTCAAAAAACACTTAAAACTTGTTTTCTCAAAAACTAAACCTTTTCTTTCAAACCTTTAAGCCACCAATCGATTTTAGGCAAAGTGAATACTTAAAATATGATAAAATCATGCAATCAAAAGAGATTCACTACCCTCTAAGAACTCTACCCAAACTCATAAACTAAAAGACTTGTGAGGCAAAAGATAAAACATTAAAACACAAACTACCAAACTAAGTCTTCATGAGTTGGCTCTCTCTTCATAACTTGATGTTTGTTGTTGCTTGTTGAGCTTGATCTTGATCAACACATTTGAAGCTTGTTCAAAACCTTTTGTAGCTTGTTCAAAACCTTTTGGCATTTATCAAAACATTCTTCATGGATCTTACAATCTCCCCCTTTTTGAAAATGACAAACATGTTTTGAAATTATGAAGTTCATTGAAGTTGTTGATGCTTGAACCATTTGATCACTTGGTGAGACTCTTGCTCCCCCTCAATAAATGCTTTTAACATTTGAAATCTAATTGAGATAAAAGCTTGATTCTCCCTCTATCTCCAACAACTTTGCTCAACCTACATAAAAACAACAAAAACAACCTTTCTCCAAAAATGATCAAAACATAATATTTCTCCCCTTTTTCAAAACATCATATTTCTCCCCTTTTGGCATTATCAAAAAGAAATATATACCAATTGAAATATAAGATCTAAGCCAAAATAGAGAGACTAATAAGATATAACAACCAAAGCATGATAATCATCTAATGATTAGTCAATGATATCAATTATAACAAATTGTATACCAATAACATGATACTAATTGTAAAACAATTGTAAGAATTTGATACCAATAGTATTTTCTCAATAGTATAAACAATATCACATTATAAGAAATAATACCAATTGAGAGAACTATGAGCAATATCCAACAATATCAAATTGAAATACCAATTGTATAATATCAAATGTTACCAATTTGTAGGATTTTCTCCTTAATAGCAATTGAAGAAGCAAATGAATGAATAACACATGAAAGTCCTTTTGCTCTTCAATCATACCTACAAAAACAATCATGCGTTGCTTTTTGGTATCCAAATGGTTTTGGATCCATTTTTGTTAGTGTAGGGACTCTCACCCTTTTTCATCCAAACAAAATCTCCTTTAGGTATACCATGCACTTTAATATAACACACATTTGAAGTATGTCCATGAGTACCACAATAGAAACATGTTGGTGCATTTGAAAAATCAACTTTAGAAAAATCAACAACATTTCTATGAGACATACTCTTAGCATTAGTATAACCCAAACCAAACTTGTTTGAATTTTCTCTTTGAAAATTTAACAATGTGCGCAATCTAATGTCACCATTTGTGAAACTTGCAAGCTTATTTTTCAAAATAGCATTTTCATCTTTGAGCAACTTGCAATTCTCACAATCAACCACAATATTCAATCTACTAGCACAATCACAAGAAGAACTAGCATATATAAGATCAAGAGTTTCATTCTCAAGATTAAGCTCATCAACTTGTTTTTGAAGTTCTCAAATCTCTTGTTGAAGTTTCAAAATGAGCTTCTTCCTTTCAATATTTTTCGAAGCTAGTTTCTTGAGATGTTCATGCATTTCTTCATAAGCATTATATAGATTTTCATATTTAGAAGAAATTTCGGATTTAGTTTCACTTACATCGCTTTCGTAGCTTTGCTCACTTGATTCATCATTTGAACTTTCCTCTTCTTCTACTAGAGCTATCAAGTTGAGACAAGCGGCATCTTCATCATCCGAAGAACTATTTGATGTGTTTTTCTTGTCATCTTCATCATCACTATTCCAAACTATGTATGCCCTTTTAGTTTTCTTTTCTTTCTCCTTCTTCTTGAGATACCTAGAGCATGAGTACTTGAGATGACCGAGCTTTCCACATTCATGGCAAACTATACCTTCTTTTGAAGTCTTTGTCTTGTAGTGTGGGGAATTCTTCTCTTTACTTTTGTCCTTGTTTATCCTTCCTTTTCTCCTTAGAATCTTATTGAACTTTCTTAGTATAAGTTTCATCTCCTCTTCATCAATGTCCGAATCGGTATCTTCATTATCATCATTATCATCATCATCGGAACTCTCTTCCTTTTTATATGATCTTTGAGTTTTAAGAGCAATTCCTTTTCTCTCTTTGTACTTATCCGACTCTTCATGTATGTGCAAACGTTCAAGCTCCATTTCATGTTCTTGTAGCTTTCCAAAAAGTGTTGCTAAGTCCATGTGTTGGAAACCAACAAGCGGGCAGAATAACCTTCTAGAGGGGGGGCGAATAGAAGAGTTAAGCTACGATATCCGATTTTTGCAAAGTAATCAAAAACAGTTCAAATTTGTCCAATTTGCACTAACTTACTCGATTATCCTACAACTTAATCGAGTACACCTGAATGATTGTTATTACTTAATCGAGTACTACTCGATTAAACTCTGTAGAACACAGAAAATTCAGAATTCAATTCTAAACAATTCTTCACCGAAATTCAATGAATCAAGAATTAAAACGCAGAGAATCAATTACCAATCAATTAACACATATGTAAAGATTAGATAATTGAAAAACCCAATTCTAATCCTAAATTGCTTTGAATTTCTTGATTGATTTTAGAAACGAAAATACGAAAAAGCTCAAAACGAAGAACACAGTGATTTTAGCCTGGTTCACTCATAAACGATGAGCTACATCCAGTCCACCCCTTCTGGCTTGGGTGATTTTCTACACTATGAACAAAAGAATTAGTTAACAAGAATAGTTAAGATCCTCTCCTCTCACGATCCTAACCCTTTATTGTATGAGGTACCACTTCATACAATTCTACCCCAATTCTTGTGAGTCGATCCTCTTTGTTCCTTCGTTGATTGAATCCTTCGTGTTCAATCCTTTGAGCTTCGAACAATTCCAATCCAATTGCTAAGAGTAATGCTCCAACCCTTCTTCAATTTTCTTCAATAGAAAACTTGTCTTGTTGAATCTTGAGGTGTGTAACCTTGTTGTTACAAATTGATCCAACCACAAAAGAATGTTCACAAACTATGAATCTTCAATATGGAATGAAAAGAATGAATTGTATTTTCAAATTGAGATTCACATGAACATTGATAGAGATGATGTAAGAGAGAATATTTGCTCAAGAATGTTGAAAGAATGTGTGAAAAATACTGTATGAAAATCAAGGTTCGTAACCTTTGAAATGTAGAAAATGAAAGCCTTTTAAAATTCAGTTATAACAGTACTTAATCGATTAAACGAAGCCCTTAATCGAGTACTACTCGATTAACCTGTTTACTTAATCAATTAAACACTGCTAAAAACCTTTTCTATTAATTTTCATTTTTCACCAATTTATTTAGAAAAAATCATGAGCCATTTTTCTCTATCAATGCAATCTCAATTCTAAACATAATTAATTCTTTAGTTCCAATTGAGATTTCTATCCTAATTCTACCACCCACTCTCATATAAAATAATAAAAACAATTATAATACATATACAAGAATGAATAATAGAATTGTCCTTTGTGACTTGTTGTTGTAGGTAATTCCACATCATGTTGTCTTCATCAAAACACTCAATTGAATGCTAATGCCTTGCCTTGCATCTTCACTCTCCCCCTTTCTGATGAATGACAAACACGATCCAATATCTCCATACTCCCCCTAAATGTATGCACACTTAGGAAAAGTGATTAACCTACAAAAACAACAATCCAACCTTTCTCCCCCTTTTGGCATTAATCAAAAAATATAACAATACATCTTGCCAAAGGTGAGAAAATAAATCCACATTCCAAACTATGAAAAATATATGTAAGGGCAATAATAAACGCACAAGCACATAATCAAACCATAATATCATAAAACCACAACGTGCCATAGCATCCATACACATAAGTTCATAACCCAAACATAAACCATAAAACCACATAGTCGAAAACATAACACCAAGTCCACATGTCGGACTTTAAAACGAACCATAAACCAAACCAGAAAACATGAAACATAACCCAATATCCAGAGACATAAACACCATAAATGGAAAAACTAGATAAAACTAGACATAACACCAAGATAACATCAACTCAAAATGCAGCAAAACATAGAATGAAATGCATGTGATCACTGAGGTGGTGGAGGTGGCTGTGAAAACATCCGCCCAAGAGCACCGAAAAACCTATCCTCCATCGCCTGCTGACGAGTCGCAAGAGTCTCAAAGCCACTTCGAATCATCTCACTTTGACGCTCCTCAATTGCATATTGCCTTTGCTCCACTTGCGCAAAGTGACCACCAATTTCTGCTGAAAGGCTATCACGAAGCGCCTGAAAATCAAAACCAGCATAAGGCGGAGGTTGCTCTTGATCACCAACATTCATAAAATCTCCAACATTGAAAGTTGGCTCCGGTGGCGGATTAGATGGCCCAGCACCCATTTGCCTTGCCATTTCCTCTTCAAGCTCGTTTTGCTTCTTCAACCGCTCAATATCACTTTTCCACATCCAATTCTTAGCAGTGGGATACTCATCCATCCCTAAACCATCTAACAACGCAGAATTGATGCAATTTTGTTTAGTGATTGATTGGGCTTCTTCGTCATCGGCTATCGCCACACCATAATGTATCAAAAGCTTTGTAACTAGCATAGGATAAGGCAAAGTAGCAGAACCAATAGACCCAGCAGCAATTAGCATTCGATCAAGTACAACCTTAGACCAGTTGATAGGAATATGCTCCCTCAACGCATAAAACATTCGCACCTCATCATTAGATGCTTGAGCATAATTTTGACTTGATTTAGGCATCAAAATATATGAAATAACATAGAGTAACAGCCTGCTGTCCGGAGTCATATGTCCAGCATGCTTAGTCCCTTTTGTCCAAGAAAAACCTTCTCTCATAGTAGAGGCAAAAACAGATGCAACATCACAGTCATTTAAAATCTCACTATTAGGATCATTGAAGAATGTCCCTTCCAAACTTAAACCAAACAATTCATTCAAGTCCTTTGAAGTAATTCTCAGCAATTTACCCTTAACTACCGACTTGTACTTGTTATCCTCAAACTTAAGATTTGCATAAAATTTACGAACTAATCTAGGATAAATGTCACAACGAAAACCTAGAAATTTCTGCAATCCTTGCTCAACAAAAAGAGAAGAGCATGCAAACCTTTGATTCAAGAGCCATTTCACATTCATGAACCGAATGTGACCAAATTCCCTTCGCAAGAACCCGGTTTCCCGCTGCTTGCGCATTTCCGTGGAGTAGTATTGAGAGTCCAAGTCCAAATTCACACGCTGCTTCTTGCGACGGTCAGTGGAAGTTGATGGAGGGGCCATAGTGCTCTTAGGGTTTTGAGGAATTGGGGGTTTTGGAAATTGAGAGAAATAATGTGAAATTGATGATGAAAGTGATGTATAATGAAGATATTATGAAGAATATGGAAGGAATTTGAAAGAAATCAAGTAGAAAGTGATGAATGATGATGAAACCGTGTTGAAAACGAAGAAAACTTCGTGTTTTTGAGAGAGAAAGTGAAGAACGAATGCTGAAAAACTGATTTTTATGTTTCTATGCAGACATGATCTACTCGATTAAGTAATCGCTTAATTGAGTATTACTCGAGTAAACTGCCACTTAATTGAGTAAGACATGTGTAAAAATGACACTTAATCGATTAACCTGCAACTTAATCGAGTATTCCAGAAAGATTAATTTTTTATACTCGATTAAGGCACAACTTAAACGATTAAAGTCTGATAAAATGCAGTGTTTAAAGCAATTTTTAATGCACAACTCATGGAAATCAAATGCACAAACCATATGCACATTTTATGTAAGACACAAACACATTTAGCACATTGTCAATTAAGCAAATAAGCAACCAAGCACAACACCAAAGCATATACCAACAAAATCACAAAAGAAAACACACATAACCAAAGTTAATAGAATCATGAATTTTAATTTTCAAAACCAAAACAACTCTAAACAAATCACTTAGAGATAGGCATGGACTATGAGATTGGTTTGAAAAAAAATGTCAAACACAACTAACCAATGGTTGATTCATCCAAAATTCCTAGCTCCCTTTTAATATGATAAAAGGTATCTCTAGGAAGAGGTTTTGTAAAAATATCGGCTAGTTGATTTGAAGTTGAAACAAACTCAATCACACAATCACCTTTTTGAATATGATCTCTAATAAAATGATGCCTTATTTCTATGTGTTTTGTTCGAGAATGAAGTACCAGATTTTTAGTTAGGTTAATAGCGGAGGTGTTATCACAACGAATAGGTATTTTTGATAAACAAACACCAAAATCAAGCAATTGTTGTTTCATCCATAAAACTTGGGCACAACAACTACCCGCCGCTATGTATTCGGCTTCCGCGGTCGACAAAGCAACGCAATTTTGCTTTTTGGAAAACCAAGAGACAAGTGAGTTACCTATCAAGTGACAAGTACCACTTGTACTTTTTCTATCAACTTTGCAACCGGCGAAATCGGAGTCCGAATACCCTACTAGATTTAAAAAAGCATCTCGTGGATACCACAAGCCAGTATTCATTGTTCCTTTTAAATACTTCATGATTCGTTTAACCGAAGTTAGATGCGATTCTTTAGGATTAGATTGATAACATGCACACATACAAACGCTAAACATAATGTCAGGACGCGACGCAGTCAAGTATAAAAGACTACCAATCATTCCTCTATACTTGGTTACCTCTATTGGTTTGCCGCTTTCGTCCTTGTCCATATGACACGTGTTGCTCATCGGTGTTGACGCGTGCTTACATAAATCCATCCCGAAACACTTCAAAAGCTCCTTGCAATACTTTGTTTGATGGATATAGATTCCAGCATCCATTTGCTTAATTTGAAGGCCAAGAAAGAATGTCAACTCGCCCATCATCGACATCTCGAATTCGCTCTGCATCAAATCTGAAAACTTCTTGCAAAGCTTATCGTTAGTAGCACCAAATATTATATCATCTACATAAATCTGAACCAATAGGATGTCATTTCCGGATTTTTCAATGAAAAGGGTATTATCAACTGCGCCTCTTTTAAATCCTTTATTTAATAAAAATGTACTCAATCGGTCATACCAAGCTCTAGGAGCTTGCTTAAGACCATAAAGAGCCTTCTTTAATTTGAAAACATAGTTAGGAAATTCATGATTTTCAAAACCCGGCGGTTGAGATACATACACCTCCTCTTGAATAAAGCCGTTAAGAAAAGCACTCTTAACATCCATTTGGTATAACTTGAAATTCATAATAGATGCATATGCTAACAAAAGTCGAATAGCTTCTAAACGAGCTACAGGGGCATAAGTCTCGTCATAATCGATTCCCTCTTCTTGACTATAACCTTGAGTAACTAACCTAGCTTTATTTCTCACAATAAAACCCATCTCATCTAACTTATTGCGATAAACCCACCTAGTTCCTATTATGGGCCTATCGTCGGGTCTAGGGACAAGTTCCCAAACCCTATTTCTTTCAAATTGATTAAGCTCTTCTTGCATGGCCATGACCCAATGTGCGTCTTGTATGGCCTCATTTATATTTTTGGATTCTATTTGAGACACAAAAGCTACAAAGTGACAAATATTACGAAGTGAGCTTCGGGTTACCACGCCCTTAGCTACATCACCTATCACATTCGTCAAAGGATGGTTTCGGTTAGTTTTCCATGCCGGTGGAAGTCCTTCATGTGCTTGTTCATGTCCATCTCCATGAATTTGAATGTCCATCTCCTTTTCTTTCTCATTTTCATCACGTGGCACTTCTTCATAAATGTCAATACCTGAAATATCAAGAGTACCCTTCTCTCCTTCCGGAGATTCATCAAATACAACATTTATTGATTCCTCGATAGTTAAAGTTCGTTTATTAAACACTCTAAATGCTTTACTATGACTCAAATAACCTAGAAATATCCCATCATCCGCTTTTGGATCGAATTTTCCCAAAACATGTTTTCCATTATTCAAAATAAAACATTTACATCCAAAAACATGAAAATAAGATATATTAGGTTTTCGGCCTTTGAAAAGCTCATAGGGGGTTTTCTTAAGAGAGGGCCTAATCATAACTCTATTCAACACATGGCAAGCGGTGTTCACCGCATCGGCCCAAAAGTATTTAGGAACTTTACTATCACTCAACATAGTCCTTGCTAATTCTTCTAACACTCTATTCTTCCGCTCAACAACTCCGTTTTGTTGAGGAGTTCTAGGAGCAGAAAATTGATGTTCTACACCAAACTTATCACAAAATTTATCAAATGCATGATTTTCAAATTCTCCACCGTGATCGGTACGAATAGCAACTATACTATGATTGACTTTGTTTTGAACTTGTTTGGCAAAATTTTTAAAACGTGTAAAAGTTTGATCTTTTGTTGGCAAAAACAAAGTCCATGTAAAACGTGAGTAGTCGTCCACAATTACAAGTCCATAGTAATTACCGCCAAAGCTCATTGTTTGTGAAGGACCAAATAAATCCATATGTATGAGTTCTAGCACCCTTGAAGAAGAAATCACTTTCTTTGATGGAAAAGTTGTTTTAGTTTGTTTGCATTTCTTGCAAGGGGCACAAACTCCATCTATTTTAAAATTGAGCTTTGGAAGGCCAATTACCAAGTCCTTGGATAAAATTTTATTTAATTGACCCAAGTGGATATGAGCTACTCTTCTATGCCATAGCCAAACATCATTCTCTTTATTTAGAAAACATTTTGAAAACAAAGATGTAATATCATTCAAGTCAATCAAGTAAGTGTTATTCACCCGATTCCCAACAAACTTAATGGATTGATCACTATCACTTCTAATAATGCAATGGTTAGAGGTAAAACTAACACTATTTCCAATATCACACAATTGACTAATGCTAAGTAAATTATGTTCTAAACCTTCAACATACAAAACATTTTCAATTATAACATTGGATGAGTTTCCGATTTTACCTATACCAAGTATTTTTCCACGATTGTTATCACCATATGTGACGTGACCTTTATCTCTTGGTGAAAATTCGATGAAATGTCTCTTGTCTCTTGTCATGTGTCTTGAACAACCGCTGTCCAAATACCAACGATCATCTCTCGTTCTAAGGCACACCTACAAAAACAAATTATATGGTAGACTTAGGTACCCAAACAATTTTGGATCCTTGGGGGTTAATTTCTAGTTTCTCTCCTTTAACAATCCAAATAAATTCCTTATTGGGAACACCATAATTTTTGATTTTGCAAACATTTGAAGTATGACCAAAGATACCACAATAGAAGCAAGTTGGTTTTCTAGAAAAATTAACCTTTGAAAAATTTCCAACTTTTCTATACGATTTCTTCTTTGGTTTAGTGTATCCCAAACCGGTTCTATTTGTATTATCTCGTTGTCTAGAGAGCAAAGTATTCAAATCTCTTTTTCCTTTTGTAAAGGTAGCAAGTTTTTCTTTCAAATCATGTAATTCATTTTAATAAGTCTTGCACCTTTCACAATCGGAAATCACAGCATTAGAAACACAATGATCACATGATGCATTAGAGTAAATGAGTTCTAAAGTCTCATTTTGAAGTACAAGCTCATCAATATGTTTTTGCATTTCTTTAATCTTTTCATTGTACTTCAAAATGGCTTTCTTAGCATCTATGTTGATTTTAGCTAATTTTTTAAGTTCGGCATGCATATCAACATAGGCATTATAAAGTGCATCATATGAAGGGGAAGAGCAAGATTCACTATCGGAATCCATATCAGAGTTGGTTTTAGAATGTACCTCCTTTGAGCTTGATTGCTCAAGAGACGTATCACTAGAGGAAGCTTCAATGTCGTCCTTAGCCATTAAACATAAGTTCGCCGATTCTTCCTCATCCGAAGCACTTGAATTAGTCTCATCTTCGGGTTCATCCCAAACAATGTAGGCTTTATTAGCCTTGTGATTGTTGGACCTCTTCTTATCACTATCGGACTTTTTAGGCTTTTGAGGACAATGATATTTGATGTGACCCGCTTTCCCACATGTATGACATATTATCTTGTCTCTAGGGGTTTTTGACCTTTGTGGAGTTTCCTTGCTTTCCTTTGAATTGAATCTCCTTGTGTTTCCTTTCTTCTTGAAGAATTTTCTGAATTTCTTCACAACGAATGCAAGTGACTCGTCATCTAAGTCGGAATCCGTGTCATCATCCAAGGAAGAATCATTTAGAGTATCAACACTTCTTGATGATGCTTTCAATGCAATACCCTTTTTCTTCCTATCGGATTCCTCATTTGAAGTTAGGCGACCGAGCTCCATCTCATGCTCTTGCAACTTACCAAACAATGTAGCGAGATCCATGGTATCCAAATTTTTGGATTCAATTATGGCGGTCACCTTAGGTTGCCAATTCCTATCCAAACATCTCAAAACTTTGTTAGTAAGTTCTCCCGGCAAGAAAGCCTTACCAAGAGCAAGCAAGTGATTAATAATATGAGTAAATCTCTTTTGCATATCATTAATATTTTCATTAGGAAACATTTGAAATAACTCATATTCACGCATTAAGACATTTAATCTAGCTCTCCTAACTTCGCTAGTTCCCTCGTGAGTCACTTGTAAAGTGTCCCACATTTCCTTTGCACTAGCGCATTGGGAGACCCTAAAGAACTCGTCATAGGACAAAGCGGAGGTGATGATATTCTTAGCTTTGTAATCAAGTTGAATTTTCTTTTTATCATCCTCCGTCCACTTATCCTCAGGGGTTAATTGTGCAGCACCTTCAACTATGGTGGAGGGAATGTGTGGACCCTTTTCGATAGCTTTCCAAATCTCGTTATCGATAGCTTGGATAAAAATTTTCATTCTTACTTTCCAGTAAGCATATCCCTCACCGCTAAATAGTGGGGGACGGTTTATTGCAGCACCTTCTCCTCCAAAAGGATTTAGAGAACCCATGGTTTCCAATGGATCTTTTCGAAAAAGTTTTTAAACTCGGTTTATTCGACCGAGCTCTGATACCACTTGTTGGAAACCAACAAGCGGGCAAAATAACCTTCTAGAGGGGGGGTGAATAGAAGAGTTAAGCTACGATATCCGATTTTTGCAAAGTAATCAAAAACAGTTCAAATTTGTCCAATTTGCACTAACTTACTCGATTATCCTGCAACTTAATCGAGTACACCTGAATGATTGTTATTACTTAATCGAGTACTACTCGATTAAACTCTGTAGAACACAGAAAATTCAGAATTCAATTCTAAACAATTCTTCACCAAAATTCAATGAATCAAGAATTAAAACGTAGAGAATCAATTACCAATCAATTAACACATATGTAAAGATTAGATAATTGAAAACCCCAATTCTAATCCTAAATTGCTTTTAATTTCTTGATTGATTTTAGAAACGAAAATACGAAAAAGCTCAAAACGAAGAACACAGTGATTTTAGCCTGGTTCACTCATAAACGATGAGCTACATCCAGTCCACCCCTTCTGGCTTGGGTGATTTGCTACACTATGAACAAAAGAATCAGTTAACAAGAATAGTTAAGATCCTCTCCTCTCACGATCCTAACCCTTTATTGTATGAGGTACCACTTCTTACAATTCTACCCCAATTCTTGTGAGTCGATCCTCTTTATTCCTTCGTTGATTGAATCCTTCGTGTTCAATCCTTTGAGCTTCGAACAATTCCAATCCAATTGCTAAGAGTAATGCTCCAACCCTTCTTCAATTTTCTTCAATAGAAAACTTGTCTTGTTGAATCTTGAGGTGTGTAACCTTGTTGTTACAAATTGATCCAACCACAAAAGAATGTTCACAAACTATGAATCTTCAATATGGAATGAAAAGAATGAATTGTATTTTCAAATTGAGATTCACATGAACATTGATAGAGATGATGTAAGAGAGAATATTTGCTCAAGAATGTTGAAAGAATGTGTGAAAAATACTGTATGAAAATCAAGGTTCGTAACCTTTGAAATGTAGAAAATGAAAGCCTTTTAAAGTTCAGTTATAACAGTACTTAATCGATTAAACGAAGCCCTTAATCGAGTACTACTCGATTAACCTGTTTACTTAATCAATTAAACACTGCTAAAAACCTTTTCTATTAATTTTCATTTTTCTCCAATTTATTTAGAAAAAATCTTGAGCCATTTTTCTCTATCAATGCAATCTCAATTCTAAACATAATTAATTCTTTAGTTCCAATTGAGATTTCTATCCTAATTCTACCACCCACTCTCATATAAAATAATAAAAACAATTATAATACATATACAAGAATGAATAATAGAATTGTCCTTTGTGACTTGTTGTTGTAGGTAATTCCACATCATGTTGTCTTCATCAAAACACTCAATTGAATGCTAATGCCTTGCCTTGCATCTTCACCATGGTGTCCAAGTCCTTTGATTCAACAATTGCGGTAACCTTAGGTTGCCATTCCCTACTTAGACATCTTAAAACTTTGTTAACAAGTTCACAATTCAAGAAAGTTTTACCAAGAGCAATGAGATGATTAACAATATGAGTAAAACGCTTTTGCATAAAACATATAGAGTCATTAGGCAACATACGAAACAATTCATATTCATGCATCATAAAATTTAATCTAGCACGCCTAACTTCACTAGTGCCTTCATGTGTGACTTGCAAGGTGTCCCACATTTCTTTGGAATCACGACATTGGGAGACTCTAAAGAACTTATCATAAGATAGAGCGGAGGTGATGATATTCTTAGCTTTTAAATCATATTGAACTTTCCTTTTATCATCATCGGTCCACTTATCTTTGGGAGTAAGTGTAAGCACACCTTCTACATCTTTTGAGGGAATATAAGGACCATTTTCAATGGCTTCCCAAATGTTCACATCTATAGCTTCTATAAAGATTCTCATCCTAATTTTCCAATAACCATAACCCTCTCCACCAAACATAGGAGGGCGATTTATTGAAGCACCTTCACCACCAAAAGGATTCGTAGAACCCATTGTAGTTTCCTCAAGGATCTTAACGAAAAAGCTATATGCTCGTGTCTTTCGACCGAGCTCTGATACCAATTGTAAGAACTACAATCGGTGGGTGAAATAACTAGGAAACACTAAGAGAACACCTAGAAGGGGTGGTTGAATAGGTGTTAGGTAAACCTTGAAAGATTTTCGCAAGAAACAAATCAAAACGATTAAAACAAATGATTTTCACAAAATTCTTTAGCCTTAATGGATTAATAACATGAACTAATCGATTAATGCCTCTATTAATGGATGAATCACTTTTCAATCAAACACGAAAATCAATCAATTAACATGTATAATCAGAGATTCAGCGGAAATGATTAACACCAATATTCTTATTGATTAACCTAGTTATGAAAATGATTTTCCCTTTACCAATTTGAACAATAAAGATTCAATTCAATCAATTATGAAAATCAATCTTTTCTAGGTTTTCAACCAAGAACAATATGAATAACAAGAATGTAAAGAGTAGAGAGTTTAGAGATACGACACAGTGATTTATCCTGGTTCACTTTCATCCACTTGAAAGCTACTCTAGTCCCCTCTTCAACCAAGAGAGATTCTTCACTATGAGGAATTAGAGTTTCTCAAATTACAAGTAAATGCCTCACAAGACTCCCTTCTTGCTAGCCTACAAGAGATACCACACCCTTGCCTTGTAACCCTATTGATATCTAATCTAACCTCTTCTCTTGCTTGCTGATACCCCACAACAAGACTTCCAATGCTTGCTTTACTACAAGACTTCCAATTGCTTTTTAACACAACAAGGCTTCCAAGTGCTTGATGATATGCCACACCAAGGCTTCCAATATAACTTTGCTTGATTCACAACCAAGACTTCCAATTGTTGTAGATAGCTTGCCTCTTCCAAAGATTACAACTCAAATGAAAAAAAAATAACAATCCTATGAATCTCTTTCAAAAGCTATGAAAAGATAAACATGAGAGATTCAAGGTTCTTAATCAAAGAATGTAAAAGTTAAAGCTTTGATCTTGAGAAAGTGAGAGAGAATAGAGTGGCTTTGATTCTTTGTAAAATTGATAAGAAAATGATAGTTAATTGTAATAATGATTCACAAAGGTTAGAAAAAGGTTTATATAGAATACCCAAAAGTTAGGAATGGTTAGAAGTGCTTTTGAGAAGTGAAAAACTCTTTTAAAAACAGTAACAGCTCGTGTTACTCGAGTAACAAAGTTATTACTCGAGTAATCAGTGTAAAACTTGTTCACTACTCGAGTATTTAAGTTACTACTCGAGTATTTATGCAAGGCTTCAAAATTCTACTCGAGTAATCAGCCCCTTAATCGAGTATTTGTGCAAGACATGAAAATTCTACTCGAGTAATCAGCCCCTTAATCGAGTAGTCAGTTCAAAAAACACTTAAAACTTGTTTTCTCAAAAACTAAACCTTTTCTTTCAAACCTTTAAGCCACCTATCGATTTTAGGCAAAGTGAATACTCAAAATATGATAAAATCATGCAATCAAAAGAGATTCACTACCCTCTAAGAACTCTACCCAAACTCATAAACTAAAAGACTTGTGAGGCAAAAGATAAAACATTAAAACACAAACTACCAAACTAAGTCTTCATGAGTTGGCTCTCTCTTCATAACTTGATGTTTGTTGTTGCTTGTTGAGCTTGATCTTGATCAACACATTTGAAGCTTGTTCAAAACCTTTTGTAGCTTGTTCAAAACCTTTTGGCATTTATCAAAACATTCTTCATGGATCTTACAGAAGATCATTTTGAAACATCAACAAGAGATTTTAGATCTTCAAAAGCAAGTTGATGAGCTTAATCTTGAAAATGAAACTCTTGATCTTATATATGCTAGTTCTTCTTGTGATTGTGCTAGTAGATTGAATATTGTGGTTGATTGTGAGAATTGCAAGTTGCTTAAGGATGAAAATGCTATTTTGAAAAATAAGCTTACAAGTTTCTCAAATGGTGATATTAGATTGCGCACATTGTTAAATTTTCAAAGAGAAAATTCAAACAAGTTTGGTTTGGGTTATACTAATGCTAAGAGTAAATCTCATAGAAATGTTGTTGATTTTTCAAAGGTTGATTTTTCAAATGCACCAACATGTTTCTATTGTGGTACTCATGGACATACTTCAAATGTGTGTTATATTAAAGTGCATGGTATACCTAAAGGAGATTTTGTTTGGATGAAAAAGAGTGAGAGTCCCTACACTAACAAAAATGGATCCAAAACCATTTGGATACCAAAAAGCAAAGCATGATTGTTTTTGTAGGTATGATTGAAGAGCAAAAGGACTTTCATATGTTATTCATTCATTTGCTTCTTCAATTGGTATTAAGGAGAAAATCCTACAGATTGGTAACATTCGATATTATACAATTGGTATTTCAATTTGATATTGTTGGATATTGCTCATAGTTCTCTCAATTGGTATTATTTCTTATAATGTGATATTGTTTATACTATTGAGAAAATACTATTGGTATCAAATTCTTACAATTGTTTTACAATTGGTATCATGCTATTGGTATACAATTTGTTATAATTGATATCATTGAGTAATCATTAGATGATTATCATGCTTTGGTTGTTATATCTTATTAATCTCTCTATTTTGGCTTAGATCTTATATTTTCAATTGGTATATATTTCTTTTTGATAATGCCAAAGGGGGAGAAATATGATGTTTTGAAAAAGGGGAGAAATATTATGTTTTGATCATTTTTGGAGAAATGAAATGGTATGTTTGGAGAAAGGTTGTTTTTGTTGTTTTTATGTAGGTTGAGCAAAGTTGTTGAAGATAGGAGGAGAATCAAGCTTTTATCTCAATTAGATTTCAAATGTCAAAAGCATTTATTGAGGGGGAACAAGAGTCTCACCAAGTGATCAAATGGTTCAAGCATCAACAACTTCAATGAACTTCATACTTTCAAAACATGTTTGTCATTTTCAAAAAGGGGGAGATTGTAAGATCCATGAAGAATGTTTTGATAAATGCCAAAAGGTTTTGAACAAGCTACAAATGTGTTGATCAAGATCAAGCTCAACAAACAACAACAAACATCAAGTGATGAAGAGAGAGCAAGCTCATGAAGACTTAGTTTGGTAGTTTATGCTTTATGTTTTATCTTTCGCCTCACAAGTCTCTTAGTTTATGAGTTTGGGTAGAGTCTCTTAGAGGGTAGTGAATCTCTTTTGATTGCATGATTTTATCATATTTTGAGTATTCACTTTGCCAAAAATCAATAGGTGGCTTAAAGGTTTGAAAGAAAAGGTTTAGTTTTTGAGAAAACAAGTTTTTAAGTGTTTTTTGAACTGACTACTCGATTAGCCACTTGATTACTCGAGTAGAATTTTCATGTCTTGCGCAATTACTCGATTAAGGGGCTGATTACTCGAGTAGAATTTTGAAGCCTTGCGTAAATACTCGAGTAGTAACTCAGATTACTCGATTAGTGAACAAGTTTTACACTGATTACTCGAGTAGTAACTTTGTTACTCGAGTAACACGAGCTGTAACTGTTTTTAAATGAGTTTTTCACTTCTCAAAAGCATTTCTAACCATTCCTAACTTTTGGGTATTCTATATAAACCTATTTCTAACCTTTGTGAATTATTATTACAACTACCTATCATTTTCATAATCAATTTTACAAAGAATCAAAGCCACTCTATTCTCTCTCACTTTCTCAAGATCAAAGCTTTAACTTTTACATTCTTTGATCAAGAACCTTGAATCTCTCATGTTGATATTTCATAACTTTTGAAAGAGATTCATAGGATTGTTATTTTGTTTTTTTTTGAGTTGTAATCTTTGCAAGAGGCAAGCTATCTACAACAATTGGAAGTCTTGGTTGTGAATCAAGCAAAGTTATTTGGAAGCCTTGGTGTGGCATTTCATCAAGCACTTGGAAGCCTTGTTGTGTTAACAAGCAATTGGAAGTCTTGTAGTGAAGCAAGCATTGGAAGTCTTGTTGTGGGGTATCGGCAAGCAAAAGAGAAGAGGTTAGATTAGATATCAATAGGGTTACAAGGCAAGGGTGTGGTATCTCTTGTAGGCTAGCAAGAAGGGAGTCTTGTGAGGCATTTACTTGTAATTTGAGAAACTCTAATTCCTCATAGTGAAGAATCTCTCTTGGTTGAAGAGGGGACTGGAGTAGCTTTCAAGTGGATGAAAGTGAACCAGGATAAATCACTGTGTCGTATCTCTAAACTCTCTACTCTTTACAATTCAAGTCTTTAATTGTGTTCTTGGTTGAAAACCTAGAAAAAGTGATTTTTCATAATTGATTGAATTGAATCTTAATTGTGCAAAATTGATTTGGGGAAAATCATTTTGATAACCTAGGTAATCAATAAGAATATTGGTGTTATTCAATTCCGCTGAATCTCTGGTTATACTTGTGAATTGATTGCTTTTCGTATTTGATTGAAAAGTGTTTTTTAAATATATAGAGGCATTAATCGATTAGTTCATGTCATTAATCGATTAAGGCTAAAGAATTTTTGTGAAAATCATTTGTTTTAATTGTTTTGATTTGTTTCTTTCGAAAATCTTTCAAGGTTTCTTAAACACCTATTCAACCCCCCCTTCTAGGTGTTTTCCTAGTGTTTCCTAGTTGTTTCACCCACCGATTGTAGGTTCCAACACAAACTGTATCAGTTTCAGAGTGCCAGTGGAAAGTCTAAGTATGAACCGTGAAACAAAACATAAACCATGCCCCAAATGAAAATATCCTAAGCCTCACTCAAAAAGTATATACATCACATATACATCAAAATAATGTAGGAGGCTTAGGTCAATGATGTTGAAATAATTGGTGGTATTGGCGAAAGTCACCCAAGAGGGGGGGTGAATTGGGTGTTTATAAAAACTTTGAAATTCAATCGCAATAAACGTTCTTTGAAGGAATAACAGAGATTAAACGAGCGGAAGACTTAAAGAACGAATTAAAAACGATTTTAAGATAATCAAAAAACAATATTTATTAATAATAGATAAAACTTATTACTCGCAAGATTGAAGAGATAAAACACTAAAACTCAATAATCGCTCTAATAAATTAAAACATAAAAATAACTTTTATCCACAAAGAAAATAATCAACACAAAATTAAACATGCGGAAATTTAAAGAGATAAGGGATAGAGAAAATTGCACCGAAGATTTTTATCCTGGTTCGGCAAACAACATCTATATCCAGTCCTCAAGCGACCCACTTGAGCTTTTCACTAAGCCAAGATGCAACGCGTCCCCAAGTACATCCAGAACGCCCCGCAAGCTACTAGGAATCCCACCGTTCGCCAGGGACCTCGAATAAAATAGCCTAACTACTAGGAATCCCACCGTTCGTATAGCGCTACCCAATACAACAGGGTTAACTCACCCTATGAACGCGACACACGTTCAATCCTAAGGGAAAACACTCCTTAATTTCTAAGGTTGTCACACCCCATACAATCAAAATGATTTGCACGAAGAAATGTGTGCAACTAACAATAAAGCTCTCTAGATAGAGCAGATACTACAATAGAATCCTATGACAAAATAATAGTCTTAAGCAAACTCAATACTAAACCACTATGATGATGATGTTTTTCTTCTCTAAGGATTTTTCAAAAAGTGAGAAGGAGAAGAAGAAGAAGATCAATCAGGTGATGTGAGTGATGGTGTGTTTTTTAAAAAGGTAGAAGAAGTAGCCAAAATCAAAAACGTGATCATCCAGAAAAGGAAATAAATCATTCTGGGAATCAGATTGATTTCAGCACGTTTTTCAAAATTTTGAATTAAGTAATCGATTACTTTGGTCAGATTAATCGATTACTTGCTCTCAGGTTTTTCACAAAAGTTGCAGCATTAGAATGTAATCGATTAGCAGCTTCAAGTAATCGATTACTGTCACTTAAATGACCAATTCAAGGAAGTAATCCATTACAAGAATCTAATTAATCAATTAATTACTCTCTGGTTACAAGTTGCATTAAGTAATCGATTATTCCATAAGGGGTAATCGATTACTCCACATTAAAAACAGATTTTCATGAAAATTTGTAACCAATGGTTTTCGCAAAACATTTTCATAAAGATTTTTCCTGGAGCAGAGGTTTAAAAATGCTTCTTCTAGGTTTTTCAAGAACAAAAGATATGTCATCATCATAAGGTTATAATTAAGTGCTTTAGAGATTATTATTTGCCTTACAAAGATTACTAAGCCTAAAGGACTAGGTCTTCAAGTAGGCAAACAATCTTCGCATTCTTCAAAGTACCTGAACCTGTTCAAAATATATATTGAGTTGTGTTGTGTCATCATCAAAACAACATAAAGGGAAACCATGAGTTTCAACACTCCCCCTTTTTGATGATGACAAACACTACCTGCAAAACAAAGGTTAGTACATGATTTCATCATAAGACATTCAGCTCTTTAAGACGTAAGAGCACAACTCCACACAAGGAGCACATAATTCACTGAATCATAACTTTAGCTCATAACATAATAAGCTCTAAAAAGCTCAATAAGCTCTAATCAAGCTCATAACATAATAAGCTCTAACAAGCTCTAATCAAGCTCATAACAAGCTCATTACTCCCCGTGAATTCATGAATAAACATGAACCTGTTCAACCTGTTCCTGTTAACCTGTTATGCTCATACTTTCTCATGACATCATCAAATATGCATTATCTCTACGCATATTTCTCCTCATATTTCTCTTTTTCCTTTAAGTCTTTTAATTTCATTTTCAATTATTTCATTTGTAGTCATCCTCATGGATTCATCAAATTAATCATATAATTATATTTTCAATTTCCAAAGAGTCATTCATACCAATTCCAAACATCATATTCATTATCATTCATAAATTCTAGGGCTCAATATAATTTAGCCAAATATCAATCACATAAATCAAGTATCAATAATCACATTTAAGCACTAAATAATATATCAAAAATACTTTTATACATAATCACATTTTAAACATAATATTATCTATCCTAGGGTTCTTTATCCTAACTAACACATATCTCCTAGCAACCCAATATATACACAATACAATCTACCCCCTAGAATATGGTAACACAAACCTCCTTACCTCAAGCTCTTAGAGATAGGGAGATTGAATTTGCTCTAGGCTTCAGCTTCTCACCAAGGAGCCCAAAAATCCAAAAGGAGGAAGATAGAACCTAATATAGAGTCACAAAGGAAAGATTATCATATGGTGCCATGATTTTCAAGCCCATGATTCAAGAAAAATGAAGATTCCATGTCTTAGAATTGAAAACCTCCATGAAAGGGAAGAGAGAGAGGAAACTCGAATTAGGGAGAGGGAAAGAAAGAAATCCAGAGGTTGAATACTTACTTGGAATTAAGAAAGAAAGAGATTTGAGGATGGAATTGATTACACAACTTGAGCCTTGATTGATTTGGAGTGGAAGAATTGGTGCCCTAGAAGAGGTGGGGTGGTTCGAACTTAGAAAGAAAGGCACGTGTGTTTTCTTTTATTTTTTTTCAACAACAGACTAGGTTAATCGATTAACAGCCCCAGTTAATCGATTAACCCATTGAAATTTGGCCAAAGATCAGCAGTTAGTCTTACTCGATTAATTTTTTGCACACTTTCTGGCCTTAATCGATTAGCCAGTAGGTTAATCGATTAATTTTTGCACCACATTCAGGCACTAATCGATTGACCAATAGTTTAATCGATTAACCTATAGAAACTTGCATTACTCAGTACTTTGAAATGTCATAACGTCTTCGTTACCCGTTGGATCTTCCTCAAATTTTAAAGCAAGCTTCCTCACCTATCCTACTTCACATCCAACGGTGGAATTTATGTTTTGAGTTACCAATCTTGTTCTTTTAAATTCCCTAAAGTTCTATGTTTTAAACCTAGCTTTACATGTATACTTGGCTAAATTCCTAACTTATATCATCATTCCTTCTACCCGAAGACCATCAGAACCTAGATTACACTAGAAATTAAGTTTGGGATGTTACAATCCTCTCCCACTTACCCGAATTTCGCCCTCGAAATTCAGTTGTCATCGAACAAGTGTGGATGAGATTGTCTGATCTTGCTTTTCAACTCCCAAGTAGCTTCCTCCACATTGTTTCTGCTCCATATAACTTTTACCAAGAGAATCTCCTTGCCTCTCAACTGTCTCACTTGCCTATCTTCAATCCTCACTGGCAACACCTCAAAAGTAAAATTCTCCTTCAAAGTCAAATCATCCAAAGTGACCACATGAGTAGGATCATTAATGTATTTCCTTAGCTGTGAGACATGGAATACATCATGAAGCCTGGCTAAGTGAGGGGGCAAAGCAATCCTGTAAGCTACCGGGCCAACCTTCTCCAGAATCTCATAAGGTCCAACAAACCGAGGAGTTAGTTTCTTGGACTTAATTGCCCTACCAATCCCTGTAACCGGAGACACTCTTAGAAACACATGATCCCCAACATCAAATTCCAAAGGTCTCCTTCGCCTATCAGCATAATTCTTCTAGCGATCCTGGGAAGTTTTCATCTTGTTCTTGATCATTGTGATCTTCTCAGTTGTTTCTTTCACAATATCAGGACCTGTCAACAGATTCTCACCTATTTGGAACCAGCACAGAGGCGTCCTACATTTTCTGCCGCAAAGAGCCTTAAATGGTGCCATACCAATACTGGAGTGGAAGCTGTTATTATAAGTGAACTCCATCAACGGCAGTAACTGCTCCCAACTACCAGCCTGCTCCAGAACACATGCTCTCAACAAATCCTCCAGCGTTTGGATAGTACGCTCAGATTGTCCGTCTGTTTGCGGATGATAAGTCGTACTAAATTTCAGTTTAGTACCCAATGCCTGCTGGAGACTCTGCCAAAATCGAGATAGAAATCTCGGATCACGATCGGATACAATACTGGTGGGAACACCATGCAGCTTCGCTATGTCCCTGATATACAACTGAGTCAACTTCTCCAAAGTGTACTTCTTGTGAATAGGGATAAAATTAGCACACTTTGTTAGACGGTCCACAACCACCCAAACTGCATCACATCCTACAGCAGTCCTAGGTAGACCCGTCACAAAGTTCATGGCTATGCTATCCCACTTCCATTCCGGGATATCAAGTGATCGCAACGGACCACCAGGCTTTTGATGCTCAATCTTAACTTTCTGACAAGTAAGGCAATGAGATACATGATCTCCTACATCGGTTTTCAACTTTGGCCACTAATAAATCTTCTTCAAATCTTGGTACATCTTCGTTGCACCGGGATGGAAATTCATTTTGGCTCGATGCACTTCCCATAGGATATCCCTTCTAACTTCGAAATCCATAGGAACACATATCCAGCCCCTGAACCGGATAATACCATCAGAACCTTTTACAAAATCGGGCTCTTCATTGCCCGATGCCCCTTCCAACAACTTCTGTAGCTCTTCATCATCAGCTTGTCTTTCTCTGATAAGATCAATTAAATCATTGGTAACCTGCAACATTTCTAGAACAATGCTCTTCTCTTTCACTTGGATGTTCAAGTTGATGTCACTGAATTCTTGGATTAGCTGCATCTCCTTTACCATCAAATTGCTGACATGCAAAGTCTTGCGACTTAGTGCATCATCCACTACATTGGCCTTGCCCAGATGATACTGAAGACTGAAATCATAGTCCTTCAGAAACTCTATCCACCTCCTCTGTCTCATATTCAACTCCTTTTGATCGAAGAGATAGCGGAGGCTTTTATGATCGCTAAAGACTTCAAACCTTGAACCATACAGATAATGCCTCCAAATTTTCAAAGCAAAAACTACTGCCGCCAACTCAATATCATAAGTGGGATAGTTTTGCTACTGCTGCCTCAACTGCCTGGATGCATAGGCTATGATTTGTCCTTGCTGCATCAACACACAACCCAACCCTTGTTTTGAAGCATCACAGTACACTACAAAGGATTGAGTCGGATCCGGCAAAATCAACACCGGGGAACTAGTCAATCGCCTTTTCAACTCCTGGAAACTATCTTCACATTCTGGGGACCATTCAAACGGAACACCTTTCCGCGTAAGAGTAGTCAAAGGAAGAGCTAGCTTAGAAAACCCTTCAATAAACCTCCGGTAATACCCAGCCATACCAAGGAAGCTCCTGATCTCAGTAATGGACTTGGGTCTCTCCCACTTAAGCATCGCTTCCACCTTAGAAGGATCTACTGCAACTCCCTTCTCATAAATGACATTCACCAGAAAATGCACCTCATTCAACCAAAAACTACATTTAGAGAACTTCGCATAAAGATGCTTATCCTTGAGAACTTGGAGCACTGTTCTCAAATGCTCCTCATGCTCCTTCAGGCTCTTGGAGTAGATAAGAATGTCATCGATGAATACAATGACGAATGAGTCTAAGGACAGCCTGAAGATTCTGTTCATATAATCCATGAAGATCGCAGGAGCATTCGTGAGACCAAAAGGCATTACCACATATTCAAAATGCTCATATCTAGTTCTAAAAGCAGTCTTGGGAATGTCCTCCTCTCGGATACGAATTTGATGATATCCAGATCGGAGGTCAATCTTTGAGAAAACTGCAGCTCCCCTAAGCTGATCCAACAAATCATCGATGCGTGGGAGCGGATATTTATTCTTCACTGTCACTGCATTCAACTGCCGGTAATCAGTGCACATATGAACACTTCCATCCTTCTTTTTGACGAAGAGGATAGGAGCTCTCCACGGGGAAACACTTTGCCTTATGAACCCCTTAGCCAAAAGCTCCTCCAACTGCTTCTTCAACTCTTCCAACTCTGGAGGGGCCATTCTATAAGGTGCTTTAGATATCGGGCCGGCACCAGGCATAAGATCAATGCCAAATTCTACTTCTCTAGTTGGAGGTAATCCGGGAATTTCAGCAGGAAAAACATCCGGAAACTCACTAACCACTGGAATTCTACTGATATCTGATGCTTCCTCATCATCCATGGCCGACACCGAGACTTGACAGAAGATTACTGACTTCTGACTACAATCAAGAAGGACACGGTTCTGGAACATCCAGTCCATGCCTAGGATAATATCCAGCTTGGTTAAGGGCAAACATATTGAGTTCACTTTGAATTCCCGCTCCAATACTCAAAGTGGGCAATCCAAGCACATTAAAGATGTAACCACAGCTGAATTAGTAGGGTTAGACACAGACAACTTGAAAGGCATCTCAACCGCAGACAGTTTTAATCTTTCCATGCAATTGACATAAATAAAAGAGTGGGTAGCTCCACAATCAAAGAGAATACCACATGCAATATCATTTACATGGCCAATACCTCGAATCAGCTCATCAGCCTCAGTCACCTCTTCTCCATCAAGAGTGTACACCTTCCCCTGCTGAAGTGGACGGCCATCACCAACCCTCTACGCCCTAGTCACATTGGCTTCTTTCTTAACTGCATTCTTTGGGCAGTTAGTTGCAACATGATCGGGTTGTCCACATTTGAAACAAGTGACATTTGGTTGATTCTGATTCAGATTCTAGCATACACCTCTATGTTGCTTGCCGCAATGAGGACAAGGCGGAATAGGACCAGAAGAACCCCTTATAGGGCCTGCTCTAGGCTAAGGATAGGGGCCTGGTCGCTGCACCGCACCCTTGCCCCTTATAGGACCACCACTTCTCTGCACGGTCTTGCTTTTATCTTCAACCATCTTCCTCTTAAGACCCTTCTCATAAGTGCTTGCCATGTTGACCAAGCGAGCCAAATTGTCAATATTATGATACTCACAAGAGAGACGGATGTCACTCCTAAGCCCAGCTTCAAACTTAACACATTTGCCACGCTCACTTGCATCCCGATAATTAGAAAAACGGATAAGATCTTCAAACCGAGCTGCATAATCCCCAACTGACATAGAGCCTTGAGTCAATTGGAGAAAAGCAATCTCCTTCTCCCTCCAAATATCTTCACAGAAATACTTCCCCAAGAAAAGATCCTTGAATACTTCCCAAGAAATAACCGGATTGGCTGCCACCAATCCCCTCCTTTGTTGATCCCACCAATGTTCTGCCTCATTGGTTAGCATGAATTCAGCTAGTAGAACATGCTGCTCCATTGGTGGTTGAATAGAACGGAGAATCTTCTCGATCTCCTGTATCCATCTCTGTGCTCCATCAGGGTCATTTCCACCTTCAAAGTGAGGCGGATCATTCTTTCGGAACCGAGCTATCCAGTCAACCTCAATTGGAGCTGGTTGCAGAGCTGCTGCTGCTGCAGCAGCAGCTGCCATCTGTTCCCCCTGCTGCTGCTGCATCTGAGATAGATGCTCCAGAATGGCTGCAAGTCCATCGTTACCAGCCCTTCTTCCATCCATACTACTTAGCCAAAGAGAACAGACCAGTAAGACTCAATTACTAAGTAGATACATAGTACTATAATTACTCTATTAAAATCCTAGACTATTACTATGAGCATCAATTACTCTCTAGGTGAGTAATCATTTGGAGTTTGTACAACTCCAAGGCCGAGGAGAAACTGCTCTGATACCATAAATGTAACACCCTATGATTTATTACCCTTAATTCCCCTTAATTAAAAATGCAAACTTAAAAATTTCTTTTTCTTTTAATAAAAATCAACCGTCAAACAGACAGAGTTTCGTTTGTATTTCGGAATTATCTAAAATTTCAACCTGTTTAACACATTCACATAATATCAACAGTAGCCAGCAGGGCTCTAATCATATATATATATGCATCATATAGTTGCCCCATGGGCTCAAAAAAAATAGAACAAACTGTATCAGTTTCAGAGTGCCAGTGGAAAGTCTAAGTATGAACCATGAAACAAAACATAAACCATGCCCCAAATGAAAATATCCTAGCCTCACTCAAAAAGTATATACATCACATATACATCAAAATAATATAGGAGGCTTAGGTCAATGATAATGCTCTAAAATCACCACAACCCTACTCTACTTGTGAGGGAGAGTAATCCTGCTCGGCCGGTCCTGGTGCATACTACAACTCAGTACCTGAAAAATGGTAAGGAGGTGAGTATTACACAATAAAATAGGGAAGCAATTTCTATTATGCTATACTGAACCACCAAGCCAAACACAAAGAATCATATATTGCATATAAACCAGTAAATCATTCCCAAACAATTCAATTGATTCCAATTTAATAATAAATTAATTCCTTTATAGTTTTAGTTTCAATATTTCATACTTTTCCAAGTTATACTAAATTACATATTAGTCATACTCTTGCATAAGGTCACAAACCATTTCTAGTCATATAATCTTTGTGTTTTTGTAAAGACTTTTAGAATTTATTATGTGGATTTCCATCATTGCGTACACTCTCCTTCGGACAACGTCCTACAGCTTCACACAATGTGTGTCTTACGCGGTCTATGCGTACAGTCTCCTACGGACAACGTCTTACAAGACCTGGATTCCACAATCGAAAGGTGCATCCTTCATTGCGTACAGTCTCCTTCGGACAACGTCTTACAGCAGCGCATCAAGGGCGTCTTACGCGATCAATGCGTACAGTCTCCGACGGACAACGTCTTACAAGATCTGGAGAGGCACAATCCAATTATACCTTTAATTAATATATGGTGTGTGTGTCCATAACTGCTTACAGTCTCCTTTGAACAACGTCTTATAGCGGCGCATCAAGTGCGTCTTACGCGATCAATGCGTACAGTCTCCTACGGACAACGTCTTACAAGATCTGGATCACACACTCTTTTTCCTTTAAGTCTTTTAATTTCATTTTCAATTATTTCATTTGTAGTCATCCTCATGGATTCATCAAATTAATCATATAATTATATTTTCAATTTCCAAAGAGTCATTCATACCAATTCCAAACATCATATTCATTATCATTCATAAATTCTAGGGCTCAATATAATTTAGCCAAATATCAATCACATAAATCAAGTATCAATAATCACATTTAAGCACTAAATAATATATCAAAAATACTTTTATACATAATCACATTTTAAACATAATATTATCTATCCTAGGGTTCTTTATCCTAACTAACACATATCTCCTAGCAACCCAATATATACACAATACAATCTACCCCCTAGAATAGGGTAACACAAACCTCCTTACCTCAAGCTCTTAGAGATAGGGAGATTGAATTTGCTCTAGGCTTGAGCTTATCACCAAGGAGCCCAAAAATCCAAAGGAGGAAGATAGAACCTAATATAGAGTCATAAAGGAAAGATTATCATATGGTGCCATGATTTTCAAGCCCATGATTCAAGAAAAATGAAGATTCCATGTCTTAGAATTGAAAACCTCCATGAAAGGGAAGAGAGAGAGGGAACTCGAATTAGGGAGAGGGAAAGAAGGAAATCTAGAGCTTGAATACTTACTTGGAATTAAGAAAGAAAGAGATTTGATGATGGAATTGATTACACAACTTGAGCCTTGATTGATTTGGAGTGGAAGAATTGGTGCCCTAGAAGAGGTGGGGTGGTTCGAACTTAGAAAGAAAGGCACGTGTGTTTTCTATTATTTTTTTTTCAACAGCAGACTAGGTTAATCGATTAATAGCCCCAGTTAATCGATTAACCCATTGAAATTTGGCCAAAGATCAGCAGTTAGTCTTACTCGATTAATTTTTTGCACACTTTCTGGCCCTAATCAATTAGCCAGTAGGTTAATCGATTAATTTTTGCACCACATTCAGGCACTAATTGATTAACCAATAGGTTAATCGATTAACCTGCAGAAACTTGCATTACTCAGTACTTTGAAACGTCATAACTTCTTCGTTACCCGTTGGATCTTCCTCAAATTTTGAAGCAAGCTTCCTCACCTATCCTACTTCACATCCAACGGTGGAATTTATGTTTTGAGTTACCAATCTTGTTCTTTTAAATTCCCTAAAGTTCTATGTTTTAAACCTAGCTTTACATGTATACTTGGCTAAATTCCTAACTTATATCATCATTCCTTCTACCCGAAGACTATCACAACCTAGATTACACTAGAAATTAAGTTTGGGATGTTACAAGCGGCCTCATCTCCACGAATGCTAGAAAACGTGCCATCACGTACATATAGGGCTAGGGAGTAAGCAACTACAATCACATAATCAAATGGAAAGTAATGACACAAGTAGTTATAATTTAATTATACAATTAAACAGATAACAGTTCATCAACTCAAATTATCATCTCATCATCATGCATATAGCTAATGCATACTCATCATCATGCATGTATCGATGCATACTATTCACATGTACATGTTTAACATCGTTGGCCAACATACATTCTTAGGCTCCCAGAGTACCTCCACTAACATGCCCCACGTTCCTTCGAACGCGTTTCAAACTCGGATAGCACATAAACGACGTCACCCTTAGAGATCGTAGAGTGCCGCCCGCATTACCAGAATGCATCTCGAGTTTGGCCATTCTAAGACATGCCCACGCTCCTCGAACGTGTCTCCGCCAATGTGGGAATCACAAGGTACACTCCGGTTTCCGACATGCCCCATGTTCTCACGAACTCGTCTCGAACTCGGATACCACATGATGTCACTCAAACAAGTGCCCGCCCACGCTCCTACGAACGTGTCTCGAGCTCGGCCATTCTAAGAGATGCCCACGCCTCATAGACGTGTCTCCATCAATGTGGGAAATCGTCAATCAACCTAATGTTCAATGCTTCTAGCATGCATGAATACTTTCAAATCATTAGGTTGTCATTCATGTCATATCACAAGTTCACACATTCATGAATTTATTTACCTTTAATAATGTTTGAGGACTTATGTTATTAAATTGGTACTTTAAAAATCCCCTTTTTCATATATAGATAATTGACAATTATTATTAATAATCAATTACTATATACTCTTCCATTTTATTTCAATTTTCAGTTTGGTAATCGATTACTCTAGCCTAGTAATCGATTACTACAATGTATTCTCAATTTTGTTTCATTTTGAACTGGGTAATCAATTACTCAAGCCTAATAATCGATTACTTCAGTTTATTTTCAAATCAGTTTCATTTTAAACCAGGTAATCGATTACTCAAGCCTAGTAATCGATTACCACGATTGCAGAATACACTAAAAAGTGGTTTTTAAGTACCAGAATCAATATTACTCAATTACCATCAATTTCGACCTCAAACATAGTTTAAAGGCAACCAATAGAACTTGTCCAAATCATCAATTTCATACCAAACTAAATGAATCAAAGTTTCACATTCAATTTCCATAATTTCCCAACTTTAACAACTTAACATATGAGATTTTGATTTTGAGCTTTTTAATCCAATTCAGTCATTCACAGAGCATCATCATGCATAAACAAACTTGCTTGTGGTGGACCTGGCCGAGCTCAAAGCTCAACGGTCCGACCTCATCCTCCTACCAAGGTCCGACCTCCCTGTATGCTTGGCCGAGCTCAATGCTCAACGCCCGACCAGACATCAGGCACGGTCCAACCTCATCCTCCTACCAAGGTCCGACCTCCCAATATGCTTGGCCGAGCTCAATGCTCAACGGCCGACCAGACATCAGGCACGGGCCGACCTCATCTTCCTATCAAGGTCCGACCTCCTTGTTCGACACCACCCAAGATCCGACCTAGTCCGACACCAAGAGCAGGACAACTCATCCAACCTTATCCACAAGGACAGCTCATCCAACCTTATCCACAAGGAGCTCATCCAACCTCATCCACTCACAGCTCAGTACAGGCTGGCCCTAATTGGGCCTCAAGCAAGCCCATTAGGGCAACCAGCTCTCTCCTATATATATCCCCCTCTCCCTAGGGGCTAAGGTATGTCTCTCTTAACCTAAGAACTACGTGCGGCTTGATTCCCCTCTCATGGGATACGTAGGACCGGGGTCACCCTCGTCAGCTGCAACAACCCCCAAACACCTCATGTGGTGCTTCCGGCCTAAGGACATCACATTGGCGCCGTCTGTGGGGAACGGTAAACTCTGATTCCCATCCTCAAAAACACAAGAAAAAAAAACAGTATTTTTCTATCACGATGAAGGAGGGCAGCCTCATCATGAAAATGGTGGCCACCATACAATTCTGGACCGTGGCAGTGAAGAAGAAAGAGAAACGAAGGATGTTGGTCACGATGAGCGACCATCCACCGTGGTTGCCACCGGTGCTGTTCGAGGCTAGAAACCGGCTCTGCTGCATCTCCGTCTCCTGGCGGCCCGGTTCTCAACTCGGACACCGACGCTGACGCCCATACCGACGCACAAACCACGAACCAGTTCTATGGGTGTCGATCTTGTTCCATGCTTGACCACCGTTCTTCAAGGTCTCTTCTTCACGGTTCCATTTCTACAACCGCACCACTGCTGTTAGATCGAACGGAGGAAGAAGAGAATAATAGACGCTGCACATCGGGTTGGCCCTTTGTTGAAGATGACGGCACCGTCGCGGTGTTTCTCCTTCCCGTTGATGAGTCCTCCATGTTCGAAACTGAAGGAAATAGCTCCCTTTGCCGCCAACGCCGTCACAACACCCGAACCACCTTGGAGCAACGCCTCTGCTGCTGCTCGGACGAAGACTCTTCACCACCGCCTCCGCTGCTCTTCTACACGAAGGGCGGTGCGCGTGCAACGATCTCTAGCTCCATCGAGATGCTCCAGCCATAGCAAAATGGCAAACAAACGATTCTCCTCCAGTTCGTTTGAGATCGCACCGCGATCTACTTCCTCTTCCCTGATATAGACCCAGATCTAGACGTTCCTCAATAACCGCGACGAAGACGAAGGTCGGACCAGTCACCACGCAGCTGGGAAGGAGGAGTGGCGCTGTCACTCCGTCGCACCGCCTCATCACCGCCACCGTTCGACCGCCGTCAACCCTGGATCTAGGATTGCCCCTTATTAGCCGCCGCCGACGCATCCTGTTGACACAAGGGGTGCAGCGAGCAACTCCTGCACAACCTCATTAAGGTTGAAACCCTAACGGGCCACAGAGCCCAAATCACTTTAAAAAAAAAAAAGAGAATCTGGGCTGAAGCCCAACAGCCACAAAAAAAACAAAAAAAAAACATCAACAATTACCTAACGGGCTAACAAGCCCAGGTTAAAAAAAAAATAAAAAATAAAAAAAAGGAGGAGAGGATTGGGCTATCAACGTACCATGGGCCCAACAACTCAATACTCATTCCTATATCTGGGTAGTGTTCTATATCAAGTCTTGCAAATTATTTTTATTATTACACGTCATTATTTTGATGCATGATTCACATTGGTCAAAAATATATCTCCGCCTGTTAATGTCATCAAATATTATTTACGACAATCAAATTCCCTGCTTTGAGCTCGTGTTCCGGGAATTTTGGAGTGTCGGAAACCATTCACTACTCTTCTCTCCTCGGATTTACATGATTTCGAAAATCATAATCTGAGTTTACTCTTCTCTCCTCGGATTTACATGATTTCGAAAATCATAATCCGAGTTTACTCTTCTCTCCTCGGATGTTCAAGGTAGTTTCGGAAGACTCGCACAGTGTTTCACACTCGAGCCGATCTCTTAATCCGAGTATGACGACTATTCTGCTAGTTTCCCTCGCTCAACATCACACTAAGGAAAACGGAGGTCGGACCTCAAAGCTCAACAAAGCCCGTTCGAAAAGGACGGACTGCATACTCATAATCCGACATACTTCAATTCAACATTCTTCAATCCGACACTCCTCTCCTCATCTGAATCAGGGAAGAAATCCTAGTTCCCATATTATTTTCCTATCTCATCGCCTTTCTATGTGTTTACTTTGCATGCTTCTTGATATTGGTTTACCTGGTGCACTATCTCTGACATATGCTTTTGATCCTTGCTTCTTTATAGTTTCTCTACTTATTGCTTATTATTTGGTATTATCCGTGTTGTTACATGACGTACTGTTTACCAAATCTTCTTACTGTTAAACGTCCTTAAATCTCTGCCTCTTCTGTTGTGATAGTAGGATAATATTTGATTTCCGTTACCTCTCCTGTTGTCGTTTTTCACGAATTAAATGCTCTCATCTGGTTTGTTGACATATGTCTTCTGTTATGGAGTGTGATATACTTGAAATCATGCATCTCTTCGTGGACAATACTATCTTGTTGAACAACATCTTAAATTTCAATATTTGCCTCTTTCATATTTGTTGCGTATGACTTGCTCGAATCATCTTGCTCTTATGTCGGTGTTTTATTCTTGCCTACCAACAATCCTCATTGTTGTTATTTAATTACCATGTATTATCATGAATCGTCAAATTTAACGACGATCACTGATTACTATTATTTTACATGTAATGTAAGGTTTAGGGAAAATGATGGTCGAAAAAAGGAAGGCCGAGGTGCTACGACTGTCTCTATTTTTGAACGAAGCCATCTTACGATCTTTATTCTCATCTCGGCTTGGATCTTTTTTGGACGAACTGCTATGTTTTCCTCTATTATCTTATTGGCTCCACTTTTCATCTCGGATTGGATCTCCTTTGGTTTTCACAGGACCACCACGACTTCTCGAAGGTGAACAATTCCAAAGGCATATATTATTTCTTAGTTCATGCTTATTTCTGAGCTCGGAGATTCTCTATTTCAAATTGCGCAGTTTATCGAAGAGGGAGGCCGAGCCACTATTATTCTCTTTATTTCATGATTATATCTGATCTGCCGAGCTGTTATTATTCTCTCTAATTTATGCTTATATCTGATCTGCCGAGCTGCTATTATTTTCTCAGATTCATGTTTCTATCTGATCGGCCGATCTACTATTATTCATGTTTCTACCGAGCTGTTATCATCTCGACCCTACCTTTGTGGTAGAACGGTCCCCCCTGTCACCGCACTTACATGAATTCACGCATACAAGTCGGTACTAGTGCTACAGACAGTGCGTACGTACCAATCCTCTCATTTAGCGTTAGCCACCTAAATGTTGCACGGTGCTTATATACAGCGAACATCTTCCGAGATCGGCTTATAAGCTCAGGGTACAAGGGACACCCAGTAAAGTACAGCTTGCTGTGAAATGTTTTCACATAACTTCACTCAGCAACCTCTTTTACACTGGGGCCGAGGATAGCATCCAAGTTCCCTACCGCATTCACTTATATACAGCACCTTTTTTCAGAGGAAACCTTATAAGTTACTGCACTGGTCAGGGGGAGACATCCGAAGTCAAAAGGTTTAGACAACCACATCCTATGTGCAACAACTTGCGTTGGAAGTTCACTGTCCTCGGCGAATGGTGCAGGACCCGAGCTATCCTTACCGCATACAGAGCACAACCCTCATTGGGTCTAAAACAATGATCAAAAATCCCTTTCTCCTTCTCGGCAAGGGGGGCAGGCAGGTTGTCAGCCGAGTTGTCAACCTCGGCATTGTTGTTGTTGTAATCCACCAGCGTTCCGTCTTTAACCCTGAACACCTTGAGGCGAAGGTCGGGGTTGAGGATATTAATCTGACTCACAGCATTCCCGAAGGTATCAAAGATGTCGTCTGCCGACTTCTCTAGGTCAGAGAGGCATTCTCGGCCAATATTTTATGGACTGCACTTTCTTCACCTCTGCATTCCTCTCCGCCTTCCGTTGTGATAGAGGTCCCCTGTGAGCCTTGACAAGCTCGTCGGTTCGCTTACAGCTTGGCGTTTCCTAGGCTCCTTTGCACAGACACCACGACCTTGCTCGGCGATTCCTTGCTTTGCATGCTTACCCTTGGTTTCCTCTCACACATCCAAGTCCGAGCACCGCTGTTTCTTTAGAGGGGGAGGTGTGGTCTCGTCATTGGTCGCATTTTCAACAAGAAACTATGTCCATGACGGCATCCTCCTTAACAAACTCAGCATTGTGCTAGCCTTTCATCCTGTGCTCGAGCTCTTCCGTCTTGTGCCATCACGGAGATGGTCCAGCACCCAATCCTTGGGGTCGGACGTGCATAAATCACCACGGTTCTCGGAGACCTCGGTCATCATTCCTGTTGATGCTTTCACGGAAGGCGTTGTTGTTCTTGAATCAAAGGTTTTGAAAAGTAAAGGGGAGAGACACTCCCGACAACTCGTGAGATTTTGTCCGACTTCTTGAATTCCGAGAAACTCAGCAGTTGCGGTTAGCATGGATGAAGAAATTGACGCTACTTCTCTCCCATCCACAAGGAATCTGTTCATATGACTACTCTCATAACTTCATCACCCTCACCTCGGAGCATCCCCAAATCCATTCTGGAACTCCCCCCCGCGGGAAATCGTTCGAGATGTTCCTCACCGAGCTTGTACTTGGTTCGAGATGTTCCTCACCGAGCTTGGACTTGGTTTGAGATGAGCCTCACCGAGCTTGTACTTGGTTCGAGATGTTCCTCACCGAGCTTGGACTCGATTTGAGATGAGCCTCACTGAGTTTGTACTCGGTTCGAGATGTTCCTCACCGAGCTTGGACTCGGTTTGAGATGAGCCTCACCGAGCTTGTACTTGGTTCGAGATGTTCCTCACCGAGCTGGTGGCGGATCCCCCCGAGTCCTCGGTTAGAGATGTACCTCACCGAGCTTGCACTCGATTCGAGATGTCCCTCACCGAGCTTGTACTCGATTCGAGATGTTCCTCACCGAGCTTGTACTCGGTTCGAGATGAGCCTCACCGAGCTTCTGGCAGATCCCCCCGCGGGAACTCGGTTCGAGATCGAGGTACTCTTTCAGTTTCATCATCCGAGCACAAAAGAGCACTATCAACCATCTGCAACACTCTTCCAAGCGGAAGGCCACGCCTGCAAGCATGTCTCTACCTCATCACCAACTCAGCACTGATCAGACGGACGCAGAAAGGACCTCAACTCGGCACTGTCTCTACGACTCTTCCCAAGTTGGGGGGCTCACACGGCGGATCGACTTCTCCTAACCCGCCTTGCTATCCTTTTCTAGCCTTGAGCACATGATTGTGGACTAGTACTCAAACCCTTCCTAGAAGGTGGGGGGTACTTAGTGCTATGATGCTTAGTGCTATGCCTTCTTTCTCCTAACTTGGCTCGAGACTCACAAAGTCTCGCCGAGCCGGGACCTCGAGCAACGTCGCAAAGCAGCTCATCATCCGAACTCCCTAGAACCTCGGAGCAAGGCTCAAATAGCCTTGACCGAGCTGGGGGACTTTTGTGGCGGACTCGGCCCATGTGGTGGACTGGGAAAAAGGACCTGAACCAAGACCTCGGAACAAGGCTTGATTGGCCTTGACCGAGCTGGGGGGCTTATGTGGTGGACCTGGCCGAGCTCAAAGCTCAACGGTCCGACCTCATCCTCCTACCAAGGTCCGACCTCCCTGTATGCTTGGCCGAGCTCAATGCTCAACGCCCGACCAGACATCAGGCACGGTCCGACCTCATCCTCCTACCAAGGTCTGACCTCCCAATATGCTTGGCCGAGCTCAATGCTCAACGGCCGACCAGACATCAGGCACGAGCCGACCTCATCTTCCTATCAAGGTCCGACCTCCTAGTCCGACACCACCCAAGATCCGACCTAGTCCGACACCGAGAGCAGGACAACTCATCCAACCTTATCCACAAGGATAGCTCATCCAACCTTATCCACAAGGAGCTCATCCAACCTCATCCACTCACAGCTCAGTATAGGCTGGCCCTAATTGGGCCTCAAGCAAGCCCATTAGGGCAACCAGATCTCTCCTATATATATCCCCCTCTCCCTAGGGGCTAAGGTATGTCTCTCTTAACCTAAGAACTACGTGCGGCTTGATTCCCCTCTCATGGGATACGTAGGACCGGGGTCACCCTCGTCAGCTGCAACAACCCCCAAACACCTCATGTGGTGCTTCCGGCCTAGGGACATCACATTGCTCAAATCAATTTTTAACATCAAATTGGCCTCCAAGCCTTTAACCCAATTCAAAGTGCCCTTAAACCTCATGGTGGTTCACCCCACATGCATAAACTCATTCCAATCCATTCTAGTGAAAGTAAATCTTCTCCCTTACCTCAATGAAGCTTTCCAAATTGATCCAAAGTCAGAAATCGTCCAAAATCTCCGACACCAAAATCCTTGTTTTCGGGTTCTTTTTCAGTTTCGGGTTTCGGGTATGCATGTTCATCAAAGAATTTGACCTAGCAAATGGACATGAAATTAGGTGGTCCAACTCAGGGAGCTAGACGCTCAGGCGCGCCAATCATGCGCCCAGGCGCGCCCCGTGCGCACCAGTCGCACCAGCCAAGGGAAAATGGGCACCAGCACGCCCCACCAGCACCAGCACGCGCGTCAGCTCGCATCAGCAGCACCAACTGGTGCGTGACCGCGCTCAGGTGCGTCTGAACCGCGCTCAGGCGCGCGCGACACCAGAACAGATCTGGTGCGTTGGATTCAGCTTGGGCACCAAGTTGGCCCATCTCAGCCGTCCGATTCACCTTGTCTTGGCATAAAACAAATTACAACAACAACAACACCACATTTCCTCCTCCTCTTCCATCATCCTCCTCATTCTTCCATTCTCTCCACCCTTCTCTCCTCCTTGGTCCAAGAAGCATTCCATCACTCTTCATCATCAAACACTTGATTTTGGGCACCTCAAACCCAAAACCCACAAAACCCCATCAAACCCTGCACCATGGGAGTGAGTTGAAGCCCCATTCCTCTTCCTCCTTCCTCCACGCGATTTGATCCCTCCTTCCTTCTTCTTGGTTTTCAAACTTCATCATCACTTGGGGAGTTCTATTTCATGCCTTTCAATCAAAACCAAGTCAAGGACAAGGAGCTCACACACCAAGGATCCAAGAGCTAGGACTTGAGATTCATCACCACCTCTTAAGAAGGTAAGAGGGTTCGTATTACCTTAGCTTAGGAAGTAGATTCTCTTTAGTTATAGCGATGGCTAGGGGTAGAGAGGGATTTTATCATAAAAACCTTAGGGTATTTGATAATGAAAATAAAGGAAGTAATTAGTGGAGAATAGAAAGAGTAACTAGTGAGATTTTTGAGAACAAATGCATGAATAATAGTGGATAGGAAGTGAATAATAGACAAAGTAGATATATATAATTAGAGGGTAATGAGAATAACTGGATGACAAAACATAAGGAAATTATAAAGGAACTAAGAGTGAATGATGGAGCAAAAATAATTAGAGATTCGTTGTAAGATTGAAAAGGCATGGAAATTGTGGAAGGAATGAAATGTTATATTATTGGGATAACCAAGAGATAGGTAAAGAAAAGGGAAAGTGTTAGTAATAGACTTGTTTTAATTTAGGAGTACGAGGTGCAATAATTAAGGAAAATATAGAGATAAGTATGCTAAGTAAAAAGGATAATTGTTGTAGATAATGACTTGAGTTGAATAATGGAATTGAAAGGAAATTAGATAATAAATGGGTTAGTAATGAGAGTAATAATTGGACAATGGGAAATTATATTGTTAATGTGAGAAAGGACCACCTATTTAGGTGTGGGTATAGGAATGTGAAAGGTGAGTTTAGGTATGAACGACCCCTCCAAAAGGGAGTGCGACAATACTAACGATTAGGATGGACCCTTCCAAATGGAAGTGCGGATAGGCGTAAATTCATAGGATCCTCCCTAAGTGGAGTGCGAATATATATACATATATATGGACCCTCCATAACGGAGTGTGTATAGATTAGGATGGACCCTCCATAACGGAGCGTGTATAGATTAGGATGGACCCTCCATAACGGAGCGTGTACAGATTAGGTTCGACCCTCCATAACGGAGCGTGTATAGATTAGGATGGACCCTCCATAATGGAGCGTGTATAGATTAGGTTCGACCCTCCATAACGGAGCGTGTATAGATTAGGTTCGACCCTCTATAACGGAGCGTGTATAGATTAGGATGGACCCTCCATAACGGAGCGTGTATAGATTAGGATGGACCCTCCATAACGGAACGTGTATAGATTAGGTTCGACCCTCCATAACGGAGCGTGTATAGATTAGGATGGACCCTCCATAACGGAGCGTGTATAGATTAGGTTCGACCCTCCATAACGGAGCGTGTATAGATTAGGTTCGACCCTCCATAACGAAGCGTGTATAGATTAGGATGGACCCTCCATAACGGAGCGTGTATAGATTAGGACCCTCCACAATAGAGTGTGAATTTTAGACCCTCCCGTAGGGAGTGTGACTAGGTATGTTATGGACCCGCCAATATGGTGTGCGTAAACATAATTAGGACCCGCCCTTGTGGTGTGCGATCAATGGAAATAATACCCACCGAAAGGTGAGCGAATGAAGGGAATGGAATAGAAAGACTAGAAAGGCATAGGGAAATCATGTAACTGAAATCATAGGGAATGTTGAGCTGTATAAAAGGAAAGTGAGGTAGTATATGATTTGGATAGTATGGAGTAGGGTAGGTCCTTGGTTTATTACTATGCTTTTGTAGAAGCTATATTTCTAAGTTCTGTGTAATGCTACCCTTCTTGATATACTTTTATAGGTACCGAAGCGGAGCATGCACTAGTCGTGGCCGAGTAGGGGCACACTCCACAACGTGGAGTGTGAACGTTAGGGGGTGATATTATATTGGTCCAAGAATTTAACTTTGGCTTTTGATGTATATAAATATTATGTAATACCTTTTGGGGAAATTAAACTATTTTATAACTTGATTATTATTTTGGAGACAATGTCCTCGAATGTATTGAACTAATTTGTATTTTGCCCTGTTGGCATACTGCTGGTTATATAACAATGTTAAACAGGTTTTCAAGGAGAACTCTTATTTTTGGGGATATCCATAAAACAAAGGAAACTCTGTCCGATTTGACAGAGATTTTTACAAGCTAAAAATGGTTTTAAAAAGAAATTTTCAAGTCACTAAATAAATCGGGGTAGTTAGAATGTTAGTTAAGATAAGGTGTTACATTTATGGTATCAAAGCAGTTTTTCCTCGGCCCTTGGAGTTAATCATTACTCCAGTGGTTACTCACCGAGCGAGTAATCGATAATTATAGTTTAGAGTCTAGATTCTATTGATAGGATGTTAATACTATTAATTATGCTATTAAGCATTAACTGTCGGCCTTATGCATGACTAAACAGAATGGCTGGTAGACGGGTCGATAATGACGGGATCCGCGCGATTCTGGAACATCTGGTACAGATGCAACAGGATCAGGCTGCTAATATGGCGCAAATGCACCGTAACCAGGAGGAGAACATAGCAACAGCCGCAGCAGCAGCAGCAACAGCAGCAGTTGCAGCAATGAATCCTCAACCCCCAGCTCCAGTTGCTATTGACTGGTTAGCACGATTCAGGAAGAATGAACCGTCAAAGTTCGAAGGAGGATTCAATCCCGATGGGGCTCAACTGTGGTTGCAAGAGATTGAAAAGATCCTGAATACTATGGCACCACCGGAGGAACAGAAGGTTCTGCTGGCACAATACATGTTGACTGGTGAAGCAGAACACTGGTGGCAACAGACGCGAAGGGGTTTAGAAGCAGGACATCAGGCAATTACTTGGGATCTTTTTAAGATCCGATTTCTGGAAAAGTATTTTCCTGAGGATGTCCGCAGAGAAAAGGAGATCGCCTTTCTGCAGCTAGTGCAAGGGGATCTGAGCGTCGGGGAGTATGCTGCTAAGTTTGAAGATCTTATCCGATATGCCGGAAGCTACAGAGATGCTAATGAAAGGACTAAATGCATCAAATTCGAGACAGGACTTCATTCGGAGATTAAGATGGCCTTTGAGTATCAGAACATTGCAAATCTGTCCCAACTGGTTAATATGACCAGTACTTATGAAAAGAGTAGGAAGCACAGAGCGGAAGAGAAAGTTAAGAGTGGGCAGAAGGCAGGAGGTCCAATCAGAAATGATGGGCCAAGACAAAGATCAATCCCTTATGTTGTTCCCCACAACAAGGCAGCTGTCCATAGAATTATGGGCAAGAGTGGGACTGCTGTGGATACTCCTCCATCATTCTCACGTTGTGGAAAGCAGCATGGTGGAGAGTGCTGGTTCAAGAACCAAACTAGAAGAAATTTTAGTTGTTTTGTGTGCGGAGAACCCGGACACTATGCTGCTAATTGTCCCAAGAATGCTATGAAGAAAGAGGTGAATACAGCTAGAGCCCATCCAGTAGGTGCAAGACGATCTATCCAGAGAGGAAAGGTACTCACTTCGAAAGGGAAGGAAGTGGGGAATGCAGGCAAGCAGAACTGAGGTAAACATTGAGTCTCTAATACTCTCTGGGAGATGATGTTTAATTTACCGAGTCACATGCTTATATGCGTCCTTTAATTACTTGAACGGAAATGAAGTTACTTAAAATTAGAATCCCCTATGAGTCTTAGGTGTTGATCTTTGATGATCAAAAACCTCTTTAGTGAAAGCTTAGAAAAGCATGTGCTATTTAGAGCCTTGATCCCCGATCTCTGAATAAAGAGTTATGTAATTTAAGAAAAAACGCATAGATGCAACTACACTTATTAGGAAGAAATCAGAAAGAATAAAGTGCTAAGTTTTGAATGCTAAGTAGAAAGTAACCAAACTCTGTGATAATGTCGTTGTTTAATAGAATGTAAGAATAGAGTTGACCACTCTGCTCCTACATCTATTAAATGACGATGCTATCAGCAAAATCGCCGATGATGTGCTGTTAACGGACGTAAGATTGGGGTCGGTCGCCTCGATCTTTGTATCTATTAACAGACGATGTCATGGCAATCTTCTTAATAAAGTGAGAAATTAATTGCGATAGGAATTCTGCAAACACAAAGATCCGTTAGTGGGATAGACACTAACTTGAATGGTGTTCTTCCCAAAAATTTCCTTATGCCTAATCGAGTATTAGACTCACAACGAAGCTTATGAATAAGAGTCTTTAGCTACACAAAACCCCCGGGATCTCACCAAGATCCCTGAACGAACAAACGTAAGAGAAGCCAATCTTGATAATTGTGTGAAGGAGCCACACAAAACTCAGTTAGCTTGATTGGAATTCGTACTCCCATTGCGTACAAGAACTTAAGGGTATACGGGTACGAAGGTGTATGTCTACAACAAGTGGGGGAGAGCTTAATTCCAGAACTTTAAAGATCCTTGTCGGGGTAACCACGGAGCGAAGTGTAGACAAGCGGGAACGACGGAATTAAGGAATACAATTGTAAAAAGTTTCCAATAGGATGGTTCTCCATTGAAGGAATTGAACGGAATTTCGGGGACGAAATTCTAATAAGTGGGGGAGAATTGTAACATCCTAAACTTTGATTTAAATGAAATAATTATTAAAAACCTTAGAAAAATTGGAAAAGTGACTTAATGAATTTTTCTAGATAGGTGAGTGGTAATTATAAGTCCTAGGGGTTGCATATAAGGCAGTTGTGGCTTTGGGCAAAGTCAAGTAAGCGAAATCGGGAGTTAAATCGGCATCTTAGATGTTAGAAATCAACCGAAAAGAGAAAATTAGAAATTTATTATAGGAAGCTAAGAAAATAAATCCCACCGTTGGATATGAAGTTTATTGGTTGAAGAAGCTTGTCTAAAAATTTGGGCCCGATCCGACGGTTGACGAAAAAGTTACGGCAAATTGAAGTTTCAAGTTCCTGGTGCACGCCCAGGCGCACCAGGGTGCAATTGGCGCACCAACTCAGGGAGCTAGATGCTCAGGCGCGCCAATCATGTTCCCAGGCGCGCCAATCATGCGCCCAGGCGCGCCCCGTGCGCACCAGTCGCACCAACCAAGGGAAAATGGCGCACCAGCACGCCCCACCAGCACCAGCACGCGCGTCAGCTCGTATCAGCAGCACCAACTGGTGCGTGACCGCGCTCAGGCGCGTCTGAACCGCGCTCAGGCACGCGCGACACCAGATCAGATCTGGTGCGTTGGATTCAGCTTGGGCACCAAGTTGGCCCATCTCAGCCGTCCGATTCACCTTGTCTTGGCATAAAACAAATTACAACACCACATTTCCTCCTCCTCTTCCATCATCCTCCTCATTCTTCCATTCTCTCCACCCTTCTCTCCTCCTTGGTCCAAGAAGCATTCCATCACTCTTCATCATCAAACACTTGATTTTGGGCACCTCAAACCCAAAACCCACAAAACCCCATCAAACCCTGCACCATGGGAGTGAGTTGAAGCCCCATTCCTCTTCCTCCTTCCTCCACGCAATTTGATCCCTCCTTCCTTCTTCTTGGTTTTCAAACTTCATCATCACTTGGGGAGTTCTATTTCATGCCTTTCAATCAAAACCAAGTCAAGGACAAGGAGCTCACACACCAAGGATCCAAGAGCTAGGACTTGAGATTCATCACCACCTCTTAAGAAGGTAAGAGGGTTCGTATTACCTTAGCTTAGGAAGTAGATTCTCTTTAGTTATAGCGATGGCTAGGGGTAGAGAGGGATTTTATCATAAAAACCTTAGGGTATTTGATAATGAAAATAAAGGAAGTAATTAGTGGAGAATAAAAAGAGTAACTAGTGAGATTTTTGAGAACAAATGCATGAATAATAGTGGATAGGAAGTGAATAATAGACAAAGTAGATATATATAATTAGAGGGTAATGAGAATAACTGGATGACAAAACATAAGGAAATTATAAAGGAACTAAGAGTGAATGATGGAGCAAAAATAATTAGAGATTCGTTGTAAGATTGAAAAGGCATGGAAATTGTGGAAGAAATGAAATGTTATATTATTGGGATAACCAAGAGATAGGTAAAGAAAAGGGAAAGTGTTAGTAATAGACTTGTTTTAATTTAGGAGTACGAGGTGCAATAATTAAGGAAAATATAGAGATAAGTATGCTAAGTAAAAAGGATAATTGTTGTAGATAATGACTTGAGTTGAATAATGGAATTGAAAGGAAATTAGATAATAAATGGGTTAGTAATGAGAGTAATAATTGGACAATGGGAAATTATATTGTTAATGTGAGAAAGGACCACCTATTTAGGTGTGGGTATAGGAATGTGAAAGGTGAGTTTAGGTATGAACGACCCCTCCCAAAGGGAGTGCGACAATACTAACGATTAGGATGGACCCTTTCAAATGGAAGTGCGGATAGGCGTAAATTCATAGGATCCTCCCTAAGTGGAGTGCGAATATATATACATATATATGGACCCTCCATAACGGAGCGTATATAAATTAGGATGGACCCTTCATAACGGAGCATGTATAGATTAGGATGGACCCTCCATAACGGAGCGTGTATAGATTAGGTTCGACCCTCCATAACGGAGCGTGTATAGATTAGGATGGACCCTCCATAACGGAGCGTGTATAGATTAGGTTCGACCCTCCATAATGGAGCGTGTATAGATTAGGATGGACCCTCCATAACGGAGCGTGTATATATTAGGTTCGACCCTCCATAACGGAGCGTGTATAGATTAGGTTCGACCCTCCATAACGGAGCGTGTATAGATTAGGATGGACCCTCCATAACGGAGCGTGTATAGATTAGGTTCGACCCTCCATAACGGAGCGTGTATAGATTAGGTTCGACCCTCCATAACGGAGCATGTATAGATTAGGATGGACCCTCCATAACGGAGCGTGTATAGATTAGGTTCGACCCTCCATAACGGAGCGTGTATAGATTAGGATAGACCCTCCATAACGGAGCGTGTATAGATTAGGTTGGACCCTCCATAACGGTGCGTGTGTAGAGTAGGACCCTCCACAATAGAGTGTGAATTTTAGACCCTCCCGTAGGGAGTGTGACTAGGTATGTTATGGACCCGCCAATATGGTGTGCGTAAACATAATTAGGACCCACCCTTGTGGTGTGCGATCAATGGAAATAATACCCACCGAAAGGTGAGCGAATGAAGGGAATGGAATAGAAAGACTAGAAAGGCATAGGGAAATCATGTAACTGAAATCATAGGGAATGTTGAGCTGTATAAAAGGAAAGTGAGGTAGTATATGATTTGGATAGTATGGAGTAGGGTAGGTCCTTGGTTTATTACTATACTTTTGTAGAAGCTATATTTCTAAGTTCTGTGTAATGCTACCCTTCTTGATATACTTTTACAGGTACCGAAGCGGAGCATGCACTAGTCGTGGCCGAGCAGGGGCACACTCCACAACGTGGAGTGTGAACGTTAGGGGGTGATATTATATTGGTCCAAGAATTTAACTTTGGCTTTTGATGTATATAAATATTATGTAATACCTTTTGGGGAAATTAAACTATTTTATAACTTGATTATTATTTTGGAGACAATGTCCTTGAATGTATTGAACTAATTTGTATTTTGCCCTGTTGGCATACTGCTGGTTATATAACAATGTTAAACAGGTTTTCAAGGAGAACTCTTATTTTTGGGGATATCCATAAAACAAAGGAAACTCTGTCCGATTTGACAGAGATTTTTACAAGCTAAAAATGGTTTTAAAAAGAAATTTTCAAGTCACTAAATAAATCGGGGTAGTTAGAATGTTAGTTATGATAGGGTGTTACACACTTCAACACCTATAAATAGATAGCCTTAGTTCCCACATTTTTCACACACAAACCTTGATGGTTTCACAAGAGAAAAAAAAATAAAATTCTAAGAGAGAAATAGAGAGAGAGGGATGAGTAAGCTAGGAAGAAGGGAGGATTAGCTTGGTTGCTTGAAGTTTTCTAAAAAGCTTAAGGAGTAGAGGTAACCCAAAATCACTTATTTATTTAAGTTATTTTTAAGTTGTTTGTTTATATTTTGTTTAAATCTTCAAAATTTCTTCTATGGTCAAGTTCTAAATTTCCTTTTCATTTTAAAGTTATTTTTGAATATATGAAATTGTTCTTAAGTCATATGAATTAAGAATGAGAAAAGGGACACAAAAAGGGGTGTTTAAAGGGATTTATCTCCCCTTTTCTTTAATTCTTAAGATGGCTAAAAGTTTTTGATAAGTTTGAGTAATTTAATTTCTGGGTTTATTTTAATTAGGATATAAGAATTGTAGAGAATTTTGTGTGAACAAATAAAGTTTTTATTCATTGTCTTTTTCTTTGTTTTAAGGAATGAAAAAGAAATAAGTAAATAACAATGGAAAATAATAAATTTTAATATATATATATATATATATATATATATATATATGAACCGTGTGACATATTAGAAAAAAATGAGGATTGATTGTGTATTTTAATATGTGTATTGTGTTGTTGTTTAATATAATAAAAGAGAATAGAAATGAATAAAAGATTTAAAATGGATTTTTATTTTTGCTTTTCTTTTCTGGACCGTGTATGTATGTATGTATATTGTGTGATAATTGTTGTTATTTCATGTATATTTGAGTTATAATTAAGTCTCTAAAAAGAATGAAAACAAATAAGTATTTTCCTTAAAGTAGAAATGAAATGCAAATGACTTAAAGGAACTAGAAATGATTTTTTTAGAAATAAAATTAATTCTGGAAAATTTTGATGTTCTTGAAGTGTATGGAATTATATGTTATGCAATTTTTATGTAATTGTTATCGTTTGATTGTATGTTATTTCCTTTTGTTTGATTTAAGTAAATGAAAAAAAAATAAATTTCTGGAAAAATAAAAATAATAGACCGTGAGGTCTATGATGTTGTTTTGAAATTATTTTTGGTAAATTGCTTGTTATTTGATGTGTAATTAAATTATAGTTAATTGTTTAAAAGAAATAGGAACAAATGGTAGTTGTTATAAACTTATAAGAACATGTATTTTTGAATAATTGTATGAGTATGTGGTTGATGTGTTTATAAATATTAGTTGCTGGAAAAAGTGAATTATTTTCTAAAAGAGATCTATTTTATATTTTGTTAATGATTAAACCTCTTATTTTTAGTATACCAAATGATGTAATTATATTATATAGATGCTTTAGGAATTGAAAATATTTTTCTGACTTTTCTATATGCTAGTCGAATTTTAGAGAAAAAAGAATACAAGTAATTAAATTTTTCTAATTGATTTGATGATTGTTTTAGTATGTTTAGGGAATATATTACATGTTTATATGGAAAAGATTAATTTTGAAAGTTTCATTTTAATTCTGGAAATTTAAATTTTAATCTGAAAAATTTATTTATTTAAGACACCAAATGATTATTTTTGAGAATGTTAATGATACCTTGTTTATATGTGCAAATGTAATATAGAAACAAATAGAAATAAGTATTTTTGAGTGATTAAAGTAATTTAAATAAAAATATTAAGTTGCTGTCCAGAATTTAGAATTAATGAAAAAGTAATATTTTATTAGAAATAATTGTAGTTATAAGTCTTTCGCATAAGTTAGAATTGTATATAATTGTTTTGGATTGTTTTACTTGAACTTATTGAAGTAATGCAACTTTTCTGTGGCTGTACAGCAGATGCAACTATTTTATTTTGTTTAATTTTGTCATTTTATTATAGTAGAAGTTGTAATAAGAATTTAGGAAGAAACGGCATGTGTTTTCGATTTTCTGTTTGAGAGAAATTGAATTTTTAAGTTTAAGTATGCATGCTGTCTAAAAATCTAAAGTGTGTGGCACCAATGATAGAAATTGTTTTGGATTAAATCAATATGTGAATTTTATGCTAAGACTTTTTATATATAGAGTTAAAAGGGAAATATAAAAATGACTTTGTAAATGTATGTCTTAATGTTCTAGTTGTTTACTAAATTGCTGTCTTACTGGTGCTTGTATGATAATTGTGGAATGTTTTGTAAAAGTGATTTTGAGTTTGTATTGTATACTGTCCAAATTTAATAAATTGATTTAAGTAATTATAAAAATTATTTTAATGTATGTGTGTATGTTTGGGTATAGTTATCATATTGTTTGAATTTAGTAAATAAGAAGTGGGTTGTATTTTGATGTAAAAATATAATGTTAAGAATTTTTAGGCAAGTTATAGTATTTTTGTAACACCCTCACTTATTATTAGTAATTATTAGGTTTTATAAAAATCGGAGTTTGAAAATTTCGATTTAGTACTTAATTTTCTTTAAAAGGTTTTACGAAAATCCGGCAGAGTTTCCTCTGTTTTCCGAACTTCCCAAAATTTTTCTTCTAAAAACCTGTCAGTCCATAAACTTTTAAAACAGAAACAACAACAGTCTAATAGTTATATCAGATCCTAATGCCCGATGCATACGAAGTTCAGGGCGTACAACTATTACATATTTTAAATTTACAAAATAGTTGTCCACTCAAAATATAATATACGTATATATATGTTCACTCCACGTGGTGGAATGAAGATCCTGCCCGGCCAACACTGGTGTATGCTCCACTTGTGTACCTGAAAAATAATAACAACACAGTGGAAGCATCACACAGCACTTAAAAAGGAGATTTCTAAGCAGATATATACGACACGCCAAAACTATTCAAGCCTATGCTATGCTACACAATTCATGTTCTTCTTTCCTCTTTACCTTCTAACTGTTTCCCAATTCTTTTTCTTTCTAATTGTTTTCTTTTAGATAAATCCTTAACCTCTAATTATTCTTGTTCCTTATTACTTTCGCTCTTTCCTTTTTATTCCCATTTTCCATTTGTATTTCCATTTTAATTCCATTATTCAGTTAATATGTCGGTTACCTTTTCGTTCCTTTAATCTTTTATTGGTGACAGGGTCTAACGACCTCCTGCCGTTTAAATTATGGTGATAGGGTCTAACGACCTCCCGTCGTTTAAATTATGGTGGCAAGGTCTAACGACCTCCCGCCGTTTAAATTATGGTGACAGGGTCTAACGACCTCCCGTCGTTTAAATTATGGTGGCAGGGTCTAACGACCTCCCGTCGTTTAAATTATGGTGACAGGGTCTAACGACCTTCCGTCGTTTAAATTATGGTGACAGGGTCTAACGACCTCCCATCGTTTAAATTATGGTGACAGGGTCTAACGACCTCCTGCCGTTTTAATCCTTTTTCTTTATTATCGTATTAGTCTTATCCCCTTACTTTCATTTCCTTAATTCTATCTAATACTTTTAATTTCCTAACTCTTCCTTATCCTCCATTATCGTCTCACTTCGCTCAATCCTTCCCTTAACGACTTATTATTATTTCCTTGCCATCTTATACTTAGGTACCTTTCGTTACTAATTATTCTCATATTAACTCTTAGTTATTTACCTTTTCTTTTTCTTTTCTTTTTCTTCTTCTCTTCCTTTGTTTCTTTTTCCTACATCACCCATATTTAATAATACCTAGCTCATGCATTCAGAACCAATTATATTATTTCTTTTTCCGTTAACTTTCTCTTCCTTATTTTCCGTTCATTTCCTTCCCCTACTGGCTAAATACTCATTCACTCCATTTATTTCTATTCACCTTACTTTATCCTAATTTAGTTCTCAACTCATTTCTACACTTTCTTTATTTAATTCCGGCTCTCCATAATTAATCTCTAATTTCTCCCTTTTTTTCACTTACGCTAATCACTCGTTATTATAATTCTGTTTATTTCGTTGCTAATTGTTTCAACTCTTCTTTAACTAAATTTTCTTTCCTAATTATCTTCCTTCATGATTAGCGGGCTACTCTAAGGTTCATTAACAATTAACATTTCCCCCGGTCCTAGCGATAGATATAACTACCCAGAAATACACCCCTTAAGGGCTGGTAATGAAACCCCTTACCTCAATCGATGACAGTGAGAGGAGTAACCTTAGCCTGACGCTTTACTCTCCGGCTTACGCTCTAGCTCGGCTCCAATTTGATCCTAAGCTTCCACAATCTTCGACTCCAAGCACGGCGGGGACAATCGATCTCGATTGCGGTGACGGTGTTGCTCCTCGCTATTTGAGAACGATCGCGGCCGAATCGAGGCCCAAGCTTCAAGCCTCGGAGTACCCAACACAAGCCCGGAGCGAATCACGATCGGTATCGACGTCGGTGAGATCCGGTGAGGATAGAGAAAGCCCTAGAGGAGAGAGAAACATCAAGGGAGGAGGAAAAGAGAAAGGGAACTCAAATCAATAGGGAAAGAGGGGAAGAGAGCTCATGGTGATGATGGTGGTGGGTGGTGGTCCGTGGTGGCGGCTATGGTGTGGTGTGGTGGTGGAGGAAAAGGAGGAGAGAGAGGGAGAAGGAGAGAGAGACGGAATCAAGAGTGAGGAGAGAGAGAGACACTCATGGTGATGATGGTGGGCTTGGCGGTGGCGGCTGGTGGTGGTGGCTGGAGTTGTTGGGGTTCTTGGGGGGCTGCTGGACTGAGGTGGGTGAAGGGGAGAGGGTTTGGGGCGGATGGTGCTGGGGAAGGAGGGCCTGGCGCGCCATTTTATGGACCAGATGCGGTCCAGGTCACACCCGCGCGCCTGGGCGCGGTGCCTGGTGCTTCTGCGCGCGCCACACGCGCATCTGATGCGCCATCAAATATCCTGCGCGCGCCTGGGCGAGTCGTGCATGCGCCTGGGCGAATTTTTCACGGGTTTGGTGCACCTGATGCACACTGGTGCGCCTGGGCGTGCACCAGTGGTTCCTGACTTCGATTCGTCATAACTTTTTCGTTAACCGTCGGATCGAGCCCAAATTTTTAGGCAAGCTTCTTAACCCCCTAAACTTCACATCCAACGGTGGAATTTTATTTCTTAGCACCCTATAATAAATTTCTAATATTCTCTTTTCGGTCGATTTCTAGCATCTAAGACGCCGATTTAACCCCCGATTTCGCTTATATAATTTTGCTCGAAGCCATAATTGCTTTCTATACAACCCCTAGTACTTAAAATGACTGCTCACCTTGATCACAAAATTCGTTAAGCAATTAATCTACCCATTCTTTCCACTTTAATTCCATTAATTCGTTAATTATTGCTTGGAATTAAATTAGGGATGTTACAATTCTCCCCCACTTATTAGAATTTCGTCCCCGAAATTCCGTTCAATTCCTTCAAGTGGAGAACCATCCCATGGGTAAGCTTCTGATCACGGTTTTCACTCCCCTTTGGTTTTTACTTTCCGCTCGATATGTGGTTAGGATCATGCCCATTTCAACATCCGCCTTCCGGCACCACGTAATATCCCTATCTACACAGGATCGTCAGTTTTCTTATTATTAAAGTTCCATCTCCCATTCCTTGGATTGAAATCCTCCCCCACTTAGCATCAACATACCTGAGTAAGTCGAAGGCAGGGAGGAAACTGGGTTGATTCCAAGAATTGATTATCTAGGCTCTTCATACCTACGCATGCGGTTAAATTCTCATACGAGTTAGAAGGGTGGTTCGATCATTTAGTTGGATGTTCTCGGTGGAAATATAGAATAAGAGTGTCTTGAATGGGATTGGTTTGCGAATCACTGTTCATGCGTCTTGGTGAAGATCCTGTAGGATTAAAGTTTAATCGAGCTTTCGACAGAGATAGAATTACTAGGTGGTTTATTCGGACCTCAACTAGATGATTGCAATAATATAGCATGTCAATAGATGCAAAGACCGAGGTGGTCAGTCCCAATCTCGCATTTATCGACTGTACATCACTGCGTTATTGAATGATAGTATTATCTTTTAACAGGTGCAAGAGAAAGGATGACCAATCCTGACCTTACACTCTATTAGAGGACGACACTATCACAAGGTCTTTGGTTAGATTTCTTGTTACGGTCTTATAACTAAGCAAGGTTTTAACACTTATCGACTTCTTCTAGATTACACTACCCACACTTAATCTAGACAAGGACGCTAAAGAAATCAGTTGATGCAGCATTAACATAAAAGAATACCTTGGGTTAGTTTATTCGCTCCCTTCTCCGATACGTCCAGGACAGTTCGCCCCAATGTGTCCCGGTTGTCCGCATATATAGCAGAGGCCCTTGTTCCTGTGCTGCTTCAACAACCGACATAGACGCCTGTGGGGCTTCCCACATAGCGAACATGGTTGCCTGACTCCTGGGGTATCCCCATACGGGGCCACATCTCTTGGCACTACTGCTCTAATGCCTATGTCGGTGTATGGATCTCCTTCCTGAGCCGGCTCCCTGCCTTGGCTAGAACCTTCTGACCCATGTGTTAGCTTGTTCCGCTTCTCAGCTGCACGTCGTTTCCGACTCTTTTCATAAGTACTAGCCATGTTGATCAACTGAGACAGGTCGGCGATGTTTTGATACTCAAAAACCATCTTGATTTCAGAACGAAGTCCGGTTTCGAACTTGATGCACTTGGTCCTTTCATCAGCATCTCTATAACTCCCTGCATATCGGATCAAGTCTTCAAATCTAGCAGCATATTCACCAATGCTCATGTTCCCTTGCACGAGCTGTAGAAAGGTTATCTCCTTCTCTCTACGAACATCCTCAGGAAAGTATTTGCCCAGAAAACGGTTCTTAAACAAATCCCAAGTGATCGCCTGATTGTTCGCCTCCAAACTCCTTCGCATCTGTTGCCACCAGTGTTCTGCTTCACTAGTCAACATGTATTGTGCCAGCAGAACCTTCTGTTCCTCCGGCGGTGCCATGGTATTCAGGATCTTTTCAATCTCTTGCAACCAAAGTTGTGCCCCATCGGGATTGAACCCTCCTTCAAACTTTAGCGGATCATTCTTCCTGAATCGTGCCAACCAATCAATCGCAACTGGAGCTGGGGGTTGAGAATTCATTGCTGCAACTGTTGCTGTTGCTGCTGCTGCGGCTGCTGCTGCTGCGATGCTTTCAGCTTGATTCTGTTGCATGTGTGCTTGATTCTGATTCATTTGAATCAGATTCTCCAATATAGCAGTCATCCGATCATTTTCGGCACGTCGCCCAGCCATACTGTTAGGTCATGGAGGGAACAGCCAGTTAAAGACTGAATACTTAATCAATAACCTAAATATCCTATTCTTAGACTTAGACCCTTACTAAACAAATCAGTTACTCGCTTGGTGAGTAACCATCGGAGATGTGAGTCCACACTCCAAAGGCCGAGGAAACACTGCTCTGATACCAAAATGTAACACCCTCACTTATTATTAGTAATTATTAGGTTTTATAAAAATCGGAGTTTGAAAATTTCGATTTAGTACTTAATTTTCTTTAAAAGGTTTTACGAAAATCCGGCAGACTTTCCTCTGTTTTCCGGACTTCCCAAAATTTTTCTTCTAAAAACCTGTTAGTCCAGAAACTTTTAAAACATAAACAACAACAGTCTAATAGTTATATCAGATCCTAATGCCCGATGCATACGAAGTTCAGGGCGTACAACTATTACATATTTTTAATTTACAAAATAGTTGTCCACTCAAAATATAATATACGTATATATATGTTCACTCCATGTGGTGGAATGAAGATCCTGCCAGGCCAACACTGGTGTATGCTCCACTTGTGTACCTGAAAAATAACAACAACACAGGGGAAGCATCACACAAAACTTAAAAAGGAGATTTCTAAGCAGATATATACGACACGCCAAAACTATTCAAGCCTATGCTATGCTACACAATTCATGTTCTTCTTTCCTCTTTACCTTCTAACTGTTTCCCAATTCTTTTTCTTTCTAATTGTTTTCTTTTAGATAAATCCTTAACCTCAAATTATTCTTGTTCCTTATTACTTTCGCTCTTTCCTTTTTATTCCCATTTTCCATTTGTATTTCCATTTTAATTCCATTATTCGGTTAATATGTCGGTTACCTTTTCGTTCCTTTAATCTTTTATTGGTGACGGGGTCTAACGACCTCCCGCCGTTTAAATTATGGTGACAGGGTCTAACGACCTCCCGTCGTTTAAATTATGGTGGCAGGGTCTAACGACCTCCCGCCGTTTAAATTATGGTGACAGGGTCTAACGACCTCCCGTCGTTTAAATTATGGTGACAGGGTCTAACGACCTCCCGTCGTTTAAATTATGGTGCCAGGGTCTAACGACCTCCCATCGTTTAAATTATGGTGGCAGGGTCTAACGACCTCCCGCCGTTTAAATTATGGTGACAGAGTCTAATGACCTCCCATCGTTTAAATTATGGTGACAGGGTCTAACGACCTCCCGTCGTTTAAATTATGGTGACAGGGTCTAACGACCTCCCGTCGTTTAAATTATGGTGACAGGGTCTAACGACCTCCCGTCGTTTAAATTATGGTGGCAGGGTCTAACGACCTCCCGCCGTTTAAATTATGGTGACAGGGTCTAACGACCTCCCATCGTTTAAATTATGGTGACAGGGTCTAACGACCTCCCGTCGTTTAAATTATGGTGACAGGGTCTAACGACCTCCCATCGTTTAAATTATGGTGACAGGGTCTAACGACCTCCTGCCGTTTTAATCCTTTTTCTTTATTATCGTATTAGTCTTATCCCTTTACTTTCATTTCCTTAATTCTATCTAATACTTTTAATTTCCTAACTCTTCCTTATCCTCCATTATCGTCTCACTTCGCTCAATCCTTCCCTTAACGACTTATTATTATTTCCTTGCCATCTTATACTTAGGTACCTTTCGTTACTAATTATTCTCATACTAACTCTTAGTTATTTACCTTTTCTTTTTCTTTTCTTTTTCTTCTTCTCTTCCTTTGTTTCTTTTTCCTACATCACCCATATTTAATAATACCTAGCTCATGCATTCAGAACCAATTATATTATTTCTTTTTCCGTTAACTTTCTCTTCCTTATTTTCCGTTCATTTCCTTCCCCTACTGGCTAAATACTCATTCACTCCATTTATTTCTATTCACCTTACTTTATCCTAATTTAGTCTCAACTCATTTCTACACTTTCTTTATTTAATTCCGGCTCTCCATAATTAATCTCTAATTTCTCCCTTTTTTCACTTACGCTAATCACTCGTTATTATAATTCTGTTTATTTCGTTGCTAATTGTTTCAACTCTTCTTTAACTAAATTTTCTTTCCTAATTATCTTCCTTCATGATTAGCGGGCTACTCTAAGGTTCATTAACAATTAACATTTCCCCCGGTCCTAGCGATAGATATAACTACCCAGAAATACACCCCTTAAGGGCTGGTAATGAAACCCCTTACCTTAATCGATGACAGTGAGAGAGGTAACCTTAGCCTGACGCTTTACTCTCCGGCTTACGCTCTAGATCGGCTCCAATTTGATCCTAAGCTTCCACAATCTTCGACTCCAAGCACGGCGGGGACAATCGATCTCGATTGCGGTGACGGTGTTGCTCCTCGCTATTTGAGAACGATCGCGGCCGAATCGAGGCCCAAGCTTCAAGCCTCGGAGTACCCAACACAAGCCCGGAGCGAATCACGATCGGTATCGACGTCGGTGAGATTCGGTGAGGAGAGAGAAAGCCCTAGAGGAGAGAGAAACATCAAGGGGGGAGGAAAAGAGAAAGGGAACTCAAATCAATAGGGAAAGAGGGGAAGAGAGCTCATGGTGATGATGGTGGTGGGTGGTGGTCCGTGGTGGCGGCTATGGTGTGGTGTGGTGGTGGAGGAAAAGGAGGAGAGAGAGGGAGAAGGAGAGAGAGACGGAATCAAGAGTGAGGAGAGAGAGAGAGACACTCATGGTGGTGATGGTGGGCTTGGCGGTGGCGGCTGGTGGTGGTGGCTGGAGTTGCTGGGGTACTTGGGGGGCTACTGGGCGGAGGTGGGTGAAGGGGAAAGGCTTTGGGGAGGATGGTGCTGGGGAAGGAGGGCCTGGCGCGCCATTTTATGGACCAGATGCGGTCCAGGTCGCACCCGCGCGCCTGGGCGCAGTGCCTGCTGCGCCTGCGCGCGCCACACGCGCATCTGATGCGCCATCAGATATCCTGCGCGCGCCTGGGCGAATCATGCATGCGCCTGGGCGAATTTTTCACGGGTTTGGTGCACCTGATGCACACTGGTGCGCCTGGGCGTTTACCGGTGCCCCTGGGCGTGCACTAGTGGTTCCTGACTTCGATTCGTCATAACTTTTTCGTTAACCGTCGGATCGAGCCCAAATTTTTAGGCAAGCTTCTTAACCCCCTAAACTTCACATCCAACGGTGGAATTTTATTTCTTAGCATCATATAATAAATTTCTAATTTTCTCTTTTCGGTCGATTTCTAGCATCTAAGACGCCGATTTAACCCCCGATTTCGCTTATATAATTTTGCTCGAAGCCATAATTGCTTTCTATACAACCCCTAGTACTTAAAATGACTGCTCACCTTGCTCACAAAATTCGTTAAGCAATTAATCTACCCATTCTTTCCACTTTAATTCCATTAATTCGTTAATTATTGCTTGGAATTAAATTAGGGATGTTACAATTTTATTAGATAAGTAAATGTATGCTATAAATATTGTTGTCTAAGTGATACGATACTTCTCTAAATAATCCATATGTAACTATTTTTATAAGTTATGAGTATTTTTGAGTTATAATTCTTAGTTCTTTGAAAATAGAGGTTAGAACTTTAATTTGATGAAAATTGTGAGTAAGTGCAATTTGTTTGAGTGGCTGTCCAGATTTGTTTTATATTTACCTTAGTAGTATAAGATTTAAGGTGAATTGAAATGATTTAAGTGCTGCCCATAATTGAATAAGTGTGGAAAAAACATTACTTTCTTAAGCTTAATTTCATTTTTAGAATTTGGATGTGAATCTTTTAGTAGGAAATTGAAAAGAATGAATTTTTGGGTAACTGTGAAGTAATGCAACTTTATTCGTGCTGCTGTCGAGAGAAGATTTTTATATAGTTGCATGATATTTAAAATAGAACTTGTTTTGACTTGATAAGTGAATGAGTTCATAATTTAGAATGATTGTTGATGTGTTAAGTGTTTGTGTTGATTTTAAAAATGTGTTTCTTGGCTGTCCAAATGATTAAAAAGGTTGCATCAAGTTTAAGTTATTTGTTTTAAATGGCTTATGTTAATCCTTGAGTGGTAGTTGTTGCTGATTTTGAGTTAATAATCTCTTTTGATTTAATAATTAGTTCTAAAAATTTCCATTGACGTTTTAAAGGTTTTGATTTTGTAAAGTATGATTTATTTTAAGTATTGGAAGTTTTGGTTCAAGTCTTTTGGATTTCCTAAAAGTGATAAAGGAAATTGTTGTTAAGGACATAGGTCTTGTGGTTTGCTTACTTGTAATTGATTAGTTATTTAAGAAATTATTTTGTAAATATTATTTGGTAAAGGCTTTCGTTCGGATTTGGGTGACGTGACTTCAAAGCAAGAGGACACTAATTTTGGTAGCTTCAACTCCAGGTGAGAGAGAAGCCTTCTTAAGACATAGTGGCATGCAGGGTAATATTAGGACGTTCCGTATCATCTCAAAGGTCGGAACTAGGAATCTATCGGTCAAGTAGTAAAACGGCAATTGAGTGTGTATCCCTTCCGTTTATACGAAAAACACGATTCCTCGATATTTATTGTATGTCGGTTGCTAATTGCTTATGCTATGTTGTATATTTTTGTATTGTATATTATATTTTGGAAATAATGGTTCATCTTATGGAAATAAAATTAATGTTCGGTGGTTCCTATGAAAAGAGTTCTTTGTGTTTTTCGATCGGTTGTTCCATGAAATGGAATTGGCATATTTTGTAAATACTAATATGAAAATATGAGAATGATCAATGAAATTTGTAAGCGATATTAGTGTACAGTGATGGTGCAAACGGCACGATAACTTTGGAAATATTCCCTTTAAGTGACTGGCCACGTGGATGACTGTGTCGTGGTCTAAGTCTTGTGGATTCCATTGTACTGTAGAAGGGTGTTTGATGTTTCCCTTAGAGGTCGAGGCCCGTTAGCAGCAAGGCTTAGAATGGGTCGACCAAAACTTAGGTTTAAGAAAAGACTTAAAAGACTTAAAAGACTTAGGAACCCCTCTCCTAAACCTACGCGTTGAGAGTGAAGTAGTGGAGAGGAAAGATACCGTATACTTGGAGGTAGGTGTCTCTTCAAGTGGTGATTGCGATATGGGAAGGCAAGGACGGTGAACGTCAAGAAGCCTCGAGTGCTTCTCTAGGCGGGACAAGAATACAAGGACTTGTCTTTCGGTTGTAGGTAATGTCGTAGCAAGGAACTGCACGATCAACTAGAGATAGCGCTGTCGCCCCCTGGAGCAAATCTTAGATGGTGAGAGGGAACCCGAATGGGGCTAGATGTCGCTGTATTTTGGTGAAGCTGTACGAAATGATTTTACTTCGGTTGTTAGAAACTTTTGGTGCGTACCCTTCGACATCGATGCCAGCATGGTTAGGGTTCCTGTGCGTCCCATCTGCTTTCCGAACTAGGATGTGGTTGGAATGATGGAGGAGATGTAACGTGAGTGCTACCAAATCCTTGAGCTTCGGTGGTGGTACCCCTTCTCGAATTTCTGGTGGTTACGATAATAAAACTTAGAGCCTAAAGATAATTAAATATAATGGATATCGTTTCATGATAATTACCCTTTTGGTCTTAATATTCCCCTATTGTAAGCCCGCGCCGTCGACGATCATATCGTTCGGAAGTGCTTACTCTCTCTATTTCCCTTTCCTGTGGACATTGGGGAACAATGTTCACAGATGACAGATCATGTTCTATCTCGAGTAGCGGTTGCTCAAGTCGAAAGAGGATCACGAGACGATGTACATACGAGGAGGAAGCAGAAGCAGCAAACAAAGAATATTCCAGACAATTGCGGTGGAGGAAAATGATGAAGACTAATAGTCTACGATAGTTTTTGTTTTGTATTCCATCTTTGGATGGGTAGGACATGATTACTCTATCCCGAATGTAACCTCAGTTGTAATATGGATTATTTTAAATGAAATAAAAGAAGTTTCTTTGTTATATATCATGTTCATAAAGTAATTAAACTATTTTTCCGCAAGTTAACCATCGACTAAATATGACATTGAGAAAATGAGTTTTTGGAAATGTGTTGGATGTTAACATCTCTTTTTGGGAATAGAATTTTATGACGCAAGTCTAAGTACCAAAACATTTTTGTAAACCAAATGAATTAAATTGTATTTATGAAAATCTTTTTGTAAAAGAATTAAACCGAATTGACTTAGATAATGTTATAAAAAAAATGGCGCAAATTTTTAGTGAAAATTCTATGTCCAAATTGGGGTGTTACATTTAGTGGTATCAGAGCGATGGTTGTCCTTAGTGGCCTTAAGCATAGCCTTATATGCTTTCATTGTGTGACTCTGTTTGGTAGTTATAATATAGTTACCCTTTCGGCTCGAGCATAGCCCAATATGCTTACCTTGTACAACCCTTTGCTTGACCTAAGACTCCAATCCCGCGTACAGAAGCAAGATGGCACGTCGACAAGCGAATGAGGAACCAGCTGCTATTTTGGCTCAGACAGTTGCGGTCTTAGCAGGAGTAAGGGACAACATGAACCTTATGCATCAACAACTTCAGCAGAATCAGAATGTGATTGCTGGTGGGCAAGGAATCAGAGGACTCGACGAGTTTTGTCGTAGGAATCCAAAGGAATTTGCTGGAGGTTTCACATCGGAAGAGACAGAGGCCTGGATAGCAAGTTTGGAAAGGATTTTTGGAGGAATGATGCAATGCACCGATGAGCAAAAGATCGCCTATGCTGGATACATGATGGTAGGAGAAGCGGCCGACTGGTGGCGGAATGAGAAACAAGGATTAGGAGAAGCACTTGGAGCACTAACTTGGAATCAATTCAAAGATAGACTTTTGGTGAAATACTTTCCGGAACATCTGAAGACAGCTAAGGAGTTAGAATTTCTGCGATTGGAACAAGGTAGCATGAGTGTAGGGGAGTATGCTGCCAAATTCGAGAATCTGGCGAGGTTTATGCCCTACTATGGAGAAGCTGGAAATGAGAGGTCGAAGTGTGCAAAGTTTTTGGATGGTCTAAAGCCGGAGATTAAGCAAGCCCTGGCACCTTTGGAGATAAATGTGTTCACAACCTTGGTAAATAAAGGGAGTATTGTGGAAAGTGGTCTGAAGTCGAAGGATTCAACAGGGAAGTCAGATGCACAAGTTACAAGTGGTGGTCCTGTGAGGCACCTCTCAGGAAATGGAAACCGAAACAGTGGAGCCCGATATCAAGGCCCTTATGGACAAGGAAGTGGACAAAGAGACAATAGAACTAGAGGAAATAATTCAGCCGGAGGCAACAATCGTAGCAGTGGCAATCGGAATGGGCATGGAAATGAGCGTAACAACAACAATAACCATCAAAGCAACAACAACAGCAATGGTAATGCTCGTGGTAATGGAAATGGTGAAAAAGGTCAGGGAGGAGTAATTTCGTTGTGCAATCGCTGCAATAAGAACCATTATGGACCGAACTGCCCTTATGAAAACCCGAACTGCTTTAACTGCAACAAACCAGGACACATCTCAAAAGATTGCTCAGAGCCAAGACGCGAATTAGGTTCTAATCGGCCTGCTGGGATATGGAAGGGTCTCCTCTATAATCAGAAGAAGTAATGACAGTGTTTACGTTTGTGCCTTAGGAGTTTTTCGATATTTTAAGTGTTGTTATGAATTGTTTAAACGGTGTGGGGTTATCCACTACTAGTGTGTTTGTTTCTCTTGTTGGATTTAACTTTTGCTTCTTGACTGGCTATGTTGAAGGATTATTCCTTCTTTTTGCTTTTTATGATACAATAATATTGAAATCTTTGTGAGTTCAATGAATGTTGTGCTTAAAGTACGAAGTGTAGAAATTCTGGTATGAACGTGGAAATCAGTTCTTGGAAAGGTGTGGCATTTTAAAGACTGTCGGAGGTGAATTGAGTTCAAGTCAAGGCGTTACCCTATGTTATTTTCAATTTTTGTAAACGCAATTGCCTTTTTTTCTAGTTGTGACCTTGATTTCTGCGATAATTCGACCCTTGCAAATTAAAAAGACTTCCTTTTTGTCAGAAAATACCCAATCTAATGATTACATCCATCCAAATATTCGACCAAATGCCAAATTTCGGTAAATTCAAAGTTCTTTTCTTGGATTCTCGTGACTAAAACAGAACCCTACCTCATAAAGTTATGAAGGAAGTAACACTTGTATGCATAACACATGAATTTTAGGAGGCTGAAGGGACAAGGTGATGGTACGGTTGTGTGAAAAGTTAGGAATTATGGGAATAATGGTTTAGAGTCGGTCCCTAAGTGGTACTAAGAAGGCAAGGTAGTAAGTGAAAAGTCGGGTAGTTAGGGGGTAATCATAGTCTTATGGCGGGCTTTGATGTAAGGGTGTGTAATAGATGGTATAAGATTGATCAAAGTTAGGGAGCAAAAGGTTAAGTAGAGTCTATGTTAGAAAAGTGTAGTGACAAGTACCTGTATGGCATAAGTAGTAATTCAGCTGGTGATTATGGTTTTGATATGCATACAAGAAAGTACTTCTGGATTGACACCAAGTTCTAAAATAACAAACTCTTCTTATCAAGTCTATTATCAAGATGTCAATATCCCTTATGAATAATTCATACTCACTTACCTTTAATATTTCTGGTTTGACCAAACTCCGATTGTGACAATTATTGTTGTTGCCTACCTTTGAACTTGACTCAATTCGACTCCCGCGAGGCATTACGGCAAAGGTTGACCAGTAAAAGAGTGTTGATCAACGAAGACATCGAAGGAAGGATATATTCTCAAAAGAAATAAATAACAAAGTGAAGGGTAGTAAGAATGTCTGAATAACCTTGTGTGTTTCCTTGCTTGTCTCTGTGCGTATTTCTCGGGGACGAGAAATCTTTAAGTTGGGGAGGATTGTGAGACCCACAATTTTACCCAATTTATTTGTGATTTTATAATTGAAATTAGGAAATTATGCTTGATTTTGATACCTGGATTTAATTAAAAATCATATGAAATATATATATATATATGTGAATATATATATATATATATATATACGTGACATATATGTATATATTATATATATACCAATGTTTTCCCTAGCCTATTTAAATGAAATATTTTAAGGTAAAGTATTTGATTTAAATGATTTTTAGAAGATGAATTGTCTTTTGATGGATTAGAGTATCCTATCTTTAGAAATTCATATCTTTTCAACCATACGTCGAAAAATTACAAATGATATGTCAAAATGATCGTATCGAAATCTAGATTATGAAAATGTAAAGTTTTGATTTTTATTTTATAGTTTTCGAAATTTTATCACTGCTACAGTAGTAAACGAATTTTTGAGTTTTAAGAATCAATGTATGGTTTTAATGCATTTAATAACCTTTTTACTCAAGTATAATTATTTTTAAAATAAAAATAAATTTCTGAAGTTTTATAATGTATTATCATTTAAATAAAATGTATTTTCGAATTTTTCTTATTTTAAAATATTTGAAAAGCTTAGGAAGTGTATTTTTGAAGAAATGACCTTAGGACTTCAAAAATTCATAACTTTCAAACCGTAAGTCCAAAAATTATAAACTTTATATGAAAACGATCGTATTAAAATTTATAATCTTAATATGTAAAAATAAATTTTTTATTTTTATATTTACGAAAAATTTTGTACAGTAGGTAGAAAATCAAATTTTGATAGTTAATATGATTGGATAATTATGTAGGCACCTCCACAATGAACCAATGAAAAATTTTCTCTCCTATTTTAATATACATGTACAGTCCAAAAATAAGGTGGAAAGAGGGGAAGAATAGTTCTGAAGTTTGTGAGAATAAACCATGAATTAAAAGGCTTTAGGAATCAACAAAATCCCATTTAATGCTAGTTCATGTTCCAAGTAGTATTTGAAAATTTTTGACCAAGACTTGATGAAGAGGGACCGAAATTTGAGTCTGAAAATTGAGGGAAATGGATCACTTCAACACCTATAAATAGATAGCCTTAGTTCCCACATTTTTCACACACAAACCTTGATGGTTTCACAAGAGAAAAAAAATAAAATTCTAAGAGAGAAATAGAGAGAGAGGGACGAGTAAGCTAGGAAGAAGGGAGGATTAGCTTGGTTGCTTGAAGTTTTCTAAAAAGCTTAAGGAGTAGAGGTAACCCAAAATCATTTATTTATTTAAGTTATTTTTAAGTTGTTTGTTTATATTTTGTTTAAATCTTCTAAATTTCTTCTATGGTCAAGTTCTAAATTTCCTTTTCATTTTAAAGTTATTTTTGAATATATGAAATTGTTCTTAAATCATATGAATTAAGAATGAGAAAAGGGACACAAAAAGGGGTGTTTAAAGGGATTTATCTCCCCTTTTCTTTAATTCTTAAGATGGCTAAAAGTTTTTGATAAGTTTGAGTAATTTAATTTCTGGGTTTATTTTAATTAGAATATAAGAATTGTAGAGAATTTTTGTGAACAAATTAAGTTTTTATTCATTGTCTTTTTCTTTGTTTTAAGGAATGAAAAAGAAATAAGTAAATAACAATGGAAAATAATAAATTCTAATATATATATATATATATATGAACCGTGAGACATATTAGAAAACAATGAGGATTGATTGTGTATTTTAATATGTGTATTGTTTTGTTGTTTAATATAATAAAAGAGAATTGAAATGAATAAAAGATTTAAAATGGATTTTTATTTTTGCTTTTCTTTTCTTTTCTTTTCTGGACCGTGTATGTATGTATGTATATTGTGTGATAATTGTTGTTATTTCATGTATATTTGAGTTATAATTAAGTCTCTAAAAAGAATGAAAACAAATAAGTATTTTCCTTAAAGTAGAAATGAAATGAAAATGACTTAAAGGAACTAGAAATGATTTTTTTAGAAATAAAATTAATTCTGGAAAATTTTGATGTTCTTGAAGTGTATGGAATTATATGTTATGCAATTTTTATGTAATTGTTATTGTTTGATTGTATGTTATTTCCTTTTGTTTGATTTAAGTAAATGAACAAAAAAATAAATTTCTGGAAAAATAAAAATAATAGACCGTGAGGTCTATGATGTTGTTTTGAAATTATTTTTGGTAAATTGCTTGTTGTTTGATGTGTAATTAAATTATAGTTAATTGTTTAAAAGAAATAGGAACAAATGGTAGTTGTTATAAACTTATAAGAACATGTATTTTTGAATAATTGTATGAGTATGTGGTTGATGTGTTTATAAATATTAGTTGCTGGAAAAAGTGAATTATTTTCTAAAAGAGATCTATTTTATATTTTGTTAATGATTAAACCTCTTATTTTTAGTATACCAAATGATGTAATTATATTATATAGATGCTTTAGGAATTGAAAATATTTTTCTGACTTTTCTATATGCTAGTCGAATTTTAGAGAAAAAGGAATACAAGTAATTAAATTTTTCTAATTGATTTGATGATTGTTTTAGTATGTTTAGGGAATATATTACATGTTTATATGGAAAAGATTAATTTTGAAAGTTTCATTTTAATTCTGGAAATTTAAATTTTAATCTGAAAAATTTATTTATTTAAGACCCCAAATGATTATTTTTGAGAATGTTAATGATACCTTGTTTATATGTGCAAATGTAATATAGAAACAAATAGAAATAAGTATTTTTGAGTGAATAAAGTAATTTAAATAAAAATATTAAGTTGCTGTCCAGAATTTAGAATTAATGAAAAAGTACTATTTTATTAGAAATAATTGTAGTTATAAGTCTTTGGCATAAGTTAGAATTGTATATAATTGTTTTGGATTGTTTTACTTGAACTTATTGAAGTAATGCAACTTTTCTGTGGCTGTACAGCAGATGCAACTATTTTATTTTGTTTAATTTTGTCATTTTATTATAGTAGAAGTTGTAATAAGAATTTATGAAGAAACGGCATGTGTTTTCGATTTTCTGTTTGAGAGAAATTGAATTTTTAAGTTTAAGTATGCATGCTGTCTAAAAATCTAAAGTGTGTGGCACCAATGATAGAAATTGTTTTGGAATAAATCAATATGTGAATTTTATGCTAAGACTTTTTATATATAGAGTTAAAAAGGAAATATAAAAATGACTTTGTAAATGTATGCCTTAATGTTCTAGTTGTTTACTAAATTGCTGTCTTACTGGTGCTTGTATGATAATTGTGGAATGTCTTGTAAAAGTGATTTTGAGTTTGTATTGTATACTGTCCAAATTTAATAAATTGATTTAAGTAATTATAAAAATGATTTTAATGTATGTGTGTATGTTTGGGTATAGTTATCATATTGTTTGAATTTAGTAAATAAGAAGTGGGTTGTATTTTGATGTAAAAATATAATGTTAAGAATTTTTAGGCAAGTTATAGTATTTTATTAGATAAGTAAATGTATGCTATAAATATTGTTGTCTAAGTGATCCGATACTTCTCTAAATAATCCATATGTAACTATTTTTATAAGTTATGAGTATTTTTGAGTTATAATTCTTAGTTCTTTGAAAATAGAGGTTAGAACTTTAATTTGATGAAAATTGTGAGTAAGTGCAATTTGTTTGAGTGGCTGTCCAGATTTGTTTTATATTTACCTTAGTAGTATAAGATTTAAGGTGAATTGAAATGATTTAAGTGCTGCCCATAATTGAATAAGTGTGGAAAAAACATTACTTTCTTAAGCTTAATTTCATTTTTAGAATTTGGATGTGAATCTTTTAGTAGGAAATTGAAAAGAATGAATTTTTGGGTAACTGTGAAGTAATGCAACTTTATTCGTGCTGCTGTCGAGAGAAGATTTTTATATAGTTGCATGATATTTAAAATAGAACTTGTTTTGACTTGATAAGTGAATGAGTTCATAATTTAGAATGATTGTTGATGTGTTAAGTGTTTGTGTTGATTTTAAAAATGTGTTTCTTGGCTGTCCAAATGATTAAAAAGGTTGCATCAAGTTTAAGTTATTTGTTTTAAATGGCTTATGTTAATCCTTGAGTGGTAGTTGTTGCTGATTTTGAGTTAATAATCTCTTTTGATTTAATAATTAGTTCTAAAAATTTCCATTGACGTTTTAAAGGTTTTGATTTTGTAAAGTATGATTTATTTTAAGTATTGGAAGTTTTGGTTCAAGTCTTTTGGATTTCCTAAAAGTGATAAAGGAAATTGTTGTTAAGGACATAGGTCTTGTGGTTTGCTTACTTGTAATTGATTAGTTATTTAAGAAATTATTTTGTAAATATTATTTGGTAAAGGCTTTCGTTCGGATTTGGGTGACGTGACTTCAAAGCAAGAGGACACTAATAGCTTCAACTCCAGGTGAGAGAGAAGCCTTCTTAAGACATAGTGGCATGTAGGGTAATATTAGGACGTTCCGTATCATCTCAAAGGTCGGAACTAGGAATCTATCCGTCAAGTAGTAAAACGGCAATTGAGTGTGTATCTCTGCCGTTTATACGAAAAACACGATTCCTCGATATTTATTGTATGTCGGTTGCTAATTGCTTATGCTATGTTGTATATTTTTGTTTTGTATATTATATTTTGGAAATAATGGTTCATCTTATGGAAAGAAAATTAATGTTCGGTGGTTCCTATGAAAAGAGTTCTTTGTGTTTTTCGATCGGTTGTTCCATGAAATGGAATTGGCATATTTTGTAAATACTAATATGAAAATATGAGAATGATCAATGAAATTTGTAAGCGATATTAGTGTACAGTGATGGTGCAAACGGCACGATAACTTTGGAAATATTCCCTTTAAGTGACTGGCCACGTGGATGACTGTGCCGTGGTCTAAGTCTTGTGGATTTCACTGTACTGTAGAAGGGTGTTTGATGTTTCCCTTAGAGGTCGAGGCCCGTTAGCAGTAAGGCTTAGAATGGGTCGACCATAACTTAGGTTTAAGAAAAGACTTAAAAGACTTAAAAGACTTAGGAACCCCTCTCCTAAACCTACGTGTTGAGAGTGAAGTAGTGGAGAGGAAAGATACCGTATACTTGGAGGTAGGTGTCTCTTCAGGTGGTGATTGCAATAGGGGAAGGCAAGGACGGTGAACGTCAAGAAGCCTCGAGTGCTTCTCTAGGCGGGACAAGACTACAAGGACTTGTCTTTCGGTTGTAGGTAATGTCGTAGCAAGGAACTGCACGATCAACTAGAGATAGCGCTGTCGCCCCCTGGAACAAAACTTAGATGGTGAGAGGGAACCCGAATGGGGCTAGATGTCGCTGTATTTTGGTGAAGCTGTACGAAATGATTTTACTTCAGTTGTTAGAAACTTTTGGTGCGTACCCTTCGACATCGATGCCAGCATGGTTAGGGTTCCTGTGCGTCCCATCTGCTTTCCGAACTAGGATGTGGTTGGAATGATGGAGGAGATGTAACGTGAGTGCTACCAAATCCTTGAGCTTCGGTGGTGGTACCCCTTCTCGAATTTCCGGTGGTTACGATAATAAAACTTAGAGCCTAAAGATAATTAAATATAATGGATATAGTTTCATGATAATTACCCTTTTGGTCTTAATATTCCCCTATTGTAAGCCCGCGCCGTCGACGATCATATCGTTCGGAAGGCTTACTCTCTCTACTTCCCTTTCCTGTGGACATTGGGGAACAATGTTCACAGATGACAGATCATGTACTATCTCGAGTAGCGGTTGCTCAAGTCGAAAGAGGATCACGAGACGACGTACATACGAGGAGGAAGCAGAAGCAGCAAACAAAGAATATTCCAGACAATTGCGGTGGAGGAAAATGATGAAGACTAATAGTCTAGGATAGTTTTTGTTTTGTATTCCATCTTTGGATGGGTAGGACATGATTACTCTATCCCGAATGTAACCCCAATTGTAATATGGATTATTTTAAATGAAATAAAAGAAGTTTCTTTGTTATATATCATGTTCATAAAGTAATTAAACTATTTTTCCGCAAGTTAACCATCGACTAAATATGACATTGAGAAAATGAGTTTTTGGAAATGTGTTGGATGTTAACATCTCTTTTTGGGAATAGAATTTTATGACGCAAGTCTAAGTACCAAAACATTTTTGTAAACCAAATTAATTAAATTGTATTTATGAAAATCTTTTTCTAAAAGAATTAAACCGAATTGACTTAGATAATGTTATAAAAAAAATGGCGCAAATTTTTAGTGAAAATTCTATGTCCAAATTGGGGTGTTACAGAAGTAGAAACAGATGTGACACGAATTGGTAGATTAATCTTACCACAATCGTTGTCCAAAGTGAGCCACTTCAAGTCTAGAGCCTCTGTTTTCAGATTCCCGGGCCTCACTTTGCAGCTCTATATCTCCTAGAACAAGCCACCAAATCAAACGATCTTGGTATCTAATTGAAGGTCTCGTAACAAGCTTTAAAATGGTGTAAAGCTTGCTACCAGTGTTTGGCTATGAAAGAAGAAAGATCGTGAAGAAGAAGGGTAACAAAAACTGGATCAAAATAGGGACATGAGCTTTGGAAGCTCATTTTCTGCACCAAGTCCCCAATTTAAAGGCTCCAAGGCCTTGCATGCAAGCCAACACGCGTTCCCCACTAAGTCTGATCGGTGCTAGGTGTCAAGGGGTGGCTCCTCCATGAGTTTGAGTCATCAAACCCACTTTCTGGTGCTGCAGATGTTGTAACATCTCGAATTTTAATCTCAAGTATAATTAGAATAGTAATGAGATTAGAATAATAGTAATAGTAATAGCAAGCCATAAATAGATGTTAAAAAGTTTAGCGTTAGAAACGTAAGATAATAGAAATTAGGGATAGTATACTTTATCAAGTTTAATATCAGGATTGAGAAAATATAATTACGTTTAATTTTTTGATACTTTTTGTTATGCAATAGATATCTTTAGAGACCGGTTAGTTAAAATGTCTCCTTTCAAAGTAAATTGATAACTTTAGTATTTTTAATCCTTTTTTTTTTTAAATAAAAATACAACATTATTCTACTTAAATGTATTTTATATTTTAAGGATCATCAAACTTTTAGTTCTAATGCAAAATATTTACACACACTGAACCCCACAAATAAGAACAAAACATATATGATTTCTATAGACAAAACAAAAGCATTTCTATAGACAAAACAATAGAGCTAAATATAGGGTTTGACCACGCTGACTCTTCTCGCTTCTCTCTCCTTGGTGGTCTAGGGTTTCTACACCACCGTGTGTGGCCGTCATGGCCAAGAAGAGGGGGAGACTGCCTAAAACCCCCATCTCTGAATTGAAATCTATTCCTGTGACACAAGATGCTACTACTATGCGTGATAAAAACCCTATCGGGTTTGACCTAACCATACTTGACTCTGATGACTTGGTGATGATTGATAGCTTGTCCCCTAAGCAACTGGAATCCTTGATGCATGGGCTTGAGTTGATACGTGAAAGAGTGAAAGGGAAGAAACCTATTGACTCTAATGATGCGAATGTTGATGAGCATGTCTGTTCCATTGAAAAGAGTGGCACTCATGATGCAGGTCCAAGCAAGAATAGCGAGCAACATCAACCTGAACATGTGCAAAAACCTTAGTATGAAAACAGGCCATCGGTGTGGAATTCTTTTGATATATCAAAGTTGCGAAACGCTGGTGAGAAACAGAACTTTATCAAACCTTATTTGAAGGAGGGCATTTCAATATGTCGGATTGATAAAGAAGATGTGGAGGATGAAGTTAGGTATTGGCAACAAGCTCTGGTGTGTTATGTGTTGGGTGCTCGACCACCGTATCCTGTGATACAAGGATTCTTGAAGAAAGCATGGGGCCAATATGGAATCGATAAAATGAATAATGATGGATCTATTGTTGTTTGATTCAATTCAGTGGAGGCTAGAGACAAGGTTCTGGATGTTGATGTTTATCACTTTGACAAGAAACCTGTTATCCTTGCGCCGTGGACTGGTAGGGCAATCTTAAGGGGACAATTGGAAAGCGTTCCAGTTTGGATTCAATTTCCAAATTTGAGTGTGAGGTTCTGGGGGTCTACTGCTTTAAGCAAAATAGCTAGCATGGTGGGAACACCGATAATGCTAGATCAAGTGACAAAATAACGAAACAGACTTAACTATGCTAGGGTTCTGGTTGAAGTTAACCCAGCAATGCTACCGAAGGAGGTATACTTTGAAGATGATCGTGGAAATGTCATAAACCAACGTGTTGATTATGAGTGGAAGCCTGTCTTATGTGCGACATGTTCTATGTATGGGCACGACAGTAAGTCATGCAGGAAAAAAACCAAGAAAGTTTGGCAAGAAAAGAAAAAACCAACCAGGGAGGAAGTTGAGCACATAGATGATATGTTGAAGGTAAAAAGTAGCATTGAGAAAGGAACCATCCCTGATGAAAATATGGCTCGAGCAATGGAAGTAATTAAGGAGCTTCAGGATCAGCCATAGGTGAATGCAATAATCAGTGAGAAGACTTTGAGCTCTTCAAGCCCATCATTGGCTGTTGTCCCTGAGACTGATTTAGAAGACAGCCAGGAGAATGATTGGACTCCAGTGAGATCTAGAAGGAAACCACAACAAAATAAAGATATTCAGAATTGTGAGGCCTCCAAGCCTTTACTCAATAATGGATAATTTGGCAGTATGGAACATTCGGGGGATCAACCACCCCCGAAAACAAAAGGAACTAAAAAGGTTGGTTTCTGAAAATAATGTAGGTGTTGTTGGTGTTTTAGAGAATAAACTGAGAGCTACTTCCTATGATCAAGTAAGAAACAAGGTGTTACCTGATTGGGGCTCATTCATCAATCTGAATCACTCTGACATTGGCCGTATATGGGTCCTGTGGAAGCAGGATATGTTTAGGATTGTTGTTGTTTCTAGTTCAAAATAGCATATGCACTGTCTGGTAAGTCATAAGCATAATTCCTTTGAATACATGCTGACTGTTATCTATGGTTCGAATGATGAGGTTGAAAGAGATGATTTATGGGCTACTCTAAATACTATCAATAGTAACCAGAATCTTCCCTTGTTGGTAATTGGTGACTTTAACAATGTGTTGCATCCTAATGAGAAATTTGGGGGACAGGTAGCTGATGTTGATAGACTACAGGCTTTTAGAGACTATGTTTCCAATTGTCACTTGCTAGATATGAATTACATGGGCTGTTTCTATACCTGGACTAATAAACAAGATGGATCTGATAGAACCATTAGCAAACTGGATAGAGCTCTTATTAATTGTGCTTGGCTAGACTTATGGCCTGATGCTGAAACTATTTTCCTAAATGAAGGGGTTTCAGACCATTCCCCCATGGTGGTTTCTTGGAGGACAAGCATTAAGTAAGAGGACAGGCTTTAAATTTTTCAACATGCTTACGGATGATGATTGCTTTATGAAAATTGTTCAGGATAATTGGAATGTACCTGTGACAGGCAATGCAATGTTTAGTCTGGTGAGGAAATTGCAGCGCCTTCAGGTCCCACTGAAGGAACTCAACGACTCTAAATTCAGACAGATTGACAAGAAGGAAGAGCTTTGTAGAATGAATTCGTTGTCTGCTCAGGCAAGTTTGGCTCTGGATCCTCATAATTATCATCTCCAGAAGGTAGAAAAGGAAGCTAATAAAGAGTATTTAAAGATTTCTGCTGCTGCTTTCAGTTTCCTACGACAGAAGGTGAAGGAAGTATGGTTAAAAGATGGCGACCAGAATACGAATGCTTTCCATGACGCTATCAAGTATAGGAGAAACAGAAATAGAATTTTATCGATTAAAGATGATCAAGGTGTTATTCATTCAGAGCAATCTGAAATTGGTCAGATCTTCATAGATTACTTTTCGAGGCTGCTAAATGGACCTGGCTCTAATTGGTGTATGACAGATGCTGAGATCAGTCATGGCAAGGTCTTAACAGTGAATCAACAATTGTGTTTGATTGCACCTGTGTCTGAAGAGGAAATCATGAGAACTTTCATGGCTATGGGTAGTGACAAATCACCAGGACCAGATGGTTATGGGACTGGCTTCTTCAAGAAAGCATGGCAAGTCATTAAATCAGATTGTGCTGCAGCAAATCAGGAATTCTTCAGTTCCAGCAGAATGCTCAAGGAAGTGAATTGCACCAATATTGTTCTCATTCCAAAAATTGATGGACCGAATTGTGTAAGTGATTACAGGCCTATAGCTTTGTGCAATACTGTGTACAAGTGTATTGCAAAGATATTATGCAGCAGATTGCAAACTGTCATGCCAGATCTTATCAATGAAAACCAGGCAGCCTTTGTGAAAGATAGAAGCATTGTCCACAACATATTAATCAGCCAGGAACTCTTGAGATTTTATGGCAGGAGGAATATTTCTCCAAGAGTTCTTCTAAAAATTGATATCAAAAAAGCATATGACATGCTTAACTGGTCCTTTATAAGGAACATGTTTCAGGTCCTTAATTTTCCTGCAAAATTCACAGGTTGGATAATGGAATGTATTTCTTCTGTGTCGTTCAATATTATCCTTAATGGTAGCAAAATGAAGAGATTTCAAGCACAAGAGGCATAAGGCAAGGAGATCCCATGTCACCTTTGATATTTGTCCTAGCCATGGAAATACTCACAAGGAAATTAAAGGCAAATGCTAATGACAGTAGATTTCGCTTTCATCCTTTCTGTAAGGAGACTGGTTTGGTTAGTCTTGCCTTTGCGGACGACCTCATGGTTTTCTGTAAGGGTAATGAGGAAAGTGTACAAATTTTGACCAATGCTTTTAATCTTTTCTCTGAAAGCTCGGGTCTCTATGAAAGCCAGCAAAAATCAAAGATTTATATGGCAGGGTTGAATGAGTTTCAGCAGGAGCGTTTGATTTCTATTACTGGTTTTGACAAGGGCATGTTTCCTTTCAGGTATTTAGGATTGCCATTATCTGCGAGAAAATGGTCAATCACAACGTGCCATGCTTTGGTTGATAAAGTTACCATGAGATTGAATTCCTGGGCCACAAGAAATCTATCATACCAAGGAAGAGTTCAACTCATCAATTCAGTTTTGCTTGCTTTGCACACTCACTGGGCGTCTTGTAACATCCTCACTTTTAATAGTTAATTTTAGATTTTAATAAAATCAGAGTTTGAAAATTCATTTTTGATTTTAATTTCTTATAAAAGATTTTACGAAAATCCGGCAGAGTTTCCTCTGTTTTTCGGATATCCCAAAAATTTCCTTCTAAAAACCTGTCAGTCCAGCATATTTAAAAACTTAAAACATAATAGTTCAATAACCAGATCAGATCCTAAAGCCCAATTAGTACAAATTCAGGGCATACAATTACTACGCATATTAAATTACAAAAAATAACAGTTTTAATAATAAAATCCGCTCAGAGTATCATAAATACACTCCACGTGGTGGAGAGTTTCCAGTTCGGCCCGCAACAGTGTAAGCTCCGCTTTCGTACCTATAAAATGATATCAAGAAGGGTAGCATTACACAGAACTTAAAAAGATAAATTCTAAAAGAAGACATAGCAAATAACTAAGCCTACTTAATTATTAATATATTTTATTCACAATTAATTCACATAAATAAACTCTTTTAGTTTTCACTTATTCTCGCATTCTTTGAATTATTGATTTTCTAACAGTTCTCTAATCATTTCTACTTTTTCTTTTCTTTTCTTTTTCCTTTTCTTTATCATTTTCTTTTTCCTGGTGACTGAGTCCAACAGACCATCAGCCCTTTATCTTTATCATGACTGAGTCCAAAAGACCATCAGCCGTTTCCTTTTCTTATCCATTTTCCTTTCCATTCTTTTTCCTTTTAATCGACACGCCTTACAAGGCTCGCATCGATGCCGATACGCCTTCCTAGGCTCGCACTGGACTTTTATTTTATTTTTAATCGTCTTTTCTTTTCTTTTTAATCGACACGCCTTACCAGGCTCACATCGATGCCGATACGCCTTCCTAGGCTCGCACCGGACTTTTATTCTCTTTTAATCTTTTTAATCGACACGCCTTCCTAGGCTCGCATCGACGCCGATACGCCTTCCTAGGCTCGCACCGGACTTCCATTTTTCCTTTTTAATCGACACGCCTTCTCAGGCTCGCATCGATGCCGATACGCCTTCACAGGCTCACATCGGACTTCCATTTTTATTTCCTTTCTTTCTCTTTCTTTTTCTTTCTTTTTCTTTCTCTTTCTCTTTTCTTTCTCTTTCTCTTTTTTCTTTCTCTTTTTCTTTCTCTTTTTCTTTCTCTTTCTCTTTTCCTTCTCTTTCTCTTTTCTTATAGACTTATCATCACATTATTTACTTTCTACTATTTTCAACATCTTTCTTTCTTTTCCTTTTTTTTATAATTTAAATAATTCTTTTATACTCATCTAAATCTTTTAGCCTTTATCCTCATTTATGACTTATCACATTTTCTACGTTTTCTACTTCATTCTTTTTCTCTTCGTTAGTTTCCCCCGATTTTATCCAACTCTAATCAATACGGCCAAATATAATATATTCTAGTTCTTGTTATTAATTCTTAGTTATTTCTCGGTTTCCCTATCTCAATCAAGTATAATATGGCCAACACTCATACTTCCTTGTTCCAGATGCAGAAAGGCGATCTCTTTTTCCCTACGAACATCCTCAGGAAAATACTTTCCCAGGAAGTGAGCCTTAAATAGATCAAAAGTGATATCCTGATTAGCTGCCTCCAATTCTCTTCGCACTCGTTCCCACCAATACTCTGCTTCATCAGTCAACATATACTGCGCTAGCAACACAGTTTGTTCAGCAGGTGGCGCCATGGTGCGAAGGATTTTCTCAATTTCCTTGAGCCATCGCTGAGCTCCATCAGGATTATACCCTCCTTCGAACCTAGGCGGTTCGCATTTCCTAAATCGAGCCATCCAGTCAATTTCGACGGGAATGGGTGGTGGATTTAATGCTGTTGCGGCTGCTGCGATGTTTTCAGCTTGGTTCTGTCGCATTCGGGCCTGATTCTAATTCATTTGAATCAGGTTCTCCAATATAGCAGCCATCCGCTCATTTTCGGCACGTCGCCCAGCCATACTGTTAGGTCATGAAGGGAACAGCCAGTTAAAGACTGAATACTTAATCAATAATCTAAATATCCTATTCCTAGACTTAGACTCTTACTAAACGAATCAGTTAGTCGCTTGGTGAGTAACCATCGGAGATGTGAGTCCACACTCCAAAGGCCGAGGAAAAACTGCTTTGATACCAAAATGTAACACTCTCACATTTATTAGTTACTTTTAGGTTTTATTAAAATTAGAGATTAAAAATTCCTTTTTAAGCTTAATTACTTATAAAAACTTTTACGAAAATCCGGCAGAGTTTCCTTTGTTTTCCGGACTTCCCAAAAATTTTCTTCTAAAAACCTGTCAGTCCAGAATTGTTTAAAAACATAAACAACAACAGTTTAATAAGTACATAGATCCTAATGCCCAAATAATACAAGTTGCGGGGCAAGCTACTAATTCATATTATAAATTACATTAAATAATTATCCACTCATAATATCTAATAAACATTCCACGTAATGGAATGAAAATCCTGCTCGGCCGGCACGGGTGTATGCTCCACTTGTGTACCTGAAAAATATTAACCACACAGGGGAAGCATCACACAGAACTTAAAAGAGAGATTTCTAAGCAGATATATACGACACACCAAGACCATTCAAACCTATACTATACCACTTAATTCATGCTCCTCTTTTCCAGCTAACCTATTTCTTTTTCTTCCTTTCCCATAACCACTCTATTAGCCATTTATCCTTTCCAATATCATTTTCATTTCCTTTCCCATTTTTATTCCCTTTTTATTCCAATTTCATTACCCTTTTCCCTTAATCACTGATATGTCCCTATCCGTTTCCGTTATCCCTTTTTCCTTTTCCTAAATCTTTCCATTACCTTGACCATTATTCATTCCCTTTAATTCCTTTACCGATTCCATTTTTATTTATTTCCTTTATTCATTTTCCATTATGTGTAACCTCAATCAGAGATCTACACACCGTGTTTGCAACCACAAACAGTGATCTGCAAACGCTGTGTATGCAACCACAAACAGTGATCTGCATACGTATGCAACCACAAACAGTGATTTGCATACGTGTATACAACCACAAACAGTGATCTGTATACACCCATCTCGTTTATGTAACCTCAGACAGAGATCTACATAAACTTCCCTTACCTTTTTATTATTTGGCCACAGGGTCAATACAACCACCTGCGCCGTGCCACAGGGTCAATACAACCACCTGCGCCGTGCCACAGGGTCAATACAACCACCTGTGACATGTATCGTATTTATTTGGCCACAGGGTCAATGCAACCACCTGCGCCGTTCCACAGGGTCAATACAACCACCTGCGCCGTGCCACAGGGTCAGTACAACCACCTGCGTCGTGCCACAGGGTCAATACAACCACCTGTGACATGTACCATATTTATTTGGCCACAGGGTCAATGCAACCACCTGCGCCGTGCCACAGGGTCAATACAACCACCTGCGACATTTACCATTCTTATTATCTCTTTATTATCGTATTAGTTTTATCCCTTTACTTTTAGTTCCTTAATTCTATCTAATTCATTTAGTTTCCTAACACTTCCTTATCCTCTATTATCGTCTCACTTAGCTCACGCCTTCCCTTAACGACTTATTATTATTTCCGTGCCATCTTATACTTAAGTACTTTTCGTTACTAATTACTCTCATAATAACTCTTAGTTGTTTACCTATTCTTTTTCTTTTCTTTTTCTTCTTCTCTTCCTTATAATTCCGTTTATTTATTTCTTTCTTGTTATTCCGTTTATTTCATTACTAATTGCTTTAACTCTTCTTTATCTAACTTTTCTTTTCCTAATTGTCTTCCTTATTACATATCCTATTATTACATCATTAGTCCTATTCTACTCAGTAGTCTCACAAAATTCTCTTTACTCTCATTTGTTCATTTCTAAATATATTTCCCTATTCACCATTTCTATTCTTTTGCCACACCCTACCGATCTAATTGATTAGTTATTCTATTACCTATCTATTTTATTCATCACTATTTGTTTCCCTTATTTACTACATCTATTTTTCTTCATTATTAGCGGGTTACTCTAAGATTCACTAGCAATTAACATTTCCCCAGGTCCTAGCGATAGATATAACTACCCAGAAATACACCCCTTAAGGACCGGTAATGAAACCCCTTACCTCAATCGGTGATAATGAGGGGTAACCTTAATCTGGCGCTTTACTCCCCGACTCACGCTTTAGCTCGGCTCCAACTTGATCCTAAGCTTCCCCAATCTTCGATTCCAAGCACGGTGGGGACAATCGATCTCGATCACGGTGACGGTGTTGCTCTTCGACACCGGGAGGAGAGAGAGAGAGCTCACGGTGAGAGAGAGAATGGAAAAGGGAGGGGTTTATGGTTATGGTGATGGATCGGGACGGTGGTGGTGGCGGCTCATGGTGGTTGTGGTGGCCGGTGTAGTGGCTGCGGTGGCTCTTGACGATGGCGGGTTGTGGGTGGAGAGGGAGAGAGAGAAAGGGTCAAAGGGAGAGTAAGAGAGATAGTGAAAGGAGGTTGTGAGGGTGGTGGGTGGCCGGCGTGGTGGCTGGCCGTGGTGGTGGTTTGTGGTGGCCAGAGGAGAGAGGAGAAAGTGATGAGGGAATGAGGGAGAAAGAGATCTAGAGGGGAGAGAGAGAGAAAGAGAGAGAGAGGATCTAGGAGGTGGAGGAAGATCAAGGAGGTGGGTGGCCCTTGGTGGCTCTTGGGGTGGTTGGAGGTGTTGGGGTGTTGATTTTGGGGGTGAGGAGGGAGAGTGGGTCGGAAAAAAATGAGAAAGGAGGGGGCTGGTGCGCCATTTTAAGGCGCTGGTGCTGATCTGACGCGCCCGCGCGCCTGGGCGCGGGGTGAGGCGCGCCATGCGCGCGTGTTCAGCGCATCTGGTGCGTGTTGGAGGTCTGTCGCGCGCCTGGGCGCCGGTGTGGTGCGCCTGAGCGCCCAAGCACCTGAGTTGGTGCATCTGATGTACCCTGGTGCACCTGGGCGTGAACCAGTGCGCCTGGGCGTGCACCAGTGATTCCAGACTTCGATTTGCCATAACTTCTTCGTTAACCGTCGGATCGAGCCCAAATTTTTAGACAAGCTTCTTAACCCCTTAAACTTCATATCCAACGGTGGAATTTGATTTCTTAGCATCCTATAATAAATTCCAAATTTTCTCTTTTCGGCTGATTTCTAACATTTAAAACGCCGATTTAACTCCCGATTTCGCTTCGATAATTTTTTTCCCTTGCTACCAATGTCTCATACACAACCCCTAATACTTATAATTACTACTCACCTTGCTGCCAAAATTATTTAAGCAATTAATCTACCCATTCCTTCCACTTTAAGCTTATTAATTCACTAATTATATTTGGGATTAAATTAGGGATGTTACAGAGGTGGCGGTGGCGGCCGGAGGTGGCGGCGGCCGTGGTGGAGGGTGAGTGGGGAGGAGAGAGAGAGAGTTGGTGAGGGAAGGAGGGAGAGAGAACAAGAGAGGGAGAGAGAGACGGTTTGAGGGAGTGAGAAGGGTGGCCACGGTGGGCGGCTTAGGGCGGCGGTGGAGCTGGACGGAGGAAGGAGGAGGAGAAAGATCGGAGGGAGAGAGAAAGAGGGGTTGGAATGGGGGTTTCGACCCCCAAAACGCGTTTTTAAAGTTGCAGACAGCAAAATACTCGAGTGTTTCTGTAAACACTCGAGTGTTTTTGTCAATACTCGAGTGTTTCTGTCAATCCTCGAGTATTTTGACCCAAAATACTCGAGTATTTCACAAAATACTCGAGTAAAATGATCAGATACTGCTAGTTTGCTTTTCTATTTTTCTTCTATTTTCTCCCTAACTTCAAATAGCCATAACTTCTTCGTTCACCATCGGATCTTGCTCAAATTTGACGAGCAACTTCCTAAAAATCATACCTTCATATCCAACGGTGGGAATTGTGTTTTGAGACTTAAATCTTTTATTTTGAATTTCCTAATGTCGGGTGTTTATAACACCGAAAAATCGATTTTTAACACTCGTTTGGTCTTCTTTAAATTTGCTTTTCGATGCCAATGTTCCTTAACTCCTTCATGGCACTCGAAGAATTCCTAATTCATCATTTTAAATCCATTTTAGGATAATCCTTATTTCCAAATCTTATTATCATTCTAATTATTATTAGAATTAAAATTCGGGATGTTACACGTCTGTTTTCATTATCCCTAAGGAGGTTATCAATGCGGTGGAGAGGAAGTGCAGAGACTTCCTTTGGGGTTGTAACCAGAATGGCAAATCTAGTGCATCCGTGGCTTGGACTACTTTGTGTAAGCCAAAGAAGTATGGCGGTCTAGGCTTTCAAAATGTATGTCCATCTTTGGAATGTTGCGGCAGTTGGGAAGCAAGTATGGGCTTCGGCCATGAAAGCTTACCATCTTTGGGTCAGATGGATTGGTGCAATTTACTTGAAACATGTTGATTTTTGGGATTGTCAAGGTACTACATCATCTAGCTGGCATTGGCATCAAATATTAAAAACAAGAGATAAACTGGTAAGTGGTTATGTGAATGGCTGGTGGCGTGGTGATCAAGTAAGCATATACACGATTAAAGATGGCTATCGGTTACTGCTAGGACCTCAACAGATTTTTCCCATGCATAAGGTGGTCTGGAACTCTTTCTCAGTGCCGAAACATAGTTTCCTTTTCTGGCTTACTGTATTGAACAGGCTCAAAATAAAGGAGCTAATAGGTAGGTTCATGCATATCAGTATGGTATGCGAATTATGTGGGAATGCAAATGAAACACGAGCCCATCTTTTTTTTCAGTGCCCTTGGAGCCGTGACCTCATGGAATTGGTTTGTAACTGGGTTTGTCTGGATAATTGGTGCTATCGATTTAGTCATTGGTGCAGGTGGCTGTTTTATGCGTTTAAAGAAAAATGGCGCAGGAAGACGGTGTATGCAGCTATGGCATCAGTGATCTATCAGGTTTTTTACTTATTAGGAAGGAATTAGCTATTAGAATCTCTTTAATTTTTCCTAATTTTAGAAGATGGTCAAATAGGGTGTTAGTTGACCGTATTCTAGCTGAGATTTGAACATTATTTTCCTTGTTTCTAATTCTCAACCCTACATAGTAGGTGGGGGAATTAACACAAGGGTGTATGAGTTCATTTTTGCACGTTGGAATGAAGATTACTACTTCTACCAAAAAAAACAAAACATAAAAATAATATATAAAAAAAAAATAAATGTCCCTAAATCTACCCAAAAGCCCCACCGACCCACCCCACTATAATTAATATATATATATATATATATATATATAACAATACGTGTGATCTTGAAGCCACCACGTTAAACCAAAAGAAGGGAGGAGGGCACAAAGCCAAGTGTAGACAGCATCAGCAAGAAAAAAAAAGTGGAACATCGAACATCAAGGCATTTTCTCACTTGGGTTCTATATTTTCAAGCACCATACGTATGGCACCATAAGGCATCAAACCCCACCGCTATTTCAGACTCGTCCCTAGGCCCAGGACAAGAGGGGCGATCGCCTAGGGACCCCAATTTTTCGGGGCCCCAATTTTTTTTTTCTAATACCTATAGCAGAAAATTTTTTTTAAAAAAAAAAGTAAGAAAATAAATAAAACAAAACACGTATAGCGGTCGGTATAAACATAGCAAAACACGGAGGATTACCGTATTTTGCTATCATGTTTATTATTTCGGTGATTTTTTTGGGATCATGTTATTATAGTTCATGGTTATTAATTTTGTAATAAAGATTAACGACAGGTATATAGATGATTGAGGGTTAATCATAATGTAAGGGTGGTTTGACAAGGTTTAAAAATTGGAAATTTTCATTGTATAGAGATGACTCAATAGTTGATTTGTTTTTTTAATCAGCTTAAAGCAAATGATAGGGTGAGTTTCTTCAACCCTTACTAGAAGGTGGGGAGAATATCTGTTGCGATGCTTACTTAAGCTTGATATTATTAATGAAATTTCTTAATTATAAAAAAAGATAAAATTATTATGTTATCATGTTGTAATCAATATTGTAAAAGTTTTATGTAATTAATTTTACGTAATTAATTATTTTATAAGAGAGGACCCCTATTTCTAATTTTGTCTGGGCCCCGAAAATGTTAGGAACGCCTCTGCGCCATTTCCTCACTTGGTTCCATATTTTTAAGCACCAAGGCACCCACATCATCAAGCTTCCTTTCCTTCTCTTCCTCTTGTTGGTGACCCCACTCCTTCAAGCTTCATCACCATCTATCTCCTTGGTTTTCTCTCTCTCCTCTTATCAAGCAAGTGGCTAGGAAGGGTGGTACAACCATCAACCCCATATTATTTGAGCTCCACGTTGCTTCCCGGCTCGCTTCATTGCCGCTCCATCTCGTTGTCACATTCGGCTCTTCTGGTTCTAATTTTTAAAGCATTAAAAAGCAAGGGTTTGGTATTTCTCTCTCTAAACTTGGTTGAGGTAAGAGGGGGTGTTACCTTAGCTTAGGGAATGCATATCTAGGTAGTTTATTGTGATGATTAAGATTGTGTGATTTTGTATGTTAATGAACCCTAGGATAACCGGTAATAATGAAGAATAATGATTCAAGGATAGGTGCATTGGTTGCGTAAAGAAAAAGAATAGTTGAATAGTTGGATTACAGTAAAGAAAAAGAATGTGATAAAAGATTAAAGAACTTGGTACGCGGATGCCAGGCCAAGTAAGTACGCCCGGATAGGTGCATTGGTTGCATAAGCCGCACGATTTAATGGCGTGCGCAACGGTAAGACGCCCCTAGATAGGTGCGCAGTGGTGGGTCCGCAAAACCTTAAAAGAGAATTAGATTATGTGATGCGAATGTCAGGCCAAGTAAGTACGTCCGGATAGGTGCATTGGTTGCGTAAGCCGCACGATTTAATGGCTTGCGCAGCGGTAAGACGCCCCTAGATAGGTGCGCAGTGGTGGGTTCGCAAAACATTAAACAGATGATTAAGTACGCTTTGTGAATGCCAAGCCAAGTAAGTACACCCGGATAGGTGCATTGGTTGCGTAAGCCGCACGATTTAATGGCATGCGCAGCGGTAAGACGCCCTTGGATAGGTGCGCAATGGTGGGTTCACAAAACGGTAAAAGGGAAAGATAATAAGATGTGCAAAAAGAATTGAACAATAAGAAGAGTTGAAAAAGAATCGAACGAGAGAAAGAATGAATATGAATTGAATGAGAATAGTTGAATAAAAGTATTGAATAATAATAAGAGATAGAGAATAAGATGAGTATAAAATGATAAGTGGTTGTGTAACATCCCTGGTAGGCAAATGGATTGCGACTATTTGTCCTCACTCGCACGCTTCCCGGGAAAACTTCCCAGGAGGTCACCCATCCCAGAATTACCCCACGTTAAGCACGCTTAACTATGGAGTTCTTAAGTGATGGGCTACCGAAAAGAAGATGCATCTTGTTGATATGGGTAGTACTAATCAATTCATTTAAGCCGTCCTGTACTGTGTAGTCCCATTCCTACACAGTCTCAGGATCACCCTCTCATTCCGGTGTGTCGGTTCATCCATGTACCCCTCCCTTAGAAGCCTGTCAGGAGTCGCTCCTTGTCCGTGCCTCTTTGCACCGACGATCACTCCCCGCCCTCATCAGCCCGGGTCTTACATGCCCACCAGCTTCCGCCTGGTTCGTCCCCGAACCACACCGTACTGGGAGAGGAGCCGCTCTGATACCATTTGTAACATCCCTGGCAGGCAAATGGATTGCGACTATCCCCACATACCAACACGGGTCTTTTCAGCGTGCTTTGTCCTCACTCGCACACTTCCTGGGAAGGAGGTCATCCATCCCAGAATTACCCCACGTTAAGCACGCTTAACTATGGAGTTCTTAAGTGATGGTCTACGGAAAAGAAGATGCATCTTGTTGGTATGGGTAGTACTAATCAATTCATTTAAGCCGTCCTATACTGTGTAGTCCCATTCCTACACAGTCTCAGGATCACCCTCTCATTCCGGTGTGTCGGTTCATCCATGTACCCCTCCCTTAGAAGCCTGGCAGGAGCCGCTCCTTGTCCGTGCCTCTTTGCACCGACAATCACTCCCCGCCCTCATCAGCCCAGGTCTTACATGCCCACCAGCTTCCGCCTGGTTCGTCCCCGAACCACACCGTACTGGGAGAGGAGCCGCTCTGATACCATTTGTAACATCCCTGGCAGGCAAATGGATTGCGACTATCCCCACATACCAACATGGGTCTTTTCAGCGTGCTTTGTCCTCACTCGCACACTTCCCGGGAAAACTTCCCAGGAGGTCACCCATCCCAGAATTACCCCACGTTAAGCACGCTTAACTATGGAGTTCTTAAGTGATGGTCTACCGAAAAGAAGATGCATCTTGTTGGTATGGGTAGTACTAATTAATTCATTTAAGCCGTCCTGTAATGTGTAGTCCCATTGTTACACAGTCTCAGGATCACCCTCTCATTCCGGTGTGTCGGTTCATCCATATACCCCTCCCTTAGAAGCCTTGCAGGAGCCGCTCCTTGTCCGTGCCTCTTTGCACCGACGATCACTCCCCGCCCTCATCAGCCCGGGTCTTATAGGTTGTGAATGAAATGAATCGGTCTGGAATCGTTTTGAGCCTTATGTGATTATTTGTTGAATCTATTTATGACTTAGTTATTATTATTCCTATTTCGATTTCGTTCACTAAGTTCTATGTAATTCTCACCTCTTAACTGTTTTTACTAGTTCGGAGCTTGAGATTGCACAACCCCCGGGCGAGCAGGTGTACTCTCCCTCACAAAGAGAGTAGATAGTTGTTGTTCTATTTGTTTTGTTGGGTCTTGGGCCAAACTATTAGTCTTATTTGTACTTATGTGCTTTATGTGAGATTTGTATGTATATTTTGATGTAGATATTCAACAGGGTAGGCCCAGGCCATGTCTTTTGGGATTCGGGGTACTTTTGGGAGTAGTTTCACTTTCTTAGACTTGCTATATTTATCTGTTGAAGTATTTGCTAGGATGTATGTTATGGCATCATATCATGTGGCATGATATGGTCGAATATGATGTGATATGATAGGATATGTTTGATTTAATGTCTGGAACTATCTGGAATATTTCTAACAGGTTTAACTGGTAAAAGATAACTTTTGGAATGTCCATAAAACAGAGTAAACTCCGCCGAATTTTCCAGAGATTTTTATAATAAGTTTATGTTTAAAAAGAAATTTTCAAGTTATGATTTTTATTAATGGCTAATTATGGTTAATTAAAAGTAGGGTGTTACAAATGTCGTGGTAATCGATTACTGCATCGTGGTAATCGATTACCACACCTTAATTTTCAAATAATAGTATTTTTTTTTACTTTCCCTCCAAATATCTCTTCAATATTGCACTTTAAGACCTTCCCAAGGACCAAACTGCAAAAATGTCACTTTTCCTTACCAAAATATTTTTCCAATATTTTTCCTTTACTTATAACTTAAACACAAACATAATTAACAAACAAAACTAAAGAGAATTTTTATTTTCCGCTATAACTCTTTTTTTAAATTATTCTTATTCCCTTTACAAAAGAATCAGGGCGTTACACCTTACGACCCTGACATTAAGTATAAAAAAATAAGGATAAATGATAAATTAATTGAAGTGTTTCTAGCCACGAGTGGGGTGGCAAAAGCCTCACTCCTTTTTTATATATGGGCTTAAAGGGGCACGTGGCCCATCCGCTTTTAGCCTATCATGTATAGCCCATCTCCTTTTAGAGCTTCGACCTATCCCCATGAGCACTCCATACTCAAAGGATGAAGAGCAATTTTGGAAGCGGCTACGGCAATTTTGACGATGGGTGAGCATCTGACAGTGGTTAAGGATATCGTCAAATCTCTGAGGGCACCATCTCTTTCTCTATTAGGTATTTCAAGTGTCTCCTGGTTGATGTATGTTGACGCAAGTTGTCAGCTACGGTTCCTCTCCGCCATCGTGCTCAAATATGGAAATCGCAGGTGATAAAACCAAATCAAGTCACGACCATGGATCGCAGTTCGTGGATAACTCTGGTTGATGCTAGTTCCTTCCCCAAATCGGGGCATGATCATTGATGCGTGTGTGATGGCGAGCTTGCTTCGGCTCCAACGTGGGACTCTTGGGCAGGGTACAGTGGATTTTTAAAATTGTTTAAACCTGCCTTTTGACCTGATTGGCCTCTGATGAGTCTGCCCTCTGATGGACATCCTTAGTGATCAGTCAACTTACCAGTAAATACGCTCTCACTCGCTGCCAGAGAATAACAAAGGCAGACTTACACCTTTTCCCAAAACTTGGTGACCAAGTTTTGCCTTATGATTATTTTACCCTCATCAGACTCATTGTCACCCAGAAAGATTAGAACTTCCAAATCCAAAAGAACTATGAGAAACCAGAGAAATGATTCCATCCAAATACACTAGAAACACTACCCATAGAGAATCACCACATCACTTCCTTCATTTTTCTTCTTAACAAAAACCCATACATTAATACACTCATATCAATCCTCTCAAATCCCCTCTGTGATATGGGTCAAAAGTACTCCAAAATACATCCTCTTGATGATTCACCGTGATACTTCATCGTTCACTCTGAGCCACAAAGCCCAGAGTTTCCACTTCTACATATACATCTATTACGAACTCAATAATCCCTTTTCATTATTGTTAAACTATTTTCTTGAAATTAGTGCAGAAAGATACTTCACACCAATCTCCTTCAAAACATATGCATTTTAATTTACCAATCAATCAATGAATAAATTCTGATAAACCTATGGACTATGCATCCCTTTCATTTCTTCTTGACGTTGGTCGAATGAGTTTTACGTAATAATATTAAGTAAAAATAAATGTCATTTTTTCAATGCTTGCAATATTCAATCTAATGCATAACTATTCGCTGCAGCTAGTCATACATGTGAAAAAAAACATATGCATGCAACAAGGGCTGCAATTTTCGAATTCAAAAGCAATTAATATTATTGTAAATGTTGATATGATATCTTCATAAGTTCCATTCTCATATTGAGTCTTGAGATGCCCATCCTCTCTTCTCTAACTCAAGGCGCAATGCCTATCAGTCAAGAAACAAGAAGTTTTTATACCATCAATATCAAAGTAATTAAGTATAAGCAAACTAAAAGAAGGAGTTATGAAAATTTACCTTGACTCTCCTTCTGTTCACATCAAAATCAAAGTTTCCCAACCGGGATGCTGATCGATATTCCACAATAGAATCCTTGTTTGGAGGGAACCAGAACTCAACATCATCCACTAACTGTTATAATAAGAGGAGTTTGAGAAAATGAGAGCTTGTTCTTTCAACCAAGCTATGTGATTGTCAATATTGGTTTCTACAAGATTTCCTGAAATTTTGTTTGCATGATCAAAATTGTTCAAAAAATGAAATCCTAAAATATACTTTAGAAATTTTGTTCAATAGAGAATTTAATTTTTACAAAATAAAGTCTTCAAATAGTTTTTCAAATTTTTTTCCATGAGATAAAAGTTTTTCAAAATTTTGATATCATCAAATCTAATAAAAATTTATAGGGATTAAATAGTTAAAAAGCCAAATTGTCTAACAAAAGGAAACAATAGAATCTAAAATATGACTTATAAATAATGTTGAAAATATTTTGTTTAGGGAGTAACTTGCTAACATTAAAAAAAAAAAAGGAGTAACTTACTAACATACTAATTTCTAACAAAAAAAAATGTAATATGATTAAAAATAAATATATAAACATAATAAGAAGCTTAAAAGAATAACTCTATATCAAAAACCGTCTAATTTATTACTTCAAGAACCAATAAATTTTATTCTCCTAAATTATTTAAATGAATGTCTTAAATTAAAGGATAATAAAAATTTCTTAAATATAACTTATATATAGGAACGTAAAGTATAATAATAGTCTTTTAAAAAAAAAAAAAAAAACCTTTAGTAAGTTAAACCAAGCATATTTTCATTATTTTTTTTATTAAATTGAAACTAACAAATCAAACCGAACATGTTTTCGATATTTTCATTTGCTAAAATGAAAATTCTTTTCAGGGAATAAAAATGAAATATGAAAATATGAAAGGCTTTCACAAATCAAATAGATCTTAATAATTGCCTTTTTTTTTTCCAATGAGCCAATTGTCTCAAACAAATTTTTCGAGTATTTATTTATGTATTCAATTTTTATCACCAAATTGATTTAAACAAATCAATTCAGGAGCCAAACCCGTATTTACTCATTTCTAAACAAACCCAAAAAAAAAAAAAACCAATTATTTACTCTTTCCTGTGTTTGTAATTATTTTTCTATCGAAAAAGTTATTTAAAAAAAAAACCAAAACAAGTGAAAGATGAAAACCGAAAATAAAGTGAAAATGTGGTAATTTCGTACTTGTAATGCATGACACTTGTATATATAAAATTCAAATAGAAAATAAAGCAAACACCGCTAAAGTTCAAGAGGTTGCATACCCCTAGGATTGGGCTTTGGTACTCCACTCTAAGATAGTCTTCTGTCCTTTCTACTACCCTTGGTGTAAAATTTTCGGGTGGTATTGTTGATTCAATCTGTAAAATCAACAGAAACTGGTTATTAAACTTCATTGCTATGAAAACTTAACATTAATTTTTGCCTACGACACAATTATCATGTCCTTAACATTATAAGATAGTTTTACTTTCCTTCATGAAATTTCGAAAATTCATTTTTAGTTTATGAGTTTGCAAAAGTTACTCACATTAACAAGCGTCGTAATTTAAATTTTGTAACATTGGAAATCATATTGAATTAAATGTTTATAAGTAAAAGACTAAACTAAAATACAATTTTTGAAATTTCAGAGATTGATTTATGTTATTACACTTGGATGAAATAATTAAATTCATGTCTATATTCAATATTATCTTATAATGCTATGATTTTCATTAAGTCAATTACAATAACACACAAATAAATTTTTCTTTTTTTTGATGACAACAAATAAATTTTTCTGGTTTGATATAGAGAAAACTATCATATATCTTATAATAGATCTTGTGATATTTCCAACACAAATTATAGCACAAGCCAACCATCTAGTACAAATCAAGAAGTTAATGTTTGTACAATACTAAATTTTTGGCAACAGAAACAAACAGTAGTGCTGTTATATGATATCAACAGCAAGCAAAATCACGTTTAATTTCCCTATAACAAGAAGGATGTATCTGGCAAAATCAAAATTATAGGGAAAAAAAAATAAAACCATACTTCTATTAAGTTTTCATTGAACCTTCAAAAGCAAAGTTATCATCAATTTATGGAAATACATCTTTTGGTTCAATAATTATAGATTGTGGTGATAATGGCAGAGGGAATGAACAACCCCCCTCATTACAGTAGCCCTCCATCTGATTAAAATTTAATTTTGTATGCGACCTCTCATCTTAAAATTTGTTACAAGATGTCTTTCTCTATAACAAATCAAAAAAATAAATTTGCGCATGACTGCATTTGATTTAAGTGAAAATCATAAGTTAACTGGTAGAAGGTTAAGATTAATTATGATTAAAATAATTATTAGGCATATTTGGAGAAAATGAATAGGATAAATATTTAGGTTAATAATTAAGTAAGTATTATTATTATTATATTATTATTATTATTATTATTATTATTATTATTATTATTATTATTATTATTAGTATTTCTCCGGAATGTTCTTAAGGGTACTTTAGGGTTTGAGTATTTACTATATAAGTCTTGTATTATCCTTTACCAAGGGAGAAATGAAAAATGAAGTGAGTATTGGCTTCCCCTTTTGTTTTTGTTTTTCTCCTAATCTGCATATTTCTTCCTCTAATCTGCTAATTTCTTCTTTGGTTGGAATATCTTCCTACCAAATCGATGCTTTCATTCTCTTACCCAACCTCCCCACCTACCATGTCTTCCGCTGCTGAAGCCTTTTCTACCATCAACCAACACATCTCCACTATGCACAGTGAGCTCTCCCAACGCCAGGACCAGCTTCAACAAGCCATGACACTCCACCATGAAACTCTGATCTCTCCCGTTCTCTTGCTGCGATGATGGAGAAGCTCTCTACACTGACTCCTCAACATCAGTCCATAACCCCTCAACCACCACCACCGCCAAAGCCTAATTACCCAACTTCTCAGATCTATTACTCCTCATTTCAACCATCACAATATTATCATCCCTACCAACCCTCTTATACACACTTTCAGCCCCTTCATCCACAACAACCGTGGCAACCGCCGCGCACTCCGCCTTGGGAACCGCCATCTCGCCCACCAGCAGACACTGTGAAAGAGGAGGAGAAAGGCGTTTATCTCCGTGCGCCGCCGTGGATGCCATTGTCACCGAACACCACAGCCCCCACACTCCTAGATCTGCCACCATCATCACTAGATTCGCTGCCGACGCCGTCGCCACGAGATCTGTCACCGCTTTAAGCTTCGTCATCATCTCAACCGCTGTGGAAACCTCTGCCTCCGCCACCGGAAATCACCTTCAGCGTTCCTTTGCACCGTCGCTTGCCGCCTCAAGTTGATCTGACGGGCTCACCAACAGAAGTCGCCTCTGGCGACGAAGAAGGAAGAGAGAAAGCGATCTTTGTGGGCCCTTGCGGAACACCGCGAGATCCGCCATGGAGGCCGCCGACTTCGCCATTGGAAGTAGCCCCCGACGAGAAAACTGAGAGCTTGAAAGAGAGCTTCATGCTTTGTCGCAAACCACCGCGGATATCGCTTTCTCCGCCGCGCGATCCGCCATGGGAACCACCGTGGCAGCCACCGAAGTTGTCGGGAATGGTCTCTGACGTAACACACGAGCCCAAGGAAAAGAGTGAGGGAAGACGCGGCTGGCCACCATGGAAGCCGCCACCAGATCCACTAGGGAGACCACCGGGGCAACCACCCTTGCCACCAAAAACTGCCTCAAAGTTTGCAGTGACACAAGATCTAATTTTCGAGAAGGAGAAAAATATGGGGTCCAACAAGGAGAAAGGGATGAAAGAAATTGAAGAGGAAGAAGAAATTGATGTTAGATCTGAAAGTGTTTTAAAAGGAATAGGCATTTTGGGTTTAATGATGAAAGATCCGTTGAAAGCATTTTTGGAGAAGAACAAAATGCTATGTGAACCCACTGCTACACATCCTCCTTTCACATGTGAGAGACATACAACTTGCACAAACCTGCCACCAGCCTTTCTTCACTTTTGTGGGGCCACTCGAATTCCTTTCAGTGGTTTGTGTGCAACCACTACATTTCCAATTCATGATGCTCTTGGTGCATCACGTGGTCCCCACTTTTATTTAATATATGTTGCAAACCAATTCTCTTCAATTTTCTCTACTATGAAGCAGCATGGATCACATCCCATTTATTCAAGGGTCCAAGATTTTGGATCATGAGACACATATTTTTTTCTTGGGTGTAAATATGTATTTGAGGACAAGACAATATTGATAAGGATGAAAGCTTAGAGAAGTTCATGAGTTTTGAGTTAAATCATGGGTTCAACCTTGAGGACAAGGTTGATTTTGAAGGGGTCGGTAATGTTAGAAGGTTAAGATTAATTATGATTAAAATAATTATTAGGCTTATTTGGAGAAAAGGAATAGGATAAATATTTAGGTTAATAATTAAGTAAGTATTATTATTATTATTGTTATTATTATTATTATATTATTATTATTATTATTAGTATTTCTCCATAATGTTCTTAAGGGTACTTTAGGGTTTGAGTATTTACTATATAAGTCTTGTATTATCCTTTACCAAGGGAGAAATGAAAAATGAAGTGAGTATTGGCTTCCCCTTTTGTTTTTGTTTTTCTCCTAATCTGCATATTTCTTCCCCTAATCTGCTAATTTCTTCTTTGGTTGGAATATCTTCCTACCATTAACATAATATATGCATGAGTTTAATTACATTATCCATGTGTTGAAATAACATAAATCAAACTCTGAAAGTTCAAAAAATTTTATTTCAATTTAGTTTCTAACTTATAAACATTTAACTTAATATGATCCTTGATATTATAAATTTATTTCAATTACGTCCCTTGACATTTAACGGCAATACTTTCGAGGGACTCACGTGTATAACGTTTTACAATCTCAAAGACTATAACAGTCTCAAAGACTATAAATAAATTTTTAAAATCTCAAGAACAAAAGCGAAGCCACATTGCAATATCAGAATTTGTAAATTTTTTGAAAGAAAAAAAAGAAATACAAAGATTCATGGTTTTATCTTAATTTTACCACATCAATCAGTTCCTCCATTGCCTCTTCTTTGCTCACACGATCTTCCCTACCTTCAGGGTTGTAGTTCCTGTAAAATAATCAAGATGGTGAGCTTGGATGTATTTCCATAGGTGTTGGGCCTTTCTTACTCACCTCTACTATAACATGAATACTATATGTACTCTCTCTTTGAACTTTGTGACTCATACCACGCTATGCCGGGAGCATTACATAACATGATTATATGAGTACCTAGATGGTAATCACCAACCAAGATCAGAACAAACTTTATATATGTCTCAAGATCCGATTATTCTTATTTGTGTGGTTCTTATTATAGAAATGAAGGATCATAGCATGGATAATAATAAAAGAGTGATTACATAGAAACCTACAAAATGAACCTACAAATAATCGAATTTACATCACAAGAATGTGACATGTGTCACTTGTTAACCAATCAATGGTAGGCAAGTGACATATGCCACTTCTTTTATGGTGTAGGTTGATTTGTAAGCTCATTTTGTAGTCCTCTAAATCATTTTTGATAATCAAATGCTTTCTAATGCACAAGAGATTCTTATTACGAAGGTAAGTGCAAAGCGTGCTAGCATCTCTGATAGAGAATTATGATATGAACATAATAGTATTAGTATTTGCTTTATGTGAGAATGAAAGTTTACTAATCTGTATATGCAAAACAAGCTTTATTGTTGATTGAATTTTGAGTATAACATTCATCTTACTTTCCTATATATAGAAGGCAAAAGAGAACTTGAATTATTTCAAAGCATCTTACTTCATCTTTGCATCCGAATGAAGTTTTATAAAGATGAATGTTATATTAGTGGCCTTAAAAAGGAATTGTGAGTAAATAGGTGTTGAAAATTGAATAAAAATGAATATTTATATGAAAAAAGATTAATTATTATTTTTAAAAAGAAAACTCTTTAAAAAAAATTTAAACATCATGTCAAAATCGGATGATGCATGGTGCATAGTGCACCGGTTGCACTTTTTGATGCATTAAATCACACACCTAGAAGTCTATCTGAACACCTGCATAGGGATGGTCGTCAAGTGGTAGCTCACTTAGTCCCTTAACCAATTGGTCTCGAGTTCGAGCTTTGGGTATAGAGCAAACCCCGCTGGGAGACCTTTATCGCTTAATGCGAGTTCAATTGAGTCAGACCGGATGAGTCGGATTCTGGTTAAACCAGATCCTGTTACCGATTGATGTAAAAAAAAAAAAAATAAGTCTACCTAAACAAAGAAGAGGACAAGCACGGCAATTTGAAAAAGGCTTATTTTGTCTAGTGATCTAAGACCGGAGAAACAGAAACAAATATTTTAAGAAATTATACAAATTTTGAGTAAATCCATTGATAAAATCATTTTGAGATTATCTCCCATCTTTACGCCAACCCATACATAGTGAAACTAAGGCGGACTTGGATTCTTTCCTGTAGGGGGCTCTCTATTGCTCTTTATAAATTAATTGGTTATTTTTTTTTGCATCAGGGTATTCTTCGGTCGATAACCAAAAACTAATCCCCTTCAAAATGTAAAGAACATCTAAGTAGACTTTATCGCAGAGATTAAACCTCTGACATTGTGGTTAATGAATTAGCTATTTATCAACTATATTGAGCCTAAGTTAAATTAATTGGTTGTTGAAGTATAAAATTGGTCATGCAGTAAAGGATCCACTTCCAACTAAAGATTCGTTGTTGTTGTTGTTGCATCTCTCTCCTCTATCTAACGACATGACAAGCATGCAAAAAAGCACGGAGATAGGATTTTCCATGACTCATTGCAGGATAAAACCCGTAATATTTGCATTGTAACCTTAATCTGGTTTAGCAAATCGGAAGTTTGATAACAATCTCAAAATTAAGGCCAGAAAACAACATACTAAAAATCATAGACATCATTCCAAATCTTCAATGACAAATTATACTCCTTCCGTCATTATTATAGGGTATCATTTTAGTAGAATTTGTGTCCCTTTTTATAAGTCGTTTTAGAATATCGAGGTAGTATTAAAGAGTTTATTTCAAATACAACCCTCATAATTACATAGAGGTGATAAGGTAATAATCACAATAGAAAGAGAAATGGATAGAGTTATAAAGTTTTAAATAGAGGTAACTTTGGAATGATAACATATATTTTGATAAATTTGAGAGTAATAATTGCTACCTCCGTCCCTAAATATAAAGCTCTCATACCAATTTTCAATGATCATTAATTACTTTTTTCAACAAACATCCCTATTTATTTAACATTTTTTAAATTCCTAATAATATTAATATGGGTAATTTTGAAATTACATATCAAAAGTTCACATTGAATTTGATAAAAGTGACTTATACGACACATGGAATAACTAAGTAAGACTATGATTCCATGAATCAAAATTCAAACATTTGTTAAAAAGAGAAAAGAAAAAACTTTACCAAGGAGGAACGTAATGTGTAAGATCAGCGACATTCTCGGATGTTGATACGCAGTTATTGGTTGCCGGGCACAGTGCCAGCGACGGTTGCTTTTCCTGTACTCCAAGATAACCAGGTTTTTCTCCACTACACAAAACACAACATCAAATCAAATGTTTTCCAACTCACTTCTTAAAGAAAATTAAAATCAAACGTTCTTCAACACTCACTGAATTGCCCACAAAGTAATTAATCAATTCAAATTGAAGAAAAAATTAGTCAAATTTACATCTAATCGATCTATCAGCGAATTGAAGTTTATTTATTTATTTATTTTTAGTAATTAGCCAATTGAAGTTTAAATATCATCGTAATTTCATTTTGATCAAATCTCTTGAAAGAAAATATTGTTTGATCCAAGCATCATAGATTCAAATCCTTTAAACAATTTTACATTTGTGTCAGGTTGAGTTCATTTCATCCTCACCAAACCCCATCAGATCAAAACTCGACCATGCATGTTAGACTACTGTTCTTTAATACACCGAAACTCAAACTCGTGTCACTATGCACTATCTCGGCTTTTTTACTTAAGTAGAGTAGTTTTACAAACAATTTACGTAAAAAGGGTAGTTTTCAAACTATTTACGAAACATGGGGCAGTCAACGAAACTATTTACGAAAATGGGGCAGTCAAAGTCAACTTAATTATTTTATTTTTTTGTCAGGGTCAAAGTGCCACGTGGCAGCGTGTGATTGATCCAAAAAAAATAAAAAAATTTCGCTGACGCATGTGCCACGTGGTGCATCGCGTCAACTGACCTAACGCAGAGCCTCCTCCAATGACCAACCACGAAGCCAATGAGCCAATGGCTCTAATGTGCTTAATGAGGGATATAAATATATTTATTACTTATTCGGTAAATATTTTTTCTAAATGCCACAACTAGCATTAAATATATTTTTCTTAAACAATTTTTTTTTCATTTCTTCTAACATCGGTCTAATTAATATTTAATTATTTTTATTTTTTTCTTTTTTGTCATTTACTATCTTTCGATAATTAATTTCACACTTACTATCTATCTAATAGTTAAGCGTAAAATTTTTAAAACCATAATTAATGTTGCGTTGTCTTAATAGAAAGACGTATAATGTCAAAATAAAAAAATTCTCTGCTAAGACTTATAATACGAAATAGAGTGAGTACTAAATCGATATTTAAATATAATAATGACCGTTTTTGAATAAAAATAAAAATGATAAAAAAATGATCGATTTTTAAATATAATGACTATTTTTTAATCAAAAATGATAGCAGAGATAGTCATTTATCGAAAGATAGTAAATGACAAAAAAGAAAAAATAAAAATAATTAAATATTAATTAGACCGATGTTAGAAGAAATGAAAAAAAAATTGTTTAAGAAAAATATATTTAATACTGGTTGTGGCATTTAGAAAAAATATTTAACAAATAAGTAATAAATATATTTATATCCCTCATTAAGCACATCAGAGCCATTGGCTCAGTGGTTGGTCACTGGAGTATCCCTGCGGTTGCAGGTTCGATACCCAGCTAAAGCAACTTTTGCTAATTTTCCGAATAAAATTAGCATTGGAATCAGCTCCGCCACGTGACGCAATGCACCACGTTGTGACACGTGGCACATGCGTCAGCGAAATTTTTTTACTGCCCCATGTTTCGTAAATAGTTTGAATACTACCCCTTTTACGTAAATTGTTTGTAAAACTACCATACTTAAGTAAAAAAGCCCACTATCTCAGCTTACCTGGTAATTATTTTAACTTTTTCTTTGAATAATACTACTTCCATCTTAAATATAAACAAAAAAAATTAATTTCCCGCGTATTAAGAAAAATTTTCTCAAATTTTTAAAAAGTTATACTATTTTGGAAAACTTCCATTGGAAATGAAATAAAAATTAAATAATAAAGTCATATTTTTTTTGGTGTACACCAACCGGTACCCGGATCTAGTTTATCCAGAATCTGACTCATCCGGTCCGACCCAACTGAGCTCGCACTAAGCGGTAGGGGTCTCCCAGCGGGGGTTGCTCCATACCCAAGGCTCGAACTCGAGACCAGTTGGTTAATGAATCAAGTGAGCTACCACTTGACCAACCCCACATTAGTAATAAAGTCATATTTTAGAAATAATTGTATTAACAATAGAAAGTTCATTAAATTTTACGGTATTATTTTTATTTGTTTATATTTGAAACCGGATGAGTAAAACAAAACAAGATAACCTGAGGTTGAAGATTTTTTTACTGCCCCATATTTCGTAAATAGTTTGAATACTACCCCTTTTACGTAAATTGTTTGTAAAACTACCCTACTTAAGTAAAAAAGCCCACTATCTCAGCTCACCGGGTAATTATTTTAACTTTTTCTTTGAATAATACTACTTCCATCTTAAATATAAACAAAAAAAAATTAATTTCCCGCGTATTAAGAAAAATTTTCTCAAATTTTTAAAAAGTTATACTATTTTGGAAAACTTCCATTGAAAATGAAATAAAAATTAAATAATAAAGTCATATTTTTTTTTGGTGTACACGAACCGGTACCCGGATCTAGTTTATCCAGAATCTGACTCATCCGGTCCAACCCAACTGAGCTCGCACTAAGCGGTAGGGGTCTCCCAGCGGGGGTTGCTCCATACCCAAGGCTCGAACTCGAGACCAGTTGGTTAATGAATCAAGTGAGCTACCACTTGACCAACCCCACATTAGTAATAAAGTCATATTTTAGAAATAATTGTATTAACAATAGAAAGTTCATTAAATTTTACGGTATTATTTTTATTTGTTTATATTTGAAACCGGATGAGTAAAACAAAACAAGATAACCTCAGGTTGAAGATGGATACGATGGAACCAATTGTTGCTAATTCTCCACTCCGCAGTATGAGCTCTCTTTAAGATGAGAACAACTTGAAAAGTGAGAAATTACATAGCATGGACATGCATGAATAATACAATATATATAGCATATGATAAAATAAAGGAGATCGAGAGAACCTTCGTTTAATTTGACTAATGGGATTTTTGTCAGATTGCTTCTGCGATAATTGAACACGAGGAAAAGATCGACCATTGTGGTGTTTTATGATGTGAATGTTGGAGTTGCAAAAGGTGCTAGAAAGTGCCATTTGAGCCATTGTGAGGAGAAGTCTAACGTGGGAGAGAACCAAAGATGAAATTCAATATTGCACTTTCCAAGCGAATGTGCAAGACGGTGGCCAGTGGTGTGCAAGGTGTGAATTTATTACCATTATGGCGATATTAAAAAACTCCGTCCACATTCTTTCAAAATACTTCTTCTTAGGATAAAGTAAAGTACTACCTCCGTCTCTAATTATAAGACTCTCTTAGAAGATTTCAAGTCCATTAAGAAAGTGAAATAATTTAGTTAATTGTATTGGAAATGTGAATTTTTATATGTATTTTCAAAATTATCCTTATTAATATTATTTGGAATCTAAAAAGTGTTAAATAAATAAGGGTGTTTGTGGAAAAAATAATTAATGCTCATTGAAAATTGGTAAAAGGCCTTATAAATAGGGACAAAATAAAAGTGCTAAGAGGACCTTATAATTAGGAACAGAGGGAGTAAGTAATTTCTCTCATTTCATTTTAAAGCAAAAACAACTAATTAATACTTCCTCTGATCCAATATATAGTATACTTACTAAAAGAAATATTTGGTCATATATATAGGGCATTTTATATTTTTTATGCATCATTAATTGTTTTTTCTTTTTTTTACATTTATTAAATGTTTTGACTAACTATGTTCTTTTGTTATTCATTAATGAATGTGAACTTTCCAAGTAAAATGAAGAAGGTAAAATTGTAATGTTACAATATATTCTCATAAAATTCACAAAATTAATCATTTTCATTGGTTCGGGAATACGGTTAAGTATGTTTTATATATAGGACCGGAGGGAGTATTTATTAAGAAAGTTAGTTGAATGTAATTAATTTTTTCAATCATAAAAAATAGAGTACTTTAAGAAATTTACATTAGAAATTAAACAAAAATTAAATGACTCAACCACATTATGAGGATATTTTAGGAATGATTGTAATGAGAATTAAACGTTAATTTATTTTTGCTTATATTAGTGGAGTATCTGTTTTTCTTATAAATGAGACCGGATGAAGTATCAAAGTATAACAAAATTTCTTGACCAAAATTTAAGTATTCCCTTACGTCTTTGTTATACTCTCTCACTCTCTAAATATAAGCACTTGAACTAACTTTTCACTGGGATTAAGGAAGTTGGTTAATATTGTTAATGGTATTGAAATTAATAATATTTGGTGTATTTTTCAAAATTACCCTTATAATTATCATTTAGACTCTAAAAAGTGTTGAGTGAATAAGGGTGTTTGTGGAAAAGAAGTAATTAATAGCATTGGAAATTTAAATATGGGCTTATATAAAAAACGAAGATCAAAGCACTAACTAATGCTTATATTCAGAGACAGAGGGAGTAAACTGTTTCGATCAATTTTCATATTTTTTTAAATAGCTAGTATTATCAATGATATTGAAAATGTAAATATTTGATATATTTTTTCAAAAATATATTTATAATTATTATTAAAAATCTAAAAAGTATTGAATAAATAGAGGATGTTCGTAAAAAATATTAATGTCATTAAAAATTAGGCTTATATTAAAGATAATTAATGTCATTAAAAATAGTTAGTATTATTAATAGTATTGAAAATATAAATATTTATTATAAAAAAATGTAAATATTTGATATATTTTTTTTCAAAAATATTTTTATAATTATTATTAAAAATCTAAAAAATGTTGAATAAATGGAGGATGTTTGTGAAAAAAATAATTATTGTCATTAAAAATTAGGCTTATATTAAAGACCAAAAAAGTGTTAAAAAAGACTTACATATAGGATCTAAATGAGTACATTTTCTTGAAAGTATTTTTTGATTCTTCTTCTGTTTTATAATGATGAAAAAATTCCTAAAAAAATTAAAGAGAGATGCATTTATTGTTTTGTCTAATATATTATCAATTATCAAATAATTAATTTAATGCATTTTATAATTTTTAAAATTTACCATTAATTATTTTTTCCCAACTACCATGACTCGCAACGACTTGCGAAAAACATTTATGACAACGATTTTTAGTGTGTCGCAAAGACTTTTGTCATTGTTATAGGCCTAATATCGAATCTTTGACATTATACTTAAAGAACTTAGTTATCTACCGAGAAGGTAAGCCCCAAAGAATCGAACAATTAAAAATAAATGTAAAAAAAATTGAATTGTGGACCTTCCGGAAGCATATGATTAACTTATTGATTATTCATCTGCTTCTCTATACTGAGCCTTATTGATTAGATAATAATTAATTTACATTTAAGAATTTTCTTAATCTAACCTTTGGGGTTGATTATAAGAGACTAAAATAAATTTTATTTTATTAAAAACTGAATGTCTATTAATTTAGGTTCATTAGAGTTATTTTTTCAAAGTTACTTTACTACTTCTTTCATCCTTAAATATAAAATCCTTTTGAAATTTTTATCTTGTCCTTATTTATAAGACCCTATAACAATTTTCGATGATAATTAATTACTTCTTTCAGCGAACACTCATATTTACTTAACACTTTTTAGATTCTCAATAACATTAATACGGTTAGTTTTGAAAATACACATAAAATATTCACATTTCCAATAACATTAACTAAATTAACCAACTTTCTTAATAAACATAAAATTTAACAAAAAAGACTAAACTGTCACTTTAGTCCCTGAATTTACACAACACTTTCACTCTGGTCCCTGAAATTAACAAAATTGCTTTTAGGTCCCGGACTTTGTAAAAAGTCATTCACTTTAGTCCCTGAAATTAACAAAATTGCTTTTAGGTCTCTAACTTTGTAAAAAGTCATTCGCTTTAGTCCCTGCCCCTAACCTCCATCAACGTATGTTAACAGAATGATGATGTGGCTGTTTGGGGGCATTAAACCATATCATTTTTGCACAAGAGATAGATGTTGCTTCTAATCCTAATGTAGTTGCTAATGATGCTACTGCACCTGCACCTGCAGCTATTAATGTTGTTGCTCCTCATTCAGATGCTATAGATATGTCACAAACACAGCCATCACAAAGATTTCTCCCAACCAAAACCTCCAAATGAAGTGGCTGCATCATCTAGTGTTAGGGCTAAACTACCTATCAGGCCAAGATCAGTTGCACCGGTCCCAAGATCAGCTGCACCAGTCCCATCAGCTTATGTCCACGCATGGTTTTAAAGAACCTAAAAACTCCTGTGGACCATCTTCACCATCAGCTTTAGGATTTAAAAGATGAAGAAATTAGTTTTTGGTTGTGTTTTGCCCACATTTTGACCTCTTGTGCAAAAATGATGTGGTTTAATGCCCCCAAACAGCCACATAATCATTCTGTTAACGTACGTTGATGGGGGTTAGGGGCAGGGACTAAAGTGAATGACTTTTTACAAAATCAGGGACCTAAAAGCAATTTTGTTAATTTCAGGGACTAAAGTGAATGAATTTTTACAAAGTCAGGAACCTAAAAGCAATTTTGTTAATTTCAGGAACTAAAGTGAATGACTTTTTACAAAGTCAAAGACCTGAAAGCAATTTTGTTAATTTCAAGGACTAAAGTGAAAGTGTTGTGTAAATTCGAGGACTAAAGTGACAGTTTAGTCAACAAAAAAAATCTTCTATACAAGGATAGAGAAAATATTTTTATTTTAATCTTTTATTCTTAAGAAGACAAAAATAACGGATGTCACATTGAGTGTGATAGAATGTAAGACACCATATCTGCTCTCTATGAATTTGGATATTAAAAAATTTAAGCATGGAAGTATAATGACGAAAATATTTTTTGATTCTTCTTTTGTTTTATAATGATGAAAAAATTGCAAACCTAAAAAAATTAAAAGACATGCATTTAATGTTTTGTCTAATATATCTATCAATTATCAAATAATTAATTTAATGCATTTTGCAATTTTTAAACTTTATCATTAATTACTTTTTCCTTATGTTATTGTTGTGTCCTAGATCGAGAACAACCTTGTGGTTATGGAAGAAGCAAAGGCTGGATCCCAATCGAGTTTTAATGTAGGACTTCGTAGGATTTCTGAATATCCAGTTGGGATAATCAGGATCTCCCTAGTCAACAATGTGTGTGATTGTGTCAACTTAGGGATGGAGAAAACGTATCTTAGCCACCATAGCATAGTGGTTTTTATATGAGATTACCTGATACGTGTGTTCCTGGGCTTTTTGATGAGGCTCGTGAGGAAGGAGTGTTTGATTAGGATTAGTAAAGGTACTGATAAGATAACCTTTGTTAATCCTGTTGCGAATAAACATTAATCTGTATCCCGTAGTTTATCGAGCTGTGCGATAATATAAAAGTGGTTTGTTAGACTGTTGGGACCATAGCTGGTAATGATAAGGATGATGATCATGTGCTCGGTCCTGATCCCGTAAGCCTGTAAATCACTCAAGTGTCCCTAGTGTGACATCCTGTATTTTCCCATACGTGCATAAATGAATTTTATCAAAATAAATCTTGAGGTTCTGTTTTATAAAGGATTTTCAGATGAATATTTTATGTGAGTAAGAACAAGGTGTTGATTTTTACGGAGTTTTATAAACAAAATATTTTTATAGACGTAAAGTGAATAATTTTGTTGAGTTTGGAATAATTTGATCAACAAGAGATAAGTTATGATTTTTATTAAGGATGACTCTTATTAGAAATAAATTTTCTTATGGATTTGATAACTTTGAAAATTCATATCTTTTTAACCGTAACGGGGGAAATTTATGATCTTTATATGAAAACGATCGTATTGAAACGTAGAATTTGAAAATGTAACTTTTAGAATTTTTCAGGTTGATTTATAAAATTTATTCTCTGAGTTTGTGAAGTACGAATTTTGAAGAATATGGGTTGTTAAAAATAGCCAAAAACCTCAAATGAACTTGTCTTTTTGAGAATCTCTTATGTGTATGAAAACATAATTTTGAAAATAATTTGGGGACTATATCTATGTCCATTTTATGCAGATAACTATTTCACTTTGAAATGGTTTAACTCCTTAATAAGAAATGTGTTTTGTAGGAAAGAAAATTATTGTTATTAGGGGTGTTCAAAACCGAACCGGACCAATTAAGAACCGCAAAACCGGACCGAAAAACCAAAAATCGAAAAAAACCGCACGTATTGGTTTTTTTTTGGATTGGTTTTCTGTAAACAGATCAGTTCGGTTCGGTTTTCGGTTTTAGTTGAAAAATCGAACCGATCCAAACCAAACCGATTCTTGCCAATATGCACATACGAAACGCAGCGTTTCTTCTCACTTCTCAGATGCGTTTCAGTTAAACAAAGTTGCGTTTCTCACTTCTCACAAACACACAAACACAAACCCTAGCAGAACCCCTCCTCTCTTCCACGGCCGCCGCCACCAGTCACCTCTCCTCTCCTCTACCGCCACTCCTTCAAGCAGTCCCGTCGCTGCTCCTACAAGGAAACCCATTGCCGTTCATCACAAACCCGTCGCCGCTCCCTCAAGCAGTCCCATGCATCGCTGTCGCCTCTCCCTCAAGCAGAACCCGTCACCGTCGCCGTTCACTCAACCAGGAGCAGTCGCCGTTGCCGCTTCTCATCTCACGACCCGACGCTGCAAATCCTGCAATGGAGGTAAGATTTCTAAAACTGTTAATACTTTTGTATGCATCCATCTGTTAATCATTGTGTCTATAGACTAGTTTATGAGAGGACTGATGAAAGCACGGGATATTTGCAAGTATTTTGCTAAATCGTGTGCTTAAGATGAAGCACATGTATTCTTTGAATGTACTAATTACGTTTCATGTTCGATGCTCAATTTTTAGATAGTTCACGATGAAGTCTGTGATGAACAGTGTGCTAGAAATATGTTGAAGATCAGTTGTGTAGAAGAAATTGTACTTGCATAATGATACTGGAAAATATCCAGTGAAACAAGGGAATTTCATTTTTGTGCATAGCCAAGGTCCCACCAATGAGTGATGTAACACCCTATATAATAATTACCCTTAAACCCGAAAATTAGGATTTGAAATTTCTTTTAATTAATACAACGACATCAGAGTTATAAAGCGGAAGACTTAATACATCAATAAGTAAAAGTGAATCAACATAGTTACACCGAGTTCAATATTCAAAATACAAGTTCAATATTTAGCTCGGCCAACTGGCCAAGGCCCATCTAGGCTATCCGAAGTCAAAAATACAAAAATGTTTTAGCTCGGCCCAACTGGCCGAGACTCAACTAGTTCTCCGGCTCTAAGTAACTTCCTCTCCCTGTGAGGGAGAGTGAACCTGCTCGGCCGGGGACTGCGTCTGCTCGGGCTCAGTACCTGAAAAATGGTAAGGAGGTGAGCATTACACAGAACTTAAATAAGCAGTTTCTAACATGCCATACCGAACTACCAAGCCAAACACAAGTAGTCAATTAGCACATAAACGACAAGTAATCAAACCATATATCACATGCATATATCATCTTTTAGCTCGGTTCACATGCATACAATTTAATTTAGCTCGGCTCACATTAGTTATACCTCGGTTCAACCTACTAATTCCCCTTATACCCTATCCTTAATTCTTACACTCGGTTCTCGGCCACTACTCTCTTACCTCGGTAAACCATCTCTATCTCGGATTCATTACTCATAATTCCACTTTTACATAGCTTACAATCTTTTATTCTTCTCGGATGCATACACCCCGTGCATGTCTTACACCATTTAAGGTCGGATATCGGAGTGTCCATAACTGCGAGCACCCAGTACTCTTCTTACAGCGGCACATACCCAGTATGCGTCTTACGCGATCAATGCACGCACCCAGTACGCGTCTGCTATGACCAGGAGCACTACCGCCGATCATTCTATGGAGTAAGAAGTGTCCATAACTGCGAGCACCCAGTACTCGTCTTACAGCGGCGCATCTTAGTGACTTACGCGATCAATGCACGCACCCAGTACGCGTCTGTATGACCAGGAACACATCCCACCGATTCCGTGCTCGGAACCTTGTGTGAATCATAACTGCGAGCACCCAGTACTCGTCTTACAGCTGCACATACCCAGTATGCGTCTGACGCAATCAATGCACGCACCCAGTACGCGTCAACTATGACCCGATCACACAACCATTTCTCCTTAATTCCTCTTAGCCCTTTTTAATCATCTCTTTTTAGTTCGGCCTATATCGGCTCAACCCTTTAAATTATTCCTCTTTACATTAATCTCATTATTTTCTTAACTCGGCCTCTCTCGGCTCCGCCCTCTAACCATTCCCCTTTTTCCATGAATCACCCTCTCATCTATTCCTTTTATTTATTCTCTTATACTCTCCATATCTAATCACCTCGGACCCACATTCCCTCTCTCGAAGCTCGGCCACAGACATAACAGCAAATATTCCCAACTCATAAACATTTACACAATGAATATTAAAGCTCATAAACATTTATGCCACAACAACAAAATGAATAAAGCATTTAATCAACATATCATGTAAATATAAGCATATAACCGAAAATAATGTTCCTTCTTCTCCTAAAATCCATGTTTCTAGTTCATTCATTGGTTCCCTTTACCCTTTTTACCATTTCCTTTCTAACATTAACCTATATCCATTCCCTAATCTAACACCCACTCTTAGTACCCTTTATGAACACCCTAGAAACCCAAACTCAAGTAGAGGTAACACTCACTCCTTACCTCAAACCGTGTGAGATAAGAGTTGACAGTTGAGAATGGCTTTATTGATGCTTGACCTTGTGAGCTTCACTCCTCTTGGATCCTTTCCTTCAAGCTGCACACTCAACACCGGCTGTCCAGGGGCGTTCGAAACGGAAAGAAGAACGGACGAAGGAAGGTCTCTGGTTGGTACCACGTGGTGGAGGAGAGGGAGGCGTTCGTGAGAAAGAGGGATCTCCGTGAATGAGAAGGGAGAAATGGAAGTTGTTGATGCTTGGAGCTTCAGAGAGAAAAGAGAGAGACGAAGGAGAAAGAGAGAGAATGCAAAGTGTGTTATGTGGTGTTTGGATATTCTTTTATTCATTTAGAGGAATTATTTGGGTGGTCCTCATTGGAGGCTTCTTGGAGAAGCTAGAATGTGTGGACAAGATTCAATGGCTTCTAAAGGAAGCCATGAATAGTGACTTGAAAAGGACATAAAGCAATGATAGTGACATAAAGTGAATGATAGTACATAGTACGGATGGTGCGAAACCCAATGGGCCAACAACTCAACATGAGCTGTCACAGAGGAGCTAGGATATGTCAGCTCGGTATAGAGGAACATCGGTAGTCCGAGCTTCCTTCTCGGATAATAACGTAAGGTGCGCTGAGGTCGGCTAATCCGAGCTTGACAACAGGTTCCGCGTTTGACTCCATTTAGCTCGGCGGGGATCGGTCCGAGGTCCTACATCTACATACTAGGTCGGCCTATGCTTCTTACTACCCCACGACCCTTATACAACTTCTATGAATTAATTCTATGACATGATCTCCCTCAATGAAGTTCAAGGGTTTTCTTCTTTTGTCGGCATAGCTCTTCTGTCGGTCCTGTGCTGCTTTCATTTTTCCTTGTATCATTCGGATCTTCTCGGTTCTCTCATGTACAATGTCAGGACCAATCAACAAGTTTTCTCCTATCTGGAACCAACATAACGGCGTCTGACATTTCCGACCATACAATGCTTCGAAAGGAGCCATTCCGATACTTGAATGGAAACTGTTGTTGTAGGTGAATTCGACCAATGGCAAAAGTGCTTCCCAACTTTCCGACTGTTCAAGCACACTTGTTCTCAGCAAGTCCTCAAGAGTCTGAATGGTGCGCTCGGATTGTCCATCGGTTTGAGGATGATAAGCTGTGTTAAACCTCAACTTTGTAACCATGGCTTGTTGCAAACTCTACCAGAATCGAGATAAGAAGCGAGGATCACGGTCCGACACTATGCTGCTCGGAACACCGTGAAGCCGAACAATGTCCTTTATGTACAGTTGCGTTAGCTTCTCTAGACTGTACTTCATGCTGATCGGCAGGAAATGATCACTCTTTGTAAGTCGGTTCACCACAACCCAAATGGCTTCCTGCCCCGACCTTGTTCTTGGTAGACCCGACACAAAATCCATCGAAATGCTGTCCCACTTCCATTGCGGAATCTCCAAAGATTTGAGTAATCCTCCTGGTTTCTGATGCTCGATCTTGGCTTTCTGGCATGTCAAACATCGAGACACATAATCCGCCACATCGGTCTTCAACTTCAGCCACCAAAATAACCTCTTCAGATCTTGGTACATCTTTGTGGCTCCTGGGTGAAGATTCATCTTCGTTTTATGAGCCTCTTCCATTAACTCTCTTCGGACTTCAAAGTCCATTGGAATGCAAACTCGGCCCCGAAACCGTACGAGACCATCCGGTCCTTTAGTGAAGTCGGGTTCATCCTTGTCTCCTGCTCTTTCTAGTAGTTTCTGGAGCTCTAGGTCGGCAGCCTGTCTTTCCTTGATAAATCCCACAAAATCATTTGTTACTTGCAGCATTTCCAGCACCACACTATTTTCCTTCTTCTGTATGCCGAGGTTAAGATCACTAAACTCCTGCATCAACTGCATCTCTCGGACCATCATATTGCTCAGATGAAGACTCTTCCTGCTCAGTGCGTCGGCCACCACGTTGGCTTTTCCGGGATGATAGTGCAAGTTGAAATCGTAATCTTTCAAGAATTCTACCCACCTGCGCTGCCTCATGTTCAGTTCCTTCTGGTCGAACAGATAGCCGAGACTCTTGTGGTCGCTAAACACCTCGAACTTCGTGCCATACAGGTAGTGTCTCGAGATCTTAAGGGCGAACACCACAGCTGCCAATTCGAGATCATGAGAGGGGTAATTCTGCTCGTGTTGCCGAAGTTGCCGAGAGGCATAAGCCTCCACTTTTCCCTGTTGCATCAACACACAGCCGAGACCCTGCTTCGAGGCGTCACAAAACACGTCAAAGGCTTTGGTCGGATCGGGCAAAATCAACACGGGCGAGCTCGTCAGCCTTTTCTTTAGCTCTTGGAAGCTCTGTTCGCACAGTTCGGACCACTGGTAAGGTGCATCCTTTCGAGTTAACGAGGTCAAGGGTAGAGCTAGTTTAGAGAACCCTTCGATGAATCTCCTATAGTACCCTGCAAGATCGAGGAAACTCCTAATCTCGGTCACCGAGGTGGGTCTCTCCCACTTGAGTACAGCTTCTACCTTGGAGGGATCAACCGCAACACCGTGCTTGGATATCACATGTCCGAGGAAGTGAACCTCTTTGAGCCAAAAACTGCACTTAGAAAGCTTGGCGTAGAGTTCCTTGTCCCTTAAGACCTGCAACACCGTCCTCAAGTGCTGCTCGTGTTCGCTCGGACTCCGAGAGTAGATGAGGATGTCGTCGATGAAGACTATCACAAACGAGTCTAGATAATGTCGGAAGATCCTATTCATGTAGTCCATGAAGATGGCAGGGGCGTTGGTAAGTCCGAAGGGCATAACCACATACTCAAAATGCCCATATCTCGTCCTGAAAGCTGTCTTCGGAATATCTTCATCTCGGTTACGGATCTGGTGGTATCCTGATCGGAGGTCAATCTTAGAGAATATCGACGCTCCCTTAAGTTGGTCTAACAAGTCGTCAATTTGAGGGAGGGGATATTTGTTCTTCACCGTTACCGCGTTGAGCTTTCTATAATCAGTGCACATTCTGAGGCTACCATCTTTCTTTTTAACGAACAAGATCGGAGCTCCCCAAGGCGACACGCTCGGTCTGATCAGCTTTTTGGCCAAGAGTTCTTCCAGTTGCTTCTTAAGCTCTTCCAGCTCGGGAGGTGCCATTCTGTACGGAGCAATTGAGATCGGTCCAGTTCCCGGAATAAGGTCTATACTGAACTCTACTTCTCTTCTCGGCGGTAAGCCAGACATTTCGTCCGAGAAAACCTCTGGGAATTCTCCGACTACAGGAATTCGGTCTAAGGTCGGTTCCTCTATTGTCTCTAACTTTGCAACAGAAGGGCCACCAAAGATGACAGTTTTCTCTCGGCAGTCGAGCAGGACATGGTGTTGAGACATCCAGTCCATGCCGAGGATGATATCTAGTTTGGTTAGGGGTAGGCAAATCAAATTGACTTTAAACTCTCTGCCTAATACTTGGATAGGACACTCTAAGCACATTTTAGAAGTGATTACAGAAGAATTGGTTGGGGTAGAAATGGATAGTTTGTAAGGCATCTCTACTGGGGATAGTTTTAGCTTGTTCATACAGTCAAGGGAAATGAAAGAATGTGTGGCTCCACAATCAAATAACATGGCGCATGGAATACTGTTTACTTGACAAGTACCTCGGATCAGCTCGTCGGCATCAGTCACCTCTTCACCATCCATGGTATAAACTTTGCCTCTCTGCATCGGTCGGTTAACACCAGCCTGTTGTGCCTTTGCCACATTGACCTCTTCTTTCACAATGTTCTCGGTACACCGAGCTGCAAAATGACCAGGTTTGCCACATCGGAAACAGGATCCTCTTGCTCTGCTCAGATCCAGACTCCAGCATTCTCCCCTGTGCTGTCTCCCGCAGTGTTGGCATATCGGATAGGGACCAAGGACAACCACCATCTGACCACCGCTCCTCGGAGTCGTTGACACTCTTGAGCTCGGATTCAAATAGGGAGCAGATCTCGGAACAACTCCTTTTCCTCGGATTGGACCCACTGCTTTTTGTGTCGACCTGCTCCGCTTTCCGTCGGCTTTCCTTTTGAGCCCCTTCTCATAGGTGCTAGCCATGTTCACCAACTGCGAGAGATTGGCCACGTTCTGATATTCGAAAGCGAGCCGAATATCATCACGGAGACCAGACTCAAACTTGATGCACTTGGTACGCTCATCAGCATCTCTATAGCTTCCTGAATAACGGATCAAATCCTCGAACTGAGCGGCGTATTCCCCGACACTCAAGTTCCTCTGTTCCAGCTTGAGGAAAGCGAGCTCCTTCTCTCTCCTGAAGTCTTCGGGAAAATAGTTTCCGAGAAATCGAGCTCGGAACAAGTCCCAAGTAATGGCTTCATTAGCCGCTTCCAGTCCACGGCTCTGCTGCTCCCACCAGTGCTCGGCTTCACTCGTCAGCACAAATTCAGCTAACCTCACCCTGTACTCATAGGGCGGTTGCAGATATCAGAAAATCTTCTCAATGTCCTGGAGCCATCTCTGAGCTTCATCTGGATTATAACCCCCTTCAAACCGAGGTGGTTCGTTCTTTCTAAATCGGCTCATCCAGTCGATCTCGACAGGAGCCGGAGGTTGAGGCTGAAGGGCTGCAGCTGCAGCTGCTGCGGCTGCGGCGATGTTCTGAGCGAGGTTCTCAGCCTGATTCTGCTGAGCCTGCGCTTGGTTCTGCTGCAGTTGAACCAAAGTTTCCAGCACGGCAGCAATTCGGTCGTTATCGGCCCTTCTCCCAGCCATGCTGCTCGGTCATGGAGAGAAAGCCAATTAACCACCGAAAAAGTAAATATACATATAAACACATACTTCTATAAGCTCTATGGTCTAACTTAGGCTTCTAGACTTTACTTATCTGTCACTCTCTTGGTGAGTAACCACCGGAGTCCTTTGCAACTCCAATAGGCCGAGGAGAAACTGCTCTGATACCAAAAATGTAACACCCTATATAATAATTACCCTTAAACCCAAAAATTAGGATTTGAAATTTATTTTAATTAATACAACAACATCAGAGTTATAAAGCGGAAGACTTAATACATCAATAAGTAAAAGTGAATCAACATAGTTACACCGAGTTCAATATTCAAAATACAAGTTCAATATTTTGCTCGGCCAACTGGCCGAGGCCCATCTAGGCTATCTGAAGTCAAAAATACAAAAGTGTTTTAGCTCGGCCCAACTGGCCGAGACTCAACTAGTTCTCCGACTCTAAGTAACTTCCTCTCCATGTGAGGGAGAGTGAACCTGCTCGGCCGGGGACTGCGTCTGCTCGGGCTCAGTACCTGAAAAATGGTAAGGAGGTGAGCATTACACATAACTTAAATAAGCAGTTTCTAACATGCCATACCGAACTACCAAGCCAAACACAAGTAGTCAATTAGCACATAAACGACAAGTAATCAAACCATATATCACATGCATATATCATCTTTTAGCTCGGTTCACATGCATACAATTTAATTTAGCTCGGCTCACATTAGTTATACCTCGGTTCAACCTACTAATTCCCCTTATACCCTATCCTTAATTCTTACACTCGGTTCTCGGCCACTACTCTCTTACCTCGGTAAACCATCTCTATCTCGGATTCATTACTCATAATTCCACTTTTACATAGCTTACAATCTTTTATTCTTCTCGGATGCATACACCCCGTGCATGTCTTACACCATTTAAGGTCGGATATCGGAGTGTCCATAACTGCGAGCACCCAGTACTCGTCTTACAACGGCACATACCCAGTATGCGTCTTACGCGATCAATGCACGCACCCAGTACGCGTCTGCTATGACCAGGAGCACTACCGCCGATCATTCTATGGAGTAAGAAGTGTCCATAACTGCGAGCACCCAGTACTCGTCTTACAGCGGCGCATCTTAGTGACTTACGCGATCAATGCACGCACCCAGTACGCGTCTGTATGACCAGGAACACATCCCACCGATTCCGTGCTCGGAACCTTGTGTGAATCATAACTGCGAGCACCCAGTACTCGTCTTACAGCTGCACATACCCAGTATGCGTCTGACGCAATCAATGCACGCACCCAGTACGCGTCAACTATGACCCGATCACACAACCATTTCTCCTTAATTCCTCTTAGCCCTTTTTAATCATCTCTTTTTAGTTCGGCCTATATCGGCTCAACCCTTTAAATTATTCCTCTTTACATTAATCTCATTATTTTCTTAACTCGGCCTCTCTCGGCTCCGCCCTCTAACCATTCCCCTTTTTCCATGAATCACCCTCTCATCTATTCCTTTTATTTATTCTCTTATACTCTCCATATCTAATCACCTCGGACCCACATTCCCTCTCTCGAAGCTCGGCCACAGACATAACAACAAATATTCCCAACTCATAAACATTTACACAATGAATATTAAAGCTCATAAACATTTATGCCACAACAACAAAATGAATAAAGCATTTAATCAACACATCATGTAAATATAAGCATATAACCGAAAATAATGTTCCTTCTTCTCCTAAAATTCATGTTTCTAGTTCATTCATTGGTTCCCTTGACCCTTTTTACCATTTCCTTTCTAACATTAACCTATATCCATTCCCTAATCTAACACCCACTCTTAGTACCCTTTATGAACACCCTAGAAACCCAAACTCAAGTAGAGGTAACACTCACTCCTTACCTCAAACCGTGTGAGATAAGAGTTGAGAGTTGAGAATGGCTTTCTTGATGCTTGACCTTGTGAGCTTCACTCCTCTTGGATCCTTTCCTCCAAGCTGCACACTCAACACCGGCTGTCCAGGGGCGTCCGAAATGGAAAGAAGAATGGAGGAAGGAAGGTCTCCGGTTGGTACCACGTGGTGGAGGAGAGGGAGGCGTTCTTGAGAAAGAGGGATCTCCGTGAATGAGAAGGGAGAAATGGAAGTTGTTGATGCTTGGAGCTTCAGAGAGAAAAGAGAGAGACGAAGGAGAAAGAGAGAGAATGCAAAGTGTGTTATGTGGTGTTTGGATATTCTTTTATTCATTTAGAGGAATTATTTGTGTGGTCCTCATTGGAGGCTTCTTGGAGAAGCTAGAATGTGTGGACAAGATTCAATGGCTTCTAAAGGAAGCCATGAATAGTGACTTGAAAAGGACATAAAGCAATGATAGTGACATAAAGTGAATGATAGTACATAGTACGGATGGTGCGAAACCCAATGGGCCAACAGCTCAACATGAGCTGTCACGGAGGAGCTAGGATACGTCAGCTCGGTATAGAGGAACATCGGTAGTCCGAGCTTCCTTCTCGGATAATAACGTGAGGTGCGCTGAGGTCGGCTAATCCGAGCTTGACAATAGGTTCCGCGTTTGACTCCATTTAGCTCGGCCGGGATCGGTCCGAGGTCCTACATCTACATACTAGGTCGGCCTATGCTTCTTACTACCCCACGACCCTTATACAACTTCTATGACTTAATTCTATCCTTAAATAAATTTTTATATATATTATTTTATAAATTTATTATATTGATATTAATTTTCAGGATGTTACAAGTGAGATCTAGTCATTTTTGTTGTTAGTCCATTAATGGGTAAACCAGGGTCCCCCCTGTTAGACATTTTTATTGTTAGTCCATTTTTTTCCCTGTTTTGAATTCACAGTGAATTTTATGTGGCTGAATTTTATGTGCAATGAATTTATGTGGCTGGATTTTATGTGGCTGAATTCAAAATAGGGAAAAAAAAACAGGGAAAATCAAAACAGTGGTTGTTTTTTATGTGCAGTGATGTATAATGTGTATCAAACAGGGAAAAAAATTGAAATATGAAACCGAACCGAACCGAAACCGCAAGGTTTTATTTGGATTGGATCCAATTGGATTTGTTAATATAATGGACCGATCCAAACTGAACCGCATGTATATTTTGTAATCGGATCGAATGGTATTTTGCCTCAAAACCGAACCGAACCGATCCGCGAACACCCCTAATTGTTATGGCATAAATTTGCTATGTGATATGTGTTTGGTTTTATGTGTGTTTGATGAATGCTGCATGAGAATAATTGTGTTAATATGATTCTTTAGAGATATTTGCATTATTGTGTGAGTTGATGATAATAATGTTCTAAGGTGAATATGATTAGGTAATAAAAAGGTAAGATATGTATGTATATATATATATGTGTGTGTGTGCTACGGTATGTATGTATGTATGTCAGCCTAGGATTTTAATTTTAGGACAAGAAGCCTATAGAATAAGTTGGAACCATTTGGAAATTAAATAAAGTAGAATTGGTGAAAAATGTGAGTTAAGGAAAAAGCCAACCAATAGAAAATAACCTAAGTGCCCTAAATTTCTCCTTCTTGTCTAGGTTGACAAGACTCAAACCATGCAAACTTTTCGATTTGCCAAAAATACCCTTCTCATTTGTGCTTGGACCGAAATTTTGTTAACGACAAAAGAGGGAGAATTCGGTTGCCTATATATAGGGTTAGCTTGGTTCATTTCTCTTCAACCAAACTCACTTCTTCTCATTTGCACCCAAACACAATTCTAAGAGCTCATCCAACTCTTAGACTTAGAGAGAGAGAGAGAGAAGGCCGTGAGAGAGAAGGAAGAAGAAGAAGAGATTCAAGGCTTGATCAAGGATTTTCTTTGAAGATCAAAGGTTTTAGAAGCTAGAAGATCATTCTCTCTTGGTGTGTAATTCGAAAATCATAGAAGAGTTGAGTTAGTTTAGGATTTTAGACTTTGTAATCTTATTTACTTTTGCTTGTTGGATTTTGTGGCTTAATTGATGATTTCATGTGTTGGTTATGCTTTGATCATGAATTTTTTAGAGCTAAAGAAACTTGTAAAATGCTAAATCAGGGGTTAGATGATTCGGCCATGGTTAGTGAACCATGTGTTGATGATTTTCAAGATGATCTAAATGGTTGCATGTTGATTTTATGCTTAGATTAGTTGATCTAAGTGATTGCATGTCATGATCTTGACTTGATCCATGATAAAGCTTTAATCTTGAGTCTTGCATGTTGTGTTTGAGCAAAAAGACTTGATTTTTCTTGATGATCATCACGGTTTTGAAAGAAACTAAGGAAAGCAAGCTTTTGAAAATGATTTTGATACAAAAAGGACTTGATCTATGACAAAGCATGAAACTTGATCCTTGCATGCTAAATTTGAGTGAAAATATTTAATTTTTCCTTGATGCATGTCACGGTTTTGAAGAGAAATTAGGGTAGCAAGCTTTAAAAATGATTTTAGCATAAAAAGGATTTGAAGCAAGATTTTGTTTGAATGATGATGATGATTCAGTTGATGTTTGGAAAAGAAAATGGTGCTTTAAAGTTTTGCATGAACAAGAACATGGTGTGATCTATGAGTTTTGAACCTTGCATGTGAAAATGAAACCAAAGATCTTGTCTTCTTACATGATGTCATTCGGTCAAGCCTAGGGAAAATAGAAAATCATGTTTGATCATCATTTAGATTACATGCATGAAGAGACTAGTTTAATCTAAGAACTTAAGAGTGCATGCATGAAATAATCAAGGTTTAAATATATATATATATATATATATATATATATATATAACTTTGAGGTGGTGTGTGACTCAAATTATTGCTTTAATTCAATTTAAGAAGATGAATTAAAATTGATAATTTTCTTCTTGATGCTCACGGTTTTAAGTTAAAAAGAAAGAAAATGATTTCATTATTTTATGCCCTTATTTGTGCATCAAATCTTTGCAAGATTATATATATATATGATTCGGCCAATGCATGTTCAAGTAGTTGGGAAAATTTTCTTCATGAAATAACCCTTGATAATGACTATATTCCTATGTACATGATGCTACATGTAGGATGGAAGTGATGTGTTGTTTTCTTTAATCTTTTACGGTTTTTAGATAAGAAAATAAATAAGTTGATTTAGTTAATTAAAAAGGAACTTTCATGATGTTAATTCAATGATTTCAAGATTTAAAATGTATTGGTGATTAGGAAATAATGACCATGGGTAATTTGGTCTTTGTTGAATTAATTACGAGGCTTAGTTTGAATTATTTTCTTGAGAGTAATTAAGGTAGCCTATTAAGAGTATGATTTGATTAATGATTTTGAATGACTTAAAATGTGACTTGCATTATGTTAGCTTGTGAATGCTTTGAAAATTTAATGTGTTGTTTCTTTGTCATATCTTGGAATTTTGTTTAATGCCTAAGGATAATGATTTTTGTAACAGATATATGAATGTTTTAAATTAAGTTTATAATGAGTGGAATGGATTCTATTTTGGTAAAGAGATTGTTTTAGAATTGTTTCAAAGTTTTTTTGGAAACATTTTAATTATAGATTTGACCTGGATTTGAAATCTTTTGGATATTGGCAATGTGTTGTCAAAAGGGAATTGTTTCAAAGTGTTTTAAAAAAAACGAGATAATGAATTCATTGAAATCGTTTCTAACGCACGGGAAAAATGTTTTAGTTCGGGTGGCGGACGAAAAGGAAACGAGGCAGGATTAGCGACTTGGAAATCTCGGAAAACTCTTGGAGGCCTACATCATTGGAGGTGAGAGAGGGGCTTTCCCTAAGACGCCGTGGTATTTAGGTAACATATTAAGATGTTCCAATCATCTCAAAGATTGGACTCCGATCTCAGTAAGCGAGGTAGTGTGATAGCAATTGTTTGTTTGACTGGCTATCCACACGAACAGTTGAGATTGGTTCGTTGTTTATAGCTTGATATGTCCTTGTTGCTGTATTATGATGCCATGTTTTCTAGTTAATTATACATGAACTGCTTGATTATCTTAGTATGCAAAATGATTTACTTATCGATTGGGCATTTGTGATACTGTTTGAGAGACGTTTGTTACGCCTTGATTATGAGATGATGAGAATGAAACTGTGAAAGTAATGAATTGTGATTGAAAAGAAAGACAAATGATAATAAAGGTCCTGAAAGTGATGAAATATCAAGAGAAAGATATAAGACCCGGTTGGGCCTAAGTCCTTATTGAATAAGGCAGCCTTGATAAGATTTTAAGAAAAGAAATAATGATAAGAGGTATGAGAATGATTGGAAAAGAGATATGAGCTGAGATTGATAAAGAGTTGAGATGTAATGAAGATTCTTAAGGTTGTGACAAGAAATAACCTATGATGTGAATGAAAGTTTTGTAATGATGACGAGAAAAGATGCTGATAAGAATGATGTTGCTGAGCAAAAGCTGATGAAAATAATGCTGATGAGATTCACGAGAAAAGAGATGTGATATGAGTTGAGCTGTGCTCCTCAATTGTAAAAGTGAAACCGAAATGATGATGCCCTGAGCTGAGACATGAGATTGTATTGATGTGAGTTGAGTTGTGCTCCTCAGTTGTAAAAGTGAAACCGAAATGCTGATGCCCTGAGCTGAGACATGAGACTGTATTGATGTGAGTTGAGCTGTGCTCCTCAGTTGTAAAAGTGAAACCGAAATGCATGTGGTCAATGCTCAAGTCTTGTGCTAAATTAAGAAAAGCGAATTATCGATTAGTGGTCGGGACTCGTTGAAGGGATGCACCAAGGATAAGCCGACCTTAGGATTAAGATGTTAATTAAAACACTAAGACTTTAAAAGACATTGACGAATACGGTGAGCAATGAGTGCGAAGTAGTGGAGAGGAAGATACCATGGGTATCAGGGATACTCAGGAGGAGATTGCATTAGGGGAAGGCAAGGACGGTGAAACGACAAGAAGCCTTGAGTATTTTCTAGGCGGAACGAATTCCATATGTGGTAAGGGCAGGCCGGTCCGATGCCGTGGTAAGTTCTGCAAGCCAACTAGAAAATGCTGTCACCCCCTAGATTGCAAATCTTGAACAGTGAGAGGGACTGTAACGGGGCTCTGTGATTTTGCCACTGTACCGGATTTTCTACAGTGTGCCTTGATTATATGATTTGATTTGAGACTGTACCAGATTTTCTACAGTTCTCCTGGCATTGAGTATTTTGTTGAGACAGCTGTCAAGCCCGCGTGGTCAAGGTCCTGTACTCCTGTTTGCTTCCGACTAGGTTGGGTGGATTACCGAGGAGATGTAGACGTGTGTTCAAACGATTTTCCTCTGTGATGCTTCCCCACATCATTGAGTGAACCGAAATGATAAGACTCAAAAAGATTAAGATGTTCCAAAAGAAAAGCATGGCAATGATTGAAAGTGTTGAGTAAGATTCATAAGGCAAGTATGAGGACGATCCCTGAAATGATAGATAAGTCTCGAAATAATGATTGAAGAAAGAATTGATAAGAGTTGTAAAAGTCTTATGAAAAAGATATTGAGAATGCTATTACGAGAAGATTGAGCATGAATTTGTGTTTATTTATATGATGATGATGATCATGTTGTTATTATGATTTGTATAATGTTTATTGTTTTGTCTTGATATTTGTCTATTGTAATTCCATACAGTCGACATTTATTGTTTTGGGTTGCTCACTCTCTCGTGTAAATCCATCAGGAATTAATGAGTCTAAAATGCAAAAAGTTTTTTCCCAACAAGATAAACTGGTTTCAACTCTCTTGCTCTTGAACACCAATACTGACCATACCAAAATCTGACCAAGACAGACACGGGCAAATCTTTAACAACTTTCTTCTTTAATAGCATCTTTTGAAAACTCAGCAATCTGACATTTGTCAATAATTAATCACCATCAAACAACCTGAATTTGTTCAAAATCTGCCCCAGTGTATTGTGCTAAAAACAATTATCTGGGAATCAAAGTAATGCCCCAATATCTTTCTTCTAGAGCTCAACAATTAATCTCTTCAAAAACTGCCCTAGTTTATTGTCTGACCAACAAATGCAAGGGAATGATCAATGCTTCTAATTTTCTCTTCAAAACCTGCCCCAGTATCTCATTCAAGGTTTTATTCAACAAAATTTTCCAGAACGGCCCGAGTTGACTATATTAGCAATATTTGCAAAGGAACGAACACTCCGCTTGACCTCTCTTCAAAACTGCCCCGGTATTTCCTTCTAGGGCTTGTTAAAAGTTTCCAAAACTGCCCCAGTTTGCTTGGCTGACAACAAAACTTTTCAAAACTACCCCAGTTTGGGAAATGTTTCACCAAGGGTAGGGAATCTTCAAAATTGACCCAATGCAACCTTCAGGACTTCTTTTCTGGTTCTATTTGCAATTTCCAATATCTCTTTGTTAAAAAAGAGTTGGTTTATGTTTGAGGATTTTTTTTTGCCCTAAATTTTGCTTAGGAAACCCAATGTAGGTTCCTAGTCGGTTTTTATCTTATGATCCTAATTTTTGCCTAAGCCGCCTCTTTCGAGTTTTACGACTTAGCGGATCTCTCTAACTTTTGCCTAGGTTGTCCTTTTTCAGGATTTTCAACCTAGCGAGCTCCTTTTCTTTTCAATCCTTATTTTTTTTCAAACACAACATTTCTTAATAGTTTTTGAATTGAGTGGAAATTGAAAATCTTCTTCCTTCATTCCACTCAAGGTTGGGACTCTTTCAGAGAACATGTTTTTAAGAACAAAAGATCTTTAACCGTATTTAACCGATCAAATTCCTTTCAACTTCTTTTTATCACATATCTCCTTAACAAGAAACACTAATTTAATGATCATGTGAACATGGAATTTTTTTAGGTAATGATGGCAATTAATTTATGCATTAAAAATGAGATATCTTTTATCAAAGTTTCAATTAGGTTTAATGAAGTCAGCATTTCTCCGCCTAGTGTGTAACTCAAGCAAACCAATCCTCAACGAGGTCTTTTAAAGCTTGTAATGTGGCATGGCTAGGGGTTGACAATAAAAGGTATAAGGCTCAAATTTTATTCCCCTTCCCTTCCTTTCTCCTTTCTCTTCAATTCCCTATTTTCTTCAACAGATTTTGCACAACACTCAAATCACCAAGTGGATTTTCCAAAAGGTTGTAACATGGTCTGGGGGTAATAATGTGGCTAATGAAAGAATGGATATAAAGGCTCAAAATTTATGTTGAGTTTTTAATGAGAATCTTTCATTCAAAAGGATTGAAATTTTTTTTATCACATAATGGATTCATGGGCTTTGCCTTATTTAGACAAGCACACTCACTTTTTTGCTAATTTTTTTTGTTAATTTTTTTTTGCTTGCCTACATCCATTTTTTGATTTTTTTTGTGATGGCACTCTTGACCCTGGAAATTGCCTTCCTTGGTTTGATTCTCATTAATACTCGGGTAAATTATTTTTTGGGTTTAAAAGAAGAATATTTTCTGTTGAGGCCCAATGGGGTGAACAATGGATGATATGTGTTTGGGTTTATAAAAGAAAAAATAATCCTTCTTGATATTTGCATGCTGGCAAAAACTGTTGACAAACTACCCACCCCGGTTTAAACATACATTGTTGGTTTGAGAGAAATGATCTCCGCTTCAAAATGTCTAGGCTCAATGGGGTGACTAGGGGTATCTCCTTAGTGTTTGGGAATTCAACGAAGCCTTGTATCACTGGAAGGACTTGCTTGAGTGTCCACACTATTTTGGGTCTTACATTTGCATCATCCTTCCTCTAATTTCAAATTTGAATCAAATATCTCAAATTAATGCAGGAATCAATTTTGTTTTTTTTTGGAAATGCGGTGAGATAGTTTATTCACATGATCAAAAACATTAGTAACTAATTGTTAAAGAGAAATGTAATGAAAATGAAATTTTCATTAAGGAACAACTTTCAGATGGCCAAACATATCTCACATTTATTGAATAGAGAATGGAAAGCATGGTTTCCCACTATTAAGTAACCCTATAGTCTTAGGCAAAACAATAAGAGTTAACCTTCCAAGAAATGTGATGGGTTATTCACCCCCTTTCATTGTTATTCTTCATCACCAGTTCTAGCATTTGACAGATCTTGTTCCTCTAGTTGATTGATTGGCTCATCTTGGTCATTTGTTCCTTCATTTGGGGTTCTTCGATTGAAGCTTCTCGTCACGTTCACTCGCATCTGCCTTAGTCGTGGTCCTATGTCTGGTCCGATAAGGGTATGTGAGAGCAACAGGGATGAAACCTTGGCTTGTTCAAAAAAATTTTAATTTTTTTTATGAATGTTGCATATGAATATGAATATATGATGATGCAAAAATGTATGATGCAATGCCCTTAGAATCCAAAAGATCCTATTTGGGGGCGATTAAGCCTTCATTACCAATATGAGGTATCGGGATGGATTGATAGCATTCATATAGTTCTGGCCAATTTTCGGAACGACGGTGGATCGCTCCAAAATTTTTATTTGTCTTATTGAAATGAAATATTATGATACAAATGCAAATGCATGCCCCTAGGGTAAGTGATCCTAATTGGGGGCTATTAAGCCTTCATTACAAAATACGGGATGTCATAATGAATTGACAATAACCATATAGTTCGGGCCCACTTGGAACAACGAGGGATTATCCCAAGTGAAATGATGGATATGAAAATGAAGTTTACCCTTAGGGCGGTGGGCCCTATAGCGGGTTTAATGGCCTTCCTCATGGCATAAGGTTACCAAAGTGCAATGGTGTCCCTTACATCATTCTGGCTTGGATGACGGTGGGTCACCCAACTTATGTGGGATGGTGATCCCGATTTATATTAAACAAAAATGCGACAAGAGAGAAAATATGCCCCTTCATGGTAGATCGTACAAGGTTTTTAGGATGTCTATTGGCCACAATCCTACGACATTGTTCTATGGTATAACTAAAGTGTAACACTCTAATTTGATAACTTGAAAAAGAGTATATATTTTTAAATTTTTGATTGTCACAATCCCCACAGCTTTTTTGAAGGTTAAGTAGGTAACAGATTAACTGTTTTGACACCTCTTAATCTTTGATAGTGAATGAAGGGGAACCATGACTGACTTATTCAAGTTTCAAAATAGAATGCTATACAAAGTGTACTCCATGGTGGCTCTAGACTTCTAAAGGCCCTCGGATTACCCTCACTCTTTAAGGTGAGGAACCACTTTTCAAACGGTCGACAAGAAGTTGGTTACGCCTCCCAAAATAGGTTAGACGTACCTTCCAAAAATCGTGTTTAGAAGAAATGGTTTGCAATCCGAGTGGTATTTTCACGCACTACAAGAGACCATACACTTGGTAAGTCAAAGGTAGGGTAAAAGCACCCCTAAACTTAGGGTTTAAATAATAGCACCCGGGTATAGGGTTTCCGTGTGTGCAAAGATTTGTGTAAAAAAACCTATTTCGGGGGCATACAAACCCTTTTAAAAAAAGGTAGAAGAGATTACAATAAAGAAAAAAATATATAATTTAGCAAAAATAAAATAAAATAAATAAACAGATATATACAATAAACAATTAATTAAAGACAAACCAGTTAGAAAAAAATAGGTCTATTAAAAATAATCAATCATTTAGGCCTGACTCTCTTATTTAGTTTTGTCCCCAGTGGAGTCGCCAGCTGTCGCGGCCGGGGTCCCGGGTCGCCCTCGGGACCTCGCCTACGAGTGGGGGTCAACTGACCCAATATGGAGTCGCCACCGCATTTTGTTGCAAAAACACGGAAAAGTAATAATTAATTAAAAGAGATAAAACATTGGTCTCGAACTAGATAAATTCCGAGTTCGGGAGTCGGTAACGAGCCGGGGAAGGTATTAGCACCCCATTCGCCCATTCGAAAATGGTACCTTTGATTGATTTTAATTAAAAGACCTAAATAATTGTTTTGCCAAAAAAATATTTGTTTTTTATTGTTGTGCCTGACAAGGTTGCCCTTGGTCCTACGTACCCTCATAAAAGGAGGAATCAAGGCTACGTAGTTCTTAATTTACTTTTAATGTTTTTTAATTTTATTTTTATTTTTTTAAAAAAAAAAAATTTTGGATGCGAAGAGGAACATGCACTGTAACACTCCTTGTATATCATCTTACTTTATAAGAAAAGTAATAAGTTTAAGAATACTTGGACTTGTTTTCGTTGGAGAAAGATCTGAAAATAAGAAATTATCCCTTCCCTGGAAGATTTATTTTCACAAACACTTGATTAATAATGAAGGTGACTAGTAAAATCAGAGTTTTGCGGAAACATAGTAAAATCACCATATTACCTTCCCAAAATATATCAAGTGTAACAAGTCCACTATTAACAAATAAGTATTATGATGAAACTGAATTCCTTTTATGATACCTTTTTCCAAAATATGTATCATATAAATTCTATTAAAAATAAAAATGTCATAGAGCTGGTCACTGGTCCCTTGTCCAAACATCCTTCTGGTCGGATCCTCGATATCTGCACAACGGGTTCCCAACCCACATTTTATACACTCTGCAAGCACCTAAGGGACATCTCCCCTTATTGATTCTTGTGCAAGCTAGATGCACGATCAACACCTAATAAGGGCATGGGGGTTAGCTATACATATTCGCATAATCAAATGAGAATAACAAGTTAACATGTAGCAAATCATGATGCATAACCATATGAGCACACCCGGTTAATCATAACAATTCTTTCAATGCAGGTGGCATGATGCATGATTTCCTTCCACAACTGAGGCCTCTAACAAAGCCCATCTCGGACGTCCATCCAATACACCGTTGTGTTCCCGGAACACTGACATTCGTTCCCAGAACGTAATGCCAAACCATACCTGGATGATAAGCATTCACTCCCAGAGTGTGCATCACGTTCCCAGAACGTGTAGCAAACCATACTTGGATAAATAAGCATCACTCCCAGAGTGTGCATCACGTTCCCAGAACGCATACGTTCCCAGAACGTATAAAAACCAGGTCCCGGACACTGGCCACATATCTATAATGTGTCATGCAGTAGGTTGCTTATCAAAGTGTTCCCAGAACACCAACATACGTTCCCAGAACGCATAAAACCAGGTCCCAGACTTGGCGACATATCTATAATGTGTCATCAAGTAGGTTATAATTTGGTACTCCCGGAGTACCCTCCTCATATTCCCAGAATATGATAAACGTTCCTACCAACCAAACTTCCATTCTATATGAATGCACAATCATCAAGGTTGGTTTTTATGTTTAATTCCATTATTAAACCAATGTGTTCCCAGAATACTCACATACGTTCCCAGAACGTATCGCAAACCAAACTTGGAATGAAATCAAGCACCACTCCCAGAGTGTGCATCACGTCCCCAGAACGTGTCCAAGAAACCATGTCCCAGACAATGGCCACATTCCCCGAATGTGTCATCAAGTTGGTTGCATTAGTTTAGTACTCCTAGAGTACAGGGTCAAGTACCCGAACATCACAAACTATCCTTGCCAACCTATTTCATTACCTTTCTCTATGCATGTATTGCATGCATAATTACTAAGGTTGGTCTTTCCATTAATTACTGTGATTTCGAAATATTCCAATTTCTCTTTTGAATGATTTATTTGAGGTATAGTCTTTGACACAAAAATTCTCCTTTGAAATATCCCAAAACATGTCATTAAACTTAGATTGGGTAAAACGAAGTCAATGGTATTCAAAAACTTAACTTTTTATTTTTCAGATTCAGGTACTAACTGGTTACAGTTCCAGGCTAACCGGTTAGATTTACAAACCTGAACTGTTTACCATTGTAATTTAGAAAACCCTTTTTCTTAAATTCCCTACCCAATCCATAAACCAGTTTAACAATGTTTCTACCTCAAAATCCATTGTTTCAACATTCAAAAGTCCAAATCACATTTCCTTTTCCAATGAACATAATTTCCTCTTGAAATTATTTCATTAACTTAAGGCATTAAATTTGATCTTTCAAATTAGAACTTTGACAACTCAAGTTCAGATCATGTATAATGAAATTAAAGCTTAAATTTGAGCAGAAACCATTAAGATTTCAGGACTGTTTTATAAACTCATTTTCTTTGAAAATCTGCAGTGTCTAACCGGTTACGAAAATCGTGTAACCGGTTAGATTATGCAGTCAGGCCATTAAAACAAGAGTTTTAACAACTCAATTTCTTCCTTTCTCAAATCTAACCAAATTTCATTATGCACAAAGTTCATATGCCTTAACATAAACATGTTTACACCCAGAAACACATTCATATTGCATGCATCAAGTTTATTGTATCAAATTGCATGAAAATTCACATAAACACAATTTAACACAACAAAACTTAAATTAAGCACTCAAACACAGAATTCAGCATTTATGTAGCTTGCATGCATCAAATTAAAGTTGCTCAAAACAACAATTGAGCTCAAATTGGCCTCCAAGCCATCTATCCATTTCAACTTATGTCCTTTGAGTCTCTTGGTGACTCATCCTATATGCTACCACAATTTATTCTCATTCTAGCAAATAGTAAGCTTCCCCCTTACCTTAGGTTCGTGCTTGATCCAAAACATTGCAGAGAGAAAGGCTCCAACATAGATTCCCCACAAATCCTAGGTTCTGCTCTCAGCCACGATTTCCATCAACAGGGTTCAAAGACCAGAAAATTTGACATAGCAATTGGCCAAAGAAATTGGGGAAAACAATTAGAACTTGATCTGGGTAACATGCACTAGAAAATAAAAGTGATTTGAAGCTTAAACATTATCTGTGCTTACCAGAATCAAAGCTCGAACTCAGCTTCCAGAACCAAGAGAAGACAGAGTTCAGTTTCCCAGCTCCAATTTCTAAGGTTGATTCCTCTTCACACAAGAACCCTCAGCTCACAAGGTGTATATCACTGGAAAGCTCTCGATTTAAGCTTTCCAGAAAGGTGTGTTTCCCTCTCTAACCCTCAACGAAGAAGACGAATTGTTCAACACAAATCTGGAACCCTAATTTCAGCCTCTCCACCAGAAATCAAGTGCATCAACCTCCAATCCTTCAGAATTCCTTCAATTTATAGAGGAATTCGTTGACATGCAGGAAGACACGCGTCCTCCAACATGCAATTAGTGGGATTCGTGGCGAATTCTGGGTTAAAACGCGTGATTACTCATCAAACGCACTAACCCAGTTTTCTGAGTTCATCGTGTAACCGGTTACACAGCCCTTCTAACCGGTTACATGTTGATAAAATTCAAAAATTAATAATTTAATTACTCTTTCTTCAACAACCTTTTTAATATTGCAATTAGGTCCCAACCCAAGGACTAAATTACAATATTCACATTTTTGTACAAAATAACCATATAAAAATATATCTCATATTTTTATAATAAAAACACATAATGTACAAAAACTAAAACCTTCAAAATTCAATTATAAAATAATTGTTATAATTAATTTCTTGGTTATTTGGGAAACGAAAATTAGGGGTGTTACACTACTCCCCCTCTTAAAAGGAATTTCGTCCCCGAAATTCATCTTTTGAAATTTTCCACTTTTCTAAAGTATTTTTATACTAGAAATCTTCATCTAGCTCCCAAAAATTTGTTCATTTAGGGTCCTCCCCCACTTAAAAGAGTTTCGATATATTCCTTGTATTTTGAAACATTTCAAATAAAACCCTTCAGGAAAAACTTTCCAAACTAAACCACAAGGATTTTTCATATAAAACTCTTGTGTGAAAGAATTTCTTTTAAAAGAAATACTCTTTATACTTCACATAAATATTTTTCAATTAAAACATTTTCCAATAAACTTTTTGGGTTGCGCACTCTGATCTCTCGAGCATGATCAAAAAAACATTTGTATGACTTCATTTCTTAATAGTTTGAGACATTAGGGTGATCAGTCCTAATATTCAATCCATTAATAACAAAGTCATCCCTTTCAGATATAATCTTTCGCAAGAAAGACCATACGATAGGTCTTTAAGTTAGATGAACTTAAAGATAGGGTAATTATCACTATCAGACTTAGTTAGATAGTCAAGTTCTAGAGACATTTCCGTTGGGGAGACAAAGATTTGTCCTATCCCGGTGGTTGTTAATCTCTCTAGTCATAACTGATCTTTCTATTTCTGTAGCGTCCACAGCGATTTATCACATCCAACTGTGATAAAGGTTTTGATCACAGAAAGATTGAAGTTGAACTTCCAACAGAATATTGATACTTTCAAACGATTAGATTAACGTAGTCGAAAACATTTGATTACGTTAACTCAGATCAAAGGAAGAGATAGGCTTGGGTTGCCTACGCCAGGATGACACTCAACTCTCATCTCGGTCGGTGAATTCTTCTCGTGCTGGATTCGTCCATTCTTTTTTTTTCACCTTTTTCTTCAAGACAATTCGGTGAGTAATACTCCAGCTTCCTACAATCGGAATTGACTATTCCCTTAGGTACATCACAACTAAACTCAAAGTGATGTGCCTCACAGTTTTCACCTTGAGATGGACAAATGTTCCCTTCCCTATGTCCTCCTTAGTCCCCTTTCTTCAATCGAGGATCCCTTAACCTTGATATTTCTGTGGTTGGTATTCTCCCATTTACTTTTCCTCTTCCTCCAGTTGGGTCTTTATTTCGTCAATCTTTCTCTTATTCTAAACTCAAACATTTCTCGCAAGAAATTCATGTACTTTCCCATAGTCCTCATACATGCTTACCAACCTCGAGAAATTCCTTATTCCTTGATAGTTGATAGCTAACTTAAGTTCGAACATAATCTATTCTTGAAGTTCATCCCTTCGGATTTCTCATCTAGGTTGTCTTAGACAACACTTCCTAAATTCGTTGCCTCCATACTATATTGTCTAATATCCATAATCACTGACTTTAATTCTAAGGATTAAATCTCATTCATCCCTTCCAGCTCCTCATCCTCTGGTTGTAATTCACGGATCCGATTCAAGAATTTGTTGATGATTGGCAACATTCCCAATCTAATACTTAGAGGGTTCCTCTCGGGTTACCAGACTTAGGTCTCTGAATTCCTCGATCAGGATAACCTCCTTAACCATCATTGGGCTAGCAATTCAGATCGTCTGCAACTACGTTTGCTATGCCTGGATGATAATGGAGCTCAAAGTCATAATCTTTTAGAAACTCCATCCATCGCCTTTATCTTACATTCAACTCTCCCTCTTCTTATTGTCATTCATACTTTCGAACTCCAAACTTGTTCATGAATCACAACCTTCTTATCTTAGTATCTATAGACTCCTTTGCATTATCCAGCTCAATTTTTCTACCTTCTCCGATTGGAGTACTCCTTAATTTCAATTCTTGATTAATCCATAAGTATTATGATTCAATCCCCTCAAATCAATTTCAATGATGAATCAAGGTATTAAGTTATTTTACCACACTAAATCCTTTCTTAAATTTTACTTAGGTAATTGACATTGAGTTTGGATTGGGGAAAGATGTTTATTGGTATCAAAAGTTCTTTCTCGAATGACTTAAATTCTTATTTTAAACTTTCAATTTCTAACTGGTTACAAGAAACTCTAACCGGTTATGAAGTATAGTTTTAGAAACCAAAGAATTTCAAAACCATTTTCTTTACATCATCCAATCCAACTCAAAATAGGATTTATTCATAATCTAATACCTTGATTCCAACCGAATCCATCACTGAAATGATTTAAATCATAATCTACTTACATTTTCCATAATTCCTTTTTGGACTAATCATATTATGTTGGGGTAGAATCCATCACCACCCACCATAATTAAACAACATCCTATCATTCAATACCATCAGTTGATCTTTCCAAATCAACTTGATCAAAGGCCATGCGATCTTAGAAAACCCTTAAATGCTCTGGTGATAGTATCCAGCGAGCCCTAAGAAAATTTCTCACCTTAGTCACAGTCTTAGGCTGTTCCTATTTCAACAATAAACTTACCTTTGCTGGATCCATCACAATTCTTCTTTAAAGATCACATGCCCTGTGAACGTAACTTCACTCAACCAAAACTCATCTTTGGCGAGCTTAACACACAACTACTCCTCTTGCAGGATTCTCAACACACTCCCGAGATGTTCCTCATGCTCCTCCGGATTCTCAGGATAACCACAAACGAATCCAAATATAATCTAAAGGTCCCGTTCTTATAATCCATAAAGAACAGGTGCATTAGTCAATCCGAACGGCATTATTTTCTACACATAATGTCCGTATCGAGATCAAAATGCAGTCTTAAGTGTATCCCTGCCCCAAATCCTGATTTGGGGTTAATTCAACCACCAATCAACCTTAAAAAAAAAAACACGTAGACTCCTTTAACCTGATTCAACCAATTCTTTTAGCAACTTCTCTACGTGTTTCTCCCATTTGAACATTCCCGATAATACCATATCGTAAGGGTAGTAGAGAGAGAATCAGCTTCAAGAATTAACTTGATTCCAAACTCTATCGCTTTGCTCAAAGGTAAACCTGACATCATTTTCCTACAACCAGGATTTCTTTAACCCCCTTTCTCCTTCAATATTGCTTCCCAGAAGCAACATATGGGTTCATTGGATTCCCGATTCGAAACTTGGGAATCCTGATACAGGGTTGTTCTATCGTCATTAATCATGATCACTTGATCCCTCGGCTCCCAAACCGTGCTTAAGATCAAATGTAATCAGGACACAGGTAGATAGACAAAGTCTAATACCTTAATAGAACGATCCAGACGTACCTTGGAAATGACTACAAGAAGATTTGTAGGAGTCTCCACTTGAGATAATAGATTGGGTAAGGCATTGAGCAACTTCGATCGCTACCCTTATCCGAAAGGAACAAAAGAAAGGATAGCTTTAGAGTTGAACAAACTCAGCAAGGTTGATCTTTAAGAAGATCACTGCCCTACAATCGGTCTAAAAAGTTGATTAACTTTAACACGAGTGAGGGTAAACACTCCTCTTCAGAGTCAAGGACTCAACTACAACTCCTTAAAATTTCCTCATCACCAGTTCTATGAAAACATAATAAACCGACACTGTGGTTTTGGGTTTTCAACATGTCTAAAGAGAAGCATACGACTATCATACCTCTACTTTAGACTTCAGAGAACACTTCTTAATAGCAGAATAAGCTACTTATCTAGAGCCATTACCCATAACCTTAGCTCTAGTTTGGAAGTATATGGAAGCATACTTCCCAGGAACATTGCAGATATCGATGACCAGCGTATTGGACCACACACCCAAGGACCAAGAGTCAGGACCATTGCTCTGATACCATAAAAATGTAACACTCCTTGTATATCATCTTACTTTATAAGAAAAGTAATAAGTTTAAGAATACTTGGACTTGTTTTCGTTGGAGAAAGATCTGAAAATAAGAAATTATCCCTTCCTTGGAAGATTTATTTTCACAAACACTTGATTAATAATGAAGGTGACTAGTAAAATCAGAGTTTTGCGGAAACATAGTAAAATCACCATATTACCTTCCCAAAATATATCAAGTGTAACAAGTCCACTATTAACAAATAAGTATTATGATGAAACTGAATTCCTTTTATGATACCTTTTTCCAAAATATGAATCATATAAATTCTATTAAAAATAAAAATGTCATAGAGCTGGTCACTGGTCCCTTGTCCAAACATCCTTCTGGTCGGATCCTCGATATCTGCACAAAGGGTTCCCAACCCACATTTTATACACTCTGCAAGCACCTAAGGGACATCTCCCCTTATTGATTCTTGTGCAAGCTAGATGCACGATCAACACCTAATAAGGGCATGGGGGTTAGCTATACATATTCGCATAATCAAATGAGAATAACAAGTTAACATGTAGCAAATCATGATGCATAACCATATGAGCACACCCGGTTAATCATAACAATTCTTTCAATGCACGTGGCATGATGCATGATTTCTTTCCACAACTGAGGCCTCTAACAAAGCCCATCTCGGACGTCCATCCAATACACCGTTGTGTTCCCGGAACACTGACATTCGTTCCCAGAACGTAATGCCAAACCATACCTGGATGATAAGCATTCACTCCCAGAGTGTGCATCACGTTCCCAGAACGTGTAGCGAACCATACTTGGATAAATAAGCATCACTCCCAGAGTGTGCATCACGTTCCCAGAACGCATACGTTCCCAGAACGTATAAAAACCAGGTCCCGGACACTGGCCGCATATCTATAATGTGTCATGGAGTAGGTTGCTTATCAAAGTGTTCCCAGAACACCAACATACGTTCCCAGAACGCATAAAACCAGGTCCCAGACTTGACGACATATCTATAATGTGTCATCAAGTAGGTTATAATTTGGTACTCCCGGAGTACCCTCCTCATATTCCCAGAATATGATAAACGTTCCTACCAACCAAACTTCCATTCTATATGAATGCACAATCATCAAGGTTGGTTTTTATGTTTAATTCCATTATTAAACCAATGTGTTCCCAGAATACTCACATACATTCCCAGAACATATCGCTAACCAAACTTGGAATGAAATCAAGCACCACTCCCAGAGTGTGCATCACGTCCCCAGAACGTGTCCAAGAAACCATGTCCCAGACAATGGCCACATTCCCCGAATGTGTCATCAAGTTGGTTGCATTAGTTTAGTACTCCTAGAGTACAGGGTCAAGTACCCGAACATCACAAACTATCCTTGCCAACCTATTTCATTACCTTTCTCTATGCATGTATTGAATGCATAATTACTAAGGTTGGTCTTTCCATTAATTACTGTGATTTCGAAATATTCCAATTTCTCTTTTGAATGATTTATTTGAGGTATAGTCTTTGACACAAAAATTCTCTTATGAAATATCCCAAAACATGTCATTAAACTTAGATTGGGTAAAACGAAGTCAATGGTATTCAAAAACTTAACTTTTTATTTTTCAGATTCAGGTACTAACCGGTTACAGTTCCAGGCTAACCGGTTAGATTTACAAACCTGAACTGTTTACCATTGTAATTCAGAAAACCCTTTTTCTTAAATTCCCTACCCAATCCATAAACCAGTTTAACAATGTTTATACCTCAAAATCCATTGTTTCAACATTCAAAAGTCCAAATCACATTTCCTTTTCCAATGAACATAATTTCCTCTTGAAATTATTTCATTAACTTAAGGCATTAAATTTGATCTTTCAAATCAGAACTTTGACAACTCAAGTTCAGATCATGTATAATGAAATTAAAGCTTAAATTTGAGCAGAAACCATTAAGATTTCAGGACTGTTTTATAAACTCATTTTCTTTGAAAATCTGCAGTGTCTAACCGGTTACGAAAATCGTGTAACCGGTTAGATTATGCAGTCAAGACATTAAAACAAGAGTTTTAACAACTCAATTTCTTCCTTTCTCAAATCTAACCAAATTTCATTATGCACAAAGTTCATATGCCTTAACATAAACATGTTTACACCCAGAAACACATTCATATTGCATGCATCAAGTTTATTGTATCAAATTGCATGAAAATTCACATAAACACAATTTAACACAACAAAACTTAAATTAAGCACTCAAACACAGAATTCAGCATTTATGTAGCTTGCATGCATCAAATTAAAGTTGCTCAAAACAACAATTGAGCTCAAATTGGCCTCCAAGCCATCTATCCATTTCAACTTATGCCCTTTGAGTCTCTTGGTGACTCATCCTATATTCTACCACAATTTATTATCATTCTAGCAAATAGTAAGCTTCCCCCTTACCTTAGGTTCGTGCTTGATCCAAAACATTGCAGAGAGAAAGGCTCCAACATAGATTCCCCACAAATCCTAGGTTCTGCTCTCAGCCACGATTTCCATCAACAGGGTTCAAAGACCAAAAAATTTGACATAGCAATTGGCCAAAGAAATTGGGGAAAACAATTAGAACTTGATCTGGGTAACATGCACTAGAAAATAAAAGTGATTTGAAGCTTAAACATTATCTGTGCTTACCAGAATCAAAGCTCGAACTCAACTTCCAGAACCAAGAGAAGACAGAGTTCAGTTTCCCAGCTCCAATTTCTAAGGTTGATTCCTCCTCACACAAGAACCCTCAGCTCACAAGGTGTATATCACTGGAAAGCTCTCGATTTAAGCTTTCCAGAAAGGTGTGTTTCCCTCTCTAACCCTTAACGAAGAAGACGAATTGTTCAACACGAATCTGGAACCCTAATTTCAGCCTCTCCACCAGAAATCAAGTGCATCAACCTCCAATTCTTCAAAATTCCTTCAATTTATAGAGGAATTCGTTGACATGCAGGAAGACACGCGTCCTCCAACATGCAATTAGTGGGATTCGTGGCGAATTCTGGGTTAAAACGCGTGATTACTCATCAAACGCACTAACCCAGTTTTCTGAGTTCATCGTGTAACCGGTTACACAACCCTTCTAACCGGTTACATACTGATAAAATTCAAAAATTAATAATTTAATTACTCTTTCTTCAACAACCTTTTTAATATTGCAATTAGGTCCCAACCCAAGGACTAAATTACAATATTCACATTTTTGTACAAAATAACCATATAAAAATATATCTCATATTTTTATAATAAAAACACATAATGTACAAAAACTAAAACCTTCAAAATTCAATTATAAAATAATTGTTATAATTAATTTCTTGGTTATTTGGGAAACGAAAATTAGGGGTGTTACATGCACAAGACCTTGACATTTAGACAAAGGAAAGGTGGATTTCCAAAGCACACGTCGTCAATAATTAATCAATAAAATCTATTTAATTTTTAATTAAAAAAACGTTTTTATTCTAATTTTTATAATTTATTTATATAAAAAAATTATTTTTTATGTGTACATATTTTTGTCCGAGAGGAAGTTTGAGAGATCTCTCCATTGAATTTGGGAGAGAAAAATCGACTTACCAAAACGCAACAAATTTTTAAAACAACAACTAAAAAAAATCTACATTTTAAATTTATTATTATTTTAAAGAAAAATATTTTATATATGTATTTTTTGTGCAGAGAGGAAGTCCAAGAGATCCCACCTCTATGATAAATTTGGGTGAGAAAAATTGGCTTATCAAAACACAACCAATTTCTATTATTGCGAAAAAAGATAAAGATTCTTAAAAATTAATAATTAAATTATCAACAAAAAAATTAAAAAAAATAAATTTTAATTTTTAGTATTTCATCAACTACTAAAAAATTTCGAAGTTAAAAAAAAAGAAGGAAAAAAAATGAAAGAAAGAAAGAAAGCACTTGATGATGATGGGAGATGATGCTATAGTGCTATGGAGAGAATGTGACAAGGAAGGGTTGCAGCACAACAGCATGCGGTTCTTGGAATGAAAATAAGGGGGCACGGAAAACGAAAGGAAAAATTATCACAAAACTCCTCTCGAATTTTTTTGTGTACCTCTCTTCGAAAACATTTTTTCTTCTCCTCTCTTCAAAAAATTATCCTCTCGAATTTTTTTGTGTACCTCTCTTCGTAAACATTTTTTCTTCTCCTCTCTTCAAAAAATTTTCCTCTTCCTCCCCAAAGTGATGGGAAAACCTCTATTTATAGTAGTAGTTAAGTTAAGAAAAATGTTTCTTTGCCTGGCTTAGTGGCACAACTTCTTTTAAAAAACTAAATTCAAACAAAAACCTAACCTAATAGAGCAACCCTTTTCTCTTCCCCTCGTGGTGGCTCACAAGCCTCTGCCTGCGCCGTTATGGCTAAGAAAAAAGGAAGGCCCCCTGCCTCCCCTTCTTCTGCTGGGAAACAAAAATCTGATCTTGATCCTTTTCTGGACTTCTCGAATGTAGATGAAGAAGACCTTGAAAAGTTGGAAAACTTGAGCGCCAAGCAATCTGAGGACCTGTTGAAAAGCCTTGATCTGATCAGATCAAAAATCAAAGGAAAAACAATAGAGAAAGATAGTGCGATTGATAAAGATGTTGAGAATAATGGTACTACTGCAGCCAATCCCTCTATGTCTAATCATGAAAGGAGAGCATCTGTATAGGATTCCTTTGATATCACAAAGCTACGGAACTCAGGTGAAAAACTCTCTTTTATTCAGCCAGAATTAAAGGAGGGTGTGTCCATTGGGAAAATTGAGTCAGTTGATGTTGAACCGGAACTAAAATACTGGGAGTCTGCCCTAACGTGTTATGTGTTGGGTGCTAGGCTCCCCTACTCAGTAATTAGTGGTTTTATTAAAAAGGCATGGGGTCAATATGGCATTGATAAAATTCTTATGAATGGTGATGGGACAATTGTTGTTAGATTTAATTCTCTTGAGGCAAGGAATACTGTTCTAGAAATAGGGGTCTATCACTTTGATAAAAAAACCCATAATTCTGGCCCCGTGGACTGGTAGGACTATGTCAAAGAGCTTTATTGATCGTGTGCCTATTTGGATTCAATTCCCTAATCTAAGCCCTAGGTTCTGGGGTGCTGGGGCTCTTAGCAAGATAGCAAGTTTGGTGGGAAGCCCTATTATGGTTGACAAAATTACTCAGGAAAGAAATAGAATAAATTTTGCCAGAGTGCTAGTGGAGGTTGACCCTGCAGTTTTACCTGAAGAAATCTTCTTTGAAGATGATAAAGGTAATATTATTACTCAAGGGGTAACTTATGAATAGAAACCTGAATTATGTTCCAAGTGTTCTATGTATGGACATGATGGTAAGATGTGTAGAAGGAATATGAAGAAGCAAGGGTGGAGAAAAAGAAGCCATCAAGAGAAGAAATTGAGGAAGTGGATGATAGGCTTAAGCTCCAAGCTCAAATGACTGAAGTGGACACTGAGGAGAATATGGCAGGAAATATTGTCCAACCAGAGGAGGCAGTGGGTGCAGTACTTGCTAACTCTAAAGGTAAGAACATTGCTGAAGAATCAGGGGATGCTGGCAAGTCAGGGCCAGGAAGCATGGGTGAAGCTGAAGGGAGTCAATTGCAGATGGTGACTAATGGCAGTAATTCAAAGACTAGCATGAATAGTGGAGGTAACAATTCTAAATCTAATTCAGAGAGTGATCAGGGAGTGATCGAGGCCGTACCCGATCAAAATAAAAGGTGTTTATTCTGTAGTACTAGGAAGGTGATCCTAGGTCGTTTCCCAGCGAATATCGGTCTAGGCAAAGTATCAAACACGTAGTGTGCAGTAAAATGGGGGGGGGGGGGGGGTTTTTGTGTGTGACAAATGTGAAGAACAAAACATAAACAGAATATAAAAACTAAGAAAATCAGAAACAAAAGCGGGCAAACCCCTTTGGCTACGTACACTACTCAATCCTAGCTCACTAAAGATCGATTCCTCTCCTCTCCTCTGTCCAACTCGTGATAACCAAATACTAAGCGAAAATTCAGTTATCACTTCAAACCCGAACTTCTAATTAAGCATCAAAAACCAGAATTGGAGTTTTTACGAGTTAATACAAATTAAGCATTTATATTCATGTATTATCTCTACGAAATGGAATTAAGCAAACCACTACACATCGATAAACATGAAAACAGAGAAGAGAAAACGAAATTGCATTAATAACAAGAGCTCAAGAGTAGATAATACAATACCAAAGGGATTAACCCTTGAAGTCTAGCCTTCCATGGCCATAAATGAAGAAAAACGAGTAGAAATGGGGAAAAACAAAACCCTAGCAGCCACCACCACTTGGGAGAGCCAAGAGAGAAGTTCTAACCTAGACAGAGAGAGTGAGAAATCTGAAAATGGGAGTGTGTTCTTGGGGGTTACACGAATTTCCCCTCTTTAGTCATGAAAATGGGCCTAAAACATGGGCCCAAGTCCTAAGAAACACTATTCTGAAAATTACAATTAAAAAGGGACCTAAATGCAAATTACAATCTTCACTTCAATGCTTCAATCTTCATTTCCAAACTTCCCAAAGTATCCTTGTGCCAAATATTACCTGAAAATAGAAATATAATTAATTAGGCTAAATAATCCCAAATTAAACAATATTCGGAATATTAGTCCAATAAACTCAAAATCACTAAATCAAGCTAATCAATGTCAAATGGGCAACAAGTATCAATAATAGGAGTAAAATAATGCAAGGAATAATGGGAAATAAAATGCTCATCAAATACCCCCACACTTATCCTTTTGCACTCCTGGGCAAAACCAAAAGATAGGACTATGAAGATCAATATGCACCAAAGTGAATCATGCAACAAGATGACTACAACTAAGAAATGAAAACCTAAGAGATTACATACTTCACAATGAATTCTAGGAAATGCAAAGAAATGGGTAAACTCAAGCACACAAAATGGTTAAGGATCAAAGAGTCAAAGCATCCGCGAACATCATCCAATTACTTCAAGTATGCAAAGAAACCAATGACATCAAGAGGATAGTCACCAAGATGATAGAAACTCACAAGGATCACTCAAAAGTGTTTACACTCAAGTGTTTGGGGTTAATCATTATTTACACTCAAGGCACATCATGAAAAACAAACACAACCATAAGCTTGACAAGCCTCTAACACCAACCATCAACACACATGCACAAAATGATCAAAAGGTCTTTTAAGGGGTGTAATGGGGCCAAGGACAAGGTAGGATAAAAATATGGGAATGTAGCTAAAACCAAGGGAATAGAGGAGCAATGGGGAATAAGTAAAAAGTAAGCAAAATCCACCCCAAAATCAACAACCACTAATTCCAATCCTCTTTGCCTCAACAACCTTTTATTCACTTTTTTTTTTCTTTTTTTTCTCTTCTTCTTTTTTTTTATTTTTGCATTTTTTTTTCTTTTTTGTATTTTTGTCTTCTATTTTTTTTTTGTTTTTGAGAGATATACAAAAAGAAAAGAAGAAACAACACAAATGGCATGAAGATGAAGCCATAACTATAACAACCAATGAGGCAAGACCAAGAACTCAACCAATTAAAGCATAAAGCACACTTCTTACCTAATACCCATTCCCAAAACAATTCCAAAGCTCCAAAATTCCCTAAGGTTAGGACAATCATGGTTTTTCAGTCATGGGCTTGTAATGAGCTAAAGAACAAGGAAAGGGATAAAAAGGCTCAAAGGGGCTAGCAAAGGATACATTCATTCAAGGTAGGCTCATATGGCTAGTAGCTTATTCAAGAAAGAAAGTGCCTAAATCATTTCAAAATGTGCATGAGCAATCAAGTATCAACAAGAGTCAAGTCAAGTTCTAGAGTGCAAGTAATCCAGAGTGCAATCACACATGAAAGAAAATTAGGTGGCATATATAGCAATCCACCCACAATTAAGGCTCAAATCCTCACAAAAGGGACAATTCTATCACAATGTTACCACCTCTTAATTATCAAAAGCAACTTTAGACACTGAAATGCATGAATTCAGACACAAGATACCAAAACTCTACTAAAATGAAGCAAAAACATGCAAGAAAATGCCCAAAACTAAGCAAAACCTAAAAAAAAAAATCAAAGCAAAATATGCAACCTAAACTACTCTCCCCCCACACTTAAATCACACATTGTCCTCCATGGAACACAAATAGCAGAATCAGACAGATATAGACAAGTGTAATAAAAAGAGTAAGGAAGGAGAAAAGGAGACTCCCTAAGTCATGGTTGTTCAAAAGTGGGGTCGACCAATGAGGCCTCCTCCACAGGTGCATCATCCAAAGAAGGGGTGGTTAGGAAAGGCTTGAGTCGGTGGCCATTGACTTTGAAGCTCTTGTTCGTGGACTCACTCTTGATCTCCACAGTGCCATAAGGAAACACCTGGGTGACTACAAACGGTCCAATTCATTTAGAGCGGAGCTTTCCACTCATGACTCCAAGCCTAGAGTTGTAGAGCAAAACTTTTTGACCAACCAAGAACTCCTTTCTGGAAATGGAGTTATCGTGAAGCTTCTTGGTCTTCTCTTTGTAGAATTTGGAGTTCTCATAGGCCTCCAAGCGGATCTCATCTAGCTCACTCAACTGCAGCTTCCTCTCCTCACCCGCTTGATCAAGAGCTAAGTTACATTGCTTCACAGCCCAATATGCACGGTGCTCTATCTCCACAGGCAGGTGGCACGCCTTACCAAAGACAACCCGATAGGGTGACATCCCTATGGGTGCCTTGTAAGCGGTCCGATGGGCCCACAGAGCATCCTCCAATCGTGTGCTCCAATCCTTTCTATTAGGCTTCACCATCTTCTCCAAAATCCGCTTGATCTCTCTATTTGAAATCTCAGCTTGCCCGTTGGTTTGGGGGTGATAGGGTGTAGAAACTTTGTGCACAACCCCATACTTCTTGAGCAAAGCTTGCATGGATCTATTGCAGAAGTGTGTGCCTTGGTCACTGACTATGGCTCTAGGTATGCCAAACCTGCAAAGGATATTAGACCTGACAAAATCTACAACAACCTGAGCATCATTAGTCCTGGTGGCCTTAGCTTCCACCCATTTGGATACGTAATCCACAACAAGTAAGATATAATAAAAACCAAAAGAAACAGGAAAGGGGCCCATGAAATCTATACCCTAGACGTCAAACACCTCACAAAACAACATAGGTTGTTGCGACATCTGTTGCCTCCAAGATAGGGCACCTCCTACTCTTTGACACTGCTCACACGAGCTGCAGATGTTGCTCGCATCCTTGAAAATGGTAGGCCAATAAAATCCAGATTCCAACACCTTTCGTGCTGTCCTTTGAGTACCAAGGTGGCCTCCCACTGGTGAAGCATGGCAAAATTGGAGAACCGATTGGATCTCCTGGTCTGGAATGCACCTGCGAATGACCTGATCACTGCAAAAACGCCATAAATAGGGGTCATCCCATACATAATGCTTGGCATCGCTCTTTAATTTGTCTCTTTGAGCTTTGGATGCCAAGGCAGGAAAAACAGAAGCAACCAGATAATTAACAATGTCTGCAAACCAAGGAGTTTGGGGAAAGGGATGGGAAACATGTAAAGATAAAAGCTGCTCATCCGGGAAGTCATCCCGAATAGGAAATGCATCCTCCTCTCTCTCTATCCTGCTCAAGTGGTCTGCGACAAGGTTATGCGCACCACTCCGATCCTGAATCTCAAGATCAAACTCCTGGAGGAGCAACATCCACCTAATCAACCTAGGTTTGGAATCTGTCTTTTTCAAAAGATACTTCAGAGCAGCATGATCAGTGTACACTACAACCTTAGAACCAAGCAAATATGATATAAACTTGTCAAGTGCAAAAACAATAGCCAAAAGTTCTTTTTCAGTTGTTGTGTAATTAACCTGTGCTGCATCTAAAGTCCTAGAAGCATAATAAATCACATGCGACAGCTTACCAACCCTTTGGGAGAGAACTGCTCCCAAAGCATAATTTGAAGCATCAGTCATGAGCTCAAATGGGAGGGTCCAATCAGGTGGTTGGATGATGGGAGTGGTGGTCAGTGCTTTCTTCAATTCATCAAATGCCCTCTTGCATTGGTCTCCAAATTCCCATGGGGCATCCTTTTGAAGCAACTTGGAAAGAGGAAGGGCAATGTTGCTAAAGTTCTGAATAAACCTGCGATAGAAACCTGCATGACCAAGAAAAGAACGCACCTCTCGCACGCAAGAGGGGTAAGGCAAATGTGATATTACATGCAGCTTAGCAGGGTCAACTTCTATGCCCTTGTGCGAAACAATGTGCCCTAAGACTATGCCTTGTTCTACCATGAAGTGGCATTTTTCGAAATTCAAGACAAGGTTAGTCTCAATGCACCTGTTAAGCACCTTAGTCAAATTATAAAGACATGCATCAAATGAGGAGCCATAAACACTAAAATCATCCATGAAGACCTCTATGCAATGCTCGAGCAAGTCAGCGAAAATACTCATCATACATCTTTGAAATGTGGTAGGAGCATTGCATAGGCCAAAAGGCATCTTTCTATATGCAAATGTGCCAAAAGGACAGGTAAATGTGGTCTTATGTTGGTCCTCTGGTGCAATGCAAATTTGAAAATAACCAGAGAATCCATCTAAGAAGCAATAATGAGATTTACCTGCCAGGCGCTCCAACATCTGATCAATGAAGGGGAGAGGGAAATGATCCTTGCGAGTCGCCTGGTTGAGCTTTCTGTAATCAATGCAGACTCTCCAACTGTTCTGCACTCTAATGGGAATCAGCTCATCCTTCTCGTTTTTGACAACTGTGACACCAGACTTCTTGGGGACAACTTGCACCGGGCTCACCCAAGTGCTATCTGAAATTGGGTAGATGATACCCGCTTGGAGCAGCTTGGTGACCTCTTTCTTAACCACATCAAGAATCTGAGGGTTCAATCGTCTTTGGGGTTGTCTCACTGGTTTAGCCCCATCCTCCAACAAAATGCGGTGCATGCACATGGAGGGGCTAATTCCAGGAATATCCGCTAAAGTCCATCCAATTGCCCTCTTGTTCTTTCTTATCACATCCAGCAGTTTCTCCTCTTGATCAACAGAAAGTGAGGTAGAGATGATCACTGGGAGTTTTTGCTCATCCTCCAAGTAAGCATATTTGAGATGAGGAGGGAGGGGCTTCAGGTCCAATGAGGGTGCCTGCATAATAGATGGAACTAAAGGGACAACAGAAATGGATTCTGCTGCCTGCACCTGAACAAGTGAATCAGACTCATTCATAACAGATATGGGGTTAGGGTTAGCATAATCTAAATCTATAACATATGAATCATTAGATGCAGTGGCAAAGTCTAGAAACTGAGCTATTTCAGTGCATGCGGTGCACCATCCAGAGTTAGTGCATGATGGACAAGTAAATGAATCAGCGAAAGATGGCAATTCAAAATCATGATGCAAAAAGTCAAGCATATGCTCATCTATCAAATCATCAAGCAAGTCCACATGGAAAACAGAGTGATCCTCAGGAAAATGTTTCATAGCATGGAAAATGTCAAATCGGATCACACTGCCATCAAACTCCATGGAAAGTGAACCTGAATGCACATCTATCTTGGTTCGGGCTGTTTTCAAAAATGGCCTCCCCAAAATAATAGGAACAACATTACGGGGAGAGTCATCTTCCATATCAAGTATGTAAAAATCAGCAGGGAAGATCAACTCTTCAACCCGAACCAAGACATCCTCTATCAAACCTGTGGGGTGGGCAGTACTTCTATTTGCCAATTGAATCACCACACCCGTAGGTTGAAGAGGTCCAAGAGAAAGAGACTTAAAAACAGACATCGACATGACATTTATGGATGCTCCTAAATCTAGCATAGCATTTTCAAACTTAACATTGCCTATGATGCAAGGTATAGAGAAAGTTCCAGGATCCTTACATTTTTCAGGAATGTGAGGGATAGGTTTACCTATGAGAGCGGAGACATTCCTTCCCATGCTTATCCTCTCATTGCCCTTAAGTCTTCTCTTATGAGTGCACAACTCCTTAAGGAACTTCGCATACCTTGGAATCTGTTTTATTGCATCAAGAAGGGGTATGTTGACTTCCACCTTCCTGAATGTGTCAAGAATGTCCTTGTCCACCTCTTCCACCCTTTTGTTTTGAGGCACTCTTGGTGGGAATGGAAGAGGAACAGGAAGAGGTTGTAGGACAACAGCAGGGCTTGTGGTTGAAGTTGAGGAGGGTTGAGTTGAATGATTCTCGTTGGTGCTAGCTTGCTCGCCTTCATCTACCACTTGGATCTTCCCTTTAGAGGAAGCTAGAGCATCATTGTTGAGGTGAGGTTGTGGTGTGGGTGTGGGTGTGACAATCTGCTTTCCTGACCTCAGGTTGATGGCACTCACATTCTGATTCTGAGAGTTGATCACTGTTTGGGAAGGCAACTTGTCAGAATTCTGAGATTGCAAGTTGTTGAGAGAAGTTGCCATTTGACCCATCTGATTTGTCAAAGTCTGAATGGATGCCTCTTGTCTCTGAATGGATGCTCTAGTTTCTTGTTGAAATTGGAGATTTTGCATGGTCATTTGCCTTACCAAATCCTCCAAGGTAGGTTGGTTGGATGGAGGGGCTGATGGTGCAGGATGAACCACTTGCTGCTGTTGTTGTTGCCTTTGCTGCTGGATGGGGGGGAGGTACATATGGTGGTCTACTCGGTCCAGCGGTGTTCCTGAAATGGAACATTAGGAGAAAGTTGCTGTTGTTGATCAGACCACTTCAGATTGGGATGGTTCCTCCATCCAGGGTTGTATCTATTGGAAGAGAGGTCATGATTGTGTTGTTGTGGGCCTCTATTGTTGTATATGTTTGCTGTATAGGCCTCGGGTTGGTCACCACTGGTCATCGGCTGTTGCTGCTGAAGGGAAGGGCATGCATCTGTGGGGTGCTCAATGGATGTGCATATGCCACACACTCTAGCAGGAAGTATCATCTTTTTCTGATTGACAGCCAATTGTGTGACCAATGTTGTAAGTGAATCAATTTTCTGCTCAAGCTTCTCAACCTTGCCCGAGTCTGCACCAACATCATTTACATCCCTCACAACTATTGCATCATTGTTGCTTCTTGCATGGAATTGTTGACAGTTGGAAGCCATCTTCTCAATTTTGCTCCTGGCTTGTAAGGGTGTCATATCTCCCAATGTACCACCACTTGCAGCATCTACCATGTTTCTTTCCATGAAGTTGAGACCTTAATAAAAGTACTGGATGAGAAGCTGCTCTGAGATCTGATGGTGAGGGCAGGAAGCACACAACCTCTTGAATCTCTCCCAATAATCATAGAGACTCTCTCCATGTTGTTGCCTGATACCAGAAATTTCCTTTCTGATTGCAGTGGTCCTATTTGCAGGGAAGAATTTTTCCCGAAATGCCCTCTTCAAGTCATCCCAGCTTGTGATGGAACCATGGGCCAAGTCAGATAACCAATCTTGTGCTAGACCCTCTAAGGAATGTGGAAATGCTCTGAGACAGACATGATCCTCTTGCACATCATGTGGTTTCATTGTGGTGCACACTATATGGAATTTCTTGAGATGCTTATGAGGATCCTCACCTGCAAGACCATGAAACTTGGGCAACAAATGGATTAGTCCTGTTCTAAGCTCAAAAGGAACATCCTCATCAGGATACCGGATACACGAGTCTTCAATAGTGAAGTCAGGTGCAGCCAGCTCCCTAAGTGTCCTTTCCCTTGGTGGGGGTTGAGCCATGTTATCACAATGTATAGAATCAGATTGAATAAAAGTAGAAGGAATAGAAGAAATAGAAACAGAATCAGAATTAGATGGACTATAAGATGACTCTGACTCACTACCTAATGACTGATTCCTATTTTGTCTAACTAATCTGTGATAAGTTCTATCAATTTCAGGGTTGTAAGGATGCAAATAACTTGGGTTGCCCCTAGTCATGTACTGAACAGAACAATATCAACCATAGCATACTGTAACAGATATGCATGACCAAAATCGGCAACAAAATTTTTTATTTTTTAAAATTTTTTATTTATTTTTTTAAGCACCCTAAAATCATGAAAACATATCACAGAAAGTTTGAGGACAAAATTCAAAAGGGAACCAAGTCAAAGAATTAAAACAGTGACCAAAAACTAAGAAAATAGAACTTGTAAAATAAAAAAGAAATAGTAAACAGGCTTTTTCGGGATCCAAACGAAGGGGTTTTCTAACGATTTGATATAAAATTAGTCAAATTCCGAGTTACGGATCAAAAGTTACGCCTATTTATAGTAAGTACTGCTGAAACTTGGAAAATTTTTCTGGAACTCACAACTAGTGCCTATCTGAGTGTCTGTGATGCATCAACACACTAATATATGATGAAACAAGTGTGGATACCAATTTTCATGCAAAAATTCCACCCACAGCTATGTTGAATGGCACTCACAGAATCACTAGAATAGCATCAGTTGTGCACAACAGCAAATCAGCAAACAGGGCAACTTTCAATTAGTTATCAGAATGCTTATTCACACACTAACTACACTAACTAATCTAACTAACTACTGTATGATCTTTGGCAAGAACCGATAATCCCCGGCAACGGCGCCAAATTTTGATCGAGGCCGTACCCGATCAAAATAAAAGGTGTTTATTCTGTAGTACTAGGAAGGTGATCCTAGGTCGTTTCCCAGCGAATATCGGTCTAGGCAAAGTATCAAACACGTAGTGTGCAGTAAAATGGGGGGTTTTTTGTGTGTGACAAATGTGAAGAACAAAACATAAACAGAATATAAAAACTAAGAAAATCAGAAACAAAAGCGGGCAAACCCCTTTGGCTACGTACACTACTCAATCCTAGCTCACTAAAGATCGATTCCTCTCCTCTCCTCTGTCCAACTCGTGATAACCAAATACTAAGCGAAAATTCAGTTATCACTTCAAACCCTAACTTCTAATTAAGCATCAGAAACCAGAATTTGAGTTTTTACGAGTTAATACAAATTAAGCATTTATATTCATGTATTATCTCTACGAAATGGAATTAAGCAAACCACTACACATCGATAAACATGAAAACAGAGAAGAGAAAATGAAATTGCATTAATAACAAGAGCTCAAGAGTAGATAATACAATACCAAAGGGATTAACCCTTGAAGTCTAGCCTTCCATGGCCATAAATGAAGAAAAACGAGTAGAAATGGGGAAGAACAAAACCCTAGCAGCCACCACCACTTGGGAGAGCCAAGAGAGAAGTTCTAACCTAGAGAGAGAGTGAGAAATCTGAAAATGGGAGTGTGTTCTTGGGGGTTACACGAATTTCCCCTCTTTAGTCATGAAAATGGGCCTAAAACATGGGCCCAAGTCCTAAGAAACACTATTCTGAAAATTACAATTAAAAAGGGACCTAAATGCAAATTACAATCTTCACTTCAATGCTTCAATCTTCATTTCCAAACTTCCCAAAGTGTCCTTGTGCCAAATATTACTTGAAAATAGAAATATAATTAATTAGGCTAAATAATCCCAAATTAAACAATATTCGGAATATTAGTCCAATAAACTCAAAATCACTAAATCAAGCTAATCAATGTAAAATGGGCAACAAGTATCAATAATAGGAGTAAAATAATGCAAGGAATAATGGGAAATAAAATGCTCATCAGGGAGGTCCTTGGACTCCAGTAAAAACAAGAAGCAGGACATAGCTGAGGGGTGAGGGTTCTCACCTACAGCACCATGGATAAAATTGCTAGTTGGAATATTAGAGGGCTTAATGGGCCCTCTAAACAGAAGGAAGTGAGGAACTTCCTTAAGATGCATAAGGTAGGACTACTAGGAATTTTGGAAAATAAACTAAGGAGTGATGTTATTGATTATGTGATGGGGAATATTGCACCAGGTTGGGATTTCTTTGCAGACTCTGATATTTGTGCTATAGGGAGGATTCTGTTGATGTGGAGGAAAGACATGTTTAATGTCTTGGTGATGGCTAGATCTGGGCAATATACTCACTGTTGGATAACTGAGAGAATTGCTAACAGATCTTTTTTTGCAACATTCATTTATGCTTCAAATGAACAATTAGAAAGGAAGGAGCTATGGGAGGTTCTAAAAGGAGTTGAAAGATTTGTGGATTTACCATGGATTATTCTTGGTGATTTTAATACAATGCTTCAGCCTGAGGAAAAGTTTGGGGGAATCCCTTTGGATGTGAGCCAGTATGAAGATCTTAGGGACTGTTTAAATGAGTGCAACTTGGTTGATCTGAAGTCTAGAGGGCATTATTTTACCTGGTGTAATAAACAGGATGGTACTAACAGAATTTATTGTAAGCTAGACAGGATGGTGGTAAATCAAAGATGGATTGATGCTTGCCCAGGATCAGAAGCTAACTTTCTGAATCCAGGTCTATCTGATCATTGTCCTATTGTACTTGAGTGGAACCAGAATGTTGATGTTACAAGATCAAAGTTCAAGTTCTTTAATATGTGGGCTGAGGATGTAAACTTCTTAGCTATTGTCCAGGCTGGGTGGAATAAGCATGTTACAGGTTATCCTATGGTGAAAATCATGAAGAAGTTATCCTTATTAAGGAAGGATATTCTTAATCTCAATAAAACAAACTATGCTGACATTGTCAATAAAGAAAAGGAGCTTAGAGAAAGATTAGAGGTTGTTCAGTCCCTATTGAGTGCAGATCCAACAAATGTTAACTTACAGCATGAAGAAAAGGAAGTTATTAATTTGCACAGAAGAGCCAACTTAGCAGCCTTTTCCTTCCTAAAGCAGAAGGCTAAAATTAGTTGGATTCAAGAAGGGGGTCAGAATACTGCCTTATTTCATCAGGCCATCAGACAGAGGACTTATAGGAATCGAATCATTTCAATTTCTGATGAGAGAGGCAATCTATTTTCTGGGCAGAAAGAAATCTTGGAGCAATTCACTAACTATTATTCTAACCTATTCACAAGGAAGCAGTTTTATCAGTGGGATGATGGGATTGTTGATTGTGGACCCATTCTATCTACTGAGCAACAGTTATATCTTCTGAAGCCTTTCTATCATGAGGAAATTAAGGAGGTGGTTTTCTCTGTTCATAAGGATAAAGCACCAGGACCTGATGGCTATGGTGCTGGTTTCTATAGAAATGCTTGGGATATTGTGGGTGAGGATTGCATCAAGGCTATTATTGAGTTTTTCAGAACTTCTATAATGCCTAAAAGCCTTAATGCTACAAACTTGGTGATGGTTCCAAAGGTGGATAGCCCTACTCAGGTTAATGACTTCAGACCTATTGCCTGCTGTAACTTCCTTTATAAATGTATGTCTCAGCTTTTATGCTTGAGGTTGAGTGTGGTTTTACCTAGCATTATCCAGGAGAATCATACTGCTTTTATTAAGGAAAGAAGTATTATTCATAATATTTTGATTACACAGGAGCCATTAAGGTTGTATGGTAGGAAAAATAGCTCTCCTAGATGCCTAATGAAAATAGACATCAGGAAAGCTTATGACACGCTTGATTGGAACTTTATTGAAGATATGCTAATAGCTTTCAAGTTCCCTATGCAATTTAGGAGATGGGTGATGGTTTGCATTACTACTCCTTCCTATTCAATTTGCTTAAATGGGCAGAGTTCAGAGGTTTTTAAGGGGTCTAGAGGGATAAGACAAGGTGATCCATTGTCTCCTCTTCTATTTGTTTTAGCAATGGAGGTGCTAACTAGAGGTTTACAGAAGGCTTATTTCCATAGGAATTTTAGATTCCACCCATTGTGCAAAACCCATAGATTAATCAGCCTTGCTTTTGCTGATGATCTGATGGTATTTTGCAAAGGTCATCCAGCCAGTGTGAACATTTTATGGTCAGCAATTAAGGATTTTGCTGACAGCTCAGGATTGCAGCCTAGTAGTGACAAATCCCAAATTTTCATGGCAGGGGTTCATCAAGCTAGGGAGAGTGAGATTCTTAATATCACTGGATTCCAGAAAGGGAGTTTTCCATTCAGATATCTAGGTATCGCTATCTCAGCTAAGAAGTGGTCTAATGCTACATGCTCTATCCTAATTGACAAAATCAGTATCAGGATCAACTCTTGGAGGTCTAAAAACCTCTCTTATCAGGCTAGGTGCACTTTAATTAATTCTGTGCTTATGTCTTTGCATACTTATTGGGCCTCTATATTTATTATTCCTAAAGCAGTGCTTAAGGGAGTGGAGAAGAAGTGTAGGGAATTCTTATGGGGTGTGGACTCTGAAGGGCAGTATCATGCCTCAATGGCTTGGGAATCAGTGTGTAGGCCTAAGAAGAATGGAGGATTGGGTTTTAAAAATGCTATTTTGTGGAATTTGGCTGCTGTTGGGAAACAAGTTTGGCATATTGGTGCTAAAAAGGAGTACCTTTGGGTTAAATGGATAAGCTCCGTTTACTTAAGGGACAGAGATTTTTGGCAGATTGACTCAAGGCAAGGGGACAGTTGGCATTGGAAACAAATTGTTAAGGCGAAGAATAAGCTAGCTTCTGGATTTTCTGGTGATTGTTGGAATGCTAATGCTACAGGGATCTATACTATCAAGAGTGGCTATCTATTCTTACTAGGATCTGTTCCTAACTTCTATTTACACCGTTTTGTTTGGAATTCTACTTCAATTCCTAAACATATGTTTATTTCATGGCTAGTTGTGCAAAATAAATTAAAAACAAAAGACAGATTGTTTATGCAAGACCGTACCTGTGTGCTCTGTAATGGAAACGATGAGACTCGAAATCACCTCTTCTTCGAATGTCCATGGTCTCAAGCTCTTCTAGAATCAGCTTGTCTGTGGATAGGGATCAACAATTGGCCTTATAAGTTTACGAATTGGAGCAGATGGATTACTCATGCATTCAAGGATAAATCAAGGAGGAAGTGTATATTTACCGTGTATTCAGCTGTTCTTTATGCAGTCTGGACAGAGAGGAATAAGCGAATCTTCATGGGTGTAAGCAGATCGATGGCTGTGGTGTTGCATGCATTGAGGAAGGAGACGGCATGGAGGTTGTCGTTTTGCTTTTCCCAATTCCGAACTTGGAAAGACAGAGTTCTTGTTGATAGAATTGTGTCTGAACTTTATTTGCTTTTTTTCTTAGTCATTTGGGTTGAATTGTATTTGGGCTGGCTGGGTTCTGTGGGCCGGTCTTTTTTCTTTTGTTGCTTTAATCCTCTTGGTCTGGTGAACCCTTCCTAGAAGGTGGCACTTGGACCATGGAGTGATTTGTTTGATTCATTTTTTTTGCTTGTGGTTTAATAAAATTATTTATTTTACCAAAAAAAAAAGTTAAGAAAAAATCGTTAAAAATCAATTTCAAATCTTTTCAAAATAATGATAATATCTTTTCAAATATTTTTGATTTTAAAAGAAAATCCTCGATTAAATCAAATTGATTCTAAAAAAATGAATTGATTTTCAATCTTTTGAATTGATTTTGTCAAAATTTGAATTGATTTTAATCATTTCAAAAAGAGGATAATCCCCTCCAAAGAATTTTTGATTTGAATCAAAAAAATGCAATCGAAAAAAAAAATATTCTCAACTCAATCAAATTCATTCTCGATCCTCTTTAATTGATTCAAAAAATTTTACTTGATTTTCAATTGATTCTCAATTTTTTTTGAATTAATTTTCAATATTTAAAAAAAAAAAGAAGTTGACAATTCCTTCCAAATAAAACATATCATCAACTAAATTCAAATTGATTTCAATCAAAAAAATTTAATTTGTAAAAAATCAATTGTAATCTTTTTCAAATATTTATGACAAAAAAAAACCTTTAATTAAATCAAATTGATTCTCAATTTCTCAAATTGATTTTTTCAAATTTTTTAAATGATTTTGAAATGATTCTCAAAATTTTCTAAATTGATTTTTAATAAATTATCAATGTGACGTCCTCACTTTAATTAGATAATTTTTAGGTTTTAATAAAATGGTGATTTAAAATTTCTTTTTTAAAACTTAAATACTTGTAAAAATCCTTAGGAAGAATCCGACAAAGTTTCCTCTGTTTATCGGACTTTCCAAAGTTTTCTTCTTTTAAACTGCCAGACCAAAATTATTTAAAAACATAAAACACAATAATATTACCAACAGCTTAAAAGATCCTACGCCCGATTAGAACTAGTCTCAGGGCATAAAACTATTACATATTCAGTTTTACAAAATAACAGTCCACTCAAAACAAAATATATATATATATATATATATATATATATATATATATATATATATCCCACGTAGTGGAACATAAATCTGCTCGGCCATGACCCATGTAAACTCCGCTTCTGTACCTGTAAAAGTATAGCAAGAAGGGTAGCATTACACAGGACTTAGGAAGATAAATTCTAAAAGAAGACATAGCAAATAACTAAGCCTACACTATTCTGAATCTTCCTTATTCATAAATTTTCATATATAATTAAGTTCTTCTAATTTTTCTCTTATTTTTACATTCATTTAATATACATTTCTTCACTTATTTTTTTTTCATTCCATTAATATACATTTATTCATAAAGCTTGCATATAATTTATTTCTTCTAATTCTTTTAATCTTTGGTTTTCCTTTCTTTCTTTCATTTTTATTAGCATACTTATACATGAAGATTCATGTGCTTGCTTTCTTTTAATTCCATTCTTTATTTCATTTTACAGTATTCATTATGTAGTCCAACCTCAGCCAGCCATACGGTACTGAGCGCCGACTAATTCTTTTAATGCCGATACGCCTCGTCAGGATCGCATAGGACTTTTATCTTGTCTTTTGCTTTACTAGCAAAATAATAATTCCATTAGGTATTCTTGCTTGCACATTGGTTAGGATGGTATCTTCACCCAATAGGACTTCTTCTCACTCAGGACTTATTGACCCATAAGACCTTTCCCTCGTTAGGGCCTTTTCTTTATTTTCTTTTCTTCACTCACTTTCATATATTCTCAATTATTCATGATTCATGCTTATATTTGGTGCTGCAGCTATAAATCGTCGCGTAGGATCCACGTAACCTAACGAGCCTTTGATCTTATGGGGATTTTTCCTGAGCGAGGTTTGTACCTATTGGGGCTAATTCGGGCCTACTTTGCTAGTAGGACCCTGTCCTAACCGTGTGCACCTAATGGGTGTGGATCCCAATACGCGATTAATAGCTGCAGACCCTATTGCTTTTCTTTTACTTTACATTACATTTCCATTTCAGAAATAACACATATACATGATTTGTATTATAGCATTTCGTTTATGTTTGTATCTTATCTTTGATCTGTATTTTCATTTATGTCTTATCATGTGACTTGTTATCATTTTCTTTATCTTCACTTAAAGGTGTTAACATACAAAACTAACATTCACAACATTCGCACATTCACAATCATTTTCCCAATATAAACCCCTTACCCCTTCCTTATCTTTTCGATTAATTAATTGATTACTATTCTTGTTTAACTATCTTTATTAATTTCCCACACATACCCAATATTATGATTCTTTCATTAGCTTGTGATACCTCTAATCTTACTAAGTCCTAGGTTCATTTTTAAGACCCATTATCTCACATATAAGCATTCAAGCATAACAACACAATTCACTTACACATAGCATTACAAACAATTTGGCGGGTTTATTTTATTTATTCACCTACTCGATTTATTACCTTTATTTTCCTATAGTTTCCTCATTCATTATCCGTTCATTTAACATTTCCATACTAAATTCACACATTACAAACATCATCATATACTACATATATTCGCAATTTATCTAATGAGTTCATTTCCTTTATTCCTAAGCTTTTTTTATTGTCTATTGCAATTACCCTATTGTATATTATTCTAACTAATCTTTTCTATTCTCAGCTACCACTATAGCATCCTAGAATTTACTCTCTAAGTAAAGGTAATGTGAACAACCCTTCTTACCTCTTTGAAGAGCAAGAACCAAAATGGGGTTTTGAGGGAGCATCCTCACCAAGCTCTAATCCATGCCTCTTAGCTTCCTATTCCTTGCCCTTAATCACTTCCTAAGCTTCCTTGCATGTTTAGAAGACCTTATGCCACCGATTACACAAATTGGGGTTTGATAGGGAATTGGAATTTCATGAGAAAGAGGAAGTAATATGTGTTTTTGGAGAGGGAAAATTCATGAGGAATTGATTTGGAAGTGATTTATGGCACTAATTTTTGATAACTTTGAGTGATTATGGGGATTGGAAGGATTTAGGGTTTTGAATTGGGAATTGGGGATTTGAGGGATTGAGAATGAAATTGGGGTTTTTGTTGATAGAAAATCATGGGGATTTGATGGGGAATGATTATGGGATGTTAATTTGATTTGATTTGGTGCTATTTTAACATTGGAGAAGGATTGGGGATGAAAACCCTAGAGAGAAGTCGGAGAAAAGAAGAGTGAGAAAGTGATTTTTGGGGTTAAAATGACCCCAACTCGTGTTTTTATTTTTTGCTGATCTGATAAAAACACTCGAGTCTTTTCCCAATCACTCGATTGAATTCATGAAAATACTCGAGTCTTTTCTAAAAGACTCGAGTGAATCTGAGGGCTTTGCCTTTCCCTGATTCAGGATCTGTAAAACACTCGAGTCTTTTCACAAAGACTCGAGTAGAGGCTGGGAACACTCGAGTCTTTTCTAAAAGACTCGAGTATTATTGCCCAGTACCCATTTATTCATTTTCCAATTTCCTCCTATTTTCTTCCTGCTTCAAATCGAGATAACTTCTTCTTTACCCGTTGGATTTTGCTCAAATTTTAAAGCAAGCTTCCTAAAATCCTTAACTTCATATCCAACGGTGGAATTTAGGATTTGAGCTCTAAATATTTAAATCTTAATTTTTCCTTATATTTTGAAACTTTAGCTATTTGAGGGCTATTTTACTTCGTACAATTATTTAACTTAGCTTTTCCATCACCTTCCACATACTAATTCTATTATCCTCGTAATTTAATATTGGAAATAAAATTAGGGATGTTACAATCAAAATCTTTCTCTTTTTTTAAAAATAATTGATTTTCAATCTTTTGAATTGATTTTGTCAAAATTTTGGACACAATCTTTTCAATTATTTTTTATTCTCAAAAATTTTCAATGCACTTCTTTTTTTTTATTTTTAAAATAAATCCCAAAAATAACTTAATACACATTAATTAGAAAATAATGGGTCCAAACAAACTCTTTTTTTAATTTTATTTATAAAATTCAATTATAAAAACTTGAGGATAAAAATTTTACCCAAACAAAATTTTTATGAAAATATAATTTTGACCTCGGACAAAATTGGGTGGCTACAGCAAGTATGAGGACGATCCCTGAAATGATAGATAAGTCTCGAAATAATGATTGAAGAAAGAATTGATAAGAGTTGTAAAAGTCTTACGAAAAAGATATTGAGAATGCTATTACGAGAAGATTGAGCATGAATTTGTGTTTATTTATATGATGATGATGATCATGTTGTTATTATGATTTGTATAATGTTTATTGTTTTGTCTTGATATTTGCCTATTGTAATTCCACACAGTTGACATTTATTGTTTTCGGTTGCTCACTCTCTCGTGTACATCTGCTTTGTGTTGGAAATCTGCATGTTCTTTAGATGGAAAACATTGTGAGATTTCAGCTTATTCGGGAGATAGGCGCATCTCCATGGAAAGGGGATAATGTACCCATGTCCGCCTATGTTATAGTCTACATAGAGATGGAACGGCGAAGGAAAGAGATTATGGAGGAACTTTCAGCTCGTGAGATGGAGGAGGAGAAATCACAAGACAACCCTGCGGAGGAAACCCCAGAAGTGGCAGGTGACGATGATTCTGATCCGTAGTCTGAGGCTGACACGGAGGAGTGTCCAAGTGACGAGGATTGGTACCCGGGCCCTGAGGATCTTCCGACAGACGAAGATGAATGAGAGTTTGACCTGCCGAGACTCAGAGTTTGATGGCGAGTTTTAGTATATAAGACTAGAGGATAGGTAAATCCCTCAGAGTAATGTATTCCACTGCAAGTTCTTAGTTGCCATAGCTTTATCATGTTGTACCCCGGATAAAGTTTTATTCAGTATTGACGTTTCAAAACAAGTAAATGGGCCTTCATGTTTAAATGATGTCATTATGGACAAGTTTCAAAGTGCGGTGTTTTGTGGCATCTCGGTTTGGAACTTGAAGGATTATATGCGACGTGAGAACACGAGTTTTTAATTGTAACCAAGTTTTGAAAATTTAATTGTTCTCATGTCCATTGTGTTTAAAAAAAAATTGGCCCAAATTTTCACTATATTGAATTAAAGAAATTATAATTTCATGTTGCCAAATCGGGGTGTTACAGTTGTGGTATCAGAGCAATGGTTGATCTAAGTAACCTTATGCGTGGACTTACATGCCCTGCTTGTGTGATTCTGTGTGTGTTAGTAGTAAGATGGCGATAGATGAGGATAGAGGTGCTAAGAGTATGTGGATGCTTTTCTGGAATGCATCGTGTGACGCTCTCTTTTTGACTTGAAAATAATTAATATTTCCAAATAGTTTACTACTTGCTATCAAAATTAGGACTAGAAATTTTTTTCGTTTTTAATATTATCACTTGCTCAATCAAAAACCTCTTTTCGACATAAATCGTTACATGAATTCGGCATAGTACTATCTTAAATTGAGAAAAACTCTCGAGAATGCATTTTCTTGATTAAAAAAAAACATTACTAGTATTTATCAGTTGAATACACTATTTGCCTCTCGAGTGGGATTTGAATACATAAAATGTATACGTTTCGCCAAATTCTTTATAAACTGAAATCAGAGTTCGCGGAAGAAAAATAATACTTATGGGGCACTGCTGAGGAAAATAAACATCATATATATAGATCATACCATCAAATAAAACCCCATCAGTACAGTAGCAAGTGATAAAAAGTCGAGATAGCAAGTTTTGATAAGACATATACAGACCAGTTGCACTAAAATAAAAGCTCACTCTAAGACCTCTCAATATATACAACATATATATAACAAAGTCCAAAAGCTGAAGTCCCAGAGCAAGTCCTCCATGTCCTCAGCAGCTCCTCAGATCCTCCACAGCTCTATCCCTAGGATCTAGGATCCAAAACACCTATGCCATGCAGGCTCCTATGAACCAGTGGGTCCACCTCTAGCAGAAACAGTCGGCTCAACATGCACCTCCTCCTCGCTCTCATCCTCCACAGGGTCCTCCTCGACCTCGCCCGACGGTGTAGAGACCCCACCACTGGGTCTAGGATCCGCAGAAGCAGTCCTATCATACTCAGTCGGACCAGGAGAAGGAGTCTCCTCAGTGACAACTCTATGGGATGAAGGATGGGAACGAGTGGCAGCTCTAAATCTAAAACTATGAAAACGACGCATAGGTCGAGCCGGGGGTGGTCCTCTATAAGTATAAAAAGGTGGAACATGCATAGTATAGACTAATGGGATCCTAAATCGACGAGGTCGCACACGCACCAAAGGGTTAGGGTGGTAGAGAGTGATCTCAACCTCCCCCTCAAAAGTGGCACGGTGCTCCTCATACGTCCATATACCGCTAGGGATAGGGCGTATCTCGATGCAGGCTAGGTATCTGGCCATCACCTAAACAGGGCACAGGGAGTAAGTATACACATATACATAATTGATAAAGACTAAAATTACAATCACAAATATATCATGGACAGATCATAATGCAAATACATATGAGCACACCAATTTTTCAACATTATAACTCTTATAATGCAGGTGGCATGATGTATGATTTTCTATCCACAACCGAGGCCTCTAAATGTCCATCTTGGACGTCCATCCAGTACACCCTTGTGTTCCCAGAACACCGACATTAGTTCCCAGAACATAATGCCGAACCATACTTGGATAAAAAGCATCACTCCCGGAGTGTGCACCACGTTCCCAGAACGCCACGTTCCCAGAACGCCACGTTCCCAGAACGCATAAAAAACCAGGTCCCGGACACTGGCCACATATCTATAATGTGTCATCAAGTAGGTTATACTTTGGTACTCACGGAGTACCCTCCTCATATTCCCAGAATATGATAAACGTTCCTACCAACCAGACTTCCAGTCTATATGTATGCAAAAACATCAGGGTTGGTTTTTATCTTTACATTAATTAATGTGATTTAGAAATATTCTAATTTCTACTTTTGAATGATTTATTTGAGGTATAACATTTGACATAAAAATTCCCCTTTGAATTTTTCGCAAAACATGCCTTTTTAACTTAGATTGGGTAAAACAAAGTCAATGGTATTCAAAAACTTAACTTTTTATTTTTCAGATTCAGGTACTAACCGGTTACAGTTTCAGGCTAACCGGTTAGAATTACAGACCTGAACTGTTTACCATTGCAATTCAGAAAAACCCTTTTTCTTGAATTCTATACCCAATCCAAAACACATTTAACATTGTTTTATACCTCAAAAACCATTGTTTCAACATTCAAAAGTCCAAATCACATTTCCTTTTTCAATGAACATAATTTCGTCTTGAAATTATTTCATTAACTTAAGGCATTAAATTTGATCTTTCAAATCAGAACTTTGACAACTCAAGTTTAGATCATGTATAATGAAATTAAAGCTTAAATTTGAGCAGAAACCATTAAGATTTCAGGATTGTTTAATAAACTCATTTTCTTTGAAAATCTGCAGTGTCTAACCGGTTATGAAAATCGTGTAACCGGTTAGATTATGCAGTCAGACCATTAAAACAAGAGTTTTAACAACTCAATTTCTTCCTTTCTCAAATCTAACCAAATTTCATTATGCACAAAGTTCATATGCCTTAAAATAAACATGTTTACACCCAAAAACACATCCATATTGCATGCATCAAGTTTATTGTATCAAATTGCATGAAAATTCACATAAACACAATTTAACACAACAAAACTTAGATTAAGCACTCAAACACAGAATTCAGCATTTATATAGCTTGCATGCATCAAATTAAAGTTGCTCAAAACCACAGTGAGCAAGTTTTTGGCCTCCAAGCCTTTGTGCTTAAAAACACATAATGCCCTTTTGAGTTCTGTGAACTCAAATCCTAAATCATTCGATTTTTAGTCTAAATCTAGTATAGTATAGACTTCTCCCATACCTCTAAGACGATCTTGATGAAGGTTATCACTGGATTTGAAGAAAAACCACAATTCCCACAATTTCCCCAATTCTGCTCTCAGATTCGGTTTCCAGCAACAGGGTCCAGAAACCACCAAATTTGACATAGAAATTGGCCAAAGAAATTAGGGAAAATGATCAGAATTCAAAGTAGGGTACATGCACTAGAGAATCAAAGAAGTTTGAGACTTAAAGGTCAACTAAGCTTACCAAAATCGAGTCTGGAAATCAGCTTCCAGAATCAGAACAGCACAGAGCTCAGACTCAATCTCTTGGCTTCCAAGCTTGATTCCTCTTTCCACACTCACTCTTAACTCACAAATTTGGTATCAACACAAAGCCCTTGATGTGAGCTTTGTGAATGTGTATCAATCGCTCAACAAAACTCAGGAACGAAAGAGTATTCGTCCTCACGAAATTGGAACCCCAAATCAGCTTCTTCAACAAGAAATCAGATGAACAACCCCCAAATCCTCAGAATTTCCTCTATTTATAGACAAATCACACTTGCATGCAGGGCGACGCGTGTGTTGCCACTAATCCAAGGCTGTAATCGTGGCGATTACGGAGTAATTTGAGTGATTACTCATCAAAATCCACTAAACTAGTTTTTGAGTTCATCGTCTAACCGGTTACAGGGCATTACTAACCGGTTAGATCAGTTCAAAATTTAAAAATTATTATTTTTAAATCTTTCCCTCCAAGAACTATTCTAATATTGCCTTTTAGTCCTCATCCAGGGACCAAAATGCAATTTTCTTATATTTTGCATTTATTTGCCATATAAAAATATTTCCACTTATTTTTATATTTAAGGCTAATTAAATACAAAACATAAACTTGAAAAATACTATAAATTAATAATAAAACTTTTTATTATTAATTTCCTATTATTCGGGAGACGAAAATTAGGGGTGTTACACTACTCCCCCACTTAAAAGGAATTTCGTCCCCGAAATTCTAGATTACAAAAACAACTCCGGATACTCTTGACGCATCTTCTCCTCTAATTCCCATGTAGCTTCCGATACGTCAGTATTCTCCCAAATTACCTTGACCAAGGGTATTTCCTTCCCTCTGAGCCGCTTGACTTCACGATCTTCTATCTGAATCGGTCTGGTCTCAAAGGTCAGGTTTTCTTTCAGAGTTAGGTCATCAGGTTGGAGTTTTAGAATAACGGATGGGTCATGAACATATTTCTTTAACTGCAAAACGTGAAAGACGTTATGCAAGTTGGATAAAGAGGGTGGTAAGGCCAATTGATAAGCAACAGGATCAACTCTCTTAAGAATCTGATATGGACCTATACACTTAGGCGAAAGCTTTCGGGTTCTCAAGGCTCTACTAATTCCTTTCATCGGAACCACCCGAAGGAACACATGATCGCCCTCAGAAAACTCTAATGGTTTCCTCCTCTTATCCGCATAACTCTTCTGTCGACTCTGAGCCACTTTCATCTTAGTCTGAACCATCTTGATCTTTTCAGATGTTTGGTGTATCATTTCTGGTCCAACCATTAGGTTCTCCCCCACTTGGAACCAACATAGCAGGGTCTGACACCTCCTTCCATACAACGCCTCGAACGGTGCCATTCCAATGCTCGCATGGTAGCTATTGTTATATGTGAACTCTGCAAGAGGTAACACTTGATCCCAGCTTCCTTGTTCTTCAAGTGCACACGCTCGCAACACATCTTCCAAAGATTGAATTGTTCTCTCCGTATGGCCATCCGTCTGTGGATGATACGCAGAACTCAATTTCAACCTTGTCCCCATCGCTTCATGCAAACTCTTCCAGAATTGCGATGAAAACCTCGGGTCTCGATCAGACACAATGCTCGAAGGCACTCCGTGAAGACGAACTATCTCCTTGATATAGATCTGGGTAAGCTTGCTCAAAGAATAGCGCATATTTATCGGAATAAAATGCGCCGACTTGGTTAACCTATCCACAACCACCCAGATTGCATCATGATTTGCTGCGGTCCTCGACAAACCAGACACAAAGTCCATTAAGATGCTATCCCACTTCCACTGGGGAATTCTCAGAGGTTGCAACTGTCCTCCCGGTTTCAGATGTTCTACCTTCTCTTTTTGGCAAATCAAGCACGCCGCCACATATTCTGCCACATCCCTTTTTAATCCTGACCACCAAAATATCTTCTTCAAGTCCTGATACATTTTGGTTGATCCAGGATGCATACTCATCCGACTCTTATGGGCTTCATCAAGAATTAGTCTCCTAACTTCTTGATCTCTTGGTACACAAATCCTTGTCCTGAAACGAAGGATTCCATCCTGCCCAAACTTGAAATCAGGTTCCTTTCCTTCCGAACCTAGTCTCATCTTTTCCATCAATTCCTCATCTGTTCGTTGCAACTCCCGAATTCTTTCCAAGAACTCGTTGGTGATCTGAAACGTCCACAACTTGATACTTGATGGTTCCACTTGTGTCATCAAGCTCAAATCTCTGAATTCTTCAATCAACGCTGCTTCCTTAACCATCATCGCACTGATGTGGATTGCTTTCCGGTTCAACGCGTCTGCAACCACATTCGCTTTACCCGGGTGATAATGGAGTTTAAAGTCATAATCCTTCAAAAAATCCATCCATCTTCTTTGCCTCATGTTCAACTCTTTCTGGTCGAACAGATACTTCAAACTCTTATGGTCACTAAATACTTGGAATATAGTGCCATAGAGATGATGTCTCCATATCTTTAAGGCAAACACGATCGCAGCCAACTCCAAATCGTGCGTCGGGTAATTCACCTCATGATTCTTCAATTGCCTCGATGCATACGTCACCACTCTTCCTTCTTGCATCAATACACAACCCAGTCCTTGCTTAGATGCATCACAGTAAACTTCAAAACTCTTGTGAGGATCAGGTAAGATTAGCACAGGAGACGATGTTAACTGTAACACCCCTAATTTTCGCCTCCCGAATAATAGGAAATTAATAATAAAAAGTTTTATTATTAATTTATAGAATTTTTCTAAGTTTATGTTTTGTATTTAATTAGCCTTAAATATAAAAATAAGTGGAAATATTTTTATATGGCAAATAAATGCAAAATATAAGGAAATTGCATTTTGGTCCCTGGATGAGGACTAAAAAGCAATATTAGAAAGGTTCTTGGAGGGAAAGATTTAAAAATAATAATTTTTAAATTTTGAACTGATCTAACCGGTTAGTAATGCCCTGTAACCGGTTAGACGATGAACACAGAAACTGGTTTAGTGGATTTTGATGAGTAATCGTTTGATTAATCCAAAATTCGCCACGATTATAGTCCCAAATTAAGTAGAAACCACGCGTCCAGCTGCATGTAATCTGGATTTGGCTATAAATAGGTGAATTGTTGATGGATTGGGGGTTGACCAGCTGATTCTTGCTGAAGAAGGGTGAGTTAGGGTTTTAATTTCGTGAGGACGATTTCTCCTTCGTTCTTGAGAGTTTGAGAGTGAGAGATACACTTCTGAAAAGCTTACACCAAGAGCTTTTCATTGATATATACCTTGTGAGTTGAGGGTTCTTGTGTGTGGAGAAATCAACCTTAGAAATTGGAGCTGGAGAACTGAACTCTGTTTTCTCTTGGTTCTGGAAGCTGAGTTCGAGCTTCGATTTTGGTAAGCACAGATCATGTTTAAGTTTCAAATCACTTTTATTTTCTAGTGCATGTTACCAAGATCAAGTTCTAATCGTTTTCCCCAATATCTTTGGCCAAATTCCATGTTAATTTTGATGATTTCTGGACCCTGTTGCTGGAAAACGAAACTGGAAACAGAACTTTGGTTCTGAGAGGATCTGTGGAGTTTCCTGCAAATCAGTGTCAAACTTTCATCCAAATCAACTTAGAGGTATGGGAGAAGTTTCACTATACTAGATTTAGACTAAATGTCAAAGGATTTAGGATTTGAGTTCATGAAACTCAAAAGGGCATTATGTGTTTTTAAGCACAAAGGCTTGGAGGCCAATTTCTTGCTCACTGTGGTTTTGAGCAAATTTTAATTGATGCATGCAAGCTAAATGATGACTGAATTCTGTGTTTAAGTGTTTGATTTCAGTTTTGTGGTGCTAAATTGAGTTTATGTGAATTTTCATGTAATTTAATTCAATAAACTTGATGCATGCAATATGAATGTGTTTCTGGGTGTAAACATGTTTAATTTAAGGCATAAGAACTTGGTGTATGCTGGAAATTGGTTAGATTTGAGAAAGAAAGAAAATGAGTTGTTAAAACTCTTGTTTTAATGGTCAGACTGCATAATCTAACCGGTTACACGATTTTCGTAACCGGTTAGACACTGTAAATTTTCAAAGAAAAATCAGTTTACAAATCAGTTCTGAGCTTTAATGGTTTTTACTCAAATCTAAGCCTTAATTTCTATACACAAGGTCTGAATATAAGTTGTGGTAATGTCAACAAATTCAGATGAGAAAGATTTTCATTTGTGCCTTAAATTGATGGAATAATTTCAAGTGAAATTATGGTTATTGGAAAAGGATATGTGATTTGGACTTTAGAATGATAAAACAATGGTTTTTGAGGTATAAGAATAAAGTTGAAAGTGTTTTGGATTGGGTAGAGAATTCAAGAAAAAAGGGTTTTTCTGAATTGCAATGGTAAACAGTTCAGGTCTGTAATTCTAACCGGTTAGCCTGAAACTGTAACCGATTAGTACCTGAATCTGAAAAATAAAAAGTTAATTTTTAATTACCATTGAAGTTATACTACTCAATCTGGGTTTTATAAAGGCATTTTTTGAGAAAATTCAAAGGGGAATTTTTATGCCAAGTATTATACCTCAAGTGAATCATTCAAAAGTGGAAATTGGAATATTTCTAAATCACATTAATTAAGATAAAGATAAAACCAACCCTTTGTTGTGCATACATATAGACTGGAAGTTTGGTTGGTAGGAACGTTTATCATATTCTGGGAATATGAGGAGGGTACTCCGGGAGTACCAAGGTATAACCTACTTGATGACACATTATAGATATGTGGCCAGTGTCCGGGACCTGGTTTTTATGCGTTTTGGGAACGTGGCGTTCTGGGAACGTGGTGCACACTCCGGGAGTGATGCTTTTTATCCAAGTATGGTTCGGCATTATGTTCTGGGAACTAATGTCGGTGTTCTTGGAACACAATGGTGTATTGGATGGACGTCCAAGATGGACATTTAGAGGCCTCAGTTGTGGATAGAAAATCATACATCATGCCACTTGCATTATAAGAGTTATAATGTTGAAAATTGGTGTGCTCATATGTACTTGCATTATGATCTGTCCATGATATATTTGTGATTGTAACTTTAGTCTTTATCCATTATGTATATGTGTATACTTACTCCCTGTGCCCTGTTTAGGTGATGGCCAGGTACCTAGCTTGCATCGAGATACGCCCTATCCCTAGTGGTATATGGACGTATGAGGAGCACCGTGCCACCTTTGAGGGGGAGGTGGAGATCACTCTCTACCACCCTAACCCTTTGGTGCGTGTGCGACCTCGTCGATTTAGGATCCCATTAGTCTATACTATGCATGTTCCACCTTTTTACACTTATAGAGGACCACCCCCGGCTCGACCTATGCGTCGATTTCATAGTTTTAGATTTAGAGCTGCCACTCGTTCCCATCCTTCATCCCATAAAGTTGTTACTGAGGAGACTCCTTCTCCTGGCACGACTGAGTATGAGAGGACTGCTCCTGCAGACTTTAGACCCAGTGGTGAGGTCTCTACCCAGTCAGGCGAGGTCGAGGAGGACCCTGAGGAGGATGAGAGCGAGGAGGAGGTGCATGTCGAGCCGACTGTTTCTGCTAGAGGTGGACCCGCTGGTTCATAGGAGCCTGCATAGCATAGGGGTTTTGGATCCTAGATCCTAGGGATAGAGCTGTGGAGGATCTGAGGAGCTACTGAGGACACTGAAGACCTGCTCTGAGACTTCTATTTTGAGATCATGTGATATATTGTATATATTTTGAGAGGTCTTAGAGTGAGGTTTTTATTTTATTCAGCTGGGTTGTATCTATTTTATAAACTCTTGCTATCTCGACTGATGTTACTTGCTACTGCCGTACTGATGGGTTTATGTCGTATGACTTTTATCATATATATATATATGTTTTATTTTCCTCAGCAGTGCCCCATAAGTACTATTTTTATTCCGCGAACTCTGATTTTAAATTACAAATGGATTCGGCAATAAGATTATATTCTATAATCAAGAAAGTGCATTTTTGAGAGTGTTTCTAAAACCTAAGATATTACTATGCCGAATTCAGATAACGATTTATGTTGAAAAGAGGTTTTTGATTGAGCAAGTAATGATATTAAAAAGGTCAAATTTTATAGTCCTAAATTTTGATAGCAAGTAGTAAACTATTTGGAAATATTAATTATTTTCAAGTTAAAAAGAGAGCGTCACACCCTTTGGTGGTATCAGAGCATTGGTCATGTTCCTCATGGCCCCGAAGATGCAGCTAAGTGTGGTATTCAATGTTGATTGAATATGTTTGAGTTAGTTAGTAGTAGCATTTATGTTCCAAAGACCTTTTTAATAACCCAAAGCCCATAGTGCAGGTCTTTCTATGGCAACCCGGAATAGAAACGTTACTAATGAGATGTTAGAACGAATCACAACCGTGCTGGAGGGTATGCAGCAGCAACAGAGGCATCAATCATCTCAGGAGAGAGCTGGTAATCCATCTGCTGGCAACATGGCGAATCATGACGCTAAAACTCTGTCGGAGTTCAGGAAGTGCAATCCACCACAGCATACTCCCCTACACTCATATCCCCTTGCTTCAATTGCATAAATTCCACTTCCTTTTTCCTCCGCAAATCTTCTGGAAAATATTTATTAAGAAATTTCTCCATAAATACTCCTCAATTGATTGCCCTCCTTTCAAAATTCAGCAATTGGACCGTGTGATCCCACCAGTTTTCAGCTTCCCCATGAAGCATGTAAACTGCATAGGTCACCTTCTGTTCATCAGAACACTCCAGAGTTCGGAAGATCTTATTGATCTCATACAACCACTTGTTCGCCTCATCAGGTCTATATCCTCCCTCAAATCTTGGTGGATTGCACTTCCTGAACTCCGACAGATTCTTAGCATCATGATTCGCCATGTTGCCAGCAGATGGATTACCAGCTATCCCTTGAGATGATTGATGCCTCTGTTGCTGCTGCATGCCTTCCAGCACAGTCGTGATTCGTTCTAACATTTCATTAGTAATATTTCGATTTCGGGTTGCCATAGAAAGACCTGCACTATGGGCTTTGGGTTACTAAAAAGGTCTTTAAAACATAAATACTACCACTAACTTACTCAAACATATTCAATCAACATTGAATATCATACTTAGCTGCATCTTCAGGGCCATGAGGAACAGGACCAATGCTCTGATACCACCAAAGGGTGTGACGCTCTCTTTTTTACTTGAAAATAATTAATATTTCCAAATAGTTTACTACTTGCTATCAAAATTAGGACTAGAAATTTTTTCCTTTTTAATATTATCACTTGCTCAATCAAAAACCTCTTTTCGACATAAACCGTTACATGAATTCGGCATAGTACTATCTTAAATTGAGAAAAACTCTCGAGAACGCATTTTCTTGAATAAAAAAAACATTACTAGTATTTATCAGTTGAATACACTATTTGCCTCTCGAGTGGGATTTGAATATATAAAATGTATACGTATCGCCGAATTCTTTATAAATTGAAATCAGAGTTCGCGGAAGAAAAATAATACTTATGGGGCACTGCTGAGAAAAAGAAACATCATATATATATATAGATCATACCATCAAATAGAACCCCATCAGTACAGTAGCAAGTGATAAAAAGTCGAGATAGAAAGTTTTGATAAGACATATACAGACCAGCTGCACTAAAATAAAAGCTCACTCTAAGACCTCTCAATATATACAACATATATATAACAAAGTCCAAAAGCAGAAGTCCCAGAGCAAGTCCTCCATGTCCTCAGCAGCTCCTCAGATCCTCCACAGCTCTATCCCTAGGATCTAGGATCCAAAACACCTATGCCATGCAGGCTCCTAGGAACCAGTGGGTCCACCTCTAGCAGAAACAGTCGGCTCAACATGCACCTCCTCCTCGCTCTCATCCTCCACAGGGTCCTCCTCGACCTCGCCCGACGGTGTAGAGACCCCACCACTGGGTCTAGGATCCGCAGAAGCAGTCCTATCATACTCAGTCGGACCAGGAGAAGGAGTCTCCTCAGTGACAAATCTATGGGATGAAGGATGGGAACGAGTGGCAGCTCTAAATCTAAAACTATGAAAACGACGCATAGGTCGAGCCGGGGGTGGTCCTCTATAAGTATAAAAAGGTGGAACATGCATAGTATAGACTAATGGGATCCTAAATCGACGAGGTCGCACACGCACCAAAGGGTTAGGGTGGTAGAGAGTGATCTCAACCTCCCCCTCAAAAGTGGCATGGTGCTCCTCATACGTCCATATACCGCTAGGGATAGGGCGTATCTCGATGCAGGCTAGGTATCTGGCCATCACCTAAACAGGGCACAGGGAGTAAGTATACACATATACATAATTGATAAAGACTAAAATTACAATCACAAATATATCATGGACAGATCATAATGCAAATACATATGAGCACACCAATTTTTCAACATTATAACTCTTATAATGCAGGTGGCATGATGTATGATTTTCTATCCACAACTGAGGCCTCTAAATGTCCATCTTGGACGTCCATCCAGTACACCCTTGTGTTCCCAAAACACCGACATTAGTTCCTAGAACATAATGCCGAACCATACTTGGATAAAAAGCATCACTCCCGGAGTGTGCACCACGTTCCCAGAACGCCACGTTCCCAGAACGCATAAAAGCCAGGTCCCGGACACTGGCCACATATCTATAATGTGTCATCAAGTAGGTTATACTTTGGTACTCCCGGAGTACCCTCCTCATATTCCCAGAATATGATAAACCTTCCTACCAACCAGACTTCCAGTCTATATGTATGCAAAAACATCAGGGTTAGTTTTTATCTTTACATTAATTAATGTGATTTAGAAATATTCCAATTTCTACTTTTGAATGATTTATTTGAGGTATAACATTTGACATAAAAATTCCCCTTCGAATTTTTCGCAAAACATGCCTTTTTAACTTAGATTGGGTAAAACAAAGTCAATGGTATTCAAAAACTTAACTTTTTATTTTTCAGATTCAGGTACTAACCGGTTACAGTTTCAGGCTAACCGGTTAGAATTACAGACCTAAACTGTTTACCATTGCAATTCAGAAAAACCCTTTTTCTTGAATTCTATACCCAATCCAAAACACATTTAACATTGTTTTATACCTCAAAAACCATTGTTTCGACATTCAAAAGTCCAAATCACATTTCCTTTTTCAATGAACATAATTTCGTCTTGAAATTATTTCATTAACTTAAGGCATTAAATTTGATCTTTCAAATCAGAACATTGACAACTCAAGTTCAGATCATGTATAATGAAATTAAAGCTTAAATTTGAGCAGAAACCATTAAGATTTCAGGACTGTTTAATAAACTCATTTTCTTTGAAAATCTGCAGTGTCTAACCGGTTACGAAAATCGTGTAACCGGTTAGATTATGCAGTCAGACCATTAAAACAAGAGTTTTAACAACTCAATTTCTTCCTTTCTCAAATCTAACCAAATTTCATTATGCACAAAGTTCATATGCCTTAAAATAAACATGTTTACACCCAGAAACACATCCATATTGCATGCATCAAGTTTATTGTATCAAATTGCATGAAAATTCACATAAACACAATTTCACACAACAAAACTTAGATTAAGCACTCAAACACAGAATTCAGCATTTATATAGCTTGCATGCATCAAATTAAAGTTGCTCAAAACCACAGTGAGCAAGTTTTTGGCCTCCAAGCCTTTGTGCTTAAAAACACATAATGCCCTTTTGAGTTCTGTGAACTCAAATCCTAAATCATTCGATTTTTATTCTAAATCTTGTATAGTATAGACTTCTCCCATACCTCTAAGACGATCTTGATGAAGGTTATCACTGGATTTGAAGAAAAACCACAGATTCCCACAATTTCCCCAATTCTGCTCTCAGATTCGGTTTCCAGCAACAGGGTCCAGAAACTACCAAATTTGACATAGAAATTGGCCAAAGAAATTAGGGAAAATGATCAGAATTCAAAGTAGGGTACATGCACTAGAGAATCAAAGAAGTTTGAGACTTAAAGGTCAACTAAGCTTACCAAAATCGAGTCTGGAAATCAGCTTCCAGAATCAGAATAGCACAGAGCTCAGACTCAATCTCTTGGCTTCCAAGCTTGGTTCCTCTTTCCACACTCACTCTTAACTCACAAATTTTGTATCAACACAAAGCCCTTGATGTGAGCTTTGTGAATGTGTATCAATCGCTCAACAAAACTCAGGAACGAAAGAGAATTCGACCTCACGAAATTGGAACCCTAAATCAGCTTCTTCAACAAGAAATCAGATGAACAACCCCCAAATCCTCAGAATTTCCTCTATTTATAGACAAATCACACTTGCATGCAGGGCGACGCGTGTGTTGCCACTAATCCAAGGTTGTAATCGTGGCGATTACGGAGTAATTTGAGTGATTACTCATCAAAATCCACTAAACCAGTATCTGAGTTCATCGTCTAACCGGTTACAGGGCATTACTAACCGGTTAGATCAGTTCAAAATTTAAAAATTATTATTTTTAAATTTTTCCCTCCAAGAACTATTCTAATATTGCCTTTTAGTCCTCATCCAGGGACCAAAATGCAATTTTCTTATATTTTGCATTTATTTGCCATATAAAAATATTTCCACTTATTTTTATATTTAAGGCTAATTAAATACAAAACATAAACTTGAAAAATACTATAAATTAATAATAAAACTTTTTATTATTAATTTCCTATTATTCGGGAGACGAAAATTAGGGGTGTTACACATCGGTCTTCGTCTACATTGGAACTAAAGAGCAGTGATCAGTGTCGTCATGAGATGTTGATGTGTGATTCGAACCTTCTTTTGTTGAATTCCTCTCTGATATGAACCCCTTTTGTTTGTGATGACCTTGAAGTTATTGATATGAGATCTTGTCCTGTGACTAGAACTCTCCTTTTCTCATTGAAGCTTTTCTTGTGTAAACCCTATGCGTTGCCAAAATGCTTTGGCATGACGTTTGAAAAAGCCTTTTCTGAAAATCTTAGACCATGTTTTGACAAAGAAACTTGACAAAGCTGTGATTGCTGATAAACCCGAAGTTTCCTCTTTTGATCTTTGACCAGACATTTATCCTTTCCTAAAGTCTTGGTGAAAATTTTGGACCCTTTGGCCCTATACCAGTCAAGTGGATATTCCTAAATTAGGAAGTGGGTTGTGAAGCGTTGTTAAGCAAAAGTTGCAAAGATCAAGGAGAATAAGGATTAGTCGGTAGGAATGAAGGGATGTATGAGTATTGGAGGAAAAATAGGAATACCCTTTTGAGCCTTAAATAAGTAGGCAATTATGTAAAGTGATTAGGACTAAGAGCTTTGATGACCGGATTAGTCAAAATGATGGTCTAGGTGGTGACAAGATGAGGAAGAATTTAAGGTGACATTAGAATTTGAAGTCATAAGTGTCTTGATTGGAGTCGGAGAATGGTCGAACAAAGTTGAATAGGCAATAATATGACGAAGACGAACTGATGAGGTGGTGGAATTTGTGGATGGAACCCTTAAGTGTTGACCAAAGTTAGGTTGAAGAGCTAGGATCTGATGTTTTAATGAATAATAGGTTCCTGAATTGAAGAAATTTTGATGGTTCAGAATATGAGATAAATCCTCGAAGGTGGAAAAAGTTTAGAATGCTTAAGTTATGTGATTAAGTGTTTGAGATAGGGAGTGAGATAGTACATGTTTCTTAAGGATTAGTGATTGTTAAAGCAAAAGGAAGATGTAATGGTGACCATAGAAGTCTGATAAGGACAATTACTTGGTGAGAATATAAGGCAACAAGAGGATAGATTGAAGTAAAGTGATGAGAAATTTTGTAAGATCGACCAAAAAGTGGTGAAGGATGAGAGTTTTTAGAGGTTAAGTCTGTGATAATGAATGTAATGTATAGAGATATGATTTATCTAAGTTGGGGAGTAAATGGAGATGCGAGATTTGGGGAAGTAACTCGTTTAGGCTTGAACTGACGAAAAGAATTCAACCCTAAGTGTGGTAGTGTCTTGACCCCAAATGAATGTAATCATGCTATTCTTTGGATGCTGTTTTGATGCCATTGAACCCCCTCAGTCTTTTGTTATCAGTGAGACCGTATTGTTTGTACCCCATTATGTTTGTTATTGAAAGTACCTCAAGAGATTACTTTTGCAAGTAATTACTCTGATTCGCTCTTAAGAACGATGAATGGATGGTGCATATTCAAAGATGTGACGATTACTGCAGTTAAAGAGGAAAAGAATCACTCCAAGGAGCTACGCGTTCATAGATCAGACAAACTCTGCACAGCATTTCTCGAGGACGAGAAATCTTTAAGTTGGGGAGAATGTGACATCCTGTATTTTCTCATACGTGCATAAATGAATTTTATTATCAAAATAAATCTTGAGGTTCTGTTTTATAAAGGATTTTCAGATGAATATTTTATGTGAGTAAGAACAAGGTGTTGATTTTTACGGAGTTTTATAAACAAAATATTTTTATAGACGTAAAGTGAATAATTTTGTTGAGTTAGGAATAATTTGATCAACAAGAGATAAGTTGTGATTTTTATTAAGGATGACTCTTATTAGAAATAAATTTTCTTATGGATTTGATAACTTTGAAAATTCATATCTTTTTAACCGTAACTCGGAAATTTATGATCTTTATATGAAAACGATCGTATTGAAACGTAGAATTTGAAAATGTAACTTTTAGAATTTTCCGGGTTGATTTATACAAATTTATTCTCTGAGTTTGTGAAGTACGAATTTTGAAGAATATGGGTTGTTAAAAATAGCCAAAAACCTCAAATGAACTTGTCTTTTTGAGAATCTCTTATGTGTATGAAAACATAATTTTGAAAATAATTTGGGGACTATATCTATGTCCATTTTATGCAGATAACTATTTCACTTTGAAATGGTTTAACTCCTTAATAAGAAATGTGTTTTGTAGGAAAGAAAATTATTGTTATGGCATAAATTTGCTATGTGATATGTGTTTGGTTTGATGTGTGTTTGATGAATGCTGCATGAGAATAATTGTGTAAATATGATTCTTTAGAGATATTTGCATTATTGTGTGAGTTGATGATTATAATGTTCTAAGGTGAATATGATTAGGTAATAAAAAGGTAAGATATGTATGTATATATATGTGTGTGTGTGTGTGTGCTACGGTATGTATGTATGTATGTAAGCCTAGGATTTTAATTTTAGGACAAGAAGCCTATAGAATAAGTTGGAACCATTTGGAAATTAAATAAACGAGAATTGGTGAAAAATGTGAGTTAAGGAAAAAGCCAACCAATAGAAAATAACCTTAGTGCCCTAAATTTCTCCTTCTTGTCTAGGTTGACAAGACTCAAACCATGCAAACTTTTCGATTTGCCAAAACTACCCTTCTCATTTGTGCTTGGACCGAAAATTTGTTAAGGGCAAAAGAGGGAGAATTCGGTTGCCTATATATAGGGTTAGCTTGGTTCATTTCTCTTCAACCAAACTCACTTCTTCTCATTTGCACCCAAACACAATTCTAAGAGCTCATCCAACTCTTAGACTTAGAGAGAGAGAGAGAGAAGGCCGTGAGAGAGAAGGAAGAAGAAGAAGAGATTCAAGGCTTGATCAAGGATTTTCTTTGAAGATCAAAGGTGTTAGAAGCTAGAAGATCATTCTCTCTTGGTGTCTAATTCGAAAATCATAGAAGAGTTGAGTTAGTTTAGGATTTTAGACTTTGTAATCTTATTTACTTTTGCATGTTGGATTTTGTGGCTTAATTGATGATTGCATGTGTTGGTTATGCTTTGATCATGAATTTTTAGAGTTAAATAAACTTGTAAAATGCTAAATCATGGGTTAGATGATTCGGCCATGGTTAGTGAACCATGTGTTGATGATTTTCAAGATGATCTAAATGGTTGCATGTTGATTTTATACTTAGATTAGTTGATCTAAGTGATTGCATGTCATGATCTTGACTTGATCCATGATAAAGCTTTAATCTTGAGTCTTGCATGTTGTGTTTGAGCAAAAAGACTTGATTTTTCTTGATGATCATCACGGTTTTGAAAGAAACTAAGGAAAGCAAGCTTTTGAAAATGATTTTGATACAAAAAGGACTTGATCTATGACAAAGCATGAAACTTGATCCTTGCATGCTAAATTTGAGTGACAAGATTTAATTTTTCCTTGATGCATGTCACGGTTTTGAAGAGAAATTAGGGTAGCAAGCTTTAAAAATGATTTTAGCATAAAAAGGATTTGAAGCAAGATTTTGTTTGAATGATGATGATGATTCGGTTGATGTTTGGAAAAGAAAATGGTGCTTTAAAGTTTTGCATGAACAAGAACATGGTGTGATCTATGAGTTTTGAACCTTGCATGTGAAAATGAAACCAAAGATCTTGGCTTCTTACATGATGTCATTCGGTCAAGCCTAGGGAGAATAGAAAATCATGTTTGATCATCATTTAGATTACATGCATGAAGAGACTAGTTTAATCAAAGAACTTAAGAGTGCATGCATGAAATAATCAAGGTTTAAATATATATATATATATATATATATATATATATAACTTTGAGGTGGTGTGTGACTCAAATTATTGCTTTAATTCAATTTAAGAAGATGAATTAAAATTGCTAATTTTCTTCTTGATGCTCACGGTTTTAAGTCAAAAAGAAAGAAAATGATTTCATTATTTTATGCCCTTATTTGTGCATCAAATCTTTGCAAGATTATATATATATGATTCGGCCAATGCATGTTCAAGTAGTTGGGAAAATTTTCTTCATGAAATGACCCTTGATAATGACTATATTCCTATGTACATGATGCTACATGTTGGATGGAAGTGATGTGTTGTTTTCTTTAATCCTTTTCGGTTTTTAGATAAGAAAATAAATAAGTTGATTTAGTTAATTAAAAAAGAATTTTCATGATGTTAATTCAATGATTTCAAGATTTAAAATGTATTGGTGATTAGGAAATAATGACCATGGGTAATTCGGTCTTTGTTGAATTAATTACGAGGCTTAGTTTGAATTATTTTCTTGAGAGTAATTAAGTTAGCCTATTAAGAATATGATTTGATTAATGATTTTGAATGACTTTAAAATGTGACTTGCATTATGTTAGCATGTGAATGCTTTGAAAATTTAATGTGTTGTTTCTTTGTCATATCTTGGAATTTTGTTTAATGCCTAAGGATAATGATTTTTGTAACAGATATAAGAATGTTTTAAATTAAGTTTATAATGAGTGGAATGGATTCTATTTTGACAAAGAGATTGTTTTAGAACTGTTTCAAAGTTTTTTTGGAAACATTTTAATTATAGATTTGACCTGGATTTGAAATCTTTTGGATATTGGCAATGTGTTGTCAAAAGGGAATTGTTTCAAAGTGTTTAAAAAAAACGAGATAATGAATTCATTGAAATCGTTTCTAACGCACGGGAAAAATGTTTTAGTTCGGGTGGCAGACGAAAAGGAAACGAGGCAGGATTAGCGACTTGGAAATCTCGGAAAACTCTTGGAGGCCTACATCATTGGAGGTGAGAGAGGGGCTTTCCCTAAGACGCCGTGGTATTTAGGTAACATATTAAGATGTTCCAATCATCTCAAAGATTGGACTCCGATCTCATTAAGCGAGGTAGTGTGATAGCAATTGTTTGTTTGACTGGCTATCCACACGAACAACTGAGATTGGTTCGTTGTTTATAGCTTGATATGTCCTTGTTGTTGTATTATGATGCCATGTTTTCTAGTTAATTATACACGAACTACTTGATTATCTTAGTATGCGAAATGATTTACTTATCGATTGGGCATTTGTGATACTGTTTGAGAGACGTTTGTTACGCCTTGATTATGAGATGATGAGAATGAAACTGTGAAAGTAATGAATTGTGATTGAAAAGAAAGACGAATGATAATAAAGGTCCTGAAAGTGATGAAATATCAAGAGAAAGATATAAGACCCGGTTCGGCCTAAGTCCTTATTGAATAAGGCAGCCTTGATAAGATATTAAGAAAAGAAATAATGATAAGAGGTATGAGAATGATTGGAAAAGAGATATGAGCTGAGATTGATAAAGAGTTGAGATGTAATGAAGATTCTTAAGGTTGTGACAAGAAATAACCTATGATGTGAATGAAAGTTTTGTAATGATGACGAGAAAAGATGCTGATAAGAATGATGTTGCTGAGCAAAAGCTGATGAAAATAATGCTGATGAGATTCACGAGAAAAGAGATGTGATATGAGTTGAGCTGTGCTCCTCAATTGTAAAAGTGAAACCGAAATGCTGATGCCCTGAGCTGAGACATGAGATTGTATTGATGTGAGTTGAGCTGTGCTCCTCAGTTGTAAAAGTGAAACCGAAATGCTGATGCCCTGAGCTGAGACATGAGACTGTATTGATGTGAGTTGAGCTGTGCTCCTCAGTTGTAAAAGTGAAACCAAAATGCATGTGGTTAATGCTCAAGTCTTGTGCTAAATTAAGAAAAGCGAATTATCGATTAGTGGTCGGGACTCGTTGAAGGGATGCACCAAGGATGAGCTGACCTTAGGATTAAGATGTTAATTAAAACACTAAGACTTTAAAAGACATTGACGAATACGGTGAGCAATGAGTGTGAAGTAGTGGAGAGGAAGATACCATGGGTATCAGGGATACTCAGGAGGAGATTGCATTAGGGGAAGGCAAGGACAGTGAAACGTCAAGAAGCCTTGAGTATTTTCTAGGCGGAACGAATTCCATATGTGGTAAGGGCAGGCTGGTCCGATGCCGTGGTAAGTTCTGCAGGCCAACTAGAAAATGCTGTCACCGCCTAGATTGCAAATCTTGAATAGTGAGAGGGACTGGAACGGGGCTCTGTGATTTTGCCACTGTACCGGATTTTCTACAGTGTGCCTTGATTATATGATTTGATTTGAGACTGTATCGGATTTTCTACAGTTCTCCTGGCATTGAGTATTTTGTTGAGACAACTGTCAAGCCTGCGTGGTCAAGGTCCTGTACTCCTGTTTGCTTCCGACTAGGTTGGGTGGATTACCAAGGAGATGTAGACGTGTGTGCAAACGATTTTCCTCTGTGATGCTTCCCCACATCATTGAGTGAACCAAAATGATAAGACTCAAAAAGATTAAGATGTTCCAAAAGAAAAGTATGGCAATGATTGCAAGTGTTGAGTAAGATTCATAAGGCAAGTATGAGGACGATCCCTGAAATGATAGATAAGTCTCGAAATAATGATTGAAGAAAGAATTGATAAGAGTTGTAAAAGTCTTATGAAAAAGATATTGAGAATGCTATTACGAGAAGATTGAGCATGAATTTGTGTTTATTTATATGATGATGATGATCATGTTGTTATTATGATTTGTATAATGTTTATTGTTTTGTCTTGATATTTGCCTATTGTAATTCCACACAGTCGACATTTATTGTTTTGGGTACTCACTCTCTCGTGTACATCTGCTTTGTGTTGGAAATCTGCATGTTCTTTAGATGGAAAACATTGCGAGATTTCAGCTCATTCGGGAGATAGGCGCATCTCCATGGAAAGGGGATAATGTACCCATGTCCGCCTATGTTATAGTCTACATAGAGATGGAACGGCGAAGGAAAGAGATTATGGAGGAACTTTCAGCTCGTGAGATGGAGGAGGAGAAATCACAAGACAACCCTACGGAGGAAACCCCGGAAGTGGCAGGTGACGATGATTCTGATCCGTAGTCTGAGCGAGGCTGACACGGAGGAGTGTCCCACTGACGAGGATTGGTACCCGGGCCCTGAGGATCTTCCGACAGACGAAGATGAACGAGAGTTTGACCTGCCGAGACTCAGAGTTTGATGGCGAGTTTTAGTATATAAGACTAGAGGATAGGTAAATCCCTCAGAGTAATGTATTCCACTGCAAGTTCTTAGTTGCCATAGCTTTATCATGTTGTACCCCGGATAAAGTTTTATTCAGTATTGAGGTTTCAAAACAAGTAAATGGGCCTTCATGTTTAAATGATGTCATTATGGACAAGTTTCAAAGTGCGGTGTTTTGTGGCATTTCGGTTTGGAACTTGAAGGATTATATGCGACGTGAGAACACGAGTTTTTAATTGTAACCAAGTTTTGAAAATTTAATTGTTCTCATGTCCATTGTGTTTAAAAAAAAAAATTGGCCCAAATTTTCACTATATTGAATTAAAGAAATTATAATTTCATGTTGCCAAATCGGGGTGTTACACCTAGCTCGGTATAGTATGCTTCCGACCAGATAGTGGTTGGTGTCTCTTACTCCAGTGTTCAAGTGGTCGGATAAAGGTGATATCGGTCGGATTAGAATCCGGTCCACTACATAAGCCCCCAAACTCGGTAAGGTGATTTGAGTTTGTGCCGAGTTAAAAGGTGAGCCGAACAGATGACTGATCGTTTTGACTTTTCTAACTGGAAGGGGAATCCAGCTATTGAGCGTGGTCTGTGCCCTTGTCCTTTCGTCTGCACGGAGGTGACTTTTGAGTATTTCCTTTAGCTTCCACGTGTCTCTTACATCATTGGGAACTGATTAATAATGATTTATCTTGGAAACGGAGAGTCTTGTGTAACAGTCTCCGTAGTGGGCTTTGATAACATTCAGGCCCAACTTCTTAGGTGCTTCAATTTCTTCATCATCAGCCACTTCCTCTGTTTCTTGGCTCTTCTTCTTAGGGGTTCTTTTCTTCTTAGTTGCTTTAGTTTCTTCAACTAGTTCCTCTGTTGCTTGGCTTTTCTTCTTAGGGGTTCTTTTCTTCTTAGATGCTTCAGTTTCTTGAACATCAACCACTTCCTCTGTTTCTTGGTTTTTCTTCTTAGGGGTTCTTGTCTTCTTAGGTGCTTCAGTCTCTTCAGCCACTTGCTCTGGTACTGTGGTAGAATTTTTGTTAGTGGTTCTTTTCTTCTTGGCAATAGGTGTTTCCAAAAATTTGTTTTGAAAATTTGTAATGAACTGTGAACTTCATTCGATTGGCTGTAACTGAGTGTTGTGTTTTTTTTTACTTTGTTACCTATTGCTTTGTGAACCATTCCTAGAAGGTGGCATGAAGCTTAGGGTGCATGTTTGGTTTTGAATTTGTTCGTTGGTAATAAAATTTTTTATTTACCAAAAAAAAAGTGTTTCTGTCACCTCAACAACAACATCATCATCGCTTACCTCCACCACTTCATCTTCACTTTCAGTTTCATACAAAGAATCGTCCTCACTATCAACTTCATCATCGCCATCGTCATCAGTTGGATGCTGAAAATAAATGTGCATTTGCTTATCTTCTTGTTTCTTTTCTTGCTTGTTTACCTTCTTTGCCTTCTTACCCTTACCTTTCCCTTTATCCTCCTTATCCTTACCGATAGCTAACACTGCATCACACATGTTGTTAATGTCTACATCCCCTTGAAGAGCATTCAAACCTCTTTCCAAGTCACTCTCTCCAGGACTCAACTAGTACATAGCTTCCAACTCATGATCCTCATATCCAAATCCCCTAAATATTGTCTTTAGATCCTTCAGGTTAACAAGGTCAATGTCCATAAGGGGTAAGCTATCTACTTTGCCGTTAACATACTGGACCACACCTTCGTCATCTCTCTTAAACACTCCATCGTGATGATACACAAAAACAACATATTCACCCATCTACATAAAAACAAAATAACACTTTAATCTAAACACAATACATACATGCAATGAGAAATATAAACAACCATCAATAAAAAGTAATGACAAATATGTCTTCCAAATTAGATCAAAGTTACCTATGAAAGTGGGTAATACGGTTCCTTCAACATTGACTAGTCCAACAAACACCTTCCTTCAACAATGGGCTTCGATTTCAACTTCAACACTGAATCAACAATGTTCTTTCTTTGTTCTCTCTCAGCTGAATCAAACCCTCCTCTCTCCAGCTGAAAGCTTCCTTCGAAAGTAACTATGGGGTTTCTCTATCCTATTGACGAGCTATGGGAATGTGGAGAGTTTGGCGCCTAACAAAACGAAGTCGTTTTTGTGGGTTTAGATTAAACGACGTCGTTTGTTGTTGGCTAACCACATCCACACGTTGCTTTATTATTATTATTATTATTATTATTTTTTTACATAGTAAAACGACACCAGCTTGGATTCCTAGTTTCCACCGCTGCTCACTAACGGCCACATGGAAGCTTCATTATGGTTAACGACGGAGTGGGTTGACGAAACTAACGGAGGGACTAAATTGTTCCATTTTTAAATTTTTAGGGACCAAACTTGGGTTTATCAAGGGACCAAATTGGTTCCTTCACTCCTCTTGTAATTATTCTACGTGAAGAATCGAGGTGTCCACCTATCCATCCTCTTCCATCTCCACGACACTTGATCGCATCACATAACATCACATATATAAAGCCCCGCCATTTCCATTTACTCCACGAAGCTTTCATCGTTTCTCTCCATCTCTCTTCACAAATGGATCCAGCTCTACCCATCGTGGCACTCTCTCTTCTCCTCGGTGCCATCATCGCCATCCTCTTCTTCTTCTCCTACTTCAACAAGCGACAGTCCGAGGTACGATCCATCTCCATTCCGGATCCGGGTCCTCTTTCGGATCCCAAGAAGAAGCAGCTCTCCAAGAAACCTCACTCCAAGACCCATTCCCATTCCCATCCCCATCCCTCCGATAAGGTGATTTTTCCATTATTTTTTGGTTTCACTTGCATTGCTTGCTTTGCTTTGATTGAGTGATGAGAACAAATTAAAAGGAAATTACTTGCACGGAACTCCCTGAGGTTTAGCTTAATTATACTAAGCACCCAGAATTACATTTGGTGAGTGAGTGGAGGATACATGTGGTTAAATTAGACCAAAGAAATCGGGTGAGTGTAGGTGTAGCCAACGAAGGCTGGTGCAGTTATTAGGGATTTGACTCGTATGCCAAAAGAACATGAGTTTCAATTCCACTGCCTATGTGAGAGTCTCGTTGGTGGGTAACGTTGGAAGTCTCACATCATCTGTCTCACATCTTCTGTCTCGTAATATGTGGTATGGTTTAAACATGTTGGACTACTTCACTCATTGCCAATTGGTTTTTAGATGGAACATTAACCGATAACATGTAAGCGCTCTCTAGCCATGAGGCCTGCCCGATTATTAGGGATTTGACTCATATGCTAGAAGGACGTGAGTTTAATTTCTGCTGTCGATGTGAGGGTGTTGTTAGTGGGTAATATGTAAGTGACCTCAGTAAGTGCTCTCTAGCCATGAGGCCTGCCTTGATCCTCGTGAGTCTTGCGACCAAATTCACCTAGACTTGTATTAACCAAAAAACATGGGGTGATTGTAGTTTTGAAATAAAAGGCTGCCAGGTGTAGCAGGCAAGGCATGCCTCTAGGGTTACAAAAAGATTAATGTTTTTTTAATGTGTCTGGGTGGAATGAGGTATTCGCTTTCTGGGTTTTATTGTTTCTATGTGTGTGTATAACTGTATATAATGTTTGCTATTGTTTTTGAGAAAATTGACTGCTTCGCTAGTTGAGAAGTGTTGGGGGATTTGGGCTTGTTAATAGTGTGTTATTGGACTTTTAAGGAAAGAAGCTAACTTTTCCTTTGGAAGGTTTCTCCGGAGTGGAAAGTGGTAATGGTAAATGGTTACTGGGTTTTTTAATTTAATTTTTATTGCTTTTCTTTGTTCTTGTTTTGCTGTAGTTTTTGAGAAAATTGAGTAACTTAATGGCTCAGCAGTGTTGGGTTATTAGATCGGGTGAAAGAAGCTTACTAGTTGTAGTCTCAAGTGCTACTAAGTATGATTTTGTGAAATTCTTGAGTTAATTTTTGAATTGATTAATAAGAACTTCTCAATTTTGTCATTAAAATGGGTCTTGGTAAAACCTAATGGTCTTGAGTTGTTGTTATGGCTCTTCAGCTACCGTTATGCTGTTTTATTTAAAATTTGAATAGTCGTTGAGTTTGTAAGCTGATATGACTTACTAATGAAAACATAACCTATTTGGAGAGCTATCATATTTTCTGTGATTTCATTTATGCTTTGGTTTTTGCTTGGCTTATTCTTTTGTTTTTGGAACCTTAGGATCAAAACAAGCGACATCATCCATTGGATTTGAATACCTTGAAAGGCCATGGTGATGCAGTTACAGGAATATGTTTCTCCCCTGATGGACGAAATTTGGCAACTGGTATTCAAAAATATTTGTTCACAGCAGATATATGTAGTCGTGTTTTTATCTTTTAACCTTTTAAAGATGGTTTCATCAACATTGATGGAAAGGCTCAAATATGACCCTTGCTCATATATTCAAGTAAATAATAGCTACGAAGTGGTTGATATGCATCTCTCTGTTCAACAATGCCAATTTGACCCATATTCTTCAACTAAGAATAATAGCCCATCCTTACATTATGATTGACTTCTTTGTTTATGATTGTCATTTTTTTTTTTAAATAAATAAAAAATGTTGATTAGAGAGATGAGCAAAATAATAGCTAGCGGAAGAATAAATTACTTCTAAAAATAAAGAAACTAGAACAAATCAAAAAGCTAATATGGCTCTGAAACGCAAGAGTTAACTCTGCATAAGTAATCTTACAAACAATATTTTCCTTAATAAATTATCAACATGACTAGCAGACAAGGCCATAACATGTTTAAGACACAAAGATATAGTGTTGAAGTTGTGGACAAACCGTAGAAAATGTTTGGCATCCTTATTTACGTATCGGCTTGTCACTTAGTAATTGCATTTCCTGATATTTATACATCTTCATTATATATGAGACTTTTTCTCTCATGTTCTTATATTATCTTTGTTTGTTAAAACAGCCTGTGCTGATGGAATAGTGAGAGTATTTAAGTTGGATGATGCTTCAAGTAAAAGTTTCAAGTATGTGAATTTTCACGAGTCTCTTACATATCAACTCAATGTCATTGTCAAACATGTTCAATGTGCGTAACTTTTATTCTCTTTACTCTTGTGCAGGTTTTTGAGAATTAATTTGCCTCCTGGAGGTCATCCTACAGCAGTTGCATTTTGTGATGATGCATCCTCGATTGTTGTGGCATCTCATACTCTCTCTGGTTCTTCATTATACATGTATGGAGAAGAGAAACCTAAAACATCTGAAAATAAGCCACAAGCAAAGCTTCCTCTCCCAGAAATTAAGTGGGAAAACCACAAAGTTCATGATAAAAAAGCGATAATTACTATGTTTGGATCCAAAGCAAGCTATGGCAGTGCTGATGGAAGTACAATTATTGCCTCATCTTCTGAAGGTATGTTTATGACATCATCCCACGTTGGAAATTATTAAGAAAATGTTATGTCATGATCTATATGTTGGGCCTTCTCACCCATAACAATATTTATCAATCACGAATGGAATTTCAATTTTAATTGGAACTTGGAAGTAGTTCGCGTAAAAAGAGGTGCTTTTATGTGCGAAGGAGGTTGACAAAGTGATTTGAATAGTGTTCACTTCTGTTTATGTTGCCTTTGCTTCCCTAAAGGCCTGAACCTGTATTTCTAATCACTAAAATACCATAAATGTTTCAGCTGCCAATACTATCTCACATTAAATAATCAGATATTTTCTTCTGTGTAAGTAACATTAATTTATTAACCAAGTTCTGGTTTGAGATTTCTGCTGCACTTAATCAGATGTATTATGTTTATACTTCTAATTCATATAGCTAATGAAATTGTACTAATTTTTGCTGATATATGATGCTTGATAGTGGCTTTCTACAACCTCTCCTAAAATTTGTTTTCTAATCCAGGGACTGACATCATTCTTTGGCATGGAAAAACTGGGAAGAGTGTGGGGCATGTGGATACAAATCAATTGAAAAATAACATGGCTGCTATATCACCCAATGGGCGTTTTATTGCAGCTGCAGCCTTTACTGCAGATGTGAAGGTGAGTTTTAATGTATAATTTTATTTAATGTATTAAGAGTTCTTATTTTTATTTTATGAATAACACACACAGAAACACAATACGCATAACCAGTACTATGATTCTTTTACTAACTAGGACCGGATTCCAGATTTAGTCCTTATTCTCACACTGTTATTGAGGTTGCTCACAGTCAGTTTTGATCCATTTGGTGCCTGCCTCAGGAAAATTTATCTTGCATTTAACAGAATTCAATTGGGAAAAAAGGCAATAAGCAATATGGCTAAGATGTTACTGACTTTTTTTGTTTATAAAACAATATTATTAGTTGAGAAAAGAGATTATTGTTCCTCATAAAACGAAAAAAAAAACCACCTAAAAACTAAGCAATAGAGTTATGCAGTTGAAAGAAATATAAAACGTGGAGAGCATAGAGTGATTATTTGAATTGCTTGAGTTAGTTTCCACTCAGCCTCAATGGTATTTGTATGCCATATTTATATACATACGTAAATAAATACAACTATTGATTACAAAGCAATAAAGATAGCAAATTCCTAGACTCGTGAATGACATTCTCTATGTACATGAATCTACTAATACATGAGCTGAATTAAACCTTCTATAATTATTTGCAAAAGGTTCATTGTTTCCAACCCACCCCCTCAAGCTGGGGAATGGATATATATCATTCCCAGCTTGCAAGTAAGAAGGTCTTGAAATTTATATGTAGGAAGTCCTTCACTTAGTACGTCTGCTAGTTGATGACTTGAAGGGACATATGATGCAATAATTTGTCCACTATCAAATTTCTCTTTGATAAAGTGTCTCTCATTTTCTATATGCTTGGTCCTGTCATGCTGAACAGGATTATGAGCTATACTAATGGCTGTCTTGTTATCATAAAACAACTTCATTGGAACTTCATACTTGATCTTGAGATCATCAAGAATGTTTTTTAACCACAACGATTCACAAATTTCGTGGGCCATAGCTTGAAATTCTGCTTCTGCACTAGACCTTGCAATGACATTTTGTTTTTTGCTTCACCATGTCACAAGATTACCTCCAAGAAACATACAGTAGCCAGTAGCTGATCTTCTATTTATAATTGATCCGACATAATTAGCATCACTATAGACTTCCGCAGAAAGATTTCCACCCCTTTTAAACAGAAATCCTCTACCTGGGGATGCCTTGAGATATTGTAGAATACGATCAACAGCTTGCATATGTCTCCTTCTTGGATCATGCACAAATTGACTTACCATGCTCGTAGCATATGTCAAGTCTGGTCTAGTGTGCCAGATATATCAACTTTCTTACCAATTTTTTGATATTGAGCTTTATCAACCTTAGGACTTTCTTCCTCATTGCCCATTCTATGGTTTTGCTCAATAGGTACTCTAGAACTCTTACAACCAAGCTCCCCAGTCTCTTTGAGGAGATCAAGGACATACTTCAGTTGTGAAATGAAGATACCCTGTTTAGAGTAGGCAACTTCAATTCCAAGGAAATATTTCAATCTTCCAAGGTCTTTCATTTCAAACTCAATGGCTAGCTTCTCCTTTAAGGGTGATTTTTCAATTGCATCATCTCCTGTTATAATAATATCATCCACATATACAAGTAGGACAGTCAATTTACCTTTAGATGATTGTTTGATAAAGAGGGTATGATCACCTTGACTTTGTTTATACCCAAGGGACACCATGGTCTTCATGAATCTTCCAAACCAAGCATGGGGTGGATTGCTTTAGCTCATATATTGCCTTCTTCAATCTACGCACCTTATTCCCTTCACCATAGGAATCATATCCAGGAGGGACTTCCATATAGACTTATTCTTTCGGGTACCCATAAAGAAAAACATTCCTCACATCAAATTGACGAAGTTCCCATTGAAAGTGTGTTGCCAGTGAAAAGAAGAATCTTGACTGCGTTCATCTTTGCCACAGGAGCAAATGTCTCCTCATAATCAATTTCATACGTTTGGGTATACCCCTTTACCACCAGCCTTGCTTTATACCTGTCTAGGGTTCCATCTTAATGGTACTTTACCGGTAAATCCATCTGCACCCCATTGGCCTTTTTTCCTTTGCTCTGTCCACTATTTCTCATGTTCCATTCCTTTTGAGGGCTCTCATCTCTTCATCCATAGCTTAGACCCATATCTTATCTTTCAATGCTTCTTGGACTGTTTTAGGGATTTTGATTGAATCAATTGCTGCAATGAAACTCTGCTGCAAAGAAAGGTGTATAGAAGATACAAATTGAGAAATAGGGTCCTTGGTACATGACCTTTTTCCTATTCAGGTTTCTTTCTCCTTTCGTGCACTATTTTTGGTGAGTTGGCTTTAGTCCGAGCAACTCTTTCAGGTGGGTGACTAGCAGAAGTTACTAGTTCTTGTGAATCATGAGACACATTAGGAGGTGGAAATAATAGAAAATGACCAGTAGAAAAATTCCGAGCTTCTGAATTAGTGGTGTTCTCCCCTTGAAGCTGAGAAGCAAAGAATGATTGCTCTTCCCAAAATGTGACATCCATGGAAACAAAGAATTGACGACTTGAAGGATGATAACACTTATATCCCTTCTTGTTTGGAGCATAACCAATTAAAACACATTTAATGGCACGAGCGTCAAGTTTGCCCTGATTTTGACGATTTTGACCATATACATGGACAAAAACAACAACTAAAAACATGAGATTGACTTTGCATAATAAGAATCGAGGGAAAGAAAGATTTCATCACATGAACAAGACTTATACCACCAAGGACTTTAGAAGGTAATCGGTTTTTTCCTTTCAGCAACTCCATTTTGCTCATGGGTATAGACAGTTGTAAGTTCATGAATAAAACCATTCTCTTTAAAAAATGTGGATAAACCATGGTTCACGTATTCCCCACCATTATCAGACCTTAAACATTTAATAGTTTTACAAGATTGAGTTTGAACCATATGATAAAATTGAGTACATAATTTATACGCATTTGACTTACTTTTCATTAGAAAAATTCAAGTAACACAAGTGCAATCATCAATAAAGGACACAAACCATTTTGCACCAGAAATGTTTGGAACAGCTGCAGGACACCAAACGTCAAAGTGGATAAGAGAAAATGGTTCATCACTTTTATTAACTCTTAAAGGAAAATTTTTCCGATGATGCTTGGAAAATTGGCAGACTACAGCTTTGAAGGTTGGAGCAACAAGAAAGATGTCCTGCAATGAAGGCAAGGACTACCAGCTATGCAGGCTGGAGCAGCGAAAAATAATATTGGACCAAGAGACTTCCAGGTCGGGAGCTCTAATACCAGGTTGAAACAAATATAAAATGTGGAGAGAATAGAGTGATTATCTGCTTGAGTTAGTTTTCTACTCAGCCTCAATGGTATTTATATACATATGCAAATAAATACAACTATTGCAATTAAGATAGCAAATTCCTAGATTCATGAATGACATTTTCTATGTACATGAATCTACTAATACATGAACTGAATATACTACTAAGATAACAAATATACAACTATGCTTCTATAATTATTTTCAAAAGGTTCATTATTTCCAACACAACAAAGTGTGCAGTGGCTTGACATATCTACCAAAGAAACACCACTAAAGTACCCATGGGCCAGTGCATCAAAAGGAGAGACTGTTATTCCTTATTTCTATTGTATGTTTAGGTGAAGTTTATGGTAAACTGTTGCTATAGACATTGTTGGCAATCTAATCTTACAGAAGCTTGCCATTCTCCTTATTTTTTCCCACTTTTGTATATCCAACTACCTTCCTGGTCTGTTGTTCTCTGTCTTTTCCCTCTCCGTCTAATAAGCTATCTCTCTCTCTCTCTACACATGTATGTTGCCCTTTTTTTTTGTACATTATATGTATATTACCTTTTACCTTACTTTTGTGAATGATTAATCTGCAATATTTGGCCCATGCAATTTTCAATGTTGATGCAGTGAGCAAAGGGGACTGAAGTAGACCATTTTGAGTGATATTTAGGTAGAAAAAAACTGCAAAAACTGGGAATGTAAAGAATGTTTCTTGAAAAGTAAAGGTAGAAAAAAACTGCAAAAACTGGGAATGTAAAGAATGTTTCTTGAAAAGTAAAGAGAGAAAGGGGGGAATGACTTGCTTACATGGTGTGTCTGTTGGTGGATGACTGAAGAACAGGATGGAGAGAAGGCACTTGTAAGACCCGGGTTGACGAGGGCGGAGAGTGATCGCTGGTGCAAGAGGCACGAACAAGGAGCGGCTCCTGGCAGGCTTCTAAAGGAGAGATACATGAATGAACCGACACACCGGAATGAGAGGGTGATTCTGAGACTATGTAGGAATGGGACTACATAGTACAGGAAGGCTTAAATGAATTGATTGGTACTAACCATATCAACAAGATGCATCTTCTTTTCGGTAGTCCATCACTTAAGAACTCCATAGTTAAACGTGCTTGACTTGGAGTAATTCTGGGATGGGTGACCTCCTGGGAAGTTTTCCCGGGAAGCGTGCGAGTGAGGACAAAACACGCTGAAAAGACCCGTGTTGGTATGTGGGGATAGTCGCAATCCATTTGCCTACTAGGGATGTTACAAATGGTATCAGAGCGGCTCCTCTCCCAGTACGGTGTGGTTTGGGGACGAACCAGGCGGAAGCTGGTGGGCATGTAAGACCCGGGCTGACGAGGGCGGGGAGTGATCGCCGGTGCAAGAGGCATAGACAAGGAGTGGCTCCTGGCAGGCTTCTAAGGGAGGGATACATGAATGAACTGACACATGGGAATGAGAGAGTGATCATGAGACTATGTATGAATGGGACTACATAGTACATTAAGACTTAAATGAATTGATTGTTACTACCCATATCAAAAAGATGCATCTTCTTTTCGGTAGTCCATCACTTAAGAACTCCATAGTTAAGCGTGCTTGACTTGGGGTAATTCTGGGATGGGTGACCTCCTGGGAAGTTTTCCCGGGAAGCGTGCGAGTGAGGACAAAGCACACTGAAAAGACTCGTGTTGGTATGTGGGGATAGTCGCAATCCATTTGCCTGTCAGGGATGTTACAGCACTACCAGGAATTGGGTTCTTGGGTTCTTGAAGCTAAGCCATTGCTAAATGCTAATCCTTTTAGCAGAACACATCTTAGATCATGCATTACTTCAACCTTTAGATTCACTTTAGATATTTTGTGTTGAAGTTATGCAAAAGGTTGTGGTTTGCTAGGTACTCGTTGGTTTACTAGAGTTAAGGCAAATAATGGGCTGTAGGGGAATAGAGAACAAGGGGCAGAATAGGAATTTGGTTTGTAAACAACCTTGTCATATTGGCGAGGATGGGAAGGTGGAAAGGAGTCAAAGGATGGAGTTGTACAAAAGGAGATCATCCAGAAACTGAGTGAAGGTTTTGAGGCCCTATGGGCAGCTAGGTTAGAAAACCCTTAAAGATCTGCATGTGTTCTATCTTTATCTCTGTTTTTCAGTGTAATCAAGAGAGGTTTCCCCTATAATAAGATACTAGACTCCATAGTTTTTTCTCAGTCATACAAGTTCCTATCTGTACTTGTTTGCTAAGGAAATCGTCAATTGTGCAATCATCAAATTTTGTTTGACATCTTCCATTAATTTTGGATTCCTCAACCAAATATTATAGCAAGCATATATCAATCAATACTGCAGACTGGACAACTTGTGAAAGCCAAATCAGTTATATATGCTTCAAATGTGCTACTCTGTTGCTTAATTTTGTGTGATTTGTGTAATTGAAATTGATGGAGTGTTATTATTGCAAGCTTTTTCAAGGTGAGATTAACACTGTCACAACTTTTAGTTCGTGCCCATTGGGAATAGGAGTTAATGATTGTCTAACAATTTGTTAGATGACCTCAGGGAGCCTCTTAATACATCCTTAGCATAAGTAACGCATACCCTTTTATTATGTTTTATAACTGAAAAGCTGTATCAGTGTTTTATTGCTTCTTTATTATTAGAATGCTTAATATATTCTTCACTGTTGCTTTTTTTTTTATGCTGGGTAGGTCTGGGAGATTGTATATGCGAAGGGCGGATCTGTAAAGGAAGTTTCAAATGTTATGCAGCTTAAGGGTCATAAGGTATAATACTAGTATTATTATTTTTGGGTGCTTTCAAATTTAATTTAAGCTCACATTTTGATGTATATGGAGTTTGTTGCATTAGAGAGAAAGTGGCACCTATAGGTGAAAAAAAATGGTAGAATCTTACCTAAGGTGGTTTTGGTCATGTGAGTAGAAGACTAATAGACGTTCCAAAAAGAAGTGTGAATTAGTTAAAAGTTACTCCCTCCATTTCAAAAGTATTGTATTTTAAAGTTATGACGAGCTTTAAGAAATGATTAAATGGTGTAAGAATTTTGGGTTTTTTTTATTATATTATTCATTTGTAATCATTATTGAATAGAGATAAATATGTTTGAAGTGAAAAAGATATTGTGATAAATAAGGGTATAGTTGGAAAAAACAGTGCTAATTATGTGTTGGGTTTGTAAAAGAACAATACATGTGAAACAAGAAGAAAAAGCTACGTGAACAATACATATGAAACGGAAGGAACAGAGGGAGTAGCCACCTAGTTGGAGAGGTTATAGGGATACAAGGATAAGCTGGTGGAAACCATTAAAAATGAAGATTTATTTTTATGACCTAATACAAAGACGTTTTTTTAATCCAAGTAGCCAACCTCATGTAGTGGGAAAGGCTTGTTGTTATTTGACATAGATTTGGCAAACTAATATTAAAAAAAATTGAAAGCCTGTTTTTATCTAACTCTTCCATATTTTATATTTTAATTTATGTGAGAAGTATGCTATATGTTAATTTTCATGTATTTTGTTGGAGTGCAATTCTATATTTTCCTGTATTATATTATATGATCTTGGATTAATGTGAAAAAAATATATGCACACCAGGTGCATGAGGCAATCAAAATTAAAGATTAAAGGATGGTGTTCCATCTTTACTCAAGCACATATTAGCTTTTCTATTTTCATTTGTCTTACAAGTCTTCATCATATTATCTGTACATTTAAATTTGGGTTGTTGTTTTCTTGTTCTGAATTTCTTAAGGTTTTCAAGTACTAAATCAAGTGTTATCAAAAAGGGTAACTAAATGTTATTGTTCCTAGTAGCAGAAAGAAGAAATGGAACCGTGTAGTGTTGTTTAACTCATTTGTATGCAACTGAAAATAAACTAAAATTTAGTTTACCAAATTCTTCCTTTCCTCCGGACATTTCATCATTCATCATTTTGACAATGATTTGATGTGTTCAATGATAATATACACGTTTTGTATCAGAGTGCAGTGACTTGGTTATGCTTTACCCCAAACTCCGAGCAAGTAATCACAGCATCCAAGGACGGTTCGTTAAGAATATGGAATATCAATGGTAAGCAAAATCTGATAGATGATTGTTTTTAATTTTCTAGTTTAAGGTTTACAAATAGTTTAGAAGTTCAAGACCGAAGATATGTGGGGATGCTATAAAAGAAGAATTCAAAGTAGTACTCGTGTGTTTCTGTGGCTGAAAATGGGCATGTTAGAGAAGACTATGCTTGTTATTTGATATTTTAATCAATTCAAAGTGTCCTTTCCTCCAGGGGAATTTTTGAAGGAATAATGTAAATGTTCGTTTTTGGGTGAATGACTCTTTTGTTGATTAATTCAGTTATTCTCACCCATATTTTTCCGTTTGTATTGAAGTTCGCTATCATCTTGATGAGGATCCAAAGACATTGAAGGTGTTCCCAATTCCTCTTCATGATTCTGCTGGTACTACTTTACACTATGATCGCCTGAGTATTTCTCCTGATGGAAAAATATTGGCTGCAACCCATGGTTCCACATTACAGTGGTTATGTGCTGACACTGGAAGGGTGTTAGATACAGCTGAAAAAGCTCATGATTGTATGTCCAAGCATAAACTCTTTGATATTTTCCATACTTCAAGTAAATTTCTATCCATGATCTTTGGGTCACTGATTCATTTCTTCAATCGCAGATGACATCGCATGCATTTCATGGGCACCTAATGCTATTCCAAATGGTAAAGATGCTAAACTGGCCCAGTTCCTTTTTCGTTCTTTGCGTAATTTATAGTTTCCCAACATATTTCCATTATTGACACATGATAATAATAATACACAATGATATAGATAACTTCCAATTTATTCGATTTAACACTATTTTAAAATGTGAGGAATACAAGGATATTTTTGGTTCTTGAGTATGATTGTATTTCGTCTGTGATACCCCTAATGTATAATGTATTTTCAAAAACTATCTTCTCACACTACTTCCTAGTTAACGGTGTATGAATTGTGGTTAATTATGAATATTGGATGGTTAACAAGTTAACAATGTATCTATTAAACAACCCGTTAAAATTGTATCTATTAAACAACCCGTTAACCATCCAACACATGTGATTAAAAACAGATTATATCATTATTCAGGTGAAAAAAATGCGAAAAAAAAAGTAGTGTAAGAATGTGTATTTGTGCCAATCACCATCTAATTTTTTGTTTCCTTAAATACTGTGATGACTTATGCAGGAAATGATCAAGTCTTGGTCTTAGCCACAGCCAGTGCTGACAAGAAAGTCAAGTTGTGGGCTTCTCCTTCACTCCCTTCCTCTTGAACTATTCGTCTAGTGCATCAATCACCATGTACCATACCTGAGCACCTAGTGACAACTGATATATTTTAAAGAGAGGTGCTTCAAAAATTCTCAGCTTTGATCTCTTCCTTTTTGGTTCAGTCATTTTGAAAAGCTTGAGTAAAGCTGGTTGGTAATCTTGGAAGGATGAGTTGAGAAACCAGGATGTTTAGACTTGGATCTTAGCTAATTGTTGTGACTAATAATATCTATCTATACTACATAGACAATGTTGTCAGTTTTGGTTGCTAACTAGCCAAATATGAATGAGTTAATGCAAGAATAGTGTATCAGAAACTCGGAAGAGAACGTGTCTTTATAAAATTTTCATTTTTGAGGGCATTAATGCTTTCATTTTCCAAATCATGGAAATGGTTACATTTGGGGAATAAGTGGAAATCTGTAATTGTTTAATGCTAAATTGCATTGAAAGTCATTGCCTTCTCAAATTTTAAGGCATTAAGCCAACCGTAACTGTCGATTAACAAAAATTCTTTCTTTTTTTTTTAAATGAACAAAAATAACTAAAATTAAGGACCGTAATTCTTGTTCTAGTCTTGAACTTTTTTTTTATCATTTATATCACGTAGCACTTACCAAGGACCATAATCCTACAGTATAATATATTTTTTCATTTGTGTTACGTAGCACTAAGGACCATAATCCCACAGTATAATTTACACTGTACACCTAATTAAATCATACAGTATAATTTATTTGCTTAAACTTACTTTGATTACATAAAAGATTTATTCTAAAATGGGTCAAAGCAAATGGATGTGAGAAAATTGAAAGCAAGTCATTTATTTATTTAATCGACAGTAAGAAAATTGACCCAAACAAAAACTCGCCCACCGTGGGGCTCGAACCCACGACCACAAGGTTAAGAGCCTTGCGCTCTACCAACTGAGCTAGACGGGCACATGCAAATAAGTCCCCAAGTATTATTATTACTCTATACTTACTATCCCTTTTTTAATCGAATAACTATAATAGGCTCCATTTAAGTTTTCATATTTTCATCCGAGGCAACATAATTATGGTATAGATGGTATAGAGATCAACTTGTCGTAAAAGTTTATGAGTTTTAATTTTTGGTTCCCATAATGTAATTTTTGGTCCCCATTTTTTATGAAAAAGATCAAAACACTCATTGCATTACATATTTTTCTACTTCGGGGGTCAAAAGTCAAACCTCATTACCATCAACAATCAAAATGAAGAATAAAATAACTATAAAACATCAAATGAATGAAGAATTGCAAGAACTTTTGGTGCCTATCTCATTTACCAAGGGACAAAAATTTACTTTACCCATAGCTTTTCTTCTAGGTTTTTCTTTTAACCACTAAGCTCCATTGAACTGCTGTGTGGTTAGCAAGATAAATAGGGAAGAGCGAAAGAAAGGAGAGGAGAAAAAATTATGTGAATTGAAAAATGAAAATCTTAAAATACGAAAGAGATGTGAAGGTGCAAAGGGAAGAAGAGTTTAAGGAGTAGTTGTGTAGCAATAGCAATGTAATAGGAGACTAGAGTTGTGTAGTAATGGAAGAGACCGAAGCAAAGTTTATAAGAGAAGAGAAAAACTTACCAGAGAAACAAACTTTTGCGGGTCAGTTTGCACACGTGAGAAAGAGAGGGGAAAGCTATTAATACTGTTATTAATTTTTTTTTTATAAATTTTGTATTTTATTAAAAAAATAAAAATACATCCATTTATATGGTGTGGCTACAGTTGTCCCTTTGTGAATATTTGTAACACTCTTAATTTTCGTTCCCCGAATAATAAGAAAATTAATTATAATAATTGTTTTATAATTAATTAAAGTTATTGGGATGTTTTAATTTTTGTACATTATGTATATTGGGAAATATAAAAATATGGGATATGTTTTAATTTTTATTCACTGTCCCATATTTTTATATGGATATTTTGTACAAAAATATAACTTTTGCAATTTAGTCCTTGAGTTGGGACCTAATTGCAATATTAAAATGGTTATTGGAGGGAAAGTGAATAAAATATTAATTTTTGAAATTCATCAGTATTTAATCGGTTACTGGTTCCCGATAACCGGTTAGCTGATGAATGCAGAATTAGGGTTAATGCGTTTTGATGAGTAATCACTTGATTAATCCAAATTTTGCCACGAATCCCACTCAAACCTTAGTGGAATCAATGTGTCTTCATGCATGGAACCTTAATTGTCTATATAAGGCCATATTGTGAATCAATTTGGGGTCATTTGGTCACTAAGTGTGTTGATGCCCTGTTTTGCTGAGGCTGTGTTCCTCCCTCTGGTTCTTCGTCCCTGAGAGTCAAAACACAAGTCATACACCATCGTAAAGCTTCATATTTAAGCTTTACATTGACACAAAAATTGTGAGTTGAGAGTCCCCGAGTTAAGAGAACGAAGCCTGCAAAGAAAAGGTGTTGAACCTGTCAAGCTCTGTTCCTGATTCTTGGAGCTTGCTTTGGACTTTGATTAGGGTAAGCACACACTCTTTCTGAGTCTCAAATCAATTCAAACTTTTAGTGCATGTTGCATAGAGTGAGTATTAATGGTTTTCCCCAATTTGTTTGTCCTTTTCATGCACCAAAAATTCTGGTTTATGGACCCAGTTAAACCCGTGTTGGCTGAGAGTAGAGTTTGTTGATTACGTGGATTTCTTGCAAGGGCCAGTGTTTACACTCATCAAGCACGACTCTAAGGTAAGGGAGAAGCTTACCATTTACTAGAATGAGATTAAAAAGTGTTAAAATATAGGATGTGTCACCAAGAGACTTAAAGAGCATAAGTTGAAATGGAAATGTGGCTTTGAGGCCAATCTGAGCTCAATCTTGGTTATGAGCAAGTTTAATTGGATGCATGCAAGCTTATTTAATGCTGAATTCATGACTTAATTAAATATTTTGGATTTTGGTATGTTAAGTTGTGAATTATGTGGTTTTATGCATTTTGATGTGTAAGACTTGCATGCAATATAATTTGATATGTTTTCAGTGATGTAACATGTTTAGTTTAAGGTATTAAACCTCTGTTGATGGCTGTTTTGGGTTAGAATTGAGTAAAATTGGAAATGGTAATGAAAAACACCAATTTCAGTATTTCTGCTATATAATCTAATCGGTTGGCCGCATTCGTAACCGGTTAGAGCCTGACAGCAAAAATTAATTTTTAAAGATTTTTGCAAGGAAATCCATACCATTTTTAGTTATACTCTTTTAACCTAAAATTAAGGAAAATTACCCAAGTTGAATTCATGAAGGAATTTTATTTGTTGAGGTAATATATTTTTAATACCTTAAGATTATCATTGAAAATGTAAAAAGGAATTATGGCATGTTATTTTCTTGATTAAAGAAATATTGAGATTATGTCATAGGAATTATGGATTAATTATGGAATGTAATTAATGACCAACCAAAATAATTTATGCAATGTGTGCATTCATTCATGGTGAATGGGATGACTTAGGTTGGCGAGATTATGATTTGTCATGTTCTGGGAATATGACGAGAGTACTCTGGGAGTACCAAATGGTTGCGACTTGCTTGATGACACATCTCTGGGAATATCATCATTTCCTTCACTCTAAGCTTGGCCATCATCAATTATACTAGGAATTAAATTTGGGATGTTACAAATGTGTGTGCATGTGTATGTGGTTCGGCCAAGCATAGGAATAGGAGGACCAAGTAGGAGTGATTTTCTTAAGCATTAAGAAATTGGAACTTAAATGGAAAATAGGAGGAAATTAGGAGAAGTGAGTCATGGTGCCTAGGGAGGACTTTCTCCCCGCCATGTGTCCATGAAAAGACCCATTTCATGCAAACTTTGGTTGGACCGAATTGCCCTTAAGTTCACACCTTGAACCGAGGCTAGAAGGGGAAATTTCCACACCCTTTACCTTGGCTTATGTATAAACCGTGTGTGTGAGTGAGTGTGTTCTTGGTGGTTCATTTCTTTCTTCATCTCATTCTTCCACAAACAAACACTAAGACCCAAGAGCACCAACAAGCTCTTGAGACATAGAGAGAAAGAAAGTGAGGCCGTGAAGAGAGGAGAGGAAAGGAAGAGTGAAAACCCAATATTTTAACCCCAAACATCCTTGATTTCTTTCTCCAACCATATCCTTCTTCAAAACCTAAGAAGAAAACCACCATCAAGCCCCAAAAGGAGAGGTGGCCGAAACAAATTTTAAGAGAAGAAGAAGAAGTCCAAGTCCAAAAACCTAGGCTTTCCTCTTGAAGATCAAGTCTAGAAGTACAAGGAAATCTTAAAGACAAGGGATTGGGACAGCCGGCAACAAAAAGGATTCAAGGAGACGGTACCATTACATTGCTGGACCTCAGGTGAGAGAGATGCTTTCCTAAGACACTGTGGTGTTTAGCTGATATATTAGGACGTTCCGTATCATCTCAAAGATCGGAACTTAGTGGTTCGGAGTCAGTAGTATAAGTGGCAATTGTTTGTATTGTGTGGCCACTTATACGAAGGTGACAAAGACCACATTACTGTTGTGTGATGATTGTTGAAATAGCAGGCTTGTATGTTTATTTATTTAATTATGCACGATGATAATTATATTGATGATTACTGTGAACAACAAGCTGATGGACGTTTGTTACGTCCTGAAAACAGAAATGAATTAAATAAGATTGTTAAGTAAAGACACTATGAGAAAGAAATAAGAATAAAGAATATGAGATTTATTGGAAAAGATATAAAGCATTGAGATTGGGGACAGAATTGATGATGAGAATGAGGTTAAGCCAGAGCTGGGGAAAGTGGTGTTGTGTTGATAAGTGAAATGAGAGGTGACTTAAGAGGAGCTGGGCTCCTTTGTGATATTGTTGAAGTGAGACTGATGTTGAGTTGAGCTTGCTCCTCCACTAGTACTCATTGGAACAATATGTTTTCGAAAGTTTTGGAATAAGGTTTTTGAAAGGATCTATGGAAAGAGGTTTTGAATAGGTTTTTGAAAATGAGTATTTTTGAAAAAGGCTTTTGAAGCGAGATTTTTAGGAAACTGGTGAAATATGTTTTCGGAAAAAGTTTTGTGAGTCGAGACTTTGAGAGAGATGATGATATGAGATTGTTGAGGCAAGTCGAGTAATAAGATGCAAGTATGATTAGGTGAACCCAGCTCTGTGCTCTGATGTGAAAAGATTGTGCAAAGTTAGTGGTCGGGACTCATTGAAGGGATGCACGAAGGATGGGCCGACCTTAGGTTAACAAAAGATAAAAGACATTAACGCGGTGAGGTATGAGAGTGCGAAGTAGTGGAGAGGGAGGTACCCCAGATATCAAGGATATTCGGGTTGTGAATGCAATAGGGTAGGCTCGGGCGGTAAAACGTCACGTTGCCTTGAGTACTATTCTGGGCAGAACGAACTCCACATGTGGTGCACTAACGTGGTGGGGACTGGGTCTAATACCGTGGTAAGTTCTGCACCCGGGACTAGAATAGTGCTGTCACCCCTATGGCATTTCGAGAACAGTGAGAGGGACTGGAACGGGGCATTGTGTTTGCCACTGCGTGGACAGTGAGCCTTAATGATATTGATATGTTTTGAGGACGAGATCCTCCTGGTTAGGGACCATTGTATTGAGACAGCTGTCGTGCCCGCGTGGTAAAGGTCCTGTACTCCTGTTCGCTTCCGACTAGGCTGGGTAGATGACCGAGGAGATGTAGACGTGTGCGACGATGGTGATGAAGGGAGTACTTCGATGATACTATGATTTCTCCCCCAATCATCGAAGGTTATGACTTGATAAGACTTGATAATGAAAATTGAAAAGTAATAAAGAGATTGATAATAGTATGATTGAAGTCCCCTGGAATGCTGAGGGAAGGAACGGAATTGAGATAAAAAGTAAAAGATTTGTAAGTGAGATTGAGAAAATAATTGAGGAAGAAGGAATGCTAATAAGTTTGGCAAAACAAGGAAATAATGATGAGAATAATGATAATGATATTTTTGATTGTGGTGCTGTATGTATGTTGTATGTTGTATGCCTGTATGGTCTTGATATCTCGCCTACTGTAATCCCACACCGTCGACGATGCGTCGTTCGGATCGCTTACTCTGTCCTGTTTGTTGGCATATCGGGGCTGCTGATATCTCAACGGGCAGACAGAGCATCTTATGGAGGTCATCACTTTAAACGAGTCAAAGCGGGAGTTTAAAGACAACGAGAGAGTGGCGACGGAGGTGGCTTTAGAAGCGGGAAAAAGGGCGCAAGAAGAAAGAAGAAGCTTCATCCGGATAACTCCATCAGAAGGAAGCGACAGTAGTGTGTTTAGGTTAAGTCGGTGAGTGGCGTTTTGAGTCAAGGATTACCACGCAATGTGCCACTCATGTAATCAAGCTAAGCTTTGACATTCTGTATTAAGGTCTACTTTATTTTTGGAAATTCGAACAATGTAATCTTTTGGAAAATATCATGATTTGGAGATAAGTCTTTTCATGAAAATGAAAATGTTATGCAAATAAATGTTTTAGTAACAACTCAGTTTTCAGTAAAAAGATGTTAAAGTACACCAATGACTTTTCAATTACGTAAAAAAAAAAAATTTGGCCTCAATTTTGCAACATTAGTAAGTAAAAGTTAATTATTTTTAGTTTATGAAAATCGGGCTGTTACATGAATATGGTAGAAAAATTTGATTCACCCTTGCATGATGAATTTCTTGCACTAAAAATTTGATTAAATCCATTACATGCTTGGAGGACTCAAAACTTTTCCGTTATATTCAACCTCTATGCTTTCATGAGAAATCTCAAGATCAATCTAAATCATTGTTGAATAGTAGGGAACTTGAGAAGGAATTCTTCCTTACTCATGAAGTTTACACCTTCATGATGGATGGGGAGAAAGACAACTTGTCTGGGATGATGCATGGAGTAAGGAATGCACCTTTTGACCCTGGTGGGATCGAACTCATTCTTAAAACTTCCTTACTCCACCATCATCCAGGGTTATTAGTTTAGAATGGAGTTAGCCATAGAGGATCGTCCTTACTCGACCAGGACCCGCCCTCCTCCTCAGAGACAACGACTCGTAATCCAGTGGCACCTCCTCTTGTGCATGATCGTCGGGGGAAGGATCGGGGGCCATTGTATGAGCTGGAGGGGCGGGCCGCGAATAGGAAGCATCAGCTGAAACTCAGTTTGTATGAACCGGCGGCGGAGCACCTATTGAAGCTCGGACCTGAGGGGCTCGCTGCGAAGAAGAAACACCGGCCGAATCTCACCTTCGACGCTTCTGCCCTCGAACAGCTTAAGAGGCAGGAGCTGAGGAAGCGCGAGGTGTGGCAGAGGACGGAGCTCACGGGATGTTCGCTGGAGATCCTCCTCGCTGCATCCTAAATTCGGTAGACAGGTCCACTGAAATAAAAACAGGCAAGGGTCCAAAAAAAAATGCATGAATGGTACATGGCCAAGGCCTAACAAGCTTCATGGAACCGAGTCAGGAGGAAGGACAATGATCTGAAGCACATCTACTTGACCACTCTCCTCACGGTACTGGCGAAGACTAAGACAGACGTTCCTCTCCAGATCGGACATCCTCATCCAGTCAGGCTCAAACACCCCAGTTCAGTGTGTGTAAAAATCCTGAGACCAAGCCAAGGGAAACCTGGGCTGATCTCTGTTCATGAACCAACACTTCCCCTGACCAACAAACCGGTACTTGAAGTAGCAAAACTGGAAGGGCTCCCATGCGCCACTGCAGAAGAGGTGTCATACTCATGGCGAGCATGGAAGACCACCCAAGTCCTTCCAAGGCCCCTTTCTTCGATCAGCACAGGGCGAGGACGATACATGAAGAGAAAGACATTGACGTCAAAGTTGATGGCCGCAACAGTACAGAAGACTCGGAAACCTCGAACAATCGCCCAAGCATTAGGGTGCAGTTAAGAGAGAGCCACCCCCAAGCGGCGAAGCAAGATAATTTCGAAGTCTGATTTGGGTCCAATATATGATGTTTTGAGAATGAATTAGACTCCCTTTTACTAAGGATTTGGTTTGTTTCTCTTGCAAATTTAGGACTTTTTGTATAGTTTTTAGGAAGTTAGGTAATTTAGAATCCTTTGAACGTTTTGATCCGTTTTGGGTTTGTTTCAGGTACTTTCGGAGCTTAATTGAAGAAAATAATTAAGGAGTTGGAAAGAGGATGAAAGAATCTTGAAAATGGGGCAAGAACAGAGCGAAACGGAGTCGGATCAGGGTTCACACGCCCAGGCGTGGAGATCCCCACGCCCAGGCGTGCAACCCACGAAGCCAGCACCAATCAGACCTGCGCGCCCAAGCGTGATGCCCTGGGCGCCCAGGCGCGCGACATACGAGAAGGCCCAATTGGACCAATTTCTGATCAGTTTTGATCCAATTCAATCAGGATTAGTTTTAAACTTTAAATATAGGTTTTTCCATTAGGTTTTGTAGACTTTTCAGAAGCAATTAGAGATTAGAATAGAATTAGGATTAGAGAAGAGAGGCTAGTTCTGCAATTGAGAGCAAGGAGGCACAAGGATTGAAGATCAACATTGCTAGAGGGATCCACTTGATGATTGAAGATATCTTGAGGGTAAATTGATTATTGTCTATGATGATTTGTTTTTCCCATTCCTTTATCTTCTTCTTCCAATATGTATAACTAAACCTATTGTTAGGAATAGGGTGGATTTGTATGGATCTTAATTTGGTTGTTTATTTATGCATTAATGTTTTTCCTTTTAAATCAATTGTTTGGTTGCGTTATAATTACAATTCATAGAATTGATCACTTTATGTTTTACTTTGGTAATCTGAACCTTAATTGGAAAATTAGGATTTAGATTAGGCCTTTGAACCAAACAATATAATTATTCAACTTGTAGGAATACTTTTGGGTAATTGTATAACTTTCATAAACAAAAATTCACTTAAGGGATTAAGGGGTAAAGTTTAGTAAGAAACATAATTGCCATGAGGGATCTAACTTTTATTGTTTCTAGAGTTGTTGATTTATAGGAAAACAGATTTTCTTAATTAATAACCTGATCCTACAATGAAACCAAGTTCCTAACCTTTTCCATATTTGCTTCTAATTACTTTTTGTTTTCTGAATTGTTTCATTCTACCTTTTCTATATTCCTTTATCAAACCTAAACCAATACAAGTTTCACATAGTAATCACAAGTAGGTGAAAGAAATTAGAAATAATTTGCAATCCTCATGGGAATGATAACTGGTCTTACTGACTATATTACTTGTCGATCCAGTATACTTACCGGTAATCCAACAAAGTTCGAAAAGGGAAGCTTCCTTCCCAATCGAATTATTGGCTCCTCGTAGAAGAATAATTCACAAGCACCACGTGGCAGAGGACGACATACTCGGTCATCGTCGCTAGCAGGAACCACAATGTAGGAATTCCCGGCACGGTCAGCACGGCAAGGAAGCACAAACGCCTTGACATGCCCTAAGCTCGTGGTACGGGACACAGCACCGAGTATGTCGGGATGAACCCAGATGCATCTGTTGGCGTAGGAGGGGAGCACGAGCCGATAAACGGCCATCTGATGCGTTACGCGTCATTCCTGGGGAAAATAGAGAGGTCGGATTACGGAAGGTGTACAAGTCATAGGGTTTATGCTAATCCTACTTCCGTCGCCGTCCTAATCTACTTCCTAACTCCTGCAAATGAACGACTTCCCTCCTTAGCCACATTTCTGGAATCCCCCCCCCCCCCACTGCTCCACATGAACAACATGGCCGAGCCCCTCTAAGCCCATGCTTGAGAAGCTCGGTAGGCAGCGACACACTAAATTCTTCGAGAAGGCACAAAGAGCATCCCCTAGGGGGGCTTAAAAAGCATGAAGAAGGAACCCGCACAATTTCCCAAAGCCACTGGCACGATACAAAAAGGAGAAAGGCCTCCCTGGCACCGCCATTGTCACCACTATCACCCAACTAAAACAACCTCCCCCCCAGAAGAAACACCACCACCAGGGAATGTGAAAAAAGTAAAAGAAATAGAAAAACAAAGAAAAAACAACAAAGGTGGAAACCTCAAAAAGAGAAAAAGGAAAGAAAAAGAAAAAGAAAACAACACCTATAAACCTTGTTGGAGGCTGAAAATGGAAAACTTGGGGGGAAGCAAGACAGCAACAGCGCGGAAAGGGAGAAACCGCAAAAATCAGAGAAGACAAGAAGTGAAGCGACAGAGAAAAAGTGAAAAATGAAGAGGATAGGGAATTTATGAGAAGAAACTGTCTCCTCAAATTCCCTGGGTAGCCCAGAGAAAAGGCCCAATCCACCAGAGGCAGGGACGCATGGCGGCGCGGGAAGTAGACAATTGGCTACAATTCAAATTTCGAAAAAAGGCGCATCATTGCAAGTCACCTTCCCCACGTCAACACGCATACCCATTACGCCACTTTCCCAGAAGAAAGGAAGGCCCTTCCCACTCTGGCCCCAACAAGACAGCAAGGCAACTGCTCAGAAACCTGAACATCCTCTCAAGCTTGGCACAGGCTCTCTGAGTCTTCACCAACTTGGGGGGCTTGTAGGGTTGACCGATATTCCCAGCAATCTCCGCTGGACGAGCCTATGTCGAACATAAGGTAAGGGTAATATTGAGCCTGCCTGGCCTCCGCACAGGTTGGAATGTCGACTAACCCGACCTCGGATGGACCAAAACCAGTTAGCCTTGACCGACCTCCCACAGGTCGAAGGCATCTCATCCGACCTGGTTCTCATCAGGTAGGACCCCCACATGGTCGCTACCGACCATACACTCAGCCTCCCTTAGGAGCCCACTAAGTGGCCCAACTAAGGAGGGTAGGCATTCGTTACACCTCGGGACGCCGCACAAGTCACACGTCATCCATCCCACATCCTTAATACGGGCTAGACATGAGAAGGTACATGTTGACCTGTCCAGGTTCAAGAATATGAAACGTTACCCTGGCCTTATCAGGGAAAATACTAGATATTTTGTAGATATTCCCTGAACCTGACGTCAGCATGTAAACCCTAAAAGGCCTCACCCTTTGGGCCCTATCCACCCGCAAACCCTATAAAAGTCATATTCATGTCCTAGGGTCAGGTAAGTTCTCTCATCCCTAAGTTGTCACTTTCCATACACTCTGTTGACAAGGGGAGACTCTTGGTATTCCAATTAAATACTCAGAAATATTCCATTACCGTCATACATTAACTCCTGTTCAACATAGATTTCAGGGCTATCATTCACTGGTCTTGAGGTCCCATTGAACAGGAACATTTCCCTATTTTCCATATCCACTAGAAATAGGTTAAATAAGAGATTAATTTTCCAAAATACGATCAAAGAATTAATTGAAAACTTCTCTTAATAATGTTGTTTACATAAATAAGAATTTTAGGAACTCGTGCTTAAATGACTCAAACTGTTTACGAATTACGGTTGCATCAATATCTATTAGTTGAGTTTTTCTCTTTCTATCAGTGAAGGAATGCCTTTATTTATAGAATTGAACAACTAGTAGTAAACTAGTAGTTGTTCATGTATAATTTTATAAGTAGATAATATCATTAGAGCCCATTCTAGTAGTATAGCCTTAATTTATTGATTACTTCACCCTCTTTGTATAAAAGTTACAGGACATACACACTCTAGCTAGCATTTTTTATTAAAAAAAATGACTTTATCTGGTAAGAGCATAAAACATACTCTGTGCTGATCTCAAACAATACACTTGTTTACATTAACAGTATTTTAAAGATGTAATAGAGTTTGATACCTATTCGAAATATGAATATGAAAAACCTGTATATTTAGCCCTAACAATAGATCATAGCTTCTTCCTTATTGTGTCAATTATTCCTTCCACAATGTAACTGTTGTCTTCAAAAATAGCCTTATTTCTAGTTATCCATGTGCACCAAAGAGTTACAAACCATTGGCACATCCAAGCTTGCATTCCCTTTTTCAGTAGCCGCACCATTTCCATGTGAGCTAAGAAGTGTGTTTCTCCATCTTGCTGTAGGAGTGTAGTCATAGCCAAAACATTTGTAAATGCCTTGCCACCCCACATAGGGCACAGGACGACGAGAAGAATAAATGAAATGTTGATTCATCATTAAGTTTTACAAAATGCACACGTAACCAGGCCATTTGGTTGAATAATTCCCCTCCTTGTAAGATTGTTTTTTTGTGGGTAATTCTTCGTTCAATATTCATTCATTTTAAGAGGCACAAAGTCACACCAGAACCTGTTGTAAAAATTCTTAACCTCTTTGATAGTATTCTTGTTGCATATCAAGGTAAGCACTTTTGACTGAGCAGACTCCTGTTACATCATGTTTTCATATCCAAGCACCACAAGAAAAGTTGCAAATTATGGCGGATTATTAGCGGCGGTTTTGTAAACCGTTGTCGGTGAGTAATTTTTTCATGGATTTCGTGTCGGTTACATAAGGGCCATAAACCACAAGCCTCACACGTACCACCTACACGTTTCTTCATTTTTGTTTCTTCACTTTCATCCTTCCATGTCTTTCTCTCTCAAAATCTCGCATTTCACATGTACCAAAAAAAAAATCTCGCATTTCACTCTTCTGCTCCCAACTGGAATTTTCCCCAAACCCTCTCTCATTACAAACTTCGATGGAGAACAGAACTCGTTGGAGCGTCGATGGAGAACTCGTTCACCGACACCGCCATTCATCGTCGCCGTTGTTGTTCAGCACCAATTCAATTTGAAACCTTATTCTTGGTTCGATTCTCTGAAATTGAGAACAAAAAACCCTAATCCGTGAGTTATTTTACAAATATTCCTTATTCCTTATTCTTAATTCGATTCTCTGAAATTGGGAATAGAAAACCCTAATATGAGTTTTAGTTTATGATTTTTTTGGTAATTTTAGTTTTATTCCCTAATTTTCGTTTTTGGTATAGGAGATTCTGGATTAAATTGAATCAAGGTAAGAGTTCATTATTCATTTGGAAACGTATTCATTATGCTTATTTGACAACTTAATTCATAATGCTTATTCATGAATAAGAAACTACTTATGCTAATTGCCCATGGGAATCACTGATGGTAGAATAAATTTGCAACTTTGGGATTATTTGCTTAAATTAAAAGGAGAGTAACTCTAAGAGAGTGATTTTGATTTGATGAGTGAATTTTTGATGAGCTGCAAAAATTGCTTCTGGAAAAAGCTGAATTTCAACTTGTTTCACAGCTTCTGCTTTTCTGTAAAAGCCTAACAAAGTGCAAGTGGTGTGATTGGTATATGAGGTTCTTGAAAAGTCAAAGCTAGCTGCTCTTGATTGGGGTAAGAAAAAAAATAGGACTTAGAACTTAACTGCTACATGGTTATTACATATATTGCCATTCTCACAGCCTTGAGAAATGCTCTAGTTATATGCACTATTTTTCAAGTGCCATTACCAAATCATTGCTGTGGGTAAATGTTTGTTTGTGCTTTTGGTAAATTCATTTTCTTTGGTTGTGCTTTAGTTTCCGTGATAATACTCTTTCAGCAGAGCAGCAGAATGTCAATTACCAAGACCTGAGGGATAGAGAGCGAGCAAGAATGGTTGCTTTTGCTACTAGACAACAAAAAAGGTGGTCTATCTTTATTGTGGTGGACTCGGCCTAGCCGAGATCCTCAGAACCCTTGCCCAAGGCCTCACGGCCCTACGAGAAGCCCTCTGTATGTTGGGTCGAGCTCAAGGCTCAACGGCCAAACAGATACCAGAAACGGGCCGACCTCATACTCCAACCCAGGTCCGACTTCCCTGTCCGACACCTCCTAGAGTTCGACACCTCCCAGAGTCCGACACCAAGGACAGGGTGACGTGTCTCACCTTATCCACAAGGACAACTCATCACCTTATCCACAAGGATAGCTTATCCACTCATAGCTCAATACAGGCTGGCCCTACTTGGGCCTAAAGCAGGCCCATTGGGGCAACCAGCTCCCCCCTTATAAGTAGCTCCGTACTACATGGGGCTCAGGTACGTCCTCTAACCCTAATTATCACCCTCACACACCAGTGATTAGGGTTGCTTCTTGGCTATCCCCTTAGCCACCAGAGGACTCCCACCAAACATCACACAGAAACCCTAGACTGAGGCTCCTTTGAAGGTCTTCTTCCCTAACCCTTGGAGGACCTCACCGTCTAGGACATCACATTGGCACCGTCTGTGGGGAAAGATAAACTTAATTCCCAGAAATTCTACCATGCCTGAGACACAACCAGTTCAGAAGAGGAGGAGGGGGCGCTCAGGGAGGGTCCCGTCAACGGAGGACTTGCGATTGCACCTTAGGGCCAACAGGACAGCAAGGTCTCCACCACCTCCACCGCCCCCCCACCACCACCTCCACCGTCTTTACATCCTCACGCAACAGAGGTTTTGGCCATGATGAGACACCAAATGAAGACCATAGAACACCAAAGCCAAGTCAGTACAAACCTTCAACGGTTTCCCGTGCGGCGTTTTGCTGAACGAGCTGTTGTTCAAGCTCCAGCCCCTAATGAATTCCAACAACAAATAGGAAATTTTGTTGTACAAGGTTTGGTTAAACCACCGGAAAATCTCCGAGTGGAAACTATCTCGGGGGTTTTTGCCGGTGGCGGCGAGAAGAGGTCGGAAAGGAAAAAGTACGTCAATCAAGTACTATCGGTTCGCCACAAGCCTATCTGTAAGAAACCACCTCGAAACATCCCCATCTGCTTTTTTGATCAGGATATGATAGGCATCATCCCAGATCACAATGATCCAATGGTGATCGCGGCGATGATCTGCAACTTCGAAGTCGCCCGAGTCTTCATCGATCAGGGAAGCTCGGCCGATATTCTTTTTCTTCACGCTTTTAAAGAGCTGAAGCTGAGGTTAGCCGACCTCGTGGGCTTTGAAGGCAACCTTATCAGCTTCACGGGCCAGGCAATTCGCCCCCTAGGAGCCATCCATCTCCCCGTGACCTTAGGCAAGCAGCCTTCGGCCCGAACGGAGATCATCAAGTTTTTAGTCATTGATTCTGAATCCCCCTACAACGTGATACTGGGACGAACCTGCTTACAGGCTTTCGGAGCAGTGGTCTCAACAGTTCAGTTAGCAATGAAATTCGTCGGTTCCGATGACAAGATCGTCACAGTCAAAGCCGACCAGGTGAGAGCCCGACTCTGCTACAACTCGAGTCTACGGGAAATTAAAAAGAAGCAAGAGGAGCTCACTGGTCCAACATTGGCCAAAGGGAAGATCCTATTGGCGGAACTGGATGTTCGGGCCGAGCAGGATGACCTTAGGCCTTCTCCTCAAGGAGAGTGGTTGGCAGTTCAAATTGACCCCTCTAACCCCGACAGAACTGTCAAAGTGGGTGCCGACCTCCCTAAGGAGATCCAGGATAAGATCATCGCATTGTTACGAGCTAATTTGGATCTGTTTGCTTGGACCTCGGCCGATATGCCGGGGATCGACCCGAACTTTATTTGTCACAAGCTCAGTGTAGATCCGAAGGCAAGGCCAGTAGCACAGAAGATGAGACGGGTTGGGACCGAGAAAGCAAAAGTCATCCAGGAAAAGGTGTCTGAGTTGCTCGAAGCCAGGTTTATAAAAGAAGTCCCATACGCCGAATGGGTTTCAAATACTATTTTGGTTAAAAAGGCAAACGACAGTTGGAGGATGTGTGTGGATTACACCGACCTCAACAAAGCCAGCCCAAAGGACCAGTATCCGCTGCCGATTATTGACCAGCTCGTCGATAGTTCGGCAGGCTACCAGTTGTTGTCGTTCACTGATGCATATTCGGGATACAATCAGATCCCTATGTATCCCCCTGATCAAGACAAGACCACTTTCACGACCGGAAAGGCAACTTACTGCTACACTGTCATGCCTTTCGGCCTAAAGAATGCTGGAGCAACCTATCAAAGGATGATGAACAAAGTTTTTGATGGGATCATTGGTACCACCATGGAGGTCTATATCGATGACATGATTACAAAGAGCAAGAAAAAGGAAGACCATGTCCGAGATCTGACCATGGTTCTTGAGAGGGTAAGAGCATATAGGATGAGGTTGAATCCGGAGAAGTGTACCTTCGGGGTCCCCGCTGGTGCCTTCCTGGGATTCACGCTATCCGAGAGGGGAATCGAAGCAAACCCCGACAAATGCAGAGCTATATTAGAAATGAAGAGTCCCGCCGACCTCAGAGGGGTGCAACAATTAACTGGCAGGATGGCGGCACTGTCTAGATTCCTTCCTCAAGCTGCTAAGAAGGCCTTACCTTGGTACCAACTTTTGAAAAAAGGTACAACTTTTAACTTGGATCAGAACTGTGAAGCCTCTTTCCTTGCGCTTAAGGAATATCTCTCTTCCCCTCCAGTTCTGTCCATCCCTCGGGAGGGGGAGAATCTTTTCATTTATCTTTCCGTAGGAGATTCCGCCCTCAGCTCGGTGTTGGTCCGAGATGAGGGCCGAATTGAGTTCCCCGTTTATTTCATAAGTCGAGCTCTGCAAGGTCCCTAGCTTCGGTATCCCGAACTTAGTTACAGATTCCATTGACCATGTTCGACGATGTCCTCAATTCCAATTCTTCAGCGATGTTTATCAGAAACCCTCTGAGGAGCTCCACTCTCTAGCTTCCCCCTGGCCTTTCAGCATGTGGGGAATGGACATTGTGGGACAGTTCCCAACGGCTCCAGGCCAGCTAAAATTCACCGTGGTAGCAATAGACTACTTCACTAAATGGATTGAGGCTGAGCCACTAGCAACCATCACTTCGGCAAGTATCCAAAATTTTTTTATGAAACAAGTCATCTCCCGCTTTGGTCTTCCACTCACATTAATCACCGACAATGGTAGCTAGTTCGCTGCCAACAACTTCCTGATATTGGTTGAGAATCTCGGGATCTCTCATCGGTTTTCTTCGGTAGAGCACCCCCAAGCTAATGGCCAAGCCGAGGCCGCCAACCGAGCTATCGTTGACGGCCTCAAGAAGAGAATTACGCAGGCCAAAGGGGCATGGCCCGATCTACTACCCGAAGTCCTCTGGTCAATCAGGACCACGGTTCAGACCTCAACCGGAGAGACCCCCTTCAGACTCACCTATGGTTGTTACGCGGTCATCCCCATCGAACGAAGGATTCATACCTTCCGAATGAGGGACAGACCTGAGGAAGAAAATGGAAATTTGATCAAAGAAAACTTGATACTGGCCGAAGAGATCCGAGACGCCGCCTCTGCTCGGGAAAAGAAAGCAAAGGAAAGGCAAGCCAAGCAGTATAACAAAACGGTACAACCCAGGTCTTTTGAGGTCGGAGATCTCTTTCTCAGGAGAGCTGGCATCGGGCTTAAAAACCGAAGAGATGGGAAATTTGCTCAAAATTGGGAAGGCCCCTACAGAGTCATTTCAAAAACGCACTCTGGGGCTTACAGGCTAGAGACTCTTGAAGGAGCCGAGCTCAAAAATTCTTGGAACATTGCAAAATTGAGAACCTACTTCAGCTAGGTTTACCTCAGATGTTATCAGCGACCCCAGCTAAAAGTTTAAGTTCTATCTTCATTTGTGTCAACATCTTACACTTACTTCCCCTAATCATGCTCTTATTTTCCACTTTGGGATATTCCCACTTTTTCAATTCATAGGCAATGTACTCATGTTTATAATTAATGAAAAAGTACAAACTTGCCCATTACTCAAGTGCTACAGTTTTATATACGTACGTACTAGCTTCTCATTTAGCACTAGCCACCTAAATGTTGCATGGCGCTATGCACAACCAACATCTTATAAAGGAGATTGGCTCATATGCACAGTGTACAAGGGACACCCGATAAAGAACAGATTGCTGTGAAATGTTTCCACATAGCTTCACTCAGCTTTCTCTTTTACATCGGGGACGAGGACACCCACCTCGGCTAAGGTGGGTAGATCCGAGATCCCTACCGTATGAGCTTATATACAATACCTCTTTTCTGAGGAAAACTTATAAGATTACTGCACTTACTGAGTCGGCCGAGTTTGGTCTCATTATTGATACGATCAAACGCTCCTAGCATGACATTTTTAGCTATAATCAATCCCGAATACAACAAGTGAAAACAGTACTTGTATTTTCAAAAATAGTCGTGTTTAGGTTATCTAAAATGCAACAAGTCTCAAACACTTGCATTCTTTTAAAAAAAGCTTTCTTGATGACTACCCAACTGATCGCAGTTCGGATCCGAGGACGAACTAGTAAACATGCAACGAGTTGGTAACGTAAAACTCGCATTCATGCAACAAGTTAAAGAAAAGGCTTGCATAACTCCGACCTCGAACATAGTACGTATGCAACAAGTTAGAATAAAAACTTGCATAAATATAACAGCATGCAACAAGTTAAAACTAGAAAGAACTTGCATAAAAATAAAATGTTGTACACAATAAGCAAAGCAAAATACAATCCAACATTGTCAAACATGTTACAAAAAACATAGACAAATCGCAAGCTGCCCAGCATAAGGGACTTATGCTGCTTCATCTTCAACATCGGAAAGGACAACCGAGTTGGGGTTGAACTCCTCATCCGGTTTCTCCACCAAAGGATCGGGCAGATTCTCCTCAGGCTGGTCAAGGTCAACCTCGAGCCCATCCTTGTCATAATCGACCAACTTCCCGTCCTCCACCCCGAACCCAGCAGAAGCGCCGACATACCGAATTCGGAGCCCTTGGTTCAGATGAAGAATCTTCTCTACCGCACTGGTAAAAATTTTACTCGCCGCCTTCTCAAGATTGAAGTCTGATTCAGATGCGGCTACCTTGTGTTTAAAAGCTTGAGCGGCTCTTCTCTTCAGCAATGTCCTCACCTTCTCCACCTCGGCCAGGCCTTCCTGCCGACCAGCCTCCCTTGCATCCGCCTTCGCTTGGGCCAGGGCCTCCTCCTGAATTTTCCGAAGCTCCTCCATCTGCTGACGGTGCTTCTCTTCTAACTCAGCCAACTTTTGCTCGGCAGAGTTTTTACTATTCCTCAGCTCCGCCACCTCAGCTGCCATATCAGATCGGGCCCTCTTCTTGGCTGGCGACACGCCTTCCGCAATGTCATCAGCAACTTCGGCCAATACATTGAAAATATTTGTTGATCTCTTCAAGTGATAGGCCAACCCTTCGGCCATTTTCTTCCACTCGGCTCCCGACATCTTTATGAGAGCATCTTTGACCGAGGCCCTAGTAGTGGGGGTCGCCGGCCTTGGGGTACCGGCAGCATTGACGAGCTCGGTACTTGGAGACGGAGAGCGAGGAGGAGGTGGGGCAATGATCGCTGTAGGTGGAGTAGGGTGGGGAGGAGCGGAGTCGGTCGACGTTGTATCAGCGTTCGCGGCCTCATTGGAAGTACTCTCCGACCTCTTTCTTTTGCGGCCCAACGCAGCCTTCAGCGCCTTAGACGACATTGCCGACCAATATTCCTCTGCAAACAAAAAGATAAAGAAAAATCAGTAAGAGAATTAAAAGAAAATTACAAGAGTATAAGTGCGAGGTTAACTACCAATTGTGGCTAAAATTTCGTTGTCAGAACACTTCATGTAAACTCCAACATCAAGTTGGAATTTCCGAGCCTGATATTCAGTTTGGAAATGGTGGACTGTGACGGCCTCGTCGGCATCAAGAGTCGCGCCCGACCACCTTTGTGGCGTGCCGAGGTGGCGATCGAAGAACTCCGGGGTCCACTCCAAGGGAAACCTCGGACCCGTCTCGTCCCGCAACCAAGGTCGACCAGTGCCCACGAACTTGTACTTGAAGAATCTGGGCTTAAAATGCTTCCAAGATTCCGTAAACATTCCGAACAGCCCACAGCGAGCTCGGGCTTTGGCCGATACCCAAAGTCGACCAGTAACCCCGTCTTTGTTACTGACGAACGGGTTGTACATCCACAGAAAGAGCCGAACTGTGCATACCAACCTTTTGGCCCCGCAATACTTTTGAAACGCCCTCAGGAACGACCAAGTGTTGGGATGAAGTTGCGAAGGGGCCAGTCCGAGCTCTTTCAGAACCTTCATCTCCAGGTCGGTGAACGGCAAGGTCACGCCGAGGTTGTGGATCAAGTCGGCATAAAAAAAGAAGGAGTTGTCATCAGTCCTGGTGCATATTCTTTCATTCTCCGAACAAGGGAGAACTTCATAAGAATTACCAGCGGCATCTCTCGAAAAGGGTAGTACAGCTCTCTTCACGTCGAAGAGCTTATCCTCGGAATCTAAACTAGATTGCACTCCCTTCGGCTCCACGTCGACCCACTGATATTGATCGGCGTCGGAGGGCGCAGGATAACATTGAGGTCGGCTTATGCACTTTCTTGGCGGCATGGTACCTGTGGAAGAATAGGGGAGCTCGGCGTTAGTCTTACGGGTTACAAAAAATAACCCCCCAGAAAACCCCCTCGAAGCTGTTCCGAGAGGCGAGCATCTCCCCTCTACCACAGATACCCACCGTTCGTACGTCCTCTCTCTCTCCATCCTCTCGAAGTCAGCACACTCCCTACCGTCAACAAATTCGGCCCAGGCGTATTGCTGTATCCACTCTCTCTTCTCCTCCCAATCCCGAGGATGGATGACCTCAACGGGATCAACCTCCATAACTCGTTTTTCATACTTTCGCCCATATCCCCTTTGGCGATGGAGCGCCTCGTATACCTCCGTGGAGGAACAGGACGAGGAGGAAGAGCCGTCCTCCTCCTCACTACTGCTTGATGATAGGAAAATTACCCCTGCCCCTTTCCTAAACTACTCCCTACTCATATTTCCCCAATCCACCTCTTTGGTTTTCTAAAAAACCAACACCAAAACACGAATCAAAAGCACCCCAAATCTCAAAAACCCCAAACCCAGACACACTAACAGCCCCAAAGTTTATCCCCCAAAATCGCAAACCCAAAACCCCGATAACCAGAGAAAACCACCCATCTTCATAGGAACAAGACCGTATAAATATAAAACCCGAAAAGTCTTAAAACCCTCCCATGCAAATTGGTACAGAAGAAAGGAGAAACAAAAGTGAAGAAGATGAAGCAAGTGAGTGCCTTGAGAATACAAACGTGAGGGATGAACTGGAAAGAGAGTAGGGCTCGCAAATACAACTGATCTCCTGTTGAAAGGGAAGGACAGTTTCGGGAAGCAGTTTCGAATGAAGAGAAAAGAATGGCTTCGAATGCAGAGAGGAAGAGAATCGGGTGGAGAAGGGAAGGAATTCGTGCGAGAGAGAGAAAGAGTAACTGTTTGGAGAGTCTAAGAGGAACGGTTTTGTCAAAAGCAGGAGAAGAGAAACTGTTTTCCCTCCACTTTCGAACTATGGGCCTGGCCCAAAAGGCCCAACGCAGCATGCAGCCACACGTACCGGGACACGTGGCGCTTAATACCTGAAATCATGGACCTCGAGCAACGTCGCAATGATGGCGACGCTTCGAAGGACGTGATTTATGACGCATGTCAGATCTGGAAAAAGCAAGTGTCACTTCGGAGCAGGCGAAAAGACAGCTGTCTAACCCGCCACGTCACAATGAAAGGACGACAGAAACAGCTGGATCCAGCTATCGGCAGCACATCGTCCGAATTCCCTAGAACCTCGGAACAAGGCTCAAATGGCCTTGACCGAGCTGGGGGGCTTATGTGGTGAACTCGGCCTTTATACCGTAGATTTGGGAAAAGGACCTAAACCAAGGCCTCGAAACAAGGCTCAGATAGCCTCAACCGAGCTGGGGGGCTTATGTGGTGGACTCGGCCTAGCCGAGATCCTCAGAACCCTTGCCCAAGGCCTCATGGCCCTACGAGAAGCCCTCTGTATGCTGGGCCGAGCTCAAGGCTCAACGACCGAACAGATACCAGAAACGGGCCGACCTCATACTCCAACCCCGGTCCGACTTCCCTGTCCGACACCTCCCAGAGTCCGACACCAAGGACAGGGTGACTTGTCTCACCTTATCCACAAGGACAGCTCATCACCTTATCCACAAGGACAGCTTATCCACTCATAGCTCAATACAGGCTGGCCCTACTTGGGCCTAAAGCAGGCCCATTGGGGCAACCAGCTCCCCCTATAAGTAGCTCCGTACTACATGGGGCTCAGGTACGTCCTCTAACCCTAATTATCACCCTCACACACTAGTGATTAGGGTTGCTTCTTGGCTCTCCCCTTAGCCACCAGAGGACTCCCACCAAACATCACACAGAAACCCTAGACTGAGGCTCCTTTGAAGGTCTTTTTCCCTAACCCTTGGAGGACCTCACCGTCTACGACATCAAATTTATATCTTGTAGTTGTAATATTGTTTTGTTTGATTCATATGTCTCTCCACGCCTGTTAAATATTTTCATGTTGGATGTTATAATTTTTCTTGTTCCTTATCATTTTGTACTTTCTTCAAGAGCTATTGCAGTTGGGAGTTGCTGCAATTGATCCAGATGATCCTATTCTTTCTGTTGATGACATAGCTTATCAAATAGTTGAAGTTCTTAACTTTTTTGGGTGAGCATTTCTAGCTTAATCATCAATTTCTTCCCCCCTAGGCTATTGTAGGAACCTTTAGAAAGAATGGAATGGGATGAAACAGAAGGGGAAGGGATGAAATGGAAGAGTTTCCTTGTTTCCTTCCCCAATGTTTGGATGATTAATATGAGGCAAATGAGAAGGTAAAATCTTGTTCTTCAAAAATTTCTAGATAGCTTTATATTAGCCCAATTTATTTTATGTTTTCATGTGGGAACTGGGTTAGCAGGTTTGAAGCTGAACTAGTTTTAATTATTTTCTGAGTCATTGAAAGAGAGACAGAGCTTGAATGTGTGGCGATTCCTGGAAGCTATTAATGGGTAAGATCACATTTCAAAATAGTGAGCATCAGTTTTAAATAGTACAACTTTTAAATTTTTAATGTATTGAACATATCAGTTTTGAATAGTACAACCTTTCTATCTTGAATTTTTGAACCTATTGTTAATTATTGCTAGTAATAGAAACCGTGAAGTGGGTTAAAGAACAAATCAGAACTTATGACTTCACAGTTAGATAGTCGATTCAGTGCCTTAGTTGAGGTTTGTGTAACATAGTTCCGGTTCAGGTTAGTTTTAAGAATGTGTTTTATCAAAATGCATCTATTTACATCTGCATGAGAAGCACCATTAGTGAACATGTGCTAAAATATATAATTGTGATGTATATATTATATATTCACCTCTGTACTTATAACATTAAAGCAAGCACCATCAATGATGTATATAACATTAAAGGAGAAATTCATGTGGTTATTTTTTGTTCCACTTATATGGTTATGAAAACAGTAGTAAGAAGAGTCTATTTCAAGATGCTGAGTAGATTTAGAGTCTTACAATATCTACGTTGTTACCAGCTCTTTGCTAAGTCCCAACCTACCATCCTATCCTTCTTTTTCTCTCTGCTCACATAAAAGAGAAAAAGAATTGAATTTGGTTATCATTATAAATAATCTATTCCCTTTATAGCTGACTGCGTTCATATGTTAAATTGATGTTTGGTTTCTAGGCTTGGCTGGTGATTTGAAAAAGGCAATGAAAGATGAAAAGCCAATTATAATTGAGGTATGTATGAACATCATAACATGCATTTAGTGGATGGTTCCCTATTTAATCTGTATAACATGTGTGAGACCCACAATTTTGTCCCAATTTAATTTAAATTATAATTAGATTTTTGTATGATTATTTATGTGATAATATTTTTCTAGTGAAATTCTTATAGTGAACCATTGATTATTGGGTTGTATATTTCTAATTGTTTAAGTTAAGTTTATATATAAACGTGGAAAATGTATAAATATATATATATATATATATATATATATATATAAATTGTACATGATGCATTTGAAGTATATTAGTAGTATAAAAATATTTTATAAGGTTATTGAATGGTATTATACTTATATTTAAAATACAAAAAAGATTTTTGAGGAAATATAGTAATAAGACTTCGAAAATTCATATCTTTTAAACCGTACGTCGAAAAATTACAAATGATATGTCAAAACGACCGTATCAAAACTTAGATTATGAAAATGTAAAGCTTTGATTTTTATTATGGATTTTTCAAAATTTTATCACTGCTACAATACTGAACGAATTTTTGAGTTTAAGTGAAAAGGTGTGATTTTAATGCATTAAATGACCTTTTGACTCAAGTGTATTTTATTTTGAAAATAAAAATACATTTCTGAGGTTTTCTATTGGACTACCATCCAAATAAAATATATTTTCGTATTTTTCTTATTATAAAATTTTTGAAAGCTTATGAAGTGTATTTTTGAAGGAAATGATCTTAGAGCTTCAAAAATTCATAACTTTCAAACCGTAGGTCCAAAAATTATAAACTTTATATGAAAACGATCGTATTGAAATTTAGTATTTGAATATTTGAAAATAAAATTTTTATTTTGGCATCTACGAAAAAGTACCATACAGTAGAGATAAACGAATTTTTGGTATTTTTAACTTAGAAAAATTATTTTGGAGCATAAAATAAATTATTGGACTATAAAATAATTTTATTTATATATTTAAATATTTATCTAAATGCCTACTGGTTGCACAGTCCAAATATTAGCATTTTCTAATTATTTCTGAATTATTACAAATGAAAGCCTTAATGTGATTGGTCAATTATGTGGTGAATTCAAAATGGACCAATGGGAAATTTTCTCCTTATTTTTTTTAATATGCACCGTCCAAATATATTAGGAGGGAGAGAGGAGAATTTTCTGAAAATTGTGAGGAATCATTCTTAAGTTAATAAGCCATAGTTTTTGGAAAAATCCCTCTTAATGCTTGTGAGTTTCCAAGTGATGAAGTTAAGTTGATGACTCATCTTTGACTAGGAGGGGGGATGAATTTTGATCAGAATGAGGTGGAAAATTTGACTCCTCTTCACCTATAAATAGACCATCACACCTCTCACTATTTCACACACTACTTGTTGTTACTTTGAGAAAAAAAATATTCCAAGAGAAAAGAGAGAGGAGGGTGGCGAGTACATAGAGGAAGAAGAGGAAAATTTTCTCACTTTGGGGAAGTCATTTAGCTTAAGGAAGAGAGGTAATTCTAGCTTATGTTTTTAATCTATTTTTCATCTCTTCTTCTACTGTTATTAGAATCCCTAATTCTTTTTATAATAGTAAGAACTAAAAGTTTATACTTCTTCTTTTTATATTAGAATGAACTATGTATTTGTTGGTGGTATTTTGTTTTTGTGGTCAAATAAATTAAGGTTAAAAGGAAAGGGACAAAATGAATTGTTTAAAGAGAATAATCTCCCCTTTTCCTTGGCCTTGAGATGACCGAATTTTGTAGCACAAAAGGAAAATAATATTCTGAAATTTTTGTGTTCTTACAATATAGGAATTTATATTTTATAGAAATTTTGTATCTGTTTAAAGTATTTTATTTCTTTTTGTTTGGATTCAAAATGAATGTTTAAGGAATGGAAACTAAGTAATATTCTGGAAAATTTTGTGTTACTAAAACTATAAGATTTAAGGTGCTAAAGAAAAGAAAAAAATTTTAGTCTTTTGCCTTGTTTTATTTTTGGCCGTGATATATATATATATATATATATATATATATATATATATAGGATGGTAGTTGTTGTTATTATTTTATGTGACTTATTTCTTAAAAAGAGTGTCAACAAATGGATGATTATTTGATCTCTGATGTTTTGTTATGAAAGTGAAATGAAAATAGTTTTATGAAAACAGAGGAAATTCTGGATTTTATGGTGTTAACAGTAAAGTATAATTAATTTCTGATTTGAAGTTACAAATGGTTTATAATATTTGGTTTGGTAAATTTAGGAGTAAGTAGGTAATTTTTATCTTGTGATTGTGTAAATGTCTGACTATGTAGTTAGTATGAATTGTAAACTAGTTACTGTACAGAAGTAAATTTTCTTAAAAAGTGATTATCTTTATGTCAAATTGATTATTTTGAGTATTTGAAATTATGTGACTAAAGTATATATGTGTGTTTGAAAATTTAAAAACACTACAACAGAATAGCTAAAAGATCCCGGTTCCGCATGCCTATTGATCCCGGTTCCGAACCGGGATTGTATCCCCTGGTATAACAAGAATGTTGCTTTTGATCCCTGTTGTTTTGGAAAAAAACGGAATCGGGATCTAAAGAGAAACAAGGAACCGAGATCAATAATACTGAATAATCATGTAACATCCCTCATTTTTATAAAAAGGATAAACAATTATTTTATTATTGAAAAATATTTTGAGAAAAGTATTTTGGAAAAATAAGCATAAGGAAATATATTTTGGAAATAAAATAGTTTTGGTAAGAAAGATATAGGAATAACATTTAGGAAAATGATATTTTGGTGAAATATCATGTAAAGAATGGGCTGTATCTTTTTAATTAACCGTTGGATCGTCCTCAAATTTTTAGATAAGGTTTCTAACTATTTAATCTTGACATCCAACGGAGGAAATTTTGTTTGAGTAGTAAATCTTTTTAAATTAATTTTTCCGTAAAGTTGTGCACTATGTTAAAATTGCTGATTTTCATCAGTATCTAACCGGTTAGTGGCCTCGTGTAACCGGTTAGAACATCTGCATCTGCAGAAATTAAAGTGGATTTGAGCTGGAAATCTTGAAGTTTCTTCGTTTTAATCTTCCCCAAGAAGCATGGAACCCTAATAGGAGCTCTAGGACAACTGTTGATCGCTGAAAGTGGATGGGTGGCCTTGGTGATGAATCACCCTTCCTTCCATCACCATCCTCTTGATCTATAAATAGGGTTCTTCCTTCTTGAGTTCTGGTTCAATTTTCCAGCGATTTCTAAGCCAAAACTCTGTCAAAATCTCATCTCAAATTCGTGCATACAACTTGCCTTGAGTTGTTGCACATCAAGCTTGTGATTTGTGAGTGTGTGAGCTTGGAATTGAAGGGGTTTTTGTTGTTCTGGTGTTGTCCTTGTTGCTGCTTCTGGTGTGGCTGTTGTGGTTGTCCTGGAGCTATTGTCTAAGTGTTTTAGAGCTTGTCTAAAGGCTGTCCAAATTGTCTAACGTATGGGAGACCTCATTCATATCGCTAGGATTATTGATTGGAGGTTTGATTATGTGTTTATGTATGCTAGAACCATGACAAGGATTGCTAGGTATGGAGACCAAGACAACCCATGGTTCCTTGTTATTCTATGCTGCAACTAATTAGTTGATTATGCAAATGAATTGAATGGAATGACATGGTATAATGATGAATTTGAATGATGAGTTTGATTGATGAAATTAGAATTGGTACATGTCTTCATGAATTGTCTTACTTTTGAATATGAGTATGGCTATTATGTGGACTTGAAATGAGATGTTGTGATTCTGAAATTATGTTGGATCTGATTTTGTGAGTTATGCTGAAATTATGAAAGTAGTAGATTCATGAACAATTGATTTTGAATTGATGGTATACAAGTATAACTCTAGGAATTTAGTGTTTGCAATAGGTTTATATCATGTAAGGAATGATGTATAATAATCACCAAAGGATAGACTTGAGATTTGGAAAGAGCTGGATCTGAAATCAATATGGGTTGCTTTCAGACCTGCATATTCTAACCGGTTACAGGTTGTCCTAACCGGTTAGTACCTGAAGGGAAAAAATAGATAATTAAGTTATGACCATAATCTTTTAGGACTTGGGATTTGATGTGATTTGATGTGTTATAAGTGATGAAACATGCTTAATTTGAGGTATTGTAACTCTATGTAAATCTGTTTTGGGCTAGTTTTCAGTAGAAAAGAAAATGGTATTGAAAAACCTCACTTTTAGTTATTCTGCTGCATAATCTAACCTGTTAGCTGGTTTTTGTAACCAGTTACAACCTGACAGCTTTGAAAAATAAAATGTTTGGATTTCCTTAAATTAATTGGGTCTTTTCCACTAAATTAATTAACTTCATTTCATAATAATTCTTACGGAAAGGTAATGAAAGCCCACCAATTAATTATGGTTTGAAATCATTGAGATTTTCATAAAGAGACTTTGTTTTTCAACTTCTGGTTTATACAGACTAACTGGTTAGCATTTCTCTGTAACCGGTTAGTGTCTAATAAAAACATTGAATTCAATACTAGTTTGTGGATCAATTCATGCTATTGCTTTTCTTACTCTTTTATAGCCTAAAACATAATTAAATACTCAAGTTTAAAGTGATTAATGATAAGTGCTTATACCTTGAGTATTGTGACTAATGCCTCAAATTAATAATGTGAAGTCATGATAGCTTTATAACATGTTTGCTATATTTGAGTGGTTATGATTCAATAACTTCATGATTGTGAATTCATTATGAGAATAATGTTAAAGAGAACCAACCTATGAGACATATAGTGTTTGCATCGATGCATGGTGAAAGATTAAATGGTTTGCTCTAAGGTACTGTTGTCTCTAACCGGTTAGTGGGTTTTGTAACCGGTTAGGACCTGAGACAAGAGAATAATTAATTTGGTTTTCTTTCAATCCTTAAAGGGTTTTGCTTAATTTCTATTTTGATTTCTAAATGAGTTGAGCATGATGTGAACAAGTAAAAAGGGGGTAAACCATTATTCATCTAATTAATTAAGAATTATCTTTTTAATTGGTTTGATAGTGCCTTCTTGAAGATGATAAATAAATTATGAGTGGTATATGATGATTGCATATGCCTAATGAATTATGCCTTGGGTATGACGATTGGTCATGATTAATGAATAATACTTTGAGTATGATATCTGGATAAGTTGATTAATGAGGTATGATTAGTGGAGTAATCATAATGCCTTCATTGGATTAAAAGTAGGCAAAAGTCTTATTCAAGGTTAGAATGAGATTAATAATTCATGACCTGAGTATGATGTTGAGCAAGGGTTTGATAAAGCCCGATTAAGTCTATTTGATAATTAATGTTTTGGAATATAAGAGGATCATGACTTAAGGGAGTGTTAATGATAATGCGAGCATGGTGATGCCTGCTGATTATGAGGATTCAATCCAAATGCACTAGGGTTGTTGCTCCGAGTTGGATAAGTTAAAATTGGATAATTGGAATCGCTCCGATTCACATATGTTAATGGTTAGCTCCTCCAAGAAGTCATTATACTTAAAGGATTCCGTATAGTACGGTGTGGCCGCTATACGAAGACATATGGAACGGTGTGGCCGCCATATGTGTGTGATTCCATATAGTACGGTGTGACCGCTATATGAAGACATGGAACGGTGTGGCCGCCATGTGTATAATGTGATGATTAATGTATTGGTTATGCATCTCATGCTTGGTGTACAGGGAATTGTAAAACGAGTGAGGTGCATGCGGGATTGGAAACCATGTAGTACGGTGTGGCCGCTACATGAGACGGTTGGAACGGTGTGGCCGCCACCATAGAAATGACAAGGACCTAGAACTATTGGTGGACAATGGTTCAGGGATCATCCCCTTGTATCATTTTAGGATCGTGGTCGATGGGGTTCCAGTATAGAACGGTGTGGCCGCTATACAGGTGGTGGAAACATCGAGTGCACAATTACCTATCCCAGAGTGTTGTTTTCTGGAAGAGTTAATTATGGAGAAGTGATTTGAGAGACGTGCATATATAGCATGAAAGTTTAAATGGTTATAGTTAATGTTGTTTAGTAAGACACTTGAGCATGCATGTACTATATTGAATTGATATCTGTAATGCTTGTGGTTGACCAATCATATAATCTGCTTAGGCGATATGACAAGTGACTTACTCTCATCTACCATGTTTGTGGTGGTAGGTTCTTTCAAAGGACAGGACTGAAGTCACTCCTGCAGGAGTGGAAGTGTCTAGAAGAAACAGCCAGGATGACGTCTCGTCATCCGAATCCTTTTGCAGAAAGATCGAGTTGTGAAGACCAATGCTCTGGGTGTAAAAAGGGTTTTTGGGATCTTGTATTATAAAAGTGTTTTACACTCAGACTATTTTGTAAAGGAAATATTACTCTTATGAAAAGTACTTTTGGTTTTCACTCTTTAAGGAAAAAGTTTTTGTTAACCCGTATTTTTATTGAACTAGTTTTTGGGGCGTTACAAATCACTGATGAAATTTTTAAAGGAACCGGGATCATTAATTCTTATGATCACTATTAAGTTTTTTATTAGGAACCGGGATCAATAATTCTTATGATCACTGTTAAGTTTTTTATAAAGAACCGGAATCAATAATACTTATAATCAATATTAATTTTTATAATTTTGTTCTTGATGTCTTTTATTTATTTTTTATTTTATCAACAAATAAGTTTTATTATTAAAAGAGCATAATGGCATTCAGTATCAAGAAGTGTATATATATATATATATATATATATATATATATATATATATATATAAGATAGAAAAAACATGAAACTTGGAAAAAAATTAAAAAATACCAATATCTCGGCATCACTAAATTTGCAATTGTTCTATCATTTCACTTTTACAAATGGCAAAAGATTTTAGTTTTCAACTTACACGAAAATCTTAAAATTTACATAATCAAAACTCCTACCAACACACTAACCACATCAACAACAACGGCGGTAACCTGGAATCATGATAATCCAATAGTTGTACTAAGAATAGCGAAGCCTTTTGCAACATATTTTGCAACATATCCCACAAGCAAGACACCATGATTTAGCAATCCTTGATCAAATACATGGATCATCTGAAAACAAATAAATAGACACAACATTAAGAAATCACCACTATGCTCTATCTTTGATATATTCAGCATGGATAGACCTAAATTAAGTAAATATAACCACATGAAGAGTTAAACCAACTAGGTGGATTCTATTTAAAATGAGGGGTGACATCAAGGAAATGATTTTCCAGAAATCATCTGAAGGCATTGCCACCTTTAAGCCTCTTGACAGACAAGAGTGCCATCTGAGAGGAACATTCAGTGATGGCGGTCTGAAACATTCAGTTATAAGTCTTGAATTTGAAGAACTAAATTAATCTATGTCCCACATGGACATTCTTGTAAAATAATGAATATTTAATATGCATTTTGTAACACTCCTTGTATATCATCTTACTTTATAAGAAAAGTAAGAAGTTTATGAAAACTTGGACTTGTTATCGTTGGAAAAAGATCTGAAAATAGTAATTTTCCCTTCCCTTGAAAATTCTTTTTTACAAACACTTGATTTGTAATGAGGTTGACTAACAAAATCAGAGTTTGCGGAAACATAGTAAAGTCATCATATTGTACCCCCAAAATTTATCAAGTGTAACAAGTCCATTAATACCAAATAAGTATAATTATGAAACTGAATTCCTCTTATGATACTTTTTTCCAAAATATGTATCATATAAGTTCTATTAAAAATAGAAATGTCATAGAGCTGGTCACTGGTCCTTTGTCCCAACATCCTTCTGGTCGGATCCTCGATATCTGCACAACGGGTTCCCAACCCACACTTTATATACTCTGCATGCACCTAAGGGACATCTCCCTTTACTGATTCTTGTACAAGCTAGATGCACGATCAACACCTAATAAGGGCATGGGGGTTAGTTATACATATTCGCATAATCAAATGAGAATAAAATTAACATCTACAAGTTAACATGTAACAAATCATGATGCATAATCATATGAGCACACCCGGTTAATCTTAATAATTCTTTCAATGCAGGTGGCATGATGCATGATTTCCTTCCACAATTGAGGCCTCTAAAAGTCCATCTTGGACGTCCATCCAATACACCGTTGTGTTCCCGGAACACTGACATTCGTTCCCAGAACGTAATGCCAAACCATACTTGAATGATAAGCATTCACTCCCAAAATGTGCATCACGTTCCCAGAACGTGTAGCAAACCATACTTGGATAAATAAGCATCACTCCCAGAGTGTGCATCACGTTCCCAGAACGCATAAAAACCAGGTCCCGGACACTGGCCACATATCTATAATATGTCATCCAGTAGGTTGCTTATCAAAGTGTTCCCAGAACACCAACATATGTTCCCAGAACGTATAAAACCAGGTCCCAGACACTGGCCACATATCTATAATGTGTCATCAAGTAGGTTATAATTTGGTACTCCCGGAGTACCCTCCTCATATTCCCAGAATATGATAATCGTTGGAGTACCCTCCTCATATTCCCAGAATATGATAATCGTTCCTACCAACCAAACTTCCATTCTATATGAATGCACAATCATCAAGGTTGGTTTTATCTTTAATTCAATTATTATACCAATGTGTTCCCAGAACACTAACATACGTTCCCAGAACGTATCACAAACCATACTTGGAATATAATCACGCACCACTCCCAGAGTGTGCATCACGTTCCCAGAACGTCTCCAAGAAACCATGTCCCAGACAATGGCCACATTCCCGGAATGTGTCATCAAGTAGGTTGCATCAGTTTGGTACTCTTAGAGTACAGGGCCATGTTCCCAGAACATGATAAACAATCCTTGCCAACCTATTATATTACCTTTCTCTATGCATGCATTGCATACATAATTCCTAAGGTTGGTCTTTCCATCAATTCCGCTATTATGACTTAGAAAAACACAACTTTTGAACGATATCTTGAGGTATAGCTTTACTCATAAAATTCACCTTTGAATTTAAATTTAACCTATGCTCATAGACCTGGATTGAGAGAATATAATCATTGATATCAAAATCCTTACTCAAAACTTAACTTTTATTTTTAAGTTTTCAGGTACTAACCGGTTACATCATCACCTAACCGGTTAGAATTACAGACCTGAATACAAAACCACTGATTTTCAAAGAATCCTTTCTTAAATTCTCTACTCAATCCAATGACAAGGTCTTAGCATATCAGAATACCTCAAGTTCAACACATAATATCATTCAAAAAATCTAAGTCATAATCCATTTCACTTATGTATAATTTCCTCTTGAAATTATCATTTGATGTTAAGGTATTAACTCCCAATTTTCAATCTGAATTATTACAATAAAATCAACTTCATTTCAGATTGAATTCCAGTAAAATTAGGGTCTAGATTTGAGTAATATTGATAAGACCACAGAACTGATTTCAGAAACTTATTTTCTTTGACAATTTTACAGTGTCTAACCGGTTACAATTATCGAGTAACCGGTTAGATTGTGCAGTCAGCACATTGAAATATGAGGTTTTGCAACCCATTCTTTTCATTACTCAAATCTAACCAATTTCAATCATTCAAAAGAGTTCATATACCTTAAGTAAACATGTTTAACCACAGAAACACATTCACCTTGCATGCATTCAATTTAGATACACAAATTGCACATAATTGCACATATTTCACAACTTAATGCATCAATTCACATAATATCCAATTAAGTCATGAAATTGTCATCATAACAGCTTGCATGCATCATATTATGATTGCTCAAAAACAGAAATGAGCTTAAATTGGCCTCCAAGCCATAAAACTAATTCCAACTATGCCCTTAGAGTCTTTTACCAACATGTTTTTCCTCATTCTAGCAAATAGTAAGCTTCCCCCTTACCTTAGGTTCGTGCTTGATCCAAAACATTGCAGAGAGAAAGGCTCCAACACAGATTTCCCTTAAATCCACAGTTCTGCTCTCAGCCACGATTTTTATCAACAGGGTCCAAAGACCAGAAGATTTGACATAGCAATTGGCCAAATAAATTGGGGAAAACAATTAGGACTCAATATAGGTAACATGCACTAGAGAATCAAAGAGGTTTGAGACTTAAAGGTTAACTATGCTTACCAAAATCGAATCTGGAATTCAGCTTCCAGAACTAGAACAACAAGAACTCAGACTCAAACTCTTAGCTTCCAAGCTTGATTCCTCCACCCACACGAACACTCAACTTACAAGGTGTATATCACTAGAAAGATCTTGATTTAAGCTTTCCAGAAAGGTGTGTTTCACTCTCTAACTCTCAAAGAAGAAGACGAATTGCTCAGAACGAATTTGGAACCCTAATTACCCTTCTTCAACAAGAATTGCAGCAATCAACCCTTGATCTTCAGCAATTCCACTATTTATAGAGAAATTGGCCTCTCATGCATAGCGACACGCGTCTCCCACCATGAATCGAGTGGGATTCGTGGCGAATTCTGGGTTAAAACGCGTGATTACTCATCAAACGCACTAACCCAGTTTTCTGAGTTCATCGTGTAATTGGTTACACAGCCCTTCTAACCGGTTACATACCGATAAAATCCAAAAATTAATAATTTAATTACTCTTTCTTCAAACACCTTTTTAATATTGCAATTAGGTCCCCACCCAAGGACTAAATTACAATATTCATATTTTTGTACAAAATAACCATATAAAAATATATCCCATATTTGTATACATAAAAACACATAATGTACAAAAACTAAAACCTTTAAAACTAATATAAATCGATTATAAAATAATTGTCATAATTAATTCCTTGGTTATTTGGGAGACGAAAATTAGGGGTGTTAAACATTTCAAGGTTGTGTTAATTGGAAAGTACCTTTAAGATCAAAGAATGCTTGTGGATTATTCTTGTGCCTCCACCAAATAAAAAGTCCAAAACCAAGAACTATAAGGCAGAGGCATCCTATCTAGGCCCAAGCCAAAGACAATAGCCATCTTGTGAGTTTTGGGTCTGCCTGATGGTAAAGCATCTAGCGAAGAAAAGATATAGCTGTAAATATCAAAACAATGAGTGGCCACTTTGAAAATAAACATGAGCAACTCTGAACAGATCTTACCCTCAGTATTGTTTAAGTTCATGGACATAGGCATCAGTGTAATCCCATGGCAGTTTGGTTCTTTTCCAGTAGCACAAACAAATCTTACCCTCAGTATTGTTTAAGTTCATGGACATAGGCATCAGTGTAATCCCATGGCAGTTTGGTTCTTTTCCAGTAGCACAAACAAGGGGGTTTCCAACAATGCTGAAAAAGTTTAAGGGAATTGAAATAAGTTATCAGTTATTGCCCATTTTTATGTTTTCTCAGCCAAACACAAATGCACAAACATCATCATCAGAGATAGAGTGAGAGAGAGAATTACTTGAATGATTTAGCCAAAATACTGTTGTAGGACAAGTCACTAAATTGATATTCACAAAACAAGAAACCAAATTTAGGAATGCAGAAAACATATAAACAAATTAGTGCATAAGATTTTTTTAAAAAAAAGGTCATGAATATTACAGAAAAGAAAACTGTGTCATATTAGCCAGTGACTCAGGGCATGCACCAACAAGACTGTTATTATTGAGCCTCCTGAAACAATTGTAATAGCACTTTAGATTGGTACTGAGTACTGAAAATAGCTTATCATAGTTCATATTTGCTTACAGGTATTGGAGCTTTTGAGGTGACCCAGGGAGGAGGGAATTTCACCACTGAAGAAGTTATTAGAGAGATCAAGAGTTTGTAGCTTAGACAGTTTGCCTAGGTCTGAAGGGATTGGTCTAGTTATATTGTTATTTTGTAGCAGCCTGAAAAGTAGTCCATATAACCCAACTTAGCAAATAACAAACATCTACCTTGAGTGTAGTAAAATGGTATTATTACTTACACAATTTGAAGGTTGGTTAAGTTTCCTATGTAGCATCTACTATTACTAAGGTTATCGAACTGATAAGTGCAGGCACAACACGAAATACCTAAGCAACCAAATAAGAAAAGTAACATGTATCAATCAAATTTCATAACTTACAACAATAAAATTCCAACATAATTTAACACTAGAATTATCACTAATTAAGATTACAATTATAAATTACTCGACAATAGAAAGAACTAATTAACACAAGGGAAAGCATCAAGATTGCGAGAATAAATTACTCTACAATAGAAAGAACTAATGAACTTCAATAAACAAAATGTGAACCATTCAATAGATTCTGCGTAGAAGAATCTATCATCTGGCAAGCACAAGTGCAAGACAACAACATGATACAAGGTAACCAGTTGAAAGTAAAATATCTAGATTACAGTGTTGGCTTACAAACAAGATCCAATAATAGTATTACTTGAAAACTTGCAAGGTTTCCTCATCTGAAAATATTACCAAAAGCAGGCAGACACACACATACACATAACACACACAAAGCCTTAATATGTTGAGTTGGCAGTAAAATTGTCACCATCTAATGGTGATTTCATTTAAAACTTGTCGCCATCTAATCATAAGGGTGAGTTTTCTCTTACAATAGCTATGCAGATATGAGAGCTACGTTAGAGAAATATGACCTTGTAAACATTTATTTGTTTAGGGGGAAATTCAATTGTCATTTCCATTGCCGAGGGAATAGACTCATTTCAAAAAAATAGGATAGAGGATCAACGGATTACAAATGGAACGTACTTTTTTAGGATATGATAGTAGTCTTACCCTAATCGTTTTATCCTCAGATGTGGTGGCTCTCCCAAAACCGTAAATAGTAGGCCTTTTAGCTTTGAAGCAACTTAGATTACTCAAGATATCTATCTTAACATTGTCAAAGACACTTGGACTAGTACAATTGATGATGTCTTATATGGGCTTGATAAGATAAAAGATGATTCCATTATCTGCAACCGTGAAGTGTTTCCTAACATTCTAAAAAAGGAGTTGGAGGCTAGACTCAATGATATTCAATGGGCACTTGTTGAAGTATCATATTCCTGTTCCCTTAATATGAAGAATTATTTATGAGTAATTTGTTTTCCTTCTCTCTGGGTGTTTTTTTATGTTTTTTTAACAGTTTCTTTCTCTTTTTTAGTTTTAACTATTTTAATAGTTGCTTTCTCAATTCAGACTTTATAGGGAAGCTGCAACAAACCCATTCTTAACGACAAAAGCTTCTTATAGGAGTTTAAAATTATCAATATTTTAAAACACGGTTACATATTTTCCTACTCAGCAAGTTAGCCTCAGAATTTTTTATCACAAAGATAAAGAAGAATCATGAGTGTTAGTAATCATGAGGCAATATTTCCTATGTGACTACCTTGAATATTTTCACATTACTACTGCATGCTTCAGATTATGTAGCTTTGTTGCATATTTTATATTATATAATGGAAGATATTCCAAATTATGGTTAAGTTATTTTTCTGGTTGTTCTGTTGAATTCCAATTTCAACGTTCAGCAGATTCCAAAAAATATCCCATTTTGTTGTTTATAAAATTCTAATTTAGCAAGCAAAAGCTAGTTAACCGAATATCTGAATGAAACCGAATGTTGTATTGTACAATTTGGTTTGGTTTGGTTTTTGTGGTGTAAAATGGCAGGAACCTAACAAAACCAAACCATACACTTTTGTTCAGTTCAGTCTCAAAACTATCTTAAGAACCAAACCAAAACATACTATTGAACCACTAATCGAATTTTACTTTGAGTCCAGATCACAAAAAGGAGTTAGACTTTTTGAAAAGAAGAGAAGAAAGGGGTGGGATTTTGGAGCGAACTACTCATTGCTTTTTTGCCCCAGCCCTTCCCCTGGACGAGCATAGGGCTTAGTCAAGTAGAGTTGGGATGCACTGCTTAATGCTCTGATCGAAAACAAATCATTGTGTGCATAATAAATTAACCATAAGAGTCTAGGGTTCTTTTTATATGCTACAAATTAAAGGATTTCCAAGCCCAAATCAAGCTAATTTCATTCATCGCAAAAGATGCAACCTACTGTTACTGTCACAAGGATCTTATTTCCATATCTGTTACGCCAGTGTGAAAGTAAGATTAATAGTAAACGACAACCAGAAATTCCACAGGACAAACTTGAGATAAATACCTTGCGGCTTCCAAGAGGATGTCTTCTTTCAAACGATCTTCCATCTGCTCAACTCTTTCTCTATTAATTCCCTGATTTGATACAGAATGCCACAAAAATTGAAACATGAATGCACTCAGTTCAACTGAAACAAGTTAATCCCAAAATGGCAGTTGGAGAACGGTCAATAACAACATACCATATACTCCTGTTCAAAAAAAAAAAATACCGTATACTCAAGATTGGAGAACGGTCTCTCCACATCACGTAAAACAAAGGGGCGACCATTAATGTACACAAGCTGATTTCAATTTCAACAAAAGGAGGAGAAAAATTCAGGATTCCTATAAAAGTTAAAGTGACCCTAGATGAAACAAGAAAAACAAGTCAATAACTTTAAGGTCCATTTGATATCCCACATGATTTTGAGCACATTCACAGGAATGTAAAAACATTGCCCAATAGAATGATTTTGAACAACTCAACGAAATTGAGATTAGGACTTGCATATTTTAACAGTAAAAAAATACTCATGAGTAATAGAAACACAAGCTAAATGTTAGGAGGAGACTTGAACACTTACCCTTCACAAATTGCATTCGTTCCATCTCCAAGATCACCAATTAGCACATGATTGTTCTTCTTTCCACCTGGATACAAATTTAATTACAAATTTAAGCTTAAGCAGCTATAAGACATTTAGAATGAAAAATATAATGTACAGCCCGTAGCATTGCATAGAAAAGTCAGGCACAACATGAATCCATGGGTCATTGTACTTGGCTTTGTGAAGTCAAGTTCTAGAGTTTTGCCTTTGGTTTTGGTTGGCATTTGATAGGAGCATGTTAGTCATCACATATTCCATCTGAAACAATATCAGTACCCTCCCTTAAAAAAAATATCAGTACCCAAATGTGCAGGACATATAAAGAACTAAACATCTGGCAATTTATTAATTTAGAAATAGAAAAACTAAAATCTAAGAAGCAGCAACATAGTTCACTTTCTAAATCAATAAATGCCTATTCAAATCCAAGACTTCACCAAATATCATCATCATCATTATTATTATTATTATTAAAAAACAATACAGAGCAGTTAAAAAGCTATTAGAGGTTTACCCTCAAATATGGTTTTTGAACAAGACCGATTCAAATCCAAGACTCCACCAATATCCGATTCGAATTGCATCAAAGAGGCTGGTCACGATGATGGAGCGGTTCGATCTTGGGCGTCAATGGTGGCGATTGAACCTTCAGAATGATGGAGGTCGCAGGATTCGGGGTCCTCGATTCGCGATTTGATGTCCTTGTCACTGGCGGTGGTTAACGTTGCTCTTGACCTCTCGCCGTCGCTGGTCAGCAGGTTCGTGGTGTTGACGGCGTCGGGTGTGGCGGCATCGGCAGCAGGTCCCTCTGGGTCGCGAATCACCACAAGGAAGTCAGGGAGTGAGAGAGGCGCAACGAAGGTTGCGGTTGTTGGTGGCGAAGACCGTGGCTCGCTATTGGTGAGGTCTCCGTCAGCGACGGCGACGAGAACCAGAGGGACGGCCACAAAGCTTTGAGAGCTCGCGATTCGCAACTAGGAGGAAGGGAAATCGCGAGGGTTTTTTATTTTATAACTAGTTTTAGGCCCGTGCAATGCACGGATTGTTTATTATTAGTTACTATCATATTTGGAGATTTCACAAAAAAAAAAATTACATTTAGATCATTTTAATAGTTCAAATAAGTGATAATCATTTTGGGTTTTAGAATTGAATTAGCACCAATTTATTAATAAACATATTATTAATAAACATAGAATATGTTATTAAAAACCTAATGATAAAATTTGGTAAAACCTAGTAACGATATAATGTAAGATTCTTTTTATTGTCTTACAGTGCGACTGTCTTCTTTTAATTTAAGAAGTACAATCCAAATATTTAAAAAAAAAATTATAACACTAAATAACAATATATATTAATTCTTTTGCCTCTTTTTTTTTGCTTTTGCTGTTGAATTTTGGACCGCACCATCGTTATTAGATATATGTTCTAAAGTTTTTTTTTTAGTTTTGTCAATATTTTTCATTATGCAGATGGCGTTATCACATGTAAATGATAAAGTTTGCTGTAAAATCTTTTTTTTTGCTGTAAAGTATGGCGTTATCCTTGAAGGTTGCGGTTGTTGGTGGCGAAGACCATGGCTCGCTATTGGTGAGGTCTCCGTCAGCGACGGCGACGAGAACGAGAGGGACGGCCACAAAGCTTTGAGAGCTCGCGATTCGCAACTAGGAGGAAGGGAAATCGCGAGGGTTTTTTATTTTATAATAGTGAGCCCAGTTCCATACTTTTATTATTCATCCCAGTTGAAGTAAAATAATGGGATAAATAAGTTTTGTGTGATTTTTAATTTTTAAAAAATAAAAATTTATTTATGTTATAACATTGTTCCCGGTTCCGTGTTTTTTTATAACCGGGATCAATAAATTCATGGTATTTTTTAATTATCATTTGTCTATTAATCCCAGTTCCGGAACGGAACCGGGATTAATGCCCGGCTACTTTTTTGCAATTCTGTAGTAGTGAAAGTACTCTTTTATGTATATAAGGTTGACCGAATTTATTGAAGAGAAAAACAAAAATGTTTGATTATTTTCAATTGATTATTTGATGTGAATAAATGGTTATCTGTGTGTATTATGTATTCTGATAAAAATATATTTAGATCTGGAAATTTTCTTAATGCTGAAAAGTATTATTTTCATAAGGTATAAGGCCCCAAATAATGATTTTTGTAGGTGTGTACTATGCTTAACTTGTTTATATGCAATTAAAGTATGTATAGGAATGTTAGAGTATGTTAGTTCAAATTTTTGAAGTAATGCAACTGGACTTATGGTGTCTGTCCAGCAAACTAATATACTTTTCATATTTAATCATTTAATTATAGTAGGACTTGTAAAGAATTTTTAGAAAAAAAATGGCATGTGTTTTCGATGAACTGTTTAGGAGAAAACTGATTTTTAAGAAATAGTGTATATGCTGTCCAAGATTAGTTTTTATCCGATAAGTGTTTATTTTTGTTTGATTTGGTGTTTAGAGTAATTGTTCTAAAGTATGAAATTATAAGAATATGTTACATATGTTTATAAATTGTTGTTACTGTTTTCATTATTGTTTTATTAGGACCGGATTTGATAGTAGAGGAAACAGTGATTTTGTTAATTTTTCCTAATAGTCTAAGTGATTGTATGATGAATATATGGTGTTTATTGATGTGTATGCTTGACATAAATTATGAGTTTTATATATTAAAATTGAAAAATAATTTTTCTGGAAAAATAATATTTTGGACCGTGGTTCCCAAATTATACGTTTTGTGATGCTTAATGGCATATATATGTATAGCTTGAAAGTATATGTTTTTATTAAATAAAATTAAGTTGCTGTCCAGATTTATTTTATAAGGTAAAAATATTATTTTATTTACTCTAACTTTATTTTTAGACCTTGGGGTATGTATCCTTTTGTAATAAAAGGAAAAAGACGTTTTTTTTTCAGGTAATTTTGAATTGATGCAACTCTACCTTACTTTGCTGTCCAAAATTGTTTTGAATATGATTATAAGCTACTTAAATGTTAAGTAGATAATAGAACTTGTATGTGGTATATAGGAAAAAGTAGATTAATTTTTAGAGGTATAGTTTAAAAGAAAACGGAAATTAAAGTTTATATGTAAGTGTTGTACAAATTTGATTTAAGTAATTCCAAAAATGATTTTTAGTTTACTAAATGTATGTGTGTATGTGTCATGTTGTTTGATTTTGTGAGATGGTTTGTATATGGAGGTGAAACTATATGGTTAAGTGTTGTTAGTTAGGCCATAGTATTTTAGATGAATAAATATTGATGTCCGACTGATAAGGTGCTTCTTTATTCCTTAAATGATCTATGTGTAACTATAGGGATTAAATAAATTCATGTATGATTTTATAATATTGAGTTATCCTTTAAAGTTTTCTATGTTAATCAAAATGTAAGTATGTGTTCGAGTGTTTGATTTTGTGTATAAGTGTGTGAAGGTGGTAGTTGTTATATAAGCAATGTAGTGTGGTTTTTATGAAAATAAAAAATGTATTTTTAAAAAAAAATAAAAATGTATTTTTAAAGGTTTCCAAGTATTGGAGTGAGTTGTAAATTATGCTTTGTAAAAAGAATTTCATGATTTTAAAGAAGGAATTGTTTTAAGTTATCTAATGCCTTAAAAAGGGTTTCTGTTTTAAAAAGGGATTTCTGTTTTAAGGTACTTTGGTACTTTGGGTTTAGTCCTTACATTAGTAAATAGATAGTATAAGGTACTTGCTTGATATTGATTGTATGTCGTTCATCGTTTAAGAAATAAAGGGAATTAAAAGTGAATGAGCTGTTGGAACTGTGGACACGAAGATGGAATCAGAGTAAGCGTGGAGCTCAGGTAAGAGAGCAACCTTCCTAAGACATAATGGCACTGAGGTAGCATTAGGGCGTTCCGTATCATCTCAAAGGTCGGAACTAGGAATCTATAGGTTGAGTAGTAAGACGACAAATGTATGTGTGTTCCGCCGTCCTTACGAAAAATACGATTCCTCAATATTAATCGTATGTCGGTTAATAATTGTTATATCATGTTGAATATCCTGAAGTTGTATATGGTATATTGCCTTAATGATTTTGGAAATGATAAAATGATAAGTGATGAGATAACAAATATGTTGGGATTATTTTTGAGATAATGATTTATCCTATGGAAGGATGCTCAATGTATATTGAATTGTTGTTCCTATGAAAAGAACTTGGAATATTTTGAAGTATTATTATGAAAAGAAATTATGAGAAATGATTATTTGAATCTTGTGGAAATTTGAGGATCGTTGTTAGTATACAGTGATGGTGCAAGCGGCACAATGACTTTATTATATCCCCTTAAGTGACTGGCCACGTGAATGATTTTGCCGTGGTTTCATGTCTTGTGGAATCCACTGTACTATAGGGAGGTGTTTTGCTGTGGTCCCTTAGAGGTCGAGACCTGTTAGAAGCGCGGCTTAGAATGGGTCGACCAACTTAGGATAATAAAGACTTAAAAGACTTAAAAGACTTTAAGCCTAAATTCTTTCTAACTACGTTGAGAGAGAAGTAGTGGAGAGGAAAGATACCGTATACTTGGAGGTCGTGCATCCCTCCAAGTGGTGATTGCGATAGGGGAGGGCAAGGACGGTGAAACGTCAAGAAGCCTAAGAGCGCTTCCCTAGGTGGGACGATGTTACAATGATCAAGGTCACCTGCTGGGCGTTGATCGTAGCGAGGACTGCACGTACAACTAGGGACAGAGTTGTCGCCCCCTTGAGCAAATCTTAGATGGTGTAGAGGGAATCCAAATGGGACTAGAAGCCATTGTTTTGTGAAATGAGAAATTATGAATTAATACTGTATTTTGTTTTGCTGGCCAACTTGCGTGGTTTCAGCTGGTACGTACCCTTTGGCTTTGATGTCAGCATGGTTAGGATTCCTGTGCACCCCATCTGCTTTCCGAACTAGGACGTGGTTGGATATTGAAGGAGGAGATGTATCGTGTGTGCTAATCTACCCTTACCTCAATGATTTCCCTCCCTAAATCATTGATGGTTGTGAAAAGACTTAGTGGAAAGTTATGAGTATGGAACACTTGAATAATGAGATTAAATTTTGATGATATGATAAGGATAACGTGGTAATGTTATGATTATGGTGAACCCATGATAACTATGAGATGTTAATGGGATAATGTTATAATGTAAAGCTTATGCTTTGTTAAAGTTGTATGTGTGTGAGTTCTAATGTGATTCCTTGGATTAAGACCATGCCGTCGACGTACATTTCGTCCGGATCGTTGACTCTCTCTCTTCTTTCCTTTCCCTGTGGACATTGGGGAACAATGTTCACAGATGCCAGATCATGTAGCATCTCAAGTTATGGTTGCTTAAGTTGGAGAATGATCGTGAAATGGAGCATCATTATGAGGAGGACGCAAAAGCGGCAGCCGAGGAATCTTTCAGAGACTGGTGGTGAAGGATAGAAATGAAGACTAGTAGTCTAAGTTAGTAGAGTTCTTGTTTTGTATTCTATCTTCAGATGGATAGGACATGATTACTCTATCCCGAATGTAACCCCTGTTGTAATAAATGATTATTTGAAATAAAAGAAGTTTCTTTTGTTATATATCATGTTCATAAAGTAATTAAACTATTTTTCCGCAAGTTAACCATCGACTAAATATGACATTGAGAAAATGAGTTTTTGGAAATGTGTTGGATGGTAAAATCTCTTTTTGGAAATAGAATTTTATGACGCGAGTCTAAGCACCCAAAACATTTTTGTAAACCAAATGAACCAATTGTATTTATGAAAACCTTTTTGTAAAAGAATTAAACTGAATTGATTTTGATAATGTTATAAAAAAAAATGGCGCAAATTTTTAGTGAAAATTCTAAGTCCAAATTGGGGTGTTACAACATGCATTTAGTGGATGTTGTCTTATGTCAGTAGGATAAATTCAATTTCTTGAAACGTTGACATAAGTGACGTGAATAAGTATTATTTTCTGATTCCATCTTTCAGTATTTACTTCTATGCCTAAGTCTTCTCTTTCTTATTTGCAGGCATTACTTGAGGAGTGGATCTCCAGTCGTGCATTTAAGGATAAATGCCTAGGCCGGGTACAATTTATTCTTAACTTAAAGAACCCGCCTCTGTTATTGCTACATTTAGAGTTTCTAGGGGAGTTCATTTTATTATGCTTTTAGGGGTATGGAGCAGAGTGCATTTCTTGACTTATTTTTTCAGACTCTTTTAAAAGGACCAACACTATAAAAGGCATTCTGAAGCCAAAAAATTATATTAAAAAATTCAAATAACAAGTTAAAATTTACCATCCTTTTCAAATAACTAGTTTGAGGTCACATCCTTTTCTCTATGGCTATGAGGTTTTCATAACAAAAAAATAATCAATGTTATTGCAGTTCTTAGTAGTGTCTTCTTCTTCAGTTTAATTTGTGCCCTCGACATGATTGATTAACCTTAACCCCCAATATCACTTTCAGAAAAAAGAAAAAGATTACAAAACTGAGCAATCTGAAAATCTGATAAGGAACTCATTGCAATTTGCAGGTATGTTGCTTTCATTATGTCTTGGTTGATTGGTTTAATTAATTGCAGAGAAATTTTGCTTGATTTTTAGTAGTTAGAAGTTAGAACTTTAAATGCTTTATCACAATGTAGATTCTGACCAATCTGCTATAAATGCACTCTACAAGTTTAATACAATTATTACTGCAATCTTGATGATAGTTAGGAACCTAAAAGATCGGAAGGTATGTAATTCCCTGCATGATGATGAGTATAGTTATCTTGATGACAGTTTTGATATACATTCATGTAACGTTGTGACTCTTTCTTATTTTCTTCAAATTGGTTATTGAATTTTGCTCACAAATCATAAGAATAATGATTTAAAAACGAGCCTATTTGTTTTAGCCTATAGACTGGTTCAACTTAACCAATCACTGATAGTCAGTGATAGTACTAGAATGATTTGATATTTTATAATTGGATTGAAGATCATATTTCTTTGGTTTTTTTTTTTTGGTTTACGAGGGAAATCCCACCGTCATTGCCGCACAATGACGATTCTGATGGGCAACCCCGCCTCCAGGTCATAGCCTGCAAACTGCCCAGAGGAGACCAACCACTCCCGAAGGAGCGACAGGCTCATACCGCCGAGGTGGGATTCGAACCCGTGTCCTTGCGGACCGAGGACAAAGTCCCGAGTCAGGTGTGCCACACCTCGTTGGTAATGCAGATAGTAGAGGAAGATTGGTGGCGGGGTCGTTTCAGGGCCACATAGGTCATGTGGATGGAAAACCAAGTGATTCCCGTTTTAATCATCCCAAAGGCATAGCCCTGGATGATAAAGGGAATGTTTATGTTGCTGATACTCTGAATATGGCCATCAGAAAGATTGGAGATGCTGGTATGCGGTAACTGAGTTAGTAGATTTCAGGATCTAGTCTGGACTAACAACATGGTGTATTGGTGTCTGACAATAGTCCAATACCAGAATATAGTTTGAATATAAAATCTACTCATAAAAAGTCAACTTAGCAGTGTTGTGTTACTAGTAAGTGAGAATTGTGAGGATGCTAAGTTCTCAAATGATTTTGATATTGTATATTGTATATTGTGATATTATATTCTTATTATTTTGTTTGATATGTTTGGTTATTAGTATAATCACCATCTCTTTTGATATAAGTTGATAATAGTCTGGTGCTTTTTGTTTGACCTTCCAAACATTTGAGCACAGAAAAATTATGAGTGGTTTATTCTTCATCAGTGACTAAAAATTTCTGGTCATTGGAACATGCGATTCTGATGTTAGAGTTCTGGTTTTAAATTTTGGAAATCATCCCTACACAGACAAAGAAAGAAGAAACAAAGGCATAAAAACATCAGTTGTGAAGAAAGAACAGGAAAAGAATACTATATAAACATCAGTTGCTGGACAATGGAATTCACAATCTACTTTACCTAAGAATCAACCCTTGACTTGGTACAAGGTAATCTGCATAACAAAATAGCTCTATTAAAATTCTCAATTCTTTCTTAATTATCATCTTGTTATTATGACTGCATAAGCAGATCAAGTCTCCTTGCATCTCTTAGGTTTGAACTTATTAGTGCACAAGTCTTGCTCGTGTATTTGCTAGGAATAACAAGCATTTTGGACTTTCTGGCATTCAAACTACTGCATATGACTTTCCTTTTTACTTGTTTCCTTGTCACAAACAATTCAATGCTTCACCTTATTCTAGTCCATTTTTTTGTTGACTCAAATCTTCTTTAATTTATGGTTTTACTGTCGCAAATGTGTATATACTTGCGGCGGTTAAGAACAGTCGCAATTTCTTTTATAAAATAGAAATAGGCATTTTGCGGTGGTTAAAACTGTCGCAATTGTTTTCATAATATTAACAGGCATCTTGCGGCGGTTATAAACTGTCGTAATTTTTTTATAAAAATATATAGGCATCTTGCGACGGTTATAACTGTCGCAAATGTTTTTAATGGAATTTCATATTTGCTTGCGTCAAAATTCTACAGCCGTTGTCATAACCGCTGCAAAATATGATTCCCGACGGTCAGTTCTGCGTGAGTTAGAGTACCGCCGCAAATATATTTTGAGACGATTAAAACCGTCGCAAAAAACCTCCATAAACCGTCACAATTTGCCCGCTTTTTTGTGGTGAAGAATCCCTCGTCATTTGTCTTGGTTTGATGTTGTTTATGATCTTGCACAAATCATCACCCTGAGACTCTCGCCCCCCACTCATCAGTTTTTTTTTAATAAGCTATTAGCTATACGTTGACATAAATGACAATTAAGTTGAGTAATTAATAATATGTGATTTAATTTAAAATATCTAACACACACATATATATATATATATATTGTTATAAAATTTATTACTCCATATCTATCTCTTCTCATCAATGTTTTACATGCAGATGTTGCTTACATAGCTTGATTTGTTGAAAGTGAAAATTAAAGAAAACAAAAATGGACTCAACGGACTCATCAATCAACTGGTCCTCCTATTTCCTTCCTTCTCCCGACCAATTTTCTCATGACACCTTTGCAAATGAGAAAATGGACAACATTTTAGATAATATTGGTAACACCTCTCTTTATTTTGTTTTATTTTTATAATAATAATAAGCAAAGAAATTATATTTAATTAGTGCAAGCAAGGGATATTCCAATCCATATACACCATTTCGTTTTTTGTGTGGAAGCTAAGAGTATTGTTTCATATATACCTTGTAACGACACTAGCTACTCTTTCAATATAATCTATTCTTTTCTCTCAACTTATTTTGTGTATGTGTTTGTTTTTTAATGGCTTTTTTAAGCGATAGGTCCCTAAATTTAGGTAGTGTTTTGGATTTAGTCCTTAATCTTTTTTTTTGTTGGATCTGGTCCCTAAACTTTAACGCCGTTTGGAACTAGTCCTTCCGTTAACCCAAAGTTAACTCCGTCAGTGTCTTCCAATAAGATGTTGCCACGTGTCCCAACTTGCATTTTTTTTTTGGCTTTTTTGACTTTGAGGTCCCTAAACTTAGGGGGATAATTGAATTTAGTCCCTATCCTTTTTTTCGTTGGGTCACGTCCCTAAACTTTGGACCATTTTGGATTAAGTCCTTCTGTTAGTTTTAATCTTACACCGTTACCCTGGGGAAATTTTTATGCCATGTGGACCAATAAATTAATGTCACATGGAATTTTTCTTTTAAAATTGAAAAATTACAAAAAATAAATAAAATTAAAAAAAAAATTGATTTTTTTTTATAACGACGGGAATACAACGCGTCTATGACGAGATGCATCATCGTCATGGTCGTGATGTCTCGAGCGCTCACCACTGCCATCAGGGTAACGATTTGAGAAGCTTTCACCACCGTCCTCAAGGTCGCGCCTTGATCTGAGTTTTGTGCTTGCTTCGGTTTACAGCGAAAATCACTGTCACAGTCACGAGTTCGCTTGATGGTGTGCGGCAACGCTAGTTATAGCCAAAGCCCCTGGAACCTAGTTGTGGCGGCGACCCCGAAGATCCTCTTCGTTCTTCATCCTTCGCTTGGTCATCTTCTCTGCAAATCTGATGCGACACCGAAGGAGACCAGTCGCGTTTCCTTCACCCTGAAGCATCCTCTGCTTTCCAGCCTCCGCCGTCTTCTCTGCTTCCTCCGCCTTCTTCTTAGCGGCGAGTCATATGCAGAGTCTGGAGGGAGGAAGAAAGGCAACAAGTATCTTTGACTGACACAGAAAAATCTCTTTTTTATTACTTTAGAGTTTGATGATGAAGGTTTGGTAGGTGTCTAACTCAGTTTTTATCACTTGACACTGTGTGTGTTCTTTTTTTTTTGTTTAGATCTCTATATTCTGAAAAACAATGTCACCCCCTAAGCAAGGTGAAGAAACCATGATGTCAAGCCTTAACGAGACGATCGAGCATGACGAGGAACGAGAGGAAGATAGGGAAGGTGGTTAACATTCTGGCCTGAAAAATTTTCTGTGGCATGGTGGGTCTGTTTATGATGCTTGGTTCAGTTGTGCTTCAAATCAGGTAATAATAAGTTAAAAGGAACAGATAGGATGCAGGTGGATGGATTAACAAATGTTTGAGTTCTAGGAATAAACTCATGCTGATCGAACAGATAGAAGGAGGAAACAAGAATCTGTTTTTTTTTTTAAAATTTTATTTATTTTTTGTAATTTTTCAATTTTAAAAGAAAAATTCCATCTGACATTAATTTATTGGTCCAGGTGGCATAAAAATTTCCCCAGGGTAACGATGTTAGATTAAAACTAACAGAAGGACTTAATCCAAAATGGTCTGAAGTTTAGGGACCTTATCCAACGAAAAAAAGGATAGGGATTAAATTCAATTACCCCCCTAAGTTTAGGGACCTCAAAGTCAAAAAAGCCAAAAAAAAAATGCAAATTGGGACACGTGGCAACATCTTATTGGAAGACACTAACGAAGTTAACTTTGAGTTAACGGAAGGACTAGTTCCAAACAACATTAAAGTTTAGGGACCAGATCCAACAAAAAAAAAGATTAAGGACTAAATCCAAAACACCTCCTAAGTTTAGGGACCTATCACTTAAAATAGCCTTTTTTTTAATTCAACAGATTGGGATGAACTGAAAAATTCTTTAGACTCAAATGATGTTCCATCAAATGGTGCCCGGCCCCTCCAAGCACTAATAGCTCAAACGATGATGTTATTGAAGCTAAAACTACTTCTAATAAATCTTCAGAGTTTCGGGGCGTAACAAGGTGAAACAGTTACATTATTTGTTTAATTTAATCAAATAAATTTGTTGCTTACTTCAAATTAAATGCAAGTGCTGAAATAATAATGTGTTGCTTTATTTTTGTTCTTATTCTACAAAGTAGACATATAGTAACTACACATTTTGAGGCACATCTTTGGGACAATGATCGTGTATATATATATAGAGGAAGGACGAAAAAAAAAAGGTGGCCAAGGTAAACTTCAAATCAATCGCTACTAGGGTTTCTCCATCGCTACTAGGGTTTCTCTCTCTCTCTCTCTTCTCATATTGGCTAACACATTTTTTTCTCTTATTTTGGCAAATGCTTTTTTTCTCATATTGCTATCAGTTTATTTGGGTTAGTGTCTTTCTCCCTTTCAAATTGTTTACCGCCTCTTTGTCTTCATTAAAAAAAATTAAAATTGAGAAATTAATACAAAATTTATATTCTTTTCCTTTTATGTCAGATGCTTATGAGGAAGAAAAGAATGCAGCGAGGGCCTATGATTTAGCTGCCCTAAAGCACTGGGGAACTTCTACCTTCACCAACTTTCCTGTAGGTTCATGGAAATATATATATATATATATATATATATATATATATATATATGCGCACGGTGTTTCATTTCATATATATACCTCAATCATGTGCCACTTTTTATTGATTGATTGAAAAATATAAAATTATTTAAATCAATTAGAAAATCGAGGATGAAGTGGGAAATAGAAGCGGTCAACCAACAACACACAGGGCCAGATCCATCAATAGATAATTCCATCTCAGATTCAAATGTTCATTGTGTTAACAGGCTCCTTCTCAGGTATGGTGATAAAGTAGCGGGTAAGTTGTGGGAGGTTGGGAAGAGTATAGGTGTCACATTTGATGGGGATGATCATGAAATGATTAGAAAAATAGGAGAGCTGGAGGCAAGGGATAGATTGGGGTCTGATGGCCTCAATCAAAGGGAACAGGAAGGTGAGCGATGAATTGTCTTTCCACAAATATTAGAGGTCTGGGGGGGAGGGTGAAGAGGAGGGCGGTGAAGGAGATGATTCGAGAAAATAAAATTGATTTTGTGGGAATTCAGGAGACAAAATTAGAAAGTGTAGCAGAAGAGGTGTGTAATTTGTTGTGGGGTGGGATCGATTTTGACTGGGAATTCTTGTCGGCTCAAGGTAGATCTGGGGGGATCCTGTGTATCTGAAATAAGCTGAAGTTCAGGAAGGTGTCGGTGTTCAAAGGAGCAGGCTATGTGGCGGTGCTGGGCTCTTGGCATAAAGGGGATGTTCAGGTGATGATGGTCACTGTTTATTCGCCCTGTAATCTGAATGAGAAGATAGCTCTTTGGGAGAAGGTGTGGAATCTGAAACGCTCCAGCACCACCGATAGATGGTGTGTCATGGGTGACTTCAACATGGTCAGGGATGGATCTGAGAGAAGGGGTAGATCTGAGCAGGAGGATAGCAGAGGAATGAGACTATTCAACTCTTGGATAGCTCATATGGATTTGTTAGATCTGCCCCTAAATGGCCGAAAATTTACGTGTTATCAGGCAGGAGGTGCTATGAGTAGGATTGATAGAATTCTTCTATCAGAGGGCTAGTTTGGCTTCTCGCCGAATGCATCTTAATGGGGTCTACCGAGACAATTCTCCAACCACTGCCCTCTGCTGCTTAGGAATAAGGAGGTTAATTCAGGCCCAAAGCCGTTTAGGATCAACAGCTGTTGGTTCTTCCACAACAATTTTAGGCCTTTTGTCAGGAAGATATGGGAGGAAGCTAGAGTGCAGGGTTGGAAAGTGTTTGTTGTCAAAGAAAAACTGAAGATAGTCAAGAGGGGGTTGTGTGACTGGAATAAGGAGACTTTTGGATGCTTAGATCAGAACCTCAGCAAGCTTAATGAGGAAATAAGGTTGCTTGATTTGGCTTGTGAAGAGCAAGGCTTATCTGAGGATCAGATTCAAAGTAGGAAGAGGTTGTTGGCTGAAAAGTGGAAAATGGCAAACTTGAAGGAGAACTTGTTAGTGCATAAATCTAGAAGTGCTTGGCTGAAACAAGGAGATGCAAATACCTCCTACTTCCATGCTTGCATCAACAGCAGAAGACGGGCCAACCAGATCCTGGGGATTTCTATCAATGATCTCTTGATTGAAGATGAGGATACTCTAGCATTAGAGATAAGGAACTTCTTTAAGCAAAGTTTCAGGGAGGAAGTGGTTTCCAGACCAAAGCTGGATGGTGTCCAATTTCAAAGGCTCAATGGTGATCAACAAGTGTTGCTTGTCGAACCTTTTCAGCATGAGGAAATTAAAAAGGCGGTGTGGAGTTGTGCAAAGGAGAAAAGCCCGGGTCCTGATGGCTTCAACATGATGTTTTTTCAAGAATTCTGGGACACAATCAAGGAGGAAATTTGTGCCTTCGTGCAGGAATTTCATGACAACTCTCGGCTCCCGAAGGGCCTGAATTCTTCTTTTATTGCTTTGATTCCTAAGATTCAAAATCCAACAAAAATTCAGGAGTTCAGACCGATATCTCTGATTGGATCTCTGTATAAAATCTTATCCAAGGTTCTAGCTGAAAGATTGAAGTTGGTTTTGCCTAGCTTAATTTCTGAAACTCAATCGGCCTTCTTGAAGGGTAGAAGCATTCTGGACTCTGCTGTTATAATTAATGAAGTGATTCATAGTGCTAAGAGGTCCACTATGGCAGATGGTGGAGCTATGCTATTGAAGGTGGACTTTCAAAAGGCTTATGACACGGTTTGCTGGGATTTTTTGGATTATATGCAAGTGAGATGCAATTTCCCTGAGAAATGGAGAGTTTGGATAAAGGAGTGCCTCAAATCAACAATGATCTCTATCTTAGTGAATGGAAGCCCAACAAAGGAATTCTCGGTATCCAAGGGAATTAGACAAGGGGATCCTTTGGCCCCATTTCTCTTTTTGCTTGTGGCAGAGGGGTTTGCAGGCCTCATCAGATCAGCAATCAGTACAGGGAAGTTATCTGGGTATAGAGTTGGTGTTGATCAGGTGGAGGTCTCAAACCTCCAATATGCGGATGATACGTTGGTAGTGTGTAAGCCGACATATGACAACCTGTGGTGTGTTAAAGGAATTTTGAGGTGCTTTGAAATGGCTTCAGGCTTGAAGGTTAACTTCAAGAAAAGTTCCTTGTATGGGATAAAGGTGGATGAGGATTTCTTGCAGGCAGCCTCAATTTTTCTCATCTGTAAAATTGAGAAACCTCCTTTTCAGTATCTGGGGATAATGGTTGGTGCTAATCCTGGGGTGGAAGCCTCTTGGAAGACTGTTATTGATGCTGTTTCTAAACGCTTATCTGCTTGGAAGAAAAAATATATTTCTTTTGGTGGTAAGGTGGTTCTTTTGAATGCTATCCTCTCAAGCATACCGGTGTACTGTTTCTCCTTGTATAGAGCTCCAAAAAAGGTGATAAAGGCCCTCACTAGGCTCTAGAGGTCCTTCCTGTGGGATAAAAAGGATGGGGGTAGGAGTATTGCTTGGGTGGCGTGGAAGGATGTGTGTAAACCTAAAGCTCTAGGTGGTTTAGGAGTTAAGGATCTTCTGATTTTTAATAGTGCTCTGCTTGCAAAATGGAAATGGAGGTTTTTGCAGGAACCTCATGCTCTCTGGACCAAGATCATCAAATCCAAGTATGGGGGTCTCTCCTCAAGGATGTTGTCTGGTGATAATAGGAACTGTTCTAAGTGGTGGATGGATGTTGTTAAGTCTTCTTGCTACAGTTCGCTCAGTGATGGCTTCTGCAGTGAAGACCAGATTATTCCGGACTGGTTTGAGAATAGTTTATGGATTGATTTGGGAAGGGGTGATAAGGGAAGGTTTTGGCTTGATCGGTGGGTGGGCGAAAATCCTTTGAAAATCCTATTCCCGCGTCTCTTTTCAGTGGCGCAAGACAAGACTGCCTTGGTTAAGGACTGCGGTTTGTGGGTTGATGGTAATTGGAATTGGGCGGTTGGGTGGCGCAGACCCCTTTTCGCATGGGAGGAGGAGGAGGAGTCAAGATTATTAGCTTTTATCCAAAGAGAGGTTTGCTCAAGAGACTCTGATGACAGCTGGAAGTGGGGATTCTCTGCAAAGGGTTCTTATGAGGTAAAAGAAGCGTACAAAGATCAAATTTTCGGCCATCAAGATCAAGATGATGCGGCTAGGTTGCTTAGCAAAGTGTGGATTTCTTGTGCTCCCTCTAAAGTTTGCGGGTTTGTGTGGCGCGTCCTAAGAGGGAGAGTTCCAACAAAGGAAGCTTTGTCAAGGCGAGGAATTCCTTTTGAAGTTGACAATGTGAAGTGCTGTTTTTGTAAAATTGTAGATGAGTCTGTAGATCACCTTTTTGTTAACTGTATTTATGTTAGCTCTATCTGGCATAGTCTGTATAATTGGTTAGGGGTTCGGTTAACCCAAACTTGCAAGGTAGTTGATCACTTTAAAATTCATGCTGAGTATAAAAGAGGAAAGAGGATAAGTTAGGCGTGGAGGTGTTTTTGGTTCGCAGCGGTGTGGTCCATTTGGCTAATGAGAAATGAGGTGATTTTTGAAAACGCAGAGTTGGACCTTATACAGGTGATGGACTTGATTCAAATTCGGACTTGGAGATGGTTTTGCTCCTTATGCTCACAGGACAGTTATGACTTTAGCCAATGGTGTATAGATCCTTGGTCTTGTGTTCTTTCTGTGTTGTGTTGTAGTCGTATGACTTAAGTCCATATCTTGTATGTGGTTGGCACACCTTGTGCGTCTTAATACAATTCATTTGCTTATCAAAAAAATCAACTAATAAAAAAGAATTGCATTTGGTTGTGATATATCTAAAATAAGATAACAAATGTTGACTCAAGTATACGAGGATATTTTTGTCCATGGTTTCAAGTAGGATAAGGTTTAAAATCTTGACATCTTTAATTTTCTCTTGTACAGATTGATACCTATGAGAAGGAGTTGGGAGAAATGAAGCACATGACAAAACGAGATTTTGTGCTCACACTTAGAAGGTAAGTCAATAATTAACACGATGCAACATTGTCATAAATTAAGTGGTCAAGGGACGACCTATTATATATTGAACTTATGCTTTGAAAATCATAGTTTAATTTCATCCCTTTGTTGATTAATTGCAGGAAGAGTAATGGATTCTCATGAGGTGCATCAGCGTATCGCGGAGTCACAAAGTATTAATTCGACTACTTTCTATATATAATTTTTTATATATGCTTTCTTTATTAGTGATATACATATTTATGTAATCGATTATTGTAGTGGATATGGAAAATAGGGAATGTCCCTGACCTAGGGGACCTTAAGACCAATGTCTAGTGGTCCTGAAATCTGAGTGAGATCAGGGTTTTATGTATGACGGTAATGAAATATTTCTGAGTATTAAGTTGGAATACCCGGGGTCTCCCTCTGTCAACTAGAAGTGTGTCCAGAGTGTGTCAACATAGGGATGAGAAAACCTTACCTGACCCTAAGGCATGATAATGCCTTTTATAGGGTATGCAGGTATGGGTCTGTATTGAGGCCCGTTAGGGTTACCATGCTGACGTCAGGCTCTGTAAATATTTGATAAATATCCTGTGGCTGTCTAGGATGAAGGATTATGGCCAACTCCATACTCCGAGTTTTTTCAGACTTCCCAAGGAGGAAGTGAGGAGTGAACTGGGTATGCATTGAATTTTTTTAACAGTGTCTGTTTCTTGATTCAGATAAGATCATTGCTCAAGTTCGAACCTAGGAGATGGGAGGAGGTGCGCGAGCTGCAATTCTGTTCAAAAAGAGGAAGCAGACCGGTGCTTCCGGTACGGCACTTGTGCAGGTCGCTTCTCCCGCGGCTTCGCAACCGTCCTCGGAGTGTACTCACAGTGAGGGAGCTCGTGAGGAGCCCATAGTCGACCTTTCCCTAGAGGCTGGATCCTCTCCTGCTGCTAAGAGGACCAGGGTGGAGAAGGGGAAAGAGGTCGTCACTGACGAGTTGATCCAGGAGGTTGTTCCTCAGCCTGCTGGAGTTGTCAGGTAATCATAACTACCTTGTCTTTGCAATATATGATTACGAGCTTGATCTGACCGTTTAACTTTGCAGGTTGTGCCATCTTCGACGAGACTCAGCTAGAACCTTGATCCGAGGTCTTTTCGAGTCTGCTAGCTTGTTGGTTGGGCTAGCTATTCATGGTGAGGAGATGGCTCTGGACTTGAATAATGTCGAGCAGGAGAGGCTTCGGGAGTAGGTGAAGGCTTTAGAGGAGAGCCTTTCCGCCGAGAAGAAGGCGAGGAAGGAGGCGGAGAAGAAGTTGGAGGCCTCTCTGAAGTTGAAGGAAGAGGCGGAGGCGAGCTTGGCTAATGCCCAAAAGGAGAAGGAGAAGGTCGAGGAGGATGTCAAAGTGACAGACGCCCGCCTTAGGAGAATGAAAGAGAAGGCCTTGAAACACAAGGTCGGGGAGGAAGAGAATCACTTCTACTGGGATCAGACTCACATCGGCTACTTTTTCAATGCTCTGAATTAGTTCTCTCTCCTCAACCCTCACCTCAATGTTCATGGTGCGCACCCTGACTATCGTGTTGAAAATGATCAGATCGTCTCTGAAGATGGGCCAGTTGACTTATCCTCTGCCGACCTTCCCGATCCTTGTGACACCCTACCTTAATTAATACTCTAATTCCCAATTATGTTTTGGTTACTTAAAAATTTCTTTTAAAAGTTCTTAATTGTTTATTAAAATCTCTGTAAAATTGGACGGAGTTTACTTTGTTTTAGGGTCATTCCCAAAATTTAGTTTTTCCTGTAAACCTGTTATAAAACAATAATAATTTAATTCAGTAAAGCCAACAGGGCGCAGTGCATTAGTGCATATGTACATTCATATCATTTCAGAAAGGCTTAATTATGTCTGGGGTCCCTGTAGTTTGGACCTCTTTTGTGAGATACCCCTATGCTTTTTTTTCAATGAATATACCCCTGTAGTTTACTCCGGTTTGGTATTTGCCCCCAGCTCCTTTTCCGGTGAGTTTTTGGGTGAGCTGGACCGCCGGAGCTCCACCTAGAGCTGACACGTGGCAGTCTCTTAAAAAAAATTTTAAATTAAAAAAATAAGGCTTAATTATGTCTGGGGTCCCTGTAGTTTGGACCTCTTTTTTGAGATAATTAAGCCTTATTTTTTTAATTTAAAAAAAATTAAGAGACTGCCACATGTCAGCTCCAGGTAAAGCTCCGGCGGTCCAGCTCACCCAAAAACTCGTCGGAAAAGGAGCTGAGGGCAAATACCTAACCTGAGTAAACTACAGGGGTATATTCATTGGAAAAAAAGCATAGGGGTATCTCACAAAAGAGGTCCAAACTACAGGGACCCCAGACATAAATAAGCCTTTCAGAAATATTCACAAGTCTTGGATTAGTTTGAATTCCCAAAATATAAACCCTTTCCCAAAAGACTAAGTAGTCTTGTGGGCCAACCTAGTGCTACATTCTAGCACCCAAAATAATATTTACATTTTATACAATAAGTACTACATCATATCCAAAATATCTGGCCCAAGACATACATCATGTCCTACTAACTACAACCTACTCTCCCTGGGAGGGAGAGTACTCTTGCTCAGCCTGCAAAGGTGTATGCTCAATCTCAGTACCTGTGTAAAAACAGCAAGGAGGTGAGCATTACACAATACTTAGAAAATAATTTCTAATGAGCTACATCAATAAACTGAGCCTAATGCACTTATAACATAATATTACAACACAATAATCACATTCATATACCTATTTATAATCTCATATATCTTTGCTTCACATAATCATTTCCTTTCTTTTCATCTTTTATTCTTTTTCCCATTAGGACTGTCGCACTTGTAAGGCATTTCCACCCACTAGGAAGTTTCCACCCACTAGGAGATTCCCACCCAACAGGAATTTTTCCACCCATCAGGAATTTCCCACCCATTAGGCCACAACCGCTAGGACTTTCATACATTTAATTAAGTAATCCACTCATATTCATTTGTTTACTTCTATTTCCTCTTGTGTTTTAATAAACTCTTAATCGTTTTAATTGTGCATAATGATCTGTGGGTACACTTTACACTCAACGACTTTTCCACCTAATGGGCGTTTCCACCTGAAGGGCATTTCCACCTGAAGGGTCTTTCCACCTAATGGGACTTAGCTTGCAAAGTGGAAACTCGAAATCTGCAGAATTTGGAAACTGAGTCTTGGAGCTCACTTTCAGCTTCAATTGTGGAGGTTTTGTGGGAATTGGAACTCAAATGTTTTTCTCTGTGAAGTCTCTATTCTGGCAAGACCTAGTGGTAAGAGGGAAGCTATACTTTCACTAGAATAAGAATGATTTAGATTATTTTGTGCAATAAGTCACCATGAGACTCAAGGGCTTAGTTTGAAATAGGATTATGGCTTAGAGGCCATTCTAAGCTTCTATCTCATTTTGAACAAGTTTTATTTGATGCATGTGAGGTGCTGGAACACTGGATTGATATTTGAAATCCATAGAAATGAATTCGATATGTTGAGTTGTTGAAATTGTTCTTTTATGCATAATTGATAATTGATTTGTGTTCTCTGTGAATTGAGCTAAGTTCAGTGTTGGAACATGTCCATTACATGTTAACTAAGTTCTGTTGATCAATGGTTTAGCTTAAAATTGGTTAGAATTGAAAATGGTATGTTAAAACTCAAATTTTAGTGTATCTGTTGTCAGGGTAATCGATTACCACGATGTGATAATCGATTACCAGCCTGTATCTGATACAGGGTCATGAAATACACGTGGTAATCGATTACCAGACTTTGATAATCGATTACGAGAGTGAAAAATTGAATTAAATTACCATTTTTAATTTTAATCTCTTTAATTTATGACTTGAATAAATTATGGACATAAATCACACTGAAATTTAGCTCTGAAATGATAATTGCATATTATCCCTCTATGAGAACTTTATGCACTTAATTATTTTTATGATTATGTTGGATATCATGAAATTAATTAAAGATCAATTAATTAAAGTTAATCTTGGTGCATTCATATATGGTGTATGGTTGATAGTTTCGTTTTTCATGTTCGAGGAACATGAGGAGGGTACTCTGGGAGTACCAAATGTTTGCGTTCTGCTTGATGACACATTATGAGTAAAATGTGGCCAGTATCGTTGGGTACTGATGACGTGATTATTACGTCTTCGTGACGTGACATTCACCTGAGGAGTGACATTATGTATCACTTACCAAGCGAGGTTCACTATACGCTATGAGAACGTATAATTGTGGCCTGGGAGCATTTATGGGTTGTTTGGTTGGACGTCCAAGAAAGTGATAGTTGGAGAATCTCATGAATTTGAGAGATAGAAAACATGCATCATGCCACTATAATTAAAGGAATTAATTATAAATGAAAATGACTTGATCATATGTATATGCATGCTACATGTTGTCTGTTATATGTCAATGTTTAGGTTCATGTTATTCTTGTTTGATTATGTGAACTGTATTGCTTACCCTTATGCCTTTTATAGGTGATGGCTCGCTATCTAGCTTGCATCGAGTTGCGCCCACTCCCTAGCGGAGTGTGGTACTACGAGGACCACCGAGCCACCTTTGAGGGGAGGTAGAGTTGACACTCTATCACCCGAACCCTCTGGCTCGTGTTCGTCCTCGTAAGTTTCACATTCCTATCATCTATACCCTGCATGTTCCCCCTTTTAACACATATCATGGACCACCCCCGGCTCGACCTGCTCAACGTTTTCATAGTTTTCGTTTTAGAGTAGCTACCCGATCCCATCCATCTGCTTCCTGAGTTATCTGTGAGGAGACGCTTGTTCCTAGTCCGACGAGTCCGTTTCATGGGACTCCATCTGCTAACCCAGTGCCCAGTGGTCGGGCACCGACTCAGTCGGACGAGGTCGAGGAAGAACCTGAGGAGGCAGAGAGTGAGGGCGAGCCAGTCGAGCACTCCACTGGTAGTCAGTGGGGAGTTGGGGATCTACCGGGCGATGAATGATATGGGTGCTGGGGTGAGGGACGATGGAGCAGCTGCTGGAGACCAGGAGGAGGATCATAGCTGTTGGAGGATCATCAAACCATCTCTGGGATTTATATTTTTGAGATGTATATATTTTGTAAATATTTTTGAGAGATTTCAGAGAGTTGGTCTTTCTTTATACTTTAGTTTTATGGACTTGTTTATGGGACTAGTACTTAGGCTACGCTGGCTATGTCGATGTGATGTACCTTGATCTACTACTTATTTTTTACATATGTATATATATATATATATATATATATATATCATGTTTTGATATACATCAGATCAAGGGTACTATTTCGAAAGTTTTCCGCTTACTCTGATATTGAAATGCATAATTTTGTAAGACTTATTATTTTAAAATTATATCTCACGAGTTCGAGATAATGACACTTTAACTATAAAATATGCCTTGTAGACAATGACATGTTATATCGAAACACAATCTTTTCGTCGCAAGATAATTAAACTCAAATGACAAGTATTTAACCAATTCTATTTGTAAACTTTTAATAGAAAATTTTTATGAACCCTATTTTGTATACACTTCAAGTCCATATAACTTCTATTAGACAACCATTTACTCAACTTTTTATAAAGTAAATAAGAGAGCGTTACAATAACTAACATATTTCTAGAAAATACATAAGTGTATTTTTGTCTACACTAACATGTTATACTCCCTCCGTCTCATTATCTTGGTAAAAGTCAAAGTAGTCAACAAAAAAATAAGAGAATATCTTTTTCATATAATGCATGATTCTATTTTCAAAATAAAATATAATGCATGATTCATTCATTAATTAAAAATTTCTATCACACAAATTTTCATATTATTTTTACTATCTTTAAGATTTTTCATTAATTATTTTTAATATAATATAAAATCTTTAAGATTTTTCATTAATTATTTTTACTTTGATTTGGGAAAAAAAAAACTACATTTTCTTTACCAAGATAATGAGACGGAGAGAATACTATGTTAATTTGTTCTAACTGAAAAATCACCTTTATCATGTTATATTTTTTTTAATTATCTATGCTATATGTTTTTTTTATAATTATTTATTTTTAAAAAAATCTTAAATTTTTATTATTAACATATTTCTACAAAACACATAAAGATATTTTTGTCTATAATAACTTGTTATATTATGTTAATTTGTTCCAATTGAAAAATCACCTTTCTCATATTATATATTTTTAATTATTTATGGTATAAGTTTTTTTTTAATAATTATTTTTAAAAAAAATCATAAATTCTAATTTAACTAAACTTTGGTGTGTTTGAAATTTTGAATAAAAAATCAATAAATAAAATCATTACTTTCTAAATTTACGATGTAAGTAAAAAATAATTAAAAAATAAAGTTTACTTCTAAAATCTTTAAAAGATATAAATAATGGGTAACCTGCTATACCTATTATAACAGGTAAAAAATAGTGGTGTTTGTGAACACCAAAACAAAACCAGGTGTATTTTAACTTTCACCGAACAACAAAGTGTGTACTTCTATAACGGGGATTGGTTTTTTTTTATGTGCACCAAAGCGTATCTTTTCGCCGATAGCCGAAGATTAATCCCCTCCGATGCGTAGATATCACCTAAGTGAACTTTGTCTCTACCAACAAAACCTTTTTCATACCCACGACACGGATCAAACCCTAGACATCATGGTTAAGGAACCAACTATCTACCAACTGTTCTTAGCCTTGTTGGTTAATGGCGATTGGTTTTAGTATGGGCAATGCCAGATTTCATATATAGATATCTTACCTACTCAAATTTATTTCTGATTTAATCTTCCAAAATTTGACTGTAATCAAGCTATTATGTGTGTGTTTGTGCACGTGAGTTTATGCCTGCGAGCGGGTTTCAGTGCATGCCAAGCTAGACGCATAAGTTAAATTTCAATATTTTTGAGGTTGATGATTAAACTGCTATGCACCCAAAAAAAAAAAATAATAATAATAATAAACTCAATATTTGCTCATATCATTTTCCATAATATTGTATATAGTAATTACTTCAACATGTGCTACATAATTGTTAACTACAAAGTGAAGTTGTTTTAATTTAATCAAACGTAAAATTCTGAATAGAACAACTTCGACCACTAATTTATCAAAAGCAATTCACATTCGGAACTTAAAGGCAACCTTCCCTTTAGTATGAGGAATTTCCCATAACACTTCATGTTGTCAACTATAATACAGAGCAATTTCAACATAGTTCACTACTCATGAAATCAAAATATTTTACAAGGCTAGATATCATTCTTCATGTTATGAACTGGTACTGTTTAGTGTGCACCACTCAGTTCATGCATTACATTGTCCATAGATGGTCGAAGATGAGGAGATTCCTGCATGCAAAGAAAAGCAATGCTCCACAGTTTAGCTGCCTCTGATTCTGAGAACTTCCCTTCTAGATTCTCATCAAGTATATCTTTAAAATCATCTGTTTCTACTTGTCGGCAGCCGAACTGAGTGATATTGCTTTTTCCAGTAAGAAGCTGGAAAACTATAACCCCAAATGCAAACACATCACTCTTTTCGGTCAGGCGACCAGTTGTCGCGTATTCTGGAGCCAAATATCCCATGGCTGCACTCGATTTGAGGGTGGAAAAGACAACATCGTCCGCAAGCAGTTTGTGCAATCCTGAGTCTGCAAGTAAGGAATTGTATCGAGCATCGAGAAGCACATTTTCAGCTGATATGTTCTGGTGAACTAGAGCTTTTTTGGTTCCTTTCTTTCCATGCAGATAAGCAATACCTGAGGCAGGAAAGAATGTTAATTGCTGAGGCCGAGGGCCTGTTTGTCTAATTAAAAGGTGAATTTTGATGCATACTTTTATATAAACTAGAAGCTATTCTGTTCTGGCTACAATTATGAAAAGTACTTTTTATGTATATCAAGAGACAGGGTATTTCAGCCAAGTTAGATTGTTGCTTCTCATACAAGTGTTTTTTTAGTTTAGTTGTAACTCGTGCTTTTTAGTAAATTCTCAACTAGAAAAACAAGGAAGTGTAGGAACTAATTTTTACAACAAGTGTAATATGCAAGTGTAAAAATTATTTTTTTACCAATTTATTAAAATAATTTTTCTATAAATTGTTTTTTTTTTATTTTTAAAAACATGTTATTTTGGATAGATTGGATATCCATCCATTTGAATGGATATTTGGATATCCATCGCATATCTAGGATGGATTCTAATCCATCCAATTTTAAAGCAATCCAATGGATCATATCCATTTAAATCCATTATTTTAAACGGATGGAAAATGTAATGGATTAGGATGAGTCATGGATTATCGATAATCTTTTACTAAGAAGTGATTTTTTTTTTAAAAAAAATAAACTAATTTTTGACTGAAAAAAGATTCAACTAATGGACCCTAAACCCTTCCTCAGGACTCACTCTAAGAATGCCATTATTGCAATAATTATCTACATTGTGAAGAATTATTAATGAATATGTGACTATCTAGTTTCAGTATATACTCTAGTGAGGGTAACTTCTTCCTGATTATAAGATACATCTGCAAGTCTGCAACTAAATATTACTAGTGAACTCCCCTTAAATGTAATCTGAGCATTGGCCATTTCAGGTGATAAGTTACTACTAAATATTCATTTCATACGAAGTTTAAGATCAAAGATAGAATCTCAAGGTAAAAGTTTAAAGGCTGGGAACCAGGATATAAAGGCATATAACATGAGATGACATGACAAAGAAATCACAAATATACAGAGGTATTTGTATGCAAATACTCAAATACTTTGGTCAAGATAATCAGACCGATCCAATGGAATTAAAAAGCATGTCAGGTTTCAAATGACATGGTGAACACTTGAGGATACAATTGTTTGAGTATGCTAAAATCCCTAATATAAATATTTAGAATAGGCTATGGGCAATTTAAAAGAGCATGTGCTTAGAAAAGGGACCAGTTACTTACAGGCTTACAGCTCATCTAAGGTATTCCTCAATCATTAATTCATTAGTATTTATGTAGGCATACCTCCATGACCAGCTTGTGAACTCAGGAAAAGTTATCAACGAGAAAGAGAACCTACTCTCCAGGTTTAAAATATTTAATTAAGATTTTCCAAGAAAGAAGGAAACTAAAAACTGACCTTTGGCAATACCATGGACAATGGATACTCTAGTGGACCACTCAAGAACCATACCATCGCCTCTCTTAACATCGAGATGTTGTAACAAACTCCCATTTGAGACAAAATCATAAACCAGAAAACATTCCCCCCTCCCCTTTGAACAGCAAAAGCCTCTCAACCGAACTAGATTTTCATGCCTTAATGATGTCATTATCTTCAACCCTTTCAAGAATTCAGTTTCATCAGATTTGCACCTTGTCTTGGCGATGCACTTTATAACCACAACTGATCCATCTCTCAATATTCCTCTGTAGATAGCTGAAATACCACTCTTCCCCAATAAATTTATCTCCGAGAAGCACTGAGTTGCACGCTCTACTTCTTCAAGATTGAACATAAAGCTCTCAAGAACTTCCTGGGAATAACCACTTCCACCTTTTGCTAATGGATCCCATCCATTAGAGTACTCCAAACTTATCAGAGGAGATGCACTTCTCGTTTCCTTTATCTGGTCAGTACTAAGCCGACTATCAGAAATGTCAGCAGTGCTTCCAATTTTCTGTTTCTGACGTCGGTACCATAAGAACAGATAAAATCCCATAACAATGGAACCAAATACAAATCCAATCACCCCAGAAATCAAACCAAGTGTTGAGGATTTTGATGGCTTTTTACAGTTAGTCTCACTGCAGTTTTCAGATTTTGGTTGAACTGATGCTGGAAAACCTTGTGGAGAAAGACTATTAGGTTCATATGGTTCAGGTTTAGTTGGGTCTGAACTTCTTACTTCTTTACAAGACTCTAACTCGGAAAATCCCGTCCCACACAATGCAGCATTGTTGATGAACTGGAATCCGCCTTTCAGTGTCTTGAGAGCTGCATCGAAACATAAAAGGGATAAAATTGAATTAACATAAGAATCTATGTTTTCTACAAGAAATCAAGATAAAATGCCAAAAATCATATTAACCCTTTAGGATTGATTACCAGTAGGGACACTTCCTGAGAGAGAATTGTTTCGAATATCTAGACTCTCCAGTTTAGGTAGACTAGCCAATCTCACTGGAATAGGACCAAAAAGGTTATTGAAGCTCAGATCCAATCGTGTTAAGGTCTCCAGTTCGCCCAAACTTGCAGGAATTGCACTACTCAATTGATTATATTGGAGTGCAAGAACACTGAGCTTCTTCAACTTTCCCAGTTCGGTAGGTATACTTCCACTAAACTTGTTATAACAAAACTGCAAAACTGCAAGCACTACACATATAAGAATAATTGTATTAACATAAATAGATATGACTTATGAGAGCATTGTTCCTTATTCCAACTCTCAAAGAGAAGAACTAACTTCTAGTTCTGAGACAAAAGAGAAACTTGCAGAAGAGCTTCTAATTCTATCTTAAAATAAGCACAGAATATTCACATGACAATACCATAAAGTGTAAATAGCAAAAATCAGGAAGAAATGCAAATGATCAGTTATTCAACAGAAAATGTTGAGCCATATGCACCATCTCTTGGATTTTCTATTTTCTTATGCAATCAATTTCTCTTTATTTTCTTTACCTCCTCCCATCTAGGCATCCTCTTTAACCTACCAAACCATAGAGTTCAAAATGACGGATTAAATGAATTATTAATTCATGTTACTAAAATGACCAGAAATTATAAACTCTGAAATGTTGAGTTACCACTTACCAAACATACCCAAATGGCCATACATAGCCATACATACTACATAACAACGACCATATTTATGTTCTAAAAATTCCTCCTTAATTAATTCTCATACATAAGATAAGAAGCATGGAATGAAGTTAAAAAATATATTACAAGTATACTTTATTGTACCTAAAATGCTAAAAGTCAAAAATATACTAATAATAAAACACAAGCACAAGGCTAAAGAAAGAAGAGGATAAAGCACAAATTTATACTCCATCCTTTCCATTCCACCTTATCTGTCACTTTGACTTTTTTAACTTGTTCCAAATTTTTTGTCGCTTTAGGAATTCGAAGATGTATTAATTGATTTTTTTTCAACTTTAACCTTGCATTTAATGTGTTTAAATATGTAAAATGAATGATAATTAATGTAGTGTAAGATATTAGAGTAAAATTATCTAATAGTTCTTTTGAAAACTGAAGCATTAAATGACTTTCTTAATTCGTGTGAAATTTATAAAATGACCGTAAAATTGGAACGGATGGAGTAAGAAATAAGCAAACCCACCTTCAAGGTTTGACATATTGCCAATCTCACGTGGGATATCCCCAGAGAGATTATTCACATTGAGATACAAATCACTTAACTGAGTCAAACCACCAATCTCCTTTGGTAATATCCCATTCAGGGCATTGAAGTGAAGGTACAAACCCGTCAAGCTTTTCAAACCAGCCATAGCTGCAGGAATTCTTCCAGAGAGACCTTTTCCTTGGAGTGAAATGTTAGCAACAAGGCCTTGCTCATTGCAAGCCACACCCTCAAAAGCACTACTACTACATGGATCAACATGTGGGGTCCATGAGACTAATACATGGTTTTCAGGGTCTAGAGAGTGTTTGATAGCCATGAGAGTGTCAAGTTCAGTCATAGAGGAAAGTGATGATGAAGCAAATATGAGGAAGATTTGGAGTTTCAGGAGGAGCAAAAACATGTTTGGGTTGGTTCAAGAAGGGAATGAGATAATTTTGGTTTAAAATCTTACCTGGGTGTGTTGGTTCAATCTTTGACTAGTAGAGTGGAAAGTGTGAAAAGGGTATGTGTGTAAGCAAAAGTAGAATGACATTAAGCCAAGAAAAGTACAGAGAGAAAGTATAACAAGATGTCTGGTTCATTGGATGTTTGGTAAGAGAAAATGGCAGAGCACAGAATAAGGTTCAGCTTTTGAGGTGTGTGTGCGCGAGTAAGGTAGTGAAATAGTAAGTACTTTGATGAATACGTAAAAGTTGTTTCAGCATTTATTTATACTTTATAAGTTTTATTGTTTTATAAATTTAATACATAATTAATATTATTTTTCCAAACACGTCCTTATTTATTACATTCTCTTTTTCACTTTCAATACCTTTCTCTCTTCAATAATGATTATAGGAGAGTATTATAGTCAAAATATAACAAATTCTTACATCATTTAATCATTTCTTAAAACTCGTGTATAACCTTAAAATACACTACATATGAAATTGTGGAAGTACTTACTAAGATCCTATTATAGTTCATATTCTAAAAGAATTTTTTTTACTTATAAGTTATTTTCTGATTTTTAAGAAGTATTTAATGTTATTTTCTCTTATTTGTCTTTTATTCATTAATATGAAATAATACATTATAAAATTCCGAATGCAAGTTAAGAGAATAAAATTATAATGTTAAAATATTTTTTTAAAGTTTCAAAAAACCTAAATATTTTTCTTAATTCGTATGATATGGTTAAATATAACACATAAATAAAACAAAGTAGTAACAATTTTTTGAGTGAGGGGATTTTACATGTGATAATGTCTTTTTACGAGATAAATGTCTTCGTGATTTGAGGGCGCACTCCGTTTTCCTTTTCCTGTTTATATGATTATATCCATCCTCCATTCTTAGGCATTTTTCTTTTCCGGCATTGTTTTCTTTTTGTTAACTTTTGTCTTTTTATAATTTCGATATTTTTTCTTTCAATTTTAATATTTTATTATTATTTTTATGAGTTAATTGTCACTTTGGTCCCTGAAATTACATACCGCTTTCACTTTCGTCTCTCAAATTACAAAAATAGCTTTGAGGTTCCTGAATTTGTAAAAACGTATGCACGTTAGTCCCTAGAGTTAACCTCCGTCAACGTTCGTTAACGGAGGTGTAACATGCACTTTAAATAATTCACTATAGTCCCTGTAATCACTTTAAATAATTCACTATAGTCCCTGTAATAATTTTAAGTTATTCATTATAGTCTCTGAAACTATACAATTTATTCACTTTAGTCCCTCAAACAGAACGACACAATTTGGAAAACATACAAAACCATGTTGTAAATAGTAAAACAACACTTTGGTTCATGAAATTAACTTTTGATTGGTTTACCCTTCATACTGTAAAAGCAATTTGGCTCCTCATTTTGCATATTGTCAGTTAATATGGTTGTTGAGTAAAAAAAAATTAAGATTTTTTCAGCACCAAATTGATTGATGATGAAATGCAAAGTTAAGGGTCAATTTGACATTTTCTTTAAGTCTAAGTGTATGTTTAGATCTCATACAAATGCAGGTTTGTCCCTCCCAAACGGATTTGAGCATTTTGAATTGTGTTTGGTAAAAATTTTCAAAAGGTGATTTCCCTTTCCAAACTTGATTCCAGTTGAAGCTAAATTTTCTAAAGGATGAAATTTCATCTCAGATATGCAGAAGGTATTCCATACCCCTTAATCTTTTTGGTTAATTTTTTCCTGATTGTTTGAGTTAATCTAGAATTTGAACTATACTGATATAGGGACTAAAGTGAATAAATTGTATAGTTTCAGGGACTATAATGAATAATTTAAAATTATTATAGGGACTATAGTGAATTATTTAAAGTGATTACAGGGACTATAGTGAATTATTTAAAATGCATGTCACACCTCCGTTAACGGACGTTGACGGAGGTTAACTCTAGGGACTAACGTGCACACGTTTTTACAAATCCAGGGACCTCAAAGCTATTTTCGTAATTTGAGGGACGAAAGTGAAAGCGGTATGTAATTTCAGGGACCAAAGTGACAATAAAATCTTTTTTTTTATTCTTCATTAATTTTATTTTTATTATCATTTTTCTCATACCTAAACTATCATATTTTAATTCAAAAATGATTGATAAATTTACAAAAAATAATTTACAAATTGGCCTACACTACAAAGTAAATGACATGTGTCACTTGCTTATTATTGATTGATTAATAAGTGACTAATATCACTTTCTTATAATGTAAACTTGTTTGTAAGTTGATTTTGTAGGTCTATTTTTCATGACTCATATTAATTACTAAATAATTTTTTAAAATAAAAATTAAACATTATTATAATTTTCAATTGAATAAGAAAAATATAAAAAATTAATAATAATCAAGACATTCATAAAAGATTAAAGTTAATGAATTGAAGTAGTTAGGAATTATTACAATTTTTTTAATTTTTTAGTAATAGTACACAGATAGATAGATATATATATATATATATAATTCTTTTTTTAACCTTGGCTTTTTGGAATAAGGATAAGGAATTAAACTTAAGTAAGTATATATTGGAAAATAAGATTCACTGTTTCTATATGTTATAAATGATTTTTTTTCACAATAAATAAAATCATTTTTTTTAGGGATAGATAAATTCTTTATTCGGTCTTGCGAATGTAAGAGGCCTTGCTGGAAGACTAGTTCCCGAAAGGGTCCGACAATGTCGAAATGATTAGTCATCCAGTTGCGCGAGTGGATACGTTGGGAAACCAAAACAAAAAAAATCAAGGAAGGAAATTACATTTTTATGAAATTTTAAAAAATACTTCAATATTATAATTGTATTCTCTTAGGTGTAACACCCTCACTTTTAATTAGTTAATTTAATATTTATTAAAAACGGTATTGGAAAATTTCGACGAAAATCCGACAAAGCTTCCTCTGTTTTTCGAACTTTCCCAAAATTTCCTGTTTAACCGGCCCAGACCAGAATTATTTAAAAACAAAATTCAATAATATTACAGCCAGATTAAATCCTAACACCCGATTAATACAAGTTTCAGGGCATGTAACTATTACATATTTTAATTTCCTAAAATGATGTTCATGACATAAAATATGATCCGCTCCTAACAACTCTACACTCCATGAGGTGGAGTGTACTCCTGCTCGGCTTGCAAGTGGTGTAAGCTCCGCTTTTGTACTTGTAAAAATATAGCAAGAAGGGTAGCATAACACAGAACTTAGAAAGATAAATTCCATAAAGTATAGCAATCAACTAAATCAGACATACCTATTTCCAATACCTCACACGATATTCTGCACGACTAATTACACAATTATTCTTAGTCAGCTCGTTCTTAGTTTTACTTATTTAATTCTCTTTCATTTCCTTTTCATCATTTGGCCACAGTGCCGATTACCTTTTTATTCCTTTACTCTTTTACTGGTGACAGTGTCTACCGACAGTCTGCCACTTTATCTTTTGCTATGACAGTGTCTACCGACCACCTGTCATTTTATCCTTTACCATGATAGTGTCTACCGACCGCCTGCCACCTCGTCCTTTCTCTTTTCTTTATCTTCTTATAATTTAAGTATTTCTTTAATGCTTTATCCCAATCCTTTATTCTTTGCTTTCGTTTACGGCTTATCACGTATTCATACATTTTCTTCTCTCGCATTACTTTCCTTATCTACGAGTTTCCACAATTTTAGTTTTCTTACTCAATTTCTCCTTTTATATTTCTCTGTTGTTCTTTCATTATTTTCTAGCAGTTACGTAATTCTTTCCGTTTCACTTTCAACCTTTCTTTACTTACTTGTCTTTCGGTTCACAGTTTCAACTTTTAGTTTCTTATTTTTCTTTCCTCTTCATCATTGCTTACTCCCTCTATTATTATCATGGTTTTCCTAATCTACTATTTGCATAATTCATTATTTTTTAATGCTCGTTTCTAGTTCTTAGTTATTTCTTTGATTCCTCTATCTCACACTATTACTTAACTTATTTTCCCTATTTTGTTAACTACATTCTATTTAACTACCATATTAACTTCCTCTCTCTTCATTTTATTATCTTTTCACTAAGCCTTTTTACTGGTTTCCTATTTACATTTAAATTTAGTTCATTATCTCGTTTCTATTTTTCTAGTTCCGACAACTCTTAACTAAATCGACTCCGCACATACTTATTGGTTCATATTTTATTCCCTCTTTTTCCTCACCTTACTCCTCGAGTACTATAATTCATATTATCTTTTAGTTTATTAGTTCTACTCTTTTTGTCTATTACAATTACTCTTTATTCTTTTACTTACACGTTTAGTTTGTTTTCCCTAACTACTCCCATTGGTTCTATTTTGCGTTTTTCTAAGTTTTCATTCAATATTAAACATTCAATATCCTAAATACACTCGTTCATTCCAGGCATTCTCATAAACACATATATTTTGTCCCCTAAGATGTGGTTTCCATTAACAACTCTAAATACTCCGTTGCATCAACAGGGACTACCCTATGGTTCATAAACATACTTCTTATTTACCCTATCCTTAGTTACCACTATAGCATCCTAGAATTTACTTCCTATGTAAAGGTAACACAGGCCTTCTTACCTTGAGGCTTTAATAGAACCCGGCTCGGCGAGGAGATCCTGCTTCGGCTTGTCCCGATCCTACTTGCAGTCACCCCGACCCAACTCGGTTCACTCTCGAGACTCCACTAAACTTCGGTCCCGAGCACAACAAAGGAGTCGGTTACAGCAACGGTGACGGCGTCGGTTCTCTCTCTCTCTCGAGAGAAAGAGAGAGACAGCTCTATGAGGAGGAGAGGGAGATTATGGTAGAGAGAGGAAAATGGGAGAGGGGAAAGCTCATGGCGGTGGTGGCCACGGTGGACGGCAACGGCTGGTCGGGGGTGGTGGCGGTTGGTGCGGTGGAGCCGGCGGAGGAAAGAGAGAAGCTAGGAAAGAGAGAGAAAGGAACCCCGAGAGGAAAGAGAGGGAGAAACAAATGGAGGGAGAGGAAGAAAGGGCCAAGGTGGCGACGACTTTGGGTGGCGCTGGCGGAGGAAAGAGAGAAGCTAGGAAGGAGAGAGAAAGGAACCCCGAGAGGAAAGAGAGGGAGAAACAAATGGAGGGAGAGGAAGAAAGGGCCAAGGAGGCGACGACTTTGGGTGGCGCCGGCGGAGGTCGAAGGAGGGAGTTATGGAGGAGGGAGGGGAGCCGAAAAAATGGGGAAGGGGATGGGGGTTTGGCCTTAAGAAGAAGAAGAGGGGGAGTGAATTACGATTTTGCCCCCCCCCAAAATCGTGTTTTTCAGCCTCAGATCCAGACGCACGCTTAGGCGCGGCCTATGTGCGTTTGGGCGTGAAAACCACTGTGAGCTCATGTTTGATGCATGCAAGCGCGCCTGGGCGCGCGGCTGGCGCGCTTGGGCGTGAGCCTGTTGACTTGTATTGACCACTCCATAACTCCTTCGTTAACCGTCGGATCTTGCTCAAATTTGGAGGCACGCTTCCTAAGACCCTTATCTTCATATCCAACTGTGGAATTTATGGTTTGAGTTGTAAATAATTTATTCCTAATTTTCTATTATTAAACGTTTTTTTAACACTAAACCTCTCATTTTAATAATTAATCAAGACTTGTAATTATCATTCTAATCAACCCAAACCTATTATTAGTCTAATTATACTTGGGATTAAAATTCGGGATGTTACATTTCTCCCCCACTTACTTGAATTTTGTCCCCGAAATTCAGATTGCTTTGTAACATGGAGAATCATCCCGCTGACGGGGTTTCCGTTTGTGGTCTTGATATCCTTGTTGGTTTTATTCCCCGCTTCAGGTGTGGTTAGGGTCATACCTCTTAACATTTCCATACTTGTCCTCGAATACTACATACTCTCTCTATCTTGACAGGATCCTCAATCTTCTTATTATTAAAGTTCCATCTTCCATTACTTGGATCGAAATTCTCCCCCACTTGGCGTCGACATGCTCAATTATATCCATGCCAGGGGTAGGCTCGGTCGCTGCTAAGAATCGAGTACATAGATTCCCGAAAGTTATTCGGGATTGGGAGTGGTGCGGGGTTGACTACCTATGGTGGCATAGAATCATGCTAGATTCCCACGATTTGGCGAACTCTCGTGTGTACATCTAAGTTTTCTCATTAGATGCATGAAGCTAAAAGAGAGTGAGGATGAAGAGAAGAAACACGAAGAACTCAAGGATGAGTTTCATGGTCTTTGTAAGGCGACCCAGGATGTACTGGGTGACAAGGTCGAGAAAGGGTCACACCAATACAAACATCGAGGGCTAGCAGCATGATTGGGTTAATGTCAAGCAAGAAGAAAATGGAGGTTATCCCAAAGAGTGTATTTTCTATGGATCCGCGGTTGACTTGATTGGTCTCGGTAAGGGTACTTGACACAGTGGCTAAGAATTGCTTTCTTCGATGGAATCGTTCAGGAATTTTGATTAGATTTTAGGCGAGTTTTAAGCTGTCTACTATCTAATTCGAGTGGTTGTAAGAGGATGCCTATAAGGTTCGCTCGAGTCTCTCCGAGATTCTATACTCTATTACTCTACTCTCTAATGCTACGCAAAGAGTTTAGAAGGAATTCTTCTCGGGTTGGTTCTGTTCCGTCCAGGGGGTCTACTTTAAAAATTTATTAATTCGATTATTTCGGTTTTTGATGGAATGTGCCAATGACACCGATCACTAATAGGTGCGAAGATCGAGGTGTTCAATCCCAATCTCACATCTATCAATGGCAACATCATTGTCGGGTTTGTCGATGGTACCATCCTCTAACAGATGTAAGAGTTAGAGTGATCAGATATAACCTTACCTCCTACTAGAGATAGTACCACCACTGGGCTTGGTGGAACTTCTAATTAAGGTATTAATACCTATCAATTCTTTCTAAATTATACTAAACGTGTTTAATCTATGCAGAATTATTCTAAGTAAACAATGGGTACATTATTAACATAGAAAGTACCTTGAACGTGTTCACTCATTCCCCTGACCGGTGAGCTCGAAGCAATTAGCCCCAATGTGTCCCGGTTGCCCACATTGATAGCAGCGACCCTTTTTCTTGTGCTGCTTCAACAGCAAACGTAAACGCCTGTGGGGCTTTCCACATTCTGGACAGGGTAATCTAGGTCTTGGAGCATTTACATTCAGGGCCGCATCTCTTGGCACTATAGTGTTGATGTCAGTGTGTGGATCCGATTCCTGAACCGGTCCCTTGCCCCTGCTAGAACCTTCAAACCATAGCATCTTCCTGTTCCTGTTCTCGGATGTCCTCCGCCTCAATCCCTTCTCATAAGTGCTCGCCATATGTACCAGTCGGGTCAAATTATCTATGTTCTGGTATTCTAAGGCTATCTTGATCTTAGTAAGGAGTCCTGCCTCGAACTTGATGCACTTAGTTCTTCCATCTGCATCCCTGTATCTTCCAGATTAGCGGATGAGGTCTTCGAAGCGTGCAGCATATTCCCCAACACTCATATTTCCCTGTGTTAGATTCAAAAATGCCAGTTCTTTCTCCCGGCGAAAATCTTCAAGGAAGTACTTTTCGAGAAATTCCCCCTTGAAGATGTCCCAAGTAACCTCTCGATCGGAATTCTCTGTGTCCCTTCACACATGCTCCCACTAATACTCTGCTTCTCCATTGAGCATGTACGTGGCCAAAGAAACTTTCTGTTCAGGGGGCGGTGACATTGTGCGGAATATCTTCTCCAATTCTTGAAACCACCTCTGGGTTGCATCAGGATTGTAGCCACCTTCAAACTTGGGTGGATCGTTTGTCTGAATCGAGCCAGCCAATCAATGTCGATTGGGGTTGGTGGTTGGTGGAGTGTGGCTTGATGAGCATTTTATTTCCCATTATTCCTTGCATTATTTTACTCCTATTATTGATACTTGTTGCCCATTTGACATTGTTTAGCTTAATTTAGTGATTTAGAGTTTATTGGACAAATATTCTGAATATTGTTTAATTTGGGATTATTTAGCCTAATTAATTCTATTTCTATTTTGAGGTCATATTTGGCACAAGGACACTTTAAGGATTTTGGAAATGAAGATTGAAGTATTGAAGTGAAGATTGTAATTTACATTTAGATCCCTTTTTAGTTGTAATTTTCAGAATAGTGTTTCTTAGGACTTAGGCCCATGTTTTAGGCCCATTTTGTGACTAAAAGAAGGAGAAACTCGTGTAAACCAAGACCACTCTCCCATTTTCAGATTTCTCACTCTCTCTCTAGGTTAGAACTTCTCTCTTGGCTCTCCCAAGTAGGGGTGGCTACTAGGGTTTTGTTCTTCCCCATTTGCACTCGTTTTTCATCATTTATGGCCATGGAAGGCTAGACTTCAAGGGTTAATCCCTTTGGTATTGTATTATCTACTCTTGATCTCTTGTTATTAATGCAATTCGTTTTCTCTCCTCTGTTTTCATGTTTATCAATGTGCAGTGGTTTGCTTAATTCCATTTCGTAGAGATAATACATGAATATAAATGCTTAATTTGTATTAACTCGTAAAAACTCCAATTCTGGTTTCGGATGCTTAATTAGAAGTTAGGGTTTGGAGTGATAAATAAATTTTCGCTTAGTATTTGGTTGTCATGAGTTGGACAGAGGAGAAGAGAAGAATCGATCTTTAGTGAGCTAGGATTGATTAGTATACGTAGCCAAAGGGGTATGCCCGCTTTTGTTTCTGAATTTCTTAGTTTTAATATTCTGTTTTGTGTTTTGTTCTTCACATCTGATACATACAAAAAGCCCCATTTTACTACACACTATGTGTTTGATACTTTGCCTAAACCGATATTCGCTGGGAAATGACCTAGGATCACCTTCCTAGTACTACAGAATTAAACCCCATTTATTTGATCGGGTACGACCTCGATCACGGCTGCTGTTGCGGCTGTCACAGTTTATGCCTGATTCTTTTTATTTGAACCAGATTTTCAAGTATCGTGGCCATCCTATCATCATTGGTACGTCTCCGAGGCATGGTGACCGAGTTCTCGAAAAGGAACACGTTATTCCACAATTAACTAAACAATTATTAAATTAAGTGTACCTATTCATCTACCCTAGGATTTGACACTAACAATTGGCTACTCGCTTGGTGAGTAAACCATAGGAGTTGTGAATCCACACTCCAAGGCCGAGGAGAAACTGCTCTGATACCATAAATGTAACACCCTCACTTTTAATTAGTTAATTTAATATTTATTAAAAACGGTACTGGAAAATTTCGACGAAAATCCGGCAGAGTTTCCTCTGTTTTTCGTACTTTCCCAAAATTTCATGTTTAACCTGCCCAGACCAGAATTATTTAAAAACATAAAATACATTAATATTGCAGCCAGATTAAATCCTAACGCCCGATTAATACAAGTTTCGGGGCATGTAACTACTACATATTTTAATTTCCCAAAATGATGTTCATGACATAAAATATGATCCGCTCTTGACAACTCTACACTCCACGAGGTGGAGTGTACTCCTGCTCGGACTGCAACTGGTGTAAGCTCCGCTTCTGTACCTATAAAAATATAGCAAGAACGGTAGCATTACACAGAACTTAGAAAGATAAATCCTATAAAGTATAGTAATCAACTAAGTTAGACATATCTATTTCCAATACATCACACGATATTCTGCACGACTAATTACACAATTATTCTTACTCTGCTCGTTCTTAGTTGTACTTATTTAATTCTCTTTCATTTCCTTTTCTTCATTTGGCCACAGTGTCAGTTACCTTTTTATTCCTTTACTCTTTTACTGGTGACAGTGTCTACCGACCGCCTGCCACTTTATCTTTTGCTAAGACAATGTCTACCGACCGCCTGCCATTTTATCTTTTTACTATGACAGTGTCTACCGACCGCCTTCCATTTTATCTTTTACTATGACAGTGTCTACGACCGCTTGCCATTTTATCCTTTATCCTTTACTATGACAGTGTCTATCGATCGCCTGCCATTTTATCCTTTACTATGATAGTGTCTACCGACCGCCTGCCACCTTGTCCTTTCTCTTTTCTTTATCTTCTTATAATTTAAGTATTTCTTTAATGCTTTATCCCAATCCTTTATTCTTTGCTTTCGTTTACGACTTATAATGTATTCATACATTTTCTTCTCTCGCATTACTTTCCTTATCTACGAGTTTCCACACTTTTAGTTTTAATCACTCAATTTCTCCTTTTACATTTCTCTGTTGTTCTTTCATTATTTTCTAGCAGTTACGTAATTCTTTCCGTTTCACTTTCAGCCTTTCTTTACTTACTTGTCTTTTGGTTCATAGTTTCAACTTTTAGTTTCTTATTTTTCTTTCCTCTTTATCATTGCTTACTCCCTCTATTATTATCATGGTTTTCCTAATCTACTATTTGCATAATTCGTTATATTTTAATGCTCGTTTCTAGTTCTTAGTTATTTCTTTTATTCCTCTATCTCACACTATTACTTAACTTATTTTCCCTATTTTATTAACTCCATTCTATTTAACTACCATATTAACTTCCTCTCTCTTCATTTTATTATCTTTTCACTAAGTCCTTTTATTGGTTTCCTATTTACATTTAAATTCAGTTCATTATCTCGTTTCTATTTATCTAGTCCCGACAACTCTTAACTAAATTGACTCCGCACATACTTATTGGTTCATATTTTATTCCCTCTTTTTCCTCACCTTACTCCTCGAGTACTATAATTCATATTATCTTTTAGTTTATTAGTTCTACTCTTTTTGCCTATTACAATTACTCTTTATTCTTTTGCATTTAGTCTATTACGTTTAGTTTGTTTTCCCTAACTACTCCCATTGGTTCTATTTTGCGTTTTTCTACGTTTTCATTCAATATCCTAAATACACTCGTTCATTCCAGGCATTCTCATAAACACATATATTCTGTCCCCTAAGATGTGGTTTCCATTAACAACTCTAAATACTCCGTTGCATCAACAGGGACTACCCTAAGGTTCATAAACATACTTCTTATTTACCCTATCCTTAGTTACCACTATAGCATCCTAGAATTTACTTCCTAAGTAAAGGTAACACAACCCTTCTTACCTCGAGGCGGATCGACGGGGAGATCCTGCTTCGGCTTGTCCCAATCCTACTTGCGGTCACCCTGAACCAACTCGGTTCACTCTCGAGACTCCACTAAACTTCGGTCCCGAGCACAACGATGGAGTCGGTTACGGCAACGGCGACAGCGTCGGTTCGCTCCCGAGAGAGAGAAAGAGAGGGACGACTCAAGGAGGAGGAGAGGGGGATTATGGTGGAGAGGGAGAATAATGGGAGAGGAGAAAGCTCATGGCGGTGGTGGCCACGGTGGACGGCAACGGTTGGTCGGGGGTGGTGGCGGTTGGTGCAGTGGAGCTGGCGAAGGAAAGAGAGAAGTCAGGAAGGAGAGAGAAAGGAACCCCGAGAGGAAAGAGATGGAGAAACAAATGGAGGGAGAGGAAGAAAGGGCCATGGCAGTGGCGGCTTTGGGTGGCGCCGACGGAGGTCGAAGGAGGGAGGGGTGCCGAAAAAATGGGGAAGGGGATGGGGGTTTGGCCTTAAGAAGAAGAAGAAGGGGGGGGGGGAAATTACGTTTTTATCCACCCAAATCGTGTTTTTCAACCTTAGATCCAGACACGCGCCTCTGTGCAGCCTCTGTTCGCCTGGGCGTGAAAACCACTGTGAGCTCATGTCTGATGCATGCCTGAGCGAGCGGCTGGCGCGCCTGGGCGTGAGCCTGTTGACTTGCATTGTCCACTTCACAACTCCTTCGTTAACCGTCAGATCTTGATCAAATTTTGAGGCAAGCTTCCTAATACCCTTATCTTCATATCCAACGGTGGAATTTATGGTTTGAGTTGTAAATCATTTATTCCTAATTTTCTATTATTAAACATTTTTTTAACACTAAACCTCTCATTTTAATAATTAATCAAGACTTGATATTATCATTCCAATCACCCCAAACCTATTATTAGTCTAATTATACTTGGGATTAAAATTCAGGATGTTACATGTAACATCCCCAATTTAATTCCCAAGTTTAATTAGGAGATCAGTGGACTTAAGAGGTGAAGAGTGGTAGGAAAAACCTAGTGTTAAACATTAGAACAAAGAATAGTTAGAGAATAGTTAAAATTTCTAATAGGGAGAAAAATTAGGATTTTAATATTTAGAGCTCAAAACCCAAAACCAACCATTGGATTTGAAGATAAGTATGTTAGGAAGGTTATCTTCAAATTTTAACAAGATCCAACGGTTAACGAAGAAGTTATGGCCATTTGAAGTGCGAAAGGTGCTGTCATTTTTAACATTGGATATCTATATCCAACATAGGGATATCGATGTTGGATATCGATATCCATAGGTGGATATCCTATGGATATCGATATCCACGAACCTGCAACACCAATTATTAAGTCGTTTGGCAGAGCTTATTTAGGTAAATCTCATTCCTCTTTCTCGACCCTCTTTGGCAAAGTTAGGGTTCTTAATCCTCATCCTCAAATCATCATCAAAATCATTTAGTTTCTTCACAAAATCAAGTCCTCAACTGTTCTCCATCACCAATTTTCTATCCTTCTTCTCTTTTGGTTCAACATAAGCCCCTCTTCTCTCCAATCCAAGAAACCCCTTTCTTAACCCACAAACCCTAACATGGGATTAAGTGATTTTTACCATGGAATTGACGAAGAATAGTAAGGAATGATCAAGAATAAGGGAAGAAGAGGAACTAGGAGGAGTAAATCTAAGTTTGGAAGGCTCTCTCTCTCTCATCTTCCTTCTCTCCACCAACTTGAGGTAAGAGAGGAGATATTCTCCTAATTAGAGGAAGGACCTAATTATAGTAATAAGTATATGATATTATGCATGTTTGGATGTGGTTTGATTGTTAGATTATTTGTGATTAAAACCCTAGGTTAACTCTATGATTAGTATTATGTAAATTATTCTTTGGTTATGTGTTAGTTGCTAATTCCTTTGATATTTGTATTATGTTGTGGATGTCATGGTTGTGATTCTAATTGGAAATTGATTAGATTATAAATTGGTTGTATTGGAATTTCTTAAGTTATATCTTATAGCTTACAAAATAACTATGTAATAATGGTTGGATTAATTATATCCCCTAAGTTAGAGGAAAAAGGAATAAGATTATATATAAAGGCTTGGCTATTCAAATTAAATTAAAATAAGTAGAAACATGTGCATTAAGAAGTGAGGAAGGACGTTAGGAATTGGAAAAGATTCGTGAACATTCTATGGACCGAAGTACGAATTCACGCGAAGGTCCATAGAATCGATGGACGAGAGTGTTATAGTGACTAGATTGTGTTATTTAAACAATCGCGGAAAACTATTAGAGAGGACTTTGATCCACTAGAGGACCTAAGCCAGTACGAAGGACGAATTCAAGCGAAGTACTGGATAAGTCGGGGATTGGTCCTGTGCACACTATAATAGTTTTTATCGGTCACTTATACACATCATGACTAGTGCAAAGTGGTCCCTGCTATAGCCAATTTGGGTGAAACGACCCAAATTGTACGAAGGACGATTATACGCGAAGTACGGTACAAGCATTGGTTGGGGGACACTTACTCCTAGTTGATTTTTTCCAATTGTGTGGAGGGCAATGTGAGGATATATGGAAACCAATGGAATATGGAAAATATATGGAAATGGATATGGAAACGGATAAGTATGGAAAGTGGTATTGCATTGCATCATTGCATACATGGCATTATATGGCAATAGAAGGGGTTAGGAAATAATTATATATATATACATATATGTTTGTGTGTCGTGTATATTATTATGTCTTATTACCATGGTTTTGAAAACCGGACCGGACCGGCCGGTTCAACCGGAAAACCGGTGAACCGGTGGAGGTGCCGGTCCGGAATAAGCCAGAAACCGTTCTGGAAAAAAACTGGGATTGAACCGGTTGAACCGGTATTAAACCGCCAAAACCGGTCAAAACCGGTGGAAAACCGGTTTGACCCGGTTTGAATTTGGAAGCCCAAATTCAGCAAAAATTTGGTTTTTTTTTTAAAATAACGAAATCCTATATGCTGGAAACTTAAACGGCACCAATATGAGTCTCAATTAAGCGTTTGCTCTCATCTCAACGAGAAAGAATATTAAAACTTTAGATTTTAGAACTTAGAAAAATCAAAAATCAAAAAGCCAAAGAGGCAAAGAAGTGAAGTGAAAAAAGAAATAACAGTGAGTGACATACAAGAAGGCAGTATCAATAATCAACAGAAAAAAAGCAAAAAGACACAAAAAGTACTAAATTATATGATTATATACACACGCCTACATTAAGACCGGTTGGACCACGGTTCGATCACGGTCCAACCATTGAACCTTGAACCAATACCTTGACTGGTTCAATAACCGGTCCGGTTTTCAAAACATTGCTTATTACTGTTTTTATGTGTTTCCTTTGATTTTGAGCTATATCTCACTCTCTTTGTTGACCATTTTTGGTAATGAGGAAAGAGTCGCTTCCGTTTACCTGATGGCCGAGGTTGGGTACGCCTCTCCACAGGAGGTGTAACCCTATACAATAGGCATATCTCTTGTGCAGCCGACCTATGCTCTCTTATCATATTTGTTTAGGATTATTATGTATTCGGGACTTTCAATATAAACTACTTGGATATCACCACTTGATTTAATTTTGGAAAGATTATATGTATATATATTTGGGAAATGATGATATTTAACTTCTTAGTTTGTAAACCTTAAGTTAATTTTGGATATGGCTTTGAGCTACGACGTTGCAAACTTTTATATTTTGGTATAAATGAACAAATGGATCTGTTTCTGATTTATCTGACTGACAGGTGACAGGTTTTCTTTAAAGGGAAAGTCTCAATTTTAAAATAAACCCTGTCGAAATTTTCCTAAAACTTCTATTAAATAATGGTATAAAGTATTATAAATTTAGGTGTTACATTTTATGGTATCAGAGCAATGGTTGCAATCCTCGGCTGTGGAGTATGGATTTCCATATATCCAAAGAGTTACTCCATATGAGAGTAACTGATCATTAGCTAATTAAGTGTTAGGATTGTAATAGAAATAGGGATGCAAGTAGTTGGTAAGCTAGTGAATCTTTAGTAGTGAGAGTATAGCATGTGCTTGCATTGTCTGTGAAGGTCGTATGGTTTAGTAATATTGGGAGTAGGGTGAGTTACAGCTAATAATTATCATGTTATATATGCAATTCAAAGAGGGTGAAACAAAATTTTCTAAATCTAACTTTGTTGTATTTAGAAACGGGAAGAAAGTAGAGACTAAGGGAAGTGAAAACCCCCAACGGGTTAGAGCATGAAATTGCTACCCCAACGGGAAGGACTAACCCTTAGTTTTGAATTAAGTATGTCAATTTCAAATAAGACAAAGAATTGAAATTGGTCTCTAAAGTGAAATTTTAAAGTCCTCTTTTGAATGGAAGATGAGTCACCTATTATTTGATTGGAATTCAGGTTGTACGATAAATGATTCTATTCCCCAATGTAACGTAGAATCGAGATGGTACCCTCGAGATTTACATTTAATTGGAAGATGGCATCATTGAGTCCTTGAATCCAATGAAATAATTGTTAGATTTATTTCCTAGACCTAAGAATAGGAAAGGTGTTAGAGGGTAGCTGAGTCGTATTAGAGTGTGCAGCGGAAACACGTAGGTGTTGATTTTAATTACTAGAATTATTCTTAGTGAAAAACAATGTCCTCAGCCGTTTGTAGTAATCGATTAACCAACCTGTTAATCGATTAAGATCTATTTGATTGACCAGACCTAAGTGCCTTCTACTTTCCACATTATATTTTGGTGATAAAGGTACTATTAAGCCTATTGATAAATTGTAAATTGGTTTTTGCAACAAACTCTTCTAAGACTCCTTTTGAAAATACTAGTATCATGATTTATAACGAATGCCAAGTATACTAGTATTCTAATATTTTTCAATGTGTGGAATTGATTCAAACTTCGAGGAATTGATTGTATGTCGCCATATAAATCCTTCAAAATGTATTTTTAACAAAGTGAATTCCTAACTAATGGAATGTTGGTGTAGTTTATTTTTGAATTACACCAATTGCCGGTTAAATACGAATCCACTGAGTGCGGCATAAGTCAATTCAATCAAAGCTTGAGTTTCAAATTTAAAATAAAAGGAAATGCATTCACTCCGATTTGAAAATGTGAATGAAATTAAACTTTTAATTGAAGAATACATTCCTTTTATTTGGATTTGAGAATCATAGAGGATTCTTACTTTTCATTGTCAAGGGAATCCTCAAAATTTGTGAATCAGTTCCAAGATTAAAGAGAAACGATTTTGAAAACCTATGCGAATGATTTGAACTTATAAATGCTTAACATATCCTTTACTCTCTAAGAAGTTTTCTAAAGTTTTGAATGAAAATGATTTACAAATTACAAAGCGTCTTTCTTATTTTAAGGAAGATGCACAGTCTTGAAAGTTCCATTATCACCAAGTACCAAATCTTTTCAGTGCAAGTTGGTACTTCATTGCTTTTGCTATAATGTGGAAGTGAGGAATGTAAATGAAGGTAAACTAAGGTAATGGCTATAACGTGCATAATATCATATACTTATTACTATAACACATATATGTTTGTGTGTCCTGTATATTATTATGTCTTATTACCATGGTTTTGAAAACCGGACCGGACTGGCCGGTTCAACCGGAAAATCGGTGAACCGGTGGAGGTGCCGGTCCGAAATAAGCCAGAAACCGTTCTGGAAAAAAACCGGGATTGAACCGGTTGAACCGGTATTATACCGCCAAAACCGGTCAAAACCGGTGGAAAACCGGTTTGACCCGGTTTGAATTTGGAAGCCCAAATTCAGCAAAAATTTGGTTTTTTTTTTAAATTTTTCTTTTAAAATAACGAAATCCTATATGCTGGAAACTTAAACGGCACCAATATGAGTCTCAATTACGCGTTTGCTCTCATCTCAACGAGAAAGAATATTAAAACTTTAGATTTTAGAACTTAGAAAAATCAAAAATCAAAAAGCCAAAGAGGCAAAGAAGTGAAGTGAAAAAAGAAATAACAGTGAGTTAGATACAAGAAGGCAGTATCAATAATCAACAGAAAAAAAGCAAAAAGACACAAAAAGTACTAAATTATATGATTATATACACACGCCTACATTAAGACCGGTTGGACCACGGTTCGATCACGGTCCAACCATTGAACCTTGAACCAATACCTTGACCGGTTCAATAACCGGTCCGGTTTTCAAAACATTGCTTATTACTGTTTTTATGTGTTTCCTTTGATTTTGAGCTATATCTCACTCTCTTTGTTGACCATTTTTGGTAATGAGGAAAGAGTCGCTTCCGTTTACCTGATGGCCGAGGTTGGGTACGCCTCTCCACAGGAGGTGTAACCCTATACAATAGGCATATCTCTTGTGCAGCCGACCTATGCTCTCTTATCATATTTGTTTAGGATTATTATGTATTCGGGACTTTCAATATAAACTACTTGGATATCACCTCTTGATTTAATTTTGGAAAGATTATATGTATATATATTTGGGAAATGATGATATTCAACTTCTTAGTTTGTAAACCTTAAGTTAATTTTGGATATGACTTTGAGCTACGACGTTGTAAACTTTTATATTTTGGTATAAATGAACAAATGGATCTGTTTCTGATTTATCTGACTGACAGGTGACAGGTTTTCTTTAAAGGGAAAGTCTCAATTTTAAAATAAACTGTAACACCTAGGATTTTTACCCTTAATTCCCCTTATAATAAAATACGGACTTGAAAATTTCTTTTTATTTTATTAAAATCAACCGTCAAACGGACAGAGTTTTGTGTGTTTTTCGGACTAATCCAAAATTCAACCTGTGAGAAACAATTTTAATTAAAAGCAACCAGTAGCCAGCAGGGCTTCAAATTACATATATAAATCATACCAAGGCCCAACGGGATCCAAGTATATCAGAGTATATTAATTAATCAAAGTAATAGCGAAAAAATACTAAGTTTGAGTATCATAATCAAAACATATAACTTTGGCAAAACAAAACATCCTAAGCCTCATTCAAAATAAGCATATTAAATTTACCTCAAAATAATATAAGAGGCTTAGGTCCATGCTATGATCTAAAACTCATAACACCCTACTCTCCCTGTGAGGGAAAGTACTCCTGCTCGGCCGGGGGCTATGCCAGCTCAATCTCCGTGCCTGAAACTGTAAGGGAGTGAGCATTGCACATGAAATAGAAAGCAGTTTCTAACTAGACATAACAACCCACTAGGTCAAACACATTTAGCAGATAAGCAAATATTAACATATTTCACAACATACTCATTTCATTATTTCCATATTCATTATTCATTTCAACATCCATTTCCGTTATTCATTTCAACATCCATTTCCTTTACTTTTATTTCTTTTCACACACTTTCTTCATTTAGGTACATCACCTCAAATCAGAGGCCAATGCACAGTTTCATTCACCACAATTATCACGTCAAGTCAGCGGCTCTCATTCATTTCCTTATTTAAATTACGTGTCCCTCAGGTCAGAGGTCAACACCCTTTCATTATACTTCATTCTGTGTCCCTCAGGTCAGAGGTCAACACTTCAATCCCTTAATTCGCGGTGTGTCTCTCAGGTCAGAGGTCAACACACCCATACACATTCTATCCAGTTTCCCTCAGGTCAGAGGTCAACACCCAACTCATTATTTAATCTGGTGTCCCTCAGGTCAGAGGTCAACACTCATTAACATTCATTTCATCTTGTGTCCCTCAGGTAAGAGGTCAACACTCAATTACTTTAATTCATTTTGTGCCCCTCATAGCAGAGGTCAGCCTAATCATCACTTTCCATTAATCGTCACCTCAAATCAGAGGCCAACGCACTTATCACATTTTCATTTACCATTACCTCACATCAGAGGCCAAATCATACTTTCATCTTCTTACACAAACAATTATAACATATACATTTGCTCATTCATACGATATCCACATTCTTAACACAATTAAATACAATGGCACACATTCAACACCTAATCATTCTCATCATAAACCATTTATCACAAGTTAAGAAATGCCACCTCGAAACAGAGACCAACATATATACCACATTCTCAATATTCGGCGCCTCATTTCAGAGGCCAAGAATTATTCACTTTCTTGTTCAATCAATTTTAACACATTTAAATACAACAACACACATTACACAACTAATTATTCATGTAATCACCTTATTCATTTCCTTTCTCAGTTATCACAATCATACCAAATAGTATTCTCTTTCATAGTCCAACATTTATATTACACTTCATTTCAAGTTACATATTTCACCTTCTTACCTATTTGCTTTATCACCACATAATAAAATCACCTTTTACTTTTTGTTTACACAAAATCATTTGCTTCCATATCCGATATTCAAAAGTTCAATTCATAAGCCATGACCTTTGTTCACAATTGACAATATTTAACATTTAAACTCATTTAGCATTTAGGTACAAACACGCACATTCATCACATATAGTCGTTTCCATTCCATTTTTCTTCCTATATCAATTTACTCCATAGCACCTACATTTACTTGCAACATCAATCAATTATTATTTTATCCACAACTTGACAATTAAATCCATAGTCATAAAAATCATTAATATCATCTTCACTATCATATTACCCAAATCCTCTTGTACTTCATTATAATCATTAACCAAATTTCATTTATCAAATAATTCATTCTCATATTATTGGGTTTCCTTTTCCTAGTCTCAACATCCAATCATCATGCATATTTAATTAATTAGAATTTCATATTCAATAACCTAGGGATTTATAATCTAATTTTCTCCCCTAACACATAACCCTAACAAGCATTATATACTAACTAGAGCCTACTCCCTAGAACAAGGTAAAGCTCACCATATCCACTCCCTTACCTTAACCAAAGAGAGGGAAAGTGGAAGAACCTAAGCCTTCGCTCCGCACGCTCCCAAAACAAAGAGATCCAACACACGAAGGTAACGAGAGTGATGATAATCTTCCCTAAATCAAAGGAATGAGATGAGGATGAAATTATTGCCCCATTTCAAGAGGAAATTCGAATTTCCCCAAAGAAGGGAAAGAGAGAGAGCAAATCCAAATTAGAGAGAGAGGAACTTCAAGAATCATGAATACTTACTTGGAGAGACAAGGAGGGACTTGATAATGGACCTTGGAGTGATTCCCTTAAGGTTTGGTGGATTTGGGATGAGAGGTTTTGTGCCCTAGAGAGAGAAATTTCGAGTTCTTTGGCAAAAATCACGCGTGAAATGCTTTTATTTTTTTCCACTGCAGGGTCGTTTAATCGATTATTAATCGATTAAGGGTTTCAAACATTCTGGACTTAATCGATTAAGCTACATTCTGGACTTAATCGATTAAGCTGCAGCTTAATCGATTAAGTTGCAGGATTTTCAGCACCCCGACTTTGAATGGTCATAACTTCTTTGTTACCCGTTGGATCTTCCTCAAATTTTAAAGCAAGCTTCCCTACATACCAATCTTCACATCCAACGGTGGAATTTGTGTTTAGAGTTGTAAATCTTTTATTTTGAATTTCTGAATATCCTATGTTGTTAACCCTAAATCAAGCCTTCAATTCACTATTTTTAACTCAATATCATCATTTCCTTCACTCTAAGCTTGGCCATCATCAATTATACTAGGAATTAAATTTGGGATGTTACAATTCTCCCCCACTTATTGGAATTTCGTCCCCGAAATTTCGTTAGGTTCTGTAAATGGAGAATCACCCCGGTGATAGGACTCGCGATTCCTATCTTTAATCCCCTTTGGTTTCTTCCGTCAGTCCTTCGATTTGCCCTTACCTAGACAGAATTTAAATTAGGGTAGGAAGTGCTACCCCACTTGGCATCAACATACCCAATTACCGCTTTGCTAAAGGGTGTGGGATCGGGTTAATCCGGCTCCGATCGTCCTTCGGATAGATGCAAGATAGGAGTTGCATTAGCTAGATACGGGAAAACTCGAAATATTTAGCATTTCCAGAATAGTTTTAGAATCTTTCCCAGAATAGATACCCTGGGATTGAGGCATGCGAAGATGTTTGTAGGATAGAACGCCTTAGAGTTTATCTTCTCACCAGGATTGACTAGCACCGGTAAGGTTTAGGATCTTTCAAAAACACAAGCATTCATGAACAAGAAGCACCCCAATGCTTAGTTGATTAGAGTAGACACAATTCCTACTAAATGCCCCACAATCAACTTCTTCCATGAATCGACTAAAAAGATTAGGAAGGAAGAAGTCCACGTTAGTTCCAAGATTTACCCAACTACCAAATGTGAAGGGTACGACAACTTGCCGTTGGCTGAGTCAATTATTAAGATGTTTGGTCTCAACGCAGGGATTTTACAAATTCGGCAAAACCGGCTATTCGTATGAGTGGTTATCTAAGAACCGGGAAAAGATTCGAAGCAACTGTCAAATTGCTTCAAGATTGATTTAGTTGATATGATGGTTAAGAATAACTTCTGGAGAGCTGTCTTAACTTACCCAAGGGATTAGCACTTAGCTATACTACTTTGGAACAAGTAGCATATACCAAGACTTCTTTTCTTTAGAACTATTTTCTATCTACTCTCTAACTCTATATGAAGCTTTTGAACGAATGTTTCGGGGTAAGGTTGGCTTCACTTACAAGAATTATTTTCCTTGGATGTCACTTCTTTGGTTGTCTACTTTCACTTTAAAGGTTACAATGATAGCATTTATTGATAGATGCAAGAATTGAGGTGATCAATCCCATCCTCACGTCTACCAACAACACATCACTGTCGGGTTCTATCAGTAATGTCATCATTTAACAAATGCAAGGATTAGAGTGATCAATTCTAACCTTACATTACATCAAATAACAACATCACAACACAATATTGGTTACTTGATACTAGAATTCTCAAACTGAAGAATTCCTTATAAGGTCTTTCATACGTTCTCTATAAGAACAGGATTGTATTTGGAAAGGCAAATCCAAAGTGTTTTAAACACTTCTATCCTAAAACATTACTAGTTCAATATTTAGCTAATAGAAGAGCAATCTAACTTCACAACTTCGAATTTAAAAGCACTTCGTATGGACTTGCCAAACGTTAGTTACCTGCAACCATATCAATGTTAGTTCCATGATGAATGTTTTGATAATGACAAAGTGTTTTGAACAAGCTATCATGTGATGATCAAGTTCAAGTTCAACAAGCAACAACAAACATCAAGTGAAGAAGAGAGAACAAGCTCATGAAGACTTAAGTTTGAGTGTAATTGTTTTTGTTTTATCTTTTGCCTCTCAAGCTTCATAGGTTTTCATTTGGGTAGTTTGTTTAGAGGGTAGTGAATCTCATTCATAAGTCATGATTTAATCATAATTTGAGTTTTCACTTAACCTAGAATCAATAGGTGGCTTAAAGGTTCTAAAGGAAAGGTTGGTTTTTGAGAAAACAAGTTTTAAACAAGTGCAGTATCAATCTACTCGAGTAAATCAAGATTTAATCGAGTAGTACTCGAGTATGCTGCAATTTACTCGAGTAAACACTGCTGAACTGGTTTTTTAAAATACGTTTTTCACTTCTCAAAATCAGTTTTTAAGTGCCATAACTTTTGGGTATTCTATATAAACCTTTTCCTAACCTTTGTGATTATAACCCATCATTTTGATATTCATTTTACAAAGAATCAAGCCACTCTATTCTCTCTCAATTTCAAAGATCAAAGCTTTTCTATTTTCATATTCTTTGATCAAGAACCTTTGAATCTCTTGTGTGATTTGTCATAGCTATTGATTGAGATTCATTAGGATTGGTATGTGTATTCATTGAGTTGTAATCTTTGCAATAAGGCAAGCCACTACAACAAACAAGAAGCCTTGGTGTGTCGATTATCATCAAGAAACGTTCATTGAAGAAGAAGAAGTCTTGGTTGTGAATCAAGCAAGGAGAAGCCTTGGTGTGTGGATTATCATCAAGCAATTGAAGACTTGTTGTGTCGATTATCAACAAGGGGTAGAGGTTAGATTAGAGAGAAGATCAATAGGATTACAAGGCAAGGGTGTCGGTTATCTCTTGTAGGCTAGCAAGAAGGAAGTCTTGTGAGGCAATCACTTGTAATTTGAGAACTCTAATTCCTCATAGTGAAGAATCTCTCTTGATTGAAGAGGGGACTGGATGTAGCTTTCAAGCGGGTGAATGTGAACCAGGATAAATCGCTGTGTCGTATCTCTAAACTCTTACTCTTTATATTCAAGTCATTTGATTGCGTTCTTGGTTGAAAAACCTAGAAAGATTGATTTTCATAATTGATTGAATTGAATCTTTATTTGTTCAAATTGATAAAGGGAAAATCATTTTCATAACTAGGTTAATCAATAAGAATATAGGTGTTAATCATCTCCGTTGAATCTCTGATATTTCATGTGAATTGATTGATTTTCGCATGCGAATGAAAACTTGATTTTTCTGGTTTCTGTCATATATACTCGAGTAAACGAGTCTTTAATCGAGTACTACTCGAGTACTCTGAAATCTACTCGAGTAAACCTGAGAGTTTTTGGAAAAATATTTTGTTTTGATTGTTTCGATTTGTTTCGTTCGAAAATCTTTCAAGGTATCTTGTACACCTATTCAACCCCCCCTTCTAGGTGTATTCCTAGGGTTCCTTTGTCTCTCCAACCACCAATTGCGGTTTCCTCAATCAACTGCTTAGCCAGAGTGAACAGACCAATAAGACTCAAATACTAAGTAAATACATAGTACTATAATTATCTTATTATAATCCTAAACTATTACTATGAGCATCAATTACTCGCTAGGTGAGTAATCATTTGGAGTTTGTACAACTCCATGGCCGAGGAGAAACTGCTCTGATACCATAAATGTAACACCTAGGATTTTTACCCTTAATTCCCCTTATAATAAAATACGGACTTGAAAATTTCTTTTTATTTTATTAAAATCAACCGTCAAACGGACGGAGTTTTGTTTGTTTTTCGGACTAATCCAAAGTTCAACCTATGAGAAACAATTTTAATTAAAAGCAACCAGTAGCCAGCAGGGCTTCAAATTACATATATAAATCATACTAAGGCCCAACGGGCTCCAAGTATATCAGAGTATATTAATTAATCAGAGTAATAACGGAAAAATACTAAGTTTGAGTGTCATAATCAAAACATATAACTTTGGCAAAACAAAACATCCTAAGCCTCATTCAAAATAAGCATATTAAATTTACATCAAAATAATATAAGAGGCTTAGGTCCATGCTATGATCTAAAACTCATAACACCCTACTCTCCCTGTGAGGGAAAGTACTCCTACTCGGTCGGGGGCTGTGCCAGCTCAATCTCCGTGCCTGAAACTGTAAGGGAGTGAGCATTGCACATGAAATAGAAAGCAGTTTCTAACTAGACATAACAACCCACTAGGTCAAACACATTTAGCAGATAAGCAAATATTCACATATTTCACTACATACTCATTTCATTATTTCCATATTCATTATTCATTTCAACATCCATTTCCGTTATTCATTTCAACATCCATTTCCTTTACTTTTATTTCTTTTCACACACTTTCTTCATTTAGGTACATCACCTCAAATCAGAGGCCAATGCACAGTTTCATTCACCACAATTATCACCTCAAGTCAGAGGCTCTCATTCATTTCCTTATTTAAATTACGTGTCCCTCAGGTCAGAGGTCAACACCCTTTCATTATACTTCATTCTGTGTCCCTCAGGTCAGAGGTCAACACTTCAATCCCTTAATTCGCGGTGTGTCTCTCAGGTCAGAAGTCAACACACCCATACACATTCTATCCAGTGTCCCTCAGGTCAGAGGTCAACACCCAACTCATTATTTAATCCGGTGTCCCTCAGGTCAGAGGTCAACACTCATTAACATTCATTTCATCTTGTGTCCCTTAGGTCAGAGGTCAACACTCAATTACTTTAATTCATTTTGTGCCCCTCATAGCAGAGGTCAGCCTAATCATCACTTTCCATTAATCGTCACCTCAAATCAGAGGCCAACGCACTTATCACATTTTCATTTACCATTACCTCACATCAGAGGCCAAATCATACTTTCATCTTCTTACACAAACAATTATAACATATACATTTTCTCATTCATACGATATCCACATTCTTAACACAATTAAATACAATGGCACACATTCAACACCTAATCATTCTCATCATAAACCATTTATCACAAGTTAAGAAATGCCACCTCGAAACAGAGACCAACATATATACCACATTCTCAATATTCGGCGCCTCAATTCAGAGGCCAAGAATTATTCACTTTCTTGTTCAATCAATTTTAACACATTTAAATACAACAACACACATTACACAACTAATTATTCATGTAATCACCTTATTCATTTCCTTTCTCAGTTATCACAATCATACCAAATAGTATTCTCTTTCATAGTCCAACATTTATATTACACTTCATTTCAAGTTACATATTTCACCTTCTTACCTATTTGCTTTATCACCACATAATAAAATCACCTTTTACTTTTTGTTTACACAAAATCATTTGCTTCCATATCCGATATTCACAAGTTCAATTCATAAGCCATGACCTTTGTCCACAATTGACAATATTTAAAATTTAAACTCATTTAGCATTTAGGTACAAACATGCACATTCATCACATATAGTCGTTTCCATTCCATTTTTCTTCCTATATCAATTTACTCCATAGCACCTACATTTACTTGCAACATCAATCAATTATTATTTTATCCACAACTTGACAATTAAATCCATAGTCATAGAAATCATTAATATCATCTTCACTATCATATTACCCAAATCCTCTTGTACTTCATTATAATCATTAACCAAATTTCATTTATCAAATAATTCATTCTCATATTATTGGGTTTCCTTTTCCTAGTCTCAACATCCAATCATCATGCATATTTAATTAATAAGAATTTCATATTCAATAACCTAGGGATTTATAATCTAATTTTCTCCCCTAACACATAACCCTAACAAGCATTATATACTAACTAGAGCCTACTCCCTAGAACAAGGCAAAGCTCACCATATCCACTCCCTTACCTTAACCAAAGAGAGGGAAAGTGGAAGAACCTAAGCCTTCGCTCCGCATGCTCCCAAAACAAAGAGTTCCAACGCACGAAGGTAACGAGAGTGATGATAATCTTCCCTAAATCAAAGGAATGGGATGAGGATGAAATTATTGCCCCATTTCAAGAGGAAATTCGAATTTCCCCAAAGAAGGGAAAGAGAGAGAGCAAATCCAAATTAGAGAGAGAGGAACTTCAAGAATCATGAATACTTACTTGGAGAGACAAGGAGGGACTTGATAATGGACCTTGGAGTGATTCCCTTAAGGTTTGGTGGATTTGGGATGAGAGGTTTTGTGCCCTAGAGAGAGAAATTTCGAGTTCTTTGGCAAAAATCACGCGTGAAATGCTTTTATTTTTTTCCACTGCAGGGTCGTTTAATCGATTATTAATCGATTAAGGGTTTCAAACATTCTGGACTTAATCGATTAAGCTGCAGCTTAATCGATTAAGTTGCAGGATTTTCAGCACCCCGACTTTGAATGGTCATAACTTCTTTGTTACCCGTTGGATCTTCCTCAAATTTTAAAGCAAGCTTCCCTACATACCAATCTTCACATCCAACGGTGGAATTTGTGTTTAGAGTTGTAAATCTTTTATTTTGAATTTCCTAATATCCTATGTTGTTAACCCTAAATCAAGCCTTCAATTCACTATTTTTAACTCAATATCATCATTTCCTTCATTCTAAGATTGGCCATCATCAATTATACTAGGAATTAAATTTGGGATGTTACAATTCTCCCCCACTTATTGGAATTTCGTCCCCGAAATTCCGTTAGGTTCTGTAAATGGAGAATCACCCCGGTGATAGGACTCGCGATTCCTATCTTTAATCCCCTTTGGTTTCTTCCGTCAGTCCTTCGATTTGCCCTTACCTAGACAGAATTTAAATTAGGGTAGGAAGTGCTCCCCCACTTGGCATCAACACACCCAATTACCGCTTTGCTAAAGGGTGTGGGATCGGGTTAATCCGGCTCCGATCGTCCTTCGGATAGATGCAAGATAGGAGTTGCATTAGCTAGATACGGGAAAACTCGAAATATTTAGCATTTCCAGAATAGTTTTAGAATCTTTCCCAGAATAGATACCCTGGGATCGAGGCATGCGAAGATGTTTGTAGGATAGAACGCCTTAGAGTTTATCTTCTCACCAGGATTGACTAGCACCGGTAAGGTTTAGGATCTTTCAAAAACACAAGCATTCATGAACAAGAAGCACCCCAATGCTTAGTTGATTAGAGCAGACACAATTCCTACTAAATGCCCCACAATCAACTTCTTCCATGAATCGACTAAAAAGATTAGGAAGGAAGAAGTCCACGTTAGTTCCAAGATTTACCCAACTACCAAATGTGAAGGGTACGACAACTTGCCGTTGGCTGAGTCAATTATTAAGATGTTTGGTCTCAACGCAGGGATTTTACAAATTCGGCAAAACCGGCTATTCGTATGAGTGGTTATCTAAGAACCGGGAAAAGATTCGAAGCAACTGTCAAATTGCTTCAAGATTGATTTAGTTGATATGATGGTTAAGAATAACTTCTGGAGAGCTGTCTTAACTTATCCAAGGGATTAGCACTTAGCTATACTACTTTGGAACAAGTAGCATATACCAAGACTTCTTTTCTTTAGAACTATTTTCTATCTACTCTCTAACTCTATATGAAGCTTTTGAACGAATGTTTCGGGGTAAGGTTGGCTTCACTTACAAGAATTATTTTCCTTGGATGTCACTTCTTTGGTTGTCTACTTTCACTTTAAAGGTTACAATGATAGCATTTATTGATAGATGCAAGAATTGAGGTGATCAATCCCATCCTCACGTCTACCAGCAACACATCACTGTCGGGTTCTATCAGTAATGTCATCATTTAACAAATTCAAGGATTAGAGTGATCAATTCTAACCTTACATTACATCAAATAACAACATCACAACATAATATTGGTTACTTGATACTAGAATTCTCAAACTGAAGAATTCCTTATAAGGTCTTTCATACGTTCTCTATAAGAATAGGATTGTATTTGGAAAGGCAAATCCAAAGTGTTTTAAACACTTCTATCCTAAAACATTACTAGTTCAATATTTAGCTAATAGAAGAGCAATCTAACTTCACAACTTCGAATTTAGAAGCACTTCGTATGGACTTGCCAAACGTTAGTTACCTGCAACCATATCAATGTTAGTTCCATGATGAATGTTTTGATAATGACAAAGTGTTTTGAACAAGCTATCATGTGATGATCAAGTTCAAGTTCAACAAGCAACAACAAACATCAAGTGAAGAAGAGAGAACAAGCTCATGAAGACTTAAGTTTGAGTGTAATTGTTTTTGTTTTATCTTTTGCCTCTCAAGCTTCATAGGTTTTCATTTGGGTAGTTTGTTTAGAGGGTAGTGAATCTCATTCATAAGTCATGATTTAATCATAATTTGAGTTTTCACTTAACCTAGAATCAATAGGTGGCTTAAAGGTTCTAAAGGAAAGGTTGGTTTTTGAGAAAACAAGTTTTAAACAAGTGCAGTATCAATCTACTCGAGTAAATCAAGATTTAATCGAGTAGTACTCGAGTATGCTGCAATTTACTCGAGTAAACACTGCTGAACTGGTTTTTTAAAATACGTTTTTCACTTCTCAAAATCAGTTTTTAAGTGCCATAACTTTTGGGTATTCTATATAAACCTTTTCCTAACCTTTGTGATTATAACCCATCATTTTGATATTCATTTTACAAAGTATCAAGCCACTCTATTCTCTCTCAATTTCAAAGATCAAAGCTTTTCTATTTTCATATTCTTTGATCAAGAACCTTTGAATCTCTTGTGTGATTTGTCATAGCTATTGATTGAGATTCATTAGGATTGGTATGTGTATTCATTGAGTTGTAATCTTTGCAATAAGGCAAGCCACTACAACAAACAAGAAGCCTTGGTGTGTCGATTATCATCAAGCAACGTTCATTGAAGAAGAAGAAGTCTTGGTTGTGAATCAAGCAAAGAGAAGCCTTGGTGTGTGGATTATCATCAAGCAATTGAAGACTTGTTGTGTCGATTATCAACAAGGGGTAGAGGTTAGATTAGAGAGAAGATCAATAGGATTACAAGGCAAGGGTGTCGGTTATCTCTTGTAGGCTAGCAAGAAGGAAGTGTTGTGAGGTAATCACTTGTAATTTGAGAACTCTAATTCCTCATAGTGAAGAATCTCTCTTGATTGAAGAGGGGATTGGATGTAGCTTTCAAGCGGGTGAAAGTGAACCAGGATAAATCACTGTGTCGTATCTCTAAACTCTTACTCTTTATATTCAAGTCATTTGATTGCGTTCTTGGTTGAAAAACCTAGAAAGATTGATTTTCATAATTGATTGAATTGAATCTTTATTTGTTCAAATTGATAAAGGGAAAATCATTTTCATAACTAGGTTAATCAATAAGAATATAGGTGTTAATCATCTCCGTTGAATCTCTGATATTTCATGTGAATTGATTGATTTTCGCATGCGAATGAAAACTTGATTTTTCTGGTTTCTGTCAGATATACTCGAGTAAACGAGTCTTTAATCGAGTACTACTCGAGTACTCTGAAATCTACTCGAGTAAACCTGAGAGTTTTTGGAAAAATATTTTGTTTTGATTGTTTCGATTTGTTTCGTTCGAAAATCTTTCAAGGTATCTTGTACACCTATTCAACCCCCCCTTCTAGGTGTATTCCTAGGGTTCCTTTGTCTCTCCAACCACCAATTGCGGTTTCCTCAATCAACTGCTTAGCCAGAGTGAACAGACCAATAAGACTCAAATACTAAGTAAATACATAGTACTATAATTATCTTATTATAATCCTAAACTATTACTATGAGCATCAATTACTCGCTAGGTGAGTAATCATTTGGAGTTTGTACAACTCCATGGCCGAGGAGAAACTGCTCTGATACCATAAATGTAACACCTAGGATTTTTACCCTTAATTCCCCTTATAATAAAATACGGACTTGAAAATTTCTTTTTATTTTATTAAAATCAACCGTCAAACGGACGGAGTTTTGTTTGTTTTTCGGACTAATCCAAAGTTCAACCTGTGAGAAACAATTTTAATTAAAAGCAACCAGTAGCCAGCAGGGCTTCAAATTACATATATAAATCATACTAAGGCCCAACGGGCTCCAAGTATATCAGAGTATATTAATTAATCAGAGTAATAACGGAAAAATACTAAGTTTGAGTGTCATAATCAAAACATATAACTTTGGCAAAACAAAACATCCTAAGCCTCATTCAAAATAAGCATATTAAATTTACATCAAAATAATATAAGAGGCTTAGGTCCATGCTATGATCTAAAACTCATAACACCCTACTCTCCCTGTGAGGGAAAGTACTCCTGCTCGGTCGGGGGCTGTGCCAGCTCAATCTCCGTGCCTGAAACTGTAAGGGAGTGAGCATTGCACATGAAATAGAAAGCAGTTTCTAACTAGACATAACAACCCACTAGGTCAAACACATTTAGCAGATAAGCAAATATTCACATATTTCACTACATACTCATTTCATTATTTCCATATTCATTATTCATTTCAACATCCATTTCCGTTATTCATTTCAACATCCATTTCCTTTACTTTTATTTCTTTTCACACACTTTCTTCATTTAGGTACATCACCTCAAATCAGAGGCCAATGAACAGTTTCATTCACCACAATTATCACCTCAAGTCAGAGGCTCTCATTCATTTCCTTATTTAAATTACGTGTCCCTCAGGTCAGAGGTCAACACCCTTTCATTATACTTCATTCTGTGTCCCTCAGGTCAGAGGTCAACACTTCAATCCCTTAATTCGCGGTGTGTCTCTCAGGTCAGAAGTCAACACACCCATACACATTCTATCCAGTGTCCCTCAGGTCAGAGGTCAACACCCAACTCATTATTTAATCCGGTGTCCCTCAGGTCAGAGGTCAACACTCATTAACATTCATTTCATCTTGTGTCCCTCAGGTCAGAGGTCAACACTCAATTACTTTAATTCATTTTGTGCCCCTCATAGCAGAGGTCAGCCTAATCATCACTTTCCATTAATCGTCACCTCAAATCAGAGGCCAACGCACTTATCACATTTTCATTTACCATTACCTCACATCAGAGGCCAAATCATACTTTCATCTTCTTACACAAACAATTATAACATATACATTTGCTCATTCATATGATATCCACATTCTTAACACAATTAAATACAATGGCACACATTCAACACCTAATCATTCTCATCATAAACCATTTATCACAAGTTAAGAAATGCCACCTCGAAATAGAGACCAACATATATACCACATTCTCAATATTCGGCGCCTCATTTCAGAGGCCAAGAATTATTCACTTTCTTGTTCAATCAATTTTAACACATTTAAATACAACAACACACATTACACAACTAATTATTCATGTAATCACCTTATTCATTTCCTTTCTCAGTTATCACAATCATACCAAATAGTATTCTCTTTCATAGTCCAACATTTATATTACACTTCATTTCAAGTTACATATTTCACCTTCTTACCTATTTGCTTTATCACCACATAATAAAATCACCTTTTACTTTTTGTTTACACAAAATCATTTGCTTCCATATCCGATATTCACAAGTTCAATTCATAAGCCATGACCTTTGTTCACAATTGACAATATTTAACATTTAAACTCATTTAGCATTTAGGTACAAACACGCACATTCATCACATATAGTCGTTTCCATTCCATTTTTCTTCCTATATCAATTTACTCCATAGCACCTACATTTACTTGCAACATCAATCAATTATTATTTTATCCACAACTTGACAATTAAATCCATAGTGATAGAAATCATTAATATCATCTTCACTATCATATTACCCAAATCCTCTTGTACTTCATTATAATCATTATCCAAATTTCATTTATCATATAATTCATTCTCATATTATTGGGTTTCCTTTTCCTAGTCTCAACATCCAATCATCATACATATTTAATTAATTAGAATTTCATATTCAATAACCTAGGGATTTATAATCTAATTTTCTCCCCTAACACATAACCCTAACAAGCATTATATACTAACTAGAGCCTACTCCCTAGAACAAGGCAAAGCTCACCATATCCACTCCCTTACCTTAACCAAAGAGAGGGAAAGTGGAAGAACCTAAGCCTTCGCTCCGCACGCTCCCAAAACAAAGAGCTCCAACGCACGAAGGTAACGAGAGTGATGATAATCTTCCCTAAATCAAAGGAATGGGATGAGGATGAAATTATTGCCCCATTTCAAGAGGAAATTCGAATTTCCCCAAAGAAGGGAAAGAGAGAGAGCAAATCCAAATTAGAGAGAGAGGAACTTCAAGAATCATGAATACTTACTTGGAGAGACAAGGAGGGACTTGATAATGGACCTTGGAGTGATTCCCTTAAGGTTTGGTGGATTTGGGATGAGAGGTTTTGTTCCCTAGAGAGAGAAATTTCGAGTTCTTTGGCAAAAATCACGCGTGAAATGCTTTTATTTTTTTCCACTGCAGGGTCGTTTAATCGATTATTAATCGATTAAGGGTTTCAAACATTCTGGACTTAATCGATTAAGCTGCAGCTTAATCGATTAAGTTGCAGGATTTTCAGCACCCCGACTTTGAATGGTCATAACTTCTTCGTTACCTGTTGGATCTTCCTCAAATTTTAAATCAAGCTTCCCTACATACCAATCTTCACATCCAACGGTGGAATTTGTGTTTAGAGTTGTAAATCTTTTATTTTGAATTTCCTAATATCCTATGTTGTTAACCCTAAATCAAGCCTTCAATTCACTATTTTTAACTCAATATCATCATTTCCTTCACTCTAAGCTTGGCCATCATCAATTATACTAGGAATTAAATTTGGGATGTTACATAAACCCTGTCGAAATTTTCCTAAAACTTCTATTAAATAATGGTATAAAGGTACTATAAATTTAGGTGTTACATTACATTAGGGACGGATGCTCCATCCATTATAGAAGATTGATGGTCAATTCGTATACCTTTATTTTATCAAGGACTGATGAATCATCGGTTTAACCTTAGAGATGCCTCATATGTCCCTACTAAATATTGCATCACCCCTATCTCGCTTGTAACGACCCAATTCACTATTCCTTTTATTAGTTTATGAGTGAAATTTTTCATTTTTCTTTTCTAACTTTTAGCTAATCAAGAAATGAGGATATCAACATATGAACACACAAATTATTTACATTACTTATTATATTTCATTCATAATTTACAAGATTTAGTTTTTCACATTACTTGAGAAGGGTCTCCTTCCTCATTCCTAACCTAAAACAAAACAAAGCATATATACATATATCACATATATAAAAACACTATAGGTTATCTCTAGAGAGGAGTTCACAAGATTATAAAAACACCACTCCACCATCACCTACTACTTGTCATCACCTTTTTCTTACTCACCATTAATTAGTAGTAGTGTAGCGGACCTGACTCCTGTCCGACCGATTCGATCTTGTGCCGACCAGTTATCCTGAGTTTACGAGCACCGACCACGATCTGGTCGGATTCACAGCACACCGAGCTAGGGACACAGTGGTTTAAAAGCTTACGGGATCAGGGCCGAGCATAGGGTCTTTTCCCTTATCAAAACCAGATACTGTCCCAACAGCCTAACCACCACTCCTATATTCCCGCACAGCTCGATAAACTACGGGATAGATAAGTGTTTATCCGCAACAGGATTAACGAAGGCTACCTTATCAGCACCTCAACTAATCCTAATCAAACACTTCTTCCTCACGGGCCTCATCAAAAAGCCCAGGAACACACGTATCAGGTAATCCCCTATAAGAATCACCATGCTATAGGGGCTAAGGTATGTTTTTCTCATCCCTACTCTCAAGAACTACGTGTGGCTTGATTCCCTTTTCACTAGGGATACGTAGGACCGGGGTCACCCTCGCTAGCTACAACAACCTATCAAACACACCGTGGTGTTTCATCAACATTGGAACACTACATTAGCGCCGTCTTTGGGGAAGCGATAAACTTCAATTCCCCTCCACAAAACAAAAACCACCTTTTTTTTTGCCGTGTCATCCCCTTCTGTGATGGCACCATGAAAAAACCTTGCTTCATGTTCTTGAAAAGATTCCAAAAAAAAAGACGTTTAAACAAAAACGCAAACAAGCAGTATCATATCCCAGCAATATCAAAATTGCAGCCATGCCCACTGCCTTCTCAGATTTGATTACATGAAGATGCCTTCTGGGATGGGATCCATTACACGAAGATGCATATTTACTGGTGTTTGATGATAAAGAGGCAGGATCATGGAAGCCGCCGTCGTTATCGCAACCACGCTCCCTCACCGCTCCTCGGTCGATGTCGTTCCTCTTAAGAGAATCGTTTGTGTGGATTGCGATCCCAGTGGCGGTGGCAATACGCAAGCTGCCATCGCTGACCCTGAACTCGAGCATCCAAATCGGAAATCTCACAACCAAGACAACTCCCTCACGTCCTCACTACCACCGAGCTCGCCACCATCCCTTCCCCCGCACCGGCGATTCCAAAGTCACAACCACAACGCTCCCGTCACAGTAATATGACGAGCGAACGATCCTCACTCCATTTTTTTTTGCGATCGCATCACGACTTGCTTCTCCTCCGCCGGTGTACAGAACCATCTTCTTGTCTCCCTCACCGTCGCCATCAGATATGTCATCGCCACTGCTAACGTGGCTTGTTCCTCTTCGCCGCGGCACAGGAAAGGAATCACCGCAGCATCGTCGAACCCAGTGCCAGTGAGGAAGTTCCAGGATCCAAAATTCCTCCGTGCTTGCCGCCGCCACAAACGGCGACACTCGCTGTCGACGCCATTTCTGCCACCACCGAGGTATAGCCGCCGCATCCTGTTGGTGTGCGGGATGCAGCTCCTGCTGCACTAGGTCAACCCTAACGGGCCACAAGGCCCAAACACAAAAATTAAAAAATAAAATAAAAACAAAAAGAGAACGGGCCTCAACAGGCCCAACTTAAAAAAAAAGGCCAGCTGCCCAATAAAAAAGAAAACAAAAAGAAAAGAAAAGAGGAAAAAGAGAATGGGATTTTGCTCCCACTTGGATTCGAGCACCATACCTTCTAGATGTATAAGGAACGAAACAACCACTACGCCACAGCAGTTCCTTGATTAAGCATGCTGGAATTTTCTCTATATAATCCAAGAAAACCAGAGGAAAAGAGGCCCCATCAGGTGAAGAGCCACCCCATCAGCAAAATAAGACTCATGCCTTTCTCAAAACCAGGGAAGTAGCCTTTTTGTTTTCTTCATTTATGTTGCTATATCATCATTCATATTATGACGCTGCTATTTTACTACATGTATTTGCTCAACTTAATTACGTTCATTCACTTGATACATGATATGATATTCTTCACAATAAATGTCATCAAATGTTATTTACGATTATTTACATAATCAAAATTATTTCTATAACGCGTGATATATCATGCTTCTTTTCGTAGACAATCTTGCAGGATTTACGAGCATTTACTCTCCATTAATTTTCATTATCCTATTTATTACGTGCGATATTTTTAAATCACACTACTTCTATTATGATATTTTATATTCACCTGCCAATAATTTTCATTATTGTAATTCCATTATTATAAATTGTCAATTTGAACGACAACCGCTAAAATTATTTTTTCTGTACACATATGCGAGGTACATGGTCCGAGCTACTGGACCACCCATTTCAAGATTTTCATCAATGGGCATATTATTTTCCGAGCTCCGTGAATACAATCACGTCACTCTATTCGGAACATGGTGATAACGGCGAAGTCCCCCCGCCAAATTTCCTTCTTTGATCTCATCTCCGAGTATAGAGAACCTTGTGCTCGGTTCCCCGCGTCGGATACATGTGCCAAATTGGCGGACCCTCGACAACGTCCCCCTTTTGGTATCTCATACATTCAGATCATCGGGAACCACGCATTACCCTTCTCTCCTCGGATTTAAAAGACGATTACGAAAACCTTGCACCGTGTTTCCTACGATTCTCTTATTCCGGGACAACCGCTCAACCAAACGCTTGGAAAGGATTAACAGAAGACATCAATCCAACAGCCCTCGACCCGACATTCCTCAATCTGACATTCCTCACCTCAGCGAATCAGGGAAGGAATTCTCGTTCCTATATTACTCTTCTATTTACTTGGCATTTCACGTGATTACTTCGCACACATGCTAATATTAATCTACTTGATGCAATACTTTTGACATATGCTCCTAATGCCTTTTTTGTATTCCTTTAATTTCATTATATGTCACTTATTCTGCACTCATGATTTTTCATACATGTTGATATGTGATGCAAACTTCCTTGCTTCTGAATATCCTTAAATGTCTATCTGTCCTGTCATTAAGGAATAATGATATTTTATGCACATAACTTTAAGTAACACTAAGTAGTTCCAGACAATTAAACATTGTCATTATCCATAAGTTAATGCTTTTATCTGGTTCAACACCATTAATTGCTCTGGCATATTTTTCGTGCGTGTCACTTATTACTACGCATGATATGCTTTCTTGCATCTTTTTATTGACAATCTTGTATGACTTACAAGTATTTAATCCCTAATAATTCTCATTATTGTGTTCATTACGTGTGATATTGTTAAATCATGCTACTTCTATACTGATATTATATATCAACTCGGCTGATAATTGTAGTTGTTGCTATTTAATCACCATAAACTGTCAATCTAATGACGATTGCTAATTATTAATTTCGAATACACATGCGAGGTATAAGTGGGATGACCCATTTATGATAAACAGCGACATGTTCAGAATTCAGCTGACGACGGCGAGGATGAATTGGCAAGGACCCACGTGCCAAAACTTTGCCAAAGCTTCACGATCAATCTTCGAGCTCGTATCCTGAACAAAAGGGGCTCATATTCTTTTCACAATTCTGGATGCATGCGACAAGCACGGCGGGCCTTCATCAGGCGCCCTTCTTTTTTTCGAATCCATGAATTCGATGCATCAGGAACCAGAGAATAACATTCTCCCTTCAAAGTCGTTAGACGATTGTCGCCACTCTTCCATCGGTTTCCAACTAGCCTCCTACGCCTGTGGTTGAACACCGGGCTATGGTGATAACATTTTGTCTCTTATGGCTCCTCTCCAAAAATGGGCGAGGACCGAAAAGGGGAACCGATAGTCGTTAAATCCTTAACGAGGGGTGTTCTTATTAAGGAAGACCGAGAAATCTCGACAGTCTGATAATGTGCCTCCAACACACTCGATCTGAGATTAAACGTAGTGAACCAGACTTCAGTCCGACCGATATTGCTCCAGGCAGACCAGTTAAGGATTGAACCGGCAAGCACCGACCACAAATCTGGTTGAAACCTTGTCTTACCAAGCTAGGGACACGAGTGGATTGAGACTTACCGGATCAACACCGAGCATAGGATCCTCATCCCTATTTAAATCGGTTACGGCCCCAACAGTCCAACCTTCACTCCTATGTTCCCATACAGCTTGAGGACACATGGGGTAATGGTGTAACATCCCAAATTTCAAACCCAAATACAAATAAATTAACAATAGTTGGAGTAATCGAAATAATAATAATAAACCATAAATAGGTATTTAAAATAAGTATTTTAGCATAAGAAAAAGAAAAATAATAATAATAATAGTAATAATACTGATAATAATAAAAATAAAAAGAAAAATAATAATAATAATAATAATAGTAATAATAATAATAATAATAATAATGTAATAATAATTTAAAAAAAAATAAAACAGGGGAAGGGGTTCGAACAACCCCCTCCTTTCTTCTCCAGCCGGCCCTAAAAGGGCAACAACACCAGCCACAGCTCCCTGCTTCCTCCCGGTTCCGGCCTCCGCCGGTGCCGTCCTGGAGCAGCCACCACCACCTGTCCCATTCTCTCTCTCCACCTCACGCTCGCTCTCTCTCTCCCTCTCTCGGTCCCGTACTCTCTCTCTCTCTCTCTCTCTTGTCTCGGTTTTTCACTCCGTCCGCCTCCGGTACTGCCAAACAAAGCCACACTACAGCGCCACCACCCACAACCACCATCATCATCAACATCATCACCAACTCCTCCCTCCCCATGGATCCCTCAAGCTCTCTCTCTCTCTCTCTCTCCATTGCCTCACTTTCTCTCTCTCCCTCACCACCACAGCCGCCATCGCCGCCACTCGCGGTGGTGACCGCCACCATCACCAAATCACCATAGCCACCTTTCATCCCCATAGCCCCCTCTACCGTGCTCTCTCTCTCTCCTCCTGGTGTCGAAGAGCAACACCGTCACCGTGATCGAGATCGATTGTCCCCACCGTGCTTGGAATCGAAGATTGGGGAAGCTTAGGATCAAGTTGGAGCCGAGCTAAAGCGTGAGTCGGGGAGTAAAGCGTCAGATTAAAGTTACCCCTCTCACTGTCATCGATTGAGGTAAGGGATTTCATTACCAGTCCTTAAGGGGTGTATTTCTGGGTAGTTATATCTATCGTTGGGACCGGGGGAAATGTTAATTGCTAATGAACCTTAGAGTAGCCCGCTAATAATGAAGAAAGATAGATGGAGTAAATAGGGGAACCAAATAGTGACGAATAAAAAGATAGGTAACAGAAGATCGGTAGGGTGTGGCAAAAGAATAGAAATGGTGAATAGGGAAATAAATTTAGAAATGAAGAAATGAGAGTAAAGAGAATTTAGTGAGACCACCGAGTAGAATAGGACCAATAATATAATAATAGGATATGTAATAAGGAAGATAATTAGGAAAGAAAATTTAGTTAAAGAAGAGTTAAAGCAATTAGCAAAAAAAAAATAAAGAAATGAATAAACGGAATTATAAGAACGAGTGAGTAGCGTAAGTGAGAAAAGGGAAAAATTAGAGATTAATTAGGGAGAGCCGGAATTAAATAAAGAAAGTGTAGGAATGAGTTGAGAACTAAATTAGGATAAAATAAGGTTAATAGAAATAAATGGAGTGAATGAGTATTTAGCCATTAGAGGTAGGAAATAAACGGAAAATAGGAAAGAGAGAGTTAACGAAAAAATAAATAATATAATTCGTTCTAAATGCATGAGCTAGGTATTATTAAATATGAGTGATGTAGGAAAAAGAAAGAAAGAAAGAGAATGAGGGAGAAGAGAAGAAGAGAAAGAAAAGAATTAAAATGTGAATTGAAAGAAAGAAAGTGAAATAAAGGAAATAAAATCAAAAGAAGTAAAAGGGAACCAGTGTAAGACGTCCGGGTATAGAGCCCCGGCACATCACCAGTGTAAGACGTCCGAGTATAGAGCCCCGGCGCATCACCAGTGTAAGACGTCCGGGTATAGAGCCCCGACGCATCATCAGTGTAAGACGTCCGGGTATAGAGCCCCGGAGTGTAAGACATCCAGGTATAGAGCCCCGGCGCATCACCAGTGTAAGACATCCGGGTATAGAGCCCCGACGCATCAGCAGTGTAAGACGTCCGGGTATAGAGCCCCGGCGCATCACCAGTGTAAGACGTCCGGGTATAGAGCCCCGGCGCATCACCAGTGTAAGACGTCCGGGTATAGAGCCCCGACGCATCACCAGTGTAAGTCGACCGGGTATAGAGCCCCGGCGCATCACCAGTGTAAGACGTCCGGGTATAGAGCCCCGACGCATCACCAGTGTAAGTCGACCGGGTATAGAGCCCCGGCGCATCACCAGAGTAAGTCGACTGGGTATAGAGCCCCGGCGCATCGGTAAAGAGAAAAAAAAGGGAAAAGATAATAAATATAAATATAATAAAAATAAAGAAAATAAATAGGGGGAAAGAATGAGTAGAAGATGTAGAGTGAGAAAGAGTAGAATGGGAAAGGAAGAAAAAGAAATAGGTTAGTTGGAAAGAGAGTGAGTAGAGAAACTAGAGTGATTAGGAAAAAGGAATAAAAAGGAAAGAGCGAAAGTAATGAGGAACAAGAATAATTAGAGGTTAGGGATTATTTAAAAGAAAACAATTAGAAAGAAAAAGAATTGGGAAACAGTTAGGAAGGAAAAAAAAATAACATGAATTAAGTAGTATAGCATAGGCTTGAATTGTCTTGGTGTGTCGTATATAGCTGCTTAGAAATCTCTCTTTAAGTTCTGTGTGATGCTTCCCCTGTGTGGTTAATATTTTTCAGGTACACAAGTGGAACATACACCAGTGCTGGCCGAGCAGGAAACCCTCACCACGAGGGGTGTCTTTTATGATACCAAGAGTGAATTTTAATTAAGATTAAGAATGTATTTTTATAATTAAATGTGTGTATTAGTGTATGCCCAGAGTTGGGTATTTGTGGGTATTAGGTTTTCATTTATTGTAATATTTATGATTTAAGCTTTTAAACTATTCTGGTCTGGACAGGTACAAAAGGAAATTTTGGGGGAAAGTCCGATAAACAGAGGAAACTCTGCCGGAATTTCGTCGAAATTTTCAAGTCCACTTTTTAATAAAACTTATTAAAACTAAATATTTGTGAGGGTGTTACATTTATGGTATCAGAGCAGTTTCTCCTCGGCCTCAGAGTTATGAGTTACTCCATTGGTACGCTCACCAAGCGAGTGACCAAAATTGTTGTCGAATCCAGCCATAGTTAGTCAGTATATTTACATACCTATGATATCGGACTTAATTAATTCTAGGAATATCCGACTATTCGTGCCTTAACTTGTTTCTATTACTGAACTCTAGTATTATGGGAGACACATCTAGTAATAGAGCTAAGGTTGTGTCAATCCTAAGGGACTTAGTTCAGATGGACTTAAGTCAAATAGGGGCGATTGCCGTTTCATGTGCTACACCACTATGCCCATGATGTGGGAGACCTCATCGGGGTATATGATGGTTCTTGGCTCAACTCAAAGAGGAGGAATGTATCTTATGGTTGAAAAGGACGAAGGGAATCCAGACGAGAAGTGTAGAGGCATATTATGTCCCTAAGATAGGAAATTACATCAGAACCTCAAGTCTCCGTCCCGATTCAGTTATATAAGACAAACTTGTCCAATTCAGTTTAGAAAGAAAAGACGAGCGCTAGTATTCTAGTTAGAGACCCACCAATCGCATTGATAATATTGTCACTAATGGAGAGTAAGGTTAGAACTGATCACTCTAACTTTTACATCTGTTAGGGGATAATGTTATCGACAGACCCGACAGTGATATTGCTCTTAGTAGAGGTGAGATTGGGATTAGCTACCCCAGTCTTTGCGTTTACTAACTGATGATATCATTGAAATTTCCAATTTAATTAGAACAACCAACATAGGAAATTCCAACCCCGTAGGACCAAATCGAACTCCCGCTCCTTAGGAACCTGTTAGAATTCATAAACATCCATTAGTTAGACATATCAATTCCTGACAACACCTTCAATTACTTCCATTTAACTCAGCTCGGTAGAAACGCCGACCCACTTTTTCACTTGGTGCAAGAGCTCGGAGAGATGTAAGTATGTGCGATTTCCATACCTTAGAAAATTTACTACATATTTGATAGCACGGACAAGTAGTCAACATGGTCTTAAATCTTGCCGTGCTAACTAATCGAAAAGGTAGACAAACCAACCCTTGCAACGGGAGTGAACCTAACGCCAGAACTTAGGAGATGAAAGCCTTAAGATATCACCCTCGCCTAAGGTAAGCACCATTAGACATAGAACCCCAATAGGGCCTCGCGAACTCTATAGTGGTCACCTGAGACCCTTTGAAAACCAAACTAGATATTCAGAAACTCAAAACTCCCTAAGTATCTATTCAGACTCTTAAATAGTTGCCAGAGAAGCCGACAGATATCCATCCACAACCATTCATATTAAGACCAATCAAGTCGATCATTAATTTGTAGAAAATGCGTTTTCGATGATTCTTCATTGAAGATGCAATCTCTAGAATAATCTCTGTTGTCTTCTTGCTGGACATGTACTCAGCCATGTTGTTAACCGGCGATTCCTGGGCGTGCATGACACTTTCATGCCGACAATCCACTCGTATTCGTCAATTATAATGTATCCAACAGAAGAACAACGACATGGCCTTACCTCCCAATTTCTCAACCTTGTCGCCTAAAACATCCTTGGTCACCTTGTGGCGACCATTAAACCCTCCTTGCATAATTCTTCTTTTCATCTTCACTTTCTTCAAGCTTCAGATACTTCGTGAAAAGATTTGGATACACTCTGGAGCATTCGCCAAGACTACAGGAACTTAACCGAACTCAATATTCACCAACCATTAGTAAAACCCCGTGTCATTCCCAATCTCAAAATAATATATTTGGGAATAGGAACGACCAACTTTTGATAGCGACCGAACCTACTCCCTCGGCATTGATATAACTATGTCGATGCTAAGTGGGGGAGGATTTCAATCCAAGGAATGGAAGATGAAACTTTAACAACAAGAAAATTGTGGATCCTATCCGAGTAACAAGGTGGAATGCAGAACGGTAACGAAGCGTAAGGAAGATTGTATCGAGCCGGACTCAATGTCCGATGATCAAACCATAACCCGTAGGGCTAATGAATACCTCACCCCAAACATTCCGCATTAACTGTCGAAGAGGTTCGCGGAGAATGAAACGAGAATTAAACTAAGAATCAATCAATAACTTCTCGGACCATCAGACAATTGGGAAATAAATTTAGACCTTGACCTCGACCCTTAAGTGAAATCGACCCGTAGGAACCCCTATACCAAATTGAAATCGTTAAACGAACGGAAGGGAAGTACCACCGGAGTAGAATACAGATATAGCTAAGGTGGATTTGAAGGGCGACCTCACTAGACTCACTTGAAGGAGTAAGAAACGAACAGGGAAAGAGTGGAGTCGTGAAGTGGAGTCTCACTTAAGAGGTTATGTCGGAGCACCGCAAAAAAATTGTCTCAGTCTCTGAAGACTGTGTGTATTACGCGGATTCCTGAGTGACTGAGATAAACCATACATGAGGCGAGTAATTATGCCGTAGAACCCTTAACATAGAAATTCCTCAAATGGAAGATTGGAACCAAAGGAATTAAAATGACATGGTCGGAAGCTATGTCAAGGGATACTCCTTCCAGATAAGGGACAACTGGAATTTCGGGGACGAAATTCAAATAAGTGGGGGAGAAATGTAACATCCCAAATTTCAAACCCAAATACAAATAAATTAATAATAGTTGGAGTAATCCAAATAATAATAATAAACCGTAAATAGGTATTTAAAATAAGTATTTTAGCATAAGAAAAATAAAAATAATAATAATACTAATAATAATAAAAATAAAAAGAAAAATAATAATAATAATAATAGTAATAATAATAATAATAATGATAATGTAATAATAATTAAAAAAAAAATAAAACAGGGGAAGGGGTTCGAACAACCCCCTCCTTTCTTCTCCAGCCGGCCCTAAAAGGGCAACAACACCAGCCACAACTCCCTCCTTCCTCCCGGTTCCGGCCTCCACTGCTTCAAGCCGCCGGTGCCGTCCTGGAGCAGCCACCACCACCTGTCCTATTCTCTCTCCCCACCTCCGCTCGCTCTCTCTCTCCCTCTCTCGGTCCCGTACTCTCTCTCTCTCTCTTGTCTCGGTTTCTCACTCCGTCCGCCTCCGGTACCGCCAAACGAAGCCACACTACAACGCCGCCACCCACAACCACCATCATCATCAACATCATCACCAACTCCTACCTCCCCATGGATCTTTCCCTCAATCTCTCTCTCTCTCCATTGCCTCACTTTCTCTCTCTCCCTCTCCACCCACACACACCGCCGCCCCTCACCACCACAGCCGCCATCGCCGCCACTCGCGGTGGTGACCGCCACCATCACCAAATCACCATAGCCACCTTTCATCCCCATATCCCCCTCTACCGTGCTCTCTCTCTCTCCTCCCGGTGTCGAAGAGCAACACCATCACCGTGATCGAGATCGATTGTCCCCACCGTGCTTGGAATCGAAGATTGGGGAAGCTTAGGATCAAGTTGGAGCCGAGCTAAAGCGTGAGTCGGGGAGTAAAGCGTCAGATTAAGGTTACCCCTCTCATTGTCATCGATTGAGGTAAGGGATTTCATTACCAGTCCTTAAGGGGTGTATTTTTGGGTAGTTATATCTATCGCTAGGACCGGGGGAAATGTTAATTGCTAATGAACCTTAGAGTAGCCCGCTAATAATGAAGAAAGATAGATGGAGTAAATAGGGGAACCAAATAGTGACGAATAAAAAGATAGGTAACAGAATAACTAATCAATTAGATCGGTAGGGTGTGGCAAAAGAATAGAAAGGGTGAATAGGGAAATAAATTTAGAAATGAACAAATGAGAGTAAAGAGAATTTAGTGAGACCACCGAGTAGAATAGGACCAATAATATAATAATAGGATATGTAATAAGGAAGATAATTAGGAAAGAAAATTTAGTTAAAGAAGAGTTAAAGCAATTAGCAAAAAAAAAAAAAAGAAAGAAATGAATAAACGGAATTATAAGAACGAGTGAGTAGCGTAAGTGAGAAAAGGGAGAAATTATAGATTAATTAGGGAGAGCCGGAATTAAATAAAGAAAGTGTAGGAATGAGTTGAGAACTAAATTAGGATAAAATAAGGTTAATAGAAATAAATGGAGTGAATGAGTATTTAGCCATTAGAGGTAGGAAATAAACGGAAAATAGGAAAGAGAGAGTTAACGGAAAAAGAAATAATATAATTCGTTCTAAATGCATGAGCTAGGTATTATTAAATATGAGTGATGTAGGAAAAAGAAAGAAAGAAAGAGAATGAGGGAAAAGAGAAGAAGAGAAAGAAAAGAATTAAAATGTGAATTGAAAGAAAGAAAGTGAAATAAAGGAAATAAAATGAAAAGAAGTAAAAGGGAACCAGTGTAAGACGTCCGGGTATAGAGCCCCGGCGCATCACCAGTGTAAGACGTCCGGGTATAGAGCCCCGGCGCATCACCAGTGTAAGTCGACCGGGTATAGAGCCCCGACGCATCATCAGTGTAAGATGTCCGGGTATAGAGCCCCGGCACATCACCAGTGTAAGTCGACCGGGTATATAGCCCCGGCGCATCACCAGAGTAAGTCGACTGGGTATAGAGCCCCGGCGCATCGATAAAGAGAAAAAAAAAGGGAAAAGATAATAAATATAAATATAATAAAAATAAAGAAAATAAATAGGGGGAAAGAATGAGTAGAAGATGTAGAGTGAAAAAGAGTAGAATGGGAAAGGAAGAAAAAGAAATAGGTTAGTTGGAAAGAGAGTGAGTAGAGAAACTAGAGTGATTAGGAAAAAGGAATAAAAAGGAAAGAGCGAAAGTAATGAGGAACAAGAATAATAAGAGGTTAGGGATTATTTAAAAGAAAACAATTAGAAAGAAAATGAATTGGGAAACAGTTAGGAAGGAAAAAAAAAAGAACATGAATTAAGTAGTATAGCATAGGCTTGAATTGTCTTGGTGTGTCGTATATAGCTGCTTAGAAATCTCTCTTTAAGTTCTGTGTGATGCTTCCCCTGTGTGGTTAATATTTTTCAGGTACACAAGTGGAACATACACCAGTGCTGGCCGAGCAGGAAACCCTCACCACGAGGGGTGTCTTTTATGATACCAAGAGTGAATTTTAATTAAGATTAAGAATGTATTTTTATAATTAAATGTGTGTATTAGTGTATGCCCAGAGTTGGGTATTTGTGGGTATTAGGTTTTCATTTATTGTAATATTTATGATTTAAGCTTTTAAACTATTCTGGTCTAGACAGGTACAAAAGGAAATTTCAGTGGAGATGTTGGTCTATGGTCAAGCATATGGTAGCACTTTATCATTGATGAACTTGTGTGCTTAAATGAAATATACCCTTATACACTTTTGAGAGAAACATTTGAGAAGTTGAGAGTGTTCACTAGTCTTGAGTTCTGATTAGGTTTGTTAATCTAACTAGTTTGTGATTGTGTAAATAGTTTGTGATAATATGTGTTGGGAGTCATGAGTCGAAGTCTTAGATGAGGTGTATATATGTTGATTTAGGGAGTTTGTCTTTTGTTTGGAATTTTATTTTACTTTTGCCCGGGACATGCAAAATGCTAAGTTTGGGGGAGTGATTTGGGTCTAATATATAGTGTTTTGAGCATTGATTTGACTCCCTTTTACTATGTGTTTAGCTTGTTTCTCAAGTATTTTGTAGGACTTTTTGTTAATTCTTAGAAATAGTTCTTAGTTTTGAACCCTTTGAACGTTTTGATCATTTTTGGGTATGTTTCAGGTACTTATGAAGCTTAAATGGGAAATATGTTGATGGACTTGGATAGAGGATGAAAAGAGCTTCGAAACGGTCCAAGAACGGAGCAAAACGGAGTCCGGATGAGTCCGGGGCGGCAAAAACGGTCTGGGACGCGCGTGCTGAAATTTTACTGTACAGAGCGTGCGCGCGTGGGGCGCGACCGGGCATGCGCCTGGGGCGCACGAACGCTGCACAGGCCCGAAACAGTCCCGTTTTGATGCATTTTGATGGGGATTCAATTGGGACTCAATTAGGGTTTGTTTTAGGCATTAAATACTAGGTTTTTCAGCAGTTTTTGTAAGCTTTTAGAAAGGGAGATTACATAGTTTAGAGAGAGGTTTAGAAGAGGAGGAGATCCAAGGATTGAGAGATCAAGGCTTCTCCATGGTAATCATGTATTATCCTTCTATTTCTTCTCTTGTTCTTCATTGTTTATCATGTAACTAAAACCCTTTTTTAGGAATTGGTGAATTTGTATGGATTAGTTTATGTAGTTATTGAATTAATGTTTTTCCGTTTCTAAATCTTGTGTTTGATTGTGATTTAATTGTTATGCACGAATCTGGTCAATTTATGTTTTGGATTTCTAATCCCCAAATTGAGAGGTTTAGGGTTTAGATAGGTCTTTTCAATCAAACAATATAATTAATCCAAGGGTAGAGATACAATTGGGTAATTATATAACTTTTATGAAATCCATTATTCTTAATTATTATTCAATGAATTAATTACTTGAGAGATTGGGGGTTATGAATTGAATAAGAAAAGGTAACTAAACATGAGAGATCTGATAGTTACTAATTTAGGGATTTGTTCATGATTTAGGGGAAGACAATAATTTATAATTAGATAAACGAAACATACATTGAAACCACGTTCCTAACAATCCTCCTCTACCTGCTCACAACTCTCTTTAATTTTCAGCATTAGTTTTAGTTTTAGTTGTTAATTTCAATTCAAATCAATTTTTAATTAAATCTGAATTTTAGCTATAGGATTCGCTTCTAGTTGCATTAAGGTAAAAGTAGATTGAACATTCTCACAAACTCCCTGTGGGACGATATCTGGTCTTCCTAAGACTATATTACACGTTGACCCAGTACACTTGCTGCCATCTCAACAGATTCACAGCACATCGAGCTAGGGACACGGTGGTTTAAAGGCTTAAGGGATCAGGGCCGAGCACAGGGTCTTGACCCTTATCAGAACCAGATACGGTCCCAATAGCCTAACCACCACTCCTATATTCCCGCACAGCTCGATAAACTACGGGATAGATCAGTGTTTATCCGCAACAGGATTAATGAAGGCTACCTTATCAGCACCATAACTAATTCTAATCAAACACTCCTTCCTCACGGGCCTCATCAGAAAGCCCAGGAACACACGTATCAAGTAATCCCCTATAAGAACCACCATGTTATAGGGGCTAAGGTATGTTTTTCTCATCCCTACTCTCAAGAACTACGTGTGGCTTGATTCCCTTTTCACTAGGGATACGTAGGACCGGGGTCACCCTCGCCAGCTACAACAATCCATCAAACACATCGTGGTGTTTCATCAACATTGAAACACTACAACTAGGCCATTCCCCAAGGTTCTCAGCCTCTCCATCTACCCTAGGAATATCCCTTGGCTCCACATGCCCATTCACCATTCCATGATTACCAGGATAAAAGCCTGGGGGAGCGATAATGAGTGCATCACTTTGAGGCGAGGGAGTCCTAGGGTGAGATGTAGAAGAGGGTACCCTTCCACGTGGATCAGTAGGGTGCCTACGAATAACTCATAGTGGTGATACTTGACGAAAAGTATACCCTGGTGGGGCATGAAGAGTGTAAACAAAAAGTATACCCTGGTGGGGCATCCCCACTTGATGAAGAGTCACTCAAATCCATAGGAGGCAAAGAAGCAGAAGATGATGGATGTTGTATATCCTTGAAAAAGAGCTTGAATGACAGGAGAAAGCCCAATGTAAGAGTAAATTATGAATGAGAAGAGGATAGACAAAATAACCCAACGAGTAGTGATTTGGGTCCAATATATGATGTTTTGAGCATGAATTAGACTCCCTTTTACTAAGGATTTGGTTTATTTCTCTTGCAAATTTAGGACTTTTTGTATAGTTTTTAGGAAGTTAGGTAATTTAGAATCCTTTGAACATTTTGATCCGTTTTGGGTTTGTTTCAGGTACTTTCGGAGCTTAATTGAAGAAAATAATTCTGGAGCTGAAAAGAGGATGACAGAATCTTGAAAATGGTGCAAGAATGGAGCGAAATAGAGTCGGAGCAGGGTTGGCACGCCCAGGCGCACAGACCCATACGCCCAGGCGCGCAGCCCACGAGAAGCAAGCATCAATCAGACTGGTGTGCCCAGTCGCGCGTCCCCCGTAGTAGGCCCAATTGGGTCGATTTCTGATCAGTTTTTCTTTCAATCAATTAGGATTAGTTTTAGACTTTAAATATAGGTTTTTCCATTAGGTTTTGAAGACTTTTCAAAGGCAATTAGAGATTAGAATACAATTTAGGATTAGAGAAGAGAGGCTAGTTTTGCAATTGAGACCAAGGAGGCAAGGCACAAGGATTGAAGATCAAATTGCTGGAGGGATCCACTTGATGATTGAAGATCTCTTGGGGGTAAATTCATTATTGTCTATGATTATGAGTTTTTCCCATTCTTTGTATTTCTTCTTCCAATATGTGTAACTGAACCTCTTTTTAGGAATAGGGTGGATTTGTATGGATCTTAATTTGGTTATTTATTCATGAATTAATGTTTTTCCTTTTAAATCAATTGTTTGGCTGCGTTTTAATAAAAATTCATAGAATTGGGCACTTTATGTTTTGCCGTGGTAATCTAAACCTTAATTGGAAAATTAGGATTTAGATTAGGCCTTTCAACCAAACAATATAATTATTCAACTCGTAGGAATACTTTGGGGTAATTGTATAACTTTTATAAACTAAAACTCACTTAAGGGATTAAGGGGTAAAGTTTAGTAAGAAACGTAAAAGGCAGGAGGGATCTAGATTTTATTGTTTCTGGAGTTGTTGATTTATTGGAAAACAGATTTTCACAATTATTAACCTGATCCTATAATGAAACCACGTTCCTAACCTTTTCCATAATTGTTTCTAAACCCTTTTGATTTTTTGTTTTGTCTCATTCTTTTAATTCTACACTCCTCTTTCTAAACTCAAAACCAATACAAGTTTCACATAGTAATCGCTATTAGGTGAAATAAATTAGAAACAATTTGCAATCCTCGTGGGAACGACAACTTGTCTTACTGACTATATTACTTGTCGATCTGGTATACTTGTCGGTGATCCAACAAATGGTAAGAGGGTTTAAAGGTTTTTTGCAAAAACCATTATTATTGTTACTGTTTTGAGAACTGCGCAAGTCTAATCTTTGTTTTGTGAATCAACACATGCACAAGGAGAAGTTAAGTTCATGTTAGAAGTGTTTTCAAGTATCACCATAGTATTTCGAATTTTGTAAATCAAGGGTTTCATTCTTAAAGACTGGGGCATCAAAAACCAATAGTTAGTTCTCAAGATTACGAATATCCTGACTAGCTGAACTCAGAAAGCAGGTCATAACTCGAAGAATACAACAAAGCAATGTCCTTGGGGTATACGATCCGGAACGTTCATCTCACTATGTGGCCCACATTTGTCCATAGCCGAGATCTGACCTCACGACAACCCAAAAGAAAAACACAAAAGGTGTAACATCCCGATTTCTAATTCCAAGCTTAATTAGAATGATTCTAAGTTAAGCTGATGGAAATAATAAGAGTAAACAAGGTCATGTTGAATTAATTATGGCCAAAGCGTCTGTATGAGTTAAGAGGAATGTCTTATAGCTAGAAACCAACAATATGTGAAAATTAAGTGAGTTAATCGATTACCTTGGGGAGGTAATCAATTACTGACATTCTGTGAGGAACCCTAAAATTGAGTTTTTAGGGAGATAATCGATTACCTTGGGAAGGTAATTGATTACCTACCTTCTGTGAGGAGGCATATAATTGTTAAAATTGGGATATAATTGATTACCTGGTAGAGGTAATCGATTACCACACCTGTGCTGTAAAAAAAAAAGAGGTCATTGGGGACCACTCATCCCAAGCTTCTTGGAGAAGCTTCCTCTCACAACCACATATCACAAAGCTTCTAAGAGAAGCCTCTCATTCTCCACCACTCATCCTTATTCCCTTCCTAACAAATAAACAACAAACACACTCACTCATTCCACTTCATTCATTCCTTCTTCTTCTTCACCTCCTCTTCCTCTCATTCGAGCTCTAAAAGGTTGTTGGCAATTCGGCAAGTGTATCGATCGCACAAGTAATAAATAATAAGTAAATTATCGTTCCACTCGGGGATTGAAAATTGTTTATAAATTCTTTCACCTAATTGCGATTACTATGTATAACTTGTATGGGTTTTGAGTTTAGAAAGGAATGGGGAAAAGGTAGAATGAAACAAATCAGAAACTAAAAAGGATTTAGAAACAAATATGGAAAAGGTTAGGAACTTGGTTTCATTGTAGGATCAGGTTATTAATTATGAAAATATGTTTTCTAATAAATCAAAAACTCCAGAAACAATAAAAGCTAGATCCCTCATGGAAATTATGTTTCTTACTAAATTTACCCCTTAATCCCTTAAGTGAGTTAGTTTATAAGAGTTATACAATTACCCAAAAGTATTCCTACGAGTTGAATAATTATATTGTTTGGTTGAAAGGCCTAATCTTAATCCTAATTTTCCAATTAAGGTTCAGATTACCAAATCAAAACATAAAGTGATCAATTCTATGAATTGTAATTAAAACACAACCAAGCAATTGATTTGAAAGGAAAAACATTAAATCATAAATAAACAGCCAAATTAAGATCCATACAAATCCACCCTATTCCTAACAAGAGGTTCAATTATACATATTGGAAGCAGAAGAGAAAGGAATGAGAAAAATAAATCATTATAGACAATAATAAATTTACCCCCAAGAGATCTTCAATCATCAAGTGGATCCCTCCAACAATGTTGATCTTCAATCCTTGTGCCATACCTCCTTGCTCTCAATTGCATAACAGCCTCTCTTCTCTAATCCTAATTTTATTCTAATATCTTATTTGGCTCTGAAAAGTCTACCTAAACCTAATGGAAAAACCTATATTTAAAGTTTAAAACTAATCCCAATTGATAAGAAGCAAATCTGATCAGAAGTCAGTCCCAATTGGGCTTTCTACGACGCTCGGGCGCCTGGGCGTATGGAGTTACACACCTGGGCGCGCCCCCTCTGATGACCAGGAAACACCGCTGCACGCGCGCCTGGGCGCGCCATCCACGCGCCTGGGCGTGCACAACTGATTCCGACTCCGTTTCGCTCCGTTCTTGCGCCATTTTCAAGGTCTTTTCATCCTCTTTCATGCTCCATATTTATTTTCTTCATTTAAGCTTCAAAAGTACCTGAAACAAAACCAAAACGGATCAAAACGTTCAAAGGATTCTAAATTACCTAACTTCCTAAAAAATATACAAAAAGTCCTAAATTTACAAGAGAAACAAGCCAAAACCATAGTAAAAGGGAGTCTAATTCATGCTCAAAACATCATATATTGGACCTAAATCACTCCCCCAAACTTAGTATTTTGCATGTCCAGGCAAAAGTATAATAAAAATTCTAAAACACAAAACCAAGTTTCTAAATTAATATGCAAACACCTAATCTAAGACTTCAGACTCATGACTCAGACATTTTTATTCACAAGTATTAACTTCATCAAAAACTGGTTAGAAAAACAAACTCCAAAAGAATCAGAACTAGTGAACACTCTCAACCTCACTATGTGTATCTCTCATGTGTATCAAGGGTTTTATAAATATTCACTCAAGTTCATCCAATGACAATGTGTTACCATATGCTTGACCATAGACCCAAATCTCCACTGAAATTATTGAATACATGCAAAAATCAAAAGGTCTTATATTTGGTTGTAATGAGGCCATGGCTAAAAGTGTCAGGTGGGATAAAAGAAACAAAGGATTATTACTAAGGGCTAAAAATATGTAATCAAACAACATCCCTTAAAAATTATGAATGAACAATGAATACAAAGAGGACTCACACTCAACTCACAATCAATTTCATACTTCTTTTCTTTTCACTTCTTTTTCTTCTATTATCTTCCTTTCACATTTATTTCTTTTTCAATTTCTTTTATTCTTTCACTTGGAAGAGAAATAGAACTCATAATACTTTTCACCAATTACTTTCACCTTTTCTTATTATTCCTCTTAATTGCTCATTAAAAAATTTCCAAGGTACTCACAAAAATATTTCAATAGATGCAGGTTACCAAAGAAAAATCATAATATCTCATAAGGCTCAAAATGGGCAACTAAGGGAACATTATCAATACAAAACAGTTGAAGGCCACAAAAACACATCCTAAATGCCTTAATCATCTTAATGCATGCAAACAATTATCAATCTCAAAATGGTCACCGGTCAAGTTCTAGAACACAACGTCAAAGTGAACACACTCATGAAAGAAATAGGGGTTTCAAATCAAAATAATCAATATAAATCACATACCCCTGTCAATTGTATAGGCTCAAAAATCTCACAGGCTAATAGTCAGTTCACTAATAACTTGTGCCAAAACAGTTTATCAAAATAACCAGTTCTCAACAAAACTTAAAACTCAATCCAATCAGTGTTATACAATCAATGAGTCATCATCCTAAATCAAGTATTTACATATATAATCATAAAAATAGTCCTAAGCCTAGAATAATCATCTACTTCTACCCAAGACACAAACCAACACCAAATATGGGAGAACAATTCAAGTCTGAAATTTTTTTATTTTGTCCACTCCCCCAAACTTAGAGGTTGGCTTGTCCTCAAGCAAACTAATCTAAACTAAAACCACAAAATAAAAATTGAAACTAAAAGCAAGGAGTTAGAAAACTTCCCTTTGTAGAACAGCTTTCTCTCTTGATGCACCATGGAGGAGACTCCCCCAAACTTATTCACTTGTGTCACATGAACAACTAAAAATAGTGCTAGAAGCACCTCATTAGTAGTTACATAAAGAAAGCTCTAAACTATTTATTCGCTAACTAACTAAATAAAATAAAAACCTACACTACTACATAATTACAAAGAATCCACCAGGATCCCAAATTCTATAGGTTAATTCCCATGTGATGCAACAGTAACTAGTTATTCCCACATCCCATGGGACAAACCTTGGATGATGATGGAGTAAGGAAATTTCAGAAATAAGTTCAATCCCACCAAGGTCAAAAGGTTCATTCCTTACTCCATGCATCATCTCAGACAGGTCATTTCTTTTCCCATTCATGAAGGCTTTAATTCCATGAATTAGGAGAATTACCTTTCCAAGCTCCCTATTGTTCAAAAATGATTTAGATTTATTTTTAGATTTATCATGAAAGCACAGAGGTTGAATATAGTGGAAAATTTTTGAGTCATCCTGTAACAGCCCGATTTTCACTTCCAAAACTATAACTGATTGATTATCAATTTATTGTAAAAATAAGACCATTTTGTTTTTAAAAAGCATGAGTTCATTAGTTGCTGTCATCACTTATCTGAAAATCAAGTTGTCACTTGTAAAACTTCTCATAACCAAACACCAGCAACATGTCATAACATCATTATCATTATAGTTGAAACATAAACCATAAACATAGGAGTATCACCTCCAGAAGTTTTCCAAAAGCAGTTCATAGTTACAAAAAGATTACAAACCAGGTTTTGAAACTTAATTAAAAACATAATTAAAAAGTAGCTGAATTACATCCATAGTACTTCACAAGGTAATCCTCGATTGGGAACTTAGATCCTAGACACAAGAACATCTTGACACAGAACGCCGGACATCACTCTTCAGCCGAACTAGCATCCGCTTCCATCTCCTCACTAGAATCCGCCTCCGCTTCGTGACCAGAGTCACTTGCATCTTCCTCCTCCATTGGCTGTGGAATTACTGCGGCTAATGGTGCGGGATCACCATCATACTCATGATGCTCCCTCGGGCCGCCATCCTGATAGTCACGAAGAGTGACCTGCCCTACATGCACGTTCAGACTCGTCCCTCGCAAAATATGCCTGGGATTATCGATCTCCAACCGAGTTTCACCTCTCCAAATCCAACCTTCAGGGACAACCTCCCATGCTCCTCCTTGAAGAGGCCACATGTGGATCGCTACACGATACGCCATCTACCCGTTGCAATACCGGCAAAAGCCAATACGACAACCAGGTAGGATAGAGTCAGTGTTCCGAACACTAACGGGTTGACCGGGCGGTCTCAGGGTAGACTCAATAGAAAGACAGGAAGATGACATATATAGAACAGAACAAGATAACCAGAACAGTATAGCATAAACATGTAACACAATATAATCACATCATCATTATCATAAATAAACATGTTATGCACATAAGCATTTAAATCACATATAAGCAAAGCATATCATGGTATTCCACATATATCAGCATCATAACTCATTGCCACATAATTCACTGCATTTAACATTATTAATCTTTCTCAATCTTTCAGGGATTCACTCATACTTTCATCCTTTTAATCTTTCATTAATTTTAAGTCTTATCATAATCGGTTCGCTCAATGAGGTGGGGAAAAACCATCACTGAGGAAAAACAGTGCACACGTCTACATCTCCTCAGTCATCCATCCAACCTAGTCGAAAGCTAACAGGAGTACAGGACCTTTACCACGCGGGCACGACAGCTGTCTCAACAATTGGCTCCAAGCCAGGAGATCTGTAGGAAACTCGGGTACAGTCTCAAATCAATTCAATTCACATCATATAATATAATCAAGGCTCACTATAGAAAAACTCAGGTACAGTGGCAAATCACTAATGCCCCGTTCCAGTCCCTCTCACTGTTATAGACTTGCAATCAAGGGGGTGACAGTACTATTTCTAGTTCGCGGCGCAAAACTTACCACGGCTTAGGACCCAGTCCTTACCACGTTCGTATGCCACATGTGGAATTCTTTCCGCCTAGAAATATACTCCAGGCATCTTGACGTTCACCGTCCTTGCCCTCCCCTCATGCAATCTCCACCTGAGTATCCGTAGATACCCATAGTATCTTCCTCTCCACTACTTCGCACTCACACTCATAGCTCACCGCTTATGTTAAAGTCTTTTAAAGTCTTTTATGTTCTTTAATTAACCTAAGGTCGGCTCGCCCTTGATTCATCCCTTCGACAAGTCCCGACCACTAAGGGTTATCTCCGTTCCCCAAACATTCACATATCTCTTTCACTTTCACTAGCCTCATGGCATCACTTCCATCAAACTGTTCCCGTAGGAATTTTCATACTTCTCTTGTATCCTTTTTCAATCTCAATAGCCGCTTGGCAATCATCCTCAATCTTGAATCCTCGAACACGATCTCAGCTTCACGAACATGATCTCCATATCATGAGCACCATCTTGGCATCATTCGCTACATGAAACATTCTCGGATCTCATCACTTATCCTCTTTCTTTATCTTTTCACTTAATCTCAAGTCTTACTCTTCTCATGATTCTCATTATCACATATCACCACATTAAGATTTTCCAAACAGAATATAGTATACTCAACGGTATAAACACAGTAAGATCCGGTACCTAATATAATCAATCATGCATCATATTTAACAACACAGATAAACATTTAGCATTTAGTATGTCACGTAAATCTCACTACATTCACAGTTCATATATTCGGTTACAAGCAACCACGTTGCGGGATCACAACACTCTCACTCACCTCTTAACCCAGCAAGCGAAATACTTTGTCCTCGGAAATCTCTAGCTTCTCCTTGCGATTCGATCCCACCGTCTAAAGAATACCTCGTATTTCAATAAAATACATTTGCGTCAAAATTGATTTCGATTAAAATTCATTACTTTGTTCTTCTTCTCTTTGAAATAGAAAATTCTTATTTTCTTTTCATTATTCTCTTTAAAATACAACCATTTGTCAAAACCATTCCAATCTTTTCTCACACTTGAAATTCTCAAAATCATTTGAAAACTCATAATAATATAAATTAAACAATCCATTTATGTGGCTGTATGAAATCGGTCCATCCACCTTTTATTTCTTCAAACACCGAAAAATCAATATTTTTCATTCTAACTTTTTGTTACTTCAAATGGTGCTTGAAATCCACATTTTTTATAAATCAAAAACACTTTTAAAATTGAAATAACTTATAATTAAATCTTGGACAGCAAAGAAATAAAATTAAAACCATTAAAATACTCATTGAAATAATCAAACTCATTCACTCATTTTTATATAAAAACCGAATTGAAAAGAAATACTCACAACACAGGTTTAAATAATTTAACTTAACATTAAATCACAAAACACACTTATTACTTCAAGTCACTTCATAGAAAAAGAATCCTAGCCTAATCAACCTACATAGGCCGAATGCCCATCATGACACAAACATGGTTTTGGTTCACTTTTTCAACATGCAAACCTTAAAATTCTCAAACCAAATCATGCACTCTCTTTCACAAGGTTTCAAAAATACCACTCCCTTTTCAAGCACAAAACCGTGACCTCTTTACCTCTTCAAACCAAATTTTCATTTTTATTTTTCTTGCATGCACTTTAAAAATACTTGAATCAAGAAGAAATCCACATGCAAGTGTCTTTTTCATGGAAAACAAATCATGATCTTCTAGTTCTAAGCTTGGCGGAATATTCAACATCAAAAATCAAGAGTAAAGTTCAAATCTTTAACATGCATGAACATTAGACTTAGATCAAAACAAAACCACTTTCCAAAAGTTGATTTCCTTGGTTTTCTTGCTAAGACCGTGACATGCAAACAAAAGATCAAGACTTATTGGTTCAAGAATCACATGCAAAGCTCAAGATCAAGACTTTTTAAAGATCACAGCAGAAATCCAAGCTTTTAAAAGATCAAAACCAAAAATCAAAGCTTTATCAAGATCAAATCAAGATCAAAGCATTTCAACAACTGAAATCAACTTTTATAAACATAAAGCTAACATGCAATGACTTGAATCAAATTAAAAAGCATTATGACCTAGTTTCCTAGTCATGGCCGAATCATGAAGTCTAAGGTTTAGAGTTCTACAAGTTCATTTAGCTCTTGAAAACTCAAGATCAAGGCTTAAAAATTACATGCAAACATTATTAAACCACAAAATTAGACATGCAAGAAGAGATGAAGATTACAAGGCTTAGAAAAATAATACTAACTCTAGCACTCTAGGATCTTCGAAACACACTAAAGAAAAGAGATGATTCTTCAACCTTCTCACTTGATCTTCAAAAGAAATCCTAGGTCTTTGGACTTGATCTTCTTCCTTCTCCCTTCTTCAAAGTCTCGACCTCTCTCTCTATCTCTCTCTCTTTTTCTTTTCTAAGAGCTAATGGGACTCTTAGAACTAGTGTTTAGGAAATGAATGGGAAATAGGTGAAATGAACTAAGGGCTATAGGTATATATAGGCAAACCATGAGCTTTCCAATTTGCCCTTGGAGAATTCGGTCAAGAGTGTGTGGATGAGGGGCAATTTTGGCTTTCCAAAATATTGCATGGCTTAGGTCATTTCAACTAGACAAAGAGAGTGAATTAAGGCACTCATCTCACTTCCTATTGGTTGGTTAATTTCTTAATTGCACTTTTCTACTAATCTAATTCCTATATAGTTCTAATCTATTCCACAAGCTTCTAAAAAAATATATTAAAAACTCTAGCATGCACATACATACAAAACCGTACGCATACATACATGCACATACATAGAAAATAAAATTTTCTCATGCAATCACTCATGGTATAAAGATCTCAATTTCTTTAAAACATGGAAATATCAAATACATAATTATTTCTCAAAAACTTCCACTTTAAAACCCATAATATTATCTCATGAAAATCATTTCTTTAAAATCCTTCATCACTTTAAAATCATAAAATAATAAATTCATTCGAAGAAATAATCTTTCAAAATCATTTTCTCAAAAATAAGTCTCTATATTGCTTAAAACCATACGAGGATTTTGACGGGTGTTACACATCCAAGCAATCAATAGATTTAACCAAATTTTTTAGTGCACGAAATTCATCATGCAAGGGTGGATCAATTTTTTCTACCATATTCATAACTTCGAAAGCTTTATTTCAGTCCTCTTCCTCAAACTTATTATGCACATTTTTCTCAATTTGCTCCTCCATAGGAGTTTCATCATTGGTCACATCCATCACCATCACTTTTTCCTCTCATTGAAGAGAGTCAAAAATTGTTGGTGATGCTTGTGACTCTTCATCTAATGGCTTTGAAATGTGTTCAACTTTGATTTCAAGGTTTCTTGAATTGGAACCTTGAATCGGGTAATAGGTTTTGACTTTTTCAACAAATTCTTTAGTGTTTTGAGAACATTTCTCTAATGCTATTTCCCATGGAGCTTTCTCCAAGGGAATTGGATCCACATAAAAAAATTTATTAGCTGTAGCTTCTAATTTCACTAAAGCTATTTCTAATGAAGTTTTCCTATCACTTATGTTCTGTTCACAATAGTATGGAGAATAGGGATCCGAAATAAATCTATCACAATCTAAATCATTATTAAAACTATAGTTAGACATGAAAAGGAACAAGTTACACAAGTAATTACAAAAAAGTATAAAAAAAAATTGGAATCGAATTTCAATCCCCGGCAACGGCGCCAAAAACTTGTTGGCAATTCGGCAAGTGTACCGATCGCACAAGTAAAGAGTAAGTAAATTATCGTTCCACTCGGGGATTGCAAATTGTTTCTAATTTCTTTCACCTAATTGCGATTACTATGTATAACTTGTATGGGTTTTGAGTTTAGAAAGGAATGGAGAAAAGGTAGAATGAAACAAATCAGAAACTAAAAAGGATTTAGAAGCAAATATGAAAAAGGTTAGGAACTTGGTTTCATTGTAGGATCAGGTTATTAATTATGAAAATATGTTTTCTAATAAATCAAAAACTCCAGAAACAATAAAAGTTAGATCCCTCATGGCAATTATGTTTCATACTAAACTTTACCCCTTAATCCCTTAAGTGAGTTAGTTTATAAGAGTTATATAATTACCCAAAAGTATTCCTACGAGTTGAATAATTATATTGTTGGGTTGAAAGGCCTAATCTTAATCCTAATTTTCCAATTAAGGTTCAGATTACCAAATCAAAACATAAAGTGATCAATTCTATGAATTGTAATTTAAACACAACCAAGCAATTGATTTGAAAGGAAAAACATTAAATCATAAATAAATCGCCAAATTAAGATCCATACAAATCCACCCTATTCCTAACAAGAGGTTCAATTATACATATTGGAAGAAGAAGAGAAAGGAATGGTGTAACATCCCGCGTTTTTCCGACTAGGACGAATAAAATTTATTAAAGAAAAAGTTTTGAGAAATCGTTTTACAAAGAGTTTTTAATGAATATTTTATTCGATTTCGAAGTAAAGTGTTTATTTTACGGAGTTTTGATAAACAAATATTTTATTGGAGTTAGTAAAAATGATTTTTAATGAAAAATGATTTTTATTGATGATGATTTGTCAAAATGAATTTTCTTTATAGACTTTGAAAGAGTGACTAACTTAGAAAATCCATAACTTTTTAACCGTAACTCCGATTTTTATGATCTTTATATCAAAACGATCGTATCGAAATGTAGTTTTCAAAAATATATTTTGCATAATTTTCTGGGCTGGTTTGCGAAAATAATTTTCCAGTACTGTAAAGGACGAATTTTCAAGGAAATAATCATGAAAAATAGTTTTTTGATTTCTAATGAATTTTTCCTTTTGGGATTATCTTTAATACATTAAAGTATGATTTTAGAAAATAAAATAAGGGCTGTAATTGCAACCAATAAGTACAGTTTATTATTTAAAGGAAAAATGTGTTTAATTGTTAATATGTATGTTTGGTTATTTGTTTTGTGATCAAGTGTGTGATTAATTTATGAATGTGTGTATGATATGGGAATATGTGCTTATATGTGTATGAATGTGTGTGAATGGTATGTGCATGTGTGTGTTCATGAAGCCATGGCTTGGTGACCAAGTAAAAAAAAAATTATTAAAAGACATGTGTGTGTGCGCATGAGTGCCACGATTGGTAAGTGTGTGCATGTAGGGGATATGTGTAATATTTGAATGGATGACACATGTGTTTGTATGTGTGTGTTTAGGAGGCCTTGGCTTGATGACCAAGCTAGGAAAGGAAATAAAATAAAAAGAAAAGAAATTAGGAACTTGGGGACCAAGTAGCTAGGGGCTTTAGAGTGCCAAAAATACCCTCCTTAGAAGCATGACTTGGCCGAATTTTTAAGGCCAAAGAAGGGAAATACTACATCACCCTTTAGCCTATTTTCTTCATTCCTCCCATTCATTCATTCACTTTCCCTTTCCTTCGTTCCTTTCTTCCATTCTTCCATATCCTTTTCACACCAACACAAATACACTTGGTGTTGGAGCATCATCAAGCTCAACACCCTTAGAAAAAAAAGAGAGAACCATGGAGAGAAAAAGAAAGAACCGTGAGGTGTAAGAAGAAGGAGGAAGGAGATCCAAGCTTAGTCAAGCCTTTCCTTGTAGATCAAGAGTGTTAGAGCAAGAAGACCAACCTTTTCATGGTAGGACTTGGAGATCAAGATGAAGATTTTTGTAATAGTATAGATTTTCCTTCTAGTTGTAGATCCACTTCTCTTTTTTCTTTGCATGTTGGTTTTTATAAGTTTAAAGATGATTTCATGTGTTGTTATTCTTTAATCTTGGACTTTAAGAACTCACTTAATTTGTAATATGTTAAAGCTTTATGTTTGATTCTTCTTCATCATTTTATTTTCGGTTCTATGTGTTGATTTGTTCTTGCATGTTTAATTTTCTCGCTTGAAACCATGATCTATATGTGTTTAATGAACAAACCTATTGATTTCTAAACTTGATTTTAAAGACCTTGATTTCCACTATGTTTAAGAACTTGATCCGGTTTTTTAAAAGAAATTTTGTGTTAATGATTTTCTTTTCTTATTTGATTCGGTTTAAGGTGCATGAAAAGAAAATTATTTTTGATAAAATGAACTTATTTTCTTATGCATGTTTCGGTTGTGGGCTTAGATCTTTAGGAATGAATTTTTACATGAGGATTTGATACATGCATGTAAAGATCTAGTGAAAAGGAGTGTGTTTTAATGTTTGTTTTGATTTTTCTCTTGAAATGTTGATTTTGGCTCTTAAATGTGGATGCATGTATGTTTCCCTTTTAGATCTATAAATTTTAAGTATGTGCATGTTAGGATCTAGGTTAGTTTAGTTTGATTCTTGATTTTTAGTTAAATTGCTTAAAACTTTATTTGTAAATGTGATGCATGATGTGTTTGGAAATTATTTTCATGAAATATATCAATTCGGTTTTTGAAGGAAAATAAGTGAGGGATTGATTTTGTGTTGATTTGTATGTGTGTGTTTTTAATTCTCATGAAAAGAATGGTTGAATAAATTGGTTGAACAAATTGTTGAATAAAGTTTTGTGCTGAAAATTGTGATATATGTGTTTTGATATTGATAAATGATATTTATGTATGTTCAATAATTCTGGAATTTTGTCACTGGCTTGAGTATGTTATAATAAGCTTCTCTGAATTTTTGGATGATTTTTGGGAATTTATTTTATATTTCTATGTGAGCCAACTTTATGAAAACGATTTTAAGAAAATAAGTTTTTCAGTTTAATGGTGAACAGACTTTTCGAACTTGTGATACTACAAATTGTTTGAAATTTTTATGGTAGCTTCCTGAACCTCTCTAGATGTTCTCTGTAAAATTTGAAGAGATTTGGAGTTGATTTGATATTTTTATTTAAGACAAAACAGTGAACCACTTGGTTCAGATTTTCTGGACTTAGTGACAAATTTAATTGGAAAAGAATGACTTGCACAACTTCAAATAATCTGAAACTTTTATGAGATAGTCTTGACTGTATAGGGAAGACTTATACCAATTTTTATGCAATTAGGAGTTGAGGAACTATTTTTAACGGTGACGTTTTTTCCTCTGACCAGCAACAGTACCATGTTGTTTTTCATGTGAAATTTGATTTGAAACCTAGATTAGGATTGTTTAAATAACTTGAAAATTTTATATGATGAACTTTATCATATATGTGAGTGTTCTGGAAATTTTTAAGATTAAATAAATTTATTTGATTTAGTTTTGGATTTTATCTTTTATGTTTCACCTTTAAGCACACTAAGATCCTATTTGAATGTTTTTGATGATTATAAATTTTTATGCTTCATGTTATGACTTGGCTGGCTTGTATGATGATTATGATGTCTTGAAACGATTGAATAAGTGATTGTTTGATGATATGTTTAGGTTATACATGAATGAATTATTTAATTAACCAAAGTGTTTTGTAATTGGTTGTGAAAATTAATTGATTTTTGAAATAATTTAATCTTGATTTGATTGAAGAACCTTGGACTTAGTGGTTGCTTCCCTTAATTCATTTCACAATGTTAAGTTTGAAAAATAAATTATTTAAGTGTTTATTTTATAAGTATTATATGAACTAAAGTTTGATTTTTCGGTGTTTTCGGGTTTTCTGAAAAATGGTTTATGGACTCGTATACTTGCTGTCCAGATTTTATTAAATTGTTTTTCAATCCTAAAAATTTATTTAGTTGATTTAAAGTTTAAGTTTTAAGTGGTATTTAAGTTGAGAAAGATTTGAATTGAAAAAGTTTTAACGATTTACGATTTTCCGACGAGAAGTAAAAAGAGTTTTCGAAAACGCGTCGTAATGTTGAGTAGGACGATTACTTAAGATAGACTTGTAACGCTAGTATCCTTCATTTAGTACAAGGTGCGTATAAGTCGAGAAGCGGAACGGCCGACTTGTTGGGAAGGACTCGCAACGATTTCAGATGCTGGAATGTGAGGTGAGAGATGCAGTAGGCCTAAGTCGTCTTGACGTTTAGACTCATTTCTAAACTGAGTCCATCAAGCGTAATTAGAGTCAATGTCATATGTTACATGCTGCATTATCATACGTGATGCATATACGTGTTAGATGTTTATCTATTTGTTAAATATGATGCATGATTGATTTTATTATGTACTGGATTCTTCTGTGAATTGTCCTGTGGAATATATCTGGTCTGTTGGGAAAAACTGAATGTGAATATATGAAAAAGAAATAAGACATGAAACAAAAGAAAGGATTGAGAAAGAGATAAAACGTAACGTGAATAAGATTGTGAAAGAGATGAGTTGATGAGATGAATGAATTGTAAAAGTAAGGAAATGTGATTGAAAGAAAGAGGAATGATCATAAAGGTTGTATAAGAATGGAATACAAAGAGTTGAGATTGGAGAAGAGTAATGCTGTTATGGAAGTGAGATGTGGTTGAGTGGAGATGTGATTCCTCGTTCACATTTTTGGAAAGAAGCTTAGTGTTGAGTTGAGCTTGCTCCTCCATTAACACTCATCCAAAAATGTGATTTTTTTTTAAAAAGGTTTTGAAAAGAGATCTTTGAAAAAGCTTTTGTGAAAATAATATTTTGTGAAAGTTTTTGAAAACATTATTTTGAAAAGGTTTTGTGAAAGGATTTCGAAACGAGGTTTCTGAAAATGTTTTGTGAAGCAAAAGTTTGTGAAATCAAGCTTTCGAAAAAGTTTTGCGAAAAGAGATTTTGAGAAAGACGAGGAAAAGATGTTGATGATGTTGATGAGAATATGCTGAGCATGAGTTATGTGAATTGTGATGATGAGATGAAAGTGATGTGAGGCATGAGGCCATTGAGATTTAGGGGGAACAGATTGCGATTAGTGGTCGGGCTTCGTTGAAGGGATGCACCAAGGACGAGCCGACTGTTAGGATTAAGCCGTTTAATTAAAACTCAAAACTTTAAAAGACTCTAAATGACATTTATATACGCGGTGAGGTATGAGTGTCCTATCGAAGTAGTGGAGAGGAAGATACTATGGGTATCTGCGGATACTCAGGTGGAGATTGCAGGAGGGGAGGGCAAGGACGGTGAAACGTCAAGAAGCCTAGAGTATATTTCTAGGTGGAACAAACTCCACAAGTGGCACACTAACGTGGTGGGGACTGGGTCTAATGCGGTGGCAAGTTCCGCATCGCGAACTAGAAATTATATTGTCGCCCCCTCGATGCAAGTCTAGAACAGTGAGAGGGACTGGAACGGGGCATTTGTGATTGCCGCTGAGAGCGTGCATTGTTATTATGTGAATTATGATTATGATTTGAGGCAGGGCCTCCTGGTCTGGGACCATTTGATTGTGTGACAGCTGTCGTGCCCGCATGGTAAAGGTCCTGTACTCCTGTTTGCTTCCGACTAGGTTGGGTGGATGACCGAGGAGATGTAGACGTGTGTGCGAGTTCAATGATGTTTTCCCCCTCATCATTGAGCGAACCGTTTGATAAGGCTTAATAACGATAAAAGATTACAAGAATGAAAGCATAAAGAAATTATGAAGACTGAGAAAGATTCAAAGAAAGAAAAGTATAAGTGTTTGTTGGAAAGATTGAGAAGAATTGAGATAAGACTTGAATATTCGAAGGCTTATGATGCCAAGTGAAGCAATGTGTGTTGTGACGATTTATGGTTTTGTCATAATTGATATGTTTTATTAACAAGTGTTTCCTATGTGCCTACATGAGTATATTTGTCATATGCATAGTATGAGTAGTGTCATTGCATGAGAATTAGTATTGTTCTATTGTCTGGTCATGTTGTACTTTTGGAATACTGACCATCTCTCCTATCATGTTGTCGTATTGGGTTATTCCGGTATTGCAACGGATAGATGGTCGACCCTGCAGCAAATCGGTACGTCTTCTCGATGAGGCTGCTGCAGTGGACTTCAGATTAGAGGTCAAGACTAGTAGTAGGTAATTCCCTTCAAGCACTGTATTCCTTGCAACTACTTGGTTTACATTGTCATATCATTTTGTACCCCACTTGGTATTTTATTGAGTATGGCGTTTTGAAAGAATAAAGTTTTAGAAAACAAGAAATGAAAATGTTTTCTCAAAACGGATTTATGAAGCCAAGTTACAAAGTGCGATGTTAAGTAACATCTCGGTTTGGAACTTGACTCATGAGGTGTGACATGAGAATGTTATTTGATTAAGTTACTGAAATGTTTTGAACATAGAGGTTCTCATGTCCATGTCACCTTTTTTTAAAAAAAAAAAATTCCCAAATTTTTACTATATTTTGTTAAAGAGATAAGTGTTTTCAAGTTGCCGAAATCAGGGTGTTACAAATGGTAAAAATAAATCATTATAGACAATAATCAATTTACCCCCAAGTGATCTTCAATCATCAAGTGGATCCCTCCAACAATGTTGATCTTCAATCCTTGTGCCTTGCTTCCTTGATCTCAATTGTATAACAGCCTCTCTTCTCTAATCCTAATTTTATTATAATATCTTATTTGGCTCTGAAAAGTCTACCTAAACCTAATGGAAAAACCTACATTTAAAGTCTAAAACTAATCCCAATTTATAAGACCCAAATCTGATAAAAAATCAGCCCAATTGGGCTTTCTACGACGCTCAGGCGCCCGGGCGTATGGACTTACACGCCTGGGCACGCCACCTCTGATGAACAGGAAACACCTCTGCACGCGCGCTTGGGCGCGCCATCCACGCGCCTGGGCGTGCACAACTGATTCCGACTCCGTTTCGCTTCGTTCTTGCGCCATTTTCAAGGTCTTTTCATCCTCTTTCATGCTCCATATTTATTTTCTTCATTTAACCTGAAACAAACCCAAAACGGATCAAAATGTTCAAAGGATTCTAAATTACCTAACTTCTTAAAAACTATACAAAAAGTCCTAAATTTACAAGAGAAACAAGCCAAATCCATAGTAAAATGGAGTCTAATTCATGCTCAAAACATCATATATTGGACCCAAATCAAAGCTCCACCACCTCAACACCACCATTCGACCACCACTCACCCCCAACCTAAGCAAGATCATCATCTCCATCACCAAGAGAATTAAACTAAGCTCAAGAGCTTCACGTCATCCACTCTCCTCAAGAACACCAAGAGCACCAACACTCATCCTTCACCATCATCCACCACCTCCATTCCATCATCATCATCATCATCATCATCAAACATAGATAAAGAACAAAGATCCATCATCAGTCATCACCTTCAAGCTTTATCTCAAGAGATTCACTTTCACCATCATCATCAATGAGCTTAAGAGCTAGGAACCCATTATCTTCACCATTTCCATCATCCGCTACACTCTCTCCTCTTCTTACAAGAGCCAAGAAGCAAACTCCATCACCCTCCACCACCACTAACCACACGTCTCTCTCCCTCTTCACTATGGCTCATGAGACTTTCTCTCTCCAAGTCTAAGAGCAGGGACACAAATGTTTCATCACCATCAACCCCACCCTCATCATCAACAACACACACCTTGGTGCTCTTCTCTCTAAGTCCCATAACAATAGAACCCACCATTATTTCATGCCTTCTCCCTCATGACCAAGTAAAAGGAATTAGACAGGTTCAAGCTTAAGGGTTGATTTGGGTCCAATATATGATGTTTTGAACATGAATTAGACTCCCTTTTACTAAGGATTTGGTTTGTTTCTCTTGCAAATTTAGGACTTTTTGAATAGTTTTAGGATTTTAGGTAATTTAGAATCCTTTGAATGTTTTGATCCGTTTTGTGTTTGTTTCAGGTGCTTTCGGGGCTTAATTGAAGAAAATAATTATGGAGATGAAAAGAGGATGAAAGGATCTTGAAAATGGCGCAAGAACGGAGCGAAACGGAGTCGGAAGCAGGCTGGCACCCCCAGGTGTAGAGATCCCCACGCCCAGGCGTGCGACGCCCGTTATAGCACCATGAGTTAGACCTGTGCACCCAGGACCGCGACATACGAGAAGGCCCAATTGGGCCGATTTCTGATCATATTTGTTTCGTTTCAATTGGGATTAGTTTTAGACTTTAAATATAGGTTTTTCCTTTAGGTTTGGTAGACTTTAAATTGGGATTAGTTATGCAATTGAGAGCAAGGAGGCAAGGCACAAGGATTGAAGATCAACATTGCTGGAGGAATCCACTTGAAGATTAAAGATCTCTTGGGGGTAAATTGATTGTTGTCTATGATGATTTGTTTTTCCCATTCCTTTTTCTTCTTCTTCCAATATGTGTAACTGAACCTCTTGTTAGGAATAGGGTGGATTTGTATGGATCTTAATTTCGCTGTTTATTTATGAATTGATGTTTTTCCTTTTAAATCAATTGTTTGGCTGCGTTTTAATTACAATTCATAGAATTCGCGATTTTATGTTTTGCTTTGGTAATCTAAACCTTAATTGGAAAATTAGGATTTAGATTAGGCCTTTCAACCAAACAATATAATTATTCAACTCGTAGGAATGATTTTGGGTAATTGTATAACTTTTATAAACTAAAACTCACTTAAGGGATTAAGGGGTAAAGTTTAGTAAGAAACGTAAAAGGTATGAGGGATCTAGCTTTTATTGTTTCTGGAGTTGTTGATTTATTGGAAAACAGATTTTCATAATTAATAACCTGATCCTACAATGAAACCAAGTTCCTAACCTTTTCCATAATTGTTTCTAAACCCTTTTTGTTTTCTGATTTGTTTCATTCTTTTAATTCTACACTCCTCTCTCTAAACTCAACCAATACAAGTTTCACATAGTAATCGCAATTAGGTGAAATAAATTAGAAACAATTTGCAATTCTCATGGGAACGATAACTGGTCTTACTGACTATATTACTTGTCGATCCGGTATACTTGCCGGTGATCCAACAAGTTTTTGGCTATGTTGCCGGGGATTGAAATTCGATTTTAATTTTCGTCTGTACCTTTTCTTAATTACTTGTGTAACTTGTACCTTTTCATGTATAACTATTATTTTAATAATGATTTAGATTGTAATAGATTTATTTCGGATCCTTTTTCTTCATACTATTATGCACAAAATATAAGTGATAGGAAGGCCCCATGGGAAATAGCTTTAGACAAATTACAAACTTCAATTGAGGAATTAAAGTCTCATGTGGAGCCAATTCCTGTGGAGAAAGCTCCATGGGAAATAGCTTTAGAGAAAAATGATCAAATCACTAAGGATTTTGTTGAACAATCTAGAAACAATTTTCAAATCCAAAGTGCTAGTTCAAAAAACCTTCAAATGCAAGTTGAACACATTTTAAAGCAATTAGATGAAGAGTCACAAGCATCACCAACAACTTTTGACTCTCTTCAAAGAGAGGAAACAGTGGTGGTGATGGATGTGACCAAAGATGAAACCCTTATGGAGGAGAAAATAAATGAAAATGTGCATAATAAGTTTGAGGAAGTGGACCGAAATAAAACAATAGAAGGTTTGAATATGGTAGAAAAATTTGATCCACCCTTGCATGATGAAATTCTTGCACTAAAAAATTTGGTTAAATCTATTTCTTGCTTGTATGACTCAAAATTTTTCCACTATATTCAACCTCTGTGCTTTCATGAAAATTCTCAAAATCGATCTAAATCATTGTTAAACAATAGGGAACCTGAAAAGGTAGTTTTCCTAATTCATGGAATTAACACCTTCATGAATGGGAAAAAAATAACTCGTTTGAGATGATGCATGGAGTAAGGAATGCACCTTTTGACCCTGGAGGGATTGAGCTTATTTTTGAAACTTCCTTACTCCACCCATCATCCAGGGTTTGTCCCATGGGATGTGGGAATAGCTTGTTATTGTTGCATCACATGGGATTTAACCTATAGGATTTGGGATCCTAGTGGATTCTCTTTAGTTTTGTAGTAGTGTAGGTTTTGTTTTTTTAGTTAGTTAGTTGAATAAAGAGTTGGAACTTTCTACATGTAACTGCTAATGAGGTGCTTCTAGCACTATTTTTAGTTGTTCATGTGACACAGGTGAATGAATTTGGGGGAGTTTCATCCATGGTGCATCAAGAGAGAATGTTGTGCTACAAAGGGAAGTCTCTAACTTCTTGCTTTTGTTTTTAATTTTTATTTTGCAATTTAGGTTAGATTTGTTTGCTTTAGGACAAGCCAACCTCTAAGTTTGGGGGAGTGGTACAAAATAAAAATTTTTCAGATATAAATTTTTCTCTCATTTTTAGTGTTGGTTTGTGTTCTTGGTATGAGTAGGTAATTATTCTAGGCTTAGGACTGTTTTTCTGATGATAGGTATAAATACTTAGTTTAGGATTAGACTCATTGATTTTCGGTATTGATTTGATTGAGCTGTAAATATTTTTGAGATTTGGTTATTTTGACAAACTTTTTGAGAATTTGTGATTAGTGAAATGACCTTTAGCCTAGTGAGTTATTTGAGCCTAAACACTAACAGGGGTATGTGATTATTGAAATATTCTGATTTGAGACCCCTATTTCTTTCATGAGTGTGTTCACTTTGGCTTTGTGTTCTATAACTTGACATGTGACCATTTCAAGATTGATAATTGTTTGCATGCATTAAGATGATTAAGGCACTTAGGATTGTGTTTTTGTGGCTTTCAACTGATTTGCATTGACATGTTCCCTTAGTTGCCCATTTTGAGTCTAATGAATTATGATTTTTCTTTGGTACCCTGCATTGATTGCATAAAATTTGTTAGTACCTTAGGAATTTTGAATGAGAAATTGAGAGGAACAATTCAATAAGAAAAAGTAAAAGAAAGATACAAAGTGTTGTGAGTCTACTTCTCTTTCATGAATGAAATAAAAGAAAAGAAAAAATAAAAAAGGAATTTGGAAGAGAGTAGAAGAAAAACTAGTGAAAAGAAAAGAAGTATTAAATTGATTGTGAGTTGAGTGTCAGTCCTCTTTGTATTCATTTCTCATTCATGATTATTAAGGGAAATTTGTCTTTGCATTTTAGTCCTAGTTTTATCCCTTCTTTCTTTTATCCCACCTGGCACTTTTAACCATGGCCTCATTACAACCAAATATAAGACCTTTTTTATTTTTGTGTGCATTCAGTACATTCAGTGGAGATTTGGGTCTATGGTTAGGCTTACGGTAACACATTGTCATTGTATAAACTTGAGTGAATTACATATATATAAACCTTGATACACATGAGAGATACATTGTGAGGTTGAGAGTGTCCACTAATCATTGGTTCTTGTTGAGTTTGTTTCTCTAACCAGGTTTCAATTGTATGAATTGCTTGTGAAAATAAGTGTCTGAGTTTGTGAGTCGAAGCCCTAGATTAGGTGAGTACATTTTGATTTAGAAGGTAGTCTTGTGTTCTAGAGTTTTTATTATACTTTTTCCTGGGACATGCAAAATACTATGTTTGGGGGAGTGATTTGGGTCCAATATATGATGTTTTGAGAATGAATTAGACTCCCTTTTACTAAGGATTTGGTTTGTTTCTCTTGCAAATTTAGGACTTTTTGTATATTTTTAGGAAGTTTAGGTAATTTAGAATCCTTTGAACGTTTTGATCCGTTTTGTGTTTGTTTCAGGTACTTTCGGGGCTTAATTGAAGAAAATAATTATGGAGATGAAAAGAGGATGAAAGGTTCTTGAAAATGGCGTAAGAACGGAGCGAAACGGAGTTGGAAGCAGGCTGGCAAGCCCTGGCGTGGAGATCCCCACATCCAGGCGCGCGACGCCCGTTACAGCACCATGAATCAGACTTGTGCACCCAGGCGTGCGACATACGAGAAGGCCCAATTGGTCCGATTTCTGATAAGATTTGTTCTGTTTCAATTGGGATTAGTTTTAGATTTAAATATAGGTTTTTCCTTTAGGTTATGTAGACTTTTCAAAGCCAAATAAGAGATTAGAATAAAATTAGGATTAGAGAAGAGAGGCTAGTTCTGCAATTGAGAGCAAGGAGGCAAGGCACAAGGATTGAAGATCAACATTGCTGGAGGAATCCACTTGAAGATTAAAGATCTGTTGGGGGTAAATTGATTGTTGTCTATGATTATTTGTTTTTCCCATTCCTTTTTCTTCTTCTTCCAATATGTGTAACTGAACCTCTTGTTAGGAATATGGTGGATTTGTTTGGATTTTAATTTGGCTATTTATTTATGAATTAATGCTTTTCCTTTTAAATCAATTGTTTGGCTGCGTTTTAATTACAATTCCTAGAATTCGTGACTTTATGTTTTGCTTTGGTAATCTGAACCATAATTGGAAAATTAGGATTTAGATTATGCCTTTCAACCAAACAATATAATTATTCAACTCGTACGAATGCTTTTGGGTATTGTATAACTTTTATAAACTAAAACTCACTTAAGGGATTAAGGGGCAAAGTTTAGTAAGAAACGTAAAAGGCATGAGGGATCTAGCTTTTATTGTTTATGGAGTTGTTGATTTATTGGAAAACAGATTTTCATAATTAATAACCTGATCCTACAATGAAACCAAGTTCCTAACCTTTTCCATAATTGTTTCTAAACCCTTTTTGTTTTCTGATTTGTTTCATTCTTTTAATTCTACACTCCTCTCTCTAAAGTCAAAACCAATACAAGTTTCACATAGTAATCGCAATTAGGTTAAAGAAATTAGAAACAATTTGCAATCCTCGTGGGAACGATAACTGGTCTTACTGACTATATTACTTGTCGATCCGGTATACTTGCCGGTGATCCAACAAGGGTCTAGGAAACAAGAAGAAGAAGCTAGGGCTTGTGGGGGCACACTAAGTATAGAAGATTCAAGTATTAGAGGATTCACAAGAACAAGGACACAAGGCTAGGGCTTTATGGTTTTCCATCTCTCCCTTCATTGAGGTAAGAAGGTGGTATTGCCTTAATTTAGGGCATGATTTCTAGGTTGCTGGTGGCTAAGAGTAGAAAGGATTGATTAGGATGATACACAATAGGGTAGTGGACATAGACAATTAATAAAGTTTAAGAATGAATGAAATGAACCCCACTATATAAATTGTGATTGTATGTATAATTGGAAATGTTAATCATAAGTTAAGAATTAGATGGAAATGTTGATAAAAAACTAAGTATGAAAATAAAGAAAATGAGACCACTTGGATGTTTGTGATTATATGTGTACCTAGATTTGTGTTATTATGTTTGAATGATGATATGTGTGAAGTGTATAAGGGGTTGGGTTTTGAAATGAACCTAGGATGTATAGTAAGTGAATGAGTATCATGAATTAAGGGGATAAATTGGGATGTTTTCACTTGTAGTGAATGAATGTTTGAAAAGACTTAGAGCTAGTTGGGTAATTTCAGATAATAAGATGAATTATGATAAGCAAATAATAAAATAAAGTGTTTGTGAAAGTGATGAATGTAAGAGGAATTGATAATGAGAGGTAAACAAGAATAGGAGCGAAGTAATTAGTTAAGAAGATAAAAGAAGATGCAAGGATTTCGATTAGGGGGATGTTTGTGAATGTGTGTGTGTTGTGAATGTTGGATTTGTTTGTTGACTCTTAAGGGATAATAAGAAAATGATAATAAGTTAATAATGAAAGGAAAGAGGAAAAAGAACAATTAATAGATATTAGAGAAGAGTAAGGATAAGTAGTAAAGAAAGAAATAAAGAGAACTAAGAAATTAAAAGAAAGAAAAGAATAAGTAAGAAAAGAAAGAAAAGATTTAATGAGAAAAGAAAGAAAAGGCTTAAAGAGAAAAGGAAGAATAAGATCGGCATACAGCCGGTGGGACTTTGTCGAAGCGCAACTCGAACAGCCCATGTGCTCCGAGGATAAACCAGCGCAATCCGAACGGCCATTGTGCTCCGGGGATAATTAAAACAACCCGGACGGCCCATGAGCTCCGTGGATAATTAAAACAACCCGGATGGCCCATGCGCTCCGTGGATAATTAAACTCAACCTGGACGACCCATGTGCTCCAAGGATGGGAATAAATAAGAACAAAGAAAGAGAATTAAAAAGAGAAAACACAACCTCGACGGCCCATGTGCTCCAGGGATAAGAAAACACAACTCGGACGGCCCATGTGCTCCGAGGATAATTAAACTCAACCTAGACGGCCCATGTGCTCCATGGATGATAAAGGAAAGAAAGAAAAGTAATGTAAGACTAAATGAAAGAGATAAAAAAGAAAACAAATATGAGAATGAGATAAAATGAAAAGAGAATTAAGAATGAAAAGGAAAGTAAGAATAAGAGAAAAAGTAAAGAGAATTATGAGGCATTTAGCAAACTCCTGGTCTAGGAGTTTTATGCTAATGCCTGGTGGAGGGCTCAGAGGGCAGAGTGGGATGGTAGCCATAGATGGGTGTCATATGTTAAAGGGGTTGAAGTTCTGTATGATGCGAACACTATTGCTCGAGTCATAGGACTTCCATCATATTCACCAGAGGCGGCACTCGCCATGTTTACCACAGATAGTTTTGACAGCGAGGACGAGTACCCGCTGGATACCATCAAGAAAGCCCTGTTTCTTGCGGGCAAGGATTGGAACTTATCTGTTGCTGGTACGGTCAAGCACGTGTACCAGAAGTATCTGAGGGGAGCTGCGAGGTTCTGGGTCAGGTTTATTATTCATAATCTGGACCCACACTCACACGACACCGATGTTCAGTCAGGGGTTTGTCGGTTGGTCTATGCCCTTCGCCATGGCATTATAGTTGACGCTACATCGATCATCTGTGATAGGATGCACTGTTTTGCTAGGAGGGAGTCTGGTTATGTTGACTTTCCTTGGGTTATCACCAGGCTGTGCACTGCAACTGGTGTTGATTTTCAGTCGGACGTGAGGGACCTTAGGAGGAACCCCAACATGACCAGGGCGACGTTGGATACTTACATTGGTAGATCTATTGAGACGACCAGAGCAAGCCCACTACAGCAGCCACAACCACAGAGACATGTTCCAGCACCATCTCAGGATGAGCCAGGACCTTCCAGTCAGCCGACACAGCAGGTGGAAGGTAGTGATGGAGTGATCATTGGGATGTTACAACGCTTGCTTAGGAGACAGAGCAGAGCAGCTGCGTTCTAGCGAAGAGAGATGCGTAGGAACCAGGCTAGGGATACATTCCTGAGCAGTTTGGGAGCAGCGCAGGGCATGCCCTATGATGTGCCACCATATACAGAGGAGGATCAGAGCTTACTAGATGCATCTCCTGAGGAGGAGGACGAGGATTAGTTTAGGGGATTTTTTATTTGTATTGATATATTCTATACCCCTTTCCCTTACTTGTACCTGTACTTGAGCCAAAACAAAAACATGTATTTGCTTTTTAGGATTTGTGTTTAGTTTTATTGCATGGATTTTGTTTTGTCACTTGTTATTGCATCTGGATATTTATTTTTTGCAGCAGGTGTGAGTTGATGTTTTCCCCATGAGAGGTGCTATTTTTGCACTTGTTTCTAACGACCTGCAGGTATTAAGTTTTGAGGAGCATCTTCTCACTTTTGTTAGTGATGAGCATTTGATGTGGATGTGATAAGGGAAGTGTTCTAAATTTATCCTTGTAATTTTTTATTTTGTAGTTTAGGTTAGTTTAGTTTGCTTGAGGACAAGCCAACCTCTAAGTTTGGGGGAGTGGACAAAATAAAAAAGTTTTCAGATCTGAATTATTCTCCCATTTTTGGTGTTGGTTTGTGTCTTAGGTAGAGGTATTGTAATTACTCTAGACTTAGGATTATTTTTATGATGATAGGTGTATATACTTAGTTTAGGATTAGACTCATTGATTCATGTCACTGATTTGTTTGAGCTGTAAATATTTTTGAAATCTGGTTATTTTGACAAACTTTTTCAGAATTTGAGATTAGTGAACTGACCTTTAGCTTAATGAGTTATTTGAGCCTAAACACTGAGGGGTATGATTTATTGAATTATTTCATTTTGAGACCCCTATTTCTTTCATGAGTGTGTTCACTTTAGTATTGTGTTCTAGAACTTGACCGGTGACCATTTTGAGATTAATAATTGTGTGCATGCATGAATATGATTAAGGCTTTTAGGATGGTGTTTTTGTGGCCTTTAGATGATTTGTGTTGGATTTTTTTCCCTTAGTTGCCCATTTTGTGCCTGATATGATATATGATTTTTCTTTGGTACCCTGCATTGGTTGTATAATTTTTTGTGAGTACCTTATGAATTTTGGATGAGCAATTGAGAGAGAGACATTTCAAAAAAGAAAAAAATTGTAAAAGTGTTGTTGAGTTTACTCCTCTTCCAAAAAAAAAAAAGAAATTGAGAGTTTGATGTGAATTGAAAAATAAGAAGAAAAAGAAATTTTATTTGGAAGAGGTAGTAGAGAAAAAATTGAAAGAGAAGAAGAGTGAATTAGTTGTGATTTGAGTGTGAGTCCTCATAGTATTCATTTCTCATTCATAATTTTTAAGGGAAATTTGTTTTTGCATTTTAACCCTTAGTTTTATCCCTTCTTTCTTTTATCCCACCTGACACTTTTAGCCATGGCCTCATTACAACCCAATTAAAGACCTTTTGATTTGTGCATGTTTTCAATATTTTCAGTGGAGATTTTGGTCTATGGTCAAGCTTATCGTAACATTTTGCTATTGTATGAACTTGAGTGAATTGTTATAACGCTGATACACATGAGAGATATACACTGAGAGATTAAGAGTGTTCACTAGTTTTGAGTTCTGATTGGGTTTGTTTCTTTGACCAGTTTTTGAATATGTGAATAGCTTGTGTAAATATGTGGTTGTATTGGTGAGTCGAAGTCTTAGATTAGGTGCTGTACATTTTGATTTAGATGGTAGTCTTTTGTTTTAGAATTTTTATTTTACTTTTGCCTGGGAGATGCAAAATGCTAAGTTTGGGGTAGTGATTTGGGTCTAATATATGATGTTTTTGGGCTTAATTTCACTTCCTTTTACCATGATTTTGGCTTGTTTCTCTTGTAAATATAGCTAATTTGTATTAGTTTTAGGAATTTTTGGTATTATAGAGTCCTTTGAACGTTTTGATCCGTTTTGGGTATGTTTCAGGTGCTTTTAGAGCTTTATTTGGAGAAAATATTATTGGAGTTGAGAAGAGCATGAGAAGACCTTGAAAATGACACAAGAGCGGAGAGAAACGGAGTCGAAAAATATTGTCTACGCCCAGGCGCATGGAGCCCGTGCCCAGGTGTGCTTTCCACGTTAATTCCTGGTGATCAGATGTTCCACGCCCAGGCATGCAGCACCATGCGTCCAGGCGCGCGTACTTCGTGGAGGCCCAATTAAGCCAATTTCTGAGCAATTTTGGAGGATTCTATTAGGATTTGTATTTTATGTATATATTCTAGGTTTTAGAATTTGGTTCGGCAGTCAATTAGAGTCATTAGAGTCAGATTAGAGCTTTTTGAAAGGGAGATTACACACTTTTGGAAGCATTCGAAGGAGGAATCCGGAGAAGATTGAAGATCTGAAACAATTTTCTGTGGTAATTTAAGAATGAATACCATAGTTATTGTTTTTCTTCTTCCTTTCATGATGTGTAACTAAACCCTTTGTGTTAGGAACATGGTGGATTTGTATTTTTAATTTATTTTTATGAATTAATGTTTTTCAGTTTTTAAATCATGTGTTTGATTGGGTTTTTATTGTTATGCATGGAAGTAGCTAATCTATGTTTTGGATCTTTTAAATCTGAATTGGAAAATTAGGATTTAAAATAGGCCATGCAATTAAACAGCATAACTATTCAATTAGTAGGGATACTATTGAATTCTTATGCAACTTTTCATAATTCAGTGTTCTTATTTAAGGTTATTCAATGGTTTAAATTTCTAAGGAATTAGGATTTATCAAGTTGAATAATAAAAAGTAATTTCATAAGAGGGATATAGGAATTACTATTTTCTGAATTTGTTCTTGATTTGAATGAAAAACATTGATTTATAATAAATGAATGAACATATAGTGAAACTGAGTTCCTAACCAAGTTTTCTCATTGCAATTCTAGTTTTATTTTATTTTCTAGTAGTTTAATTTATCCTTTTAATTAATTTATTTAATTCTGAATTTTAACTTTTAATAGATTTTGCTCTAAATTACTCTTAGGTGAGAATAGATTAAACAATTCTGAGTCCCTGTGGGAACGATATCTGGTCTTAACCGACTGTATTACTTTCCGATCTGGTATACTTGCCAGCCAGTGAACAGTATGAATGCACTCACTTATGATTTATTATTATTACGCGTTATCTTTGATTTAAATTCAAATTACTCACCTCTTAATGTTACTATTTTTAGGTACTCATGACGAGGCGCTTCCTACTATTTCCTCTGCCGAGGATCACTACACTTCCCCTGATGGAGTGTAGTAGCCACATTATAAGCATAACATGATGTAGTTGCATATATTATGTTCCCTCTTTTAATGTAAATTTTCATGTTATATATGCGGTTGTGAAGGATGTCGTAACATCCTCTCTTTTTGACAAACTTTCTCAATTCACAATCAATTTTTGGAGTGTAACAAACTTTTCAAGGACTTTGACTTAAAATGATTTGTACTGTTATTGTACTTGGGTTCTTATAAATATATGTGTGTACGTAAATTTTATATCTGGACTATTCTGGTTCTGACAGGTTTCAGGTTTTTTCTTTCTAAATTGGGGAAAAATCCATATTTTAAAGAGAACCTTGCAAAATTTTTTCTAAATTTTTACTACTTGCATTAAAATAAAAATGAATTAAGATTACATGTTACAGATCCCTCTTGTTGGATTAGAGATTCAGAGGAAAATGTAACATCCCAAACTTAATTTATAGTGTAATCTATGCTGTGATGGTCCTAGGGTAGAAGAATTGAGGGCATAAGTTAGAAACTTAGCCAATTGAGCATGCAACCTTAGGTTTAAAACATAGGAATTTAGGAAATTAGAATAACAAGATTGGTAGCTTAAAACATAAATTCCACCGTTGGATGTGAAGTAGGATAGGTGAGGAAGCTTGCTTTAAAATTTGAAGAAGATCCAACGGGTAACGAAGAAGTTATGGCCTCTCAAAGTCTGGGTACTGCAAAACTGAACAGCTTAATCGATTAAACTGCAGCTTAATCGATTAAGGTCAGAAAATGGGAAATGGCTTAATCGATTAATAATCGATTAAAGGCTGTAGATGCTGAAAAAAATAAAGGGCGTCCATCTCTTAGAGTTTGCAAAGCTCGAACTCTCTCTCCTCTAGGGCACAAATTCACTCACTCTAATTGATCAACTCTCAAGAGAATCACTCCAAGTCCATCCCCAAATCCATCCTTGTAGCTCCAAGTAAATGGTTGTTGCTTATGTTCTTCTTTTCCTTTCCCCTAGAATTCGAATTTCTCTCTCCCTCTTGCTCCCATGGCACTTCAATCATCAACCTAGGGAGGTCTTGATGGGGTCACGAATTTCCCTCAAGAGCCTTGGGCAAAACTTAATAAATTGTCTCTTTATTGTATTGATTTTAGGTTCCTCCCTCTCCTTTGAGTTGTGTCCATTATTCAAGTGTGCTCCAAGCAAAAATTCTCTCTCTAACTCTAAGGACTTGAGGTAAGGAGGTTTGTGTTACCATATTCTAGGGGGTAGGTTGTGTTATGTATATAGTGGGTTACTAAGAGTTATGTGTTAGATTAGAGTAAAAACCCTAGGTATGGTTATTGCATAAAAATATTGGATGTGTTATTTTGTGTTTAAATGTGATAATTGCTATTTAAGTTGTGAGAATTGGTATTATGCTAAATTATATGGGAAATCTAGAATTTTTATAAAGGATAATGAATATTATGTTGGAATAAGAATAAATATTTCCTTGGAAAAATTAAAAGTATAAGCATATGCTAAATGTGTAAATGATTGTGTGGAAATCATGTTAATAATTGTGATTAGTTGTTGTGCAATTTTATTATGTATGTCTACCTGAGAAGTGAAATATATGCAATATTCGTGGCTATGTGAGTATGTGAGTTGTTGTAATGATTATGATATTTGATATTGGCAGGAATGGCTCTTAGAAATTACCCTGTATTTTTGGGAATTTAAAAGTATGCTGAGATGATAAAATGGAACTAATGAGAATGAGTATAAAGAGATGGAATAAGCGAAATAAATTGTTAAAAGATTTAAGGAAAAAGAGTGTGTGATCCAGATCTTGTAAGACGTTGTCCTTAGGAGACTGTACGCATAGATCGCGTAAGACGCACATTGTGCACAGCTGTAAGACGTTGTCCTTAGGAGACTGTACACAGTTATGGACACACACACACCATATATTAATGATGTTATAATTGGATTGTGCTACTCCAGATCTTGTAAGACGTTGTCCTTAGGAGACTGTACGCATAGATCGCGTAAGACACACATTGTGTGCAGCTGTAAGACGTTGTCCTTAGGAGACTGTACGCATAGACCGCGTAAGACACACATTGTGTGCAGCTGTAGGACGTTGTCCTTAGGAGACTATACGCAATGATGGATCCCCGTGATAAATTCTAAAAATGCTATGAAAGCTTCCAAGAGTATGAGAAAAGAGCATGTGAAATTAGTAAAGTTGAGAAACATAACAAATAGTGTGAGTTATAATTGTATGAATTAGGGAAAGTAAATGAGATGGAGGACTATGTAACTTGTATATTATGGAAATGCATGGACTATGGGAATTAAAACTACAAGAGAACTACTTTAATGTGGAAAGAATATAATTGAACTGTTTGGGAATGCTCATTGGATTATATGCACTACATGACTAGATGTGTTTGGCTTGGTGGTTCAGTATAGCATAATAGAGACTACTTCCCTATTTTATTGTGTAATACTCACCTCCTTACCATTTTTCAGGTACTGAGTTGGAGTATACACCAGGATCGGCCAAGCAGGATTACTCTCCCTCACAGGGAGAGTAGGGTTGGGTTATAGATATATTTATGTTGGCCTAAGCCTCCGTATTCATTTGATGTATATGGGCTGTATATGCTTTTGAGAGAGGCTTAGGATTAGTTTCTTTTGTGCATGGTTTATGATTCCTTTTTGGGCATAGTTGCTGTCATGGTCTCTTGATTCACATATTTTGCATTTCTGCTGGTACACTGACATACTGATGCTGATGATTTACACTTGAGCCCATGGGGCAACTATGTGATGCATATATTTATATTTGAGCCCTGCTGGCTATTGTTGATACTATATACATGAGTTTATCAGGTTGAAGATTTAGAAAAGTCCGAAAAACAAACGAAACTCCGTCCGTTTGACGGTTGATTTTTATAATTTAAAAATGAATTTTTAAGTTCATATTTTTAATATAAGGGGAATTAAGGGTAATTAATTATAGGGTGTTACATTTATGGTATCAGAGCAGTTTCTCCTCGGCCTTGGAGTTATGCAAACTCCACACGATTACTCACCTAGCGAGTAATGAATGCTCCTAGTAAAAGTTTAAGAATTTAGTAGTATGATTATAGTACTATGTATACATTAAATATTTTAAGTGTTATTTTTCTGCTCTCTTTGGCTAAGCAGTATGGCGGGAAGGAGGGCTGCTAATGATGGGCTTGCAGCCATTCTGGAGCATCTGTCACAGATGCAGCAGCAGCAAGGAGAGCAGATGGCAGCTGCCGCAGCCGCAGCAGCCACAGCAGCTGCAGCAGCTATGCAACCAGCTCCAGTAGAGGTGGACTGGATGGCTAGGTTCTGCAAGAATGATCCACCTCGCTTTGAGGGTGGAAATGACCCTGATGGAGCCCAGAGATGGATTCAGGAGATCGAGAAGATCCTCCGCTCTATTCACCCACCCATGGAGCAGCATGTGCGTCTGGCGGAATTTATGCTAACCAATGAAGCTGAGCATTGGTGGGACCAGCAGAGGTGGGGATTGGAGGCAGCCAATCCGATGGTTCCTTGGGAAGTATTCAAGGGTCTTTTTCTAGGGAAGTATTTCCCTGAAGACGTGAGAAGGGAGAAGGAGATTGCCTTTCTTCAGTTGACTCAGGGCTCTATGTCAGTTGGGCATTATGCAGCTAGATTTGAAGATCTCATCCGATTCTCTGACTATCAGGATGCCAGTGAGCGCGACAAATGCATCAAGTTTGAATCTGGACTTAGGACTAACATTCGCCTTTCATGCGAGTATCACAATATTGATAATTTGGCTCGTTTGGTCAACATGGCGAGTACTTATGAAAAGGGGCTTAAGAGGAAAATGGCAGAAGATAAAAGCAAGACTGTTCAGAGAAGTGTTGGTCCTATGAGGGGCAAGGGAGCGGTGCAGCGGCCAGGCCCCTCTCCACAGCCTAGAGCGGGCCCTAAGGGGGGTTCTCCTGGTCCTATTCCGCCCTGTCCTCATTGTGGCAAGCAGCATAGGGGTGTATGTTGGACTCAGAATCAGTCGAATATCACTTGCTTTAAGTGTGGACAGCCCGTCCATGTTTCAATGAATTGCCCGCAGAATGCAGTTAAGAAAGAAGCAAATGTGACTAGGGCGCAGAGGATTGCTGATGGCCGCCCACTTCAGATAGGGAAGGTGTACACACTTGATGGAGAGGAGGTGACAGAGGCTGATGAGCTGATTCGAGGTATTGGTCATATAAATGATATTGCATGCGGTATTCTATTTGACTGTGGAGCTACACACTCTTTTATTTCTGTCAATTGTATGGAGAGACTAAAGTTATCTGCTGTTGAGATGCCTTTTAAGTTGTCTGTTTCTACCCCTACAAACTCAGCTGTGGTTACATCTTTGATGTGCTTGGATTGCCCTCTTCGAGTATTGGAGCGGGAATTCAAAGTGAACTTGATATGTTTGCCCTTAACCAAGCTGGATATCATTCTAGGCATGGACTGGATGTCCCAGAACCGTGTCCTTCTTGATTGTAGCCAGAAGTCAGTAATTTTCTGTCAAGTCTCTGTCTCGGCCATGGACGATGAGGAAGCATCGGATATTAGCAAAATCCCAGTGGTTTGTGAGTTTCCGGATGTTTTTCCAGCTGAAATACCTGGATTGCCTCCAGCCAGAGAAGTAGAATTTGGCATTGATCTTATGCCTGGTGCCGGCCCGGTATCTAAAGCGCCGTACAGAATGGCTCCTCCAGAGTTGGAAGAGTTAAAGAAGCAGTTGGAGGAGCTTTTGGCGAAGGGTTTCATAAGACCGAGTGTTTCCCCGTGGGGAGCTCCTATCCTCTTTGTTAAAAAGAAGGATGGAAGTTTACGCATGTGCACTGATTACCGACAGCTGAATGCGGTGACGGTGAAGAATAAGTATCCGCTCCCACGCATTGATGATTTGTTGGATCAACTTAGGGGAGCTGCGGTTTTCTATAAAATTGACCTCCGATCTGGATACCATCAAATCCGTATCTGAGAGGGGGACATTCCTAAAACTGCTTTTAGATCTCGGTATGGGCATTTTGAATATGTGGTGATGCCTTTCGGTCTCACGAATGCACCTGCTATCTTCATGGATTACATGAACAGGATCTTCAGGCCGTACTTAGACTCATTTGTCATTGTGTTCATCGATGACATTCTTATTTATTCCAAGAGCCAGAAGGAGCATGAAGAGCATTTGAGAACAATGCTCCAAGTTCTCAAAGACAAGCGTCTTTATGCCAAGTTTTCTAAATGTAGTTTCTGGTTGAATGAAGTGCATTTTCTGGGGCATGTGATTTCGGAGAAGGGAGTTGCGGTTGACCCTTCTAAGGTGGAAGCGGTGCTTAAGTGGGAGAGACCCAAGTCCATCACAGAAATCAGAAGTTTCCTTGGTATGGCTGGTTATTATAGGAGGTTCATTGAAGGGTTTTCTAAGCTAGCCCTTCCTCTGACTACTCTTACGCGGAAGGGTGTTCCATTTGAATGGTCCCCAGAATGTGAAGAGAGTTTCCAGGAGTTGAAGAGGCGATTGACTAGTTCCCCGGTGTTGATCTTGCCGGATCCGACTCAATCCTTCGTAGTGTATTGTGATGCTTCAAAACAAGGGTTGGGTTGTGTGCTGATGCAGCAAGGACAAGTCATAGCCTATGCATCCAGGCAGTTGAGACAGCATGAGCAGAACTATCCCACTCATGATCTTGAGTTGGCAACAGTAGTTTTTGCTTTGAAAATCTGGAGGCACTATCTGTATGGTTCAAAATTTGAAGTCTTTAGTGATCATAAAAGCCTTCGCTATCTTTTTGATCAAAAAGAGTTGAATATGAGACAAAGGAGGTGGAAGGAGTTTCTGAAGGACTATGATTTCAATCTCCAGTACCATCCGGGAAAAGCAAATGTAGTGGCTGTTGCACTAAGTCGCAAGACTTTGCATGTCAGCAATTTGATGGTGAAGGAGATGCAGCTAATCAAAGAGTTCAGTGACCTCAATTTGAACATGCAAGTGAAAGAGAAGAGCATTGTTCTAGAAATGCTGTAGGTTACTAATTACTTGATTGGCCTTATTAGAGAGAGACAAACTGATGATGCAGAATTACAGAAGTTGTTGGAAGGGGCATCAGGCAATGAAGAGCCCGATTTTGTGAAAGGTTCAGATGGCATTATCCGATTTAGGGGTCGGATATGTGTTCCCATGGACATCGAAATCAGAAGGGATATCCTGTGGGAAGCACATGAGACCAAAATGAATTTCCATCCTGGTGCAACAAAAATGTACCAAGATCTGAAAAAGATTTATTGGTGGCCGAAGTTGAAAACCGATGTAGCAGATCATGTATCTCATTGTCTTACTTGCCAGAAAGTTAAGATTGAGCATCAAAAGCCTGGTTGTCCATTGCGATCACTTGATATACCGGAGTGGAAGTGGGATAGTATAGCTATGGATTTTGTGACAGGTCTACCTAGGACTGCTGCAGGATGTGATGCAGTTTGGGTGGTTGTGGACCGTCTCACAAAGTGTGCCCACTTTATTCCGATTCACAAGAAGTACACTCTGGAGAAGTTGACTCAGTTGTATATCAGGGACATAGTGAAACTACATGGTGTTCCTACCAGTATTGTATCCGATCGTGATCCAAGATTTCTGTCTAGATTTTGGCAGAGTCTTCAGGAAGCATTGGGTACTAAGCTGAAATTCAGTACGGCTTATCATCCGCAGACAGACGGACAATCTGAGCGTACTATCCAGACACTGGAGGACCTGTTGAGAGCATGTGTTCTTGAGCAGGCTGGTAGTTGGGAGCAGTTACTGCCGTTGATGGAGTTCACTTATAATAACAGCTTTCACTCCAGTATTGGCATGGCACCATTTGAGGCTCTCTATGGCAGAAAGTGCAGGACGCCTCTATGTTGGTTCCAAATAGGAGAGAATCTGTTGACAGGTCCTGATATTGTGAAAGAAACTACTGAGAATATCACAATGATCAAGAACAAAATGAAAACATCCCAGGATCGCCAGAAGAATTATGCTGATAGGCGTAGGAGACCCTTGGAATTTGATGTTGGGGATCATGTGTTTCTAAGAGTGTCTCGGGTCACTGGGATTGGTAGAGCAATTAGGTCCAAGAAACTAACTCCTAGGTTTGTTGGACCTTATGAGATCTTGAAGAAGGATGGTCCGGTAGCTTACAGAATTGCTATGCCCCCTCACTTAGCTAGGCTTCATGATGTATTCCATGTTTCACAGCTAAGAAAATACATTCATGATCCTACTCATGTGGTCACATTGGACGATTTGCCTTTGAAGGAGAATTTGACTTTTGAGGTGTCGCCAGTGAGGATTGAAGACAGGCAGGTGAGACAATTAAGAGGCAAGGAGATCAGCTTGGTAAAAGTCATTTGGAGCAGGAACAATGTGGAGGAGGCCACTTGGGAGCTAGAAAGCAAGATCAGACAATCTCATCCACACTTGTTCGAGGACAACTGAATTTCGAGGACGAAATTCGGGTAAGTGGGAGAGGATTGTAACATCCCAAACTTAATTTATAGTGTAATCTATGCTGTGGTGGTCCTAGGGTAGAAGAATTGAGGGCATAAGTTAGAAACTTAGCCAATTGAGCATGCAACCTTAGGTTTAAAACATAGGAATTTAGGAAATTAGAATAACAAGATTGGTAGCTTAAAACATAAATTCCACCGTTGGATGTGAAGTAGGATAGGTGAGGAAGCTTGCTTTAAAATTTGAAGAAGATCCAACGGGTAACGAAGAAGTTATGGCCTCTCAAAGTCTGGGTACTGCAAAACTGAATAGCTTAATCGATTAAACTGCAGCTTAATCGATTAAACTGCAGGTTAATCGATTAAGGTCAGAAAATGGGAAATGGCTTAATCGATTAATAATCGATTAAAGGCTGTAGATGCTGAAAAAAATAAAGGGCGTCAATCTCTTAGAGTTTGCAAAGGTCGAACTCTCTCTCCTCTAGGGCACAAATTCACTCACTCTAATTGATCAACTCTCAAGAGAATCACTCCAAGTCCATCCCCAAATCCATCCTTGTAGCTCCAAGTAAGTGGTTGTTGCTTATGTTCTTCTTTTCCTTTCCCCTAGAATTCGAATTTCTCTCTCCCTCTTGCTCCCATGGCACTTCAATCATCAACCTAGGGAGGTCTTGATGGGGTCACGAATTTCCCTCAAGAGTCTTGGGCAAAACTTAATAAATTGTCTCTTTATTGTATTGATTTAAGGTTCCTCCCTCTCCTTTGAGTTGTGGCCATTATTCAAGTGTGCTCCAAGCACAAATTCTCTCTCTAACTCTAAGGACTTGAGGTAAGGAGGTTTGTGTTACCATATTCTAGGGGGTAGGTTGTGTTATGTATATAGTGGGTTACTAAGAGTTATGTGTTAGATTAGAGTAAAAACCCTAGGTATGGTTATTGCATAAAAATATTGAATGTGTTATTTTGTGTTTAAATGTGATAATTGCTATTTAAGTTGTGAGAATTGGTATTATGCTAAATTATATGGGAAATCTAGAATTTTTATAAAGGATAATGAATATTATGTTGGAATAAGAATAAATATTTCCTTGGAAAAATTAAAAGTATAAGCATATGCTAAATGTGTAAATGATTGTGTGGAAATCATGTTAATAATTGTGATTAGTTGTTGTGTAATTTTATTATGTATGTCTACCTGAGAAGTGAAATATATGCAATATTCGTGGCTATGTGAGTATGTGAGTTGTTGTAATGATTATGATATTTGTTATTGGCAGGAATGGCTCTTAGAAATTACCCTGTATTTTTGGGAATTTAAAAGTATGCTGAGATGATAAAATGGAACTAATGAGAATGAGTACAAAGAGATGGAATAAGCGAAATAAATTGTTAAAAGATTTAAGGAAAAAGAGTGTGTGATCCAGATCTTGTAAGACGTTGTCCTTAGGAGACTGTACGCATAGATCGCGTAAGACGCACATTGTGCGCAGCTGTAAGACGTTGTCCTTAGGAGACTGTACGCAGTTATGGACACACACACACCATATATTAATGATGTTATAATTGGATTGTGCTACTCCAGATCTTGTAAGACGTTGTCCTTAGGAGACTGTACGCATAGATCGCGTAAGACACACATTGTGTGCAGCTGTAAGACATTGTCCTTAGGAGACTGTACGCATAGACCGCGTAAGACACACATTGTGTGCAGCTGTAGGACGTTGTCCTTAGGAGACTGTACGCAATGATGGATCTCCGTGATAAATTCTAAAAATGCTATGAAAGCTTCCAAGAGTATGAGAAAAGAGCATGTGAAATTAGTAAAGTTGAGAAAGATAACAAATTGTGTGAGTTATAATTGTATGAATTAGGGAAAGTAAATGAGATGGAGGACTATGTAACTTGTATATTATGGAAATGCATGGACTATGGGAATTAAAACTACAAGAGAACTACTTTAATGTGGAAAGAATATAATTGAACTGTTTGGGAATGCTCATTGGATTATATGCACTACATGACTAGATGTGTTTGGCTTGGTGGTTCAGTATAGCATAATAGAGACTGCTTCCCTATTTTATTGTGTAATACTCACCTCCTTACCATTTTTCAGGTACTGAGTTGGAGTATACACCAGGATCGGCCGAGCAGGATTACTCTCCCTCACATGGAGAGTAGGGTTGGGTTTTAGATATATTTATGTTGGCCTAAGCCTCCGTATTCATTTGATGTATATGGGTTGTATATGCTTTTGAGAGAGGCTTAGGATTAGTTTCTTTTGTGCATGGTTTATGATTCCTTTTTGGGCATAGTTGCTATCATGGTCTCTTGATTCACATATTTTGCATTTCTGCTGGTACACTGACATATTGATGCTGATGATTTACACTTGAGCCCATGGGGCAACTATGTGATGCATATATTTATATTTGAGCCTTGCTGGCTATTGTCGATACTATATACATGAGTTTATCAGGTTGAATATTTAGAAAAGTCCGAAAAACAAACGAAACTCCGTCCGTTTGATGGTTGATTTTTATAATTTAAAAATGAATTTTTAAGTTCATATTTTTAATATAAGGGGAATTAAGGGTAATTAATTATAGGGTGTTACATTTATGGTATCAGAGCAGTTTCTCCTCGGCCTTGGAGTTATGCAAACTCCACACGATTACTCACCTAGCGAGTAATGAATGCTCCTAGTAAAAGTTTAAGAATTTAGTAGTATGATTATAGTACTATGTATACATTAAATATTTTAAGTGTTATTTTTCTGCTCTCTTTGGCTAGGCAGTATGGCGGGAAGGAGGGCTGCTAATGATGGGCTTGCAGCCATTCTGGAGCATCTGTCATAGATGCAGCAGCAGCAAGGAGAGCAGATGGCAGCTGCCACAGCCGCAGCAGCCACAGCAGCTGCAGCAGCTATGCAACCAGCTCCAGTAGAGGTGGACTGGATGGCTAGGTTCCGCAAGAATGATCCACCTCGCTTTGAGGGTGGAAATGACCCTGATGGAGCCCAGAGATGGATTCAGGAGATCGAGAAGATCCTCCGCTCTATTCACCCACCCATGGAGCAGCATGTGCGTCTGGCGGAATTTATGCTAACCAATGAGGCTGAGCATTGGTGGGACCAACAGAGGAGGGGATTGGAGGCAGCCAATCCGGTGGTTCCTTGGGAAGTATTCAAGGGTCTTTTTCTAGGGAAGTATTTCCCTGAAGACGTGAGAAGGGAGAAGGAGATTGCCTTTCTTCAGTTGACTCAGGGCTCTATGTCAGTTGGGCATTATGCAGCTAGATTTGAAGATCTCATCCGATTCTCTGACTATTAGGATGCCAGTGAGCGCGGCAAATGCGTCAAGTTTGAATCTGGACTTAGGACTGACATTCGCCTTTCATGCGAGTATCACAATATTGATAATTTGGCCCGTTTGGTCAACATGGCGAGTACTTATGAGAAGGGGCTTAAGAGGAAAATGGCAAAAGATAAAAGCAAGACTGTTCAGAGAAGTGTTGGTCCTATGAGGGGCAAGGGAGCGGTGCAGCGGCCAGGCCCCTCTCCACAGCCTAGAGCGGGCCCTAAGGGGGGTTCTCCTGGTCCTATTCCGCCCTGTCCTCATTGTGGCAAGCAGCATAGGGGTGTATGTTGGACTCAGAATCAATCGAATATCACTTGCTTTAAGTGTGGACAGCCCGGCCATGTTTCAATGAATTGCCCGCAGAATGCAGTTAAGAAAGAAGCAAATGTGACTAGGGCGCAGAGGATTGCTGATGGCCGCCCACTTCAGATAGGGAAGGTGTACACACTTGATGGAGAGGAGGTGACAGAGGCTGATGAGCTGATTCGAGGTATTGGTCATATAAATGATATTGCATGCGGTATTCTATTTGACTGTGGAGCTACACACTCTTTTATTTCTATCAATTGTATGGAGAGACTAAAGTTATCTGCTGTTGAGATGCCTTTTAAGTTGTCTGTTTCTACCCCTACAAACTCAGCTGTGGTTACATCTTTGATGTGCTTGGATTGCCCTCTTCGAGTATTGGAGCGGGAATTCAAAGTGAACTTGATATGTTTGCCCTTAACCAAGCTGGATATCATTCTAGGCATGGACTGGATGTCCCAGAACCGTGTCCTTCTTGATTGTAGCCAGAAGTCAGTAATTTTCTGTCAAGTCTCTGTCTCGGCCATGGACGATGAGGAAGCATCGGATATTAGCAAAATCCCAGTGGTTTGTGAGTTTCCGGATGTTTTTCCAGTTGAAATACCTGGATTGCCTCCAGCCAGAGAAGTAGAATTTGGCATTGATCTTATGCCTGGTGCCGGCCCGGTATCTAAAGCGCCGTACAGAATGGCTCCTCCAGAGTTGGAAGAGTTAAAGAAGCAGTTGGAGGAGCTTTTGGCGAAGGGTTTCATAAGACCGAGTGTTTCCCCGTGGGGAGCTCCTATCCTCTTTGTTAAAAAGAAGGATGGAAGTGTACGCATGTGCACTGATTACCGACAGCTGAATGCGGTGACAGTGAAGAATAAGTATCCGCTCCCACGCATTGATGATTTGTTGGATCAGCTTAGGGGAGCTGCGGTTTTCTCAAAAATTGACCTCCGATCTGGATACCATCAAATCCGTATCTGAGAGGGGGACATTCCTAAAACTGCTTTTAGATCTCGGTATGGGCATTTTGAATATGTGGTGATGCCTTTCGATCTCACGAATGCACCTGCTATCTTCATGGATTACATGAACAGGATCTTCAGGCCGTACTTAGACTCATTTGTCATTGTGTTCATCGATGACATTCTTATTTATTCCAAGAGCCAGAAGGAGCATGAAGAGCATTTGAGAACAATGCTCCAAGTTCTCAAAGACAAGCGTCTTTATGCCAAGTTTTCTAAATGTAGTTTCTGGTTGAATGAAGTGCATTTTCTGGGGCATGTGATTTCGGAGAAGGGAGTTGCGGTTGACCCATCTAAGGTGGAAGCGGTGCTTAAGTGGGAGAGACCCAAGTCCATCACAGAAATCAGAAGTTTCCTTGGTATGGCTGGTTATTATAGGAGGTTCATTGAAGGGTTTTCTAAGCTAGCCCTTCCTCTGACTACTCTTACGCGGAAGGGTGTTCCATTTGAATGGTCCCCAGAATGTGAAGAGAGTTTCCAGGAGTTGAAGAGGCGATTGACTAGTTCCCCGGTGTTGATCTTGCCAGATCCGACTCAATCCTTCGTAGTGTATTGTGATGCTTCAAAACAAGGGTTGGGTTGTGTGCTGATGCAGCAAGGACAAGTCATAGCCTATGCATCCAGGCAGTTGAGACAGCATGAGCAGAACTATCCCACTCATGATCTTGAGTTGGCAGCAGTAGTTTTTGCTTTGAAAATCTGGAGGCACTATCTGTATGGTTCAAAATTTGAAGTCTTTAGTGATCATAAAAGCCTTCGCTATCTTTTTGATCAAAAAGAGTTGAATATGAGACAGAGGAGGTGGGTGGAGTTTCTGAAGGACTATGATTTCAATCTCCAGTACCATCCGGGAAAAGCAAATGTAGTGGCTGATGCACTAAGTCGCAAGACTTTGCATGTCAGCAATTTGATGGTGAAGGAGATGCAGCTAATCCAAGAGTTCAGTGACCTCAATTTGAACATGCAAGTGAAAGAGAAGAGCATTGTTCTAGAAATGCTGCAGGTTACTAATGACTTGATTGGCCTTATTAGAGAGAGACAAACTAATGATGCAGAATTACAGAAGTTGTTGGAAGGGGCATCGGGCAATGAAGAGCCCGATTTTGTGAAAGGTTCAGATGGCATTATCCGATTTAGGGGTCGGATATGTGTTCCCATGGACTTCGAGATCAGAAGGGATATCCTGTGGGAAGCACATCAGACCAAAATGAATTTCCATCCTGGTGCAACAAAAATGTACCAAGATCTGAAAAAGATTTATTGGTGGACGAAGTTGAAAACCGATGTAGCAGATCATGTATCTCATTGTCTTACTTGCCAGAAAGTTAAGATTGAGCATCAAAAGCCTGGTGGTCCATTGCGATCACTTGATATACCGGAGTGGAAGTGGGATAGTATAGCTATGGATTTTGTGACAGGTCTACCTAGGACTGCTGCAGGATGTGATGCAGTTTGGGTGGTTGTGGACCGTCTCACAAAGTGTGCCCACTTTATTCCGATTCACAAGAAGTACACTCTGGAGAAGTTGACTCAGTTGTATATCAGGGACATAGTGAAACTACATGGTGTTCCTACCAGTATTGTATCCGATCGTGATCCAAGATTTCTGTCTAGATTTTGGCAGAGTCTTCAGGAAGCATTGGGTACTAAGCTGAAATTCAGTACGGCTTATCATCCGCAGACAGACGGACAATCTGAGCGTACTATCCAGACACTGGAGGACCTGTTGAGAGCATGTGTTCTTGAGCAGGCTGGTAGTTGGGAGCAGTTACTGCCGTTGATGGAGTTCACTTATAATAATAGCTTTCACTCCAGTATTGGCATGGCACCATTTGAGGCTCTCTATGGCAGAAAGTGCAGGACGCCTCTGTGTTGGTTCCAAATAGGAGAGAATCTGTTGACAGGTCCTGATATTGTGAAAGAAACAACTGAGAAGATCACAATGATCAAGAACAAAATGAAAACATCCCAGGATCGCCAGAAGAATTATGCTGATAGGCGTAGGAGACCCTTGGAATTTGATGTTGGGGATCATGTGTTTCTAAGAGTGTCTCGGGTCACTGGGATTGGTAGAGCAATTAGGTCCAAGAAACTAACTCCTAGGTTTGTTGGACCTTATGAGATCTTCAAGAAGGTTGGTCCGGTAGCTTACAGAATTGCTATGCCCCCTCACTTAGCTAGGCTTCATGATGTATTCCATGTTTCACAGCTAAGAAAATACATTCATGATCCTACTCATGTGGTCACATTGGACGATTTGCCTTTGAAGGAGAATTTGACTTTTGAGGTGTTGCCAGTGAGGATTGAAGACAGGCAGGTGAGACAATTAAACGGCAAGGAGATCAGCTTGGTAAAAGTCATTTGGAGCAGGAACAATGTGGAGGAGGCTACTTGGGAGCTAGAAAGCAAGATCAGACAATCTCATCCACACTTGTTCGAGGACAACTGAATTTCGAGGACGAAATTCGGGTAAGTGGGAGAGGATTGTAACATCCCAAACTTAATTTATAGTGTAATCTATGCTGTGATGGTCCTAGGGTAGAAGAATTGAGGGCATAAGTTAGAAACTTAGCCAATTGAGCATGCAACCTTAGGTTTAAAACATAGGAATTTAGGAAATTATAATAACAAGATTGGTAGCTTAAAACATAAATTCCACCGTTGGATGTGAAGTAGGATAGGTGAGGAAGCTTGCTTTAAAATATGAAGAAGATCCAACGGGTAACGAAGAAGTTATGGCCTCTCAAAGTCTGGGTACTGCAAAACTGAACAGCTTAATCGATTAAACTGCAGCTTAATCGATTAAACTGCAGCTTAATCGATTAAGGTCAGAAAATGGGAAATGTCTTAATTGATTAATAATCGATTAAAGGCTGTAGATGCTGAAAAAAATAAAGGGCGTCCATCTCTTAGAGTTTGCAAAGCTCGAACTCTCTCTCCTCTAGGGCACAAATTCACTCACTCTAATTGATCAACTCTCAAGAGAATCACTCCAAGTCCATCCCCAAATCCATCCTTGTAGCTCCAAGTAAGTGGTTGTTGCTTATGTTCTTCTTTTCCTTTCCCCTAGAATTCGAATTTCTCTCTCCCTCCTGCTCCCATGGCACTTCAATCATCAACCTAGGGAGGTCTTGATGGGGTCACGAATTTCCCTCAAGAGACTTGGGCAAAACTTAATAAATTGTCTCTTTATTGTATTGATTTTAGGTTCCTCCCTCTCCTTTGAGTTGTGGTCATTATTCAAGTGTGCTCCAAGCACAAATTCTCTCTCTAACTCTAAGGACTTGAGGTAAGGAGGTTTGTGTTACCATATTCTAGAGGGTAGGTTGTGTTATGTATATAGTGGGTTACTAAGAGTTATGTGTTAGATTAGAGTAAAAACCCTAGGTATGGTTATTGCATAAAAATATTGGATGTGTTATTTTGTTTTTAAATGTGATAATTGCTATTTAAGTTGTGAGAATTGGTATTATGCTAAATTATATGGGAAATCTAGAATTTTTATAAAGGATAATGAATATTATGTTGGAATAAGAATAAATATTTCCTTGGAAAAATTAAAAGTATAAGCATATGCTAAATGTGTAAATGATTGTGTGGAAATCATGTTAATAATTGTGATTAGTTGTTGTGTAATTTTATTATGTATGTCTACCTGAGAAGTGAAATATATGCAATATTCGTGGCTATGTGAGTATGTGAGTTGTTGTAATGATTATGATATTTGATATTGGCAGGAATGGCTCTTAGAAATTACCCTGTATTTTTGGGAATTTAAAAGTATGCTGAGATGATAAAATGGAACTAATGAGAATGAGTACAAAGAGATGGAATAAGCGAAATAAACTGTTAAAAGATTTAAGGAAAAAGAGTGTGTGATCCAGATCTTGTAAGACGTTGTCCTTAGGAGACTGTACGCATAGATCGCGTAAGACGCACATTGTGCGCAGCTGTAAGACATTGTCCTTAGGAGACTGTACGCAGTTATGGACACACACACACCATATATTAATGATGTTATAATTGGATTGTGCTACTCCAGATCTTGTAAGACGTTGTCCTTAGGAGACTGTACGCATAGATCGCGTAAGACACACATTGTGTGCAGCTGTAAGACGTTGTCCTTAGGAGACTGTACGCATAGACCGCGTAAGACACACATTGTGTGCAGCTGTAGGACGTTGTCCTTAGGAGACTGTACGCAATGATGGATCCCCGTGATAAATTCTAAAAATGCTATGAAAGCTTCCAAGAGTATGAGAAAAGAGCATGTGAAATTAGTAAAGTTGAGAAAGATAACAAATTGTGTGAGTTATAATTGTATGAATTAGGGAAAGTAAATGAGATGGAGGACTATGTAACTTGTATATTATGGAAATGCATGGACTATGGGAATTAAAACTACAAGAGAACTACATTAATGTGGAAAGAATATAATTGAACTGTTTGGGAATGCTCATTGGATTATATGCACTACATGACTAGATGTGTTTGGCTTGGTGGTTCAGTATAGCATAATAGAGACTACTTCCCTATTTTATTGTGTAATACTCACCTCCTTACCATTTTTCAGGTACTGAGTTGGAGTATACACCAGGATCGGCCGAGCAGGATTACTCTCCCTCACAGGGAGAGTAGGGTTGGGTTTTAGATATATTTATGTTGGCCTAAGCCTCCGTATTCATTTGATGTATATGGGCTGTATATGCTTTTGAGAGAGGCTTAGGATTAGTTTCTTTTGTGCATGGTTTATGATTCCTTTTTGGGCATAGTTGCTGTCATGGTCTCTTGATTCACATATTTTGCATTTCTGCTAGTACACTGACATACTGATGCTGATGATTTACACTTGAGCCCATGGGGCAACTATGTGATGCATATATTTATATTTGATCCCTGCTGGCTATTGTTGATACTATATACATGATTTTATCAGGTTGAAGATTTAGAAAAGTCCGAAAAACAAACGAAACTCCGTCCGTTTGACGGTTGATTTTTATAATTTAAAAATGAATTTTTAAGTTCATATTTTTAATATAAGGGGAATTAAGGGTAATTAATTATAGGGTGTTACAGAAAACATAAGTTGATCAAGTTTATGAATTGTAATCAAAACACAACCAAACAATAGATTTAAATGAAAAACATCAATTCATAACTTCATAAACTAATTATCCATACAAATCCACCATATTCCTAACTGAGGATTTTAGTTACACATATTGAAATAAGAAAGGCAAAGATAAAAGAAGGAATTCATGATCATATACAACCTAAAATTCCCAATAGATCTTCAATCTTCAAGCAGGATTCCTCCGCTCTTGATCTCCAATCCTCCTCTCTCTCTAAATTCTCTCTCAAAAACTATGTAATCTCCCTTTCTAATCTCCCCTAGTCTATTCCTAAAACCTAATTTAAATAGTAAAAACTAATCCTGAAACAAATCTATCAAATCTTATAAAAAAGCCCATTAACTCGTCATACTCACGCCTAGGCGCCAGTCACCCACGCCCAGGTGCGAACTTCACTCTGATTTACCAATTTGCTTCGCTGCACATGTGCCTAGGCGTGAATCTTCTTGAGTTGGCAACAATTTCTCAATTGATTTTAGTCATTTGAACCCCTGTCCTTGGACTTCTGAACCCCACGCACCTAGGCGTGACAAACACGCGTCTGGGCATGGAACACTGCTCTGCACTTGCTTTTTCTCCATTTTGACTCCAATCTCAAGGCCTTCAAAGCTCCTTTCCATTCCATTGCACAATTAATCAAATAAAGCTCCAAAATACCTGAAACCAAACCCAAAATAGATAAAAACGTTCCAGGATCATAAATAACCTAAACTAACTAAAACCTCAACAAAAGAGAGTTAATTCATGCTCTAAAACATCATATATTAGACCCAAATCACTCCCCCAAACTTAACATTTTGTATATCCCAGGCAAAAGTAAATCAAAAACTCTAGAACACAAGATGATCTTCTATGTTATTATGCACACACCTAATCCAAGACTTCAAACTCATGACTCAGATACTTTCATTCATAAGCATTAACTTCATCAAAAACTGGTTAGAAAAACAAAGTCCAGAAGAATCAGAAACTAGTGAACACTCTCAACCTCACTGTGTATATCTCTCATGTGTATAAGGGTTATGACAATTCACTCAAGTTTATCCAATGACAATGTGTTACCATATGCTTGACCATAGACCCAGATCTCCACTGAAATTATTGAATACATGCAAAAATCAAAAAGGTCTTTATTTTGGTTGTAATGAGGCCATGGTTACAAGTGTAAGGTGGGATAAAAGAAAGAAAGAATGAACTAAGGGCTAAAATGCAAAAACAATTTCCCTCAAAAATCATGAATGAGCAATGAATGCTATTAAGATTCACACTCGCTTCAAGAATATTTTATTCTTCTAACTTTTCATGTATTCTCTTCCATTCTTTTCCTTTTCATTTATTTTTTCAATTTTATCATTTCATTTTTTTTCACTCGGAAGAGAAATAGACTCACAACACTTTTCTAGAATCATTCCTCACAATTGCTCATTCAAAATTTCCAAGGTACTCACAAAATCAATACAATAAATGCAGGGTACCAAAGGAAAATCATAACATCCTATAAGGCTCAAAATGGGAAACTAAGGGAATATATAATCAGTTCAATTCAGTTGAAGGTCACAAAAGCACAATCCTAAGTGCCTTAATCATTTTAATGCATGCAAACAATTATCAATCTCAAAATGGTCACCGGTCAAGTTGTAACATCCCGAATTTTAATTCCAAAAATAATTAGATTAATAATAGGTTTGGGTAAATGGAATGATAATTGCAAGTCTTAATCAAGTGTTTAAATGAGAGGTTTAGTGTTTAGAAAATGTTTAATAATAGAAAATTAGGAATAAATGATTTACATCTCAAACCATAAATTCGACCGTTGGATCTGAAGATAATGGTCTTAGGAAGCTTTCCTCCAAATTTCAACAAGATCCGACGGTTAACGAAGAAGTTATGGTATGGTCAACCCAGAGTCAACAGACTCACGCCCAGGCGTGAGAAACCCACGCCCATGCGCGCGACTGAGCACATTAGGTCCTGATCAGTGGGGGGCTCGCCCAGGCGCACGAGAGGTCGCGCCCAGGCGCGAGGCGCGAGTTGCCCACGCACCAGCACCATAAATGGTGAGCCAACCAGCTCCCTCCGTCATTTCTCCACCCCATCTTCTCCCTCCTCACCCCAAAACCACCCCCAACACCACCAAACACCAATTTTATCACTTCCAATCTCCCCTTCATGGAAACCCCCATCTCCCTTGGCCCATTTTCCCTCTCTTCCTCCTTTGGAGCTCTCTCTTTCTCTCTCCTAGGGCTCTCTCTCTCCACCCCTCCTCCTCCTTCTCCTCCGACCGCCGCCGCCGCCGTTCTCCCCCTCTCTTCCCTCACTTTCCCTTGCTCTCTCTCCTTCTCTCATTTGATTCTCTCTCTTCTCCTTACTCCTCCGTCAACTGACGCCGGGTCCACGAGCCGTAGCCACCACCACCGTTCCTCTTTCCCCACCATAGTCTCCCTCCCCTCCCCCTTGGGTCGTCTTTCCCTTTCTCTTTCTTGGGAGCAAACCGACGCCGTCATTGTCACTGTGGCTGACTCTTCCATTGTGCTCGGAGCCAAAGCTTAGTGGAGTCTCGGGAGTGAACCGGGTTGAGTCGGTGTGACCACAAGTAGGATCGGGACAAGCCGAAATAGGATCTCCCAGCCGAGTCTCAAACCAGGTTCTATTTAAAATCCCGAGGTAAGACGGGTTGCGTTACCTTTACTTAGAGAGTAAATTCTAGGATGCTATAGTGGTGACTAAGAATAGGGTAATTAAAAATATGTTAATGAACCTTAGGGTAGTCCTCGCTGATATAAATGAAGTAATTAAATTTGTTAATGGGAATCACACCTTAGGGGATAGAATGTATGTACTCAGAATAGGTCCGGAATGAATGAGTGTATTTAGGATATTAAATCGGTTAACAATGAATGAAAACATAGGAAAATATAAAATATAACTAAAGGGAAAAGTTAGAGAAAACTAACTAAACATGAGGGTAAAAGAATAAAGAGTAATTGAATAGGCAATGAGAGTATAACTATTAAACTAAAAGTGAGGTAAAAGAGGAGTTAAAATGTGGAGACAATAAGTAGGTGCGGAGTGGACATAGTTAAGAGTTGATGGATTTAGAGAGATAAAAACGAAATAATAAACTAAATTTCAAATATAAATAGGAAAACAGTAAAAGGAATTAGGGAAAAGATAATAAAACGAAAAGAGAGGACATATTATGGGAGTTAAATAGAATGGAGTAATAAAATAGGGAAAATTAATTAAGTTAATAGGATAGTTAAATAATATTGGAGATAATGAAATAGGAACAATAAGTCAAGTATTAGTGCAAGATAGAGGAAATAAAGAAATAACCAAGATCTAGTAATTAGAATAAAATATAATGTATATGACCCAGTCAAATAGAGTTAGTTAAAAGCGAGAATATTTAGTAAGGAGAAATACTTAAATATAAGGAGATAAAGAAAATGACAATAAGTCACTAAGGAAAGAAAAAAGAGTGAAAGAGTAAAAGAAAGAAAAAATAATGTAATAAAGAAAGAAAGAATAAATCGGTGCGAGCCTGGCGAGGCGTGTCGGCAATAAAAAGGAATAAATCGACGCGAGCCTGACGAGGTGTGTCGACAATAAAAGAAAAGAAATAAAAAGGAATAAATCGGTGCGAGCCTAGCGAGGCGTGTCGATGATAAAAGAAAAGAAATAAAAAGGAATAAATCGGCGCCAGCCTGGCGAGGCGTGTAGACAATAAAAGCAAAGAAATAAAAAGGAATAAATCGGTGCGAGCTTCGTGAGGCGTGTCGAGTCAAATATAAGATAAAGGGATAAAGGAAATAAAGGTAACTGACACTGAGCCAAATAATGAAAAGGAAAAATTTGGAAATAAATGAATGAATGTGAGAAAATGAATAGAGAATTAAGAATGAAGAGAAATGTGAGAATAAGAGAAGAGTAAAAAGGAAATTAAAGATATGGATTGTTATGAATAATGTATGTTAATAATAAAGTAGGCTTAGTTTATTACTATGTCTTCTTATAGAATTTATCTTTCTAGTTCTGTGTAATGCTACCCTTCTTGCTATATTTTGCAGGTACAGAAGTGGAGCTTACATGGGTCATGGCCGAGCAGGATGACATTCCACTACGTGGAATGTATATTTATTATGAGTGGATAGTTATTTTGTAATTTAGAATATGTTGTAGTTGCATGCCCTGAACTTGTACTAATTGGGCTTTAGGCTTTGATTTGGGTATTATACTATTATGTTTTATGTTTTTAGATAATTCTGGTCTGCAGGTTTAACAGAAACCTTTTTAAGAAATCAAGTTCTAAAGGAAATTTTCAAATACCGATTTTAATAAAACTTAAAAAATTTGCTAATAAAAGTGAGGATGTTACACAAGTTCTAGAACACAAAGTCAAAGTGAACACACTCATGAAAGAATCAAGGGTCTCAATCACAAAATAAAATCAATATAAGTCATGTTAGGATTGACAACCGTCACCCAAGAAGGGGGGGGGGGGGGAGTGAATTGAGTTTTTACAAAATCATTGATAAATATGTGAATTAAATCGTTTTCAACAAATTTAAATAAACTTTGCAGCGGAAAACAATAAAACGTTGAAAAATGATTGCGCGGAAGCGGATAATATTAATAATTATATAAAAACTAATACGCACGGAGACAATTGATAAAATAAAAACGAAAACGTTATTGCGCTAATTAATTTAAAACAATTATATTAATATATTGATAAAATAGTTGTTATGATGCAATAACGATAAATATAACAACAACGAACAGGCAACGATAACAACGAAAAATAAAGAGATGAGGGATAGAGAAAATTGCACCAGGATTTTTATACTGGTTCAGCCTTTCCAGCGAAAGACCTACGTCCAGTCCCCAAGCGACCTATAACATCCTCACTTTAATTAGTTAATTTTAGATTTTAGTAAAATCAGAGTTTGAAAATTCATTTTTAAATTTGATTTCTTATGAAAGGTTTTTCGAAAATACGGCAGAGTTTCCTCTGTTTTTCGGACTTCCCAAAAATTCTCTTCTTAAAACCTGTCAGTCCAGAATTATTTAAAATCATAAACTCAACAGAATAAAAACCAGTTCAGAATCCTAACGCCCGATTAGTACAATTTCAGGGCATACAATTACTACGCATATTAAATTACAAAAATAATAGTTTTAAAAATAGAATCCGCTCAGGGTATCACAAATACACTCCACGTGGTGGAGAGTTTCCAGTTCGTCCCGCAACAGTGTAAGCTCCGCTTCCGTACCTGTAAAATTATATCAAGAAGGGTAGCATTACACAGAACTTAAAAAGATAAATCCTAAAAGAAGACATAGCAAATAACTAAGCCTATATAATTATTAATATACTTTATTCATAATTATTCGTATAATTGATCTCTTTTAGTTCTTCACTTATTCTCACATTCCATTAATTATTGATTCTCTTTTCTTTCTTCCTTTCCCATTCTTTTATTCTTTTTTCCATTTTCATTAGGTAGTCCAGCCCCAGCCAGCCGTACGGTACTGAGCACTAGGAGTTCCCTTATTCATTATTCATTTTCCTTTCTTTTTCCTTTTTAATCGATACGCCTTACCAGGCTCGCATCGATGCCGATACGCCTTACTAGGCTCGCACCGGACTTCCATTTTCCTTTTTAATCGATACGCCTTACCAGGCTCGCACCGGACTTCCATTTTTTTCCTTTTACCTTTTTAATCGACACGCCTTATCAGGCTCGCATCGACGCCGATACGCCTTACCAGGCTCGCATCGGACTTCCATTTTCTTTCCTTTCCTTTGTTTTATTTTTAATCGACACGCCTTACCAGGCTTGCATCGATGCCGATACGCCTTACCAGGCTCGCACCGGACTTTTATTTTCTTTTATTTTCCTTTTTCTTCTTCTCTTCCTTTTCTTTTTCGTATAATTTAAGTAATTCTTTTAATCTTTATTTTCTTTTATGACTTATCACATTTTCTACATTTTCTACTTTACTCTTTTCTTTTTATTAGTTTCCCCCAATTTTATCCAACTCTAATTAATACAGTCAAGTATAGCATATTCTAGTTCTCGTTACTAATTCTTAGTTATTTCTTTATTTCATTTATCCCTCACTCTTACTTAACTTATTATTTCTATTTCATTGATTCCAGTTTATTTAACTACTTTGTTGACTCACATTATTACTTAACTTATTATCCCTATTTCATTAATTTCATTTTATTTAATTTCTCTATTAACTTAATCTAGCTTCTCAATTTTTATTACAGTCTTCTACTTAACTTCCCTCTTAATGTACTCTCTCTTCGTTTTATTATCTTTTTATTAATTTGCTTATCGTTTTCCTATTTTCTTTTAAATCTAATTCATTATTTTGCGCCTATTGCCCTAATCGGTCCTGCACGTATTTATTATTCCCAATACCAATCCCTCCTTTATCTCACTTTACTCTTTTACTTATTATACTTATTATCTCTTAGTTCATTAATTCTACTCTCCCTTTTGCCTATTTCGTTTTACCCTTTTGTCCTTTTACTTCCCCTATGGTTTTATTTTTATGATTGCTCACGTTCTTGTTTTATCCTGACTATTTAATATTCTAATTACGCTCATTCGTTCCGGGCCTTATTCTACGCTCATTCCTTTTATTCCCTAAAGTGTGGTTTCTGTTACAATTTTATTTACTTCCTTTATATCCACGAGGGTTACCCTAAGGTTCATTAACATACTTTTTAATTACCCTATTCTCAGCTACCACTATAGCATCCTAGAATTTACTTCTTAATTAAAGGTAACGCGAAATCTCTTACCTCGGGCTTTTTAAATAGAACCTGGATTTTAGTTCGGCGACGATGACGGCGTCGGTGTTGCTCCTTGTTGGCGGGAACGATCGCGACTGGACCGAGGCAAGAGCTGTGAGCTTCGAGGTTCCCGACACGAGCCCGACACGATCACGGGTCGATAACGGCGCCGGTGACGTCCGTGGAGGGAGAGAAGGCTCGTGGGTGTGAGAGCAATGAATGAGGAAGAGCTATGGGGGTTGTGGCCCGTGGTGGTTCGATCGGCGGCCACGGTGGCGGCTCCGATCGGAAAGAGGGAGGAGAGAGAGAGACCAAGCTAAAGGGGAAGAGGGAGGGAGAAATATGATGGTGGTGGTGGTGGATAGTGATGGTGGCTCGTGGTGGAGGTGGCGGCCGGAGGTGAGTGTGGTGGTGGAGAGAGAAATAGGGAGAGAGATTGTGAGGGAAGGAGAGAGAGAGAGAGAGTAGATCTATGGAGAGGGAGGGAGGCTCGAGGGGCGACGGTTTAAGGCGGCGGTGGCTCCGGTGAAGGCCGTGGAGGAGGGAGGAAGAAGGAGGATCGGAGGAAGAGAGAGAAACAAAGGGGGAGAGTGAGTGAGGAAGGAGGTCCCTCGCGATTTAAAGCCACGCAGACCATTTTCGCTTAAGCGAAATTCATTCGCTTAAGCGAACTAGCTTTAGTAGTGAACACGAACTCTTTTCGCTTAAGCGACCAGTTTCGCTTAAGCGAAATGGCTTCAGTGGTGAAGTTTCACCTTTTCGCTTAAGCGACGGATTTTCGCTTAAGCGAAACCTTCAGGTACTGCTACTTCACTTTTCTATTTTTCAGCTATTTTCTCCCAACATCAAATAGCCATAACTTCTTCGTTCACCGTCGGATCTTGGTCAAATTTGACGAGCAACTTCCTAAAAAGCATACCTTCATATCCAACGGTGGGAATTGTGTTTTGAGTCTTAAATCTTTTATTTTTAATTTCCCTAGTTAGCGAATTTAAAACACCGAAAACACCGATTTTGACCCTCGTTTGGTCTTCTTTAAATTCGCTTTTCGATGCCAATGCTCCTTGACTCCTTTGTGGCACTCAAAGAATTCCTAATCCATCATTTTAAATCCCTTTTAGGATAGTCCTTACTTCCAAATCTTACTATTATTCTAATTATTTTTTTAGAATTAAAATTCGGGATGTTACATTTCTCCCCCACTTATTTGAATTTCGTCCCCGAAATTCCAGTTGTCCCTTAACTTGGAGGAGTATCCCTTTACATAGTTTCCACCCATGTCATTTCAATTTCTTCGGTTCCAATCTTCCCTTTGAGGAAGTTCTAAGTTACGGGTTCTGCGGTATAATTACTCGCCTCATGTATGGTTTATCTCAGTCATTCAGGAATCCGCGTAATACACAGAGTCTTAAGAAACTGAGACAAATATTTGCGGTGCTCAAACATAACCTCTTAAGTGAGACTCCACTTCGCGCCTCCACTTTTTCCTGTTCGTTTCTTACTTCTTCAAGTGAGTCTAGTGAGGTCGCCCTTCAATTCCACCTTAGCTATATCTGCATTCTACTCCGGTGGTACTTCCCTTCCGTTCGTTTAACGATTTCAAATTGGTATATAGGGATTCCTACGGGTCGATTTCACTTAAGAGTCGAGGTCAGGGTCTAAATTCATTTCCCAATTGTCTGATGGTCCGAGAAGGTATGGATTGATTCTTAGTTTAATTCTCGTTCCATTCTCCGCGAACCTCTTCGACAATTAATGCGGAACGTTTGGGGTGAGGCATTCATTAGCCCTACGGGTTATAGTATGACCATCGGACATTGAGTCCGGCTCGATACAATCTTCCTTACGCTTCGTTACCGTTCTGCATTCCACCTTGTTACTTAGATAGGATCCACAATTTTCTTGTTGTTAAAGTTTCATCTTCCATTCCTTGGATTGAAATCCTCCCCCACTTAGCATCAACATACTTGGTTATATCAATGCTTGGGGTATGCTCATTCGTTATTCAGAATCGAGTACATAGGTTCTCAATCGGTATCCAAGGTTAGAAGGAACACGTGGATGGTTATCCATCAGTAGGCATAGAACTATATTGGGTTCCTACGTCTTGGTGAATTCTCATGTATACATCTGAGACGCTTGAAACTTGAAGAGAGTGAAGATGAAAAGATGAAACACGAAGCACTCAAGGATGGGTTTCCTAGTCTTCGTACGACGACCCAGGATGTACTGGATACATGTCAAGCAAGAAGACAATGGAGATTATCCTCAAGTGTGCATTTTCAGCAGAGAGTCATCGAAAGATGCATTTTCTATGGAACTATCGCTGATTTGATTTGGTCTTGATATAGATACCTGATGCAACGGCTAAGACTTACTTCCTTTGAGGGAATCGTTCGGGAACTTGACTAGGTTCTTAAGTGAATTCTAATTCCTAATGGTGAGCATGATTCACTAGTTTACTTGGGTGGGTCTTGGTGTGGATACCCTACTAATTCATCCAGTTTCGCCTTTCTCGCGAACAACCACTTTGGATTCTTAATAAAATGCTTGATGAGTTTTGGGCTTTTAGTTTGGCTTTTCATGAAGTCTAAAGACGGTTACTACGGGTTCGCTCGGCTCGGTTCTCTCGCGAGTTCTATTCGCGGCTACACTACTAATAAGTGGGTGTACTAACCTAAGGCTCCTATCTGTCTGTCCTGATTTCTGTTGGAAAGTGTCAATGATATCGACCACTAATAGTTGCAAAGATCGAGGTGATCAGTCCCAATCTCGCATCTATCAATAGCAACATCATCGTCAAGTTTGTTGATGTTATCGTCCCCTAGCAGATGTAAGAATTAGAGTGATCAGTTCTAACCTTACATTCTACCAGTGGCAATACCATCACTGTGTTCGGTGGATCTTTAACTAATGTATTTTAATTTATTGATTTCTTTTTAAGTTAAATCGAATACGTATGCTTTATGCAAAACATTTTAAATAAATATTTTAAATAAATATTTTAAATAAATGTTTGGTATATAGTTAACACTAAAAGTACCTCGGGTATGTTCATTCGTTCCCTTCACCGATACGTCCAGGACAGTTTGTCCCCATGTGTCCCGGTTGTCCGCATATATAGCAGAGGCCCTGTTTTCTGTGCTGTTTCAATATTAGGCACAGTTTCCGATGGAATTTCCCACATAGTGGACATGGTGGCCTGGTTCTCGGGGCATTCACGTCGGGAGTCGTGTCCATTGGTACAATTGCCTTAGCGTTGATGTCGGCATGTGTATCGGATTCCTGAGCCGGTACTTCGCCTCTGCTAGAACCTTCAGCCCACTGTATCATCCTGTTCCTATCCTCGGATGCCTTCCGCCTCAATCCCTTCTCATAAGTGCTAGCCAAATTTACCAGTTGGGCCAAATTATCTATGTTCTGGAACTCAAAAGCTACCTTGATCTCAGTGCGAAGTCCTGCTTCGAACTTGATGCACTTAGCTCTTTCATCAGCATTACTATAGCTTCCAGAATACCGGATGAGATCTTCGAAGTGTGCGGCATATTCTCTAACACTCATACTTCCCTGGGTTAAGTTCAGAAATGCTAGTTCTTTCTCTCGGAAAACATCTTCTGGGAAGTACCTTCCAAGAAATTCCTCCTTAAATAAGTCCCAAGTCATCTCCTGGTTGGAACTCTCCATGTCTCTTCGTACATGCTCCCACCAATATTCAGCTTCTCCAGTGAGCATGTACGCCGCCAAAGGGACTATCTGCTCCGCGGGCGGTGACATTATGCGAAAAATCTTCTCCAATTCTTGGAGCCATCTCTGGGCTGCATCCGGATTGTAGCCACCTTCAAACTTGGGCGGATCGTTCTGCCTGAATCTAGCTAGCCAATCGATGCCCATTGGGTCTGGTGTTTGATGGAGTGCGGTGGCTGCTGCTGCTGCGGCCGCTGCTACTGTTTCAGCCTGATTCTGATTCATTTGGACCAGATTCTCAAGTATAGCAGTCATCCTTTCATCCTGAGTACGTCTCCGAGGCATGGTGACTGAGTTCTGAAAAAGATTACGTTATTCCACAATTAACTAAAAACTCTTAAATTAAGTGTACCTTTTTGCCTATTCTAAAACATGACACTAACATTTGGTCACTCGCTTGGTGAGTAAACCATAGGAGTTGTGATTCCACACTCCAAAGCCGAGGGAAACTGCTCTGATACCATAAATGTAACATCCTCACTTTAATTAGTTAATTTTAGATTTTAGTAAAATCAGAGTTTGAAAATTCATTTTTAAATTTGATTTCTTATGAAAGGTTTTTCGAAAATCCGGCAGAGTTTCCTCTGTTTTTCGGACTTCCCAAAAATTCTCTTCTTAAAACCTGTCAGTCCAAAATTATTTAAAATCATAAACTCAACAGAATAAAAACCAGTTCAGAATCCTAACGCCCGATTAGTACAATTTCAGGGCATATAATTACTACGCATATTAAATTACAAAAATAACAGTTTTAAAAGTAGAATCTGCTCAGGGTATCACAAATACACTCCACGTGGTGCAGAGTTTCCAGTTCGGCCCGCAACAGTGTAAGCTCCGCTTCCGTACCTGTAAAATTATATCAAGAAGGGTAGCATTACACAGAACTTAAAAAGATAAATCCTAAAAGAAGACATAGCAAATTAACTAAGCCTATATAATTATTAATATACTTTATTCATAATTATTCGTATAATTGATCTCTTTTAGTTCTTCAATTATTCTCACATTCCATTAATTATTGATTCTCTTTTCTTTCTTCCTTTCCCATTCTTTTATTCTTTTTTCCATTTTCATTAGGTAGTCCAGCCCCAGCCAGCCGTACGGTACTGAGCGCTAGGAGTTCCCTTATTCATTATTCATTTTCCTTTCTTTTTTCTTTTTAATCGATACGCCTTACCAGGCTCGCATCGATGCCGATACGCCTTACCAGGCTCGCATCGGACTTCCATTTTCCTTTTTAATCGATACGCCTTACCAGGCTCGCATCGATGCCGATACGCCTTACTAGGCTCGCACCGGACTTCCATTTTTTTCCTTTTACCTTTTTAATCGACACGCCTTACCAGGCTCGCATCGACGCCGATACGCCTTACCAGGCTCGCATCGGACTTCCATTTTCTTTCCTTTCCTTTATTTTCTTTTTAATCGACACGCCTTACCAGGCTCGCATCGATGCCGATACGCCTTACCAGGCTCGCACCGGACTTTTATTTTCTTTACTTTCTTTTATTTTCCTTTTTCTTCTTCTCTTCCTTTTCTTTTTCGTATAATTTAAGTAATTCTTTTAATCTTTATTTTCTTTTATGACTTATCACATTTTCTACATTTTCTACTTTACTCTTTTCTTTTTATTAGTTTCCCCCAATTTTATCCAACTCTAATTAATACAGTCAAGTATAGCATATTCTAGTTCTCGTTACTAATTCTTAGTTATTTCTTTATTTCATTTATCCCTCACTCTTACTTAACTTATTATTTCTATTTCATTGATTCCAGTTTATTTAACTACTTTGTTGACTCACATTATTACTTAACTTATTATCCCTATTTCATTAATTTCATTTTATTTAATTTCTCTATTAACTTAATCTAGCTTCTCAATTTTTATTACAGTCTTCTACTTAACTTCCCTCTTAATGTACTCTCTCTTCCTTTTATTATCTTTTTATTAATCTGCTTATCGTTTTCCTATTTTCTTTTAAATCTAATTCATTATTTTGCGCCTATTGCCCTAATCGGTCCTGCAAGTATTTATTATTCCCAATACAAATCCCTCCTTTATCTCACTTTACTCTTTGGGTACTATTATACTTATTATCTCTTAGTTCATTAATTCTACTCTTCCTTTTGCCTATTTCGTTTTACCCGTTTGTCCTTTTACTTCCCCTATGGTTTTATTTTTATGATTGCTCACGTTCTTGTTTTATCCTGACTATTTTAATATTCTAATTACGCTCATTCGTTCCGGGCCTTATTCTACGCTCATTCCTTTTATTCCCTAAAGTGTGGTTTCTATTACAATTTTATTTACTTCCTTTATATCCACGAGGGTTACCCTAAGGTTCATTAACATACTTTTTAATTACCCTATTCTCAGCTACCACTATAGCATCCTAGAATTTACTTCTTAAGTAAAGGTAACGCGAACCCTCTTACCTCGGGCTTTTTAAATAGAACCTGGATTTTAGTTCAGAGACGATGACGGCGTCGGTGTTGCTCCTCGTTGGCGGGAACGATCGCGACTGGACCAAGGCAAGAGCTGTGAGCTTCGAGGTTCCCGACACGAGCCCGACACGATCACGGGTCGATAACGGCGCCGGTGACGTCCGTGGAGGGAGAGAAGGCTCGTGGGTGTGAGAGCAATGAATGAGGAAGAGCTATGGGGGTTGTGTCCCATGGTGGTTCGATCGGCGGCCACGGTGGCGGCTCCGATCGGAAAGAGGGAGGAGAGAGACACCAAGCTAAAGGGGAAGAGGGAGGGAGAAATATGATGGTGGTGGTGGTGGATAGTGGTGGTGGCTCGTGGTGGAGGTGGCGGCCGGAGGTGAGTGTGGTGGTGGAGAGAGAAAGAGGGAGAGAGATTGTGAGGGAAGGAGAGAATGAGAGAGAGTAGATCTATGGAGAGGGAGGGAGGCTCGAGGGGCGGCGGTTTAAGGCGGCGGTGGCTTCGGTGAAGACCGTGGAGGAGGGAGGAAGAAGGAGGATCGGAGGAAGAGAGAGAAACAAAGGGGGAGAGTGAGTGAGGAGGGAGGTCCCTCGCGATTTAAAGCATGCAAACCATTTTCACTTAAGCGAAATTCATTCGCTTAAGCGAACTAGCTTCAGTAGTGGACACGAACTCTTTTCGCTTAAGCGACCAGTTTCGCTTAAGCGAAATGGCTTCAGTGGTGAAGTTTCACCTTTTCGCTTAAGCGACGGATTTTCGCTTAAGCGAAACCTTCAGGTACTGCTACTTCACTTTTCTATTTTTCAGCTATTTTCTCCCAACTTCAAATAGCCATAACTTCTTCGTTCACCGTCGGATCTTGCTCAAATTTGACGAGTAACTTCATAAAAATCATACCTTCATATCCAATGGTGGGAATTGTGTTTTGAGTCTTAAATCTTTTATTTTTAATTTCCCTAGTTAGCGAATTTAAAACACCGAAAACACCGATTTTGACCCTCGTTTGGTCTTCTTTAAATTCGCTTTTCGATGCCAATGCTCCTTGACTCCTTTGTGGCACTCAAAGAATTCCTAATCAATCATTTTAAATCCCTTCTAGGATAGTCCTTACTTCCAAATCTTACTATTATTCTAATTATATTTTTGGAATTAAAATTCGGGATGTTACACGACCCGCTTGAGCTTTTATCAATTAACCAAAGATGCCTCGCGTCTTCAATTACAACCAGAGCGCCCCGCACACAACTAGGAACTTCCGTTCGCTAGGGACCTCAAAACACAACACTAGGAAGCCACTTCCTAGAACCCAAGGTAGCCCTTTCTACTAGGTGCCCCATCGTTCGTCTAGCCACTACCCCAGATACAACAAGGGTTCCTCACCCTATACAACACGAACGTGCCACACGTCCAAATTAGGAGATTCACTTTCTAGCATCCTACCTTTTATACTTAAAATATATTACTTTAAATTAGTGTTTGTGCCATAAAAGTTTGGGGGTTTTATAAAAATTTTGGCGGAGATCGTTTGAAATATGGACTTTTCCCCAAGCAAAAGTTTCACCTGTCAAGTCCAGAACAGTTTATATAAACAAACTTATAATTACATTATTGTGGTTTGTGACATACTTTAGAATTCATTTAAAAAGAGGATATCTTTATATCTTTCACAACCACTAAAACGTTCCATAAATTAAAATCCATATAAGATCCTCTTTACAAAACAAGAATAAATTTAGATCAAAATATACATTTAACGTTTAACTACAAGTTTGTTTAATGAAAACATTTTACATCATCGGATCCTAGAATGGTTGCAATAGGGTTGGGGCCAAAAGGGTCACACTAATACAATGTTCTCTTTCAAGAGAGTGTACCTTCTCGGCATAAACAATATGAAAGTCTTTCTCCACTGTGTACCTAAAATGATCAACTTAAGGGGTAAGTAATTTGAATATAATTAAGGAAAACACTTAAAATGACAATAATAAAGTATAACTAGACATATTCCTATACATATCATCAAGTTCACCTTATTCTCATTTCATTACACTATGCATATGCTTTTATGCTTAAACAAATGAACATGCAATGCAACTTTATACCGTTGTGGTTTAATCCCTGAATCCAATGTTACACTTTTCATTTCACTTTATACACTTTCATTGGATACAGTGAATTAAACGTATATGTTTATATATGGCAAAACTATTAGTTTGGTCCTGTAAGTTATTTTTTGGTTGCGATTTCGTCCCTTAACTTTTTTTCGTTTCAAACAAATCCGTAAGTTTGTAACTTGTTTTAAATAAATCCTTCTGTCCAATTATGTTTTAACACCGTTAATAGGAGCCTCCTACGTGGCAACCAATGGTCTTACAAGGATAAAAATCAACGTTACACCCCAAAACGATGTCGTATGAGACCAAAATAGAAGCTTATTGGGCAATCTCTAACTGTTTTGTTTTTCTCTTTTGGTCTCATATGACATCATTTTGAGATGTAACGTTGAGTTTTAGCCACGTAAGACCAAAGGTTGCCACATAGGAGGCTCCCATTAACGGTGTTAAGACAAAATTAGATAGAAGGATTTATTTGAAACAAGTTACAAACTTACGGATTTATTTGAAACGAAAAAAAGTTAAGGGACGAAATCGCAACCAAAAAATAACTTACAGGACCAATCTAATAGTTTTGCCTTTATATATATATACATACATATATATATATATATATATATATCAATGCATGCACTTATCTCCATTTCCTTTATAATAACACTTTATCTACATTGTACTTCACATTCTCCCCGAAGGAGGGTTCTTCGTACAATGTACACTTTATAACTGTTGCCTCACATCCCCTCGACACTTTGAGAAAGATAGACTAGGAGTAAATGTCCCTCTACCTTTACCTACATTGCACTTCACATTCTCCCCGTAGGAGGGTTCCTCATGCAATGTAGGTCCCTCAGTACTTCACGTATCGCGTCCATCATACAGGGGAGGAACCGCCCTCCGTAGCCACGAAGTAGAGAAGTGACCGATAGAATTACTATAGTGTGTACCGGACCAATCACCAATTCAACTAGTACTTCACATTCTCCCCGAAGGAGGGTTCCTCATACTAGTTTCTGCTAGGGTGATCAAAGTCCCCTATAGTAACTCCCGTGATTGTTTCATAAACACAATCAAATCACTATCTACTCACGCCCACTAGTTCTATGAACCTTCACATTCTCCCCGTAGGAGGGTTCTTCAATTCAGAAGTTTTCTTGGTCTGGCAGGGTATTATCGAAGATTCATTGAAGGATTCTCCAAATTGGCTCTTCCACTGACCGTGCTAACTAGAAAAGAAGTTCCTTATCAGTGGTCTCAGTAATGTGAAAACAGTTTCCAGGAATTGAAGAGGAGATTGACTAGTTCACCGGTTCTAATATTACCGGATCCGACCCAACCCTTTGATGTTTATTGTGATGCTTCAAAGCAAGGTTTGGGTTGTGTGCTCATGCAGCAAGGCAAAGTGATAGCATATGCATCCAGATATTTGCGACAGCACGAGCAGAATTATCCAACTCATGATCTGGAGTTAGCAGCTGTGATCTTTGCATTGAAGATATGGAGACATTATTTGTATGGCACGAAGTTTGAAGTCTTCAGTGATCACAAAAGTCTCCGCTATCTCTTTGATCAGAAAGATTTAAATATGAGGCAGAGGAGATGGATGGAATTCTTGAAAGATTATGATTTCCATCTTCAGTACCATCCTGGTAAAGCTAATGTGGTAGCTGATGCACTGAGTCGCAAGACGCTACATGTTAGCAACATGATGGTAAAAGAAATGCAGCTGATTCAGGAGTTTAGTGATCTTAACTTGAACATGCAGATGAACGAGAAAAGTATTGTTTTGGAAATGTTGCAGGTCACTAATGAATTGATGGATTTGATTAAGGAAAGGCAGGCCAATGATGAAGAACTTCAGAAATTGTTGGAAGGGGCAGCAAGTAAAGAAGAGCCCGATTTTGTAAAGGGTTCTGACAGGTATTATTCGGTTTAGGGGCCGGATATGTGTCCCTATGGATTTTGAAGTTAGAAGGGATATCCTTTGGTAAGCTCACAAACCAAAATGAGTTTCCATCCCAGTACAAAAAAAATGTATCAGGATTTAAAGAAGATCTATTGGTGGCCAAAGTTGAAAATAGATGTGGCGGATCATGTGTCACATTGCTTAACTTGTCATAAGGTGAAGATTGAGCATCAAAAGCCAGGTGGTCCATTGCGATCACTTGATATTCCCGAGTGGAAATGGGATAGTATTGCTATGGATTTTGTGTCCGGTTTGCCCCGGACCGCTGCAGGGTGTGATGCTGTTTGGGTTGTGGTTGATCGTCTGACAAAATGTGCTCACTTTATCCCGATTCATAAGAAGTACACTTTGGAGAAGTTGACTCAGTTATACATTCGGGACATAGTGAAGCTGCACGGTGTGCCTTCCAGCATAGTATCAGATCGTGACCCAAGGTTCTTATCCAGGTTTTGGTAGAGTCTCCAGCAGGCTTTGGGTACTAAGCTGAAATTCAGTACGGCTTACCACCCACAAACTGATGGGTAATCTGAGCGTACTATTCAGACATTGGAGGATTTGCTCAGAGCTTGTGTGTTGGATCAGGTTTGCAATTGGGAGTAGCTTCTGCCGCTTATGGAATTCACTTATAATAATAGTTTCCATTCTAGTATCGGAATGGCACCCTTTGAGGCACTTTATGGCAGGAAGTGCAGAACGCCCCTTTGTTGGTTAACTGGGCCAGAACTTGTGCAAGAGACTACTGAGAAGATCACGATGATTAAGAACAAAATGAAAACTTCTCAGGATCGTCAGAAGAGCTATGCAGATAAGCGTAGGAGACCTCTAGAGTTTGATGAAGGTGATCATGTTTTTTTAAGAGTGTCCCCTACTACAGGAATCGGTCGGGCGATCAAGCCCAAGAAGTTGACTCCACGGTTTGTTGGTCCCTATCAGATTTTGGAGAAGGTTGGTCCATTGGCATATAGGATCGCCTTACCTCCACATCTCTCCAGACTTCATGATGTTTTCCATGTCTCACAGCTAAGGAAATACATTCATGATCCTTCCCATGGAATTTTTAATTTGCACGTTATTATATTAATTTGATATGAATCTAGGAAAATGTTAAGAATAAGAGCTAGGATTTAGTATAGAAATCATAGCCAAGTGAGTATATGGACTAAGGGAGAGGTGTTAGAGTTAGAAACTATGAAAAGATGGAAAAATGATAGGGTAATCGATTACTGGTGGTGAGTTAATCGATTACGAGCTCTCAGCCAAAAAGGCACTAAAATGTTGCATTGAAGGGTAATCGATTACTTTTGGGCAAGTAATCGATTACTGAGCCTCTGCTGAAAACACTAAAAGTGTTGCATCAAGTTGTAATCGATTACTTTTTGGTCAAGTAATCGATTACAAGGCCTCAGGTTGGAATTCATAAAAAAGTTGCAATGAAGTGGTAATCGATTACCTGGACAGGATAATCGATTACTATCAGGGTCTGTACAAAAAAAAGTGAAAAAGGGGTGTACGAAGGAGGCATTTCAGCCACACAAAGGGAATCTTTCCCTTCCCACTTTAATTTGTGACCACATATCTTCCTCCTACACAAAACAAAAACACCCTTCACTCTCATTCATTTTCATTCTTCACCACCATCTCATCTCTCTTCTCCTTCTCTCATACGAACTCTCTCTCTCTCTTCTCCACCAAGTCTATGTTTTGCTCCTCCTTCTCTTCAAGCTTCTAAAGATAAGGTAAGGGGGTGTGTGTTACCTTGTTTTAGGGATTAGTTCCTAACTAGTACATAGTGATTTTCTAAGGTTAGGTGGTTAGATTTATGTTAGGAACCCTAGGGATAGTGAGTGATGAAATTTATTATGAGCATGCCATGAAGGAACCCTAAACATAAATGTTCAATAAAAATTGTAAGAGTGTGAATAATCATTATTAGACATTAGTTTGTGAATGATTAATTGTGATGCATAAATGGCTAAATGGATGGTTTGTGTTATGTTAGCTATGCTTGAATGGAAATAATTGATTGAAAAGGAATATAAGGATAATTGGTAAAGAATGATTTGAACAAATTTAAAGTGACTGGATGGTTGAATTGATCATTGGGACATTGGTACACTAGGTGCCCCTGCTAGGTGTATCAAATGCCCCATTAGGGCTAAGTGCCCCATCAGGCCAAATGTAACACCCTATATAATAATTACCCTTAACTACCCCAAAAATTAGGATTTAAAATTTCTTTTAAGAATGAATATGATATTTGCCAAAATAACATTTCCTTTTATTAATAACAAAAACATCAGAGTTAATAAAGCGGAAGATTTAAATGCATCAAATACATAAAGTATAAGTTTAGGTACATTCAGTTCGGCCAATTAAAAAATACAAAGCAATAATTTAGCTCGGCCCAACTAGGTAATCAGAGGTCAAAATATACAAAAGTGTTTTAGCTCGGCCCAACTGGCTGAGACCCAACAAATTCTCCTACTCTAAATAACTTACTCTCCCTGTGAGGGAGAGTGATCGTGCTCGGCCGGGGACTGCGTCTGCTCGGGCTCAGTACCTGAAAAATGGTAAAGAGGTGAGCATTACACAGAACATAAATAAGCAGTTTCTAAAATGCCATACCGAACTACCAAGCCAAACACTAGTAGTCAATTAACAAATAGTAACAAGTAATCAAACCACATGCATACATCATCATTTAGCTCGGTTCACATCATGTAATATTATTTAGCTCGGCTCACATCCTACCATCTAATTTACCTCGGCTCACATCATAACCTAGTTCGTCCATTACCTATTAGCTATACCTCGGCACAACCTACCAATTTCCCTTATACTCTTTCCCTAAATCTTACACTCGGCATCTCGGCCACTATCCTCTTACCTCGGTAAACCATTTCTACCTCGGACTCATTACACATTATTCCATTTTCACATAGTTTACAATCTTTTACTCTTCTCGGTTGCATACACCCAGTGCATGTCTTACACCATTTAGGGTCGGATATCGGAGTGTCGTCCATAACTGCGGGTACCCATTACCCGTCTTACAGCTGCACATACCCGGTATGCGTCTGACGCGATCAATGCACGCACCCAGTACGCGTCTTCTATGACCAAGAGCACTACCGCCGATCATTCTATGGGGTGAAGGAGAGTCCATAACTGCGAGCACCCAGTACTCGTCTTACAGCGGTGCATCTCGGCGACTTACGCGATTAATGCACGCACCCAGTACGCGTCTGCTATGACCAGGAACACATCTCACTGATTCCGTTCTCGGAACCCTGTGTGAATCATAACTGCGAGTACCCAGTACCCGTCTTACAGCTGAACATACCCAGTATGCGTCTGATGCGATCAATGCACGCACCCGGTACACGTCTGCTATGACCCGATCACACAGCCATTTCTCTTTTATTCCTCTTATCCTTTTAACCATTTTAGTTCGGCTTATCTCGGCTCAACCTCTTAGTCTCTTTAACCATTTATTTAGCTCGACCTATCTCGGCTCAACCCTTTAACCATTCCCCTTTTTCCCTTAACCTTTCTCATTATCTGACTTATTACTCTATCTCTCCTACTATCCATATTTACCATTTTCTCAACCCATTCTCACCTCTCCCAGCTTGGCCACAGATATGAATAACAATTATCAAAGCTCATAAACATTTATACACAAAGTTCATAAACACTTATACAACAACAACAATAAGAATAAAAGTATTCAACCAATCCATCATGTAAATACCAACATATAGCATAAAATAATATTCCACCCTACTTCAAAATCATGTTTCTAGTTCATTTATTAGTTCCCTTCTTACCCTTTTTACCATTTCCTTTCTAACATTAACCTAGATCCATTCCCTAATCTAACACCCACTCTTAGTACCCTTTATGAACACCCTAGAAACCCAAACTCAAGTAGAGGTAGCACTCACTCCTTACCTCAAACCATGAGAGATAAGAGTTGAGAGTGGAGAATGGCCTCTTGATGCTGGACCTAGAGAGCTTCACACCCCTTGGGTCCTTGCTTCCTAGCTGCACGCCGGCTGCCACACGAACCAGGGACATTGGAACAGAACGGGAACGGAGAGGAGGAGGGTTCCGGTTTGTGAGACTTGGTGGAAGAGGGGAGTTGTTTGTGAGTGAGGAGAAAGAAGAAAATGTATTGAGGGTTGAGTGTTGCTGGAACTTGAAAGAGAAAATAAGAGAGAGATTCGAAGGAGAAAGAGAATGAGATATGCAAAGTGTTGTGTGTTGTGGATTGGGCTTTCTTTTATTCATTTAGTGAAAACATTTGTGTGGCTCTCATTGGAGGCTTCTTGGGGAAGCTAGAATGTGTGGACATGATTCATTGGCTTCCAAAGGAAGCCATGAATAGTACATTGAAAGGGACATAAAGCAATGATAGTGACATAAAGTGAATGACAATGACATAAAGTGAGGGATAGTATCGTACGGACGGTACGAAAACCAAAGGGTTAACAGCTCCACATGAGCTGGCACGGAAGAGCTAGGACGTATCGGCTCGGGTACGTCGGCTAGGACACGTCGGCTTGGTATGGAGGGTTAGCAGTAGTCCGAGCTTCCTCCTCGGATGATACTGTGAGGTGCGCTGAGGTCGGCTAATCCGGACTGGACAACAGGTTCCACGTTTGGTTCCCATTCAGCTCGGTTCATATGCGCACAATCTCATCTAGCTCGGCCGGGATCGGACCGAGGTCCTATACTTACATCCTAGGTCGGCCTATGCTCATACTACCCTTTTAACCTTGTAAAGTTTCTAAGGCTTAATCCTATCCTTAAATAAATATTTATATACTAAAATTATATTATTTAATATTAATTTTCAGGATGTTACATTCCTCTCCCACTTACAGGAATTTCGTCCTCGAAATTTAGTCGGCAGCGAACAGTTGCGGATATGACTGCTTCATTTTCTCCTCGAGTTCCCAAGTAGCTTCCTCTACATCATTCCGATTCCAGACGACCTTGACCAAGGAGATTTCCTTCCCTTTGAGCCGTCTTACTTGTTTGTCCTCAACTCGGACTGGGAGAACTTCGAAAGTCAGATTGTCTTTTAGCGGCAGCTCGTCCACTGCTATCACATGCGAGGGGTCATGAATGTACCTCCTAAGCTGCGATACTTGGAACACGTCGTGGAGTCTAGACAAGTGCGGAGGTAGAGCAATTCTGTAAGCTTCTGGTCCGACCTTCTCCGATATCTGGTACGGTCCGACAAACCTCGGGGTCAACTTCTTCAATTTGATAGCTTGGTCAATACCCGTTACAGGGGATACTCGAAGGAATACATGATCTCCCTCAATGAAGTTCAAGGGTTTCCTTCTCTTGTCGGCATAACTCTTCTGTCGGTCCTGGGCTGCTTTCATCTTCCCTTGTATCATTCGGATCTTCTCGGTTGTCTCTTGCACAATGTCAGGACCAATCAATAAGTTTTCTCCTATCTGGAACCAGCATAACGGCGTCCGACATTTCCGACCATACAATCCTTCGAAAGGAGCCATTCTGATGCTTGAATGGAAGCTGTTGTTGTAGGTGAATTCGACCAAGGGCAGAAGTGCTTTCCAACTTTCCGACTGTTCGAGCACACATGTTCTCAACAAATCCTCAAGGGTCTGAATGGTGCACTCGGATTGTCCGTCAGTCTGAGGATGATAAGCTGTGCTAAACCTCAACTTTGTAACCATGGCTTCTTGCAAACTCTGCCAGAATCGAGATAGGAAGCGAGGATCACGGTCCGACACTATGCTGCTCGGAAAACCGTGGAGTCTGACAATGTCCTTTATGTACAGTTGCGTCAGTTTCTCTAGGCTGTACTTCATGTTGATCGGCAGGAAATGGGCACACTTTGTAAGTCGGTCCACCATAACCCAAATGGCTTCCTGTCCTGATCTCGTCCTAGGTAGATCTGATACAAAATCCATCGAAATGTTGTCCCACTTCCATTGTGGAATCTCCAAAGACTTGAGTAATCCTCCTGGTTTTTGATGCTCTATCTTAGCTTTCTGGCATGTCAAACACCGAGACACATAATCCGCCACGTCGGTCTTCAACTTCGGCCACCAAAACAACCTCTTCAGATCCTGATACATCTTTGTGGCTCCCGGATGAAGACTCATCTTTGTCTTGTGGGCTTCTTCCATCAATTCTCTTCGGACCTCAAAGTCCATAGGAATGCAAACTCAGCCCCGAAATCATACGAGACCATCGGGTCCTTTAGTGAAGTCGGGTTCATCCTTGTCTCCATCTCTTTCTAGTAGCTTCTGAAGTTCTAGGTTGGCGGCCTGTCTTTCCTTAATGAAACCCACAAAATCATTAGTTACTTGCAGCATTTCCAGTACAACACTGTTTTCCTTCTTCTGTATACCGAGGTTAAGTTCGCTAAACTCCTGCATCAGTTGCATCTCTCGGACCATCATATTGCTCAGATGAAGGCTTTTCCTGCTCAGTGCGTCGGCCACAACGTTGGCTTTTCCGGGATGATAGTGCAAGTTAAAATCATAGTCCTTCAAGAATTCCACCCATCTGCGCTGCCTCATATTCAATTCCTTCTGGTCGAACAGGTAGCCGAGACTCTTATGGTCACTGAACACCTCGAATTTCGTGCCATACAAGTAGTGCCTCCAGATCTTAAGGGCAAACACGACGGCTGCCAATTCAAGATCATGGGTGGGGTAGTTCTGCTCGTGTTTCCGAAGTTGTCGAGAGGCATAAGCCACCACTTTTCCCTGTTGCATCAACACACAGCCGAGACCCTGCTTCGAGGCGTCACAAAATACGTCGAAAGCTTTGGTCGGATCGGGCAGAATCAACACGGGCGAACTCGTCAACCTTTTCTTTAGCTCTTGAAAGCTCTGTTCGCACACCTCGGACCATTGGTACGGTGCGTCCTTCCTAGTTAACGAAGTCAATGGTAGAGCCAGTTTAGAGAATCCTTCAATGAATCTCCTGTAGTACCCCGCAAGACCGAGGAAACTCCTGACTTCGGTCACCGAGTTGGGTCTCTCCCACTTAAGTACCGCTTCCACCTTGGAGGGATCAACTGCTACACCTTGCTCGGATATCACATGTCCGAGGAAGTGAACCTCTTTGAGCCAAAAACTGCACTTAGAAAGCTTGGCGTAGAGTGCCTTGTCCTTCAAAACCTGCAACACCGTCCTCAAGTGCTGCTCATGTTCACTCGGACTCCAAGAGTAGATGAGGATGTCATCGATGAAGACTATCACAAACGAGTCTAGATAAGGTCGGAAGATTCTATTCATGTAGTCCATGAAGATGGCAGGGGCGTTGGTAAGTCCGAAGGGCATAACCACAGACTCAAAATACCCATACCTCGTCCTGAAGGCTGTCTTCGGAATGTCTTCTTATCGGACTCGGATCTGGTGGTATCCATATCGGAGGTCTATCTTTGAGAACACCGACGCTCCCTTGAGTTGGTCCAATAAGTCATCAATCCGAGGAAGGGGATATTTGTTCTTCATTGTTACTGCGTTAAGCTTCCGATAATCAGTGCACATCCTGAGGCTACCATCTTTCTTTTTAACAAATAAAATCGGAGCTCCCCAAGGTGACACGCTTGGTCGGATTAGCTTCTTGGCCAAAAGTTCTTCCAGTTGCTTCTTAAGCTCTTCTAGCTCGGGAGGTGCCATTCGGTACGGCGCAATGGAGATCGGGCCAGTTCCCGGAACAAGGTCTATACTGAACTCTACTTCTCTACTCGGCGGTAAGCCAGGCATCTTGTCCGAGAAAACCTCTGGAAATTCTCCGACCACAGGAATTTGGTCTAAGGTCGGTTCCTCTGTTGTCTCTAACTTCGCAACAGAAGGGCCACTAAAGATTACGGTCTTTTCTCGGCAATCGAGCAGGACATGGTGTTGAGACATCCAGTCCATGCCAAGGATAATATCTAGCTTGGTTAAGGGTTGACAAATCAAATTGACTTTAAATTCTCTGCCTAATACTTGGATAGGACACTCTAGACACATTTTAGAAGTGATTACAGAAGAATTGGTTGGGGTAGAAATGGATAGTTTGTAAGACATTTCTACTGGGGATAGTTTTAGTCTGTTCATACAGTCTAGGGAAATGAAAGAATGTGTAGCTCCACAATCAAATAACACAGCACATGTAATGCTATCTACTTGACAAGTACCTCGGATCAGCTCGTCAGCATCAGTCACCTCTTCACCATCCATGGTATAAACTTTGCCCCTCTGCATTGGTCGGTTAACTCCGGTCTGTTGAGCCTTGGTCACATTGACCTCTTCCTTCACAACATTCTCGGTACATCGAGCTGCAAAATGACCAGGCTTGCCACATCGGAAACAGGTTCCTCTTGCTCTGGTCAGATCCAGACTCCAGCATTCACCCCTGTCCTGTCTCCCGCAGTGTTGGCATATCGGATAAGGGCCAGGAACAACCACCATCTGACCACCGCTCCTCGGAGCTGTTGACATTATGGAGTTCGGATTCACATAAGGAGCAGATCTCGGAGCAACTCCTTTTCCCCTGATCGGCCCCACTGTCTTTAGTGCCGACCTGCTCCACTTTCCATCAGCTTTCCTTTTGAGCCCCTTCTCATAGGTGCTAGCCATGTTCACCAATTGCGAGAGATTGGCCACGTTCTGATATTCGAATGCGAGCCGAATATCATCACGGAGACCAGATTCAAACTTGATGCACTTGGTACGCTCATCAGCATCTCGGTAGCTTCTTGAATAACGGATCAAATCCTCGAACTGAGCGGCATATTCTCCGACACTCAAGTTATTCTGCTCCAGCTTGAGAAAAGCGAGCTCCTTCACTCTCCTTACATCCTCGGTAAAGTACTTTCCGAGGAATCGAGCTCGGAACAGATCCCAAGTGATGACCTCATTAGCCGCCTCCAGTCCTCGGCTCTGTTGATCCCACCAGTGCTCGGCTTCACTAGCCAGCACAAACTCGGCTAACCTCACCCTGTACTCATAGGGCGGTTGCAGAGATCGGAAAATCTTCTCAATGTCCTGGAGCCATCTCTGAGCTCCATCTGGATTATAACCCCCTTCGAACCGAGGTGGTTCGTTCTTCCTAAATTGGCTCATCTAGTCAATCTCGACCGGAGCCGGAGGTTGAGGCTGAAGGGCTGCAGCTGCAGCTGCTGCGGCTGCGGCGATGTTCTGAGCGAGGTTCTCAGCCTGATTCTGCTGAGCCTGCGCTTGGTTCTGCTGCAGTTGAACCAAAGTTTCCAACACAGTAGCAATTCGGTCGTTATCAGCTCGTCTCCCAGCCATGCTGCTCGGTCATGGAGAGAAAGCCAATTAAATTCCGAATAATCAAGTAAATATATATACATAAACATATATACCTATGAGCTCTATTGTCTAACTTAGACTTCTAGACTTTACTTATTTGTCACTCTCTTGGTGAGTAACCACTGGAGTCCTTTGCAACCCCAATAGGCCGAGGAGAAACTGCTCTGATACCAAAAATGTAACACCCTATATAATAATTACCCTTAACTACCCCAAAAATTAGGATTTAAAATTTCTTTTAAGAATGAATATGATATTTGCCAAAATAACATTTCCTTTTATTAATAACAAAAACATCAAAGTTAATAAAGCGGAAGATTTAAATGCAGCAAATACATAAAGTATAAGTTTAGGTACATTCAGTTCGGCCAATTAAAAAATACAAAGCATTGTTTTAGCTCGGCCCAACTGGGTAATCCGAGGTCAAAATATACAAAAGTGTTTTAGCTCGGCCCAACTGGCCGAGACCCAACAAATTCTCCTACTCTAAATAACTTACTCTCCCTGTGAGGGAGAGTGATCGTGCTCGGCCGGGGACTGCGTCTGCTCGGGCTCAGTACCTGAAAAATGGTAAGGAGGTGAACATTACACAGAACTTAAATAAGCAGTTTCTAAAATGCCATACCGAACTACCAAGCCAAACACAAGTAGTCAATTAACAAATAGTAACAAGTAATCAAACCACATGCATACATCATCATTTAGCTCGGTTCACATCATGTAATATTATTTAGCTCGGCTCACATCCTACCATCTAATTTACCTTGGCTCACATCATAACCTTGTTCGTCCATTACCTATTAGCTATACCTCAGCACAACCTACCAATTTCCCTTATACTCTTTCCCTAAATCTTACACTCGGCATCTCGACCACTATCCTCTTACCTCGGTAAACCATTTCTACCTCGGACTCATTACACATTATTCCATTTTCACATAGTTTACAATCTTTTACTCTTCTCGGATGCATACACCCAGTGCATGTCTTACACCATTTAGGGTCGGATATCGGAGTGTCGTCCATAACTGCGGGTACCCAGTACCCGTCTTACAGCTGCACATACCCGGTATGCGTCTGACGCGATCAATGCACGCACCCAGTACGCGTCTTCTATGACCAAGAGCACTACCGCCGATCATTCTATGGGGTGAAGGAGAGTCCATAACTGCGAGCACCCAGTACTCGTCTTACAGCGGCGCATCTCGGCGACTTACGCGATTAATGCACGCACCCAGTACGCGTCTGCTATGACAAGGAATAGATCCCATCGATTCCGTTCTCGGAACCCTGTGTGAATCATAACTGCGACTACCCAGTACCCGTCTTACAGCTGAACATACCCAGTATGCGTCTGATGCGATCAATGCACGCACCCGGTACGCGTTTGCTATGACCCGATCACACAGCCATTTCTCTTTTATTCCTCTTATCCTTTTAACCATTTTAGTTCGGCCTATCTCGGCTCAACCTCTTAGTCTCTTTAACCATTTATTTAGCTCGACCTATCTCGACTCAACCCTTTAACCATTCCCCTTTTCCCCTTAACCTTTCTCATTATCTGACTTATTACTCTATCTCTCCTACTATCCATATTTACCATTTTTTCAACCCATTCTCACCTCTCCCAGCTCGGCCACAGATATGAATAACAATTATCAAAGCTCATAAACATTTATACACAAAGTTCATAAACACTTATACAACAACAACAATAAGAATAAAAGTATTCAACCAATCCATCATGTAAATACCAACATATAGCATAAAATAATATTCCACCCTACTTCAAAATCATGTTTCTAGTTCATTTATTAGTTCCCTTCTTACCCTTTTTACCATTTCCTTTCTAACATTAACCTAGATCCATTCCCTAATCTAACACCCACTCTTAGTACCCTTTATGAACACCCTAGAAACCCAAACTCAAGTAGAGGTAGCACTCACTCCTTACCTCAAACCGTGAGAGATAAGAGTTGAGAGTTCGAGAATGGCCTCTTGATGCTGGACCTAGAGAGCTTCACACCCCTTGGGTCCTTGCTTCCTAGCTGCACGCCGACTGCCACACGAACCAGGGACATTGGAACAGAACGGGAACGGAGAGGAGGAGGGTTCCGGTTTATGAGACTTGGTGGAGGAGGGGAGTTGTTTGTGAGTGAGGAGAAAGAAGAAAATGTATTGAGGGTTGAGTGTTGCTGGAACTTGAAAGAGAAAATGAGAGAGAGATTCGAAGGAGAAAGAGAATGAGAAATGCAAAGTGTTGTGTGTTGTGGATTGGGCTTTCTTTTATTCATTTAGTGAAAACATTTGTGTGGCTCTCATTGGAGGCTTCTTGGGGAAGCTAGAATGTGTGGACATGATTCATTGGCTTCCAAAGGAAGCCATGAATAGTACATTGAAAGGGACATAAAGCAATGATAGTGACATAAAGTGAATGACAATGACATAAAGTTAGGGATAGTACCGTACGGACGGTACGAAAACCAAAGGGTTAACAGCTCCACATGAGCTGGCACGGAGGAGCTAGGACGTATCGGCTCGGGTACGTCGGCTAGGATACGTCAGCTTGGTATGGAGGGTTAGCAGTAGTCCGAGCTTCCTCCTCGGATGATACTGTGAGGTGCACTGAGGTCGGCTAATCCGGACTGGACAACAGGTTCCGCGTTTGGTTCCCATTCAGCTCGGTTCATATGCACACAATCTCATCTAGCTCGCCCGGGATCGGACCGAGGTCCTATACTTACATCCTAGGTCGGCCTATGCTCATACTGCCCTTCTAACCTTGTACAATTTCTAAGGCTTAATCCTATCCTTAAATAAATATTTAGATACTAAAATTATATTATTTAATATTAATTTTCAGGATGTTACACCAAATGCCCCATTAGGTCCAAACGCCCCGTTAGGCGTCGATGTGCCCAAATGATCAATTCAACGATAATTAAGAGAATTGGAAAATGTGAAAGAAAATAAGTGTATGAGAATGAATATGTTATAAGATGTGATTAAGCAATTGTAAGAATTGCAAGTATTGTCCTAACGGGTGAAGCCTAATGGGTGACCAAAGTCCTGGTGGGTGTAAAGTCCCTAATGGGTGTACAAATGCCCTAGCAAGAGCAACCAATTCCTAGTGGTACATATATATAGAAATGAACAAAAGAATGATGCCAAGGATAATGGATGAATAAACTATGATGGTACAAAGTGAAAAAGATTAAAATGTTGAATTCATATGAGTATGTTATGAAACGATTGAATGAATGTGAATGTGATAAATGTCTAATTGTGTATGACTTAGTGGGTTGCTATGTCTAATTAGAAACTGCTTCCTACTTCATGTGTAATGCTCACCCTCTTACTATTTTTACAGGTACTGAGATTGAGCTTGCACAACCCCCGGCCGAGCAGGTGCACTCTCCCTTACAGGGAGAGTAGTTTATGGGAATTTAAGGGCTTTTGGTGTAGTCTTGGGTTATATTAGGGATTTGTATATGTTGTTTATTTTTTGTATATGAAATGCAAAGTATCATTTTTTTGGATTACCAAGACCGCTTCCTTTGGGAAGGAAGTACATTATTTTGGGAAAACTTTCATAGTTCCACAACTTGTTCATTTGCTGCTATCTCTGATGTAATTATGTGATGATGTAGATGGTTATTATACTGTTGATATTTTGGCACTGTTGGCTCTGAATGAAATGAATATAAATATGATTTGCACAGGTTTCAGGAAATCTAAGTTTTGGTTTACTCAATATACAAAGGAAACTCTATCCAATTTGACAAAGATTTTAGAAATAAAATAGTTTTAAAAAGGAATTTTCTAGTCACTATTTTGTACTATGGGGTAATTAAGGGTAATTATTTATAGGGTGTTACACCTTGGATGGTTTTGAGACTCTACTTGATGAATTGCACAATTAGGGGTTTAGGGTTGATTTGGGGTTTCATGAAAGAGAGAGAGTAATATGAGATTTGAGAGAGGGAAAATAGTGAGGGGATGATGGGTGCAAGATTTATGGAGTTTAATTTGATGTTCTTTGATGATAGCTTTGAGAAATTGAAAGCCCTAGGTGAGAAGAGAAGAGAGAGTTCGTGTGGAGAGAAGAGGAAACAATTATGCATTGAATAACACGTGTTTTATGACAGACTTAGCAGCCCTTAATCGATTAACTCAGCAGTTAATCGATTAAGGCCTGTTGCTGATACATCACTTAATCGATTAAGCTGATCATTACTCGACTAATGGCTGAATGGTGCTAAAAATTTAATCGATTAAGGGACCTCTTAATCGATTAAGCAGCTAAATTTTTCCTTCTTTCAAGCATTCTAAGGATCCTAAGCTTACTATAACCCATTCTAACTTACTCTTAGTTAAAACCTACATCCTAAACACATTCTAATCTATTCTTAACTCATACCTAAGCCTACACACATTAAAATGCTAATTCCTACACAATTCTAATCTAACCCTAACTTACACTTATCAAAATTTCTACTTTCTAAACACTTCTCAACGAAGAATACATACTACACTATTAAATGAATTCTACTACTAATGCGCATAACTATTTTATAAAATTGGGGATGTTACAATACTCCCCCACTTATATGAATTTCGTCCCCGAAATTCAACTGAGTTCAAAGAAATAAGAGAGATATAGAGCTATATGCTCAAATGATAGAATGGATCTTAGTCTAGACAAAGAGATGGTTATGCTTTTAGGGATTTGCTCCCCCACTTAGAACACAACTTCGGTTGGGCTTCTATCACATAGCTACTCTATTGGTAATGAAACTTCTTCTCACAAGAAGCCCTACTACAACATTGAGGTTCAATCCTAGAAAAACTAATCTGTTCCAACTAATCACAATAGAGAAACAAAATAGTCCTGTATTCACTTATAACATATCATCATTCAATAAGACACATATATTAAAATTCTAATAATAGCATCGGGGAGACATTTTCAATACACATTCATAAATAACATAATCAGAAGGGAACAAAACATAGAACAGATATTATTACAGGAAGTGTATGTACCAAAGTATAAAACAACACCATGACGAGAAATAAATTAACACCCATACAAAATATCTAAGTATTATTCATTTAAAATTTTACTTTAAGATCAATTATAGGTTACACACAAGAAGTATCATTCAAGAATTCATTTAACATTACCCTTTTGAAAGAACAACATCTACCCAACACAAATAATTGAAAACAATTAATACACATGAAAGTAGTTTTACATGGAATTAAGATGAATTTAATAAATGCTTAAAAGATTGTGATATATATATATATATATATATATATATATCTTGGGTTAAAGCTACAAATTTATAGAAAGCATTTTAAAAGTTATCATTTCATTCTTTTCCAAAAGTTTTCTTTAAGAAAAACCAAAATTAAAGAGTGCATTGCGTGTTGGTGTGACTGAAAAATAGGGGTTATTATGAAAGATACACATAAGGGTTATCTTTTGAAAATCAATCTAATAGATGTTTGAAAAAATCTGATAAGGACAAAACTATTTGGAAAGGAAGAGATTTATAAATCGTGGAAAAACAAAATCAAAGTTTGGAAAGAATCTAGTTTAATTAAATAGGGTTATAATTGAAAGATAAATATATGGATTATTCTAAGAAAATTTATCTAAAGAGGATTGCAAATGTTACATAAATAGACATACTTCAATCATATATATATATATATATATATATATATATACAAAATGAGTTGTCATCCCCATGAGAACTTAGTTTATAAAAATTACAAGTTTTATCTTTGAAAAATTTCTGTAGGAAAAGGTTACACTGAAGAATATAGATATAATAGGGAAAAATTGAAATCAAGAACTTCCCATGAAGAGAGGCACAAAACAACTAGCTTTGAAAAAGTTTAATTTGATACATAATTGGTAAAGTATGATTTAGTACATATACAAAATTACATTCAATGCTAGGAGGAAAGACATTCTTTATCAAAAATTAACATTGACTAGTGCATACAGTATATATAATAATAATTAAAATTGGGGGGGTGGGGGCTATCATAAAAGAATACAAAATAAGTGGCTCCAAAAATAGTTTGACTTAACATATAGCCATAGTAATTTAAGATTGTAAATGCACACACATAAAAGTCAATCATTAGAAACACATAAATTCTACTTCCTACACAAACATATGAATCTATATACCTAAGACTCCGACTCTAATACCCAAACAAATCGGACTTAACTTCTACTACTCGATCTAAACGAAAACTTTCACAAGAATAGGGCTTTAACTAAATCTAGGCTTACTATCCTCTATAATATTCAAGGTTTCCTATTTGGTTCCTTAAACTAGAATTCACACAATTGGTTTTCGTCTCTAAACCCTAGTTGAAACTGTCCGATCATGATCTAAGCTTTGATGCTAAGACTTTTATAATGGATGTTAAAATTGGAACTTTAACATTCAACAAACTATATTCCTTGAAATAATTCATAATGGTTTTAAAAGGGTTTGTAGTTCCGTAATGTAGCTCGTTCAATAATAACCACACATTTCCTTTGAGTTTTATGCAAATTCAAAGGAAAATATTTAACATCCAATACCTTAGTTTAGGTTCTAGACTAGGCTTTAGTTCTATGGGAGGCGCATTGCCTTTAACCCACCTTGATACCTTCCCTTACATTTCTCTTATCCACATTATAGTAGAAAGCAATAAAGTACCAACTTACTAGGAAAAGATTTGGTACTTGGTGATAAAGGAACTTTCAAGAATATGCATCCTTCTTAAAGTAAGGAAAACACTTTGTAAATTATAAATCATTTTCATTTAAAACTTTAACTAATTCATTAGAGAGTAAAAGACATGTCAAGCACTTACCAGTTCATATCATTCATATAGGTTTTCAAAGTTATTTTATCTTAGTCTTGGAACTGATTCAAAAGTTTTGAGGGCTCTTTTGACAAAGAAACATAAGGGTCCTCTGTGATCATCAAACCCAAGTAAAAGGAATGTATTCTTTCGTCGAAATTTAATTTCTTTCACATTTTCAAATCATAGTGAATGCATTTCCTTTTATCCTGAATTTGAAGTTCAAGTGTTGCTTCGAATTGACTTTTGTCACATTCAGTGAATTCCTATTTAATCGGTATTCGATGTAATTCAAGGATAAACTACACCAACATTCAATTAGTTAGGAATTCACATTGTTAGCAATACATTCTTAAAAGTTGGTGGTGCGACCTTTGATAAATTATCAAAGTTTGAATCAACTCCACATCTAGGAAAGTATTAAAATGCTAGTATGCTTGACATTCATTATAAATCATAACACTAGTACTTTTCAAAAATGAAACCTTGGGTGGTTTGATGCCACAAACAAATTTACATTTTATCAATAAAAGTACATTCATCACCAACTTATAATGTGGAAAGTAGGAGGCACTTAGGTCTCACTAGGGATGACCCTAGTAATTCAAGTTCAAGGCAAGTACATGGGGTTGACACCTAGTCACTTCCGCTGTGCACTCTGATAAGACTTGGTCACCCTATATTGTTCTACCTATACCTAGGCACAAAACAGAAATCTGACACTTATTTCATTGGATTCAAGGACTTAATGATGCCATCTTCCAATAAATGTAAATTTCGAGGGGCCCGTCTCGATTCTACGTTACATTGAAGATAGAATCATTTTTCGTACTACTTAAATTCCAATCAAATAAGAGATAACTCATCTTCCATTCAAAAGGGGCTTTAAAGTTTCCTTTTACATAAATGTTTCAATTCCTTCGTCACATTCGAAGTTGACCTACTTAATTCAAAACTAAGGGTCAGTCCTTCCCGTTGGGGTAGCAATTTCATGCTCTGACCCGTTAGGAGTTTTCACTTCCCTTAGTCTCTACTTTCTGTCCACTTCTAAATACGACAAAGTAACAATTGAAAAATTAACTTAGCCCACTTTAAATTGAAGATGTAACTTTATGATTACTAGACTATAACTAACGCTATTCTAACACTACTAAGCTATACTAACTTCAACTAAATATGCATGCATAGACTATTAAAATATATTACTTAGCTAACTATTTATTAGTTACTCTGATGTGGAGTAACTCTATTAGGAGTAGGAAATCCATACTCCATAGTCGAGGATTGCAATCATAGATCTGATACCATAATGTAACATCCTACCTTTTATACTTAAAATATATTACTTTAAATTAGTGTTTGTGCCATAAAAGTTTGGGGGTTTTATAAAAAATTTGGCGGAGTTTCGTTTGAAATATGGACTTTTCCCCAAGAAAAGGTTTCACTTGTCAAGTCCAGAACAGTTTATATAAACAAACTTATAATTACATTATTGTGGTTGTGACATACTTTAGAATTCATTTAAAAAGAGGATATCTTTATATCCTTCACAACCACTAAAACGTTCCATAAATTAAAATCCATATAAGATCCTCTTTACAAAACAAGAATAAATTTAGATCAAAATATACATTTAACGTTTAACTACAACTTTGTTTAATAAAACATTTTACATCATCGGATCCTAGAATGGTTGCAATAGGTTGGGACCAAAAGGGTCACACTAATACAATGCTCTCTTTCAAGAGAGTGTACCTTCTCGGCATAAACAATATGAACGTCTTTCTCCACTATGTACCTAAAATGGTCAACTTAAGGGGTGAGTAATTTGAATATAAATTAAGGAAAACACTTAAAATAACAATAATAAAGTATAACTAGACATATTCCTATACATATCATCAAGTTCACCTTATTCTCATTTCATTACACTATGCATATGCTTTTATGCTCAAACAAATGAACATGCAATGCAACTTTATACCGTTGTGGTTTAATCCCTGAATCCAATGTTACACTTTTAATTTCACTTTATACACTTTAACACTTTCATTGGATTCAGTGAATTAAACCTATATGTATATATATATCAATGCATGAACTTATCTCCATTTCCTTTATAATAACACTTTATCTACATTGTACTTCACATTCTCCCCGAAGGAGGGTTTTTCGTACAATGTGCACTTTATAACTGTTGCCTCACATCCCCTCCACACTTTGAGAAAGATAGACTAGGAGTAAATGTCCCTCTACCTTTACCTACATTGCACTTCACATTCTCCCCGTAGGAGGGTTCCTCATGCAATGTAGGCCCCGCTGTACTTCACGTATAGCGTCCATCATATAGGGGATAAACCACCCTCCGTAGCCACGAAGAAGAGAAGTGACCGATAGAATTACTATAGTGTGCACCGGACCAATCACCAATTCAACTAGTACTTCACATTCTCCCCGAAGGAGGGTTCCTCATACTAGTTTCTGCTAGGGTGATCAAAGTCCCCTATAGTAACTCCCGTGATTGTTTCATAAACACAATCAAATCATTATCTACTCACGCCCACTAGTTCTATGAACCTTCACATTCTCCCCGTAGGAGGGTTCTTCAATTCATAGAACCTGGAAATCGATTATCTTTCCCAATTTCCTAAGGTCCACCTTACTCCACAATGCACGTGTTTCTAGTTCATTTTAAGGTGTTTATAATGATAATCAAACCCTTTTTACAATTATACCAATTTGGTTGGGTTCTCTAACTTAGAGTTTTGGCCATCACAATATAATAATAACTATATATATATATATATATATATTTATATATATTATCCTTAATTGACCAATAACATTCATTCATTTAATTCCATAACACTTAACATAGAATTTATTCTTTAACTATATCATTCACTTATAATCATTCATTAACTTATATACACCCTAGGTTCCTATCATATAATTTAACATCATCCAACATAGACATAAAAGAAAACAAACATTCAAGGTACCACATAATAACATATAGCCACTTAGCTCTAAACTTAACAAAACATATATATACACCAAATTATGTCCATATTATTATCATAAACCTTTTCCCTAATTTAAACCAAAGTACTCCCCCTTACCTCTTGGAGGGAAAAAGAGAACTTGAAGACTTCTTGAAGCTCCAACCCTAGAGCTCTAACCAAGCTCCTTAGCCCTTCCTCACTTGATTCCTAATGCTTCCCAAACTCCTTGGATGGTTTTGAGACTCTACTTGATGAATTGCACAATTTGGGGTTTAGGGTTGATTTGGGGTTTCATGAAAGAGAGAGAGTAATATGAGATTTGAGAGAGGGAAAATAGTGAGGGGATGATGGGTGCAAGATTTATGGAGTTTAATTTGATGTTCTTTGATGATAGCTTTGAGAAATTGAAAGCCCTAGGTGAGAAGAGAAGAGAGAGTTCGTGTGGAGAGAAGAGGAAACAATGAAAAATGCATTGAATAACACGTGTTTTATGACAGACTTAGCAACCCTTAATCGATTAACTCAGCATTTAATCGATTAAGGCCTGTTTCTGATACATCACTTAATCGATTAAGCTGATTATTGCTCGATTAATGGCTAAATGGTGCTAAAAATTTAATCGATTAAGGGACCTCTTAATCGATTAACCAGCTAAATTTTCCTTCTTTCAAGTATTCTAAGGATCCTAAGCTTACTATAACCCATTCTAACTTACTCTTAGTTAAAACCTACATCCTAAACACATTCTAATCTATTATTAGCTCATACCTAAGCCTACACACATTAAAATGCTAATTCCTACACAATTCTAATCTAACCCTAACTTACACTTATCAAAATTTCTACTTTCTAAACACTTCTCGACGAAGAATACATACTACATTATTAAATGAATTCTACGACTAATACACATAACTATTTTATAAAATTTGGGATGTTACACACTCCCTAATCACTAAGGGTCACACACCCCTCTACAACAATGGTTATGGATATGGTGATTGGTACAACTAACAATATTGCACTCTAAATAGTGCGGATACAACAATTTGGCTTTCTAACAAATATGTGTTCTAATCAACACGAATACATCAATAAAGCTCTATTAGCAAAGGCAAAAGTTTCACTATAGCATAGGCCAAAACTTAGAGAATATGGAGAAGAAGAAGAACGTAAAAAAGCGTTTTTAAAATTGTGATCAGAATAGTTCTAAGAAAAAGAGAGAAAAACTTTCTATTTAAAAAGATTTGAAATATTTGAATTTGAATTTCAAAATTAAAAACAAAATCAAATCAAAAACGATTTTGGAAATAACTTAAATTCAAAATCAAAATCAAATCTGGAAATAAAACAAAGATTGATTTTCAAAATAATAAAAGATATGAAATTCAAAAATCGATTCTTAACTTTAAAATCGGAACAAATCATAATCAATTAAGTAAAAAAAAATCTGTAAATATTTCAGATCGATTCTGACACAGATTTAAAAAATACTTAAAAGTAATCGATTACTTTTCCAAGGTAATCGATTATCCCTTTTCTGTGAAAACAGAGAAATCAACTTTTTAAGATAGTAATCGATTACTAAACCAAGGTAATTGATTATCTACTCCATGTGAGGAAGGTAATCGATTATTAAAACAGGTAATCGATTATTTTTAATTAAAACTCCCAGGTCACAACTCAAAGGCATGGTAATTGATTATCCAGGAGAGGTAATCAATTACTTCTGCTTATTTTCATAAAAATGACTTTTTAAAGTAGAGTATGTAACCATAGGTTTTCAAAAACATTTTTAACTGAAAAACTGTAAAACTAAATTAAAACATTTTTCTTAAAACACTACTTTTAGATTTAAAACTCTTCTTCTCCAAGAACTCTAAATAAGGCATAAACATAAGTGACACAATTATTCTATCCTTACATTGATTTCCTAATGAGAATGGATAGATAGCATCTTGAAGCTCTTTGCTAGAAACTTGGCTTGCACTTGACTTTGATTGGTCCTTGTGTGGCATCATCAAAAATCTTCAACGTTCTTCCACGTTGAATTCTAACACTCCCCCTTTTTGTTGATGTCAAACCTATTCTCTGCAAGACAAGGGTTAAAGCAGTATGCATATATATGAATGTCTCCCCCTCACATAGGAATATCAATACAGTCATGCAGACGTTCATTCTCCGCCTATGTTGATGCACATAAATATAATTAATACAATATTACCCTTGGCATCAACTAGAGACTCCAATTTCCTGCAAGAGGGTATCTCCAACGCCCAAGTCAGTTAACACATAAGGAATATATAATGGACGGTGTAAATACAAACAATCAAGTATAGGCAGGATAAAGGTAAAACAAATAACATTATTTGTTATCGTCAAAACACAACGCACTAGGCATAGGGGAAATACATATTTCCACAAGTCACATACCCCTGTCAAATGTATAGGCTCAAAATCTCACAGGCTAGTAGTCAGTTCATTAATAACTTGTTACAAAACAGTTTATCAAAATAACCAGTTCTCAACAAAAATTACAACTCAATCCAATCAGTGTCATATAGTCAATAAGTCATCATCCTAAATCAAGTATTTATATATATAACCATAAAAATAGTCCTACACCTAGAATAATCATCTACTTCTACCCAAGACACAAACCAACACCAAATATGGGAGAAAAATTCAATTCTGAAAAATATTAATTTTTATTTTGTCCACTCCCCCAAACTTAGAGGTTGGTTTGCCCTCAAGCAAACTAATCTAACCTAGACTACAAAATAAAAATTTGAAAAGAAAACAAAAAACAAGGGATATACGAATTACCACTGGGTTGCCTCCTAGAATCGCTTGTTTAACGTCCCGAGCCTGACGGATGTCCTTTTTGAAAAAACTAAGGGTCTTGTAACTTGACCCCTGTCTTTGCTGGATCTACTTCTCCTCCTAGGTACAACTTCAATCTTTTCCCATTAACTGTAAAAGTCCTACCATCCTTTAAATCTTTGACCACCACAACACCAAAAGGTGATACCTGCTCAACAAGAAAAGGACCAGACCATCTAGACTTAAGCTTTCCAGGGAAAAGCCTCAGCCTAGAGTTAACAACAAAACCAACTGACCTTTTTCAAAAGTTTTAATAAAAATTTTCTTATCATGCCATTGCTCAGTCTTTTCTTTTCAAGCCTTATAAAATCTATATGCCTCCTCCCTAAAGTCATCAAGTTCAGTGAGTTGCAAAATTATTTTGTCATCGGCTTGTTGCATATCCATATTAAGAAACCTGGTTGCCCAATAAGCCTTATGAACCGATTCAACAGGCAAATGGAAATTCTTACCAAAAACCACCTGATAAGGAGACATACCCAAAGGTGTTTTAAAAGCTGTCCTATATGCCCATAAAGCATTATCTAATTTCCTAGACGAATTCCTTCGAGAGCTATTAACAGTTTTCTCTAAAATTCTCTTGAGATCACGATTAGAAACTTCTACATGACCACTAGTTTGAGGATGGTACGAGGTAGATACTCTATGGTGCACCTCATACTTAGCCAGAACCTTCTCTAAAATCCTATTACAAAAGTGGGTACCATTATCACTAATGAGCACCCAAGGGACTCACTCCAAACCTGCTGAATATATGGTTCTTTACAAATTTCACAACAACAGCAACATCATTGGTGGGGCTTGCTATTGCCTCCACACGTTTAGACACATAATCCACCGCAACCAAAATATACTTGTTACCAAATGAAGGAGGAAATGGACCAACAAAGTCAATTCCCCAAACGTCAAAGATTTCCACCTCCAAAATACTTTGGAGAGGCATCTCATCCTTTCGAGAGATATTACCCGTTCTCTGGCACCTATCACAATGCACAACAAAATTTATAGCATATTTAATTATTGTTGATCACCAATAGCCACTTTGCAAAATCTTAGACGTTGTTCTATCCTGACTATAATGACCGGCATATTGAGAAGCATGACAATGCCACAAAATATAAGGTATCTCCTCCTCAGAAACACACCTCCTAAGAATTCCATCTATTCCTTTTCTATACAAGAAAGGTTCATCCCAAACATAAAACTTAACATCAGATAATTTTTTTTTCTTTTGTTGGAATGTAAGTTCATTTGGGATGATATTGGCTGCCTTAAAGTTAGCAATGTCCGCATACCAAGGTATAGCAGAAACAGCCAAAAGTTTCTCATTAGGAAATTCATCTTGTATGGGTACTAGAACATCCTCTTCACTACCCTCTAAGGGAAGCCTAGACAAATGGTCTGCTATAACATTTTGAATCCCCTTTTTGTCCCTTATATCAATATCGAACTCTTGTAGTAACAAGATCCACCTTATTAGTCTTGGCTTAGCATCCTGCTTAGCCATAAGGTTCCTTAAAGCTGCATGGTCAGTATAACAATAACCTTCGACCCTATCAAATAAGAGCGAAACTTATGCATTGCAAAAATCACAGCTAATAATTCTTTTTCAGTAGTCGTATAATTAATTTGAGCATCATTCAACATACGACTAGCATAATAAATTACATGAAATACTTTTTTTTCGCTGTCCTAGAACTCTACCTATAGCAAAATCTCTAGAACCACACATAAGTTCAAAAGGTTCGTTCCAATCAGGTGGAACCACTACAGGGACAGATATTAGTCTCTTTCTCAAATCATTAAAAGCATTCATGCAATCATTATCAAATTTAAATTCCACATCTTTCTCCAACAAATTACAAAGGGGTTTTGCTATTTTTAAAAAATCTTTTATGAATCTCCGGTAAAAACCGGCATGTTCTAGAAAAGTCCTAACACCTTTGACATTTGTTGGAGGAGGTAGATTCTCAATCACAAAAATTTAGCTTTGTCTACCTCGATTCCTTTATCAGAAATCAGACGATACCCCAAAACTATCCCTTCCTAACCATAAATTGACATTTTTCCCAGTTAAGTACAAGATTAGTTTCTTGACATCTTTTCGACACCTGTTCCAGATTACTTAGACATAATTCAAATGAAGATCCAAAAACTGAGAAATCATCCATAAAAACCTCAATGAACATTTCAACCATATCGGAAAAGATGGATAACATGCAGCTTTGAAAAGTTGCTGGTGCATTGCACAAACCAAATGGCATCCTCCGATAAGCAAAAACTCCAAAGGGACATGTAAAAGCAGTTTTTTCTTGGTCTATTGGATCCACATGAATCTGGTTATAGCCGGAATAACCATCTAAAAAGCAATAATATTCATGCCCGACTAATCTTTCTAACATCTGGACCATAAATGGAAGGGGAAAATGGTCCTTATGGGTGGCACTATTTAATCTCCTATAATCAATACACACCCTCCACCTTGAGACAGTACAGGTGGGTATTACTTCATTATTTTCATTTTTCACCTTTGTTAACCCTCCCTTCTTCGGGACCACTTGCACTGGGCTTACCCAAGTGCTGTCTGAGATGGGATAGATAATCCCAACATCCAATAACTTTACCACCTCTTTCCTAACAACCTCTTGCAGATTGGGATTTAACCTCCGCTGCAGTTGTATTACAGGTTTAAAATTCTCCTCCAAGAGAATCTTATGCATGCAAAAGGAGGGACTAATTCCTTTTAGATATGATACACTCCATCTGATAGCAGATTTATAATGCCTCAAAACTCTTACTAATTGTTCAGTTTGAGATTCAGTCAAGGCACTATTCATGATTATAGGGTAATATTCAGTATCATCAAGGTAAACATACCTGAGATTGGTTGGTAAATCCTTGAGCTCTGGCTTTGATATTTCCTCCTTTTCATCTGGCCTTAGGTCTGCTGGTTGTTGTCCCCTTCTAATTTCTGAAGATCCATCAAGAAGGGTCTGAATGTGGTGAGCCTCTGTTCCTTCCTCACAATCATTCACCAAAGTTGCCTCCATAGGGTCTTCATAACACATCTCCTCAAACACAAAGGCCACAATAGACTCTATGACATCCAATCTCAAGCACTAATCATCCCTCATGGCATTCTGTTTTGATTCATAAACATTAAATTTCACCGATTCATCATGAACTCTGAGCATCAGTTCACCATTTTGCACATCAATCAGGGCCCTCCCAGTAGCTAGGAAAGGTCTTCCTAAGAGTAATGGAATATCTTAATCTTCATCCATGTCTAGAATCACAAAATCTGCTGGGAAGATAAACTTATCCACCTTGACTAGCACATCTTCCACCTTACCATATGGTCTCTTAATAGATCGGTCAACTAACTAAAGGGAGATCTGTGTTGGTTTGATTTCACCAATTCCCAACCTTTTGAAGATGGAGAGGGGCATCAAATTTATGTTAGCCCCTAAGTCACACAAAGCTCTACCAATATCCACCCCACCTATATTGCAAGGAATCGTGAAGCTACCCGGATCTTTCATTTTTTGTGGAAGCTTCTTCTGAAGGATAGCACTGCACTCCTCGGTAAGTAAAACTGTTTCATCATCCTTCATCTTTCTCTTGTTGGTTAGCAGTTCCTTCATGAATTTTTCATAGATGGGCATTTGTTCAAGAGCCTCTGCAATGATTACTTGAGAGCCAATACATAACTTAGTACTAATGGTTCATATAATAGCCAATATATAACAATACTAATGGTTCATATAATAGCCAATACATAACAACAAATCTGAAACAATAACCACTAGACAAATCCAATACATAACTAGTTTTGGCCTAAATATCATAACACAAAAGTAGTGGTTTCATGAGCAGTATTTTTGTTTTAACTAGCCAAAATATAATAGAAAATTAAATTATAAGCCTAATGACAATAAGCAACCTTGTTACTTCCATGGCCTTTTTTGAATGTTGGCAATGGAGACCTCTCAGGTTCCAAAACTTCCTCTTCACCATGTTGTTCTTCATACATTTAGAGCTCTAACTTCACTACGAAACCAGGGTTAGTTCTTAGTAATTCATGGCAATAATCTCTTAGCCTAGCATATTGGTCCTTGAATGAACCACTAAGTAGCTCAAAAGATGCCTTCCTTGATCTGTAAGCTTTACCTCTGGTCACACCACTATTCCACTTCTCATGAGCTTTGTCTCAGATATTATCCAGCTTAATGTTGGGATTTTGCCTTACACTTGATTGCAGCCTTTTTCCAAGCCACATGGAAGCACAGAACCTTAGCCTATAGTCCCTACTGCATGTGTGCTTGTCACGTATAGTTCTCAAATGCCAAGTATCCTCATTGGGTAGCTTACCACAGTAAGCATACTAGTCACACCCAGGTATGCAGATTACCCTAACCCTTTTTGCATCATTCTTTGTGAATTTTAAATTCCTCCCGGTGTGTACTAAATATGTCTTGATAGCATCCTTAAACTCTTCCTTGGATGAGAAAATTGTACCTACAACCTACTTATACTCATGCGTACTCCTTGGCATGGTGAATGAGGGGTGCTTGACCATGTTACTCATAACCTCATCATCATTAGTACCAAGCCCACTCTCAAGTTCTTCAGCAGTAATTTCTTCATCTGATATCTCATGGAATTTAGGATTTGCCTGATCACCATCATCAGCCCTAAATGAAGAGAATCATTCTCTAACTCTCTTTGCTCATCAAAGTCAGAGGTTCTATTATGGTCATTTGAGACCTCATTGTGAACCAACCTATTCTTATGCGGTCTCCCACGTTTCCTTTTTACTGAACCATAAGCCTCACTAGTAGTGGTCTTCCTCTTTTTCCTATTTTCTTCAGTCTCACTAGCATTAGTTTCTTCACCATTCTGTTTAGTCTCAACTCCTTGTTCAGTCTCAACACCATAAGTCTTTTTAGTATCACTAATGGGAGCTTCATATAGTGGTCAACCAGGTGGAGCAGCAGCAACATCAACATTATCAAAGTAACACTCATCTCCCTCGTCATTATCAGTGTCATTGAATCTAATATTCAATGCATTATCTTCAGAATTACTAGCCCCTTCTATATGCTCTTCATCCTTCTCTATTTCTTCATCTTCAAGGCATTCTGATTCCCTTTTTCTAAATTAGGTACACATTTCAATTCTTGTACACCATCTACATCATTCACACCCTCCATTCCTTCAAGATTTGCATCACACCAACCCTTACCATCAACTCCATCATATGGATGCTCAATATCATCTCATATCCCACAATCACTATAGGAAGTGGAGGAATCACTTCAGGCTGCGACACTACATGAGTCACATACATTTCAACAACTCCATTTTTCCTAGCCAAAATCACCATCTCTTCTAAACCTTCATCATCTTGAAGTTCCTTCAACTCACTTCCACATGCATACCACATCTTGTCAACACCAGAAACATACTTCATCTCCTTCACAATTCCAAGAATTTAAAAAAAAAACTCCATCTATATGGATCACACTTCCAGATAGAGCTAGTCCCTGAGTATTTTAGACTTTCCCTTTCAGAGTTAGAGAAAGAGCCTCCATGAAAAACTTGGAGAGTAAAATAGTTTTCCATGCCTACATCTAAATAACGAAACAATAATCATTAATAAATAAGCCCTAAATGGTGATACTGTATATAAACCCTAAACCAACATTTCAAATAACATAGGAACAAACCTAAACCCAATTTCTCAAAAATGGTGGATACTCATTTTGAACCGGAAGAACAAAAAATAAAATAAAGAAGGGGTAAAAACCTAACCTTTTTGTTCCTTCTTGTTCTAGAACTTGCTTGCGCCTCACACCTGTCAATCTCGCTCATTATCAATGACAATGAGGTTCGAGAAATGAAGGAACCCTATGGCCGAACAAAGCTCTGTTTCCCTCCAAAATTGTTCTTTCTCTCTCAGCTGACAATGACTTTTAAGAGAAGAAAGGAGAAGATGAGCAGGTTATCAGGGAAACGACACCGTTTTGGCAACCTTCACCAACGCTAAAATGTTGTCGTCTTACTCCCCTATTTTAAACTATAAACGTGGAGAGTGGGAGGATACAAGTGGGTTACACACATTGGCCATTCATGGTGACAAGTCCGTAGTAACAAACAGCGTTAGAAGGTAAGTGACGAAAAGGACCAACGGTGCTGACGTTAAAAGACTTAGGTAGGTCACTTTCAAATGAAAAAGACTTAGGGGACCAGATTGGAACAAAAAAATAACTAAAGGGACCAAGCAAGCAATTTTTCCTTCCTTAATAATAGGAGATAATTATAAGATTATCTATCATGATAGATAATCGAATGTGCTCAAAGGAGATAAGATAAAGGGAGGTTATCCTCAAGAATAGAAGATTTATCAAGGAAAATACATCTAGCCAAGAAAACCATGTAAACCTTAAAAATATCAGCCTCCGTCAAAGGATGAAGATGTAACATCCCTGAACTTTAGTTCCCGAATAATGTATTGAAGAACTTATGCTTTGTTATATGAATGTTTTGCCTTAGCTTGATGTGTTAGAGCTTAATCTTGTTTAGTTAACTAATGGTGATTAGGGTTAGCCTAAACTTAATTAATTAAGTTTAACCTTGTGTAGTTTTAAGTTTATTAGGTTTAGATGACTAATAGTTTAGTTAAAAGTTAGATTAACTTGGTTAAGGAATGGCTTAAGAGTTAAGTGAACTAGATTAAGCCTAAGTTAACCAAATGGGCCTTGTGAGTGATGTTGGGCCGTGAATGTGTTCACATGAGTGTTGGGCCATGTGTGGTGTGTTGGGTGAGTGTGAAACCGTGAAGTGTGTGTGTGTGTAGCCGTGAGTGAGTTTGTAAGGAAGTGTGGTGAGCTTGTGAGTTTTGCATGAAGAAGTGAGGTGGCAAGCTCACATTTCATGCATGTTGCACAAGAATGAGGTGGCAACACCACATTTCATTTCCTTGCATGAAGTGTGAGGTGTCCAAACCAAATCTCACCACTAGGTCATCTTATCACTTCACCATTTGACCATAAACCATTATACAAGTAACCATGTGTTAATGATCACCATTTTGCTTCCTTTTCTTCACGGCACCATCATCATCATATTCATCTTCTTCCTTTGAGAACCTCACGGCTAACACCCACAAACACCATCATCCAAACTCATTCTTCCATTAAAACCAAGAAATCTTTACATATCCTAAGTCTAGATCATGGATATACATCATGCATGAGTGATCAAGGCTTAGAAAGTTCAAATCCAACCCCTTTCCCTTTTGAGAAGCTCACGGCCACATCCATCACCACCCTTAATCAAGCTTAAACTTTTACCAAACACAAGAAACCTTAGCATATTCATACTCTAGATCATGAATACGCCACTTGCTTAGAGTTTTGTGTTGAAGAAATTTCAACCATTAAACTCAAAACCTTAACAACCCTCACGGCCAAACCCCAAACAAAGCCTTAAGATCTTTAGCTTGGTAGATCAAGTTGAGCCTTAGAGTTTTAGAAGCTTGAGATCAAGTTTCAAGTGTCAAAAGAGGGAGAGTGCTCACGGTTTGGAGAGGAAAAGGTCCAAAAGCTCAAAGTCTCCATAGTTTTCTTCAAAGGTATGTGAGAGAAGCTTACACTTTTGCTAGAATAAGTCTTGAAGCTTAGGAATTAGGTTGAGTCACCATGAGACTCAAGGGCACTAGTTAGATTTTGGTTTCGGCTTGGGGGCCAATTTTTGATGAATCTTGACATGTGGTTATTAAATGATCTATGCTGAATTTTATGAATGTTTTGTGTTGATGAGTAATTACATATGTTATGTTGGTTAATTGAATGTTTAGACCCTTGGATGAACAAGGCTAAAGTGTTGACTAAATGGATTTTAGTTAACTAGGCCTTAACTGAGAATTAGATAAGGTGATTAAAGTGTTAATCAAAATGGTTTTAGATTGCTATGTCTCGGTTAAGGGGATTAACCTAGTAGCTAAAATGGTTTAGTCAACTAAGTACCAATCAAACCTAGTCTTAGATAACTATGTAGTACTTAAACCTAATCAAGTTTCACTTAATCCCATGATTAGTCAACTAATCCAAGATTAGTTGGACTTAATCCTAGATTAGTGGACTTAATCACATGGTTAGTCAACTAATCCAATATTAGTGGGACTTAATCTTAGATTAGTGAACTTAATCCCCTGATTAGTCAACTAATCCATGATTAGTTAATCCATGATTAGTCAGACTTAATCCGAGATTAGTCAACTAAGCTAGACTTAATCCATGATTAGTGAGACCTAATCCATGATTAGTGGACTTAGTCCATGATTAGTCAGCTAAAGTTCAGTTAAACCTAGTCTTAAGTAATTAGGACTTACTTAACCAAATTCTTAAGTAATTAAGACTTACTTAACCCAAGTTCTAGTTACTTAAGGTGTACTTAGGTCAGGGAAATTATGGGACTTTGTCCGGATACTCGGACATAAGCTTGACCTAGAACTAGTATGACTCTGCTATGTTATCTGCATACTTAGATACTTATGGATACATGTTGAATGCTTATGATTATATGATGAGCTAATATGAATATGTATGTATCCATGCTGAACTGATGTCGAATGATCATGACATAGTTGGACTAATGATAAACTTGGAACTTGAACATGTGCATGATAACCTAGGATTGCAAACGTGACATGAGCTAGGTTATCAGATCAGTCCCAATCTGAGGAACATCTACGCAGGTGGAAACGCCGTAAGTCGTGCCTTTTCGACGCAGGTGAACCTGTGAACTATTTATGTAACTGAACTTGATATTTTATGAAAGCATGCACAGGGTTCACCGTAAGCCGTGCCTTTCGACGCTGGTGGACGCACTGTAAGTCGCTCCTATCGACGTTGGCAGACGTGCCGTAAATCGCGTCGTTGCGGGTGCAGAAATGCACCGTAACACTCTACGCAGGTGGAAACACCATAAGTCGTGCCTTCTACACAGGTGGATACACCGTAAGTCGTGCCTTCGACGCAGGTAGTAATACCGTAAGCAGTGCCTTTTCTACGCTGGTGGAAGCACCATAAGCAGTGCCTTTCGACGCTAGCAGACGTGCCGTAAGCCGCGCCGCGTTCTTGAACGCACCGTTCCTCAGATATGGACCCGGTGGACATCGAGGCCTTGGAGTTGGAGAAACATGTACATGCATCATGCCACCTATCTTGAAAGACAATAACTAAACTGGTGTTTGCTCATATGTATATGCATTATTGCACTGGTTATTGCTGCTGTTTATCTGGCTGTGAATGTTAGGGCTTAGGCTTATTCGATCATGCGACTGTGTTAGGCTTACTCTCCTGCCCTTTTAGGTGATGGCCAGATACCTGATTTGCATCGAGATTCGCCCGCTCCTTGATGGTGTTTGGGAGTATCAGGATCACCGGGCTGTTTTTTTTAGGGTGGAGTAGAGATCACTCTCCACCATCCCAATCCCGTAGTTCGCTTTCATCCTCGTAGGTTTCGTATTCCGATTATTTACGTTATGAACATACCCCCGTTTTACACTTACCATGGACCACCTCCTACTCAACCAACTCGTCGATTCCATGGTCGTCGATTTCGTACTGCTAATCGCTCCCATCCTTCTGCTACCAGAGTTTTTCCATCGGGAACTCCCCATTCTAATCCGACTGAGCCGACAAGAGTTGTACGTTCTCCTAGCCCTTTACCTAATTATAGGGTCGCGACTCGGTCTAATGAGAATGAGGAAGATTCTGTAGGGCATGAGAGCGAAAGCGTGTTGGCTGAGTACACTCCCGGAAGTCCGGGGAGGATGGATGACCTTTAGGGGTGTGCATGGTGGAAGTGATCCGGAATTCGAAACAGTTGTACAACTTTTGGTGGGACGAAACCAGTGATCTCTGACTATGGATTAGCTGCAGTGGACCAGTGACCAGCTCTGATGATACCCTTTTCTTTTGAGTTATACATATTGTCAATATTGCTTTTGGTGAGGTATTATCAGAGTGTTTTATTTCCAATGGACTTGTACCTATTATGTATCAGACCTTTATAACTTATTATCTACAATTAAGGTTCACCTTACGCATTTCAATATTCCGCTGGCTTTTGATGAGTTTTGGAATCCGGTATTGATCAGTTTTTAAAGAACTTGCAATTGAGGGACTAAAGGTTTCATTAATGAAAATAATATTTATTGCAAAAACCCTCGACTGCTTTCCAATGACTTATAACTTTCCAGATTTCAACTCTTTGATTTTACTTACCAATCATGTGTATTAAAAAGAAAAATTTTTCCACCCTAATTTTTGGAAAACTATACAAGTCCAAATTAATCGAGCAAAACCTTTTCATAAATAAGAGCGTTACAATTTTTGTGGTATCAGAGCAGAAGGTCATGCACCTGGTCCATAGTTAGTCCTATCAAGACTAAGATAGTTGTAGGACTTTAGTTTCCTTAGGTCTGTTGTGATACTTAGCCTTTAGTGCAGGTTCACAATGGTAGCTAGGAATCAACGTAACATAGCTGAGGTTTCAGATAGGATCACTACGGTGATCAAGAACATGCAACAACAAGCTAACCAACCACCCCCAGACCAAGCGGGACAAGTCGAGTTCCGTAGTCTGTCCAAGTTCCGAAACTGTAACCCTCCTAGGTTTGAGGGATGTTTCAAACTCGATGAGGCTAACAAGTGGATAAACAAACTGGACAAAATCTTCCAAACCCTAGGATGTACGGACGCTCAGCGGGTGACCTATGCCACGTACATGTTGTTTGGGGAGGCTGAAAACTGGTGGAAGCACGCTGTTCAACTCTTGGCATATGAAGGTCGGGAAGTCACATGGCAAGTTTCACGAAAAAGTTTCTGGATAAGTACATTCCCGAGGATCTGAGGCGGAAGAAGGAGGTAAAGTTTCTACAACTGCAGCAAGGTGACATGAGTGTGGGTGAATACACAGCTAAGTTTGAGGAGCTGCTTAAGTATTCTCCTTACTTTCAGCAACACCCTGATGAACGAAGCAAGTGCATCAAGTTTGAGAATGGGCTAAGGCCGGATTTAAAAGCAGCTTTCAGTTATCAGAAGATTCAGAACTTCTCAACTCTGGTCGACATGTGCCGGGTTTATGAAGATGATAAAAAGGCTGAGGAGCTATACATGCGAAGTAAGTGGAATCATTAGAGTTTCGGGTCACAGAGGCGCAAGGAGTCAAACTTTAGAGGCAAAAGGTCGCACTTCAAGAACAAGGGTAAAAGCAAGGTGTCGGGACAAGTAGCAAGTTATCAGGGAAGTGCTCCATTGTTTGATAAGTGCAAACGTCATCACTTCGGAGAGGTTTGTCGGAAGTCGTTTTCTGGTTGCTTTAAGTGTGGTAAGCCGGGTCATTGGTCAAAGGACTGCAGAGAACCCGAGAAGAGTGACTCGAAGGGATCGGTGAATAGACCTGTGGCTAGAGGGAAGGTGTTTACTCTCAGTGGTGCTGAAGCAAATCAAGCCCCTGATCTCGTGCAAGGTACCCTTCTTCTTAATAGTCAACCTTGTAAAGTTTTGTTTGATTATGGAGCTACTCATTCTTTTGTTTCATATGAATGTGTGAATCGTTTGAACTTGCCCCTATCCGATTCACCATACTGCTTTAGAATAGAAACCCAAACTAACTCCCCTGTCCTTACTTCCAAAGTCTGTTTAAAGTGTTTGCACTAGTACAAAATACATTTTTCAGATCGGTTCCGAACCCATTTTCAGACCGGTTCCGAACTGGTCTTAAAGCCTCTGTTGCTAAAAATGCATGTTAAATGAGACCGGTTATAAACCGGTCTTTTTTATATTAACGAGACTGGTTATTAACCGCTCTGATTTAAATTTTTGAACCAGTCTGAATAATAATTTTGAACCGGTCTGAATAATGATATTGAACCGGTCTGAATAATAATTTTGAACCGCTCTGAAAAATGAACCGCTCTGAAAAGTGAACCGCTCTGAATTAAAAAATGAACCGCTCTGAAAAATGAACCGCTCTGAATTAAAAAATGAACCGCTCTGAAAAATGAACCGCTCTGAATTAAAAAATGATCCGCTCTGAATTATTCTTTTTGAACCGCTCTGAATTATTCTTTTGAATCGATCTGAAATAATTTTTGAACCAGCCAATCTCAATTTTTGGCTATATACCAATTTAGTAATGCTTGCCATATTTATAGTCATCCCATCTAAGCCTCTGCTCATAGGAATTTAAAATTTTTGCCAAGAAGCAATACATAATTATATATATATAAAGAAAGATTTATCAAATAAAATTTTACTAAAAACTAGAAGCAAAAGCATTGCTTCCAGAAAAAGATCAAAACCAAATACATTACACCATAGAATTAACGGGTTGCTTACAAAGATCAAATACTAGCGAAAACACACCTCTTAATGTTGGAAACTAACAAACAGCACAAAAACTCCTAACCTCCTACACCAGCAAAAAGAATAAAAAAATAAAAACTCCAAGATTCCAAAGCCACTCCTTCAATTTTTCCATGCATCTGCAACATTCCTTCTAGAAACCAAATACACTTATCTGCATGTTTGGAAATCAGATACACACCTCTGAATGATTCTGTAATGATGTATATAAATACCAACACAAACTCTTCATGCAAATCAAGCAATTCATTATTCAGTTTCAAGTGAACTTTTTTAGCTCATTTCCTTTTGCAATTTTGATTAATTAGCAAAGATAAAAACTTCAACAATAAAAAGACAAAATGAATTTTTCAAACACACCTGGCTTAAAAGCTTTGGCTTGTCAATAGTGGAAAATATTACTTCGTGAAGAGGGATGGTTGATTGTTCTTGCCTGCATTTTACATAGTAATATTCAGCTTATTTGCCAAACATGAGAGATATCGTTCAATGCAGGAAACATATGGCAGTGGCACAAGTTATAACTCATTTTGTGGCAAGGTAAGATTGATACATTGATAAAAACAAAGGTTTTGAAGACCAAGCCAGTCATTGGATGGGTAAAGGAGTTCATGGTTCAATGGTTCAAATGTGGTCAAACTGAAGTCTCATTAAATATATTATACATACTATTGAAATAAATTTTTACAAATATGATAAAAATTAATTGTCAAAGTGAGACTCGCATTTCACGCCTAAGATATTAATTCATAGTTAAAAAATAATGTAAGCAATGCCATTATAATTTTATCCACATGGTACCTCTGGGAAAAGTTGTCAGTAAGAAATCTCTCCTCTGTCTCCTTGGAGTTTTTTCTGACATCTATGTTTAGATCCTCAAGCTTTGAACAAGCCTCATAGTCAGTTGCATGATCCCTTGCCCTACTTGTAGACATGATATACAAGATATATTATCATTAAGAAAATACAGGATTGTTAATTTAAGAAATAGTCAGGGAAACCTTTCTGTAAATTTCTGTATAAATATAGTTCACAGTTTCATGGATTACATACCTCTTATGACATGATACAGCTCCCTCATTAGTTTCATCAAAAGATGGCCTTGGGCTAGAATGAGTACTTGCAATTCCTTGATCCACTTTATCTGCTCGAGAAGAAATATTTTGCCCAGCAGTTTGAGTACAAAATTAAATAGAGACATGAAATACAGTAAGAAGTTTGATAGCCTCATAAAATAAAATAAAAATAAAAAAGAAACCAGGCCAGTGAAAAAAAGAGCATCAGTATTAAAATTGAAAGGCATAATTTGTTTTAATATACAAATTTAAAGGAGGAAACGAGAACCATGATTGGCACTAATATGCCAAATCAGAAGAGAAATGGAATTTAATCACTTCATGTACAGAGGACAATTAAAATCACAACACCTGATGTCAGCTTAAAAGGTATTTGCATTATTTGCATTACTTGTTTTCTAATAGATTATAAACATATTTACACTTCTCAGACAATTTCAAAGCAGAGCAAATGAGCTTGCAAATACAACCATACTTAAATAGAAGAATAGAGCTTGAAAAAACACAATTTTTGCCACTCCAAAATCTGCAAGCTTGAAAATGCCTAATGAAAGACAATATGGACTACCTTTCAAAATAGAGAAAAAAAATCTGACTATCATTAGTGACTTCAGTTAGAACTGAGAAAATGATATCATACATAATTCTTCTTGGTCCGCGGAGTCTTGGGCAACAATGCTATTCAACGAATATCACGAGTCACGACCTCTTTGAGTAAGTGAGATATGGATCTTGAGCAATGGTTAATACATTTGGTCTCTCAGACTGGTTATATGTTAGACACCGCCGAATCAACTCCTGTCATAAAATTGCATATGCATACACATAAAAATTGATCCTTACTCCTGAATGCAACAGGGTTGTTATATATTGCACAATTTTTTTCCCTACAGCTTAAATATAGTAACTGTATGAATGGAAATAACAGGTTGTCATTGGAAAGTTAAAAAGGGGATTTCAGTTAGAATTGTAGTTCCACATTCAAGCCTAAGAATGAATGCTTATGGTTATGAGTTGTGACACTGATCTAATTTGAAGGGTCAATATAAAGAAAAAAACTTCTACTTTACTTTAATGAGCAAGTCATCCGCATGACTTTCTGATTGGTGCATAATATACTCTTAACTATCAAATTGTTCCTCATTTTAATAGAATTGTGAAGGGGGAAATTACACAGTCAGACTACGAGGGTTAGCTGCACTTACGCATGGAGTGAAGGTGGAATTTTTATTTTTATTTTTTATTTCTGAAAGTTAACATGTTATATAATCTACAACAAGCAATATGGTGAAAGAATAACCAGCCATGGGAAGATGAGAAAAAGTGTACAACTCACTTTTGCCTCATTAGAAACAGATGGCCTAGAGGGGAATTCAACTTTGCGTGCCTTGATGATTGTGTCTTCGTGAAGTATTCTCTCTTGTGTTTGGTCATGTCCAAAAGGATGTCTTCCAAAGAGCATTTGGTAGAACAAAACACCAGCAGACCAGACATCAACCTGTTTTCCAGAACACAAAGTCAGAGAAGACAAGTCCCAAACCAAAAGAACACATATAATGTGCTCATCTGAGATTTAGTTGTATACTTGTATGCACAATCCCAACCATCATGATGCTTCTATAAAACATTAAAAAACAAAAATAAAAAGCTATCCTCGTATTTACAACATAGTTAGTTATTGACCTTTGATGATATAAGAGGCGTCTTGCTGAGCTCAAAGCATTCAGGAGGAAAATACCTGCAGATTCAAAAGATAAAACAAGGTGTGAAGAGGTTTTCCCAAAGTAAAAATTGAAAGCTCTTGTGGAAACAAGAAAAGGAGCATCGAAGTTAAAGTCATATTGATTGGAAGAAAAAGATGCAAGATTAGCATGAGTGACTAAAACACTCACCATCACAATATTGCACATGAAAACAGGAGAGATAAAAAAAAGGCGATAACATTCATACTACTAATAGTCCACCTCTACTTCACACTCTTCTTTGGGTTGGTAACCACAAAATAGATCATTGTACTAGTACAAAGTCAACTGTCACCATAAAATTGTAAAATTTAATTTTACACATTTATGTTTCTGACTTTATCAAGTTATTATGTGACATTGAACTGGGCCTATCTTTCCAGAATTTTTATTTCTCGGTATAAATATATAGACATGAGGCAAATATTAAGCAAGTCATCCCTCTCTTAATTTTTATCTTGATCTTTAATCACAATATCTATCAACTTTTGAGATAATTGCAAGACTAGTTGCCTCATTGCAAAATTTACTACATTCACACTCTCTTGACCATTACTAAAAAATAAAACATTAATGATCTTCACCGGTTACCAATATGTTCCAGCACCCTGAGATGTAAGTTCCATACCCTGGGATCCCACGTTATCCTCCACTATCTTGCTAAGACCAAAATCGGTCACTTTGGTACCACCAAGCTCGTCAAACAAAACGTTTCCAGGATTTAAATCATAATGAATAATCTTCTGTGCCCTTTTATTCATGTAAACAAGACCTTGAAAAACTTGAACAAGAATGACCCTAGCCTCCATTTCAGGTAATATAGGCGTTGCTTTAAGTACAGCGTCAAGATCCTTCCCTAGAAGAAAAGAGGAAGGTAAAGAGGGGAGTGGTAGACAAAACAAGAAATGAAACAAAAATCGAATAGTAATTCGGGTTCAAAGTAATATTTATATACCACTACAATACTCTAGAACAGTGCAGAAAGTATTGTGATCAATCTCAAAGATGTCCCATAAACGAACGATATGATGATGCACAAGGGTCTTGTGAATATTGTATTCTCGAATTGCATGTCGTATGTAACTTTGCTTCTTCTCTTCGCTCCATTGAGCATTTAAACCATGAAGTTTGCAAGCAACATATCTATGCTCCACCAAGTCAAAAGCCTGCTGGAAATTTCTTACTTCAAATCACTGCAAAAAGGTATATTCTTACAATTGCCAATATAGGCAACAGAACTACCTATATTCTAATTTTTAGTAGCTCAAAACCATGTTCAATATTTGCTAAAATGACATCAATAAGAATCAAGGGATTGTTAATATACTTTAATAAAGCTCTGACCTTGTAAACCTCACTGAATCCTCCCTTCCCAAGAAGGTTTAGAAGGGCATAACGATGATTAAGAATCTGAAAGTTGTTAAAGCGTGAACCATCTTCATCCCGTATGCGTTTCATTTCCCTTATCAATTTTCCCTTTTCTAGGAGGAGGCAGGGGAGACGACGGCTGTGGCAACGATTCCAGGAGGAAGGAGCGGAAGCCGTTCCAGGAGGAAGGAGCGAGCGGCAGTGGCAAGGAGGAAGGAGCGATGGCGGCTCAGGTGGTGAAAGAGAGTGGCAGCAACGGCGGGATGCTAGTGAAAGAGAGTGGCGGCGACGGCTCTGGGAGGAGGAAGCCACGAGTATGGAGGGAGTTGTCCTAGGGTTATAATTTTGGGAAGATGGAAGTATGGGTTGTGGCTACTTAGTCACTATTTTTCAGAATGGTCATGAAAATGAACCACTCCGATATGAACCAATTCTAACTTTCAGACCGGTTCCGCATAGGAACCAGTTTCAATTAATATATTTTCAGACTGGTCATTTAAATGAACTAGTCTGGTTTAAATTAATTCCAACTTTCAGACCGGTTCCGCACGGAACCGGTCTTAATGAAGTGGTCTGAAAAATATATTTTGTACTAGTGTTGGTTGAGGTACTAGGCCGTGTCTCGAGTGTAGACCTAGTCTGTTTACCTTTGTCACTGTTAGATGTCATTCTGGGTATGGATCGGATGACGAGGAACCGAGTGATCATCGACTGTGATAGGAGGATAGCCTTGTACAAAGACCTTCAACCCTCGAACCCCTAACCCAAAGGCTTCATGTGTTTGTTTTCTGTAACGAGGGAAGAAGAGGAGAAAGAGATAGAAGGAATACCAGCGGTAAAGGAGTTTTCGGAGGTGTTCACGGATGATGTACCGGGGTTGCTGCCGAATCGAGAAATCGACTTTGGTATCGATCTAATCCTAGGAACTGGCCCAATCTCTATAGCACCATATAGGATGGCGCCGCCGGAGATGGCTGAGTTGAAGAAGCAAGTAGAAGAGTTGCTACAGAAACAGCTGATCAGGTCAATTGTGTCTCCCTGGGGTGCGCTAGTGTTGTTTGTGAGAAAGAAGGACAAAAGTCTACATATGTGTGTGGACTACCGGTAGTTGAACAAGGTGACCATTAAGAACAAATACCCTCTGCCAAGGATAGACGATCTTATGGATCAAGTTCGTGGAGCTTCTGTTTTCTCGAAGATAGATCTAAGATCTGGGTACCATCAGATAAGGATTCGGGAACAGGATATTCCCAAGATGGCGTTTCGGTCTCGTTATGGGCACTATGAGTATGTGGTAATGCCGTTTGGTTTGACGAATGCTCCTGCTGTCTTTATGGACTACATGAACAGGGCCTTCAGACCGTACTTGGACTCGTTTGTAGTGGTCTTTATAGATGATATTCTGGTCTACTCAAAGAGTCCAGAGGAACATGCAAAACACATAAGGATTGTGTTGAAAGTTTTAAAGGAGAAACAGTTGTACGCCAAACTCTCGAAGAGCGAGTTTTGGCTGGAGGAAGTTAAGTTTTTGGGACATGTGATCTCGAAAGGAGGAATAGCTGTCGATCCAACAAAGGTTGAATCAGTTCTTCAATGGGAACAGCCTAAGACAGTAACGGAGGTCCGGAGTTTCTTAGGACTTGTTGGGTACTACCGAAGGTTTATAGAAGGATTCTCGAAGATCTCCCTACCCTTGACTAAGTTGACCAAGAAGGATCAACCTTTTGTCTGGGACTCGAAGTGCGAAGAGAGTTTCCAAAAGCTGAAGGAAAAGCTGACCACTTCACCGGTGTTAATCTTACTTGACCCACAGAAGAGTTTTGATGTGTATTGCGATGCGTCAAGGCAAGGCCTTGGATGTGTGTTGATGCAAGAAGGTAAGGTTGTGGCATACGCATCAAGGCAGTTGAAAGTTCATGAGGTGAATTATCCGACGCACGACTTGGAGTTGGCCGCAATAGTTTTCGCTCTTAAGATCTGGAGGCACTATCTCTATGGCACTGTGTTCCGAGTGTTCAGTGACCATAAGAGTTTAAAGTATCTCTTTGACCAGAAAGAGATGAACATGAGACAATGTCGGTGGACGGAGTTTCTCAAAGATTATGACTTCGAACTCCACTATCATCCTGGAAAGGCGAATGTGGTTGCGGATGCCCTAAGCAGAAAGGCATTGCATGTGAGTGCCGTGATGATTAAGGAGGTTGTGTTACTGGAGAAGTTTCGGGATATGAGTTTGGTAATGGAAGTCGAGCCAACAAGCTTAAAGTTAGGAATGCTGCAGATCATGAATGAGTTTATGACTCTGATCCGCGAGTGGCAACAAGAAGATGGTGAGCTTAGTGAAAAGAAAAGGTTGGCATCTGAAGGGAAAGAACTGAACTTTCAGGAGGGAAAGGATGGACTTCTTCGTTTCAAAACAAGGATATGCGTTCCAAAAGACGCAGAACTTAGAAGAATGATATTGGAGGAAGCGCACAAGAGTCAGATGAGTATGCATCCGGGAACAACTAAGATGTATCAGGATTTGAAAAAGTTGTTTTGGTGGTCTGGATTAAAGAAAGATGTGGCTGAGTATGTAGCATCATGTCTGGTTTGCCAGAAAACGAAGGTCGAGCATAAGAAGCCAGGAGGAGAGTTACAATGTTTGGAGGTCCCTCAGTGGAAATGGGACAGCATATCGATGGATTTTGTGTCAGATTTACCAAGGACGGACCGGAATTTTGATGCCATATGGGTTGTGGTAGATCGGTTAACTAAATCGGCGCATTTTATCCCCATAAACATGCGTTATTCGTTGGAAAGGCTTGCTCAACTCTACGTTGATGAGGTGGTACGACTGCATGGTATACCTTCCAGTGTAGTTTCTGACCGTGATCCAAGGTTTACATCTCGGTTTTGGAACAGTCTGCATCAAGCCCTGGGAACAAAGTTAAAAATGGGATCTGCTTATCATCCTCAAATTGACGGACAAACAGAGCGAACCATTCAGACGTTGGAAGATATGTTAAGAGCGTGTGCCTTGGAGGAACAAAGAAGTTGGGATAAGGTGTTACCGTTGGTGGAGTTTACCTATAATAACAGTTATCATGCGAGTATTGGGATGGCACCGTTTGAAGTGTTGTATGGTAGAAAGTGTCAGACACCACTATGTTGGTTTCAAGTGGGGGAGAATGCTGTAATCGGTCCAGAACTGGTACAAGAAACAACTGAAAAGATTAAGATGGTACAAGAGAAGATGAGGGCCGCTCAGGGAAGGCAGAAGAGTTATGTGGATAAGAGGAGAAGACCTCTTGAGTTTGCAGAAGGAGAGCATGTGTTTATCAAGGTATCTCCGATGAAAGGTGTAGGCAGAGCGTTGAGAACCAAGAAACTTTCACCCAGGTTCATCGGTCCGTACCAAATCCTTAGGAAAATTGGTCCAGTTGCGTACCAGATAGCCTTACCACCATCTTTGTCTAGTCTGCACAATGTCTTTCATGTTTCACAACTTCGAAAGTTTGTTCACGACCCTAACTCCATCCTGGTTCAACCCCTTCCCCTTTTGAGAAGCACACGGCCACATCCATCACCACCCTTAATCAAGCTTAAACTTTTACCAAACACAAGAAACCTTAGAATATTCATACTCTAGATCATGAATATGCCACTTGCTTAAAGTTTTGTGTTGAATAAATTTCAACCATTAAACTCAAAACCTTAACAACCCTCACGGCTAAACCCCAAACAAAGCCTTAAGATCTTTAGCTTGGTAGATCAAGTTGAGCCTTATAGTTTTAGAAGCTTGAGATCAAGTTTCAAGTGTCAAAGGAGGGAGAGTGCTCACGGTTTGGAGAGGAAAAGGTCCAAAAGCTCAAAGTCTCCATAGTTTTCTTCAAAGGTATGTGAGAGAAGCTTACACTTTTGCTAGAATAAGTCTTGAAGCTTAGGAATTAGGTTGAGTCACCTTGAGACTCAAGGGCACTAGTTAGATTTTGGTTTTGGCTTGGAGGCCAATTTTTGATGAATCTTGACATGTGGTTATGAAATGTTCTATGCTGAATTTTATGAATATGTTTTGTGTTGATGAGTAATTACATATGTTATGTTGGTTAATTGAATGTTTAGACCCTTGGATGAACAAGGCTGAAGTGTTGACTAAATGGGTTTTAGTTAACTAGGCCTTAACTGAGAAATAGATAAGGTGATTAAAGTGTTAATCAAAATGGTTTTAGATTGCTAAGTTTCGGTTAAGGGGGTTAACCTAGTAGCTAAAATGGTTTAGTCAACTAAGTACCAATCAAACCTAGTCTTAGATAACTAAGTAGTACTTAAACCTAATCAAGTTTCACTTAATCCCATGATTAGTCAACTAATCCAAGATTAGTTGGACTTAATCCTAGATTAGTGAACTTAATCCCATGGTTAGTCAACTAATCCAAGATTAGTGGGACTTAATCCTAGATTAGTGAACTTAATCCCCTGATTAGTCAACTAATCCATGATTAGTTGGACTTAATCCATGATTAGTCAGACTTAATCTGAGATTAGTCAACTAAGCTAGACTTAATCCATGATTAGTGAGACCTAATCCATGATTAGTGGACTTAGTCCATGATTAGTCAGCTAAAGTTCAGTTAAACCTAGTGTTAAGTAATTAGGACTTACTTAACCAAAGTCTTAAGTAATTAAGACTTACTTAACCCAAGTTCTAGTTACTTAAGGTGTACATAGGTCAGGGAAATGATGGGACTTTGTCCGGATACTCGGACATAAGCTTGACCTAGAATGTAACACCCTAGTTACTTTTGCCCTTAATTAATTATGAAATTAAAATTTTATTTTAATACTACTAGTTGATTAGGAAAAACACTTAGTTACTTTTATTTCTTATGAAAATCTCCGTAAAATCGAACGGAGTTTCCTTTGTTTTAGGGACATTCCCAAAATACAATTTCCTGTTTAACCTGCATAAAACTTTATATTCATCGACAGTGGGCCAGCAGGGCCAAAATATAATTCACTTCTAGTACATCATTTTAGAAAATAATTACAATATAATATAATACATTTATAATTTCAAATTTAAAATAAAACTATTGACCAACAAAGGGTCACCCAACTATCTACACAGCACTCCACGGGGTGGAGTGTAATCCTGCCCGGCCATTCTCGTGTAAGCTCCTTCTTCACCTGTAAAAATATATCAAGAAGGTAGCATTACACAGAACTTAGAAAATACATTCTAAAATGACATAGAGAACAACTAAGATATTACTACCCGTTATCACTTGAATTATATTTTCTATTTCAATTTCCCTTGCTTCCTTAATACCCTGTTGTTGACCATGTTCATTTCTTATTCCTTTCGACGATGTCCTTAACCTTTCTTAATTCTATCACTTCCTTCTATCATTATACACACTTACCCACCTATCCTTTTAATCCCATTTAATACTCACTCCTAATGGAAGGCCTTATCCATAAAATATTCCACTCCCCTACAGAGGGTCCTGACATTATCTACTTCTTCTCGTTTATATAATATTCCACTCCTCTACGGAGGGTCCTGATATTATTCGCTCCCTATGAAGGGTCATGATACTTCACATACAATTCTATAATACTCCACTCCTTACGGAGGGTCCTGATAATATCCACTCCTACACGGAGGGTCCTGAAAATATCCACTCCTTACGGAGGGTCATGATAATATCCACTCCTTCACGGAGGGTCCTGAAAATATCCACTCCTTACGGAGGGTCATGATAATATCCACTCCTTCACGGAGGGTCCTGAAAATATCCACTCCTTACGGAGGGTCATGATAATATCCACTCCTTCACGGAGGGTCCTGAAAATATCCACTCCTTACGGAGGGTCATGATAATATCCACTCCTTCACGGAGGGTCCTGATAATATCCACTCCCTTATGGAGGGTCATGATAATATATATAAATTCCGCTCCTTTATGGAGGGTCATGATAATATAATTTCCCGCTCCGCATAGGGAGGGTCATGAACGTATCCTCTCCATTATGGAGGATCCATGGATAATACTCAACATGATAATCATTCATTCATACCATCTAATTACCTTTTTCTCTAACCATTAATCCTTTTCTTGATTTCTTTACCATTCACCTATTTTCCTTCATATTTCTGTTAACTGCATTTTACTCTTCCTCCTCATTCATGTTCATTCCAATTCCATTCTAAACATTAAAATTAATAATATAATCAGCTTCCTAATCACTATATTCATCATTGACTTTCAAGCCAGACCATAATCTACATCCATCATCATTATTCCCAATTTTCACATAGCTCAACCATTTGTTTATTTATCCCTTATTGGTTAAGCATTCACAACCTACAATTGTTCCAAGTTACCCTTAAGTTTCTCTTTTCCAATTATCATTAAATCCAATTGTCTATCTCATCTCTAACTCTATAGCTCACTCTCATTATCAAACCCACAATTACTTAAGCTTAGACCATTACAAACATACACAATTAAAGTCATATCCATTAACCATTCATAAATCCTATTCTAGTCAATTTCCCTAAGGTTCTTTTTTTTCTATTTTATTTCCTACCCTTAATTCCCCCTATATACAAGCTAGAAAATACCCTCTAAGTAGAGGTAACACTTCCCTTCTTACCTCTTTGAAGGGAGAAAGCCACCAAAATCCTAGCCTTTCCTTAGCTCTAAGAACCCTAGCTCCTTGAACTCCTTAGCTCTAGCTCTTTAGGATTGAACCTCTTTAATTTCCTTCCTTTGATCTTGGAAGAGAAAGCTTGAAGGTGTGTTTTCTCCATGGCTTTGAAGTTGGAAATCCCAAGGGAGATGAGAGGGAGAGGGCCACGATTTTAAGAGAGAGGAGGATGGGGTGGTGTTTGGCTTGATTTGGTGGTTGATGATTTGATGAGCTTGGGTGAGGATTAATGGAAGGAAGATGGTGATGGAGTTCTTGGAACCCTAGAGAGAGAGAGAAAACCGAAAATGGTGGAGGGAGGGAGAAGAAGTATGATGTATGTGTGTGTTGTTGATTAGAGCAAGAAGAAGGGAAGCAAGCTAGTGATAATGTCTTGAAGCTTGAAGGACCAATTCCATGGAGAAATGGTGGTGATGAAGTCAAGCCCTAGCCTTGGAGCTTCATGGCTTCCACGAAGAAGAAGAGGAAATGGAGTGGGGAATGAGTCTTAGCCAAGAAGGGAGGAAGTGAGTGGTTAAAAATGAGTTTGGGGTGGGCAAAATGCCCAAAACGCCCCCCAATCACTGTGCAGAACGGACTGGTGCAACAGGGGCTCGCCTGGGCGAGCTAATGGTGCGCCTGGGCGGGTTTTCCACTGTCTGGTGCTGAATTGTTTTAATTCTCTCGCCTGGGCGAGCTCCTCATGCGCCTGGGCGAGAGTCAGTTGACTTCGCATTGACTTCGGCATAACTTCTTCGTTAACCGTCGGATCTTGCTCAAATTTTAAAGCAAGCTTCCTTACATAATACCCTTCACATCAAACGGTGGAATTTAATTTCTTAGCCTCCTATAGTAAATTCCTAATTTTCTCTTTTCGGTTGATTTCTAACATCTAAAACACCGATTTAACCCCCGATTTTGATTTGATAATTTTGCCCGTTGCTTCAAATGTCTCCTATACAACCCCTAGTACTTAAAATGGCTACTCACCTTGCTCACAAAATTCTTTAAGCAATTAATCTACCTATTCCTACACTTTAAAATTATTAATTCACTAATTATGCTTGGGATTAAATTTGGGATGTTACATAGAACTAGTATGACTCTCCTATGTTATCTGCATACTTAGATACTTATGGATACATGTTGAATGCTTATGATTATATGATGAGCTAATATGAATATGTATGTATCCATGCTGAACAGATGTCAAATGATCATGACATAGTTGGACTAATGATAAACTTGGAACTTGAACATGTGCATGATAACCTAGGATTGCAAGAGTTGCATTGATAACATACGTGACATGAGCTAGGTTATCAGACCAGTCCCAATCTGAGGAACATCTACATAGGTGGAAACACCGTAAGTCGTGCCTTTTCGACGCAGGTGAACCTGTGAACTGTTTATGTAACTGAACTTGATATTTTATAAAAGCATGCACGGGGTTCACCGTAAGCCGTGCCTTTCGACGCTGGTGGACGCACTGTAAGTCGCGCCTATCGACGTTGGCAGACGTGCCGTAAATCGCGTCGTTGCGGGTGCAGAAATGCACCGTAACACTCTACGCAGGTGGAAACACCATAAGTCGTGCCTTCTACGCAGGTGGAAACACCGTAAGTCGTGCCTTCGACGCAGGTAGTAATACCGTAAGCCATGCCTTTTCTACGCTGGTGGACGCATCGTAAGTCGTGCCTTTCGATGCTGGCAGACGTGCCGTAAGCCGCGCCGCGTTCTTGAACGCACCGTTCCTCATATCTGAACCCGGTGGACATCGAGGCCTCGGAGTTGGAGAAACCTGTACATGCATCATGCCACCTATCTTGAAAGATAATAACTAAACTGGTGTTTGCTCATATGTATATGCATTATTGCACTGGTTATTGCTGCTGTTTATCTGGCTGTGAATGTTAGGGCTTAGGCTTATCGATAATGCGACTGTGTTAGGCTTACTCTCCTGCCCTTTTAGGTGATGGCCAGATACCTGCTTTGCATCGAGATTTGCCCGCTCCTTGATGGTGTTTGGGAGTATCAGGATCACCGGGCTTTTTTTTAGGGTGGAGTAGAGATCACTCTCCACCATCCCAATCCCGTAGTTCGCTTTCGCCCTCGTAGGTTTCGTATTCCGATTATTTACGTTATGCACATACCCCCGTTTTACACTTACCATGGACCACCTCCTACTCAACCAACTCGTCGATTCCATGGTCGTCGATTTCGTACTGCTAATCGCTCCCATCCTTCTGCTACCAGAGTTTTTCCATCAGGAACTCCCCATTCTAATCCGACTGAGCTGGCAAGAGTCGTACGTTCTCCTAGCCCTTTACCTAGTTATAGGGTCGCGACTCGGTCTGATGAGAATGAGGAAGATTCTGTAGGGCATGAGAGCGAAAGCGTGCTGGCTGAGTACAATCCTGGAAGTCTGGGGATGATGGATGACCTTTAGGGGTGTGCATGGTGGAAGTGATCCGGAATTCGAAACAGTTGTATAGCTTTTGGTGGGACAAAACCGGTGATCTCTGACTATGGAGTAGCTGCAGTGGACCAGCGACCAGCTCTGATGATACCCTTTTCTTTTGAGTTATACATATTGTCAATATTGCTTTTGGTGAGGTATTATCAGAGTGTTTTATTTCCAATGGACTTGTACCTATTATTAGGGGTGTAAGTGATCCGGTCCCGGACCGCGAGACCGGTCGGATCGGACCGGACCGGACCGAAAAATATGGTCCGATCTGGTCTCGTGGTCCGGTCCGATCTGGATATTTCTAGACCATTCTCATGTGGTCCGGTCCACGGTCTCACAAATTTTGAGACCACCAGGACCGGACCGGACCGATAGCTGAAATAAAAAAAAATAATAATAAAAATAAAACACAACAACCCTCCTCTCTCTCAGCCACTCAAAAGTCAAAAGAAACATATCTTAATAAACTCATAGTCATGCCTCATTTGAGTCCTTCATTCTTCATCTTCACGACCCTCCTCTCTCTCAAACACACCCTCATTTGTCTCCTTCAGCAGCCCTTCATCTTCACAGCTGCAACCCTAAGCCGCCGCCGTCCCGCCACCGCCGTCCCGTCAACGCTGTCCCGCCACCGCGACTGCCCTCCGTCTTCCCTCTCTCTTCCCTCCATTCTTAATCTCTCTCCCTTGTTGTAACCTACAATCGATGGTTGAAACAACTAGGAAATACTAGGAGAACACCTAGAAGGGGGGGTTGAATAGGTGTTTAAGAAACCTTGAAAGATTTTCGAAAGAAACAAATCAAAACGATTAAAACAAATGATTTTCACAAAAATTCTTTAGCCTTAATCGATTAATGACATGAACTAATCGATTAATGCCTCTGTACATTGAAAAATCACTTTTCAATCAAATACGAAAATCAATCAATTCACAAGTATAACCAGAGATTCAGCGGAAACAATTAACACCTATATTCTTATTGATTACCTAGGTTATGAAAATGATTTTCCCCAAATCAATTTTGCACAATTAAGATTCAATTCAATCAATTATGAAAAATCACTTTTTCTAGGTTTTCAACCAAGAACACAATTAATAACAAGAATTGTAAAGAGTAGAGAGTTTAGAGATACGACACAGTGATTTATCCTGGTTCACTTTCATCCACTTGAAAGCTACTCCAGTCCCCTCTTCAACCAAGAGAGATTCTTCACTATGAGGAATTAGAGTTTCTCAAATTACAAGTAAATGCCTCACAAGACTCCCTTCTTGCTAGCCTACAAGAGATACCACACCCTTGCCTTGTAACCCTATTGATATCTAATCTAACCTCTTCTCTTGCTTGTCAAATCCCCTCAACAAGACTTCCAATTTCTTTGAGATACTTCAAAGACTTCCAATTGCTTGTTAACACAACAAGGCTTCCAAGTGCTTGATGAAATGCCACACCAAGGCTTCCAATATAACTTTGCTTGATTCACAACCAAGACTTCCAATTGTTGTAGAGTGTTTGCCTTCTTGCAATGATTACAACTCAAATGAAAACAAAATAACAATCCAATGAATCTCTTTCAAAAGCTATGAAAATGTCAACATGAGAGATTCAAGGTTCTTGATCAAAGAATGTAAAAATGAGAACTTTTATCTTGAGAAAGTGAGAGAGAATAGAGTGGCTTTGATTCTTTGTAAAATTGATTATCAAAATGATGTATTATGATCACAAAGGTTAGGAATAGGTTTATATAGAATACCCAAAAGTTAGGAATGGTTAGAAGTGCTTTTGAGAAGTGAAAAACGCATTTTAAAAACCATATCTGATCGTGTTACTCGAGTAGCCAAGGCCTTACTCGAGTAACCAGTGTAATAAGTGTTCACTAATCGAGTAATTGCGCAAGGCTGAAAAATTCTACTCGAGTAAAAGGGAAAGTAATCGATTACTTTTTAGGGTTAATCGATTACTTTGAGGTTTTAATCGATTACTTCTATAGGTTAATCGATTACTTCCTTCAAAAATCACTTAAAACTTGTTTTCTCAAAAACTAAACCTTTTCTTTCAAACCTTTAAGCCACCTATTGATTTTAGGCAAAGTGAATACTCAAAATATGATATAATCATGCAATCAAAAGAGATTCACTACCCTCTAATGACTCTACCCAAACTCATAAACTAAGAGACTTGTGAGGCAAAAGATAAAACATTAAGCATAAACTACCAAACTAAGTCTTCATGAGCTTGCTCTCTCTTCATCACTTGATGTTTGTTGTTGCTTGTTGAGCTTGAACTTGATCAACACGATTGAAGCTTGTTCAAAACCTTTTGGCATTTATCAAAACATTCTTCATGGATCGTACATCCCTCTCACCATACCCATCGCATTTCCCTTCGCGACTCTCTTTCTCCCTCCGCCGCTACTGCCGCCGGTGCCGCCGCTGGTTTCGCTGCGTCGGTTCTCTCCCTCCCTCACCCGTCGGTTCTCTCTCTTCCTCCGTTCTCTCTCATCCATCTCTGTCCTACTGTCTCTCTCTCGCCGGTTCAGCCGCCGCCTTAGCCTTTAGCACAGCAACTGCTCTCGCCGGTTCAGCCGTAGTAGAGCAACTGCTCTTGCCGGTTCAGCCGCCGCTGCCTTAGCCTTTAGTAGAGCAACTGCTGCTGCTTGGAGGAGAGAACCTTAGGGTTCCCACTTCCCAAGTGAAATATGGGCCTTCAGGCCCAGTTTAAAAAAAAAAGAGTTTAAATAATTATGGTCTAAATGGACCGGACCGAACCGGACCGTAACGGTCCGTTCCGGTCTTTACATATGAAAAACATCGGGACCGGACCGGACCGGAGCACCCTATTTTAATCGGTCCGGTCCCTAAAGTCCACTAAAGACCGGACCGGACCGAAACGTTACACCCCTACCTATTATGTATCAGACCTTTATGACTTATTATCTACAATTAAGGTTCACCTTACGCATTTCAATATTCCACTGGCTTTTGATGAGTTTTGGAATCCGGTATTGATCAGTTTTTAAAGAACTTGCAATTGAGGGACTAAAGGTTTCGTTAATGAAAATAATATTTATTGGAAAAACCCTCGACTGCTTTCCAATGACTTATAACTTTCCGGATTTCAACTCTTTGATTTTACTTACCAATCAAGTGTATTAAAAAGAAAAAATTTTCCACCCCAATTTTTGGAAAACTATACAAGTCCAAATTAATCGAGCAAAACCTTTTCATAAATAAGAGCGTTACAGAAGACACCTCATCAACATTCCTTAACCACTACTGCAAATACAATACCCAGGAAGTATACATGATAAACATCCCTACTCCAAAGGGAGAGATCTAGTAGAGAGTATATCAAACTCCTGCCATCCTCATGGTGGTAGTTGATCACAACCCCACCACTGAGAATTAATAGCATCATCAAGCGCACTATCAACAGTATTGAAAGCCATAGCCTCAAGGTTCGAAACGGTCAGGCCGATATGCTCATAAGGATATCACAAGCCTGCTAAACAACCTTTCTAGGAGGGGGGACTTATCGATGAACTCTCAAAGGAATTGCTCATCATGACACCTATAGACTTCTCGTCCACAATATAATCGTGCCCAAACTCATCATTTGATGGAAACCTCCAAAGTGACACCATGGCCCAACTACAAACCAAGTAGTCCAAAGAAATGTTTCAAATGATATCATGGAGGCAATTATCCAAAAGAGGAATTTTAAGGACACACCCTCAACAAGATACCTCAAGGAGGACACATACCCTTGGCAGGGACACTTAATCTTATCAAATAAAGTCAATAAATGAGGAGGCTTGAGGATCACGAATTTGTAATGAATAAAGAGATATTCAAGAGTAGTAATAATGTTTTGGAAGTTACAAGTTTGAATAGGGAAGCTTTACTCACATTAAATGGAAAGTAAATGGAGTTATGAGGGAGTTACGTGAAGCCAAAACATCATTCTTTCACAATTACAAAACCAACTTCGCCATGGAAATCCTTGGACATCAAATCCACGTCCAATACTTGAGGAAAGAATGAAGGATGACTCTTGGTTGTCACAAGGAAGTTTTTTTTTTGGTAAAGAAAAAATTGCATTACCAACGAGCAAATGAAAAAAATACATCAACAAGGCAATAATATAGTCCATAGCCACCTTCTAGGAAGGGTTCTATGTTCTACATTATTCCAAAAATAATCCAAAAGTACATAAAATGAAAACTGATCAGGCCTAAACAAAAGCTCTTATTCTGTCCAAAAGAATTCTATTTGGGCCACTAATAGAAGCCCAGTTGCAACTAACACTAGCTAACTTTAGTGCTAGCTCACTCTGAATCATCTTCAACACCTGTATTGGTTGAAGTCGAGTCTATGTGAATGTTCGCCGGTTCCTCTCCCCCAAACTCCATGGATGCACGCTGCCACCACAGCCGTGACAATTGTAACATCCCAAATTTAAGTTCTTAGTGTAAATCATGTTTGATAGTCTTAGGATAGAAGTAATTACGATATAAGTTAGAAATTGGCCAATTAGACATGCAAACTCAAGTTTAAAACATAGGACTTTGGAGAAATAGAATAACAATATTGGTAGCTTAGAATGCAAATTCTACCATTGGATATGTAAATAAGGATTTTAGGAAGCTTGCTTCCAAATTTGAGCAAGATCCAACGGGTAACGAAGAAGTTATCTCGATTTGAAGCAGGAAGAAAATAGGAGGAAAATAGGAAAATGAATAAATGGGGTACTGGGAAAAATACTCGAGTCTTTTGGAAAAGACTCGAGTGTTCTGGCTAGTTGGAAAATGACACTCTCAAGCACTACTCGAGTCTTTGTGAAAAGACTCGAGTGTTTTACAGATACAGAATTGGGGAAATTTGAACTCTCAGGTATACTCGAGTCTTTTGGAAAAGACTCGAGTATTTTTAAAGGAAACACTCGAGTCTTTTGAAAAACACTCGAGTGTTTTGTGCAGACAGTCTTAAAAACGTGTTTCAGCCAACAATCTCATTCATAACTCAACTTCTCTCTCTCCTAGGTCACGAACAGCTCCCCAGTCTCTCTCTAGATTTCACCTCAAATCACCATTTCAATCCATAAATAAGCATTGAGAATCAATCCCCAACACATTTAAACACTTAATCTCCCTTCAATCTCTCAAGTTCTTCCTCTCTCAATTCATGGGTATGAGTTAGGGCCAACACCCATTCTTGGTTCTCATCTCTCAAGCTCAAGGTAAGTGGAATACAAGCTCTATTCCTCCTTTCCTTCATAGATTTTGAATTCCCCTCCCCAATCTCTAACTAATTTTCCTTTCTCTGGTTTCTAGCTCATTCTCTCTCTCCCATAGTTTTGGAGCTCTCTCTCTCTACAAGGGTGAGGTAAGGGAGTGGATATAGTGAGCATTGGTTTGTTCTAGGGAATAGGTTCTAATTAGTTCATAAGAACTTGCTAGGATTCATATGTTTACTTTGGTGTTATTAAATCCCTAGGATTATGAAGGAATGGAATAGTTTGATTTAGGTAAAGAAATAAAAAGTAAACTTTGAGAATGCAAAGAAATTGGTATGTTTTGATGCTAAATGTTCTTTATATTAAATGTTGATTGAGTTGGTGACTATCTGTTAATGTGAACAATTGAATTAATTTGTGAATTATTTGAAGTATGTGTGGTTTTACTTTTATGTGATAATGCAAATAATGTTGCCAATGTTTCTAAGTGTGATAAATGTCTTGAATGTAAATAAATAGAATTATAAGAATAATTAAAGTTGCAGCTATGATTGATCCTTGGGATACACCGACCCATTAGGTGCCCTGTTAGGTGCAAGTTACCCATTAGGCACAAGTTACCCAATCCATGTGCAAGTTACCTATTAGGTCCCGTAAATGCCCGTTAGGCGGGGGTATCCAATGGATCAATCATGCTGCACAATAATAAAAGTTTTGAAAAATATAAAATGTGAATGTGATGGTAAAAGAGTTGAGATGTTGTTTTTAGTCCTAATGGGTGTCAACCGTGGCCTAATAGGTGGCAAGTTACCTGGATTGGGTGAAAGTCCTAGTGGGTGTGAAATGCCTAACAGGTGCGCTAATCCCTAATGGTAAAGAAAAGATAAAACGATTTAAAAGATGATTAGATGTGTGTATGTTGTCCTCTGACCGTGAGGAGACATACGATGTCATTTGGGTATGTTAGCCTCTGATTGTGAGGTGACATACGGTGTATAATTTCGAAAAAAGTGTATGACTTATGGTTATGAGTTGAAAACTGATAATATGAGTAAGAGAAGGTAGTGAAAATTGAACTAAAAAGATGAAAGGTGAAACAAAATGATAAGAACTGAGAAATATAAATGAAATCTGAAATGGATTGCCAAAGTGTGAATGCATGATAATTGCCTGTGAATAAATTGTGCTATATGACCTAAGTGATAATTGTGTCTGACTTAGTGGGTAATTATGTCTAATGAGAAACTGCTTTCCTATTTCATGTGCAATGCTCACTCCCTTACTATTCTTTACAGGTACAGAGATTGAGATTGCACAGCCCCCGGCCGAGCAGGTGCACTCTCCCTCACAAAGAGAGTAGGGTTATGGGAATTAGATATTTTTATTTTTGACCTAAGCCTCTGTATTATTGGATGTGTATGAGCTGTATATGCTTTTTGAGTGAGGCTTAGGACAATTTCTTTTGTGCATGGGTTATGATTCATTTCTTTTGGGCATAGTTGTCGATTATGGCCTCTTGATTTACATACTTAGCATTTTGCTGGCACTCTGACAAACTGATGTTGATGTTATACACTTGAGCCCATGGGGCAACTATGTGATCCCTATATATTCATATTTGAGCCCTGCTGACTCCTGTTGATATCATTTAAAATATGTTTATCAGGTTGAAGATTTAGAAAAGTCCGAAAAACAAACGAAACTCCGTCCGTTTGACGGTTGATTTTCATAATTTAAAAAGGAATTTTTAAGCTCATATTTTAATATAAGGGGGAATTAAGGGTAATTAACCATAGGGTGTTACATTTATGGTATCAGAGCAGTTTCCCTCGGCCTTTTGGAGTGTGGACTCACATCTCCAATGGTTACTCACCAAGCGAGTAACTAATGTGTTAGTTAAGAGTCTAGGACCCAAGAATATGGAGTTTATTTAATTGTTAATGTTAGCAATTTAACGGAATATTTGCTCCATGACTTAGCAGTATGGCGGGACGTCGTGGAGGTGATGATCGCATGACTGCTATTTTGGAGAATCTCATGAAGATGAATCAGGATCAGGCCACCTCCATGGCCCAAATGCAGCAGAATCAGGTGCAAATGCAACAAGCGCAGGCACAGATGCAGCAAGATCATGCAGCAGCTATGGCGCAGTTGCAACAGAACCTGTTGGAAACCAACAAGCGGCTCAATATAGTCTAGAGGGGGGGTGAATAGAATATTGAAGCCTTATTACAGATTTTTCGTCCACCTAAGAGAATGGTTTTATGAAAAATAAGTTTTCTAAAAATTCAGTTCAGATTACTCGAGTAACTCAAGTCTTCACTCGAGTAATACGCAAGCAAAAATAATTTCACTCGAGTATTCAGCAAATCACTCGAGTATTACGAAAGCAAATTTTAAATCACTCGAGTAACAGAAAACCTACTCGAGTAATGTTCATAAACTGAAAACAGATTACTCGAGTGATGAGAACTTTACTCGAGTAAACTGGGTAAAATTCAATTTAAAACTTAGTTTTCAATGGAGTTCTTCAAGAATAACAATGCTATGATGATTCAACAAATTATGAATGATTTATATGAACAATTTCAAGTAATATTAACAAGCAATTTTAGATCAATTATGTTGAATTAAGAAAACCCCAATTCTAACCTAAAAATGCAATTGTTAATGAATTAATGCAATACAAGGAATGAAAATAAAAGAGACACAAGGATTTATCCTGGTTCACTTTCACCCACTTGAAAGCTACTCCAGTCCCCTCTTAAATCAAGAGAGATTCTTCACTAGAAATCTTCAAATGTAGATTTTACAATGTTTTAAGATGCAACTAGATTCTTAGTTCTCCTATCTTAAAACCCAACTCAAAGTGTGTACCAAACACTTTGATCTAATCTATCCCTTTTGAGTATTCTAGATTTCCTTGCTAATTGATTGAAGATGCTTCCAACCAATCCTCTTTTCTTGCTTTGATTTGATCCTCAAAGTCTTCCTTGTGAGATTCTTCACTTGTGTTGAAACTTCAATAATGCAATCACAAATTGCAAATCTTCAACAACCACTAAGAACAAAAATATGATCTCAAGAATATTTGAACAATGATAGAAAATAGAGTGAAGAATGAAAAATTCTTTGTTGAATCTTGATAGCTCTTGAAAGATGTAAAATAGCTCTTGGATTGCTTTTGAAAAGTATATTAGAAAATTGTAAGAATGAAAGTATATTTTTATGAAAGAGAAAATTAAGTCCTTTTAAAATTTTCCCAACACTGATTGAATTACTCGAGTAAACCAAACAACGTCACTCGAGTGAAACATGTCAGATTAAGTTACTCGAGTGATGTGTAAACCATTACTCGATTAACCTGTCATGACATAAATTACTCGAGTGATCCAGTACTTATTACTCGAGTAAACTGATCAGAATCTGAATAAAAACAAAGTTTTTCTAAAATGATTTTCACAAGCTATTTAATCAAGATTTAAAGTATCTTCACTCTTAATCAAACATTATTTAAATATTCTTAAAATCACCTAAGCTACCCACACCAATGAGATGCATTGCATAAAATAAAGATTACATTGAAATAGAATTAATAAAAATCCTAATTCTAATCTTCATGTGGTGTAGCTTGCTTGTTGCCAATGTTGTTGCTTGGAGAGAGATTGTTAGCATCAAAACATGAGAATCCTACAAACTCCCCCTTTTTGATGATGACAAACCTCCATTGCAATTAAGCACTAGTTTTAACATACTCCCCCTAAATGTAAAACACCTAGGAAAAATATAATAAAACTTAACCTACAAGAACAACATCAACAAAATATTCTCCCCCTTTTGGCATCATTAAAAAGATAGTAAAGTTGAGAAAAGTTCTTTGCCAAAAGTTGAAGGTAAGTAGTTCAATATGGTAAAAAAAATAACATTAAAAACAATACCAATATAAACCACAATAGTGCCACAACGAATATAAACACACAACGAATATAGCACCATAATATCAGAGTATCACACTATGCAGCAAATCATAGCAGATAAAAAAAAACGAAACTAACCAAACGAGACCATACGCAAGGTCTGAAAAAAAATATAGTAGCAACAGAGTCAGAAACATGAAACAGAAACATAAACAGAAATATGCAAATGAAACATGCAACAGAAAGCAAGCAGGCAAAACATCATCAGCATCCACAGGTCTAGGAATCAGGTGGAGGAGAAGGGAAATGATGAGAAAAGAGGCCAGACATGTAATCCATCAAACGATGCTCCATGGCAATATTCTTCACATCCTGTCTCATCTCCAACTGAGTGAATTGAGCATTGATGTGCTCAACCAATGACTCATGAGCAGCCTGTGCATCAAATGGAGTACCAAGATTATCCAAATCGATATAGTCCTCAACACGATCGGTATCCATCGGATCAGTAGAAGAAGGAGGAACAGAAGAAGATGCACCAGCCCTATCAGCAAGTAAATTCCTTTTTCTAGTACCTGAAACTCTTGCAGCCTTTGCAGCTTCAGCCATTTCCTTAATCTGTGATTTCCATAACCAAGTGCGACTTTCCCTATGCCAAGCAATTTTCATATAACTAATGTGCGAATCATTAAGACACCAGTTATTTTTCTTTTCCATTTCAGCTGGCTCATCATCAGGGATTGGAACACGATAATACCTCATGATCTTGGTGACATGCATAGGATATGGCAAGAATTGGGTAGGAGGAGATTGAGCAGCAGCTTCCATACGAGCTAAAAACATTTTATTCCAATTCATCTCATACCTCTTTTTAATCCCATGAAACAAAGTAAGATCATCATCTCCCAATTGAGCATAATTTTGATTGCATTTAGGAATCAAACAATAAGAGACAATGTACATGAGCACCCTATCCACAGCATGCAAAGGTGATACAGGTCGAGTAGTCCTATCACCCCAAGATTCACCAGTACGCAACAAATCAGTATAAATCTGAGTAGTATCCACATTCAAATCCAGACATTCAGTATCACCAATAAAAGTTCCCTTGTTTTCTAAACCAAACATCATAGTCAAATCCGCAGGCTTTATAACAAAATGATGTCCTCTAACCATTGTTTGATACTCACCATCAAGCTTAGTAAAATTCTGATAAAATTGTCTAACAAGCCTAGGGTAATAATGAGTCTCAAATTCCAAAAACCTCTTCAAATTCTGAAATTCTAAATCCTCTACAAACGGAAATTGCTCCTTACGCAACCAAGCAAACTTAACATACCTTGTAAGACCAAAAGAGCGATTGATAAATGCCGGTTCTCGCAAATCTCGGTTGATTCCAGAAAACCAAGGATCATTACGACCTGCTCCTTGCTTTGCTTTCTTTTGAGGAGGTTGATAGTGAGAGGAAGAAGCCATTGATTCAGAAAGTGCAGATTCGGTTTTGGGGGTTAGGGTTTTGATTTGGGATTTTCGGATTTTTGGATAAAATTGGTGAAATTGATGAATGAAATGAGTAGAAATGATGATATAATGAGGAAATATGGAAAAAATTTGTATGATTTGTGAGTTTTTGTGGGTGAAAAATGATGATTTGATGAAGACCCGTATGAGAGAGAAGAGAGAAAGACGAACAAGAGAGAGAAAAAGTCGTGAAAATGATGCAGATTTCAACAGTTCAGCTTTTAAAATCACGTAAGTTACTCGAGTAATGTTCATACGTCACTCGAGTGATTCGAGCAGTACTCGAGTGAAAAAGAATGTTACTCGAGTATGCTGAAAGATAAAAAAAAATTACTCGAGTGATGGATGAACTTAATCGAGTGATACGAAAGTCATTTTAAAATTAATCGAGTGACAGACAGAATTACTCGAGTAATACGAAAGAGATGTTAAAATTACTCGAGTGAAAAAATCTGTTACTCGAGTGAACTGTCCAGATTTTTAAAAATTTCAATTTTTTATGCAAAAAACATTTTTCATGCAAAAACATTTTTCATACACAAACACATAGAAACACTTAGCATTTAGCAAGTAACACACATACAAATAAAACAATTAACATATTATAGAAAACAGACACACATAACTACATATCAAAAAAAAAAAATAAGAAACACTTTAATAAGATACAACAACTCAAAATACAAATCACATTGAAATAGGCTTGAAGGTGATTTCGAAAAGCATCAAATACAATTAGCTAATAGTTGATTCATCAAAAATACCAAGTTCTCTTCGAATCTTATAAAATGTGTCCCTTGGTAATGGTTTTGTAAAGATATCAGCTAATTGATCCGAAGTTTGAACAAACTCAATAACACAATCACCTTTTTGAACATGATCTCTCAAAAAGTGATGCCTAATTTCAATATGCTTTGTCCTTGAGTGTAATACTGGATTTTTAGTCAAATTAATTGCAGAAGTGTTATCACACTTTATAGGGATTTTTGTCAAATTTAAACCAAAGTCAGATAATTGTTGTTTCATCCATAAAAGTTGTGCACAACAACTACCTGCAGCTATGTATTCGGCCTCCGCAGTTGATAAAGCTACACAATTTTGCTTTTTAGAAAACCACGATACAAGTGAATTACCAATTAAATGGCATGTTCCGCTTGTACTTTTTCGCTCAACTTTACAACCGGCAAAGTCAGAGTCCGAATAACCTATAAGTTTTAGAAAAGCATCCCTAGGATAATAAAGTCCAGTATTTGTTGTACCCTTTAAGTATTTCATTATTCTTTTGACAGCAGTTAGATGCGACTCTTTCGGTTTTGCTTGAAAACGTGCACACATACATACACTAAACATGATGTCAGGCCTAGATGCAGTTAAGTATAACAAACTACCAATAATACCACGATACTTCGTTACCTCTACCGCTTTTCCAGCCTCATCTTGATCTAGGTAGCATGCAACGCTCATTGGTGTAGAAGCGGATTTGCACGAATCCATTCCAAAACGTTTGATAAGCTCTCTACAATATTTACTCTGATGAATATAAATGCCATCATTAAGCTGCTTTATTTGAAGGCCAAGAAAGAATGTAAGCTCTCCCATCATCGACATCTCGAATTCGCTTTGCATCAAGTCTGAAAACTTTTTACACAAGTTATCGTTAGTAGCACCAAATATAATATCGTCAACATATATTTGAACCAATAAAATATCCTTACCTCAATAAAAAGTGTAGTGTCAACAGTGCCTCGTTTAAAACCTTTTTGTAATAAAAAGTTGCTTAGTCGGTCGTACCAAGCTCTAGGAGCTTGTTTCAAACCGTACAAAGCCTTTTTCAGTTTGAAAACGTAGTCCGGATGCTCAAAATTCTTGAATCCGGGAGGTTGTGACACGTAAACTTCTTCTTGAATGTATCCATTAAGAAAGGCGCACTTAACATCCATTTGATACAATTTAAAATTCATAATTGAAGCAAAAGCGAGAAGAATACGAATAGCTTCTAGTCTAGCAACAGGAGCATATGTCTCATCGTAATCAATTCCTTCTTCTTGACTATAACCTTGTGCTACCAACCTAGCTTTATTCCTAACAATAATACCCGATTCATCTAACTTATTCCTATAGACCCACCGAGTACCAATTACAGGACGATCATCGGGTTTTGGCACAAGCTCCCAAACTTGGTTTCTTTCAAATTGATTTAGTTCTTCTTGCATGGCCATAATCCAATGATCATCTTGAAGAGCCTCTTTGATACTTTTAGGTTCTATTTGAGATACAAAGGCAACATAATAACAGAAATTATTTAAAGTGCGTCGGGTTACCACTCCCTTCGCAATGTCACCTAAGATGTTAGAAATCGGATGATTTTTGTTTGATTTCCAAGCTATTGGTAATTGAGATTGAATCTCTTGTGCTAAGTCTTTATCTTGTGCTTGCACCTCTCCATCTTCAATTTGATTCTCTTCCATTTGTTGTAGTGTTGACTTCTCATGATCAAAAAATGTACCTATATTATCATCATCACAAGAAACAACACAATCTTCTTTCGAAGATTCATCAAATACAACATGCACGGATTCCTCAACGGTTAATGTTCTTATATTGTAGACTCTATATGCTTTGCTATGGGTTGAATAACCTATGAATATGCCTTCGTCGGCTTTGGAGTCAAACTTGCCGACCGGTTCCTTTCCGTTATTTAAAACAAACACCTTACACCCAAAAACATGAAAATGTGAAATATTTGGCTTTCGCCCTTTTAAAAGTTCATAAGGTGTTTTATTTAAATGCGGATGAATAAGAACCCTATTAAGCACATAACAAGCAGTGTTTACTGCATCAGCCCAAAAATATTTAGGAACATTTGATTCTATCAACATAGTACGAGCAAGTTCCACTAATATTCTATTTTTCCTTTCTACAACTCCGTTTTGCTCCGGAGTCCTAGGGGCCGAAAATTGATGATCAATACCAAACTTATCACAAAACGCATCAATCCTAGTGTTTTCAAACTCACCTCCGTGATCACTTCTAATAGACACAATTTTCAAACTTAGTTGATTTTGGATGAGTTTGGCAAACTTTTTAAAACATTTATAAACTTCACTTTTTGCGGATAAGAATAAAGTCCATGTGAATCTAGTAAAATCGTCTACTAAAACAAATCCATAGTAATTGCCACCTAAACTTTTAATTTGTGAAGGGCCAAACAAATCCATATGGATTAGCTCCAAAGGCTTTGTTGTGCTTATCACATTTTTAGATTTAAAAGAACTTTTAACTTGCTTGCACTTTTGACACGAGTCACAAATGCCATCAAGCTTAAAATTTAGTTTAGGCAAACCAATTACTAAATCTTTTCGCAAAAGTTTGTTTAATTGATTCACATTCACATGAGCAATTCGTCTATGCCAAAGACGAATTTCATCAACAAAAGATTTGAAACATTTTGAAAATAGTGAAGTTATCTCATCCAAATCAATTAAGTAAGTGTTATTAGAGCGACGACCAACAAACTTAACACTATCATCTATAGAAGACTTAATGAAACATAATTCCGGAGTAAAAGTCACATAATTGCCCATATCGCATAGTTGGCTTATACTAAGCAAGTTGTGTTCTAAGCCTTCTACGTATAGGACATTTTCTATGACAAGGTTAGATACGTTACCGATCTTCCCGACTCCTAGAATTTTGCCCTTGTTGTTGTCGCCGTATGTCACAAATCCATCACTTTTCGGAGTAAGTTCCATGAAGTGCGTTTTGTCTCCCGTCATGTGTCTCGAACAACCACTATCCAAATACCATTTGCGCTCTTTGGTTCGAAGACACACCTACAAAAAAAAAAATATCATTTGGTTGACTTAGGTACCCAAGTGGTCTTGGGTCCTTTGTTGTTAGCATAAGGAGAAGTCCCCTTAACAATCCAAATATATTCACCGCTTGGTATACCAAATTTCTTTATATTACATTTATTCGTGGTATGCCCAAAGATCCCACAATAATGGCAAGTTGGGCTTTTAGAAATCTTATTCTTTGAAAATCCACCAACTTTGCGATAATTGCGTTTCTTAGGTTTGGTATAGCCAAGACCGGATCTATTGCTATTGTTCCTTTGAGTTGAAAGCAAATGATCTAATGAAGTATCTCCTTTCATGAGCCTTGCAAGTCGATCATTCAAATTAAAAACTTCTTTTTCCAAAGACTTGCAATTTTCACAAGATGGAGTGTCATTTGATTTCAATTCACAATTGCATGTAGAGTTTGCATAAATGAGTTCAAGAGTTTCATTTTGAAGCTTAAGTTCTTCTAAATCTTTTTGAAGTTCAATTATCTTTTCATGTTGCTTCATTATGAAATTCTTTCTTTCAACATTTATTTTAGCAAGTTTCTTTAACTCTTTATGCATCTCTACATACACATTGTACAACTCATTGAATGAAGGAGAATTAGAACTAGAGCTAGCATCGGAAAGATAATCTACCTCATTGACATTGTCACTTGATTTAATGCTCGAAGATTCCTCTTCATCAAGCTTCGTCATTAAACATAGATTTGCAAGTTCTTCATCATCCGACGAGCTAGATGTTGATTGACTCTCTACTTCATCCCATACTATGTAAGCCCTTTTTCCTTTAGATGAGTTGAACTTTGAGTTGTCACCTTCCAACTTCTTAGAATTAGTTGGACAATTCGATCGATAGTGACCAAGCTTTCCACACCCATGACACTTGATGTGATCCTTGTTAGTCTTATTTCTTGGTTGTGAGTCCTTAGAATCTCTTTGTCTATTTCTATTAAAGTTCCCCTTTTTCTTAAGGAACCTACCAAGCTTTTTAACTAGCAAGCCAAGGGTCTCATCATCTATATCGGAGTCCGAGTCATCCACTTGAAGGTTTTCCTCTTGTGCCTTAAAGGATTTTGAAGTTGATTTAAGAGCAATCCCCTTTTTCTTTCTATCGGCATCTTCATTCATGGATAACCGTCCAAGCTCCATTTCATGCTCTTGAAGTTTTCCGAATAGAGTTGCTAAATCAATTTGATCCACGTCTCTAGCTTCCATAATGGCCGTCACCTTAGGTTGCCATTCCCTGCTAAGACATCTCAAAATCTTATTAACAACTTCACCATTAGTAATAACTTTTCCAAGTGCAGAAAGATGATTTATGATATGAGTGAACCGCTTTTGCATGTCACCTATATTTTCATTAGGTAACATACGAAAGAGTTCATATTCATGCATGAGTGTATTTAGCCTAGCCCTTCTAACCTCCGAAGTGCCCTCATGTGTGACTTGTAATGTGTCCCACATTTGTTTAGCATCAACACATTGAGATACTCGAAAGAAATCATCATAAGAAAGAGCGGACGTGATGATATTTTTAGCTTTTAAATCAAATGCAACTTTCTTCCTATCATCATTGTCCCAACTCGATTGAGGTTTGATTGAAACAACATCATTTACTTTCGTTTGAGGAACAAAAGGTCCATTCTCTATGGCGTTCCAAATTTCCATATCTATGGCTTGAATAAAGATTTTCATGCGGACCTTCCAATAAGCATAACCCTCACCATTGAATAGTGGAGGACGATTAATGGAAGTTCCTTCACCACCAAAAGGATTTGAAATTGAGCCCATTGTTTCCAAGTAAAAAGGATCTTTTCGAAAAAGCTTTTTAAGGCTCGGATTTTTCGTCCGAGCTCTGATACCACTTGTTGGAAACCAACAAGCGGCTCAATATAGTCTAGAGGGGGGGGGGGTGAATAGAATATTGAAGCCTTATTACAGATTTTTCGTCCACCTAAGAGAATGGTTTTATGAAAAATAAGTTTTCTAAAAATTCAGTTCAGATTACTCGAGTAACTCAAGTCTTCACTCGAGTAATACGCAAGCAAAAATAATTTCACTCGAGTATTCAGCAAATCACTCGAGTATTACGAAAGCAAATTTTAAATCACTCGAGTAACAGAAAACCTACTCGAGTAATGTTCATAAACTGAAAACAGATTACTCGAGTGATGAGAACTTTACTCGAGTAAACTGGGTAAAATTCAATTTAAAACTTAGTTTTCAATGGAGTTCTTCAAGAATAACAATGCTATGATGATTCAACAAATTACGAATGATTTATATGAACAATTTCAAGTAATATTAACAAGCAATTTTAGATCAATTATGTTGAGTTAAGAAAACCCCAATTCTAACCTAAAAATGCAATTGTTAATGAATTAATGCAATACAAGGAATGAAAATAAAAGAGACACAAGGATTTATCCTGGTTCACTTTCACCCACTTGAAAGCTACTCCAGTCCCCTCTTAAATCAAGAGAGATTCTTCACTAGAAATCTTCAAATGTAGATTTTACAATGTTTTAAGATGCAACTAGATTCTTAGTTCTCCTATCTTAAAACCCAACTCAAAGTGTGTACCAAACACTTTGATCTAATCTACCCCTTTTGAGTATTCTAGATTTCCTTGCTAATTGATTGAAGATGCTTCCAACCAATCCTCTTTTCTTGCTTTGATTTGATCCTCAAAGTCTTCCTTGTGAGATTCTTCACTTGTGTTGAAACTTCAATAATGCAATCACAAATTGCAAATCTTCAACAACCACTAAGAACAAAAATATGATCTCAAGAATATTTGAACAATGATAGAAAATAGAGTGAAGAATGAAAAATTCTTTGTTGAATCTTGATAGCTCTTGAAAGATGTAAAATAGCTCTTGGATTGCTTTTGAAAAGTATATTAGAAAATTGTAAGAATGAAAGTATATTTTTATGAAAGAGAAAATTAAGTCCTTTTAAAATTTTCCCAACACTGATTGAATTACTCGAGTAAACCAAACAACGTCACTCGAGTGAAACATGTCAGATTAAGTTACTCGAGTGATGTGTAAACCATTACTCGATTAACCTGTCATGACATAAATTACTCGAGTGATCCAGTACTTATTACTCGAGTAAACTGATCAGAATCTGAATAAAAACAAAGTTTTTCTAAAATGATTTTCACAAGCTATTTAATCAAGATTTAAAGTATCTTCACTCTTAATCAAACATTATTTAAATATTCTTAAAATCACCTAAGCTACCCAAACCAATGAGATGCATTGCATAAAATAAAGATTACATTGAAATAGAATTAATAAAAATCCTAATTCTAATCTTCATGTGGTGTAGCTTGCTTGTTGCCAATGTTGTTGCTTGGAGAGAGATTGTTAGCATCAAAACATGAGAATCCTACAGAACCAAGCTAACAACATTGCAGCAGCAGCAGCGGCGGCACTGAACCCTCCACCAGCTCCTGTGGATATAGATTGGATGTCTAGATTCCGGAAGAATGATCCCCCTCGCTTTGAAGGAGGATTCAATCCAGATGGGGCTCAGAAGTGGCTCCAAGAAATGGAGAAGATCCTTCACTCATTGCAGGTACCGGCAGATCAGCAAGTCAGATTGGTGGAGTATGTTCTGATGAGTGAGGCGGAACACTGGTGGGAGCACCAGAGGAGGAGTTTGGAGGCTGAGAATGAGGTGATAACATGGGATCTTTTCAAGGTCCGGTTCTTGGATAAGTATTTTCCGGAGGATGTTCGGAGGGAGAAAGAATTGGCGTTTCTGAAACTAGAATAGGGGAATATGAGTGTTGGGGAATACGCCGCACAGTTTGAAGATTTGATCAGATACTCAGGAAGCTATAGAGATGCTGACGAGCGGACCAAGTGTATCAAGTTTGAAGCAGGGTTGGATGCCGATATTAGGGCCATATTCACGTACCAGGGCATTGCAAACTTGGCCCAGTTAGTGAATATGACCAGTGCATATGAAAAGGCTTTGAAACAAAAAAGGGCAGAGAAGAAGAGTAAGGCAGCTCAGCGGACTGGCCCCATCAGAGGCAAGGGCCCTATTCAGAGATCTAGTCCTTATCCCAGCCCTACTACTACAGCTCCAAGAGGTATTGGGCAGCCAGTAGTTACTATTGGTCCTTCCCCCCTTTGTCAGCATTGTGGGAGGTATCACAGAGGAGTGTGCTGGAACATTGGCTCAGGTCGAGGTGAGGAGCTTTGTTTCCAGTGTGGACAGCCAGGTCATTTTGCTTCTCGCTGTCCCAAGAGCAATTTGAAGAAAGAAGTTAATGTTGCTAAGGCACTGCAAGCTGGTGCAAGTCTGCCCATGCAAAAGGGCAAGGTTTACACTCTGGATGGTGAAGAAGTGACAGAGGAGGACGAGCTGATCAGAGGTACTTGTTCTATTCATGGTAACAACTATGGAGTATTATTTGATTGCGGAGCATCACATTCTTTTATTTCTATTAGCTGCATGAAGAGGCTAGGGATGTCAACAGTAGAAATGCCTTTTAAGTTTTCAGTCTCTACGCCTACTAACTCGTCTGTTGAGACTAACCAGATGTGTTTAGCATGTCCACTCCGAGTCTTAGAGCGGGATTTCAAGGTGAACCTGATTTGTTTGCCTCTGAAAAAGTTAGACATCATCTTGGGGATGGATTGGATGACTCAACATCATGTGTTGATTAATTGTCGTCAGAAGGCCATTGTTTTTGGTGACCCTTCTTTATCTTCCATGGATGTTGAGGAAGTTTCTGATGTTAGTCAAATTCCAATTGTTTGCAAATTCCCGGAAGTCTTTCCTATGGAGATTCCTGGATTGCCCCCTAAAAGAGAAGTAGAGTTTGGTATTGATATAAAGCCCGGTGCCGGCCCAATTTCTATAGCACCATACAGAATGGCACCTCCTGAATTTGAGGAGTTGAAGAAGCAGCTAGAGGAAATGTTGGCCAAGAAGTTGGTTAGGCCAAGTGTATCACCTTGGGGCGCTTCGATTCTTTTTGTTAAGAAAAAGGACGGTAGCCTCCGGATGTGCACAGATTACAGGCAGCTGAATGCAATGACGATGAAGAATAAGTATCCGCTTCCTCGCATTGATGATTTGCTTGACCAGCTACGGGGTGCAGCAGTATTTTCTAAAATTGATCTCCGATCGGGATACCACCAAATTCGTATCCGTGAGGAGGATATTCCTAAAACTGCATTTAGGACGCGGTATGGGCAATTTGAATATGTTGTGATGCCATTTGGTCTGACTAACGCTCCTGCAGTGTTTATGGATTATATGAACAGAATCTTCATGCCTTATTTGGATTCTTTTGTAATAGTGTTCATTGATGACATTCTCATCTATTCTAAGAGTCCAGGTGAGCATGAGGAGCATTTGAGGATCGTGCTACAGGTTCTCAAGGAAAAACAATTGTATGCAAAGCTTTCCAAGTGTAGCTTTTGGTTGAATGAGGTTCATTTTCTTGGTCATGTTATTTCTTCTCAGGGAGTTGCAGTCGATCCCTCCAAGGTGGAAGCAGTGTTGAAGTGGGAGAGACCCACAACAGTGACAGAAATCAGGAGTTTTCTTGGTATGGCAGGGTATTATCGGAGATTCATTGAAGGATTCTCCAAACTGGCTCTTCCACTGACTATGCTGACTACAAAAGATGTTCCCTACCAGTGGTCCCAGCAATGTGAAGACAGTTTCCAGGAGTTGAAGAGGAGACTGACTAGCTCGCCTGTTTTAGTTTTACCGGATCCGGCCCAACCTTTTGATGTTTATTGTGATGCCTCAAAGCAAGGTTTGGGTTGTGTGCTCATGCAGCAGGGAAAAGTCATAGCGTATGCATCTAGACAGTTGAGACAGCATGAACAGAATTACCCGACACAAGATCTGGAGTTAGCAGTTGTTGTCTTTGCATTGAAAATTTGGAGACATTATTTGTATGGCACGAAGTTTGAAGTCTTCAGCGATCACAAAAGTCTCCGCTATCTCTTTGATCAGAAAGACTTGAATATGCGACAGAGGAGATGGATGGAATTTCTAAAAGATTATGATTTCAATCTTCAATACCATCCGGGCAAAGCTAACGTGGTAGCTGATGCGCTAAGTCGCAAGACTTTGCATGTTAGCAATATGATGGTGAAAGAGATGCAGCTGATTCAGGAGTTCAGTGATCTCAACTTGAACATGCTGGTGAAAGAGAAAAGTATTGTTCTGGAAAAGTTGCAGGTCACTAGTGAGTTGATGGATTTGATTAAGGAAAGACAAGCAGATGATGAAGAGCTCCATAAGTTGCTGGAAGGGGCAGCAAGTAAAGAGGAACCTGATTTCATCAAGGGAGCAGATGGAATCATCAGATTCAGAGGCAGAATATGTGTTCCGATGGACTTTCAGATTCGAAGAGACATATTGTGGGAAGCTCACCAAACAAAAATGAGTTTCCATCCCGGTACAACAAAGATGTATCAGGATTTGAAGAGGATCTATTGGTGGCCAGGGTTGAAGTCTGATGTGGCCGACCATGTTTCTCACTGCTTGACCTGTTAGAAGGTGAAGATTGAGCATCAGAAGCCAGGTGGTCCATTGCGATCACTTGACATCCCTGAATGGAAGTGGGATAGCATAGCCATGGACTTTGTGACGGGTCTACCTAGAACTGCTGCAGGTTGTGATGGTGTATGGGTTGTTGTAGACCGTTTGACAAAGTGTGCTCACTTTATCCCGATCCATAAGAAGTACACACTGGAGAAGTTGCACAGTTGTATATCCGGGACATAGTGAAGCTTGATGGTGTGCCTTCTAGTATTGCGTCTGATCGTGATCCACGGTTTCTGTCCAGATTTTGGCAGAGTCTTCAGCAGGCCTTGGGTACTAAGTTGAAGTTCAGTACAGCCTATCATCCTCAAACTGATGGGCAGTCTGAGCGTACTATTAAGACTTTAGAGGATCTGTTGAGGGCTTGTATTCTAGAGCAGGCTGATAGTTGGGAGCAACTGTTGCCATTGATGGAGTTCACGTATAATAATAGCTTTCATTCTAGCATTGGCATGGCACCTTTTGAGGCACTCTATGGTAGAAAGTGTAGAACGCCTCTTTGTTGGTTCCAGATTGGGGAGAACTTGTTGACGGGACCAGAATTGGTGCAAGAAACCACTAAGAAGATCACTATGATAAAGGATAAGATGAAGACTTCTCAAGATAGGCAGAAGAGCTATGCAGATAAGCGTTAGAGAACCCTAGAGTTTGATGTGGGTGATCATGTGTTTCTTAGGGTGTCCCCTACCACTGGCATTGGTCGGGCAATCAAGTCAAAGAAGCTGACTCCGAGGTTTGTTGGACCTTATGAGATTCTGGAAAGAGTTGGGCCTTTGGCGTACAGGATTGCTTTTCCTCCACACTTGTCTAGACTTCATGGTGTATTTCATGTTTCCCAGCTGAGGAAGTACATTCATGACCCCTCCCATGTGGTAGCAGCTGACGATTTGCCTTTGAAGGAGAATCTTACTTTTGGGATCCTCCCGATCAGAATTGAGGACAGGCAGATTAAGCAGCTCCGGGGCAAGGAAATTCCATTGGTGAAGGTGATTTGGAACAGAAACAACGTAGAAGAAGCTACTTGGGAGCTGGAGAGCAAGATGAAGGAGTCTTATCCTCAGTTGTTTCAGGGCAGCTGAATTTCGAGGACGAAATTCTGGTAAGTGGGAGAGGATTGTAACATCCCAAATTTAAATTCTTAGTGTAAATCATGTTTGATAGTCTTAGGATAGAAGTAATTACGATATAAGTTAGAAATTGGCCAATTAGACATGCAAACTCAAGTTTAAAACATAGGACTTTGGAGAAATAGAATAACAATATTGGTAGCTTAGAATGCAAATTCTATCGTTGGATATGAAAATAAGGATTTTAGGAAGCTTGCTTCCAAATTTGAGCAAGATCCAACGGGTAACGAAGAAGTTATCTCGATTTGAAGCAGGAAGAAAATAGGAGGAAAATAGGAAAATGAATAAATGGGGTACTGGGCAAAATACTCGAGTCTTTTGGAAAAGACTCGAGTGTTCTGGCTAGTTGGAAAATGACACTCTCAGGCACTACTCGAGTCTTTGTGAAAATACTCGAGTGTTTTACAGATTCAGAATTGGGGAAATTTGAACTCTCAGGTATACTCGAGTCTTTTGGAAAAGACTCGAGTATTTTTAAAGGAAACACTCGAGTCTTTTGAAAAACACTCGAGTGTTTTGTGCAGACAGTCTTAAAAACGTGTTTCAGCCAACAATCTCATTCATAACTCAACTTCTCTCTCTCTCTCCTAGGTCACGAACAGCTCCCCAGTCTCTCTCTAGATTTCACCTCAAATCACCATTTCAATCCATAAATAAGCATTGAGAATCAATCCCCAACACATTTAAACACTTAATCTCCCTTCAATCTCTCAAGTTTTTCCTCTCTCAATTCATGGGTATGAGTTAGGGCCAACACCCATTCTTGGTTCTCATCTCTCAAGCTCAAGGTAAGTGGAATACAAGCTCTATTCCTCCTTTCCTTCATAGATTTCGAATTCCCCACCCCAATCTCTAACTAATTTTCCTTTCTTTGGTTTCTAGCTCATTCTCTCTCTCTCCCATAGTCTTGGAGCTCTCTCTCTCTCTCTACAAGGATGAGGTAAGGGAGTGGATATAGTGAGCATTGGTTTGTTCTAGGGAATAGGTTCTAATTAGTTCATAAGAGCTTGCTAGGATTCATATGTTTACTTTGGTGTTATTAAATCCCTAGGATTATGAAGGAATGGAATAGTTTGATTTAGGTAAAGAAATAAAAAGTAAACTTTGAGAATGCAAAGAAATTGGTATGTTTTGATGCTAAATGTTCTTTATATTAAATGTTGATTGAGTTGGTGAATATCTGTTAATGTGAACAATTGAATTAATTTGTGAATTATTTGAAGTATGTGTGGATTTTACTTTTATGTGATAATGCAAATAATGTTGCCAATGTTTCTAAGTGTGATAAATGTCTTGAATGTAAATAAATAGAATTAAAAGAATAATTAAAGTTGCAGCTATGATTGATCCTTGGGATACACCGACCCATTAGGTGCCCTGTTACGTGCAAGTTACCCATTAGGCACAAGTTACCCAATCCAGGTGCAAGTTACCTATTAGGTCCCGTAAATGCCCGTTAGGCGGGGGTATCCAATGGATCAATCATGCTGCACAATAATAAAAGTTTTGAAAAATAGAAAATGTGAATGTGATGGTAAAAGAGTTGAGATGTTTTTAGTCCTAATGGGTGTCAACCGTGGCCTAATAGGTGGCAAGTTACCTGGATTGGGTGAAAGTCCTAGTGGGTGTGAAATGCCTAACAGGTGCGCTAATCCCTAATGGTAAAGAAAAGATAAAACGATTTAAAAGATGATGAGATGTGTGTATGTTGTCCTCTGACCGTGAGGAGACATACGATGTCATTTGGGTATGTTAGCCTCTGATTGTGAGGTGACATACGGTGTATGATTTCGAAAAAAGTGTATGACTTATGGTTATGAGTTGAAAACTGATAATATGAGTAAGAGAAGGTAGTGAAAATGGAACTAAAAAGATGAAAGGTGAAACAAAATGATAAGAACTGAGAAATATAAATGAAATCTGAAATGGATTGCCAAAGTGTGAATGCATGATAATTGCCTTGAATAAATTGTGCTATATAACCTAAGTGATAATTGTGTCTGACTTAGTGGGTAATTATGTCTAATGAGAAACTGCTATCTTATTTCATGTGCAATGCTCACTCCCTTACTATTCTTTACAGGTACAAAGATTGAGATTGCACAGCCCCCAGCCGAGCAGGTGCACTCTCCCTCACAGGGAGAGTAGGGTTATGGGAATTAGATATTTTTATTTTTGACCTAAGCCTCCGTATTATTGGATGTGTATGAGCTGTATATGCTTTTTGAGTGAGGCTTAGGACAATTTCTTTTGTCCATGGGTTATGATTCATTTCTTTTGGGCATAGTTGTCGATTATGGCCTCTTGATTTACATACTTAGCATTTTTCTGGCACTCTGACAAACTGATGTTGATGTTATACACTTGAGCCCATGGGGCAACTATGTGATCCCTATATATTCATATTTGAGCCCTGCTGGCTCCTGTTGATATCATTTAAAATATGTTTATCAGGTTGAAGATTTAGAAAAGTCCGAAACACAAACGAAACTCCGTCCGTTTGACGGTTGATTTTCATAATTTAAAAAGGAATTTTTAAGCTCATATTTTAATATAAGGGGGAATTAAGATCCTGCCCTATAACTTTCAAACCGTAAGTCCAAAAATTACAAACTTTATATGAAAATGATCGTATTAAAATTTAGAATCTTAATATGTAAAAATAAAATTTTTATTTTAATATTTACGAAAAAATTTTGTACAGTAGGTAGAAAATCAAATTTTGATAGTTACTATGATGGGATAATTATGTAGGCACCTCCACAATGAACCAATGAAAAATTTCCTCTTCTATTTTAATATATATAAACCGTCCAAAAAAATAGTAGAAAGAGGGGAAGAATAGTTCTGAAGTTTGTGAGAATAAACCATGAATTAAAAGGTTTTAGGAATCAACAAAATCCCATTTAATGCTAGTTCATGTTCCAAGGAGTGTTTGAAATTTTTTGACTAAGACTTGATGAAGGGGGGACGAATTTTTTTCTGAAAAATGGAGGGGAAATGCATCCTCAACACCTATATATAGATAGCCTTAGTTCCCACATTTTTCACACACAAACACTTGATAGTTTTACAAGAGAAAAAAATAAAATTCTAAGAGAAAAGAGAGAGGGAGGGACCAGTAAGCTAAGGAAGGAGGGAAGAGTTGCTTTGTTGCTTGAAGTTTTCTAAAAAGCTTAAGGAGTAGAGGTAACCCAAAATCACTTATTTATTTAAGCTATTTTTAAGTTGTTTTGTTTATATTTTTGTTTAAACCTTCTCAATTTCTTCTATAGCTAAGTTCTAAATTTTTTATTTTCATTTTAAAGTTATTTTTGAATAAGTGATATTGTTCTTGAGTCATATGAATTAAGAATGAGAAAAGGGACACAAAAAGAGTGTTTAAAGGGATTTATCTCCCCTTTTCTTTAATTCTTAAGATGGCTAAATGTTTTTGATGAGTTTGATCAATTTATTTTCTGGGTTTATTTTATTTCTAAGATCATATGAAGTATAAAAATTTTTGTATGGTTAAATAAGTTTTTATTCTTTATCTTTTAATTGTTTTTGTTTCTTTATAATAAGGAATAAGAATCAATAAGTAAATAACAATGGAAAAATATTAATTTCTGGTATATGTATATATATATAGGCCGTGTCACATAATAAGAAATTGATGGTTGATTTGTGTAATTTTGATATATGGATTGTATTGTTGTTTAATAAAATAAAAAGAGAATGGAAATGAATAAAAGATTAAAATGAATTTTTATTATTGGTTTTTATTTTCTTTTCTTTTCTGGACGTGTATGTATGTATATATATATATATATATATATATATTGTATGATAATTGTTGTTATTTCATGTGTATTTGAGTTATAGTTAAGAATGAAAACAAATAGGTATTTTCTTTAAAGTAGAAATGAAATGAAAATGATTTAAAGGAACAAAAAAATGATTTTTAAGAATAAAATTAATTCTGGAAAATTTTGATGTTCTTGAAGTATATGGAATTATATGTTATGAAATTTTTTTTACTTGTTATTGTTTGATTTTATGTTATTACGTTTTGTTTGATTTAAGTTAAATAAGAACAATGAGTAAAAATAATGAACAATAAAAAAAATTTCTGGAAAAATAAAAATTATAGACCGTGAGGTCTATGGTGTTGTTCTAAAATAATTTTTTTGTAATTTGTGTGTGGTTTGATGTGTCGTTAAATTATAGTTGATTGTTTAAAAGAAATAGGAACAGATGGTAGTTGTTATAAACCCATAAGAACATGTATTTTTGATTAATTGTATGAGTATGTGGTTGATATGTTTGTAAATGTTATTTGCTGGAAAAAAGTGATTATTTTTCTAAAAGAGATCTATTTTATATTTTATTAATGATTAAATATCTTTTTTTAGTATACGTAATGATGTGATTATATTATATAGATGCTTTAGGAATTAAAAATATTTTTCTAAGTTGTCTATATGCTAGTCGAATTTTAGAGAAAAAGAAATTAAATTTATTGAATTTTTCTAATTGACTTGATGATTGCTTTTAGTATGTTTATGGAAAATATTATATGTTTATATGGAAAAGATTAATCTTGAAAGTTTTATTTTAATTCTGGAAATTTGATCTTTATTCTGAAAAAATTTATTTATTTAATACCCCAAGTAATTATTTTTGAAGAGTGTTAGTGATACTTTGTTTGTATGTGCAAATGTAATGTAGAAACAAATAGAAAATAAGTATTTTTGATTAATTACTTTGATTGTATAAAAAAAATTAAGTTGCTGTCCAGAATTTTTAAATAGTGAAAAATAATATTTTATTTGAAATATTGGTATTTTTAAAGTTTGTAGCATAAGTAGGAATTGTGTATAATTGTGTATAATTGTTTTGGATTTTTACTTGAATTTCTTAAATTGATGCAACTTTTTCTGTGGCTGTACAGCAGATGCAACTATTTTATTTTGTTTGAATTTAGTAATTTTATTATAGTAGAAGTTGTAATAAGAATTTAGGAAAAATCGGCATATGTTTTCGATGTTCTGTTTAAGAGAAATTGAATTTTTAAGTTTGTGTATGCATGCTGTCCAAAAATGAGAAATGTGTAGTATTTATGTTATGACTTGTTCTTGAATGATTAGATATGTAGATTTCATGTTAAATTTGAAGTATAAGTGCAAAGGATTAGAAAATGAACTTTAAAAGTAATATTGAATGTGTGTTTGAATGAAATATTATTTGTACTTGTATAAAATGATTGAAGGTTGTTCTTGAAAAAGAAATATTGATTTGATATTTAATTTTAAAGTTTTGTTAGTTTTTATTTTAGAAATGATTTATTTTCTAAGTATTTACATGGTTCCAAAACTTCAAAGACTTTGAGAAATTAATGTTTTCAAAGGTTATATTTGGTTAATTACTGTTAAGTTGGTGTGAATATCTGCAAAGGTTATTGTGTAAGAATAATTATGTGAATGTACTGATGTTTGAGAGTGAATCTTCTGTAATCTGATTTTGGTCTGTAACTTAATCTAATTAATGATAGAGAAAGTATTTTGGATTTTGAATGCTTGAAATTACTCTCTTATTTAATTATATATGCTTATAACATGATTTTTGCAAAACTTGTTTACTGCTTGATCTGATCAAGATTTGCATCAAAAGAAAAATACCTTAAAGTCATGCTGTATGAATAGTCTGAACATGGTAGTTGTTATAAGGTGCTGAGAAGTAAGATTATTAGTAAAAGAAAAATTTAGATTTATTTTCAAGGTGTTATGATTATGTTTTTAAAGTTATATGTTAGAATGATTGTTGATGTGTTAGGTGTTTTTGGTAAATGTTAAAATGGATTTTTAAAGAAGGTGTTTCTGGGCTGTCCAAATGATTAAAAAGGTTGCATCAAGTTTAAGTTATTTGTTTTATGTTAATCCTTGAGCGGTAGTTGTTATTGATTTTAAGAGTTAATGAAAAGTATGAAATAATCTCTTTTGATTTAATAATTAGCTCTAAAAAATTTCCATTGACGTTTTAAAGGTTTTGATTCTGTAAAGTATGATTTACTTTATGTATTGGAAGTTTTGGTTCAAGTCTTCTTGATTCCTAAAAAGTGATAAAGGAAATTGTTGTTAAGGATATGTGTCTTGTGGTTTGCTTAATTGTAATTGAGTAATTATTTATGAAATTATTTTGTAAATATTATTTGGTAAAGGCTTTCGTTCGGATTTGGGTGACGTGCCTTCAAAGCAAGAAGACACTAATTTTGTAGCTTCAACTCAAGGTGAGAGAGAAGCCTTCTTAAGACATAGTGGCATGTAGGGTAATGTTAGGACGTTCCGTATCATCTCAAAGGTCGGAACTAGGGATCTATCGGGTGAGTAGTAAACGACAATTGTGTGTGTGTTCTGCCGTTCATACGAAAACAACGATCCCTCAAATATAATTGTATGTGTTGGATATTGTAGGGTCTGCCGAAAACTACAGTCCTATATAAAGGATTTTCTAAGGACCTTTCCCTCGGTTTACTTAACACAAACGTCCCACGCTCGGACACGTTCATTCTGAGCATACGAAAAGACCAGGCTCGGACTTGATGGGACCGAGCCTCAACAACGGTCTTCACTCCATCGGCTCGTGATTCTAGAACCGAGACATAACGTCGGCTGGTAGGTTGACTCAGTCTCACCAAGGCTTCCTATCTCTTCATGGGATCGTGAGCTGATCCTATCCGGATTCTAAGGGAATAAATCTCCTATATTTCCTCACAGAATCCCGGTTCAGCTCACCTTGATACGAGGCCCATACGGCCCACATCAACTTCCTCCAAACCCTATAAATAGCTCACAACAGCTAGGGTTTCAGGTACGTACTCTCATCCCTAAGTTGACACTCTGCACACACTTGTTGACGGGGGAAACCCTGCTTTTCCCAACTGGAACTGCAGAAAAACCATAAGGTCATACATAGATACTTGATCTTCTCTTGAACTCCTGATTACCATAATCTTGAGGGCTCAGAGGGTTAAGGACATATTGTGTTCAAGGACACTACATTGGCGTCGTCTGTGGGGACCTGAATAACCAGTATTCCCACCGCTCACTGCAGGAAATGGCAAACAACAACGATGACAACCAAGGAGGAGGTGATCTCCGCCGTCGTCTTAGAGGAAGACCACCAAAGAACGCCGGACCTAGGAATGCTGCTGGCAGGAATGTTAGGGACAGACTTGCTCCCCCTGAGGGTAATCAGGTTGAGAACCCCCCAAGTTCCTCCAGTTGTCCACCCTGCTGATCCGGCTGTTCCTCAGGTCCAACCGCAAGCCGCCGTCGTTCCGGCTGTGGAGGGCCATGAACGACGATCTCAACCTCATCGTGTTTCTGATGGCCATGTGTCGGAATGGCGTGACACTGCGGATTATGGACCACACCAGTCTAGAAGAGCCCCTGCTGGATCCCGAACTGGGGAGGAGCGACGAGCTGAACGTCATGTTCGAGAAAACTCCCGAACCGAGCGGTCTGATAGAGAAATACCCTTGTTTAGGGGAGTACCACAATTTACTAGAGGACGCTTCGGAACACTTCAGGGCGGTGAACGTTCCGAGTCTCAGGGAAGATCTTACATGACGACCTCTTCTGCTAGGAGAAGAGAAGAGTCAATTATGGAAATTCTGAGGACTCAAACTTCATTAATCGAAAAGCAAAACCAAGTTATCGCTACTTTACAGCAGCAAAGCATGGCTAGGCTTGCCGAGCAAGGCACTCGCATGGCTCTTGGCAACCCAAGTAACCTTCCCTTGCCTCCACCCCTTACTTCGAATGAGGTTGCTGAACCTGCTGCTGCTGAACCGCATCCGGGGCACCCGTTCACAGCCGCAATCATGGCATTTCGGACTCCACAAGCTTTCATGGGCCATCAGAACGTCTCTCGCTATAATGGGACAACCGATCTGATGGATCACATTGCATCTTATGAGTCTTCTATGATGTTTTATTGAGGAGACGATGAAATGAAATGTCGAGCTTTCTCAATGACGCTAGGCCCGGCGCCGCTGAGATGGTTCAACTCCCTACCGGCAAATTCCATCAGTTCCTGGGCCGAGCTTCGGAGGGTTTTCCTCAATCGATATACAGCGAGCATGTCACAGCCCAAATCGGATCATTCTTTAGCTGGAGTCGCACAAAGACCTGGTGAGTCTTTACGCGACTACCTGGCTCGGTATCAGCAAGAGGCCAGTGGCATATCTGGTTTACAGTCGGGGGTATCCGTTCTCCTACTCACTCAGGGATTGTTGGACGGAGATTTCAAAGATTGTTTGATCGGGGAACCACCTCATAACATGGCAGAACTTAGAGAAAGGTCCAGGAAATATGTCAATCTAGAGGAGTTCCGAAGGATAAGCACTGCGGCAAGGGGTACCAAAGGACGACAGGAGCAATGGCCTCGCCAAAACGAGGCTCGTCAGAATGATCGTTTTCGGGAAAGAGGAAGGAAAGACAAGAGGGAACAAGAAAGAGGTGATAAACTGCCTCCCATAGGCAGGTACGAGGAATACACTCAATTTTAAGAAAGGCGCATGCATACTGAAATGCGCAACATCACTCGGCCACCAGCCTTAAGAAAGGCGGCCCAAAAGGATAAATCGAAGTATTGCGATCACCATGGTGGATGGGGGCATACCACCGACCAATGTATCCAACTGAAAGATCTAATTGAAGAGATGGTAAGGGATGGCAAGCTTCAGCATTACATCGGGGAAGCCTTGCGCAAGCGTTCTAGAAGGAAGAGCCCCTCGCCTCCCAAAACTGAGCAGAAGAGGAATAAAAGTCCTTCACCACCTGCAAGCGGAGCCCCAATACAATAATCCAAGAAAGCAAATGACTTCCTTATCGGTACTATTGCTGGAGGATTTGCTGGTGGTGGGGAAAAGAAGTGTGACCGCAAGAAGTACGTGGGGCAAGTTCTTTCGGTAGCAAGCTGACCGATTCAGAAACCGAGAAAGAAGAATGTTGTAATCAGTTTTAGTGATGAAGACTTTGAAGACATCCTGCAAGACCATAATGATCCAATGGTCGTCACAGCTCGGATTGGCAACTATGAAGTAAGAAGAATTCTCGTCGATCACGGGAGTTCGGCGGACATCATGTTCCTTGATCTGTTCGAGAAATTGAAGTTAAAAAGGTCGGATCTTACTCCATTCGAGGGAAGCTTGATTGGCTTCACGGGACACTCAATCGTTCCATTAGGCCATATCCACCTCCCAGTGACAATGGGTGAACCATCTTCTGCCCGAACCGAAATGGTAAAGTGGCTCGTTGTCCAAGCTCCCTCGGCCTATAACGCTATCTTCGGAAGAACAGCATTCCAATCTTTCGGTGCCGTCGTTTCGACAGTACATTTGGCCATGAAGTTTCCGGGGTCGGATGACAAGGTAGTAACAGTACGGTCTGATCAGGAGTTGGCCCGAAAATGCTATAACATCAGTTTGGCAAAGCTGAAACTAGATGATGAGAAAATTATGAAGGAACCATTGAACAAAGGAAGCGTCAACTTGGCCGATCTTGACGTCAGAGAAGAGGATGAAACCCGACCAACTCCGCAAGGGGACTTTAAAAAAGTAATCCTCGGTCCCGAGCCATATCACTGCGTCAAGATCGGGGTTGGCCTGTCGGAGAAGCTAGAAAAAGAGCTTACTGAACTTCTAATTGAAAACAAGGATTTGTTTGCATGGACCTCGGCAGACATGCCGGGAATCGATCCTAACTTCATCTGCCACAAGTTGAGTGTATATCCTGGCGCCAAGCCAGTATGTCAGAAGAAGAGAAGGGTCGGAACCGAGAAAGCGCAAGCGACTGATGAGAAGGTGTAAGATCCATGAAGAATGTTTTGATAAATGCCAAAAGGTTTTGAACAAGCTACAAGTGTGTTGATCAAGTTCAAGCTCAACAAGCAACAACAAACATCAAGTTATGAAGAGAGAGCCAACTCATGAAGACTTAGTTTGGTAGTTTGTGTTTTAATGTTTTATCTTTTGCCTCACAAGTCTTTTAGTTTATGAGTTTGGGTAGAGTTTATTAGAGGGTAGTGAATCTCTTTTGATTGCATGATTATATCATATTTTGAGTATTCACTTTGCCTAAAATCAATAGGTGGCTTAAAGGTTTGAAAGAAAAGGTTTAGTTTTTGAGAAAACAAGTTTTAAGTGACTTTTAATGTTAATAAGCGATTAACAGTTTTTGATAATTGATTAACAGTGTATTTTGAACTGATAATCGATTAACAAACTTTTGATAATCGATTATCTGAACTTTTACTCGAGTAAAACCTTTTTCACTCGAGTGAAATTTATGCAGCTTTCGTATTACTCGAGTAACACTTATTTCACTCGAGTAACTTGATCAGATATGGTTTTTTAAATACGTTTTTCACTTCTCAAAAGCCATTCTAAGTGCTCCAACTTTTGGGTATTCTATATAAACCTTTTCCTAATCATTTCTATCAACTAGAATCATTTTGATACACAATTTTACAAAGAATCAAAGCCACACTATTCTCTCTCACTCTCTCAAGATCAAAGCTCTCATTTTCATATTCTTTGATCAAGAACCTTGAATCTCTCATGTTGATATTTCATAGCTTTTGAAAGAGATTCATAGGATTGTTATTGTTTTTCATTTGAGTTGTAATCTTTGCAAAAGGCAAGCTATCTACAACAAAGGAAGACTTGATTTTGTGAATCAAGCAAGTTTCATTGGAAGCCTTGGTGAGGCATTTCATCAAGCACTTGGAAGCCTTGTTGAAGAACAAGCATTTGGAAGTCTTGTGAGTGAAGCAAGCAATTGGAAGTCTTGTTGTGGGATATCGGCAAGCAAGAGAAGAGGTTAGATTAGATATCAATAGGATTACAAGGCAAGGGTGTGGTATCTCTTGTAGGCTAGCAAGAAGGAGTCATGTGAGGCATTTACTTGTAATTTGAGAAACTCTAATTCCTCATAGTGAAGAATCTCTCTTGGTTGAAGAGGGGACTGGATAGCTTTCAAGTGGATGAAAGTGAACCAGGATAAATCACTGTGTCGTATCTCTAAACCCTTAACTCTTTATATTCAAGTCTTTAATTGTGTTCTTGATTGAAAACCTAGAAAAAGTGATTTTTCTATATTTGATTGAATTGAATCTTTATTGTGCAAAATTGATAAAGGGAAAATCATTTTCATAATCTAGGTGAATCAATAAGAATATTGGTGTTGATTGTTTCCGCTTAATCTCTGATATAATATTTGTTAATTGATTGATTTTCATTGGTTTTAATCGTTTAGATTTGTTTCTTGCGAAAATCTTTCAAAGTTTCTATAACACCTATCCAACCCCCCCTTCTAGGTGTTCTCCTAGTGTTCCTAGTTATTTCACCCACCGAGTGTAGTTTTCCAACAATTGGTATCAGAGCTAAGTCGAAAGACACGAGCATAGAGCTTTTTCGTTAAAGATCCTAAGGAAACTACAATGGGTTCTACGAATCCTTTTGGTGGTGAAGGTGCTTCAATTAATCGCCCTCCTATGTTTGGTGGAGAGGGTTATGGTTATTGGAAAATTAGGATGAGAATATTTATAGAAGCCATAGATGTGAACATTTGGGAAGCCATAGAAAATGGTCCTTATATTCCCTCAAAAGATGTAGAAGGTGTGCTTACACTTACTCCCAAAGATAAGTGGACCGATGATGATAAAAGGAAAATTCAATATGATTTAAAAGCAAAGAATATCATCACCTCCGCTCTATCTTATGATGAGTTCTTTAGAGTCTCCCAATGTAAAGATGCCAAAGATATGTGGGACACCTTGCAAGTCACACATGAAGGCACTAGTGAAGTTAGGCGTGCTAGATTGAATTCTTTGATGCATGAATATGAATTGTTTCATATGTTGCCTAATGAATCTATATGTTTTATGCAAAAACGTTTTACTCATATTGTTAATCATCTCATTGCTCTTGGTAAAACTTTCTTGAATTGTGAACTTGTTAACAAAGTTTTAAGATGTCTAAGTAGGGAATGGCAACCTAAGGTTACCGCAATTGTTGAATCAAAGGACTTGGACACCATGGACTTAGCAACACTTTTCGGAAAGCTACAAGAACATGAAATGGAGCTTGAACGTTTGCATATACATGAAGAATCGGACAAGAACAAAGAGAGAAAAGGAATTGCTCTTAAAGCTCAAAGGTCATATAAAAAGGAAGAGAGTTCCGTTGATGATGATGATGTTGATAATGAAGATTCCGATTCGGATATTGATGAAGAGGAGATGAAGCTTCTACTAAGAAAGTTCAATAAAATTCTAAGGAGAAAAGGAAGGTTGAACAAGGACAAAAGTAAAGAGAAGGATCCCCCACACTACAAGACCAAGACTTCAAAAGAAGGTGTAGTTTGCCATGAATGTGGAAAGCCCGGTCATCTTAAGTACTCATGCTCTAAGTATCTCAAGAAGAAGGAGAAAGAGAAGAAAAATGCAAAACACAAAAGGGCATACATAGTTTGGAATAGTGATGATGAACAAGACAAGAAAAGCACAACTAGTAGTTCTTCGGATGATGAACATGCCGCTTGTCTCAACTTGATAGCTCAAGTACATGAAGAGGAAAGCTCAAATGATGAATCAAGTGAGCAAAGTGACGAAAGCGATGTAAGTCTTACTAAATCCGAAATTTCTTCAAATTATGAAATGTTATATAATGCTTATGAAGAAATGCATAAACAATTTAAGAAACTAGCTTTGAAAAACATTGAAAGGAAGAAGCTCATTTTGAAACATCAACAAGAGATTTTAGAACTTCAAAAACAAGTTGATGAGCTTAATCTTCAAAATGAAACTCTTGATCTTATATATGCTAGTTCTTCTTGTGATTGTGCTAGTAGATTGAATATTGTGGTTAATTGTGAGAATTGCAAGTTGCTTAAAGATGAAAATGCTATTTTGAAAAATAAGCTTGCAAGTTTCTCAAATGGTGATATTAGATTGCGCACATTGTTAAATTTTCAAAGAGAAAATTCAAACAAGTTTGGTTTGGGTTATACTAATGCTAAGAGTAAATCTCATAGAAATGTTGTTGATTTTTCAAAGGTTGATTTTTCAAATGCATCAACATGTTTCTATTGTGGTACTCATGGACATACTTCAAATGTGTGTTATATTAAAGTGCATGGTATACCTAAAGGAGATTTTGTTTGGATGAAAAAGGGTGAGAGTCCCTACACTAACAAAAATGGATCCAAAACCATTTGGATACCAAAAAGCAAAGCATGATTGTTTTTGTAGGTATGATTGAAGAGCAAAAGGACTTTCATGTGATATTCATTCATTTGCTACTTCAATTGGTATCAAGGAGAAAATTCTACAAATTGGTGTTATTCTATTCATGCTTTGGTTATATTTCTTCTATTTTGGCTTAGATCTTATTTCAATTGGTATATATTTCTTTTTGATAATGCCAAAGGGGGAGAAATATGATGTTTTTGAAACAAAGGGAGAAATTTTTAAATGGTATGTTTGGAGAAAGGTTGTTTTGTTGTTTTTATGTAGGTTGAGCAAAGTTGTTGAAGATAGGGGGAGAATCAAGCTTACTCAATTTGGATTCAAATGTCAAAAGCATTAATTGAGGGGGAGCAAGAGTCTCAACAAGTGATCAAATGGTTCAAGCATCAACAACTTCAATGAACTTCAAACGATTTCAAAACATGTTTGTCATTTTCAAAAAGGGGGAGATTGTAAGATCCATGAAGAATGTTTTGATAAATGCCAAAAGGTTTTGAACAAGCTACAAGTGTGTTGATCAAGTTCAAGCTCAACAAGCAACAACAAACATCAAGTTATGAAGAGAGAGCCAACTCATGAAGACTTAGTTTGGTAGTTTGTGTTTTAATGTTTTATCTTTTGCCTCACAAGTCTTTTAGTTTATGAGTTTGGGTAGAGTTTATTAGAGGGTAGTGAATCTCTTTTGATTGCATGATTATATCATATTTTGAGTATTCACTTTGCCTAAAATCAATAGGTGGCTTAAAGGTTTGAAAGAAAAGGTTTAGTTTTTGAGAAAACAAGTTTTAAGTGATTTTTAATGTTAATAAGCGATTAACAGTTTTTGATAATTGATTAACAGTGTATTTTGAACTGATAATCGATTAACAAACTTTTGATAATCGATTATCTGAACTTTTACTCGAGTAAAACCTTTTTCACTCGAGTGAAATTTATGCAGCTTTCGTATTACTCGAGTAACACTTATTTCACTCGAGTAACTTGATCAGATATGGTTTTTTAAATACGTTTTTCACTTCTCAAAAGCCATTCTAAGTGCTCCAACTTTTGGGTATTCTATATAAACCTTTTCCTAATCATTTCTATCAACTAGAATCATTTTGATACACAATTTTACAAAGAATCAAAGCCACACTATTCTCTCTCACTCTCTCAAGATCAAAGCTCTCATTTTCATATTCTTTGATCAAGAACCTTGAATCTCTCATGTTGATATTTCATAGCTTTTGAAAGAGATTCATAGGATTGTTATTGTTTTTCATTTGAGTTGTAATCTTTGCAAAAGGCAAGCTATCTACAACAAAGGAAGACTTGATTTTGTGAATCAAGCAAGTTTCATTGGAAGCCTTGGTGAGGCATTTCATCAAGCACTTGGAAGCCTTGTTGAAGAACAAGCATTTGGAAGTCTTGTGAGTGAAGCAAGCAATTGGAAGTCTTGTTGTGGGATATCGGCAAGCAAGAGAAGAGGTTAGATTAGATATCAATAGGATTACAAGGCAAGGGTGTGGTATCTCTTGTAGGCTAGCAAGAAGGAGTCATGTGAGGCATTTACTTGTAATTTGAGAAACTCTAATTCCTCATAGTGAAGAATCTCTCTTGGTTGAAGAGGGGACTGGATAGCTTTCAAGTGGATGAAAGTGAACCAGGATAAATCACTGTGTCGTATCTCTAAACCCTTAACTCTTTATATTCAAGTCTTTAATTGTGTTCTTGATTGAAAACCTAGAAAAAGTGATTTTTCTATATTTGATTGAATTGAATCTTTATTGTGCAAAATTGATAAAGGGAAAATCATTTTCATAATCTAGGTGAATCAATAAGAATATTGGTGTTGATTGTTTCCGCTTAATCTCTGATATAATATTTGTTAATTGATTGATTTTCATTGGTTTTAATCGTTTAGATTTGTTTCTTGCGAAAATCTTTCAAAGTTTCTATAACACCTATCCAACCCCCCCTTCTAGGTGTTCTCCTAGTGTTCCTAGTTATTTCACCCACCGAGTGTAGTTTTCTAACAGAAGGTAGCTGAGCTTTTGGAAGCTGGATTTATTAGAGAGGTGGTATACACTGATTGGTTGGCCAATCCTGTGCTAGTCAAGAAGTCCAACGGGAAATGGAGGATGTGCGTGGACTACACAGATCTGAACAAGGTATGCCCGAAGGATCAGTACCCACTACCATGCATCGATAAATTGGTGGATAGTTCGGCTGGCTATCAAAGGTTGTCCTTTATGGATGCTTACTCGGGATACAATCAGATCCCAATGTATCCCCCGGACCAGGTAAAAACCTCGTTTATCACAGAAAACGCTACTTATTGCTATAATGTTATGCCGTTCGGATTGAAAAACGCTGGGGCAACTTACCAGCGCATGATGAACAAGGTTTTTGGTCCTCTGATTGGGCCGAGGATGGAAGTTTATATAGACGATATGATTGAAAAAAGTTTAAAAGAGGAAGATCATGCAAAAGACTTGAAAGAAATATTAGGAAGGGTGAGACAGTTTGATATGAGGCTGAACCCGAAAAAATGCACATTCGGAGTTCCGGCAGGATCATTCCTCGGGTTTATGCTTACAGAGCGTGGAATAGAGGCAAATCCGGACAAGTGCAGAGCCATTTTGGAGATGAAAAGTCCCTCGAACATCAAAGCGGTTCAGCAGCTAACAGGTCGGGTCACAGCTCTTTCAAGGTTTCTATCTCAGTCAGCTAGAAAGGCCCTTCCATGGTACAAGCTGCTGAGGAAAGAGAAGGAGAAGATGTTTGAATGGGATGAAGAATGTGAAAAGGCCTTTACTGACCTTAAACATTATTTGGCATCGCCTCCCATTCTGTCTAGTCCGAGCCATGGCGAAACTCTTTTCCTTTATTTGTCGGTTGGAGATTCTGTGGTTAGTTCGGTTTTGGTCCGTTAGGAATCAGGTAAAGAGTCTCCGATTTATTTTGTGAGTCGAGCTCTCCAGGGACCAGAAATCATATATCAAAAAGTGGAGAAATTAGCCTTCTGCTTAGTAATAACTGCCAGGCGATTGCGCCAATATTTCCACAGCCACCGCATCACGGTCAGAACGGCTCAACCGTTCCGACAAATATTGCAGAAACCTGATTTGGCTGGGAGGATGGTAACTTGGGCTATCGAGCTTTCTGAGTTTGAAATAACTTTCGAACCGAGAAAGGCGATGAAGTCTCAGGCCTTGGCTGATTTCCTTACCGAGTTCACTGAGCCATTGACGAGCTCAAACTCGGATTGGAACATCTATGTGGATGGATCGAGTAATAAGATGGGAGCAGGAGCAGGAATAATTCTGGAGAACTCCGAGGGAGTCACCCTTGAATAGTCCTTGAAGTTCGGATTTTCAACATCCAACAATCAGGCGGAGTATGAAGCTGTTTTGGCAGGATTGAGGATGGCAAAAGAAGTGGGAGTCCGAGAGGTGAAAATTCTCAGCGACTCTCAATTGGTGGTTTCACAGGTCAAGGGTGAATATCAGGCGAAGGAGCCAATCCTTCAAAAATACTTGGAAAAAGTAAGATTCTTGTCATCCGAATTTGTGAAAGTCGAAATCTGTCACATACCGAGGGAAAGCAATAGCCGAGCGGATATTCTTTCCAAACTCGCCTCAACAAAAAACTCTGGAAACAACAAGAGTTTAATTCAGGAAATGGTGCATGGACCTAGCGTTGTCCTCTCCATATCACTAGATTCAAGCTGGATTAGCCCAATTGCAAGCTATTTGGAACAAGGGACCTTGCCGACCGACTTGGTGGAAGCTAGGAAACTTGTCAGGAAGGCATCTCAATTTGCACTGGCTGAGGGAGTACTCTTTCGCCGAGGGGTCAACGGTCCAATGCTCAGGTGTCTCGACCCCGCCGAAGCAAAGCTGGCACTAGAAGAAGTTCATGGAGGAATAGGCAGCCACCACATTGGAGGGAAGTCACTGGCTAGAAAAGTCCTAAGGGCAGGGTACTACTGGCCTACCCTTCAACAAGATGCGATAGACCACGTGAAAAGGTGTGATAAATGCCAATTTCACAGTGACGTTTATCAAAAACCAGCCGAGGAACTTCATTCTCTTTCATCTCCCTATCCCTTTTACCAATGGGGAATGGATTTGATTGGGAAGTTCCCAACCGCACCAAGACAGTTGAAGTGGGTGATCGTGGCCATAGACTATTTTACAAAGTGGGTTGAGGCCGAGCCTTTGGCAACCATATCCTCGGCAAAGGTGCAAAAGTTTTTTGAAAGGCAAGTTGTGGCTCGATTCGGGGTGCCACAGATATTGGTGACCGACAACGGAACCCAGTTTGCAGCAAGGGCGTTCCAAGATTTGGTCAGTGCATTGGGGGTTAAACACTACTCCTCCTCGGTGGAACACCCTCAAACCAACGGTCAGGTGGAATCAGTGAACAGGTCCATCATTCAGGGAATCAAGAGGAGACTTGAAGGAGCAAAAGGAAATTGGGTGGAAAACTTGCACGAGGTACTTTGGTCATATCGCACCACCATCCAAACTTCAACAGGAGAAACGCCCTATCGGCTCACTTATGGCTGCGACGCAGTCATCCCCATTGAGAAAATTATCCCTTCTTTCCGAGCTATGCAGCAGCCAAACCCCATCAACAACACTTTGCTCTGCGAGGATCTTGTTTTGTCGGAGGAGGTAAGAGATTTGGCCGCCGAACGAGAAAAGCACGCTAAAAGGATGCAGGCGAAGGAATATAATCGCTCGGTTAACCCCAGAGAGTTCGAGGTGGGTGACCTTGTCCTAAGAAGGGCCGATATTGGTCTTAAGAATGCTAAGGATGGAAAACTGGACCAAAGCTGGGAAGGACCATACCGAGTCACCTTCAAAAGTGGGACGGGAGCCTATAAACTTGAAACTCTCTCGGGAGCTCCTATCAACAATTCATGGAATGCGGCGAAGCTCAAAGGATATTACAGTTAGAATCTTTCTTCCATAGTTTCATAATTTCATGCTTTATTTATTCTTTGTAGAATTGTTAGATTTGTTTATTACTGTTTAATGATGGTGTACGCTCGGTGGAACTCCGAGCCCATTGTACTTTCTGCTTCTGATTAATAAAAAGACTGTTATTGGATTCATTGTATTACGTACTTTTCCTCATATTCGATTAGTCACCGTGTATGACGCGAACGATTATAAACAGCTCAAACAAGAGCTTATAACTCGTCAAGTATTCTACTGAGACTCCCGATTCAAACATGGTTTATTAAAATCATTTTACATCGCGGATAGAGGAACCCACCTCGGCTAAAGCGCTGGAGTTCCGAGGTCTTGACACTTGAATTCTTAACACAAAGTATAAAAAGAAGAAAACAGTCGACTGCGAATACTATAAACGTTCATAATATTTCGAGCAAAGAAGCATAGAAAAAGTTCAAACCCACTACTGGGGCGGTTACAAAAACCCACTACTGGGGCGATCACAAAATGAAAAAAAAAAGAGAATGATCAAACTATTCTAAATCGGACAATACAATGCTGTCAGCATTGAATGTGTCTTCTTCTTCTTCTTCACCTTCGGCATCCTCGGTTCCTTCCCCTTCGGAATCTTCGGCCAAATGGTCAGGAAGGTCGGAGTTGTTCAGATCTATGGGAACTCCACTCGGGCCGACAATTTGACCTTTTTTCACAGCAAAATTAGGGTCGGCGCCCTTGGTCATGAGCCCGGGATTCAGAACACGGAGTTGGTCGGCAGTATTGTAGAAAGAATCTTCAATTGCATGGTCCCAATTGAACAGATTCTCCATAGCTTCTTTCTTATGCTTGAGCGCTTTTGCACCCATCTTCTCCAAGGAAGCTCGGAGCCTGAGTATCTCGTCCTTAGCATACTCATGTTGCTCTTGAGCCACTGCAGCAGCTTGCTCGGCCGTACGAGCTTTCTCCGTAGCCACCAGAAGAGCAGCAGCATCCTCCTCAGCCTTTTTCTGGATTTCTTCCGACCTCTTTATCTGTGCCTCGGCAGCCTGAAGTGTTTTCTCAGCCCGAACTTTGGCCCCCTCCGAATCTTGTGCAGTCTTTTGAAGCCTCTCGTTTTCAGCTGCCATTTCTTGTATCCTTTTATTCAAACCTTGGACCTGAATTTCCAAGTAATCTTCCCGCTCGTTGGCTTCATATCTTTTCTTCTTTTCCTCGGGAGCCAATCCAGCATAAGCGTCATCACCGTGATGACCAAGGTGATGGAAAATGCTCGCACCCCGTAAGAAGCTTTTCACAAACGCTTTACAATTATTTTCCCAAGTCCCAGGGGTCCAAGACTCGATTACTTCAGCATTTTCAGGAGGGAAGACGGTGGCAATGAATGAGTCGGACATCTTCCTACCCCACACCGTCTTGGCAGCTGCATCTTCCTTACCCTCGGGAATTTCAATCCCTTTGTTGGACTTGCTCAAATTGAACCAATCTCCAGTGAGACCTTTTCCTTTATCCAGTCGAGTCCTCTTGAGGGGGCGCTCGGGAACGTCTTGGGGAGATGAATGAGCTTCTACTTCAATATTCACCGCGTCGACAACGCGGCCCTTTTTGATCCCCTGTTCAACACCAGTAACCCTTACAGTGGGGGTGATATTGGGGATAACAGTCGGGCTTTCAGGATGGGTCGGCTCAGAAGATTGACCCTTGATTGGAGAACCGGACGCAGACTCTTTGAGTGCTGCTAGCTGTGACACTCTAGCTGCCCGAGCTTCACTCTTCTTGGCTTTGGTTGCTTTCTTCCCCATTGCTTCTGCAAGAAAAATGGATTAATACGCCAGTAAAAAAAAAGTATTTTTGTAGTACCCAGCTCCGCCTTCACTTCGTCTCGCGTATCTTTCAGCAGAATTCGTTTGGAATCAATTTGACCATTTGCTTGAAGATATTCCCAAACGTGGTCGCATAATCGCCTTTCGGCTTTTGTTAAATCCGCCTTATAGTCGAATTGATACAAGGAGGATCCTCGGTTATAAATGTTAGTCGTCCAACCCAATTGAAACCGAGGCACGACCTTCATCACTCCATCTTCTTCAACCTGTTCCATGAACAAACATACTTCGGCCCCAGTATACTCGTATTGGAAGAAGAGAGGTTTGAAAGATTTCCAAGAGTCTGTCACCTTGGCGAAAAGGGCATGTCCCCTCCGAGCCTTTAGGGACACCCAAAGAACCTTGGAATCACCAAACTTATTTACTTGGGGAGCATATAACCAAAATAAGGACCGTACCGTCGCGACCAAGTTTTCAACATCGCAGAATTGTTGAAAGGCTCGGACGAAAGCCCACCCACTTGGATGCAATTGGCTTGGGGCTATTCCTAAATGAGTGAGGACTTCTACCTCGAAGGTGGAGAAGGGCAAGCGGATACCGACTTTAGTTACTACTTCTTCATAGAAGTAAAAATATTGACGATTTTCTGGAACTTCGAAGCAAATCCGATCGTCGATTCCCAAAGGTCTTAATACGAAATCTGATGTATTTCCATCGGCTCTCGGAGGTGTCAGAATCGGCCGGAGATGATTAAGACTATTTGTTGTTAACAATGAAGGTCTCGTCCCCAGTACTTCCCGATCAAAAACAGCATCGTACTGCGCATGATTAGGCGGCAGAGGATATTCTTCAGGATTGGTCACACACCTGGGTTCCACCATTTCTGGGGAAAAAGAAAAAGGCTCGGCGTTAGGATTTTTTACAGCACGAGTTTTTATTTTAAATCTAATGCCGAGCCCCGAACTTTTTCCCCCCACCTTAGATGGATTTCCTACAGGTTCTTTATCCTCCATATCATGATCGGGGCTAAATCTAACTTGGGCTCTACGCTCAGCGAATCTATAGGCTAATAACCACTTAGTCTCGTCGGCAGGATTCAATGGATGTTCTACTGTTAATGGTTTTAACTCGGAAGAACCCGAGTCGATGGGGGGAATAGTAGGGATAGGCGTAGAACTTTTCGAGCATGGATTCCTTTCGTTCCCAGAATCTTCAAAAAACCCAGAAAAGGATGAAGAACTTGATTCACTGTCACTAGATGGATTTTCTCCTAATCTCCTACAGAGTTCATGGTAAACTTCCCTAAAACCTCTCCATCCCCTCATGATTCAAACAAATTGAGATATAAACTCCTCTCACTTAAAAACAAAAGAAACCCAGAAACTCTACCCAGAAATCCCTGCAAAATCCCGAAACCAGAAAACCCGTTTACAAAGAAAAACTCACTCCAAAAAAAAAAACCCCAAATGAATAAGGAAAACTGCAGGAATGGAAATAAGAGGGGTAGAAGGGGTTACCTGCGTGAAGTTGCTAAAACTGGTGAAGGATTGGAGGATCTCAATTTGGGAACGAAGACAGCAAAATGGAAATTGAAGAGAAAATGAGGGGATTCTGAGAAATTTCAGGAGTAGAGTGAGTGATTGGAGGCAGAGAAAGGGTAAGTTTCAATTAGAGAGAAAACTTTTCAGTTTCCCTCCGTCTTAGCCATTTCGGCCAAAAGCCCATGGACGCATGCAACCAATCGTAGGGAGAGACGTGGCAGTTCCAAAAGGTACTTTTTCTAATTTCAAAAACGCAATGATTTGGCACAACTTACAAGGAAACGCGCCGTATCTCGAGAACCCAAAACGTCACCTCGAAGCAGTCGACACGATTACAGTTGTCACGAGGCATGCGGAAAAGTCTATCCTAAGCGCTCATTACCTCATCACAGACTTTTCAAAGTCTTACGAGCTAGGGGGCTTGTAGGGTCTATCGACCGTATAAAAACTACAGTCCTATATAAAGGATTTTCTAAGGACCTTTCCCTCGGTTTACTTAACACAAACGTCGCACGCTCGGACACGTTCATTCCGAGCATACGAAAAGACCAGGCTCGGACTTGATGGGACCGAGCCTCAACAACGGTCTTCACTTCATCGGCTCGGGATTCTAGAACTGAGACATAACGTCGGCTGGTAGGTTGACTCAGTCTCACCAAGGCTTCCTATCTCTTCCGCATGTTTCTCCTAGAATCTCGCAACAGCCTCTACATGGGATCGTGAGCTGATCCTATCCGGATTCTAAGGGAATAAATCTCCTATATTTCCTCACAAAATCCCGGTTCAGCTCACCTTGATACGAGGCCCATACGGCCCACATCAACTTCCTCCAAACCCTATAAATAGCTCACAACAGCTAGGGTTTCAGGTACGTACTCTCATCCCTAAGTTGGCACTCTGCACACACTTGTTGACGGGGGAAACCCTGCTTTTCCCAACTGGAACTGCAGAAAAACCATAAGGTCATACATAGATACTTGATCTTCTCTTGAACTCCTGATTACCATAATCTTGAGGGCTCAAAGGGTTAAGGACATATAGTGTTCAAGGACACTACAGATATTCTGTTTAATTATGATGTTGAATCGATTATAATATTAAATTGTTAATGATAACATGTCTGGCGTATATGTTATATAAACCTGTTATTGGAAAATTGATTCATATGATGATATGTTGGAAAATTTTGGGGAATGATTAAAAGGCTTTATGGTTTAAGAAATTGGTATGGAATCGTTACGGAGATTTATGAAACTTTATAATGTTATCCCTTGATCGCACTGTCATGGTGACGTGCTTGATCATTAAGTTTTGCCGGCCACGTGAATGGAATGCCGTGGTTGTGAGCTCGGTTTGGAATTCGCTGTGATGTGGAAGCGCCCATGAGAAGTTAATCCCTTAGAGGTCGAGGCCCGTTAGAAGTAAGGTTTAGAATGGGTCGACCACAACTAGGAATGTTAAACTTTGTAAAAACTCTCCGATAACTTAAAAGACATAGGAATCCTTTATTTTAAACCTTGCGTTGAGAGTGAAGTAGTGGAGAGGAAAGACACCCTGTTTATCTACGGATACTCAGGTATGCTTGGAGATAGGAGTTCTTCAAGTGATGATTGCAATAGGGGAGGGCAAGGACGGTGAAACGTCAAGAAGCCTCGAGTACTTCTCTAGGCGGGACGGGACTACAATGACAAGGTTCACGCTGGAGTCTGGGCTTTCGTCGTAGCGAGGACTGCAGGCCAACTGGAGATAGTGCTGTCGCCCCCTTGAGCAAATCATAGATGGTGATAGGGAACCTGAACGGGGCTAGAAGTTCGGTAAGGGTTGGGTTTTTGGAAAATTTTATGAAATGAATCTTGTTGACCGCCGGTGTTGGTCACATGAATTTTTATCTTACTGACCACTGGCGATGGTATAGCCTTTTTCGTTTACCGACTTCGATGCCAGTGTGGCTAAGGTTCCTGTGCGTCCCATCTGCTTTCCGAACTAGGATATGGTTGGATTTGTGGAGGAGATGTAACGTGTGTGATATCCATACCTTGAACCTCGGTAATGGTACCCTTCTTTCGACTTACCGATGGTATGAAACTTAGAGACTAAAGATAATTAAATATAACGGCTATGGTTTTTAAGAGGTATAACCTTCTTGGGAAAAGACTTTATGGTAACAAATGGAATATGGTAATGGTAATAATAATGTACTTGTTTGTATGGTTTTAATATTCCCCTATAGTAAGCCCGCGCCGTCGACGATGATATCGTTCGGAAGTGCTTACTCTCTCTATTCCCCTTTCCTGTGGACATTGGGGAAACAATGTCCACAGATGACAGAATATGCAGTACGAGAAGTGGTTGCTCAAGTTGGAAGAGGATCGCAAGATGACGCACACACAAGGAGGAAGCAGAAGCAGCAATCGAGGAATCTTATAGACACTTGTGATGGGAGATAGCAATGAAGACTTGTAGTATAAGATAGGATAGTCTTTGCTTTGTATCCTATCTTAAGAAGATTAGGACATGATTAATCTGTCCCAAATGTAACCCCAGTTGTAATATAGATTGTTTAAATGGAATAAAAGAAGTTCTTTTTGATTATGTATGAAGTTAATTTAAATAATTAAATGTTTTCCGCAAATTAACCATCGAATAATTTTGGCATCACGAAAAGGAGCTTTTTGGAAAAGTGTTAGTGACATCTCTTTTTGGAAAGGAATTTTATATTGCGAGTTTAGGAACCAAATATTGAAAACCAAATGAATCGAATTGTATTTAGGAAAACCTTTTTATGAAACCAAGTTATTTAAGAAACTAAGTTAGTTATGTAACGTTTTCGAAAACTAAGTTGAGAAATATTTTTGGAAATAAAGTTGACATGAAAACTTCTTCTCCAAATACTGATCGCTTGTAATGTTTATAAAAAAAATGGCGCAAATTTTTAGTGAAAATTCTATTTCCAAATCGGGGTGTTACACTGAACTTCTAGCAAACTCATAGAATGCTCTGTGTAGGATCCTCACACTACTTTCATTAGCCTTGCAAAAAATCATAAGGTCATCAGCAAAGGCTAAGTTCACCAACCCAATTCTTTTACAAAAGGGGTGGAATTTGAACTCTCTGTCCTTGGCAGCAAACATGAGCTTTCTTGTTAACATCTCCATCACCAAAACAAAAATTAAGGGGCACATGGGGTCTCCCTGCCTTAGCCCTCTAGAGCTAGTAAATCTGCTATGTATAGTTCCATTGATAACCAACCTGAAAGAAACAGATTTAACACAAACCATAACCCATCTTATGAATTGGCAATGAAAAACAAAATCTCTAAATTCTTCAGTTTGTTGGACATCTAACTGATGGCCCCCCAACTTCTCTTGCACATAGAGGCAGCTGTTAAAGTCTCCTAACACTACCCACTTCTCTTGCATGACCTCTCCTATCTCCTTCAGCATTCTCCACATTTCAGCCCTTCTCTCTACATCATTGTGAGCATAGACAAATGTAGCATAGAAGATTATATTCTCATGAATAATCTCTATCTTACAATGAACAAATTGACTAGAGTGACTAATCACCTCTACATGAAACATATCCTTCTTCCACACCACCCAAACTCTACCCACTGGATGATCATCCAAATTGATAAATGACCCCCAATCCATAAACATCTTATTCCTGATAACATCAAATGAGCTAGCCCTGATCTTATTCTCTAGAATTGCCATAACTCCTAACTTACATTTATTCACCAACCTTTTAACCTCTTTTTGTTTCAGGGGTTGGTTAACTCCCCTGGTATTTCAAGCACCTACATTATCCATTAATAATGAGGGCTGAGCTTTCCCCCTTATTCAACTTACCCTGAGTCTTCCTTCTAGTCTGCACTGGAGTCCAATGGCCTTCATTCTGATCTTTCCCAGCTTGCACCTCCTCATCATCATCCTTCCCTCTTGCTAATTGAGTTTCTTTGACAACTTCTTCCTCACATTGATCTTCCAATACTTCCATAACCGCCTGTGAGGCTGACTGTATATTCTCATAGGAATCATCCCTTCCTGGATCTGTTTACTCAATTTTAGGGCATCATCACGCTTCTCAGTGTCCTCTCTTGAGGGCTTCCTTTTCTCAACCCACACCTTCTTTGTTTGTTCTCTACACACCTTGCTGTCATGGCCATACATTGAGCAAGTGGCACATATAATTGGCTTCCACTCATACTCAACCTTTTGAGCTATAATATTTTCCTTTTCATCTTCAAAGAACACTTCATCTGGCAAGATTGTGGGGTTAACCTCCACTAGCACTCTGGCATAGTTAATTCTATTTCTTTCCTTGGTTACATTGTCTACCATAATAGGTGTTCCCACAAGGCTAGCAATCTTACTTAAAGCATTTGCACCCCAAAACTTAAGATTGAGGTTTGGTAATTGAATCCATACTGGAACCGTTTCATGACAGCTTTTGGACACTGGTTTCCCTGTCCAAGGAGCAATAATTAGGGGCTTTTTGTCAAAATGAAAGATTCCAATTTCTAGGACAGCATTCCTAGCCTCCATGGAATTAAACCTTACTACCATTGTGCCATCACCATTCATGAGCACTTTATCTATCCCATGTTGACCCCAGATCTTCCTTATATATCCATTCAGAACCGCATAAGGAGGCCTTGCTCCTAACACATAGCACATAATCGCTTGTTGCCAAAACTTCTCTTCACTTTCTATATCTGCAGCCTCAATTTTCCCCACAGCAACTCCTTCCTTAATTTTAGGTTCCACAAAATTAAGCTTCTCTCCAGCATTACGTAATTTTGTTATGTCAAACGAGTCCCATACTGAAACCCTTCTACGCTCTTCTTGATTGACATTGTTATCTGCTTGTCCTGCGATAACTCCTGGATTTGTTTTCTGCGTTAACTCCTCCATCTTCTTCGAAGTTTCTGCACTATCATCTACAATGGCCTTCCCCTTAATTTTTGCTCTCAGATCATCCAGCTTTTTTAGGATTGATAAAGCTTTCTTAGGGCTCAAGTCATCAATATCTTCGAAGTCTTCTTCATCCAGTATCTCTAGGTCAAGGTTTTTGGGAATTGTGTTTGTGGTAGGTGAGTGTTTTGTAGAGGGGGACTTAGGTGGCCGACCCTTCTTTTTTGCCATGTTGGCAAACGGCGGTGATCGGAGATCAACCGCGAGTCAAGCAAGGTGGCAAAATGAAAACCCTAGCAGAGAAAAGTCAAACCCTCGTCACAAGGAAGTTATGGTCATTAAAACTTCATTTAATCCACTTAAGTGTAATCAATATGTAATAATTAGGCAAATGAAGAGTTGAGTTATGGTTTGCACGTCCTAAACCCCTCTCCCCTCAATATATATTGTACTTGTATGCTTTAAGATCAATAAGAATGAACTTGTGAGAAAGTTTGGCTTCTACCATTTAGAGAGTGATTCTCTAAGGTTCTTGACTGAACCATCAAGACTTTTTAAAGGTGAGATGCTTTTGTGAAAATCTTAGGCATATCATCTCCTTCAGGAGTTGTGTGGCGCCTCCCCTTATCCAATTTCTTCCTTTATTTCATCCATTCCATAGATTGGCTTAAATTCTTTTTCTTCCCTTGTTTAAACCCTTGTTCATTACATGATAATCAAAACATATGTTATCTTATGAATGTTTGATCATAATTGTCCATAGCTTGTAATTCATCCTTCTCATGATCCATTTTGATATTGATGATAATCTAAGTTCTCTTCTAAGTTATTCGAAAGTCATAGATCAAGGATTCAATCCTACTCCTTTAAAGGCCAAAGCATAAATAAAAAGGAACCCTTGCTTTCATTCCTTTCCTAGTCGATCCTATGAACAAGGCATCCTTTTGGGAGGTTGCTATCAAATGGTAATCAGAGCTTTGGAAATTAGGAAGGATTCAAGGTAATCATAATCTCTTGTCTTATTCGGTTTGTGTTGTGTGTTGATGATCAAATCAGTTTACAATTTAAATTGGCCTTTATTTTCATTTCTGAATGTTGGGCCGAGAAGTCTTTGTGCAATTCATTGACGTAGTTGATGATTCTAAGTTTTTCTCAAAATCACATCTAAGTCTTAGAATCTGAATTGTGTTCCTTGCCTTTAAACTGTGGTTATTCACCTTTCAAAGCCCTAGTTGATCAAGTTTTCAATTTCTTTATCCTTTGTTTTTGCTATCTTGTTTTGTTTGATGCAAATCGTGGCTATTACTTTTCTTTAGAATCCTTGATAAATTTTTTCAATTCAATTAGCTTGTGTTTATTTTGGTTAAAACTGTGGCTGTTTTTCCCCTTTGAAGGAGTCATTGATCAATTTTCCCTTGTCCATTATCTTTTGATTGTGGCTGCCCTATTTGTTTTAGTCTAACTGCATCACTTTTCTCATTTCATCTTTTGAATCAAGGTCTTTTGATTCTGTTAAGAAGCCCAAGAGAATCTATAAGAGTGATTTGAGGCTGAGTGTGTGAGGAATATTTCTTGGTTACTTTTAACTTGTGTGTTTGTTCACTTAGCAAGAATGTCAAAATTTATGAATGAAAATTACCTTTGCATGATGAGAAAGATGTCGGGGTTGCTTGCTCTAACTATTAATGAAAATAAAAAAGAAAGCATATTATACTCAAGGTGTTTGATTCAAGACAAGCTTTGCTCACTCATAATTGATGGAGGAAGCTCCTCTAATGCCATAAGTGAAAGTGTTGTTACTAGAATGGGATTGAAGACTCAAGCCCATGAAAGATCATACAAGCTTCATTGGAAAAGTTCTCATGAAGAAATTGAACTTAAAGAACAAGTTTTTGTTGACTTCTCCATTAGAAAATATTTTGATACAACACTCTGTGATGTAATATCTATGGAAGCCTCCCATGTCCTAATAGGAAGGTCTTGGAAATTTGATAAGTGTACAACACATCATGGAGCAACAAACAAATAATCTTTCTTTCATGAAGGAAAACAAGTGGTTCTAGTACCAATAACTCCAAAGGAAGTGAGTGAAGAACAATACAAAATGAGAGCTCTCAAGAAAAGTAAAACACAATGTTTGAGAGAAATGAGTGATACACTTGTGAGCATGAGTGATATAAAAAGTATGAGCAAAATGAGAGAAACACATGAACAAAAAGAGAGTGATACACCTGTGAGCCAGAAGGATACAAAGAGTGAGACCAAAGAGGGAGATGCATGTGTGAGAAACAATGAAACACTTGAGGGAGGGCTACCTATGACCCAAGGAGTTCCCCTTGGAAACTCAAGTTGTGATTATAATCATGCTCCTAATATGAAATTCCATGTTTCTTCTAAGAATTCTTTTCAGGAATCAAAGGTGAGTATGGAGAAAGGACAAAAAGCCACTCAACGAAAGCATAGGAGGGCCATTGCATTGGTGCCTGGTGCCCCATTGCTTATAAGGCCTGCTATCTTTGAAGATGAATTCGAGAATCTACCTAAGATTAGTGCTTGTAAATTGGTAACTTCTTTTCTTCCTGCTAAATTGATCATTGGAAAATGTTTAAATAAAGAAGCTGAGACTGAGTTGTGGAAAGATGTAAATGAAGTTGAAAATGTAATAACCTTGTCTGAACATCACCCACACACTCTGGATGCTATCTGTAATGGCATGGATGACTATAAGAATTGTGAAACATTCTTGGGATGTGAGATCTCAAACTTGACTTCTTGTTCAAATGCACAATATTTTGTTGGACTATCTATGTATGGCTTGAACAGGGAAAGATTTCAAGGGCAAAGAGTGAAGCCAAGCCTTAGTTGTGGAGGCATTTTTGTAACCCATGTGTTTGACTTAAGTGCTTTGATGATTCATGTGCATGGTCTTGAGTTAGGAGTTTCACAATGTCCAATCTTGTTTGAAGGGCTTAGTTGTGCCAATACCATTATGAAATTATGTGATAAAACCTTTTATGTATATGGAATTATTTTGCTCCTACATGAAGTTTCATATAACTTTGCATTTGAGTTGATAATCTTCTTCAACAAAGATAACTTCAAGGATGGATGTAATTAGTTTACATTTGATCCTGGAATTTGGAGTGGGCAATTGAAGGAAAAGGATGAGATGTCCATTTCCATAGAATTCATGTACAACAAAGTTCTGTGGAATGCCAAGGATGACTTCCAAGGTAAGGGATCAAAAGTTTGTTTTTCTTTGTCGGCGACACATGTGTCTTGCCTTGCAGGTCAACAAGCTTTGGATTTGAGGTCAAATCCTCTCCAAGAAGGGGGGGCATGATGGGAACCTCCAAAGTGACACCATGGCCCAACAACAAACCAAGAAATCAAAAGAAATTTTTCAAAGGATATCATGGAGGCAATCACCCAAAAGAGGAATTTTAAGGACACACCCTCAACAAGATACCTTGAGGAGGACACATACCCCTTGGCAAGGACACTTAACCTTATCAAATAAAGTCAATAATTGAGGAGACTTGAGAAGCACGAATTTGTAATGAATAAAAAGGCAATCACAAGGAGTAATAAAGTTTGGGAAGTTACAAGTTTGAAGAGGAAAGCTTTACTCACATTAATACGGAAGTAAATGGAGTTATTAGGGAGTTACAAGAAAGCCAAAACATCATTCTATCACAATTACAAAACCAACTCAGCCATGGCACTCCTTGCACATCAAATCCACGTCCAAGACTTGACGGAAGCATGGAGGATGAATCTTGGTTGTCACAAGGGAGTTATGCTCGTTAAAACTTCATTTAAGCCACTTAAGTGTAATCAACATGTAATAATTAGGCAAGTAAAGAGTTGAGAGTGATGGTTTTCACTTCCTAAACCCCTCTCCCCCTCTATATATATATATATATATTGTACTTGTATGCATGAAGATCAATAAGAATGAAGATCAGTATTGTACTTATATTGCAAAATCATCATCATCAAAACCATGAGCATCATCCAATTCAGCATCCATACAGTTTGGCTTAATTAAATTCATTTTCTTCTCTTGATTAAAACCTTGTTCATTATTACATGATAATCAAAACCTATGTTATCTTTGTTGGCTTTGGCCTCAAAATCTCGAGAGGGGGGGTGAATCGAGTTTTATTAATTTATTGCGAAAACCCTTATAAATTAAAAAATTGTTTTGCGTTGGAGAGATTAGACGTTTGAGAAGGAGAGCGAAAACAATTGATAGAAAATATAGAGTAGCGCGGAAACGTAAATAATTGAAATATGCGGAAAGTAAAAGAGATAGGGATAGAAAAGCTTGCACCAGGAAATTTTATACTGGTTCAACCTTCCCGTCGAAAGGCCTAGTCCAGTCCCCAAGCGACCCGCTTGAGAGTTCTATAATCTGCAATTGAGCCGCACCCAATTACAACCAAGAGCACCCCGCACACTACTAGGAACCTCCGTTCGCTAGGGGCCTCAACAACACACAGCAGGGTTCCTCACCCTACGAACGCCTCAACGTTCAACTATGGGATTCTCTCCCTATCACTAAGGTTGAATACAAATCAATGAGAGTGAATACAATTGTTTGATGTGTTCTTCAACAAAACGGATACAACAATTAAGTACTATGATAATGAAGTTGTCTTTTGAAGTCTAAAGGGCCAACAAGGGTTTCTTAGAGTTCTTCAAAAAGTTTTATCGTTATGTTTAGAGAAAAGTAGGAGAAGAGAGAAACGTGATTTTTCAGAAAACTTGTCAGGAAAAGAATGAAAAGAATGTTGGAGTGAATAATGAAAAAATAACTTTTATAATTCAAAAAGATTTAAATCAACAATTCAAAATCAATTTTAAATAAAATTAAAATAAAGTAAGATTTTGAAATAAGTTTTAAAATCAAAACTAAATCAAAATAATTTAAGAAATAAAACAAAGATTTGATTCTTAAAACGAAAAAGGAAATAATTCAAATTTAAAATCATTTTCGAATTTTGTAAAATAAATCAGAATCTTATATATAAAAAAACAAATCAGGAAATAATAAAAATTATTCTGACACATTTTCAATAAAAGTTGAAGTAATCGATTACTTTTTGAAGGTAATCGATTATTCCTTCAAAAATAGAAACTTTTAAATTCTTTTGAAAAACAAGTAATCGACTAGACCAATAATAGTTAATGATTACATCACCCCTGTTCATTATATGATGCAACTCATTTAATCGATTATCACTCATCAAATAATCGATTACTGAGCCTCTGTTAATTGAATGAAGCAACATTATGTAATCAATTACTACAAAGCAATAATCAATTACTTTGTCTCAAGAAAATATATGCTGCAACAATTTTAATAGATTACTTGAGCCATGTAATCGATTACTCTCATAAGAAAGTAATGGATTAGCAAAGTTCACTTGATCATTTACAGGCTCTCTGATTTTTCTATGATGCAACGAAGTTAATCGATTAACTCAAGCAAGTAATCGATTACTCATTCTTGCATTCATAAAAATATTCAGAGTTTTGTAACATCAGGTATTTTTACCAAAACTAAGACATAAAAAAAACTTTTCATGAAAACACATTTTCTTCTCCTTTTTAATTGGAAAAACTCATTGGCCTTTTAGAACTCTTTAAAAACAGAAACTTCATTACCTTACAAATATCCTAAGGGAAAAGGCTTCTAAGCTATATCTTGCTTGAATCTTCAATCTTGAAACTTGAAGGAACTTGTGAGCTTTAATCTTGAGTTGGTTTGTTTACATCAAAACATTTGCTTGATATTTGCTTGAATCCATGAGAGAGTTTGAAGCATGTCTTCCAACACTAGCTTGACTTCCAACACTCCCCCTTTTTGATGATGACAAACAACTATTCTAATCTGCTCTTGACTATCTGCATCACAAGTGTTATACAAGCAATATATATATATATAATTTAAATTCAACCTTCCCTAGAACAATTAAAAAGAATATATAATATCATCTCATAGTATATCCCCCTGAGTAGATGCAATCTCCCCCTGTATAGATGCATAAACATCAAATAAATTCAATATACTCATCAGAATATCTCTCCCCCTTTTGTAATCATCAAAAAGCATGTGCTAAATCCCCCTGAAACACTGAGTAAACACATTAATAATAACAAGAGAGATAATAATCACATACTCAAAATAGGTGAGAGGCAGAAGTTAAACCAATTTCTCTACAAATGAAAAAGAAATTTTCTTTTGGAAGCGGTTTCGTAAAGATATCAGTTAACTGCCACGAAGTATCAACATACTCAATAATACAATCACCCTTTTGAATATGATCATGTATAAAATGGTGACGAATCTCAATATGCTTAGTGCGAGAATGTTGCACAGGGTTTTTGGTAATACTAATTGCACTTGTGTTATCACATTTAATGGGAATGTGATCTAGACTTACACCAAAGTCTAGGAGTTGTTTTAACCGTAAGATTTGTGCACAACAGCTACCCGCAGCGACATATTCAACCTCAGCTGTGGATAGGGCTACACTAGACTATTTCTTGCTAGCCCATGACACTAAAGAATTACCTAGGAGGTGACAAGTGCCGCTCGTGCTTTTCCTATCTACTTTGCACCCAGCAAAATCAGAATCAGAATACCCAACAAGGTTACAAGAGGAACCTTTGGGGTACCATAAACCCATATCAGTTGTGCCAGAAAGATATTTCATAATTCGTGTGGCAGCAACCATGTGTGTTTCTTTTGGATTCGCTTGAAAACGTGCACATAAACATACGCTAAACATAATATCCGGCCTACTTGCCATTAAATAGAGAAGGGATTCGATTATACCTCAATATTTAGTGATTTCCGCGGATTTACCTCCTTCATCTTTATTTAGTGATTTCCGCGGATTTGCCATAATAGCAAGATGTGCTTATCGGTGTTGCTACTGCCTTGGCCTTATCCATGCCGAATCGTTTCAATAGTTCCTTGCAGTAGTTTGTTTGGCTAATGAAAATTCCATCCTTTGCTTGTTTGATTTGCAATCCTAGAAAGAAGTTCAGCTCGCCCATCATACACATCTCGAACTCGTCCTGCATCATACTTGAAAAATCCTTGCAAAGGGTTTCATTAGTAGCACCGAAAATAATATCATCTGTAACACCCTATTCAAATTTTACCCTTAAACCGAAAATTAGGACTTAAAATTTTCTTTTTAGAAGCGGTATAGAAGGAAAGATTATGATGATCAAAATATTAATTCATTTCATTGCTATTAACGTCAGAGTTTTTAGCGGAAGACTTAGCTCATACAAAAGTAAGAAAGTAAAACCACTTAGTTACATCAATCGATCATACAAAACGTGAAATACATAATCAGTGTTTTAGCTCGGCCAACTAGCTGAGATCTATCTTAATTATCTGACTCAATGACTTACTCTCCCTGTGAGGGAGAGTGAACCTGCTCGGCTGGGGACTGCGTCTGCTCGGGCTCAGTACTTGAAAAATGGTAAGGAGGTGAGCATTACACAGAACATAAGTAAGCAGTTTCTAATATGACATACCGAACTACCAAGCCAAACACAAGTAATCAATAAGCATATTAGCAGATAATCAAGAAGACACATATTACATGCATACAACCTCATTTTGCTCGATCCCTGCTATTGTCCAATATATTCTTTACCGACCAGTTATACCTCTACTTATCCGATCGATTACCCTTGTACTCCTTTCTCAATTCCCATACTTAGTTACCCGGCCATTACTTTCCTTTCTCGGTATTCCATTTCCTCTCTCGGTTTCATCACTCATTATTCCTCTTTTACATATTTTACAATCTTTTGCTCTTCTCGGCTGCATACACCCAGTGCATGTCTTACACCATATAGGGTCGGATTCCGGAGCGTCCATAACTGCGAGTACCCAGTACCTGTCTTACAGCTGCACATACCCAGTATGCGTCTGACGCGATCAATGCACGCACCCAGTACACGTCTTCTATGACCAGGAGCACTACCGCCGATTCTTCTATGGAGTTAAGGAGTGTCCATAATGATTTGGGTCTAACATATGATGTTTTAGAGCTTAATTTGACTCCCTTTTGCTTAGTTTTGGTTTGTTTCTTAAGTATTTTAGGTAGATTTTGTTTAGTTTTTAATTAGTTTAGGAAATTTTATTCCCTTGAACGTTTTGATCCGTTTTGGGTATGTTTCAGGTACTTTTGGAGCTTAAATGAAGAAACTATTATTGGAGTTGAAAAGAGGATGAAAGGACCTTGAAAATGGCACAAGAACGGAGAGAAACGGAGTTAGAAGTACCTCAGCATGCCCAGGCGCGGGAATGGCGCGCCCAGGCGTGCAAGCAGCGTTAATTTAAGGCAATCAGAGTTTGCGTGCCCAGGCGTGGAGATCAGCGCGCCCAGGCGCGCATGCGGCGAACAATTATGCATCATCAGACCTGGCGCGCCCAGGCGCGCGAAGTTCGTAAAGGCCCAATTGGGCTGATTTCTGATGCGTTTTTCAGGGGATTAATTAGGATTTCGTTTTATCTTTTAAATATAGGTTTTAGAACTAGGTTAGGCAGCTTTTAGCTAGGGAGATTACATAATTTTAGAGATTTTTAGAAGAGGAGAAGATCAAGGATTGGGAGATCCAAGGCTTTTCCATTGTAATCATGAATTCTTCTATTTCTCTTGTTCTTATTTTCATGATGTGTAACTCAAACCCTTTGTTAGGAATTGGTGAATTTGTATGGATTAGTTTATTGATTTCATGAATTGATGTTTTTCCGTTTCTAAATCATGTGTTTGATTGTGTTTTATTTCCAATTCATAAATCTTGCCAATTTATGTCTTGTTTTGGATCTCTAATTCTTCAATTGAGATATTAAGAATTAGAATAGGCCATGCCTTCAAACAATAGTTATTCAACAAGTAGGGATACAATTGGGTAATTATATAACATGATTAATTCCCTGTTCTTAATTAAGATTATTCAATGGCTTAATCTCTTAAGGAATTAAGGATTATCTAATTGAATAAGAAACGGTAATTATACAAGAGGTATCTAATAGTTACCAATTTAGGAATTTGTTCATGATTTCGGGAAAAACAGAGATTCATGATAAATAAACAATGCCTACAATGAAACCATGTTCCTAACATCTTTCTCAAATTGCTCATAACTTTTATTTATTTTCTGTTTTTAATTTAATTTCTATTTTTATTTCAATTTAATCATAATTAATTAATTAGAAACCAATAGATTTTGCATTTAACTAATCTTTGGTGAAAATTAGTTGAACAATTTGCAATCCCCGAGTGGAACGATATCTGGTCTTATTGACTATATTATTATCCGATCTAGTATACTTGCTAGAGAGTGATCACATAACTGCGAGCACCCAGTATCCGTCTTACAGCTGCGCCTCTCGGCGTCTTACGCGATCAATGCACGCACCCACTATGCGTCTTCTATGACCAGGAGCACATCCCACCGATTCCGTTGCTCGGAACCTTGTGTGAATCATAATTGCGAGTACCCAATACCCGTCTTACAGCTGCACATACCCAATATGCGTCTGACGCGATCAATGCACGCACCCAGTACGCGTCTTGTATGTCCCGATCGCACAACCATTTCTCTTTAATTACTCTATTATCCTTTTGACCATTTCATTACTCGGCCTCTCTTGGCTCATCCCTTTAGTTATTCCCTTTCCTCTCGTTTCTCTCATTGTTTAATCCTTTAACTTATATTTTCTCCCTCCAACATCTGACCACATATTTTATACTTACTCTCGACCTCTCACGCTCGGTCACAGACAAGATTTAATATACAACATAAGCAATGAATACCACAACTCATAAACATTGATATAGCAGTACAATGTGGTTAAAAACACTTAGCAAGCATACAAATATTTCATCTTAACTCGAGAATACATCTTCTTAGTTCATTTATTAGTTTTCGTTACCCTTTTATCTTTTCTCCCTAATGTTACCCTATGTCTCTTCCCTAATCTAACACCCACTCTTAGCACCCGTTATGAACACACTAGCAACCCAAACCTAAGCAAAGGTAACACTCACTCCTTACGTCAACCCGTGAGAGATAAGAGTTTGAGAGCTTGAGTATGGTTTCTTGTTGTTTGACCTCTTGAGCTTAAAACCCCTTGAATCTTTTCCTCCTAGCCGCACACCCAACACAACGACGGTCCAGGGAACGTATGACGAGGTGAAAGAGATGAAGGAGAGTAGCCTCTATTTCGTGAATATTCGATGGAGAAGAAGAAAGAGATTTTCGTGAGTGAGAAGAGAGTGTAGGTAGATCTATGGGTGATGGATCTTTAGAGAAAAGGGGAAGACGAAAGAGAAGAAATGGAGAGTATTGTTGTGTTGCTTATGGGTTTTCTTTTATTCTGTTATGGGAATTATTTGTGTGGTTCTCATTGGAGGCTTCTTTAAGATGCTTAGAACATGTGGACAGGGTTTATTGGCTTCTAAAGGAAGCCACCAACAGTGACTTGACAAAGACATAAAGTGATTGACAGCAATAGCTGTACGTAGGGCATGAAAACCAAGGAACTGGTAATTCAGTTCGAGCTGCAACGAAGGGATGGAAGGGGAGGGACTTCGACCTTTAACACGGAAAGGTTGCAGTAGTCTGAGTCTCCTCTTGGTCACCACCGCGAGGCTTATTGCGGTCGGCTTATCCAAGTGGAAACATTTACCAGATTTCGCGTTCTTTACTTATTCTGTTCGGCTATGATCGGTCCGAGGTCCAGCCTTGACTCATCTGGTCGGTCTACGCTTCCCATTTCACTCAAGGCAATATAAAACTTCTGTGATTTAATCCTATTCTTAAATAAGTTTATATTTAAATCTATTATATTAAATATTAAATTTCGGGATGTTACATTCCTCTCCCACTTACAGGAATTTCGTTCTCGAAATTCAGTCGGCGTTGAACAGCTGCGGATATGATAGCTTCATCTTCTCCTCGAGTTCCCAAGTAGCCTCTACTACATTATTCCGATTCCAGGTAACCTTGACCAAGGAGATCTCTTTCCCTCTGAGCCGTCTGATATGCCTTTCCTCAATTCTGACCGGAAGAACTTCGAAGGTTAGATTGTCTCTTAATGGTAATTCATCCACTGCTATCACATGCGAGGGGTCATGGATGTACTTCCTGAGTTGCGAGACGGAAAATACGTCGTGGAGTTTAGACAAGTGTGGAGGTAGAGCAATCCGGTAGGCAACTGGTCCGACTTTCTCTAATATCTTATACGGTCCAACAAACCGAGGGGTCAACTTTCTTGATTTCATAGCTTGGCCAATACCCGTTACAGGGGACACCCGTAGGAATACATGATCTCCTACATTGAAGTCCAAGGGTTTTCTTCTCTTGTCGGTATAACTTTTCTGTCGATCCTGAGCTGCTTTCATCTTTCCTTGTATCATTCGGATCTTCTTGGTTGTCTCATGTACAATGTCTGGACCAATCAATAAGTTTTCTCCTATCTGGAACCAGCACAACGGTGTTCGGCATTTCCGACCATACAACGCTTCTAAAGGAGCCATTCCAATGCTTGAGTGAAAGCTGTTGTTGTAGGTAAATTCGACCAAGGGCAAAAGTGTCTCCCAACTTTTCGACTATTCGAGCGCACATGTCCTTAGTAAGTCCTCAAGAGTCTGAATGATGCGCTCGGATTGTCCGTCGGTCTGAGGATGATAAGCAGTGCTAAACCTCAACTTCGTACCCATGGCTTGCTGCAAACTCTGCCAAAATCGGGACAAGAAGCGAGGATCACGGTCAGACACTATGCTGCTTGGAACACCGTGGAGTCTAACTATGTCCTTTATGTATAGTTGTGTCTGATTCTCTAAGCTATACTTCATGCTGATCGGCAGGAAATGGGCACACTTTGTCAGTCGGTCCACCACAACCCAGATAGCTTCACACCCTTATCTTGTTTTCAGTAGGCCTGAAACAAAATCCATCGAGATGCTATCCCACTTCCATTGTGGAATCTCCAAAGATCTGAGCAATCCTCCCAGTTTTTGGTGCTCGATCTTGGCTTTTTGACAAACTAAACACCGAGACACATAATCCACCACGTCCGACTTCAACTTCAGCCACCAAAACAGCCTCTTCAGATCTTGGAACATTTTTGTGGCTCTCGGGTGGAGACTCATCTTTGTTTTATGGGCCTCTTCCATTATATCTCGTCGAAATTCAAAGTCCATGGGGATGCAGACTCGGTCTCGAAACTGTATGAGACCGTCGGATCCTTTTGTCACACCCTCTCTTCTATATAAAGATAATACAATCCTTTTCTTAATGATTATAATATATATTGACTTGTGTTCTTTGTAGAAGTAATGATTTTTTTTTTTATTTACCATACATATGATGAAAATAACTTGTGATAGAATAAGTTGGGTTTTCATCTTTGTACTATTTAAAACTTCCCAACTCGCCCTTGGAATTTTTGCTCGTTATAATCAAAATACATGATTATCAGAGTAAGCGAATTTGAATAAAATAGTGACCTTGAGTTGATATTCCACATTTCATGTCATTTATATAAAGATAGGTGTATATATATAAGTTTATCTATATCATAACATAACATAAAGGTACCAAAATACATCAAGGTCAAAGTCGAGGTAGCAGAAGTTTATAAAATACAAGTCCATGATAACAGACTAAAAGAGAAGACCACCTCACTGAGATCTCTCAAAAATATATACAATATATTTAATTTTAAAGCTTAGTTAGTTTTTGTTTTAGAAATGATTTATTTTCTAAGTATTTACATGTTTTCAAAACTTCAAAGGCTTTGAGAAAGTATATAGAGCAAAATATGAAATCCCAGCAGTGGTCTGATGATCCTCCTCCATAGCATAAGTCTCCAGAATCTCCAGCAGTTGCTCCACATGTCCCACATCCTAACCATCTATACTATGCATCACCCGGTGGATCCCCAACTCCCCACTGGCTCTCAGTGGAGTGCTCGACTGGCTCGCCCTCACTCTCAGCCTCCTCAGGGTCCTCCTCTACCTCGTCCAACTGAGTGGGTGCCCTACCACTGGGCACTGGGTCAGCTGAAGGAGTCCCATGAACCGGACTCATCGGACTAGGTACAGGAGTCTCCTCACGGATCACTCGGGAAGCAGAAGGGTGAGATCTAGTAGCAGCTCTAAAACGAAAGGAATGAAATCGACGAGCTAGTCGAGTCGGGGGTGGTCCATGATAAGCATAAAAATGGGGTACATGCAAAGTATAGATAATAGGGATGCGAAACCTACGAGGACCGACACGAGCCAGAGGGTTAGGGTGATATAGAGTCACCACTACCTCACCCTCAAAAGTGGCTCTATGATCCTCGTAGTACCACACTCCACTAGGGAGTGGGCGCAACTCGATGCAAGCTAGATAGCGAGCCATCACCTAAAATGGGCATAAGGGGTAACAATATAACGCACATAATCGAATAAGAGTAAATAGAGCAAGTAACATCAACAAGTACCAAGTATTCAGATGCATGTCCAAATGAGCAAGCATGGTTCATTTATAATAATTCCATTATTTATGTCTCATGATGCATGCTCCCCATTTCCATTGTTTATTGAACGTTCAATCCAGTAATTCGTATACATGACCAACATGTATTGTGAAACTGCTCGGATAGTGTGCACACAACGTCACCAAGACGTAACAGCATTCCCTATGCTTCCCACATTACCAAAATGTGTCATCGAGCCAGTTACCACCGAATTAATTATGCATCTCCTTTCTCCATGCATGTATGCACATAAAATTTTATCCATTAAGATTAACCAATAATCTTATTATGTGCATCCAATATTATTCCATCAGTGAATTACGATGTTGTTAATAACCTCTCATTATTTTATTGGAACATGATATTTTCCCCATAAGCATAGTTGATTTAATTGGAAATACTTTAGGTATGTTAAGAAAATTAATTTTCTGTCCCTGGGTAAAAGACTCGAGTGAACTTTCCTGGACTCGAGTGTTCCTCAGATTTATCAAAAGTACTCGAGTGATTCATGAATACTCGAGTGTTCTACGTTTTTCAGAAATTCATTTTCAGTATTTATCAAAATACTCGAGTGTTCCTTATGGATACTCGAGTGTTCTTCGTTTCCCAGAAATTCAACTTTTCAAATTGGTCGAAGCACTCGAGTATAATCCCCAATACTCGAGTGTTTTCAGACAGATAACACTGTAAATTGCATTTTAACATACCATTTCCAAATATAGCCATTTCCAATTAAAACCAAGGATCAACAGAGCTTACATTACACATATTAAACATGTTCCAATATAGAATTAACAACATATTACACTGATTCACAGAATAGCATCAATTATGCATAAAATCCATTTTTCCACAACTCAACATGCCAAGTCCAATTCTAAGCACATTTAGCAAGAGAATAACTATGGTACAGCTTGCATGTAACCTAATAAACTTGTTCAACACAGAATTTGAACACAGAGAGGCCTCCAAGCCTTAATCCTACTTCCAACTATGCCCATAGAGTCTTTTATTGACTCTTAACCTAAATTCACATGATTTAAACTTATTCTAGTGAATTAATTGCTTCACCCTTACCTCTAAGTCGTGAATCAACACAGGGATTGCAGAGAAATTGGCTGGAAATGCTAAACCCCAAAAATCCTTTGCATGCAACCATATGTGAGCAGGGTACCAAAACCAGAGGATTTAACATGCAAAATCTTTGTAAAAATTAGGGAAGGAGGTTAGGAGTTATTCTCTGCAACACAGACTAGAGGTGGGAACGAATTTGAGATTCAGAGGGCTCATAAACTTACCAAAATCCGAGCTCCAAGTAGGCTCCAGACCTCGGAAACTTGGTTTGGCAGCAACTGTCCCTCCTCTTTCGATCTTTGATTCTCCTTCCACGCAGCCCCTCAACTTACAAATCTTATGTCTTTGTGAAGCTCGAAACGTGAGCTTCACAATGGTGTATCACTCTCAATCTAACTCTCAGCAACGCTCGAGTAATCAACGCACGAAATTGGAAACCCTAGGTTTATGTCTCAAGAATAATTCGACCAAAATGGTCCATCTTCCTTAACCAAGAGCTTAAATAGCCATTCCCAGCGATCATGCAACTCGCCACGAAGCTCATTAACGTATCCTGGGTGTGTTTTCGTGTCAACCAAGCAGAATCTTCAAGTGTTGACTCATCAAACGCAGTCACGAGTTCTCCGCTGACTTGATTACTCGAGTGTTTTCAGGAATACTCGAGTCTTTTTGTCAATTTTTCAAAAATATTTATTTTAATGCCCTTCCCTCCAAGACCTTCCTAATATTGCTTCTAGGTCCTCCTTCAGGGATTAATATGTAAAAACTTTATTTTTTTCTATTATATTTTTCTCAAAATATTTTTCCACCTCATAAGAGTACCAACACTTAAATTAATCTAAATTAATTATGAAGTAAATAATTATGATTAAAGAGAAATAATTATGAAATAATCTTTCATAATCAAAATTTCCATTACACCAGAGGATGAAAAATTGGGGTGTTACACTACTCCCCCACTTAATAGGAATTTCGTTCCCGAAATTCAACTTTACAAAAATAACTCAGGATAATCCTTACGCATTCGGTCCTCTAATTCCCAGGTTGACTCGTATACATTTCCACTTTGCCACACGACTTTGACTAACGAAATTTCCTTTCCACTAAGCTGTTTGGTCCTTCTATCTTCAACTTTTACTGGGCCAGCCCTAAAGGTTAGGTTTTCTCGTAGGGTTAAGTCATCCGGACGAATCTGAAGGATCGTGGTTGGATCATGCACGAACTTTTTCAATTGAGACACATGAAAAACGTTGTGCAGGTTGGCTAAAGATGGTGGAAGAGCTATTTGATAAGCTACCGGTCCTACTCGCTTAAGGATTTGGTAGGGACCTATAAACTTAGGTGAAAGCTTCTGAGGTTTCAACGCTCTACTCATGCCCTTCAGCGGTACAATCCTGAGAAACACATGGTCGCCTTCTGCAAACTCTAAAGGTCTTCTTCTTCGATCAGCATAACTTTTCTGACGACTATCAGCAGCCCTGATCTTTTCTTGAATCATTCTGATCTTTTCGGTTGTCTGATACACCACATCCGGACCAAGATGTAAATTCTCCCCCACTTGAAACCAACAAAGTGGGGTTTGGCACTTTCTTCCATACAATGCCTCGAACGGTGCCATACCGATACTAGCATGATATTCATTGTTGTATGTGAATTCTGCGAGTGGTAGAATCTGATCCCAACTTCCTCGTTCTTCCAACACACAAGCTCGCAAAATATCTTCCAAAGTTTGAATGGTCCTTTCGGTCTGCCCATCTGTCTGAGGGTGATATGCTGAACTCATCTTAAGCCTCGTCCCCAGGGCTTGATGCAGGCTTGACCAGAATCGAGACATGAACCTCGGATCACGATCAGAAATAATACTGCATGGTACTCCATGCAATCGTACCACTTCTCGGATATAAAGTTGGATAAGCTTTTCCAAAGAATAGCGCATATTCACCAGAATGAAATGCGCCGACTTAGTAAGACGGTCCACAATTACCCAGATTGCATCATGGTTTGCAACTGTCTTTGGCAATCCAGTCACAAAATCCATGGAAATACTATCCCACTTCCATTGTGGAATATCCAAGGGTTGCAGCATTCCTCCAGGTTTCTGGTGTTCCACCTTAACTTTTTGACAGATGAAACATGACGCTACATAATCCGCAACGTCCTTCTTAAGGCCCGACCACCAAAACATGCCTTTCAAATCTCGGTACATCTTTGTCGATCCCGGGTGAATGCTCATCTGACTCTTATGTGCCTCATCCAAAATCAACCTTCTAATCTCCGAGTTCTTTGGTATGCAAATTCTTTTTTTAAAACGAAGAATTCTATCCGACCCTTCTGAGAAATTTGGCTCTTTTCCTCCTTTCATCAACTTCCTCTTTTCTATTAATTCTTCGTCTTCATGTTGCAATTCTCGAATTCAAGCCAAGAGTTCGCTAGAAATTTGCAACATGCCCATCTTAATATGGTTTGGTTCCACTTGCATCACCAAACTTAAATCCCGAAACTCTTCAATTAAAGCTGCTTCTTTAATCATCATGGAACTTGCATAAATCGCTTTACGGCTCAAAGCGTCTGCTACAACATTAGCCTTGCCGGGATGGTAATAAAGCTCAAAGTCGTAGTCTTTTAAAAATTCCATCCACTGACTCTACCTCATATTTAACTCCTTCTGATCAAACAAATACATCAAACTCTTATGGTCACTAAACACTCGGAATGTAGTGCCATAGAGATAATGCCTCCATATCTTTAGTGCAAAGACTATTGCAGCAAGTTCCAAATCATGGGTGGGGTAATTTACCTCGTGAACTTTCAATTGACAAGATGCATACGCCACCACCTTTCCTTCTTGCATTAAAACACTCCCAAGCCCTTGTCCTGATGCATCACAGTACACTTCATACTCCTTGTGAGGGTCAGGTAAGATTAACATTGGTGAGGATGTTAATCTTTCCTTAAGCATCAGAAAACTCCTCTGACACTTCTCATCCCATATGAATGGTTGATCTTTCCGAGTCAGCTTGGTGAGGCGTAGTGCAAACTTCGAAAATCCCTCAATGAATCTTCTATAGTAACCAGCCAGTCCTAAGAAACTTCGGACTTCAGTGACTGTCTTTGGTTGAACCCACTGCAGAATCGATTCAACTTTAGCTGGGTCAACTGCTATGCCACCTTCTGAAATTACATGCCCCAAAAACTGAAATTCCTTCAACCAAAACTCACACTTAGAGATTTTGGCGTAGAGTTGCTTCTCCTTCAGGATCTTTAGCACTATCCGAAGATGTTCGGCGTGCTCTTCCGGATTCTTAGAATATATCAGGATATCATCAATGAAAACCATCACGAATGAATCCAGATATGGTCTGAAAATCCGATGCATATAGTCCATGAAAATGGTTGGTGCATTTGTCAATCCGAACGACATTACAACATACTTGTAATGTCCGTATCGAGATCGGAATGCAGTCTTTTGGATATCTTCCTCCTTGATTCTGATCTGATGATACCCGGATCTCAGATCAATCTTGGAAAACACTGAAGCTCCTCTTACTTGATCCATGAGATCATCAATCCTTGGCAAAGGATACTTGTTCTTTATGGTCACCTTATTCAACTGTCTATAATCCACACACATTCTAAGGCTTCCATCCTTCTTCTTGACAAACAACACTGGAGCGCCCCATGGAGATACACTTGGTCTAATAAGCTGTTTCCGCAGCAGTTCCTCTATCTGTTTCTTCAATTCAACCATCTCGGGTGGTGCCATTCTATAAGGGGCAATAGAAATGGGACCAGTTCCTGGAATCAACTCGATTCCAAACTCAATCTCTCTCTTGGGTGGTAATCCCGACATTTCCTCAGGGAATACTTCAGGAAATTCTCGAACAATCGGAATCTCCTTCACAGACTTTTCTCCTTTCTCCGGTTCAGCAGTGGAGACAAAGCAGAGATACTTCTCTGGGATTGAGTCCTTAAATAAAATTGCCTTCTCATCGCAGTCAATAACCACATGATTACTAGTCATCCAGTCCATGCCCAAATTCACATGCAATTGGGACAAAGGTAAGCAGATCAAATCTAAATGGAAGACTCGGTCTAATACCTTAATTCTACAATTAAGGCACACCTTAGAAGCGAACACAGAAGAATTAGTAAGGGTTTCTACTCTAAAACAATAAGGTGATTCAGACACAGACAATTTCAAACGATTCACACACTCAAAGGAAACAAATGAATGAGTGGCTCTTGAATCAAATAAAATTCTACAAGGTTGGTCATTGAGCGAATAAGTACCTTGCACGAGTCCCGGAGTCTGATTCGCTTCAGCACCACTAAGAGTGAAAACTCGACCTTGGGTCACTGGCTTGTCCATAGATCCTCTTGGAGTGTCCTTAGGTGGTTCCTTTCAATCGCGAGAAAAATGACCAGGTTTCCCGCAGTTAAAACATCCACTGTGAGACCAACAGAATCTTCCGAAGTGATGACGCTTGCACTTCTCACAATAACGAGCATTATTGTAAGAGGTGTCTCGATCACCAGACATCTTGCCCTTTCCTCGATTCTTATGGGAATAAGGACCTTTGTGACGGTGATCATGCCCTTTCCGCCGCTGTGGTCCATATCCCTAATGTTCCTTCTTTCCTTCCACAATCTGGACTGTCTCTGCCTTTTTATCATCCTCATACATTCTACACATATCAACCAGCATGGGAAAACTTTGAATCTTTTGATAAATGAACACTGACTTTAATTCAGGTCTCCGTCCTCCTTCAAACTTGATACACTTACTCCTTTCATCAGGATTCATCTGATAGTAAGGAGAGTATTTCATCAATTCTTCAAATTTCGCAGCATATTTGTAACGCCCCAAAAACTAGTCCAATAAAAATACGAGTTAACAAAAACTTTTCCATAAAGAGTGTGAAAACCAAAAGTACTTTTCATGAGAGTAATATTTCCTTTACAAAATAGTCTGAGTGTAAAGCATATATAATACAAAACCCCAAAAACCCTTTTTTACACCCAGAGCATTGGTCTTCACAACTCGATCCTTCTGCAAAAGGATTCGGATGATGAGACATCATCCTGGCTATTCCTTCTAGACACTTTCACTCCTACAGGAGTGGCTTCAGTCCTGTCCTTTGAAAGAACCTACCACACAGACATGGTAGTATGGGAGTCAGTCACTTGTCATATCGCCTAAGCAGATTATATGATTGGTCAAACACAATCATCACAGATATCATTTCAACATAATAAATGCATGCTCAAGTGTCATGTTAAACAATATAAACTATAACCATTAATCTTTCATGCTATGCATGCACGTCTCTCAAATCATTTCTCCATAATCAACTCTTCCAGAAAACAACGCTCTGGGATAAGCAATCGTGCACTCGATGTTTCCACCACCGGTATAGCGGCCACACTGTTCTATACTGGAACCCCATCGACCACGATCCTAAAATGATACAAGGGGATGATCCCTGAACCATTGTCCACCAATAGTTCTAGGTCCTTGTCATTTCTACGGTGGCGGCCACACCGTTCCAACCGTCTCATGTAGCGGCCACACCGTACTACATGGTTTTCAATCCCGCATGCACCTCACTCGTTTTACAATTCCCTTTACACCATGCATGAGATGCACAACACGTATATTAATCATCACATTATACACATGGCTGCCACACCGTTCCATGCTTTCATATAGCGGCCACACCGTACTATATGAATCCTTTAAGTGAATCCTACATATGGCGGCCACACCGTTCCACATGTCTTCGTATAGCGGCCACACCGTACTATACGGAATTCCATTATACTTACCATACAAATGGCGGCCACACCATTCCACATGTCTTCGTATAGCGGCCACACCGTTCTATACGGATCCCATTAAATATAATGACTTCACTAAGGAGTTAACCTCAACATATGAGAATCGGAGCAATTCCGCTTATCTCTCTTTAACTTATCCAAATCGGAGCAACAGCCCTATCGCATTTGGATTGGATCCTCATAATTAACAAGCATCATCATGCTCGCATTATCCTTAACATTCCTTAAGTCATTATCCTCTTATGCTCCAAAACATTAATTACCAAGTAACTCAATCAGTTATTATCAATTACACGATCCTTAGATTGAGACATTAGGCTTGCTCCACTTATTATCATGGGGTATTAACTCCTACCTAATCTCCTTTATCAGGAACTTACCCCTTTTTAGCTTACATGATTATACAATTAACCAATTTCCTTGTCAGCTCCTTATAACCCATCATAAATCATTTCTCATCATCAACGTTAAGCCAATGAAGACACTATCAATTTAATTAGAACAGAACCAAAATTCCAATTAAAAGATAATTATTAGAAAATTAGATAAATAATGATTTATCCTTTTTGGCTTATTAACATCATGCTTAACTTATTGAGAAACTAAAACAATAGTTAAGTAAAACCTTTAAGGATTGAGAGAAAACCAAATTAATTATTCTCTTGTCTCAGGTCCTAACCGGTTACAAAACCCACTAACCGGTTAGAGACAACAGTACCTGAGAGCAAACCCTTAATTCTTACACTTAATCACTTTCAATCTCAAGCTATTGTCTTTCTAATCCTTATGCAGCATTTAGGACATTACTAAAGTATGATTTCATTAAATTAACAATGAACCATAATTCCAATCTCTTAAGCAAAACATGAGTCTTCAATCATTAATTAAAACAAGGCTAGAGTTCCAAGATAATTCTTGTTCCTTTGAGTTAGATAAATAATGATTTATCCTCCTTAACTCAATTCCATTGTAATTTTAGGAACAAGAATAATAATTAAGTTAAATCTCCCACCTATAATCATTCTTTCACCATGCATTGATGCAAACACAATATGTCTCATAGGTTGGTTCTCTTTAACATTATTCTCATAATGAATTCATAATCATGAAGTTATTGAATCATAACCACTCAAATATAGGAAACATGTTATAAAGCTATCATGACTTCACATTATTAATTTGAGGCATTAGTCATAATACTCAAGGTATAAGCACTTATCATTAATCACTTTAAACTTGAGTATTTAATTATGTTTTAGGCCATAAAAGAGTAAGAAAAGCAATAGCATGAATTGATCCACAAACTAGTATTGAACTCAATGTTTTTATTAGACACTAACCGGTTACAGAGAAATGCTAACCAGTTAGCCTGTATAAACCAGAAATTGAAAAACAAAGTCTCTTTATGAGAATCTCAATGATTTCAAACCATAATTAATTGGGGGCTTTCATTACCTTTATGTAAGAATTATCATGAAATTAAGTTAATTAATTTAGTGGAAAAGACCTAATTAATTTAAGGAAATCAAAACATTTTATTTTTCAAAGCTGTCAGGTTGTAACTGGTTACAAAAACCAGCTAACAGGTTAGATTATGCAGCAGAATAACTAAAAGTGAGGTTTTTCAATACCAGTTTCTTTTCTACTCAAAACTAGCCCAAAACAGATTTACATAGAGTTATTGTAACACCCCAAAATTTTAATCCCCGATTAATGAAATGTTAATTATAATTAATAGTTTCTAAATTAATCCTTGATTAAAATTTGTGTTCATATAACTAGTTGATGTGTGGAAATTATTTAATAAATAATTTAAATGCATAAAATGTGTATTTTGCATATTAGTCCCTGGGTTGGGACCTAGAAGCAATTATAGGAAAGATTTTGGAGGGAAATTAAATAAAATAATTATTTTTCAAAATCTGGGCAAAACACTCGAGTATTTTCTGGAATACTCGAGTATTCTGGGTCAAACTGCACGAGTTAGTGCGTTTGGTGAGTCACCGCCAACGATTTCCCTTCGTTGACACGAAATCGCCTCCATGCCAACACCAAGGGTGTCGTGTCGTGATGCATGATGCCCCGCCATGTCTATTTAAGCTCTTCAACCTCCCTAAGCTACGAATTTTGCTCATTCTTGTTGGTGTTGTCGAAGCTAGGGTTTCGAATTCATTCTCTTCGATTCTCTGTCAGTTCTGAGTGTTAAGGTTGGAGTGATACACAAATATAAAGCTCACATCACGAGCTTTGTATAAACACCAAAATCGTGAGGATTGAGTGAGTGTGTTGGGAGAACAACAGCTTGGAAGTTGGAGTTATTCTGTCAAAGTTGGTTTCTGGAGCTTACTTGGAGATTAATTTCTGGTAAGCTCTCGAGCTCCTGAGTCTCAAACTCAATTTCTTTAGTTAGAACATGTTGTATAGAGTTTAGAAATCTAATTTTCCCCAATTCTTATCTCTGTTTCATGGGTGAACCAATTCGGTTTTGGTGGTGCACTCAAAACTGTCATGCATGTGAAGCTCAAAGTGATTTCTGGGGTTGGAGCATTTTTCTTGGATTTCTTTCTGTTGATTCACGTCTGAGAGGTAAGGGGAAGTAATTATATTCACTAGATAGAGTTTAAATTCCATTAATTGTGTTAGAGAGCCACCAAGAGGCTCTAAGGGCTTAGATTGAATAGGAACTTTGGTTTGGAGACCAATCCATGCTCTAAATCTGTGATGAGCAAGTTTGATATCATGTATGTGAACTAAAATGCACTTGGTTTTATGTGTATTGTGCTTTTTATGAGAATTGACATGTTAAGTTGTGAAAATGTGTTTTAATGCATGATTATTGATTTCTCCGTCAAATCTGTGTTTTGACTTGTAATAAGTGTTGTAACATGTCTAAATAATGTTATGTGAACTCTGTGGATCCCTGGAATGGATTAAATTTGAGTAGAAATGAAAATGTCATGTTAAAACCAGTTTTCAGTGCTGTCTGCTGCGAAACACTCGAGTAAAAGGCAGAGTACTTGAGTAAATCGTGTTCAAAACCATGTAAGTTAAGGAAGAACACTCGAGTAGTCTGTCTGGTACTCGAGTATCGAGCATGACCTGAGGACCATTATAGGCCAAACACTCGAGTCAGTCAAGGTCACTCGAGTATTCTGGAAATATCCAAGAACACTCGAGTAACCCATGAACCACTCGAGTAAATTGATGAATTGAAAACCCAAATCCTCAGAAAGTCATGAACACTCGAGTAACTTCAGGAACACTCGAGTAATCTGGAAAATCTAGAAGAACACTCGAGTGGACTGAATTTTACTCGAGTATATTGCCCAGAACCTGAAGAACACCATTTTCAATTCTAAGTCAAATAATTAATGAATTATTGAGAATAGTCCAAGGGATCAAGACTTAGAGAAATTGATTAATACAAAAAGATCGTTTTGTGACGATCCTTTTTGATAAAGAAAATAAGCCTGGGTGGCCTGCAAAGTATTAATCAACTTCCCTTAAGTCTAAAGGATAAAATGCATTCATTCTGGATTTCGGATGGTAGGACGTATTCATGTTTTGATAAACATGTGGAGGGCCTCTGGGAGTGCCAATACGCTTGCTTGATGACACGTCGTTGACGTGGTCGGCTTAGTGGATGCCGATATGGTTATATCGTTTGGATGACGATCCGTGTGGATGACGGGATATGCTCGGGTGGCATGGATACCAAGCTTGTCATGTACATTCTAGGTGAATGTACGAATGGTTGTATACCTAGGAATACAACGCACTGTTGAGTGCTGGGTTGTCAGGGATGGACGTCAGAGAGTGACATAGTATTATGATGGAGATAGGCTTGAGAGCTAAAGTCATGCATCATGCCATTCATTCAAATAAACTGTTATGACTGAATTAAGTGTGAGCATCCTATGTGCATAACCTACTTGCTAGGTGTTAAGTGTGATTGATATCAATTGATGCATATTACATATTTATGTTGCATAATTTATTCTCTATTGATTATGTGTATAGAATTGCTTACCCCTATGCCCTTGTAGGTGATGTCTCGCTACATTGCTTGCATCGAGATCCGGCCACTTCCTAGTGGCATATGGATCTATGAGGACCATCGCGCGGTGTTTGAGGGGGAGGTAGAGATTACCTTCTACCACCCGAACCCGCTGATACGATTCTGTCCTCGTAGGTTTAGGATTCCCATCATATACACTATGCATGTACCCCCATTTTACACTTACCATGGACCACCTCCCACGCGACCAGCTCGCTCTTACCATAGTTTTCGTTTTCGACCTACCCCTCTCACCCTTTTACTTCGAGAGTCGTCCGCGAGGAGACTCCCCTATTTGTTCCGAGGAGCCCAGTCAGGGTTTCACCATCACCTGACCCGGTACCCAGTGGTAGGGTACACTCTCCCTCAGATGAGATCGAGGAGGATCCGGTGGAGGACGAGAGTGGGAGCGAGCCTGTCGTGCATTCTACTGGGAGTGACTGGAGGGACGACGATCCCTAGGTACATGTATATGGTGTATGGTGTGGATCTGAGGATCTGGTGTGTGGAGGAGATTTGCTGCTGCTGCTGTGATGATGATGCTACTACCTTACTCACTTTACTTTTGGGAGACTACTACCGCTACTACTACTGCATCTGATGCTGATGGATCTATGTGACTATCCCTGGAGTTGTATTTTGGTTATGTATATATTGTGGATATACTTTTGTAGTACTCTAGGGTTGGGGTTACATGACTATGTAGATCTATTATGGACTTGTATATTCTGAAACTTGGAGACATGATGATGGACTATGTACTTACCACTTTTATTATCTATATATATAAATATAAATCTTATGTTCAAACTATTGCATAGTCCAACACTTTCCGCTTACTCTGATTTAGATTACTTAAGGGTTCGGATACACCCATTAACTCAATGGTATCAGCTTTATTAAGGAAAGCAAGGGTAACTACAATTACTTTCAATAATGTATGTACAATTTCAAAAGACGAAGATTACCCTGTTTGTGAAAAGGTTTTAGTACAACACCGAACTCGATACAAACGTTTTGAAATAGATATAGTTTATTCTCCAAGAACTTCATCTGTCGATTTGTGCACCCGATCTAAAGAAAATTTTCATTTACCATATTTTCTTAACACTCACAAGTCCATATATATTACCCAATATGATATACATTTATATTTATATTTGGGTAACTACGAAGGGTCTCACACTTTGTGGTATCAGAGCAAAAGTCAGATCCTGTAGTAGTAGAAGTGGTTCCAGAGAGGTAGCCATCAACATCAAGCAGGTATCTCCAAAGTATTTAGTACTTTGAATGTTATTAAATTACTTATTGAATTTTGTATTACCCCTGATTTGTTTGTATCTTGTCTCTTTTGAGTACAAGACGCAATGGATTGTAGATTCAATAAGTTTAGGATAGAGCCGTAGTATAGGTGGTGTAATAGAAGTTTCTCTAGTTCAACATATGTGACCATAATCCCATAGCGCAGGTCTAATATGGTAACTAGAAACCAAAATCACACCAATGCGATGTTGGAGCGAATCACCACGGTACTGGAAGCGATGCAAAGGCAGTCTCAGCAACCCTCTCAACCGGCAAATCCGCCTCATCAGTGTAATGTGGGTAACATTGAGGTGAAGACTCTGGCTGATTTTAGGAGCTGCAATCCGCCAAAGTTTGAAGGTGGATTTAAACCGGAGGAAGCCAACAAATGGATTCATACTATGGACAAGATTTTGAGGACTTTGGAGTGTTCTGATGTTCAGAAGGTGGCGTATGCAACCTATATGTTGGAGGATGAAGCGGAGAATTGGTGGAATCACACCATGCAGCTTCTGCAATATGAAGGAAGAGATGTAAGCTGGGGAGTATTCATGGAAAAATTTCTTCAGAAATATTTTCCTGAGGATCTAAGGAGGAAAAAGGAAGTGGAATTCTTGCAGTTGAAGCAAGGTAACATGAGTGTGGGTGAGTACGCGGCAAAGTTTGAAGAGCTGATGAATTACTCTCCATACTATCAAGACAATCCAGATGAGAGGAGCAAGTGAATTAAGTTTGAAGGAGGTTTGAGGCCAAAGTTGAAATCAATTTTTAGCTATCAGCGAATCCAAAGTTTTCCTGCACTGGTGGATATGTGTAGGATGTATGAAGACGACACCAAAGCTGAGGAGATGCAAGTCTCAGAGAAGAAGGACAATCAAGGCTATGGACCTCAAAGGCGTAGAGGTTTCAACAACCGGGGCAAAGGCCCGTATGATCGTCGGGGAAAAGGCAAAGGAAAAGCTGGTGGTTCTGAGGGAAGGAATTATCGGAGCGAGGCTCCATTCTGTGACAAGAGCAAGCGCAACCACTATGGTCGTGTGTGTTGGGGGACAAGTGGATGTTTTAACTGTGGAAAGCTGGGACACTTTGCAAGAGATTGCAAGGAACCAGCCAAGGCCAACTTAAGAGGAACTGCAGATAGACCGGTGACTCAAGGAAGGGTCTTCACCCTTAGCGGTGTGGAAGCGAATCGATCTTCTGATCTGGTGCAAGGTAAATACTTGCTTAATGGTCAGTTTTGCCATGTTTTGTTTGACTCTGGTGCAACGCATTCATTCGTTTCGTATGAATGTGTAAACCGATTAGGTTTGATGATGTCTGAGATGCCTTATACTCTCAGAGTAGAAACTCCTACCAATGCTCCTGTAATTGTTTCTAGAGCATGTCTTAACTGTTGTTTAGAAGTGTTAGGACAAACCTCTAAAGTAGATTTGATCTGCTTACCCTTAGCGCAATTGGATGTGATCTTGGGAATGGACTGGTTAAGTCAAAACCAAGTGATCATTGATTGTGATAGAAGACTCGTGACCTATAGAAATCCAAAACCCTCTGGTTACATATGTCTGTTCAACACCGAGGTGGGGGAGAGTGGTCCGAGGATGGAAGAGATCCTTGTTGTCAGAGATTTCCCGGAAGTTTTCGCTGATGAGATTCCTGGTCTGCCACCAAGAAGAGAGATAGAATTTGGCATCGATCTAGTTCCGGGAGCTGGTCCTATTTCTATTGCTCCCTATAGAATGGCACCACCGGAAATGGTGGAAATGAAGAAGCAGATTGAAGAGTTGCTGCAGAAACAGATGATTCGACCAAGCATCTCACCTTGGGGTGCTCCTGTCTTGTTCGTCAAGAAGAAAGATGGTAGCATGAGGATGTGCATCGACTACCGGCAGCTGAATAAGGTCACCTTCAAGAACAAGTATCCGTTGCCATGGATAGATGACCTTATGGATCAAGTACGTGGGGCTTCAATATTTTCCAAGATTGATTTGAGGTCGGGATACCATCAGATCAGAATTAGAGAAGAGGATATCTCTAAGACTGCATTTCGATCTCGATACGGACATTATGAATATGTCGTAATGCCATTCGGATTGACTAATGCACCAGCTATCTTCATGGACTACATGAATTGAATCTTTAGACCTTATTTAGATTCATTCGTGGTTGTGTTCATTAATGATATTCTGATTTACTCTAAGAGCCCGGAGGAGCATGTTGAACACTTGAAGATAGTGTTAAGCATCTTGAAGGAGAAGCAGCTATACGCCAAACTTACAAAGTGTGAGTTCTGGCTAAAGGAGGTTAAATTTTTGGGGCATGTGATTTCAGATAAAGGGATAGCAGTTGATCCAACGAAAGTAAGTTCAGTTTTGCAATGGGAGCAACCGAAGTAGGTTACGGAGGTTAGAAGCTTTCTCGGTTTGGCTGGGTATTATAGAAGGTTCATCGAAGGTTTCTCAAAGATTGCACTGCCTCTGACGAAGTTGACTAGGAAAGATCAACCATTTCTGTGGGATGAGAAATGTGAAAGTAGTTTTCAAGAGCTGAAGGAAAGGTTGACATCATCTCCTGTATTGGTGTTGCCCGATACACAGAAGAGTTTTGATGTGTACTGTGACGCGTCGAAACAAGGTCTTGGGTGTGTTTTAATGCAAGGGGGGCAAGTTGTCGCCTACGCCTCGAGACAGCAAAAAGTTCATGATATGAACTATCCAACTCACGATCTGGAGTTGGCAGCTGTGGTGTTTGCCTTAAAGATTTGGAGGCACTATCTCTATGGCACTACGTTCCGGGTGTTTAGTGACCATAAGAGTTTAAAATACCTCTTTGATCAAAAGGAGTTGAATATGAGGCAACGCCGATGGATGGAGTTTTTGAAGGATTATGAGTTTGAGCTCCATTATCATCCTGGGAAGGCAAACGTTGTGGCGGATGCATTGAGTAGAAAGGCCATGCACATCAGTGCGATGATGGTCAGAGAAGCTGCACTGATAGAGGAATTTCGAGATTTGAGTCTGACGATGCAAGTGGAGCCGACAAGTATCAAGTTGGGGATGCTGCAGATTGCTAACGAGTTTCTGCAAAGGATACGGGAATTGCAACACAAGGATGGGAAACTCATGGAAAAGAGGAAGTTGATGCAAGAAGGTAAGGAGTTGGAATTTCAAGAAGGGAAGGATGGAATCCTTCGCTTTAAAACGAGGATTTGTGTGCCTGATGATTTGGAAGTAAGAAGGATGATTTTGGATGAAGCGCATAAGAGTAAGATGAGTATGCATCCGGGAGCTACTAAAATGTACCAGGAGTTAAAGAAGCTATTTTGGTGGCCTGGTTTGAAGAGAGATGTAGCTGAATATGTGGCATGTTGTTTGGTATGTCAAAAGGCCAAGGTGGAACATCAAAGGCCAGGAGGAGAGTTACTTCCTTTAGAGATCCTGTTGTGGAAATGGGATAGCATCTCGATGGATTTTGTGTCGGGATTGCCAAAGACATCTACTGGTCATGATGCAATTTGGGTGATCGTGGACCGTTTGACCAAGTCAGCGCATTTCATTCCCGTGAATATGTGCTACTCATTGGAAAAGCTCACTCAGTTGTACATCAAGGAAGTTGTTCGTCTGCACGGAGTACCATCAAGCATTGTGTCTGATCACGATCCGAGGTTTACATCAAAGTTTTGGGAAGATCTGCATAGAGCCTTGGGTTCAAGATTGAAGCTAAGTTCTGCATACCATCCTCAGACTGATGGCCAAACGGAAAGGACTATTCAGTCATTGGAGGACATTCTACGAGCCTGTGCTTTGGAAGGACAAGGGAATTGGGAGCAAATGTTGCCACTCGTGGAGTTCACTTACAACAACAGCTATCACACGAGCATTGGAATGGCACCATTTGAAGCTTTGTATGGGAGAAAGTGTCAGACGCCATTATGCTGGTTTCAAGTGGGGGAGAGTTCTCTGATTGGACCAGATATTGTGCAAGAGACCACGGAGCAGATCAAGATGATACAAGAGAAGATGAGGGCAGCTCAGAGTAGGCAGAAAAGCTATGCTGATAGAAGGAGAAAACCCTTAGAGTTTGCTGAAGGAGACCACGTGTTCATTAGAATAGTACCAACCAAAGGTGTTAGTAGAGCCTTGAAAACCCAGAAACTATCACCTAAATTTATTGGTCCCTATCAAATTCTCAAAAGGATCGGCCCAGTAGCCTATCAATTAGCTTTGCCTCCGTCATTAGCTAACCTCCATAATGTATTCCATGTGTCTCAATTGAAGAAATACGTCCATGACCCCACCATTGTTCTTAGCATCCAACCTGATGACTTAGAAATTCATAAGAACCTAACCTTCAAAGCTGTACCAGTTCGCATCGAAGATCGAAGAATCAAGCAGCTTAGAGGGAAGGATATTAGTTTGGTCAAAGTTGTCTGGGTCTGTGGATATGTGATAGAAGCATCTTGGGAATTAGAGGATAAGATGCGTCAGGATTATCCTGACTTGTTTGTATGAGTTGAATTTCGGGGACGAAATTCCTTGTAAGTGGGGGAGTAGTGTAACACCCCAAAATTTTAATCCCCGATTAATGAAATGTTAATTATAATTTAATTATAATTAATAGTTTCTAAATTAATCCTTGATTAAAATTTGTGTTCATATAACTAGTTGATGTGTGGAAATTATTTAATAAATAATTTAAATGCATAAAATGTGTATTTTGCATATTAGTCCCTGGGTTGGGACCTAGAAGCAATTATAGGAAATATTTTGGAGGGAAAGTAAATAAAATAATTATTTTTCAAAATCTGGGCAAAACACTCGAGTATTTTCTGGAATACTCGAGTATTCTGGGTCAAACTGCACGAGTTAGTGCGTTTGGTGAGTCACCGCCAATGATTTCCCTTCGTTGACACGAAATCGTCTCCATGCCAACACCAAGGGTGTCGTGTCGTGATGCATGATGCCCCTCCATGTCTATTTAAGCTCTTCAACCTCCCTAAGCTACGAATTTTGCTCATTCTTGTTGGTGTTGTCGAAGCTAGGGTTTCGAATTCATTCTCTTCGATTCTCTGTCAGTTCTGAGTGTTAAGGTTGGAGTGATACACAAATATAAAGCTCACATCACGAGCTTTGTATAAACACCAAAATTGTGAGGATTGAGTGAGTGTGTTGGGAGAACGACAGCTTGGAAGTTGGAGTTATTCTGTCAAAGTTGGTTTCTGGAGCTTACTTGGAGATTAATTTCTGGTAAGCTCTCGAGCTCCTGAGTCTCAAACTCAATTTCTTTAGTTAGAACATGTTTTATAGAGTTTAGAAATCTAATTTTCCCCAATTCTTATCTCTGTTTCATGGGTGAACCAATTCGGTTTTGGTGGTGCACTCAAAATTGTCATGCATGTGAAGCTCAAAGTGATTTCTGGGGTTGGAGCATTTTTCTTGGATTTCTTTCTGTTGATTCACGTCTGAGAGGTAAGGGGAAGTAATTATATTCACTAGATAGAGTATAAATTCCATTAATTGTGTTAGAGAGCCACCAAGAGGCTCTAAGGGCTTAGATTGAATAGGAACTTTGGTTTGGAGACCAATCCATGCTCTAAATCTGTGATGAGCAAGTTTGATATCATGTATGTGAACTAAAATGCACTTGGTTTTATGTGTATTGTGCTTTTTATAAGAATTGACATGTTAAGTTGTGAAAATGTGTTTTAATGCATGATTATTGATTTCTCCGTCAAATCTGTGTTTTGACTTGTAATAAGTGTTGTAACATGTCTAAATAATGTTATGTGAACTCTGTGGATCCCTGGAATGGATTAAATTTGAGTAGAAATGAAAATGTCATGTTAAAACCAGTTTTCAGTGCTATCTACTGCGAAACACTCGAGTAAAAGGCAGAGTACTTGAGTAAATCGTGTTCAAAACCATGTAAGTTAAGGAAGAACACTCGAGTAGTCTGTCTGGTACTCGAGTATCGAGCATGACCTGAGGACCATTATAGGCCAAACACTCGAGTCAGTCAAGGTCACTCGAGTATTCTGGAAATATCCAAGAACACTCGAGTAACCCATGAACCACTCGAGTAAATTGATGAATTGAAAACCCAAATCCTCATAAAGTCATGAACACTCGAGTAACTTCAGGAACACTCGAGTAATCTGGAAAATCTAGAAGAACACTCGAGTGGACTGAATTTTACTCGAGTATATTGCCCAGAACCTGAAGAACACCATTTTCAATTCTAAGTCAAATAATTAATGAATTATTGAGAATAGTCCAAGGGATCAAGACTTAGAGAAATTGATTAATACAAAAAGATCGTTTGGTGACGGTCCTTTTTGATAAAGAAAATAAGCCTGGGTGGCCTGCAAAGTATTAATCAACTTCCCTTAAGTCTAAAGGATAAAATGCATTCATTCTGGATTTCGGATGGTAGGACGTATTCATGTTTTGATAAACATGTGGAGGGCCTCTGGGAGTGCCAATACGCTTGCTTGATGACACGTCGTTGACGTGGTCGGCTTAGTGGATGCCGATATGGTTATATCGTTTGGATGACGATCCGTTTGGATGACAGGATATGCTCGGGTGGCATGGATACCAAGCTTGTCGTGTACATTCTAGGTGAATGTACGAATGGTTGTATACCTAGGAATACAACGCACTGTTGAGTGCTGGGTTGTCAGGGATGGACGTCAGAGAGTGACATAGTATTATGATGGAGATAGGCTTGAGAGCTAAAGTCATGCATCATGCCATTCATTCAAATAAACTGTTATGACTGAATTAAGTGTGAGCATCCTATGTGCATAACCTACTTGCTAGGTGTTAAGTGTGATTGATATCAATTGATGCATATTACATATTTATGTTGCATAATTTATTCTCTATTGATTATATGTATAGAATTGCTTACCCCTATGCCCGTGTAGGTGATGTCTCGCTACATTGCTTGCATCGAGATCCGGCCACTTCCTAGTGGCATATGGATCTATGAGGACCATCGCGCGGTGTTTGAGGGGGAGGTAGAGATTACCTTCTACCACCCGAACCCGCTGATACGATTCCGTCCTCGTAGGTTTAGGATTCCCATCATATACACTATGCATGTACCCCCGTTTTACACTTACCATGGACCACCTCCCACGCGACCAGCTCGCTCTTACCATAGTTTTCGTTTTCGACCTACCCCCTCTCACCCTTTTACTTCGAGAGTCATCCGCGAGGAGACTCCCCTATCTGATCCGAGGAGCCCAGTCAGGGTTTCACCATCACCTGACCCGGTACCCAGTGGTAGGGTACACTCTCCCTCAGATGAGATCGAGGAGGATCAGGTGGAGGACGAGAGTGGGAGCGAGCCTGTCGTGCATTCTACTGGGAGTGACTGGAGGGACGACGATCCCTAGGTACATGTATATGGTGTATGGTGTGGATCTGAGGATCTGGTGTGTGGAGGAGATTTGCTGCTGCTGCTGTGATGATGATGCTACTACCTTACTCACTTTACTTTTGAGAGACTACTACCGCTACTACTACTGCATCTGATGCTGATGGATCTATGTGACTATCCCTGGAGTTGTATTTTGGTTATGTATATATTGTGGATATACTTTTGTAGTACTCTAGGGTTGGGGTTACATGACTATGTAGATCTATTATGGACTTGTATATTCTGAAACTTGGAGACATGATGATGGACTATGTACTTACCACTTTTATTATCTATATATATAAATATAAATCTTATGTTCAAACTATTGCATAGTCCAACACTTTCCGCTTACTCTGATTTAGATTACTTAAGGGTTCGGATACACATATTAACTCAATGGTATCAGCTTTATTAAGGAAAGCAAGGGTAACTACAATTACTTTCAATAATGTATGTACAATTTCAAAAGACGAAGATTACCCTGTTTGTGAAAAGGTTTTAGTACAACACCGAACTCGATACAAACGTTTTGAAATAGATATAGTTTATTCTCCAAGAACTTCATCTGTCGATTTGTGCACCCGATCTAAAGAAAATTTTCATTTACCATATTTTCTTAACACTCACAAGTCCATATATATTACCCAATATGATATACTTTTATATTTATATTTGGGTAACTACGAAGGGTGTCACAGTTATAGTACCTCAAATTAAGCATGTTTCATCACTTATAACATATCAAATCACATCAAATCCCTTGCATTTCATGATCACATTCCAATTTGCATAATACACATAAATCAACCACTTAACCATCCAAATTCAGAAACACAACAGCAATTCATGAAATATGCATCAAAATAGCTTGCATACAGGGATTGTAACTTGCTCTATCCAGTGTTGGAGCTCATGGTGACCTCCAAGTCACAAACCTATTCAAAGCTATGCCCTTTTTGAGTCTCAAGTTGACTCAACCTATATTTTTGCATAACCTAATATCATTCAATTATGTTTTAATTTCGGATTAACATAGTGACCAAGTGGTTATCTTGGTCTCCAAACCAAGTAACCATGTCTTGATCCAATTGTCTGTGATTCAATCACGCAATCCACTTCACAATCAATAATCCTAGCAATATGAACAACTTCTCCCATACCTTGGACAATTAGGAAAACACTTAGACAAGATTTAAGACACTCTAAGGCAGCAGCTACAGAGCTTACAGCAGCAGCCAACACAGCCACACCAGAACAACAACCAGAACAGCACTAGAACAGCAAAAACCCCTTCAATTGCAAGCTCACACACTCACACACTCACAACTCACAAGCTTGATGTGTAACAACTCAAGGCAAGTTGTATACATGAATTGAGATGAGATTTTGGCAGAGTTTTGGTACAACAAAACGCAGAGAAACTGAGTAAGAACTCAGTCACAAGGAACTCTATATATAGAGCAAGAAGATGGTGGTGGAAAGGAGGGTGAGTCATCACCAAGGCCACCCATCTTCATCCCATGCTCTACAGGTGTCCCTGACCCTCCATTAGGGTTCCACACATCCTGGGAAGGCTTAAGGAAGAAGAATCATCGTGATTTCCAGCTCAAACCGCCTTAATTTTATGCAGATGCAGAAGCACTAACCGGTTACTGGTTTTTTTAACCGCTTAGCCACTGCTAAAATTCAGAAATTCACTATTTTGCTGAAAAATTAATATAAAAAGATTTACTTCTCAAAACGAAATTTCCACCGTTGGATGTTAAGATTAAATAGTTAGAAACCTTTTCTAAAAATTTGAGGACGATCCAACGGTTAATTAAAAAGATACAGCCCATTCTTTACATGATATTTCACCAAAATATCATTTTCCTAAATGTTATTCCTATATCTTTCTTACCAAAACTATTTTATTTCAAAAATATATTTCCTTATGCTTATTCTTCCAAAATACTTTTCTCAAAATATTTTTCAATAATAAAATAATTGTTTATCCTTTTTATAAAAATTAGGGATGTTACAATATTCGCCCACACTCATGCTGCCTTGTTTGAGTTGTAGAAACTCCACCTCTTTCTTTCCCCTTAAGTCATACGGAAAGTACTTCTTGAGAAATTCCTCCATGAATACTTCCCACGTTACCTCTTTTCCTTCATGGGCCAGTAACTGGGCAGTATGATTCCACCAATGTTCCGCTTCGCCTTCCAGCATGAAAACAGCATAAACTATCCTCTGTGCGTCGGAGCATTCCAAAGTTCTAAAGATCTTGTCCATCTCCAAGATCCACTTATTAGCTTCTTCCGGCCTAAACCCACCAGCAAACTTCGAGGGATTGCAGCTCCTGAAATCCGACAAAGTTTTGGCCTCTGTAGTTGCTACACTCACTGGAGGTGGATTAACAGGCTGAGGTTGATGTTGCTGATGTTGGTTCTGCTGCATACTCTCTAGCACCGCAATGATCCTTTCTAATAGATCGTTCGTTTGATTTCTATAACGCGATGCCATAGTGAGCCTGCACTATGGACCTAGGTCGTTAAAGATCTATCTAAACCCTTGAAATCTATCTAGTTCTATTCTAAACAATCATTAATAGAACTCAAGCTATATGAAATAAATCAAATAGCTAAGAATCTTTACCCAGCTGTAGCATCTTCTGGCAGATCATGCTTGAGAGGATCAAGAATCAGGACCATTATGCTCTGATACCATAAAAGTGTCACACCCTCTCTTCTATATAAAGATAATACAATCCTTTTCTTAATGATTTTAATATATATGGACTTGTGTTCCTTGTAAAAGTAATGAAATTTTTTTTCTTATTTACCATACATATGATGAAAATAACTTGTGATAGAATAAGTTGGGTTTTCATCTTTGTACTATTTAAAACTTCCCAACTCGCCCTTGGAATTTTCCTCGTTAGAATCAAAATACATGATTATCAAAGTAAGCGGAATTTGAATAAAATAGTGACCTTGAGTTGATATTCCACATTTCATGTCATTTATATAAAGATAGGTGTATATATATAAGTTTATCTATATCATAACATAACATAAAGGTACCAACATACATCAAGGTCAAAGTCGAGGTAGCAGAAGTTTATAAAATACAAGTCCATGATAAAAGACTAAAAGAGAAGACCACCTCACTGAGAGCTCTCAAAAATATATACAATATATATATATAGAGGAAAATATGAAATCCCAGCAGTGGTCCGATGATCCTCCTCCATAGCATAAGTCTCCAGAATCTCTAGCAGCTGCTCCACATGTCTCACATCCTAACCATCTATACTATGCATCACCCGGTGGATCCCCAACTCCCCACTGGCTCCCATTGGAGTGCTCGACTGGCTCACCCTCACTCTCAGCCTCCTCAGGGTCCTCCTCTACCTCGTCCGACTGAGTGGGTGCCCTACCACTGGGCACTGGGTCAGCTGAAGGAGTCCCATGAACCGGACTCATCAGACTAGGTACAGGAGTCTCCTCAAGGATCACTCGGGAAGCAGAAGGGTGAGATCTAGTAGCAGCTCTAAAACAAAAGGAATGAAATCGACGAGCTGGTCAAGTCGGGGGTGGTCCATGATAAGCATAAAAAGGGGGTACATGCAAAGTATAGATAATAGGGATGCGAAATCTACGAGGACGGACACGAGCCAGAGGGTTAGGGTGATATAGAGTCACCTCTACCTCACCCTCAAAAGTGGCTCTATGGTCCTCGTAGTACCACACTCCACCAGGGAGTGGGCGCAACTCGATGCAAGCTAGATAGCGAGCCATCGCCTACAATGGGCATAAGGGGTAAGCAATATAATTCACATAATCGAGTAAGAGTAAATAGAGCAAGTAACATCAACAAGTACCAAGTATTCAGATGCATGTCCAAATGAGCAAGCATGGTTCATTTATAATAATTCCATTATTTATGTCTCATGATGCATGCTCCCCATTTCCATTTTTTATTGAACGTTCAATCCAGTAATTCGTATACATGACCAACATGTATTGTGAAACTGCTCGGATAGTGTGCACACAACGTCACCAAGACGTAACAGCATTCCCTAATGCTGCCCACATTACCAAAATGTGTCATCGAGCCAGTTACCACCGAATTAATTATCCATCTCCTTTCTCCATGCATGTATGCATGTATGCACATAAAATTTTATCCATTAAGATTAACCAATAATCTTATTATGTGCATCCAATATTATTCCATCAGTGAATTACGATGTTGTTAATAACCTCCCATTCTTTTATTGGAACATGATATTTTCCCCATAAGCATAGTTGATTTAATTGGAAATACTTTAGGTATGTTAAGAAAATTACTTTTCTGTCCCTGGGTAAAAGACTCCAGTGAACTTTCCTGGACTCGAGTGTTCCTCAGATTTATCAAAAGTACTCGAGTGATTCATGAATACTCGAGTGTTCTACGTTTTTCAGAAATTCATTTTCAGGATTTATCAAAATACTCGAGTGTTCCTTATGGATACTCGAGTGTTCTTCGTTTCCTAGAAATTCAACTTTTCAAATTGGTCGAAACACTCGAGTATAATCCCCAATACTCGAGTGTTTTCAGACAGATAACACTGTAAATTGCAATTTAAGATACCATTTCCAAATATAGCCATTTCCAATTAAAACCAAGGATCAACAGAGCTTACATTACACATATTAAACATGTTCCAATATAGAATTAACAACATATTACACTGATTCGCAGAATAGCATTAATTATGCATAAAATCCATTTTTCCACAACTCAACAAACCAAGTCCAATTCTAAGCACATTTAGCAAGAGAATAACTATGGTACAGCTTGCATGTAACCTAATAAACTTTTTCAACACAGAATTTGAACACAGAGAGGCCTCCAAGCCTTAATCCTATTTCCAACTATGCCCATAGAGTCTTTTGTTGACTCTTAACCTAAATTCACATGATTTAAACTTATTCTAGTGAATTAATAGCTTCACCCTTACCTCTAAGTCGTGAATCAACACAGGGATTGCAGAGAAATTGGCTGGAAATGCTAAACCCCAAAAATCCTTTGCATGCAACCATATGTGAGCAGGGTACCAAAACCAGAGGATTTAACATGAAAAATCATTGTAAAAATTAGGGAAGGAGGTTAGGAGTTATTCTCTGCAACATAGACTAGAGGTGGGAATGAATTTTAGATTCAGAGGGCTCATAAACTTACCAAAATCCGAGCTCCAAGTAGGCTCCAGACCTCAGGAACTTGGTTTGGCAGCAACTGTCCCTCCTCTTTCGATCTTTGATTCTCCTTCCACGCAGCCCCTCAACTTAAAAATCTTATGTCTTTGTGAAGCTCGAAACGTGAGCTTCACAATGGTGTATCACTCTCAATCTAACTCTCAGCAACGCTCGAGTAATCAACGCACGAAATTGGAAACCCTAGGTTGATGTCTCAAGAACAATTCGACCAAAATGGTCCATCTTCCTCAACCAAGAGCTTAAATAGCCATTCCCAGAGATCATGCAGCTCGCCACGAAGCTCATTAACGTGTCCTGGGTGTGTTTTCGTGTCAACCAAGCAGAATCGTCAAGTGTTGACTCATCAAACGCACTCACGAGTTCTCCACTGACTCGATTACTCGAGCGTTTCCAGGAATACTCGAGTCTTTTTGCCAATTTTTCAAAAATATTTATTTTAATGCCCTTCCCTCCAAGACCTTCCTAATATTGCTTATAGGTCCTCCTTCAGGGATTAATATGTCAAAACTTTATTTTTATCTATTATATTTTTCTCAAAATATTTTTCCACCTCATAAGAGTACCAACACTTAAATTTATCTAAATTAATTATGAAGTAAATAATTATGATTAAAGAGAAATAATTATGAAATAATCTTTCATAATCAAAATTTCCATTACACCAGAGGATGAAAATTTGGGGTGTTACACCTTTAGCGAAGTCGGGTTCATCCTTGTCTCCTGCTCTTTCCAGCAATTTCTGGAGTTCTAAGTCGGCAGCCTGTCTCTCCTTGATGAAGCCCACGAAGTCATTCGTTACTTGCAGCATTTCAAGTACGACGTTGTTTTCCCTTTTCTGCACTCCGAGGTTGAGATCAATAAACTCCTGCATCAACTGCATCTCTCAGACCATCATGTTACTCAGATGAAGGCTCTTTCTGGTCAGCGCGTCGGCCACCACGTTGGCCTTTCCAAGATGATAGTGCAAGTTGAAGTCGTAGTCTTTCAAGAATTCCACCCATCTGCGTTGCCTCATATTTAATTCCTTTTGGTCGAACAGATATCCGAGGCTCTTATGGTCGATGAACACTTCGAATTTCGCGCCATACAGGTAATGCCTCCAAATTTTAAGAGCAAACACCACAGCTGCCAATTCGAGATCATGAGTGGGGTAATTCTGTTGTGTTGCTGAAGCTGTCGAGAGGCATAAGCCACCACTTTTCCTTGTTGCATCAACACACAGCCGAGACCCTGCTTCGAGGCATCACAGAATACGTCAAACGCTTTGGTCGACTTTGGCAAAATCAACACTAGTGAACTCGTCAATCATTTTTTCAGCTCTTGGAAGCTCTGTTCGCACTCTTCGATCCATTGGTAAGGCTCATCCTTTCTGGTTAGCGAGGTCAATAGAAGGGCCAACATAGAAAACCCTTCGATGAATCTCCTATAATACCCTGCAAGACCGAGAAAACTCCTTATCTCAGTTACCGAGTTGGGTCTCCCCCACTTAAGCACAGCTTCCACCTTAGATGGATCAACAACAACACCGCGTTCGGATATTACGTGACCGAGGAAGTTAACCTCTTTGAGCCGAAAACTACATTTTGAAAGCTTGGCGTAAAGTTCTTTGTCCTTCAAAATCTGCAATATTGTTCTCAAATGCTTCTCGTGTTCGGTCGGACTTCTGGAGTAGATGAAGATATCGTCGATGAAGACTATCACAAACGAATCCAAGTAGGGTCGGAAGATCCTATTCATGTAGTCCATAAAGATGGCAGGGGCGTTGGTAAGTCCGAAGGGAATAACACATACTCAAAGTGCACGTACCTTGTCCTGAAAGCGGCCTTCGGAACATCTTCCTCTCGGATACGAATCTGGTGGTATCCTGATCGTAAGTCTATCATTGAAAACATCGACGCTCCCTTAAGTTGGTCTAGAAAGTCGTCAATCCGAGGGAGGGGATATTTATTCTTCACGGTCACTGCGTTGAGCTTCCTATAATCAGTGCACATTCTGAGGCTACCATCTTTCTTTTTAACAAACAAGATTGGAGCACCCCAAGGTGACACGCTCGGTCTGATTAGCTTTTTGGCCATAAGTTCCTCCAGTTTCTTAAGCTCTTCTAACTCGGGAGGTGCCATTCGGTACGGAGCAATTGAAATCGGGCCAGTTCCCGGAATAAGGTCTATACTGAACTCTACTACTCTTCTCGGCGGTAAGCCAGGCATTTCGTTCGAGAAGACCTCTGGGAACTCTCCGTCTATAGGAATTTGATCTATCGTCGGTTCCTCTATCGCCTCTAACACTGCAACAGAAGAGTCACTAAAGATCACGGTCTTTTTACGGCAATCGAGCAGAACATGGTGTTGAGACATCCAGTCCATGCCGAGGATAATATCTAGTATGGTTAGGGGTAAACAAATTAGGTTGACCTTAAACTCTCAGCCTATTACTTGGATAGGACACAACAAACACATTTGGGAGGTGATCACAGAAGAATTGGTGTAACATCCCCAAGTTTCGATTCCGTTTAGTAACGTTATTAAGATTTGATTAGCGTGTGGTTAGACTTAGAATTTAGTTAAGTGTATTAAGAGTATGAGCTAGGGCTAGTTTAGAAGTTGTGAGAATGAGTGTTTTGAGGTTAAGAAGGTAGGGAATGAGTGTGATGAGCTTCTCTCTCATCACACTCATTCTCGAGTTGAAGAACACGTGATTTTCAAAACAGATTCAGCAACTCCTTCTCTCTCATACAGCTCGAGTTCTCTTCTCTCTCTTCTCTAATCCACTTCAAATCATCAAAGTAACACCAAATCCCATGGAATCAACTTCATATAATCACTCCCTATCAATCCCCAATCATTTTCCCTCTCTCAATCTCCATTAAATTCCTCTCTCTCAAAAACCCCCAAATCAAAACCCCAAAACCCTAACTTTTCTAATTCATCAAATTGAGCCTCCAAATCATTCAATTGGTATTAGGAGATGCTAGAGGGGCAAGGAATAGGAGTCGTGGAGCATGGATTGGAGCTTGGTGTGGAGCTCCAACAAAAACCCCAATTCTCTTTTTCTCTCCTCAAGGTAAGGGGTGTACTTTGGTCTAGTATTAGAGGAAGGGTTTAATTATAGTAATAGAGTTATAATTGGGTATATTATTGATTGGTTAGGCTGATGGGTAGGAGGGTAGAGTATAGTTAGAAACTCTAAGTTTTAGGGATATGTTATATTAACTGATTTTGTGAATTGTTAGAATAGGAAGTGAAGAACCCTAGGAAGGTGATTTAAATTACAGTCCCTGAGACATACCTGAGTATGTCGACTGATTGTTGATTGATATTGTTTGTATTAATATTATTAAAGTGTATATAAGTAAATTGTAAATGACATTCATATAGTTATGCATCAAATAGGACCAAGTATTTCTCAATTGAGTTTAAACCAATTAAATGACATTTTTCTAAAGAACCAAGAGGGTCTTAAACTCAATTGAGAAACACTTAGAATATTGAATCATGCATGGTGAAAAGGTGGATGTTAGGAGTCGGGGAAAAACATACGTCGCTTTGCGATTGATGAGGACAAGAGTAAATGTTAGGAATTACTATGGGGGACTTTGATCTTCCAAAGGACATGGGTTCGCCACCCGTGTCGGGGATTGGTCCGCCGCAAACCATAGTAATTCTATTTACTTTGGCTCCTTTTGGCCAGTGATAGTGATTTCTGCTAGAGCCAATCTGGGCGAATCAATCCAGATTGTACGTTGTTAACACTACCCTAGAGGAGTGTGACGTATTGTGCAAGCGGGTGAGCGAGGGACCTTCCTAAGTGGAGGTGAAGCACCCAAACAGGGGTTGAGAAATGCTCCCTCCTGGTCGGTTTTTCCCCAGAGTGGAGGGGGGTTGTGAGGTGGTTGTGTTATTATTGTTATGGAAAAGGGAAAGTGTATAGGTACATTGTGTGAGGAACCCTCCTTCGGGGAGAATGTGAAGCACAATGTACCCAATTGTTAAAAGTGTTAAAAGTTAAAGTGTTAAAAGTGTATAGGTACATTGTGTGAGGAACCCTCCTTCGGGGAGAATGTGAAGCACAATGTACCCAATCGTTAAAAGTGTAAAAGTTAAAGTGAAAATTGTTAAAGTGAAAAGGGAAGTGTGATTGCATTGTACAGGTGTTTTAATTCATTGAATCCGATCAAAGTGTTAAAGTGTTTAAATTGAAATGAAATGTTTAATATCGGATTCAAGGAATTAAATCACCTAAGTGTGACGTTAGTAGAGCATAACCATGTGATTGCGCATTAATGCATTATATTAAAGTTATATACGTAATATGGTTAAACTGGATAAAGTTACGATGTTGTACTTGCTAATTGAGTTGTGATTTGCTTAATTGCCAATGTATGTGTTTGAATATACCTATTTATGATTTATTACTATTTTTAAACGTTTTCTTTGATCTAGATTTCAAAGTACTCACCCTTACAGTGGACATATTAGGTACACCAAGGAGACAGGCACATGTGAAGGTCAAGGCCGAGAAAGTGATACTCTCCTTCGGAGAGTATATTGTTAGGGTGACCTCACGGTCCCAATAGTAGGGCAACCATTCATAGGTTAATTTTGTAATAAGTAGATTTTGTAAATATAATTGTAATTTAATGATTTTATTTTGTTTCAGCGTTTTGTATATTGAACAATTATATGTATATTTTTATTTTGAATTGAATGTTTTATTTTACTCGATTTGCAAACTGTTCTGGACTGAAAGGTTTAATTCTATTCGGGGAAAGTCCAATTTTTAAAAGGAAAACTCCGTCAAAATTTTTATAAACCCCGAATATTTTCGTAAATAAATATTAGATTAAAGTAATTTCTAAAAGTATAAAAAGTAGGATGTTACATTATGGTATCAGAGCAATGGTTGCAATCCTCGGCCCGGAGTATGGATTTTCCTACTCCCAAAGAGTTACTCCACATGAGAGTAACTAGTAGATAGTCAATTAAGTTGTGCACTTTAGCTTTTCATGCATGCATCATTAGTGGGAATGAGTATAGTTCATTAGGGTGAGTCGTAGTCAGTAGTCATAGAAGTGTATCTTCAATCTAAAGTGGGCTAACTAAATTTTCACAGTATAACTTTGTTGTATTTAGAAATGGACATAAACTAGAGACTAAGAGAAAGAGAAACTCCCAACGGGACAGAGCATGAAATCACTACCCCAACGGGAAGTACTAACTCTTAGTTCTGAATCAACCGTGTCTATTTCAAATATGACAAGGGATTGAGATTTCGCTTAAACACGAAATTTCTAAGCCTCCTTTTGAATCGAAGATGAGTCATTCTTTATTTGATTGGAACTCAAGTAGCACGAAAACAATTTTGTCTCCAATGCAATATAGAATCGAGACGGATCCCTCGCATTTTGTATTCATTGACAGATGAAATCGCTGAGTCCTTGAATCTAATCAAATAATTGTTGGATTTATTTTCTAAGTTTAAGAATAGGATCGGTATTAGAGGTCATCTAGTTTATACACTTCGAGCATTCTTCATCAGAGTGCGCAGCGGAAGTGAATAGGTGTTAACCCATTGTAGTTACCTTTAACTGTGATTACTAACTGTCATCTTAGTAAAACCTAATTGCCTTCTACATTTCCACATCATATGTTGGTGATAAATATACTCTGATTTCTAAAGTATTAAAGTGCTTTTGCAACAGGCCTTTTTCCAAACATTATTTTTTTGAAAAGTATTAGTACTATGATTTGAAATGAATGTCAAGTACAGTAAAGTTTTGATATTTTTCAAAGTATGGAATTGATTCAAACTCTGATAATTGATTGAATGTCGCAACACTGATTTTCAAGAAAGTTTTACTCACATGGCGAATTCCTAATTAATTGCATGACAGTGTAGTTTACTTTTAAATTACACTGATTATCAATTGATAGGAATTCAATGAAAGCGACATAAGTCAATTCGAACCTGCAAACTAAAATAAAAGGAACGGCATTCACTATAATTTGGAAAGGTGAATGACATTAAACTTTTTAACCATAAATCTGTTCCTTTTGTTTGAGTTTGATGACTATAGAGGATTCTTATTTTCTTTGTCAAAGGAATCGTCAAGCTTCAGAATCAATTTCAAATGGATGTAAAATGATTTTGAAAACTTATACGAATGATTTGAAACTTGTAAGTGCTTGACATGTCTTTCCTAAACAATAATTTTGTTTAAGCTTTAAATGAACCGAATTCACAAAATTATAAAATGTTTTTCCTCATTTTAAAGAAAATGCAAACTCTTGAAAACTCTTTTATCACCAAGTACCAAACCTTTTACACAGAAATTGGTACTTTATTGTTTCTATTTAATGTGGAAGTGGAAAATGTGAATCGAAGGTAGTGAGGTAAGTTAAAGGTAATGTAACTACCCTAGAGTTAAAGTCTAGTCTAGAGTCAAACCATAGTAATGGATGTTATCCATTATTCCTTCAAGTTCATATAGAACTCCAAGGAATTTGTTGTACTTATTGAACAAACTGTATTCCGGAAGTGCCAACTAATTTCAAACAATCATTAACTCTTCCATGGAATGTAGTTTGTGAATGTCCAAGTTCTAGTCTCAACATCCATTATAGAGGTCGTAGCACCAAAGTCTAGTTAGTAATAGGAAAGTCTCAACTAGGATTTGAGGGTAAGTCTTAGTTGTGCAATCTTTAAGCCTAAGGAACCAATTAGGAAACCTTAAACCTTAAGAAGATAGCAAGTGTAGTAATAGTTGAAGTCTTGCATTGTAGAGTTCTCTTAGGTTGAGTGTAAGACCCCAATAGTTTTCATTCATAGACTGGATGATAGAAGCTAGGTTCGATCTTAGTGAGTCCTAGAGTTCGGACATAGTTGTGTAGGCATATAGATGTGCATATAGGAAGCGGTTTTCAAATGTTTTCGAACACTGGAATTTTATATGTATGTGTTTACGATTTATAAACTTATTAGGACTATATGTCAAGTCCAAACGTTTTTAGGAACCTTTTCATATGATTTTGGGTAGTTCCCCAACTTCCAAATTCTTTCAAGTCTTTTGTTTATTATTTCAAATTGATTTTTGACTAAGATTATTTTTACCTCCTACTAAAAGTAATTTTAAAAGAATACTATATTAGTTTCTATTAACTAGTTATCAAATCAAATTTTAAAAGTTAAATTGCCTTGTGTTTCCTCACATCGTAATTTAGAATTTCTCTCTTTCTCTAGTGTATGTATATTTCCAAAGTAACCTTTTGGAGAAAACCTTACAAGTGATAAACTTGTAATGGAAAACAACAACTTATTTTCTATACCTATGATTGAAATGTATATAGTTATGTAACACCTTTAATTTATTTTATCAATCTCCCTTAGATTAATTTTTCAATGATAAACCCTGTGTCTATTTTTCCTAATAACCTTTATGTTTCAACTCTATTTACGTCCAAGTTACCTTTCAATCTTAACTTTCATAAGGTGTCCTTTATATATTTGACACTTGGAATGTTTGGACATCCCAAATTCTTTCTTTTATATATATATGAACTACTCCCTACGAAAATTTAAATGTATTTTCTATCACATGCCTTGAACATATATATTTCCAATTTCACTATGGATACATATATATAGTATTCAACTATTTAAGTTTCTCAATGAATGATTACATTTGTTTTGGAAAGTCGATGCATTTAACTATTCCTTTTCAAAACCTTATTCCCATCCGTACACCAATCAAGATCCCCCGTGATCCTAAGGGAGTCTTGCTATTTGCAAACTTTTCAAACCCTTTTCTCCTCCTCAATGCAAAACTCCTTTTGGTGTGTATGGATTGTTTTACTTGATCTTGTGCTGAATTGATGTTCTTCTACTTAAATTATATTTGATTTTTAAAATGAAAATATTTATGTATCATAATACTGAGAGGCTTTGTTTTTGTATTTGATTTTCCTTTAACTCATGTTTGAATTTTAATTTTGTGACATTGGTTTTTCTTAAAATAATAAATGTCTGTTTTATGATTGTCTTTATCTGTATTGTGTATGGATGTGTTGTGAAAGTTTGAATGTTTAGATTTTATTGAATAATGTTAGATAGTGTGGATATGGGACTAAGTAGGTCTGTATTGTCAGATATTGCCCCTAGGCTTCGAACTTCATGTTGAGAACCTTAAGGAACTAAGTGGGACTTTATGGTAAAAGTCTCAATAGCAATCAAGTAGATATAGTAATAGAAACCCAACCGGAGTCGTTCCCTAAGTGGGGGAGTATTGTAACATCCCCAAGTTTCGATTCCGTTTAGTAACGTTATTAAGATTTGATTAGCGTGTGGTTAGACTTAGAATTTAGTTAAGTGTATTAAGAGTATGAGCTAGGGCTAGTTTAGAAGTTGTGAGAATGAGTGTTTTGAGGTTAAGAAGGTAGGGAATGAGTGTGATGAGCTTAGAGTCTTAGAAGTGTGAAAGAAAGCCATTTTGCACTGAGTTAATCGATTAATAAGGGCCTTAATCGATTAGAATTTAAGCATCATTCGGATCTACTCGATTAGGGAACAGATTAATCGATTAAATTTTATTGCTCTTTCGGACTTAATCGATTAATGGCCTTGTTAATCGATTAAGGGGTCGAATTAATCGATTAACAGTTGAAGAACACGTGATTTTCAAAACAGATTCAGCAACTCCTTCTCTCTCATACAGCTCGAGTTCTCTTCTCTCTCTTCTCTAATCGTCTTCAAATCATCAAAGTAACACCAAATCCCATGGAATCAACTTCATATAATCACTCCCTATCAATCCCCAATCATTTTCCCTCTCTCAATCTCCATTAAATTCCTCTCTCTCAAAAACCCCCAAATCAAAACCCCAAAACCCTAACTTTTCTAATTCATCAAATTGAGCCTCCAAATCATTCAATTGGTATTAGGAGATGCTAGAGGGGCAAGGAATAGGAGTCGTGGATCATGGATTAGAGCTTGGTGTGGAGCTCCAACAAAAACCTCAATTCTCTTTTTCTCTCCTCAAGGTAAGGGGTGTACTTTGGTCTAGTATTAGAGGAAGGGTTTAATTATAGTAATAGAGTTATAATTGGGTATATTATTGATTGGTTAGGTTGATGGGTAGGCGGGTAGAGTATAGTTAGAAACTCTAAGTTTTAGGGATATGTTATATTAACTGATTTTGTGAATTGTTAGAATAGGAAGTGAAGAACCCTAGGAAGGTGATTTAAATTACAGTCCCTGAGACATACCTGAGTATGTCGACTGATTGTTGATTGATATTGTTTGTATTAATATTATTAAAGTGTATATAAGTAAATTGTAAATGACATTCATATAGTTATGCATCAAATAGGACCACGTATTTCTCAATTGAGTTTAAACCAATTAAATGACATTTTTCTAAAGAACCAAGAGGGTCTTAAACTCAATTGAGAAACACTTAGAATATTGAATCATGCATGGTGAAAAGGTGGACGTTAGGAGTCGGGGAAAAACATACGTCGCTTTGCGATTGATGAGGACAAGAGTAAATGTTAGGAATTACTATGGGGGACTTTGATCTTCCAAAGGACATGGGTTCGCCACCCGTGTCGGGGATTGGTCCGCCGCAAACCATAGTAATTCTATTTACTTTGGCTCCTTTCTGCCAGTGATAGTGATTTCTGCTAGAGCCAATCTGGGCGAATCAATCCAGATTGTACATTGTTAACACTACCCTAGAGGAGTGTGACGTATTGTGCAAGCGGGTGAGCGAGGGACCTTCCTAAGTCAAGGTGAAGCACCCAAACAGGGGTTGAGAAATGCTCCCTCCTGGTCGGTTTTTCCCCAGAGTGGAGGGGGGTTGTGAGGTGGTTGTGTTATTATTGTTATGGAAAAGGGAAAGTGTATAGGTACATTGTGTGAGGAACCCTCCTTCGGGGAGAATGTGAAGCACAATGTACCCAATTGTTAAAAGTGTTAAAAGTTAAAGTGTTAAAAGTGTATAGGTACATTGTGTGAGGAACCCTCCTTCGGGGAGAATGTGAAGCACAATGTACCCAATCGTTAAAAGTGTAAAAGTGTAAAAGTTAAAGTGAAAAGTGTTAAAGTGAAAAGGGAAGTGTGATTGCATAGTACAGGTGTTTTAATTCATTGAATCCGATCAAAGTGTTAAAGTGTTTAAATTGAAATGAAATGTTTAATATCGGATTCAAGGAATTAAATCACCTAAGTGTGACGTTAGTAGAGCATAACCATGTGATTGCGCATTAATGCATTATATTAAAGTTATATACGTAATATGGTTAAACTGGATAAAGTTACGATGTTGTACTTGCTAATTGAGTTGTGATTTGCTTAATTGCCAATGTATGTGTTTGAATATACCTATTTATGATTTATTACTATTTTTAAACGTTTTCTTTGATCTAGATTTCAAAGTACTCACCCTTACAGTGGACATATTAGGTACACCAAGGAGACAGGCACATGTGAAGATCAAGGCCGAGAAAGTGATACTCTCCTTCGGAGAGTATATTGTTAGGGTGACCTCATTGTCCCAATAGTAGGGCAACCATTCATAGGTTAGTTTTGTAATAAGTAGATTTTGTAAATATAATTGTAATTTAATGATTTTATTTTGTTTCAGCGTTTTGTATATTGAACAGTTATATGTATATTTTTATTTTGAATTGAAAGTTTTATTTTACTCGATTTGCAAACTGTTCTGGACTGACAGGTTTAATTCTATTCGGGGAAAGTCCAATTTTTAAAAGGAAAACTCCGTCAAAAATTTTATAAACCCCGAATATTTTCGTAAATAAATATTAGATTAAAGTAATTTCTAAAAGTATAAAAAGTAGGATGTTACAATTGGTAGAGGTAGAAATGGATAACTTGTAAGGCATTTCTACTGGGGATAGTTTCATCTTATTCATACAGTCAAGGGAAATGAAAGAATGTGTGGCTCCACAATCAAATAACACGGCACAGGGAATGCTATTTACTTGACAAGTACCTCGGATCAACTCATCGGCGTCAGTCACTTCCTCACCATCCATAGTGTAAACTTTGCCCCTCTACATTGGTCGGTTAGCACCAGTTTGCTGAGCCCTTGTTACATTAACTTCTTCCTTCACCATATTCTCGATACACCGAGCTGCAAAATGGCTAGGCTTGCCCCAGCGAAAACAAGATCCTCTTGCTCTGCTTGGATCTAGACTCCAGCATTCTCCCTTGTGTTGCTTTCCACAGTGCTGACATATCGGATAGGGGCCAAGGACAACCACCATCTGACCACCACTCCTTGATACTGCTGGTACCTTGGAGCTCGAATTCACATAGGGGGTAGATCTCTGAACTACTCCTTTCCCTCTAACAGGACCTGCTGCTTTCTGTGCCGACCTGTTTCGCTTTCCGTCGGCCTTCCTTTTAAGCCCCTTCTCATAAGTGCTAGCCATATTCACCAACTGCGAGAGGTTGGCCACATTCTGGTACTCGAAGGCGATCCGAATATCATCACGGAGACCAGACTCAAACTTGATGCATTTGGTACATTCATCGGCATCTCGGTAACTTCCTGAGTAACGAATCAAATCCTCGAACTGAGCGGCATATTCCCCGACACTTAGGTTCCCTTGTTCCAGCGTAAGAAAAGCGAGCTCCTTTTCCCTCCTAACATCCTCAGGAAAATACTTGCCAAGGAATCGAGTTCGGAACAAATCCCAAGTAATGGCTTGATTAGCCGCTTCCAATCCTCGACTCTGTTGTTCCCACCAGTGCTCGGCTTCACCAGCCAGCACAAATTCAGCTAATCTCACCCTGTACTCATAGGGCGGTTGCAGGGATCGGAAAATCTTCTCAATGTCTTGGAGCCATCTCTGAGCTCCGTCTGGATTGTAGCCCCCCTCGAACCGAGGTGGTTCATTCTTCCTAAATCGGCTCATCCAGTCGATCTCGATCGGAGCCGGAGGTGGAGGATGAAGGGCTGCAGCTGCGGCCGCGGCTATGTTCTGAGCAAGATTCTCAACCTGGTTCTGCTGAGCTTGCGCTTGGTTCTGCTGCAGTTGAACCAGAGTTTCCAACACAGCAGAAATTCGGTCATTATCAGCTCTTCTCCCAGCCATACTGCTTGGTCATGGAGAGAAAACCAATCAGCGATCGAATAATTACATAATAATGTATATATATCTATATGTCTATAAGCTCTATTGACTAGCCTAGACACTTGACTCTACCTATCTGTTACTCCCTTGGTGAGTAACCACTGGAGTCCCTTGCAACTCCAATAGGCCGAGGAGAAACTGCTTTGATACCAAAATATGTAACACCTTATTCAAATTTTACCCTTAAACCGAAAATTTGGACTTAAAATTTTCTTTTTAGAAGCGGTATAGACGGAAAGATTATGATGATCAAAATATTAATTCATTTCATTGTTATTAACGTCAGAGTTTTTAGTGGAAGACTTAGCTCATACAAAAGTAAGAAAGTAAAACCACTTAGTTACATCAATCGATCATACAAAACATAAAATACATAATCAGTGTTTTAGCTCGGCCAACTAGCCGAGACCTATCTTAATTATCCGACTCAATGACTTACTCTCCCTGTGAGGGAGAGTGAACCTGCTCGGCCAGGGACTTCGTCTGCTCGGGCTCAGTACCTGAAAAATGGTAAGGAGGTGAGCATTACACAGAACTTAAGTAAGCAGTTTCTAATATGACATACTGAACTACCAAGCCAAACACAAGTAATCAATTAGCATATTAGCAGATAATCAAGCAAACACATATCACATGCATACAACCTCATTTTGCTCGATCCCTGCTATTGTCCAATATATTCTTTACCGACCAGTTATACCTCTACTTATCTGATCGATTACCCTTGTACTCATTTCCTCAATTCCCATACTTAGTTACCCGGCCATTACTTTCCTTTCTCGGTATTCCATTTCCTATCTCGGTATCATAACCGATTATTCCTCTTTTACATATTTTACAATCTTTTACTCTTCTCGGCTGCATACACTCAGTGCATTTCTTACACCATTTAGGGTCGGATTCCGGAGTGTCCATAACTGCGAGTACCCAGTACCCGTCTTGCAGATGCACGTACCCAGTATGCATCTGACGCGATCAATGCACACACCCAGTATGCGTCTTCTATGACCAGGAGCACTACCGCCGATTCTTCTATGGAGTTAAGGAGTGTCCATAACTGCGAGCACCCAGTACCCGTCTTACAGTTGCGCCTCTCGGCGTCTTACGCGATCAATGCACGCACCCAGTACGCGTCTTCTATGACCAGGAGCACATCCCACCGATTCCGTTGCTCGGAACCTTGTGTGAATCGTAATTTTGAGTACCCAGTACCTGTCTTACAGCTGCACATACCCAATATGCGTCTGACGCGATCAATGCACGCACCCAGTACGCGTCTTCTATGACCCGATCACACAACCATTTCTCTTTAATTACTCTATTATCCTTTTGACCATTTCATTACTCGGCCTCTCTCAGCTCATCCCTTTAGTTATTCCCTTTCCTCTCATTTCTCTCATTGTTTAATCCTGTAACTTATATTTTCTCCCTCCAACATCTAACCACATATTTTATACTTACTCTCGACCTCTCACGCTCGGTCACAGACAAGTTTTAATATACAACATAAGCAATGAATACCCCAACTCATAAACATTGATATAGTAGTACAATGTGGTTAAAAACACTTAGCAAGCATAAAAATATTTCATCTTAACTCAAGAATACATATTCTTAGTTCATTTATTAGTTTTCCTTACCCTTTTATCTTTTCTCCCTAATATTACCTTATGTCTCTTCCCTAATCTAACACCCACTCTTAGCACCCGTTATGAACACACTAGCAACCCAAACATAAGCAAAGGTAACACTCACTCCTTACCTCAACCCGTGAGAGATAAGAGTTTGAGAGCTTGAGTGTGGTTTCTTGTTGTTTGACCTCTTGAGCTTAAAACCCCTTGAATCTTTTCCTCCTAGCCGCACACCCAACACAACGACGGTCCAGGGAACGTTTGACGAGGTGAAAGAGATGAAGGAGAGTAGCCTCTAGTTCGTGAATATTCGATGGAGAAGAAGAAAGAGATTTTCGTGAGTGAGAAGAGAGTGTAGGTAGATCTATGGGTGCTGGATCTTCATAGAAAAGGGGAAGACAAAAGAGAAGAAATGGAGAGTATTGTTGTGTTGCTTATGGGTTTTCTTTTATTCTGTTATGGGAATTATTTGTGTGGTTCTCATTGGAGGCTTCTTTGAGAAGCTTAGAACATGTGGACAGGGTTTATTGGCTTCTAAAGGAAGCCACCAACAGTGACTTGACAAAGACATAAAGTGATTGACAGCGACAGCTGTACGGAGGGCGTGAAAACCAAGGAACTGGTAATTCAGTTCGAGCTGCAACGAAGGGATGGAAGGAGAGGGACGTCGGCCTTTAACATGGAAAGGTTGCAGTAGTCCGAGTCTCCTCTCGGTCATCACCGTGAGGCTTATTGTGGCCGGATTATCCGAGTGGACACATTTACCAGATTTCGCGTTCTTTACTTATTTTGTTCGGCTGGGATCGGTCCGAGGTCCAGCCTTGACTCATCTGGTCGGTCTACGCTTCCCATTTCGCTCACGGTAGTATACAAACTTCTATGATTTAATCCTATTCTTAAATAAGTTTATATTTAAATCTATTATATTAAATATTAAATTTCGGATGTTACATCATCTACATAAATCTGAACTAAAAGAATGTCCTTTCCTTTCTTTTTGATAAATATTGTGTTATCAACCTTCCCTCTTTCAAAATTATTTTCTAGTAAAAATTTGCTAAGACAGTCATACCACGCTCTAGGAGCTTGTTGGAGTCCGTACAAAGCCTTTTTCAATTTAAAAACATAATCCGGGTGTTCATAATTTTCAAAGCCAGGAGGTTGACACACATATACTTCTTCATTAATAAAACCATTAAGAAAGGCACTCTTTACGTCCATTTGATATAATTTGAAATCTAAAATGCTTGCAAAAGCTAAAAGCAATCTAATGGCTTCCAACCTAGCAACAGGGGCAAATGTTTCCTCATAATCTATCCCCTCTTCCTGGTTGTAACCTTGTGCAACTAACCTAGCTTTGTTTCGAACAATTCAACCAGCCTCATCAAGTTTGTTTTTATAAATCCATTTAGTTCCAATAATCGGATGAGACTCAGGCCTAGGAACAAGTTCCCAAACCTGATTTCTTTCGAACTGGTTTAATTCTTCTTGCATAGCCAGTAGCCAATGTTCATCAAGTGTAGCCTCGGAAATATTCTTTGGCTCCACTTGAGAAACAAATGCAAAGTAGTTACACAGATTGCTAATAGAATTGCGAGTACTTACACCTTTTGTGATATCACCTATGATTTGGTCAATTGGATGGTGCCTAGATGTTCTCCATTCCTTAGGCAAATCAGAATTGAGCTCCATGGATCATTCTTGATTTTTGTCCTCAATTGATTCATTTGGCTTTTCATTGCATTCGGAATGATCCTTTCCTTTAGCATTGGACTCCTCATCATCATCAATGTATAAATCTCCAAGGATACCTGAAATGTCATTAACAGATACCTTTCCCAGCTTTCTGGGATCGGATTCATCAAATGATACATGAATAGATTATTCAATAGTATTACGAGATTTATTGTAAATCCTATATGCTTTGCTCGAAACAGAATATCTAAGGAATATGCCATCATCAGCTCTAGCCTCAAAACTTCCTAGATTGTCTCTACCATTATTATGCACAAAACATTTACAGTCAAAGACACGAAGATGGGAAATATTTGGTTTTCTCCCCTTTTACAGCTCATAGGGGGTTTTCTTTAAAATAGGTCGTATCAAAACACGGTTCATAACATAACAAGCTGTACTCACTGCATCGGCCCAAAAATATGCAGGCAAATTCATGTCATTAAGCATTGTTCTTGAAAGTTCTTTAAATGAACGATTTTTCCTCTCCACAACCCCATTTTGCTCCAGAGTTCTTGGAGTTGAAAAATAATGCTTAATTCCATGTTTTTCGCAAAATTTTTCAAAAAATTGATTTTCAAATTCTCCACCGTGATCAGTCTTAATGGATGCAATGCTCATATGCATTTGGTTTTGAACAATCTTAGCTAGCTTTTTAAATTCATGGTATGCATCATTTTTATGAGTAATAAATAATGTCCATGTATACCTAGAATAGTCATCCACAATAACCAGACAATAATAGTTGCCACCAAAGCTTTTTGTTTGACAAGGTCCAAAAAGATCCATTTGTAAAAGTTCCAAGGGCCTTTGAGATAAAACAAGATTTTTAGAAGGAAAAGATGCCCTTGTGAGTTTTGATTTTGAACAAGGATCACATTTTTCAGAAATAGAAAAATTTTGCTTTGGTAAACCAACTACTAAGTTTTTAGAAGAAATTTTATTCAAATGATTCATGTGGATGTGACCTATTCTACGATGCCATAGCCAAGATTCATCCTCTTTAGTTAATAAACATTTAGCATCATTTGAGGGTATTGAGTTAAAATCAATTACATATACATTGTTTATCCTACGAGCAATTAGCTTTATAAGATTATCAACTTTACCCTCGATAATACATCTATCAGAATCAAAAATAACCCTATTGCCCTTATCACACAACTGACTAATACTTAGCAAATTATGTTTTAGGCCCTCAACATGTAATACATTTTCTATGCAAGGGTTAGGAGGTGTACCAATTTTACCAACTCCAAGAATCTTTCCTCAGTTGTTATCTCTGAAAGTCACATGTCCTTGGTCCTTTAGAACAAGATGCGAAAATTTAGATTTGTCTCCCGTCATATGTTTTGAGCATCCGCTGTCAAAGTACCACCACGATTTCCTTTCTTCCGGAGTAACCTACAAGCATAAGATTCAAGGTTACTTTTTAGGTACCCATATCTTTTTGGGTCCTTGAGCGTTAGTATAGCCATAGTTCCAATTATGTCACCTTTTAGTTTCATTGCTCGGACCTAATCTCGTAAGCCTATTATGCTTGCTGACTGTCCATAGGCTCGGTATGGTTTGTCGAGCAAATGGTAACCCGTATTTCTTGCTTCAGTGTTTAACCGATCGGATTAAAGTCACTTTGATGGGCTAAACTATTAGACCACTACATAAGCCCCCCAATTTCGGTTGGGAGATCTGAGCCCTGTCGAGTTGAAGAGATAAATAAGCTGTTGGTCAATCATTTCGAAAAGGCATGCTTTTCTGAGGAGAAGAGAGATCCGGTTGGCTTAATGCATTAGCAAAACTGTCTTTTTATTGACACGGAAAGGTCCTTTCAGTTCTTCTTATGATTCCACGTGTTCCTTCTATTACCGGGAAACGAAACGTTATGATTTCGAAACTTCAGCAAACGCCACATACACACTTGTAAAAGGAATGGGCTTTTGTTACTTCGGCCCAGTTCCTAGATAGTGGAAGGAAACTTCTGAAAGAAAAGTTGGGAGCGGTTTTCGAAATTCATTTCTGTCAAAATTAGAAACTCATCAACTTTTTTCTCTCTCTTCTTGCCTTCCTGAAGAATCGTTTCTCTTGCCCTTGAACAGCAGATTCCAAGATCATCGAAGAGGTTCTTGCACTGATTTCGTCTTTTTCACTTGTACTAAACATATTCCAAGTTCGCTGGTACTTCAATCGTCATCAACTTCTTGATCACTCATCATCAAATAGGTAATGAACACATTCTTCAAACCTTGACTATCTTCTGCTTTATTCCTTGCAAGCTTGTGAAATACTGCATGCGTCTGTTCATGTTGTCTGTTATGAGTATTGCACTTAGGCTTTTCATTAGTGCTATTTTAGCACTAGCCATGCATCCCTTTTCTTGATTCTGAACGAATTCTAGGGTTTACTGGAAATCTTGCTCTGATCGTCTGAATACCCCTTTTACTGTAGAACTTCTTTGCCATTATTTGAGCTCTTGTTCCTGGGATAATTTTATTCTTTTCGCTGTTCATAATTTCCTAGGATTTTTACTGAAGTGGGGATAAACATGAGTGAGGATTCTGTAAATTCTGATATACCGAGAACATATGAGGAAGAAAATCAAAGGAGCCGGATTAAACCAATTGCAACCCATTTTCCTCAGAACATGAAAGATGCCACACAAGGTGTTATTTAGTATAGGATTGCTGAGAGGATAGAACAAATGAGGTTAAGGAGGCAACGGGGAGGTATTCAGTATTTCGATTCGTTTGGGGAAGCTCATCCCAGGAAAGGGAGGTGTTCCCCAATCGATATTATGCATAAGTAATTTGATCAGAAATAATCAAGTATTTACTGTTTCTGACTCCGCGTGTGCCTCCTTTTCCTCAGGTATGAAGAGAAAGTGCGTTATGGATCCTGAACTCTATCCCCTTCCTCCAGATGCTAATTAGTACGACTGGGTTGATCGAGAGGTTGTAGGCACCCAAATACGAACTTTCAACCGACGAATCTTTGGAACAAACCCGAGCCATTATACTACCTTGTCCTGGAGATCGTAGTGGAAAATTGTATTCAGTAAGTCCAGTGGGACCCAACGAAAGGGTTTGCACTCGAATCCCTGAGGAAAGCACTGGTTTTTATTTTTATGAGGAAGTGATAACTCGCCTCGGAATAAGGATGCCCTTTACAGATTTTGAAATTGATGTTTTGAATACGCTGAGGGTTGCCCCTTCCCAACTACATCCAAACGCATGGGCCTTCGTCCGAGCCTTTCAGCAAGTGTGTTTGGCGATGGAATGGTCCTGTACCATACCGACCTTCTTCTATCTATTTACCCCATAGGCTAATGCCTTTGAGAAAGGGTCCCCAAAACGACCCTGGGTTTCACTAAAAGCACGATCTTGGTACTCCTTGTTAACCAAGTATTCTGAGTCTTGGAAAACGTTTAAACCTTTTTACTTTAAATACAATTTTGTTGGCAATGGTGTTTGCTGGTTTACCAAAGCTGGTGAGGAGCGACCAATTCCACGATTCCCCCTTCAGTGGAGTACGAGTTTTTTCAATCGTTGGATTGCTTCGTATGGGTCGGAGTGGAACAGCTTTTTGAGCATGAGAAGGAGGTGTGCCGAGAGTTTGAAAAGTACTTGGCCCAAAATGGGATGATTGAAACGAGGGACATAGTGAATATCCCCTCAAAAGATGTCAAGGCTCAGCTCGGTAAACGATTTTTCTTTGCTTTTTACCTGTAAATTTGTTTAGATCTAATGGTTCTTGGTTTCGTTTGCAGATAAAATGGCTTCTCGTATGGCTGCACTGCTCCAAGGAGGAAAGAAAAGAAAAGCTCCCCCTTCAAGTGCGGCTTCAGGGTCATCAAGTATTAGCACTCTGAGCTTAAGCACTCCGACTCCCACTGCCTCTCCTGCAGAAGGGTCTCCTCGGCCAGCTCCCAACTTGGTCGTAGTTACTACTGCTGCAAGTTCACCAGCCTCAAGTGGCCAAGCCCCCTCTCCTCCTCCCCCACTAACTCGGCGTCGGAGGCTTGACAAAGGGAAAGAAAAGGCTACTGAAGGAGCAAGTACCAGGGCCGAGGGAACAAGTAATAGAACAGCTTCTGATCCTACTCCGACTCCAGCTCCTCAAGTGGTTTCGGTGTGGAATCGAGAATTGGATGAAAAATTTCCAGAGTTTATCTGCCCGGAATCTGATCATGTTCGGTATGATAATCTTAGTGCTTCTGAATGGTCTCGTTACACTATATCCTTGACTAAGTTTTTGCTTTGAGGTGCCAGTTTAACCCATTATTTGTCCAAGCACCCAGAAGATTTGTTTAAGGGCTTGAATGTTGAGCAGAAGGAGACTCGTGAACTGCAAGCCGCTCAGGAAGCCAGTTTGTCGCACGAGCTTGTTCGAGTAAAGACTGAGCTGGAAAACTTGAAGGCTGATCAAACTGAACTAATCAAGGAGCGAGATTCTTTGAAAGCTTCACAAAAGGCTGCTGAGGACAAGAAGAAGGAAATCGAGGAAACTCTTAACAGAGAATTGCAAATGAGCCGACAGAGAATCGAGGAGTTGGATTCTGAGGTGAAGAAATATGCCGCAACTTTTGAGAAATATAAAGAAAAAGCTCTCGTCTTTAAGAAGAAGGCAGCGGCTAACTTCTACAATTGGGGTAAGGGTGTTGACGACTCTTTTGTTTCGGCGATCAAACAGATCCAACTTTTGAATCTAGAAACTGAGTTCAGAGTGGTCGGAGCACACCCTTTCCATAATGTACAAGATGGGAAGTTAATTGATATTAAAACCCAAGCTGAAATAGACTTGCAGGCAGAGAATCTTCCCAATCCTTTGGTGGAGTTGACTGAAGCTCCTGATTTTTATGACAAGGATATCACTTTATCAGATGTTGAGGTGTGAACTTGGTATGCTGGGTGGCCAATTTTTATTGTTGATTTTGGCTTTTTGCTCTGTGGTATAGTGTATAGGATGTGACATTTCTTTCTTTTGCTCGTTGTATCCGAGCGTTTATGCTTTGTTCATTTTGATCCACACTTTTGTTGTTTCCTGTATGGCTTTTATTTTACTTGCTGTTCAGCAAATAGTATTATTGTTTGATATGTTTTTAAACTGCCTTGTGTGTAAGTGTCATGTTTTTACTCGAACATTCCGAGTGCTAACTCTTAGAGAGGATTTACCAGTGAACACTGTATGAATTTTCATGCTCGGTTTTTCCGAGCGCAAACTTGAATTTGTATGTATAGTTCATTGATAGGAATTGTGAGTGAGAACTCAGATCGCCGACTTTAGCCGAAGCGGGATCTTCGGACCGCGAAGCTAGGAAGGTTATTCCTGGGTTCGGGTGTTCTTTTAGTACGTCTTTAAGCTTTTGAAAAAAGCTGTATCTCGATTTCGTTCGGTGGCTAGCCGAGCAAAATGAGTCGTACGTGGTTTCACAATGTTTAAAGATAAATTCACAATGAAATTATGAACTTTTATTAATAAGGAAGTAAAAGAGTTGAATTGCTCATGGCTAAGAAATTCCTAAAAATCAAACTATAATCTATGAAGGGTGTTGCCCTTCGTTATTCTGTTCTTGAGCAATAAATAGACTAAACTATTCTAAAAGAAAAGAAAAATGAAATGGGAGCTTAGCTGTAGTAAGCTCTGAGTTTGGCAGCGTTCCAACTGTTGTTGATGTCCTTGCCCGAGAGAGTTTCCAACCTGTAGGTTCCTGTTCCAGTCTTAGTCTTTACTCTATATGGGCCTTCCCATTTTGGGCTCAATTTTCCAACACCAGCATTTCCTTTACCAATATCTGCTCGGTGAAGAACCAAATCTCCGACTTCAAAGCTTCACGGTCGGACCTTACTGTTGTATTCCCGAGCTTGGCGTTCTTTCATCTTCCTTTCATGAACTGCAGCCGCTTTGCGTATTTCCTCAAGCAGTACAAGTTCATCGTTGAGTAGAGTGTTGTTAGTTTCTGAGGGGCGCTCAAGCATCCTAAAGGTGGGGATTCTCTTTTCGATCGGAATGACTGCGTCACAGCCGTATGTCAATCGGAAAGGGGTCTCCCCAGTTGAAGAATGTATGGTTGTCCTATGTGACCATAGAACGCTCGGAAGCTTGTCAGCCCAGGTACCAGCTGCATTGCTAAGCTTCTTTTTTATACCGTCCAAAATGGTTTTTTTAGCTGCTTCAGCCAATCCATTGGTTTGCGGGTGTTCCACAGAACTGAAGTAGTGAATAATCCCGAGGTCTGCTTCCAATTCCTGAAAATGAGAGGCCGCAAACTGAGACCCGTTATCAATGACTATAGAATGGGGCACGCTGAACCGAGAGACTATTTCTTTGACAAAGAAGGACTGAATTCGGGCTGTAGTAATTGCTACCAGTGGTGTTGCTTCAATCCACTTCGTAAAGTAGTCAATGGCTACAACCGCATACTTCAGTTTTCCAGGAGCAGTGGGAAACTTTCCGATGATGTCCATTTCCCATTGGTAGAAAGGCCAGGGAGCTCCGAGGGAATGTAACTCTTCCGCGGGTCGTTGGTGGGTGTCACTGTGAAACTGACATTGAGTACATTTTTTGACATGTTCCATGGCATCTTTTTGCAACGTGGGCCAAAAGTATCCTGCTCGGATCACTTTCCGAGCTAGGGATTTTCCACCCATATGATGGCTACAGACTCCACCATGGATCTCTTGGAGGATTTCCTCGGCTTGAGAGGGGTCGACGCATCTGAGCATGGGTGAACCGAACCCTCTCTTATAAAGGATTCCATCAAGAACTGTATACTGGGCCGACTGCCAAACTAAATTTCGAGCCTCTGCCTGATCTTGAGGAATGAAACCATGTTGTAAGTAAGTCGGTATCGGATCCATCCACGATATTTGTACTTATACTGCAAGGATAATGCTTGGTTTTGGGATAGTTTCTTGTATCAAAGTTTTGTTGTTTTCCGACCCCTTCGTGCTTGCCAGCTTAGATAAGATATCAGCTCGGGAGTTCGAATCTCTTGGGACATGGGAGATATCAAACTCTGAGAAATTGGAGACTATTTGCTTTACTTCTTCAAGATACTTCTGCAAGATGGGCTCCTTAGCCGAGTACTGCCCCTTAATCTGAGAGACCACCAACTATGAATCGCTGAATACCGACACCCGATTCGCACCAAACTCCTGAACCATTTTGAGGCCTGCAAGGACTGCTTCATATTCTGCCTGATTATTTGAAGTTTGGAATTCAAATTTTAACGAGTATTCCATGCAAAGTCCTTCGATATTTTCAATAATAAAGCTAGCACCTGCTCCTTTCCTGTTGCTCGAACCATCCACATAAACCGACCACAAGTCCTGAGCAGTATCCGAGGGAATCTCGGTGAATTCAGTAACAAAGTCAGCAAGAACATGAGATTTCATTGCCTTCCTTGGTTCATAAAGGATATCAAACTCAGATAGCTCTACTGACCATGAAACCATTCTACCAGCGAGGTCGGGCTTATGAAGGACCTGCCAAATGGGTTGAGCTGTCCTAACCATGTTTCTATGGGCCTGGAAATACTGCCTTAACCTCCGAGCGGATTTGACCAAGTAGTATGCGAGTTTCTCAAGTTTTTGGTATCGCAGCTCGGATCCCTGAAGTGCTCGGCTAACAAAATAAATGGGGGCCTAAACTCCGGAATCCTCTCATACCAATACTGAACTGACTGCTGCATCTGCCACTGACATGTAGAGAATAAGATCTTCTCCAGCAGGAGGGCTATGAAGGACTGGTGGGTTGGAGAGATAGTTCTTTAATTGAACGAAAGCTTGTTCGCAGTGATCATCCCAAAGAAAGTTTTTATTTTTCCTAAGGAGTTGATACCACGGTAAGGCTTTTCGAGCAGCTTGAGATAAGAACCTGGAAAGGGCCGCCACTCGACCAGTGAGCTGTTGGACTTCTCTAAGACTAGTTGGACTTCTCATCTCTAGAATTGCTTTGCACTTGTCTGGATTAGCTTCAATACCCCTTTCGGTTAGCATGAAACCGAGAAAGGACCCGGCTGGGACTCCAAACACACATTTTTCAGGATTTAATCTCATGTTTTACTTTCTCACTCGGTCCAGAATTGTCTTGAGATCTTGGGCATGGGTCTCTTGTTGTCTTCTCTTTGCAATAATATCATCAATATAGACCTCCATGCTTGAGCCGATCATCCCTTGAAATACTTTGTTCATCATTCGCTGATATGTGGCTCCCGCATTCTTCAGTCCAAAAGGCATGACATTGTAACAGTACATTGCCTTATCGGTGATGAATGCGGTTTTATCTTGGTCGGCAGGGTACATGGGTATCTGGTTGTAACCTCAATAGGCGTCCATGAATGAAAGAAGCTTGTAGCCGGCCGAATTGTCGACGAGCTTGTCAATGACGGGGAGTGGATATTGATCTTTTAGACAGACTTTGTTCAAGTCTGTGTAGTCGACACACATCCTCCATTTCCCATTGGGTTTTTTGACCAAGACGATGTTTGCTAACCAATCTGTATAGTCAATCTCCCGAATGAAGCCAGCTCGGAGTGATTCGGAAACTTTTTCTTCGAAAGCAGCGGCTTTTTCAGCACTAACCTTTCTTTTGCGTTGTGCCACTGGTTTTGCCCCTGGAAGAATGGTCAATTTATGACAGATAAAACTAGGATTAATACCCGGCATATCGGCTGAGGTCCATGCAAACAGATCCCTATTAGCGATTAGCAGAGCGGAAATTTCAGCCTTAACATCCACAGGGAGATCCGAACCAATTTTTATTTGTCTGGGAGGATCATCGTTCAACGTTAAAAACTCCCACTGGCCCTTTGGAATTGGTCTATTTTTGTCATATTCAGTGCGCACATCAAGGTCTGCCAAACTAATGTTACCTTTTCCAAGGGGAATTCTTTCCAAACTATCCTGGTCTTTATTCTTGACCTTACCCAAACTTGCATTATAGCATTTTCGGGCTGCCTCTTGCTCGGCTTTGACTGTAACCACCTTGTCATCTGTTCCGACGAACTTCATAGCCAAATGTACTGTTGAAACAACTGCGCCGAATGCTTGTAAGGAAGTTCTTCCGAGGATGACGTTGTAGGCTGCTGGGCAATCAACTACCAAAAACTTAATTATTTCAGTTCTGGCCGAAGGCTGTTGACCGAGGGTGACAGGAAGTTGAATGTATCCCTTCGGCTCGATGGTGTCTCCAGTGAAGCCGATCAACTCGCCTTCAAAAGGAGTGAGATTGCATTCCCTAAGTTTTAAGGCCTTGAACAAAGGGAGGAACATGATATCTGCTGAGCTCCCTTGATAGATAAAGACGCGTTTTACTTCATAATTACCGATAAGGGCTGTGATGACCATGGGATCGTTGTGACCTAGGAGGATCCCGTCCAAATCTTCGTCATTAAAGATGATCGGAACATTTTTCGTTGATCTTTTGGATATTGGTTTTTGGCTTACGGCTAAGATTTGGTTGATGTATCTCTTTCTATCGGCTTTTTTCTCTCCGCCTCCAGCAAACCCACCGGCGATAGTGTTAGCTAGAAATTCATTGTTTGTTGGATTTGTGTCAGTTACCGGGGCGGGCTCGGTTTTCTGTCTTCCTGCATTCCTGTCGTCCAGTGTTCTACTTCTTTGGCGTTTAGTCTTTACCGGTGAATGGGATCTGTTTCTGCCTCTTCTTCCTGCTGCATCTCTGATATATTGCTGTAGCTTTCCATCTCTGATCATTTCTTCAATCAGATCCCTCAGCCAAATGCATTCATCAGTTGTATGTCCATATCCCTTGTGAAAGTCGCAATATTTTGACCTATCACGTTGTGCGCCCTTTCTTAAAGACGGAGGTCTTTGGGCAGAGCGTAAGTCGGTCTGCATGGTTTCCCGAAGGATTTGACTCCTAGGAACAGTCAGAGGAGTGTACTCCTGATATTTATTCCTCGGAGGCGGCCTTCGGTCCCGATCGTTTCTGTCTTGTCTACCACCAAAACGTTCGTCACGTTTTTGTTTGTTTTGACTTTGCGGGTTAGCTCGCTGTCGATCGTCTCTGAATTTCTGTCCTTTGTGAAATTCCTCCAAATTGATGAATTTATTTGATCTCTGTCTGAGCTCAGCCATATCTTTTGGAGGTTTTCCGATTAGCGATTTTCTGAAGTCCCTAGGCTGCAAACCCTGGGTAAATAATAACACGGCGACGCCAGGTTCCAGCCGAGGGACTGAACTAGCCTTAGTGTGGAAACATGACAAATAATCTTTCAAGGGTTCATCTTGCTTTTGGGTAACTGCAGCTAGTGTGTGATCAGATTTTGGCTGGATGCAACTGGCTGTGTATCTATTTAGAAAGACCCATTTCATCTCCTCCCACGAATTAATAGAATTTCGAGGGAGAGATGAGTACCATCGCCAAGACCGAGGGCTCAAGGGTCATGGAAAAAGCTCGGCACTTCATCTGGTCGCCACCTCCGTAATAGTTCATTGCCCCCTCGTAAGAAACTATGTGGTCTACTGGGTCGATCTGGCCATTGTAATGGGGTACGTTGGATGGGCCCAAGTATCCTTGAGGGGTTTCAAATTCCATGATATACGGGGTAAAAGGATGACCAGGGTGAAAATCACCCTGACCATGATCAGTGACTGGGTTGGCGTGAAAGTTTTTGGGTGGAGGGAGTTGCATCACGGGAATGGGTTGAGGATCTAAAGGTTGTGTTATTTGGATATTGGCTTCTTGGGTAGTTGGTTGGTTTTGAGCGACTCTCGCCATTGCCTGTTGTTGGAGGTCGGCAATGGCCTGTCCTTGCCGCTCAATTAAGGTCGTTTGTCAGTTCAGTATGTTAATCATCTCTTGCTCACGAGCGCGAGCTGATGCTGAAGTTGCATATGATCTACTAGTGGAGTGGGCTCGTCGGGAGTTACTTTGGCCTGTTCTACCCGGGTTCAACCTAGTACTGGGAATTGTTCCTATATGGTCGTGGTTGGGTTGGACCTGCGGATTTGGGGTTCGGTGGGTGTTTCTCCCATGGTGTGCTCGGGTTCCGGTAGATCTAGCGGTGTTACGGGTAGTTGGGGCGGTGCTGCTTGAATCTCCTTGGGTGGAGGGAGGTGGCGTTGGAGGAGGTGGAGGAGGTCGTGGAGGAAGCAAATTTCGTAGGGTTTGAAGTGGCTGGGGATTTGTCCCGGTTCTAGGCTGAGAAGTTTGTGGTGGTTGAGAGTTGGTGGTGTGATTTTGGCTTTGCGAATTATGGTGAGAGTGGGGGTTATTTCTCGTTCCAGAATGGGATGTACGTGGTGGCTGCGAAACAGTCTCACGATTTTGGTTAAGAATGTCTCGAAGGTCACCAGCAGGTTGTGGTTGTTGATCATTATGGCTAACGTTCCTGGGTCTGCCACGAGTACGGCCAATGCGATCACGGAGATCACCAGTTTGGCGATCACCAGCTTGGCTCCTTGTATAAACCATGGTGGTGGTGGGAATGATGTATTATTCAATTCCCACAGACGACGCCAATGTCGTGTCCTTAATCGAAATCAACGTTGAAGCTATGGAAGAACTTCAAGAATGATCTCAACCAAGATGTTAATGTAGGACTCTTTTAGGATTTCTGTATATCCAGTTGGGATAAACAGGTTCTCCCTAGTCAACAAAGTGTGTGCTAGTGTCAACTTAGGGATGAGAAGACGTAACTTAGCCCCTATAGCATGGTGGTTCTTATAGGGGATTACCTGTGTGTCGTGGGCCTTCCTGATGAGGCTTGTGAAGAGGAAGAACTCAAGTAGGATTCGTAAAGGTCCTGATAAGGTTGCCTTCGTAAATCCTGTATTTGATAAGCCCTTATCTTTATCAAGTTTATCCAACAAGCTACGTAAGACAATAGGGGAGGTAGTTAAGCTAAACGAGACTGTTGGGGATAAGGATAAGTGTCGAATATCCTGTGCTCGGACCTAATCTCATAAGCCTATTACGCTTGCTGACTGTCCATAGGCTCGGTATGGTTTACCGAGCAAATGGTAACCCGTATTTCTTGCTTCAGTGTTTAACCGATCGGATTAAAGTCACTTTGATGGGCTAAACTATTAGACCACTACAGGTATGCTTACTTCCCTTTCCTTCTGATGCCAATTGTTGGGTTTGGCCCCAAAATCGAGAGAGGGGGGGGGTGAATAGAGTTTTATTAATTTATTGCGAAAACCCTTATAAATTAAAAAATTGTTTTGCGTTGGAGAGCTTAGACGTTTGAGAAGGAGAGCGAAAACGATTGATAGAAAATATAGAGTAGCGCGGAAACGTAAATAATTGAAATATGCGGAAAGTAAAAGAGATAGGGATAGAAAAGGAGTAATATGTCACATTAGTCCCTGACTTTATCGAAATAGCAATTTAGTCCATAAGATAGGAGAACGTCGATCAAGTTAGTCCCTGCCGTTACTATCGCAGGGATGTATTTGCTTTAAAATGGGATAAAGATAGGGACGTATGTGAAATAAAAGTAAATCTCAGGGACTAAATTGCTATTTCGATAAAGTCAGGGACTAACTTGACCGATGCTTACAAAGTAGGGACTAATCTGACATATTACTCGATAGAAAATCTTGCACCAAGAAATTTTATACTGGTTCAGCCTTCCCGTCAAAAGGCCTAGTCCAGTCCCCAAGCGACCCGCTTGAGAGTTCTATAATCAGCAATTGAGCCGCACCCAATTACAACCAAGAGCACCCCGCACACTACTATGAACCTCCGTTCGCTAGGGGCCTCAACAACACACAGCAGGGTTCCTCACCCTACGAACGCCTCAACGTTCAACTATGGGATTCTCTCCCTATCACTAAGGTTGAGTACAAATCAATGAGAGTGATTACAATTGTTTGTGTGTTCTTCAACAACACAGATACAACAATTAAGTACTATGATAATGAAGTTGTCTTTTGAAGTCTAAAGGGCCAACAAGGGTTTCTTAGAGTTCTTCAAAAGGTTTTATCGTTATGTTCAGAGAAAAGTAGGAGAAGAGAAAAACATGATTTTTCAGAAAACTTGTCAGAAGAAGAATGAAAAGAATGTTGGAGTGAATAATGAAAAAATAACTTTTATAATTCAAAAAGATTTAAATCAACAAATCAAAATCAATTTTAAATCAAATTAAAATAAAATAAGATTTTGAAATAAGTTTTAAAATCAAAACTAAATCAAATTGATTTAAGAAATAAAACAAAGATTTGATTCTTAAAACGAAAAAGGAAATAATTCAAATTTAAAATCATTTTCGAATTTTGTAAAATAAATCAGAATCTTATATATAAAAAACAAATCAGGAAATAATAAAAATGATTCTGTCACGCTTTTCAATAAAAGTTGAAGTAATCGATTACTTTCTGAAGGTAATCGATTATTCCTTCAAAAATAGAAACTTTTAAATTCTTTTGAAAAACAAGTAATCGATTAGACCAATAATAGTTAATCAATTACATCACCCCTGTTCATTATATGATGCAAATCATTTAATCGATTATCACTCATCAAATAATCGATTACTGAGCCTCTATTAATTGAATGATGCAACATCATGTAATCGATTACTACAAAGCAATAATCGATTACTTTGTCTCAGGAAAATATATAATGCAACAATTTTAATCGATTACTTGAGTCAGGTAATCGATTACTCTCATAAGAAAGTAATGGATTAGCAAAGTTCACTTGATCGATTACAAGCTCTCTAATTTTTCTATGATGCAACAAAGTTAATCGATTAACTCAAGCAAGTAATCGATTAATCCTTCTTGCATTCATAAAAATATTCAGAGTTTTGTAACATCAGATATTTTCACCAAAACTAAGACATAAAAAACAACTTTTCATGAAAACACATTTTCTTCTCTTTTTAATTGGAACAACTCATTGGCCTTTTAGAACTCTTTAAAAACAGAAACTTCATTACCTTACAAATGTCCTAAGGGAAAAGGCTTCTAAGCTATATCTTGCTTGAATATTCAATCTTGAAACTTGAAGGAACTTGTGAGCTTGAATCTTGAGTTGGTTTGTTATCATCAAAACATTTGCTTGATATTTGCTTGAAATCCATGAGAGAGTTTGAAGCATGTCTTCCAACACTAGCTTGACTTCCAACAATCTTACGAATGTTTGATCATAATTGTCTATGGCTTGTATTTCGTCCTTCTCATTATCCATGTTGATATTGATGAGAATCTGAATTCTCTTCTAACTTATTGGAAAGTCATAGATCAAGGATTCAATACTACTCCTTTAAAGGCCAAATTAAAGCATCAATAAAAAAATTAAAGGAACCCTTGTTTTCGTTCATTTCCTAGTCGATCCTATGAACAAGGCATCCTCTTGGGAGGTTGCTATCATCATTCTTCGACAAGATATCCCAATATCTTAACAAAAATAGGGAGATCTGAAGAGAAGCTCACCAAATGAATACTACAAAACTACCAAGGGGTTTTGCTTGACGGAACTTAAAGACTTTCAAGATCACAAATCCCAACTTTTTCAAAGAACTACATCAATCTTGAATCCCATATCCAATTGGGATACTTAGGATCACGATCATCCGTGTTAGGTCCTTTCTCATTAAAAACCCCTCTGATTTATCGACCAAAACAAAAAAAAAAAAAAAAAAAAAAAAAGAAGGCATGATGGTGCTTTCCCAACATACTTTAATGTGAAAATAAAGAAGACGATGAAGGAAAAGATAGCACCAAAGTAATGATATAGACTCATGGCAGAATGTATAACATAATTGGATTCGATGGGGCCCCGAACGGAAAACACGTATCACCAAGACAAGAAAATGTCCGGTTGATTATGATCCACTGATGTATTGATATATGAAGCTATTACTTTTTCACATTCCTGTGCCCCATTTTGCATGATTGACATGCACTGAAAGTCTAATGATTCTCTCACATTATCATCCACTTAGCGCTTTTTTTTTTTTTTTTTCTTGCAAAGGTGATGTTTGAGCTTCATTTGCAGTGATCCCACTAATTCTCCTCACATGTAACAAAAAAAACTAATTTTCCTCAGCTCCTCGAACTGTTTGTGGTTTGCATAGACTAGACCTCTCTAAAGGTTATTGCCTCAGACTCGATGCACTTACCTAAAACCCCTCCCATTGAGTATGTCCACTTAGCTCCTTAATCAGTTGTCATGCACGCCAAAATTGGCCAGCTCCCTCCCATTTCATAAACTACTTCACTCTCATTTATAAAAATTTATATAAACATAATTGTAAATTTTATGTTTACGCATGCATCAAGTGTGTCTCCACTAATAATTTATAAGAAAAGAAAATGATACATATTGTTTTAAAGATACTTGCTAAAAGCAATCAACAAAATATTAAAGTTATTTCAATGAATGTGATAATAAGTGATTTTGCCTTAAAAATAACGCTTTTAATATTTCTATAAATGTGAAATTTATTTTTCTAATACTAACTTGTTTTATTTTTCTTAATATATAATTAGTGTTTTAAGACATTGGTTAATAAGATGCATGTTATTTTAAATACTTCTCATGAAACTTACTGTAATAGTTTCATACTTTATCATCTAATAATTAATGTCTACTTTTTAAATGTCTTCAAAGTGAGGCTTGTCAGCAATGTCGTTGAGATATCATATGATGCACTTATTTGGACATTATGTTTGTTACATCAATATATCTATCTTTTACTTGCATGTGAACCTTTAGGGTTTGTTATTCTTTGTCCTTACTCCTTACTTCTAAAGATTGGAGCTATTTCGGCCCGTGACTGATGAATCGGAAGCTGGAACAGCAGAATGAGAGAGACACTTGTTGCTAGAGTCCCCCACTCACTCACGGACTACTCTATTAGTCATCTACTAATTAAGTGACGTTATTGGAGTTTATATCTCCTTTTTTTTAAATGTCCTAAAAACACTTCTTTAAGATTTTTAATATAAAAAAATAATTATAAGTGTGATTTTTCCATGTTTCAAGAATACAAAAAATCACATTTTTTTATAAATATTTGTTAAATTTAGTTTCTTAACAAGTGCACTAAGAACGCATGTTAACATTTGCCTTTTTTATTTTATTAAAAGTTTAGTCTAAAATGGGTCTGAATATTTACCGGGTTACTCGATCTCTTCTTTAATAAGTTATGTTGTTTAAGTCATTGTACATATATTAAAAAATGAATAAATGATGTAAGAATATGATATATTTTAACTAAATTATCCTCATTTAATAATATGAGAGAGAGTAATAATAAATGTATGAAAATTATATTGAAGAGAGATGAAGAAATGGGTGGTGATCGAAAAAGAGAATGTAATAAATGAAAGTATGCTTGAAAAATAAAGTATAAATGAGTATTAGATTTCTAAAAATACATAATTTATGGGTCAAAGTAAAAAGATTACTTAAACATAACTTATGGGACGAAGCGAGATTTAAACTCACATTTTATATATCATGAATTATTATGAGCTAATATTTTTATAAAATAGTAGTAAATCAACTTGATATTATTGGTTCTAGATTTTTATATTAAACAAAAATATAGAATTACAGTTTAAAAATGAGAAACATTTAAAATAGGATCTTGTTAACTAGTGTCTTTATGTCTTCCCTAAAATCAATTATCATTCCAAAATAAAGAGTGCGCAAAATTTATCATATTTGTTAAAAAATTATAATAATAGAGATTAATGAGTATATTAAGTTTTTTTTTTACGTATACTATATGTTAGTGAATCATTGATGTTCATGACTTTTACTTTTAAATAAGATTAGAGTCAATAATTAATGATACATGAACTGTGAATGATGGTATAAAGAATTCTTATTACACTATTGAAGGGGTGTAAGCGATCCGGTCTCAGACCGCGAGATCGCTCAGATCAGATCAGACTAGACCGAAAAATATAGTTCGATCTGGTCTCATGGTTCGGTCCGGTCTCAAAATTTTCATCATTGCTTTATGATGTGATCCACGGTCTCATTATTTTTGAGACCGTTAAGACCAGACCAGACCGATTACTTAATTTTTTTTTTTAAAACACTGTATACGTTGATTAAAATTGTATTTGGTGGGAGGGGAAATTTCTAATCTGCAAAACATGCTGCAGATCGTGGAAGCAGTGAGTAGTACGTAGCATAATTTCATGTAGCGTGTGGGAGGAAATTCTATTATTTTAGAGTTATGCAGTGGGTAGAAACTACTTATATCTCTTTCTGCTGTGCTCGTAGTATTTCACTATTTCTTATACTCAGCTTTTTAAATTTTTTATTATAAAAAATATCATTCACTACAACAGAATAGCTAAAAGATCCCGGTTCCGCATGCCTATTGACCCCGGTTCCGAACCGGGATTGTATCCCCTGGTATAACAAGAATGTTGCTTTTGATCCCTGTTGTTTTGGAAAAAAAACGGAACCGGGATTTAAAGAGAAACAAGGAACCGGGATCAATAATACTGAATAATCACTGATGAAATATTTAAAGGAACCGAGATCAATAATTCGTATGATCACTATTAAGTTTTTTATTAGGAACCGGGATCAATAATTCTTATTATCACTGTTAAGTTTTTTTATAAAGAACCGGGATCAATAATACTTATAATCAATATTAATTTTTATAATTTTGTTCTTGATGTCTTTTATTTATTTTTTATTTTATCAACAAATAAGTTTTATTATTAAAAGAGCATAATGGCATTCAGTAACAAGAAATATATATATATATATATATAAGAGATAGAAAAAACATGAAACTTGGAAAAAAAATTAAAAAATACCAATATCTCGACATCACTAAATTTGCAATTGTTCTATCATTTCACTTTTACAAATGGCAAAAGATTTTAGTTTTCAACTTATACTAAAATCTTAAAATTTACATCATCAAAACTCCTACCAACACACTAACCACATCAACAACAACGGCGGTAATCTGGAATCATGATAATCCAATAGTTGTACTAAGAATAGCGAAGCCTTTTGCAACATATCCCACAAGCAAGACACCATGATTTAGCAATCCTTGATCAAATACATGGATCATCTGAAAATAAATAAATAGACACAACATTAAGAAATCACCACTATGCTCTATCTTTGATATATTCAGCATGGGTAGACCTAAATTAAGTAAATCTAACCACATGAAGAGTTAAACCAACTAGGTGGATTCTATTTAAAATGAGGGGTGACATCAAGGAAATGATTTTCCAGAGATCATCTAAAGGCATTGCAATCTTTAAGCCTCTTGACAGACAAGAGTGCCATCTGAGAGGAACATTCAGTGATGGCGGTCTGAAACATTCAGTTATAAGTCTTGAATTTGAAGAACTAAATTAACCTATGTATGTCCCACATGGACATTCTTGTAAAATAATGAATATTTAATATGCATTTCAAGGTTGTGTTAATTGGAAAGTACCTTTAAGATCAAAGAATGCTTGTGGATTATTCTTGTGCCTCCACCAAATAAAAAGTCCAAAACCAAGAACTATAAGGCAGAGGCATCCTATCTAGGCTCAAGCCAAAGACAATAGCCATCTTGTGAGTTTTGGGTCTGCCTGATGGTAAAGCATCTAGCGAAGAAAAGATATAGCTGTCAATATCAAAACAATGAGTGGCCACTTTGAAAATAAACATGAGCAACTCTGAACAGATCTTACCCTCAGTATTGTTTAAGTTCATGGACATAGGCAGCAGTGTAATCCTATGGCAGTTTGGTTCTTTTCCAGTAGCACAAACAAGGGGGTTTCCAACAATGCTGAAAAAGTTTAAGGGAATTGAAATAAGTTATCAGTTATTGCCCATTTTTATGTTTTCTCAGCCAAACACAAATGCACAAACATCATCATCAGAGAGAGAGTGAGAGAGAGAATTACTTGAATGATTTAGCCAAAATTCACAGGACCACTAATATTGTTGTAGGACAAATCACTAAATTGATATTCACAAAACAAGAAACCAAATTTAGGAATGCAGAAAACATATAAACAAAATTAGTGCATAAGATTTAAAAAAAAAGGAGGTCATGAATATTACAGAAAAGAAAGCTGTGTCATATTAGCCAGTGACTCAGAGCATGCACCAACAAGACTGTTATTATCGAGCCTCCTGAAACAATTGTAATAACACTTTAGATTGGTACTGAGTACTGAAAATAGCTTATCATAGTTCATATTTGCTTACAGGTATTGGAGCTTTTGAGGTGACCCAGGAGGAGGGAATTTCACCACTGAAGAAGTTATTAGAGAGATCAAGAGTTTGTAGCTTAGACAGTTTGCCTAGGTCTGAAGGGATTGGTCCAGTTATATTGTTATTCTGTAGCAGCCTGAAAAGTAGTCCATATAACCCAACTTAGCAAATAACAAACATCTACCTTGAGTGTAGTAAAATGGTATTATTACTTACACAATTTGAAGGTTGGTTAAGTTTCCTATGTAGCATCTACTATTACTAAGGTTATCGAATTGATAAGTGCAGGCACAACACGAAATACCTAAGCAACCAAACAAGAAAAGTAACATGTATCAATCAAATTTCATAACTTACAACATTAAATTCCAACATAATTTAACACTAGAATTATCACTAATTAAGATTACAATTATAAATTACTCTACAATATAAAGAACTAATTAACACAAGGGAAAGCATCAAGATTACGACAATAAATTACTCTACAATAGAAAGAACTAATGAACTTCAATAAACAAAATGTGAACCATTCAATAGATTCTGCGTAGAAGAATCTATCATCTGGCAAGCACAAGTGCAAGACAACAACATGATACAAGGTAACCAGCTGAAAGTAAAATATCTAGATTACAGTGTTGGCTTACAAACTAGATCCAATAATAGTATTACTTGAAAACTTGCAAGGTTTCCTCATCTGAAAATATTACCAAAAGCAGGCAGACACACACATACACATAACACACACACACAAAGCAGAGTCCATAGAGCAGAGCAGAGTCCATCTCATTACATAAACACACACACACACACACACACACTATTTCCTAAGTGCCTATATTTAGCTGCTGTATAGTACCATAACACATACTAATGTAAATATCCCTAATGTAGTACTAGTATCAAAGTTGAAAGTATGACAAAGGTACCAAAACAACAAACGGAAAAGTATACTGTTTGGTACTAAAATTTTAAAAGATTAATTTTGATACACTTTCGGAGTGCTATGTTGATAGAAAATACAAGAGAAAATTCATGAGTAACAACACAACTCAAGGCAAGTCCATGGAATGCAAACAAGATACATAATTGTTTGATGAGAATCCACATCTGGTCAAGTTGCACAGATATTATGTCAAGGTGACAAGTATTCAAATTTAAGGATGTAAAACTATGCTAGAAAGATCATAATATTTTTATAAACAGGGTTCTGATAACTCTTCTAAGACCAGAGGCCTCAACAAAAGAACATGGAGTTGCAGACCTTCTCCTCCAGTTTGGGCAACTGAGGTACGGGAACAGCTCCAGCAGCAGTCAGACCACCATGACTTGACGATGTCTCAGATTTGTCCTCGAATTTCATGAATTGCCCCATCTGAGTTGCTGCCAGGTGAGCATAACATATTGGAGCAACTGCAAAAGAGGTTATCATGATTTTAGTACCTTGCAATCTCAAAAATAAAAAAATAATAATAAAATACCACTGCTAGAAATACTTCTTCAATAACTTACCTACAGAAATGGCAGTGGTGCTCCTCTGATACCTGTTTCATTTACAACAGTTTTTTCACTTAATAAGATATACCAGATAATTTATCAAAGGCAGTAAAATCAACATAAAAGGTCCAAACGTCCACTTACACATAAGAGAGAGAATGCACAAGTTCCTGTAGATCATCTGTAGAGAAGCCAATCTCATCTAACAGAACATGATTATGTGTAGGCCTAGTGCCTAGTGGTACCCTGAGCACAAGTTTTACAAAATAAATTAAAAACCATCAACATCAGTTTTTATGTAAACCAGGTACACAAAGACAGAAAGCATATATAATCAGAACCTCACAAGGCTCAGAATAAAGAGGTCACTTTTATTACTTCAAGATCCTTGAAAGGGGAAAAAACAAGCAAAGCTTTCCAATGGTATATGAATAGGAGAAACCACATACATCTGATAAACATAATAATGGCAGGACTATAGGAATGATCAAATCAGCATTCATATAGGAAGGACATCCCAAGATACTGTATAAAAACACTATCTTGAATACAAATATAAATTATCTAGTTAAGTAATATATAAATATGCATAAATATATAGAATACAAAAACGAAGCAAATACTCACTATCATTCCAGCATGAGCACACAAGTAGAAATCATAATTTCGAGGATGGAAAACCTTATTATCAATAACAGTGCCTGCAAAAGACCCCCAAAAAAAAGGAAATGATAAGCAAAAGTGAAAGTAGATAATCCACGGTGCCTCTGCTGTCTACGATCCACAGTGCCTTTGCTGTCGACGACCCACGCCTTTGCTGTCTCGAGTGGGAGGCGAAGGCTCGGGAGTTTGGTTCGTGGCGGCACCGGCATCCCTGTGAACCGCGTTTCGCGGCGAGAGACCGAGGAGGAAGACGAACGCACGACGAGAGAGAGCAAGGGGCCGAGGACGAGCACGAAACAGAGAAGGGAATCGAATGAAGAAGAAGGTACGGTGGCCACAACTGGGGCGGCGACGGTGGCGGTCTGGAAGAGGGAGAGAACGAGAAAGGCCAATAATGGAAGAAGTAGAATATGTGAGGGGGGTGGCGGCTGGAAGAGAAAAAAATTCGGATTTCCCAACTCTAGTTGATAATATTGATCCAGTTCCGTTTTTATTATTCATCCCAGTTGAAATAAAACAATGCGATAAATAAGGTTCGTGTGATTTTTAATTTTTAAAAAATAAAAAACTTATATATGTTATAACATTGTTCTCGATTCCGTGTTTTTTATAACCGGGATCAATAAATTCATAGCATTTTTAACTATCATTTGTCTATTAATCCCGATTCCGGAACGGAACTGGGATTAATATCTGGCTACTTTTTTGCAATTTTGTAGTAGTGATTATTTATGTGTTAAATAGATCGGATTGGACCATTCATGAACAGTCTGGTCCGATCCGACCTTTGTACATAAAAAAATGTGGACCGAATTAAATCGGACCATGTTAATTTAATTGATTTGATCCCTAATATTCATCAAAAACCGGACCAAATAGTTACACCCTAATGCACTACTCATTTTCCCAAAACTTTATTCTTCCATCGCCAAAATATGTTGGGATATTCCCTCCCCTCACTGGAAACTGGAACGTTGTGGAGATCAGGAAAATGTTGCAAGGTTCTTCATTATTATTATTATTATTATTATTATCATCTTCAATCAAATTTTTCTCTTATTTGTGATTTATGTTGTAGTTTTGTCATAAAAAAATTAAAATAGAAATAGACTTATCATGTAGTATTCTTTTTACCTTGATCGAAACGGACAAAGCAAGTTTACTATGATGATTGAGATTATACGCGCAGCAAAAATAATGAGCAAACAATCAAAGGCACAAACGATGCCTCTTGTCATCGCAGGTTTCAACAAGCATATGAAGTTACTAATCAGTCCTGTGTTTTAGCACTCATAGCACAAGTTGTTCGGAAACCAGTGTCGTCGGAAACCAATCCCAGACAGTAAATAAAGAAAGAAAAAAAGAAAACGAGAGAGAAAGAGGAGAGCGAATTGAGTCGAGGGTTAGGATGTAATGGGTCGGGTTAGATTGGTTTTTGAAGAAGTTAAGTATTTCATACAATTAAAATAAATTAGGTTGGCTTTAATTTTGTTAATCTATATTTAAGTATCAAAACCAAACCGAACTAACCCGTAGAAATATGAGTTGGGGGATGTTCACCAAAAAAAAAAAAAAAAGAAATATGAGTTGGGTGATCGGGTCTATTTGTTCTTATTTTCAAAAAATTGAAAACAAAAAAAAATCTAAAGAGATAAAAAATAAAATTAAAATTACAATAAAAATCACATAAATAAGTAATTAAATATTATCCATAAACAACACAATTATATAATTCATCATTTAGACATAAACCAAAATTAAATTGTCCAAAAACAGTAAAATAAAATCTTCTAGTACCAATTCATGAACTAAATTATTGTTACACATGATAAATAAAAGCAGTACACTCACTTGCAAAATATGAAAAATGAATTATTGGCACGTAAGTTTTTTCATATTTTGCATAATTGTTTCAAGGTAGAAGGTTTAAATAGTATGTACTAAGTAATAACTTAATTTTTTTTTAGTGTCATACAATAACTAAGGCCTAAGCATAGCATGCATTAATAAATAAATAAATGCTAAATTAAATTTTGGTGAGCAGGTTGGGTGGATTGATTTTTAAAAAAACAAACCCGTAACCCAATTCATACTTGATTGACTTGCTGTAAAAGAAACCAACCCAAACTAGTAAACCAACCCAACCCACCAAATACGAGTTGGGTTGGTTTAGGTTTATCGAGTTTGCGGGTCGATTTTGGCCCTTTTAGCTTACACCCCTAGTTGAGAAAGAATTCTTGCTCGTAAGAATTAACATCTTTCGATTTTTCATTTTGAAAAAAATAAATATTATATATTTTAAATTAAATTATAATAACTTTTTTGACATTAAAATATATTCTTTCTATCTCTTATTATAAGTTACTTTTGTAACATCCCTAATTTTAATCCCTAATATATTTATAAGTTGTATTGACTTAAATAAATGTTTCTTAAAAATCAATTATCCAGTTGTGTATTTTTATAAAAACACATTATGTTAATTACGAAAATATATTTCATTTCTTTTATGTTCTAAAGTAAATTCATTTAAAATAGTTATCAAATATCAAAAATATACTTTATGTGTTTTACTTTATTTTGATATATTGCATATGAAAATATTTTATTGGAAATATTTATAAGTTCTTACTTTATAATTTTTATTCTAGTATTTAAAATTGATTATTGGTATTTTGAGTTTTAAAATAAAAGAATAAATAAAATAAATAAATAAATAAAAGTGTGTATTAGTATATATGTTAAAAAAATGTTTATTAGTGCATAATAATAATAATAATAATAATAATAGTAGTAAAAAAAAAGAAGAAAAGGGGAAGGGGAAGGGGTTTGAAACCCCCTCCTAGTTCTCTTCCTCAGCCGGCCCTAACCCCCTCTCAAGTTCTCTCTCTCTCTCGTGCCCCTTTCTCCCTCAGCCGGCCGTTCTCGCTGCCGCCACCCACGGAGCCATGGCCGCCGATCGTTTTCTCTCTCTTGGGCCTTGGTTTTCTCTCTCCCTTCTCTCCCCCATACAGTAGCAACACAGCTCAGCCTCCCTCCGTTCCTTGCTCTCTCTCCCGTTCGTTTTTCTTGGGCCGCTGCTCGCGCTTCCTCCTCCATCCAGTCGCGATCGCGACTCGCCTCCCCTCCCTGGAGTTGCAATTCCGCCGCCCGTGCCGCCTCCAAGAACGAGGTCGTTCTCCGCCCTCTCTTTTCTGGTTCGTGTCGCCGTCACCGTCGAAGGGAGTCACGAACTCAGTCCATGTGAGTCATGATTGTCGCCGCCGCTCATCACCGTCGCCGTTCGTCTCCTTCCCTGTTGCTCGCTGCTGCTACTGGTCAGGGATGTTGATGCGGTGCCGCCATGGAAGAAGCTAATGTTGTTGAGGGTTGGGTCTAAATCGGGTCAAACCGAAGCTGGTTCGGTTGCAGGACGTCAGTTGGACCGGTTGGAGCTTTGAATCGGGTCTGAACCAAACCGATCTTCCTTCTTGATGCTAAAAAAAAACCAGATTTGAGGGTATACCCCTAATCCATTTTTAATTTCCCTCTGTGTTGTGTTAATCATAATAATAATAATACTAATTTTAATGTTATTGGTAATAATTATTTAATATTAAATTATTTTAGAAATTAAACTTGCACCATAGTTTATGTTGATTTTAATTATGTTGTAGTGAAGATGAATTTAATTGCTTACTTGATTTATAATAACGTCAAACTAAACATATGCCGAATAATGAGTTTTTAAAAGTATATTTTGTTAAATGTGTGGGTTCCTAAGTGAGTGAGCTGTCGCTTAGCTTGGTTGAATTGTCCCTGAGCTAAGCGATACCACAGTTAATTAGGAAACGGATGTAGTCGGCATGATGTTAATTCGAGTTAGGACGTTGAACATTAATTTCAAACTGAAGGGAAGTATAATTGTTTTAATGTTGTAATGGTGATTTGGACTTATTTTTTAACCGAAAACACTTCCTTTTAGTTCGGAATTAATAGTGTCAAGTAACAACAACTTTTGATTTTATGGCTTGAAAACTAAAGCTAATTAACCTTAACGAATTTTTGGTGATTATGCTAGTTTCGAAAGTTAGTGCATTTTCCATAAAAGCTATACTATTTTATGAAAAAGACAATGATCTTAATTTGAAATCCTATGTTATTTTGGTTTGTAAATTATAGTTAAATGATTTATTGATTTGGAAAACTTACGAAAATACTCTACTTTGATATATGATAAGTATATACCGAGATTTTAAATTGAGACGATTTTGGCGCAATAAATTGATTTCTATTTGATTTAATAAATATAGTCAGACGATGAAGGGCTTTAGGACCAGCTAAAATGCGAGCAACGAACCGCGTAATGCCGTGAGTAGAAACAGGATCTCCTCGTCGTGCCTCGAAACAGGTTCTGGTAGAACCCCCAAGGTAAGGGGTTTATTTGCCGTCTCGGTGGGTGAGATACTAGTACTGTATAATCTGGATCAAGGTTAATTGCTTATGTGTGATTAGGGAATTTAGAATTTATTTTAATGAGATAATATGCTTATATGAGATAAATGCTATTTGAAATGTGTTAAATGCTTAAGTGATGAATTCTTTGAATTATATGTTAATTTTATGTATATATGTATAAGTACCTGAGTAAAGTGCTATTTGATGTTAAGGATTATATGCATGATAATTAAATAAGAATTGTAATTGTTAACGGAATATTTAATTTATGATTGTAATTTATATGTTTGTTGTGTTCAAAGAGGTAAAGTGAGTTTGGTTTGCGTAGGTGCTAAGTTAGGAAGAGAATAGAACATAGAGGGAAGTTAGGGAGAAAAAGAGGAAAAATGATAGTAGAAGAAAAAGGTGTTAGGCGAGGGCGGACTAAAATTGATAAAAAGGAAAAGACATAAAATAAAATAGAAATGAAAAGAGAATAAAGAAAGCACTCGGGTATGCGAATATCGATCCTAGAAGACGTACGGCCGGTGTCATGACGATGACAGATGGACCGTATGCATGGGTTGAGCAAGACGTGCAGCCTTTGGGGATCCGTACGCATCGGTAAGTCGTATCCTCGACAGACGGAAAACGCAGTGGGGTATTCGCATCACCCATTTCCATGTCAGTGGGTACTGGACCCTAGAAGACGTGTGGTAGGTGGAATCCGCACGCATGGGTTGAGTAAGACGTGTAGAATCAAAGAGATTTTGATGATGTCAAATATATACGCTCGGCAGAATCAATGATGTTGATAATGTCAAGTAAATTAGAGCTAGGCATGGGGTCAATGTGAAAAGCGTCAGACTTAGTTCTGCGCATGCATTCCGCCAAAGGCAGAAGCTCGGATATCTACTTCTGAAGTTTCAGCTCGGATTAAGCTTGGCTCTTGATCACGGCGAAAATTCATCCAAGTTTGAAAGCTCAACTCTTCACTTCAAGACAGTACGCTCGGATATTGATCAGCTCGGAACACGCTCAGAAGGCTCTGAATATTGAACTAAGCCACAGCATAAGCAAGATCAAATTAGCTCGGATTGAACATGCACCCTGAGCAAAGAACAAAGCTTGGATCTGTTACTTCAAGTTTCAAGTCTGGTTGCCGAGGAAAGCTCAAGGCTCGGCAACATAAATCACAGACCAAGCTCGAACAAAGTTCAAGGCTCGACAACACCAATCTCAGACCAGGCTCGAACGAAGCTCAAGCTCGACTGTCTCTGTTCACTCTTCAACAACACATCTTCTTCAACCTTCAGACTCTGCTCAGCTGTGCCGTACCTTTTATTACCGTTGAGTCTGGGTAGAAGTTTTAGGATTTTAGCTGCAACACTGTAACAAGTTTGAAATTCAAAATGAGTTAAAATCAAAGGTTGGTGAAGGGTCAACATCACTGCTCTGCTGTCAAAACTGTAGCCGTTGAAAACCCCATGACTTTTCCGTACACCCGTCTTTTTCTCATTTCTGGAAAACAGAGAAATGCCTTTTTCGTACGGCTCTTTCTCTCTCTATTTTCTGGAAATCAAAAGAGATTATAAATAGGGGTGTTTTCAACGGTTACATAAGATACTTCTCTGAACAATTTTCGTGGCAATCCATTTTCATTCTCTTTCAAAAACAGAGCAGAATCAAACTCACAGAAGAGAAAAAGATCATTTGAATTTTCACAAGAACTTAGAGAGTTAATCTTTCAAATCCAAACTCTAAGTTCAACATATTTTCTTCTCTGTGATATCCCTTCACAAAATCGACTCACTCTTGAACTTCACATTTTTATACTCATTCGAAGAGTGTTTCGAATTGGAGCCATCATCATTCATAAATCTTGTTCGTTGTATTTGCTGGAGTGAAAAGCTGGTCTCTGGTCGAGAAAGCTTTTCTGTATTGAAAAGGTTCCAAAGAGGTTCTTTGGTCATCGATTTGTCGTGGGTAGTTTGTCACGAGTTTGGTATACTCGCTTGACTGGATAGGTTTGGAGGGGCAGTCTCTTGTAAATCCTTTTGTAACCCAGAAAATCAATTTTTAGTAAAAGCTCTCTAAAAGGTTTTTAGAGGGGACTGGACTAGCTCTCAGGGTGAGAGTGAACCAGGATAAATCTGTGGTGTTAAGTTTTATTTCTTTACTGCTTTCTTATTGCTCGGCTTGCTTGACTGGTTATCCGCTGACTTGAGCATCAAGCTTTTAATTTACTCTGTGATAGCTCGGTTTTTGAGTGTTGCTCGGAAAGCTTAGCCTTGAAGCATCTATGTTAACCGATTAACCAGTTTATTCATCTGGTTAATAAATTAACATTGTTTGCTCGGCAGCTCGGTTAATTAATTAACCTTTCTGTTTATCTGTTTGGTTAATCAATTAACCGTGTCTGCTCGGATAGAGCTTGAATTTTGTTTAAAACCGAGAACAACAATTCAAACTATTTTCAACAAATCGAAAAATTACCATATCACTTTCAATCTCCTATTCACCCCCCTCTACTCGATTGTTAGGCCGCTTGTTGGTTTCCAACAAGTGGTATCAGAGCTCGGTCGAAAGATCGAGTGTAAAAACTTTTTTGAAAAGATCCTTGAGGAAACCAAATGGCTACTAACAATCCCTTCGGAGGTGAAGGCTCTTCCATAAACAGACCACCACTATTCAATGGTGAGGGTTATGCTTATTGGAAAGATCGAATGAAAATTTTCATTGAAGCTATAGATATGGAAATTTGGAAATCTATTGAAAACGGGCCATTTGTCCCTAAAAGAAAAATTAATGAAGAAGTTGTAGAAATCCCATGGGAAATCTGGGATGATGATGATAAAAGGAAAGTTGCCTTCGATTTAAAAGCCAAAAATATCATCACCTCAACTTTGTCCTATGATGAATTTTTTAGAGTGTCAAGTTGCAAATCTGCAAAAGAAATGTGGGATATTCTTCAACTTACTCATGAAGGGACAAGTGAAGTCAGGCGAGCTAGATTAAATACTCTGATGCATGAATATGAGTTATTCCGAATGCTGCCAAATGAAAATATAAATGATTTGCAGAAACGGTTTACTCATATCATAAACCATCTTAATGCTCTCGGTAAAACCTTTCAAAACGCTGAGATAACTAACAAAGTGCTTAGATGTCTTAGTAGAGAATGGCAGCCAAAAGTCACTGCCATCATGGAAGCTAAGGACTTAGACACAATGAGCATAGCCACTTTGTTCGGCAAGCTTCAAGAGCATGAGATGGAGCTCGGCCGACTGACCATGCATGAAGAGTCTGATAAGAAGAAGAAGGGAATTTCTCTCAAAGCTTCTGTTAAGGCAACCAAAGAATCCTCTGAGGATGAGTCCAGCTCAGACATGGATGAGGAAGACTTTGGTCTCATGGTCAGGAAGTTCAGCAAATTTTTCAAAGGCAAAAAGAACTTCAGAAACCGAGCAAGAGACGCCAAGAACACTCACCACAAAGGTTCAAGTTCAAAAGACCGAGTCAGATGTCATGAATGTGGTGAAGCTGGTCACATCAGAGCATACTGTCCAAGAGTGCAAAAGCAAGGTGGTGAAGAAATAAAGAAGAACAAAGACCACAAGAAGAAAAGATCTTACATAGTATGGGATGGACCCAACAACGAAAACAGCTCAAGCTCCAGCTCTTCCGATGAAGAAGAGAAAGCAATTTTATGCTTAATAGGAAGGGAAACTGTGTTTAAAAGCCCAAGCCAAACATGTTCTGAGCAAGATCTTCCTCTATATGACTCATGCTCGGAGTGTGAAGATGAAGAACCATGCTCGGTTCTCAGATTTGCCGATCAAGAAGTCTCATCGCGCTCGGCACTAGAGGCATCAGAACAAAGATCTAACATCAAATGTTTAATGGGCAAACACAGCGAGGAAACCTCAACAAGCCGAACAGTATCCAAACATACAAGCACTGAGGTAACCTCCACTTCTGATTCTGACTCTGAATCAGAATTTAATGACACTGATGAATTGTATTCTGCATATCTTGAAATGCAAACCAAATTCAGGAAACTTGCTAAAAATTTCATTAAGATGAAACAAAATCTTTCAAACTATAAAGAGCAAGTTCTTGAATTGGAAAAATCAATTGAAACTTTGAAAAGCAGAAACAAGTCATTAGAAAACACTATCACTCAACTGAAAAATGAAAATCTTGACTGCTGCACTAGATATGAAAAAGAAATTTCTGAGCTAAAATTTAAAAGTGCAACTGTCAATAAGAGTGATGGCTTGTTTGATCGGCTTTTAGCCGAACAAAGAAACTATTCAAACAAAACTGGACTTGGTTACATTAAGACCTAGAAAACAGTGAGGAACCTCGGCAAGGTCTCAAACTTTAACAATTTGAAAAAGCTGAGCTGCTCCTACTGTAGTCTTCATGGTCATACACCAAATGAATGCAAAATCCGACGTTATGGTGTAGCCAAAGGCAATTTTGTTTGGGTAGTTAAAAGGAAAGATCCAACTGCTAACCCCGAGGGACCCAAGATCACTTGGGTACCCGAATCAAAGAAGTAATATTTTTGTGATGCAGGTGTGCTTCCGAGCAAAAGAGAGCAGATGTTACCTTGATAGTGGTTGCTCGAAGCACATGATGGGGGACAAAAATTTATTCACTGAACTTTCACATTCAGATAAGGGCTACGTCACTTATGGTGATAACAACCGAGGTAAAATATTGGGTGAAGGTAAACTCAGTAATTCTGCCAACTTGGTTATCAATAATGTTTTACTTGTAAAAGGGATAGAACATAATCTTTTAAGCATAAGTCAACTTTGTGATATTGGTAACCATGTTGTTTTACCTCTACCCATTGCATTATTAAAAGTGACGAGGACAACTCTGTCAAATTTGTTGGAAAACGATATAACAACACTTACTTGGTTGATTTGAATGAAATCACCTCTTTGATAACCACTTGTATGGTTAGCAAAGAAAGTGATACATGGTTATGGCATAGAAGGACAACTCATATACATGTAAATCAGTTAAAGAAACTACAATCAAAAGACTTAGTGATTGGTTTACCAAAGTTGAATTTTAATATTGAGGGGGTTTGCTCGTCTTGCAAGAAGTGCAAACCAACCAAAAGGAAAAATGATTTTTCATCTAAATCGATGGTCTCAACAACTCGACCCTTGGAAATGTTACACATGGATTTGTTTGGACCATCACAAGTAAAAAGCTTTGGTGGCAATCTCTATGCTTTAGTAATTGTAGATGACTTTTCCAGATTTACATGGACTTTATTTTTAAAATAAAAAAGTGATACTTTTGAAAATTTTAAAGAGCTTGTCAAGCAACTCCAGAACCGAGCTAACCAAAAAGTAGTTGTAATCCGAACAGACCATGGTGGTGAGTTCGAGAACTACAAATTTGACAAGTTTTGTTCCAAGCTCGGCATAGAACATCAGTTTTCTGCTCCTCGGACTCCCGAACAAAACGGAGTTGTGGAATGAAAAAACCGAGTTCTTGAAGAGCTAGCCAGAACCATGCTTAATGAATACAATTTGCCACATTATTTCTGGGCCGATGCGGTAAACACAGCTTGCTATGTAATGAACCGCATCCTCATCAGACCAATTTTAAAGAAAACTCCATATGAACTTTACAAGGGTAGAAAACCAAAAATTTCTCATTTTCATGCATTTGGTTGCAAAGTCTTCATTTTAAATAATGGAAAAGAGCATCTCGGCAAATTTGATTCTAAAGCCGATGAAGGAATATTTTTGGGTTATTCTACTCATAGTAAAGCATTTAGAGTTTTTAACAAAAGGACCTCCACTGTGGAAGAGTCCGTACATGTGGTATTTGATGAGTCTCCTCGGAGAGACATTGTTGGTTGTGCAGACAGAGAGGATCAAACTATGGCAGAACACGATCCTAGCACAACAACTGAAAGAGCTCAAAAGGATGTAACTGCTGAAGATAGAAATCAGATGGACGAGCTTGTTCCGAGCAAAACAAACAAGAAACAAACTGAACTCAGTCCGAGCCAAACTCTCAATGATCAGTCCGAACTCATTCCAAGCCAAGAAGAGCATCTCGAGCTGAATCCAGCTTGGAAGAGAGTCAAGGACCATCCGATAGAGAATGTACTTGGCGACATGTCTAAGGGAGTTTTAACCCGTCGGTCTATTCAGAATTTTTGCAATTTCGCTTCCTTTGTTTCTCAAATTGAACCTAATTCAGTTGATCAAGCCATTGAAGATGAACATTGGGCAATTGCCATGCAAGAGGAACTGAATCAATTCATCAGAAATGATGTCTGGGAATTAGTTCCTCAGCCCAATGACCATACGATAATCGGCTTAAAATGGATTTTCAGAAACAAAACAGATGAATTAGTCTTAATTATAAGAAACAAAGCTAGATTAGTTGCTCAAGGCTACTACCAAGAGGAAGGTATCGATTATGATGAGACCTTTGCTCCAGTTGCTAGACTTGAAGCAATCCGAATTTTGCTTGCTTTCGCATCTGTTATGAATTTCACCCTATACCAAATGGATGTAAAGAGTGCATTCTTAAATGGCTTTATAAATGAAGAAGTTTATGTAAAACAACCTCCTGGTTTTGAAAACTTTGAATATCCAAACCATGTTTATAAACTGAAAAAGGCTCTTTACGGTTTGAAACAAGCTCCTAGAGCTTGGTATGATCGTTTGAGCTCATTTCTACTTGATCAAGGGTTTGAAAGAGGAAAGGTTGACACAAATCTATTCATTTATAAATCCAAAAAGGACCTATTGTTAGTACAAGTTTATGTTGACGATATAATTTTCGGTGCTACTAACATGTCTCTTTGCAAGAAATTCTCTGAATTAATGCAAGGTGAATTCGAGATGTCGATGATGGAAGAACTCACTTTCTTCCTCGGGCTGCAAGTAAAGCAAGTTGAGGGAGGAACCTTTGTGCATCAAGGAAAATATTGCAAGGAACTCCTCAAGAAATTCGGCTTAGAAAATTGCAAAGAAGCTGCCACTCCCATGAGCACTTCGAGCTATCTTGGCAAAGATGAGTCAGGTAAAGCTGTGGATGTAAGCAAATATAGAGGCATGATAGGAAGTCTTCTATATTTGACTGCATCTCAGCCTGATATTATGTTCAGTGTTTGCTTATGTGCTCGTTTTCAAGCTAATCCCAAAGAATCTCATCTTTCGGCGGTTAAAAGAATTTTTAAATATTTAAAAGGAACTGTGAACACTGGTCTATGGTATCCTAGGGATGCCAATCTTAGTTTGGTTGGGTATTCGGATTCCGATTTTGCTGGGTGCAAGCTTGACCAAAAAGCACAAGTGGAACTTGCCACTTGCTCGGCAGTGCCCTTGTGTCTTGGTTTTCTAAAAAGCAAGCTTGTGTTGCCTTGTCAACAGCCGAAGCCGAATACATTGCAGCTGGTAATTGTTGTGCTCAAATTCTTTGGATGAAACAACAGTTATCAGATTTTGGATTAATTTTAGATCACATTCCTATCAAATGTGACAATACAAGTGCAATTAACCTGATTAAGAATCCAGTGCATCACTCTCGAACAAAACACATTGAAATTAGGCATCACTTTCTACGAGAACATGTCCAAAAAGGTAACTGTGTCATTGAATTTTTTAGTACTGTAAATAAATTAGCCGACGTATTTACAAAACCTTTGCCAAGGGAAACTCTTTATAAAATTCGGCGTGAGCTCGGCATTCTGGATGAATCCAGTGTATGCTCGACGTAAGCTCGGCATCATGGATGAGTTCAGCATGTGCTCGGCATGAGATTGGTTTTTCAGTCTATCATAAACTTGATCACCTTCACAATCTCGATCGTATCATTCAATTGTGTATTTGTTTAAATTCCTGAAATTTCACATCCTCCAATTCCTCTTCTTTAAATTATCTTCTCTTTTCGAGACGCATGTTTTCATTTTCCTTAAAAAGGGGGAGAAAGGTGTTGGTTTATGCTTCTATTTGAACTTTCATATTTTAATATTCGTCATTCTCTTCTCTTTCATTTATCTTCTCTGTTGAGAAGCATGCTTTCACTGTTAAAGGGGGAGAACGATGAAAATTTTCTTCCAAGATATTTTTTTTAATTCTTCAGGGGGAGAAAAGTGTTTAATAATTCAAGCCTTGTTACCATCAAATGTTAAGAAGCAACTTATTTCTCTTTTTGGCAATTGTGCTTAATCTTTGGCTCCTTTTTTATCATGCCAAAAGGGGGAGAAAGGTGTGTTGTTGTTTTTGACTGTTGCAGATACTCAATGGAGAGAGATATGTGCGAGCTAGCATAAATTGGGAGAAAGGTGTACGAGCATAAACTCAGGGGGAGTACTTAACGAGCGGCTCCACAAATTCTAAATTTTTTATTCAACAAATGATTTCAACAAGTGGTAGCATTATCAAGCAACAAGTACTACGAGTGGATCATTTTGACATGTAGTACACATTCTGATCTGAGCATTTTCATAGCAACATCAAGTGGTACATTTTCAAGCAAATTCCGATCAGTGCTGAGTCCAATCAGTTTATAAGCATACAGTCGAAGGAAGAACACAAAAAGCAACAAACTTTCAAGAGAATATTTGTCATCATCAAAAAGGGGGAGATTGTAGAATCAAAGAGATTTTGATGATGTCAAATATATACGCTCGGCAGAATCAATGATGTTGATAATGTCAAGTAAATTAGAGCTAGGCATGGGGTCAATGTCAAAAGCGTCAGACTTAGTTCTGCGCATGCATTCTGCCAAAGGCAGAAGCTCGGATATCTGCTTCTGAAGTTTCAGCTCGGATTAAGCTTGGCTCTTGATCACGGCGAAAATTCATCCAAGTTTGAAAGCTCAACTCTTCACTTCAAGACAGTACGCTCAGATATTGATCAGCTCGGAACACGCTCAGAAGGCTCTGAATATTGAACTAAGCCACAGCATAAGCAAGATCAAATTAGCTCGGATTGAACATGCACCCTAAGCAAAGAAAAAAGCTTGGACCTGTTACTTCAAGTTTCAAGTCTGGCTGCCGAGGAAAGCTCAAGGCTCGGCAACATAAATCACAGACCAAGCTCGAACAAAGTTCAAGGCTTGGCAACACCAATCTTAGACCAGGCTCGAACGAAGCTCAAGCTCGACTGTCTCTGTTCACTCTTCAACAACACATCTTCTTCAACCTTCAGACTCTGCTCAGCTGTGTCGTACCTTTTATTACCGTTGAGTCTAGGTAGAAGTTTTAGGATTTTAGCTGCAACACTGTAACAAGTTTGAAATTCAAAATGAGTTAAAATCAAAGGTTGGTGAAGGGTCAACATCACTGCTCTGCTGTCAAAACTGTAGCCGTTGAAAACCCCATGACTTTTCCGTACACCCGTCTTTTTCTCATTTCTGGAAAACAGAGAAATGCCTTTTTCGTACGGCTCTTTCTCTCTCTATTTTCTGGAAATCAAAAGAGATTATAAATAGGGGTGTTTTCAACGGTTACATAAGATACTTCTCTGAACAATTTTCGTGGCAATCCATTTTCATTCTCTTTCAAAAATAGAGCAGAATCAAACTCACAGAAGAGAAAAAGATCATTTGAATTTTCACAAGAACTTAGAGAGTTAATCTTTCAAATCCAAACTCTAAGTTCAACATATTTTCTTCTCTGTGATATCCCTTCACAAAATCGACTCACTCTTGAACTTCACATTTTTATACTCATTCGAAGAGTGTTTCGAATTGGAGCCATCATCATTCATAAATCTTGTTCGTTGTATTTGCTGGAGTGAAAAGCTGGTCTCTGGTCGAGAAAGCTTTTCTGTATTGAAAAGGTTCCAAAGAGGTTCTTTGGTCATCGATTTGTCGTGGGTAGTTTGTCACGAGTTTGGTATACTCGCTTGACTGGATAGGTTTGGAGGGGCAGTCTCTTGTAAATCCTTTTGTAACCCAGAAAATCGATTTTAAGTAAAAGCTCTCTAAAAGGTTTTTAGAGGGGACTGGACTAGCTCTCAGGGTGAGAGTGAACTAGGATAAATCTGTGGTGTTAAGTTTTATTTCTTTACTGCTTTCTTATTGCTCGGCTTGCTTGACTGGTTATCCGCTGACTTGAGCATCAAGCTTTTAATTTACTCTGTGATAGCTCGGTTTTTGAGTGTTGCTCGCAAAGCTTAGCCTTGAAGCATCTATGTTAACCGATTAACCAGTTTATTCATCTGGTTAATAAATTAACATTGTTTGCTCGGCAGCTCGGTTAATCAATTAACCTTTCTGTTTATCTGTTTGGTTAATCAATTAACCGTGTCTGCTCGGGTAGAGCTTGAATTTTGTTTAAAACCGAGAACAACAATTCAAACTATTTTCTAGAAATCGAAAAATTACCATATCACTTTCAATCTCCTATTCATCCCTCCTTTACTCGATTGTTAGGCCTCTTGTTGGTTTTCAACAAGACGTGCGGCCTTTGGGGATCCGTACGCATCGGTAAGACGTATCCCCGGGGAGATGGTGGATACGCAGTGGCGGGAGCCCCACGACACTACAAAAGAAACAGAAAAGATAATGAAAGAGAAGGGGTCGGTGGGTACTGGACCCTAGAAGACGTGTGGTAGTTGGAACCCGCTCGCATGGGTTGAGTAAGACGTGCGGCCTTTGGGGATCCGTACGCATCGGTAAGACGTATCCCCGGGGAGACGGTGGATACGCAGTGGCAGGAGCCCCACGACTCCGGGGTCTATGGGTACTGGACCTTAGAAGACGTGTGGTAGTTGGAACCCGCACGCATTGGTTGAGTAAGACGACTAGACAGAGCCTGGCGCATCGGTAAGACGTATCCCTGAGTAGACGTAGGATACGCAGTGGCAGGAGCCCCATGACGCCCTAAAACATAAAGGAAAAATAATAAGGATAAATAAATAAATATAAGGGAATAAGAGGAAGGACGGGGGAGTAAAGGAGATGTGAGAAAAATGAATAGAATAGGTGTGAGTGAGAAGGATAGAGAGGATAGGAGGAAAATTAGAGATTTGGGGTAAAGTGTAGAGAGTGAGATTTTGGTGTAAATAGGTAAGTGGCGAAATAGATTAGGTAAGGACATGTGTTAGAAGGTGCTAATAATCGGAGACGATTGTGTTTGTAGTGAATAGGTGCTTGGGTGTGATTATGATTGTATTATTTGACTAATTGCTAAATGTGTATGACTTGGCTCGTATTATGCTTTACTAGTTGTGCAATTCTCACCCTTACAACCACCACAGGTACAGGTTAGGAGCATAGCTATTATTTGGGCCGAGCAGGAGCACACTTCCCCACGGGAAGTGTGAGTAATTTATTTTTATTTTGAGTTGAGTCGTATCGGGCCATATTATGGATTACCATGTATTTTTAAGAATTTATTAATAATTGTATTTTAGATCTCAGTTGTATATTTGGTGGTCTGGGGTCTTTATTTGGTTTCTCGAAAATCTAAGTATTTTTATCTTAGTATTTATCCCGGATATTGGGAGAAGAGTTAAATTATATATGTATATTTATCCTGGATGTCTGGTTGTTGTTGAAATTGTTTTGAACAGGTTGCAGGTCAATTACAATTTTTGGGAATGTCCATAAAACAGAGGAAACTCTGTCCAATTTTCCGGAAAAAATTATAATAAGTATTTTAATTAAAAAGAAATTTTCAAATCCATATTTTCAAAATAGGTAAAATAAAATAGGTTGTTACAGCTTTTACCTAATTCAAACAGATTAAGAAAAGTAATTATTACTTTCAAATTTATCAAAAAATATGTTGACATTCCAAAGTTACCCATATTTAAAACTTTACAACTTTATTTATTTCTCTCTCTATTGTAATTATTACCCTATCATCCCTATGAAATTATGAGGGGTGAATTTGGTATAAGCAATTTAATACTACATATATATTCTAAAGTGACTTATAATAAAGGACAAAGAAACCTTCAAAATATTTTTGGAAAAACAAAGAAATAAAATATATTATTTTAGAAAAATTGTGTTTTTCATTGAAATAACCAATTATCAGTTTGGATAACTGATTATCGTAGTGAAAATTGACCAAAACTTTTCATTTTCATGACCGATAACCGATTACTCTACTTAGTAACCGATTATATGGGTGAATTTTATGATAAATCAAAAACGGTTTCAAACGAAAAATTGAAGAATTCTCTTGAATTCACTTTCCTTTTGCCACGCTTCACTTACCTAGACGGTGACGGGTGAGCTGAGGGCTTGCTCAACTGATGTGGTGGTAATTCTGTAACACCCCGATTTAGAAACTTCTAATTTATAAAAATATGGGTTATTTTTTTTTTTAATTTGATGACATGGACATGAGCTCTTTCTTGCAAACACATTTCTTTTTTCAAAACATTTTTGTTACAAATTGTACAATCATGTTCCACGTCATCCATCAGGTTTCCAAATCAAGATGTTACTAACACCGCGCTTTGGAATCCCTTATCACATCATCATCCTATTATTTCGATTGACAAGTCCAAAAACATCATTACAAATATGGGAGTTACATGGTATCCAGCACAGTTATTAAAGTCTAATAACATACGTGACTCGTAGTACAAGATTAAAATAAACTAACTACTTCTCCTCATCACTGGATGTTGTAGCAGGTACTTCCTCTGGATCATACTCCCAAACATCCGCATCAGAGTACTCGACCGGGGTCGAGCCCTCACTGGGGTCCTCTTCCACCTCATCTAGGTCACTCCGGGGCATAGCCTCCAATTCATCCTCAAGAGATTCCGCAGGGTCCAAGTCCTCATAGGCATCCACCTCATCAGCTCCGGGGTCAATGCGTGCAGGCAGTGGTAATGGATAGCCACCATGGTAGTCCGTCGGTCCTCCAGTCCGAAGGTCCACTAATGAGAAACGACATTCGCGAGTCTCAGAAGAATCTCCTCGGAGAGTATGTCCTAGGTCCTTGATGGTCACCTCTGAGCCACTTGTCCACTTCCAACCTTGGAGATCCACCTCCCAGTTACCGTCGTGGTAAATCTCAAAAGTAAACTTGACCAGGTCCACCATCTATTGGTCCCTCACAAGACCAAAATAAACACCAAAACAAAAAGAAACACAGAGAGAGTCAGCGTTTCTGGGCGGAAAGCCGACAGTGTGAAATTACAGCAGGCACACATATTAAGATAAACAATTATATAAAAACATACTAATTACACATTCATAATTCATCATTCTCTTTTATTATTTCCATTATCACCATTTATTCTCATCATCATCTATCATTGTCATTCTTCCTTTATCGAACTCGACGATTCAGGTCACAATTCCAAATTCTTACTTTAATCATAGTTCTAATCTTTCTTCCTGCCCAAAGGCTCTCTTTGATACCACATACCTTCATAATTCGCATTTCACTTATCGAGGATTATACTTGAATCTTTATATATCTTTCTTATTAAATTTTATTGAAGCGCCTCCATCGACAACGGGGGATTAAAGATAAGTCATCGTGGAGTTGGGTTAGCACACATACATCTCCTCCAAACCATCCAAGCCTAGTCGGAAGCAAATGGGACGTACAGGAACCTTAACTCACGTAGGTCGAACAACCGAGAAAATCCAACAGCATATAATATCGTTGTCAGGACCACAACCGTACAGGCCTGTCGTCGTGACAATTAATATTTTACGCGATACCGCAAGGTCCCAAAACCATTCGACTGCCAGTCTCGTTCAGGTTCCCTCTCACCGCTTCGAATTTGATCAAGGGGGCGACAGTACTATTCTAGTCTGCAGTGTGGAACACTCTACAATCCCTTGGGTATTAATCCCCGATCACATATAGACTCGTTCCACCTAAAATAGTACTCTAGGTTACTTGACGTTTCACCGTCATCATCCTCCCCTATCACAACCACACACCTGAGTATCCGCAGATAAACAGGGTATCTTCCTCTCCACTACTTCACACTCAACTCGCCGCGTTATACTTAATGTCTTTTAATTATTTTCTCAATGTCTTATTATTATTCCTAGGTTCGGCGAGTCACCCTTGTTCATCCCTTCGATGAACCTCGACCTCTGATCGAATCTTTCGCATTAACGCTTCCTCATCGTTACATGATAGTTATAACAGCTCATCATATCGGGAGGCTCCTTACTCAGCAACACGTCACGTCAATCTTTCACATCGGGGCTTGGACACACGGCGTACTGCACACGTGGCCAGCACAAACTTCATTCCAGAGAGTATGAATCCACCTTAGTGAACATCAGGGAAATCTTATCACCACGTCTCCATCTTATCCATAACAACTCAGCCTTTCTAATTGCGTTTTTCGTACAAGTCTACTTTACTTTTATTACTTCCAATAATTGCCAGTCTTTTCATATAAACTCTTAACATTATTTCATTATTTCCATTAACGACATTAATTTACTTCATAATCAAAGCGTGGCATTATTTCATATAACATGATTACTTCCAATTTCAAATAAAATTCAACAGGCATAAAGCATATCATCATATTTCATCATCATACGTAAATAGCATCATGTCATACTATTATAATCAAAAAGGGATGTCTTAGTCCTGCGTATACGTGGCCAAACTCACACAATCAATTGTCACTATACGACTGACTCGTAGACCCCACGTTCCGGCTTTTGAGATAGCCAGGAACACTTAACATGTTACCTACACACCACTGTGTCTTAGGAAAGTTGCTCTCTCACCTTGATAGTCGATAAATTTCCAAAAGCTCTTACTGATGCGATCCTCCGACACGCGTCCACAACTGACACCCTCTAATCCTCAAAACAGACATTATATATTAATAATATATTCTAATCCAAACATTCATCCCAAAATTAAAATCATTTTCTGAAACTTAATTTGAAATCATTTGGTCAAAATCAGAACATAAACCTTTTTCTCCGAAATTATCCAAAACTCTTAAACACTTTTAATTCTTCAAATCATTATAAAACAATTGGCAAAATCGTTTTAAATAAATGGATTAGTGGCTGGTCAGTCTTGGACAGCAACTCACCCGAACCCGAAAACATCGAAAAACTCTATATATACGATCTAACTTTTACTACAACTTAAAACACCTAAAACTTAAGCTTTTAAACACTTGTAGACATTTTATCAATTGAAAATACTTCAATTAAAATTCTGGACAGCTACCACATGGTTGCACAAAATCACTTTTTAAATACCCGAAAACATCGTAAAACCGCACGTTAACTCACAAGACTTTTAAATAAAAATAAATACTTAAAAACAATTTATTTTGCAAACCACACATTTTAAACAATGCTTGGACAGCCATGAAAAGTTCCAATATCCAGAAATGAATTAAAGTTAAACGATTCAAAACGGATTTGTTTTCAAAGGCAAATCACCCAAATCAAACACTTAGCACATAACCATTTAAAACAAACAAACACATCACTTATATTTCTCACATTTATAAACATAACTAATTTTCATTTACTTCCTTAATCATGAAAATAATTTTATTCAAGTAGCATAATGCATAACAATGTAATCACACCAATTTTATAAATCCATTTTTCCCGAAACCAGTTTTCTTCTAATCCAAGCAACACAACTAACATGCTCTAAATTAATTCAAATTAAATTATATCAACAAGCATAACATTCCAATTAAAATATATTTTTCACAGCCATACGTTCGTTTGTATAAACCGAATTATAGAAGCAATCCAATTAGGGTACACATATTCTCTTTAACTCTAACTTCATGAAAACTATCAGCATATAAGTTAACCTTTGTGAACAAAAGCCATCCTCTTATTCTTACTCAATTATCAAAACATCACAATGAAAATAAATGCATTTCAGCCAATAAACAACACAAAGCATTTCATTCTTAAAAACGTCGCACACATGTTAAATGTGAATACGGGAATTTCAAGAAATAAAATTCCAAAATTAAATCAAATAAACTTATTTCAGTCCCAAACTCCACAGTATACTTAAAAATATATCAAAGTACCTCACATAAAATTTTCAAGTCATTTCAATATCCAGAACCTAAGTTTCCATCCAATTTTGCTCAAAAATCCCAATCTGTACTGTTACAAACAGAGGCAATTTCGTATTTATTTAAAATGGCAAATCGAGTTCAATTATCATGAAATTTGGTAAAGGACATCCTAATAAAGTTAATAACATCTCATAAAAATTTTAGATCATTCGGAGTTGTGGAAGTAATACTTTTTCGATTGAATTCCCCCTTGGTTCTGAAAATTCTGAACCAAGTTAGCTCACTGTTTTAAGTTAATTAAATTATCAAATCAACTCCAAACAACTTAAAATTTTTCAGAGAGTATCCACTTATATGTAAGACCTTACTATAAAAATTTCAAGTCCATTGAAATAGTATAAGTTCAAAAACTCTGTTTGTCTTTTACCCGAAAACCTCATTTTTCCGAAATCATTTTCTCAAAAAAAATTCCTGAAAAATTAGTAAATCATTTCCAAAAATCATACCAAAATCCAGAGGTACTCTAATTAGTCTTATCAAAACAGTGGCAAAATTTTAAGTTCAACAACATACACAATTACTTTTCATGTAAACCCTTTTTCAAATAAAATTACCAAGTTATCAAACAATCCAAATGCATCAAAGTATCAAAACAAATTCAATCATTTGATCATATTCATATGGCAATTAGCATGTGACGAAGTAAGCACATTCCTTAATGATCCTACAAAACCGAATGGTGCACTCTAAAGGAACCAAAAATCCAATTGTTCTTTAAGGGTCCTTTAAGGCACAAACCCAAACATTTCTTTCAACAACTTTAACACACACTAACTAATCAACACATATTCATCACTTAGAGTTAAAATAAAAATCATTTGATCCTTTTTCTCATGCATAGCCGAATTGTACATAAAATCAAAACAATGTTCATGAATTTCCTTATAATCTATAAAGCATCCGTTTACACTGTATTAATTAAATTTAAGCACATACTCGATTAACCAACACTAACTCAATTACACAATTCACAATCTTTTCCAAACCAATACATTTTCATATTCACTTACTTGACTTCAATGAAACCGAATTGACTTCACAAATAGGTCAAAGACTACATTTCCAAACATTTTTAAATCAACTTAATCAACTCAAGACATTCACATGCAAATTTATTTTCATCAAACAATACTCCCTAGGTAAATGTGTACTCCTTGGCCGAATATATATACATATAAAAGTATATACATTTTTTTTGTCAAACAATCACATAAACACACTTAGATTATTCACACTCTTAAGCACAATTCATACAACAAAATTATTAAACTCTTTTGCATGTTTTTTTCCTCAAAACCGTATAACCCAAAAATCACTACAAATCATCACAAAAATTCATTTTTCATGCATCCTTTCGTTAGAACTTAAAAATACACTCAATACATATCAATAATCATCAATCCTTGACATGCAACTAAAAACAAATCCATTTTCCTCACTTAAGCCCTTAGGACGTGACATGCATCAACAAAATAAGGAGAATTTTTGCAAATCAAACATACAAAACTCATAATCAACATTAAGGCTCTTATATTTAAGCATTATAATTAAAAATCAAAGAACAAAATCATTCCTTCACAAAGGGGCCTAAAAACCGAACTCCCTATCACACATGCACTAAATCAAAATTTCATATTTCTTAAAATCAAACTTAAAATACAAAAATATATCAAATAAACTTCACAAATCGACGACCAATTACATGCATAATGAAACAAAATCATTACCCCAAAATAAAACCCTAATCGTATGGTACACAAAGGAATTAAGGGAAGTTTGTGCAAATCAACTTTAAATAACTCATGAACATTATATTTCATCTTGTATTTAAGCATAAAAATATAAATCAAAAATCAAAAATTATTTTAGAACCAAAGGGACCAAAACCGTGAGCCTCAAATCATAGTGCATGTCCATTTTTCCACTTTCAACCTCAAATACTCGCTTAATAATACTTACGAAACAATAAGAAACCAAGAAAACCAACATGCAAGAATCTTTACAATGTAAAACAGCAAAAATCCTCTAGAAATTCCAAAATGAATACCGAATATAAAAAGGAAAAAGAGAAGGAAAATAAGATGGAAGATCAATACCTAGTTTGTTGATGGAAAATGGGTTGAAAAATTGCAAGAGTTTTCCTCCTCCCTTGCTCCTCCTCTCTCGGTCCTCTCTTCTCTCCCTAGGTTCTCTCTTTTTTTTTTTTTTGTAAGAAGCAAATGGATAGTAAGAAGGGGTGGGGTGGGTTTTTATAGAGTTTAGGTGGGTGGGGGTGTGTTTTATAAAATGGGGGTCCAAAAACTAATTAGAGTGGGAGAGTGTGTAGTGGATTATGAAGCTATACTCCCGTTGGCCGAAAATCTACTTCTTAGATAGGGTCATTAATTGCTACTCTTAATGAAGGTGGTTTAAGAGATAAGAGTATTAATTGGGTTGCCCTAGGGACTTGTGTAATAATAAATGGATGTTCCCTAATTTAAAAATCAAATTTCAAATGCATAAAAATATAGACCCAAACCGTGCACTTCCTCTAGACAGGAGAAAATAATATTTTTCCAACACAGTATATAATACTTAAAAATCATCATTAAATTTTCTTACGAAATAAAATATTATAATTTCCTCACAGAATATAAAAATTCGTGGACTGTATAATAAAATTCCAAACAGTACAAAAATAGTACATTTTATTACGATTGTTTTGACTATAAATTTGTCATATTCCGATCATCCCGTCAAAAGTTATGAATTTTCAAAGTTAGATAAATCAAAGAAATCAATAAATAATTAATTCTTCAAAACATAAAATAATACCACAAAATAGACTCTTTGAATCAATAAAGCATGAAATCAAAGATTTAGTCAACTTAAAACAATTCCCTCCTTTCCACGTGTCCCAATAACATTTTATCTATATTTAAAAAGCATCGTCAAATCAGAAATCTCCAAAAATCAATTGATTAAAATGGAGAAAATTGCTGGTGTTATAAATTCCACATCCCTTCCACCTCTTCACCACCTCCTTAATCCCTTCTATAAATACGGAGATCTAAACTTATATTTTCCCATGAACTCAAGCTCTGTTTTGATAAAGAAACGCTACTCTGAAATTTGTGTGTTTTACTCTCATTTAGTTACCACATTTAGAAACTTTAGATTTCCTTAAAATTTTGTTAAACTAACTAAGGCATCAGAAACCTCTAATTTAGTCGTTCCTTCATAGGATATTCGCCATTACGTGACTCATAGCTTGGAGCTCTAGTATTTGTAAAATTTGACAATTGTCTATGAAATTTTTCAATATTGTTAAGGATACGTCCTTGCAATCTTTGGGCTAGGTATTTCACCGTTGGCTTGTATAACTTCAACTTGTTCCTCCGTGATTTCTTTCGTAGTAAGTCCTCGTATCAATGAAAAAGAGGCAGGAAATAGTGTAATCATTTTTCAACGATAATCATAATAAACATTTTATTTATTTCATACTACTCCTCTCCCCCTAAAAGAAAGAAAAATTTTCTTTTCCAGGGATCTCAAGTATTGGCATTTTATGAAAATTGTTGTTCATTGGAAGGTTTTTGAGTGATTGATTATTGAGTCAATATATATGTCTAGATGTTTGCATGAAAATAACACATGTGGCATGTATAAATTATGAGCGACTCCACTTTATGCTATAAAGAATATATGTAGCCTCTAAATTATAGCGTGTGACGATGAGTAACGGTTTTATCGCGGCTATTATATCCACTAAGATTGTTTCGAAAGATATATTTATTTCCTATTTCAGAAACTAATGACGATAAAAGTTAATTGGATATAAAATATGTCAAGCATATTTATAATTTAGAGACATGAAATAAAATAGTGAGGGATAGTGTTACCGCCTTTATTTGTGGGATTGAGTATTCTGTCACTTCTATCTGGATTGTTATATTAACGATCGTTAGCCTCAATTTGCGAATTGAGTGGTACTAGCTACTTCCTCTGAATTTGGTTTCTGGTGGGGCAAGCTTTTTGCCTTTATCATGACTTTTCGAATTTGGAATTTTTTCTCCACTTGTCGAGCTATTTGCTTCATCGGCGGACATCACGGTTGATGTCGTTGTGATTTCTATATTCTCTTGTTATTCAGTGTATATCCCGGATCCGAGCTTCGAACTTATTTATTCTTATTTTGTGGTGGACTTTGACTTTCCACTTTCCCTTTTATTTCTTGGTACATGGGGCTTTATGTCCCACTTTTTTTGTTGTCGAGCCACATCGTCGTAAAGTTGTTCTACTTGTTCAGGTGGCTTCGATGTTGTGCGTATCGGGTCCATGTCCTTTGGCACAGCTCGGATGAAATTAGACTTTGTTGTGAGCTCAGAGAATTAGCTTGATGATGATTTGGCTAATCTTTTCAAGTCTTTTGTCGCGAACTCAGATCTTCAGGGGAGCCACATTATAATGATGCGACTTTCACTTAATCACTCTGAGTCATCGGCCTAATGGCGTCAATTCCTTTGTACATAAGTCCCTGGTTAGGGGTTCCATTTTTGGTTGGAGCTATACTTTTCTTCTATTTTGGGCCCTTTCCAACTTTTTTTGTTGGGCTTGGTGGCCCGTATGCACCTCTTTTTTTTAGAACAAATTTTGCCACCCCACCCTCAAATTTCTACGCCCCACTTATTTTTTATTCTCCAAAATACCCCTGCCATCTTCCCCACACTACAAGAAAAACCCTTCATTGCAACAACTTTTTGCAACGACCTAAAAAGTCGTTGCGTAAAACATATGTTTTGCAACGACTTAAAAATGTCGTTACTTAAAACTGATATTTTGCAACGATTTTTAATATGTCGTTGCGTAAACATATCTTACGCAACGATTTTTAATGTCGTTGCAAAACATCTATTTTTACGCAACGACATATTTAAGTTGTTGCAAAACATTTGTGTTAAGCAACAACTAGTCTTTACCAAAGAATATAAATAATTTTATAAAAAAGAAAAGAAAAGTACAATAATAAAAAAGGGCTTACTAATATATTCAGATCTGGCCTCTCAAACCCTATTTCCTCCAACAACAATACACTCTTCTTGTTCCAGCCGCACGACACTTCTCTATTTCTTCCTTTCTCTCACTAAACCACCATTGTGACACCCTTTTTCCCAACCCAAGTAAATATTACCATAATTAAGTATTACTTGGTAAAATATATGGACTTGTTATTTTATAGAATTTAAAGAAAATATAAATTTCTTTTTCGAGGCTGGTGCACAAACCAAAACATGGAATTCTTGGAGAAGAAAATCTATATCATTTTAAACAATTGTGTTGAATTCGGCATTCTCTAAAACCTTTTCACAAACTGGATAGCATCCGTATTTTGAAATCGTATTTATATGATAGAAAGTAAGCGATGTCATCCTTTCTTTCGTTTTGTAAAACTGATACCATTTAATTCTCTTGTAGCCGAACTCTTTAAATAGGTTAAATCAGAGTAAGCGGAAATAGTGGAACTATGCATAATCATAAGATAAACATAATTTCCATATAAAATATAAATAAGTCATGAAGTACATAGTCTCATGGTCATAACTCCAAGATCCATATACAAGTCCATCAAAAGATCTATGTCAAAAGAAAACCATAACCCTAGAGTTCTCAAAGTATATCTACAATATATACATCACAAAATATAGACTCTAGAGGTGGTCTCATAGACCTGGCAACAGCAATAGTAGTGATAGTAGTAGCAGTCTCCAGGTAGCAAAAGAAAACATCATCATCAACATCAACAGCAGCAGCAGCAGTGTCTCCTCCACAGCATCCCCACATCGGATCCCCCGATCCTCACCATATACCATATACACATACCTAGGGATCATCATCCCTCCACTGACTCCCGGTTGTTGGTTTTGGCCTCAAAATCTCGAGAGGGGGGGTGAATCGAGTTTTATTAATGTATTGTAAAAACCGTTACAAATTAAAAAATTGATTTGAGATGGAGAGATTAAACGTTCGAAACGGATCGCGAAAACGATAGAAAAATATAAACGAGTAGCGCGGAAACGTAAAAAATAAAATATGCGGAAATTAAAAGAGATAGGGATAGAAAAGCTTGCACCGGTGAATTTTATACTGGTTCAGCCTTCCCGTCGAAAGGCCTAGTCCAGTCCCCAAGCGACCCGCCTGAGAGTTCATATACCAAGCAATAGAGCCGCACCCTATTACAACCAAGAGCACCCCGCACACTACTAGGAACCTCCGTTCGCTAGGGGCCTCAATCACACAGCAGGGTTCCTCGCCCTACGACGTATCACACGTCCACTAAGGGATTCTCTCCTTAACCACTAAGGTTTAGAACAATATGAATGAGAGTGATTACAATAGCTTTTTGTGTTCTCAAAACACGGATACAACAATATGCTCTATGATAGTGAAGTAGTGTTTCTCTTAGAAGTTTACACAGCCAATAAAAGTTTTGTTCTTCACAAGACTATGAACAATGAAGAGCAGAAAACTTGAGAAGAAGAAGAAGAGAGAAACGTGCAGAAGAAAATATGAGTGAATGATCTGAAAAAAAAAATTGTTTTCAATGTTGGAGTGATATTAAATTTAAAAAGAAAACTATTTAGAATCAAAAAGATTTTTAATAAGTAAAACAAAATCAAAATAAAATAAAATAAGATTTGAAATAAGTTTTAAAATCAAAACTAAATCAAAACGATTTACAAAATAAAATAAAGATTTGATTCTTAAAACCAAAAAGGAAATAATTCAAATTTAAAATCATTTTCAAATTTTATAAAATAAATCAGAATCTTTTATATAAAAACAAATCAGGAAATAATCAAAATGATTCTGACACGTTTTTCAATAAAACATGAAGTAATCGATTACTTTCTGAAGGTAATCGATTATTCCTTCAAAAATAGAAATTCTTAAATTCATTTGAAAACCATGTAATCGATTAGGCTAATAATAGCTAATCGATTACACCACTCCTGTTCATTGTATGATGCAACTCATAATAATCGATTACACTAAGGAGTTAATCGATTACTGAGCCTCTGGTTTTCATATGATGCAACATGTAACAGCCCGATTTTTGAAAACCAAAACAATTGACTTTTATTCATTAATGTTGCAAAAATGAGGCCAAGTTTTTTTTTTGAAAGCGTTATTAAGGTTCTCCATCCCTCTTCTTCGAAAACCGAATTGTTACTTAGTTTCCAAAACTCATGCACCTGATTTTCCAAAAACATTTTCTCAAAGGACTTAAACATATTTTATAAAAGAGTGTCTTCACATTCCTTAAACGTAGGGCATGCATCAGAGTAAGTCATGTTACAATAATGGTCCATCACTTAGGTAATCCATCCTACCAAAATACAAACAACAACTTAATCTAATTCCACTACGGGCCCCCTTCTCCTATCAAAGATGATCGGGTCCAGCTTCTTCTTCTTCCTTGCGGGTGCCTTTGTACCAGAGGATGATGCGACCGCGTTCTTTGGCTCTCCTTCGGAACTTGGTTTAAGTTCCACTCCGAATAGCTTCACTGAGTTCTCCTTCCCTTGATCCCGAGGCGGCGGTTCGGAGCAGTGACACATGTAGGATATACTCCCCAAACACAAACTAGGTGTAGATCCACCCAACTTATGTTCCGGGTCTTCGATCACCATCTGAGCATGTCCCGACCATGCCCATCCTCGACGTATAGCTTTCCATCCGTGTCCCTTATGAGGCCAAGTAACGATCTCCAAACAACGATCCATCTGCCCGTTGGGATACCAGCGACACCGATGTACCAACGAACAGGAGAGAGTAAGCGATCCGGACGCGTAGCGTCGACGGTGTGGAATTACGGTAGGCAAAATAATAGGACACACACAACAATACACAGCATACACACAAGCAAACATACTATCATCATTATCCACAATCCCTATTTATTTCATCTTATTATTATTACTTCATACTCTCCACTCTCATTTCCAATCTCTTTCGTAGAACTCAACATCCTTCCCACCTTTCCATTCTCAATCTCTTTCTCATCCCTTGCACTTCTCGAACTCTTATTCTTACAAATATAAATCTTTCCTTATAAAGTTTTATCGAATTATAACCATCGATGATCGGGCGAGTTAAAGAATCATCGAGGTACGCGTTTCTTTCGTAGTTAGCACTCACGCATCAAGTCTACATCTCCTCGGCCATCCATCACCTAGTCGGAAGCAAACAGGAGTACAGGACCTTTACCGTGCGGGCACAACAGCTGTCTCAACACAAATGGTCCCAGACCAGGAGGACTCAACCTCAATCAATAATCACAATAAACATGGCACACTGCCTCGCAGTGGCAAACAAGATGCCCCACTCCAGTCCCTCTCACTGTTCTCGATTTGCAATCTAGGGGGCGAGAGTATTGTTATAGTGCGCGCGCAGAACTTACCACGGTATTAGACCCAGTCCCCACCACGTTAGTGCACCACTTATGGAGTTCGTTCTGCCTACAACAATACTCTAGACTTCTTGACGTTTCACCGTCATCGTCCTCCCCTAATGCAATCTCGTCCTAAGTATCCGCAGATACTTATCGTTTCTTCCTCTCCACTACTTCGGGTTGACCCTCTTACCTCACCACGTTCGCTGTTAATGTCTTTTTAAGTCTTTTATCTATTTAATTAACCTATTGATCGGCTCACCCTTCGTGCATCCCTTCAGTGAGTCCCGACCGCTAACTTTTCACAATTATTTCTCACATCAAATCTCACATAGCACAGAGCTGGGACTACCCAATTGATTCACATCTTCTTTCTCAAATCTTCCTTTTCATCATCCCTCCACTGACTCCCGGTTGTTGGTTTTGGCCTCAAAATCTCGGGAGGGGGGGTGAATCGAGTTTTATTAATGTATTATAAAAAACGTTACAAATTAAAAAATTGATTTGAGATGGAGAGATTAAACGTTCGAAACGGATCGCGAAAACGATAGAAAAATATAAACGAGTAGCGCGGAAACGTAAAAAATAAAATATGCGGAAATTAAAAGAGATAGGGATAGAAAAGCTTGCACCGGTGAATTTTATACTGGTTCAGCCTTCCCGTCGAAAGGCCTAGTCCAGTCCCCAAGCGACCCCACCTGAGAGTTCTTATACCAAGCAATAGAGCCGCACCCTATTACAACCAAGAGCACCCCGCACACTACTAGGAACCACCGTTCGCTAGGGGCCTCAATCACACAGCAGGGTTCCTCGCCCTACGACGTATCACACGTCCACTAAGGGATTCTCTCCCTAACCAAAAAGGAAATAATTCAAATTTAAAATCATTTTCGAATTTTATAAAATAAATCAGAATCTTTTATATAAAAAAAAATCAGGAAATAATCAAAATGATTCTGACACGTTTTTCAATAAAACATGAAGTAATCGATTACTTTCTGAAGGTAATCGATTATTCCTTCAAAAATAGAAATTCTTAAATTCATTTGAAAACCATGTAATCGATTAGGCTAATAATAGCTAATTGATTACACCACTTGTAACATCCTCACTTTATTTGGTTAATTTTAAATTTTAATAAAATCAGAGTTTGAAAATTCATTTTTGAATTTGATTTCTTTTAAAAGGTTTTTCGAAAATCCGGTAGAGTTTCCTCTGTTTTTCGGACTTCCCAAAAAATTCTCTTCTTAAAACCTGTCAGTCCAGAATATTCAAAAACTTAAAACATAATAGTTCAATAACCAGATCAGATCCTAAAGCCCAATTGGTACAAATTCAGGGTATACAATTACTACGCATATTAAATTACAAAAATAACAGTTTTTAAAAAAATAGAATCCGCTCAGGGTATCACAAATACACTCCACGTAGTGGAGAGTTTCCAGTTCAGCCCACAACGGTGTAAGCTCCGCTTCCGTACCTGATGAGCATTTTATTTACCATTTTTCCTTGCATTATTTTACTCCTATTATTGATACTTGTTGCCTATTTGACATTGTTTAGCTTGATTTAGTGATTTAGAGTTTATTGGACTAATATTCTGAATATTGTTTAATTTGGGATTATTTAGCCTAATTAATTCTATTTCTATTTTCAGGTCATATTTGGCACAAGGGCTTTTTGGACATTTTGAGAGTGAAGATTTAATTTTGGGAGTGAAGATTTAATGTTGGAAGAGAAGATATATGATGAAGTGAAGATTGTAATCTATCTTTAGGATTAGTTGAGATTTATTTATATCTTTTAAGATTTAGATTTTATCTATAAGATATTTTTAGATTTAATTTAGAGATAAGCTTTCCTTAGGATTTGGGCCCATGATTTAGGCCCGTTTTGTGATTTAAAAAGCCAAATTCGTGTAAACCCTTGGGGGAGACCTTCCATTCACGTTTTTTTACATTCTCTTTCATAGAGAAGGCTTAGTTTTGCTCTCCAAGCTTGTGGTGGCTGCTAGGGTTTCTCTCTCTTCCCTTTCTACACGTTTTTGGTATTTTTCTTCATGGAAGGCTAAACTCTTAGGTTAAATCCCTTTGGTAATGTATCACATACTCTTGAGGTTTTATTCTTAATGCTATTTCGTTTTTATTCACTGTTTTCATGCTTATTGATATGTTATGGTTCGCTTAGTTCCATTCTATAGAGATAATCCATGTGTATGAATGCTTAATTTATGCAAACTCGTAAAACCTCCATGCTTTGGCTTTTAATGCTTAATTAGAGGTTTGGGTTTTGGGGTGAGAATTGAATTTTCGCTTAGTATTTAATTCTCACGAGTTGGACAGTGAAGAGGAAAGAAATTGATCTTTTGTGACCGATGATAGAGTTGTGAACGCGAGCCAAAGGGGTTTATCCGCTTTTCCTTATCTGTTTCATCGTTTTAATTTAATTCTGTTTTGATTTCAATTATTCAATATTCAATACAAAAACCCCCCTGTTTTCTATGCATACTATGTGTTCGACCTTTTGCTTGATAAGATATTCCTTGGGAGACGACCTAGGAGTCACTTCCTAGTACTATACTTAAACTGTTTTTATTTGTATCGGGTACGGTCTCGATCAAATTTGGCAAATTTGGCGCCGTTGCCGGGGAATATCGGTTCTTGCCAAAGGTCATTAGTAGTTAGTTAGTGTCGTAGTTAGTATAGTTATTATAGTGTGTCGTGTCTGATTTAGGGTCTAGTAGTCAATTCTGATAACCGGTTGAAGTTGCACTGTTTGCTGTTTTGCTATTTTGTTGTAATTAGTGTATTTGATTGATTCTGTGGTTGCTAGTTCACACAGTTGTGGGTAGAATTTTTGCACGAAAATTTATATCCACACTAGTTTTATCATATAAAAAGGTTTTGAGGCACCACGATCACTCATATCATCACTGGTTGTGAGTTCCAGAAAAATTTTCCAAGTTTTAGCAGCACTTTCTTCAAATCGTCGCAACTTTTGACCCTTAACTCGGAATTTGACGAATTTTATATCAAATCGAAGGGAATTTTATGAATAATCTGATTTTTCTGAGTTCGTCAGAAACGTCCTTCGTCTGGATCCTGAAAAAGCCGTTTTACTATTTCTTTTTTATTTTACAAGTTTTATTTTCTTAGTTTTTGGTCTCTGATTTAATTGTTTGACTTGGTTCCCTTTTGAATTTTGTCCTCAATCTTTCTGTGGTATGTTTTCATGATTTTAGGGTGCTGAAAAAAAATAAAGAAAAAAATTTTAAAAAATAAAAAATTTTGTTGCCTATTTTGGTCATGTATATTAGTGACAGTTTGCTATGCTTAATGGTGTTCTGTTCAGTACATGACTAGGGGCAACCCAAGCTACTTTCATCCATATAACCCTGAAATTGATAGAACTTATCACAGACTAGTTAGACAAAATAGGAACCAGTCCATAGGTAGTGAGTCTATTGAGTCTTTACATAGTGAGTCTGCTTCTTTTTCTTCTATTCCTATAAATTCTGATTCTTATTCTGATTATTCTGAAAATATGGCTCAACCTCCACCACGTGAGAGGACATTGAGGGAGCTGGCTGCACCTGATTTCACTATTGAAGATTTGTGCATCCAGTATCCCGATGACCCGTATGAGCTAAGGTCTGGACTAATTCATTTGTTGCCCAAGTTTAATGGTCTTGCAGGTGAGGATCCTCATAAACATCTCAAGCAGTTCCATATTGTCTGTGCTACTATGAAACCACATGATGTGCAAGAGGATCATGTTTGTCTTAAGGCATTCCCACACTCCCTAGAGGGGCTAGCCAAGGATTGGTTGTACGATCTGGCCCCTGGTTCTATCACAGTCTGGGATGACCTGAAGAGGGCATTTTTGGAGAAATTCTTCCCTGCATGCAGAACAACAGCAATCCGAAAGGATATATCAGGCATCAGGCAACAAAGTGGAGAAAGTCTCTATGAGTATTGGGAGAGATTCAAGAGACTGTGTGCGAGCTGCCCCCACCATCAGATCTCAGAGCAGCTGCTTATTCAATATTTCTATGAAGGTCTCAACCTCATGGAGAGAAACATGCTTGATGCTGCAAGTGGTGGTGCCCTAGGAGACATGACACCTTTAGAAGCCAGAGTCAAGATTGAGAAGATGGCTTCCAATTGTCAACAATTCCATGCAAGGGGCAACAGCGATGCAATCATAGTGAGAGGAGTGAATGATGTTGGCACAAGTTCTGGTAAGGTTGAGAAGCTTGAACAGAAGATAGATTCACTTACAACTTTGGTCACTCAATTGGCCATCAACCAGAAGAAGTTGTCTCTGCCTGCTAGATTATGTGGCATATGCACATCCGCTGAGCACCCCACAGATGCATGCCCTTCTGTGCAGCAGCAACCAACGACTGGTGCTGACCAACCTGAGATGGTCTGAGCAGCAACCTTCACAGGTTCAATTTCAGAACAATTCCAGACCACCATATGTACCTCCTCCAGTCCAGCAACAGAGACAACAACAGGCTAATTCTGCACCACCAGCTCCTAGTACTGAGCAGCAGCCTTCATTGGAAGAGCTGATGAAACAGATGACCATGCAAAATCTCCAATTCCAACAGGAAACTAGAGCATCCATTCAAAGACAAGAGGCCTCCATTCAATCTTTGACCAATCAGATGGGACAGATGGCAACAGCAATCAACACTATGCAATCTCAGAATTCTAACAAGTTGCCATCCCAAACAGTGATCAATCCAAACCAGAATGTGAATGCCATTAGTCTAAGGTCAGGGAAGCAGATTGTCACACCCACACCAGAATCTGACCTCAACAAAGATGATCTAGTTTCAACCAACAAGAAGAGCCAAATGGTCGAGGAGAGTGAGCACACAAGTACCAGAAAATCCCATCCAGCTCAGCCTTCCACAAGCACAACACCTACTGCTGCCCAACAACCACCCCCCATTCCTCTTCCTTTCCCACCAAGGGGGGTGACTCAAAGCAAGAAAATGGAAGAGATTGACAAAGAGATACTTGACACATTCAGGAAGGTGGAAGTCAACATACCCCTTCTTGATGCAATCAAGCAGATTCCAAGGTATGCAAAGTTCTTGAAGGATCTATGCACACACAAACGGAAGCTCAAGGGCAATGAGAGGATCAACATGGGAAGAAATGTCTCTGCTCTTATAGGTAAACCCGTCCCTCATATTCCTGAAAAGTGTAAGGATCCTGGAACTTTCTCTGTGCCTTGTATCATAGGTAATACTAAATTTGAGAATGCTTTGCTAGATTTAGGAGCATCTATTAATGTTATGCCTATGTCTGTTTTCAAATCTCTTTCACTTGGACCTCTTCAACCTACGGGTGTGGTTATTCATTTGGCAAATAGATCTACTGCCTACCCCGCAGGTTTGATAGAGGATGTCTTGGTTCGGGTTGAAGAGCTTATCTTTCCTGCTGATTTTTATATTCTTGATATGGAAGAGGACACCTCTCGTAGTGCTGTCCCTATCATATTAGGGAGACCATTTTTGAAAACAGCCCGAACCAAGATAGATGTGCATGCAGGTACACTTTCCACGGAATTTGATGACAGTGTGGTTCGATTCAATATTTTTGATGCTATGAAACATTTTTCTGATGACCACTCTGTTTTTCATGTTGACTTGATTGATGATCTGATTGATGAGCATGTTCTAGACTTTTTGCATGATTATGATTTGCCATCTTTCACTAGCTCATTTACTTGTTCTGCATGTTCTGATTCCGAAATGTGCACTGCATGCATTGAAATTGACCAGTTTTTAAATTCTGCTACTGCATCTGTTGATTCATATGATATAGATTCAGATCATGCTAACCCCATTTCTGTTTTGCATGAGTCTAATTCACTTGTTCAAGTGCAGGCGGCAGAATCCAATTCTGCTGCTCCTTTAGTTCCATCTGTGATGCAGGCACCTTTATTGGACCTGAAGCCCCTTCCTCCTCATCTCAAATATGCTTACTTGGAGGCTGAGCAGAAACTTCCAGTGATCATCTCTACCTCCCTTTCTGTTGATCAAGAGAAGCAGCTGCTGGATGTGATTAGAGCAAACAAAAGGGCAATAGGATGGACTTTGGCAGACATACCTGGTATTAGCCCCTCCATGTGCATGCATCCGATTTTATTGGAGGATGGGGCTAAACCAGTGAGACAACCCCAGAGACGGTTGAACCCCCAGATTCTTGATGTGGTGAAGAAAGAGGTCACCAAGCTGCTGCAAGCTGGCATTATCTACCCCATTTCAGACAGCACTTGGGTAAGCCCGGTTCAAGTAGTTCCCAAGAAGTCTGGGGTGACAGTTGTCAAAAATGAGAAGGATGAGCTGATTCCCACTAGAGTGCAGAACAGTTGGAGAGTCTGCATTGATTATAGGAAGCTCAACCAGGCGACCCGCAAGGATCACTTTCCTCTTCCCTTCATTGATCAGATGTTGGAGCGCCTGGCAGGTAAATCTCACTATTGCTTCTTAGATGGTTTCTCCGGTTATTTCCAAATCTGTATTGCACCAGAGGACCAACATAAGATTACATTTACCTGTCCTTTTGGTACATTTGCTTATAGGAAGATGCCTTTTGGCCTATGCAATGCTCCTGGCACTTTTCAAAGATATATGATGAGTATTTTTAATGACTTACTTGAGCATTGCATAGAGGTCTTCATGGATGATTTTAGTGTATATGGTTCCTCTTTTGATGCATGTCTTGATAGTTTGTCTAAGGTGCTTAATAGGTGCATTGAGACTAACCTTGTCTTGAATTTTGAAAAATGTCATTTTATGGTAGAACAAGGCATAGTCTTAGGGCACATTATTTCGCATAAGGGCATAGAGGTTGACCCTGCTAAGCTGCATGTAATATCACATTTGCCTTACCCCTCTTGCGTGCGAGAGGTGCGTTCTTTTCTTGGCCATGCAGGTTTCTATCGCAGGTTTATTCAGAACTTTAGCAAGATAGCCCTTCCACTATCCAACTTGCTTCAAAAGGATACCACATTTGATTTTGGAGACCAATGCAAGAAGGCATTTGATGAGCTAAAGAGAGCACTCACCACCACTCCCATCATCCAACCACCTGACTGGACTCTCCCATTTGAGCTCATGACCGATGCCTCGAATTATGCTTTGGGAGCAGTTCTCTCCCAAAGGGTTGGTAAGATGTCTCATGTGATTTATTATGCACAAGTTAATTACACCACAACTGAAAAAGAGCTGTTAGCCATTGTCTTTGCACTTGATAAGTTTAGATCATATCTGTTAGGTTCTAAGGTTGTGGTGTATACTGATCATGCTGCCCTGAAGTATCTTTTGAAAAAGACAGATTCCAAACCTAGGTTGATTAGATGGATGTTGCTCCTCCAGGAGTTTGATCTTGAGATTCAGGATCGGAGTGGTGCACATAACCTGGTCGCAGACCACTTGAGCAAAATAGAGAGAGAGGAGGATGCATTTCCTATCCGGGATGACTTCCCGGATGAGCAGCTTTTAGTTTTGCATGTTTCACATCCCACTCCCCTTATTCCTTGGTTTGCTGATATTGTAATATATATAGTTGCATCTGTTTTTCCACCCTTGGCATCCAAAGCTCAAAGAGACAAATTGAAGAGCGATGCCAAGTATTATGTATGGGATGACCCCTATTTGTGGCGTTTTTGCAGTGATCAGGTCATTCGCAGGTGCATTCCAGACCAGGAGATCCAATCGGTTCTCCAATTTTGCCATGCTTCACCAGTTGGAGGCCACCTTGGCACTCAAAGGACAGCACGAAAGGTGCTGGATTCTGGATTTTATTGGCCTACCATCTTCAAGGATGCAAGCAAAATCTGCAGCTCATGTGAGCAATGTCAAAGGGCAGGAGGCACCCTATCTTGGAGGCGACAGATGCCGCAACAACCTATGTTGTTCTGTGAGGTGTTTGATGTCTGGGGTATAGATTTCATGGGCCCCTTTCCTGTTTCTTTTGGTTTTTATTATTTCTTACTTGCTGTGGATTATGTATCCAAATGGGTGGAAGCTAAGGCCACCAAGACTAATGATGCTCAGGTTGTTGTAGATTTTGTCAGGACTAATATCCTTTGCAGGTTTGGCATACCTAGAGCCATAGTCAGTGATCAAGGCACACACTTCTGCAATAGATCCATGCAAGCTTTGCTCAAGAAGTATGGGGTTGTGCACAAAGTTTCTACACCATATCACCCCCAAACCAATGGGCAAGTTGAGATTTCAAACAGAGAGATCAAGCGGATTTTGGAGAAGATGGTGAAGCCTAATAGAAAGGATTGGAGCACACGATTGGAGGATGCTCTATGGGCCCATCGGACTGCTTACAAGGCACCCATAGGGATGTCACCTTATCGGGTTGTTTTTAGTAAGGCATGCCACCTGCCTGTGGAGATAGAGCACCGTGCATATTGGGCTGTGAAGCAATGTAACTTAGCTCTTGATCAAAAGGGTGAGGAGAGGAAGCTGCAGTTGAGTGAGCTAGATGAGATCCGTTTGGAGGCCTATGAGAATTCCAAGTTCTACAAAGAGAAGACCAAGAAGCTCCATGATAGCTCAATTTGCAGAAAGGAGTTCTTGGTTGGTCAAAAAGTGTTGCTCTACAACTCTAGGCTTGGACTCATGAGTGGAAAGCTCCGCTCTAAATGGATTGGACCGTTTGTAGTCACCCAGGTGTTTCCTTATGGCACTGTGGAGATCAAGAGTGAGTCCACAGACAAGAGCTTCAAAGTCAATGGCCACCGACTCAAGCCTTTCCTAACTACCCCTTCTTTGGATGATGCACCTGTGGAGGAAGCCTCATTGGTCGATCCCATTTTTGACCCACCATGATTTAGGGAGTCTTCTTTTCTCCTTCTTTACTACTTTTATTCCACTTGTCTATATCTGTCTGATTCTACTATTTGTTTTACATTGAGGACAATGTGTGATTTAAGTGTGGGGGGAGAGTAGTTTAGGTTGCATATTTTTGCTTTGATTTTTTTTAGGTTTTGCTAAGTTTTGGGCATTTTCTTGCATGTTTTTGCTTCATTTTAGTAGAGTCTTGGTATCTTGTGTCTGAATTCATGCATTTCTGTGTGTAAAGTTGCTTTTGATAATTAAGAGGTGGTAACACTGTGATAGAATTGTCCCTTTTGTGAGGATTTGAGCCTTAATTGTGGGTGGATTGCTATATATGCCACCTAATTTTTCTTTCATGTGTGATTGCACTCTGGATTACTTGCACTCTAGAACTTGACTTGACTCTTGTTGATACTTGATATTCCCATGCACATTTTGAAATGATTTAGGCATTATTTTTTCTTGAATAAGCCACTAGCCATATGAGCCTACCTTGAATGAATTTATCCTTTGATAGCCTTTATATCCCTTTTCTTTGTTCTTTAGCTCATTACAAGCCTATGACTGAAAAACCATGATTGTCCTAACCTTAGGGAATGTTGGAGCTTTGGAATTGTTTTGGGAATGGGTATTAAGTATGCGAGGGTGCTTTTTTCTTCATCTCTTGTGAGTTCTAGGTTTTGCCTCTATGGTCGGTGATGTAATTATGGCTTTATCTCATTATGCCATTTTTATTGTTTCTTCTTTTCTTTCGTTCATGAAGTTCTGCAATGTAATGCAATTCAAAAAAAAAAAAAAGAAGAAAAAAAAAATGGAATAAAAGGTTGATTGAGGCATGGAGGATTGGAATTAGAGGTTGTTGTTATGTTTACCATTTCATTCTGGGGTGGATTGTGATTATTTTTTTTACTTGTTCCCCATTGCTCCTCTATTCCCTGGGATTTAGCTACATTTCCCATATTTTTATCCTACCCTGTCCTTGGCCCCATTACAACCCTGAAAAGACCTTTTGATCTTAATGTGCATGTGTATTGATTGTTGATGTTAGAGGCTTGTCAAGCCTATGGTTGTGTTTGTTTTTCATGATGTGCCTTGAGTGTAAACACTGATTAACCTTAAACACTTGAGTGTAAACACTATTGAGTGATCCTTGTGAGTTTCTATCATCTTTGTGACTACCCTCTTGATGTCATTGGTTTTCTTTGCATATTTGAAATAATTGGATGATGTTCATGAATGCCTTGATTCTTTGGTCCTTATTTTCTTCATGTGCTCGATTTTGCCCATTTCTTTGCATTTCCTAGAATTCATTGTGAAGTATGTAATCTCTTAGGTTTGCATTCATTAGTTTTAGTAATCTTGTTACATGATTCACTTTGGTGCATATTGATTTTCTCAGTCCTAATTCTTAGTTTTGCCCAGGAGTGCAAAAGGATAAGTGTGGGGGTATTTGATGAGCATTTTATTTACCATTTTTCCTTGCATTATTTTACTCCTATTATTGATACTTGTTGCCTATTTGACATTGTTTAGCTTGATTTAGTGATTTAGAGTTTATTAGACTAATATTCTGAATATTGTTTAATTTGGGATTATTTAGCCTAATTAATTCTATTTCTATTTTCAGGTCATATTTGGCACAAGGGCTTTTTGGACATTTTGGGAGTGAAGATTTAATTTTGGGAGTGAAGATTTAATGTTGGAAGAGAAGATATATGATGAAGTGAAGATTGTAATCTATCTTTAGGATTAGTTGAGATTTAGTTATATCTTTTACGATTTAGATTTTATCTATAAGATATTTTTAGATTTAATTTAGAGATAAGCTTTCCTTAGGATTTGGGCCCATGATTTAGGCCCGTTTTGTGATTTAAAAAGCCAAATTCGTGTAAACCCTTGGGGGAGACCTTCCATTCACGTTTTTTTACATTCTCTTTCATAGAGAAGGCTTAGTTTTGCTCTCCAAGCTTGTGGTGGCTGCTAGGGTTTCTCTCTCTTCCCTTTCTACACGTTTTTGGTATTTTTCTTCATGGAAGGCTAAACTCTTAGGTTAAATCCCTTTGGTAATGTATCACATACTCTTGAGGTTTTATTCTTAATGCTATTTTGTTTTTATTCACTGTTTTCATGCTTATTGATATGTTATGGTTCGCTTAGTTCCATTCTATAGAGATAATCCATGTGTACGAATGCTTAATTAATGCAAACTCGTAAAAACTCCATGCTTTAGCTTTTAATGCTTAATTAGAGGTTTGAGTTTTGGGGTGAGAATTGAATTTTCGCTTAGTATTTAATTCTCACGAGTTGGACAGTGAAGAGGAAAGAAATTGATCTTTTGTGACTGATGATAGAGTTGTGAACGCGAGCCAAAGGGGTTTATCCGCTTTTCCTTATCTGTTTCTTCGTTTTAATTTAATTCTGTTTTTATTTCAATTATTCAATATTCAATACAAAAACCCCCCTGTTTTCTATGCATACTATGTGTTCGACCTTTTGCTTGATAAGATATTCCTTGGGAGACGACCTAGGAGTCACTTCCTAGTACTATACTTAAACTGTTTTTATTTGTATCGGGTACGGCCTCGATCAGTACCTGTAAAATTATATCAAGAAGGGTAGCATTACACAGAACTTAAAAATATAAATCCTAAAAGAAGACATAGCAAATAACTAAGCCTATATAATTTTTAATATACTTTATTCATAATTAATCGTATAATTGATCTCTTTTAGTTCTTCACTTATTCTCACATTCTTTTAATTATTGATTCCGTTTTCATTCTTTCTTTCCCATTCTTTATTCTTTTTCCATTATTCATTAGGTAGTCTAGCCGCAGCCAGTCGTATGGTACTGGGCGCTAGGATTTCCCTTTTTCCATTATTCATTTTCTTTTCTTTTTCTTTTTAATCGACACGCCTTACCAGGCTCGCATCGATGCCGATACGCCTTACCAGGCTCGCACCGGGCTTTCCCTTTTTTTTTTCCTTTTAATCGACACGCCTTCTCAGGCTCGCATCGACGCCGATACGCCTTCACAGGCTCGCATCGGACTTCCATTTTTTTCCATTTTAATCGACACGCCTTCACAGGCTCGCATCGATGCCGATACGCCTTCACAGGCTCGCATCGGAGTTCCATTTTTTTTCCTTTTTAATCGACACGCCTTCTCAGGTTCGCATCGACGCCGATACGCCTTCACAAGCTCGCATCGGACTTTCATTCTTTTACCTTTCTTTCTCTTTCTTTTTCTTTCTTTCTCTTTTTCCTTTTTATTAATCATAAATATTTTCTCTTTTTTGAGTTATTGCATTTTTCTATTTTATTTCATTTCTTTATTTAGGAACTTATCATCACATTGTTTACTTTTCACTATATTTAATATCCTTCTTTCTTTTCCTTTTTCTTCTTCTCTTCCTTTTCTTTTTCTTATAATTTAAATAATTCTTTTATGCTCATCAAAATCTTTTAATCTTTATTTTCGTTTATGACTTAATACATTTTCCTATGTTTTCTAATTTATTCTTTTCCTTGATACTAATTATCCTCGCTTTTACCCAACTCTGTTTAACTTGGTCAAGTACATTATATTCTTGCGCTCGTTTCTAATTCTTAGTTATTTCTTTACTTCATTTATCCCTCACTCTTACTTAACTTATTATCCCTATTTCATTAACTATATTTTATTTAACTGCTCTATTACTTAATCTAGCTTCTCAATTTTTTTATTACATTCTTCTACCTAACTTCCCTCATAACGTACTCTCTCTTCGTTTTTTTTATCTTCTTATTAATCCGCTTATCGTTTTCCTATTTCCTTTTAAATCTAATTCATTATTTTGCACCTATTGCCCTAATCGGTCCTGTACATATTTATTATTTCCATTACTAATCCCTGCTTTATCTCACTTTACTCTTTGGGTACTATTATACTTATTATCTTTTAGTTCATTAATTCTACTCTCCCTTTTGCCTATTTCGTTTTACCCTTTTGTCTTTTTTCTTCCCCTATGGTTTTATTTTTATGATTGCTCACGTTCTTGTTTTATCCTGACTATTTTAATATTCTAATTACGCTCATTCGTTCCGGGCCTTATTCTACACTCATTCCTTTTATTCCCTAAAGTGTGGTTTCTATTACAATTTTATTTACTTCGTTTATATCCACGAGGTTTACCCTAAGGTTCATTAACATACTTTTTAATTGCCCTATTCTCAGCTACCACTATAGCATCATAGAATTTACTTCTTAAGTAAAGGTAACGCGAACCCTCTTACCTCGGGCTTTTTAAATAGAACCTGGATTTTAGCTCGGCGACGATGACGGCGTCGGTGTTGCTCCTCGTTAGAGGGAATGATCGCGGCTGGACCAAGGCAAGAGCTTCGAGCTTCGAGGTTCCCGACACGAGCCCGGCATGATCACGGGTCGATAACGGCACCGGTGGGATCCGTGAAGAGAGAGAGAACTCACGGTGAGAGAGAGAGAGGGAATGGATGAGGGAGAGGCTATGGTGGTGGTGGTGGACAGTGGTGGAGGTGGCGGTGGTGGCCGGTGGGTGGTGGTGGAAAGAGAAAGAGGGAGAGAGATTGTGAGGGAAGGAGAGAGAGAGAGAGAGAGAGAGAGAGAGAGAGAGTAGATCTATGGAGAGGGAGGGAGGCTCGAGGGGCGGCGGTTTAGGGTGGCGGTGGCTCCGGTGAAGGCCGTGGAGGAGGGAGGAAGAAGGAGGATCGGAGGAAGAGAGAGAAACAAAGGGGGAGAGTGAGTGAGGAAGGAGGTCCCTCGCGATTTAAAGCCACGCAGACCATTTTCGCTTAAGCGAAATTCATTCGCTTAAGCGAACTAGCTTCAGTAGTGGACACGAACTCTTTTCGCTTAAGCGACCAGTTTTGCTTAAGCGAAATGGCTTCAGTGGTGAAGTTTCACCTTTTCGCTTAAGCGACGGATTTTCGCTTAAGCGAAACCTTCAGGTACTTCTACTTCACTTTTCTATTTTTCAGCTATTTTCTCCCAACTTCAAATAGCCATAACTTCTTCGTTCACCGTCGAATCTTGCTCAAATTTGACGAGCAACTTCCTAAAAATCATACCTTCATATCCAATGGTGGGAATTGTGTTTTGAGTCTTAAATCTTTTATTTTTAATTTCCCTAGTTAGCGAATATAAAACACCGAAAACACCGATTTTGACCCTCGTTTGGTCTTCTTTAAATTCGCTTTTTGATGCCAATGCTCCTTGACTCCTTTGTGGCACTCAAAGAATTCCTAATCCATCATTTTAAATCCATTATAGGATAGTCCTTACTTCCAAATCTTACTATTATTCTAATTATTTTTTTTAGAATTAAAATTCGGGATGTTACATTTCTCCCCCACTTATTTGAATTTCGTCCCCGAAATTCCAGTTGTCCCTTAACTTGGAGGAGTATCCCTTGACATATGGTTGGGGGGCGGGTACGGCATTGGAAGGCCCTGCAGCTTGTTCCCTCGGAATCGGTTGATTGACCGATGAGGTACTGTTTCCACCCATGTCATTTCAATTTCTTCGGTTCCAATATTCCCTTTGAGGAAGTTCTAAGTTACGGGTTCTGCGGTATAATTACTCGCCTCATGTATGGTTTATCTCAGTCATTCAGAAATCCGCGTAATACACAGAGTCTTAAGAGACTGAGACAAATATTTGCGGTGCTCCGACATAACCTCTTAAGTGAGACTCCACTTCACGCCTCCACTTTTTCCTGTTCGTTTCTTACTCCTTCAAGTGAGTCTAGTGAGGTCGCCCTTCAATTCCACCTTAGCTATATCTGCATTCTACTCTGGTGGTACTTCCCTTCCGTTCGTTTAACGATTTCAAATTGGTATATAGGGATTCCTACGGGTCGATTTCACTTAAGAGTCGAGGTCAGGGTCTAAATTCATTTCCCAATTGTCTGATGGTCCGAGAAGGTATTGATTGATTCTTAGTTTAATTCTCGTTCCATTCTCTGTGAACCTCTTCGACAATTAATGAGGAACGTTTGGGGTGAGGCATTCATTAGCCCTACGGGTTATAGTATGACCATCGGACATTGAGTCCGGCTCCATACAATCTTCCTTACGCTTCGTTACCGTTCTGCATTCCACCTTGTTACTTAGATAGGATCCACAATTTTCTTGTTGTTAAAGTTTCATCTTCCATTCCTTGGATTGAAATCCTCCCCCACTTAGCATCAACATACTTGGTTATATCAATGCTTGGGGTATGCTCATTCGTTATTCAGAATCGAGTACATAGGTTCTCAATCGGTATCCAAGGTTAGAAGGAACACGTGGATGGTTATCCATCGGTAGGCATAGAACTATATTGGGTTCCTACGTCTTGGTGAATTCTCATGTATACATCTGAGACGCTTGAAACTTGAAGAGAGTGAAGATGAAAAGAAGAAACACGAAGCACTCAAGGATGGGTTTCCTAGTCTTCGTACGACGACCCAGGATGTACTGGATACATGTCAAGAAAGAAGACAATGGAGATTATCCTCAAGTGTGCATTTTCAGCAGAGAGTCATCGAAAGATGCATTTTCTATGGAACTACCGCTGATTTGATTTGGTCTTGATACAGATACCTGATGCAACGGCTAAGACTTACTTCCTTTGAGGGAATCGTTCAGGAACTTGACTAGGTTCTTAAGTGAATTCTAATTCCTAATGGTTAGCACGATTCACTAGTTTACTTGGGTGGGTCTTGGTGTGGATACCCTACTAATTCATCCAGTTTCGCCTTTCTCGCGAACAACCACTTTGGATTCTTAATAAAATGCTTGATGAGTTTTGGGCTTTTAGTTTGGCTTTTCATGAAGTCTAAAGACGGTTACTACGGGTTCGCTCGGCTCGGTTCTCTCGCGAGTTCTATTCGCGGCTACACTACTAATAAGTGGGTGTACTAACCTAAGGCTCCTATCTGTCTGTCCTGATTTCTGTTGGAAAGTGTCAATGATATCGACCACTAATAGTTGCAAAGATCGAGGTGATCATTCCCAATCTCGCATCTATCAATAGCAACATCATCGTCAAGTTTGTTGATGTTATCGTCCCCTAGCAGATGTAAGAATCAGAGTGATCAGTTCTAACGTTACATTCTACCAGTGGCAATACCATCACTGTGTTCGGCGGATCTTTAACTAATGTATTATAATTTATTGATTTCTTTTTAAGTTAAATCGAATATGTATGCTTTATGCAAAACATTTTAAATAAATATTTTAAATAAATATTTGGTATATAGTTAACACTAAAAGTACCTCGGGTAAGTTCATTCGTTCCCTTCACCGATACGTCCAGGACAGTTTGCCCCCATGTGTCCCGGTTGTCCGCATATATAACAGAGGCCCTGTTTTCTGTGCTGTTTCAATATTAGGCACAGTTTTCGATGGAATTTCCCACATAGTGGACATGGTGGCCTGGTTCTCGGGGCATTCACGTCTGGAGCCGTGTCCATTAGCAATATTGCCATAGCATTGATGTCGGCATGTGTATCGGATTCCTGAGCCGGTACCTTGCCTCTGCTAGAACCTTCAGCCCATTGTATCATCCGGTTCCTGTCCTCGGATGTCCACTGCCCTATTCCCTTTTCATAAGTGCTAGCCATATTTACCAGTTGAGCCAAATCATCTATGTTCTGGTACTCAAAAGCCACCTTGATCTCCGTGCGAAGTCCTACTTCGAACTTGATGCACTTAACTCTTCCATCAGCATTCCTATAGCTTCCAGAATACCGGATGAGATCTTCGAAGTGTGCGGCTGATCGAGGCCGTACCCGATACAAATAAAAACAGTTTAAATATAGTACTAGGAAGTGACTCCTAGGTCATCTCCCAAGGAATATCTTATCAAGCAAAAGGTCGAACACATAGTATGCATAGAAAACAGGGGGGGGGGGGGGGGTTTGTATTGAATGTTGAATAATTGAAATCAAAACAGAATTAAATCAAAACGAAGTAACAGATAAGGAAAAGCGGATAAACCCCTTTGGCTCGGGTTCACAACTCTATCATCGGTCACAAAAGATCAATTTCTTTCCTCTTCACTGTCCAACTCGTGAGAACTAAATACTAAGCGAAAATTCAATTCTCACCCCAAAACCCAAACCTCTAATTAAGCATTAAAAGCCAAAGCATGGAGTTTTTACGAGTTTGCATAAATTAAGCATTCATACACATGGATTATCTCTACAGAATGGAACTAAGCGAACCATAACATATCAATAAGCATGAAAATAGTGAATAAAAACGAAATAGCATTAAGAATAAAACCTCAAGAGTATGTGATACATTACCAAAGGGATTTAACCTAAGAGTTTAGCCTTCCATGAAGAAAAATACCAAAAACGTGTAGAAAGGGAAGAGAGAGAAACCCTAGCAGCCACCACAAGCTTGGAGAGCAAAACTAAGCCTTCTCTTAGAGAGAGAATGTGAAAAACGTGGGAATGATTAGTGGCTGCTAGGGTTACACGAATTTGGCTAATTAAATCACAAAACGGGCCTAAATCATGGGCCCAAATCCTAAGGAAAGCTTATCTCTAAATTAAATCTAAAAATATCCTATAGATAAAATCTAAATCTTAAAAGATATAACTAAATCTCAACTAATCCTAAAGATAGATTACAATCTTCACTTCATCATATATCTTCTCTTCCAAAATTAAATCTTCATTCCCAAAATGCCCAAAAAGCCCTTGTGCCAAATATGACCTGAAAATAGAAATAGAATTAATTAGGCTAAATAATCCCAAATTAAACAATATTCAGAATATTAGTCCAATAAACTCTAAATCACTAAATCAAGCTAAACAATGTCAAATAGGCAACAAGTATCAATAATAGGAGTAAAATAATGCAAGGAAAAATGGGAAATAAAATGCTCATCAGCGGCATATTCCCTAACACTCATACTTCCCTGGGTTAAGTTCAGAAATGCTAGTTCTTTCTCTCGGCGAACATCTTCTGGGAAGTACCTCCCGAGAAATTCCTCCTTAAAGAAGTCCCAAGTAATCTCCTGGTTGGAACTCTCCATGTCTCTTCGTACATGCTCCCACCAATATTCAGCTTCTCCAGTGAGCATGTACGCCACCAAAGGGACTATCTGCTCCGCGGGCGGTAACATTGTGCGAAAAATCTTCTCCAATTCTTGGAGCCATCTCTGGGCTGCATCCGGATTGTAGCCACCTTCAAACTTGGGCGGATCGTTCTGACTGAATCTAGCTAGCCAATCGATGCCCATTGGGTCTGGTGTTTGATGGAGTGCGGCGGCCGCTGCTGCGGCGGTCGCTGCTACTGTTTCAGCCTAATTCTGATTCATTTGGACCAGATTCTCAAGTATAGCAGCCATCCTTTCATCCTGAGTACGTCTCCGAGGCATGGTGACTGAGTTTTGAAAAAGATTACGTTATTCCACAATTAACTAAAAACTCTTAAATTAAGTGTACCTATTCGCCTATTCTAAAACTTGACACTAACATTTGGTCACTCGCTTGGTGAGTAAACCATAGGTGTTGTGATTCAACACTCCAAGGCCGAGGCAAACTGCTCTGATACCATAAATGTAACATCCTCACTTTATTTGGTTAATTTTAAATTTTAATAAAATCAGAGTTTGAAAATTCATTTTTGAATTTGATTTCTTTTAAAAGGTTTTTCGAAAATCCGGCAGAGTTTCCTCTGTTTTTCGGACTTCCCAAAAAATTCTCTTCTTAAAACCTGTCAGTCCAGAATATTCAAAAACTTAAAACATAATAGTTCAATAACCAGATCAGATCCTAAAGCCCAATTGGTACAAATTCAGGGCATACAATTACTATGCATATTAATTACAAAAATAACAGTTTTAAAAAAAATAGAATCCGCTCAGGGTATCACAAATACACTCCACGTGGTGAAGAGTTTCCAGTTCGGCCCGCAACGGTGTAAGCTCCGCTTCCGTACCTGTAAAATTATATCAAGAAGGGTAGCATTACACAGAACTTAAAAAGATAAATCCTAAAAGAAGACATAGCAAATAACTAAGCCTATATAATTATTAATATACTTTATTCATAATTATTCGTATAATTGATCTCTTTTAGTTCTTCACTTATTCTCACATTCTTTTAATTATTGATTCCGTTTTCATTCTTTCTTTCCCATTCTTTATTCTTTTTCCATTATTCATTAGGTAGTCTAGCCCCAGCCAGTCGTATGGTACTGGGCGCTAGGATTTCCCTTTTTCCATTATTCATTTTCTTTTCTTTTTCTTTTTAATCGACACGCCTTACCAGGCTCGCATCGATGCCGATACGCCTTACCAGGCTCGCACCGGGCTTTCCCTTTTTTTTTTTCCTTTTAATCGACACGCCTTCTCAGGCTCGCATCGACGCCGATACGCCTTCACAGGCTCGCATCGGACTTCCATTTTTTTCCATTTTAATCGACACGCCTTCACAGGCTCGCATCGATGCCGATACGCCTTCACAGGCTCGCATCGGAGTTCCATTTTTTTTCCTTTTTAATCGACACGCCTTCTCAGGTTCGCATCGACGCCGATACGCCTTCACAAGCTCGCATCGGACTTTCATTCTTTTACCTTTCTTTCTCTTTCTTTTTCTTTCTTTCTCTTTTTCCTTTTTATTAATCATAAATATTTTCTCTTTTTTGAGTTATTGCATTTTTCTATTTTATTTCATTTCTTTATTTAGGAACTTATCATCACATTGTTTACTTTTCACTATATTTAATATCCTTCTTTCTTTTCCTTTTTCTTCTTCTCTTCCTTTTCTTTTTCTTATAATTTAAATAATTCTTTTATGCTCATCAAAATATTTTAATCTTTATTTTCGTTTATGACTTAATACATTTTCCTATGTTTTCTAATTTATTCTTTTCCTTGATACTAATTATCCTCGCTTTTACCCAACTCTGTTTAACTTGGTCAAGTACATTATATTCTTGCGCTCGTTTCTAATTCTTAGTTATTTCTTTACTTCATTTATCCCTCACTCTTACTTAACTTATTATCCCTATTTCATTAACTATATTTTATTTAACTGCTCTATTACTTAATCTAGCTTCTCAATTTTTTTATTACATTCTTCTACCTAACTTCCCTCATAACGTACTCTCTCTTCGTTTTTTTTATCTTCTTATTAATCCGCTTATCGTTTTCCTATTTCCTTTTAAATCTAATTCATTATTTTGCACCTATTGCCCTAATCGGTCCTGTACATATTTATTATTTCCATTACTAATCCCTGCTTTATCTCACTTTACTCTTTGGGTACTATTATACTTATTATCTTTTAGTTCATTAATTCTACTCTCCCTTTTGCCTATTTCGTTTTACCCTTTTGTCCTTTTTCTTCCCCTATGGTTTTATTTTTATGATTGCTCACGTTCTTGTTTTATCCTGACTATTTTAATATTCTAATTACGCTCATTCGTTCCGGGCCTTATTCTACGCTCATTCCTTTTATTCCCTAAAGTGTGGTTTCTATTACAATTTTATTTACTTCCTTTATATCCACGAGGGTTACCCTAAGGTTCATTAACATACTTTTTAATTGCCCTATTCTCAGCTACCACTATAGCATCCTAGAATTTACTTCTTAAGTAAAGGTAACGCGAACCCTCTTACCTCAGGCTTTTTAAATAGAACCTGGATTTTAGCTCGGCGACGATGACGGCGTCGGTGTTACTCCTCGTTAGCGGGAATGATCGCGGCTAGACCAAGGCAAGAGCTTCGAGCTTCGAGGTTCCCGACACGAGCCCCGCACGATCACGGGTCGATAACGGCGCCGGTGGGATCCGTGAAGAGAGAGAGAGAGCTCACGGTGAGAGAAAGAGGGAATGGATGAGGGAGAGGCTATGGTGGTGGTGGTGGACAGTGGTGGAGGTGGCGGTGGCGGCCGGTGGGTGGTGGTGGAGAGAGAAAGAGGGAGAGAGATTGTGAGGGAAGGAGAGCGAGAGAGAGAGAGTAGATCTATGGAGAGGGAGGGAGGCTCGAGGGGCGGCGGTTTAGGGCGGCGGTGGCTCCGGTGAAGGCCGTGGAGGAGGGAGGAAGAAGGAGGATCGGAGGAAGAGAGAGAAACAAAGGGGGAGTGTGAGTGAGGAAGGAGGTCCCTCGCGATTTCAAGCCACGCAGACCATTTTCGCTTAAGCGAAATTCATTCGCTTAAGCGAACTAGCTTCAGTAGTGGACACGAACTCTTTTCGCTTAAGCGACCAGTTTTGCTTAAGCGAAATGGCTTCAGTGGTGAAGTTTCACCTTTTCGCTTAAGCGACGGATTTTCGCTTAAGCGAAACCTTCAGGTACTTCTACTTCACTTTTCTATTTTTCAGCTATTTTCTCCCAACTTCAAATAGCCATAACTTCTTCGTTCACCGTCGGATCTTGCTCAAATTTGACGAGCAACTTCCTAAAAATCATACCTTCATATCCAACGGTGAGAATGTGTTTTGAGTCTTAAATCTTTTATTTTTAATTTCCCTAGTTAGCGAATTTAAAACACCGAAAACACCGATTTTGACCCTCGTTTGGTCTTCTTTAAATTCGCTTTTCGATGCCAATGCTCCTTGACTCCTTTGTGGCACTCAAAGAATTCCTAATCCATCATTTTAAATCCCTTCTAGGATAGTCCTTACTTCCAAATCTTACTATTATTCTAATTATTTTTTTTAGAATTAAAATTCGGGATGTTACACCACTCCTGTTCATTGTATGATGCAACTCATAATAATCGATTACACTAAGGAGTTAATCGATTACTGAGCCTCTGGTTTGCATATGATGCAACATCATGTAATCGATTACTACAAAGCTTGTAATCGATTACTAAGCCTCTGAAAAATATATGATGCAACAATTATAATCGATTACTTGACTAATGTAATCGATTACTTTCATAAGAAAGTAACTGATTAACAAGATTCAGTTAATCGATTACAACCTCTCTGATTTTTCTATGATGCAACAAAGTTAATCGATTACTTGAGAAGATAATCGATTACTCTCTCTTGCAAACATACAAATATACAGAGTTTTGTAACATCAATTATTTTTACTTCGATTAAATGCAGAAAAACATTTTTATATGCAAAAACACGTTTTTCTTCTTCTCTCTTAAAATGAAAAACTTTATTGGCTTTGTAACTCTTAACAGAAACAAAAACTTCATTACCTTACATTTGAACTAAGGAGAAGGTTTATATTCTTAAGCTTGCTTGAGTCTTCAATCTTGACACTTCCACTTGTGAGTTTGAACTTGAGTTGGCTTGTTATCATCAAAACACATACTTGAATAAAACTTGAAGTCCATAGAGAGTTTGAAGCATGCCTTCCAACCAGCTTGACTTCCAACACTCCCCCTTTTTGATGATGACAAACAACCATTCTGATATGCTCTTTATTATCTGCATCACAAGTGTTATACAAGCAATATATACATATAAAATACCAAAACCTTCCTTAGAACACAAAATACAGGAAAATGAAATAATCCATATCATCTCCCCCTGTATAGATGCACAAAAATAATTCAATTTGATCACATCACAATTTGATCTTTCAGAGTCTCTCCCCATGTATGCATTAGTCATATATATCAGAATATCTCTCCCCCTTTTGTAATCATCAAAAAGATGTGCTATCTCCCCCTGAAACACTAAGAAGATGCATCAATAATAACAAGAGAGATAAACAGACTCACATACTCAAAAGAGGTGAGAGGCAGAAGTTAAACCAATTTCTCTACGAATGAAAAAGAAATTCTCTTTTGGAAGCGGTTTCGTATAGATATCAGCCAACTGCCGCGAAGTATCAACATACTCAATAATGCAATCACCCTTTTGAATATGATCACGAATAATATGGTGTCGAATCTCTATATGCTTCGTGCGAGAATGTTGCACTGGGTTTTTGGTAATACTAATAGCACTGGTATTATCACATTTAATGGGAATGTGATCTAGACTTACACCGAAGTCTAGGAGTTGCTGTTTCAACCACAAAATCTGGGCACAACAACTACCTGCGGCGATATATTCAGCCTCAGTTGTAGATAGAGCCACACTAGACTGTTTCTTGCTAGCCCATGATACTAATGAATTGCTAAGAAGATGACAAGTGCCGCTAGTGCTTTTTCTATCTACTTTGCAGCCAGCAAAGTCAGAATCAGAATATCCAACAAGATTACACGAAGAACCTTTGGGGTACCATAAACCCATGTCAGTTGTGCCAGACAAATATTTCATTATACGCTTGGCAGCAACCATGTGCGTTTCTTTTGGATTCGACTGGAAACGGGCACATAAACAGACACTAAACATGATATCCGGCCTACTTGCCGTTAAATAAAGAAGGGATCCGATTATACCTCGATACTTTGTAATTTCTACGGATTTACCTCCTTCATCTTTGTCCAAGTAGCAGGATGTGCTTATCGGTGTTGCTACTGCCTTGGCCTTATCCATACCAAATCTTTTCAATAATTCCTTGCAGTATTTTGTTTGACTAATAAAGATTCCGTCCTTTGCTTGCTTTATTTGTAATCCCAGGAAAAAGTTCAGCTCGCCCATTATAGGCATTTCGAACTCTTCCTGCATCATACTAGAAAATTCCTTGCAAAGGATTTCATTAGTAGCACCGAAAATAATGTCATCAACATAAATTTGAACTAAAAAAATGTCCTTCCCTTTCTTTTTAATAAAATGTGTGTTATCAACCTTCCCTCTTTCAAAATTATTTTCCAATAAAAATTTGCTAAGACGGTCGTACCACGCTCTAGGAGCTTGTTTCAAACCGTACAAAGCCTTGTTCAATTTAAAAACATAATCCGGGTGTTCATAACTTTCAAAGCCAGGAGGTTGACACACATAAACTTCTTCATTTATAAAACCATTAAGAAAGGCACTCTTTACGTCCACTTGGTATAATTTAAAGTCTAAAATGCATGCAAAAGCAAAAAGCAGTCTAATGGCTTCCAACCTAGCAATAGGGGCAAATGTTTCCTCATAATCTATCCCCTCTTCCTGGTTGTAACCTTGTGCAACTAGCCTAGATTTTTTTTGAACAATTAAACCAGCCTCATCAAGTTTATTTTTATAAATCCACTTAGTTCCAATAATCGGATGAGACTCAGGCCTAGGAACAAGTTTCCACACCTGATTTCTTTCGAACTGGTTTAATTCCTCTTGCATTGCCAAAAGCTAATGCTCATCAAGCATAGCCTCAAAATAATTCTTTGGCTCTACTTGAGAAACAAATGCAAAGAAGTTACACAGATTGCTAATAGAATTGCGAGTACTTACACCTTTTGAAATGTCTCTGATGATCTGATCAATAGGATGGTGCCTCGATGTTATCCATTCCTTACGCAAATCAGCGTTGAGTTCCAAGGATTGTTCTTGATTTTTCTCCTCAACAGGTTCAACTGATTTTTCCTTGCTTCCGGAATGCTTCTTTCCTTCAGCATTTGGCTCCTCATCCTCATCAATGAATAAATCTCCAAGAATACCTGGAATGTCATTAACAGATACCTTTCCCAACCTTCTGGGATCGGATTCGTCAAATGATACATGAATAGATTCTTCAATAGTATTACGAGATTTATTGTAAATCCTATATGCTTTGCTCGAAACAGAATATCCAAGGAAAATGCCCTCATCAGCTCTAGCCTCAAAACTTCCTAGATTTTCTCTACCATTATTATGCACATAACATTTACATCCAAAAACACGAAGATGGGAAATATTTGGTTTTCTCCCCTTGTACAGCTCATAAGGGGTTTTCTTTAAAATAGGCCTAATTAAAACACGGTTCATAACATAACAAGCTGTACTCATTGCATCGGCCCAAAAATATGCAGGCAAATTCATGTCATTAAGCATTGTTCTAGAAAGCTCTTTTAATGAACAATTTTTCCTCTCCACAACCCCATTTTGCTCTGGAGTTCTTGGAGCTGAAAAATAATGCTTAATTCCATATTTTTCGCAAAACTTTTCAAAAAGATGATTTTCAAATTCTCCACCATGATCAGTTTTAATGGATGCAATGCTCAAATGCAATTGGTTTTGAATAATCTTGTCTAGCTTTTTAAATTCATGAAATGCATCATTTTTATGAGAAATAAAAAGCGTCCATGTATACCTAGAATAGTCATCTACCACAACTAAACAATAATAGTTGCCACCAAAGCTTTTCGTTTGACAAGGTCCAAAAAGATCCATATGTAAAAGTTCCAAGGGCCTTTGAGTAGAAACAAGGTTTTTAGAAGGAAAAGATGCCCTTGTGAGTTTTGATTTAGAACAAGGATCACATTTTTCAGAAAAAGAAAAATTTTGCTTTGGTAAACCAACTACTAAGTTTTTAGAAGAAATTTTATTTAAATGAGTCATGTGGATGTGACCTATTCTACGATGCCATAGGCACGATTCATCCTCTTTAGATAATAAACATTTCGCATCATTTGAGGGAATTGAATCAAAATCAATAGCATAAACATTGTTTACCCTGCGAGCAATTAGCTTAATAAGATTATCAATTTTTCCCTCGATAATACATCTATCAGAATCAAATATAACCCTATTGCCCTTATCACACAATTGACTAATACTTAGCAAATTGTGTTTTAGGCCCTCAACATGTAAAACATTTTCAATGCAAGGGTTAGGAGGTGTACCAATTTTACCGACTCCGAGAATCTTTCCTTGATTGTTATCTCCGAAAGTCACATGTCCTTGGTCCTTAGGCACGAGATGCGAAAATTTAGATTTATCTCCAGACATATGTTTTGAGCATCCGTTGTCCAAGTACCACCACGACTTCCCTTCTTCCGGAGTAACCTCATTTTCGTGAGCCATCAAGCATATGTTGGCGGTCTCCTCTTGTTCGTCTGAATCTTCATCCGAACTTCCTTCACTGTCTAGCCATGCCAAGTATGCTTACTTTCCCTTCTTTAAAGTCGCGTTGCCTTTTTATGAATTTTCTTTCTTTTTCAACTGATAGCAGTCTGCTCTGCTGTGACCAGGCTTGCCACACTCTTGACATGTGATGGTTGAGCCTCCACTCTTGTTGTTGTCTCTTCTGTTGAAGTTCTTCTTCCTCAGAAATTTCCCGAACTTTTTCACCAATAAGCCCATGTGTTCATCATTCAATAATTCTTTGTCCGAGTCACTTTCAGCTGCAGGTGCTTCAGCCTTGAATGCCAAACTTTTAACTTTCTTGTTTTCTTCTTCATGCTGAGCCAACCTTTTTAATTCACTTTTGTGTTCTTGTAACTTCCCAAAGAGAGTTGCCAGCGTCATAGTTGATAGATTTCTTGATTCAACAATCGCTGTCACTTTGGGTTGCCATTCTCTTCCCAAACACCTTAGGACTTTGTTGATGAGATCCTCATTGGTGAACTTCTTCCCCAATGTCGTCAGTTGATTTGCAATCATTGTGAAGCGTTTTTGGATCTCTTGAATCGATTCTCCATCTTTCATTCTGAATAACTCATATTCACCAGTCAGCGTGTTGATTCTCGATCTCTTTACTTCAGTTGTACCTTCATGCGTGACTTCAAGTGTATCCCACATCTGTTGTGCTGTCTCGCATGTCGATATCCTGAAAAACTCATCATAGCTCAAAGCAGATGTTATAATATTTTTCGCTTTCAAGTCGTACTAGACTCTATGTTCCTCCTCCTCCGTCCATTCAGCCATAGGCTAATCGACGGTGTTACCATTAACCACATAAGTAGGAACATAGGGACCATTTACGACAGCATCCCAAACTTTTAATCCAACTCCTTGAATAAAAATTTTCATACGGGCTTTCCAATACGCGTACCCTACCCCATCAAACATGGGAGGACGGTTAATAGAACTCCCTTCACCTCCAAACAGAGAGTTTGAAGCCATACTCTTGAGACGGTTAAGTCTTAACACAAGAGACTAGCTCTGATACCAATTGTTGGTTTTGGCCTCAAAATCTCGAGATGAGGGGTGAATCGAGTTTTATTAATGTATTGTAAAAACCGTTACAAATTAAAAAATTGATTTGAGATGGAGAGATTAAACGTTCGAAATGGATCGCGAAAATGATAGAAAAATATAAACGAGTAGCGCGGAAACGTAAAAAATAAAATATGCGGAAATTAAAAGAGATAGGGATAGAAAAGCTTGCACCGATGAATTTTATACTGGTTCAGCCTTCCCGTCGAAAGGCCTAGTCCAGTCCCAAAGCGACCCGCCTGAGAGTTCTTATACCAAGCAATAGAGTCGCACCCTATTACAACCAAGAGCACCCCGCACACTACTAGGAACCTCCGTTCGCTAGGGGCCTCAATCACACAGCAGGGTTCCTCGCCCTACGACGTATCACACGTACACTAAGGGATTCTCTCCCTAACCACTAAGGTTTATAACAATATGAATGAGAGTGATTACAATAGCTTTTTGTGTTCTCAAAACACGGATACAACAATATGCTCTATGATAGTGAAGTAGTGTTTCTCTTAGAAGTTTACACAGCCAATAAAAGTTTTGTTCTTCACAAGACTATGAACAATGAAGAGCAGAAAACTTGAGAAGAAGAAGAAGAGAGAAACGTGCAGAAGAAAATATGAGTGAATGATCTGAAAAAAAAAATTGTTTTCAATGTTGGAGTGATATTAAATTTAAAAAGAAAACTATTTAGAATCAAAAAGATTTTTAATAAGTAAAACAAAATCAAAATAAAATAAAATAAGATTTGAAATAAGTTTTAAAATCAAAACTAAATCAAAACGATTTACAAAATAAAATAAAGATTTGATTCTTAAAACCAAAAAGGAAATAATTCAAATTTAAAATCATTTTCGAATTTTATAAAATAAATCAGAATCTTTTATATAAAAACAAATCAGGAAATAATCAAAATGATTCTAACACGTTTTTCAATAAAACATGAAGTAATCGATTACTTTTTGAGGGTAATCGATTATTCCTTCAAAAATAGAAATTCTTAAATTCATTTGAAAACCATGTAATCGATTAGGCTAATAATAGCTAATCGATTACACCACTCCTGTTCATTGTATGATGCAACTCATAATAATCGATTATACTAAGGAGTTAATCGATTACTGAGTCTCTGGTTTGCATATGATGCAACATGTAACAGCCCGATTTTCGAAAACCAAAACAATTGACTTTTATTCATTAATGTTGCAAAAATGAGGCCAAGTTTTTTTTTGAAAGCGTTATTAAGGTTCTCCATCCCTCTTCTTCGAAAACCGAGTTGTTACTTAGTTTCCAAAACTCATGCACCTAATTTTCCAAAAACATTTTCTCAAAGGACTTAAACATATTTTATAAAAGAGTGTCTTCACATTCCTTAAACGTAGGGCATGCATCAGAGTAAGTCATGTTACAATAATGGTCCATCACTTAGGTAATCCATCCTACCAAAATACAAACAACAACTTAATCTAATTCCACTACGGGCCCCCTTCTCCTATCAAAGATGATCGGGTCCATCTTCTTCTTCTTCCTTGTGGGTGCCTTTGTACCAGAGGATGATGCGACCGCGTTCTTTGGCTCTCCTTCGGAACTTGGTTTAAGTTCCACTCCGAATAGCTTCACTGAGTTCTCCTTCCCTTGATCCCGAGGCGGCGAATCGGAGCTGTGACACATGTAGGATATACTCCCCAAACACAAACTAGGTGTAGATCCACCCAACTTATGTTCCGGGTCTTCGATCACCATCTGAGCATGTCCCAACCATGCCCATCCTCGACGTATAGCTTTCCATCCGTGTCCCTTATGAGGCCAAGTAACGATCTCCAATCAACGATCCATCTGCCCGTTGGGATACCAGCGACACCGATGTACCAACGAACAGGAGAGAGTAAGCGATCCGGACGCGTAGCGTCGACGGTGTGGAATTACGGTAGGCAAAATAATAGGACACACACAACAATACACAGCATACACACAAGCAAACATACTATCATCATTATCCACAATCCCTATTTATTTCATCTTATTATTATTACTTCATACTCTCCACTCTCATTTCCAATCTCTTTCGTAGAACTCAACATCCTTCCCACCTTTCCATTCTCAATCTCTTTCTCATCCCTTGCACTTCTCGAACTCTTATTCTTACAAATATAAATCTTTCCTTATAAAGTTTTATCGAATTATAACCATCGATGATCGGGGGAGTTAAAGAATCATCGAGGTACGCGTTTCTTTCGTAGTTAGCACTCACACATCAAGTCTACATCTCCTCGGCCATCCATCACCTAGTCGGAAGCAAACAGGAGTACAGGACCTTTACCGTGCGGGCACGATAGCTGTCTCAATACAAATGGTCCCAGACCAGGAGGACTCAGCCTCAATCAATAATCACAATAAACATGGCACACTGCCTCGCAATGGCAAACAAGATGCCCCACTCCAGTCCCTCTCACTGTTCTCGATTTGCAATCTAGGGGGCGACAGTATTGTTATAGTGCGCGCGCAGAACTTACCACGGTATTAGACCCAGTCCCCACCACGTTAGTGCACCACTTATGGAGTTTGTTTTGCCTACAACAATACTCTAGACTTCTTGACGTTTCACCGTCATCGTCCTCCCCTAATGCAATCTCGTCCTAAGTATCTGCAGATACTTATCGTTCCTTCCTCTCCACTACTTCGGGTTGACCCTCTTTTCTCACCACGTTCGTTGTTAATGTCTTTTTAAGTCTTTTATCTATTTAATTAACCTATTGATCGGCTCACCCTTCGTGCATCCCTTCAGTGAGTCCCGACCGCTAACTTTTCACAATTATTTCTCACATCAAATCTCACATAGCACAGAGCTGGGACTATCTCAATTGATTCACGTCTTCTTTCTCAAATCTTCCTTTTTACCATCCTTCCCAAAATCTTTGATCTCACCACTTTCCAAGAACCTCATTTCTCAAACTCCCTTATCAACATTCTTTCCAAAAACCTTTTCAAAACTTTATTCTCACCAATATTCACAAAAGTATTATTTTCACAGACTTTTCTCAAAGAGATCATTTTGTAAAACTTTCTCAAAAATACAGTTCCAGAAATATCCTTTCCTAAAACCCTTTTCCAAAAGATCGTTTCATAAAAAGAATCCTTTGAAAATATTGTTTCACAAAAATCCTATCTCAAAACCTTTTTCGAAAATTTGTCTCATAAACCTTTTTCTGAAAATATTTCTCTTCCCAACTCTTTATAAAAATTCCTTTTCACAAATCCTTTCGAAAATTCCTTTTTCAAAAACTCTTTTTCAAAAACACATTTTTGCCGAGCGTTAGTGGAGGAGCAAGCTCAACTCAACACTAATTCCCAGTCTAAAACCAAGACCAAGGAGCCTAGCTCCGATCAAATCACATCTCATGTTCCAACAATCCATATCACTTCCCAAGCTCTGGCTCGTTCTCAACATCATCCTCAACTTCTTTTCCAAATCAACTCTCATCTCACTTTCACTTAGTCTCTTACTCTTTTCTCATTATACCATTACTTTCAATCCCATTACTTCCTCAACTCTTTCTTTTCACTCTCATTCTCTTATGACAACGTCCATCCACCATTTACTTATCAAAATCCACAGCAATAAACATTATTATTGATAATTAAATACATAAATAAATCAATAAATAAAAGCATGCTATCACACACAACATCACACAATAGAATTGTGGTCTTTGTCACCTTCGTATAAGTGGCCACACAAAGCAAACAATTGCCACTATACTACTGACTCAGAACCACTAAGTTCCGATCTTTGAGATGATACAGAACGTCCTAATAAGTCACCTAGCTACCACGGTGTCTTAGGAAAGCTTCTCTCTCACCTGAGGTCCAGCTATTGAAGGTTTGCTCTCTTCGAATCCGTGTGCTGCCATCTGTCCCAACCTCCTTTCTATGTCATTCCTCATATTAAATAAAACATTTTACATTATTGACTTATTTGAGAAAATCTTTCCTTAGTTTAATACATGCCCTTTCTTTGTTGAGAAAACTTTGAGAATATAACCAAAACCAACTATCACTTGAAAACTTGATTTTTGATCTTATGGAAATATTTTTAAACATAAAAAGCACGTCCAAGTAATTCTGGACAGCAAAATGGTTTTACAAAGTTGTTTTAATAAAACTCTTAAAATGTTATAAAAACATTCCTTACTTCAAATAACTTCTTAGCTTAACGTTAACACTTTTGAAAATTCAGGTTTTCACCATAAAACAGCTTTGGAAATCAAATCAAATTTTCTTAAAATACTTATTTCAAGACTGTTCACACATAACTAATATGCAACCACGATATAACTCCAAACAAATCACACCACATACAACAACAAGTAACACTTTACTAAATTATAGAAGCACTTAAACAATCAGCATCAAACAACTATGTATCCACACATGATTTCTTTTCATAAAACATTCATGCACATTTCAGTCCCACAATTAAACTCCCTAAATCTATTTAAATTACTTGACCGAATAAAAGTAAAGAAAATAAATCAATCACCACAACTCAAATCACATGAATCAATCTATTTCATTTTAGGTACTTAGATCCTAGTTTCTTTTAATTCTCAACCAAATACACACAGCACCCTCATAAGCACATATTCATGCAAACACATATTCTTCCAAGATTAATTTAATTTATTCATTTATCCCTTTTTATTTCTAAGCAAATAACCGAATAGAGAACACATGTCCACAACACAAGTTCAAACAATTTATTTTAACACAATTCCTTAAAACACAATTATTCCTTTTAAATTTCTTCATTGAAAAAGGATCCTAGGTTAGCTAACATGATTAAGCCGAATAGCATCATGGTAAAACAAGGTCAAATATTCATCAATCATGCAAAGATCATTTTCTAAAAACTTGTTTTCTTATTTTCATGGTACCAACTGTGAGTTGCATAAAAATTTAGCAAATGAAAATTCGATTTCTTAACACAATAAAATTAAGAATTATGTCAAAGTCTTTGACTTCCAAGAAAACACATGCATGCACTTAAAAATCTCTAGGTAAGGCAATCTTTAACATGTAAGTAAACATAATGATGATCTAGTATGATTCCTTATTCTACTTTACACTTGGCCGAATGGTGATATGCAAGAAAACAAAGTTTTATAATTTATTTTCTACATGCAAACATCTAAATTCATGAATGATATAATGAAAAACTTTAAAAGTATCATTCATTTTTCAACTATCAATCGAATCATCATCATCACACACACAAACCTTGATTCAATTTCTTTTCATACTAGAAATCATTTTTAAAACTTATTTTCTTGTGAAAACCGTGACTTACATATGAGGAATTAAGACTTTATATTCAAATAAGACACACAAAATTCAAGCTTCATGTTTTCTTAAAAATTACTCATGGATCAAGACATGCAAAAGACAATCAAAGCAAAATCATAAACTTAAACTCAAATATTCAAATGAACCATAAGGAACAAGCTAGAATTTAACAAAATAAATCATAAAATTACCAAGATCAAGTCAAGAGCATCAAGACCTACTTATTCTACTCATGGCCGAATCATTTAGTCATGGATTTGGTGATTTATAAGTTTACTTGTTCATGGAAATCCAAGATCAAAACATAAAGAAAACTTGCAAAGAAAAATAAGACTTATAATGTCACAAAATCAACATGCATGTGGGGATCAAAGCAATCTATGAACTCTAAACACAATCTCAAAAAAACCGTGATGAAGAACATTTACAAATAAGAGATCAAAACTTTTTAACAACAACATTCAAGATCAAAACATAAGAAGGACATGATTGACCTTTAAATTTCAAGATCATTCAAAAATAAGTACATGCATCACCAAAATTAAACAAAGTCCATGATAAAGTCCTTTACAACACCAAAATCGTTCAATTAAAACTCTATCTACCTTAAGTCCTAACTTAAATCTTCAATCTCCTCTTCTTCCCCTCTTGGGTTTTGCCTCGGTCTCTCTCTCTTCTAGGGTTGGGGGTAGTTTTCTCCTTGATCTTTGAGGAAGAAAGTGTGTGGAAGAAAGAAATCAATGGTGTTTGGGCTAAAAGTTTGGGGTTTGCACTCTCCTTCATCTAAGTCTCCAAGAGCTTGATAGTGCTCTTGAGAGAAAATGTGTTTGTGTTGGTGTGGGAAAGAGTGAATGAAGGAAATGAAACATGAGCCAAAGGCAACACCTACACACACACGGTTTTGAGGGCAAGAACAAGGGATGGAATTTCCCTATTTTAGCCTTGGTCCAAGGTGTGAAAGAAAAGGGCAATTCGGTCCAACCCATTTGTTGCATGGGAGAGGTCACTTCGTTGGGGACAAGGGGTGAGAAAGTCTCACTAGGTTGTATGACTCATCACTCCTAATCTCTCCCTAGTATCATGACTCACGCCTCCTACTCCTCCTCTTTTTCTCTATTTTAAATTTCATTTCTTAATGCATAAGGAATATCAATCCCACTTGGTTTTCCTGGTCCTCCTATGGCCGAACCTCTTACACTAGTACACACACATTCACATACAAATTTTGTTTTCATGTTTATCACAATAACACATAGTATGGCATCATGGGAAAATGCATACATTTAACACATTCATGCACACACACACACACGTATGACACACATTTACACACCCACATTCATGCATCATACAATTATCATCTTTAGGATATCCTATCTACACGGCATGTGTAACGTCCCTCGTTTAATTAAAGAATTTTATTTTCTTACTGACTATATTGGAAAAATCGGAGTATGAAAATTTTTCCTTAAATGTGCTACTCGAGTTTAAACCATGCATTTAAAAGGGAATTCGGTGGAAGGAGTAATTGATTTCTGAACATCTTAAAAATCATTTTTGAGATAACCCTTATGGCCCGAAATACTTTCGAAAATAGTTTAGTTATAATGTTATCTCAGGAAATTGACTTTAACAATACCTCCTTCATCACCGAACTCAAATGATAAAATCAGAGTTAGCGGAATATATTAAAATGGTTTTTATGTTTCCTTGGAGTTCATAAATCATGAGGAAGGTCATTGATTCATAAAATCAGGTGTAAAAACTTTAGGAGTACCACCAATATAACCAGGTGATGAAATTTAAGTTTTACTCTAATACATCTCTCAAATCATAAAGTTACGATCTCTATCAAAAGTTGGAGACGTTCAGAGCTAGTCAATGGTCCTTCGTCCCATAATCCTGTTTGGCCGGGTCTTCAAGAGTTGCACAAGGAGTCTCTATCCCATGATCGCTGATCTTTAGAAAGTCTAGGTACCTGGCCAACACCTAATAAGGGCAGGGAGGTAAGCTATACTCATTCGCATAATCAAATGAGAATAAATTACTAACATGCACAAGTAAGCAATTCATCATGATCCCAATACATATACACGTGTACCAAATAGTCAAGTTATATGCACAACTTATGAGCACGCCAATTTAGTTGATAATCAAACCCATTGATGATATGTCCAGATGCTTGCTTACTATTTCTCAAGTCATGAGATTCTCTAATCAATGCTCTCATGCATGACCATCCAAACAACCCGTATACGTGCCTCGGACGTATAGTGAACCTGCTCGGACCATAATCCATAACGACACTACCAAAGTGTACGTCGCATCACCAAGACGTAACAGCATCTACTATGCTGCCCACATTACCAAAATGTGTCATCGAGCAAGCCACACGACTTTGCCTGGAACGTGGTCCATAATACCGATATCGATGTGCACATCTCGTCACCAAGACGAATATCCAACGTTGGCAGCAACCAATGCTGGCCACATTACCAAAATGTGACTATAATAGTCCTTTCGTCAACAAGACGAATATCCAACGTTCACAGCAACCAATGCTGGCCACATTACCAAAATGTGACTACAGGCAAGTCGTAACCAAATTGGTACTCCCAGATTATCCTCCTCATGTTCCTCGGACATGAACAAATGATATGTTACACATCACCATGCATAAATACATACCAATGTTCCATTTAAGGTTATTCCTTAATCTCCATATGTGCAACATGCAATAAATGTACCAATGTAACGACAAGTTTGGCTCATAAGCAAAACGTCCCATTCGGATTGTACGTGCACGTTTTCAAAACGCATTCTCCTCAATCTCAACGACATTCTTTGAATGCTGCCTATGTTCTCAAAATATGTTATCAAGCTTGTCATACAACCTTTGGTACTCTTAGAGTACATTTTCACGTTCCCCGAACGTATGACATTAATAATCAAGCTTGGTATCATACGTCCCAATCCGAATGTATGTCCACATTCCCAGAACGGAATCAACAACATTCCTCGAATGTTGCCCACATTCCTAGAATGTGTCATCAAACTTATCGTGTACATTTGGTACTCCCAGAGTACCCCCTTCATGTTCTGCGAGCATGACAAATGGTATCCTATCGTCTTATCATCATGCATGAATGCACACAAATTCTCCATTTAAGACTATCCATTAATCTTGTTATGTGCAACATGCGATAAATGTATCAATGAGACATTTCAACTTCCATGATGACAAGATTTATCAAACAAAGTATCACATTTTTCACTTTAAGTGTCATTAGGTTTAAATAAGAGTGATTAGATTAAAAATGGTATTTTCTCAACATTATAATAAAAAGACTCGAGTGGTAGCTTCAATACTCGAGTAGTTCATCATTTTCATGAAACTGTGTACCAAACTACCCAGAATACTCGAGTTTTTCACAAAATACTCGAGTAGTTTATAGTCCATAACACTTGAGTATTTCACAAAATACTAGAGTATTTTTCAGTCCAAAATACTCGAGTTTTTCACAAAATACTAGAGTATTTTACAGCCCAGAATACTCAAGTATTTCTGGAAATACTAGAGTATTTCATGATCATCTGGGAAACTTGCATCAGAGAATACTCGAGTATTTTACCAAATACTCGAGTATTTTACCAAATACTCGAGTATTTATGACAGCTGATGCACTACAACTTGGTTTTAACATACCATTTTCAATTCTAATCAATTCTAACTTAAACCAATGATCAACAAAGCTTTACATACGCAAATTAAACATGTCTCAACATAGAAATCATATCCAATCTCAGATGATCAAAACCAATCACCAATTATGCATAAAACCATACTTTATGCAACTTGAGTTACCAAAATCAATTATACTCATATTTGGCATGATTTCAGCATTGATTAAGTTCACATGCAGCTAAAGAAACTTGCTCAAACATGTAGCATGTCTCAGATCGGCCTCCATGCCATTTTCTAATTCAAAGCTATGCCCTTAAGCCTCATGGTGGCTCATCCTACTTTCTAATACATTTTATTCTCATTCTAGAAAATGGTAAGCTTCCCCCATACCTTAGGGTCGTGCTTGAACAAAAGCTCCATAGAGAACAGCAACCAAAAGCTCTAACCACTTCCAACCCGAACTTGCATGACATTTTCAGCAGGGGTTCAAAACCACATTAATCGACATTCGAATCATGCATAAAAATTGGGGAAATTGGTTAGAATATGTTCTCTATAACATGAAATTTGAAAACCAATAAGTTTCAGACCAAAAGGGAGCTTGAGCTTACCACAATTGAAGCTCAAAGTCAGCTCTTTGAATCTGAACGTTTGGTTTGGCAGATTTTAACACCTAACTTCGCAGGAGAATAACTTTTCGACCAGGGACTCAAATCTAACAAACTTGGTATCAAATCGAAGCTCGTTGAAAGAGCTTTCCAATGGTATCTCACTCACGATCTAACTCTCAAGCAAGCGAGAGAATAGAAGACAAGAAGATGACGGGTCTGAACAACATTCTGGTTCTTGGCAGATTTCGAACTCTCTTTTGCAGAGCTCATTACTCCTCACACACTCAACCTTAGCTCACGATTTTTGGTGCTTTTCAAAGATCTGGATGTGAGCTTCAAAACAGTATATGGTTTGTGTAGTATGACCCTGGGACGAGAGAGAATTGAGCTCCTCAAGTTAAGAACCCTAATCTTGAATTTGTTGGCCCTATATCAATTCCTCTCCCTTGTTGAAGAAGATTGGGAGACTCCATGCATAAAGACACGAGTCCTAGGCATGTCTGGACTAGATGGCGTGGCAACACCAGAGCAAGAGAGTTGAATTCGTGGCTCTTCCATGGCTGGACAGCTATCACGCACAATCCTGAGCTGTCAAACCCCGAATACTCGAGTATTCAGCCAAATACTCGAGTATTTTGGCTAGTTATCACTAAAAACTTTGTTTAATTAATTTTAACTCCAAAAGACCTTCCATTATTCTTTTTAGGTCCTTCCCAAGGACTTAATTGCAAAATTTAATATTTTATGGAAAAAAACCTCATCATAAAATATTTTCACATAATATATATCGATATACATATAATGCAAACCTAAAATCAAACATGGAATTATTATTTATTTATAAAACCATTATACTAACATATTTATTCGGAAGACGAAATTAGGGGTGTTACAGCATGCACATACATACATCATGTACATATACGTGAGGCACACACACAAATGCATTTGTGCATCATATACCTCCTTCATATATATTCATTCTCCTACATTTACACATACATATCTTCAAGAATTAAATTCTTATATAACCCTCATTCATTCCAAAACCGTATATACACACACGTGACCATATCATAAATATTTTTCTGAAAACATCAAGCATATAGACCTTTCAAAAACTCAATTTTTCTAAACTTTGGATATTATTTTGAGAAAATCATTAGAATCACTCCTTATCTTGAAAACATGAATTTTAAGAAAATCATTTAAGAAACACTTTCTCAAAACTTAATTCTCAAAAATAATTTCTTTAGTGTTTTAAATTAATATGAGGAATTTGCGGGGTGTTACACAACATCATGTAATCGATTACTACAAAGCTTGTAATCGATTACTAAGCCTCTGAAAATATATGATGCAACAATTATAATCGATTACTTGACTAATGTAATCGATTACTTTCATAAGAAAGTAACTGATTAACAAGATTCAGTTAATCGATTACAACCTCTCTGATTTTTCTATGATGCAACAAAGTTAATCGATTACTTGAGAAGATAATCGATTACTCTCTCTTGCTAACATACAAATATACAGAGTTTTGTAACATCAATTATTTTTACTCCGATTAAATGCAGAAAAACATTTTTATATGCAAAAACACGTTTTTCTTCTTCTCTCTTAAAATGAAAAACTTTATTGGCTTTGTAACTCTTAACAGAAACAAAAACTTCATTACCTTACATTTGAACTAAGGAGAAGGTTTCTATTCTTAAGCTTGCTTGAGTCTTCAATCTTGACACTTCCACTTGTGAGCTTGAACTTGAGTTGGCTTGTTATCATCAAAACACATACTTGAATAAAACTTGAAGTCCATAGAGAGTTTGAAGCATGCCTTCCAACCAGCTTGACTTCCAACACCGGTAGAATGAACGACAGGCTCGCCTCCACTCTCGTCCTCCACGGGATCCTCCTCGATCTCATCCGATGGAGAGTGTACCCTACCACTGGGTACAGGGTCAGGAGATGACCCTAACTGGGCTCCTCGGATCAGAAGGGGGAGTCTCCTCGCGGACGACTCTAGAAGAAAAAGGGTGTGAGCGGGTAGGTCGAAAACGGAAACTGTGATATGAGCGAGCTGGTCGCGTGGGAGGTGGTCCATGATATGTGTAAAAAGGGGGTACGTGCATAGTGTATATGATGGGAATCCTAAACCTACGAGGACGAAATCCAATCAGCGGGTTCGGGTGGTAGAAGGTGACCACTACCTCCCCCTCGAAAAACCGCGCGATGGTCCTCGTAGATCCATATGCCACTAGAAAGTGGCCGGATCTCGATGCAAGCGATGTAACGTGACATTACCTACAAGGGCATAGGGGTAAGCAATTCTATACACATAATCAATAGAGCATAAATATATATGTATAATGTGAATGTATGGATATGCAACAATGAAAACAGTCACATTTAGCACTTAGCATTTATTGAATGCAAGTAGGATGCTCATACTTATTCCATTTATCAATATTGTTTTAGATGAGTGGCATGATGTATGAACCTAGCTCTCAAGCCTATCTTCATCATTCTATGACACTCTCTGACGTCCATCCTTTACTCCGTCCAGCACTCAACAGTGCGTTGTACTCCTAGGTGTACAACATTCGTACATTCACCAAGAATGTACACGACAAGCTTGGAATACGTGCCACCCGAGCAACGTCCCGTCATCCAAACGGTATAACCATATCAGCATCTCACTATGCCGACCACATCGTCAACCATAACGTGTCATCAAGCGAGCCGTCAATTGGCACTCCCAGAGGCCCTCTCATGTTATCAAAACATGATAAACTATCTATCATCCAAACTCCAGAATGAATGCATTAATTTTAAACTTAAAGGAAATTGGTTAATATAAATGACGTGCCACCCGAGCAACGTCTCGTCATCCAAACGGTATAGTTATATTAATCAATTTCTTTTAAGTCCAGATCCCTTGGATTAATATTATTTAATCATTAACCAAATTATTCAGAATTAAAAATGGTGTTTTTCAATATTCTTGGTAAACTACTCGAGTGTTCTTCAGAATACTCGAGTGTTCTTCCATTATTTCCAGATTACTCGAGTAGTTCTTTAATTACTCGAGTTGTTCATGTCTTTCTGAGGATTTGGATTTCAGATTCATAAAAATACTCGAGTAATTCATGAGTACTCGAGTGTTCTTCATCAAATCCAGAACACTCGAATAACTCCTGCATTACTCGAGTGATTTACCTTAACATATCCCCTTGAATCAGTTATTACTCGAGTTCTAGGCCTGATACTCGAGTGTTCTAACACAAAATACACTGATTTATCAAAATTTCACTCGAGTATCCAGCCAAGTACTCGAGTCTTTTCTTACAGAACAGACTGGAAACTTGGTTTTAACATACCATTTTCAATTCTAAATATTTCTAGCCCAATCCAAGGATCAACAGAGTTTATATAACACATATTGAACATGCTCAAACACTTACAATTCATCAATAAACAGATTTGACAGAGAATCAAGAGTTTATGCATAAAACATACAATTTCACAACTCAACATATCAATTTGCAAAATACACAATAAACTTGTGAAATAAAGCTCATTACAGCTTGCATGCATCATATGAAACTTGCTCAAGACAACCATAGAGCATGAGTTGGTCTCCAAACCAAAGTTCTTATTCAATTTAAGCCCTTAGAGCCTCTTGGTGGCTCTCTAATGAAAATCATGGAATTTAAACTCTATCTAGTGCATAAAAAGACTTCCCCTTACCTCTCAGACGTGACTCAACAAAGGATTTGCAAGAAAAAGCTCCACAGCACCCAGAACAACTTCAAGCATCACATGCAGGACAGTTTTGAGTGGAGGTCCAAAATGGAAATGGTTGACATATGAAACAGAGATAAGAATTGGGGAAATTAGAATTTCTAAACTCTATGCAACACCTACTAGCTATAGAAACCGAATTGAGACTCAAAGAACTCGTGAGCTTACCAAAAATCGAATTCAAAGTGAGCTCCAGGAAAAGGTTTGACAGCAACAAGATCCACTTCCAAGCTCCAATTCTTCCCACACACTCACACTCAGCTCACAAATTTTATGTCTATACAAAGCTCGTGATGTGAGCTTTGTATTGGTGTATAGTTTGTATCTTAACTTCAAGCACAGAGGGAGAATCGAAGGAAACAGATCAAGAACCCTAGCTTGAACAACTAATCCGATTTTGACCAAATGCTTCAACAATTCGGTGTTGATTGGCTTTTATAGATCTCAATCGAGCTCATGCATGTTGACACGACTGCGTTGAAGTGTTGAGGATGGAGTATTCGTGGCAAGGAGAGGGAATCGGTGGTGGTGACTCATCAAACGCCCTAACTCGTGCAACTCTGACCAGAATACTCGAGTAGTCAAGAAAATACTCGAGTATTTTGCACAATTTTTGAATAATTATTTTATTTACTTTCCCTCCAAAACCTTTCCTATAATCACTTCTAGGTCCCAACCTAGGGACTAATATGCAAAATGCTTATTTTATGCATAATTATACTTATTAAATAAATGCACACACATTTCCTAAATACATAACACAGAATTTTAATCAAGGATTAAAATAGAAATAATTAATTATAATAAATTTTATAATTAACATTTCATTAATCGAGGATTAAAATTTTGGGGTGTTACAACCATGCTCAATTTCTTCGCATTCGAGAGAGTCGAATTGCGATTCTGATCCCTAAACTAACCCAAACAAATTCGTTCCTCCTCTGTTTGTGGCTTCTTCTTCTTATGTTTGGTGGCGGCAGCGACAGAGGGGAATTCGAAGACAAAAGTTTTGGGTTGGGGTTGAAGGAGTTTGGCTTCCCGTTATTCAGAATCGAGAGATCTCAAGAGCACTAGGTGTGCGATTTTGTTGGTCCTCGCTCACGTTCGCGATTAGGGTTCACCATCTCCGCGTTCCTCTTTCTCCTTGGCACTTAGGTTCGGCACAATCTCTCTATTCTTCTCTCGAGATTTTGGATCTTAAAATTCATATGTGGTTCGCTTAGAGCCCTAACCCCCAAAGTTTGAACACAGATAGAGCTACTCACATACATGGTCGTTGCCGAGGCTGAGTTCGTTAGGTTTTATATTTATCCCCTTTTTCCTCCATTGTCATTAGGTTAAGGTTTTCACTTACCGACAAGAACATGTTATTATTATGTGAAAGTTATTTATATTCCCTTATAAGCTTTGGGCTATTGCGTGTGTTGTTGAATGATTTTCTTAGGAAGATTTTTTTCTTCTTTCAAAGTTGCCAAATAGATTGATTATTAGTAATGTGGGATGGATTTGGTGTTGTCTGTGTTAATGGGGTTGTCTTGATTGCTATTTTTCAATTGACTTTATTGGATTTAATAAGAATAGGTAGGAGTAATTGTAACTGTAATTATTGATTTAGTTACTTGGTTATTTGGTGTCTTGTTAAACATAGGAGCAGTGACAAAGAACATAATTTTTTAAGGTTTTAGCAGCTAACTTTGAACCGTTAATACAAAGGTGTTAAGTTGGGTCTACTTGTCTAGAGCGTGATAGAAAAATGTTGTGAGAGTGGCCTCTGAAGGTAGTTTACGTGAAATTGGATGTAAGTGCAAAGGAGGCATCTCTTGCTGAAGTCAAGCTTGTCAATGGTTTACGAGCTGATTTTGGAGAAGTGAGTAATGTTATAGCACTATCCTTTCTTGTCTTATGCAGGGTCATGTTCTTAAACATTTTGCTTTGATGTAGGTCTATCCCAATCCAGTTAGAATTGTGTCAATCGGACAAAAAGTTGAGGAACCCCTTGCTGATCCCGATAATGAAAAATAGTTATCTGATTTTCAGTCACTATCCTCAATTATTTTGGTTAGAGTTGGAGATGGACCATGGGACGATATGCAGCAATTTGATGATAAAATTATCGAGTGCTTATTTATGAGACCAAACTATTAGTTCCATATTTTAGAATATCACTCGTAATTCCAGTATAATGATTTTTTTTGTCTTTTATTGATGAGACCAATATATTATTTATTTGCATTCCTTTTTCTCATGTTTGCTTAGTCGCATTAAGACTAAATAATAAGATAACTTATGTTTGCTTTAATGCATTAAGATTCAATAATATAATGACTTATGTATGCTTTATCACATTTATTTAGGGAAGGAAGAACAGTGAAATAATATGATAACTTGTGTAATTGTGTTGCCCCATGAGGCCATGAGCACTCAGCACTGCTACGAGCCAAAGTGTATCAGCTGGAGTGCAGAATAGTATCTTGAGATGTGCTCAGCTGTGGAACATATATATATTTATATTGCATTTGGAGCCCATAGAGATGCTTAGTGCTGTTGATGAATTTATGAAATTTTTGTTTCTAGTCTAGCCATCTTGGTCTGATCGTCTTTTACATTGGTATCTAGATATCACATGTAATTGTCTAGTTATGAAGTTGGTTGTATTTTCTACCAACTGTAAAAGATCTATGAAATTTATCTTTTTCAGTATGGAAGAACTTTATATTTGCTTGAGTTTCAACATTTGATCTCTTAGAGATCCATAGCCAGTTACAATAATTTTAGTTATATGATTATTGTTTTTCACAATTGTTTTCACAACCTATAATGATAATTGTTTCGTATAATAACAATATGACGATTAAATATTTTTTTTAATAAAAAAACTACTGCAACGACAAAATTCGTTGCCAAAATATCAGTTTACCCCACAGCCACCCCACCCACGGCCACCGCACCGCACCCCACCCCACCTCACCTCACCTCATCTCTTCTCTTCCCTTCCCTTCTCACAACCACCGCCACCCCAACCCACAGCCACCCCACTGCCTCTTCCCATCCAACTATGTAAGTTTTGGCCCCACCTCTTCCCTTCACTTCCTTTGTTCGTCCCCGTCTTTTCATTTTTTTTTTAATTTTTGGTTTCGGTTGTGAGGAGGGTCACGACCCAAGGTTATGAGGAGGGTCACGACCATGGGTCGTGCTGAGAGTCACGACCCAAGGTCGTGAGGACATTCAAGACACGCCCAATTTCTTCTTTCTTCTCTTTTTCAAGGTTCGATCGTGAGGTAGGCTCACGATTAGGGTGGTTGTGAGGTAGGTCACGACCTATACAATGGGGTGGGTCGTGAGGTAGGCTCATGACCGGGGTGGTCATGAGAGGGGTCACGACCCAAGGTTCAAATTTTTAAAAAAAAAAACAGAAAAGAGGAAGAAGAAAGAAGGTGGAGACAGTGGCTTGCGATTAGGATAAGGTGGAAGGTGGGAAGAGGTGGGACGGTGGCGGTGGGGGTGGCTGTGGTGTGGTGGGGTGGGGTGGGGAAAGGGGTATTTTGTTATTTCTTTTAAAAAAAAAGTGGAGTGTGGATAGTTGGGTGTGGGGTGGGAAATTTTTTCTCAATTTTTTTTTAAAAAAAGGGCTTTTAGGCCCATTCTTTTTCTTCCGTGGACACCCTTGGGTCCTTCATTCTGTTGTGTCAATATCCAGCATCTTCATCATTTTGAGCCGTATTTCGTCAACGGCGGATCCCAAGGTGGAGGATCCCAATCGCATGATCTCTACAATTTTGATCTTCACTATGCTTAAAGTTGAGGTCTGATACGAATTCTTTAATATCTGCTTTGTTCATCTGTAACGCAGTGATGTGACAAGCACAGATTGGAGCTCGAACGATGTTGCTAGAGAATGAGAGTTATTTGTCTTATTCTCTTGATCAGTTAAACAGCTATCGGTTATACGGTTGCTGGGCCAGGGCGGCTTCGTGCGACACTGCGGTGGTGATTGCCAGCTTCTGGTTCATCTCAATGCAGGTCATAGGATCTTGCCAATTTCGTCCTTCATTCAATTTTCTCGGGTCCATCGTCATGAAACTCAAGGTGCGAGTTGAACAGATCGGAAGCCACATCTTCTTGTTATCCACAGGAATGCCTAGATTTGCACAGGTCCATCAAGACCTTGATGGAAACAAAGGCTGTCAGATTATTTGCCACGAGTGCAATATATCCATATGAAAAATTCGAATAGGATTGAAAAAAAATCCATATATATATATATATAGACACTGAAAATGGGCATAAATAATTGAACAAAGTTAAGGATGACCACATGCAAACCGAATGATGGAAGGATCTTTTCCCTCTTTCATGCAAAGAAACTTTTACGTAGCAACCTTTTAATGGTGCTTAGACTACTTAGACCTTCCCCCTTCAGTTTAATGTAGCACAACCTTCCTTTTCGTTTCCTATCGGAGGTGTAACTAATTTTTCTAAATTATTCATAACCATATCCAGTAAAATTCTTTCACAAAATCATAACTTTTAGTTAAAGATAATACTAGCCTTAGCCCCTACAAGAAGTTTAGTTGGTCATACCTTATTGAGCTTTAACTTCTTCAGAGGTGATGGTAAATCAGCTATATGAGACTAGATTCTTTCTTTTTAGAATATATGTGTTTGAAGTGTTTAGTGCTTATTAAATACTAAAAAAAGTAAAGAGAATTGTTTGCACGAGACAATAAAGAGTAAGAGACTTAGATTACTTGAGAGTTGGATACCTGAACTAGTTCCCCATACAGGTATTTATAGAGCAGGACATACCCAACTCTGGTTACATAACTCGGATTACCTTACTCAACCATAATTACTTTTACTAAATCAGAGTTACTTTTACTCAACTAACTCTAGTAACGTTTTGACTTTATTACATTTCATTCAGAGAATATTATCTGTTTATAGTAGGTGACTCACAGTCTTGTTCGTCATTTTCTTTGTTTGCACAATAGACGCACCTGTGAGTTGGGTCTCACTCTGATAATACTTGGCATATCTTTCTCTTAATCATGTCATCGCTATCGATATCGTTATTTTTTATTCGTTCATAAAAATGGTTAAATAATCTCTGATTTCTTCCATTTTTTCCTATTGAGTATATACATGTGGCTAGGCCTCAAAGTAGGTCCATTTGGCTTCACCGCTGGATTTTTTTCTAATTCATCTCGTGGAAAATAATGTTCGTTTATTGGGACCTTATAGTGCTAATCTTGGACTGAAAGTCTTCTTCTAAAATGTCATCTTTTATTTCTTCTTCAAATTCAAAAGGTTTCTTCGTGGTACCAAATCGGATTAAATTTATTGAAGGGTAAAACTTGTCAGGAGTTATTTCATCTATTATAGAATAAAATCTAATGTAAACCTTATACTGAGTTATTATGGATGAATAGTGTTTGGCAACTTTTTTGACCATTTTTGGTAGTTGGGATCATTCTTGTAGATTTGGGGAAGGATAAAGGCAATGAATTAATTCATACTTATACAAGGTTTTTATTGGTTCTAGATTAGTACTTGGCACTACATTTGCCTTATTGAAAGCATAATGAGATATGTATCTTACTGTTTTGGAGGTCAAAGCTAATTGATTCAATTTTTGGGTCAATAGTATGAGAAAATGATAATGGTCAACCAAGTTAAAAGGTGATTTATTATGGTTACTTTAATGGATGATCCAGATGAACTACTAGCCTTGGACTTGTCTTTTTGTTGGGACTTTACAATTTCTGTAAAGGGGGTAATTTGGTTATTAGGCTTATCAGTCTCTTGGGTTGTAGTCTTCTGGACTCCTTTAACTATTTGATTATTGGTCTGAATAATGGGCTTTTCATTTTTTTGAACCTTTTCTAGTCCAATTACTCAATTTTTTATTTCTTCAACTTGGTTACATAGCCTATTAATTGCCATGTTTATATTACTGAGAGTAGGGTTTACTTGTCCTTGAAGAATATTCATACTCATCTTCAGCATACTTATTTCCAATAATAATTGGTCATTAGTCGTTGTTGGTATGTCTTTCAACATATTATTGGACTCTGCATTACTCAGCGAGTTTTGCTCCATCTGTTGCAATAATCAAATAATCATTATAACATAATAATCTCGGATGGTTTTATTTTAACATAAGGATCAAATTCAAATTCTTTAATTAATTCCTCAATTTTTATAATGAAAGCTAATCTTATCTTGTCACTATCTTTATCGGTGTTAACTATATGTTGTTTTATTCTTTTATGTAATCTTTCTTTTGCACTTTTAATGAACCTAATTATGTAAGGCATTTTTTCTTTAGTTATTTTCTTTACTTCATCATGTTCATATAACATCCTATTAGTGTTATCAAAATCTAAATATTGATTTTCCATTAATAATTATATGAGTAAATTACACTGACCTCCCCTGAGTTTTAGTCATATTACACAAACCACCCCTCATTTTTTTAAACCTACACAAACCACCTTTAATTGTTATACTCACACTACACTCTATACCCCTCAACTTGATGAGCTGTTAGAAAACTTGACAGAAGTGACCATGTTCCCATCACATGTCAATTGACAAGTTTTCTAAAAAAATTCATTAATTGACATGTGATGGGCACATGGTCACTTCTGTCAAGTTTTCTAACGGCTCATCAAGTTGAGGGGTATAGAGTGTAGTGTGAGTATAACAATTAAGAGTGGTTTGTGTAGCTTTAAAAAGATGAGGGGTGGTTTGTGTAATATGACTAAAACTCAGGGGAGGTCAATGTAATTTACTCTAATTATAAGTATATGTTATTACTATAGTGAGATCTATTTGGATACAAAATGGTAAATTACAAAATCTACTATTGAATACAAAGTGTTTATTATTCTTTCTATATGTTTACGATTAAGCGATTCTGAGGATATTGAAATAGTTATAGTAATCATATCAGAGGTGGCTTACATAGCAATCAGATTACTTGTCTGTTCAAAAAATCAGTAATTGGATTATTTTTTTCTTTAATGTGTTCTATATTATAGTTATAATATGACATATCCATTTGCCATTTAATTAACATTTTATTACTTTGTTTATTAATATTTATTCCTTTGTTTACCAATGTTTTACTTGAGTATTATCAGTCCTTATTGTAAATTTGTTGTTTACTATGAATAATTCAAATTTTTCTACTGCCTTCACTATTGCTAGAAATTCCTTCCAATTAGAATGGTATCTGCTTTGACTATCATTAAATTTTCCACTTGCATATCTTGTTATCACTTTTTCTCCTTTTTCATTTTCATGATATAATGCTGCACCCCAATAATTGTCAGATGCATCGGTATAAATAATCCAATTTATATTATCATCTAATGAAATTATTAAGTTTAGTTTATTTTGACACATACTTTTTATTTTTTTTACAACTTCTTGGGTTTCTTTATTCCAAATCCATCTTGTTTTTTCTCCAGCTAATTTTGATATTTTAGCAGTTAATTTTGACAGATTAGGAACATAATTTCTTGTTTGATTTACTAATCCTAAAAAAGATTGTAACTCCTTTTTATTTTTATTTTCGGGGATATCAAATATCTTTTTACATATATGTTCTCGTAACTCTATTCCATCTTTTGAAACATATTGTTCTATCCCTAAAAAAAACATAGTTTCCTAAGGGCATCCACAACAGAGTCTTAACTTAAGATTTACCAGATTCTGACACATCAGCATTACATCATCATTTAGCTATCAGACTCAACTTCAGACTTTTCATATCTTCCACCACAGTAGAGTATTAACACCAGACTCACCAAACATGCATCAGCATTACATCATCATGTACTTTTATACATAATTTATTTTAATAATGCTTTTGTAATACAATTTCAACAATATTAATTACGTAGAATTCATAAAAATAATCCAAATAATATTTAAATATTAAAATTAAATGAAAATTAACATTAAAATAATTAATGGTACCTACTAAAAATTATAAAGTACATAAAAAATAAAATATAATTCAAATTCTTATAATTTAATTCACGTTTCCTTCTTGTCCTTCAAATTGTTGTCACAAATGCTTCATTATTAAATCCGTTTGCAATTGATAATGTTGTGTGCGATTGTATTGGGAATAGAAAGTTAGTTAATTATTTTTGCTTATATTAAAGATCATTAGTGGAGTATCTTTTTTCTTATAAATAAGACCAGAGAGAATATTTTTATTTATTTATTTATTTATTTTTCCATAACAAGACAATATATTTAAGAATAAAAGAGACAAATATATACTTAAAAATATTATTTTTATTTTTTAAAAAAGAATATTATTATTATTTTTGATTATTATTATTTATTATTAATTTATTTTTATTATTATTTATTTATTATTATTATTATTTGTTTATTAAGGTATTATAAAGTAAAAAAGGAAGAAAAGGACAAAAAACGGTCCCACAGAGTTTTAAGTTGAATCTGTTACTTCACCAGATTTTGAAGATTAGCAGAGTCTAAAGAGAGTCTGGAAGAAAATCTAAACTTAAGATTCTCCACCAGACTCTACTGTGGATGCCCTAAAAATGATATTCTACTTTTCCTTAATTCAGCTTTCTTAGATGATATATTCAATCATTTTTCTTATTTTATTTCAATGAATTTTAACAAGTGCTCCTCATGTTCTTTTTAATTTTTTGAAAATATATCATAATATCATCTATATATATTACTACAAATTGCCTTATCGGTAATAATAATTTTGTTGCTATAAAAAAATAATAATAATTTTGTTACATATTCTTGAAATATACCAGGGCTATTATGGAATCTTATAGGTAATACATTTCATTCATATAATCCTTAAAAGGTACTAAAGGCTGTATATTTTTTACTTTCCTTTTTCAATTTTATGATATAAATCATGACTTATAATCAAATTTACTAAATATTGTTTTTCCTCTTATTAGATTAAATAATAGTTCCATTTTAGGAATTGGGTATCTATTTCTTATTGCTAAATCATTTAGTTTTTTGTACTTAATTACTAATCTAGATTTTCCTCGTTTTTCTTTACTATGTTTAATTACTATCATTGTTGGGAAGAATAGGCTGAGTGACTTTCTCTATTTAATTTATAACGTTTCATTTCTTTTATATGCATAATAAATTCCTTTTTATCTTGTTCAGTCCATGAATATGGTTTATAATTTATTTCTTTACTATATAATCTTTTAATTCTTTTTTTGCCATTGGTTTAGTTTTTTCCCAATAAATTAATGAATTATCACTATAATTATCTATTCATTTTTTTTCATTTTTAAATTGCATAACCTTTATTATTGGTTTTTCTTCTATTTCTACATGTAATTTATTTCTTAGGAACTGTATTTCATTTAGTCCTTGTTTTTTCTAGAATGGTTCATCTTTCCTAGTGTATGGTCTATTGATTGTTATTCCCCATGTTTTTTTTTTCTTTTTATTTTTTACGAGGGAAATTTCATCGTCATTGCCGCATATTGACGACTCTGATGGGCAACCCCGCCTCCAGGTTATAGCCTGCGAACTGCCCGAATGAGAACAACCACTCCTGAAGGAGCGACAGGCTCATACCGCCGAGTTGGGATTCGAACCCATGTTGTTGCGGACCGAGAACAAAATCCAGAGTCATGTGTGCCACACCTAGTTGGTTTCCCCATGTTTTATGTTTAAGGAAGTTGTTAATGTTAATGCTTTATTCCACATAATAATAGGTTCGTTATTTATTAAAAAGTCTAATCCTAAAATTACATCACATGTTGAATCATTAAATTGTTGAAGTATTGGTATTTTTAATTCATATTCTCCTATTTTTACTCGGACATTTTTGGCATCTAATTCCATCATGTGGACTTGTTGTCCAGCACTGGCCATCATCAATGGTTTTGATTTTTGCTTCCATAATTCTCCTGGTAAGACATTATATTTTGCTAGTGTTATACTTGATCCTGTGTCTATTAGAGCATGATATTTTCTTGACCTATATTTTTTATAATTAAATTTATTAAAACGTAGTATAACATTTTAAATTATCTTTGGAATTACTATTGCTTGATGTTCTACACTAATCGTTATTCTTTTTTCTTGAATATGATATGGTTTTACTTGTTCTAAAAAATCTTTGGCCAATATTAATTTTGTTGTGCTATTATCATTAATTTCTTCTTATACCCATAATTTTAAACTTATTATTTCTATTTTATTAATCATTATGGTGGAACTAGTTTTGGTTCCTTCTAATTCTATTTCTATATTGTCCTTAGTATATTCTATATCTATTGTACTCCTTTCTATATTAAGGTCTATTAAGGCTATAATTTCTTTCCATATTCCTTCCTTTTTTTTATTTCTAATAAAATATAATTACCTGTTTGAGATGTTAAATCTATTTGTGGTGTTGGTTACTGGGGCAATTGAAGATAATATTGGTATTTCTGCCAAGTAAAGCCTAATCTTATTTTCTCTTATTCTAAAACTTTTTGATTTTTCTAGGCTAGGTGCATAATGATGACTACTAGGTGTTGAAAAACTTTTTTTAGCTACTAGGGGTTGATTAGAATCTAGGCTTGGTAGATTAATGTTTATATTAGTTGGTGTATTAACTCTTAATGATCTTATAGTTGTAATTTATTTTACTGGGATTTTTATCATGAAAATATATTGCCTTATCTAATTCTAGATGTAACTGTTGTGGAATATTTATATTTACTTGATCTAAAAGAAGTTCTTGTAATATTGGCATAAATTGTTTGTCTATAATAGAAATGCAGAAGGAGAAGAAATAGCAGAAAGAGAAGAGTTGAAACATAAAAAAGCAATGAAACAAGATGACCAAATATTTGAGATGACATACAAAACTCCAAAATAAAATAATTTTACACCAACACCACTAGATCAATACCTAATTCAGGAATATGGTTAAATTTAGATTGTAACTTAGATTATATATATATAAGATTAATTAGTGTGTACTGATGATACCATTAGTCATGGATGATACACCAATGGTATAAAAAAAAACCTTTACGTTGTCAGTATACCATTTATTATATATATATACAGCGTAAATATTTTTTTACATCATTGGTGCATGATCCATCATTCACGACAAATGGTGTAAAAAACTTTACACCGTTCATACACACCCATCAATCTTATATACATATATGAGTTTGCTAACATACAATAACCTTGTTTTTTAATTGGAACATATTAGCATTGTATACCAGATTATTTTAGACAAAAATATCCCTCTTTATTTTGTAAGAATCTTGGAATGAATTTTTGTAATCAGGGTTATTTTAATAATTTCGTTTTTTAACATTAAAAAAAAATCCACACCCTCAAACTTTTCTAACCTCTCTCATACCATCTCTCTCCAGTTCTGCCATTTTTCCACTGTCGTTGTAGATCCACTAGTACCGTACCCGTGCAAATTGCACGGGAATTAGTCATGCAAGGTGGCATTAACATACATTTTCCTAAAATATTCTGTAGGTAAATTACTGTAGCAATATATTCGCTCATCAATCTGGATGGTAAGCACTTTTCAACTCTTCATATACCACCACTTCTCTTCATATACAATCAATCAGTACTCTAACAATGTATCCGCTCATCAATTTGTTCATCCACTTTTATTTCAGTCATAAGAAAGTACAGGAGGCCCGACAGAAGATTGAGGATGTAGAATGAGAGTTGAAAAGCTATGTTGCAACTGCTGAAAAAATGAAATGAAAAGGGAACGCCCTTAAGGAAATGGATCGACTAAGTTTTACAAATGGAGGAAAGGCGTGCATGACTTTTAGACGGAGATCGTGTTTTAATGAAATGTGAATTTAAGATGATTTAGACTACTAAATAGTGCTCCAGATGGATAATTAATCGATAATGAAACTCCTGAGAGATAAATTTGCAGAAATATTATCTTCCCAATAATATCTTCCCAATAATGCCCTGATTTTTATGAAAGAGATATTACTTTATCATATGTGGACGCATGAAGTTGTATGAAAGGTGGTGTAAAAATGCCGTTGGGTGTGACATTTAATCAATTTTGCTCGGTGTATATAGAGATATATCTTTTAGTTTTGTGATGCAATATTGTATTACAAGGAATTTGAGGTTTGTTCTAATTTTGCTGTTCAATAAAATGAATTATCTGCTCGGGTTTTCTAGCCTGGAGTGTAATTATAAATATATAGTATTTCAATGTCTAAATGGTCGAGTTAATGATATTTAACACTTTTTATATTACCAATAATATTAGTAGGTGTAATTTGGATTCAAAGAAGCGCAAAGTTTAGAAAATGACATGTTATGTTAGTAAAAAGAAGGAAAATATGGCTTTTAAAGTCTGCACCATGGTGTGCACTAGAATGACCTTTGGAATTTATTAACATAAATACAAATAATAATCTGTTAGTTAAATTATTCCAGAAGTTTGAAATGTATCAAAATAATCACATTCAAAAAATTACTCTCTATTAAAAATAATTCATCAGTGGATATAAATTATATAATTCAAAATAAATAATCAAAAATTAGAAAGTAATTCATTTCATTCAAAAAGTAAAGTTTAGAAAACCTTCTTTCAAGCAAAGTTGGATGCAAAAAGCAGAGACATATTTAAAATATACATTAATTAATATAAGAATGGAAATAATGGCTTTTAAGTTCTGCACCGTGGTCTGCACTGGAGTGACCCTTGATTATCTAATAACCTACACGTGTCGTTTATGCATTGGAATTACAAATAAGATTATGATGAAAGGAAAATGGCCGTTTTTCTTTTGACGTACGCAGTTTACACAACTATCATATTAGTGGGCTTTGTACAATACGACCCAATTTATTGTCGTGGTGGAGGGAAGTTAAGAATGAGAACGGTTACATACCAATTTGAATAGAGATCATTATTGTGCTTCTGCATTTAGCCTAAAATTTCTCTCAAATCGCTTCAGATATTCATCGCATGATAACTTGTGAGACTTCATTTTGTCGTCCGTGTGGTGTAGCTAGATAACTTTCCGAGTTTGCGACAAACTTGATCTACTCTTGGGAGGTTTGGAACTGCTTTTCAAGGGTTTAAGTCACAACACCATCAATAATCTTGGAATTGATTATATTTTCACACCAAACAGGTAAAAAATTCAATCTTTCTTCTTCTAGTGTTTGCATGCGTAACTTGCCTAATTTATACTGTGATCCTGCGATCAATATTTGTGTTTCGAAACTGCTTCAACAAAAGAGCGAACACAATAAAACCTAAAGTCAATATTTTCTGATAAATGCCACGAATTTAATTTCTTACTGGGTGTTTTGAAAAATTTAAACTTTTAAATTTTGATGGTAAAGAAAAAAATAGCATACTTCTTTCCCTTTTTTGGGAGTTTCTTCGTTAAGGGCAATTGAGAGAAGGTTACTCCACGCTTTTAATAATCCATGTAGATTGATTAGTTGAGTTCATTAAGTAGCGATTAAACTTTGACATGGCCGGAAGAAGGTGAGAGCCTCAATGTTAAACTTAGGAGAGCATATTACCTATAGATTTGATGGAATCTCGGGAGGGATTACTATATTATGAAATAGCTGAACGAGTTGAAAAACGAGGTTAACGAGGCATCAGAGAGGTACAACATAATCAATTGAGGAACCTTCCAAAGATTACTGAGGGATGGTACCCCAATTGATAAAGTACATAATTTGATTTATGGTTTCTGTGTTGATACTGATCTGGGTTTGCCTCATTTTCCTCAGTTATGGGTCGCAAGGTTATATCACACCCTGAGCTTTATCCTTTGCCACCAAACTCCAATCAATATGAGTGGGTTGACCGAGAAGTGGTTGGTGCATGCTCTAAACTCACAACGAATAATTCTATTGACCAAATCAGGTCAATTCTGCTACCATGCCTTGTGGACGAGGGTGGGAATGATTATGGAATTTTCCCTGTTGGAACAGACGAGCGAATTTGCACAACAGTGCCTCATGAAAATCCGGGTTTTTATTTTTATGAAGAAGTGATAACAAGACTCGGGATAAGGATGCCCTTTACGAATTTTGAAATGGGAGTTTTGAGGACGCTCAGAATTGCTCCTTCCCAACTGCACCCTAACGCTTGGGCTTTTGTGAGGGTATTCCAACAAGTCTGTTCTGTAATGGGGTGGCAATGTACACTGAGGATATTCTTCTACCTTTTTTCACCTCAGGCTAATCCCTTTGTGAAAGGGTCAGAAAAAAGGCCATGGGTATCACTCAAGGCCAAGAATGGATACAGTCTATTTACAAAGTATACCGAATCGTGGAAAACATTCAAACATTTTTACTTCAAGTATAGGTATCTAGGAAATAGAATTAGCAGGTTCATGAGAGCCGGTCAGAACCAAAAAATACCGTACTTTCCACTACATTGGAGTCAATCATTCTTTCAAAATAGTGTGAAAAGTTATAGCACTGATTGGGAAGATATGTGTGATTCTGAGAAGAATGTATGTAGACAATACAAGGAGTATTTAGCCAAAAATGGAATGATTGTAACAAAGGAAATAGTTAACCTTCCAGATAGCCAAATTAAATTCAAACTTAGTAAGAAATGTAGTGTTTCCTTTTTGCATTTGTGATCATAAGCTGTGCTGAACTGCTATTTATTTCCTTTTCAGTTGAAATGGCCGATCGTATTGAGAAATTAGCAAAGGTAGGAAGGAAGCGGAAAATTTAGACTGTGAGGATTACATCAGGAAGTTCGACTCCAAGCATCACAACAGCTACTGCCTCGGGATCATCTGTTGTTGGTGCAGCGGGTCCTGCTGTGGTTTTGACTGAAAACCCAGTGACAGCTGAACAAGCACATGATGTTGAGGGAGTTATCATAGGTGAAGTGCCTAACGAAGATACATCATCCCCACCCGAGCAAATGTTTCGGCGTCGGAGACTGAACAAAGGGAAAGCCGTGGTTGGTGAGGGTTCGAGGATAGAGCCTGTTGAAGAAGAGGAAGAAGAAGGAGTTGTAATTGGCTCGGTCTGAGATAGAAAGCTAGATGAGAAATTCCCAAATTTCATCTGCACAGAGCAAGATAAAGACAATCTTTCAAAAATGTCAGCAAATGCATGGGGTGAACGTATGAATAGCCTAACCAAGTTTCTGTTACGAGGTGCACGCATAACGAACTTTCTTTCTCAACACAAAGATGATGTGTATGACGGCATTAACAACGAGCAGAAAGAGACTAGGGTACTTACGACCACCAAAGAAGCTAGCTTGTCGGACGAGCTACTTAGAGTTCGTTCTCAACTTGAAAACTTGCATGCGGATAACAGTGAGTTGGTAAAGGAAAGAGATAGTTTGAAAGAAACTGAAAATAATGCACGGACAGAAAGAGATCAGATGAAGAAAGCATTGGAAGAGGCTCGCCAAAAGAATGCTGAGTTAACGGAAAGTGTGCAGAGGATGACTGTTGAAGCAGAGAGGGAAAGATGATTGATCTGACCGAGAAAACAGAGGTGGATCTGGAAGCTGACGACTTGCCCAATCCACTAATTGATATTGTGGAAGAGCCGCCATTTGACGATTCAACCGTTAACTTATCAGATATTGAGGCCTAAAAAGACAAATGGTGGGTAGAAGCTAGATTGTTCCTGATTTATACTGAATATTTGTTTTATAATAGTGTGGTATGATTATGAAGTCTAGGTAGTCAGTAAGTATTTTTCAATTTGCATGAACGAACCGAGTGTTATGTTTTCATCTAAATTTCAGTATATTTGAATTGTGCTTAGATATTGTTTTATTTTCTGTTTAATATTATATCAAAATTTTCAGTGTTTTTAAACATATTTTAAAACTTTGATTAAATTGGATTGCTCATCCAACATGGGCTAATATTATAACTCAGGTCTTACTACTCCGATATTACGACAATATCAATTATTAAATGGACACAGTATGTTATTAAAAAAGGACACAGGGAAGGTCTCGGTTTGCCGACCTTAAAAGGATGAAACCATTCACACGAGGAAGAGTTTAACTGGAATATATGAAGGGTGATAAGATTGTTTTATTAATTTGAAAATATTCATGATAAAGAGAAAGGGAATAGTGAGATAAAACATAATTAACAAATAAAATGGAAATATGAATAGTAATTATTAAATTTCTTTAATGTTGAGGTTTGATTAAAATATAAAAGATAAATAGGAACAGATGAAGTAGTTTATAACTTATAAAGCACAAAAATAAAAATATGATTACAAAATTAAATTAACATATTTGTGAAAAACGGAAAAAAAAATTGACGTGTAACAATGTAATATTTTCTAGTAGTTGATAATCGAAGTAATTTGGGAATTGTCTAATAGACAAATATATATCATTACGTATTTAATATTAAAGAAATGGATATTCATTATATTTCCTTGTAGGATGAAGAAGGATATAACATATTTACTCTTAATAGACACATATATAATTATATATGTGTCTTTATAGTTATATGCTTGTTGAGGAAAGGTAATGTGGGGACTAAAATAAATAAAAATTTTGTAGTTTGTGATCCATAATAAAGTTATGAATTTGTAGTCATGAATTTTCTTTAGCACAAAAATAATATGAACTTTTAAAAGAGATGAGTTTTTTTAATTATTAAAAGAGATGAATTTATATTTGACTTTTCTCATAACATCCACGTGTCCCTATTAGACTTGAAATTTTAAATTCGATTATGATTCCAGTAACTGAAACGTTTTTCTCTAAAAAGAATTACAACGTCTAAACATACTGGAAATTGTTGTGGGCTTTGAAGTGTATGGGCCAATTTACTTTCGTAGTGGAGGGATGTAACACCCCACATTTTTCCCGTATGTGCGTAAACGATTTCGTTGAAAGAAACCTCAAAGTTTTGGTGATATGAAAAATTTTCAGAAAGTATTTGACGTGAGAAAGAAATGAAATGATGATTTTCAAGGAATTTTATTAAACAAATTGTTTTATAGATGTGAAGTGAATAATTTTGTTGAGTTTTGAAATGATTCGATTTTTAAGAAATAAGTTGTGATTTTATTAAAGTGTGATTTTTATTTAAAGTGAAGTTTTTGGGTCTGTTAACTTTAAAAATCCATAACTTTTTAACCGTAACTCGAAATTTTACAAATTTTATATCAAAACGATCGTATCGAAATGTAGTTTTCAAAAATGTATCTTTAATAATTTTATGGATTGGATGGCGAAAATTATTTTTCAGAGCTGTAAAGGACGAATTTTCAAGGAAATAATCATGAAAAATAGTTTTTGATCTTTAATAAATTTTTATTTTTGGGATTTTCTTTAATATATTAAATTGTGATTTTATAAAATGAAATAAGGGTTAAAAGTGCAACCAATAAGTACAGTTTATTATTTAAAGGAAAAAGTGATAATAGGTGTGTTTGATTAAGCTAATTATTTTATAATTAAGTGTGTGATTTAGGGATGAATGTGTATGATGTGTGTATGAGTGATGGATTGATGAATGTGATTTATTAGAGTTGATTGCTTTGTGTGCATAAGTATGATTTCTTAAGTGATAATTGCATGAATTAGTAATTAGAATGTGATTAGAAAGTAAAAAGTGTAGGACATGTGTGCATGCATATGGGTGCCACGGTTTTTGTATGTCATGCATGAAGGATATATGTGTTTTATGTGTGTGGGAGTGACAAGTGTATGCATGGTAGGTGTATGTGTGTATGTGTGACACTCGTGTGTGTGTGTGACTAAACAAGTTTAAGGAAATAAAATAAAAAGAAAAGAAAATGAAAGTCAAAAACTTGGGGACCAAGTAGGTGTTTTAGAATGCCAAGAATACTCCCTCTTTGTTGCATGATGGTCGAACCAAACCAAAAGGCCAAGGAAGGAAATGATATTTTGCTCTTAGCCTATTTTCTTTCCCTTCATTCCATTAGTTCCACTCATTCTTCCATTCCCTTCATTTCCTTCGTCCCTTTTCATTCCATTTCATTCTTTCACTTCTTCCTTTCACACTTTCACTCCAAACACTAAACACAACCTCTAAGAGACTCATCCAAACTCTTAGAAAGAAAAGAAAAGAAAAGAAAGAGAGGAGAAGAAGAGAGGCCGTGAGGTTGAAGGAGTAAGGAGGAAGAGATCCAAGCTTGACCAATTCCTATCCTTGAAGATCAAAACACTAGGAGAGCTAGAAGAACCAACCTTGTTATGGTAGGAACCAAAGATCAAGATGAAGGATTGTAATAGTTTAGTTTTCTTTTTCTAGTTCATAGATCTATTTCTATTTTCCTCTTGCATGTTGTTATTATATGTTGATCTTGCTTGATCAAGAACTTTTTAGGACTTTGAATAATTTGTAATATGTGAACTTGTGCTTGATGTTTTCGGTTTATAGTGTTCTTTTTAGATCTAATAATTTTCTAATTACACTCTTAAAGATCTAAAGAATGGCTAAAGATTTTTATGGAACCTAAACTAAATCTCCTAGCATGTCTATTTTTCTTGCTTTAAACCGTGGATCATATATGTTTATGTGATGATTTAATGAATAATTTCATGATCTAAGCTTATTTATTTTTAAAGTGAAATTTTTAGCCTTGCATGTTGAATCCTCTTACTAGATCTTGATCTATGCATATTTCTATAATTATTTGTTGAATAAACTTAAGATCTAAACTTGAGTTGTGAAAAAGTTCAAAGTTCTAGTCTTGCATGTTGGTCTAATAATGTTCTTATTTGATTTGAGTGTGTGCATGTTATTTTTCAAAGTAAAGGTTGTAATTTCTTCTTTGTATGATTCGGTTTCAAAAGGAAGAGTAAGGAAGTGAGTTTTAAAATGATTTTTCAAGCATGAACATGTTTAGATCTTTAGAGTACATGTTAATTTTTAAGAGAAAAAATTATGTTTTTGTTTTATGTATGTGTTTTGGTTTTTAGAGAAAAGAATTAAAGAAACAAGTTTTAAATTGATTTTCAAAATGCAAACATGATTTGATTAAGTGATTATTTTCGTGCATGATTTAATCTAGTGTTTGATTGTGTGTATGTTTATTTTTAGGAAGGCCATTCGGCCATGTCTAGAGAATGATGAAATTCATGTTTTTATTTTGTAAAAAGTTTATGCATGATGTTCTAAGAGTAAGATCTAATGATTTCAAGTATATACATGTTATATTTAGAAATTTAAAATGACATCCTAATTTTTATGAAAACTAAATAATGACCTTGAATTTATTTTATGTATGCCAAAAATGTTTGAAAAAAAAGGATTTTGTTTTAAAATATAATAATGCATGATGATGTGATATTGTGACTTTTGTGTGTGAATGAAAAACCTTGTCTCCTTGCATGTTGACTTTAAGCCATGCTAGGTACTAGGTAAGAGACTATGTTGTTCCTCCTTAGGGTGCATGCATGATGGGGTTATTTGAATTTAAAGATTCTAAAAGCACATGCAAGAAGTAATTAAAATTAAAAGGAATTATGTGTGATGGTTTGTGACTTAAATTGTTGTGTTGATTTTGGTATGAAAATGAAATTAAAATTGTTAATTTTCCTTGTTGGTGTTCACGGTTTTCCTTATAAAATAAAGGAAATGACTTCATGAGATTATGTTCTTGTTTGTACATTTCATCTTTGCAAAACCATACATGTATGATTCGGCCAATGCATGCTAAATTGTTTAGAAAAGTTTTCTGTATTAAATAACCTTGATCATGACTATATTCCTATATGCCTAGATGCTATGTGTCTGAATGAGGATGATGTGTGTTTACTGTTAATAAAAAAATAAATAAATTGATTTGATTATGTGAAAAGATTTTTAGTTTTAAAAAAAATTATAATGACCATGTGTAATTCGGTTTTGTAAGTTAATCAAATGATTAAGTTTAAATTATTTACTAAAGAGAGTAATTTAATTAACTGAGTTAAGATCATGATTGATGATTTTAAATAATTAAAAATGTGACTTCCGGTGTGAATGCTTGGAATATGTGTGTGACTGTTCTTTGAGCTGCTTGAATGTACTGGAATTGTATTGACTGCTGTTTGTGAGTTTGTTTGTGAAAGATGTTTTATTTAAAAAGTAAGGCTTAAACAATTCAAGTTAATTGGAAATTTTTAAATGACATTCTCTGATCAGTGTTTGTCTATGTTGTGAAGTTTAGAAATTAAATACATTAATTTGATTGACTTTGAAGTTTTACCTTCTTGAATTTTTGGTATTTGATTTAATAAAGATTTTCAAAGAGTTGTTTTCCATTCAATGAATCTTTTCAACCAAAGTGTTTTTAATTAAGATAAATGGATTTTAATTGATAAAGAGATTGTTTTCAAAGTTTTCTTGAAAACTCTTTTTGAGATTTGATTTGGATTTAAAGTCCTTTGGATATTGGCAATGTGCTTTTAAAAAGGGAACTATTTCAAAAGTGTTTTAAAATGAAATTAAGAATTCACGTAAATCGTTTCTAATGCACGGGGGGAAAATGTCTAGTTCGGGCGTCGAACGTGAAGGAAACGTGGCGAGGTTAGCAACTGGAAATCTTGGTAAGTCTTTGGATGTGTCATCATCCAGGTGAGTGAGAGTGCTGTGGTCCCGTAACGTGGTTGCTCGCAATCCGAATGGATGGATTGTGAGAGTACTGCGAATTAGGCGATACAAATATGTGTGCTAGATGTTCTGTTTGCATACTAAATGTTTATTTTCTATGCATCATTAGATGTTTACTTGTTGCGCATACCTTATTTTGTTTAGATATTGTTTAGTTTTGCCTGGATAGCGAAATGATGATGATGGAATTATGGAAGTAATAAGATAAATGGAAAAAGAAAAGAGAAATAAACAAGAAACATGAGAAATGATTGAGAAAGAAATACGTGATGAGATGAGAATGAAAGTATGAGAGTGATTAAGAAAGAGATAAAGTGTGATGAGAATGGAATGCAAAAGAGATAAAGAATGAAAGAAAGAGAATCGATATTTGAGTGGAAAGAGTTGAGATTGGAAAGAGGATATGATTATGAAAGTGAGAAAGTGGTTGAGTAGAGATGTGATTCCTCGTTCACGTTTTTGGGAAGAAGCTTAGTGTTGAGTTGAGCTTGCTCCTCCATTAACACTCACCCAAAAATGTGATTTTTGAAAAAGGTTTTGAAAAGAGGTTTTAGAAAAGCTTTTGTGAAAATGATATTCTTGTAAAAGTTTTGGAGACATTATTTTGAAAAAGTTTTGTGAAATCGTGTTTTCGAAAAAGTTTTGCGAAAGATGTTTTGCGAAAGACGAGGAAAATATGTTGATGATGCTGAGCATGAGATGATGAGAATGTTGAGAATGAGATGAAAGTGAAGAGAGGCCGAGGGTCCTTGAGATTTTATGGGGAATAAATTGCGTTTAGTGATCAGGCTTCGTTGAAGGGATGCACCAAGGACGGGCTGATCGTTAGGATTAAGCCGTTAAGTAAATCGTAAAACATTAAAAGACATTTACAAACGTGGTGAGGCATGAGTGTCGTATCGAAGTAGTGGAGAGGAAGGTACCCCGGATATCAAGGATATTCGGGTTGTGAATGCAATAGGGTAAGCTAGGGCGGTAAAACGCCATGAGGCTTTGAGTACTATTCTGGGCGGAATGAATCCCACATGTGGCGTACTAACGTGGTAGGGACTGGGTCTAATGCCGTGGTAAGTTCTGCACCCGGGACCGGAATAGTGCTGTCACCCCTATGGCATTTCAGGAACAGTGAGAGGGACTGGAACGGGGCATTTGCGATTGCCGCTGAGAGCGTGCCTTGATTATATGATATGAATTGAATTGATTTGAGGCAGGGCCTCCTGGTCTGGGACCATTTGTTGTATGACAGCTGTCGTGCCCGCGTGGTAAAGGTCTTGTACTCCTGTTTGCTTCCGACTAGGGTGGGTGGTTGACCGAGGAGATGTAGACGTGTGCGAGCTGAATGATGTTTCCCCCTCGTCATTGATGCTAAACGAAATAATAAAACTTAAAAGACAAAGATGTTTCAAAGAGAAGTATATCAAAGCATTAAGCATCGAATAAGATTTATAAGATGAGAGAAATCTCGGAATAAGTAATAAGTGTGGATATTATGAGGAAAGAAGGAATGAGAGCATTTGTGAAAGCTCCCAATAGAGATTATGAGAATGATTTACGTGGTTATGAATGATGGATCGAGGTGTTTAGAAAACTATGATATGTTTTATTTGATTCATAAATGCTAGATGTATAACTTGTTATATGTATGATGTGATTGCATGTCCTGTTGTTTTATTTATATTGTTCTATAGTATTATCTGTCCGTCTTTATATTCAATCTACCCGAGACCGTATGGTCAACCCGTTAGTGTTCGGAACACTGACTCTCTCCTACCTTGTTGTCATATCGGCAACCGCTGATATTGCAACGGGTAGATGGCGCAGCGGAAGCATGGTGGGCTTCATCAATCAAAGTCCAGAGTTAGACGACTAGTAATAGGAAGCATGACTAGAAGCTAGGAGTTCCCCTGGAGGAATGTACTCCATTGTAAGTTCTTAGTTGCCTAGCTCTACCATGCTGTACCCCGGCACAAGTTTTATTTAACATTGTTGTTTTGAAACAAGTAAATGGGCTATGTTGCAAATGATGTTTTGAAAACGGGTTTCAAAGTGCGGTGTCTTGTGACATCTCGGTTTGGAACTTGAAAGAGTTTATGTAATGTGAGAACACGGGTTTTAATTGTAAATATGTTATAAAAGTCTAAGTGTTCTCACGTTCACGTAACACTTGTTTTTTTTTAAAAAAAATGGCCCTAATTTTCACTGTATGTAGTTTAAGTTTCAAGTTGCCGAATCTGGGTGTTACAGAAATGGTATCAGAGCAGTGGTTGAACTAAGTAACTTTACGTGTGGACTTACATACTCTGTTGTATGACTCTGAGTGTGCGTTAGTATTAGATTTGCGATAGATGAGAATAGGAACGATAAGAGTGCGCGAATGCTTTCATGAAGCGTGTCAGTCTTCGTCTAATGTGAAACGAGGAGCGGAGATCAGTGTCGTCATGGGATGTTGATGCGTGACCCGAATCTTCTTTCGCTGAACCTATCTTTGATATTAATCCCTTTTGTTTGTAATGACCCTTACACCATGAGATTCGTCTTGTGACTAGAACCTTTCTTTGATTAAAACTTTTCTTGTGAAAACCCTATGTGTGCCAAATTGCTTTGGCACGGCGTTTGAAAAATCTTAGCCCATGATTTTTGAAAACACCTTGATCAATGATGAACCCAAAGTTTCTCCTTGGTCCTTGACCCAACGTTGTTTTTTCCAAAAGCTTTAGTGAGAATGTTCAGCCCTTACACCCTGTATCAGTCCAATAGATATCCCTAAGATATGAAGTGAGTTGTGGAGTGTTGTTAGGTAAGAGTTGTAAGGCTAAGTGGTATGAATTAAGGGAAGCATGAGCCTTGAAGAAAATAGGAGTATCTCTGGAGTCTTAGATGGGTGATGAGTTATGCAAAGTGACTAGGATTAATAATTTTATTGCCGGATTGGTTAAAGGATTAGAAGTGTCTAAGTTATATGATCCAGTGTTTGAAATAAGGAGTGAGATAGTGTATGTTTCTTGAGGATTAGTCGTTGATAGGGTAAGAGAAAGATTTAATAGTAACCATAGAGGTCTGATGAGGACAATTATTTGGTGGGATATAATGCAATAAGAGGATAGATTGGAGCTAAGTGATGGGAAATTTTGTAAGATTGATCAAAAGGTGGTGAAGGATAGGAGTATTTAGAGGTTAAGTCTGTGATAATGAGTATGGTATAAAGAGATATGAGTCATTTAAGTTGGGGAGTAGTTAGAAATGTGAAGTTTTTGAGGAGTAGTTTGTTTAGGTTTGAATTGATGAGAGGAGTGTGATCTTGAAATGTAGTAGTGTCTTGACCCCAAACGGTCGTAACCATGTTGTTTCTGAATCCTATTTTGATGCCTTTGAACCCATCAGTCCTTGTTGTAAATGAAACTGTGTTGTTTTACCCCGCCATGTTTGTTATCGAAAGTCCCTTGAAAGATTACTTTTTCAAGTAACTCGTTCGATTCGCTCTTAAGAACGATGAGGAAACGGTGTAAATTCGAAGATGCGACGATTGCGACAGTTAGAGAGTAGAAAAATTTTGTCAAGAGGTTACGCGTCCGCCGACTAGACAGATTCTACACGGAATTTCTCGAGGACGAGAAATCTTCAAGTTGGGGAGAATGTAACACCCCGCATTTTTCCCGTACGTGCGTAAACGATTTCGTCGAAATAAACCTCATAATTTTGGTGATAGGAAAATTTTTCAGAAAGTATTTGACGTGAGAAAGAAATGAAATGATGATTTTCAAGGAATTTTATTAAACAAATTGTTTTATAGATGTGAAGTGAATAATTTTGTTGAGTTTTGAAATGATTCGATTTTTAAGAAATAATTTGTGATTTTATTAAAGAGTGATTTTTATTTAAAGTGAAGTTTTTGGGTCTGTTAACTTTAAAAATCCATAAATTTTTAACCGTAACTCGGATTTTTACAAATTTTATATCAAAACGATCCTATCGAAATGTAGTTTTCAAAAATGTATCTTTCATAATTTTCTGGATTGGTTGGCGAAAATTATTTTTCAGAGCTGTAAAGGACGAATTTTCAAGGAAATAATCATGAAAAATAGTTTTTGATCTTTAATAAATTTTTCTTTTTGGGATTTTATTTAATATATTAAATTGTGATTTTAGAAAATGAACTAAGGGTTAAAAGTGAAACCAATAAGTACAGTTTATTATTTAAAGGAAAAAGTGATAATAGGTGTGTTTGATTAAGCTAATTATTTTATAATTAAGTGTGTGATTTAGGGATGAATGTGTATGATGTGTGTATGAGTGATGGATTGATGAATGTGATTTATTAGAGTTGATTGCTTTGTGTGCATAAGTATGATTTCTTAAGTGATAATTGCATGAATTAGTAATTAGAATGTGATTAGAAAGTAAAAAGTGTAGGACATGTGTGCATGCATATGGGTGCCACGGTTTTGGTATGTCATGCATGAAGGATATATGTGTGTTATGTGTGCGGGAGTGACAAGTGTATGCATGGTAGGTGTATGTGTGTATGTGTGACACTTGTGTGTGTGTGTGACTAAGCTAGTTTAAGGAAATAAAATAAAAAGAAAAGAAAATGAAAGTCAAAAACTTGGGGACCAAGTAGGTGTTTTAGAATGCCAAGAATACTCCCTCTTTGTTGCATGATGGTCGAACCAAACCAAAAGGCCAAGGAAGGAAATGATATTTTGCTCTTAGCCTATTTTCTTTCCCTTCATTCCATTAGTTCCACTCATTCTTCCATTCCCTTCATTTCCTTCGTCCCTTTTCATTCCATTTCATTCTTTCACTTCTTCCTTTCACACTTTCACTCCAAACACTAAACACAACCTCTAAGAGAATCATCCAAACTCTTAGAAAGAAAAGAAAAGAAAAGAAAGAGAGGAGAAGAAGAGAGGCCGTGAGGTTGAAGGAGTAAGGAGGAAGAGATCCAAGCTTGACCAATTCCTATCCTTGAAGATCAAAACACTAGGAGAGCTAGAAGAACCAACCTTGTTATGGTAGGAACCAAAGATCAAGATGAAGGATTGTAATAGTTTAGTTTTCTTTTTCTAGTTCATAGATCTATTTCTGTTTTCCTCTTAACTGTTTTCCCCAATTTCTTTGGCCATTTGCTATGTCAAAACTTCTGGTCTTTGGACCTTGTTGGTGATATTCGTGGCTGAGAGCAGAGCTGTGAGTTTGTGGGAAATTTGTGGATTACTCTTCAAGTACGGTGGTAATTCTCATCAAAATCAACTTAGAGGTATGGGAGAAGTCTACCTTATACTAGATTTAGACTAAAATTCAAGTGATTTAGGATTTGAGTTAACAAAACTCAAAAAGGGCATTATGTGCAATATGGCACTAAGGCTTGGAGGCCAAAGTTTTGCTCACTGTGGTTTTGAGCAACTTTATATTGATGCATGCAAAGTGTATGGAGGCTGAATTCTGAATTTGAATGCCTATTATAAGTTTTGTGGTATTACATTGTGTTTATGTGAATTTTCATACAATTTGATCTCATAAACTTGATGCATGCAATTTGAATGTGTTTCTGGGTATAAACATGTTTATCTTAAGGCATATGAACTTTGTGAATATTGAGATTTGGTTAGATTTGAGAAAAGAAGAAAATGAATTGTTAAAACTCTTGTTTTAATGGACTGACTGCATAATCTAATCGGTTACTCGATATTCGTAACCGATTAGACACTGCAAAATTTCAAATAAAAATCAGTTCATTAATCAGTCCTGAAATTATAGTGGTTTCTGCTCAAATCTATGCTTTGATCTCATTATATATGATCTGAACATGAGTTGTTATAATGCCAAGGTTCAGATTTGAAAGATTAAAATTAATGCCTTAAGTTAATGAAATAATTTCAAGAGGAAATTATGTTCATTGGGAAATAAAAAGTGATTTAGACCTTTTGAATGATAAAACTGTAATTTTGAGGCATAAAACAATGTTTAAGTTTAAAAGGCATGTTTTGAGAAAAATTCAAATGAGAATTTATATGCCAAAGATTATGCCTCAAATCAATCATTCACAAAGGGAAACGGGAATATTTCTAAATCACATTAATGTAAAGATGAAACCAACCCTGATATTTGTGCATCCATATAGACTGGAAGTCTGGTTGGTAGGAACGTTTATCATATTCTGGGAATATGAGGAGGGTACTTCGGGAGTACTAAATTATAACCTACTTGATGACACATTATAGATATGTGGCCAGTGTCCGGGACCTGGTTTTTATGCGTTCTGGGAACGTATGCGTTCTGGGAACGTGGTGCACACTCCGGGAGTGATGCTTATTATCCAAGTATGGTTCGGCATTATGTTCTGGGAACAAATGTCGGTGTTTCGGGAACACAAGGGTGTATTGGATGGACGTCCAAGATGGACTTTTAGAGGCCTCAGTTGTGGATAGAAAATCATACATCATGCCACTTGCATTATAAGAGTTATAATGTTGAAAACTGGTGTGCTCATATGTATTTGCATTATGATCTGTCCATGATATACTTGTGATTGTAATTTTAGTCTTTATCAATTATGTATATGTGTATACTTACTCCCTGTGCCCTGTTTAGGTGATGGCCAGATACCTAGCTTGCATCGAGATACGCCCTATCCCTAGCGGTATATGGATGTATGAGGAGCACCGTGCCACTTTTGAGGGGGAGGTTGAGATCACTCTCTACCACCCTAACCCTCTGGTTAGGATTCCCTTAGTTTACACTATGCATGTTCCACCTTTTTATACATATAGAGGACCACCCCCGGCTCGACCTATGCGTCGTTTTCATAGTTTCCGTTTTAGAGCTGCCACTCGTTCCCATCCTTCCTCCCATAGAGTTGTTACTGAGGAGACTCTTTCTCCTGGTCCGACTGACTTGGATAGGACTGCTTCTGAAGACCTTAGACCCAGTGGTGGGGTCTCTACACAGTCGGGCGAGGTCGAGGAGGACCCTGTAGAGGATGAGAGCGAGGAGGAGGTGCATGTTGAGCCGACTGTTTCAGCTAGAGGTGGACCCGCTAGTTCATAGGAGCTTGCATAGCGTAGATGTTTTGGATCCTAGATCCTAGGGATAGAGCTGTGGAGGATTTGAGGAGCTGCTGAGGACACGGATGACTTGCTCTGGGACTTCTATTTTGGATTTTGTTATATATATTGTATATATCTGAGAGGTCTTAGAGTGAGCCTTTATTTTATGCAGCTGGTCTGTATATGTTTTATCAAAACTTGCTATCTCGACTTTTTATCACTTGCTACTGATTGTACTAATGGGGTTATGTTATGACTTATATATATATATGATGTTTTTCTTTACCTCAGCAGTGCCCCATAAGTATTATTTTTTTTCTTCCGCGAACTCTGATTTCTATTAAGAAAGGATTCGGCGATAAGTGTATGCTTTATATATTCAAATTCAACTCGAGAGGCAAATTGTGTGTTCTAATATTAACTATGAAGAGTATTTTCTATAGTTAAGGAAATGTTATCTCGAGAGCTTTTTTCGAAACTAAGATATCATTAAGCCGAACTTTCAAAAATGGTTTATGTTCAAAAAGGGTTTATGAACGAGCAAGTACTGGTTCTAAAAAGGAAAAATTTTCTAGCCCAAATTTTGATAGCAAGTATTCAATTATTTGGAAATATTAATTATTTTCAAGTTAAAAAGAGACCGTCACACCCTGCGGTGGTATCAGAGCATTGGTCCTGTCCCTCATGGCCCCGAAGATGCAGCTAAGTATGGTATTCAATGTCGATTGAATATGTTTTTGAGTAGGTTAGTAGCATTTATGTTTTAAATACCTTTTTAGTACCCCAAAGCCCATAGTGCAGGTCTTTCTATGGCAACCAGGAATAGAATTATTACTAATGAAATGTTAGAACGAATCACGACCGTGCTGGAAGGCATGCAGCAGCAGCAGAGACAACAACCATCTCAAGGGTGAGCTGGTAACCCATCTGCTGGCAACATGGCGAATCATGATGCTAAGACTCTGTCGGAGTTCAGAAAGTGCAACCCACCAAGGTTTGAGGGAGGATATAGACCTGATGAGGCGAACAAGTGGTTGCATGAGATTAATAAGATTTTCCGAACTCTGGAGTGTTCTGATGAACAGAAGGTGACCTATGCAGTTTACATGCTTCACAGAGAAGCTGAAAACTGGTGGGATCACAATGTCCAATTGTTGAATTTTGAAAGGAGGGCAATCAACTGGGGAGTATTTATGGAGAAGTTTCTTAATAAATATTTTCCAGAAGATTTGCGGAGAAAGAAGGAAGTGGAATTCATGCAATTGAAGCAGGGGGATATGAGTGTAGGGGAGTATGCTGCCAGATTCGAGGAGCTGATGAAGTACTCTCCCTACTACTTAAATAACCCTGATGAAAGGAGTAAGTGTGTTAAGTTTGAAGGTGGACTAAGGCCGGAGCTGAAGTCTATCTTCAGTTATCAAAGGATTCAGAGTTTCCCTGCACTAGTGGATATGTGCAGAATGTATGAAGATGATAAGAAGGCTGAATTGATTGGAAGTCAGGTGAAGGGGATTGGACAGAACTATGGACCACAGAGGAAGAAGAAGTTTGATCATCGGAATAATGGTCCATATTCTAAGAACAAGGGTAAAGGCAAGGCGGTGATGGATAACAAGAACAAGTCTCGCGATAATGCTCCTTATTGCGAGAAGTGCAAGCATTATCATCACGGTCAGTTTTGCTGGTCCACAGGAGGATGTTTCAAGTGTGGAAAGCAAGGTCACTTTGCTCGTGAATGCAAGGAATCTGCAAAGGGAGATGCAAAGGGATCTGCTGGCAAGCTTGTGGTGCAAGGAAGAGTATTTACCCTGAGTGGTAGTGAAGCAACCCAAACCCCGAATCTCGTGCAAGGTAACTTTCTGCTTAATAACCAACCTTGCAAAATCATGTTTGATTCTGGAGCTACACATTCTTTTGTTTCTCCTGAATGTGTGAATAGGCTGAATCTTGTTGTTTCTGATTCACCCTGCTATCTTAGTATAGATACTCCTACGAGAATACCGATCTTCACTACTAAAGTCTGCCTAGGATGTAATGTAGAAAGTCTGGGTCGTCTTTCTAAGGTAGATTTGGTTTGTCTTCCTAAGTTACAATTGGATGTGATCTTGGGTATGGATTGGTTGATGAAGAACCAAGTGATCATCAATTGTGAGGAAAAGACAATTCAATATAGGACTCTGGAACCGGAAGGTTATATGTGTTTATTCTCGGCTTCTGGAGAAGGAGAGTCGATGCCGATCGAGGAGATTCCGGTGGTGAGGGAATTTCCGGAAGTATTTCCTGAAGAGATACCAGGATTACCTCCGAAGCGAGAGATAGAGTTCGGGATTGATTTAGTCCCTGGAGCTGGTCCCATCTCTATTGCTCCTTATAGGATGGCACCACCAGAAATGGTAGAAATGAAGAAGCAGATAGAGGAGTTGCTGCAAAAACAGATGATCAGGCCAAGCGTTTCGCCTTGGGGAGCTCCATTACTGTTTGTAAAGAAGAAAGATGGGAGTATGAGGATGTGTGTGGATTACAGGAAGTTGAATAAGGTCACTATTAAGAACAAGTATCCTTTGCCAAGGATTGATGACCTTATGGACCAGGTTAGGGGAGCTACAGTATTCTCCAAGATTGATCTGAGATCGGGTTATCATCAGATCAGGATAAAGGAGGAGGATATACCCAAGATTGCATTTCGATCTCGATACGGTCATTATGAGTATGTTGTGATGCCGTTCGGGTTGACTAATGCTCCTGCTATTTTCATGGACTATATGAACCGAATCTTTAGACCATATTTGGATTTATTTGTGGTGGTATTCATTGATGATATTCTGGTCTATTCTAAAAATCCGGAAGAGCATGAAGAGCATCTCAGGATTTTGTTGAAAGTCCTGAAGGAGAAGCAATTATATGCCAAACTTACGAAGTGTGAGTTTTGGTTAAACGAAGTGAAGTTTTTGGGGCATGTAATCTCTAAAGAAGGAATTGCGGTGGATCCAGCAAAAGTAAGTTCAGTGCTAAGTTGGGAACAGCCTAAGACCGTGACGGAAGTGAGAAGTTTCTTAGGGCTGGCTGGATACTATCGTCGGTTTATAGAAGGATTTTCTAAGATTGCATTGCCTTTGACTAAGTTGACTCGGAAAGATCAACCGTTCGTGTGGGACGATCGGTGCGAAGTTAGCTTCCGTGAGTTGAAGGAAAGGTTAACATCGTCTCTTGTGTTAATCTTACCTGATCCTCACAAGAGTTTTGAGGTGTATTGTGATGCATCTAAGCAAGGACTGGGTTGTGTGTTGATGCAAGAAGGAAGAGTAGTGGCTTATGCATCGCGACAATTAAAGAATCATGAAGTGAATTGTAACACCCCGCATTTTTCCCATACGTGCGTAAACAATTTCCGGAAAAGTATTTTATGTAAGAAGGAAATAGAGTGATATTTTTCAAGGACTTTTATAAGCAAAGATAGTTTTATAAAAAGATAAGTGAATGATTTTTTTTAGTTTGATTTTTAAGAGGTTAGTTGTGACTTTATTGAAAAGTGATTTTATTTAAAGTGAAGTTTTTGAGCTGTTAACTTGAAAAATTCGTAACTTTTTAACCGTAACTCGGATTTTTACAAACTTTATATCAAAACGACCGTCTCGAAACGTAGATTTTAAAAATATAACCTTTGGAATTTTCTGGGTTGTTTTACAAAAATTTATTTTCTGGACAGTGAAGTACGAGTTTTGGAATAGTATTTTTAAGAAAATGAATTTATTGAATTGGCATGAGATTTTTATGTGCTATGTGTTTGATTTAAGATATGTGTACTGTGTGATGTGTGGAAATAATTATGTGAATTTAATTTGTTAGAATTAACTACCTTGTGTGTGTGTAATTGTAATTGAATAAGATTAGAAAATAAAAATGTGAAATGTGAAGTATGTATGATAAGTGTGCTATGGTATGTGTATGTATGTGTGTATTTGTATGTGTATGATATACTATGTGTGTGTGTGTGTAACACCCCAAAATTTTAATCCCCGATTAATGAAATGTTAATTATAATTTAATTATAATTAATAGTTTTCAAATTAATCCTTGATTAAAATATGTGTGTATGTAATTAGCTTGCATGTGAGAAATTATTTAATAAATAATTTAAATGCCTAAAATGTATATTTTGCATATTAGTCCCTGGGTTGGGACCTAGAAGCAATTATAGGAAAGGTTTTGGAGGGAAAGTAAATAAAATAATTATTTTTCAAAATCTGGGTAAAACACTCGAGTATTTTCTGGAATACTCGAGTATTCTGGGTCAAACTGCACGAGTTAGTGCGTTTGGTGAGTCACAGCCAACGATTTCGTGATGGTGACACGAAATCACCACCATGCCAACGCCATAGGCGTCGTGTCGCCCCGCATGAGCTTTCCATTGGCCTATTTAAACGCATCATTGTCCCTTGGTCGAGAATTTTGATCAACTTGTTGAAGATTAGAAGAGTTAGGGTTTTCGAATTGTGTTCTTCGATTCTTCCTCTGTGAGTTGAGTTGAGTGATAATCTATACACCAATACAAAGCTCACATCACGAGCTTTGTATAGACACCAAAATTGTGAGGTTTGAGCGTGTGGATTGAGAGAATCGAAGTCTTGAAGTGGAGCTGTTCTTGCTTGAGTTGGTGTCTGGAGCTCACTGTGATCATCGATTCTGGTAAGCTCTTGAGTTCTTGAGTCTCAAACTCAATTCCTTTAGTTAGATGATGTTGCATAGAGCTTAGAAATCTAATTTTCCCCAATCTAATTCTCTGTTTCATGTACGAACCAATTCCATTTTGGTATGGTACTCAAAACTGTCATGCATGAGAAGTTCAAGTGGATTTCTGGGTTTGCAGAGCTTTTTTTGGATTTCTTTCTGTTGATTCACATCTGAGAGGTAAGGGGAAGTAATTATATTCACTAGATAGAGTTTGAAATCCATTAAATGTGTTAGAGAGCCACCAAGAGGCTCTAAGGGCTTAGATTCTATAGGAACTTTGGTTTGGAGACCAATCCATGCTCTAAATCCGTATTGAGCAAGTTTGTTATCATGCATGTGAACTTAAATGAGCTTTGTTTCATGAATATTATGCTTATTGTGTGATTTGAGGTATTGAGTTGTTAAAATGCCTTTTTATGCATAATCAATGATTTCTCTGTCAATTCTGTGTTTTGAATTGAAATAAGTGTTGTAACATGTTTGATTAATGATATGTTAACTCTGTGGATCCCTGAAATGGACTTAAATTGAGTAGAAATGAAAATGGCATGTTAAAACAAGTTTTCAATACTGCCAGCTGCGAAACACTCGAGTAAATGGCAAAGTACTCGAGTAAATCGTGTTCAAAATAAAGTAAATGTCATAAGAACACTCGAGTATTTTGTCTGGTACTCGAGTATCGGGCATGAACTGAGAATTGTTATAGGTCAAACACTCGAGTCATTCAAAGTCACTCGAGTATTCTGGAAAAGTCCAAGAACACTCGAGTAACTCATGAACCACTCGAGTAAATTGTTGAAATTCAAACCCAAATCCTCAGAAAGACATGAACACTCGAGTAAGCTTAAGAACACTCGAGTAATCTGGAAAATCTCTAGAACACTCGAGTATTCTGAACTTTACTCGAGTAAAATGCCCAGAATCTGAAAACATCATTTTCAATTCTAACTTAATTAATTAAGGAATTATTAAGGATAATTCAAGGGATCAAAGACTTAGAGAAATTGATAAATACAAATAGATCGTTCGGTGACGATCCATTTTGAAAATTAAGCCTAGGTGGCAAGTAAAGTATTAATCAATTTCCCCTAAGTCTAAAATGCATTCATTCTGGAGTTTGGATGGTAGGACGTATTCATGTTTCGATAAACATGTGGAGGGCCTCTGGGAGTGCCAATACGCTTGCTTGATGACACGTCGATGACGTGGTCGGCTTTGTGGGTGCCGATATGGATATATCGTTTGGATGACGATCCGTTTGGATGACGGGATATGCTCTGGTGGCATGGATACCAAGCTTGACGTGTACATTCTAGGTGAATGTACGAATTGTTGTATACCTAGGAATACAATGCACTGTGGAGTGCTGGGTTGTCAGGGATGGACGTCAGAGAGTGACTTAGAAAATGTGGAGATCAGTTGAGAGTTAAAATCATGCGTCATGTCATTCACTTAATGCAATTGATATACCTGAATTAAGTGTGAGCATCCTATGTGCATCTGATACTTGCTAGATGCTAATTGTGATTGTTATTAATTGATGCATTATTATCTTTCATATGTTGCATGATTTATTCTCTATTGATTATGTGAGTAGAATTGCTTACCCCTATGCCCTTGTAGGTGATGTCTCGTTACATTGCTTGCATCGAGATCCGGCCACTTCCTAGTGGCGTATGGATCTATGAGGACCATCGCGCGGTGTATGAGGGGGGGTAGAGTTCACATTCTACCACCCTAATCCGCTGATGCGATTCCGTCCTCGTAGGTTTAGGATTCCCATTATATACACTATGCATGTACCCCCGTTTTATACTTATCATTGACCACCTCCCACGCGACCAGCTCGCTCTTACCATAGTTTTCATTTTCGACCTACCCGCTCTCACCCTTTTACTTCGAGAGTTGTCCGCGAGGAGACTCCCCCTTCTTATCCGAGGAGCCCCGTTAGGGTTTCACCATCACCTGACCCGGTACCCAGTGGTAGGGTACACTCTCCCTCGGATGAGATCGAGGAGGATCCGGTGGAGGACGAGAGTGGGAGCGAGCCTGTCGTGCATTCTACTGGGAGTGACTGGAGGGACGATGATCCCTAGGTACGTGCATATGGTGTATGATGTGGACCCTTGGATCCATGCTGTGGAGGAGATGTGCTGCTGCTGCTGTGATGATGATGCTACTAACTTATTACCTATGTTTTTGGGAGACTACTACTGCTACTACTACTGCATCTGATGCTGATGGATCTACGTGACTATCCCTGGGGTTGTATTTTGATTATGTATATATTGTACATATGTTTTACTCTAGGGTTATAGTATCATAGTGATGTAGATCTGTTTACATGGACTTGTTATATTTTTGGAACTTGGTGACTTATCTCATGGACTATGTATGTATGACTCTTTCGTATATATGAAAATCTATGTTTATATCATATCAGTTGCATAGTCCAGTAATTTCCGCTTACTCTGATTTAACTTATGAATGAACTCGGCTATAAGTATTAATTGACGGTATCAGTTTTATTGAACAAAGTATGGGTAGCTTCAATTGATTGTAAAATGTAAAGAAATTTCTAAAGAACGAATGTTATCCTGTTTGAGAAAAGGTTTTAGAAATCGCCGAACTCGATACAAGTGTTTTAAAGGATTTTAGAATTTATTCTCCAAGAGTTCCATTTGATGAATTGTGCACCCGCTTTAAAGAAAATTTCATTTACCATATTTTCTTAGCTCACAAGTCCATATATTATCCAATATAAAGCATAAATACTAGATTATATTTGGGTAAACCGGAAGGGTGTCACACTTAGTGGTATCAGAGCAAAAGTCAGATCCTGTAGTAGTAGAAGTGGTTCCAGAAAGGTAGCCATCAACATCAAGCAGGTATCTCCAACGCATTTACATTATTTGAATGTTATTGTATCATTTGATTGAGGTTTGAATACCCTGACTTGTTTGTATCTTGTCTCTTTTGAGTACAAGACGCAACTGATTGTAGCATTAATATGTTTAGGATAGAGCCGTAGTATAGGTGGTGTAATGGAAGTTTCTTTAGTTCAACATATGTGACCATAAGCCCATAGCGCAGGTCTAATATGGCAACTAGAAACCAAAATCACACCAACGCGATGTTGGAGCGAATCACCACGGTATTGGAAGCCATGCAAAGGCAGTCTCAACAACCATCTCAACCGGCTAACCCGTCTCATCAGTGTAATATGGGAAACACTGAGGCGAAGACTCTGGCTGATTTTAGGAGTTGCAATCCGCTAAAGTTTGAAGGAGGATTTAAACCGGAAGAGGCCAACAAGTGGATTCATACTATGGACAAGATTTTGAGGACTTTGGAGTGTTCTGATGTTCAGAAGGTGGCATATGCAACCTATATGCTGGAAGATGAGGCTGAGAATTGGTGGAATCACACCATGCAACTTTTGCAATATGAAGGAAGGGAGATAAGTTGGGGAGTATTTATGGAGAAGTTTCTCCAGAAGTATTTTCCTGAGGATCTGAGAAGGAAGAAGGAGGTAGAGTTTCTGCAGTTGAAGCAAGGGAACATGAGTGTGGGCGAGTACGCGGCAAAGTTTGAAGAGCTGATGAAGTACTCTCCATACTACCAGAACAATCCAGACGAGAGGAGCAAGTGCATCAAGTTTGAAGGTGGACTGAAGCCAAAGTTGAAGTCAATTTTTAGCTATTAGCGGATTCAAAGTTTCCCTGCATTGGTGGATATGTGTAGGATGTATGAAGATGATACCCAGGCTGAGGAGGTGCAAGTTGTGGAAAAGAAGGACAATCAAGGATATGGACCACAGAGACGAAAGGGTTTCAATAATAGAGGCAAAGGTCCTTATGATCGTAGAGGGAAAGGCAAGGGTAAAGCTGGTAGTTCTGAAGGAAGAAACTATCAGAATGAAGCTCCATTCTGCGACAAGTGCAAGTGCAATCACTATGGTAGGGTATGTTGGGGGACAAGTGGTTGCTTCAATTGTGGAAAGCTGGGGCATTTTGCAAGAGATTGCAAGGAGCCAGCCAAGGCCAATTCAAGAGGAGTTGCAGATAGACCGGTGACTCAAGGAAGGGTCTTCACCCTTAGTGGTGTGGAAGCGAATCGATCTTCTGATCTGGTGCAAGGTAAATACTTGCTTAATGGTCAGCCTTGTTATGTTTTGTTTGACTCTGGTGCAACGCATTCATTTGTTTCATATGAATGTGTAAACCGTTTAGGCTTGATTGTGTCTGAAATGCCTTATGTTCTTAAAATAGAAACCCCTACCAATGCTCCAGTAGTTGTTTCTAGAGCATGTCTTAACTGTTGTATAGAAGTGTTGGGACAAACCTCTAAAGTAGACTTGATCTGCTTACCCTTGACACAATTAGATGTGATCTTGGGGATGGACTGGTTAAGTCGGAACCAAGTGATCATTGATTGTGATAGAAAACTAGTAGCCTATAGAGACCCAAAACCATTGGGCTACATGTGTCTATTCAACTCAGAGGTGGAGGAGAGTGGTCCGAAGATGGAAGAGATTCCTGTTGTTCGAGAGTTTCCAGAAGTGTTTGCTGATGAGATTCCTGGTCTGCCACCAAGAAGAGAGATTGAATTTGGTATCGACCTAATTCCCGGAGCTGGTCCCATTTCTATTGCTCCTTATAGAATGGCACCACCGGAAATGGCAGAGAGGAAGAAGCAGATTGAGGAGTTGCTACAGAAACAGATGATCCGACCAAGCGTCTCACCTTGGGGTGCTCCTGTCCTATTCGTCAAGAAAAAGGATGGTAGCATGAGGATGTGTATAGACTATCGGCAGCTGAATAAGGTCACCATCAAGAACAAGTATCCGTTGCCACGGATAGATGACCTTATGGATCAAGTACGTGGGGCATCAGTATTTTCCAAGATTGATTTGAGGTCGGGGTACCATCAGATCAGAATTAGAGAGGAGGATATCTCTAAGACTGCATTCCGATCTCGATACGGACATTATGAGTATGTCGTAATGCCATTCGGATTGACTAATGCACCAGCTATCTTCATGGACTACATGAATCGAATCTTTAGACCTTATCTAGATTCATTCGTGGTTGTGTTCATTGACGATATTCTGATCTACTCTAAGAGCCCCGAAGAGCATGCTGAACATTTGAGGGTAGTGTTAAGCATCTTAAAGGAGAAGCAGCTGTATGCCAAACTTACGAAGTGTGAGTTCTGGCTAAAGGAGGTTAAGTTTTTAGGGCATGTGATTTCAGATAAAGGGATTGCGGTTGATCCGACGAAGGTAGATTCGGTTTTGCAATGGGAGCAACCGAAGTCGGTCACGGAGGTTAGAAGTTTTCTTGGATTGGTTGGGTATTATAGAAGGTTTATCGAGGGTTTCTCGAAGGTCGCACTGCCTCTGACGAAGTTGACTCGGAAAGATCAACCATTCCTGTGGGACGAAAAGTGTGAAAAGAGTTTTCGGGAGTTGAAGGAAAGGTTGACATCGTCTCCCGTATTAGTGTTGCCCGATACACAGAAGAGTTTCGATGTGTATTGTGACGCGTCGAAACAAGGTCTTGGGTGTGTCTTGATGCAAGATGGGCAAGTTGTCGCTTATGCCTCGAGACAGTTAAAGGTTCATGAGATGAACTATCCAACCCATGACCTGGAGTTAGCAGCTGTGGTGTTTGCCTTAAAGATTTGGAGGCACTATCTCTATGGCACTACGTTCCGGGTGTTTAGTGACCATAAGAGTTTAAAGTACCTCTTTGATCAAAAGGAGTTGAATATGAGGCAACGCAGATGGATGGAGTTTTTGAAGGATTATGAGTTTGAGCTCCATTACCATCTTGGGAAGGCTAACGTTGTGGCGGACGCATTAAGTAGAAAGGCAATGCATATCAGTGCAATGATGGTTAGAGAAGCTGCACTGATAGAGGAGTTTCGGGATTTAAGTTTGACGATGCAAGTGGAGCCGACGAGTATCAAGTTGGGGATGCTACAGGTTGCTAACGAATTCCTGCAAAGGATTCGAGAATTGCAACACAAGGATGGGAAACTCATGGAAAAGAGGAAGTTGATGCAAGAAGGTAAGGAGTTGGAATTTCAAGAAGGGAAGGATGGAATCCTTCGCTTTAAAACGAGGATTTGTGTGCCTGATGATTTGGAAGTAAGGAGAATGATTCTGGATGAAGCGCATAAGAGTAAGATGAGTATGCATCCAGGCGTTACCAAAATGTATCAAGACTTAAAGAAATTATTTTGGTGGCCGGGGCTGAAGAAGGATGTAGCTGAGTATGTGGCGTGCTGTTTGGTGTGTCAAAAGGCGAAGGTAGAACACCAAAGGCCAGGAGGAGAGTTGCTTTCTTTAGAAGTTTCCGTATGGAAGTGGGATAGCATCTCGATGGATTTCGTGTCGGGACTGCCAAGGACGTCTACTAGTCATGATGCAATCTGGGTGATCGTGGATCGATTGACCAAGTCAGCGCATTTCATTCCCGTGAATATGCGCTACTCATTGGAAAAGCTCACTCAGTTGTACATCAAGGAAGTTGTTCGTCTGCACGGAGTACCATCAAGCATTGTGTCTGATCGCGATCCGAGGTTTACATCAAAGTTTTGGGAAGATCTGCATAGAGCCTTGGGTTCAAGATTGAAGCTAAGTTCTGCATATCACCCTCAGACTGATGGTCAAACGGAGAGGACTATTCAGTCATTGGAAGATATTCTGCGAGCTTGTGCACTGGAAGAACAAGGGAATTGGGAACAAATGTTGCCGCTCGTGGAATTCACTTACAACAATAGTTACCACACGAGCATTGGAATGACACCATTTGAAGCTCTGTATGGAAGGAAATGTCAGACGCCGTTATGTTGGTTTCAAGTGGGGGAGAATTCTCTGGTTGGGCCAGATTTTGTGCAAGAGACCACGGAGCAGATCAAGATGATTCAAGCAAAGATGAAGACGGCTCAGAGTAGGCAGAAAAGCTATGCTGATAGGAGAAGGAAACCTTTAGAGTTTGTCGAAGGAGACCATGTGTTCATTAGGATTGTACCAACCAAAGGTGTTAGTAGAGCCTTGAAAACCCAGAAATTATCACCTAAGTTCATTGGTCCCTACCAAATTCTCAAAAGAATCGGCCCAGTAGCTTATCAGTTAGCCCTGCCTCCATCATTAGCTAACCTCCACAATGTGTTCCATGTGTCTCAGTTGAAGAAATATGTCCATGACCCCACCATTGTCCTTAGAATCCAACCGGATAACTTAGGAGTTCATAAGAACCTAACCTTCAAAGTTGTGCCAGTTCGCATCGAAGATCGAAGAATCAAGCAGCTGAGAGGGAAGGATATTCATCTGGTCAAAGTTGTCTGGGTTTGTGGAGATGTAATAGAAGCATCTTGGGAATTAGAGGATAAGATGCGTCAGGATTATCCTGACTTGTTTGTATGAGTTGGATTTCGGGGACGAAATTCCTTGTAAGTGGGGGAGTAGTGTAACACCCCAAAATTTTAATCCCCGATTAATGAAATGTTAATTATAATTTAATTATAATTAATAGTTTTCAAATTAATCCTTGATTAAAATATGTGTGTATGTAATTAGCTTGCATGTGAGAAATTATTTAATAAATAATTTAAATGCCTAAAATGTATATTTTGCATATTAGTCCCTGGGTTGGGACCTAGAAGCAATTATAGGAAAGGTTTTGGAGGGAAAGTAAATAAAATAATTATTTTTCAAAATCTGGGTAAAAGACTCGAGTATTTTCTGGAATACTCGAGTATTCTGGGTCAAACTGCACGAGTTAGTGCGTTTGGTGAGTCACAGCCAACGATTTCGTGATGGTGACACGAAATCACCACCATGCCAACGCCATAGGCGTCGTGTCGCCCCGCATGAGCTTTCCATTGGCCTATTTAAACGCATCATTGTCCCTTGGTCGAGAATTTTGATCAACTTGTTGAAGATTAGAAGAGTTAGGGTTTTCGAATTGTGTTCTTCGATTCTTCCTCTGTGAGTTGAGTTGAGTGATAATCTATACACCAATACAAAGCTCACATCACGAGCTTTGTATAGACACCAAAATTGTGAGGTTTGAGTGTGTGGATTGAGAGAATCGAAGTCTTGAAGTGGAGCTGTTCTTGCTTGAGTTGGTGTCTGGAGCTCACTATGATCATCGATTCTGGTAAGCTCTTGAGTTCTTGAGTCTCAAACTCAATTCCTTTAGTTAGATGATGTTGCATAGAGCTTAGAAATCTAATTTTCCCCAATCTAATTCTCTGTTTCATGTACGAACCAATTCCATTTTTGCGTATGGTACTCAAAACTATCATGCATGAGAAGTTCAAGTGGATTTCTGGGTTTGGAGAGCTTTCTTTGGATTTCTTTCTGTTGATTCACATCTGAGAGGTAAGGGGAAGTAATTATATTCACTAGATAAAGTTTGAAATCCATTAAATGTGTTAGAGAGCCACCAAGAGGCTCTAAGGGCTTAGATTCTATAGGAACTTTGGTTTGGAGACCAATCCATGCTCTAAATCCGTATTGAGCAAGTTTGTTATCATGCATGTGAACTTAAATGAGCTTTGTTTCATGAATATTATGCTTATTGTGTGATTTGAGGTATTGAGTTGTTAAAATGCCTTTTTATGCATAATCAATGATTTCTCTGTCAATTATGTGTTTTGAATTGAAATAAGTGTTGTAACATGTTTGATTAATGATATGTTAACTCTGTGGATCCCTGAAATGGACTTAAATTGAGTAGAAATGAAAATGGCATGTTAAAACCAGTTTTCAATACTGTCAGCTGCGAAACACTCGAGTAAATGGCAAAGTACTCGAGTAAATCGTGTTCAAAATAAAGTAAATGTCATAAGAACACTCGAGTATTTTGTCTGGTACTCGAGTATCGGGCATGAACTGAGAATTGTTATAGGTCAAACACTCGAGTCATTCAAAGTCACTCGAGTATTCTGGAAAAGTCCAAGAACACTCGAGTAACTCATGAACTACTCGAGTAAATTGTTGAAATTCAAACCCAAATCCTCAGAAAGACATGAACACTCGAGTAAGCTTAAGAACACTCGAGTAATCTGGAAAATCTCTAGAACACTCGAGTATTCTGAACTTTACTCGAGTAAAATGCCCAGAATCTGAAAACATCATTTTCAATTCTAACTTAATTAATTAAGGAATTATTAAGGATAATTCAAGGGATCAAAGACTTAGAGAAATTGATAAATACAAATAGATCGTTCGGTGACGATCCATTTTGAAAATTAAGCCTAGGTGGCAAGTAAAGTATTAATCAATTTCCCCTAAGTCTAAAATGCATTCATTCTGGAGTTTGGATGGTAGGACGTATTCATGTTTCGATAAACATGTGGAGGGCCTCTGGGAGTGCCAATACGCTTGCTTGATGACACGTCGATGACGTGGTCGGCTTTGTGGGTGCCGATATGGATATATCGTTTGGATGACGATCCGTTTGGATGACGGGATATGCTTGGGTGGCATGGATACCAAGCTTGACGTGTACATTCTAGGTGAATGTACGAATTGTTGTATACCTAGGAATACAACGCACTGTGGAGTGCTAGGTTGTCAGGGATGGACGTCAGAGAGTGACTTAGAAAATGTGGAGATAAGTTGAGAGTTAAAATCATGCATCATGTCATTCACTTAATGCAATTGATATACCTGAATTAAGTGTGAGCATCCTATGTGCATCTGATACTTGCTAGATGCTAATTGTGATTGTTATTAATTGATGCATTATTATCTTTCATATGTTGCATGATTTATTCTCTATTGATTATGTGAGTAGAATTGCTTACCCCTATGCCCTTGTAGGTGATGTCTCGTTACATTGCTTGCATCGAGATCCGGCCACTTCCTAGTGGCGTATGGATCTATGAGGACCATCGCGCGGTGTATGAGGGGGGGTAGAGTTCACATTCTACCACCCTAATCCGCTGATGCGATTCCGTCCTCGTAGGTTTAGGATTCCCATTATATACACTATGCATGTACCCCCGTTTTATACTTATCATGGACCACCTCCCACGCGACCAGCTCGCTCTTACCATAGTTTTCATTTTCGACCTACCCGCTCTCACCCTTTTACTTCGAGAGTTGTCCGCGAGGAGACTCCCCCTTCTTATCCGAGGAGCCCCGTCAGGGTTTCACCATCACCTGACCCGGTACCCAGTGGTAGGGTACACTCTCCCTCGGATGAGATCGAGGAGGATCCGGTGGAGGACGAGAGTGGGAGCGAGCCTATCGTGCATTCTACTGGGAGTGACTGGAGGGACGATGATCCCTAGGTACGTGCATATGGTGTATGATGTGGACCCTTGGATCCGTGCTGTGGAGGAGATGTGCTGCTGCTGCTGTGATGATGATGCTACTACCTTATTACCTATGTTTTTGTGAGACTACTACTGCTACTACTACTGCATCTGATGCTGATGGATCTACGTGACTATCCCTGGGGTTGTATTTTGATTATGTATATATTGTACATATGTTTTACTCTAGGGTTATAGTATCATAGTGATGTAGATCTGTTTACATGGACTTGTTATATTTTTGGAACTTGGTGACTTATCTCATGGACTATGTATGTATGACTCTTTCGTATATATGAAAATCTATGTTTATATCATATCAGTTGCATAGTCCAGTAATTTCCGCTTACTCTGATTTAACTTATGAATGAACTCGGCTATAAGTATTAATTGACGGTATCAGTTTTATTGAACAAAGTATGGGTAGCTTCAATTGATTGTAAAATGTAAAGAAATTTCTAAAGAACGAATGTTATCCTGTTTGAGAAAAGGTTTTAGAAATCGCCGAACTCGATACAAGTGTTTTAAAGGATTTTAGAATTTATTCTCCAAGAGTTCCATTTGATGAATTGTGCACCCGCTTTAAAGAAAATTTCATTTACCATATTTTCTTAGCTCACAAGTCCATATATTATCCAATATAAAGCATAAATACTAGATTATATTTGGGTAAACCGGAAGGGTGTCACAGTGTGCATGTTGTGTGAGTGCATGTAAGAGAAAGGTGTAATATGTGCATGAGTGCCACGTGTGTGAGGGTGTGTAGGTGTGAGTTTTCTATGCTTTGGTGTGATGACTATGTGTTGTAGTTGACAAATTGCCTCCTAAGTGCATGCATAGGCTGACCCCAACCAAGAACCCAAGGGAGGAATTGGTATCTTAGTTGTTTCCTCCCATTCCTTCCATCCATTCCTTCGTAGCTTCATTCTTCCACCATTCTTTCATTCTTTCATTTTATTTTCTTTACACACTTCTAAACACAAACATACTCTAAGAGACCCATTAAGCTCTTAGAGAGAAAAATGAAAAGAAAATAGAAAGAAAGAAAAGGGGTATGGCCGTGAGGCCTAGAAGAGAAGGAGGAGGAAAATCCAAGCTTAGACCAAGCCTTTTTGTAGATCAAGAGTGTAGAACTAGAAGAACCAACTCATCTCATGGTAGGATTTTTGAAGACCAAGAAGAATTTGTAATAGTCTAGTTTCCTTTTCTTAGTTTGTAGATCTTATTCTTTTTCTTCTTGCATGTTGTTATTATTTGATGATCTTTCTAGATCAAAGACTTTAAGGACTTTAAAAATAATTTGTAATATGTGATCTTCATGTTTTGTTTCGGTTTGGAAATTTTCTTGCTTGATTTAATATTTTTCTAACTAAAATCTTAAAGATCTAAAGAAAGGCCAAGGTTTTTATGAAAACTAAAACAAACTTCTTTGCATGTTTGATTTTCATGCATTAGACCGTGACCTAGGTGTGTTTATTTGATGATTGGGTAAATCATTTCATGATCTAAATTTGTTTGTTTATAAAGTGTAATTTTTATTTCTTGCATGTATGTTTTCCTTACTTTAAATTATGATCTATGTGTTTCCATGTTTACTTGATGAATGATTTCATGATCTAAAATTTTTTTTGATCTTGCATGTTATCTTTGTGATGATCCTAGTTGATCTAAGTGTGTGTGCATGTGATTATCCTTGCTTGAGGAATGAAAAATGCTTAGATCTTTAAGTGCATGTTATTTTTCAAGAGCAAAGAATATGTTTCCTTCTCTGTATGATTCGGTTTTAAGGGAAATTTAAAGAAACCAAGTTTTAAAATGATTTTAAGTGAAAACATGTTTTGATCTATTATTTGATTATGTGTATGCCTTATTTTTTCTAGAAGGCCATTCGGCCATACTTAATTAAAAATGAAATTCATGTTTTTATTCTATAAAAGTGGATGTATGTTGTTTTAAGACTAGGTCTAACAATTTCTAACACATGCATGCTATAAAATCTTTATTTTTAAGAAAGAGATATAATCATGGATTCATTTGTGTGTGTGACATATGTAATGTGTTACTTTGCTGGACTTGATGTGGTATGGTTGCTTTGAAAGTTGTTTTGGAAAATTTGCATAACTTGGTTTCAATCACATGATTTTAAGTTGAAAAATGAGTGAAAACCATGCCTTTTTGTGTGTTGACATTCGGCCACCTAGGGAGAAATAGGAAGCTAGGTTTGTTCCTCAATTAGGTTGCATGCATGATTAAGTTAATTGAATTTAAAAGGTGCATGCATAAAGTGAATAAATTTAAAAAAAAAAGAAAATATGGTGATGGTTTGTAATTTAATTTGTTGTGTTGATTTTCTTAAGAAAATGAAATTAAATTTGTTAATTCTCCTTCTAAGAGTGCCCACGGTTTAGCTTAAAATAAAGAGAATAATTTCATGATTAAAATCTTGCAAAATTTATATGTGTGAAATTCGGTCCATGTATGTTTAAAGGGTAGGGAAATTATTTTCATGAAACGACCATGATGATAGCTATATTTTTGGTGCATGATGCTGTGTACTTGTGAGAATGATGTGTGTGCTTCCTTTGATCTTTTTGATTTTTGAAATGAAAATGAATAAGTCCATATGATTCTGTGAATAGATCTTTGTAAAATAGATTTGATGATTTCTTGTAATTAGAAAATTATTAACTGTGTGATTCGGTTTTGTAAGTTAATTAAATGCATAAGTCTAAATTAGTTTCTAAAAGGGTAATTTAATTGATTTAGATTATAATTTAGTTGATGATTTTAAATAATTTCCTGTATACATGTTGTGAATGATTAGTATGCTTTGAAATTGGTATGTGATTGCTTTTTTTTGCTAAATGAATGTGTCAGATTAAATTTGGAATTGTTGAATTGTGAAAAGTCTGTGTGTAGCTTTTAAAGTAAATGAAAAATGTTTTTTTTTTGAAACTCTTAATTTATATTCTCTTATTAGTGTTTAATGATATTGTGAAGTTTAAAAAAATTAAATAAGTTGATCTGATTATGTGAAATGATTTTTAGTTTTAAAATCTATTGGTAATTCAAAAATACTTACCATGTGTGTGTTTCGATTTTGTTAAGATTAAGTTAAATTATTTTATTAAGAATAATTGAATTAATCTAATAAGATTATGATTTGATTAATGATTTTAAATGTGACCTTCTGTGTGTAAGTTTGTGATTGCTTCTATGTGATTGTTCTTGTAGTGCTTGAATGTATTAGAATTGTATTAAGTGTTGTTTGTGTGTGTGAAAGCTATACCGTAGTTTAAAGAAACTGAAAATGTTTTAAGAATGATTTAAACAATTTAAATTAACTTGAAATTTAATTAACATTATTCGGCTAGTGTTCAATGATATTGTGAAATTTAGTAATTTAACAAAACTAATTTGATTGGTTTTCAAGTTCTGTCTTTTTGAATTTCTCGTATTTGATTTGAGAAAGATTTTCAAAGAGTTGTTTTTCATTTGATGTTTAAAGAGAATGATTTTTCAAACCAAAGTGTTTTTAAACTATGAGAAATGGGTTCTATTTTTGGAAAAGAAATTGTTTTAAGAAGTTTTCTTGGAAATGTTTTATAAAAGAAATGATTTGGATTTAAAGTCTTTTGGATATTGGCAATGTGCTTTTAAAAAGGGAATTATTTCAAAGTATTTTAAAACGTAATTAAGAATTCACGTAAATCGTTTCTAACGCACGGGGAAAAATGTTCTAGTCGGGTGTCGGACGCGAAGGAAGCGTGGCAAGGATAACGACTGGAAATCTTAGAGAGTCTTTGGGTGTGTCGTCATCCAGGTGAGTGAGAGTGCTGTGGTCCCGCAACGTGGTTGCTCCGGATTGCGAGAGTACTGCGAAGTAGGCTATACAGATATGTGTATGTTATGTATGCATCCTAAATGTTTATTTTCTATGCATCACTAGATGTTTACTTGTTGTGCATGATTTATTTTATTGTTTAATTTTGTTTAGATAGTGAATTGATGATGATGGAACCATGAGAATACTAAGATAAACCGAAAAGAGAAAAGAGAAACGAATAAAAGATATGAGAAAGAATTGAGAAAGGATGAATAATGATTTAAGACTAATGAGAGAGTATGAGAAAGTTTGAGGAAGAGATGAATCACGTTGTGGATAAAAGTTTGAGAAAGAGATAATGGTGGTGTGAGTAAAGGAAAGAAATAAAGAGTTGAGATTGGGAATAAGGATGTGATTATGAAAGTGGTTGAGTAGACATGTGATTCCTCGTACACGTTTTTGGGAAGAAGCTTAGTGTTGAGTTGAGCTTGCTCCTCCATTAACACTCACCCAAAAATGTGATTTTTGAAAAAGATTTTGAAAAGAAATTTATGAAAAGCTTTTATGAAAATGATATTTTTGGTGGAAGTTTTTAGAAAGATTGTCTTTGAAAAAGTTTTGTGAAACCGTGTTTTTGAAAAGTTTTGCGAAAGATGTTTTGGAAAGACGAGGAAGATCTGTTGATGATGTGAATGAGAAGGATGTTGAGAATGAGTTTTGAGATTATTGATGATGAGACGAGAAAGTAATTTGTGGCCTGGGGCCAATGAGGATTAGGGGGAATAGTTTGCGATTAGTGATCGGGCTTCGTGGAAGGGATGCACCAAGGACGAGCCGATCATTAGGGATAAGCCGCTAATTAAAACTCTGAAACTTTAAAAGACATTCACATACGCGGTAAGGTATGAGTGTCGTATCGAAGTAGTGGAGAGGAAGGTACCCCGGATATCTGGGATATTCGGGTTGATGAATGCATTAGGGTAGGCTCGGGCGGTAAAACGTCACGTTAACTTGAGTACTATTCTGCGCAGAACGAACTCCACCTGTGGTGCACTAACGTGGTGGGGACTGCGTCTAATATCGAGGTAAGTTCTGCACCCGGGACCAGAATAGTGCTGTCACCCCTATGGCAGTTCAGGAGCAGTGAGAGGGACTGGAACGGGGCATTTGTGATTGCCGCTGAAAGCATGCCATGTTTATGATATTATTGAGGCTGGGCCTCCTAGTCAGGGACCATTTGTTTGTGTGACAGCTGTCGTGCCCGCGTGGTAAAGGTCCTGTACTCCTGTTTGCTTCCGACTAGGTTGGGTGGTGATCGAGGAGATGTAGACGTGTGCGAGCTCAATGATGTGTCCCCCTCATCATTGTTGCCAATCGAATCAATAAAACTTAAAAGACAAAGATGTACCAAAGTAAGATGCAAATAAGTTATCAAGTGCCGAATGGGAAATTGTAAGTTGAGCACGAGAAATGATTCGTGGTGTAAAAAAATTTTAAGGAAATGATTTGGGAAAGGATGGAAAAGGAATTGTGAGGCAAGCGTAGTAAATGACTTGGCTATGAGTGAGGATGTTTATATGCATGTAAATTAACGTTATGTTTTGTTATATGTGATTCATATTTGCTAAGTGCATGACATGTTGCATATGATGATGTGATTAGGATAAGTGTTTAGGCTCCGTTGTTCTAGTGTACTATATATTTATTTTTTTATATTAAGTTTACCCGAGATCGCAAGGTCAACCCGTTAGTGTTCGGAACACTGACTCTCTCCTACCATGTTGTCGTATCGGCACTGGCTGGTATTGCAACTGGTAGATGGCGCATCGCAAGCATGGTGGGCTTCACCGACCAAGACTCGGAGTTAGACTACAAGTATTAGAAGGCAAGACTAGGAGCTAGGAAATCCCTTGGCGGAATATACTCCACTGTAAGTTCTTAGTTAACTTGGCTTTACCATACTGCACCTCGGCAAAAGTTATATTCAACTACTGATGTTTTGAAACAACGATTCGGGCCAATGTTTTAAATGATGTTTTGAAAACGGGTTTCAAAGTGCGGTGTCTCGTGACACCTCGGTTTGGAACTTGAAAAGGATCTGCAAAATGAGAACACGAGTTTTAAACGTAACTATGTTTTGAAAAGTTTAAGTGTTCTCATCTTGTGCAACACTTGTAAAAAAAATGGCCCTAGTTTTCACTACTTTTAAGTTAAGTTTTCAAGTTGCCGAATCGGGGTGTTACAGAATGGTATCAGAGCTATGTTTAACTAAGTAACCTTACACATGGACTTACGTACTCTGCCGTGTATCTCTGTGCGAGTTAGTCTTAGGATAGCTATAGAACGTTAGGAGTACGCGGATGTACGTCAGTTTACAACTGCGGCTGAAATGAGGAGTTGAGGTTAAAGTCGTCATGGGATATTGATGCGTGATACGGAATCTTCTTTCATTGAACTCCTTTCTAATGTGAACCCTTTTGTTTGTTATAACCCCTGAACTCTTGAGATGAGATTTTGTTCTGTGATTAGAACCCTTCTTCTCTCTGATTAAAACTTTTCTTGTGAAAACCCTATGAGTGTCAAATTGTTTTGGCATGGCACTTGAAAAATCTTAGACCCTGTTTTGACAAAGCCTTGATTGTTGCTAAATCCAAAGTTTCTTGATTCTTGATTAGACAAATATCTGTTCCTAAAATTTTTGGGTGAAAATATTTGGCCCTAAGTGTAGTAACGTCTTGACCTCAAATGTCCGTAACCTTATTATTCTGGGCATTGTTTTGGTGCCAATTGACATCTTTGAACCCTCAGTCTTGTTTTACCCGTGAAACCATATTAATCCATCATGTTTGATGAAAGTATCCAAGAGATTACTTTTGTAAGTAATCCATTCGATTCATTTGAAAAGTCGACGAGTAGGTAATTCATGTTCGAAGATGCGACGATTACGACAGTTCAAAAGGGAAAGAATTTCTTCGAGGAGTTTTGCGTCCGCCGAACAGCCAGACTCTTCACGACATTTCTCGAGGACGAGAAATCTCCAAGTTGGGGAGAATGTAACACCCCGCATTTTTCCCATACGTGCGTAAACGATTTCCGGAAAAGTATTTTATGTAAGAAGGAAATAGAGTGATAATTTTCAAGGATTTTTATAATCAAAGATAGTTTTATAAAAAGAGAAGTGAATGATTTTTTTTAGTTTGATTTTTAAGAGGTTAGTTGTGACTTTATTGAAAAGTGATTTTATTTAAAGTGAAGTTTTTGAGCTGTTAACTTGAAAAATTCGTAACTTTTTAACCGTAACTCGGATTTTTACAAACTTTATATCATAACGACCGTCTCGAAACGTAGATTTTAAAAATATATCTTTTGGAATTTTCTGGGTTGTTTTACAAAAATTTATTTTCTGGACAGTGAAGTACGAGTTTTGGAAAGTATTTTTAAGAAAATGAATTTATTGAATTGGCATGAGATTTTTATGTGCTATGTGTTGATTTAAGATATGTGTACTGTGTGATGTGTGGAAATAATTATGTGAATTTAATTTGTTAGAATTAACTACCTTGTGTGTGTGTAATTGTAATTGAATAAAATTAGAAAATAAAAATGTGAAATGTGAAGTATGTATGATAAGTGTGCTACGGTATGTGTATGTATGTGTGTATTTGTATGTGTATGATATACTATATGTGTGTGTTCATGTTGTGTGAGTGCATGTAAGAGAAAGGTGTAATATGTGCATGAGTGCCACGTGTGTGAGGGTGTGTAGGTGTGAGTTTTCTATGCTTTGGTGTGATGACTATGTGTTGTAGTTGACAAATTGCCTCCTAAGTGCATGCATAGGCTGACCCCAACCAAGAACCCAAGGGAGGAATTGGTATCTTAGTTGTTTCCTCCCATTCCTTCCATCCATTCCTTCGTAGCTTCATTCTTCCACCATTCTTTCATTCTTTCATTCTTTCATTTTATTTTCTTTACACACTTCTAAACACAAACATACTCTAAGCGACCCATTAAGCTCTTAGAGAGAAAAATTAAAAGAAAATAGAAAGAAAGAAAAGGGGTATGGCCGTGAGGCCTAGAAGAGAAGGAGGAGGAAAATCCAAGCTTAGACCAAGCCTTTTTGTAGATCAAGAGTGTAGAACTAGAAGAACCAACTCACCTCATGGTAGGATTTTTGAAGACCAAGAAGAATTTGTAATAGTCTAGTTTCCTTTTCTTAGTTTGTAGATCTTATTCTTTTTCTTCTTGCATGATGTTATTATTTGATGATCTTGCTAGATCAAAGACTTTAAGGACTTTAAAAATAATTTGTAATATGTGATCTTCATGTTTTGTTTCGGTTTGGAAATTATCTTGCTTGATTTAATATTTTTCTAACTAAAATCTTAAAGATCTAAAGAAAGGCCAAGGTTTTTATGAAAACTAAAACAAACTTCTTTGCATGTTTGATTTTCATGCTTTAGACCGTGACCTGGTGTGTTTATTTGATGATTGGGTAAATCATTTCATGATCTAAATTTGTTTGTTTATAAAGTGTAATTTTTATTTCTTGCATGTATGTTTTCCTTACTTTAAATTATGATCTATGTGTTTCCATGTTTACTTGATGAATGATTTCATGATCTAAAATTTATTTGGTCTTGCATGTTATCTTTGTGATGATCCTAGTTGATCTAAGTGTGTGTGCATGTGATTATCCTTGCTTGAGGAATGAAAAATGCTTAGATCTTTAAGTGCATGTTATTTTTCAAGAGCAAAGAATATGTTTCCTTCTCTGTATGATTCGGTTTTAAGGGAAATTTAAAGAAACCAAGTTTTAAAATGATTTTAAGTGAAAACATGTTTTGATCTATTATTTGATTATGTGTATGCCTTATTTTTTCTAGAAGGCCATTCGGCCATACTTAATTAAAAATGAAATTCATGTTTTTATTCTATAAAAGTGGATGTATGTTGTTTTAAGACTAGGTCTAACAATTTCTAACACATGCATGCTATAAAATCTTTATTTTTAAGAAAGAGATATAATCATGGGTTCATTTGTGTGTGTGACATATGTAATGTGTTACTTTGCTGGACTTGATGTGGTATGGTTGCTTTGAAAGTTGTTTTGGAAAATTTGCATAACTTGGTTTCAATCACATGATTTTAAGTTGAAAAATGAGTGAAAACCATGCCTTTTTGTGTGTTGACATTCGGCCACCTAGGGAGAAATAGGAAGCTAGGTTTGTTCCTCAATTAGGTTGCATGCATGATTAAGTTAATTGAATTTAAAAGGTGCATGCATAAAGTGAATAAATTAAAAAAAAAAGAAAATATGGTGATGGTTTGTAATTTAATTTGTTGTGTTGATTTTCTTAAGAAAATGAAATTAAATTTGTTAATTCTCCTTCTAAGATTGCCCACGGTTTAGCTTAAAATAAAGAGAATAATTAAATGATTAAAATCTTGCAAAATTTATATGTGTGAAATTCGGTCCATGTATGTTTAAAGGGTAGGGAAATTATTTTCATGAAACGACCACGATGATAGCTATATTTTTGGTTCATGATGCTGTGTACTTGTGAGAATGATGTGTGTGCTTCCTTTGATCTTTTTGATTTTAGAAATGAAAATGAATAAGTCCATATGATTCTGTGAATAGATCTTTGTAAAATTGATTTGATGATTTCTTGTAATTAGAAAATTATTAACTGTGTGATTCGGTTTTGTAAGTTAATTAAATGCATAAGTCTAAATTAGTTTCTAAAAGGGTAATTTAATTGATTTAGATTATAATTTAGTTGATGATTTTAAATAATTTCCTGTATACATGTTGTGAATGATTAGTATGCTTTGAAATTGGTATGTGATTGCTTTTTTTTGCTAAATGAATGTGTCAGATTAAATTTGGAATTGTTGAATTGTGAAAAGTCTGTGTGTAGCTTTTAAAGTAAATGAAAAATGTTTTTTTTTTAAACTCTTAATTTATATTCTCTTATTAGTGTTTAATGATATTGTGAAGTTTAAAAAAATTAAATAAGTTGATCTGATTATGTGAAATGATTTTTAGTTTTAGAATCTATTGGTAAATCAAAAATACTTACCATGTGTGTGTTTCGATTTTGTTAAGATTAAGTTAAATTATTTTATTAAGAATAATTGAATTAATCTAATAAGATTATGATTTGATTAATGATTTTAAATGTGACCTTCTGTGTGTAAGTTTGTGATTGCTTCTATGTGATTGTTCTTGTAGTGCTTGAATGTATTAGAATTGTATTAAGTGTTGTTTGTGTGTGGGAAAGCTATACCGTAGTTTAAAGAAACTGAAAATGTTTTAAGAATGATTTAAACAATTTAAATTAACTTGAAATTTAATTAACATTATTCGGCTAGTGTTAGATGATATTGTGAAATTTATTAATTTAACAAAACTAATTTGATTGGTTTTGAAGTTCTGTCTTTTTGAATTTCTCGTATTTGATTTGAGAAAGATTTTCAAAGAGTTGTTTTTCATTTGATGTTTAAAGAAAATGATTTTTCAAACCAAAGTGTTTTTAAACTATGAGAAATGGGTTCTATTTTTGGAAAAGAAATTGTTTTAAGAAGTTTTCTTGGAAATGTTTTATAAAAGAAATGATTTGGATTTAAAGTCTTTTGGATATTGGCAATGTGGTTTTAAAAAGGGAATTATTTCAAAGTATTTTAAAACGTAATTAAGAATTCACGTAAATCGTTTCTAAAGCACGGGGAAAAATGTTCTAGTCGGGTGTCGGACGCGAAGGAAGCGTGGCAAGGATAACGACTGGAAATCTTAGAGAGTCTTTGGGTGTGTCGTCATCCAGGTGAGTGAGAGTGCTGTGGTCCCGCAACGTGGTTGCTCCGGATTGCGAGAGTACTGCGAAGTAGGCTATACAGATATGTGTATGTTATGTATGCATCCTAAATGTTTATTTTCTATGCATCACTAGATGTTTACTTGTTGTGCATGATTTATTTTATTGTTTAATTTTGTTTAGATAGTGAATTGATGATGATGGAACCATGAGAATACTAAGATAAACCGAAAAGAGAAAAGAGAAACGAATAAAAGATATGAGAAAGAATTGAGAAAGGATGAATAATGATTTAAGACTAATGAGAGAGTATGAGAAAGTTTGAGGAAGAGATGAATCACGTTGTGGATAAAAGTTTGAGAAAGAGATAATGGTGGTATGAGTAAAGGAAAGAAATAAAGAGTTGAGATTGGGAATAAGGATGTGATTATGAAAGTGGTTGAGTAGACATGTGATTCCTCGTACACGTTTTTGGGAAGAAGCTTAGTGTTGAGTTGAGCTTGCTCCTCCATTAACACTCACCCAAAAATGTGATTTTTGAAAAAGATTTTGAAAAGAAATTTCTGAAAAGCTTTTATGAAAATGATATTTTTGGTGGAAGTTTTTAGAAAGATTGTCTTTGAAAAAGTTTTGTGAAACCGTGTTTTCGAAAAGTTTTGCAAAAGATGTTTTGGAAAGACGAGGAAGATCTGTTGATGATGTGAATGAGAAGGATGTTGAGAATGAGTTTTGAGATTATTGATGATGAGACGAGAAAGTAATTTGTGGCCTGGGGCCAATGAGGATTAGGGGGAATAGTTTGCGATTAGTGATCGGGCTTCGTGGAAGGGATGCACCAAGGACGAGCCGATCATTAGGGATAAGCCGCTAATTAAAACTCTGAAACTTTAAAAGACATTCACATACGCAGTAAGGTATGAGTATCGTATCGAAGTAGTGGAGAGGAAGGTACCCCGGATATCTAGGATATTCGGGTTGATGAATGCATTAGGGTAGGCTCGGGCGGTAAAACGTCACGTTGCCTTGAGTACTATTCTGGGCAGAACGAACTCCACCTGTGGTGCACTAACGTGGTGGGGACTGCGTCTAATACCGTGGTAAGTTCTGCACCCGGGACCAGAATAGTGCTGTCACCCCTATGGCAGTTCAGGAACAGTGAGAGGGACTGGAACGGGGCATTTGTGATTGCCGCTGAAAGCATGCCATGTTTATGATATTATTGAGGCTAGGCCTCCTGGTCAGGGACCATTTGTTTGTGTGACAGCTGTCGTGCCCGCGTGGTAAAGGTCCTGTACTCCTGTTTGCTTCCGACTAGGTTGGGTGGTGATCAAGGAGATGTAGACGTGTGCGAGCTCAATGATGTGTCCCCCTCATCATTGTTGCCAATCGAATCAATAAAACTTAAAAGACAAAGATGTACCAAAGTAAGATGCAAATAAGTTATCAAGTGCCGAATGGGAAATTGTAAGTTGAGCACGAGAAATGATTCGTGGTGTAAAAAAATTTTAAGGCAATGATTTTGGAAAGGATGGAAAAGGAATTGTGAGGCAAGCGTAGTAAATGACTTGGCTATGAGTGAGGATGTTTATATGCATGTAAATTAACGTTATGTTTTGTTATATGTGATTCATATTTGCTAAGTGCATGACATGTTGCATATGATGATGTGATTAGGATACGTGTTTAGGCTCCGCTGTTCTAGTGTACTATATATTTATTTTTTTATATTAAGTTTACCCGAGATCGCAAGGTCAACTCATTAGTGTTCGGAACACTGACTCTCTCCTACCATGTTGTCGTATCGGCACTGGCTGGTATTGCAACTGGTAGATGGCGCAGCGCAAGCATGGTGGGCTTCACCGACCAAGACTCCGAGTTAGACTACAAGTATTAGAAGGCAAGACTAGGAGCTAGGAAATCCCTTGGCGGAATATACTCCACTGTAAGTTCTTAGTTAACTTGGCTTTACCATACTGCACCCCGGCAAAAGTTATATTCAACTACTGATGTTTTGAAACAACGATTCGAGCGAATGTTTTAAATGATGTTTTGAAAACGGGTTTCAAAGTGCGGTGTCTCGTGACACCTCGGTTTGGAACTTGAAAAGGATGTGCAAAATGAGAACACGAGTTTTAAACCTAACTATGTTTTGAAAAGTTTAAGTGTTCTCATCTTGTGCAACACTTGTAAAAAAAAAATGGCCCTAGTTTTCACTACTTTTAAGTTAAGTTTTCAAGTTGCCGAATCGGGGTGTTACAGGAATTACCCGACACACGATTTAGAATTGGCTGCGATCGTGTTTGCCTTAAAGATATGGAGACATCATCTCTATGGCACTACATTCCAAGTATTTGGTGACCATAAGAGTTTGAAATATTTGTTCGACCAGAAAGAGTTGAACATGAGGCAAAGAAGATGGATGGAGTTTTTGAAAGATTATGACTTTAAACTCCACTATCATCCAGGTAAAGCAAATGTGGTTACAGATGCTTTGATTCGGAAAGCAATCCACATAAGTGCGATGATGGTTAAGGAAGCAGCGTTGATTGAGGAATTCAGAGACTTGAGCTTGTTGACACAAGTGGAGCCATCAAGTATCAAGTTGGGGATGTTGCAGATTACAAACGAGTTCTTGGAAAGAATTCGGGAGTTGCAACGAGCAGACGAAGAATTGATGGAAAAGATGAAACTAGGTTCAGAGGGAAGGGAACCTGATTTCAAGATTGGGCAGGATGGAATCCTTCGTTTTAGGACAAGGATTTGTATGCCAAGAAGAGATCAGGAAGTGAGAAGACTGATTCTCGATGAAGCCCATAAGAGTCGGATGAGTATGCATCCTGGATCAACCAAAATGTATCAAGATTTGAAGAAGATGTTTTGGTGGTCTGGATTGAAAAAGGATGTTGCGGAGTACGTAGCGGCGTGCTTGATTTGTCAAAAAGCTAAGGTAGAACATCAGAAACCGGGAGGACAGTTGCAAACTTTGAGGATTCCCCAGTGGAAGTGGGATAGCATCTCAATGGATTTTGTGTCTGGTTTGCCAAGGACAGCAACAAATCATGATGCAATTTGGGTGGTTGTGGATAGGTTAACCAAGTCGGCGCATTTTATTCCGATAAACCTGCGTTATCCTTTGAGCAAGCTTACCCAGATCTATATCAAGGAGGTAGTTCGTCTTCACGGAGTGCCTTCGAGTATTGTGTCGGACCGAGATCCCAGATTTTCGTCGTAATTCTGGAAAAGTTTGCATGAGGCTATGGGAACAAGATTGAAACTGAGTTCTGCGTATCATCCACAGACGAATGGTCAGACGGAGAGAACGATTCAATATTTGGAAGATGTGTTGAGAGCTTGTGCACTTGAAGAACAAGGAAGTTGGGATCAAGTGTTATCTCTTGTAGAATTCACATACAACAACAGCTACCATGCGAGCATTGGAATGGCACCGTTTGAGGCGTTGTATGGAAGTAAATGCCAAACCCCGCTATGTTGGTTCCAAGTGGGGGAGAACTTGATGGTTGGACCAGAAATGATACAGCAGACATCTGAGAAGATTAAGATGGTTCAGGCAAAGATGAAAGCGGCTCAGAGTCGGCAGAAGAGTTATGCGGATAAGAGGAGAAAACCATTAGAGTTTTTCGAGGGTGATCATGTGTTCCTTCGGATAGTTCCGATGAAAGGAATCAGTAGAGCTTTGAGAACCCGAAAGCTTTCGCCTAAGTGGATAGGTCCATACCAAATTCTTAAGAGAGTTGGTCCTATTGCTTACCAATTAGCTTTACCACCCTCTTTATCCAATTTGCACAACGTCTTTCACGTTTCGCAATTAAAGAAGTAGGTGCATGATCCATCGGTTATTCTAAAACTCCAACCTGACGACCTAACTTTGAAGGAAAACCTGACCTTTGAGAACAGACCAATTCAGATAGAAGATCGCGAAGTTAAGCAGCTCAGGGGAAAGGAGATACCTTTAGTAAAGGTCATATGGGAAAACGCTGACGTATCAGAAGCTACGTGGGAATTAGAGGAAAAGATGCGTCAAGAGTATCCGGAGTTGTTTTTGTAAACTAGAATTTCGAGGACGAAATTCCTTTTATGTGGGGGAGTAGTGTAACACCCCTAATTTTCGTCTCCCGAATAATAGGAAATTAATAATAAAAGTTTTATTATTAATTTATAGCAATTTTCCAAGTTTATATTTTGTATTTAATTAGCCTTAAATATAAAAATAAGTTGAAATATTTTTATAGGGAAAATAAATGCAAAATATAAGGATATTGCATTTTGGTCCCTGGATGAGGACTAAAAGGTAATATTGAAAAGGTACTTGGAGGGAAAGATTTAAAAATATTAATTTTTAAATTTTGTACTACTCTAACCGGTTAGTAATGCCCTGTAACCGGTTAGACGATGAACCCAGAAACTGGATTAGTGGATTTTGATGAGTTATCACTTGATTAATCCCGAATTCGCCACGATTACAGCTTGAATCAAGTGGAAAACCACACGTCAGTGTGCATGTAATCCTTATTAGTCTATATATAGAGGAATTGCTGAAGAATGGGGTTGTTGATGCTCTGATTTTGGGGGAGGCTGTGTTTTAGGGTTTCATAATCGCCCTGTTCAATTCGTTTTGGTTCTTGAGTGTTAGAGAGCAAAACACACACTTCTGGAAAGCTTGAATCAAGGGCTTTCCATTGATATAAGATTTGAGAGCTGAGTGTTCGTGTGGAAGGAGAAATCAAGCTTGGAATCTAGGAGTTGGAAACTGAGTTCTCTGTCATTCCCTGTTCTGGAAGCTGAATTCCAGCTTTGAGTTTGGTAAGTACAGTCCACCATTTAGCCTCAAATCTCTTTGATTCTCTAGTGCATGTTACCTATTTTGAGTCTTAACTGTTTTCCCCAATTTCTTTGGCCATTTGCTATGTCAAAACTTCTGGTCTTTGGACCTTGTTGGTGAAATTCGTGGATGAGAGCAGAGCTGTGAGTTTTTTGGGAAATCTGTGGATTACTCTTCAAGTACAGTGGTAATTCTCATCAAAATCAACTTAGAGGTATGGGAGAAGTCTACCTTATACTAGATTTAGACTAATATTCAAGTGATTTAGGATTTGAGTTAACAAAACTCAAAAAGGGCATTATGTGCAATATGGCACAAAGGCTTGGAGGCCAAAGTTTTGCTCACTGTGGTTTTGAGCAACTTTATATTGATGCATGCAAAGTGTATGGAGGCTGAATTCTGAATTTGAATGCCTATTATAAGTTTTGTTGTATTACATTGTGTTTATGTGAATTTTCATACAATTTGATCTCATAAACTTGATGCATGCAATTTGAATGTGTTACTGGGTATAAACATGTTTATCTTAAGGCATATGAACTTTGTGAATATTGAGATTTGCTTAGATTTGAGAAAAGAAGAAAATGAATTGTTAAAACTCTTGTTTTAATGGACTGACTGCATAATCTAACCGTTTACTCGATATTCGTAACCGGTTAGACACTGCAAAATTTCAAATAAAAATCAGTTCATTAATCAGTCCTGAAATTATAGTGGTTTCTGCTCAAATCTATGCTTTGATCTCATTATATATGATCTGAACTTGAGTTGTTATAATGCCAAGGTTCACATTTGAAAGATTAAAATTAATGCCTTAAGTTAATGAAATAATTTCAAGAGGAAATTATGTTCATTGGGAAATGAAAAGTGATTTAGACCTTTTGAATGATAAAACTGTAATTTTGAGGCATAAAACAATGTTTAACTTGTTTATGGATTGGGTATTAAATTCAAGAAAGGGGGTTTTTCTGAATTTCAATGGTAAACAGTTCAGGTCTGTAATTCTAACCGGTTAGCCCGAGACTGTAACCGGTTAGTACCTGAATCTGAAAAATAAAAAGTTAAGTTTTTGAATACCATTAACTTTGTTCTACCTAATCTAAGTTTAAAAGGCATGTTTTGAGAAAAATTCAAATGAGAATTTTTATGCCAAAGATTATGCCTCAAATCAATCATTCACAAAGGGAAATGGGAATATTTCTAAATCACATTAATGTAAAGATAAAACCAACCCTGATATTTGTGCATCCATATAGACTGGAAGTCTGGTTGGTAGGAACGTTTATCATATTCTGAGAATATGAGGAGGGTACTCCGGGAGTACCAAATTATAACCTACTTGATGACACATTATAGATATGTGGCCAGTGTTCGGGACCTGGTTTTTATGCGTTCTGGGAACGTATGCGTTCTGGGAACGTGGTGCACACTCCGGGAGTGATGCTTATTATCCAAGTATGGTTCGGCATTATGTTCTGGGAACAAATGTCGGTGTTCCGGGAACACAAGGGTGTATTGGATGGACGTCCAAGATGGACTTTTAGCGGCCTCAGTTGTGGATAGAAAATCATACATCATGCCACTTGCATTATAAGAGTTATAATGTTGAAAACTGGTGTGCTCATATGTATTTGCATTATGATCTGTCCATGATATACTTGTGATTGTAATTTTAGTCTTTATCAATTATGTATATGTGTATACTTACTCCCTGTGCTCTGTTTAGGTGATGGCCAGATACCTAGCTCGCATCGAGATACGCCCTATCCCTAGCGGTATATGGACGTATGAGGAGCACCGTGCCACTTTTGAGGTGGAGGTTGAGATCACTCTCTACCACCCTAACCCTCTGGTGCGAGTGCGACCTCGTCGATTTAGGATTCCCTTAGTTTACACTATGCATGTTCCACCTTTTTATACATATAGAGGACCACCCCCGGCTCGACCTATGCGTCGTTTTCATAGTTTCCGTTTTAGAGCTGCCACTCGTTCCCATCCTTCCTCCCATAGAGTTGTTACTGAGGAGACTCTTTCTCCTGGTCCGACTGACTTGGATAGGACTGCTTCTGCAGACCTTAGACCCAGTGGTGGGGTCTCTACACAGTCGGGCGAGGTCGAGGAGGACCCTGTGGAGGATGAGAGCGAGGAGGAGGTGCATGTTGAGCCGACTGTTTCAGCTAGAGGTGGACCCGCTGGTTCATAGGAGCTTGCATAGCGTAGATGTTTTGGATCCTAGATCCTAGGGATAGAGCTGTGGAGGATTTGAGGAGCTGCTGAGGACACGGATGACTTGCTCTGGGACTTCTATTTTGGATTTTGTTATATATATTGTATATATCTGAGAGGTCTTAGAGTGAGCCTTTATTTTATGCAGCTGGTCTGTATATGTTTTATCAAAACTTGCTATCTCGACTTTTTATCACTTGCTACTGATTGTACTGATGGGGTTATGTTATGAGTTATATATATATGATGTTTTTCTTTACCTCAGCAGTGCCCCATAAGTATTATTTTTTTTCTTCCGCGAACTCTGATTTCTATTAAGAAAGGATTCGGCGATAAGTGTATGCTTTATATATTCAAATTCAACTCGAGAGGCAAATGGTGTGTTCTAATATTAACTGTGAAGAGTATTTTCTATAGTTAAGGAAATGTTATCTCGAGAGCTTTTTTCGAAACTAAGATATCATTAAGCCGAACTTTCAAAAATGGTTTATGTTCAAAAAGGGTTTATGAACGAGCAAGTACTGGTTCTAAAAAGGAAAAAATTTCTAGCCCAAATTTTGATAGCAAGTATTCAATTATTTGGAAATATTAATTATTTTCAAGTTAAAAAGAGAGCGTCACACAATTCATGTTTTTATTTTGTAAAAAGTTTATGCATGATGTTCTAAGAGTAAGATCTAATGATTTCAAGTATATACATGTTATTTTTAGAAATTTAAAATGACATCCTAATTTTTATCAAAACTAAATAATGACCTTGAATTTATTTTATGTATGCCAAAAATGTTTGAAAAAAAAAAGGATTTTGTTTTAAAATATAATAATGCATGATGATGTGATATTGTGACTTTTGTGTGTGAATGAAAAACCTTGTCTCCTTGCATGTTGACTTTAAGCCATTCTAGGTACTAGGTAAGAGACTATGTTGTTCCTACTTAGGGTGCATTCATGATGGGGTTATTTGAATTTAAAGATTCTAAAAGCACATGCAAGAAGTAATTAAAATTAAAAGGGATTATGTGTGATGGTTTGTGACTTAAATTGTTCACGGTTTTCCTTATAAAATAAAGGAAACGACTTCATGAGATTATGTTCTTGTTTGTGAATTTCATCTTTGCAAAACCATACATGTATGATTCGGCCAATGCATGCTAAATTGTTTAGAAAAGTTTTCTTTATTAAATAACCTTGATCATGACTATATTCCTATATGCCTAGATGCTATGTGTCTGAATGAGGATGATGTGTGTTTACTGTTAATAAAAAAATAAATAAATTGATTTGATTATGTGAAAAGATTTTTAGTTTAAAAAAAAAATTATAATGACCATGTGTAATTCGGTTTTGTAAGTTAATCAAATGATTAAATTTAAATTATTTACTAAAGAGTGTAATTTAATTAACTGAGTTAAGATCATGATTGATGATTTTAAATAATTAAAAATGTGACTTCCGGTGTGAATGCTTGGAATATGTGTGTGACTGTTCTTTGAGTTGCTTGAATGTACTGGAATTGTATTGAATGCTATTTGTGAGTTTGTTTGTGAAAGATGTTTTATTTAAAAAGTAAGGCTTAAACAATTCAAGTTAATTGGAAATTTTTAAATGACATTCTCTGATCAGTGTTTGTCTATGTTGTGAAGTTTAGAAATTAAATACATTAATTTGATTGACTTTGAAGTTTTACCTTCTTGAATTTTTGGTATTTGATTTAATAAAGATTTTCAAAGAGTTGTTTTCCATTCAATGCTTAAAGAAAGTAATCTTTTCAACCAAAGTGTTTTTAATTAAGATAAATGGATTTTAATTGATAAAGAGATTGTTTTCAAAGTTTTCTTGAAAACTCTTTTTGAGAATTGATTTGGATTTAAAGTCCTTTGGATATTGGCAATGTGCTTTTAAAAAGGGAACTATTTCAAAAGTGTTTTAAAATGAAATTAAGAATTCACGTTAATCGTTTCTAACGCACGGGGGAAAAATGTCTAGTTCGGGCGTCGAACGCGAAGGAAACGTGGCGAGGTTAGCAACTGGAAATCTTGGGAAGTCTTTGGATGTGTCGTCATCCAGGTGAGTGAGAGTGTTGTGGTCCCGTAACGCGGTTTCTCGCAATCTGAATGGACGGATTGTGAGAGTACTGTGAATTAGGCGATACAAATATGTGTGCTAGATGTTTTGTTTGCATACTAAATGTTTATTTGCTATGCATCATTAGATGTTTACTTGTTGCGCATACCTTATTTTGTTTAGATATTGTTTAATTTTGCCTGGATAGCGAAATGATGATGATGGAATTGTGGAAGTAATAAGATAAATGGAAAAAGAAAAGAGAAATAAACAAGAAACATGAGAAATGATTGAGAAAGAAATACGTGATGAGATGAGAATGAAAGTATGAGAGTGATTAAGAAAGAGATAAAGTGTGATGAGAATGGAATGCAAAAGAGATAAAGAATGAAAGAAAGAGAATCGATATTTGAGTGGAAAGAGTTGAGATTGGAAAGAGGATGTGATTATGAAAGTGAGAAAGTGGTTGAGTAGAGATGTGATTCCTCGTTCACGTTTTTGGGAAGAAGCTTAGTGTTGAGTTGAGCTTGCTCCTCCATTAACACTCACCCAAAAATGTGATTTTTGAAAAAGGTTTTGAAAAGAGGTTTTAGAAAAGCTTTTGTGAAAATGATATTCTTGTAAAAGTTTTGGAGACATTATTTTGAAAAAGTTTTGTGAAATCTTGTTTTCGAAAAAGTTTTGCGAAAGATGTTTTGCGAAAGACGAGGAAAATATGTTGATGATGCTGAGCATGAGATGATGAGAATGTTGAGAATGAGATGAAAGTGAAGAGAGGCCGAGGGCCATTGAGATTTTAGGGGGAATAAATTGCGTTTAGTGATCGGGCTTCGTTGAAGGGATGCACCAAGGACGGGCCGATCGTTAGGATTAAGCCGTTAAGTAAATCGTAAAACAGTAAAAGACATTTACAAACGCGGTGAGGCATGAGTGTCGTATCGAAGTAGTGGAGAGGAAGGTACCCCAGATATCAAGGATATTCAAATTTGTGAATGCAATAGGGTAAGCTAGGGCGGTAAAACGCCATGAGGCTTTGAGTACTATTCTGGGCGGAATGAATCCCACATGTGGCGTACTAACGTGGTAGGGACTGGGTCTAATGTCGTGGTAAGTTCTGCACCCGGGACCGGAATAGTGCTGTCACCCCTATGGCATTTCAGGAACAGTGAGAGGAACTTGAACAGGGCATTTGTGATTGCCGCTGAGAGCGTGCCTTGATTATATGATATGAATTGAATTGATTTGAGGCAGGGCCTCCTGGTCTGGGACCATTTGTTGTGTGACAGCTGTCGTGCCCGCGTGGTAAAGGTCCTGTACTCCTGTTTGCTTCCGACTAGGGTGGGTGGTTGACCGAGGAGATGTAGACGTGTGCGAGCTCAATGATGTTTCCCCCTCGTCATTGATGCTAACCGAAATAATAAAACTTAAAAGACAAAGATGCTTCAAAGAGAAGTATATCAAAGCATTAAGCATCGAATAAGATTTATAAGATGAGAGAAATCTCGGAATAAGTAATAAGTGTGGATATTATGAGGAAAGAAGGAATGAGAGCAGTTGTGAAAGCTCCCAATAGAGATTATGAGAATGATTTACGTGGTTATGAATGATGGATCGAGGTGTTTAGAAAACTATGATGTTTTATGTGATTCATAAATGCTAGATGTATAACATGTTATATGTATGATGTGATTGCATGTCCTGTTGTTTTATTTATATTGTTCTATAGTATTATCTGTCCGTCTTTATATTCAATCTACCCGAGACCGTATGGTCAACCCGTTAGTGTTCAGAACACTGACTCTCTCCTACCTTGTTGTCATATCGGCAATCGCTGATATTGCAATGGGTAGATGGCGCAGCGGAAGCATGGTGGGCTTCATCAATCAAAGTCCGGAGTTAGACGACAAGTAATAGGAAGCATGACTAGAAGCTAGGAGTTCCCCTGGCGGAATGTACTCCATTGTAAGTTCTTAGTTGCCTAGCTCTACCATGCTGTACCCCGGCACAAGTTTTATTTAACATTGTTGTTTTGAAACAAGTAAATGGGCTATGTTGCAAATGATGTTTCGAAAACGGGTTTCAAAGTGCGGTGTCTTGTGACATCTCGGTTTGGAACTTGAAAGAGTTTATGTAATGTGAAAACACGAGTTTTAATTGTAAATATGTTATAAAAGTCTAAGTGTTCTCACGTTCACGTAACACTTGTTTTTTTTTTAAAAAAAAAAAATTGCCCTAATTTTCATTGTATTTAGTTTAAGTTTCAAGTTGCCGAATCGGGGTGTTACAAGGGAAGTTTATGCAGAGAAAACGGTTACATTGCTAATTGATTACAGTTCTACCTGTATTTTCTACATTCAGCTTCAAATTTCGAAAATAAAAGTTGAGATCATTTACTCAATAAGCTTCTCAGACTTCGTAGTATCTTCTATATGGTGTAACTACTTTACTTTGATTGGGGAATAGATCAAATTTCAACAACTGTTTTCGGGTTAACATTTGGTTTTTAAGGGTTTTGGCAAAGAGCACCGTCAATCATCTTCAACCTTGAATATTTTTCCAGATCAATCAAGTAAGAAATCAACCCTTGTTCTTCAAATGTTTGCATGCCTTATTTACTGTGTTTTTGATGTTATTCTGCCATTATTAATTGGGCTTCAAAAATGATTAAGTTGGAGAGAAAACCTAATAAGCACTGAAAATGTGTCTGTTTATGTGAGTTGCTCCGATTTTCTGTTCTGCCTGAGTGTTTTCAAGTTTAAAGTTTTCACCTTTTCTGATAAAAAATTCATCTTTCTTCTCAATGTGAGAAAAAGATCCTACCTTTTTCTCTGTTTAGGGAGTTTCGTAGTTAAGGTGAGTCGAAAAACACTTATCTCAAGGATTTTAACTCTACATTAGTGTGATTAGATGAGTTCGTCGAGTTATGAATCGCCTTTGTCAGGCGTGGAAGAAGGTGAGATTATCAATGTTAAACCAATAACTGCATATTACCCTAGAAATTTGGTGGAAGCTCGGCAGGGAATCCTGTATTACAAAATAGCCGAGCGTGTTGAAAAAAAGAGGCTAAGGAGGCAACAAAGAGGTATCAACAAAAACAATTGGTGGAATTGGCCAAGTATTTCTAATGGAAGTTCCACCAATTGATAAATTACATAATTTGATTTTTGTATTTTGTTTTGATACTGATATGAGCCTGTCTCATTTTGGCCAGGTATGGTTCGCTCGGATATGTCAAACCCTGAGCCTTTTACTTTGCCACCAAATGCCAATGAATATGAGTGGGTTGACCGTGAAGTAATTGGAACATGCTCGGATTTGGCAACAGATAATTCGGTTAAACAAATTGCTGCCGTGCCCTGGGGATGAAAGTGGCACTGCGTACGGCATTTATCCCATCGGAACCAATGAGCGTATATGCACGCGGCTTCCAAGAGAAAATCCTGGCTTCTTTTTCTATGAAGAAGTTATAACAAGGCTCGGGGTAAGAATGCCCTTTACAGATTTTGAAATGGAAGTTTTAAAAAATCTAAGAATTTCTCCCTCACAACTGCATCCTAATGCATGGGCATTTGTCCGAGCATTTCAACTTATCTGCTCGGCTATGAGATGGCCATGTACACCCCGAGTATTCTTCTACGTCTTTATACCTCAGGGAAACACCTTTGAAAGCGGTTCAGAAAAGAGGGCTTGGGTATCACTCAAGGCACGGACAGGATACAGTATGTTCGAAAAGTATAATGAGTCATGGGAAACATTCAAGCCTTACTATTTCAAGTATAGGTATCTTGGGAATAGTGTTAGCTAGTTCATGAGGCAAGGCGAAGAGCAACCGATACCATATTTCCCACTACACTGGAGTAATTCCTTCTATCAACGTAATGTCAACAGTTACATTACTGATTGGAAAGACTTGTTTGAATCTGAAAAAGAAGTGTGTCGAGCATACGAAGAGTACATCACAAAAAACGGAACAATTATGACGCGGGAAATAGTTGACATCCCAGAGCGCCAAATTAAAGACAAATTTGGTAAGAAATTTAGTGTTCATATTTGAATTGCAGATGATGCATTTAACTGAAATTTATTTCGTTCCCAGGTGAAATGGCCGACCGTTTTAAAAATATTGCAATGGCCGACAGGAAGAGGAAAAATGAAACAGCCATGGTAAGTCCGATACCAAGCACAACAACCACTAATGCCTCAGGATCATCTGTTGTGGGATCTACACATCCAATTGTCGTTTCAGCTACATACCCTGTGAGAACTCCGCAAGCACAATTTTGTGAGGGAGTGGTTGTAGGTGAAGATATTAATGCAGATACGGCATCCCCATTCGAACAACCAGTCAGGCGCCGGAGACTGAATAAAGGGAAAACTGTGGTCATTGAGCGAGGAACCCAGTCTATATCCTGTAGTGGAGGATGAGCAAGAAGAAAGATGTCCAACCGGCTCGGTCTGGGATAGAGAGTTAGATGAAAGGTTCCCCAATTTCGTCTGCACCGAGCAAGATCATGACACTTTCTCAAGAATGACAGCATCACAGTGGGGTTCATATATGACAGCTTTGACCAAGTTTCTTTTAAGAGGGGCGTGCATAACTCACTTTCTATATCACCGAAGAGATGATGTGTTTGCGGGTATTAACATTGACCAGAAAGAAGCCGGGGAAATTTCGGCTGTTACAGAAGCTAGCTTGTCTGATGAGCTGCTAAGAGTTCGGTCCGAGCTGGAAAACCTCCTTGCAGATAATGGTGAGATTATGATGGAAAGAGATAATTAAAAACAATCTGAAAATACTGTGCGGACAGAAATTGAAAATACGAAGAAAGCACTGGAAGAGACTTTGAAGCACAATGTTCAGTTAACAGACACTATAGTGTCTAGGACACTGTGTATCAGATGTATCCCTAGCTCAAAGGTATTGAGAGACCAGTGAGGCAGAGAGTAGTCTGATGTTAGTATATGATTTCTTAGGTATGCTAGATGTCCATTTGGGACAACTAGGGTTTCCCCAATCACAGGTGTGTGCTAATGTGCGATTAGGGAGTGAGAGAACGTACCTGAGCCCTTTGCTGGAGACAGCTATTTATAGGGGTGGCATTGTACCTTGTGGACCTGTACGGAGGTCCAGCAAGGCAGCTAACGTGTCCCATTTAGGATAAGGGATGAGTCATTCATCCTTATCCTATAGTGGGAGATCTTATCCCTGTTGGCAAGTTAGGCTCACGCGCCCCTAGCTCGGACTCCTTAGGGGACGAGGCCCACGTGGTCGGTCTTAGATCGCTAGGGTGGGTCCTAGGACAAGCGCTCGGCCTGGATAGGCATGTCCTATCAGATAGATTAATCTGGTCGGCCGAGTACGTTGAGGGTAGGCCGAGGGTCGATCTACCACATAAGCCCCCTAGCTCGATAAGACTTTTTGAGTCTTGAGCCGAGCTGAGAGTTTTCCAATATCGTTTGTTCGAGGAGTCGAGTATCATGGTCGAAATGTGGCAAAGACCTTTAGGTGACCCGTTGTGCTTAGCTGTCCCTTCACCTGTCTGAAAGGCGCTTGGGTGTCCTTTTACTGACACGTGCTGCTTGTGTCAGAGGGGTCATTATTATGCATGCTGCCTTTTGGGTTTTTTAAATGTTTCCTTCCACTGATTGCGCGCTGCGTGTCCTTTTTCGTGGCTCAATGTAGGTTTTGGGCCCTTTGCGAACAGGCCCAAATGCTCAAAACGTGGGGGGAAGTTTCCTTTTGAACTTCAACTGCCCCTTCCATTTCCTCTTTCTCATTTTCCTCCAAACCTAGTGCTTCTGTCATTCTTCTCCTTCCTGCGATTTTCCTCCTAGGCTTTTGGATTTCAGATATGTAACACTACCTGTATATCATTTTACTTTATAAGAAAAGTAATAAGTTTATGAATACTTGGACTTGTTATCGTTGGAAAAAGATTTGAAAATAAGAATTTTCCCCTCCCTTGAGAATTTCTTTTCACAAACACTTGATTAATAATGAGGTTGACTAACAAAATCAGAGTTTGCGGAAACATAGTAAAGTAATCATATTATGCCCCCAAAATGTATCAAGTGTAACAAGTCCATGGATACCAAATAAATATTGTTATGAAACTAAATTCATCTTATGATACCCCTTTCAGAATGTGTATCATATAAATACTGTTCAAAATAGGTATGTTATAGAGCTGGTCACTGGTCCTCTGTCCAAACATTCATCTGGCCGGATCCTCGATATCTGCACAACGGGTTCCCAACCCACACTTTCTACACTCTGCATGCACCTAAGGGACATCTCCCTTTACTGATTCTTGTGCAAGCTAGATGCACGATCAACACCTAATAAGGGCATGGGGGTTAGCTATATATATTCGCATAATCAAATAAGAATAAAACTAACATCCACAAGTCAACATGTAGCAAATCATGATGCATAATCATATGAGCACACCCGGTTAATCATAACAATTCTTTCAATGCAGGTGGCATGATGCATGATTTCCTTCCACAACTGAGGCCTCTAACAAAGTCCATCTTGGACGTCCATCCAATACACTGCTGTGTTCCCGGAACACTGACATTCGTTCCCAGAACGTAATGTCAAACCATACTTGGATAAATAAGCATCACTCGCAGAGTGTGCATCACGTTCCCACAACGTGTAGCAAACCATACTTGGAATAATAAGCATCACTCGCAGAGTGTGCATCACGTTCCCAGAACGCATACGTTCCCAGAACGCATAAAAACCAGGTCTCGGACACTGGCCACATTCCCGGAGTGTGTCATCAAGTAAGTTGCATATCAATGTGTTCCCAGAACACTAACATACGTTCCCAGAACGTATATAACCAGGTCCCAGACACTGGCCACATTCCCAGAATGTGTCATCAAGTAGGTTACAAATTTGGTACTCCCGGAGTACCCTCCTCATATTCCCAGAATATGATAAAACGTTCCTACCAACCCATCTTCCATTCTATATGCATGAATGCACAATCATTAAGGTTGGTTTTTATCTTTAATTCTATTATGATATCAATGTGTTCCTAGAACACTAACATACGTTCCCAGAACGTATCGCAAACCATACTTGGAATATAATCAAGCACCACTCCCAGAGTGTGCATCACGTTCCCAGAACGTGTCAAAGAAACCATGTCCCAGACAATGGCCACATTCCCAGAATGTGTCATCAAGTAGGTTGCATCAGTTTGGTACTTCTAGAGTACAGGGTCATGTTCCTATTAATTCCATTATTATGACTTAAAAAACACAACTTCGAAATGATATCTTGAGGTATGGCTTTATTCATAAAATTCACCTTTGAATTTAAGTTTAACATATGCTCATAGACCTGGATTGAGAGAATATATTATTGGTATAAAAAATCCTTACTCAAAAACTTAACTTTTATTTTTAAGTTTCAGGTACTAACCGGTTACATCATCACCTAACCGGTTAGAATTACAGACCTGAATACAAACCCACTGATTTTCAAAGAATCTTCTCTTGATTTCTCTACTCAATCCATTAACTAGGTCTTAGCATAACAGAATACCTCAAGTTCAACCATAATATCATTCAAAAGATCTAAGTCATAATCCAATTTCATTTATGCATAATTTCCTCTTGAAATTATCATTTGATATTAAGGTATTAACTCATCACTTCCAATCTGAACCATAACAGCATCACCAACTTATTTTCAGATTGTTTCCAATGAAATTAGGGTATAGATTTGAGTAGAATTAAGAAGACCCCAGGACTGATTTTATAAACTTATTTTCCTTTGAAATTTTACAGTGTCTAACCGGTTACGAATATCGAGTAACCGGTTAGATTATGCAGTCAGCCCACTAAAACAAGAGGTTTGACAAATCATTCTTTTCATTTCTCAAATCTAACCAATTTCATCAATCAAAAGAGTTCACATACCTTAATACTAGTATGTTCAGCCACAGAAACATATCTATCTTGCATGCATTCAATTTAGATACTCAAATTGCACATAATTTCACATATTTCACAACTTAATGCATTAATTCACATAATATCCAAATAAGTCATGAATCCAACATCAATATAGCTTGCATGCATCTAGATAACATTGCTCATAACAACAATTGAGCTCATATTGGCCTCCAAGCCACTTAACCATGTTAACTTATGCCCTTTGAGTCTCTTGGTGACTCATCCTATGTTCTACCACAATTTATTCTCATTCTAGCAAATAGTAAGCTTCCCCCTTACCTTAGGTTCGTGCTTGAACAAGATTTGAGCAGAGATTTGAGGTAGAACACCAACCACCCAAAGCTCCTCCTCAAACCAGAACCGTTTTGACAGGGTAGATTGATCAAGGAATTTGGAACATGAAATGGACATGGAAATTAGGAAAATGGTCATTATCAAAACCATGCAACATAAACTTTGAAAGGAAGTCAAGTCTAGAACAAGAGAAGGCTTGAGCTTACCAAAATCGAAGCTCAAAGTCAGCTCCAAAAACCCAATACAGAACTGTGACAGTTTTGAACCTCCAACTTCGTGAATCGATTTCTCCTAGCTCAGGAACTCTCAACTCACAAACCTTATATCAATACAAAGCCCTTGATGTGAGCTTTGTAACAGTGTATCACTCTCTTTCCAACACTCAGAGACAAGGAAGAATTTCTTCAGACGAACTTGGAACCCTAACAGCACCTCCCCAATACCAAATCTCATAAATCAACCCCAATTCTTCAGCAATCCAGACTTTTATAGAGGGATTAGAGTAACATGCACGCCGACGCGTGTTATCCACTGATTTAGAGCTGATTTCATGGCAAATTCTGGGTTAAAACACGTGATTACTCATCAAACGCACTAACCAAGTTTTCTGAGTTCATCGTGTAACCGGTTACACAGCCCTTCTAACCGGTTACATACTGATAAAATTCAAAAATTAATAATTTAATTACTCTTTCTTCAAAAACCTTTTTAATATTGCAATTAGGTCCCAACCCAAGGACTAAATTACAATATTCACATTTTTGTACAAAATAACCATATAAAAATATATCCCATATTTTTATACATAAAAACACATAATGTACAAAAACTAAAACCTTTAAAACTAATATAAATCAATTATAAAATAATTGTTATAATTAATTTCTTGGTTATTTGGGAGACGAAAATTAGGGGTGTTACACAACTCCCCCACTTAAAAGGAATTTCGTCCCCGGAATTCATCTTTTGAAATTTTCCACTTTTCCAAAGTGTTTTTATACTAGAAAACTTCATCTTTCTCCCGAAATTTTTTTTAGGGTCCTCCCCCACTTAAAAGAGTTTCGATATAATTCTTTTATTTCGAAACATTTCTAATAAAATCTTTCAATTTCACAATAAAGATTCTTCGCATAAAAAATTCTTTTGTGAAAGAAGTCTTTTAAAAGAAATACTCTTTTGAATAACACACTTCACATAAATATTCTTCAAATAAAACACTTTCCAATAAACTTTTTGGAAGAACTTTTTGGGCTGCGCACTCTGATCACTCGAGCACGATTAAAGAAACATTTGTATGACTTCATTCCTTAATAATTTGAGACATTAGGGTGATCAGTCCTAATATTCAAACCATTAATAACAAAATCATCCCTTTCAGATATAATCTTTCGCAAGAAAGACCATACAACAGGTCTTTAAGTTAGATGAACTTAAAGATAGGGTAATTATCACTATCAGACTTAGTTAGATAGTCAAGTTCTAGAGACATTTCCGTTGGGGAGACAAAGAGTTGTCCTATCCCGGTGGGTGTTAATCTCTCTAGCCATAACTGATCTTTCTATTTCTGTAGTGTCCACGGATACTATCACATCCAACTGTGATAAGGGTTTTGATCACCAAAAGATTGGAGTTGAACTTCCAACAGGATATTGATATTCTCAAACGATTAGATTAACGTAATTGAAAACATTTAACTACGTTAACTCAGATCAAAGGAAGAGATAGGTTTGGGTTGTCTACGTCAGGATTACACTCAACTCTCATCTCAGCCGGTGAATTTTTCTCGTGCTGGATTTGTCCATTCCTTTCTCACCTTTTCCTTCAAGACAATTCGGTGAATAATACTCCATCTTCCTAAAATCGGAATTGACTATTCCCTTAGGTACATCACAACTAAACTCAAAGTGATGTGCCTCACAGTTTTCACCTTGAGATGGACAAACGTTTCCTTCCCTAATTTCTTTTTAACCATTTCCCTTTCATTCAAGGTTTCCTTAGCTTCTCTATATCTATGGTTGATATTCTCCCATTTACTTTTCCTCTTTCTCCAGTTGAGCCTTTATTTCATCAATCTTTCCCTTATTCTGAACTCTGACACTTCTCGCATGAAATTCATGTGCTTTCCCATAGTCCTCATACATGCTTACCAACATCGAGAAATTCCTTATTCCTTGATAGTTGATGGCTGACATGGGTTCGAACATAATCTACTCTTGAAATTCGTGCCTTTGGATTTCTCATCTAGGTTGCCCTAGACAACACTTCATAAATCCCTTGCCTCCATACTAAATTTTCTAATATCCATAGTCACAGACTTTAATTCTAAAGATTAAATCTCATTCGTCTCTTTCAATCCTCATCTTCTGGTTGTAATTTACAAATCCGATTCAAGAATTCGTTGATCATTTGCAACATTCCCAATCTAAGGCTAGATAGTTCCACTTGCATTGTCCGACTTTGGTCTCTGAATTCCTCGATCAGAATAACCTCCTTAACCATCATAGAGATCACATGAATAGCCTTTCAGCTCAAATCATCTGCAACTACGTTTGCTATGCCAGGATGATAATGGAGCTTGAAGCCATAATCTTTAAGAAACTCCATCCATCACCTTTGTCTTATATTCTACTCTTCTTCTTCTTATTGTCATTCATATTTTTGAATTCCAAACTTGTTCATGAATCAGAACCTTCTTATCTTAGTACTTATCGTCTCTTTTGCATTATCCAGCTTAATTCTCTACCATCTCCGATTGGAGTAGCTCCTTAATCTCAACTCTCGATTAATCCGTAAATATTATGATTCAATCCTCTTAAATCAATTTCAATGATGAATCAAGGTATTAAGTTATTTTACCACACTAAATCCTTCCTTAAATTTTACTTAGGTGATTGACATTGAGTTTGGATTGGAGGAAGATGTCTTCTAATACCAAAAGTTCCTTCACCAATGACTTAAATTTTTAGTTTAAGTTTTCAGCTTCTAACCGGTTATAAGAAACTCTAACCGGTTTATGAAGTAAAGTTTTAGAAATAAAACCAAAGAATTTCAAAACCATTTTCTTTACATCATCCAATCCAACTCAAAATAGGATTTAATCATAATCTAATACCTTGATTCCAACTGAATTCATCACTGAAACAATTTAAATCATAATATACTCACCTTTTTCCATAATTCCTCTTGGACTAATCATATTATGTCGGGGTATAATCCATCACTACCCCACCATAATTAAAGAACATCTAATCATTTCATACAATCAGTTGATCTTTCCAAGTCAACTTGGTCAGAGGCCATGCGATCTTAGAAAATCCTTAAATAATCCGGCGATAGTATCCAGCCAGCCCTAAGAACTTCTTACTTTAACCACAGTCTGAAGTTATTCCCATTACACCACTGAATTCACCTTCGCTGGATCCACCACAATTTCTTCTTTAAAGATCACATGCCTTGCGAACTTAACTTTGCTCAACCAAAACTCATCTTTGGTGAGCTTAGCACACAACTACTCCTCTTGTAGGATTCTCAACGCAATCCTGAGGTGTTTCTCATGCTCCTCCGGATTCTCAGGATAAACCACAAACGAATCCAGATATGATCTAAAGGTCCAGTTCTTATAATCCATAAAAGAACAGATGCATTAGTTAATCCGAATGACATTATTCCCTACTCATAATGTCCGTATCGAGATCAAAAATGTAGTCTTAAGTGGATTCCTGTCCCAAATCCTGATTTGGGGTTAATCCAACCTCCAATCAATCTTAGAAAACACTTAGACTCCTTTAATCTGATTCAACCAAAACCTTTTTAGCACTTCTCTACGTGTTTCTTCCATTTAACCATTCCCGATGGTATCATATTATAAGGGTAGTAGAGATAGAATCAGCGTCAAGAATTAACTTGATTCCAAACTCTATCGCTTTACTCGAGGTAAACCTGACATCATTTCCTACCACCAAAATTTCTTTAACCCCCTTTCTCCTTCACTGTTGCCCAGAAGCAACACATGGATTCATTGGAATCCAGATTCGAAACTTGGGAATCCCAATACAGGGTTGTTCTATCGTCATTAATCATGATCACTTGATCCTTCGGCTCCCAAACCGTGCTTAAGATCAAATGTAATCATGACACAGGTAGATAGACAAAGTCTAATACCTTAGTAGAACGATTCAGTCATACCTTGGAAACAACTACAAGAAGATTCGTAGGATCCTCTGCTTTGAGATAGCAGATTGGGTAAAGCATTGAGCAACGTTGATCAATACCCGTATCCATCAGGAACAAGTGAATGGATAACTTTAGAGTTCAACAAACTCAACAAGGTGGATCTTTAAGAAGATAACTGCCTTGTACTCGGTTGGAGAAGTTAATTAACGTTAACACTGGTGAGGGTAAATACTCTTCTCCAGAGTCAAGGATTTAACTACAACTCCTTAAGATTTCCTTTGTAAGAACTACAATCGGTGGGTGAAATAACTAGGAGACACTAGGAGAACACCTAGAAGGGGGGGTTGAATAGGTGTTAGAGAAACCTTGAAAGATTTTCGAAAGAAACAAATCGAAATGATTAAAACAAAATGATTTTTACAAAAATGTATAGATTAATCGATTAACTTTAGTATTAATCGATTAATGTCGAAGCTTACTTTCAAACTAATCGATTAACTAAGGTACTAATCGATTAATGCCGAAAGCAACTTAAAAATTAATCGATTAACAATCAACTTAATCGATTAATCTGAACAGTATCTGAAAAATAACTTTTCAATCAAATACGAAAATCAATCAATTAACACATAAGATCAGAGATAAAGTGGAATTGATTAACACCAATATTCTTATTGATTACCTAGGTTATGAAAAATGATTTTCCCCAAATCAATTTGCACAATTAAGATTCAATTCAATCAATTATGAAAATTTATCTTTTCTAGGTTTTCAACCAAGAACAATATTGAAATGACTTGAATGTAAAGAGTTAAGAGTTTAGAGATATGACACAGTGATTTATCCTGGTTCACTTTCATCCACTTGAAAGCTACATCCAGTCCCCTCTTCAACCAAGAGAGATTCTTCACTATGAGGAATTAGAGTTCTCAAATTACAAGTAAATTCCTCTCAAGACTCCCTTCTTGATAGCCTACAAGAGATACCACACCCTTGCCTTGCAATCCTATTGATGCTCTAATCTAACCTCTAACCTTGCTTGTTGATATCCCCACAACAAGTCTTCCACTTGCTTGATGATGCCTCACACCAAGACTTCCACTTTCTTGTTATCATAACAAGACTTCCAAGATAACTTTGCTTGATGAACAACCACCAAGACTTCCTTGTGTTGTAGATAGCTTGCCTTCTTTGCAATGATTACAACCAAATTAAAAACAATAACAATCCTATGAATCTCTTTCAATAGCTATGAAAATATCAACATAAGAGATTCAAAGATTCTTGATCAAAGAATGTAAAAGTTAAAAGCTTTCATCTATGAAAGTAAGAGAGAATAGAGTGGCTTGATCTTAGTAAAAATGTGTATGAAAATGATTCTGGATAATCACAATGATTAGGAAAAGGTTTATATAGAATACCCAAAAGTTAGAAAACAATAGAAATTGATTTTGCCTTGAAAAGCTTATTTTAAAAACTGATTCTGCACGTGTTAATCGATTAACACATGGCTTAATCGATTAACCACTGTAACATGTGTGTTAATCGATTAACCCTAACACATTAATCGATTAGTCACTGCTAAATTCAATTAAAAACTTTTTTTCTCAAAACTAAACCTTTTCTTTCAAACCTTTAAGCCACCTATTGATTTTAGGTTAAGTGAATACTCAAAATATGATATTATCATGACCTTGATAGAGATTCACTACCCTCTAATGACTCTACCCAAACTCATTAAAATAAAAGACTTGAGAGGCTAAAGATATTACAATAAAACACAAACTAAGTCTTCATGAGCTTGCTCTCTCTTCATCAATGTTGAGTGTTGATTGTTTGTTGAACTTCTTCAAACTTTAAGCTTGATCAAACCATTTTTAGCTCGTTCAAAACCTTTGTCAACCTTTGTCATTATCAAAACCTTCTCACTGGATCTAACATCCTTATCACTAGTTCTATGAGAACTGATAAACCAACACTATGGTTTTAGGTTTACCACATGTCTAAAGAGAAGCATACGACTATCATACATCGACTTAGACTTCATAGAGCAATTCTTAATAGCAGAATGAGCTACTTATCTAGAGCCATACCCATAACCTTAGCTGTAGTTTGGAAGTATATGAAAGCATATTTCCCAAGAAACATTGCAGATATCGATGACCAGCGTATTGGACCACACACCCAAGGACCAAGAGTCAGGACCATTGCTTTGATACCATAAAAGTGTAACACTCCCTGTATATCATTTTACTTTATAAGAAAAGTACTATAAGGATTTATTCTCAGATGTAAGCAGACCTTGGTGTATGACTAGTGAGGAAATCAATCAAGGGAAAGTTCTTTGCACAGAACAGCAGCTTAATTTGATTAAACCGTTTGAGGTTGATGAGATAAAACAATGCTTTGATCAAATGGGGAATGATAAGGCTCCTGGGCCTGATGGTTATGGGGCTGCTTTCTATAAGGCAGCATGGCCAGTGATTGGTGAGAATGTTGTTGAGGCAGTGCAAGATTTTTTTCTATAATGGCAAGCTTCTTAAGGAAGCTAATCAGACCTTGCTTGTACTAATCCCTAAGAATGATTGCCCAAACCAAGTAAGTGATTTTCGTCCTATAGCCTGTTGTAATGTGATTTACAAGGCCATTGCTAAGCTTATTTGTAAAAGGCTTCAAGATTGTTTGCCTCAATTGATTCATGAGAATCAAGCAGCTTTTGTGAAGGATAGATCTATTCTCCATAATTTACTCATAACTCAAGATTTAATCAGACTCTACAGAAGGAAAAATGTTTCACCAAGGTGCTTGATGAAAATTGATCTAAGAAAGGCCTATGATAGTGTCAATTGGGAGTTCATTCAGAGAAGTATGGAGGCCTTAAGATTTCCTGAGAAGTTTATAAGGTGGGTTATGGTATGTGTTAAATCTGTTTCATTCAGGTTGGTTATTAATGGTACTACTCACAGCAGATTTACTAGCTCAAGAGGGCTTAGACAGGGAGACCCCATGTCTCCCTTAATTTTTGTTATGGTGATGGAGATGTTAACAAGGAAGCTTCTGTATGCTGCTAAGGATAGAGAGTTCAAATTCCACCCCTTTTGCAAAAGAATAGGTTTGGTGAACTTCGCTTTTGCTGATGACCTAATGATTTTTTGTAAGGCTAATTAAAGTAGTGTGAGGATCCTGCATAGAGCCTTCTACGAGTTTGCTAAAAGTTCTGGTTTAAGTGCCAATCAGAGTAAATCTCAGATTTATGTTGCTGGAGTTAATGAGGAAGGTTGTCAAAGTTTGGTGAATTTAACAGGTTATAGGGCTGGCTATTTTCCCTTTACTTATCTGGGGGTTTCCCTTACTGGAAAGAAGTGGAGTGTGGCTACGTGCAAAGTGTTGGTTGACAGAATAACTAAGAGGTTGAATATGTGGACTACTAGAAACCTTTCTTTTCAGGGGCGTGCTCAGCTAATTCAATCAGTTCTATTAACTATGCATGTCTATTGGGCCACTACTTTTATCATCCCCAAAGTGGTGATTAGGGGAATTGAGAAAGTGTGTAGAGGGTTTCTTTGGGGTAAGGACCAAGCTGGGCGAGCTAAAGCGCAGGTGGCTTGGGTGTGCAGGGATAAGAAGCATGGGGGTTTGGGATTTCAAAACATAAGTGTGTGGAACATAGCAGCTATTGGTAATCAAGCTTGGCAAATTTGGACAAACAAGATCTCTTTATGGCTTCGGTGGATTCAAGCTATCTACTTAAAGAGGGGATCGTTTCTAACTATGCAAGCTACACAATCAAGTAATTGGCATTGGAAGCAAATATTAAAAGCAAGGGAAAAATTGGGTGCAAAATTTACAGAATTAACAGACAAACTTCAACATTATACAATCAAGGAGGGGTATGAGTACCTGATTGGAACGCAGCAATCATTCCCTTTTCATAGACAGGTCTGGAATCCAGCGAACATCGCAAAGCATAGCTTCATTTTCTGGCTCCTTGTACACCGAAGGTTGAAGACGAAGGATAGGCTGTCATTTTTACAAATTTCACCCATGTGTGAACTTTGTGAAGGTGTGGTGGAGACATGCAACCACTTGTTTTTCGAATGCAAGTGGAGCATGGAGCTGATTCAGATTGCTGGGAACTGGATAGGGGTTGATGTGTCAAGCTATCGGTTCCCTAATTGGCTAAGGTGGTTGAAGCATGGCTTCAGAAAAAAAGAGAGGAAGAAGATTGTAACGGCGGTGGTGGCAGCTTGCATCTATGGAGTCTGGGAGGAGAGGAACCGGAGGATTTTCAGACATTCACGATTTCAACCAGCTCAGGTGTTCGTGATGATTCAGAATGAGTTAGCTCTGAAACTAGCTAGTGTTAGTAGCAATTGGGCTTGTAATAATGGCCCAAATAGAATTATTTTGGACAGAATAAGAGCTTTAGTTTAGGCCTGATCGTTTTTTGGTTATTTACTTTTTGGATTTTAGGAATAATTTAGAACCTAGAACCCTTCCTAGAAGGTGGCTAGGGACTAGATTATTGCCTCGTTGATGTATTCTTTCATTTGATCGTTTGGTAATGCAATTTTTTCTTTACCAAAAAAGTAATAAGTTTATGAATACTTGGACTTGTTATTGTAACACCCCAAATTTTCATCCCCTGATGTAATGAAAATTTTGATTATGAAAGGTTATTTCATAATTATTTTCTAATTACTCTATAATTAATTTAGATTAATTATGTGTTAGTATGGGTGCTCATAGGAAGTGGAAAATATTTTGATAAAAATATTTTATGTAAAAATAAAGTTTTTACATATTAACCCTGAATGAGGACCTAGAAGCAATATTAGAAAAGTTTTGGAGGGAAGGGCATTAAAATAAATATTTTTGAAAAATTGGCAAAAATACTCGAGTATTCCTGGAAACACTCGAGTAATCGAGTCAGTGGAGAACTCGTTAGTGCGTTTGATGAGTCAACACGCGACGATTCTCTTTCGTTGACACGAAAACACACCCAGAACACGTTATTAAGCATCGTGGCGAGCTGCATGATCACTGGAAGTGTCTATATAAGCTCATGGTTGAAGGAAATGGAGGATTTTTGGTCGAATTTCTCTGGAAACATCAACTTAGGGTTCCTAATTTCGGGTCTTGATTTCTCGAGCGTTGTTGAGATTTGAATTGAGAGTAATACACCATTGTAAAGTTCACATCTCGAGCTTTACGAAGATATATAGAGTGAGAGCTGAGAGTTCGTGTAGAGGAAGAATTGGAGCTCGAAAGATTGGAGGTTTGCTGTCAAAACTCTAAAGCTGAGGTCTAAAGCTGACTTCAAGCTTGAATTTTGGTAAGCTCACGAACCCTATGAACCTCAAATTCGTTCATACCTCTAGTTTATGTTGCAGAGAACCAATCTTAACCATTTTCCCCAATTTCTAAAATGTTTTTGCATGTCAAATCCTCTGGTCTTGGTGCCCTGTTCAACTGTGGCTGCATGCAAAAGGTTTTGGGGGTTAGAGTGTTCCAGCCAATTTCTCTGCAAATTCCCTGTTGATTCACGACTTAGAGGTAAGGGTGAAGCTTTTAATTCACTAGAATAAATTTAAATCATGTGAATTTAGGTTGAGAGTCAACAAAAGACTCTATGGGCATAGTTGGAATTAGGTTTGAGGCTTGGAGGCCTTTCTGGATTCAAACATTGGTTTGGACAAGTTTATTAGGTTACATGCAAGCTGTACCAAAGCTGTAATTGAGCTAAATGTGCCTAGAATTGAATTTGGTATGTTGAGTTGTGGAAAAATGGATTTTATGCATAATTGATGAAATTCTGTGATTCAGTGTTAAATGTTGTTAATTCTATATTGGAACATGTTTAAAATATGTAATATAAACTTGTTGATCATTGGTTTGGGTTGGAATTGACTATAGGTTGAAATGGTATGTTAAAACTCAATTTGCAGTGTTGTCTGTCTGCAAATACTCGAGTATTTCGATGATTTTGGAAAAATTGAATTTTTGGAAACTCAAGAACACTCGAGTACTCATGAAGAACACTCGAGTATTTTGATGAATTTAAAAATATATTTCTGGAAAATAAATAACACTCGAGTCTCATGAAGTACACTCGAGTATTTTGATGAATCTGTGAAACACTCGAGTCCTGGAAAATTCACTCGAGTCTTTTGGACCAAGGACAGTAAAGTAATTTTCTTTTAACATACCTAAAGTAATGTCAATTAAGATCAACTATGCTTATGGAAAGGAGTCATGTTCCAATAAAAGAACGGGGAAATTATTAACAACATTGTAATTCACTAATGGAATAATATTGGATGCACATGATAAGATTATTGGTTAATCTTAATGGATGAGTTTTATGTGCATACATGCATGGAGAAAGGAGATGGACAATTAATTCGGTGGATACTGGCTCGATGACTCATTTTGGTAATGTGGGCAGCACTTGGGAATGTTGTTACGTCTTGGTGACGTTGTGTGCACACTATCCGAGCAGTTCCACAATACATGTTGGTCATGTATGCGAATTACTGGATTGAACGTTCAATGGACAATGGAAATGGGAGACATGCATCATGATACATGAGCAATGAAATTATCATAAATGAATCATATTTGTTCATTTGTATATGCATATGGATACTTGGAACTTGCAATTGTTACTTGCTTTATTTATTCTTATTCGATTATGTGGATTATATTGCTTACCCCTTTATGCCCATTATAGGTGATGGCACGCTATCTAGCTTGCATCGAGTTGCGCCACTCCCTAGCGGAGTGTGGTACTACGAGGACCATAGAGCCACATTTGAGGGTGAGCTAGGTAGAGGTGACTCTATATCACCCTAACCCTTTGGCTCGTGTCCATCCTCGTAGGTTTCGTATCCCTATTATCTATACTTTGCATGTACCCCCTTTTTATACCTATCATGGACCACCCCCGACTCGACCAGCTCGTCGCTTTCATTCCTTTCGTTTTAGAGCTGCTACTAGATCTCACCCCTCTGCTTCTCAAGTGATCCGTGAGGAGACTCCTATACCTAGTCCGATGAGTCCGGTTCATGGGACTCCTTCAGCCGACCCAGTGCCCAGTGGTAGGGCACCCACTCAGTCGGACGAGGTAGAGAAGGATCCTGAGGAGGCTGAGAGTGAGGGCGAGCCAGTCGAGCACTCCACTGGGAACCAGTGGGGAGTTGGGGATCCATCAGGTGATGCATAGTATAGATGATTAGGATGTGGGACAGGTGGAGCAGCTGCTGGAGACTTTGGAGACAATGCTATGGAGGAGGATCACTGGACCACTGTTGGGATTTTCATGTTTTGTTCTCTATATGTATTGTACATATTTTTGAGAGATCTCAGTGAGGTGGTCTTTTCTTTTGGCTTTATAGTATGGACTTGTATTTTATAAACTCTTGCTACCTCGACTTGACTTTGATGTATGTTGGTACTACTACATTATGATATGTATGGTTATATTTATATATATATATATATATATCTCTTTATATAAATGGCATGAAACGTGAATTATCAAGTCAAGGTCCCTATTTTCCACTTACTCTGATAATTGTGATTTTAGTACTGAGTTGGGAAGTTTTTAATAGTCGTAATGAAAACCCAACTTATGAAAGAAAGGATTATTTTCACCAATTGTTTTAGAAACAAAAATTATTTATTACTTCTATACTTACGCAAGTCCATATACTCTATTCAATAAACAATAGAGAAACTTTATTTCATAATATACAAAAGAGGGTGTGACACTTTTATGGTATCAGAGCACAATGGTCCTGATTCTTGATCCTCTCAAGCATAGTCTGCCAGAAGATGCTACAGCTGGGTAAAGTTTCTTAGCTATTTGATTCATTTCATATAGCCTTAGTTCTATTAGTGATTGTTTAGAATAAGAACTAGATAGATTTCAATGTTTAGATAGATCTTTAACGGCCTAGGTCCATAGTGTAGGCTCACACGAACGATCTGCTAGAAAGGATCACCGCAGTATTAGAGAACCTGCAGCAGAATCAGCATCAGCAACATCCATCTCAGCCCGTTAATCCACCTCCAGTGGGTGCGGCAGCCGTGGAAGCCAAAACTTTGTCATATTTCTGGAGCTGCAATCCCTCGAAGTTCGCTGGTGGGTTTAAACCGGACGAAGCTAATAAGTGGATCTTGGAGATGGACAAGATCTTTAGAACTTTGGAATGCTCCGACACTCAGAGGATAGTTTATGCTGTTTTCATGCTGGAAGGCGAAGCAGAATATTGGTGGAATCATACTGCTCAGTTACTTGCTCATGAAGGAAGAGAGGTAACTTGGGAAGTATTCATGGAAGAATTTCTCAAGAAGTATTTTCCTGATGATTTAAGGAGGAAGAAAGAAGTAGAGTTTCTGCAACTCAAACAAGGCAGCATGAGTGTAGGCGAATATGCTGCAAAATTTGAAGAATTGATGAAATACTCTCCTTACTATTAGATGAATCCGGATGAAAGGAGCAAGTGTATTAAGTTTGAGGGAGGACTGAGACCTGAATTAAAGTCGATGTTCAGTTATTAAAAGATTCAAAGCTTTCCTACGCTGGTTGATATGTGTAGGATGTATGAGGATGATAAAAAGGCGGAGACAGTACAGATGGTGAAAGGAAAGAAAGAACATCAGGGATATGGACCACAGAGGCGGAAGGGGAATGACCACCGTCACAAAGGTCCTTATTCTCATAAGAATAGGGGAAAGGGCAAGATGTCGGATGATCGAAAGACCTCTTACAATAATGCTCCTTATTGTGAGAAGTGCAGGCGTCATCACTTTGGAAAATTCTGTTGGTCTCACAGTGGGTGTTTTAACTGCGGGAACCCTGGTCATTTTTCTCGCAATTGCAAGGAACCACCCAAGAACGCTCCAAGGGGATCTATGGACAAGCCAGTAACCCAAGGTCGAGTTTTCACCCTTAGTGGTGCTGAAGCGAATCAGACATCGGGACTCGTGCAAGGTACTTATTTTCTCAATGACCAACCTTGTAGAATTTTATTCGATTCAGGAGCCACTCATTCATTTATTTCATTTGAATGTGTGAATCGTTTGAAATTGCCTGTGTTTGAATCACCCTATTGTCTTAGGTCGAGACCCCTACAAATTCACCCGTGATCACTTCAAAGGTGTGTCTTAATTGTAAAATTAGGATAGTAGACCGAGTCTCCCAGTTAGATTTGATCTGCTTACCTTTGTCCCAATTGGATGTAATTTTGGGCATGCACTGGATGACTAAAAATCATGTGGTTATTGATTGTGATAAGAAGACAATTTTATTCAGGGATTCAATCTCAGAGAAATATCTTTGCTTAGTCTCTACTATTGAACCGGAGGAAGGAGAAAAGTCTGTGGAGGAGATTCCGATTGTTCGAGAATTTCCTGAGGTATTCCCTGAGGAAATGCCGGGATTACCACCCAAGAGGGAGATTGAATTTGGAATTGAGTTAATTCCAGGAACTGGTCCCATTTCTATTGCTCCTTATAGAATGGCACCACCCGAGATGGTCGAATTGAAGAAACAGATAGAGGAGTTGCTGTAGAAACAACTTATCAGACCAAGTGTATCCCATGGGGCACTCCGGTGTTGTTTGTCAAGAAAAAGGATGGAAGCCTTAGAATGTGTGTGGATTATAGATAGTTGAATAAGGTGACCATAAAGAACAAGTATCCTTTGCCAAGGATTGATGATCTCATGGATCAAGTAAGAGGAGCTTCAGTGTTTTCTAAGATTGATCTGAGATCTGGGTATCATCAGATCAGGATCAAGGAGGAAGATATCCCTAAGACTGCATTTCGATCTCGATACGGACATTACGAGTATGTTGTAATGTCGTTCGGATTAACAAATGCACCAGCCATTTTCATGGACTATATGAATCGGATTTTTAGACCATATCTGGATTCATTCGTGGTAGTTTTCATTGATGACATCCTGATATATTCTAAGAATCCGGAAAAACATGCCGAACACCTCCGAATAGTACTAAAAATTGTGAAGGAGAAGCAGCTCTACGCCAAAATCTCTAAGTGTGAGTTTTGGTTAAAGGAAGTTCAGTTCTTGGGGCATGTGATCTCGGAGGGTGGCATAGCTGTCGACCCAGCTAAATTTGAATCGGTTTTGCAGTGGGTTCAACCAAAGACAGTCACGAAAGTCCGAAGCTTCTTAGGGCTGGCTGGGTATTATAGAAGATTCATTGAGGGATTTTCGAAGATTGCATTACCCCTCACCAAGCTGACTCGGAAGGATCAACCATTCATATGGGACGAGAAGTGTGAAAGGATTTTTCTGATGCTTAAGGAAAGATTAACATCTTCACCAGTGTTAATCTTACCTGACCCTCACAAGGAGTATGAAGTGTACTGTGATGCATCAGGACAAGGGCTTGGGAGTGTTTTAATGCAAGAAGGAAAGGTTGTGGCGTATGCATCTCGTCAACTGAATGTTCATGAGATAAATTACCCCACCCATGATTTGGAACTTGCTGCAATAGTTTTTGCACAGAAGATATGGAGGCATTATCTCTATGGCACTACATTTCGGGTGTTTAGTGACCATAAGAGTTTGAAGTATTTATTTGATCAGAAAGGGTTAAATATGAGGCAGTGTCGATGGATGGAATTTTTAAAGGACTACGACTTTGAGCTCTATTACCATCCCGGTAAGGCCAAAGTTGTAGCAGACGCTTTGAGTCGTAAAGCGATTTATGCAAGCTCCATGATGATTAAAGAAGCGGCTTTGATTGAAGAGTTTCGGGATCTAAGTCTGGTGATGCAAGTGGAACCAAGTCACATTAAGATGGGCATGTTGCAAATTTCTAGCGAATTCTTGGCTCGAATTCGAGAATTGCAACATGAAGATCAGGAACTATTGGAAAAGAGGGAGCTGATGAAAGGAGGAAAAGAGTCGGATTTCTCGGAAGGGTCGGATGGAATTCTTCGTTTTAAAACAAGAATTTGCATACCGAAGAACTCGGAGATTAGGAGGCTGATTTTGGATGAGGCACATAAAAGTCAGATGAGCATGCACCCCGGATCGACAAAGATGTACCGGGAATTGAAAAGCATGTTTTGGTGGTCGGGCCTTAAGAAGGACGTTGCGGATTATGTAGCGTCATGTTTCGTTTGTCAAAAAGTTAAGGTGGAACATCAAAAACCTGGAGGAATGTTGCAACCCCTGGATATTCCACTATGGAAATGGGATAGTATTTCCATGGATTTTGTAACTGGACTGCCAAAGACAGCTGCAAACCATGATGCAATCTGGGTAATTGTGGATCGTCTTACTAAGTCGGCGCATTTCATTCTGGTGAATATGCGCTATTCTATGGAAAAACTTACCCAACTTTATATTCGGGAAGTGGTACGATTGCATGGAGTGCCATCCAGTATTATTTCGGATCGTGATCCGAGGTTCATGTCTAGATTCTGGTCAAGCCTGCATCAAGCTCTGGGGACGAGGCTTAAGATGAGTTCAGCATATCACCCTCAGACAGATGGGCAAACCGAAAGGACCATTCAAACTTTGGAAGATATTTTGCGAGCGTGTGTGTTGGAAGAACGAGGAAGTTGGGATCAGATTTTACCACTCGCAGAATTCACATACAACAATGGATATCATACAAGTATCGGTATGGCACCGTTCGAGGCATTGTATGGGAGAAAATGCCAAACCCCGCTATGTTGGTTTCAAGTGGGGGAGAATTTACATCTTGGCCCAGATGTGGTGCAACAGACAACCGAAAAGATCAGAATGATTCAAGAAAAGATCAAGGCTGCGGATAGTCGTCAGAAAAGTTATGCTGATCAAAGAAGAAGACCTTTAGAATTTGCAGAAGGTGACCATGTATTTCTCAGGATCGTACCGTTGAAGGGTGTGAGTAGAGCGTTGAGACCTCAAAAGCTTTCGCCTAAGTTTATAGGTCCCTACCAAATCCTTAAGTGAGTAGGACCGGTAGCTTACCAAATAGCTCTCCCACCATCTTTAGCCAATCTGCACAATGTTTTTCATGTATCTCAATTGAAAAAGTTCGTGCATGATCCAACCGCGATCCTTCAAATCCATCCAGATGACTTAACCATACGAGAAAACCTAACCTCTAAGGCTAGCCCAGTTAAGGTTGAAGATAGGAGAACCAAAAAGCTTAGAGGAAAGGAAATTCTGTTAGTCAAAGTCACATGGCAAAGTGGAAATGTGTATGAAACGACTTGGGAGTTAGAGGAGCGAATGCGTAAGGATTATCCTGAGTTATTTTTGTAAATTGAATTTCGGGGACGAAATTCCTATTAAGTGGGGGAGTAGTGTAACACCCCAAATTTTCATCCCCTGATGTAATGAAAATTTTGATTATGAAAGGTTATTTCATAATTATTTTCTAATTACTTTATAATTAATTTAGATTAATTATGTGTTAGTATGGGTGCTCATAGGAAGTGGAAAATATTTTGATAAAAATATTTTATGTAAAAATAAAGTTTTTACATATTAACCCTGAATGAGGACCTAGAAACAATCTTAGCAACATTTTGGAGGGAAGGGCATTAAAATAAATATTTTTGAAAAATTGGCAAAAATACTCGAGTATTCCTGGAAACACTCGAGTAATCGAGTCAGTGGAGAACTCGTTAGTGCGTTTGATGAGTCAACACGCGACGATTCTCTTTCGTTGACACGATAACACACCCAGAACACGTTATTAAGCATCGTGGCGAGCTGCATGATCATTGGAAGTGTCTATATAAGCTCATGGTTGAAGGAAATGGAGGATTTTTGTTCGAATTTCTCTGGAAACATCAACTTAGGGTTCCTAATTTCGGGTCTTGATTTCTCGAGCGTTGTTGAGATTTGAATTGAGAGTAATACACCATTGTAAAGTTCACATCTCGAGCTTTACAAAGATATATAGAGTGAGAGCTGAGAGTTCGTGTAGAGGAAGAATTGGAGCTCGAAAGATTGGAGGTTTTGCTGTCAAAACTCTAAAGCTGAGGTCTGGAGCTGACTTCAAGCTTGAATTTTGGTAAGCTCACGAACCCTATGAACCTCAAATTCGTTCATACCTCTAGTTTATGTTGCAGAGAACCAATCTTAACCATTTTCCCCAATTTCTAAAATGTTTTTGCATGTCAAATTCTCTGGTCTTGGTGCCCTTTTCAACTATGGCTGCATGCAAAGGGTTTTGGGGGTTAGAGTGTTCCAGCCAATTTCTCTGCAAATTCCCTGTTGATTCACGACTTAGAGGTAAGGGTGAAGCTTTTAATTCACTAGAATAAGTTTAAATCATGTGAATTTAGGTTGAGAGTCAACAAAAGACTCTATGGGCATAGTTGGAATTAGGTTTGAGGCTTGGAGGCTTGGAGGCCTTTCTGGATTCAAACATTGGTTTGGACAAGTTTATTAGGTTACATGCAAGCTGTACCAAAGCTGTAATTGAGCTAAATGTGCCTAGAATTGAATTTGGTATGTTGAGTTGTGGAAAAATGGATTTTATGCATAATTGATGAAATTCTGTGATTCAGTGTTAAATGTTGTTAATTCTATATTGGAACATGTTTAAAATATGTAATATAAACTTTGTTGATCATTGGTTTGGGTTGGAATTGACTATGGTTGGAAATGCTATGTTAAAACTCAATTTGCAGTGTTGTCTGTCTGCAAATACTCGTGTATTTGGGATGCTACTCGAGTATTTCGATGATTTTGTAAAAATTGAATTTCTGGAAACTCAAGAACACTCGAATACTCATGAAGAACACTCGAGTATTTTGATGAATTTAAAAATATATTTCTGGAAAATAAATAACACTCGAGTCTCATGAAGTACACTCGAGTATTTTGATGAATCTGTGAAACACTCGAGTCCTGGAAAATTCACTCGAGTCTTTTGGACCAAGGACAGAAAAGTAATTTTCTTTTAACATACCTAAAGTAATGTCAATTAAGATCAACTATGCTTATGGAAAGGAGTCATGTTCCAATAAAAGAACGGGGAAATTATTAACAACATTTTAATTCACTGATGGAATAATATTGGATGCACATGATAAGATTATTGGTTAATCTTAATGGATGAGTTTTCTGTGCATACATGCATGGAGAAAGGAGATGGACAATTAATTCGGTGGATACTGGCTCGATGACACATTTTGGTAATGTGGGCAGCATTTGGGAATGCTGTTACGTCTTGGTGACGTTGTGTGCACACTATCCGAGCAGTTCCACAATACATGTTGGTCATGTATGCGAATTACTGGATTGAACGTTCAATGGACAATGGAAATGGGAGACATGCATCATGATACATGAGCAATGAAATTATCATAAATGAATCATATTTGTTCATTTGTATATGCATATGGATACTTGGAACTTGCAATTGTTACTTGCTTTATTTATTCTTATTCGATTATGTGGATTACATTGCTTACCCTTTTATGCCCATTATAGGTGATGGCACGCTATCTAGCTTGCATCGAGTTGCGCCCACTCCCTAGCGGAGTGTGGTACTACGAGGACCATAGAGCCACATTTGAGGGTGAGGTAGAGGTGACTCTATATCACCCTAACCCTTTGGCTCGTGTCCGTCCTCGTAGGTTTCGCATCCCTATTATCTATACTTTGCATGTACCCCCTTTTTATACCTATCATGGACCACCCCCGACTCGACCAGCTCGTCGCTTTCATTCCTTTCGTTTTAGAGCTGCTACTAGATCTTAACCCTCTGCTTCTCGAGTGATCCGTGAGGAGAGTCCTATACCTAGTCCGATGAGTCCGGTTCATGGGACTCCTTCAGCCGACCCAGTGCCCAGTGGTAGGGCACCCACTCAGTCGGACGAGGTAGAGAAGGATCCTGAGGAGGCTGAGAGTGAGGGCAAGCCAGTCGAGCACTCCACTGGGAACCAGTGGAGAGTTGGGGATCCACCAGGTGATGCATAGTATAGATGATTAGGATGTGGGACAGGTGGAGCAGCTGCTGGAGACTTTGGAGACGATGCTATGGAGGAGGATCACTGGACCACTGCTGGGATTTTCATGTTTTGTTCTCTATATGTATTGTACATATTTTTGAGAGATCTCAGTGAGGTGGTCTTTTCTTTTGGCTTTATATTATGGACTTGTATTTTATAAGCTCTTGCTACCTCGACTTGACTTTGATGTATGTTGGTACTACTACATTATGATATGTATGGTTATGTTTATATATATATATATATCTCTTTATATAAATGGCATGAAACGTGAATTATCAAGTCAAGGTCTCTATTTTCCGCTTACTCTGATAATTGTGATTGTAGTACTGAGTTGGGACGTTTTTAATAGTCGTAATGAAAACCCAACTTATGAAAGAAAGGATTATTTTCACCAATTGTTTTAGAAACAAAAATTATTTATTACTTCTATACTTACGCAAGTCCATATACTCTATTCAATAAACAATAGAGAAACTTTATTTCATAATATACAAAAGAGGGTGTGACAGTTATCGTTAGAAAAAGATCTAAAAATAAGAATTTTCCCCTCCCTTGAGAATTTCTTTTCACAAACACTTGATTAATAATGAGGTTGACTAACAAAATCAGAGTTTGCGGAAACATAGTAAAGTAATCATATTATGCCCCCAAAATGTATCAAGTGTAACAAGTCCATGGATACCAAATAAATATTGTTACGAAACTAAATTCATCTTATGATACCCCTTTCAGAATGTGTATCATATAAATACTGTTCAAAATAGGTATGTTATAGAGCTGGTCACTGGTCCTCTATCCAAACATTCATCTGGCCGGATCCTCGATATCTGCACAACGGGTTCCCAACCCACACTTTCTACACTCTGCATGCACCTAAGGGACATCTCCCTTTACTGATTCTTGTGCAAGCTAGATGCACGATCAACACCTAATAAGGGCATGGGGGTTAGCTATATATATTCGCATAATCAAATGAGAATAAAACTAACATCCACAAGTCAACATGTAGCAAATCATGATGCATAATCATATGAGCACACCCGGTTAATCATAATAATTCTTTCAATGCAGGTGGCATGATGCATGATTTCCTTCCACAACTGAGGCCTTAACAAAGTCCATCTTGGACGTCCATCCAATACACCTTGTGTTCCCGGAACACTGACATTTGTTCCCAGAACGTAATGTCAAACCATACTTGGATAAATAAGCATCACTCTCAGAGTGTGCATCACGTTCCCACAACGTGTAGCAAACCATACTTGGAATAATAAGCATCACTCCCAGAGTGTGCATCACGTCCCCAGAACGCATACGTTCCTAGAACGCATAAAAACCAGGTCTCGGACACTGGCCACATTCCCGGAATGTGTCATCAAGTAGGTTGCATATCAATGTGTTCCCAGAACACTAACATACGTTCCCAGAACGTATATAACCAGGTCCCAGACACTGGCCACATTCCCAGAATGTGTCATCAAGTAGGTTACAAATTTGGTACTCCCGGAGTACCCTCCTCATATTCCCAGAATATGATAAAACGTTCCTACCAACCCATCTTCCATTCTATATGCATGAATGCACAATCATTAAGGTTGGTTTTTATCTTTAATTCTATTATGATATCAATGTGTTCCCAGAACACTAACATACGTTCCCAGAACGTATCGCAAACCATACTTGGAATATAATCAATCACCACTCCGAGAGTGTGCATCACGTTCCCAGAACGTGTCAAAGAAACCATGTCCCAGACAATGGCCACATTCCCAGAATGTGTCATCAAGTAGGTTGCATCAGTTTGGTACTTCTAGAGTACAGGGTCATGTTCCCATTAATTCCATTATTATGACTTAGAAAAAACAACTTCGAAATGATATCTTGAGGTATGGCTTTATTCATAAAATTCACCTTTGAATTTAAGTTTAACATATGCTCATAGACCTGGATTGAGAGAATATATTATTGGTATCAAAAATCCTTACTCAAAAACTTAACTTTTATTTTTAAGTTTCAGGTACTAACCGGTTACATCATCACCTAACCGGTTAGAATTACAGACCTGAGTACAAACCCACTGATTTTCAAAGAATCTTCTCTTGATTTCTCTACTCAATCCAATAACAAGGTCTTAGCATAACAGAATACCTCAAGTTCAACCATAATATCATTCAAAAGATCTAAGTCATAATCCAATTTCATTTATGCATAATTTCCTCTTGAAAATATCATTTGATATTAAGGTATTAACTCATCACTTCCAATCTGAACCATAACAGCATCACCAACTTATTTTCAGATTGTTTCCATTGAAATTAGGGTATAGATTTGAGTAGAATTAAGAAGACCCCAGGATTGATTTTATAAACTTATTTTCCTTTGAAATTTTACAGTGTCTAACCGGTTACGAATAGATTATGCAGTCAGCCCACTAAAACAAGAGGTTTGACAAATCATTCTTTTCATTTCTCAAATCTAACCAATTTCATCAATCAAAAGAGTTCACATACCTTAATACTAGTATGTTCAGCCACAGAAACATATATATCTTGCATGCATTCAATTTAGATACTCAAATTGCACATAATTGCACATATTTCACAACTTAATGCATCAATTCACATAATATCCAAATAATTCATGAATCCAACATCAATATAGCTTGCATGCATGTAAATAACATTGCTCATAACAACAATTGAGCTCATATTGGCCTCCAAGCCACTTAACCATTTTATCTTATGCCCTTTGAGTCTCTTGGTGACTCATCCTATGTTCTACCACAATTTATTCTCATTCTAGCAAATAGTAAGCTTCCCCCTTACCTTAGGTTCGTACTTGAACAAGATTTGAGCAGAGATTTGAGGTAGAACACCAACCACCCAAAGCTCCTCCTCAAACCAGAACCGTTTTGACAGGGTAGATTGATCAAGGAATTTGGAACATGAAATGGACATGGAAATTAGGGAAAATGGTCATTATCAAAACAATGAAACATAAACTTTGAAAGGAAGTCAAGTCTAGAACAAGAGAAGGCTTGAGCTTACCAAAATCGAAGCTCAAAGTCAGCTCTAGAAACCCAATACAGAATTCTGAAAGTTTTGAACCTCCAACTTCGTGAATCGATTTCTCCTAGCTCAGGCACTCTCAACTCACAAACCTTATATCAATACAAAGCCCTTGATGTGAGCTTTGTAACAGTGTATCACTCGCTTTCCAACACTCAGAGACAAGGAAGAATTTCTTCAGACGAACTTGGAACCCTAACAACACCTCCCCAACACCAAATCTCAGAAATCAACCCAATTCTTCAGCAATCCAGACTTTATAGAGGGATTAGAGTAACATGCACGCTGATGCGTGTTATCCACTGATTTAGAGCTGATTTCGTGGCGAATTCTGGGTTAAAACGCGTGATTACTCATCAAACGCACTAACCCAGTTTTCTGAGTTCATCGTGTAACCGGTTACACAACCCTTCTAACCGGTTACATACTGATAAAATTCAAAAATTAATAATTTAATTACTCTTTCTTCAAGGAGTTGACGGATGACGATAGGCATACTTGCGATACCTTCCTCAAGTATCTTAAAGCCAATGGTCAAGTTGATATTAGGAACATCATTATTTTCCCACAAGAGCTTGTGAAAGCCGATCTTGGTATATATATATATATATTTTAACTTGCATACTATCTTTTGCAGTTAGGATGGCAAGAGAGAACAAAGCTGCTGCTCGCATGAGGGAGCTTGCCAAGGCTAGGGCGGGTGATCGGGTGGTGGAAGTGGATGGGTCTCCGAGTAATGTTGTTTCCTCGGAGGCTACCCGGTCTGTGACGATGGCCGAGGCAGCACCTTCTGAGGTTGAAGTGATGCAGGAAGTCCGACCACCGTCTGTTCGTGAGGTGGGAATTGCTACCGGAATCCCTATCGTTCATACGGAAGGGGAGGAAGAAGAAGATCAAATGCCATTGTCAAAAAAGGCTAGAGTGGACAAGGGCAAGGGAAAAGCTGTTGAACTGCTGAAACCACTACAAAGAAGTAATTTGTGGTTTGACGTTTCGGACCCCGAGGAGGAGACCGTTTGGGCTCGGAAGCTGAAGGAGAAATTTGTTGATTTGATTTAACTTCCAATGATGAGAAAAGACTGTCGGACCAAACCGCTAATACTTTGAAATGTCACTGTGATTTATTGGGCAAAAATATGTTAAGGGCTGCGAGCTATATGTTCCACATTAGCAAGAATGCCGAAGAGATCAGCGCAACTCTTTCGGCAAATGAGAAGGAGAAGAGGAGAGCTGCTGCTACTCAAGCAAAAAATTTGCTAACTCAAATTAAGGAGAATGAAGCAAATCTCCATGCTCTGACAGAGGCCAATGCCGAGCTGCAAAAAAAACTCGAAGCATCTGAGAAAGCTCGGGAGATTTCTCAAAAGGCTTTAGAGGATGCTGCTGGAAGGGATGCTGAGAAAGGGAGGCTGTTGCGAACTGCCCAAGAGGAATTGGCTGAAGCTCGGCAAAAAATAACCGAGCTGGAGGGTGTTCAGGGTCGGCTATCGAATTCTGAAAATGAGGTGGATCGGTTGCAGGGAGAATTGGTGAAGGTTCGTCGGAAAGCTTTGAAACATAAGGTGCTGGCCAAACAGAACCACTTCAACTGGGACCATGCAGTGAATGATTCTTTCGTCAACGCTATTAAACAGATAATTCTTATGATCCCGGGAATCCGAGTTGTAGGGGCCAGTCCATACTTTGGAGTTGATGGTGATCGTATCATTGACTATGCACAGGAGGATAGGGAAGTGGACTTGACCGCGCCGAATATCCCCAACCCCCTGATCTTGGAGAATGAAGATGAAGCAGATTTTGATGGGTCAACCATTGCACTTTCCGAGGATGAAGAGTAGATGTTTGTGATGTATTTCGTCTTTATTTTTTGCAGTATGACAAAGTGTAATACGATTGGTTTGATTGGGATATTGCTTTACCTATCTTTTTTTTTTGAAGTTCCTTTTTTTTATGAAATGTTGATCTTTATCGTTTTGACTTCGTAATGATCTTGTATTGTCCTTTATTTCATTATAAACTGTTATTTAGATTTCGGATCTCCTACCTTTGGCCAAGGTGGGATCCTCGGTCCTCGGCTTACAGAAACTGTGTAAGTTTTTAGCCGGGCATCTACTAAAAGTACTTGTGATTGTTGGTTTATAAGTCCTTGCTGGAAGGACATGTATAAACACCCAAGTTCACCTCGGTGGCGAGCCGAGAGGAAATGGTTAGTACGTTAACAGTGAGAAGATAGGAGGAATGATTGAAAAAAGATAGATCTTCATTAAGTTCTTTTGATCTGCTTGTAAACAACAGGAGTCAAATACAACATAAACATAAACACGCTAAAATAAATGACATGAAATTTAAACAACAGAATTTTAAAATCAGGATTGAAACTTTGCAGAGATTGTTATGAGATTCCAACTAGCTATAGTAGGGTTTGAGCTTGGTAGCATTCCAGGAGTTGTTTAGTGGCTGCTTGCTTAGTGTTTCCAACCTGTACGCCCCAGACCCTGTTTTCGAGATGACCCTGTAGGGGCCTTCCCAATTCCTTGCCAATTTTCCTTCTTTTGAATTTTTCAAGCTGATGTCGGCTCGTCTGAGGACGAGATCTCCTACCGCGAAGCTTCTTGGGACCACCCACTTGTTATATTCTCGGGATTGCCTTTTTTTTGCCTTTATCTCTCGGTCAGCCGCGAGAGATCGGATCTCATCGCTGAGAGTTAACTTTTCCTTTAACAAACCATCGTTCACCTCAACTGGACGTTCGGATACTCGGAAGGTGGGAATCCGAGTTTCAATAGGTAACACAGCCTCACAACCGTATGTAAGTCGAAATGGGGTTTCTCCTGTCGAGGTGTGTATGGTCGTTCGAATTGACCATAATACCTCTGGAAGGAGGTCAGCCCATGACCCGTCGGCTTCCAACAATCTTTTCTTCATCCCATCAATGATGATTTTATTCACTGCTTCAGCCTGTCCGTTCGTCTGCGGGTGCTCGACCGATGAAAAATGGTGGGTGATATGAAAGTGGTCGACCAACTCTTGGAAAACCTTGGCAGTGAATTGTGTGCCATTGTCGGTTACGAGAGTGTGTGGGACGCCGAAGCGAGCGATGACTTGTCTGAGGAAGAATTTTTGGATTTTAGCTGAAGAGATTGTGGCCAAAGCCTCGGCTTCGACCCATTTTGTGAAGTAATCAACTGCGACCACAACAAACTTTAGTTGTCCCGGAGCTGTTTTGAATTTCCCGATGATGTCCATGCCCCACTGATAGAAGGGCCATGGTGCAATCATTGAGTGGAGCTCCGTCGGGGGTCGTTGGAAGACCTTTCCATGGAATTGACAGGATTTACACCTTTTGACATGTTCTGAATCATCGCTTAGAAGAGTGGGCCAGTAATAGCCTGCTCAGAGTACTTTGCGGGCTAGAGCTTTTGCACCTACATGATGGCTCAAGATTCCTTCATGAACCTCGGCCAACACTAGATTAGCCTCAGCAGGGTCTAGACACTTCAGCATAGGTGAGTCCATTCCCCGTTTATACAAGGTGTCACCAATCATGGCATACTGGGCAGATTGCTTGGCTATCTTCTTTCCTTGAGAAGGGTCGGTCGGCAAAACTTGGTATTTAAGATATTGCTTGATGGGGTCCATCCAGTCGGTGGTTAAAGATATTGCCAGAACCACGCTCGGCTGATGGACAGTTTCTTGAACTAGACTTTTGTTGTTTTCAGGGCCTTTGGTGCTGGCGAGCTTGGATAGGATGTCAGCTCGCCCATTGGAGGCTCTGGGGATATGAGTGATGGAAAATTGTGAAAAAAGGTCTGAAAAGGTTTTGACTTGTTCCAGGTATTTTTGGAGAATTGGTTCCTTAGCCTGAAACTCCCCGTTGACCTGGGATACAACTAACTGAGAGTCACTAAAAACTTCGATTTCCGAAGCCCCCATTTGATGGGCCATCCGCAAGCCGGCCAATACCGCCTCATATTCCGCCTGATTGTTTGAGGTGGGGAACTCAAATTTGAGAGAATATTTTATACTAAGGCCCTCGGAATTTTCAAGAATTATACCGGCCCTAGCCCCCTTACTGTGGCTGGAACCATCAACATAAATCTTCCAAATTTGAATCTTGTTGGGATGGTCTGAGTCTGACAGTTCTGAAATAAAATCCGCTAAAATTTGGGACTTGAGAGTTTTCCTCGGCTCGTAGGTTACATCGAACTCTGACAGCTCGACGGACCACGAGACCATTCTTCCAGCTATGTCAGGTCGGTGGAGTACTTGTCTTATCGGCTGAGTTGTTCTGACCACAATGGGGTGGTTTTGAAAGTACTGTCGGAGTCTCCTGGCAGTAACTACCAAAGCAAAGGCAAGTTTATCTATCTTGGAATATCTTATTTCGGGTCCTTGGAGGGCTTTGCTGACAAAGTAGATAGGCTGCTCGGTCCCCGAGTCATCCTTGACAAGGGCCGAGCTCACAGATGTCTCACCAATAGATAAATACAGAAACAGGATTTCCCCTTCCCGAGGACTTGTGAGGACAGGAGGGGCTGAGAGGTATTCCTTAAGTTCAGCAAACGCTTGTTCGCAAGAGTCATTCCAATGGAAATTTTTGTTTTTTCTGAGTAGTTGGTACCATGGGAGTGCTCTCTTGGCTGCTTGAGGGAGGAATCTTGAGAGGGCTGCCATTCGACCAGTCAACCTCTGAACCTCCTTCACATTAGATGGACTACGCATACACAAAATAGCCTGGCATTTCTCTGGGTTGGCCTCAATGCCTCTCTTCGTAAGCATGAAACCTAAAAAAGCCCCGGCCGGAACCCCGAAAGTGCACTTATCGGGGTTCAGCCGCATGTTGTACATTCTGATTCTGTCCAAGATGGTTGCCAGATCATGGGGATGATCTTCCTTCTTCCTACTCTTGGCTATCATATCATCTATGTAGACTTCGAGGGTGGGACCGATCAATCCCGAGAAGACCTTGTTCATCATCCACTGGTAGGTTGCGCCAGCGTTTTTCAATCCGAAAGGCATAACTGTGTAACAGTATGTGGCCTTTTCGGTGATGAAGGCCGTTTTCTCCTGATCAGGAGGGTACATCGGGATTTGGTTGTACCCTGAATACGCATCCATAAAAGAGAGGAGTTGGTACCCAGAAGAGTTGTCCACAAGTTTATCAATGATAGGGAGAGGATACTGATCTTTTGGGCAGGCTTTGTTTAAGTCGGTGTAGTCGATGCACATGCGCCACTTCCCGTTTGATTTTTTGACCAGCACGGTGTTCGAGAGCCAGTCCGAGTAATTAACCTCCTTGATGAATCCGGCCGAGAGGAGCTCGGCCACTTTCTCCTCAATGATTGCAGCTTTCTCTGTTCCCACTCTTCTCTTTTTCTGGGCGACCGGTTTGGCGGTCGGGTTGACACTGAGGCGATGACATATAAGGTTAGGGGGCAATCCCCAGCATGTCCGCCGAGGTCCATGCAAACAGATCTTTGTTTTTCTTCAAAAGTTCGAGCATTTCTGCTCGTATACTTTTTGAGAGGTTGGTTTCTAGTCTTACTTTCCTGCTCGGAATTTCTTCATCCAACACAATGAACTCCCATTCACCCTGGGGGGTCGGTCTTGTGTCATCCAGCTCGGACCTGACATCTAGGTCCGCCAAAAGTACATTTCCTCTGTTCAAACTTAACTTGGGTTGGGCCTCTTCAGGGCTTTTGAGTTTCGCTAGACTAGCGTTGTAGCATAGTCTAGCTTTTTCCTGTTTGGCCCTGATGGCAACAACAGTGCCGTAAGATCCTTCGAATTTCATGGTTAGATGAATGGTTGAGACGACCGCCCCGAAAGCCTGCAAGCATGTTCTTCCGAGGATGGCATTATAAGCTGATGGGCAGTCGACAACCAGAAACTTGATGATCTCGGTTCTTGCCGAGGGGTGATTCCCGAGTGTCACGGGAAGTTGAATGTGTCCTTTGGGGACCACCGAGTCCCCTGTAAAGCTGATCAGCTTTCCCTCGAAAGGGGTCAAGTCAGAGATTTTTAACTTCAGAGCTTCAAAAAGATTTAAGAACATGATATCTGCCGAACTTCCTTGGTCGACAAATATCCTGGCAACCTCATAGTTGCCTATCAGAGCAGTAATGACCATCGGATCGTTGTGACCCGGGATGATCCCTTCAAGATCCTCATCCGAGAAACATATGGGAACACTCTTTGTAGTTCTCTTGCGGATTGGATGGTCATGGACGGCAAGCACTTGGTTGATATATTTTTTTCTATCAGATATGTTTTCTCCTCCTCCCGCAAAACCTCCAGCTATGGTATTGACTCTGAGGTTTTGCGGGGACTGGTCTGTGGCTACTTCTACCATAGCAATTCTTTGTGGGTTAGATGGTTGTTGCTGACTGGTGTGGTGGTCGGTTTGTCTAGTTGAGGATCGAACATTTTTGTCTGGGGATGGGGTCCTTCTTCGAGCATGTCGGTTGAGTGCCTCCCTGACATACTGTTGTAATTTTCCATCTCTTATCAATTGCTCAATCACATCTCTTAGCCAGGTGCACTCGTCCGTAGTATGCCCGTAACCCCCATGGTACGAGCAGAACTTGGAACGATCCTGGCGCTGACGTCTTTTCGAGGGGGGAGGTCTTTCAACCATTCGAAGGTCAGTGTGCATTGTTTCTTGTAGGATCTGACTTCTTGGGACCGTGAGAGGGGTATACTCGTCAAACTTGGGTCGGATGATGCCAAACCTCCTATCTCCCCTGGGTTCTCTTCCTCTATCCTCCCTCCTGCCGTCTCTTCTCGGCTTTCCTTGAGATGAATGCTCACCTCTCTCGCCTTTTTCTCTGTGCTTCTGCCATTTGCTGAATTCTTCCAAATTTATGAACTTGGTAGATCGGTGCCTCAATTCTGCCATATCCCTCGGCGGCTTTCCCACTAGCGAATTGTTGAAGTCTCTGTTCCGAAGTCCCTGTGTGAAGAGAAAGACTGAGAAGCTCGGTTCGAGATTTGGAACAGACCCTGCCTCCGAGTGGAAACGAGAGAGGTATTCTCTCAAGGGTTCTTCTGGGAGCTGCATAACTCCTGCTAGTGCGTGGTCGGACTTTGGCTGGACGTAGCTAGCAGTGTATCTGTTGAGAAAAACTCTTTTCATTTCTGCCCAGGAGTTAACAGAGTTCCTGGGCAGGGCCGAGTACCACCTCAAAACGGGTGGTTGCAGAGTCATTGAAAAGGCTCGGCACTTCATTAGGTCTCCTCCATCATAAAAGTTCATAGAACCTTCAAAAGATAAAATGTGTTCCAATGGGTCGGTTAACCCGATATACTTCGCCACACTGGTGGGGCCGAGGAAAGCAGAGGGTGTCTCATAAGCCATGATTCGCGGAGTAAAGGGGTGGCCAGGGTGAGCGCTATCGTCGGTCTCATAAATGGCTGCTAGGGCTGGATTTATTGGAGGTGGTGGGGGAAGGGCAATGGGGACTTGAGGATCCTGGGCTGGTATGGTTACTGGGGCCGTTTCTACTGTCCGTGCAGCAACTGTCTGCATGTGGATCTGCTGGAGTTCTGCTATGGCCCTTCCCTGCTGCTCCAACATTTGGGCTTGTTGTTTAATTATTTCTTCATGCCGGGTTTCTCTTCGGCCTTGGGAGTGTCCCCTTTCTTCTCCGGAGACACGGGCATCAATGGATCGGCCAGAGCCGTGGTTTGGTACACGATTGGGGGGGTTGGGGTTTGTTTGCCTAGATTGAACGGTGTGTGGACCACTGTGAGTTCGGGCTGGTATTGAGTGGTGGCCGCGGGATGGGATTTCAAGTCTTACCGATGGCATACTCTGGTGGCGAGGGTTTCTTCCTTCAAGATCTCTTCCATTGTCAGCACTGCCTTCTTCTAGTCTCTGGCGGTTTCTTCTGGCCTGGTTGTTTGCACCACGCGAGTTATTCGCAGCGTTTCCTCGTGTGTTTGCCATTTTTGGGTGGGAATGACAGTTTATCGTTTTCCACAGATGGCGCCAATGTAGTATCTAGGACACTGTGTATCAGATGTATCCCTAGCTCAAAGGTATTGAGAGACCAGTGAGGCAGAGAGTAGTTTGATGTTAGTATATGATTTCTTAGGTATGCTAGATGTCCAGTTGGGACAACTAGGGTTTCCCCAATCACAGGTGTGTGCTAATGTGCGATTAGGGAGTGAGAGAACGTACCTGAGCCCTTTGATGGAGACAGCTATTTATAGGGATGGCATTGTACCTTGTGGGCCTGTACGGAGGTCCAGCAAGGCAGCTAACGTGTCCCATTTAGGATAAGGGATGAGTCATTCATCCTTATCCTGTAGTGGGAGATCTTATCCCTGTTGGCAAGTTAGGCTCACGCGCCCCTAGCTCGGACTCCTTAGGGGACGAGGCCCACGTGGTCGGTCCTAGATCGCTAGGGTGGGTCCTAGGACAAGCGCTCGGCCTGGATAGGCGTGTCCTGTCAGATAGATTAATCTGGTCGGCTGAGTATGTTGAGGATAGGCCGAGGGTCGGTCTACCACAGACACTATGCAAAGGTTGAAATCTAAACAGCATAAGCAAGCTAGTATTTCTGAGAAGCTCAGGTTGAAGGCACTTAAGCACAAAAATGAAGCTGCCACAAATTTGTTTGATTGTGAAAAAGGCGTTTTTGATTCTTTTGTCAATGTCGTCCAACAAATTAAATACTTGAACCCCCATGCAGTTCGAGAAGGGAAGGTGATTGATTTGAGAGATAAATCTGAGGTAGATCTCGGAGCAGAAGACCTCCCCAATCCACTAGTAGACATTGTGGAAGAGCCGCCATTTGACGATTCATCTGTGAACCTATCAGACAACGAAACATAAAAACAAGTATGATGGGTAGGCAGACTGTTCCTATTTAACTTTCCTTAATTTTGGTTTATAACATTGCGTTGTGATTATAACTTCAATGTAGTCAGTAACTATTACTCCTATTGCTCGGTGTGCCCGAGAGTTAGTTATTGATCTAAAGTTAATAGCCGATGATTAGTCCTTTGATGTTGAGGTTGGTTTTATAACTAATGTTACCTATGTTTGACATATTTGACTTGTGTTTTTAAACAACATATTGATTATAATTACTAATCAAAGAGATGAAATAGTTATGTTATAAGTCAAATCTTCTTGGTCGGTTATTCATAGCAATGAAATCAAAAATGATAAATAATTGCCATTTATAGTTAATAAAATAACTATTTGTAGAGTCTTATAATAATAAGCACTCTACATAATAATAGGTACTTTTCATTTGTTACTATTATTCTACTTATAGTTTATTTATTTTATTATTTATTTTTCTCTGATTTTATTAATTAAGATTTATGAATAATTGGGCAGGGTCTTATATTTCGTTTATTTATTACAAACTATTCTTGAACAATATAAAATAAAGTAAACTAAATTTAATTAGGCAACGGTACCAATTATGCACGGAAATTGTTCACATTTGGTTTTTATTAGCATAAGGTCAAATACGACTCTTAAGGTAAAATTACTCGTAGGTGTTAACACAAGTAATGAACATTGCTGAGTACAGGAGTGAAATTGTTTTTTAGTTACCGCCATAGTTGTGGCTTTGATAAGAAAATTAGTGTTTCTTGTTTTAATTTGTGTCAATGAATTTAGATTAATTTCTTTCAAGTTGAAATAGCCGACGGTGTAATAAAGATAGACATGTCAACAATTAGAAGGAAAATAATTCGTAAGGAAAGATTTCCACACAATAAAAGGGCTACAGACAACATATGAATGGCTTAATAAATTTGCTTCACTTCACTATATATGTTATGTAGATAAATTTTTTTTAATGAAAATAAAATTTTGCATGAGGAATAAAAATGGCGAACAATGTGCAGATTTTTAAAGCAAAATTTCTAAATTTATGAGGTTTGCAATAATATAAAAAACATACATCTCTTTAAATGATAAGGCAACAATTTAAAGAGGAATAAGGATTAGTATAAAGATAAAGATCCAAAGGAAGAGGAAAATCCACATATAACATTACATAAGTTCAATTTAAAATAGGATAAAAACACATATTCCACAGAGAAACTACAATATTTTGGGTTCAGTAGTAACAGCTACAGATGACTCCCCAATGATAGTAACCAAGTCAAGAGGATGAGAAATATCCGATGCCAAATCAAAACGAGAAAGTAGATTTTTTCTTATTGGAGGCATTGTTGGCTCGGAAACAGAAGCACCACTACAAAAAACAATAGGCTTCGCAGTAGTCCTTACATTAACAATCTGCAGCATGTATGTCGAAAAATTAACAAGAAGAAGCCAAAAAACAAAACGAGATTACTTAATTAGGGCATATGGAGTGATACCGACAAGTTGGTTTGGTTTGTGGGCATGAGGTCTGACGTCTTCAGGGTCAACATCAGGAAAGATGAAGGAAGTAACATCCTATAAGCATTGGAATATTTGGACATATTAGATTAACAAGTTTAATTAATTAAAAAAAAATAATAATAATTCGATACAAAGTAAAGTAGAAAAAAAATATATGAAAAGATAAAACAAACATAATATGTATACCTTGGTAGGAGAAGAATCAAGAAAGTATGATTGGAACATGTCACAGGTTTTGATCTCAAACATCCTCCGGATGGAGTAAAAAGGAGTAGAATGAGAGGAAGATCCAACTTTGACTGATATCTTAAATAAAAAACTTCTATCCACCAAAGAATCCATAATCTTGGCATAAGGAAATGCATCAAACTGGTGATGAAATAAAATTATACATTTATTTAATAACATTAACATTATTTAGGAGAAGTGTGGGTCATGTGAAAAATCAACCTGGGTAGAAATGTTAAGTAACTCTTGGCATGAATGAGAAATGAGAAATCTAGCATCCCGGTCTAACATAAGAAATGTAGCGGCCGAATTACAATCTCGAACAGCAAGCTTAAGTACGTAGCTGAACAAGGAAATTAAAGAATTAAAAATATAACAAACAAAACCGCATGAAACAATAAACGTTGACATGGTCTTAGTGAATGACGAATAAAACAACTACGCTAAAAAAGCAGAATAGTAACCATACAAAAAATTCAAGGTATGTACCGAGGAACAAAGCTGAAGACAAACTTGTCACAAGTTTCACAGAACAGTGCACCAGACTTCAAGATAAGAGATCCCTTGCAAATGCATTCATTGAATGGCCAATGAAATGAAGTATCAAGTCCGACGATGGTAGAAAAGACAACATATATACCACTATGATTTATATTAATAGAGAAATAATATATTATAAGCAAGTAGAATAAAGGGGGGGGGGAAATGTTATAATAAAACAGTAATATATTTGATAACAGACCTTCGTAACATGTGAAAGATGATCAAGCATAACATGAGGGTAGGAAACCATAAACTGGTCTTGAATAAAAGATTTCTTCTGCGTGGTAACAGCAGGTGGAAGATAATCAAAGAAATTCATTCTGTTTTATTTTTTAAAACACAAGGGTTACATATACTATTTTCAAATGTTAAAAAGTAATAAATTAATACCCAATTCCAGAGTGGTAAATAAAAACATCAAACCTGATCCTTAATTGAAGAGCTTCAGGGATATCAGGATTGAATAACAGATTCTCTATGCCAGGAATGGCATGGAGAACAATCATACCTATTTCAAAGTTTGAAATAAAAAAATTAAAAATAACAGTAACGCAAACGTATTAAGAAAGTAAGTGAATATGAAAGATAAAATGACAGTGGAAGTTCAAAACAATACCATTATAGATTTGCATCCTTCCAAGTTGAATAACGACAACAGTTCCAACTGAATTATTGGATGTCATAAAATGGTTCAACTCAAAAACATGTTCATCGAACAAACAACAGTCAATAGTACCACTGGGAAGCGAGTGAGTATATTATAAAATTAATTAAGCGAGCAAAAAAAATACTAGGTAACAAACATACTGGTATAAATGACTCACTATTGATCAGATAACTTCAACAACACAGATGGGGATATAACTCCGTTTTTATTATAGGTAACCTCATTTGTAACCGCGGTCAAAAGGCCAATTACATCTATTAATAAAAAATGAAAGTATATAGAAATGTTATCAAATAGATGAAAGATTTAAATTAAGGGAGTTAAATATTAATGTTCAGACAAATATAATCATCTTACCTCGCAATATATCACTGGTGTAATAAGGCATAAAAACACTATCAATACTACCAAACGAGAATGAGTGTGTTGGAATCATACTGCACTTGTCAGGTTTCACTTGCGTAAATTCAGTGAATGACAAAACGCAAGGATGAGAGGTCCAACGAAACTTGCCAATGTTTGGTACACTTGATATGGATGTGAGAGTATATGGAATTCCTTCATGCAGTAAGCTAATAAACTTGGAAAAATAAGCGTCAGAAACACGCCCTTGTATTTTAGTGCCCTTGAAGAAAGAAATTTGAGGAACGTGTAAGCAACAAACATCTTAAAAAAAACAAAATTAATAAAAAAAAAGTTGGTAACATACATATAAATCAACGAGAAGGAGGTGAAGTTCAGTGTGAGGAACATCACCGCAAATGCGATGAACAATGGCAGAATGGATAACACGAACCTTCACATTCCAAGAGGCCCATTCAAGTGATACAGAAGATAAAGGGAATACATTAAAAGACATGATGAGAACTAAAATGATGGTATTTCAGGTTTTGGAGAGAGTGCAGGGCAAAGATATGGAAGAAATGAGGCAGAATGTATAACACTCAGTTTTGTGAATGCAAAATGGGTCTAGTATAATATAAACTCAGAAGATAATTCAAGTATGAGAAATAGGTTGACAAACGTAAATTTGACTAAAAAATAGATCATAAATGTGGTAGCTTTTGTAGCTGGCAATAATAGCACTGCTATTTATTATATACGTGGGCAGAATCGCTAGTGTAGGCATGCAGCTCAGGAACCTGTGGAAGAAGTAATATGCAGCACGAAACTGAAGTTACAAAAAGGAAAATACTAAGACAGAGCATTAAATGAGGGAACAATGTAGATACCATATGTGAGCATTACATTATCATTTCGAAGATAAGAGTGTAATAAAAGAATACGCTGAAGAACACTTTCTCTCTTATTAACAAAATACATATAAAAATTAAAGTGTTGTTTGATTTTTTTAAAGGGGGTAACATGGAATAAAAAATTATGGGCAACTGCAGATGTAACATCCCTAATTTTAATCTCAAGTATAATTATAAGTTTTATCGAATTAAGTATATTTTTCTTAAAAAAATCAATTATTTAGTTGTTGTGTATTTTTATAAAAATACATTATGCTAATTACGAAAATATATTTCATTTCTTCTATGTTCTAAAGTAAATTCATTGAAAATAGTTATCTCATATCAAAAATATACTTTATATGCTTTACTTTACTTTTGATATATTTTATATGGAAATATTTTATTTGAAATATTTATAAGTCTCTTACTTTATGATTTTCATTTCGGTGTTTAAAAATTTATTATGGGTATTTTGGGTTTTAAAATAAAAGAATAATTAATATATGTGTAGGTATGTGTTGAGCAAAAAAAAAAAAAAAAAAAGATGAAGAAAATCGTGTGATGTGTGTGTGGTTGTACTCCATGGGCAAAAAACCTTATCAGTACCGCCGGCCCTAGAACCCCCTAGCTCCACCTCTTCTTCTCCCCAAAATGACCCAGCCGCCGCCCCTCCCCCATTAGCTTCAACCTTTGATTTTTCTTCTCCATGGCCAACTTCCTTCATGAGGCCACCGCTGCTCTCTTTCTCTCTGCTCCTTCGTCGGCTTCTCTCTCCACCACGGTTTCTCTCCCTCTCTCGGTCCCAAGCTCTCTCCCTTGTTCTCTCTCTCTCTCCGTCGCGTGCCCACGCACGCGTTCTCCCTCTCCTTCGTCGCGAGTTCGCGACTGGCTGCCACATGGAGATCGTGTCGTTCCAAGCTCCACCGTCCCTGGTCTAGATCTTGTGTGGCATCTGTTGTTGTTGTTTCCTGCTGAAGATTAGCGACCGCCGCCATTGTGAGAGGAAGCCAGAGCCGCCGCCGCCACTGCCATGGCTGGGGATCCACCTCCCGTGGTTGTGCGGTGCTTGTTGTTGGTTCCTCGGGGTTCGAAGATCGTTCTATCCCCTTCCCCGGTTCAGATCCGTTGTCGTTCTCGTCACCGACGCCGGTATCGCCATCATCGTTACCGGGGCCAGCCGCTCTATTATGTTGTGAACCGGTTTGACCGAACCGGCTTTCAAAACCATATTGGAGGGTAAATCCCTAATACTTTTCTAATTGCTCTATGTTGTGTTTTAATTTTTATATTAATACTAATTTTAATGTTATTGTTAATAATTATTTAGTATTAAACTAATTTGAAAATTAAACTTGTATTATAGTTTATATTGATTTTAATTATGTTGTTATTGGTGATGAGTTTAATTACTTCCTTGATTTATAATAACGTCAAACTAAACGTATGCCGAATAATGAGTTTTTAAAAGTATATTTTGTTAAATGTGAGTTCCTAAGTAAGTGAGCTGTCGCTTAGCTTGGTTGAGTTGTCCCTGAGCTAAACAACACTTCAGTTAATTAGGAAATTAATATAGTCGGCATGATGTTAATTCGAGTTAGGACGTTGAACATTAATTTCAAACTGAAGGGAAGTATAGTTATTTTAATGTTTTAATAGTGACTTGAACTTATTTTTGATTCGAGAACGCTTCCTTTTAGTTCGGAATTAATAGTGTCAAGTAACAATAGTTGATTTTGTGGCTTGAAACTAAAAGTAATTAACTTTAATGAATTTTGGTGATTATGTTAGTTGCAAAATGTAAGTGTATTTTCAATAAAAAGCTATACTATTTTATTAAAAAGGCAATGATCTTAACTTGAAATCCTATGTTATTTTGGTTCGTAAAATATAATTTAATGACTTCTTGATTTGGAAAACTTACGAAATACTCTACTTTGAAATATGATAAGTAAATATTGAGATTTTAAATTGAGTCGCTTTTGGTGCATTAAATTGATTATTATATAATTTATATAATATGGCTAGACGACGAAGAAGCTCTAGAACCTGTCTCTGCGTGTAGGCAATGGACCCTGGTATGATCGGACGTTATCGTGCAAAATGGAAGTGTCCAAGGAAAAGCAAGGTAAGGAGTGGGTTATAGTGAGTATTACCTTACTCTGGGGTTTAGTTTACAATATGTATATAATGGGTACTAAGAGTTATGTGTTAGCCTAGGTGGTTATACCATAGGGTAGTCAATAAGTAGAGTTTATGACTTAGGGAAAATAATTAGATGATGATATGTTTCATTTTAATATTTGGTAGATAAACTTGTGACTTGGTGATGTTTATAATTCAAGTGCTTATTTTGTTGAATGAGTGAGCTATGGTATGATTAGAAACCAAGGCAAAGAATGGAAATCATATAGGAAGGGTAGTTGATAAATAGTATTTATGAATCAATGATAATGATGATGATAATGATAAAATGTTGAATTGTGCTAAATAAATTATGAGATGTAATGGTGATGAATTTAATAATATGTTGATTGGTGCTAATTAAATGATAAGATATGATTATGATGAGTTGATAATGTAAATGTGAACTGTGGTGATTGAGTTGAGTAATGTACTTGTCATAAAGTGTAAGGGGTTGAAAGGAGTAATGAAATGGTTGATATGAATAAGAAGAGATGTTATTATAAAAAATGAATATGAGAATGTTCCTGGACGTTGTAAGACGTGATCGCACATGAGGCGAACGCTGTAGGTCGTGACCAGGGAAAGGAATGTAAATACATCCGGACGCAGTAAGACGTGACCGCGTATGGGTGCGGACGCTGTAGGTCGTGACCGGGGGAGAATAAAAATGTACCTGGACGCAATAAGACGTGACTGCACATGAGTGCGGACGCAGTAGGTCGTGACCAGGGGAATAAGATGAAAGTAACACACCCGGACGCAGTAAGACGTGACCGTGCATGGGTGCGGACGCAGTAGGTCGTGACCGGGGGAGAATAAAAATGTACCTGGACGCAGTAAGACGTGATCGCGCAGGGGTGCGAACGCTGTAGGTCGTGACCAGGGGATAATGGAAACATACCTGGACGCAGTAAGACGTGACCGTGCATGAGTACGGACGCAGTAGGTCGTGACCAGGGACAAAATGAAAAGAGATGTGATTATATTGGAAAAGCATAGACCAAAAGACTTTAAGAAAATGATGTATAAGAATGAATATGCAAGATTGACTTGAGTAACCAATGAAACATTTTGATAATGAACTGTGATATGTTGAGCTTTATTATTTGGTGATTGAACTGTTATATGTGTATGACTTGGTGTTGCATTATGTCATATTTGGAAACTGTTTCCCCATTTTATGTGTAATGCTCACTCCTTACTATTTCCACAGGTACTGAGATTTGAGCTTGCAATACTTTTGGCCGAGCAGGACTACACTCCACCCCGTGGAGTGTTGTAAAATTAATTAGAAGAGAGAGTTATTTATTATGTTTAAAATTTAGTTTTCTTTTGATTTGTTATATTTCATTCGTGCAAGCCCTGAATATGTTTTATTGGATTAGCAGGGCATGAAAATTAAATTAGTATGTTTATAAATATTTTCTGAAGTGTACTGGTTGACAGGTTTATAAAAGTTATTTTTGGGAAAGTCCGATAAACAGAGGAGACTTTGTCGGATTTTCGTTAAGTTTAAAACGAAATTTTCAAGTTCATATTTTTATAAAACTCAGTTTAATTAAATATTTGTGAGGGTGTTACAGCAGAGTACATGAATGGAAAGCGGACAATACACTAGTAGGTATATTTAGAGATTCATAATACCGCCGCACATAAGATCCTTGGCCATTAGGAACCATAAATAAAGTCTGGGACTGTAATAATTATAGGTTGGTTAAGTTTTAATGATTGTTATCCTGAAATGTGATAGAGTACCTAATGGGGGAAGAAAGAAAGAAAAGCTCAATTTGTATATTAAGTACAGCTAATTTAATATCAATGAACATATAAGTTTTTTTAAGAAAAAAAGCATATGTTGTATAAATATAAGTACAATTTATGTCATTTATGATTTATGGAAATATGATATAAATATATATATATATATATATCCCAAGAAATTGATTTATGTGTTCATATATCCCAAATTACACGTTGATTTTTAGGAAGATTAAGTGAACCAAATATTGAAATATCAAAAGGGGTATTCAGGGTTTAAGTTAAATTATTTTTTTTTTTTGTGGAGGATGTAAAAAAAGATATAAAAAAATTTAAGGTACAAAATTGTTGAATGAGAATTAACAAACCATTGTGATAGGATTAAAAGGACTCCATAACAAACATAACAGATATGAGGGTAGAAACTAATACATTTAAATCATAATTATACACTATTCATTTAAAATAATAAATATGATTCCATAAAACAATGTCCACCACGAACGGCAATACAACGAAAATAAAAAAAGGGTCAATTACATGAATTACTATGGATAATAGAACATAGAAAACGAAAATACATAGAAATTCAATTATTCAGGATGAAACATACATGGTCAAGACAAAATGTAAGACCATATAATAAATCACATAGGTTTAGGGACAGCGTCAGCATTATTGATAAATGAAATTTATATATAACTAATAAATAAAAATTATAAATTATACCTGGGAATTGTCTATTTTTTTCATGAAGCAAATCTTCACCCAACAACTCAAATGTTTGCTCCCAAACAGTAACAGGATTACTCATGGAATTAGACATTAGGAGTTCGGCAAATAACCTCCGAATATATTTACCAGATGAAAAGAAATAAGCCTCACGGATACCATTAATAAATTCTTTGTCATCAGCAAGCAATACAAGTGCAAAACATGTTTCCTTAAAGGTTTCATAAACAAGTCCATTCACAGTCTTAATGTCATCAAAGCTTGTGCATCCACGCTGAAAGTTAAGCAAAATACGCATAAAATGTAACTCACCAGTACCAGCTGGGACAAAATTGAGTCTCCCAATTGAGAATCCCTTTCGTCTAGGGCGTCATTCTTTGAGATGTGCATTGAATAAAAATTTAGATGGAAACTCAACATACGTTAAAGAACGACCCTCTTCATACACTTGATTTGCTCGCATCCATGCCAGAAACATTGTTGTGGAATCGCGAGCACGAGAAACTACAGTATCAATCAGCTCTCGGTCACGAAACAATATGTTTTGTTCATCAGGCAAATGAAATATAAGACGTTGAACAGCTGGCCATCTCTGGTGAATTTCGAAAGCAAAAATTCTCCAAACTGACTCGCAGGGAGACAAGTATCTGCAATCATAGTATTCCTTGATTTCATCAACAACAATATCAGGTGAGGGATTATTTATAGCATCAACAGCAACAGTGACACGGTCAGGACCCTTGCTAACATATTTGAACAAATACTTTATGCAATTGGATTGGTTAGAGAACTCAATATTGATATGAGCCCGATACTTCATGAGCAGAAAAGGGTTGTAGGGAACAACGTAACCATTGCACAATTTAACACCACTACGTTCAACGGTAACACCAAGGTCTCGACGTCTATAAACTGGGTATCCTGCATCGTCAAAATAAGTGTTGGGGCTATATTTCTTTGGGAAGAGTTTAGAACATCTTCCATTTTGCATGCATGGTGAACTCCGTCGAGCATGGCCACAGGGACCATGTATCATGAAAGATGAAACAACATAATATAATTCCGGGAATAGTTCAGGGTTGGGAAGTTCGGCACATATAACACTATCAATTACATCAAATGAATTGAACTTAGAGGATGGTTCTAACCAAAGAAGAATGTGAGCATGGGGCAAACCACGCTTTTGAAACTCAATTGTATACATACCTGTAAAATAGAACCATTGTCAAAACAAAATAAAAAATAATATATGTCATAAATCAATGCAAGCTTATTACACACACCAGCAACTAATGGTCCAAATACAGTTCCATCCTTGAAATCTTTCATCATTGCATCAAGTTTCATCTTGAAAACACGACAAACAATGTCTGGCCGATCTGAAGCATTAAGACCTTCAGAAGACATGTATCTATCAATTTCCGGCCATTTAGGATTGCATGTGAATGTAATGAAAAAATCCGGGTAACCAAACGTTTTACATATTGACATAGCATCTTGATAATTATTGAACATATATCTACGGCCACCGACGAAAGAAGATGGTAAAACAACACGTTTACCAATAGTAGAAGCTTGGTGGTCGCCCCGATCTAATGCCTCTTCAACACCCTTCAAAAATTCTGATCTTATCTCCTTTTTCTTATCTCTTATATAGGAAAGTCTTTGTGACTCAACCATAGAGTAACAATCCACCATGAATTGTTGAAACAAACGCTGACTCCTAACCAACAAACCTTGCTCATTCTGCCTATGTTGTATTCGAAAAGCAATATATTCTAGCAAAGTAACACGATCACGAAAACCCTGAACATGATCATAAGGCAAACCAGAACACAGGATGTGCTCATGAAAACCATCCTCACCATAGGGAAAAAGTATAAGGTACTGTAGAGGAAGATAAGAAGGATGGGTTTCATGTATCCGTTGAAGATAACCAGCAGTGGAACGAACGATAATGTCACGTAATAAATTTGGTCCATCAAAATCACCAACAATCAAAGCAGCAACTTCATTTACTGAAGGAAGATTATAAACACGAGCATCACTTGACCGATGACGTAACAACCGCAAAGAAAAATGGGGGATAAATTCGTGATGAGTTAAATCCATGATCTGTCTAAAAGTCTTGGCCAATACATTGAATTCATCGAACATGGATATAAGATGACGGACCAATGAAATGCCAAGTTGTATATGAGATCGTTGGAGCTGTAAAGAAAAAATTAATACAATATTAAAATATATTACCATCTAATCATAATTGTAGAAATAAATTGATACATACCCAAATGATCTAATGCGGTTAGAGACCTCATTGTTAGTATCATAAATATATAGCTACAAAAACTTAGGCCTGTCCAAATTCACTGGGAACAAAGAACCAATACGGTGATAATTTTGTCCACCAATTATGAACTGGGGAGGACCATGACCATCATTAGTTGAATTGTGAACCTTGCCTCCAAGGGATGTAAAGGCAAACATACTATTGTACGTCCGTATATTTTGGAAAAAATTGTTCCGTCTATCATCACATCCAGTCATTAGGCGATGAATAAGGGGAGGTGGAGTAGATAGTGGAGGTAATCTGACATCACCTTTCATGCAGCACAAAGAAAATTCAGCAAGCATAACATCCTTATTCTTATCACTTCTTTCCTCAGGCCACATAGAAGCATTGCAATGTTTGCATGTGAGTTCTATATCACCAAAATCAAGATATGCTGGAAACATAACACCCTAATCAACATAACATCTACCTAGGAAAAATTATTTGTGAAGGAGACTGAAAAATACCTGTGTTTTCAGATGTGTCAAACAGTGAATGGTTATGTGACAATGTAGATATTAGATTTTCATAATAAATTGCATTGTCAGAGACATAGCGGTCAACAATTTCTTCACCTACTAAAGTAACGGCAAACTTCGAAAGCGTTATAAATCATTTTATTATAAAGTATGAAAGAGAAAAAAGATAACAGTACACAAGAAAAAGTAAGTGGACAAACCCAGTAACTCGGAAAATTCCGGAACACATGAAACAGATGGAGCTTGATAACCATAGGAGGAAACTAAATATCAAGACGTAGTATGGATAATAAATAGGGTAATCCGAAAAGTAGACAAAGAATAAATTAATGCGTTTTCAATAAGCAAAAAATTAAAATCATACTCATGTTCGCAGCAGTGAATGATGGACCACGCCGACGAATTCGAAGGTGCCCTTGATCCGACATTGAAACTTTTAAAACATTATTATCAAGTATTATGACATATGTTATGGGAAGTTATTTTTCACTTTTAAAAAAAAAGGAGTGAAAAGATTATGAAGATGAATTTAAAAAGGGGTGGAAAGAGAAGAATCTTGATACGAAATATCTAGGCATAGATAGATACGCAGAGCTGTCTGAAAATATCTACGCCGACCATACACAAAATACATCGGAGGAAAAAAAATTTTAAAAAATTAAAAAGAACCAAGAAGGAAATAATAGAAAAATAAAAAATTAGAAAGTTTTAGAAAGTATTAAATATATATGGATATTAACACGAGAGATGTAACACCCTCACTTTTCTTAGTTAGTTTTTAGGTTTTAAATAAAATCAGAGTTTGAAAATTTCTTTTTAATTTAATTATTTATAAAAATTCTTAGGAAAATCCGGCAGAGTTTCCTATGTTTTTCGGACTTTCCCAAAATTTCTTCTTAAAACCTGTCAGTCCAGAAATATTTAAAAACATAAACACAATAGCATGAAAGCCAGATCAAACCTAAAGCCCAACCAATACAAATTCAGGGCATACAATTTCTACGCATATTAAATTACAAAAATAACAGTTTTTAATATAATTAAGAATAAAATCCGCTCATGGTATCACAAATACACTCCACGTGGTGGAGAGTTTCCAGTTCGGCCCGCAACAGTGTAAGCTCCTTCTGTGCCTGTAAAAATATAGCAAGAAGGGTAGCATTACACAGAACTTAAAAAGATAAATTCTAAAAGAGAAATAGCAATAAACTAATCCTACCCTAGTATTGACATCAATTACTTATAACTTTCCATACATTTGATTTTCCAATAATTCTCCTCTATTCCTCACATTCTTTAAATTCTCAATTCGCTATTCCATTTACCTCATTCACTCATTTATTTCCATTCTTAATTCTGTAATTATTCCTATATTCTCTTTTCTTTCCTCGTTCTTCTTCTCTTCCTTTTCTTTTTCTTTTTCTCTTTCTTTTTCCATTCTTTATCTTTTTCCTTTTTCGCTATCCTTATCTTTTCCATTTTATTTCCTTTTCCTTTAATCTTTTCCTTTTATTTACAGTGTATGTATGTCTCCACCAAATCGAAGGTCTACATACATACACCATCTACGATGTATGTCTCCACCAAATCGAAGGCCGACATACATCGCTCTTACCTTACCATTTATATTATCTTATCCATTTTTATTTCCTTTTCCTTTTATTTACGGTGTATGTATGTCTCCACCAAATCGAAGGCCTACATACATACACCATCTACGATGTATGTCTCCACCAAATCGAAGGCCTACATACATCGCTCTTTCCTTACCATTTATATTATTTTATCCACTTTTATTTCCTTTTCCTTTTATTTACGGTGTATGTATGTCTCCACCAAATCGAAGGCCTACATACATCGCTCTTTCCTTACCATTTATATTATTTTATCCACTTTTATTTCTTTTTCCTTTTATGTACGGTGTATGCATGTCTCCACCAAATCGAAGGCCTACATACATACACCATCTACGATGTATGTCTCCACCAAATCGAAGGCCTACATACATCGCTCTTCCATTACCGTTTACATTATTTTATCCATTTTTATTTCCTTTTTCCCTTATTGTTTTCCTTTTATTTGCGGTGTATGTATGTCTCCACCAAATCGAAGGCCTACATACATCGCCCCAGTTACGTTGAATTGTCTCCCCCAAATCGAAGGCCTACAATACAACCCCTATTTACGATATATTGTCTCCCCCAAATCGAAGGCCTACAATACATCACCAACTACGATGTATATCTCCCCCAAATCGAAGGCCTATATACATCACCATATTTATCCAGTATTAGTTATCCATATTATATGTCATTAATTTGCCTACCAATTCCGTTTCATGTTTACCTAATCATTTTAAGCACAAGCGTCTTCACATATATAACCAAATAGCCATAATTTCCCATTCATGATTATCTCCTTGTTTCCCTTATCTCATATTTTTATTTCACTTCCCTAACAACGTACTTTCTCTTTGCTTTATTGTCTTTGTATTAATTTCCTTTATCGGTCCTCTATTTCCTTTTACATCTAATTTCACAAACTTGTTTATATTCCCATATCCAACTCCGTACATATTTCTGATTCCACACTCTAATCCTTCTATTATCCTATTTAAATCTTCACTTTACTATTTTATTTACTATCTTTCAGCTTATTAGTTCTATTCTTTTTACCAATTACGTTTCACCCTTTTATTCTTTTACTTCTAAATTTAGTTTGTTTATCCTTAAGTTCTCCCTTGTGTTTCAATGTATACTCTTCTACGTTTTCATTCAATATTAACCGATTAATATCCTAAATATACTTATTCGTTCCGAGCCTTGTCCTACACGTACATATTCCATTCCCTAAGGTGTGATTTCCATTAATAATCCTAAATATTTCATTTATGTCAGCAGGGACTACCCTAAGGTTTATTAACATATTTCCCTATTCTTAGTCACCACTATAGCATCCTAGAATTTACTTCTCAAGTAGAGGTAATACGAACCCTTCTTACCTCGGTTGACGAAAGTAGAGAGAGATAACCTCAACTTCGGAGAGGGAGTGGCGATCCGTGAAGCTTTAGAGACCCGGGGTGATGAACCGGTCGGTGACGGTCGACGCCGGCGGCTAGCACGATCACGGGCTGAACCAAGGTAAGAGCTTCGAGCTTCGGAGCACCCGACACAAGCCCGACACGATCACGGGTCGGTAACGGTGCTGGTGAGATCCAAGAAGAGAGAGAAAGCTCGGCCGATGGGAAAGAGAGAGAAAGGCCAAGAGAAGGAAGAGAGAGGAAGGTCTATGATAGTGGTGGTGGTGGTTCGTGGCGGCGGTGGTGGCCGGCCAGGGGCGTGGTGGAGGAGACCGGAGGAGAGAGAGTGATAAAGGGAAGAGAGAGAGATTGTGAGGGAAGGAGAGAGAGAACGGTTGGAGGGGAGGAAGGGCTAAGAGACGACGGCGGTTTTGGGTGGCTCCGGCGGTGGTTCGGCGGAGGGAGGAGAGAAAGGGTGTGGGGAGAGAGAGAGAGGGGTTGAAATGGGGGGTTTCAGCCCCAAAATGCGTTTTTAATGTTGCAGATCGCAGAATACTCGAGTATTTCTTTAAATACTCGATTATTGTTACCCAAAATACTCGAGTATTTCACAAAATACTCGAGTATAATGATCAGATACTGCTAGTTTGCTTTTCTATTTTTCTTCTATTTTCCCCTATCTTCAAATTACCATAACTTCTTCGTTCACCGTCAGATCTTGCTCAAATTTGACGAGCAACTTCCTAAAAATCATACCTTCATATCCAACGGTGGGAATTGTGTTTTGAGTCTTAAATCTTTTATTTTAATTTTCTACCCTTTGTTATGTTTTAGTACCGAATTATCTATTTTTCTGGCCTGTTCCTAACTTAAATTTAATGCTCCTTTCTTTTCTAACCTTATTATTATTATTGTTATCCTTTCCTAATGTTAAAATACTTCTTTTAAATAACTATTTGTAGTTTATTATCATTATTTCCTTTATTCCAACTATTATTTACTTATTCGTCTTTGGGTTTAAAATTTGGGATGTTACATTTCTCCCCCACTTATTAGAATTTCGTCCCCGAAATTCCGTTCTGTTCCTTAATGGTAAACTCTGTAGAATCAAGTCTCCAATGAGGTGGATTTATTTTGATGATGACAATATAATTAGATCATGGATTTAAAGGAAGAATTCAAGCTCACCGAGTCAAGAAGATCAAGTGCATCAAATTAGCTAGTCATTCTCTAGTTTATTTTAATTGTAATTTTATTTCTTTAATTGAGAGTGGGTAGCTTAGGAAGTAATCTCATCCTAGGATAAATAATTTTAATGCATGAAAAAGGTTGGGATTACATAAAATTATTCCTTGAGGAGAGAATTAAAATTAATTGTTGAAAACTTAATTTTTATCATCTCTGGGCAAAAGACTCGAGTAGTCTGAAAATTACTCGAGTATCAAAAGACTCGAGTAATCTGAAAATTACTCGAGTATCAAAAGACTCGAGTAGTTTCCAAAAGACTCGAGTATTTCAGCCTCAAATCAGAGATTTGACCGTTAGTTCAGTACATGGGCATTTCTATTGAAAGATGGGAAAAAGACTCGAGTAGTGTCAAAAAGACTCGAGTGTTTTGGTTCTGACAGCAAATTTTAAACCGTTGGAAGAGGGCAAAAATGGCATGAAAAAGTTTGTTTTACTCTCTTATTCCCTCTTCCATATATCTCATTCAATTGCCTTTGTACAAAACAACAAGAACATAGACAAGACATAAGCATAACATTCTCTTTGCTCATTCTCTCTCTCAAGTGATAATTTTCTCTAACTCAACTGTTCATTCATTGTTATTATTGTGTCCAAAGAGTTAGAGATTGTGCTTAATTGTTGTAGAAATCATTTGTTGTATTTCTCCACAAAAACTTACATATCTTGTTCCAAAATCTTGGTTGATAACCAAGTGTACCTAAGTGGGTCTTAGGTTCATCCAAGTCTTGAGAGGTTCTCAAGCAAAGTCTAAGAGGTTCTTAGCTTGGTGGAGCTCTTGAAGGTTTCAAGGAGCTTGAGAAGAAGGAGTCTTCATCACCAAACTTCAAATTGGGGTAGAAATTCAAGAGTTTGGTACACTCTTGGAAGGGTTAGGTTGAGTGAGGCATCTCAATATCCCTTGTAATATTTCTAACAATTTGATTTTAGTAGACACTCCTAAGGTTATTAGGGGGACTGGATTAGCTCTTCTAAAAGAGAGTGAACCAGTATAAAATTGGTGGTGTCCTCTTTTTATTTCTTTCTTTACTTTCAAGTTAAAACCAAACCTAAGTTTCTCAAAAGGGGCTTTTTAATTAGAGTAGTAATTCCGCTGCAATTAGATTGTTTTTAAGTTGTTATAGCTTTATTAAATTGCTTACTACTCATCCATTAATCTGCTCTGGACTGGTTTTATTCGTATTGATTTAAAGTGCAAATTTCTCAGAAACTATTTTCTGCTCTCTGCACGATTTACTTGAGTGTTCTTCAGAAGACTCGAGTGTTCTTGCTATTTTACTCGAGTAGTCTGAAAAAGACTCGAGTGTTCTTGCTTTGTTTCAGAAAAATCTGCACAAAATCAATTATATCTTAATTGCATTCGAAAATTAGTCACTGTTGCATTCAGATTACTATTCACCCCCTCTTGTAATTGCTAAGCCCGCTTGTTGGTTTCCAACAAGTGGTATCAGAGCTCGGTCGAAAGATCGAGCGTAAAAGCTTTTTCGAAAAGATCCTTTGGAAACTATGGGCTCTAGCAATCACCAAGAAGGATCCTCTTCAATAAACCGCCCTCCATTCTTCAATGGTGAAGGGTATGCTTATTGGAATGTCCGGATGAGAGTTTTTATTGAAGCAATAGATACCGATATTTGGGATGCAATAGAAGATGGTCCATATATTCCTAGACATATGATAAATGGAGAAATCGTTGAAATTCCTAGGAAAAGTTGGAGTGATGATGATAAAAAGAAAGTATCTTTTGATTTAAAAGCTAAAAACATCATCTTCTCCGCTTTGTCCCATGATGAATTTTATCGAGTTTCTCAATGCAAGTCGGCTAAGGAAATGTGGGAAACTTTGGAAGTCACTCATGAAGGAACAAGTGAAGTAAGAAATGCAAGATTAAATTCATTAACTCATGAGTATGAATTATTTCACATGTTCCCTAATGAATCTATTGATGACTTACAAAAGAGATTTTCACATATCATTAGTCACTTGATTTCTCTAGGAAAGCAATTTCGTGATGGTGAAACTACTCACAAAATTTTGAGATGTCTTGATAGAAAATGGCAACCAAAGGTGACCGCCATCAAGGAGTCCAAGGATTTGAACACTATGGACTTGGCCACCTTGTTTGGGAAGCTCAAAGAACATGAGATAGAGCTATCAAGACTTAGCTCACATGAGGAGTTGGACAAAAAGAAGAAGAGCATCTCTCTCAAGGCCTCAACCAAAGTCTCAAAAGAGGTTGAAGATGACTCTACAAGTGAGAACTCCGATCATGCACTCAATGAGGAAGAAATTGGATTATTTGCAAAAAGATTCAATAAATTCCTTAAGGGTAAAAAGGGTGGTTCATCATCAAGAGACAAAAGACCCAAGGAGCACAAATCAAAGAACAAGAGCTCAAGTGATGTAGTAAAATGCCATGAATGTGGAGGCATTGGACATATCAAGATGGAATGTCCCACATACTTGAGAAGGAGTGAAAAGAAGACCCAAGAGGGAAAAGGCAAGAGAACTTACATTGTTTGGGATGCACCGGAGAAGGATGCAAAATCCTCATCAAGTAGCTCGGATGACGAAGTTGCAAATCTTTGTCTCATGGCTAGGAGCAACAATGAAGCCTCAAATGCAAATGGTGAAAGTGAGGATGAGGTATCATCTCAAAGTTCTAGCTCTTCCTCTTTCACAATTCCTTATGATGATTTGCTCAATGAGTATAATGAAATGTTAACACAATTTGAAAAACTAGCTAAAGTGAACAAGGAAAAAGGAAAGAAAATTTTGGAGTATCAAAAGGAAATCAATGAATTGGAAAAATATATAAATGATTTGAAACTCCAAAATGCATCCTTAGAACTTGTTAACACTAGTCATGTTTGTGATTGTGCAAATCCTAAGGAAACTATCACACATTGTGAGAAGTGTTGTGAACTCTAAAAGGAAGTCAAAGATTTGAAAAACAAACTCAACACACTCTCCAATAGTGATAGGAACCTAGATCGGTTACTTAGTTCACAAAGAAACAATTCAAACAAAACTGGTCTAGGATATGTCCACAAGAAAAAGAACAATAAAGTGGTTGGTTCATTCTCTAAAATTGATTATACAAAGAAACCAACTTGCTTTTATTGTGGAAAATTTGGACATACAAACAATAGGTGCCACATAAAGAACTTTGAAATTAAAAAGGGCACTTATGTTTGGATTAAGAAGGGAGGAACTCCCAAAGCTAACCCAAAGGGACCCAACATAATTTGGGTACCCAAAATGAGCAAATGATTTTGTCTTGTAGGTGTGCCTTAGAACGGAAAAGAAACTTTGGTATCTAGATAGTGGATGTTCAAGGCACATGACGGGAGATAAGCGGAGCTTCATAGAGCTTACTCCTCAAGAAGGTGGATATGTCACTTATGGAGACAACAACAAAGGCAAAATTCTTGGTATTGGTAAAGTCGGTAATTCTTCCAACTTGGTTATTGATAATGTTCTTTATGTTCAAGGATTAGAACACAATCTTTTGAGCATTAGTCAATTATGTGATATGGGTAACCATGTATTATTTACCTCTACCCAATGTCTCATAAAAAGTGACAAAGATGAAACTATCAAATTTGTTGGCAAAAGGTCTAATAATACTTACTTGGTTGAATTGAACAATATCACCTCTTTGGTTTCTACTTGTTTAGTTAGCAATGAGAGTGATACTTGGTTATGGCACCGTAGGACCCCTCACATTAATGTAAATCAATTAAAGAAACTACAATCCAAAGACTTAGTAGTTGGTTTACCAAAGCTAAATTTTAAAATTGAAGGTGATTGCACTCCTTGTAAGAAGTGCAAGCACACCAAAAATCATTTTGGATCTAAAAATGAGGTGTCCACAACAAGACCATTAGAAATGCTTCATATGGACTTGTTTGGACCTTCTCAAGTAAAAAGCTTTGGTGGCAACTATTATGGCTTGGTAATTGTTGATGACTTTTCTAGATTTACATGGACATTATTCTTAAGTGCAAAGAGTGAGACCTACAAATCTTTTAAACGCCATGTTAAACTTGTGCAAAACCAAGTAAATCAAAAAGTGATTATTATTAGAACCGATCATGGTGGTGAATTTGAAAATTACAAATTTGATAGACGTTGTGATAAACATGGTATTGAGCACCAACACTCCGCACCAAGAACTCCGGAACAAAATGGAGTGGTAGAGCGGAAAAATAAGGTGCTAGAGGAACTTGCAAGAACCATGCTAAATGATTCTCAAGTACCTCATTATTTTTGGGCCGATGCCGTTAATACGGCTTGTTATGTCATGAATAGAATTTTAATTAGGCCCATGCTCAAGAAAATCCCCTATGAGCTTTACAAAGGAAGAAAACCAAATATATCCCACTTTCATGTTTTTGGATGCAAAGTTTATGTTTTAAACAATGGAAAAGATCATCTTGGAAAATTTGACTCCAAATCCGATGAGGGAATATTTTTGGGTTATTCTTCACATAGTAAAGCGTATAGAATTTTTAACAAAAGAACTATGACTATTGAAGAATCTATTCATGTTGTTTATAATGAGTCTTCGAAAGAAGATGGTGTTTTGAGTGATGGTTGTGATGAAGGTTTTGAGTTTTCAAAAGAAGAAAAAGAGAAGGAGGTTTTAGAAGATGAAGGAGAAGGCAAAGAAGAACTTGCTCCGGCTTGGAAAATGGTAAAAGCTCATCCTATTGACAAAGTCATAGGAGATATTTCAAAGGGAGTATTAACCCGTAGGTCCATTCTTAATATTTGTCATTTTGTCTCATTTGTTTCTCAAATTGAACCGGATTCCATTAAAACGGCGATTAAGGATGAACATTGGGTTATGGCTATGCAAGAAGAGATAAATCAATTTACTAGAAATGATGTGTGGGACTTAGTCCCTCAACCCGATGATCATACCATAATCGGCACAAAATGGATTTATAGAAATAAACTTGATGAATCCGGATTGATTATAAGAAACAAAGCGAGATTAGTAGCTCAAGGGTACAACCAAGAGGAAGGTATCGATTATGATGAAACCTTTGCTCTGGTTGCACGACGTGAGGCAATGGATGTTAAGAGTGCTTTCTTGAATGGTTTTATAAATGAAGAGGTGTATGTTAAGCAACCTCCCGGTTTTGAAAGTCATGAATTTCCAAATCATGTTTACAAATTGAAAAAGGCACTTTATGGATTGAAACAAGCTCCTAGAGCTTGGTATGATCGATTAAGTTCCTTTTTATTAGAAAATGACTTTCAAAGGGGAAAAGTTGATAATACCCTATTCATTTATAAAACTAAAGAAGACACATTGTTAGTGCAAATTTATGTTGATGATATTATCTTTGGTGCCACTAAAGAATTTCTTTGTAGAAAGTTTTCTAATTTGATGAAAAAGGAATTTGAGATGTCTATGATGGGAGAGCTCAAGTTCTTCCTAGGACTTCAAATCAAGCAAGTCAAGGAGGGGATTTTTGTGCATCAAGGAAAATATTGCAAAGAGCTCCTTGAGAAGTTTGGATTGGACAAATGCAAGGAGGCCTACACTCCAATGAGCACTTCATGCTACCTAGACAAGGATGAACAAGGTACCCCGGTTGATGTTAGTAAATATAGGGGCATGATAGGTAGTCTCCTATATCTAACTACATCTAGACCGGATATCATGTTTAGTGTATGCATGTGTGCTCGATTTCAAGCTAATCCTAAAGAATCACACCTATCCGCGGTTAAACATATATTTAAATATCTCAAAGGAACAATAAATACCGGATTATGGTATCCTTATGATGCAAATCTTAGTTTAGTTGGTTACTCGGATTTCGATTTTGCGGGATGCAAGCTTGATCATAAAAGCACTATTGGTACTTGTCATTTATTGGGAAGTTCACTAGTGTCATGGTTTTCTAAAAAGCAAGCTTGTGTTGCTCTTTCAACCGCCGAAGCGGAATATATCGCCGCCGGAAGTTGTTGTGCTCAACTATTATGGATGAAACAACAACTATCGGATTTTGGTTTAAAACTAGAAAGTGTTCCTATTAAATGCGATAATACGAGTGCCATAAAATTAACTAAGAATCCGGTTTATCACTCAAGAACCAAGCATATTGAAATTAGACATCATTTTCTTAGAGATCATGTGCAAAAAGGTGATTGTACTATAGAATTTGTTAGCACATCAAGTCAATTAGCCGATATTTTTACAAAACCATTGCCAAGAGATACCTTCTATCACATAAGAAGGGAACTTGGAATTTTAGATGAGTCAAGCATTAGCTAATTGATTTGTGTTTTTGTTGAAAAATCACCAAGTATGTCTAATTAAATGTGCATTGATGCTTGATGAACAATTGGACCTTGAGATGTTGTGAAATATATGATTTTAATTCCAAGTTTGTGTTGATGTTCTATGTGTTAGATGTGTGAAAATGTGTTCAAAATGCATTTAAAACTGTCTGCCTGATAAATTCACTCGAGTATTTCTCATGTTACTCGAGTATTTTAATTCAAATTTAAATCAAGTTTAAATAGAAAAAGTTTTTGGGCATGTCTTTTCAATTTTACTCGAGTAATTTTCATTTTACTCGAGTCTTTTAACCTATACTCGAGTGATTCATAATTCTCAAATCTGATGGTTTCAGGAATCCCAAAACACTCGAGTAAATTTCAGTCCACTCGAGTAAATTTCAGACCTGAGACTTTGAACTTTCGGGCTAGGCGAATTACTCGAGTACTTTCACCAAGACTCGAGTCTTAGGCCTAATAACACTCGAGTGTTTTCAAAAACACTCGAGTAAATCGATCAGTTCATAAGCACCAACAGCGTTTCTTCTTTTCATTTTTCACGAACTCTTCTCTCTCATACTCGAGTCCTCTCGACCCCTTTCATCAAAAATCAGTTTTCCACTCAAATTTTCCCTTATTTCAACTCAAAATCACCTTCTAATCATCATTCAACCCTTGTTTCACATCAAATCACTTCAAATCACTCTTTAATTTCAAAATCCTTTTTCAAAACCCTAACTCCCCAAAGTTCAAATTCATCAATTTTTCTTCCACATTTGTGCAAATGTCTACTTCTAGAGGTCCCAAGCGCCCAAGGAAGCAAAGGAGGGAGCCCACTCCTTCACCTTCTTCATCTTCATCAGAGGAGGAAGAGGACTTCTTCTCTGCTGCTGAGTGTGCTAGGAGGGAGGCCCTTTTTGTGACTCATACCTATGGTGTACAAAGTTGGACTACTGAGAACTTCCTTGAGGGTAATGGCTTTTCTTTTGTGCAAAAACATAGATACCAACATCTTATGCAGTTCATATCATTTCATGGTCCCATCTACCTTAGGCTAGTTCTCCAATTTTATGCTAATATTAAGCAGGTAGATAACTCTAGGTATGAAACTAGTGTAGAGGGCACTCATTTTCAGATTCGCCCTAGGGATCTAGAGACTGTTTTCGGTATATCACGAACGGGGACGAACACTTACACTGCTAATACTGACACTATTTTTAGAAACTTGCTTCGCCCCGATCGTGAATATAACGGAAATGAAAAGAAAGCTGTGCGCATGACCGCCTCAAACCGACTCCTCCATCATATAGTATCTCACCAACTTGTGCCACAAACCTCTCCAAACTACTCAAAGCCAACCCAATTAGAGCTAAGAATTATGGATGCTATTCTTTCTGACAATCTACTAAATTGGGTTGCTATTATTCTCTCTCGGATGGTGAAGGTAGGGAGCTCCAAAGCCTCTCAAAATTTGCCTTACCCGATGCATGTGGGTAGACTCCTCCAGCACTTCAATGTGCCTATTTCTGATGATGAGGAGTCGTTTGACCCTTCGGAGGAATTGCATGCGATTCATGATGGGTTACTTCGACAGATGAAGATGAGGTTGCATGGTGGTCGGTATTACTGGCAGGATGAGGTGGCAGCCATGGAGGCTCAGGAGGCAGCTGAGCATGCTGCAGCTCAGCAAGGTGTGGATGCTGAGCAGTTGGCTCAGGAGCAGGCTGGGTTTGACCAGGCTGCTGGTGGTGATGCTGCTGAGGATGATCCTGCTGATCATATCGATTTTAGTAGTCGTGCCTTCCGGGGATACATGACTCACTTTGATGCTCGATTTGATCACTTTGATAGTCGCATGGATAGTATCGAGCATCGGATGGCTGAGCAGCAGGATAGCATTACTAGGCTTGAGACACAAATGGGAGTTCAGTCAGCCATGCTTTACTCTAGGTTGGACAAGCATTCAGCTCAGATGAATGCTCGGTTGGATGACATGATGACTGCCTTTGGCCGATTCTTTCCTCCGCATGACCCTCCAGCACCGGACATGTTTTAAGCTTGTGGACTTTGCACTCTTTTCTTTTCAGAACTTTCATGTTTCATGTTATGTCTTTTATGGATTTTCAGTCTTTCAGTTTGTCTTTATCATTGGGAGTTAGTTTGCCTTCTGTAACCCCTGCGTGGGTATTTATCAGCTTTTATGATGTTTACCTTTTGATTTCAAACATCGGATTTAGTTTTTATGATGTTTTATGATATGATGTCTTTTGATTTAATTTATGCTCTGATCTTCATTGGTTTTCACATGTTTTATATTTTCCGATAGTCATGATTTTTTTTATCTTGCTATTATTTAGGGGGCGTTGTCGTTATTGGTATCCTTCTTCTCTCCTCCGTCGTTTCCAAATGATATCTTTTTGATTATGACAAAAAGGGGGAGAAAAGAGGCATGAGAAGAGCAAGCACATTTTTTTTACTCTGATATTATATATGCTCTCGCTCTGATACCAAGTATATATTGTGTACTTGACTATGATTATTATGATATTATGTTGTGCTTGGGATTCTCTGGATTGGCAGGTTTATTGTGAGACCCACAATTTTACCCAATTTATTTGTAAATTCATAATTGAATTTAAGAAATTATATTTGATTTTGATACCTGGAATTAATTAAAATAGTGTGAGTTATATAAATATATATATATATATATATGTATATGCGTGATATATATATATATATATTATATACATATATGCCAATGTTTTCCCTAATGTATTTAAATAAAATATTTTAAGGTATAGTATTTGATTTAAATGATCTTAGAAGAATGAACTGCTTGGTGGAGGATTAGAGTATCCTATCTTCAGAAATTCATATCTTATCAACCGTACATCGAAAAATTACAAATGATATGTCAAATCGATCGTATCGAAACGTAGATTATGAAAATGAAAAGCTTTTATTTTTATTTTAAAGTTTTCGAAATTTTATCACTGCTACAGTGCTGAACGAATTTTTGAGTTTTAAGTGAAAAGGTGTGTTTTTAATGCATTTAATGACCTTTTGACTCAAGTGTATTTTATTTTGGAAACAAAAATAATTTTATGAAGTTTTATATTGGACTACCATCCAAATAAAATATATTTTCGTATTTTTTTTATTATGAAACATTTGAAAGCTTATGAAGTGCATTTTTGAAGGAAATGATCTTAGAACTTCAAAAATTCGTAACTTTTGTAACACCCCTAATTTTCGTCTCCCGAATAATAGGAAATTAATAATAAAAAGTTTTATTATTAATTTATAGAATTTTCCAAGTTTATGTTCTGTATTTAATTAGCCTTATATATAAAAATAAGTTGAAATATTTTTATATGGCAAATAAATGCAAAATATAAGAATATTGAATGTTAGTCCCTGAGTGAGGGCTTAAAAGCAATATTGAAAAGGTTTTGGAGGGAAAGATTTAAAAATAATAATTTTTAAATTTTGAACTGATCTAACCGGTTAGTAATGCCCTGTAACCGGTTAGACGATGAACTCAGAAACTGGTTTAGTGGATTTTGATGAGTAATCACTTGATTAATCCAAAATTCGCCACGATTACAGTCCCAAATTAAGTGGAAACCACGCGTCCTTGTGCATGGCACTCTGGATTGCCTTTAAATAGACGAATTTCTGATGAAGCAAGGGTTGTTGATCTAAATTTTGGGTGGAAGGACTGATTTAGGGTTCCGATTTCGTCTGAGGCGATTCTCCTTCTTCTTTGAGTGTTAGAAAGGGAAAAATACACTTTTGGAAAGCTTAAATCTAGAGCTTTCCATTGATATAGAGATTGTGAGTTAAGAGTGTGTGTGTGAGGAAAAATCAGCCATCAAAGTTCAGTGTTGAAAAACTGTGGATTTGTGGAAATCTGTGGTTTGATCTTCAAACTCAGTGGTAATACTCATCAAAATCGGCTTAGAGGTATGGGAGAAGTATATACTATACTAGATTTAGACTAAAATCGAATGATTTAGGATTTGAGTTCACAAAACTCAAAAGGGCATTATGTGCAATATGGCACAGAGGCTTGGAGGCCAAAATCCTGCTCATTGTGGTTTTGAGCAACTTTAATTTGATGCATGCAAAGTATGTTGATGCTTAATTCTGAGTTTAAGTGCTTAATCTAAGTTTTGTCGTATTAAATTGTGTTTATGTGAATTTTCATGCAATTTGATACCATAAACTTGATGCATGCAATATGAATGTGTTTCTGGGTGTAAACATGTTTGTTTTAAGGCATATGAACTTTGTGCATATTGAGTTTGGGTTAGATTTGAGAAAGGAAGAAAATGAGTTGTTAAAACTCTTGTTTTAATGGACTGACTGCATAATCTAACCGGTTACACGATATTCGTAACTGGTTAGACACTGCAGATTTTCAAAGAAAATTAGTTTATTAATCAGTCCTGAAATCTTAATGGTCTCTGCTCAAATCTAAGCTTTAATTTCAGTATACATGGTCTGAATATGAGTTGTTATAATGCCAAGGTTCAGACTTGAAAGATTAAAGTTAATGCCTTAAGTTAATGAAATAATTTCAAGAGGAAATTATGTTCATTGGAGAATGAAATGTGATTTGGACTTTTGAATGATGCAAACAATGGCTTTTGAGGTATAAAACAATGTTAAAGGTGTTTTGGATTGAGTAGAGAATTCAAGAAAAAGAGTTTTTCTGAATTGCAATGGTAAACAGTTCAGGTCTGTAATTCTAACCGGTTAGCCTGAAACTGTAACCGGTTAGTACCTGAATCTGAAAAATAAAAAGTTAAGTTTTTAAATACCATTGAAGTTGTATTACTCAATCTAAGTTTAAAAAGGCATGTTTTGAGAAAAATTCAAAGGGGAATTTTATGCCAAAGGTTATACCTCAAATAAATCATTCAAGAGGAGAAATTGAGATATTTCTAAATCACATTAATTAATTCAAAGATAAAACCAACCCCAATATTTGTGCATCCATATAGATTGGAAGTCTGGTTGGTAGGAACGTTATCATATTCTGGGAATATGAGGAGGGTACTTCGGGAGTACCAAATTATAACCTACTTGATGACACAGTATAGATATGTGGCCAGTGTCCGGGACCTGGTTTTTATGCGTTCTGGGAACGTATGCGTTCTGGGAACGTGGTGCACCCTCCGGGAGTGATGCTTTTTATCCATGTATGGTTCGGCATTACGTTCTGGGAACGAATGTCGGTGTTCCGCGAACACAAGGGTGTATTGGATGGACGTCCAAGATGGACATTAAGAGGCCTCAGTTGTGGATAGAAAATCATACATCATGCCACTTGCATTATAAGAAGTTATAATGTTGAAAAATTGGTGTGCTCATATGTATTTGCATTATGATCTGTCCATGATATACTTGTGATTGTAATTTTAGTCTTTATCAATTATGTATATGTGTATACTTACTCCCTGTGCCCTGTTTAGGTGATGGCCAGATACCTATCCTGCATCGAGATACGCCCTATCCCTAGCGGTATATGGACGTATGAGGAGCACCGTGCCACTTTTGAGGGGGAGGTTGAGATCACTCTCTACCACCCTAACCCTCTGCTGCGTGTGCGACCTCGTCGATTTAGGATCCCATTAGTCTATACTATGCATGTTCCACCTTTTTACACATATAGAGGACCACCCCCGGCTCGACCTATGCGTCGTTTTCATAGTTTCCGTTTTAGAGCTGCCACTCGTTCCCATCCTTCTTCCCATAGAGTTGTCACCGAGGAGACTCCTTCTCCTGGTCCGACTGATTATGATAGGACTGCTTCTGCAGATCCTAGACCCAGTGGTGGGGTCTCTACACAGTCGGGCGAGGTCGAGGAGGACCCTGTGGAGGATGAGAGCGAGGAGGAGGTGCATGTTGAGCCGACTGTTTTTGCTAGAGGTGGACCCGCTGGTTCATAGGAGTCTGCATAGCATAGGTGTTTTGGATCCTAGATCCTAGGGATAGAGCGGTGGGGGATCTGAGGAGCTGCTGAGGACACTGAAGACCTGCTCTGAGACTTCTATTTTGAGACCATGTGATATAGTGTATATATTTTGAGAGGTCTTAGAGTGAGGTTTTATTCCATACAACTGGGTTGTATATGTTTTTATAAACTCTTGCTATCTCGACTGGTGTTACTTGCTACTTACTGTACTGATGGAGTTTCATATTATGATATGATATATATATGATGTCTTATTTTCCTCAGCAGAGCCCCATAAGTATTATTTTTACTTCCGCGAACTCTGATTTATATTACAAAAGGTTTATGTACGAGCAAGTATAACTTTAAAAAATGAAAAATTTTCTAGTCCTAATTTTTGATAGCAAGTAGTAAACTATTTGGAAATATTAGTTATTTTCGAGTTAAAAAGAGAGCGTCACACCTTTGGTGGTATCAGAGCATTGGTCCTGTTCCTCATGGCCCCGAAGATGCAGCTAAGTATGATATTCAATGTTTATTGAATATGATTTGAGTAAGTTAGTGGTAGTATTTATGTTTTTAAAGACCTTTTTAGTAACCCAAAGCCCATAGTGCAGGTCTTTCTATGGCAACCCGAAATAGAAATGTTACTAATGAGATGTTAGAACGAATCACAACCGTGCTGGAGGGTATGCAGCAGCAGCAGAGACAACAATCCTCTCAAGGGAGAGCTGGTAACCCATCTGCTGGAAACATGGCGAATCATGATGCTAAGACTCTGTCGGAGTTCAGGAAGTGAAATCCGCCAAGATTCAAGGGAGGATATAAACCTGATGAGGCGAACAAGTGGTTGTACGAGATCAATAAGATCTTCCGAACTCTGGAGTGTTCTGATGAACAGAAGGTGACCTATGCAGTTTACATGCTTCATGGGGAAGCTGAAAACTGGTGGGATCACACGGTCCAATTGCTGAATTTTGAAAGGAGGGCAATCAACTGGGGAGTATTTATGGAGAAGTTTCTTAATAAGTACTTTCCATAAGATTTGCGGAGGAAGAAGGAAGTGGAATTCATGCAATTGAAGCAGGGGGATATGAGTGTAGGAGAGTATGCTGCCAAATTCGAGGAATTGATGAAGTACTCTCCCTATTACTTGAATAACCCTGATGAAAGGAGTAAGTGTGTGAAGTTTGAAGGTGGGCTAAGGCCGGAGCTGAAGTCTATCTTCAGTTATCAAAGGATTCAGAGTTTCCCTGCACTGGTGGACATGTGCAGAATGTATGAAGATGATAAGAAGGCGGAGCTGATAGGAAGTCAAGTGAAAGGGGTTGGACAGAACTATGGACCCCAGAGGAAGAAGAAGTTTGACCATCGGAATAATGGTCCATATTCTAAGAACAAGGGAAAGGGCAAGGCAGTGATGGATAACCGGAACAAGCCTCGCGATAATGCTCCTTATTGCGAGAAGTGCAAGCGTTATCATCATGGTCAGTTTTGCTGGACCACAGGAGGATGTTTTAAGTGTGGGAAGCAAGGTCATTTTGCCCGTGAATGCAAGGAATCTGCAAAGGGAGATGCAAAGGGATCTGCTGGAAAGCCTGTGGTACAAGGACGAGTATTTACCCTGAGTAGTAGTGAAGCAACCCAAACCCCAAATCTCGTGCAAGGTAATTTTCTGCTTAATAATCAACCTTGCAAAATCATGTTTGATTCTGGAGCTACACATTCTTTTGTTTCCCCTGAATGTGTGAGTAGGCTGAATCTTATTGTTTTTGATTCACCCTGCTATCTTAGCATAGACACCCCTACGGGAATACCGATCTACACCGCTAAAGTCTGTCTAGGGTGTAATGTAGAAATTCTGGGTCGTTCATCCCGGGTAGATTTGGTTTGTCTCCCTAAATTACAATTGGATGTGATCTTGGGAATGGATTGGTTGATGAAGAACCAAGTGATCATCAATTGTGAGGAAAAGACGATTCAATATTGGACCCTTGAGCCGGAGGGTTATATGTGTTTATTCTCGACCTCTAGAGAAGAAGAGTCGATGCCGATCGAAGAAATTCCAGTGGTGAGGGAATTTTCGGAAGTATTTCCTGAAGAGATACCAGGATTACCTCCGAAGCGAGAGATAGAGTTTGGGATTGACTTAATCCCTAGAGCTGGTCCCATCTCTATTGCTCCTTATAGGATGGCACCACCAGAAATGGCAGAGATGAAGAAGCAAATCGAGGAGCTGTTGCAGAAACAAATGATCAGGCCAAGCGTTTCGCCTTGGGGAGCTCCATTATTGTTCGTAAAGAAGAAAGATGGAAGTATGAGGATGTGCGTGGATTACAGGCAGCTGAATAAGGTCACTATTAAGAATAAGTATCCCTTGCCAAGGATTGATGACCTTATGGACCAAGTGAGGGGAGCTGCAGTATTCTCCAAGATTGATCTGAGATCGGGTTATCATCAGATCAGGATAAAGGAGGAGGATATACCCAAGACTGCATTTCGATCGCGATACGGTCATTATGAGTATGTTGTGATGTCGTTCGGATTGACAAATGCACCTGCTATTTTCATGGATTATATGAATCGGATCTTTAGACCATATTTGGATTTGTTTGTGGTGGTATTCATTGACGATATTTTGGTCTATTCTAAAAATCCGGAAGAGCATGAAGAACATCTCAGGATTGTGTTAAAGGTCCTGAAGGAGAAGCAACTATATGCCAAACTTACGAAGTGTGAGTTTTGGTTGAATGAAGTGAAGTTTCTGGGGCATGTGATCTCTAAAGAAGGAATTGCGGTAGATCCAGCGAAAGTAAGTTCAGTGCTAAGTTGGGAACAACCTAAGACGGTGACGGAGGTGAGAAGTTTCTTAGGGCTGGCTGGATACTATCGTCGATTCATAGAAGGATTTTCTAAGATTGCATTGCCTTTGACTAAGTTGACTCGGAAGGATCAACCGTTCGTATGGGACGATCGGTGCGAAGTTAGTTTCCGTGAGTTGAAGGAAATATTAACATCGTCTCCTGTGTTAATCTTACCTGATTCTCACAAGAGTTTTGAAGTTTACTGTGATGCATCTAAGCAAGGATTGGGTTGTGTATTGATGCAAGAAGAAAGGGTAGTGGCTTATGCATCGAGACAATTGAAGAATCATGAAGTGAATTACTCGACACACGATTTAGAATTGGCTGCGATCGTGTTTGCCTTAAAGATATGGAGACATCATCTCTATGGCACTACATTCCAAGTATTTAGTGACCATAAGAGTTTGAAATATCTATTCGACCAGAAAGAGTTGAACATGAGGCAAAGGAGATGGATGGAGTTTTTGAAAGATTATGACTTTAAACTCCATTATCATCTGGGTAAAGCGAATGTGGTGGCAGATGCTTTGAGTCGGAAAGCAATCCACATAAGCGCGATGATGATTAAAGAGGCAGCGTTGATTGAAGAATTCAGAGAGTTTGATGACACAAGTGGAACCATCAAGTATCAAGTTGGGAACGTTGAAGATCACCAATGAGTTCTTGGAAAGAATTCGGGAGTTGCAACGAACAGATGAAGAATTGATGGAAAAAAATGAGACTAGGTTCGGAAGGAAAGGAACTTGATTTCAAGTTTGGGCAGGATGGAATCCTTCGTTTCAGGACAAGGATTTGTGTACCAAGAGATCAAGAAGTTAGAAGAATGATTCTTGATGAAGCCCATAAGAGTCGGATGAGTATGCATCCTGGATCAACCAAAATGTATCAGGACTTGAAGAGGATATTTTGGTGGTCGGGATTGAAGAGAGATGTGGCAGAATATGTGGCGGTGTGCTTGATTTGCCAGAAAGCGAAGGTAGAACATCAGAAACCGGGAGGATAGTTTCAACCTCTGAGGATTCCCCAGTGGAAGTGGGATAGCATCTCAATGGATTTTGTTTCTGGTTTGCCGAGGACAGCAGCAAATCATGATGCAATCTGGGTGGTTGTGGATAGGTTAACCAAGTCGGCGCATTTTATTCCGATAAATATGCGCTATTCTTTGAACAAGCTTACCCAGATCTATATCAAGGAGGTAGTTCGTCTTCACGGAGTGCCTTCGAGCATTGTGTCAAACCGAGACCCGAGATTTTCGTCGCAATTCTGGAGAAGTTTGCATGATGCTATGGGAACAAGGTTGAAATTGAGTTCTGCGTATCATCCACAGACGGATGGCCAGACGAAGAGAACAATTCAATCTTTGGAAGATGTATTGCGAGCTTGTGCACTTGAAGAACAAGGAAGCTGGGATCAAGTTCTACCTCTTGCAGAGTTCACATACAACAATAGCTACCATGCGAGCATTGGAATGGTACCGTTCGAGGCATTATATGGAAGAAAGTATCAAATCCTGCTATGTTGGTTCCAAGTGGGGGAGAACTTGATGGTTGGACCAGAAATGATACAGAAAACATCTGAGAAGATCAAGATGGTTCAGGCAAAGATGAAAACGGCTCAGAGTCGGCAAAAGAGTTATGCGGATAAGAGGCGAAAACCATTAGAGTTTTCTGAGGGCGATCATGTGTTTCATCGGGTAGTTCCGATGAAAGGAATTAGTAGAGCTTTGAGAACCCGAAAGCTTTCGCCTAAGTGTATAGGTCCATATCAGATTCTTAAGAGAATTGGTCCTGTTGCTTATCAACTGGCCTTACCACCCTCTCTATCCAATTTGCATAACGTCTTTCACGTTTCGCAATTGAAAAAGTATGTTCATGATCCATCTGTTATTCTGAAACTTCAACCTGATGACCTAACTCTGAAAGAAAACCTGACCTTTGAGACCAGACCGGTTCGGATAGAAGATCGTGAAGTCAAGCGGCTCAGAGGAAAGGAAATACCTTTGGTCAAGGTGATCTGGGAGAATGCTGACGTATCTGAAGCTACATGGGAATTAGAAGAGAGGATGCGTCAAGAGTATCCGGAGTTGTTTTTGTAATATAGAATTTCGGGGGCGAAATTCCTTTTAAGTGGGGGAGTAGTGTAACACCCCTAATTTTCGTCTCCCGAATAATAGGAAATTAATAATAAAAAGTTTTATTATTAATTTATAGAATTTTCCAAGTTTATGTTCTGTATTTAATTAGCCTTAAATATAAAAATAAGTTGAAATATTTTTATATGGCAAATAAATGCAAAATATAAGAATATTGCATGTTAGTCCCTGAGTGAGGGCTTAAAAGCAATATTGAAAAGGTTCTTGGAGGGAAAGATTTAAAAATAATAATTTTTAAATTTTGAACTGATCTAACCGGTTAGACGATGAACTCAGAAACTAGTTTAGTGGATTTTGATGAGTAATCACTTGATTAATCCAAAATTCGCCACGATTACAGTCCCAAATTAAGTGGAAACCACGCGTCCTTGTGCATGGCACTCTGGATTGCCTTTAAATAGACGAATTTCTGATGAAGCAAGGGTTGTTGATCTGAATTTTGGGTGGAAGGACTGATTTAGGGTTCCGATTTCGTCTGAGGCGATTCTCCTTCTTCTTTGAGTGTTAGAAAGGGAAAAATACACTTTTGGAAAGCTTAAATCCAGAGCTTTCCATTGATATAGAGATTGTGAGTTAAGAGTGTGTGTGTGAGGAAAAATCAGCCATCAAAGTTCAGTGTTGAAAAACTGAACTCTGTCTTTCTTTGGTTCGGGAAGCTGTTTTGAGACTCTGATTCTGATCAATACAGGTAACCTCTAGGTCCCAAATCTCTTTCATTCATTAGTGCATGTTGCCTAGATCAATGTCTAATCGTTTTCCCCAATTTTCTTGGCCAATTTCTATGTCAAACCTTCTGGTCTTTGGACCCTGTTGATAAAAATCGTGGCTGGGAGCAGAACTGTGGATTTGTGGAAATCTGTGGTTTGATCTTCAAACTCAGTGGTAATACTCATCAAAATCGGCTTAGAGGTATGGGAGAAGTATATACTATACTAGATTTAGACTAAAATCGAATGATTTAGGATTTGAGTTCACAAAACTCAAAAGGGCATTATGTGCAATATGGCACAGAGGCTTGGAGGCCAAAATCCTGCTCATTGTGGTTTTGAGCAACTTTAATTTGATGCATGCAAAGTATGTTGATGCTTAATTCTGAGTTTAAGTGCTTAATCTAAGTTTTGTCGTATTAAATTGTGTTTATGTGAATTTTCATGCAATTTGATACCATAAACTTGATGCATGCAATATGAATGTGTTTCTGGGTGTAAACATGTTTGTTTTAAGGCATATGAACTTTGTGCATATTGAGTTTGGGTTAGATTTGAGAAAGGAAGAAAATGAGTTGTTAAAACTCTTGTTTTAATGGACTGACTGCATAATCTAACCGGTTACACGATATTCGTAACTGGTTAGACACTGCAGATTTTCAAAGAAAATTAGTTTATTAATCAGTCCTGAAATCTTAATGGTCTCTGCTCAAATCTAAGCTTTAATTTCAGTATACATGGTCTGAATATGAGTTGTTATAATGCCAAGGTTCAGACTTGAAAGATTAAAGTTAATGCCTTAAGTTAATGAAATAATTTCAAGAGGAAATTATGTTCATTGGAGAATGAAATGTGATTTGGACTTTTGAATGATGCAAACAATGGCTTTTGAGGTATAAAACAATGTTAAAGGTGTTTTGGATTGAGTAGAGAATTCAAGAAAAAGAGTTTTTCTGAATTGCAATGGTAAACAGTTCAGGTCTGTAATTCTAACCGGTTAGCCTGAAACTGTAACCGGTTAGTACATGAATCTGAAAAATAAAAAGTTAAGTTTTTAAATACCATTGAAGTTGTATTACTCAATCTAAGTTTAAAAAGGCATGTTTTGAGAAAAATTCAAAGGGGAATTTTATGCCAAAGGTTATACCTCAAATAAATCATTCAAGAGGAGAAATTGAGATATTTCTAAATCACATTAATTAATTCAAAAATAGAACCAACCCCAATATTTGTGCATCCATATAGATTGGAAGTCTGGTTGGTAGGAACGTTATCATATTCTGGGAATATGAGGAGGGTACTCCGGGAGTACCAAATTATAACCTACTTGATGACACATTATAGATATGTGGCCAGTGTCCGGGACCTGGTTTTTATGCGTTCTGGGAACGTATGCGTTCTGGGAACGTGGTGCACACTCCGGGAGTGATGATTTTTATCCAAGTATGGTTCGGCATTACGTTCTGGGAACAAATGTCGGTGTTCCGGGAACACAAGGGTGTATTGGATGGACGTCCAAGATGGACATTAAGAGGCCTCAGTTGTGGATAGAAAATCATACATCATGCCACTTGCATTATAAGAAGTTATAATGTTGAAAAATTGGTGTGCTCATATGTATTTGCATTATGATCTGTCCATGATATACTTGTGATTGTAATTTTAGTCTTTATCAATTATGTATATGTGTATACTTACTCCCTGTGCCCTGTTTAGGTGATGGCCAGATACCTAGCCTGCATCGAGATACGCCCTATCCCTAGCGGTATATGGACGTATGAGGAGCACCGTGCCACTTTTGAGGGGGAGGTTGAGATCACTCTCTACCACCCTAACCCTCTGGTGCGATTGCGACCTCGTCGATTTAGGATCCCATTAGTCTATACTATGCATGTTACACCTTTTTACACATATAGAGGACCACCCCCGGCTCGACCTATGCGTCGTTTTCATAGTTTCCGTTTTAGAGCTGCCACTCGTTCCCATCCTTCTTCCCATAGAGTTGTCACCGAGGAGACTCCTTCTCCTGGTCCGACTGATTATGATAGGACTGCTTCTGCGGATCCTAGACCTAGTGGTGGGGTCTCTACACAGTCGGGCGAGGTCGAGGAGGACCCTGTGGAGGATGAGAGCGAGGAGGAGGTGCATGTTGAGTCGACTGTTTTTGCTAGAGGTGGACCCGCTGGTTCATAGGAGTCTGTGTTGGAAGTCAAGCTTTCCCAAGGACTTCAAGTGCAAATATTCTATATGGTTTTGATGATAACAAACTCAAGATTCTCAAGTTCATATCAAGTGCAATCACAAGATCTTCATCCTTCAAGTTGAAGAATCAAGCAAATGAAGTTGAAGACTCAAGCAAATGAAGATGTTAACCCTTTCCCTTAGGACATCATGTAAGGTAATGAAGTCAAGGTTTATATTATGTTAAAAGGCCAATATAAGTTTTTCTAAAATATATTTTTCATAATTAAGGAGAAGAAAAAGAAGTTTTGTGAAAATCAGTTTTTCTATCTTAGTTTTGGTGAAAATACTTGATGTTACAAAACTCTGAATATTTTTATGTATGCAAGAGAGAGTAATCGATTATTTGCCTAAGTTAATCGATTAACTTTGTTGCATCATAGAAAAATCAGAGAGCTTGTAATCGATTAAGTGAACTTTGCTAATCCATTACTTTCTTATGAGACTAATCGATTACCTGGCTCAAGTAATCGATTATAATTGTTGCATCATATATTTTCCTGAGACAAAGTAATCGATTATTGCTTTGAGATAATCGATTACATGATGTTGCATCATATAAAAATCAGAGGCTCTGTAATCGATTATTAGAATAGTGGTAATCGATTATATGTGTTGCATCATACATTAAACAGAAGTGAAGTAATCGATTACATGCATGTGATAATCGATTACTGGTTTTTCAAATGAATTTCAAAGTTTCTATTTTTAAAGGGATAATCGATTACCTCCCTGAAGTAATCGATTACCTCAAGTTTTATTGAAAAACGTGTCAGAATCATTTTGATTATTTCCTGATTTGTTTTTATATAAAAGATTCTGATTTATTTTATAAAATTCGGAAATGATTTTAAATTTGAATTATTTCCTTTTTCGTTTTAAGAATCAAATCTTTGTTTTATTTTGTAAATCTTTTTTATTTGGTTTTGGTTTTAAAACTTAAATGATTTTATTTCCAAAATCGTTTTTGATTTTATTCTGATTCTATTTTTCAAATTCAAAATTCAAATTTCAAATCTTTGGTTTTAATTCTTAAATCTTTTATTTTATTTTTTGATTAGATTTTGATTTCAAAACTATCTCTATTTATTTTGTTTTGGAAAAACATTTCTCACTTCTACATCTCCTGATAATCACATTCTTTTCTCTTCTTCTCCTATTCTATGTTCTTCACGTTCAGATATTTTTTAAGAAAACAAAACCTTGTGTTGGCCTTGTAACGTTTTTCATTTGACTTCATTATCCTAGTGCATAATTGTTGTATCTGTGTTGCTTAGAACACATAATTGTTAGAGTGGCCTTTATTGTTGTATCCGCACTATTAAGAGTGCACTATAGGTCTTGTACCCGATCACTCATACCTTAACCTGTGTTATAAAGGGGTGTGTAACCCTTAGTGACTAGGGAGTGAAGCTCCTAGTGCGGACGTGCTGCGTTCGTGGTTGTAGGGTGAGGAACCCTTTGTTGTGTGGGTAGTGCTAGACGAACGGTGGGTCACCTAGTAGTTAGGCTATCTGGAAATCTAGGAAAGGTTTTCCTAGTTGTGTATCGAGGTCCCTGGCGAAAGGAGGTTCCTAGTAGCTTGCGGGGCACTCTGGTTGTACTTGGGGACGCGTGGCGTCTTGGTTTAGTGAAAAGCTCAAGCGAGTCGCTTGGGGACTGGAGTAGGCCGGGTTTGCCGAACCAGGATAAAATCACCGGTGCAATCTCTTCTATCCCTTATCTCTTTTATATTCCGTTGTTATATTTATTTGTTGTGCATCAAAGCGATTATTTTCATAATAATTAATTTAAAGGATTTTAAATTAATTAGCGCGGTATCATTCGTTTTCGTTGTTCTTATTTTAAGTGTATCCGCGCATATTAGTTTTTATATAATTATTAATATTATTCGCTTTCGCGCAATCGATTTTCAACATTATATTGTTTTCCGCTGCAAAATCTCTTTAAGTTTATTGAAAACGTTTTAATTCGAATATTTTCCAATGTTTTCATAAACACCCAATTCACCCCCCCTCTTGGGTGTCGGCTGCCAATCCTATCAATAATTCTAACAATTGGTATCAGAGCTTCGTGCTCTGGCAAAGGCCTAACAGCCTGAGCTAAAGATCCGTTGTAGATTGGCAGTGTTGGGATATTTTATTTGTTTTAATATGGAGGGTATTACATTCGATGATGCACCAATTTTTGATGGAAATAATTTTCATTATTGGAGTGCTAGAATGAAAATTTTTCTTCAATCTATTAGTTTTCGTTTATGGCATGTCATTCTCAATGGTTTTGATTTTTAGCCAAAACATGTTTTAAACGAATTTGATGAAAAATATTTTTCCTTGAATTTTCAAGCTATGCATATTTTGAAAAATGCTTTGATCTATGATGCATATGCTATAGTTGAAAATTGTGAATGTGCTAAGGATATTTGGGACACTTTACATATACACTATGCTACTAATGATCTTCATGGAAGTGTTAGTGTCCACAGAAAAAAGGAGGAGAAGGAACAAGAAGAATATTATATTGAGCATGAGATATCAAACTCCCTGGACGAAGATTATGATGATGAAACAGAAAGCGTGGGAAGTAGCTCAACATGCGATGAGGATGAGTTAGAAAGGATATTTGAAAGCTTCATGGACTCAGTGGAGGATTCAAGGTTTTCGGATGAGGAATCAATGGCAGATGAACATGAAACATCCGATCACTTGGCTCATGAGGACCATGAGGTAACTTCAATTATTCCTTATTCTAAATTTCTACAATATTCATTTAATGAGTTACATGATGATTTGATATCTTTAGAAAATAGAAACTTGGACTCTTTACAAAAACTCTCCTTGATTGAAAATGAAATTGATATTTTTGAAAAATGGAGATATTTTTTATAAAGAGATATTTTTAGAAAATAGCTCCTCAACTATTTTTGAAAATTGCTTTGATATTGAAAAACAAGTTGAGGATGCAATCTTTGAATATAGTAACATTGAAAAATTCATTTGTTCAAATTCCTTGCTTGAATGTGAAAATGATGTCGATATTCAAAAATCAAGCAAAGTGTTTGAGAATGAAATTTTTCAATGTGAAGTTAAAAATTCCAAGTTTCATGAAAATAATTGTGAAAAAGTCATATCATCATCCAAACCCATTATTTGCAATTATTGTGGTTTTTTAGGACATATTTCTCATTTGTGCTTTTATCGAAAAAATTATAACATGAGAAATAGTTTGCAATGGGTTCCAAAGTTACCCAAGGAACCCAAGACTAACCCCAAAGGACCCAAGATGAAATGGGTACGAAAAGGTTCTTCTAGCGTTGTGAATGTGCAGGAAATTAAACCAAAGGAAGAACCAATTGGACAAGGAAAGGGGAAGTCTATGAAAGTTATGGGTAAATGGTCCAAAAACAAACAATATGGTCAAAAGAGAAAGATGTTCACAACCAAAGCTTCTAAAGTGCAAAAAGGTAAAACCATAAGGTCAAGGACCTCAAGTAAGAAGCAATGGAATGAACCAAGTGGAAGAGTAAAGGAGAAATTATCAAGGGTGGCACCTAAGAGGACAAGAAATAGATGGGTCGGTCAAAGAAGAATCAAGCCTACCAACAACAAAGCTTCACACAAGGAATATGGAAGAACCAACATGGTCAAAAATCAAAAAGTGAAGCAATGGGTAAAGGCGAATACTTCTTTGGTCAACAAACCTAAGGTACCTACCTCTTATTCTTCTTATATCAATGACTATACAAAGGTATACTTGGACTATTCTAATTTTTATTCATACTAAGGTGGATCATGGGTGCTAAATTTTTTTTAAAAAAAAAATATTTTTAATTATCATGATCACTCCTTGGTTGAATTAAATCATGTGTGCTTTACACCTTTTTGAAAATTCTTTTTAGCACATGATTATTTTTGATATAGTCCTAGATACCTGTTACATATAGTGTGTTGTATCATGTGTGACTAAAATTTTGTTGTTATCTTCTATCACATGATTACACTTTATATGTAATGATAGTACATTGATATATGAGGACATGCTTGTATTTGTAAGGACATGTTTGGTACGACATGGACTTATAACATAAGCATGTTGTTATTTCTTTTTATGATTAGTGCATATGTTTCAAATTGTCTATTCATATTTTTCCTCAACAATATCTTTGATATTTGTGAGGAGATGTAACTAATCATAGAGGATCCAAGACTTTGGATACCAAGAAAATGCTCCTATGTAGTCTTACAGGTAATACTTCAAATACAAGAGGAGCTATGTACGAAGGAATTAAATTAAAGAATTCCAAATGAAAAATTATGTTTCTTTCCCTCATGGTGTCAAATGGAAAATACTGGAGAAGGAGGACATGATTTCGTTTTCCATCACGGAGCCTAATGAAAAATGCCAAAGAGAGATATGGTCTTAATAAAGGGAAATGCGACTTGAATAGACACAAGTGGAGCTCTTAACATGTTGTTTAATGAGAACGAGAGACTTAAAAGAAGAACTCCACAAGTGCACAAACATCCCTTATGATGTGGAAAATCAACACCTACGATAAGTATCACCGCACTTATTTGTTTTACTATATGATATTTATCTTTGTGATACACATGTTTATCTTGATGTTGAAATTTTTTTTTAATTTATTCCTTCTTCGATATGTTTGTACAAATTTTTGTGAAGGATAAATTGTTTTTTAAGCATGCACTATATTTATGTGTTACTAACTCCTAAGGATCCAATTAACTTGGATACCAAGAGATACATGTTCTAATTAGTTTTGCAGGTATTCCTACAAGTATGAGTATGCAAGTCCTCTACAAACTTCGTTAATGGATTAAAATGAAAAGAGAACTAGGCAATACTCAAATACTTGAAGGTGATACGACAATATCAAGACGATCTCTTGGAATGGAAGAAGTGCAACACATTGAATAAGAGGAGAATTCCTTCAATTGCATAATGTTGAATATCCAAATAGAAGGAACTCCAAAGCTCTCTATTTCAAACCATCACTATAAGTATCACTGATCTTTTAATTATTTTAATCATTTTGTGATGCTTCTACTTATGATATGTGCTACATGATATTTTGTGCTGAAGTGCATTGAATATTTATTGTCATGGCATATAGGACTCTCAAATTTTTGTGATGATAGTAAGCATACACATGTTTTATTGATGCATTTGATCTCCCTTTATAACTTGCTTAGTTGAATCATTCTTTTAGAAAGGGGGAGAAAAACTTTTTCAAATCTGCATAAAAACATGTTTCGCTTTTTCACTCTATCTTGACATCATGCGTCTCTTTAACTATGTATTGGGATAAAAATTTATTTTCTTTCCCATAACTCCTTATGCTGATGTCAAATAGGGGAAGATGTGAAAGTTTCTTACTTTAATCTCCTTGTTATTATTAATGCTTCTACCCAGTGTTTCAGGGGGAGATTAGCATTTGGTTTATTTGATCAAAAGGGGAGAGATATTTTACAAAAGACATGGGCTTAATGAATACAAAAGGGAAAGAGAACCAAATGTCGTCGTCAAATCAAAAGGGATCATGTGATAACTCCCATGGAAAGAAAAGTGTGAAGTCAAGCATACTCAGAAGAATTCTGAGCTTCATAGCATATCTAATGAATAACAAAAGAGGGAGAAGAAAAATTCAAGCATAACAACAAGTGAAGAATTCTGAACCCACTTTTTGCTGTTGACAAAAGGGGGAGAAGAATTCCTGAATGATGTTGAATGTTGCAAGGATGCGAAGCATTTAATTTGTTATATATCCTTTTTGTATCCTTGTTGTATTATTTGTGTTCTAGGGATAAGGATGTGTTTATTATATATACATTTGCTTGTATAACACTTGTGATGCAGATCATTCAGAATACAGGTTTGTCATCATCAAAAAGGGGGAGTGTTGGAAGTCAAGCTTTCCCAAGGACTTCAAGAGCAAATATTCTATATGGTTTTGATGATAACAAACTCAAGATTCTCAAGTTCATATCAAGTGCAATCACAAGATCTTCATCCTTCAATTCAAGCTTCAAGTTGAAGAATCAAGCAAATGAAGTTGAAGGCTCAAGCAAATGAAGATGTTAACCCTTTCCCTTAGGACATCATGTAAGGTAATGAAGTCAAGGTTTATATTATGTTAAAAGGCCAATATAAGTTTTTCTAAAATATATTTTTCATAATTAAGGAGAAGAAAAAGAAGTTTTGTGAAAATTAGTTTTTCTATCTTAGTTTTGGTGAAAATACTTGATGTTACAAAACTCTGAATATTTTTATGTATGCAAGAGAGAGTAATCGATTATTTGCCTAAGTTAATCGATTAACTTTGTTGCATCATAGAAAAATCAGAGAGCTTGTAATCGATTAAGTGAACTTTGCTAATCCATTACTTTCTTATGAGAGTAATCGATTACCTGGCTCAAGTAATCGATTATAATTGTTGCATCATATATTTTCCTGAGACAAAGTAACCGATTATATCTTTGAGATAATCGATTACATGATGTTGCATCATATAAAAATCAGAGGCTCTGTAATCGATTATTAGAATAGTGGTAATCGATTATATGTGTTGCATCATACATTAAACAGAAGTGAAGTAATCGATTACATGCATGTGATAATCGATTACTGGTTTTTCAAATGAATTTCAAAGTTTCTATTTTTAAAGGGATAATCGATTACCTCCCTGAAGTAATCGATTACCTCAAGTTTTATTGAAAAACGTGTCAGAATCATTTTGATTATTTCCTGATTTATTTTTATATAAAAGATTCTGATTTATTTTATAAAATTCGGAAATGATTTTAAATTTGAATTATTTCCTTTTTCGTTTTAAGAATCAAATCTTTGTTTTATTTTGTAAATCTTTTTTATTTGGTTTTGGTTTTAAAACTTAAATGATTTTATTTCCAAAATCGTTTTTGATTTTATTCTGATTCTATTTTTCAAATTCAAAATTCAAATTTCAAATCTTTGGTTTTAATTCTTAAATCTTTTATTTTATTTTTTGATTTGATTTTGATTTCAAAACTATCTCTATTTATTTTGTTTTGGAAAAACATTTCTCACTTCTACATCTCCTGATAATCACGTTTTTTTCTCTTCTTCTCCTATTCTCTGTTCTTCACGTTCAGATATTTTTTAAGAAAACAAAACCTTGTGTTGGCCTTGTAACATTTTTCATTTGACTTCATTATCCTAGTGCATAATTGTTGTATCTGTGTTGCTTAGAACACATAATTATTAGAGTGGCCTTTATTGTTGTATCCGCGCTACTAAGAGTGCACTATAGGTATTGTACCCGATCACTCATACCTTAATCTGTGTTGTAAAGGGGTGTGTAACCCTTAGTGACTAGGGAGTGAAGCTCCTAGTGCGGACGTGCTGCGTTCGTGGTTGTACGGTGAGGAACCCTTTGTTGTGTGGGTAGTGCTAGACGAACGGTGGGTCACCTAGTAGTTAGGCTATCTGGAAATCTAGGAAAGGTTTTCCTAGTTGTGTATCGAGGTCCCTGGCAAAAGGAGGTTCCTAGTAGCTTGCGGGGCGCTCTGGTTGTACTTGGGGATGCGTGGCGTCTTGGTTTAGTGAAAAGCTCAAGCGAGTCGCTTGGGGACTGGAGTAGGCTGGGTTTGCCGAACCAGGATAAAATCACCGGTGCAATCTCTTCTATCCCTTATCTCTTTTATATTCCGTTGTTATATTTATTTGTTGTGCATCAAAGCGATTATTTTCATAATAATTAATTTAAAGGATTTTAAATTAATTAGCGCAGTATCATTCGTTTTCGTTGTTCTTATTTTAAGTGTATCCGCGCATATTAGTTTTTATATAATTATTAATATTATTCGCTTTCGCGCAATCGATTTTCAACATTATATTGTTTTCCGCTGCAAAATCTATTTAAGTTTATTGAAAACGTTTTAATTCGAATATTTTCCAATGTTTTCATAAACACCCAATTCACCCCCCTCTTAGGTGTCGGCTGCCAATCCTATCAATAATTCTAACAGTCTGCATAGCATAGGTGTTTTGGATCCTAGATCCTAGGGATAGAGCGGTGGGGGATCTGAGGAGCTGCTGAGGACACTGAAGACCTGCTATGAGACTTCTATTTCGAGTCCATGTGATATAGTGTATATATTTTGAGAGGTCTTAGAGTGAGGTTTTATACCATACAACTGGGTTGTATATGTTATTATAAACTGTTGCTATCTCGACTAATGTTACTTGCTACTTACTGTACTAATGGGGTTTCATATTATGATATGATATATATATGATGTCTTATTTTCCTCAGCAGAGCCCCATAAGTATTATTTTTACTTCCGTGAACTCTGATTTTAATTTACAAGGGATTCGGCGATAAGTTTATGTTTTTGGGTGTATTCAAAACCACTCGAGAGGCGAATGATATGTTTTAATAATAACTTCAAATAATGTTTTCTATAAATAAGGAAATGTTATCTCAAGAATCTTTTCGAAGCTAAGATATTATAAAGCCGAATTCAAAACCTGGTTTATATTACAAAAGGTTTATGTACGAGCAAGTATAACTTTTAAAAATGAAAAATTTTCTAGTCCTAATTTTTGATAGCAAGTAGTAAACTATTTGGAAATATTAATTATTTTCGAGTTAAAAAGAGAGTGTCACACCTTTCAAACCGTAAGTCCAAAAATTACAAACTTTATATGAAAACGATCGTATTGAAATATAGTATCTAAAGATGTGAAAAGAAAATTTTTATTTTGGCGTTTACAAAAAATTTATGTACAGTTGAGAAAACGAATTTTTAGTATTTCTAACTTAGAAAAAATTATTTGGAACATGAAATAAATTATTGGGCTATAAAATAATTTTTTTTGTGTATTGAGAGGTTTATTTAAATGTCTACTGTTTGCACAGTCAAAATATTAGTTTTTTTTTCTAAATTTTGTTCTAAATTATTAAAATGAAAGTCTTATTCTGATTGGTCAATTTTGTGGTGAATTCAAAATGAACCAATGAAAATTTTTCTTCTTATTTTTATATATATATGCACCGTCCAAAAAAATAATAGGAGGGAGAGAGTAGAATTTTCTGAACTTGTGGGGAATCATTCTTAAGTTAATAAGCCATAGGATTTAGAAGAGTTTCATTAATGCATGTGTGTGTTTCAAAGTGAAAATTGAAAATGCTGACTCACTATGGCTAAGGGGGGACGAATTTGAGGTCTGATTGGGAGGGGAAAATTGGTCTTCTCTTCACCTATAAATAGACCACCACACCTCTCACAATTTCACACACATTACTTGCTATCATTTTGAGAAAAAAAATTTATTCCAAGAGGAAGGAGAGAGGATGTAACATCCCAAATTTAATTCCAAGCAATAATTAATTAATTAATATAGTTAAAGTGGAAGGAATGGGTAGATTAATGACTTAACGAATTTTGGTAGATAGGTGAGTGGTGATTATAGGTCCTAGGGGTTGTATAGAAGGCAATTGTGGCTTCGGGCAAAGTCATATAAGCGAAATCGGGAGTTAAATCGGCGTTTTCGATGTTAGAAATCGACCGAAAGGAGAAAATTAGAAATTTATTATAGGATGCCAAGAAAATAAATACCACCGTTGGATATGAATTTTATGGGTTGAAGAAGCTTGTCTAAAAATTTGGGCCCGATCCGACGGTTGACAAAAAAGTTACGGCAAATCGAAGTTTCAAGTTCCTGGTGCACGCCCAGGCGCACCAGGGTGCAATTGGTGCACCAACTCAGGGAGCTAGACGCTCAGGCGCGCCAATCATGTGCCCAGGCGCGCCCCGTGCGCACCAGTCGCGCTAGCCAATGGAAAATGGCGCACCAGCACGCCCCACCAGCACCAGCACGCGCGCCAGCTCGCATCAGCAGCACCAACTGGTGCGTGACCGCGCTCAGGCGCGTCTGAACCGCGCTCAGGCGCGCGCGACACCAGATCAGATATGGTGCGTTGGATTCAGCTTGGGCACCAAGTTGGCCCATCTCAGCCGTCCGATTCACCTTGTCTTGGCGTAAAACAAATTACAACAACAACACCACATTTCCTCCATTATCAACATCATCTCTTCCTCCTCCTCTGCTTCCATCATCCTCCTCATTCTTACATTCTCTCCACCCTTCTCTCCTCCTTGGTCCAAGAAGCACTCCATCACTCTTCATCATCAAACACTTGATTTTGGGCACCTCAAACCCAAAACCACCAAGCTCCATCAAGCCTTTCACCATGGAAGTGGGTTGAAGCTTATTCCTTCTTCCTCCTTGACTCTCACGAATTTCTCCTCTCTCCATTCTCCTTGGATTTTTAATTTTTCCACCATTGATTTGGGTAAGTAAACTTCATGCCATGAGTTATTTTTCCTTTCCATTTCAACTTTCCTTGACTCATAGAAATTGAGCTCTAAAACCCTAGGACTCTTGCACTTTTTGCTATCTAGGGATTTTGTTTCAAGTCTTCCAACTCAAACCAAGACAAGGAAGGCTCTATTCAACCATACAACAATCATCCTAGGGCACTCTACAACCATTGGGCATTAGCTATCCTTGGGTGGTACACTAAGCTAAGGAGGTTCAGGAGGTTCTAAGTTTCCGTTTGCTTACTCACCACACCAAGGTAAGGGAGTGGATATAGTGAGCTTTGCCTTGTTCTAGGGAGTAGGTTCTAGTTGGTATATAATACTTGTTAGGGTTATGTGTTAGGGGAGGAAATTAGATTATAAATCCCTAGGATATTGAATATGAAATTCTAAATAATTAAATATTCATGATGAATTGATGGACTAGGAAAAAGGAAACCCAATAATGTGAGAACGAATGATTTGATAAATGTAACTTTGTTAATGATGATAAGGAAGTACAATAAGATTTTGGTAATAAGGTAGGGAAGATGATATAAATGATTTCTATGACTATGGATTTTAATTGTCAAGTTATGTATAAAATGATAATTGATTGATGTTGCAAATGTATGTATGTATTATGGAGTAATTTGACATAGGAAGAAAATGGAACGGAAACGACTATGTGTGATGAACGTGTGTAGTTGTATTTAAATGCTAAATAAGAATAAATGTTAAGTAATAACAATTCCTAACAAGGTTGTAGCTTATGTATCGAAGTGTGAATATAGGAGAAGGAAGTAAACGGATTATGCATAAACAAAAGTAAGAGGTGATTTAAATAAAATAAAGTGTCGACCTCTGACCTGAGGGACACACGCTGAATTAAAGAGATTGAAGTGTTGACCTCTGACCTGAGGGGCACATAATTTAAATAAAGGAAATGAATGATGAAGTGAATAATAAAAATTAACATTGAAATGAATAATAAAAATGGAAATTTGGAATGAATAATGAATATGTAAATATTTGTTTAATTGTTATTTGTGCTTGACCTATCGAGTCGTTATATCTAGTTAGAAACTGCCTTCTATTTCATGTGCAATGCTCACTCCCTTACAGTTTCAGGTACGGAGACTGAGTTGGCACAGCCCCCGGCCGAGCAGGAGTACTTTCCCTGTAGTAGGGTTGTCATGGGTTTTGGAGGATATTATGATCTTAAGCCTCTTACACTATTTGATGTAAAATTTGTTATCCGTATTTCAAGTGAGGCTTAGGATGTTCTATTTTAACAAAGTTATATGTATTGGTTATGACACTTAAACTTGGAATTTTCCGCTATTACTCTGATATATTTGGAGCCCATGGGGCCTTGATATAATGTAGAAATATAATCTGAAGCCCTGTGGCTATTAGTTGTCCATTTGAAAATTGTTTATCACAGGTTAAATTTTGGGAAAGTCCTAAAAACAAAACGAAACTCCGTCCGTTTGACGGGAGATTTTCTTATGAATTAAAAATAACTAAGAGTTTTTACTAATCAATTTATAAGTTAAAAATGAAATTTTCAAGTTGCTATTTTAATGAAGGGTATAAAAGGGTAAATAAACTTAGGTGTTACAGAGGAGGGTGGCGAGTGTGACGCTCTCTTTTTAACTTGAAAATAATTAATATTTCCAAATAATTGAATACTTGCTATCAAAATTTGGGCTAGAAAATTTTTCCTTTTTAGAACTAGTACTTGCTCGTTCATAAACCCTTTTGAACATAAACCATTTTTGAAAGTTCGGCATAACAATATCTTAGCTTCGAAGAGGCTCTCGATATAACATTTCCTTAACTATAGAAAATACTCTTCATAGTTAATATTAAAACATACCATTTGCCTCTCGAGTTGAATTTGAATATATAAAGCATAAATTTATCGCCGAATCCTTTCTTAATAGAAATCAGAGTTCGCGGAAGTAAAATAATACTTATGGGGCACTGCTGACGTAAAGAAAACATCATATATATATATATATATATAAGTCATAACATAACCCCATCAGTACAGTCAGTAGCAAGTGATAAAAAGTCTAGATAGCAAGTTTTAATGAAACATATACAGACCAGCTGCATAAAATAAAAGCTCACTCTAAGACCTCTCACATATATACAATATATATAACTAAATCCAAACTAGAAGTCCCAGAGCAAGTCATCCGTGTCCTCAGCAGCTCCTCAGATCCTCCACAGCTCTATCCCTAGGATCTAGTATCCAAAACATCTACGCTATACAGGCTCCTATGAACCAGCGGGTCCAGCTCTAGCAGAAACAGTCGGCTCAACATGCACCTCCTCCTCGTTCTCATCCTCCACAGGGTCCTCCTCGATCTCGCCCGACTGTGTAGAGACCCCACCATTGGGTCTAAGGTCTGCAGAAGTAGTCCTATCCAAGTCAGTCGGACCAGGAGAAGGAGTCTCCTCAGTGACAACTCTATGGGAGGAAGGATGGGAAGGAGTGGCAGCTCTAAAACGAAAACTATGAAAACGAAGCATAGGTCGAGTCGGGGGTGGTCCTCTATATGTATAAAAAGGTGGAACATGCATAGTGTAGACTAAGGGAATCCTAAATCGACGAGGTCGCACTCGCACCAGAGGGTTAGGGTGGTAGAGAGTGATCTCAACCTCCCCCTCAACAGTGGCACGGTGCTCCTCATACGTCCATATGCCACTAGGGATAGGGCGTATCTCGATGCAAGCTAGGTATCTGGCCATCACCTAAACAGGGCACAGGGAGTAAGTATACACATATACATAATTGATAAAGACTAAAATTACAATCACAAATATATCATGGACAGATCATAATGCAAATACATATGAGCACACCAGTTTTCAACATTATAACTCTTATAATGCAAGTGGCATGATGTATGATTTTCTATCCACAACTGAGGCCTCTAAAAGTTCATCTTGCACGTCCATCCAATACACCCTTGTGTTCCCGGAACACCGACATTTGTTCCCAGAAAATAATGCCGAACCATACATGGATAATAAGCATCACTCCCGGAGTGTGCACCACGTTCCCAGAACGCATACGTTCCCAGAACGCATAAAAACCAGGTCCCGGACACTGGCCACATATCTATAATGTGTCATCAAGTAGGTTATAATTTGGTACTCCCGGAGTAACCTCCTCATATTCCCAGAATATGACAAACGTTCCTACCAACCAGACTTCCAGTCTATATGGATGCACAAATATCAGGGTTGGTTTTATCTTTACATTAATTAATGTGATTTAGAAATATTCCAATTTCCCTTTTGAATGATTTGTTTGAGGCATACACTTTGGCATAAAATTCTCCTTTGAATTTTCTCAAAACATGCCCTTAAACTTAGATTGGGTAAAACAAAGTCAATGGTATTCAAAAAACTTAACTTTTTATTTTTCAGATTCAGGTACTAACCGGTTACAGTTTCAGGCTAACCGGTTAGAATTACACCTGAACTGTTTACCATTGCAATTCAGAAAAACCCTTTTTTTCTTGAATTCCCTACCCAATCCATAAACAAGTTAAACATGGTTTTGTGCCTCAAAAATCACAGTTTTCATCATTCAAAAGTTCCAATCACATTCTGTGTCCAATAAAGTATAATTTTCTCTTGAAATTATTCCATTAATTTAAGGTATTAACCCTTTACCTTAAAATCCGAACCAAGAAAGTATTGTTACCTCATTTTCAGATTCTTTCCAGTGAAATTAAGGTATAGATTTGAGTAAAATTAGTGAAACTTCAGGACTGTTTCATAAACTAATTTTCCTTTGAAATTCTGCATTGTCTAACCGGTTACGGATATCGAGTAACCGGTTAGATTATGCAGTCAGTCCTTCAAAATAAGGGTTTTAACACATCATTTTCTTTAATTCTCAAATCTAACCATTATTCATCATTCAACAGGGTTCATATACCTTAAATAAACATGTTTCATCACAGAAACCAAACTCAAAGTGCATGCATCAAGCTTTTTGCATCAAATACAACAAAACTTATCATAAGCATTTAAATCCAGAATTCAGTATCAATATACTTTGCATGCATCAACATAAAGTTGCTCAAAACAACATTGAGCAAGAATTTGGCCTCCAAGCCTTTGTGCCATATTGCACATAATGCCCTTTTTGAGTTTTGTTAACTCAAATCCTAAATCACTTGAATTTTAGTCTAAATCTAGTATAAGGTAGACTTCTCCCATACCTCTAAGTCGATTTTGATGAGAATTACCACTGTACTTGAAGATTAATCCACAGATTTCCCACAAACTCACAGCTCTGCTCTCAGCCACGAATTTCACCAACAAGGTCCAAAGACCAGAAGTTTAGACATAGCAAATAGCCAAAGAAATTGGGGAAAACAGTTAGGACTCAAAATAGGTAACAAGCACTAGAGAATCAAAGAGATTTGAGACTTAAAGGTTGACTATACTTACCAAAATCCAGCCCCAAACTAAGCTTCCTGAACCAGAAAACTCAGACTCCAGCTATTCCAGTTCCAACTTCCCAAGTCGATTTCTCCTTCCACACAAACCCTCAACTCACAAATTTGGTATCTTTACAAAGCTCAAGATGTAAGCTTTGTAATGGTGTATGGCTCTCAATCTCACTCTCAGAAACAAGGACGAATTCCTCAGGACGAAAATGGAACCCTAGAACAAAGCCTCCCTTCTCAATTTCAGAAATTCAACCCTAATTTCATCAACAATCCATCTATATATAGACCAACCCAGGTTACATGCACATTGACGCGTGGTTTTCCACTTGATTCAAGTTGTAATCGTGGCGAATTCGGGATTAATCAAGTGATTACTCATCAAAATCCACTAACCCAGTTTCTGGGTTCATCGTCTAACCGGTTACAGGGCATTACTAACCGGTTAGATTAGTACAAAATTTAAAAATTAATATTTTTAAATCTTTCCCTCCAAGAACCTTTTCAATATTACCTTTAAGTCCTCATTCAGGGACCAAAATGCAATATCCTTATATTTTGCATTTATTTGCCTTATAAAAATATTTCAACTTATTTTTATATTTAAGGATAATTAAATACAAACTATAAACTTGGAAAATTTCTATAAATTAATAATAAAACTTTTTATTATTAATTTCCTATTATTCGGGAGACGAAAATTAGGGGTGTTACACTACTCCCCCACTTAAAAGGAATTTCGTCCCCGAAATTCTAGTTTACAAAAACAACTCCGGATACTCTTGACGCATCTTTTCCTCTAATTCCCACGTAGCTTCAGATACGTCAGCATTTTCCCATATGACTTTTACTAAAGGTATTTCCTTTCCCCTGAGCTGCTTAACTTCACGATCTTCTATCTGAACTGGTCTGGTCTCAAGGGTCAGGTTTTCCTTCAAAGTTAGGTCATCAGGTTGGAGTTTCAGAATAACCGATGGGTCATGCACATACTTCTTTAATTGTGAAACGTGAAAGACGTTGTGCAAATTGGATAAAGAGGGTGGTAAAGCTAGTTGATAAGCAACAGGGCCAACTCTTTTAAGAATTTGGTATGGACCTATACACTTAGGCGAAAGCTTTCGGGTTCTCAAAGCTCTACTGATTCCTTTCATCGGAACTATCCGAAGGAACACATGATCACCCTCTGAAAACTCTAATGGTTTCCTCCTCTGATCCGCATAACTCTTCTGCCGACTCTGAGTCGCTTTCATCTTTGCCTGGACCATCTTAATCTTTTCAGATGTCTGCTGTATCATTTCTGGTCCAACCATCAAGTTCTCCCCCACTTGGAACCAACATAGCGGGGTTTGGCACTTCCTTCCATACAACGCCTCGAACGGTGCCATTCCAATGCTCGCATGATAGCTGTTGTTGTATGTGAATTCTGCAAGAAGTAACACTTGATCCCAACTTCCTTGTTCTTCAAGTGCACAAGCTCTCAACACATCTTCCAAAGATTGAATCGTTCTCTCCGTCTGACCATCCGTCTGTGGATGATACGCAGAACTCAGTTTCAATCTTGTTCCCATAGCCTCATGCAAACTTTTCCAGAATTGCAACGAAAATCTGGGATCTCGGTCCGACACAATACTTGAAGGCACTCCGTGAAGACGAACTACCTCCTTGATATAGATCTGGGTAAGCTTGTTCAAAGGATAACGCATATTTATCGGAATAAAATGCGCCGACTTGGTTAACCTATCTACAACTACCCAAATTGCATCATGATTTGCTGCTGTCCTTGGCAAACCAGACACAAAATCCATTGAGATGCTATCCCACTTCCACTTGGGAATCCTCAAAGGTTGTAACTGTCCTCCCGGTTTCTGATGTTCTACCTTAGCTTTCTAGCAAGTCAAGAATGCCGCCACATATTCTGCCACATCCTTTTTCAATCCAGACCACCAAAATATCTTTTTCATGTCCTGATACATTTTGGTTGATCCAGGATGCATACTCATCCGACTCTTATGAGCTTCGTCGAGAATCAGTCTTCTAACTTCCTGATTTCTTGGTATGAAAATTCTCGTCCTGAAACGAAGGATTCCATCCTGCCCAATCTTGAAATCAGGTTCCCTTCCCTCTGAACCTAGTTTCATCTTTTCCATCAATTCTTCATCTGCTCGTTGCAACTCCCGAATTCTTTCCAAGAACTCGTTTGTAATCTGCAACATCCCCAACTTGATACTTGATGGCTCAACTTGTGTCAACAAGCTCAAGTGTCTGAATTCCTCGATCAACGCTGCTTCCTTAAGCATCATCGCACTTATGTGGATTGCTTTCCGACTCAAAGCATCTGCAACCACATTTGCTTTACCCGGATGGTAGTGGAGTTTAAAGTCATAATCTTTCAAAAACTCCATCCATCTTCTTTGCCTCATGTTCAACTCTTTCTGGTCAAACAGATATTTCAAACTCTTATGGTCACTAAATACTTGGAATATAGTGCCATAGAGATAATGTCTCCGTATCTTTAAGGCAAACACGATCGCAGCCAATTCTAAATCGTATGTCGGGTAATTCACTTCATGATTCTTCAATTGTCGCGATGCATAAGCCACTACTCTTCCTTCTTGCATCAATACACAACCCCAGTCCTTGTTTAGATGCATCACAGTACACTTCAAAACTCTTGTGAGGATCAGGTAAGATTAACACAGGAGACAATGTTAACCTTTCCTTCAACTCACGGAAACTAACTTCGCACCGATCGTCCCACACGAACGGTTGATCTTTCTGAGTCAACTTAGTCAAAGGCAGTGCAATCTTAGAAAATCCTTCTATGAACCGACGATAGTATCCAGCCAGCCCTAAGAAACTTCTCACCTCCGTCACGGTCTTAGGCTGTTCCCAACTTAGCACTGAACTTACTTTTGCTGGATCCACCGCAATTCCTTCTTTAGAGATTACCTGCCCCAAAAACTTCACTTCGTTCAACCAAAACTCACACTTTGTAAGTTTGGCATATAATTGCTTCTCTTTCAGGACTTTCAACACAATCCTGAGATGCTCTTCATGCTCTTCCGGACTTTTAGAATAGACCAGAATATCATCAATGAATACCACCACAAATAAATCCAAATATGGTCTAAAGATCCGGTTCATATAATCCATGAAAATAGCAGGTGCATTAGTCCACCCGAACGGCATCACAACATACTCATAATGACCATATCGAGATCGAAATGCAGTCTTGGGTATATCCTCCTCCCTTATCCTGATCTGATGATAACCCGATCTCAGATCAATCTTGGAGAATACTGCAGCTCCCCTAACCTGGTCCATAAGGTCATCAATCCTTGGCAAAGGATACTTGTTCTTAATAGTGACCTTATTCAACTGTCTGTAGTCCACACACATCCTCATACTCCCATCTTTCTTCTTTACAAACAGTAATGGAGGTCCCCAAGGCGAAACGCTTGGCCTGATCATCTGTTTCTGTAGCAACTCCTCTATCTGCTTCTTCATTTCTACCATTTCTGGTGGTGCCATCCTATAAGGAGCAATAGAGATGGGACCAGCTCCAGGGACTAAATCAATCCCAAACTCTATCTCTCGCTTCGGAGGTAATCCTGGTATCTCTTCAGGAAATACTTCCAGAAATTCCTTCACCACCGAAATCTCCTCGATCGGCATCAACTCTTCTTCTCCAGAAGCCGAGAATAAACACATATAACCCTCCAGTTCAAGGGTCCTATATTGAATTGTCTTTTCCTCATAATTGATGATCACTTGGTTCTTCATCAACCAGTCCATACCCAAGATCACATCCAATTGTAACTTAGGAAGACAAACCAAATCTACCTTGGATAAATGACCCAGAATTTCTACATTACACCCTAAACAGACTTTAGCGGTGAAGATCGGTATTCCCGTAGGGGTATCTATACTAAGATAGCAGGGTGAATCAGAAACAATAAGATTCAGCCTATTCACACATTCAGGAGAAACAAAAGAATGTGTAGCTCCAGAATCAAACATGATTTTGCAAGGTTGGTTATTAAGCATAAAGTTACCTTGCACGAGATTCGGGGTTTGGGTTGCTTCACTACCACTCAGGGTAAATACTCTTCCTTGCACCATAGGCTTGCCAGCAGATCCCTTTGCATCTCCCTTTTCAGATTCTTGGCACTCACGAGCAAAGTGACCTTGCTTTCCACACTTGAAACATCCTCCTGTGGACCAGTAAAACTGACCATGATGATAACGTCTACACTTCTCGCAATAAGGAGCATTATCGCGAGACTTGTTCTTGTTATCCATCACCGCCTTGCCTTTACTCTTGTTTTTAGAATATGGACCATTATTCCGATGATCAAACTTCTTCTTCCTCTGTGGTCCATAGTTCTGTCCAACCCCCTTCACTTGACTTCCAATCAATTCAGCCTTCTTATCATCTTCATACATTCTGCACATATCCACAAGTGCAGGGAAACTCTGAATCCTTTGATAACTGAAAATAGACTTCAGTTCCGGCCTTAATCCACCTTCAAACTTCACACACTTACTCCTTTCATCAGGGTTATTTAAGTAATAGGGAGAGTACTTCATCAGCTCCTCGAATCTGGCAGCATACTCTCCTACACTCATATCCCCCTGCTTCAATTGCATGAATTCCACTTCCTTCTTTCTCCGCAAATCTTCTGGAAAATATTTATTAAGAAATTTCTCCATAAATACTCCCCAGTTGATTGCCCTCCTTTCAAAATTCAGCAATTGGACAGTGTGATCGCACCCGTTTTCAGCTTCTCCGTGAAGCATGTACACTGCATAGGTCACCTTCTGTTCATCAGAACACTCCAGAGTTCGGAAAATCTTGTTAATCTCATACAACCACTTGTTCGCCTCATCAGGTTTATATCCTCCCTCAAACCTTGGTGGGTTGCACTTTCTGAACTCCGACAGAGTCTTAGCGTCCTGATTCGCCATATTGCCAGTAGATGAGTTACCAGCTCGCCCTTGAGATGGTTGTTGTCTCTGCTGCTGCTGCTGCATGCCCTCCGGCACTGTCGTGATTCGTTCTAACATTTCATTAGTAATATTTCTATTCCTGGTTGCCATAGAAAGACCTGCACTATGGGCTTTGGGTTACTAATAAGGTCTTTAAAACACAAATGCTACTAACTTACTCAAAACATATTCAATCAACATTGAATACCATACTTAGCTGCATCTTCGGGCCATGAGGAATAAGACCAATGCTCTAATACCACCAAAGGGTGTGACGCTCTCTTTTTAACTTGAAAATAATTAATATTTCCAAATAATTGAATACTTGCTATCAAAATTTGGGCTAGAAAATTTTCCTTTTTAGAACTAGTACTTGCTCGTTCATAAACCCTTTTGAACATAAACCATTTTTGAAAGTTCGGCTTAACAATATCTTAGCTTCGAAGAGGCTCTCGAGATAACATTTCCTTAACTATAGAAAATACTCTTCATAGTTAATATTAAAACATACCGTTTGCCTCTCGAGTTGAATTTGAATATATAAAGCATAAACTTATCGCCGAATCCTTTCTTAATAGAAATCAGAGTTCACGGAAGTAAAATAATACTTATGGGGCACTGCTGAGGTAAAGAAAACATCATATATATATAAGTCATAACATAACCCCATCAGTACAGTCAGTAGCAAGTGATAAAAAGTCGAGATAACAAGTTTTAATGAAACATATACAGACCAGCTGAATAAAATAAAAGCTCACTCTAAGACCTCTCAGATATATACAATATACATAACTAAATCCAAAATAGAAGTCCCAGAGCAAGTCATCCGTGTCCTCAGCAGCTCCTCAGATCCTCCACAGCTCTATCCCTAGGATCTAGGATCCAAAACATCTACGCTATGCAGGCTCCTATGAACCAGCGGGTCCACCTCTAGCAGAAACAGTCGGCTCAACATGCACCTCCTCCTCGCTCTCATCCTCCACAGGGTCCTCCTCGATCTCGCCCGACTGTGTAGAGACCCCACCACTGGGTCTAAGGTCTGCAGAAGCAGTCCTATCCAAGTCAGTCGGACCAGGAGAAGGAGTCTCCTCAGTGACAACTCTATGGGAGGAAGGATGGGAACGAGTGGCAGCTCTAAAACGAAAACTATGAAAACGAAGCATAGGTTGAGCCGAGGGTGGTCCTCTATATGTATAAAAAGGTGGAACATGCATAGTGTAGACTAAGGGAATCCTAAATCGACGAGGTCGCACTCGCACCAGAGGGTTAGGGTGGTAGAGAGTGATCTCAACCTCCCCCTCAAAAGTGGCACGGTGCTCCTCATACGTCCATATGCCACTAGGGATAGGGCGTATCTCGATGCAAGCTAGGTATCTAGCCATCACCTAAACAGGGCACAGGGAGTAAGTATACACATATACATAATTGATAAAGACTAAAATTACAATCACAAATATATCATGGATAGATCATAATGCAAATACATATGAGCACACCAGTTTTCAACATTATAACTCTTATAATGCAAGTGGCATGATGTATGATTTTCTATCCACAACTGAGGCCTCTAAAAGTCCATCTTGGACGTCCATCCAATACACCCTTGTGTTCCCGGAACACCGACATTTGTTCCCAGAACATAATGCCGAACCATACTTGGATAATAAGCATCACTCCCGGAGTGTGCACCACGTTCCCAGAACGCATAAAAACCAGGTCCCGGACACTGGCCACATATCTATAATGTGTCATCAAGTAGGTTATAATTTGGTACTCCCGGAGTACCCTCCTCATATTCCCAGAATATGATAAACGTTCCTACCAACCAGACTTCCAGTCTATATGGATGTACAAATATCAGGGTTGGTTTTATCTTTACATTAATTAATGTGATTTAGAAATATTCCAATTTCCCTTTTGAATGATTTGTTTGAGGCATACACTTTGGCATAAAATTCTCCTTTGAATTTTCTCAAAACATGCCCTTAAACTTAGATTGGGTAAAACAAAGTCAATGGTATTCAAAAAACATAACTTTTTATTTTTCAGATTCAGGTACTAACCGGTTACAGTTTCAGGCTAACCGGTTAGAATTACAGACCTGAACCGTTTACCATTGCAATTCAGAAAAACCCTTTTTTCTTGAATTCCCTACCCAATCCATAAACAAGTTAAACATGGTTTTGTGCCTCAAAAATCACAGTTTTCATCATTCAAAAGTTCCAATCACATTCTGTGTCCAATAAAGTATAATTTCCTCTTGAAATTATTCCATTAATTTAAGGTATTAACCCTTTACCATAAAATCTGAACCAAGAAAGTATTGTTACCTCATTTTCAGATTCTTTCCTGTGAAATTAAGGTATAGATTTGAGTAATATTAGTGAAACTTCAGAACTGTTTCATAAACTAATTTTCTTTTGAAATTCTACAGTGTCTAACCGGTTACGGATATCGAGAAACCGGTTAGATTATGCAGTCAGTCCTTCAAAATAAGGGTTTTAACACATCATTTTCTTTAATTCTCAAATCTAACCATTATTCATCATTCAACAGGGTTCATATACCTTAAATAAACATGTTTCATCACAGAAACCAAACTAAAAGTGCATGCATCAAGCTTTTTGCATCAAATTGCATAAAAATTCACATAAACACAATTTAATACAACAAAACTTATCATAAGCATTTAAATCCAGAATTCAGTATCAATATACTTTGCATGCATCAACATAAAGTTTCTCAAAACAACATTGAGCAAGAATTTGGCCTCCAAGCCTTGGCCTCCAAGCCTTTGTGCCATATTGCACAAAATGCTTTTTTTGAGTTTTGTTAACTCAAATCCTAAATCACTTGAATTTTAGTCTAAATCTAGTATAAGGTAGACTTCTCCCATACCTCTAAGTCGATTTTGATGAGAATTACCACCGTACTTGAAGATTAATCCATAGATTTCCCACAAACTCACAGCTCTGCTCTCAGCCATGAATTTCACCAACAAGGTCCAAAGACCAGAAGTTTTGACATAGAAAATAGCCAAAGAAATTGGGGAAAACAGTTAGGACTCAAAATAGGTAACATGCACTAGAGAATCAAAGAGATTTGAGACTTAAAGGTTGACTATACTTACCAAAATCCAGTCCCAAACTAAGCATCCTGAACCAGAAAACTCAGACTCCAGCTATTCCAGTTCCAACTTCCCAAGTCGATTTCTCCTTCCACACAAACCCTCAACTCACAAATTTGGTATCTTTACAAAGCTCAAGATGTAAGCTTTGTAATGGTGTATGGCTCTCAATCTCACTCTCAAAAACAAGGACGAATTCCTCAGGACGAAAATGGAACCCTAGAACAAAGCCTCCCTTCTCAATTTCAGAAATTCAACCCTAATTTCATCAACAATCCATCTATATATAGACCAACCCAGGTTACATGCACATTGACGCGTGGTTTTCCACTTGATTCAAGTTGTAATCGTGGCGAATTCGGGATTAATTAAGTGATTACTCATCAAAATCCACTAACCCAGTTTCTGGGTTCATCGTCTAACCGGTTACAGGGCATTACTAACCGGTTAGATTAGTACAAAATTTAAAAATTAATATTTTTAAATCTTTCCCTCCAAGAACCTTTTCAATATTACCTTTAAGTCCTCATTCAGGGACCAAAATGCAATATCCTTATATTTTGCATTTATTTGCCTTATAAAAATATTTCAACTTATTTTTATATTTAAGGCTAATTAAATACAAAATATAAACTTGGAAAATTTCTATAAATTAATAATAAAACTTTTTATTATTAATTTCCTATTATTCGGGAGACGAAAATTAGGGGTGTTACAGTGAGTGCATAGGCGAAGAGGAGGAAAATTTTCTCACCTTTGGGGAAGTCTTTTAGCTTTAGGAGGAAAGGTAATTCTAAGTTCTTATTTTATTTTAATTCATTTCTTCTTCTACTGTTATTATAATCCCTAATTCTTTTTATAGTAGCAAGAACAAAAAGTTCTATTTCTTCTTTTTATGAACTATGTATTTGTTGATAGTATTTTGTTTTTATGGTCAAATGAATAAAGGTTTAAAGGAAAGGGACAAAATGAATTGTTTAAAGGGAATAATCTCCCCTTTTCTTGTGCCTTGAGATGACCTAATTTTGGTAGCACAAAGTTTAGATTCTGAAATTTTTGTGTGTTTTTACAATATAGACATATGTATATAATTTATAAAAATTGTTACCTGTTTGAAGTATTGTAGTTTTCTTGTTTTGATTCAAAATGAAAACTAAAATTGATTCTGAAAATTTTGTGTTACTGATATATGATGTAGCATTAAAAGAAAATAAAAGAATTTAGTCTTTTGTTTTTTTTATTGATTGGTCATGATATGTATATAAAGTGGTAGTTGTTATTATTATGTTATGTGATGATTATTTGATCTCTGATGTTGCTGTAGTGAAATGAAAATAGTTTTATGAAAACCCATGAAATTCTGGATTTTATGGTGTTACAAGTATAAATGATTTCTGATTAAAAATTTCACATGATTCATATTATTTGATTTGGTAAATTTAGGAGTAAGTAAGTAAAGTTTTACCTTGTGATTGTGTAAATGTCTGACTATGTGATTAGTAGAAATTTTAGACTAGTTACTGTACAAAAGTAATTTTTCCTAAAAGTGATTATCCTGTGTCAAATTGATTATTTTGAGTATATGAAAGTATGTGCCTAAAGTATACATGTGTGTTTGAAAAATTTAAAAAGTACTCTTTTATATATGAGTTGGTCGAATTTATTGAAGAAGAAAAACAAAGATGTTTGATTTTTTTTAATAGATCTTTCTGATGTGAATAAATGATTATCAGTGTATTAGGTATTCTGATAAAAATATATTTAGATCTAGAAATTTTCTTAATGTTGAAAAGTATTATTTTCATAAGATAAAAGGCTTCAAATAATAATTTGTATAGGTGTATACTATGCTTGACTGTTTATATGTAATTACAGTATGTATAGTAATGTTAGAATCTGATAGTTTATTATTTTTTTTAAGTGATGCAACTGGACTTAAGGTGTCTGTCCAGCAAATCAATATGCTTTATTTTAATCATGTTTAATCATTTGATTATAGTAGTTTTTGTAAAGAATTTTTTTAGGAAAAAGTGGCATATGTTTTCGATGAACTGTTTAGGAGAAAATTCATTTTTGAGAAGTTCTGTATGTGCTGTCCAAATTGCAAAATAGTTACATCAAGAACGAAAATCATTTTTGAAATAATTGGTGATGTATGCTTTATGATAAAATCTTTATTATAAGTATTTAAAATTATTAGGATGTATAAAAGTGATTTTGTGAATGTACTGATGCTTGAAAATGAATTTTCTGTAATCTGCTTGTAGTCGGTAAGTTAATCTAATTAATGATAGAAAAAGTATTTTGAACTTTGAATGTTTCAGTTTACTTTCTTATTTAGTTATATATGCTTATAACATGATTTTGCAAAGTTTGTCTTCTGCTTGGTCTGATTAAAAAGTTGCATCAAAAGAAAAATACCTTAAAGTCATGCTGTATGAGTGGTCTGAACATGGTAGTTGTTATAAGGTACTTAGGAGTAAGATTTTTAGTAAAGGAAAAATTTAGATTTATTCTTAAGGTGTTATAACTATGTTTTAAAAGTTATATTTCGATTGGAAAAGTTTTTCATGAGTTAGAAGCTAAAAAGAAAAAGTGATTTTCTGATACTGTAGTCTGTGTTTGATTTTCAAGAAGGTTTTGATTTTTAAAGGAGTGATTTATTTTCTAAGAGTTTATGTATTTCCAAAACATCAAGGATTTTTAAGAAAATGAATTTCCCAAAAGTTATAGTAATTTTAAGTTGTTATGGATATTTATTGAGCCTTTTTGTAAATATGGTTTGATTAAAGGTTTGCGAACGGAAAACGAAAGCGCTACTGTGAATCGAGCAGATCTAAATTCTTTTGCATCATACCAAGGTGAGAGAGTAGCAACCTTTAGACATAATGGCACCATGTAATCATTAGGATGATTTCGACCATCTCAAAAGTCGGAATCCGAGTTACGCGTCATGACACGAGACGACAATTGGTTGTGAATGTTTAGTCGTCCTTCGTGCGTTAGTAACTCTATTTGTATGATGTTGTTATGACTATATTTTGTTATGCTATTATGAAAAATAATTATGAGATGTTGTTCAATTGAATTTGGAAATGATAATAATTATGTTGTAAATATTCCAATGAAATTATGCAATTGTGAGATGTTGATTTTATAAGTGATGAAAGATTTTTGGCGAAGAGTTTATGATCATGGAATATTGAAAGGAGCAAGACCTTGTATTTTGATATTGTTTAAGAGAACCTGTAAAAGATCAATGTTATGACAATACGATGATCATGCTTGTGTACAGTGAAGGTGCATCGTGGCACTTAACTTGTAATCTTTTCCCTTAAGTGACTAATCACGTGAATAATTGTGCCGTGATTTTGTCTTGTGGATTCCACTGTACAATAGGGAGTTTGTGCTGTTACCCTTAGAGGTCGAGGCCCGTTAGAAGCGAGGCTTAGAATGGGTCGACCAACCTAGGATTAATAAAAGACTTAAAAGACTTAAAATACTCTAAGTTTAAAATCCTTTCTAACTACGTTGAGAGTGGAGTAGTGGAGAGGAAAGATACCGTATACTTGGAGGTCGTGCATCCCTCCAAGTGGTGATTGTGATAGGGTAGGGCAATGACGGTGACTCGTCAAGAAGCCTATGAGCGCTTCCCTAGGCGGAATGATGCTACAATGGTCAAGGTCACCTGCTGGGCGTTGATCGTAGTAAGTACTGCAACGCGAACTAGGGATAGAGCTGTCGCCTCCTTGAACAAATCCTAGATGGTGTAGAGGGAATCCGAATGAGACTAGAAGCCATTGTTTTTTTTTAAATGATGAATTGTTATTGTATTTTGTTTGCTGGCCAACTTGCGTGGTTTCAGCTGGTACGTACCCTTTGGCTTTGAGGTCAGCATGGTTAGGATTCCTGTGCATCTCATCTGCTTTCCGAACTAGGATGTGGTTGGATATTGAAGGAGGAGATGTATCGAGTGTGTAATTTCCCTTACCTCAATGATTTCTCTCCCTAAATCATTGACGGTCATGAAAGACGTAATGAAAAACTCTATGGAACTCTTGAATAATAATATGAAGTTGTTATAATAATATAAGGCATAATTTTGTGACATGATGTTATTATGGAATGTTATACCTTGTGTTAGTCCTAATGTGACCCATGGAGTAAGCCCATGCCGTCGACGTCTTCATCGTCTGGTCGCTAACTCTCTCTATTTTTATGTTATGCTCTTGTGTTATCTATGAAATTATTAGATGGTGGACCGGGTAATTCAAGTGGAGATGTCTCCTTTAATAGGGGGACAATGGCATAGAACTGCAAACGGATGGATTTGGGAGGGACCAACAAGACTCATTATTACCGATCGAGATCATGTATTACGAGGAGTAGCTACGGACCGTGAGGAAGTGCGATATCGTTTGAGGGATCTTATGCCGGGTGGACCTCATGCTTTTCATAATGCTCTACCTGCTAATCACAATGTTGATGAGGAGGAAGACCCAGAAGAAGATTTAGAAATAGAAGAAGATCCGGAGGAGGACCTTGACGAGGATGTGCATGATGGCGAGTAGTTTAGTTCTTAGTAGTATTGATCTCTGCTTGTTTTGAGTCTTGGATGACGAACCCTCTGATTAACTCTATGTACACCCTATGTTTATGTTATTTCGCTTTCATTTTGGATAATGGCTGTTATGCCGAAACTCTTTTTATTATAATGGTTATTTTGGAAATTAATATAATGATGTTTTATTCCGCATTTTCGATTAGTATGTTTTGTGAATGGAAATACGTCGTGGCACTTCATTTTGGAAAATAGAACTAAGTTATGGAACAAAACCTTTTCAAGAAACTAAGTCGTTTATGTAATACAATTTTTGCAAAGATAAGTTGAGAAAATATTTTTGGAAACTAAGTTCATGTGCAAACTTACCTTTAAATTATATCTTGTAATAAAGGTTTATAAAAAAAAATGGCCCAAATTTTTAGTGAAAATTCTATTTCCAAATTGGGGTGTTACATTTGGTGGTATCAGAGCGATGGTTGTCCTTAGTGGCCTTAAGCATAGCCTTATATGCTTTCGTTGTGTGACTCTGTTTGGTAGTTATAGTATAGTTACCCTTTCGGCTCGAGCATGGCCTAATATGCTTACCTTGTTCAACCCTTTGCTTGACCTAAGACTCCAATCCTACGTATGTAACAGAAGCAAGATGGCCCGTCGACAAGCGAATGAGGAACCAGCTACTGTTTTGGCTCAGACAGTTGCGGTCTTGGCAGGAGTAAGGGACAACATGAACCTTATGCATCAACAACTTCAGCAGAATCAGAATGTGAATGCTGGTGGGCAAGGAATCAGAGGACTCGACGAGTTTTGTCGTAGAAATCCAAAGGAATTCGCTGGAGGTTTCGCATCGGATGAGGCAGAGGCCTGGATAGCAAGTTTGGAAAGGATATTCGGGGGAATGGTGCAGTGCACAGATGAACAAAATGTTGCCTATTCTGGATACATGATGGTAGGAGAGGCGGTCGACTGGTGGCGTAATGAGAGGCAAGTGTTAGATGGAGATGCTGGAGGACTAACCTGGGATCGGTTCAAAGATAGGCTTTTGGTGAAGTATTTTCCGGAGCACCTGAAGACAGCCAAGGAATTGGAATTCCTAAGATTAGAGCAAGGTAGCATGAGTGTAGGGGAGTATGCTGCCAAATTCGAGAATCTGGCGAGGTTTATGCCTTACTATGGAGAAGCTGCGAATGAGAGGTCGAAGTGTGCGAAGTTCTTGGATGGTTTAAAGTCGGAGATTAAGCAAGCCCTGGCACCTTTGGAGATAGCTGCGTTTACAACTCTGGTGAACAAGGGAAGTATTGTGGAAAGTGGATTGAAGACAAGGAACTCGGCAGGGAAGTCAGCGGTGCAAGTCCCGAGTGGTGGTCCGATGAGACACTCTCCTGGACATGGAAATCCGAACAGTGGAGCAAGGCATCATGGTCCTTATGGACAAGGAAGTGGACAAAGGGACAATCGGTCAAGGTTTCATGGTGGCTTTAATCAAGGGAATCATCCTCGGAACAACTACCACAACACCCAGAATCATAACAACAACAGAAACAACAACAATCGCAATAATCAATTCAGAGGGAACAACAACAACAATGGAAATCGAGGAAATAATGGGAATGCTGGTGGATCTCGTAACAATGGGGATGCTGCTGGAGGACAAGGGAATGCACCTCCATTTTGAAACAAGTGTAACAAGAATCATTTTGGACCAAACTGTCCTTGGAATAATCCCAACTGCTTCAATTGCAACAAACCAGGACACATATCAAGGAATTGCCCAGAACCCAAAAGAGAAGTCAATGCAGTAAATGTGGCTAGACCCCGTGGACAAGGAAGAGTTCTCTCAATGAGTGGAGCTGAAGCTGCTAACAACGCTAATCTGATCCAAGGTAGGTGTTTCATTCGTAAGATATCTTTGCATGTGTTGTATGATTCGGGTTTTACGCATTCGTTTATTGCTCGTGATGTGGTTAATAGACTAAACTTACCAGTAAATGTTATGCCTTTTGATCTAATTGTGTCTACCCCTACTAGTGACCCAGTCATGGTGTCGACTTTTGTTTCTAAATGCCCTGTAGGAATAGAAGGTAGAGAGTACTTAGTGGACTTAATTGTCTTACCCCTTACCCAACTCGACATAATTTTAGGCATGGATTGGTTAACTGCTAATCATGTTCTCCTAAATTGTGCCGAAAAGACTCTCACTTTCAATAACTTAAGACCTAGTGTACCCCAAACCTTAGAACCCGAGCACGTGTCTGCCAATAAAATCAAAGCTTCATGGGAAGATGGAGCCATGATATACATGTTTCTCGCTTCTTTGGAGAGGAGAAAAAGATGGAGGAATTACCTGTTGTCAAAGATTTTCCTGAAGTCTTTCCTGAGGAAATCCCTGGATTACCGCCTGTACGTGAAGTGGAGTTTGGAATTGATTTGATCCCTGGAACGGCACCGATTTCAAAAGCACCGTACCGCATGGCACCGATGGAGTTGGTAGATTTAAAGAAGCAATTGGAAGAGTTACTGGAAAAACAATTCATTCGACCAAGTGTTTCACCGCGGGGAGCACCTGTTCTATTCGTGAAAGAGAAAGATGGGAGTATGAGGTTGTGCACCGATTACCGTCAGCTAAACAAAGTGACTATCAAGAATAGGTATCCATTGCCAAGAATTGATGACTTGATGGATCATTTAAGAGGAGCTACGGTATTTTCCAAGATCGACTTGAGATCAGGCTATCATCAGATCAGAGTGAAAGAAGAGGATATTCCCAGGACAGCCTTCAGAACGAGATATGGGCATTACGAGTATCTGGTCATGCCTTTTGGAGTAACTAATGCACCCCCAATATTCATGGATTACATGAATAGAATCTTTCACCCGTTTTTAGATTCTTTTGTCGTTGTGTTTATCGATGACATTTTAATCTATTCACGGAACAAGGAAGAGCATGCGGAACATTTAGAAAAGGTATTAAGTGTATTGAAGGAGAAGGAGTTGTTCGCCAAATTGTCAAAGTGTGACTTTTGGCTGGAGTCAGTGAATTTTCTAGGACATGTAATAACCAAGAATGGAATTGCGGTAGATCCTGCGAAGGTGGAGGCAGTATTGGAATGGAAAGCACCAACAACCGTGACGGAAATCCGGAGTTTTCTTGGACTTGCTGGTTATTACCGGAGGTTCATCGAAGGATTCTCTCAATTGTCGTTGCCATTGACCAAGTTAACAAGGAAGGGATAGGCATTTATCTGGACAGAGAAGTGTGAAGAATGCTTCCAAGAGCTAAAAAGAAGATTGACATCTGCCCCAGTGTTAGTTTTACCCGACCCGACAAAGACTTTTTGTGTGTTACTGCGATGCATCAAAGCAAGGATTGGGATGTCTGCTTATGTAAGATGGCCAAGTAGTAGCATATGCTTCAAGATAGTTGAAGATTCATGAACAGAATTACCCTACGCATGATCTGGAACTCGCGGCAGTAGTATTCGCATTGAAGATTTGGAGGCATCATTTGTATGGTGTGAGGATCGAAGTATTCAGCGATCACAAGAGCTTGAAGTATCTATTCAAGCAGAAGGAGCTAAATATGAGACAAAGGAGGTGGATAGAATTCCTGAAGGACTATGATTTTGAAGTGCAGTATCACCCTGGAAAAGCCAACATTGTAGCAGATGCGCTGAGTAGGAAATCCCTGCATGTGTCTGCATTAATGATAAAGGAGTTGGAGCTGATGAGAAGTTTAGAGATCTAAACATGGCGGTGGAGTTGAAACCGAGAGGTATGGTACTAGGAACCCTGAAAGTGAACAATGAATTCATGGAACAAATCAAGACCTTACAGTTACCAGATCCCGAGTTACAAGAGAAGAAGGAGCTTTCAGATGCCGGAAAGGAAGTAGAATTTCAGCTAGGAGCAGACGGAATTCTACGGTTCAAAGAAAGAGTTTGTGTGCCGAACAATCAAGAAGTTAAGGAGATGATATTGGGGGAAGCACATAAAAGCAAGTTAAGTTTTCATCCCGGAGCAACAAAAATGTACCAAGACTTGAAGAAGATTTTTTGGTGGTCAGGAATGAAAAGAGAAGTAGCAGAATATGTGTCAAAATGTTTAGTATGTCAGAAAGCCAAGATAGAACACAAGAAACCAGGAGGAGAATTGCAACCGTTACCGGTACCTGTCTGGAAGTGGGATAGTATCTCCATGGACTTCGTGTCTGGTTTTCCATGAACTCAGCAAGGACATGACGCTATTTGGGTAGTAGTAGATCGTCTCACCAAGACAGCGCATTTTATTCCAATCAACATGAGGTACACCTTGGAGAAATTGGCTAATTTGTACATCAGAGAAGTAGTGAGGCTACATGGAGTACCGTCTACTATAGTGTCAGACAGAGACCCGCGTTTTGCTTCGAAATTTTGGGAAAGTCTGCAAACTGCAATGGGAACCAATCTAAGTATGAGTTCTGCTTATCACCTGCAAACGGATGGTCAGTTAACAATTCAAACTTTGGAAGATTTGTTAAGAGCATGTGTGTTGGAGGAAGCTGGAAGCTGGGATTCTTTCTTACCATTGATTGAATTCACTTACAACAACAGTTTTCATTCAAGTATAGGTATGACACCGTATGAAGCTCTGTATGGAAGGAAATGCAGAACCCCTTTGTGCTGGTTTGAGACCGGAGAGCACTTACAGTTAGGGCCAAAGATAGTGCAACAAACGACGGATAAGATTAAGTTGATCCAAGAGAAGATGAGGACCGCACAAAGCAGGCAGAAGAGCTATCATGACAAGAGAAGGACTCCATTGGAATTCAAGGAAGGTGATCATGTATTCATGCGGGTAGTGCCTACTACCGGTATTGGCAGAGTGCTCAAAACCAGAAAACTAACCCCGAGATTCATAGGACCCTATCAAATCCAAAAACGTGTAGGACTTGTAGCATACCAGATAGCCTTACCCCCTATGTTTTCAAACCTACACAATGTCTTCCACGTGTCTCAGTTAAGAAAGTATATTAGTGACCCATCCCACATTGTTGAGCTTGACTCGATACAACTCAAGGATAATCTTACGTATGAAACAATGCCCTTGCGGATCGATGGCCGCAGTGTTAAAAGGTTGAGAGGAAAAGAAATCCCTTTGGTCAAAGTAATATGGAGTCAAGATCATGGGGAAGATGCTAGTTGGGAGCGTGAAAGTAGCATGAGGGAATCATACCCTCACTTGTTTGAATCAGGTATGTATTTCTCGGGGACGAGAAATCTCTAAGTTGGGAAGGATTGTGAGACCCACAATTTTACCCAATTTATTTGTAAATTCATAATTGAATTTAAGAAATTATATTTGATTTTGATACCTGGAATTAATTAAAATAGTGTGAGTTATATATATATATATGTATATGCGTGATATATATATATATAATATATACATATATGCCAATGTTTTTCCTAATGTATTTAAATAAAATATTTTAAGGTATAGTATTTGATTTAAATGATCTTAGAAGAATGAACTGCTTGGTGGAGGATTAGAGTATCCTATCTTCAGAAATTCATATCTTTTCAACCGTACATCGAAAAATTACAAATGATATGTCAAATCGACCGTATCGAAACGTAGATTATGAAAATGAAAAGCTTTTATTTTTAATTTAAAGTTTTCGAAATTTTATCACTGCTACAGTGCTGAACGAATTTTTGAGTTTTAAGTGAAAAGGTGTGTTTTTAATGCATTTAATGACCTTTTGACTCAAGTGTATTTTATTTTGAAAACAAAAATAATTTTCTGAAGTTTTATATTGGACTACCATCCAAATAAAATATATTTTCATATTTTTTTATTATGAAACATTTGAAAGCTTATGAAGTGCATTTTTGAAGGAAATGATCTTAGAACTTCAAAAATTCGTAACTTTCAAACCGTAAGTCCAAAAATTACAAACTTTATATGAAAACGATCGTATTGAAATGTAGTATCTGAAGATGTGAAAAGAAAATTTTTATTTTGGCATTTACAAAAAATTTCTGTACAGTTGAGAAAACGAATTTTTAGTATTTCTAACTTTGAAAAAATTATTTGGAACATGAAATAAATTATTGGGCTATAAAATATTTTTTTTTGTGTATTGTGAGGTTTATTTAAATTTCTACTGTTTGCACAGTCCAAATATTAGTTTTTTTTTCTAAATTTTGTTCTAAATTATTAAAATGAAAGCCTTATTCTGATTGGTCAATTTTGTGGTGAATTCAAAATGGACCAATGGAAATTTTTCTTCTTATTTTTATATATATGCACTGTCAAAAAAAATAATAGGAGGGAGAGAGTATAATTTTCTGAACTTGTGGGGAATCATTCTTAAGTTAATAAGCCATAGGATTTAGAAGAGTTTCATTAATGCATGTGTGTGTTTCAAAGTGAAAATTGAAAATGATGACTCACTATGGCTAAGGGGGGACGAATTTGAGGTCTGATGGGAGGGGAAAATTGGTCTTCTCTTCACCTATAAATAGACCACGACACCTCTCACAATTTCACACACATTACTTGCTATCATTCTGAGAAAAAAAATTTATTCCAAGAGGAAGGAGAGAGGAGGGTGGCGAGTGCATAGGGGAAGAGGAGGAAAATTTTCTCACCTTTGGGGAAGTCTTTTAGCTTTAGGAGGAAAGGTAATTCTAAGTTCTTATTTTATTTTAATTCATTTCTTCTTCTACTGTTATTATAATCCCTAATTCTTTTTATAGTAGCAAAAACAAAAAGTTCTATTTCTTCTTTTTATGAACTATGTATTTGTTGATTATTTTGTTTTTATGGTCAAATGAATAAAGGTTTAAAGGAAAGGAACAAAATGAATTGTTTAAAGGGAATAATCTCCCCTTTTCTTTGGCCTTGAGATGACCTAATTTTGGTAGCACAAAGTTTAGATTCTGAAATTTTTGTGTGTTCTTACAATATAGACATATGTATATAATTTTTAAAATTGTTACCTGTTTGAAGTATTGTAGTTTTCTTGTTTTGATTCAAAATGAAAACTAAAATTGATTCTGAAAATTTTGTGTTGCTAATATCTGATGTAGCATTAAAAGAAAAGAAAAGAATTTAGTCTTTTGTTTTTTTTTTATTGATTGGTCATGATATGTATATAAAGTGGTAGTTGTTATTATTATGTTATGTGATGATTATTTGATCTCTAATGTTGCTGTAGTGAAATGAAAATAGTTTTATGAAAACCCATGAAATTCTGGATTTTATGGTGTTACAAGTATAAATGATTTCTGATTAAAAATTTCACATGATTCATATTATTTGATTTGGTAAATTTAGGAGTAAGTAAGTAAAGTTTTACCTTGTGATTGTGTAAATGTCTGACTATGTGATTAGTAGAAATTTTAGACTAGTTACTGTACAAAAGTAAATTTTCCTAAAAGTGATTATCCTGTGTCAAATTGATTATTTTGAGTATATGAAAGTATGTGCCTAAAGTATACATGTGTGTTTGAAAAATTTAAAAAGTACTCTTTTATATATGAGTTGGTCGAATTTATTGAAGAAGAAAAACAAAGATGTTTGATTTTTTTTAATAGATCTTTCTGATGTGAATAAATGATTATCAGTGTGTATTAGGTATTCTGATAAAAATATATTTAGATCTAGAAGTTTTCTTAATGTTGAAAAGTATTATTTTCATAAGATACAAGGCTTCAAATAATAATTTGTATAGGTGTATACTATGCTTGACTGTTTATATGTAATTACAGTATGTACAGTAATGTTACAGTCTGATAGTTTATTATTTTTTTTAAGTGATGCAACTGGACTTAAGGTGTCTGTCCAGCAAATCAATATGCTTTATTTTAATCATGTTTAATCATTTGATTATAGTAGTTTTTGTAAAGAATTTTTTTAGGAAAAAGTGGCATATGTTTTCGATGAACTGTTTAGGAGAAAATTCATTTTTGAGAAGTTCTGTATGTGCTGTTATGACTATATTTTGTTATGCTATTATGAAAAATAATTTTGAGATGTTGTTCAATTGAATTTGGAAATGATAATAATTATGTTGTAAATATTCCAATGATATTATGCAATTGTGAGATGTTGATTTTATAAGTGATGAAAGATTATTGGCGAAGAGTTTATGATCATGGAATATTGAAAGGAGCAAGACCTTGTATTTTGATATTGTTTAAGAGAACCTGTAAAAGATCAATGTTATGACAATACGATGATCATGCTTGTGTACAGTGAAGGTGCATCGTGGCACTTAACTTGTAATCTTTTCCCTTAAGTGACTAATCACGTGAATAATTGTGCCGTGATTTTGTCTTGTGGATTCCACTGTACAATAGGGAGTTTGTGCTGTTACCCTTAGAGGTCGAGGCCCGTTAGAAGCGAGGCTTAGAATGGGTCAACCAACCTAGGATTAATAAAAGACTTAAAATACTTAAAATACTCTAAGTTTAAAATCCTTTCAAACTACGTTGAGAGTGGAGTAGTGGAGAGGAAAGATACCGTATACTTAGAGGTCGTGCATCCCTCCAAGTGGTGATTGTGATAGGGGAGTGCAATGACGGTGACTCGTCAAGAAGCCTATGAGCGCTTCCCTAGGCGGAACGATGCTGCAATGGTCAAGGTCACCTGCTGGGCGTTGATCGTAGTAAGTACTGCAATGCGAACTAGGGATAGAGTTGTCGCCTCCTTGAACAAATCCTAGATGGAGTAGAGGGAATCCGAATGGGACTAGAAGCCATTGTTTTTTTTTGAAATGATGAATTGTTATTGTATTTTGTTTGCTGGCCAACTTGCGTGGTTTCAGCTGGTACGTACCCTTTGGCTTTGAGGTCAGCATGGTTAGGATTCCTGTGCATCCCATCTGCTTTCCGAACTAGGATGTGGTTGGATATTGAAGGAGGAGATGTATCGAGTGTGCTAATTTCCCTTACCTCAATGATTTCTCTCCCTAAATCATTGACGGTCATGAAAGTCGTAATGAAAAACTCTATGGAACTCTTGAATAATGATATGAAGTTGTTATAATAATATAAGGCATAATTTTTTACATGATGTTATTATGGAATGTTATAACTTGTGTTAGTCCTAATGCGACCCATGGAGTAAGCCCATGTCGTCGACGTCTTGATCGTCTGGTCGCTAACTCTCTCTATTTTTCTGTTATGCTCTTGTGTTATCTATGAACTTATTAGATGGTGGACCGGGTAATTCAAGTGGAGATGTCTCCTTTAATGGGGGGACAATGGCATAGAACTGCAAACGGATGGATTTGGGAGGGACCAACAAGACTCATTATTACCGATCGAGATCATGTATTACGAGGAGTAGCTACAGACCGTGAGGAAGTGCTATATCGTTTGAGGGATCTTATGCCGGGTGGACCTCATGCTTTTCATAATGCTCTACCTGCTAATCACAATGTTGATGAGGAAGAAGACCCAGAAGAAGATTTAGAAATAGAAGAAGATCCGGAGGAGGACCCTGACGAGGATGCGCATGATGACGAGTAGTTTAGTTCTTAGTAGTATTGATCTCGGCTTGTTTTGAGTCTTGGATGACGAACCCTCTGATTAACTCTATGTACACCCTATGTTTATGTTATTTCGCTTTCATTTTGGATAATGGCCGTTGGGCCGAAACTCTTTTTATTATAATGGTTATTTTGGAAATTAATATAATGATGTTTTATTCCGCATTTTCGATTAGTATATTTTGTGAATGGAAATACGTCGTGGCACTTCGTTTTGGAAAATAGAACTAAGTTATGGAACAAAACCTTTTCAAGAAACTAAGTCGTTTATGTAATACAATTTTTGCAAAGATAAGTTGAGAAAATATTTTTGGAAACTAAGTTCATGTTCAAACTTACCTTTAAATTATATCTTGTAATAAAGGTTTATAAAAAAAATGGCGCAAATTTTTAGTGAAAATTCTATTTCCAAATTGGGGTGTTACATTTATAGGTTCCTATATTGAGGGGGAGCTCTCAAAAGTGATGGAACGGTCTAATTATTTTGTCATCATCAAAAAGGGGGAGATTGTAGAATCAAGTCTCTAATGAGGTGCATTTATTTTGATGATGACAATATAATTAGATCATGGATTTGAAGGAAGAATTCAAGCTCACCAAGTCAAGAAGATCAAGTGCATCAAATTAGCTAGTCATTCTCTAGTTTATTTTAATTGTAATTTTATTTCTTTAATTGAGAGTGGGTAGCTTAGGAAGTAATCTCATCCTAGGATAAATAATTTTAATGCATGAAAAAGGTTGGGATTACATAAAATTATTCCTTGAGGAGAGAATTAAAATTAATTGTTGAAAAACTTAATTTTTATCATCTCTGGGCAAAAGACTCGAGTAGTCTGAAAATTACTCGAGTATCAAAAGACTCGAGTAATCTAAAAATTACTCGAGTATCAAAAGACTCGAGTAGTTTCTAAAAGACTCGAGTATTTCAGCCTCAAATCAGAGATTTGACCGTTAGTTCAGTACATGGGCATTTCTATTGAAAGATGGCAAAAGACTCGAGTAGTGTCAAAAAGACTCGAGTGTTTTGGTTCTGACAGCAAATTTTAAACCGTTGGAAGAGGGAAAAAATGGCATGAAAAAGTTTGTTTTACTCTCTTATTCCCTCTTCCATATATCCCATTCAATTGCCTTTGTACAAAACAACAAGAACATAGACAAGACATAAGCATAACATTCTCTTTGCTCATTCTCTCTCTCAAGTGATAATTTTCTCTAACTCAACTATTAATTCATTGTTATTATTCTGTCCAAAGAGTTAGAGATTGTGCTTAATTGTTGTAGAAATCATTTGTTGTATTTCTCCACAAACACTTACATATCTTGTTCCAAAATCTTGGTTGATAACCAAGTGTACCTAAGTGGGTCTTAGGTTCATCCAAGTCTTGAGAGGTTCTCAAGAAAAGTCTAAGAGGTTTTTAGCTTGGTGGAGCTCTTGAAGGTTTCAAGGAGCTTGAGAAGAAGGAGTCTTCATCACCAAACTTCAAATTGGGGTAGAAATTCAAGAGTTTGGTACACTCTTGGAAGGGTTAGGTTGAGTGAGGCATCTCAATATCCCTTGTAATATTTCTAACAATTTGATTTTAGTAGACACTCCTAAGGTTATTAGGGGGACTGGATTAGCTCTTCTAAAAGAGAGTGAACCAGTATAAAATTGGTGGTGTCCTCTTTTTATTGCTTTCTTTACTTTCAAGTTAAAACCAAACCTAAGTTTCTCAAAAGGGGCTTTTTATTTAGAGTACTAATTCCGCTGCAATTAGATTGTTTTTAAGTTGTTATAGCTTTATTAAATTGCTTACTACTCATCCATTAATCTGCTCTGGACTGGTTTTATTCGTATTGATTTAAAGTGCAAATTTCTCAGAAACTATTTTCTGCTCTCTGCACGATTTACTCGAGTGTTCTTCAGAAGACTCGAGTGTTCTTGCTATTTTAATCGAGTAGTCTGAAAAAGACTCGAGTGTTCTTGCTCTGTTTTAGAAAAATCTGCACAAAATCAATTATATCTTAATTGCATTCAAAAATTAGTCACTGTTGCATTCAGATTACTATTCACCCCCCCTCTAGTAATTGCTAAGCCCGCTTGCTGGTTTCCAACAAACTCCGGACTACGGTCTTCACTTCCCTTCGGTTTTTATTTCCCGCTTCAGGTGTGGTTAGGGTCATGCCTATTTCAATGCTTGCCTCCTAATACTACGCCTTATCTCTATCTAGACAGGATCGTTAGCCTTCTTATTATTAAAGTTCCATCTGTCATTCCTTGGATTGAAATCCTCCCCCACATGGCATTGGCATACTTGGTTATATCCATGCTTGGGGGTATGCTCATTCGCTATTCAGAATCAAGTACATAGGTTCCCAACCAGTGTCCAGGGTTGGAAAGGGGCACGTGGGTGGCTATCTATCGGTAGGCGTAGAACTATGCCGGGTCCTTACGGCTTGGCGAACTCTCATATATACATCTGAGATGTTTGAAACTTGAAAAGAGTGAAGATGAAAAGAAGAAACATGAAGCACTCAAGGATGAGTCTCATGGTCTTTGTAAGTCGACCCAGGATGTACTGGGTACATGTCAAGTAAGAAGACAGGGAAGATCACTCTAGAGGATTTATTTGTGATAGGGAATTATCGAAAAATGCAATTTGTACAGACTGATGATTAATCTCATTCATACTCTGATACTTGCAAGTATCAACTGTGGTTCTTAGGAAAAGGTTCTCTTGGCTAAATGTCAAGATTAAGCAGCCAGAAGTAACGGATTCCAACTACGACCCCTACTCTCTTGATGCGAACCTGGTAACGCCCAGGCCAAAGGTTGGTCTTAGCAAAAATACAGCTCCTTTATCTGTTTATCCAACTCCGCCAGTTTACTAGTGGCTAATCTACAGGGGGTTACGGGGATTTGATCTTGTCCCAGAAACAAGATCAATGTAGAACTCAACTTCTCGATTGGTCATCACCTGGGCAAGATTCAAGTTAATGACCAAGTTCTCCCCCACTTAGTATTGATGTACCGGCTGTATCAATGTCGAGGAGTAGGCTCGATCGACACTAATAATCAAGTACGTACATTCTTGACCGTTGTTCGAGGTTGGTTCTCCACCAGTTCCTAGTGGCCTTCTTAGCGGTTTACATAAGGTTTTTAAGAATAACGGTCTTGAGCAACCATTGATGAGGATAACATTGTTACAAGTTGGGTTGATGCCCGACATAATGTCATCATCAATTTGAGAGATATTGGTGGCCTGTGCAAGTTTGTTATACCTTTCCAAAGAGTGGAAAGAGATAATAGCGGATGTTCGACATCTCATCCGTTTTGGGTGTTGATGTTTCTGTGGGTACACTAAGGTAGTTTACGTTCGAGTTCTGCTCGGCTGTCGTTCTCATTCTTTACCATCACTCGGATGGGTTTCGGGTAGGACTATAAGGTTCTCCCCTGCTTAGTATCAACATACCTACGTAGATCGATACCAAGGGGTAGCTGAGCAGATGTTAAGAATTAGTGGTTCTACTTTTCGATTAGGTGACAGGTTTGGAAAACAAGGTTGGATGAACTACTTGTTGGGTTTTCTAAGATATGGCGGTTTCTCGTACTTACATCTCTCTATGTACCTATACTAGATAGGATTGTCATGGGTAGATTTGTCGCACCATCGATTGTCACGAATTTCCACAAGGTTTCTAGTGAGCTTGAACTTAATTTGACCTTCTTCGGGTCGGAATTTCTAGGTCCATGGTTCTACTCAGATTTGAGAGATTGCAATGATATATCTGCCAGTAAATGCAAGGACTGGGGTAGGTAGTCCCAATCCCTCATCTAGCAACAGCACATCATCACGTTCCTCAGGATTTGCAATGCTGTCGCCTGTCAATAAATGCGAAAATTGGGGTAGCTAATCCCAATCTCACCTCTATCAACAGCACATCAGTGCATGCCCTTGCATGATAGTATTGTCTTCCCACGAGTGTAAGAGAAGGATAGCTAATGCCGACCTTACACTCTATCAAACGACAACACCATCGCTGGATTGGGTGTTTATTAAAGCTTTAAATTCATGGATAATTTTCTATAGTCTTTCACAGTCACTTAGGTGAAAGAATGGGAAGGATGTTCAGATGTGTCTCTTAGTACCCCGTTGTGACATGGTCGGAATATAATTACTAAGGGAATACTCTAGGAGGTCTTACTACTGAAAGAAAGGAGAGGTTTAAAACTTAGGAAATAGTTCTAATTGAAAGCAATCCTAGGCTCTCCATGAGTTGATTCTTTAGCAAAGTGTTACTTCAAAATAACACGCACCTTCACTTGTTTTCCGGTACAGTTGGGGCGTATCAATGATATCGGCAATTGATAGGTGCAAAGACCGAGGTGATCAGTCCCAATCTCACATCTATCAATAGCAATATCATTGTCAGGTTGTTGATGATATTATCACTTAACAGATGCAAGGATCAGAGTGATCAGTTCTGACCTTACATTCCATCAAACAACAACACCATCCATCTCCGAATTCAGTTAACACTAAACTCGTATTCTATGGCACATCGCTATCACCACGCTTCCAAGTCTCATTTCTTAGTCCTTATAAATATATATATGCTCCCCTATATATATAAATATATATGTATCCTACTCATCTGACTTAGACACTATCACTTGGTTACTCGCTTGGTGAGTAATCCATAGGTTATGAGTTCAAACTCCAAAGGCCGAGGAAAAACTGCTCTGATACCAAAATGTAACACCCTCACTTTTCTTAGTTAGTTTTTAGGTTTTAAATAAAATCAGAGTTTGAAAATTTCTTTTTAATTTAATTATTTATAAAAATTCTTAGGAAAATCCGGCAGAGTTTCCTTTGTTTTTCGGACTTTCCCAAAATTTCTTCTTAAAACCTGTCAGTCCAGAAATATTTAAAAACATAAAGACAATAGCATGAAAGCCAGATCAAACCTAAAGCCCAACCAGTACAAATTCAGGGCATACAATTTCTACGCATATTAAATTACAAAAATAACAGTTTTTAATATAATTAAGAATAAAATCCGCTCATGGTATCACAAACACACTCCACGTGGTGGAGAGTTTCCAGTTCGGCCCGCAACAGTGTAAGCTACTTCTGTACCTGTAAAAATATAGCAAGAAGGGTAGCATTACACAGAACTTAAAAAAATAAATTCTAAAAGAGACATAGAAATAAACTAATCCTACCCTAGTATTGACATCAATTACTTATAACTTTCCATACATTTGATTTTCCAATAATTCTCCTCTATTCCTCACATTCTTTAAATTCTCAATTCGTTATTCCATTTACCTCATTCGCTTATTTATTTCCGTTCTTAATTCTGTAATTATTCCTATATTCTCTTTTCTTTCCTCGTTCTTCTTCTCTTCCTTTTCTTTTTCTTTTTCTCTTTCTTTTTCCACTCTTTATCTTTTTCCTTTTTCGCTATCCTTATCTTTTCCATTTTATTTCCTTTTCCTTTTATTTACAGTGTATGTATGTCTCCACCAAATCGAAGGTCTACATACATACACCATCTACGATGTATGTCTCCACCAAATCGAAGGCCTACATACATCGCTCTTACCTTACCATTTATATTATCTTATCCATTTTTATTTCCTTTTCCTTTTATTTACGGTGTATGTATGTCTCCACCAAATCGAAGGCCTACATACATACACCATCTACGATGTATGTCTCCACCAAATCGAAGGCCTACATACATCGCTCTTTCCTTACCATTTATATTATTTTATCCACTTTTATTTCCTTTTCCTTTTATTTACGGTGTATGTATGTCTCCACCAAATCGAAGGCCTACATACATCGCTCTTTTCTTACCATTTATATTATTTTATCCACTTTTATTTCCTTTTTCCCTTATTGTTTTCCTTTTATTTGCGGTGTACGTATGTCTCCACCAAATCGAAGGCCTACATACATACACCATCTACGATGTATGTCTCCACCAAATCGAATGCCTACATACATACACCATCGACGATGTATGTCTCCACCAAATCGAAGGCCTACATACATCGCCCCAGTTACGTTGTATTGTCTCCCCCAAATCGAAGGCCTACAATACAACCCCTATTTACGATGTATTGTCTCCCCCAAATCGAAGGCCTACAATACATCACCAACTACGATGTATATCTCCCCCAAATCGAAGGCCTATATACATCACCATATTTATCCAGTATTAGTTATCCATATTATATGTCATTAATTTGCCTACCAATTCCGTTTAATGTTTACCTAATCATTTCAAGCACAAGCGTCTTCACATATATAATCAAATAGCCATAATTTCCCATTCATGATTATCTCCTTGTTTCCCTTATCTCATATTTTTATTTCACTTCCCTAACAACGTACTCTCTCTTTGCTTTATTGTCTTTGTATTAATTTCCTTTACCGGTCCTCTATTTCCTTTTACATCTAATTTCACAAACTTGTTTATATTCCCATATCCAACTCCGTACATATTTCTGATTCCACACTCTAATCCCTCTGTTATCCTATTTAAATCTTCACTTTACTATTTTATTTACTATCTTTCAGCTTATTAGTTCTATTCTTTTTACCAATTACGTTTCACCCTTTTATTCTTTTACTTCTAAATTTAGTTTGTTTATCCTTAAGTTCTCCCTTGTGTTTCAATGTATACTCTTCTACGTTTTCATTCAATATTAACCGATTAATATCCTAAATATACTTATTCGTTCCGAGCCTTGTCCTACACGTACATATTCCATTCCCTAAGGTGTGATTTCCATTAATAATCCTAAGTATTTCATTTATGTCAGCAGGGACTACCCTAAGGTTCATTAACATATTTCCCTATTCTTAGTCACCACTATAGCATCCTAGAATTTACTTCTCAAGTAGAGGTAATACGAACCCTTCTTACCCCGGTTGACGAAAGTAGAGAGAGATAACCTCAACTTCGGAGAGGGAGTGGCGATCCGTGAAACTTTAGCGACCCGGGGTGATGAACGGGTCGATGACGGTCGACGCTGGCGGCTAGCACGATCACGGGCTGAACCAAGGTGAGAGCTTCGAGCTTCGGAGCACCCGACACAAGCCCGACACGATCACAGGTCGGTAACGGCGCCGGTGAGATCCAAGAAGAGAGAGAAAGCTCGGCCGACGGGAAAGAGAGAGAAAGGCCAAGAGAAGGAAGAGAGAGGAAGGTCTATGATAGTGGTGGTGGTGGTTCGTGGCGGCGGTGGTGGCCGGCCAGGGGCGTGGTGGAGGAGACCGGAGGAGAGAGAGTGATAAAGGGAGGAGAGAGAGAATGGTTGGAGGGGAGGAAGGGCTAAGAGACGGCGGCAGTTTTGGGTGGCTCCGGCGGTGGTTCGACGGAGGGAGGAGAGAAAGGGTGTGGAGAGAGAGAAAGAGGGGTTTAAATGGGGGGTTTCAGCCCCAAAACGCGTTTTTAATGTTGCAGATCCCAGAATACTCGAGTATATCTGTCAATACTCGAGTATTTTTACCCAAAATACTGGAGTATTTCACAAAATACTCGAGTATAATGATCAGATACTGCTAGTTTGCTTTTCTATTTTTCTTCTATTTTCCCCCTATCTTCAAATTACCATAACTTCTTCGTTCACCGTCGGATCTTGCTCAAATTTGACGAGCAACTTCCTAAAAATCATACCTTCATATCCAACGGTGGGAATTGTGTTTTGAGTCTTAAATCTTTTATTTTAATTTTCTACCCTTTGTTATGTTTTAGTACCGAATTATCTATTTTTCTGGCCTGTTCCTAACTTCAATTTAATGCTCCTTTCTTTTCTAACCTTATTATTATTATTGTTATCCTTTCCTAATGTTAAAATACTTCTTTTAAATAACTATTTGTAGTTTATTATCATTATTTCCTTTATACCAACTATTATTTACTTATTCGTCTTTGGGTTTAAAATTTGGGATGTTACAAGAGATGTACCGGACACAAATTAAATAATAGATGAAAACGTAATTCAATTTCAATTTGTGACAAAGAACCGGAGATTGATAAGTCAAACATAGTAGGCGATTAAACAGATTTATTGAATAAGAAACAAAGTACAAACGGATACCGACCACATACATAAACACTACAACGAAGAGTTGAAACATTCATTGCACCACCAAACAATCCCTATCCTTATTCAGAACATAACAATAATACACCACCAGTTCTAAACCCATTACAGACCAAACTGATATTAAAAAGTAAAACATACACGAATCAACATAAGATAGGTAACTTAGGAAAGGTTCACTTCTTAATATTCTTCACTGGGCATTTCCGACCAAGAGTTGAAGCAGAAGCACACTCAGCGAAAGAACTTGCAAGATTCCTCTTAACATTCTTGGACGGTGTTGCAACTATTTCATCAAGAGAGAGATCAACAGCATCAACTCCAACAGAATCATTCGACGGCGGAGTTACAATGACAGAAGAAGAGAAAGCAATAGACTCATCATGATCAGCAAGTGTGGATGTTGTAAGATCCATTACTGGAGCAGAGACAGGAACAGAAAGACCCTTTGGAAAGGTAAATTAAAAAAATTACATATAAAATTTAGTCAGCATATATATATAGCAAAGGGAAAAGGAGGGTCAAAGGAATTAATGGAAAGATAAAATTTAGATATGAGCAATACCTCTTGGGGAGATAGGTCGGAACCTGGAAGTTCGTACATAGCAATAACATTAGGGTCATCGCACAAGGCACGAACCTTTATGACAGAAGCATCAGCTGAAGAACTTTCGCAAGGATTAACAACCTTAAACAATAGCTTTTGTCCAATTAGGCTTCGAAATATGGGAGGGTAATCATGTTCGTCGTCACCCTGATGAACATGAAATTCAGAGTAACTAAGCGACTTATGAATATTCATGAACAGACATTTTGCGAACAAAGGTAGAAAGAAAAATATGCAACTTAAGGAATAAATGTACCTCCTTAAAGGAAGAGAGGACGTCGGCACAGCTTTGCCCAAGGAGATATTCAAGATCATAATCAGACATTATGAGAATTGCACAACCAGTACTATCAGCCACATCAACTCTAAGTCTAAACCAGTTAAATTAGTGGAATAACATTAAAAAAAAGAATTAAAAAATAAGGGATAATAGGAAAAAAAATTAGGGTCGGATATACTAAAAAAAATTACCGTGGGGTGACATGGAAGACATGGCGTGCACAGCTGGAACAAAAATAAAATCCATTATCTGGAATCACAGCCTTCAAACATTTGCAAGCAGGGTACCACGAGTGACTGTAACGACCGGAGTCGTCACGGGAATTATGTTATGATAAATGCATATTATTAATGTGATTTAAGGAAATGATATTGATGTGTTTATGATGGTATATAAAAATAGGAAATAATTTAAACCAAATACTTTCATGAAACCGCGTCATTCTATTTCACATAGAAAGTTTGATTTAATATACATCATGTCACATTGTTTTGGATCAAAAGATACTGTATCATAACTCTGAGTTACTAAGCTCAGTCAGTGCGCATATGCATATATATAATAAGGTGTAACCCAGAGCAGTCCACAAAACTCTATAAGATACTAAAGTCAGCCTACATACTAATGATAAATACCTAGCATATCACCTCACATATCATCCACCATCCACTGGCTCCCGGTCGATGGAACGACCTGGTCACTCTCCCCTCAAGTCTGTACAGCGTCGCCCCCAGCTGGCTTACTCTCGCCCTCCTCGGGATCCTCCTCCTCAGAGTCCACCTGAACCACCGGAGGCACACGTTCCGGTGATGGTGCAAATCTCACAGTCCGAGATGGACCCGGACGGGAAGGATCCTCCGGTGCAGCTCTCTCAGGAGGAGTGCGAGCGGGAGCAGCTGGTCGAAAACGGAAGTGAGAACGACGACGTGCAGGCTGGGGCGGTGGAGTACCATGTCGATAAGTAAAAGCAGGAGGTACATGTTGGGCATATATCATAGGTATGCGGAACCGACGAGGACGCATAGACGCCAAGGGGTTCGGGTGGCGGAAGATCAACTCCACCTCCCCCTCGAACGTGGCCCTACGCTCCTCATACTCCCATGTCCCTCTCACGGGACGCATCTCCAGGCACGCCAGAAATCGAGACATCACCTAATAAACAAATAGGGCAAAGGGAGTAAGACAGTGTCATTCACGTACAAATGAATAATTAAATGAACTAGGAATAAACAAACACAATTAGTCAAGTAGCAATTAGGATCACATAAGCAAGTAAGCAAACTCAGATAATCAATCGATAAATATTAAACAATAAATATCAAGAAATAATGTATGACTCTAATGCATGTGCAATGCAATGCGATGCAATGTTTAATGCAATCTCCTCTGTGATATTCTAAGAAATATCATGCACTTGGCAAATTTCATGTTTATCGATTACGTCCTCAACGATTCAATTTACGTTTTATCGAAAACGTTCAAACGATCCAAATTACGTTTTAACGAAAACGTTCAAACGCTCCACGTACGTTTGACGACAACGTACCAACGATTCATACTAAATAGGAAAAGCAATTGGGAGTAAACGTCTTTCCACCAAGTATACAATTACAACCCATGTGTAAATTATACTAAAGACCGTCCTCCACAATCACGAAATACTCTGAGAGATCGATAGAATAAAATTATAGTCATTGTAAAATTATCCCGAGTCGAGTCTGCAGAACCCACTCATCATAGGACTATTTTACCTATAATTAATTCCCACGGTTATTTGACGTATCACCGTCATAAACCTAATCTCCGCGTATTCTCCTACCGATTTAATTAAATCGAATGTGTCTTTTCCTATTATCTTATCTTAGCTCCATAACGCCATGCATGATTTCAATCACAATTAAAATATTAGGATTGACTTCAAATTATTTATTTGGTATTGAATTGATGTTAAAAGAAAGTGACACCAAAATATTCTTTTTTTAATAGTAAAAATAAAGTTTTTATTTTAAAAGAATTAATTACAAATATTAATAAAATGTTGGATTAAAGAAAAATATATTTTTCAGGTTCTGTACAGTGTTTAACTGGTTAGGAAGTCGCGTAACCGGTTAGTCACATTCAAATTTCCCTCTTTTCCAATTTTACAGTAACTAACCGGTTAGTAGTTGCAGTAACCGGTTAGTCACTGCAGCAGCAGTCCAAAAATGTCACTTTTTAACACCAATTCAAAAACCTTTCATTTTCAATCCTTATCAATCATTCACAGAACATATATGGACATATTTAAACATGTTCAAACAAGTTATACACATCAATTTCATGAGATTCATATAGAATTATTCAAGTATGCATAAAATCACATAATTAACACTTAACATGTCAAATTCAATTTCAGAGCTTCTCAAGTCAAATTTATCGTTCCTTTAGCTCATGTTCAGTTAATATGACTTGCTTGAATGAGTTTTATGTCCTATTTTGGCCTCCAAGCCAAAGTCCCAATTCAAAACCTATGGCCCTTGAGCTTGTAAAGCTCCTTTACATTCCAAGCCATTTAATAATCATTCTAGCAAATGAATATCTTCTCCCTTACCTATTGAAGATTTTGAGACTGATTGGAAAGCAAAAGAAAAGGTTCAACACGATTTTGAGGCAAAACCCACCTCAGCTGCAACTCTGTTTTCAGTTTCAACAGGGGGTATTGATCAGAGATTTTCAACAAGAATAAGTGAAATAAACGTGTGAGAAAGGATTAGAATCAAAACTAGGATATACTAACTCAAGATTGAAACAAGTTTGGGTTCCAAAGAGATCTTGAGCTTACCACACGAATTCAACAAAGAGAGCTCCAGAGACTGATTTATGCTCTGTTTTCCAGCATCAACAGAGTCAAATTGCAAAGCCTATAACTTCTTCTATAGTGTATGAAATCAAATGGGACTTGTTTCTTTTTCAAGAGGGTTCAGAGAGCTTCAATTTGATATAAAGTTTGTGTGTGTTTATGCCTCAGAGAGAGAGAATGAATCTAAACACAGCCACAACAAAGAAATGGAGTCTGAACTTGTTTTATGAGAAATTGAGAGTGAATTGTGTGGCTTAAACGTGGTTTAAGTCACCAACATCCTTCACCACACGAATTAGCAGAGACAAGACGTGTTTTCAGGCTAACGTGGCTGGTGTTGAGGTTAAAAACGTGTTTCCCTTTTCCAATTTGTGTCCAGAACAATCTCAGTTCTGGGTGTCTGAGAGCACTAACCGGTTACTCGTATCACTAACCGGTTAGTAAGACACAAATCTGAAAAATCTAAAGATATTATATTTTATTTCTTTTCTTTTCTTAATATCTTTTAAATTCTTCTTTTATTTGCATAAAAAGAAATAATTACTTTGATAAAATAATTTCCTTTAATTATTTCTTAATTTATTTTTAAAACATAATTATATTCTAATAATCATAATTATATTATAATCACATTATAATTTTTTATAATAATTAACGTAATTACATATAATTATAATTTCTAATCGGGGATTAATTTTTGGGGTGTTACACTTCTCCCCCACTTAAAGGAATTTCGTCCCCGAAATTCAACTTACTGAAATAACTCTGGATACTCCTTACGCATACGCTCTTCTAATTCCCAGGTTGATTCAGCTACATCGCCTCGATTCCAGGAAACTCTAACTAAACGAATCTCTTTCCCTCTAAGCTGGTTCATTCTTCGATCTTCGATTCGCATTGGACCAGCTTCGAGCGTGAGATTCTCCTTGATTGGCAAAATATCCGGTTGAATCTGAATTACAGCTTCAGGATCATGCACATACTTCCGAAGTTGCGAGACATGAAAAACATCATGGAGGTTTGCAAGAGAAGGGGGTAAGGCAATCTGGTAGGCGACTGGACCTACTCTCTTCAGGATTTGATATGGCCCAACAAATTTTGGCGATAGCTTCTTCGGCTTAAGGGCACGACCAATTCCTTTTGTTGGTACTACTCTCAGAAATACATGATCACCTTCGTTAAATTCCAAAGAATTTCTTCTCCGATCAGCATAGCTTTTCTAGCGACTCTGAGCTGTCTTCATCTTATCTTGAATCATCTTGATTTTCTCTATGGTCTCTTGCACAATATCTGGACCGATAATCGAATTCTCCCCCACTTGGAACCAGCATAGTGGGGTTTGACATTTACTACCATATAACACTTCAAATGGTGCCATACCAATACTTGCATGGTAGTTGTTGTTGTAAGTGAATTCCACTAACGGCAACAACTGTTCCCAGTTTTATTGATATTCCAGAACACAAGATCTTAGGAGATCTTCTAATGTCTGAATAGTCCTTTCTGACTGCCCATCTGTTTGCGGATGGTATGCAGAACTCATACTCAGCTTCGTTCCCAAAGCCTGATGCAAACTTTGCCAGAATCTTGAGGTAAACCTTGGATCTCGATCAGAGACAATGTTGGAAGGTATATCATGCAAACGGACAATCTCCTTTATATAGAGTTGGGTTAACTTCTCTAAGGAATAATGCATGTTCATTGGTATAAAATGAGCCGATTTGGATAATCTATCTACAACTACCCAAATAGCCTCATGACCCAACGAAGTTCTAGGCAATCCAGATGCAAAATCCATAGAGATGCTATCCCATTTCCATAGGGGAATCTCCAAAGGTTTTAATTCTCCACTAGGTTTCTTATGCTCGATCTTTGCTTTTTGACAAATCAGACAAGACGTGACATAAGAAGCTACATCTTTTTTTAATCCTGACCACCAGAATATCTTCTTCAAATATTGATACATCTTGGTTGATCCTGGATGGATACTCATCTTGATTTTATGTGCCTCCTCTAAGATCATTCTCCTCAACTGATGGTCATTTGGAATGCAAATTCGTCCTTTGAATCGAAGGATTCCATCTGATCCAACTTGAAAGTCAGGTTCTTTTCCTTCGGCTGATAACTTCTTCTTTTCTTGGAGATCTACATCCCTTTGTTGCATTTCACTAATTTGAGTTAAAAACTCATTAGTAATCTGCAACATTCCCAACTTAATGCTGTTTTCTTCTAGTTGCATTACTAAACTCAGATCTCTGAATTCTTCGATTAGTGCTAACTCCTTAATCATCATAGCACTCAAATGAAAGGTCTTTCGGCTTAACGCATCTTCTACCACGTTGGCTTTTCCGGGATGGTACTGAAGCTCAAAATCATAATCCTTTAAAAATTCCACCCAACGACGTTGCCTCATGTTAAGCTCCTTCTGTTCAAAGAGATATTTCAAACTCTTGTGATCACTAAACACTTGGAATGTGGTTCCATAAAGATAATGTCTCCAAATCTTCAATGCAAACACTATTGCTGCCAATTCCAAGTCATGAGTAGGATAATTTTCTTCATGGGCCTTCAACTGTCTTGACGCGTAAGCAACAACTTTACCTTCCTGCATCAATACACATCCTAATCCTTGTTTTGACGCATCGCAAAATACCTCAAAACTTTTATGTGGATCAGGCAATATTAATACAGGAGATGATGTTAACCTTTCCTTCAAAGTCTGGAAACTATCCTCACACTTCTCGTCCCAAACGAAAGGTTTCTCTTTACGAGTCAGACGCGTATAGGAAGAGCAATCTTTGAAAATCCTTCAATAAATCTTCTATAATATCCAGCTAATCCCAAGAAACTACGCACTTCTGTAACTGACTGGGGTCTTTCCCATTTCAACACAGCATCAACTTTCGCTGGATCCACTGCTATTCCGTCTTTCGAAATCACATGCCCTAAGAAATTAATCTTCTCCAACCAAAATTCACACTTCGAGAATTTTGCATATAACTTCTTTTCCTTCAACACTTCTAACACCAATTGAAGGTGAACCGCATGCTCTTCCGGATTCTTCGAGTAGATTAGTATATCATCAATGAATACCACTACAAAATAATCAAGATAAGGTCGAAAGACTCTATTCATATAATCCATAAATACTGCAGGGGCGTTGGTTAATCCAAACGGCATCACTACATACTCGTAATGACCATATCGAGATCGGAATGCCGTCTTTGGAATATCCTCTTCTCGAACTCGAATCTGATGGTACCCCGACCTCAGATCGATTTTAGAGAAGATTGCAGCTCCTCGAACTTGATCCATTAAATCGTCGATTCTCGGCAAAGGATACTTATTCTTAACTGTGACTTTATTTAATTGCCGATAATCCACACACATTCTCATGCTTCCATCTTTCTTCTTAACAAACAATACCAGTGCACCTCAAGGGGAAACACTCGGTCTGATAAATTGCTTCTGCAACAACTCTTCGATTTGCTTCTCTAGCTCAGCCATCTCCGGTGGCGCCATTCGAAAAGGTGCAATTGAGATAGGACCAGTTCCAAGAATTAACTCGATGCTAAACTCAATTTCACGCTTAGGCGGCAGTCCAGGGACTTCTTCTGGAAAGATTTCAGGAAAATCCCTTATCACAGGGACATCTTCGATCTTCACTTCCTTCTCAACCTTTGCACAAGCTAACTGGATGCATCCTTTGGTTATCACATCACGATAGGTAATGGTTTTTCTATCACAGTCAATGAGCACTTGGTTCTTGGACATCCAATCCATTCCCAAGATAACATCTAATTGTGACAGAGGCAAACAAATAAGGTCTACTTGGGTTATTCGGTCTAACACCTGAACGGTACAACCCAAACAGGCTTTAGAGGTAACAACTACCGGATTGGTAGGAGTAGACACTTCAAGCTTATAGGGTGTATTGATTATGGTTAAGTTTAAGCGATTAGCACAATCATATGCAACAAATGAATGTGTGGCTCCAGAATCAAACAAAAAGTTACAAGGTTGGCCATTTAGAAGAAAGTTACCTTGGACAAGGTTTTCAGATTGACTAGCTTCAACACCACTGAGAGTAAAGACTCTCCCAAAACTGGTTGGTTTCCTGTCAGCTTTTCCAGATTCCACCTTCCTTGGTTCCTTGCAGTAACGAGAAATATGGCCAGGCTTTCCACAATTGAAGCAAGTAGGAGTCCAGCAAGTGGTTCCAAAATGGTGCCTCTTGCACTTGTCACACAGAGGAGCTGGGTTCTTGACTCCTGAATCAGCTTTACCCTTATTCTTCTGATGGTAAGGTCCTCCTTTACCATGCTGATTCCTACCCTTATGGCGCTGCGGTCCATATCCTTGCTGATTCCTTTTAGCTCGCATAAACTCTTCTTCGACTTTCTTGTCTTCTTCATATATTCTGCATTGATTCACCAAGGCTGGAAAACTCCGAATATTCTGATATCCAAAAGTAGACTTCAAATCCGGTCGCAGTTCGTCTTCAAACTTGATGCACTTCGAACGCTCATCAGGGTTATGATGGTAGTATGGAGAATACTTTCTCAGTTCCTCAAACTTCGCAGCATACTCTCCCACTGTCATGTCCCCTTGAGTCAGCTTAAGGAATTCAATTTCCTTCTTCCTTCTTATATCCTCAGGGAAATACCTTTCGAAGAATTTCTCTACGAAAGTATTCCAAGTCACAGCTCTACCTTCAGCAGCTAAAAGTTGAGTAGTATGATTCCACCAATCCTCAGCTTCATTTGTCAGCACATAGGTGGCAAAAGTCACCCTTTGATTATCAGTGCAATTCATGGTTCGGAAAATCTTTTCCAAATCACGAATCCACTTTTGAGCCTCATCTGGGTGATGTCCTCCTCCAAACTTTGGCGGATCACACTGACGAAATTCCGAGATGCCTTGAAATTCTGTTGGAACAGGGTTCCTAGGTGGTTGCTGTCCTGCAGGGTGCTGTTGCATATTCTCGAATACTCTCGGAATTTAGTTCTATTCTTTTTACCAATTACGTTTCACCCTTTTATTATTTTACTTCTAAATTTAGTTTGTTTATCCTTAAGTTCTCCCTTGTGTTTCAATGTATACTCTTCTACGTTTTCATTCAATATTAACCGATTAATATCCTAAATATACTTATTCGTTCCGAGCCTTGTCCTACACGTACATATTCCATTCCCTAAGGTGTGATTTCCATTAATAATCCTAAATATTTCATTTATGTCAGCAGGGACTACCCTAAGGTTCATTAACATATTTCCCTATTCTTAGTCACCACTATAGCATCCTAGAATTTACTTCTCAAGTAGAGGTAATACGAACCCTTCTTACCTCGGTTGACGAAAGTAGAGAGAAATAACCTCAACTTCGGAGAGGGAGTGGCGATCCGTGAAGCTTTAGCGACCCGGGGTGATGAACGGGTCGATGACGGTCGACGCTGGAGGCTAGCACGATCACGGGCTGAACCAAGGTGAGAGCTTCGAGCTTCGGAGCACCCGACACAAGCCCGACACGATCACGGGTCAGTAACGGCGCCGGTGAGATCCAAGAAGAGAGAGAAAGCTCGGCCGACGGGAAAGAGAGAGAAAGGCCAAGAGAAGGAAGAGAGAGGAAGGTCTATGATAGTGGTGGTGGTGGTTTGTGGCGGCGGTGGTGGCCGACCAGGGGCGTGGTGGAGGAGACCGGAGGAAAGAGAGTGATAAAGGGAGGAGAGAGAGAATGGTTGGAGGGGAGGAAGGGCTAGGAGACAGCGGCAGTTTTGGGTGGCTCCGGCGGTGGTTCGACGGAGGGAGGAGAGAAAGGGTGTGGAGAGAGGGAAAGAGGGGTTGAAATGGGGGGTTTCAGCCCCAAAACGCGTTTTTAATGTTGCAGACCGCAGAATACTCGAGTATATCTATCAATACTCGAGTATTTTTACCCAAAATACTGGAGTATTTCACAAAATACTCGAGTATAATGATCAGATACTGCTAGTTTGCTTTTCTATTTTTCTTCTGTTTTCCCCCTATCTTCAAATTACCATAACTTCTTCGTTCACCGTCGGATCTTGCTCAAATTTGACGAGCAACTTCCTAAAAATCATACCTTCATATCCAACGGTGGGAATTGTGTTTTGAGTCTTAAATCTTTTATTTTAATTTTCTACCCTTTGTTATGTTTTAGTACCGAATTATCTATTTTTCTGGCCTGTTCCTAACTTCAATTTAATGCTCCTTTCTTTTCTAACCTTATTATTATTATTGTTATCCTTTCCTAATGTTAAAATACTTCTTTTAAATAACTATTTGTAGTTTATTATCATTATTTCCTTTATACCAACTATTATTTACTTATTCGTCTTTGGGTTTAAAATTTGGGATGTTACAAGAGATGTACCGGTCACAAATTAAATAATAGATGAAAACGTAATTCAATTTCAATTTGTGACAAAGAACCGGAGATTGATAAGTCAAACATAGTAGGCGATTAAACAGATTTATTGAATAAGAAACAAAGTACAAACGGATACCGACCACATACATAAACACTACAACGAAGAGTTGAAACATTCATTGCACCACCAAACAATCCCTATCCTTATTCAGAACATAACAATAATACACCACCAGTTCTAAACCCATTACAGACCAAACTGATATTAAAAAGTAAAACATACACGAATCAACATAAGATAGGTAACTTAGGAAAGGTTCACTTCTTAATATTCTTCACTGGGCGTTTCCGACCAAGAGTTGAAGCAGAAGCACACTCAGCGAAAGAACTTGCAAGATTCCTCTTGACATTCTTGGACGGTGTTGCAACTATTTCATCAAGAGAGAGATCAACAGCATCAACTCCAACAGAATCATTCGACGGCGGAGTTACAATGACAGAAGAAGAGAAAGCAATAGACTCATCATGATCAGCAAGTGTGGATGTTGTAAGATCCATTACTGGAGCAGAGACAGGAACAGAAAGACCCTTTGGAAAGGTAAATTAAAAAAATTACATATAAATTTAGTCGGCATATATATATAGCAAAGGGAAAAGGAGGGTCAAAGGAATTAATGGAAAGATAAAATTTAGATATGAGCAATACCTCTTGGGGAGATAGGTCGGAACCTGGAAGTTTGTACATAGCAATAACATTAGGGTCATCGCACAAGGCACGAACCTTTATGACAGAAGCATCAACTGAAGAACTTTCGCAAGGATTAACAACCTTAAACAATAGCTTTCGTCCAATTAGGCTTCGAAATATGGGAGGGTAATCATGTTCATCGTCACCCTAATGAACATGAAATTCAGAGTAACTAAGCGACTTATGAATATTCATGAACAGACATTTTGCGAACAAAGGTAGAAAGAAAAATATGCAACTTAAGGAATAAATGTACCTCCTTAAAGGAAGAGAGGACGTCGCACAACTTTGCCCAAGGAGATATTCAAGATCATAATCAGACATTATGAGAATTGCACAACCAGTAGTATCAGCCACATCAACTCTAAGTCTAAACCAGTTAAATTAGTGGAATAACATTAAAAAAAAGAATTAAAAAATAAGGGAGAATAGAAAAAAAAAATTAGGGTCGGATATACTAAAAAAAATTACCGTGGGGTGACATGGAAGACATGGCGTGCACAGCTGGAACAAAAATAAAATCCATTATCTGGAATCACAGCCTTCAAACATTTGCAAGCAGGGTACCACTAGTGACTGTAACGACTGGAGTCGTCACGGGAATTATGTTATGATAAATGCATATTATTAATGTGATTTAAGGAAATGATATTGATGTTTTTATGATGGTATATAAAAATATGAAATAATTTAAACCAAATACTTTTATGAAACTGCGTCATTCTATTTCACATAGAAAGTTTGATTTAATATACATAATGTCACATTGTTTTGGATCCAAAGATACTGTATCATAACTCTGAGTTACTAAGCTCAACCAGTGCGCATATGCATATATATAATAAGGTGTAACCCAGAGCAGTCCACAAAACTCTATAAGATACTAAAGTCAGCCTACATACTAATGATAAATACCTAGCATATCACCTCACATATCATCCACCATCCACTGGCTCCCAGTCGATGCAACGACCTGGTCACTCTCCCCTCTAGTCTATACAGCGTCGCCCCCAGCTGGCTTACTCTCGCCCTCCTCGGGATCCTCCTCCTCAGAGTCCACCTGAACCACCGGAGGCACACGTTCCGTTGATGGTGCAAATCTCACAGTCCGAGATGGACCCAGACGGGAAGGATCCTCCGGTGCAGCTCTCTCAGGAGGAGTGCGAGCGGGAGCAGCTGGTCGAAAACGGAAGTGAGAACGACGACGTGCAGGCTGGGGCGGTGGAGTACCATGTCGATAAGTAAAAGCAGGAGGTACATGCTGGGCATATATCATAGGTATGTTGAACCGACGAGGACGCCTATACGCCAAGGAGTTCGGGTGGCGGAAGATCAGCTCCACCTCCCCCTCGAACGTGGCCCTACGCTCCTCAAACTCCCATGTCCCTCTCACGGGACGCATCTCCAGGCACGCCAGAAATCGAGACATCACCTAATAAACAAATAGGGCAAAGGGAGTAAGACAGTGTCATTCACGTACAAATGAATAATTAAATGAACTAGGAATAAACAAACACAATTAGTCAAGTAGCAATTAGGATCACATAAGCAAGTAAGCAAACTCAGATAATCAATCGATAAATATTAAACAATAAATATCAAGAAATAATGTATGACTCTAATGCATGTGCAATGCAATGCGATGCAATGTTTAATGCAATCTCCTCTGTGATATTCTAAGAAATATCATGCACTTGGCAAATTTCACGTTTATCGATAACGTCCTCAACGATTCAATTTACGTTTTATCGAAAACGTTCAAACGATCCAAATTACGTTTTAACGAAAACGTTCAAACGCTCCACGTACGTTTGACGACAACGTACCAACAATTCATACTAAATAGGAAAAGCAATTGGGAGTAAACATCTTTCCACCAAGTATACAATTACAACCCATGTGTAAATTATACTAAAGACCGTCCTCGCAATCACGAAATACTCTGAGAGATCGATAGAATATAATTATAGTCATTGTAAAATTATCCCGAGTCGAGTCTGCAGAACCCACTCATCATAGGACTATTTTACCTATAATTAATTCCCACGGTTATTTGACGTATCACCGTCATAAACCTAATCTCCGCGTATTCTCATACCGATTTAATTAAATCGAATGTGTCTTTTCCTATTATCTTATCTTAGCTCCCTAACACCATGCATGATTTCAATCACAATTAAAATATTAGGATTGACTTCAAATTATTTATTTGGTATTGAATTGATGTTAAAAGAAAGTGACACCAAAATATTCTTTTTTTAATAGTAAAAATAAAGTTTTTATTTTAAAAGAATTAATTACAAATATTAATAAAATGTTGGATTAAAGAAAAATATATTTTTCAGGTTCTTTACAGTGTTTAACCGGTTAGGAAGTTGCGTAACCGGTTAGTCACATTCAAATTTCCCTCTTTTCCACTTTTACAGTAACTAACCGGTTAGTAGTTGCAGTAACCGGTTAGTCACTGCAGCAGCAGTCCAAAAATGTCACTTTTTAACACCAATTCAAAAACCTTTCATTTTCAATCCTTATCAATCATTCACAGAACATATATGGACATATTTAAACATGTTCAAACAAGTTATACACATCAATTTCATGAGATTCATATAGAATTATTCAAGTATGCATAAAATCACATAATTAACACTTAACATGTCAAATTCAATTTCAGAGCTTCTCAAGTCAAATTTATCGTTCCTTTAGCTCATGTTCAGTTAATATGACTTGCTTGAATGAGTTTTATGTCCTATTTTGGCCTCCAAGCCAAATCCCAATTCATAACCTATGGCCCTTGAGCTTGTAAAGCTCCTTTACATTCCAAGCCATTTAATAATCATTCTAGCAAATGAATATCTTCTCCCTTACCTATTGAAGCTTTTGAGACTGATTGGAAAGCAAAGGAAAAGGTTCAACACGATTTTGAGGCAAAACCCACCTCAGCTGCAACTCTGTTTTCAGTTTCAACAGGGGGTATTGATCAGAGATTTTCAACAAGAATAAGCGAAATAAACGTGTGAGAAAGGATTAGAATCAAAACTAGGATATACTAACTCAAGATTGAAACAAGTTTGGGTTCCAAAGAGAGCTTGAGCTCACCACACGAATTCAACAAAGAGAGCTCCAGAGACTGATTTATGCTCTGTTTTCCAACATCAACAGAGTCAAATTGCAAAGCCTATAACTTCTTCTATAGTGTATGAAATCGAATGGGACTTGTTTCTTTTTCAAGAGGGTTCAGAGAGCTTCAATTTGATATAAAGTTTGTGTGTGTTTATGCCTCAGAGAGAGAACGAATCTAAACACAGCCACAACAAAGAAATGGAGTCTGAACTTGTTTTATGAGAAATTGAGAGTGAATTGTGCGGCTTAAAAGTGGTTTAAGTCACCAACATCCTTCACCACACGAATTAGCAGAGACAAGACGTGTTTTTAGGCTAAGGTGGTTGGTGTTGAGGTTAAAAACGTGTTTCCCTTTTCCAATTTGTGTCCAGAACAATCTCAGTTCTGGGTGTCTGAGAGCACTAACCGGTTACTCGTATCACTAACCGGTTAGTAAGACACAAATCTGAAAAATCTAAAGATATTATGTTTTATTTCTTTTCTTTTCTTAATATCTTTTAAATTCTTCTTTTATTTGCATAAAAAGAAATAATTACTTTGATAAAATAATTTCCTTTAATTATTTCTTAATTTATTTTTAAAACATAATTATATTCTAATCATCATAATTATATTATAATCACATTATAATTTTTTATAATAATTAACGTAATTACATATAATTATAATTTCTAATCGGGGATTAATTTTTGTTGTGTTATAGTGACTATCATCCATAACATCATTAACAGTCGCAAGTAGAATGGACAGACCATTCTGACATAAATAAAGTTAATTGGAAAATGAAACATGAAAGAAAATAAATTTAGACTGATAAGAAAAAGGACTATGTTACAATTCATGGCAACCTCAGAAACCGACACAAGTTCTTCAATTGTCCTCTTTGGATGCAACTTCAGAAATTCATCCTCAACTGAAGACTTGGGCCCACCAACAAAAGAGGTACAGTCTTCAGAAGCAGAAACACCAGCAGCAAGAAGACTAATGAAATGAAGGAAATTGAAAGAATAGCATTAATAGCCAAATGGTGCAAGGAAAAAAAAAGAAAAAATGTATCGAAAAATGAATTAATAAGTAAATATAACAAGTTATTACAATTTGGTTATTGGAAAATGGTTAAATTGATCAAGGACTAAAACGAAACGAACCTCTGTCTCAAGTTAGCAACTTCGGATATGTCCGGGTTAATAAGCAACCTGGAAGCATGCATACTGTTCTGAACAACTGGCTTCCCTATAGTATCATCGAAAAACACAGTACGGTAAATATTGCATAATTTATGCACAAATTTTTGTCGATATAAATTGACCTACCCTTGAATATCTTGACCTTCCCATATTGAAGGACAATTATTGGAGCAGTAACATGGCCATCATTGATAAAAGCCATTAGTTGATCAACAAAGTCACCGAAAAGGGTGCACTCGATCTTACCACTAGGAAAAAATATTAAATTAGTGTTACATTAAGAAATGTTCAATGATCAATGTTAAAAAAAGTAAAAATAAATAGTCCCTGCAAAGAAAAATATACCCAAGATCAGTTAGCTCAATTACAATCATCTTAGTAACCTTTCCATCACGAAGATACTCTCGCTTGGACGAGACAGCAGTCATGAGACCAACCACATCTGATAAATAAAAAAAATTGGTTACGGTTTAAACAACAGCGATGACAAGAAGATTGCCTTTTAAAAAGGAAAAATGATTCGTAATGGAAATTGCTTTTATGAAATTATTTACCCATGAGATAGTCATGATCAGAAGTCATAGTGGAAATAGCTTCCGACGGTGTTGGGGTCAAGCCATAAAAGGGAATGGAAGTGAAGTCAACCTCCAATACAGTGGTCCTCAAGAGAAAAATAAGCTTATTCTCATGCGAGGTTGCACGATATGATCCAGAATTTGCAACAACACCAAAATAGGACATACGATACACAACACCCTCCTTTATAAGATCAGAGAACTTGTAGAGAATAGATTTACGTGCCGTTGCCTGAATTTTATGACCCTGGTAAAAATTAGTAAATGAAAAAACAAGTGTGAGACAATAAAATTTGGGAGCATAAATCATTTGCGATCAAAGTTTGGCCAATAAACGGTTACTATAAAAGCTAGATAAATAAAAATATGCAGCACCTTCTCATCCATCAGAATGAGCTCCATTGACATAGGTTGCTGTGGATTTATAAATCCAGGAACAAACCATTTACGAACAACACGAACTCTCAAACGATATGACTCCCTCTGGAGTTTAACAAAAGTCAAAAGAACAAACTTAATACCCATGGACGGGAAAGCCGACCGATATTAAAAAGTAAAGAAAAGGGGGGATGATATGATAGCAGAACAAATATATGAAGCTTGTTAACTCGTAGATGCCCGGCTTGATCCATACACGTTTGAGGTATTTATAGATAGAAAAAGCATGGGACTCTGAAAGCAATTAATATACCCATAGAAGAATTCAAATTTTAGTATAGGTTTCAGGGGAAGAAGAGATATGGAAAGGCTATACAATAAATTGCATAGGCTATAGGGACAGGAAGCATAGCCATGTGTGCTATACTTGGGAGAAGAAGTTAATGCAGACTGCATCAACTCAGAAAACGGCGCATGAGTTATAACTGGAAAGTTGAACAAAAGTACAATGTAAAGAGAAACGGAAGACCAGAGAGAGGCTTGGGGTGACACGCTGGAAATGAATAGTAAAATCCAAGGTGAAAGGGTTTTTGCATTTGTAATGTAACAGATTGGTGACAACATCCTATACCGCCCTCATTGCTCACTGCTGGCAACACCTCATATCGCCATTTTGCTAAATGTCGTGTGAAGTTCATTTTCATTCTCTTCTTTTTTTTTCTTCAATTTCATTAATCTAAATATTCATGTGTATATCTTAAAAAACATTTAAAGGACCTTGGTAGATTGAAGATTGAAGGAGAATCATGGAGAGTATGGCATAACAGGAGAGAGGAGAGAGAAATGAAAGGGACGAATGGGAATGGGAATGGGAGGGAGGAGAGAAAAAAGGTCTTTTCTTTTTTAAAATTTTAATAATTTTCATTTTACTAAAACAATCTTAGTAGTTAACTTGTTTTTTTAAAAGCAAAATTGGTTACTTTTGACCAAATATTTGAGTACACATTGCTAATACGGTCTTTCTTAATAACAAGAAGGTAAATGTTAACAAATCCCATACATATACATATATATATATATATGTGTTTATTTAAGTTTTTAGTCTCAAAAAGTTGATCGAGTTTTGATTTTAGTCTTTATTTTTTTATTTGACCGGTCTTGATCCTTAGAAGTTTAAATTTTTTGGTTTAGCCCTGTCGTGAGTGGCGGCATGAGCGACAATCCTGAAAGACGTGAGGAAAATTTGTTAGTCATGTCAATAATTAATAGTATTCTACTAAAGCCATAGACCTAAACTAAAAATTTTAAACTTTTAAGTACCTTGACTAGTTAAAAAAGATAGGAATTAAAACCAAAATTCGGTCAATTTTCAGGGACCTTTTACTTTAAAAAAAGACACATGGCATGTTGACCTGGCACTACATTAGTCATGTCATCAATTAACGATGGATCCCTGACGGTAGGGATCAAAACAAAAAATTTTAACTTTTAGGGATCAAGACTGCTCAAATAAAAAAATAGTGACTAAAATCAAAACTCAATCAACTTTCAGGGACCAAAAACTTAAATAAACCTTAAAAAAAAATTACCCAGGGGCTTTAGCAAGGGCAACTATATTTTTATTACCAAGGCTATACAAGCAGATAGTATACATTACCAAGGGCATTAGTATTTTTTTGACTAAACTGTCACTTAGTCCCTCACTTTGTAATGAGCTTTCATTTTAGTCCCTGACTTTTCAATAATTCCTTTTTTAGTCCCTCACTTTGAAAAAAGTTACTCACGTTAGTCCCTGGTAACGTTTTCCGTTTATAGGCTTTAACGGGGCCGTTAGTTTATAATATCGAATTTCATTTTAATCCCTAACTTAAAATTTTTAATTCACTTTAGTCCCTCATTATATCGTGTTTCATTTTAGTCCCTAACTTAAAATTTTAATTCACTTTAGTCCCTCACTATAATAACAATGATGTTTCTTTCGCTTTTCTTCTTGTGGTGTGACTACCATAAAAACAATGATTGTTCTTCTTACTATTCTATAAACTAACTTTATAGTTTATATAAGCATTAACTACATGCTTTGCACTTGAAAGTATTAATAGCAAAGTTTCTTCCGGAGAAGCACTTCAGAGTACATTATTTCATTATTCATATAACTACAATGTTTTAGTGCTTTTTTAGTTCTCTATTTGATAGGCTTGTGTTTAACAAGGTATTTCATTTCCACTTTACACTTATGAAATTTACACATAGTTTGGTTTCAAAACTAAAATATTGTTTGTATTGACAGATAAAACAAGCACTAAGTGGACGAGTTCGTATATATCTTGCTATCAGGAGTTGCTCCTTTTCCTAGGCATGTAGAGGAATATTTGAGGATAACTAGTGGATATACATTATCACAAGATATGGTATGACGTTTGAATATCATGCTAAACAAATTGGGGGAGTTTACAACATTTTGGTGATGAGTCTTAAACACAGAACTCAATAAAATATTTTTGAATCAAAGCTATTGATACATTTGGGTGCAAAGCTTGGAGTCAGTACTTATATAAACCATGAAGTTAGTTTACAAAATAGCAATAGGAACAGTCAATGTTTTATATGGTAGTCACACTACAAGAGAAAAGCGAAAAAAACATCATTGTTATTATAGTGAGGGACTAAAGTGAATTAAAATTTTTAAATTAGGGACTAAAATGAAACACGATATAATGAGGGACTAAAGTGAATTAAAAATTTTAAGTTAGGGACTAAAATGAAATTCGATATTATAGACTAATGGCCCCGTTAAAGTCTATAAACGGAAAACATTACCAGGGACTAACGTGAGTAACTTTTTTTAAAGTGAGGGACTATAAAGGAATTATTGAAAAATCAAGGACTAAAATGAAAGCTCCTTATAAAGTGGTGGACTAAAATGACAGTTTAGTCGTATTTTTTTTATCGGGGTTGATTTCCCCGGTATTACCGACAGCAACAATCTTCAGTAATGTTTTTTTATTTAATTTTAATTTTAATTTCCAATTATTTTGAATCAATTTTTAGAAGGAATTTCCGATGACAATGATCCTCGGTAATATTTTTATTTAGCGCGAAAAATATTTTCTGGTATCGAGGATCATGCCATGACTTTTGTTAATACATTTATTAACGACAAACGCGGGGATCCTCAATAATGAGCATCGATAAATTGTCGGATTGAAGAATCAATTCATTGGTTTACTTAGTACATCACTATTTACACTACAAACTTATTGAATAAGGCATATATACACCCTCCGATCCTATTTATAAGATCCTTTCGGAGTTTTTCACTCCCACCAAGGAGAGTGGATAAATTTGTTAGTGACATTTGAAATGTGAAAATTTAATATACTTTTTCAAAACTACCCGTATAATTATTATTAGAACACTAAAAAGTGTTGACTTTATAGGGGTGTTAGTGGAAAGAAGTAATTAAATGATATTGAAAATTGAAAAAGGGTCTTATAAATAGGACCAAAATAAAAAACCCAAAAGGGTCTTATAAATAGGACCGGATGGAGTATATATTTAAAAGATTTTCTTAACCTCAGCCTTTTGAGGCTGAGGATAAGAGGCTTTATAAACATATTTACATTGAAAATTTAAATATTTAAGATTTTGAACTTAGTAAATTTATGTTCTTAATACTTTTTTTCTTATATTTTTTAACCTCTTATCCTAAACTTTAAGGGCTGAGGTTAAGTAAATCATATTCTTAGTGAAGATGGTCATTGTAACAACCTAAGTCGTCACGGGAATAATGTTATGATAAATTTATATCATTAATGTGTTTTAAGGAAATGATATTGATGTTTTTATGATGGTACATAAAAATAAGAAATAATTTAAACCGAATACTTCCATAAAACTGCATCATTATATTTCACATAGAAAGTTTGATTTAATTTACATCATTTTACATTGTTTTTATCAAAAAATACTGCATCATAACTCTGAGTTACTAAGCTCAGTCAGTGCGCATATACATATATATAATAAAGTGTAACCCAGAGCAGTCCACAAAACTCTATAAGATACTAAAGTCAGCCTACATACTCATGATATATACCTAGTACATAACCTCACATCTCGTCCACCATCCACTGGCTCCCAGTCGATGGAACGACCTGGTCACTCTCCCCTCCAGTCTGTAAAGCGTCGCCCCCAGCTGGCTCACTCTCGCCCTCCTCGGGATCCTCCTCCTTAGAGTCCACCTGAACCACCGGAGGCACACGTTCCGGTGATGGTGCAAATCTCACAGTCCGAGATGGACCCGGACGGGAAGGATCCTCCGGTGCAGTTCTCTCCGGAAGAGTGCGAGCGGGAGCAGCTGGTCTGAAACGAAAATGAGAACGATGACGTGCAGGCTGGGGATGTGGAGTACCATGTCTATAAGTAAAAGCAGGAGGTATATGCTGAACATATATCATAGGTATGCGGAACCGACGACGACGCATGTAGGCCAAGGGGTTCGGGTGGCGAAAGATCAGCTCCACCTCCCCCTCGAACGTGGCTCTACGCTCCTCATATTCCGATGTCCCTCTCACGGGACGCATCTCAAGGCACGCCAGAAATCGAGACATCACCTAATAAACAAATAGGGCAAAGGGAGCAAGACATTGTCATTCACATACAAATGAATAATTAAATGAACTAGGAATAAGCAAACGCAATTAGTCAAATTGCAATTAAAATCACATAGGCAAATAAGCAATCTCAAATAATCAATTAATAATTACTAAATAATAAATATCAAGCAAAAATGTATGTTTCTAATGCATGTGCAATGCAATGCGATGCAATTATTCGGTGCAATCTCCTCTGTGATATTTTCCAAATATCAAGCATTTGGCAATTTCACGTTTATCGATAACGTCCTCAACGATTAAATTTACGTTTTATCGAAAACGTTCAAACGATTTAATTTTACGTTTTAACGAAAACGCTCAAACGCTCCACGTACGTTTGACGACAATGTACCAACGATTCACACTAAATAGGAAAAGCAATTGGGAGTAAACGTCTTTCCACCAAGTATACAATTACAACTCCTGTGTAAATTATACTAAAGACCGTCCTCCACAATCACGAAATACTCCGAGAGATCAATAGAATAAAATTATAGTCATTGTAAAATTATCCCGAGTTGAGTCTGCAGAACCCACTCATCATAGGACCATTTTACCTATAATTAATTCTCACGGTTATTTGACGTATCACCGTCATAAACCTAATCTCCGCGTATTCTCATACCGATTTAATCAAATCGAACGTGTTTCCTGTTATCCTATCTTAACTCCTTAACACCATGCATGATTTCAATCACAATCAAATTGTTAGGATTGACTTCAAATTATTTATTATTGAATTGATGTAAAAAGGAAATAACCCCAAAACAATCTTTTTAATAATAAAAATAAATTTTTATCTTAAAAGAATTAATTAAAATATTAGTGAAATGTTGGATTAAAGAAAAATACATTTTTCAGGTTCTGTACAGTGCCTAACCGGTTAGAAAGTCATGTAAACGGTTGGTCACATTCAAATTTCTCTCTTTTCCAATTTTACAGTAACTAACCGGTTAGTAGTTGCAATAACCGATTAGTCACTACAGCATCAGTGACAAAATTGGCCTTTTTATACATCAATTCAAAACCTTTCACTTTCAATCCTTATCAATAACTTACAGAACATTCTTGAGCATATTTAAACATGTTCAAATCAATTATACACATCAATTTCATGAGATTCATATATACATCATTAAATATGCATATAATCACATAATTGGCACTTAACATGTTAAAATCAATTTCAGAACTTCTCAAGTCAAATGTATAGTTCCTTTAGCTCGTGTTCAGTTATTATGACATGTTTGAATGAATTTTATATCCTATTTTGGTCTCCAAACCAAAGTCCCAATTCAAAACCTATAGCCCTTGAGCTTGTAAAGCTCTTTTACATTCCAAGCCATTTAATAATCATTCTAGCAAATGAATATCTTCTCCCTTACCTATTGAAGCTTTTGAGACTGATTGGGAAGCAAGAGAAACTAAGTTGACACGTTTCTGGTTCAACACACCTCAGCTGCAAAACTCTGTTTTTCAGTTTCAACAGGGGTTATTGATCAGAGATTTTCAACTTTAATAAGTGGGATAAAACATGTAAGAAAGGATTAGAATTAAAACTAGGATATACTAACTCAAGATTGAAACAAGTTTGAGACTCTAAGGTAGCTTGAGCTTACCACACGAATTCAACAAAGAGAGCTCCAAGAACATATTCGTGCTCTGTTTTCCCAGCAACACAGGGTCAAGTTGTTAAGCCAATAACTCTCTCTAGAGTACACGAAATCAAGTGGGGCTTGTTTCAAACTCAAGAGGGTTCAGAGAGCTTTGATTTCATATAATTTTTGTATGTGTTGATGCTTCAGAGAGGAAGAACGAATCTAAACAATACCACACCCAAGAACTGGACTAGTTTTCTGAGAAATTAAGAATGAATTGTGTGGTTCTAATTTGGTTTAAGTCACCAAATTTCATCACCACTCATTCCTAGCAGAGATTAGACGTGTTTGCAGGCCAAGGTGGCTGTTTTGAAGCCCAAAACGTGTTCCCTTTTCCAATTCGTGTCCAGAACAATCTCAATTTTGGTTCTGCTGAGAGCACTAACCGATTACTCGTATCACTAACCGGTTAGTGAGACACAGATCTGGAAAAATCTAAAGATATTATATTTTATTTATTTTCTTTTCTTAATATCTTTTAAATTCTTCTTTTATTTTCACAAAATAAATAATTACCTTAATAAAATAATTTCCTTTAATTATTTCTTAATTAATTTTTAAAACATAATTATATACTAATCATCATAATTATATTATAATCACATTATAATTTTTATAATAATTAACGTAATTACATATAATTGTATTTTATAATCGGGGATTAATTTTTGGGGTGTTACACTTCTCCCCCACTTAAAGGAATTTTGTCCCCGAGATTCGATTTATTGAAATAACTCAGGATACTCCCTACGCATACGCTCTTCTAATTCCCAGGTTGATTCAGACACATCGCCTCGATTCCACAAAACTCTAACTAATGGAATCTCCTTCCCTCTAAGTTGCTTCATTCTTCAATCTTCGATTCGTACTGGACCAGCTTCGAGCATGAGATTCTCCTTGATCGGCAATATGTCCGGTTGAATTTGAATTACAGCTTCGGGATCATGCACATACTTCCGAAGCTGTGAGACATGAAAAACATCATGGAGATTTGCAAGAGAAGGGGGTAAAGCAATCTGGTAGGCGACTGGACCTACTTACTTCAGGATTTGATATGGCCCAACAAATTTTGGCGAAAGCTTCTTCGGCTTAAGGGCACGACCAATTCCTTTTGTTGGTACCACTCTCAGAAATACATGGTCACCTTCATTAAATTCCAAAGAATTTCTTCTCCGATCAGCATAGCTTTTCTGACGACTCTGAGCTGTCTTCATCTTATCCTGAATCATCTTGATTTTCTCGGTGGTCTCTAGGACAACATCGGGACCAATAATTGAGTTCTCCCCCACTTGAAACCAGCATAGTGGGGTTTGACATTTTCTACCATATAACACTTTAAATGGTGCCATCCCAATACTTGCATGGTAGCTGTTGTTGTAAGTGAATTCCACTAATGGCAACAACTGTTCCCAATTTTCTTGATATTCCAGAACACAAGCTCTTAGGAGATCTTCTAATGTCTGAATAGTTCTTTCTGTCTGCCCATTTGTTTGCGGATGATATGCAGAACTCATACTCAGCTTTGTTCCCAAAGCCTGATGCAAACTTTGCCAGAATCTTGAGGTAAACCTTGGATCTCGATCAGAGACAATGTTGGAAGGTATGCCATGCAAACGGACAATCTCCTTTATATAAAGTTGAGTTAGCTTCTCTAAGGAATAATGCATGTTCATTGGTATAAAATGAGCCGATTTGGATAATCTATCTACGACTACCCAAATAGCCTCATGACCCAACGAAGTTCTAGGCAATCCAGATACAAAATCCATAGAGATGCTATCCCATTTCCACCGGGGGATCACCAAAGGTTTTAATTCTCCACCAGGTTTCTTATGCTCGATCTTTGCCTTTTGAAAAATCAGACAAGATGTGACATAAGAAGCTACATCTTTCTTTAATCCCGACCACCAAAATATCTTCTTCAAATCTTGATACATCTTGGTTGATCCTGGATGAATACTCATCTTGCTTTTATGTGCCTCTTCCAAGATCATTCTCCTCAGTTGATGGTCATTTTGAATGCAAATTCGTCCTTTGAATCGAAGGATTCCGTCTGATCCAACTTGAAAGTCGGGTTCTTTTCCTTCGACTGATAACTTCTTCTTCTCTTGGAGATCTACATCTCTTTGTTGCATTTCACTAATTTGAGTAAAAAACTCATTAGTAATCTGCAACATTCCCAACTTGATGCGTGTAACACCCCACAAATCCCTCATATTAAATTAAAACACTAAAGGAACTTATTTTTAAGAAAAATGTGTAGGAAGAATATTTTCTTAATGGATTTTCTTAAAACTTACGTTTTAAGATGGTAAATGACCTTAAAGCAATGACTTTCTAAACTAATGAAATTCGATTTTGAGAAAATCTATATACTCAATGATTTTATAAAAATGTTGTGACCTATTTGTGATGAATTGGAATTATTTCTTAGGAATGTGTATATGCGGTTTTTACACACATGAATATACTTAAATTTTTGAGGGATTTAAGTATAGGAAAAATATAATGAATGTGTGAATGCATGTGAATATACATAGGCACATGTGTATCTAAGAATATATATATATATATATATGCATGGACAATGAGTGATGCATGAATGAGTGAATATATGTGTATGTGCCGTGTTAATTGTGCATACTTATGTGTGTGTCAAATGTATGCATAAGTGCATTATTATGTGTTGATGAAAATGAACTTTGCATGTGTATGTGTATGTATGTGTTTCGGCCATGATAAGATAAAAGGGCCAAGAAGGGTGCATTTCCTTAAACATTAAGGAAACCAAATTTAAATAGAAAAATAAGAGAAAGAGTAGGAGGGGTGAGTCATGACACTAGGAGGGATGAGTCATGGACCTAGTGAAAGACTTTCTCCACCCTTGTCTCCCACGGCTTGAATTAAGCCATGCAACAAATGGGGCTGGACCGATTTGCCCTTCCTTCACACCTTGAACCAAGGCCAAAATAGGAAAATCCCACCCCATGTTTTGCTCTTAAACCGTGAGTGTGTGTTGCCTTTGGTTCATTTCCTTCCTTCATCTTCTTTTCGTACAAACCCAAACACTAAGTTTCAAGAGTAACATCAAACTCTTGAAATTCATAGAGAAAAAGAGAGAAACCGTGAGAGGAGAAGAGAGAAAGAAGAGCCAAACCTCCAAGCTTCTAACCCGAACTCCACTAATTTCTTCCTCAACCATCTTGATCTTCAAAGATCAAGAGAAAACCCCATTAACCCTAGAAGAAGAGAGGAACCGAGGCAAAACCAAGAAGAGAAGAAGAAGAGATTAGAAGACCTAAGTTAAGATTAAGGTAGAAGGAGTTTTGATTTAATGATTTTGTTAAGGACTTTATTATGGACTTTGATTTAATTTTTGTGTTGCATGTAATTAATTTCAAGCGATCTTGAGACCTAAATGTATTGCATGTCATTTTTGTACTTTGATCTCTTGCTTGTGAATTCTCTCCACTACGGTTTTGTTGAGGTTATGTTTAGGTTCATACTTTTGTTTGATTTCCTCATGCATGTTGATTTTGTGGCCTTATATCCTTGTTTGCTTTGCATGTTTTCCTTATGTTTTGATCTTGGATTTTTGGAACTAAATGAACTCATAAATCACCAAATCAAGAGCTAAATGATTCGGCCATAAGTAGAAAATTTAGGTCTTGATGTCTTAATTTGATTTAAGTGATTTGATGCTATTTCTATACTTACAAAAATTAATTCTTCACGGTTGGTTTGGAAGTTTGAGTTTAAGTTTATGTTTTGTCTTGATTTATGGCTAATCTTAAGAAAACATGAAGCTTGAAATTTTTTTATGACAAATTTTGAATAAGAAGTCTTGATTTATTGGGTATATGTCACGGTGTTCTAAAACAAATTCCCCTAATAAGCTTTGAAAATAATTTCAAATCGAAACAAGATTTTGTGTGTGTGTGATGGTTATGATTCGGTTAGTAATTTTGAGAAGTAGGATGATACTTTTGGGTCTTGTATGATGTAATCTATGAAATTGGATATTAGCATGTGGAAATAAATTGTAAGACTTTGTTTCCTTGCATGACATCATTCGGTCTAGCTTAGGGAACTATATTAGATTATCATTTCACTTGCATGCATGTCGAAAATTGTTTCACCTAGAGATGTTGAAATATATGCATTAGTTTTCTTAGAAAAGGCTTTGATATAATTTTGATTTATAGTGTCAAGGAACTAGGTTTTTGATTGCCAAAAATTAATGTCATGCTCACGGTTTTCATAGAAAAAATTAGAAAACCAGTTTTAGAGATGATCTTTGCATTAGTTTATGATCTATGTGCATGTAGGATGAATATTTGACCTTTGCTTTATCATAACATTATTCGGTTCTATACCTAGAAATAAAGGAAATAAGTAAATTAAATTTACTATAAAATGAAAGCATGTGTGGGTGTTGTGATGAAGATATCTGTGTGTGTGTTTGTGTGTATACGGTTAGGAGCAAAATAAACAATTTTAGTGCATGAAAAGGAACGTAGAATTAGAATGCCTAAAACAAAATAAATTGATGCATGTGCTTCAAATCATGATGTTTGATTTATTTTCCCTTGCTTGCATTCGGGTAAGTAGTTTAAATAGGGTTAGGAAGTTTAACCGCATAAAACAAGAGAGGCATGATGATTTTAGACACAATTATAAAAGTATTTAAGGTAAAGAAAATAAATGTAAATATAATCGGTTTGAAGTTTGACTCAAGTTGGTTTATGAATGATTGCATGCTTGAATGTTAGTGACTATTGTATGAGATGTAATTTGTTGTGGTTGTGTGTATGTGAAGGATTTTGAAATGAATTGTTTCAAGAAGATTTGATTGATTTACTTGAAAATTTTAAAATTTGAGTTCATGGCTGTCCAAATTGTTTTATAATGAGAATATGGATTTTCAAAGTATTAATTTTAAGAGCTATTCGAAGTAAAGAATGTTTTTACGACGTTTTCAAAGTTTTATTAAAGTAATCTTATAAAATCATTTTGCTGTCTAGAATTTCTTGGACGTGCCTTTTGAGATAAAAATGTTTTCATATGATTTGGAACGGAGTTTTTATGTGGAAATCGATATATCTTCAAAGTTTTCCAACAAAGAAAAGACGAGTATTGATTTAAGAAAAGGTTTTACTTAAATAAGTTAATAATTAAAGTATTCTATTTAATATGAGGAATGATAGAGAAAGGGGTTGGGCGTAGCTGGCAGATGGCAGCACAAGGTTGCAATGGAAGCACGCATTCAACAGCTGGACCTCAGGTGAGAGAGAAGCTTTCCCTAAGACATCGTGGTAGTTAGGTGATTTACTAGGATGTCCCGTATCATCTCAAAGGTCGGGACTAAGTGGTTGGAGTCAGTAGTATAAGTGGCAATTGTTTGATTGTGTGGCCACTTATACGAATGTGACAAAGACCACAATATTATTGTGTGATGTGGTGTGTGATAACATGTTGTTTATTTAATTATTCAAGTTATTTATAATGCTTATTGTATGCTGAATGACTGTAGGACATGGTTGTGTCCTTAATAAGAAATGGAAATGAATTGAAAATGATGGAATAACAAGAAAGGAATAATAATGAAATATTAGAGGTTGAGTGGGAAAGAGAGATATCTGGAAAGGGAATTGAATGTGAGAATAAGAACGAGCCAGAGCTGGGAAGTCTGATGTGATGGTGAGATGAGAAATGGACTGAGTTGAGCCGAGCTCCTCTGTTCTTGGTTTTAGTCTGGGGACTGGTGTTGAGCTGGGCTTGCTCCTCCACCAGTGCTCAGCACAAAATGTATTTTGAAAAGAGTTTTGGAAGAAGGAATTTTTGAAAAGATTGGTGGAAGGGAATTTTTGAGTGGTAAAAACAATTTTTGAAAAAAGTTTTATGAAACAAAATTTTGAAAAGGTTTTCGAAAGGAGACTTTGGAGAAGTTGTGAAACAGCGTTTTCAAAGGAATTTTCAAGAAATGGTCTTTTGGGAAAATTTTATGATAGAACAAAGTTTTGGAGGAAGTTTGGTGAAACACTATTTTCTGATACAGTTTTGGGAATAATAATTTTGGGAAGTGATTTTGAAACCCTGTTTTGTGTCTGTGGTGAAAGTAAAGTTTTGGGAAAGGTCTGGAGAGAGTAATTTTGAAAAGTTTGAGAAAAAGAGTCTTTAGAGAAAGGATGAAATTGAGAGGGTTGATGAAAGGGAATATGAGTTTGTTGTAATCTCGGCTCTGTGCCATGAGAAAAGGCTGTGCAAAGTTAGTGGTCGGGCTCACTGAAGGGATGCACCAAGGGTAAGCCGACCGTTATGTTAAGTAAATAATTAAAAGATTTTAAAAGACATTAACAGCGAATGCGGCGAGTCATGAGTGTTAATCCGAAGTAGTGGAGAGGAAGATACTATGGGTATCTGCGGATACTCAGGTGGGGATTGCAGGAGGGGAGGATGATGACAGTGAAACGTCAAGAAGTCTAGAGTATTGTTGTAGACAGAACGAATCCCATAAGTGGTGCACTAACGTGGTAGGGACTGGGTCTAATACCGTGGTGAGTTCTGTGCGCGCACTACAACAATACTGTCGCCCCCTCGATGCAAATCTAGAACAGTGAGAGGGACTGGAGTGGGGCATTGTGTTTGCCGCTGAGAGCGTGCTGTGTTATTGATATTGAGGCTGAGCCTCCTGGTCTGGGACCACTTGTGATTGACAGCTGTCCTGCCCGCACGGTAAAGGTCATGTACTCCTGTTTGCTTCCGACTAGGTGGTTGGTGGCCGAGGAGATGTAAGCTTGATACGAGAGTGCTAACAACGAAAGAAACGCGTACCTCGATGATACTGTAACTCCCCTAATCATCGATGGTTTTAATTCCATAAAACATTATAAGGAAAAGATTCGTATATAAAAGATTAAGAATTGAATGGTACAGAAGACGAGGAAAAGTTGAGAATGGAAGTGTGAAAAAGATAGTGAACTTTATGAAAGAGATTGGAAATGAGTGTGGGGAAATATGAAGGACATAATAAAAGACAAGAGGAATATAGATTGTGATTAATAACGACGGTATGTTGCTTGTTATCGTGTGTGCATGTTGTGTGTTGTGTGTGTGTCCTATTATCTTGCCTACCGTAATTCCACACTGTCGACGCTACGCGTCCGGATCGCTTACTCTCTCCTGTTCGTTGGCGTATTGGTGTCGCTGGTATTTCAACGGGCAGAAGGAATGCTATATGGATATCACCACATGGAGCAAATATGGAAGAGGATGGAAACGAACTGCAAGGGGTTGAGTGTGGGTCGGTCATGCCCAGATTGTGATCCCCGACCCGAAGCATCAACTAAGCGGAGCTGACTTAGGACCCCTTCTGAGACAAGTCACCGTGCGAGGATACAAGAACTATAGGGAGAAGGCACAGTACGAGAAGCGGTGGAATTACACTACTAGAGATGAAGGAAAGCTGAAACATGATGACACAGAAGAGACCACAATCCGTGGAGCATTATTCTTGGGAAAGAGAAGAGGACACAAGAAGAAGGCGGACCTTCACCCGATTGTTTTAATAGGGTAGCAGAACAATAGTGTAGTCAGATTAGTTTATAGTGAATGTATTGTGGTGAGGATTACCTGAGCAATGGTATGATGTAACTACACTTATTCTGAAGACTGCCCGACTTTTCATAATTTTATGAAATGTGTTCAATCTTCTTTAAGGAAATGAATGGAGTTGCTTAAGTGGAACCAAACGGTTTTCTAAAATAAAATGTTTTTAGAAAGCAAAGGGAATGAGTTTGGTTCCAAGTAACAACTCGGTTTTCGAAAGGATGTGTTGAAGGAACTCAACAATGTTTAAAAAAAAAAATTGGCCTCATTTTTGCAACATCAATAAATAAAAGTCAATTATTCTCAGTTTCCGAAAATCGGGCTGTTACAATGCGGCCTTCTTCCAGTTTCATTACTAAACTCAGATCTCTTAACTCTTCGATTAGTGATAACTCCTTAATCATCATAGCACTCAAATGAAAGGTCTTTCGGCTTAACGCATCCGCTACTACGTTGGCTTTTCCAGGATGGTAATGAAGCTTAAAATCATAATCCTTTAAAAATTTTCATCCAACGACGTTGCCTCATGTTAAGCTCCTTCTGATCAAAGAGATATTTCAAACTCTTTTGATCACTAAACACTTGGAATGTGGTTCCATAAAGATAATGTCCCCAAATCTTCAATGCAAACACTATTGCTGCCAATTCCAAGTCATGAGTAGGATAATTTTCTTCATGTGTCTTCAATTGTCTTAACGTGTAAGCTATAACTTTACCTTCCTGCATCAATACACATCCTAATCCTTGTTTTGACGCATCGCAAAATACCTTAAAACTTTTATGTGGATCAGGAAATATTAATACAGGAGATGATGTCAACCTTTCCTTCAAAGACTGGAAACCATCCTCACACTTCTCGTCCCAGACGAAAGGTTTCTCTTTACGAGTCAGAGGCGTCATAGGAAGAGCAATCTTCGAAAATCCTTCAATGAATCTTCTATAGTATCCAGCTAACCCCAAGAAACTACGCACTTCTGTAACTGACTGGTCAACACAGCATCAACTTTCGCTGCATCCACTGCTATTCCATCTTTCGAAATCACATGCCCTAAGAAATTAATCTTCTCCAACCAAAATTCACACTTCGAGAACTTAGCATATAACTGCTTTTCCTTCAATACTTCTAACACCAATTGAAGGTGAACTGCATTCTCTTCCGGAGTCTTTGAGTAGATTAGTATATTATCAATGAATACCACTACAAAAGAATCAAGATAAGGTCGGAAGACTCTATTCATATAATCCATAAATACTGAAGGGGCATTGGTTAATCCAAACGGTATCACAACATACTGGTAATGACCATATCGAGATCGGAATGCCGTCTTTGGAATATCCTCTTCTTGGACTCTGATCTGATGGTACACCGACCTCAGATCGATTTTAGAGAAGATTGCAGCTCCTCGAACTTGATCCATTAAATCGTCGATTCTCGGCAATGGATACTTATTCTTAACCGTGACTTTATTTAATTGCCGATAATCCACGCACATTCTCATGCTTCCATCTTTCTTCTTAACAAACAATACTGGTGCACCCCAAGGGGAAACACTTGGTCTGATAAATTGCTTCTGCTGCAACTCTTCAATTTGCTTCTTTAACTTGACCATCTCTGGTGGCGCCATTCGATAAGGTGCAATCGAGATAGGACCAGTTCCAGGAATTAACTCGATGCTAAACTCAATTTCACGCTTAGGCGGCAGTCCTGGGACTTCTTCTGGAAAGATTTCAGGAAAATCCCTTATCACAGGGACATCTTCAATCTTCGCTTCCTTCTCAACTTTTGCACAGGCTAACTTGATACCTCCGTTGGTTATCACATCACGATAGGTAATGGTTTTTCTATCACAATCAATGAGCACTTGGTTCTTGGACATCCAATCCATTCCCAAGATAATATCTAATTGTGACAGAGGCAAACAAATAAGGTCTACTTGGGTTATCCGGTCTAACATCTGAACGGTACAACCCAAACAGGCTTTAGAGGTAACGACTACCGGGTTGGTAGGGGTAGACACTTCAAGCTTATAGAGTGTATTGATTATGGTTAAGTTTAATCGATTAGCACAATCATATGAAACAAATGAATGTGTGGCTCCAGAATCAAACAAAAAATTACAAGGTTGGCCATTTAGAAGAAAGTTACCTTGGACAAGGTTTTCAGATTGGCTAGCTTCAACACCACTGAGAGTAAAGACTCTCCCAAAACTGGTTGGTTTCCTATCATCATTTCCAGATTCCACCTTCCTTGGTTCCTTGAAGTAACGAGAGATATGACCAGGCTTTCCACAATTGAAGCAAGTAGGAGTCCAGCAAGTTGTTCCAAAATGGCGCTTCTTGCACTTGTCACACAGAGGGGCTGGGTTCTTGACTCCTGAATCAGCTTTACCATTATTCTTTTGATGGTAAGGTCCTCCTTTACCATGCTGATTCTTTCCCTTATGGCGTTGCGGTCCATATCCGTGCTGATTCCTTTTAGCTCGCATAAACTCTTCTTCAACTTTCTTATCTTCTTCATATATTCTGCATTGATTCACCAAGGCTGGAAAACTCCGAATATTCTGATATCCAAAAAGTAGACTTCAAATCCGGTCGCAGTCCGTCTTCAAACTTGATGCACTTCGAACGCTCATCAGGGTTATGATGGTAGTATGGAGAATACTTGCTCAGTTCCTCAAACTTCGCAGCATACTCTCCCACTGTCATATCCCCTTGAGTCAGCTTAAGGAATTCAATTTCCTTCTTCCTTCTTATATCCTCAGGGAAATTCCTTTCGAAGAATTTATCTACGAAAGTATTCCAAGTCACAGCTCTACCTTTAGCAGCTAAAAGTTGAGCAGTATGATTCCACCAATCCTCAGCTTCATTTGTCAACACATAGGTGGCAAAAGTCACCCTCTGATTATCAGTGCAATTCATGGTTCGGAAAATATTTTCAAAATCACGAATCCACTTTTGAGCCTCATCTGGGTGATGTCCTCCTCCAAACTTTGGCGGATCACATTCACGAAATTCCGAGGTGCCTTGAAATTCAGCTGGAATAGGGTTCCTAGGTGGTTGCTGACCTACAGGGTGCTGTTGCAAATTCTCAAATACTCTCGAGATTCGATCTAATGCTTCAGCAAGTTGATTATTGTTTCTAGCAGCCATAGTAACCTGCACTATAAACTGAATCAACAATCAATCTTAAGACTAAACACACTCTCTAATACCAACGTACTCTAGTGGTTAGTATGTAAGGCCATACTCCAAAGCCAAGAGTCGGGACCATTGCTCTGATACCATAAGTGTAACGACCTAAGTCATCACGGGAATTATGTTATGATAAATTCATATTATTAATGTGTTTTAAGGAAATGATATTGATGTTTTTATGATGGTACATAAAAATAAGAAATAATTTAAACCGAATACTTCCATAAAACTGCATCATTATATTTCACATAGAAAGTTTGATTTAATTTACATCATTTTACATTGTTTTGGATCAGAAGATACTGCATCATAACTCTGAGTTACTAAGCTCAGTCAGTGCGCATATACATATATATAATAAAGTGTAACCTAGAGCAGTCCACAAAACTCTATAAGATACTAAAGTCAGCCTATATACTCATGATATATACCTAGAACATAACCTCACATCTCGTCCACCATCCACTGGCTCCCAATTGATGGAACGACCTGGTCACTCTCCCCTCCAGTCTGTACAGCGTCACCCCCAGCTGGTTCACTCTCGCCCTCCTCGGGATCCTCCTCCTCAGAGTCCACCTGAACCACCGGAGGCACACGTTCCGGTGATGGTGCAAATCTCACAGTCCGAGATGGACCCGGACGGGAAGGATCCTCAGGTGCAGTTCTCTCCGGAGGAGTGCGAGCGGGAGCAGCTGGTCTGAAATGAAAATGAGAACGATGACGTGCAGGCTGGGGCGGTGGAGTACCATGTCTATAAGTAAAAGCAGGAGGTATATGCTGAGCATATATCATAGGTATGCGGAACCGACGAGGATGCATGTAGGCCAAGGGGTTCGGGTGGCGAAAGATCAGCTCCAACTCCCCCTCGAACGTGGCTCTACGCTCCTCATACTCCCATGTCCCTCTCACGGGACGCATCTCCAGGCATGCCAGAAATCGAGACATCACCTAATAAACAAATAGGGCAAAGGGAGTAAGACATTGTCATTCACGTACAAATGAATAATTAAATGAACTAGGAATAAGCAAACACAATTAGTCAAATAGCAATTAAAATCACATAGGCATATAAGCAATCTCAAATAATCAATTAATAATTACTAAATAATAAATATCAAGCAATAATGTATGTTTCTAATGCATGTGCAATGAGATGCGAAGCAATTATTCGGTGCAATCTCCTCTGTGATATTTTTCAAATATCATGCATTTGGCAATTTCACGTTTATCGATAACGTCCTCAACAATTAAATTTACGTTTTATCGAAAACGTTCAAATGATTTAATTTTACGTTTTAACGAAAACGCTCAAACGCTCCACGTACGTTTGACGACAACGTACCAACGATTCATACTAAATAGGAAAAGCAATTGGGAGTAAACGTCTTTCCACCAAGTATACAATTACAACTCCTGTGTAAATTATACTAAAGACCGTCCTCCGCAATCACGAAATACTCCGAGAGATCGATAGAATAAAATTATAGTCATTGTAAAATTATCCCGAGTTGAGTCTGCAGAACCCACTCATCATAGGACCATTTTACCTATAATTAATTCCCACGGTTATTTGACGTATCACCGTCAAAAACCTAATCTCCGCGTATTCTCATACCGATTTAATCAAATCGAATGTGTCTTTTCCTATTATCCTATCTTAACTCCTTAACACCAAGTATGATTTCAATCACAATCAAATTGTTAGGATTGACTTCAAATTATTTATTATTGAATTGATGTAAAAAGAAAATAACCCCAAAATATTCTTTTTAATAATAAAAATAAATTTTTATCTTAAAAGAATTAATTAAAATATTAGTGAAATGTTGGATTAAAGAAAAATACATTTTTCAGGTTTTGTACAGTGCCTAACCGGTTAGAAAGTCATGTAACCGGTTGGTAACATTCAAATTTCCCTCTTTTCCAATTTTACAGTAACTAACCGGTTAGTAGTTGCAGTCACCGGTTAGTCACTGCAGCATCAGTGACAAAATTGGCCTTTTTATACATCAATTCAAAAAAAACTTTCACTTTCAATCCTTATCAATCACTTACAGAACATTCTTGAGCATATTTAAACATGTTCAAATCAATTATACACATCAATTTCATGAGATTCATATATACATCATTAAATATGCATATAATCACAAAATTGGCACTTCGCATGTTAAAATCAATTTCAGAGCTTCTCAAGTCAAATTTATAGTTCCTTTAGCTCGTGTTCAGTTAATATGACATGTTTGAATGAATTTTATATCCTATTTTGGCCTCCAAGCCAAAGTCCCAATTCAAAACCTATAGCCCTTGAGCTTGTAAAGCTCTTTTACATTCCAAGTCATTTAATAATCATTCTAGCAAATGAATATCTTCTCCCTTACCTATTGAAGCTTTTGAGACTGATTGGAAAGCAAGAGAAACTAAGTTGACGCGTTTCTGGTTCAACACACCTCAGCTGCAAAACTCTGTTTTTCAGTTTCAACAGGGGTTATTGATCAGATATTTTCAACTTGAATAAGTGGGATAAACGTGTAAGAAAGGATTAGAATCAAAACTAGGATATACTAACTCAAGATTGAAACAAGTTTGAGACTCTAAGGTAGCTTGAGCTTACCACACAAATTTAACAAATAGTGCTCCAAGAACAGATTCGTGCTCTGTTTTCCCAGGAACACAGGGTCAAGTTGTGAAGCCAATAACTCTCTCTAGAGTACACGAAATCAAGTGGGGCTTGTTTCAAATTCAAGAGAGTTAAGAGAGCTTTGATTTCATATAAGTTTTGTATGTGTTGATGCTTCAAAGAGCAAGAACGAATCTAAACACAGGCACACCCAAGAACTGGAGTCTGAACTAGTTTTATGAGAAATTAAGAGTGAATTGTGTGGTTCTAATTTGGTTTAAATCACCAAATTTCATCACCACTCATTCCCAGCAGAGATTAGACGTGTTTGCAGGCCAAGGTGGCTGGTTTGAAGGCCAAAACGTGTTCCCTTTTCCAATTCGTGTCCAGAACAGTCTCAATTTTGGTTCTGCTGAGAGCACTAACCGGTTAGTGAGACACAAATTTGGAAAAATCTAAAGATATTATATTTTATTTCTTTTCTTTTCTTAATATCTTTTAAATTCTTCTTTTATTTTAACAAAATAAATAATTACCTTAATAAAATAATTTCCTTTAATTATTTCTTAATTAATTTTTAAAACATAATTATATACTAATCATCATAATTATATTATAATCACATTATAATTTTTATAATAATTAACGTAATTACATATAATTGTATTTTATAATCGGGGATTAATTTTTGGGGTGTTACAGTCATTCAATTAAACAAACAGAATTTAGCAGAAACGATGATGAAGTGGTTCAAACTCGATCTTCGGCATATGGTTACTAGCAACAACCACTTTGCCAAAGCTATATGTTTGTTTACATTCTAAAATATCAAACAAATATTTTCTTGCATATTTAATTAGTTTTTAAATATGGGTTTGCTTAATCTCAGCCTTTAGAAATATAAGGCTAGCATCGGTTCTCAACAACTCAATTGCATGTGAAATATGTTTGGTCTCCCGAATCGATCACTTAAAATAGAGAGAAAATGAAAATAAATTTTGTGTATATTATGAAAATCTACAATGTTTACAATATAAAATAACATATATACTAATAGGGGAAAATATTAATAACCTTACACGAATATATTATTTATTCTAACATCTCCTCTCAAATTCAAATGATTGAACAATAATTTGAGTTTGCAAACCAAAAATGAAATCGATGAAACTGCATCTAGGATGGAACCATAATACATCTTGTGATGAACATGGCCTCGAATTCGACCGAAACTGACCACTGCTCCATATATTTCATACTGACCAATTGATCAATGTTCTGAATCCATAACCGAGTCCCAACACTTATGTTGCTTCATCTTAACAGCGGCTAGAATGATCCTCATACCACCAAGTTACCGAGGATCCATCTCACCGCCCCATGAGCCCAAGATTCTCCCCTATAATCTCGTGAACCTCAACCTCTCCTAAAAGAATATCATGTGATATTCCTTATTGAATCTAATGAATCACACGTCAGCCCTATCGGCCCATCCAGGCCCACGAACACACCATCACTCCCCCTATAAATAGCACTTCACTTGTGGGGGCTAAGGTACGTTCTATCATCCCTAAGTTAACACTAGCACACACTCTAGTTGATTGGGGAGATCTTGGTCATCCCAACCGGATAGTCAGAAACCTATAAGTCCTAAATTAATATCTTGGTAGAGTTAAGGTTTAAGGCTTACCCTTAGTCTTCATACTTAACTAGGTCAAGGACATTATACATCTGAATAGAAAACTACAAGTAAACCATATGACTAGACTGCAACCAGGATGAGACCCTATTGCATTTACGATGGAATCACATGGAACTGATAAAAAAAACAATAGAAGGCAAGCAAACGCATATATTTCTTCAATAAAAGAACCAAAACTGAATTATCGAGGCAAAATTAATGACAACAAACTTGAAAACAGAAACAACAAGTCGAAAAATCGTAGCATAGGTATAATCAAAATTCAGGTCAAAGCTAAGTATCACATCGTTTGTTTCACTTTACTTAATATAATATAAATATATATGTTGGATTATTCCTCTCATTACCAATGATTTTGAGATCAACCCTAACAATGTATGAGTATATCTCCTTTTAAGGATTGTTGTTAAGAATAGGGTTGTTAAAAAAAACGGTTTTGGTAAACTGGATTGTATTTGAACCGAACCATACATATAAAATTAAGTTTTTTTTTTTTTCTAATATGGTTACAAAACCAAACATGTTTTATAATTTTAAATGGATTGGTTATCTAATCAAAAAATAAATGGACTAGTTTTTGGATATATCCAAAAGCCCAATAACCATTTGATGTAACTCTACCAAACCTTCTCTTTTGAATATTGTTGTCTCTGCTAACTGTTTTTCAGGTCAGGACCTCTCTCATGGTCATCTTCCTTTGTCTCCGGTCATGATCCCCCCACCGCTCTAATCTTCCCTTCTGGCGATGTCCTTGTTGCCGTCTCTGCTGCCACCATAGCCGGAAGCTACCGAAACACTGCTGAACTCTTCCTTCTTCCAATCTCCTATTCCTAACTTCTTTCATAGAGGGGCATTATAATCAGGACCGATCTCATATGACTGTTTCTCTATGAGTGATCCGTGTGGAAGTAAAATCTTTGCCTCACCTTTAAAGAATAAAAACAGAGTAACTTATTTCTGAAAAACTAAGTTCAACAATTGATTTTAGTCTTTAATGCTATTTGATTTTACTCCTTAATTTTTTTTGGTCTTATAAATTTAATAGTTCTTGCTCAATAAAAAAAATGTTAATATGTAATGTTGCTAATGGCTAATCATATAATCATTTCTACTACGTGGCTCTACATCAGATTTATATTAAACCATTATTTTAATTTAAAATTTAAACAATTATTTCGTTAAAAATAAAAGATGATGAGTCATGCGTAGTTGCAAAGATCCAATAAAAAGCAGAGATCAGAGACCCATTCCAACAATTGTTCCTGAATCACTAAAAAAATGGAAGACCACTTTGAGCATATCTTTAAGGGCTTTATTTTGGGAGTGCTAGTCTACAAATTCCAGCTATTGGTCTCGATTCTTGGCTTTGGAGTATGGTCTTACATACTAATCACTGGAATATGTTGGTATTAGAGAGTGTGTTTAGTCTTAAGATTGATTATTGATTCAGTTCATAGTGCAGGATACTATGGCTGCTAGAAACAATTATCAACTTGCTGAAGCATTAGATCGAATCTCGAGAGTATTCGAGAATATGGAACAGCACCCTGCAGGTCAGCAGCCACCTAGGAACCCTATTCCAGCTGAATTTCAAGGCACATCGGAATTTCGTCAATGTGATCCGCCAAAGTTTGGAGGAGGACATCACCCAGATGAGGCTCAAAAGTGGATTCGGAAAAGATTTTCCGAACCATGAATTGCACTGACAATCAGAGGGTGACTTTTGTCACCTATGTATTGACAAATGAAGCTGAGGATTGGTGGAATCATACTACTCAACTTTTAGCTGCTGAAGGTAGAGCTGTGACTTGGAATACTTTCGTAGAAAAATTCTTTTTATGTTCGGTGTTGCTGGTGTTAAAAGTAGCGATGAATGGTAGAGTTAATGCGCATAGAAGTAGTAGAGAGTGGTGAGAGCCGTGATTATGCCATGGAATTTGTTGTGGGGTGTTATCCCACATGTACCGGCAAGCCGGTTTGTTGATATACGACAATAATAACGGGTTCTCGATTAAAGAACACAGTCACCGAGTCAGGATATTTGGGGGGTGATGTGTGTGCCGTGTGTAAAGCAACGAGATATCAGTTAGTTTCATACCTTGGCCACTACCTTATTTATAGGAGTGAGTATGAGACTATGTAATGATGAGCCATGATGGGCATTAAGGTCGAAGAGTAACGGCTCCATGAATGCCATCATTAGCAGCATAATGACGAACTGTTATGTCGGTTACGTATTGATTGACTATTGATGCCGAATTGCCAATATGTCGAATTGATGCTTATTTGTCCGTGATACCGGTTATTATTTGTCCGTGATACCGATCCATAACAGAATTGAATAGGAGAGAAATTGGTTTGGAAAACTGTTGAAACTCATCAAGTGTTTTTTGGAAAACTGATGATGTGAAAAATCAAGGAACTATATCTAATTTGGATATTGAAACTAAACCAGTGTTGAACCGATTTCGAAACGGTTTGAAATAATTTTTTTTAAAAGTAATTCAGTTTACTTTAGAAAAACTAAATCATAATATGGGTTTTGATTAAGTTTTGTTTAGATTTTAGGCTAAATTACTCGTTTGGTTTCTTACCTTATTTTTCAATTTTAAATTGGTCCTTTGCGTTTTTTTTTGTTTCAAATTGGTCCCTCATGTTTCTTTTTGCTGTCAAATTGGTCTCCGAGTCACTGTTCATTCTATGTGAACCACTATGATTTGCACACATGTCACTATTCATCCTATGTGGACCAATATGATATTGACACGTAGGATGAATAGTGACTCAGGAACCAATTTGACAGTGAAAAGAAACATGAGGGACCAATTTGAAAAAAAAAACGTATGAGACCTGTTATGGACCGGATTTAGGAAAATACTTCAGTAAACCGGTTTATCGGCTATAAAGGCCCCTTTAAGGGACTTGAACGTCATAAAACCGGTTTACCGGATTTGGAGGTCTTATAAGGGCCCATGCTCCTATTGAATCAGTTTCTCAACATAAAAGACTCTTTAGTAGCCCAGTAACCCTTGAAACCGGATTACCGGTATAAGAGGCCCATTAGTGGCCCAAATCCTCTATTCCTCCAAATTGGCGAAGAAGAAGACTTCTCGTTGACTGACATAGGATTCCTTACCTCGCAAAACCGGTATAACGGTTACTCAGAAGACAAGGCCATTAAGTCCGAATTTCTTGGATTTCAGTATCATGATAAGCAGCAACTCTCCAATTATGACCCCTTTACTCCTGCCATTATCACTTGCCGTTAGCAGTAATTCGGCCACTCCATTGATGAGGAGGGAAACCCAACGGTAAGGATATCAGCTTATATAAGCAGGTAGAGGGTAACCAGGTATGCATCCTTCAATCTCACACAAACACACACACCACCCCCCAAACTAAGAACGACAATAGAGCTGGTATCCTGGAAATCAGGGTGCCTATCTGCAGTCTGAAAGCAAACCGTAGAATACTGGATACTTGACCGCTTAGTTCAAGTACCAGACGTTCTACAACAGAACATTGGCGACCACAGTGGGAGCGGCAAACTAATTCCCATCACTTTTGTGAAAGAGATGGATAATCGGTCACAGGGAGAACGTGCTAAACCCAGCCACCACAGTGCGCTGGAATTAAGAAAAAACCCGAGCGGAGAACAAACACCTTCTCGTCAGAAGGACCTCAGGAAACGATTAAGCGAAGGAAGAAGACGGGCAGAGCAAGAGCGTTCGAGACAAGAGGAACCTTATCATCATGAACAGGATAAATCGCGACAGAGGCCCCCCACCAGAGGAGGAAGCCCTTCGCATTCCCGACATGAGAGTAAGGGGTCATCTGACGGGTGCTCGCAGAGGAAAGCAAGCGTGGAGACAGAGCTGGCTCGTTTGAGCAAGCGGTTAGATGAGCAGGACAAGTTCCTGAAAGAGTTGAGGAAAGGAACATCCCAATCAGGCGTTGGCAAAGGAAATGAGGTGGAGCTGGTTGAAGAACCTGAAGAAAAAGGCCACCCGTTTTCTGAAAGCATAATGGCTTTCCCCATGCCTGAAAATCTCAAAGCTCCAACCAATGTAGATCCATATTTTGGGAACTCAGATTCACAGGAACATATTGACAGTTTTCTGGTGGTAATGTCCTGTCAGGGGGCTAAAGATGCGTATAAGTGTCGCATTTTTCCCTTGACCCTGAAGAAAGCGGCGTTACGATGGTATTCAAAGCTGGAACCCAACTCTATCAAATGTTGGAAGGATTTGGCAGCCAAGTTTCTGGGTCATTTCACCACCAGTAAGGCACAACCGAAATATGAACATCACCTGTCTCAGATTAAGCAATGAAAAGACGAATCACTAAGGGACTTCCTCACTCGATTCAATTCAGAATATTTGTCTACCAGTGACATTGAAACCTCTGTGGCACTTCACTTGCTGATGAGGGCTTTGAAACCTAGTGAATTTGCTGATCATTTGGTAATGCACAAGATTAGAACCATGGATGAAGTCATGAAAAGGGCAGAGAACTACATCAATCTTGAGGAATACGAGAGGGCCCAGGATAATTACGTCCCTGGAGGATTTGGTAAGGAGAAGGAGGCTGGGAGAGGAGATTCAGGATAAAAAATCCTTGGAATGCAGCTAGACTTCGAATCTACTACAATTGAAAACCCCCTTCTGAGTGGATTGACAAGAGAAAGGAGTTTTTAGGATATTTCAATTCCAATATGGCCTTTTGAGCCACTGTTGTCTTTAGTCAGTGTGAATGCTTTCTCGGTTATAAAGATTTGATGCTATAATAAACAAGAATTTCAGTTGGCATTTGTTGAGTTCTTTTTATCGCCATTAAACCGAACTAACGGTTTAGAAGTGCAATATAAAACATAGTTTACATAAACCGATTAAACGGTTTAACGTCGTTTAACTCCACAAAACCGATTTAACGGTTTAGTAGTGTAGTTCGGACATTTAATACAATGACAAACCGGTTTAACGGTTTGGACTTGTGAGGAAACATCAGTCTAAACTCACAAAATCAACGCTCAAAAGTCCAACTTCGAGGGGATTTTCCAATCCTATGGAAATTAATAAGACCAACTTAAAGTACACCACCTATTTGGCTAGCCACCTTGTAGGGAGTGAAATGGGTAAGAGGATGTCCTAAAAATCAATAAGAGACACCACCCATGTACTGATGGTAAGACTACTGTTAGACTTCTTTCGGAGTCTAATAAGGTTAAAAGGAATTTCCTTCCCTGGCTAGAAGAGAAATTACCAAATGTCTACCAAGTATGGGCACAAATTGAATACCAGACTTGAGCACGTTTAAATAAAGACAATACTTTTTCATTCATAAAGAAGAGAAGAAAGTTCATTTCTGAGAAATAATGCTTGCATAAATCCAGAAAATTTGAATGACATGTACGTGGAGAAACCGGTATACCGGAAATACTGCAAATTATCCAAATAAGGACACGTTTACCGGTTTAGCGGCAAGGTTCTTCAAGAACCCAAGTCCTTTCCCGTTTTCCAGTATACCAGCTTTATGAGGCTTCAAAGAAAGTCGAAACCAATGTAAACCGGTTTACCGGTTTGTCCCTTTAATGCACGAGTATTGCAAAGCCCTATTTGAGGCCAAGTAAATCGGTGTCAGATATTGAGACCCTCCAAAAACAATAGTAAATCTGCTTACCAAAAAATCAAGAGAGCATAAAAATACCGCGTTGAACCGGTTAACCGGTTAGCCGAAGTATCGGAGCATCTGTCTTAAATCCTTCAGTAATGCGAAAAGAGAAGAGGTCCATTAGGACCCAGCCTTTTTTGACGGACTTAAACCGACAAAGAGGTACATTTAGAGGAATTACCGGTGTAAAAATATGAGGCTCGAACGCTTCACAAAACCGGTTAAGCTTCTAATAGAGCTACTTCTCATGAAAACAAAAAAAAAACAAGGTTCATAATTATAAACCATGGTCTGGGGGGCAACTGTTATGGACCGGATTTAGGAAAATACTTCAGTAAACCGGTTTATCGGCTATAAAGGCCCCTTTAAGGGACTTGAACGTCATAAAACCGGTTTAACGGATTTGGAGGTCTTATAAGGGCCCATGCTCCTATTGAATCTGTTTCTCAACATAAAAGACTCTTTAGTAGCCCAGTAACCCTTGAAACCGGATTACTGGTATAAGAGGCCCATTAGTGGCCCAAATCCTCTATTCCTCCAAATTGGCGAAGAAGAAGACTTCTCGTTGACTGACATAAGATTCCTTACCTCGCAAAACCGGTATAACGGTTACTCAGAAGACAAGGCCATTAAGTCCGAATTTCTTGGATTCCAGTATCATGATAAGCAGCAACTCTCCAATTATGACCCCTTTACTCCTGCCATTATCACTTGCCGTTAGCAGTAATTCGGCCACTCCATTGATGAGGAGGGAAACCCAACGGTAAGGATATCAGCTTATATAAGCAGGTAGAGGGTAACCAGGTATGCATCCTTCAATCTCACACAAACACACACACCACCCCCCAAACTAAGAACGACAATAGAGCTGATATCCTGGAAATCAGGGTGCCTATCTGCAGTCTGAAAGCAAACGTAGAATACTGGACTCTTGACCGCTTAGTTCAAGTACCAGACGTTCTACAACAGAACAAGACCAATTTGAAATTGAAAAATAAAATAAGAAATCAAATGAGTAATTTAGCCTAGATCTCATGAGTATTATAAACCAGATCCAAAACGCCGGAGCAATGTCAAAAAACCAATTCTCAAGTTTCATACTCCAACCAATCACATGTACTAGTACCTGGCCAGGCAGATGCACCATTAATTGTACCTGATGAGATGCCATATAGGGATTCCTAATTCCAGCTTCTTTATGTGAATTATCAAGTTTCCAGTATATATTGCTCTGTCCACAACTTGCACTTTAAAAAGCTGCCAAAATAATGAAATACAAATACTCCATCTGTTTCTATTTATAAGACATATTTATTCATATTACACGAATCAAGGAAGATAGTTAGTTTTCTTGAAACTTTAAAAAAATATACTCTTATCTTTATTGGGAATTTCATAATGTATTATTTCACATTAATAGATAAAGAGCAAATAAGAGAAAATAACAATAAATGCTTCTTAGAAAATACAAAATGCATTATAAATAAAACCAAAAAATTCTTATAAAAAGTATCTTATAAATAAGACCAGAGAAAGTATATAAACTACAATAGTGCTTCAAAAAGCTATGCTTTATTTTACCAATGATGCCCAGCACACGCGCTTGAGGCTTGTATGAAAAATGTTTTTATTGATAAAGCTAAAATCTATTTTTTTAATGTATACAGCTTCGAATAATAACAGTTTTCATTATCAATTATTACAGGATATCTTGATACACGTAACCAAAAAAAAAATTGTATTCTTGTGCCTTCGTAATTCCAATTTCTCTTGTAACACGGTATATATATCGAAAAATGTCTTATCAACCTATAAAAATTAACTTACAGATAGACCTATATTATAAAGGAGTTGACATTTTGTCACTTGCTTATTGTTGATTGATTAACACATGTCATTTTCTTACTGTCTAGGCTTGTTTATTGGTTGATTTTGTAGGTTGATTTATCATGACTCATACATATCCAAATTTTTAACTTTTTTTTTTTGAAGATCAAGTTTTTAACTTCTTACTTATATTGTTAATTAGTGCTCTAAAAACATTCTTTAAAGAATAAAAACAGAGTAACTTATTTCTGAAAAACTAAGTTCAACAATTGATTTTAGTCTTTAATGCTATTTGATTTTACTCCTTAATTTTTTTTGGTCTTATAAATTTAATAGTTCTTGCTCAATAAAAAAATGTTAATATGTAATGTTGCTAATGGCTAATCATATAATCATTTCTACTACGTGGCTCTACATCTGATTTATATTAAACCATTATTTTAATTTAAAATTTAAACAATTATTTCGTTAAAAATAAAAGATGATGAGTCATCCGTAGTTGCAAAGATTTAACCAAAGAAGAGATCAAAGACCCATTCCAACAATTGTTCCAGAATCACTAAAAAAATGGAAGACCACTTTGAGCATATCTTTAAGGGCTTTATTTGGGGAGTGCTAGTCTATAAACCCCAGCTATTAGTCTTCAAACCCCAATTTTTCAATATTCTACTAATACCCTTCACCTTTTCCACTCCCTCTTTTCTTTCCTTCAAAACAAAAAACCCCAAACCCCACTTTTCCTCCACTTTCTCTCTCTATCTCTCTCCTTATCTCTTCGATTTTCGCCCCTCCACTCACTCTGCCACCGTCGTTCGTCACCACCGACGTCGTTCGCGTTCGTGTTCTCCTCCGGTTTGTGCTCTCTCCTCTATTTCGCGTTTTCTTCTCCTTGTTCGCTTCTCTTCCCCAGTTCGTGTTCTCTTCTCCGGTTCGGTTCGTGTTCGATTTCGTTTTCTACGGTTCGTTTTCGTCTTCTCTGCTTCGGTTCATTCTCTTCTCCGCCGTTCTCCGTTTGTCTTCTCCGGTTCAATTTCGTGTTCTTCGTCGTTCGCCTCTCCGGTTCGATTTCGTCTTCTCCGCCGTTCTCCTCTTCGGCGGCAGCGAAGATGCGACAGTGGTCTTGCTGGCTGAGGGTTGAAGTCGGCGATGGAGGTTGGGGGGCGCTGGTTGGCTATGGCAGCTCTGGTTGGCTATTGGTGAAGAAGAAGAAGAAGAAGAAGAAGGGGTTTGGGGTTTGGTGGAAAAAAATAGAAGAAGAGGGTATTTCTTTCATTTCCCAATTAAATTGGGGGCTGGGGCTAAAAGTTGGGGTTTGGGGACTATTACTCTTCTTTGGTTACCCTTTGAAAATAAAGGGTTATCGTACCTTTTTTATGTGGCCCAATAGAAAATGGTTATGTGTCTTTTTTTGCCAATTAGCTAGGCATATTTTTAATTTATAAGTTTTGCAATCAAGTCTCTAAGATATTTATGTAAAAATATTATTTTTATCCTTAATGTAATTTACCTAAAATACCCTCATTTTAATATTATTTTTCATGTGCCCAAAATACCCTCATTTGAATATTACAGTGAAAAGAAGCAAAAGTGGTTAGATGTAGTGGGATATAAAATGAAAAATTTGCATGATAATCACACTTTTGACTTGGTGAAGTTGCCTAAGGGCAAGAGGACTTTGAAAAATAAGTGTATTTATATGGTGAAAAATGCAGGTGATTGTACATCACCAAGGTGCAAAGCTAGATTGGTGGTAAAATATTTCATTCAGAGAAAGGGTGTTGATTTCAATGAAACTTTCTCACTGGTTGTCAAAAAGGCATCCATCATAACTATCTTGAGCATGGCTCCTACTCTTTATTTAGAGGTGGAGTAGATGGACGTTAAAATTGCATTTTCCCATGTAGATTTACATGGAACTACTTGGTGGTTTTCGGGCTAAGGGCAAACCTAATGGTTTACATGTAAGTTGAATAAGAGCTTATATTGTTTGAAGCAAGTTTTGAGGCAATGGTATAAAAATTTTGAAACTGTTGAATGTAAGCAAGGCTACAAGAAGATGGCTTCTGATCATTGTATCTTCAAGAACTAGTTTTCTGATGATGACTTCATTATCTTGTTAGTATATGTTGATGATATTCTTATTGATGGAAAAGATATTTCCAAAATTAACTGGTTGAAGAAGTAACTGGGTGAGTCATTTGCCATGAAGGACTTGGGTCCTACTAAGTAGATTCTTGGCAAAAGAATCATGCATGACAGGACGAAGAAGAAGCTTTGCCTTTCTCAAGAGAACTACATTAAAGGGGTGTTGCAAAGATTTCATACGGAAAATGCTAAATTTGTTAGAAGTCCTCTTGCTAGGGGTGTTCGTGGTCCAGTTCGATTCGGTTTTGAGGCAAAAAGTCATCCGATTCAATCATAAAATATACATGCGGTTCGGTCCAATTACACAATCAAATCCAATACCATCCAATCCAAAATAAAACATGTGGTTTTGGTTCGATTCGATCCGGTTTTAATTTAATTAAAACTTTTATATAATTTTTATAAAAATCAATTATTTGGTCATAAACATATATTTTTTTGCTACAAGCCATAAACATATATATATATATATATATATATATATATATACATGAAAGCAACTATCTTTGTTGTTGACATTTCTAATTAGCACAAACAAAGATAACATTGTCCATAGGTGCAGTGTGTGCGTATGTATTAAGCCAAAACCAGTGTATTTTTGTGTATATATTTATAACTAGGGGTCCAATTCGGTCCGAATCAGTTTTTAGAACTAAAACCAAAAAAACTAATCGGGTTTTTCATAATCAATCCAAAAACATCCAAACAAATTAGGTTTTTTTTTGCGGTTTTTGGTTTTTTTATCGGTTTGCGATTTTTTTTCATCAGCTTGGATCTAAACACCCCTACCTCTTGCTATGCATTTTAAACTGAGTAATGCATATTGTCCTTCCAATGAAGTTGAGCTGTTAGATGTGCAGAGGGTTCCTTATGCCTCTGCTTTGGGGAGTTTGATTTATGCAATGGTATGTACAAGACCAAATATAGCACATGATGTTGGTACAGTTAGTAGATTTATGTCTAATTCGGGTAGCGAGCATTGTAATGTTGTGAAATAGATTTTTAGATATCTTTGTGGTACTTCTAGCTTAACGCTTTGTATTGGAGGTGATAAGCTTACCCTCGAGGGGTATAGAGACTCATATTTGGGTGGATATGTTGATTCCAGAAAATCCACTTCGGGCTATTTGATCAAGTTTGCAATGGGAGTTGTGTCTTGGCAGTCCAAGTTGCAAGGTTGTGTAGCGTTGGATTCAACTGAGGCAAAGTTCATTGCCATTACAGAAGCATGCAAGGAATTGTTATGGGTAAAGGAATTCTTGCAAGAACTTGCTTTTACTCGAGAAGTATCGGCTATTTTGTGATGGTCAAAGTGCAACCCATCTAAATAAGAACTCTAATTTTCACTCTAGGTCCAAACATATAGATATGCCGTATCATTAGATACAAAATGCTTTGGATGATAACAAGTTTTTGGAGTTGGAAAAGGTTCACACTAATGAGAATGTTGTCGACATGTTTACCAAGGCACTAGCTACCAGGATTGAGGTTTAAAGTTTGTTGTGAGATCACTGGATTGGCGATCACCTCCACATAGTCGTGAGGGGGGATTTATTGGAGTTTGAGCTCACTGCCTCTGTGGAGAAAGGCCCAAAAGTGCAAGCTCATCTTGTGTATCACTTGTAAAGTGATTGGGGTCAAATTTAGGGAAAGATAGAGAGAAAACATCAAGTGAGGAACATAGCGAAAGAGAGAAAGAAGAGCAAACTCGTTTATGGGTTTTTCATAATACACTAATACCCATTAGAAGTTGGTTACTTAAAAATTTCTTTCTTTTAATTCAACTACTTAGAAAATTCTTTGTGAAATTGGACGAAGTTTACTTTGTTTTTTAGGATTTTCCAAAAAATAGTTTTACCTGCTTAGCCTGTATCAAACATTTTCATAACATCAAAATAGACAGATAACATAATTTAAAATATTTACAAGTGTTTGGATTTGTTTAGCTCCCAAAAGATAATATATATTTATATATACACACACACACATCAAGTTTTCAAAATAACACCTAGGGTCAATACATGGTCCCACCCCTAACTACTTACACTCCACGGGGTGGAGTGTACTCCTGCTCGGCCAAGACTAGTGCAAGCTCCGCCTCTGTACCTGTAATAAAAACAGCAAGAAGGATAGCATTACATAGAACTTAGAATAATAGTTCCTACAAAAGTATAACAATAATCTAAGGTAATACCTTATAAACTTTTGCCCAATTAGTACAATATCACATATTAATGTTTGCACATCCATTATCCCCTAATTTACCTCTCACCTCAAACACTAATTTCCCATTTTCATTCTATATGGTGAATTACCCATTCCATTATTCCTATCCGTTTACAACCTTTATTTCTTTAAATTATCTTCTAGCTAATCTTCAATTAATCCCATCCCTACTAACTTCCCTTGTGTATAAATCACTTAAGCTATCCTAAACTAATTCCAATAAAACTTAGGCCTCTCTATCTAACCACAATTTGTTCAGCTGTTACTCAATTCACTTCATAATATTATATACAACTTACAAATACATCATGTTCATTTTCCTGGTCCTAAATCATTACTTATATCTATTCACAACATTCATCAATTATTATTATTCCTTCTATTTTCGAGTACTTCACCCTCTGCAAAGGTGCCTCATACCCGCTCTCTATCCGAGTAATTCACCCTCCGTAAGGGTGCCTCATACCCGCCTCTATTCGAGGGTGAAAGGGTGCCTCATAGCCGCTCTCTATCGGAGTACTTCACCCTTCGTAAGGGTGCCTCATACCAGCTCTCTATCCGAGTACTTCACCCTCTGTAAGAGTGCCTCATACCCACCTCTATCCGAGTACTTCACCCTCCGAAAGGGTGCCTCGTACATTTTCATTTCTAACTCCTTTAGTTTCACTTTTCGTTTACATTTTCTTTCTTATTCTTTTATCTTACTTTCTCAGTTTCTATTTCTTTTCATTATTCTCACTTTATTACTTATCCCTATTTCTCTTTTATTTTCTTTATGAGTATTCAACTTTGTTGTTCTTTTCACTTCCTCATTTGCTATCTACTTAATCAATCATCCCTTTTCTATCTATAAACACATACACTTATTTTCATAAAACTAAAAGTGGGTTCTTTCTCTTTTACTTAATTCTCCTTTTATTAGCAATATCAACTACCCTAAGGTTTTATACTCTACTTATTCATCTACCCTTAGTCATCATTATAAAAAATTGAGAACCTATTCCGTAAGTCAAGGTAACACCACCTCCTTACCTTGATGGGAGAGGGTGGTAGAACCTCAAGCCCTAAGTTGTTCTCCTTTTCCCTTGACTTCTTAGAACTTGTATCCTCCACACTTAGCTTGCAACCTCAAAACCCTAGATTCTTATTCCTTGCCCTTGTGAACCCTTAAGGCTTGAACCTCCTAAGTTTGGCTTGCCACCTTAGTATAGCTATCAACAAGAGAGTGGGAATTGTATCCAAGTGAGAGCTTGATGGAAGGATGGAGTTTGATTTGGGATGAAATATGATGTTTTTGTACCTTATTTAACCCCTATTTACTTTGGTTTTGGTGTGTTCTTAAGCAAATTCGAGTCTTTTGTTAGGATTTTTTAGTTGTTAGGTGTTTAGGTAGGGTGTTGTTCGTTTTGATGTGTTTGTTAGTGTTTCAGGTGTTTTTAGTGCCAAATTGGAGATGGGAAGAGGAAATTGGAGCTGGACTTTGAGGATTGGAAGTTAAAGTGAAGAAAAAGGGAAAAATATGCATTTGCACGCCCAGGCGCAGGGTCAGCACGCCCAGGCGTGCAAGGGGTCAAGCGTGAGTGTTGGGGTCAGATGGCAAAAAATTGGTTTAGCAGTTCAGTCACACGTGCCCAGGCGCGCGGCACCATGCTCCCAGGCGCGCGTGTCACGAAGGAAGAAAGACTGAATAATTTCAGAGGCGCGCCCAGGCGTGCCAACGCCATACCCAGGCGCGCGTGACAGATCTGTTTTTGATTTATTTTTGTTTTATTGGATTTGTGATAAGATTGGTTGTTGGAGGGTTTTAAAATAGATTAGGATTGATAATTAGGATTATTCTGAACAATTGGGAACAGAGATTAGAAAGCTTTGAAGAGTAGTTAACACGTTTTTAGAGAAAGCAATAGTGAGAGAGCTTTTGGAGGCAAGTTGAAGAATTACACTTTGTGATTGAGATTGGGGTAATTCCATATTTCTCATTATGATTTTCATTATTCTTCTTTCTTCTTCTCTAATTATGTGTAACTAAACTCCTTTTTGGGAACATGTGGATTTGTATGGAACCTATATAGTTTTTGTTTATTGAATTGATGTTTTTCCATTTAAGTATTGTGTTTGATTATGTTTTTATTGATTATCATGAATTTGACGTCGTTTATGATTTGGTAATTCTAATTGAATAGGAATATTGAATTAGGATTTAGACCTTGAATTAAACAATTCAATTACATAGGTATAGGAATATGTCTATGAGTTGGATAACCTTCTAATAATTTTGATTGAACATTAATTGGTAAGATTAGGATTTAAAGCTCTGCTTAAGGAATTAAGGGAGATTAAATTACTAAGAAACAGGGTTGACCTAAGGAATTAGGCTGCTTTTACCTTTGCAAAATTGGTTCAATACTTAGGAAAATCATTGATTCGTTAGCAATTATTATAGGAACCTACAATGAAACAAGTTCCCAAGCTTTCCCAAATTCTTTCACAATCACTTTTTATTTGCGTTTTTGTTTTTCAATTTAATTTAGTTAAGAATTTTCCAATCAATTTAATTTGAATTTGAATTTCACGTAGTAACTACGACTTAGGTGAGAATTATTTTAATCGATTTTAGTCCTCGTTGGGAACGACAACCCACTTCCACTTTATTACTTGTCACGGACTGGTGCACTTGCCAGAACGCCAACAAGTTTTTGGCACCGTTGTCGGGGACTAAAATTAGATTTTAGTAATTTTTCGGTACTTTTAGTAGTTACTTAGTGGAATTTTTCTAGCTATTTATTCTTAATTGTTTCTATTTACTCAACAGGTGCTTTTAACCCTCTTTGCCGAGATTGGTATATGCACTTGCGTTCTGCAGGTGATTATAGCAGCCTTCAATTCGATCGAGATCGAGTTGACAGCGAAGAAGCTAAGGAAACAAGCACAGCGAGAGAAAAGGGAACGAACAAGAGTAATGGCTGAAGAGCGTGAGCGTGAACGCAGGCATGAGCGTGAGCAGGAACCTGACAGGCGTACATTGGCTGATTACGCCTTAGTCGACCCGACCTTAATTGGTGCTAGCATAGTACCACCTGCTGTCACTGCTGCACATTTTGACATCAAGGGGGCATATCTGAACATGTTGCAACAAAATCAATTCAGCGGTGCCCCAGAAGAGGATCCAAGTGATCATATTGCTATGTTCTTGAGTTACCTGGACTTCTTCAAGATTCAAGGTGCAAGTGATGAGGCGATAAGGTTGAGGCTCTTTCCTCTCTCATTAAGGGGAAAGGCGCTTCAATGGCTCCGTGCACAACCACAGGGGAGCATCACTTCTTGGGAGGAATTGGCTAAGATTTTCGTGGAAAAGTACTTTCCACCTTCCAGGCAAGCTCAGCTTAGGCAAGAAATTAACGCCTTCGCTCAGCAGGATGGCGAATTTCTACATGAGGCGTGGGAAAGGTACAAGCAGATGTTGAAGAAGTGCCCCAATCACTCTATGCCTGAATGGATGCAAATGAGGACATTCTATGATGGGTTGACTCTAGCCAATCAGCATTTGGTCGACTGTGCATCACAAGGTTCATTAGAGAGCAGAACTGCTGCAGAGGCTAGGCAGTTGATTGAGAAGATGGCTCATAACAACAGTCGTGCCACTGTTAGGAAGCGTATCATGAAGAAGAATGATATGGAACCTGAGAATGTGCAAGCTCTGTTCGCCCAGAATAAGGAGATGCAGCAACAAATAGCTGCATTGACTCAGAAATTAAACCAGGTTCAGATGGGTTCTTTTGAGGTAGTGCTTTCTTGCGATTTCTGCAAGGGTAATCATCCAAATGGAGACTGTGCTTTGGTGTTTGGTACAAGTGAAGAGGCTAACTTCATAGGAGGATGTTAGAGGAATAATCCATACTCTAACACTTATAATCCGGGATATAGAAATCATCCTGCTTTCTCCTGGCGCATTCCAGCACTTCAGCCGCCGCAGCAATCATAGCCTCCACAACAAGAACAGAAGATGGCACCATGGGAAGCAGCCCTTGAAAAGGTTACTACTACAATATGTAACTTAGCAGAGGAGACCAGAGCTGGGTTGAAAAATCAAGGAGCCAGTATTCGCAATTTGGAGATTCAGATGGGTCAGCTTTCCAAGCAAATGTCAGAGAGGCAATCCGGATCCTTTCCAGGTGATACAGTTCCTAATCCAAGGGAGCATTGCAAGGCCATTACTCTTCGAAGTGGCAAGTCTCTTGAGGAGCCACGGAAAAAGAGTGATGATGTGGTAATGGAGGCTGAAGAGGAGAAGGAACAGAAACCAGAGGAGCCTATTCCTGAAGTGCAGCCAAAGCAGAATTCAACTGCACCTCAGGAAAAGGAAAAAGAAAAACAGCCACAGATTTCTCTCAAGGTTCCGTTCCCTCAGAGATTGAAAAAGGAAGACACTAAGAAGCAATTTGCCAAGTTCATGGAGGTGTTCAAAAGGCTCTAGATCAACATTCCCTTTGCGGAGGCCCTTGAGCAAATGCCCACGTATGCTAAGTTTATGAAGGAGCTTCTGAGTAACAAGAGGAAGATGCAGGATGATGAGACAGTGATGCTAACTGAAGAATGCAGTGCCCTATTGCAAAAGAAGCTCCCTCAAAAACTTAAGGATCCAGGGAGTTTCACAATCCCATGTAACATTGGTGGGCATAACATTGGGAAGGCTTTATGCGACCTGGGAGCTAGCATCAACCTGATGCCTCTCTCTATCTTCAAGAGATTGGGCATTGGGGAGGTGAAACCAACATTGATGTGTCTCCAGTTGGCAGATCGCTCCATCAAAAGACCTTATGGGAAGGTGGAGGATCTTCTTGTTAAGGTTGACAAGTTCATCTTCCCAGCTGATTTTGTGATTCTGGACATGGAGGAGGATGCTGCTATTCCACTGCTTTTGGGGAGGCCGTTTTTGGCCACTGGGCGAGCCCTTATTGATGTGCAACAGGGCGAGCTCAAATTGCGGGTTCATGAAGAAGAGGTATCCTTCAACGTGTATGATTCCATGAGAAGGCCTGAGGAGGAGGAGCATTGTTTCATGGTGGATGTGATTGATGCCTTAGTCACATCCACTTTTGAGAAAACTTGCCATGGTGACACAATGGAAGTGTAACACCTAGGATTTTTACCCTTAATTCCCAAGTATTAAAAATGTGAACTTCAAAATTTCATTTTTAATTTAATAAAAATCACCCGTCAAACGGACGGAGTTTTGTTTGTTTTTCGGACTTTCCAAAATTTAACCTGTATGAACAATTTTCAAATAAACAACTAATAGCCAGCAGGGCATCAGATTATATTTCTAAATCATATCAAGGCCCCATGGGCTAAAAATATATCAGAGTAATAGCGGAAAATACTAAGTTTGAGTGTCATAACCAAAACATATAACTTTGTCAAAATAAAACATCCTAAGCCTCACTTAAAATATGAATAACAAATTTTACATAAAAATATTGTAGGAGGCTTAAGTTCATAATATTCTTCCATATCCATAATAACCCTACTCTCCCTGTAAGGGAAAGTACTCCTGCTCGGCCGGGGGCTGTGCCAACTCAATCTCCGTACCTGAAACTGTAAGGGAGTGAGCATTGCACATGAAATAGAAAGCAGTTTCTAACTAGACATAACAACCCACTAGGTCAAACACATTTAGCAAATAAGCAAATATTCACATATTTCACAACATACTCATTTCATTATTTCCATATTCATTATTCATTTCAACATCCATTTCCGTTATTCATTTCAACATCCATTTCCTTTACTTTTATTTCTTTTCACACGCTTTCTTCATTTAGGTACATCACCTCAAATCAGAGGCCAATGTACAGTTTCATCCACCACAATTATCACTTCAAGTCAGAGGCTCTCATTCATTTCCTTATTTAAATTACGTGTCCCTCAGGTCAGAGGTCAACACCCATTCATTATACTTCATTCTGTGTCCCTCTGGTCAGAGGTCAACACTTCAATCTCTTAATTCGCGGTGTGTCTCTCAGGTCAGAGGTCAACACACCCATACACATTCTATCCAGTGTCCCTCAGGTCAGAGGTCAACACCCAACTCATTATTTAATCCGGTGTCCCTCAGGTCAGAGGTCAACACTCATTAACATTCATTTCATCTTGTGTCCCTCAGGTCAGAGGTCAACACTCAATTACTTTAATTCATTTTGTGCTCCTCATAGCAGAGGTCAGCCTAATCATCACTTTCCATTAATCGTCACCTCAAATCAGAGGCCAACGCACATATCACATTTTCATTTACCATTACCTCACATCAGAGGCCAAATCATACTTTCATCTTCTTACACAAACAATTATAACATATACATTTGCTCATTCATACGATATCCACATTCTTAACACAATTAAATACAATGGCACACATTCAACACCTAATCATTCTCATCATAAACCATTTATCACAAGTTAAGGAATGCCACCTCAAAACAGAGGCCAACATATATACCACATTCTCAATATTCGGCGCCTCATTTCAGAGGCCAAGAATTATTCACTTTCTTGTTCAATCAATTTTAACACATTTAAATACAACAACACACATTCCACAACTAATTATTCATGTAATCACCTTATTCATTTCCTTTCTCAGTTATCACACTCATACCAAATAGTATTCTCTTTCATAGTCCAACATTTATATTACACTTCATTTCAAGTTACATATTTCACCTTCTTACCTATTTGCTTTATCACCACATAATAAAATCACCTTTTACTTTTTGTTTACACAAAATCATTTGCTTCCATATCCGGTATTCACAAGTTCAATTCATAAGCCATGACCTTTGTTCACAATTGACAATATTTAACATTTAAACTCATTTAGCATTTAGGTACAAACACGCACATTCATCACATATAGTCGTTTCCATTCCATTTTTCTTCCTATATCAATTTACTCCATGGCACCTACATTTACTTGCAACATCGATCAATTATTATTTTATCCACAACTTGACAATTAAATCCATAGTCATAGAATTCATTAATATCATCTTCACTATCATATTACCCAAATCCTCTTGTACTTCATTATAATCATTAACCAAATTTCATTTATCAAATAATTCATTCCCATATTATTGGGTTTCCTTTTCCTAGTCTCAACATCCAATCATCATGCATATTTAATTAATTAGAATTTCATATTCAATAACCTAGGGATTTATAATCTAATTTTCTCCCCTAACACATAAACCTAACAAGCATTATATACTAACTAGAGCCTACTCCCTAGAACAAGGCAAAGCTCACCATATCCACTCCCTTACCTTAACCAAAGTGAGGGAAAGTGGAAGAACCTAAGCCTTCGCTCCGCACGCTCCCAAAACAAAGAGCTCCAACGCACGAAGGTAACGAGAGTGATGATAATCTTCCCTAAATCAAAGGAATGGGATGAGGATGAAATTATTGCCCCATTTCAAGAGGAAATTCGAATTTCCCGAAAGAAGGGAAAGAGAGAGAGCAAATCCAAATTAGAGAGAGAGGAACTTCAAGAATCATGAATACTTACTTGGAGAGACAAGGAGGGACTTGATAATGGACCTTGGAGTGATTCCCTTAAGGTTTGGTGGATTTGGGATGAGAGGTTTTGTGCCCTAGAGAGAGAAATTTCGAGTTCTTTGGCAAAAATCACGCGTGAAATGCTTTTATTTTGTTCCACTGCAGGGTCTTTTAATCGATTATTAATCGATTAAGGGTTTCAAACATTCTGGACTTAATCGATTAAGCTGCAGCTTAATCGATTAAGTTGCAGGATTTTCAGCACCGCGACTTTGAATGGTCATAACTTCTTCGTTACCCGTTGGATCTTCCTCAAATTTTAAAGCAAGCTTCCCTACATACCAATCTTCACATCCAACGGTGGAATTTGTGTTTAGAGTTGTAAATCTTTTATTTTGAATTTCCTAATATCCTATGTCGTTAACCCTAAATCAAGCCTTCAATCCACTATTTTTAACTCAATATCATCATTTCCTTCACTCTAAGCTTGGCCATCATCAATTATACTAGGAATTAAATTTTGGGATGTTACAATTCTCCCCCACTTATTGGAATTTCGTCCCCGAAATTCCGTTAGGTTCTGTAAATGGAGAATCACCCCGGTGATAGGACTCGCTATTCCTATCTTTAATCCCCTTTGGTTTCTTTCGTCAGTCCTTCGATTTGCCCTTACCTAGACAGAATTTAAATTAGGGTAGGAAGTGCTCCCCCACTTGGCATCAACATACCCGATTACCGCTTTGCTAAAGGGTGTGGGATCGGGTTAATTCGCCTCCGATCGTCCTTCGGATAGATGCAAGACAGGAGTTGCATTAGCTAGATACGGGAAAACTCGAAATATTTAGCATTTCCAGAATAGCTTTAGAATCTTTCCCAGAATAGATACCCTGGGATCGAGGCATGCGATGATTTTTGTAGGATAGAACGCCTTAGAGTTTATCTTCTCACCAGGATTGACTAGCACCGGTAAGGTTTAGGATCTTTCAAAAACACAAGCATTCATGAACCAGAAGCACCCCAATGCTTAGTTGGTTAGAGCAGACACAATTCCTACTAAATGCCCCACAATCAACTTCTTCCATGAATCGACTAAAAAGATTAGGAAGGAAGAAGTCCACGTTAGTTCCAAGATTTACCCAACTACCAAATGTGAAGGGTACGAAAAATTGCCGTTGGTTGAGTCAATTATTGAGATGTTTGGTCTCAACGTAGGGATTTTACAAATTCGGCAAAACCGGCTATTCTTATGAGTGGTTATCTAAGAACCGGGAAAAGATTCGAAGCAACTGTTAAATTGCTTCAAGATTGATTTAGTTGATATGATGGTTAAGAATAACTTCTGGAGAGCTGTCTTAACTCATCCAAGGGATTAGCACTTAGCTATACTACTTTGGAACAAGTAGAATATACCAAGACTTCTTTTCTTTAGAACTATTTTCTATCTACTCTCTAACTCTATATGAAGCTTTTGAACGAATGTTTCGGGGTAAGGTTGACTTCACTTACAAGAATTATTTTCCTTGGATGTCACTTCTTTGGTTGTCTACTTTCACTTTAAAGGTTACAATGGTAGCATTTATTGATAGATGCAAGAATTGAGGTGATCAATCGCATCCTCACGTCTACCAACAACACATCACTGTCGGGTTCTATCAATAATGTCATCATTTAACAAATGCAAGGATTAGAGTGATCAGTTCTAACCTTACATTACGTCAACTAACAACATCACAACATAGTATTGGTCACTTGATAATAGAGTTCTCAAATTTAAGAATTCTTTCTAAGGTCTTTCATATGTTATCTATAAGAACAGAATTGTATTTGGAAAGGCAGATTTCCAACATGTTTTTAAGCAGTTCTAACCTAAGACATTACTAATCCCCTATTTAGCTAACTAAGGAGAAAACTCTCTCCACCACAATCGAACTTAGAAACATTACGCATGGACTTGGCAAACATTAGTTACCTGCGACCATATCCGCTGGGTCCACCTCGTCACCCTCGATGGTGAATAACTTCCCCTTCTGCAATGATGGACCACCACGGGCCTTCTGTGCCTTAGCAGCATTAATTTCCTTCTTCATTGTGTTCTTAGGACAATTTGAAGCAAAATGTCCGGGTTGTCCATAGTGAAAGCATAACCCCTCCTTTCGACCAAATGTCCAGCACACTCCCCTATGCATCCTGCCGTAGTGCTGACAAGTCGGTATTGGACCATAAGCATTCACTGTTGGTCCGGATTCCCTAGGAAACATGACCCCAGAATGAGAGTATGGACCAGACTTCTGAATCGGTCCCTTGCCCCTAATAGGACCAGACAATCTCTGAGATGCCCTGCTTTGCTTCCCTGCTTGTTCCTGCTTGAGAGAATCTTCATAAGCACTGGTCATGTTCACAAGTTGAGAGAGATTAGAGATTCCCTGATAGACAAAAACAGTTTTGATCTTGGAATTGAGACCAGCCTCAAACTTGATACACTTAGTGCGTTCATCTGCATCTCGATAGCTGCCAGAATAACGAATGAGATCCTCAAACTGAGCTGCACATTCTCCAACACTGAGGCTCCCTTGCTTCAGCTCAAGAAAAGCCACTTCCTTCTCCCTCCTTACATTTTCCGGAAAGTACTTTCCCAGAAAACGGATCTTGAAAAGAACCCATGAAATAAGCTCATTAGCTGCTTCCAGACCTTTCCTCTATTGGTCCCACCAATGTTCCGCCTCGCCCATCAGAACATACTCCACTAGTCGCATATACTGATCACCCGGTGGCTGCAACGAGCGAAACACCTTTTCCATCTCTCGGAGCCATCTTTGAGCTCCATCGGGGTTGTAACCCCCTTCAAACTTCGGCGGGTCGCTTTTTCTAAAGCGGCCCATCCAGTCAATCTCCACTGGAGGTGGAGGAGGAGGTTGCAGTGCTGCTGCCGCAGCTGCTGTAGCTACAACAATGTTTTGGGCTTGATTCTGCTGCAGATTTGCAAGATTCTCAGCTTGTTGCTGCTGAGTTTTGGCTTGGTTCTGCTGCAATTGAACCAGAGTTTCAAGAATTGCAGCAATTCTGTCATTTTCAGCCCGTCTCCCTGCCATACTGTTGAGTCATGGAGGGACAACCAGTTAATGATAAAACAATTAAACAAAACTACTATTATCCTACGACATAGACCATAACCTAAGTACATTGGTTACTCGTGTAACATCCCAAATTGTAATCCCAAATATAATTAGAATAATAACGAGATTGAAATAATAGTAATAATAATAACAAGGTTAAATGATTGTTAAAAAAAAGGATCTTTTAGTGTTAAAAACGTATAATAGTAGAAAATTATGAATAATGTAATTAAGTGATTTAATATTATGATGTTTTCAATATTTGAGTCTCAGAATAAAATTTCGATTTCATCATTATGTTTGAAATATGTTTCCTAATCGAAATAAGTATAAATTTGTTATCATACGTTTTCCAAAAATAAAGTGGTACTTTTATTTAGTTTAATTAACATTTTGACAGGGAGCTCAAGTGGCAAGCCTTAGAGGCATTTTTATAAATAGTTTCTTCAGAAAAATATGTTTAACTTAATATATTGAGCGTCCCTGTAAATTTTCATAATGTTCGGAGACTGTTTTATTTTTAATTTCTGGACTGATTTAATATATTACCGGTTTAAGTTATATATAATAATCGTCAACTTCAAAATTATAAATATTATATATTATCAAGTTTAATATCAAGATTTAGAAAATAAATTTACTTTTGAATTTCGATAATTTTTGTTACGCAATAGTTATCCGGAGGGACCGGTAACTTTATTATTTTTCAATCAGTTTTGAGTGATTCAAAATACAATATTGTTTTACTTAAACATATTTTATTTTTAGTATCATCCAACTTTTGGTTATAATCCAAAATACTTACACACATTGACCCACAAATGAGAACAAAATATAAAATATATATTTATTTCCTAATCTACCCGTAGCCACCCACCCCAAACCCATTAGTACTATGTATTGAATTGAAATGAAAGAAAGAATAGATCAACGAGAGAGAGAAAGAATGTCGGGGAGCAGAGAGAAAGAGGGAGCGAACAGAGAGAAGGAAACTTTGTTTCCTTTCAACTTCCCGGTCCAATAACTCAAAATCCAACCGTCCAATCTCAAATCTTTCTTAGGTATATAACCTCCTCAACCTCCTCTATCCATCCATATAATTTATTCGACGATCCATCAACATTTTTACTATCCCTATATTTTCAAATAAAGAGATATTCTGGGGAAAAGTGATATATTTTTATTGTATTATGATATATATTTATTATTTTGACAAAAATGAATTTAGTTGATAAATTTATATATATATATATATATATATATATATATATATATACACACACTGTTAAGGTTATAATTTGTTTTAACTTGTGTCCCTGTTTAGTTCCCGCACGTTATTGTTGACCCTGACCTTCGAATAAAGCTCGGACGTGAACATGATATTCCTTTTGTCAGGACTCCCAGGTAAGAGGGTGGTATTACCTTAGCTTAGGAAATAGGTTCTCTTCTGTTATAGTGATGGCTAGGGATAGTGGGATAGGTAGGAAATAAAACCTTAAGGTAGATAATATTTATCATAAAAGAATTAGTAAGTAAGAAGAGAAGGTATGTAATGTAATAGAATGAGGATAACTGAAAACGAATAGAACCCTATGAAAATAGGATAAAAGAATAAGAGAGGAAACTTATAATGGAAAATGAAACTAAATAAGAAATTAGGATGTGAAAGATGGTTATTTGTGATTGTTGTTGATAGAATATAAGTGCAGTATGTTTAGGAATTGTTGTGAATTAGTTATAAATAAAGATGATGGATAACATTGGAAAGAATATAGAGATGACTATGCTAAGCTAAATGGTAATTGTAATTGAGAATGAAAATAAAGAAAATGAAACCACTAAGATGTTTGTGATGTGTAATGATTGATGTCAATGGAGTATTTTCAATAAAAGAAGGAAAACCCATTTTTAATATGTTAATGAATATATGTGATTGATGATGATGGTTGCGATTAGTTGAAAGGCCTTGGGTATAAAAGAATCAATTTAAGCGGAATCGAGGGAATTAGAATTTATAGAGATTAATATAATATGTTAAGCAAGAATGAGAGACTATTTGATAAGTAAGAAGATAGAATAAAATATAAGGATCGATAATATGGAAGTGATTGTGTTTGTATGGGTATTATGGATTGTATGATTTGTTTGTTAATCCCTTAAGTGAGACTATGAAAATGATAACCAGTTACTAGTGACAGAAAAGAGAGAAGAATACAATTAATAGAAGCTAAAGAAGAGTTAATTAAAATGAAACGTACTATGTATCCCTACGGGGAAGATGTACAATAGAGAAAATAAAGACAAAAGAGAAAGTAAATGTTCTATGTATCCCCTATGGGGAAGATGAACAAAAGATAAAAGAAATGTACTATGTATCCCTAGAGGGGGAAGATGTACAAAAAGGCAAAGAAAGCGTTCTATGTATCCCCGGAGGGGAAGATGAACGAGAGATAAACGTAAACGTTCTATGTATCCCTACGGGGAAGATGAACGAGAGATAAACGTAAACGTTCTATGTATCCCTACGGGGAAGATGAACAAGAGATAAAAGTAGACGTTCTATGTATCCCTACGGGGAAGATGAACGAGAGATAAAAGTAGACGTTCTACGTATCCCTACGGGGAAGATGAACGAAAGATAAAACGGATGTACTATATATCCCTACGGGGAAGATGTACAAAAGGGAAAAGAAAGAGAAAGAGCTAAGAAAGAAGTAAAGAAGAAAAGTAAAATAGTTAAGAGAATAAGTAAATGAGAACGATAGTAAGAAAATGTTTAGGATTGTTATATTATTAATATAGATGTTAGGCTTAGTTTATCGCTATGCTTTTTAGAAACTACTTTTCTAAGTTCTGTGTAATGCTGCCCTTCTTGCTATATTTTTACAGGTACAGAAGCGGAGCTTACACCAGTTGCAGGTCGAGCAGGGTACACTCCACGTCGTCATGAGAGGATTATATATTATGTTAAGAACGTTATTTTGAGAAATTAAAATATGTAGTAGTTATATGCCCTGAAGCTTGTATTAATCGGGCGTTAGAATTTAATCTGGTTGTAATATCATTGTGTTTTATGTTTTTAAATTATTCTGGTCTGGACAGGTTAAGCAGGAATTTTTGGAAAGTCTGGTAAACAGAGGAAACTCTATCGGATTTTCGTAAGAATTCTTATAAGTTAGTAGGTTTTTAAAATGAATTTTCAAGTACCGTTTTTAATAAAACTTAAATTAACTAATTAAATGTGAGGGTGTTACAACTTGCTCGGTGAGTAACCATAGGAGTAGTGAGTTCATACTCCAAAGGCCGAGGGAAACTGCTCTGATACCATAAATGTAACACCTAGGATTTTTACCCTTAATTCCCAAGTATTAAAAATGTGAACTTCAAAATTTCATTTTTAATTTAATAAAAATCACCCGTCAAACGGACGGAGTTTTGTCTGTTTTTCGGACTTTCCAAAATTTAACCTGTATGAACAATTTTCAAATAAACAACTAATAGCCAACAGGGCTTTAGATTATATTTCTAAATCATATCAAGGCCCCATGGGCTCCAAATATATCAGAGTAATAGCGGAAAATACTAAGTTTGAGTGTCATAACCAAAACATATAACTTTGTCAAAATAAAACATCCTAAGCCTCACTTAAAATATGAATAACAAATTTTACATAAAAATAGTGTAGGAGGCTTAAGTTCATAATATTCTTCCATATCCCATAATAACCCTACTCTCCCTGTAAGGGAAAGTACTCCTGCTCGGCCGGGGGCTGTGCCAACTCAATCTCCGTACCTGAAACTGTAAGGGAGTGAGCATTGCACATGAAATAGAAAGCAGTTTCTAACTAGACATAACAACCCACTAGGTCAAACACATTTAGAAAATAAGCAAATATTCACATATTTCACAACATACTCATTTCATTATTTCCATATTCATTATTCATTTCAACATCCATTTCCGTTATTCATTTCAACATCCATTTCCTTTACTTTTATTTCTTTTCACACACTTTCTTCATTTAGGTACATCACCTCAAATCAGAGGCCAATGTACAGTTTCATCCACCACAATTATCACTTCAAGTCAGAGGCTCTCATTCATTTCCTTATTTAAATTACGAGTCCCTCAGGTCAGAGGTCAACACCCATTCATTATACTTCATTCTGTGTCCCTCTGGTCAGAGGTCAACACTTCAATCTCTTAATTCGCGGTGTGTCTCTCAGGTCAGAGGTCAACACACCCATACACATTCTATCCAGTGTCCCTCAGGTCAAAGGTCAACACCCAACTCATTATTTAATCCGGTGTCCCTCAGGTCATAGGTCAACACTCATTAACATTCATTTCATCTTGTGTCCCTCAGGTCAGAGGTCAACACTCAATTACTTTAATTCATTTTGTTCCCCTCATAGCAGAGGTCAGCCTAATCATCACTCTCCATTAATCGTCACCTCAAATCAGAGGCCAACGCACATATCACATTTTCATTTACCATTACCTAACATTAGAGGCCAAATCATACTTTCATCTTCTTACACAAACAATTATAACATATACATTTGCTCATTCATACGATATCCACATTCTTAACACAATTAAATACAATGGCACACATTCAACACCTAATCATTCTCATCATAAACCATTTATCACAAGTTAAGGAATGCCACCTCAAAACAGAGGCCAACATATATACCACATTCTCAATATTCGGCTCCTCATTTCAGAGGCCAAGAATTATTCACTTTCTTGTTCAATCAATTTTAACACATTTAAATACAACAACACACATTCCACAACTAATTATTCATGTAATCACCTTATTCATTTCCTTTCTCAGTTATCACACTCATACCAAATAGTATTCTCTTTCATAGTCCAACATTTATATTACACTTCATTTCAAGTTACATATTTCACCTTCTTACCTATTTGCTTTATCACCACATAATAAAATCACCTTTTACTTTTTGTTTACACAAAATCATTTGCTTCCATATCCGGTATTCACAAGTTCAATTCATAAGCCATGACCTTTGTTCACAATTGACAATATTTAACATTTAAACTCATTTAGCATTTAGGTACAAACACGCACATTCATCACATATAGTCGTTTCCATTCCATTTTTATTCCTATATCAATTTACTCCATGGCACCTACATTTACTTGCAACATCGATCAATTATTATTTTATCCACAACTTGACAATTAAATCCATAGTCATAGAATTCATTAATATCATCTTCACTATCATATTACCCAAATCCTCTTGTACTTCATTATAATCATTAACAAAATTTCATTTATCAAATAATTCATTCCCATATTATTGGGTTTCCTTTTCCTAGTCTCAACATCCAATCATCATGCATATTTAATTAATTAGAATTTCATATTCAATAACCTAGGGATTTATAATCTAATTTTCTCCCCTAACACATAACCCTAACAAGAATTATATACTAACTAGAGCCTACTCCCTAGAACAAGGCAAAGCTCACCATATCCACTCCCTTACCTTAACCAAAGTGAGGGAAAGTGGAAGAACCTAAGCCTTCGCTCCGCACGCTCCCAAAACAAAGAGCTCCAACGCACGAAGGTAACGAGAGTGATGATAATCTTGCCTAAATCAAAGGAATGGGATGAGGATGAAATTATTGCCCCATTTCAAGAGGAAATTCGAATTTCCACAAAGAAGGGAAAGAGAGAGAGCAAATCCAAATTAGAGAGAGAGGAACTTCAAGAATCATGAATACTTACTTGGAGAGACAAGGAGGGACTTGATAATGGACCTTGGAGTGATTCCCTTAAGGTTTGGTGGATTTGGGATGAGAGGTTTTGTGCCCTAGAGAGAGAAATTTCGAGTTCTTTGGAAAAAATCACGCGTGAAATGCTTTTATTTTGTTCCACTGCAGGGTCTTTTAATCGATTATTAATCGATTAAGGGTTTCAAACATTCTGGACTTAATCGATTAAGCTGCAGCTTAATCGATTAAGTTGCAGGATTTTCAGCACCGCGACTTTGAATGGTCATAACTTCTTCGTTACCCGTTGGATCTTACTCAAATTTTAAAGCAAGCTTCCCTACATACCAATCTTCACATCCAACGGTGGAATTTGTGTTTAGAGTTGTAAATCTTTTCTTTTGAATTTCCTAATATCCTATTTTGTTAACCCTAAATCAAGCCTTCAATCCACTATTTTTAACTCAATATCATCATTTCCTTCACTCTAAGCTTGGCCATCATCAATTATACTAGGAATTAAATTTTGGGATGTTACAGGAAGCAGCATTGGTGCAAGGAGAGTGTGGAGAGCCAGAGATTGATAAGGTAGCATCTCAGCTGGATGCAACTTCAGAGTACAAGAGCACCGAAATCATGGATTTGAGGAGACATGACAAGGAGGCTAGAGCAAAACCGGAGCTTAAAACACTCCCAGCCAATCTCAGGTATGCTTTTCTAGATGACTCTGATTACTATCCTGTCATAATTAATAATGCCTTAACTGAATTAGAAACTGAAAAATTAATGAGAGTTTTAAGGCAATATAAATCTGCGATAGGGTGGTGTGTAGATGACCTCACAGGAATTCATCCCAGTTTTTGCATGCATAAGATTCTCTTAGAGGAGAATTTTAAGCCTGTAATTCAGCCTCCAAGGAGACTCAATCCTACTCTCCAGGAGGTAGTGAGAAAGGAGGTGGTGAAGCTTTTAGATTCAGGAATAATATATCCCATCTCTGATAGCACTTGGGTGAGACCAGTGCAAGTGGTCCCTAAGAAGGGTGGTTTGACTGTGATAAAAAATGATAAAAATGAACTCATCCCCACCCGCACTGTCTCAGGGTGGAGAGTTTATATTGACTATAGGAGATTGAATAAGGCCACCCGAAAGGACCACTTCCCATTGCCATATATGGATCAGATGTTAGAAAGATTAGCTGGACATGCATATTATTGTTTTCTTTATGGATATTCTGGTTATAATCAAATCTGTGTTGACCCTAATGATCAAGAAACAACGGCATTCATATGCCCCTTTGGAGTTTTTGCATACCGGAGAATGCCTTTTGGACTTTGCAATGCACCATCTACTTTTCAAAGGTGCATGCTTGCAATATTCTCCGATATGATTGAAAACTTCATAGAGGTGTTTATGGATGATTTTTCGGTCTATGGGTCATCATTTGATTCATGTTTGAGGAATTTGGGTAAAGTTTTGCAAAGATGGCAAGAAACCAATCTTGTCCTTAACTGGGAGAAATGCCAATTCATGGTTAAGGATGGGATAGTTTTGGGGCATAAGATTTCTGAAAAAGGAATAGAGGTAGATAAAGCAAAAATTGATGTAATCGAAAATCTACCTCCTCCAACAAATGTAAAGGGGATTAGAAGTTTTCTGGGCCATGCCGGTTTCTACCGGAGATTTATAAAAGATTTTTCAAAATTTGCTAAGCCCCTTTGCAATTTGTTGGAGAAGGATGTGGAGTTCAAGTTTGATGAGGAATGTATGAATGCTTTTGAAACTCTGAAAAGGAAACTAGTAACAACTCCTATAGTGGTCGCCCCCGATTGGGGAAAACCTTTTGAACTGATGTGTGATGCCAGTGACCATGCTATAGGAGCTGTTCTAGGACAAAGAGTGGATAAAGTATTTCATACAATCTACTATGCTAGTCGTGTGCTGAATAGTGCTCAGGTGCACTACACGACTACTTAAAAAGAGCTCTTAGCAGTGGTGTTTGCTATGGATAAATTTAGGTCTTATCTCATAGGATCTAAAGTAATTGTTTACACTGATCATGCTGCACTTAGGCACCTTTTGGCTAAGCAAGATGCTAAGCCAAGGCTGATAAGGTGGATCTTGCTTTTGCAAGAGTTCGATTTGGAAATTAAGGATAAGAAGGGGGTTGAAAATGTAATAGCTGATCACTTATCTAGACTCCCCCTTGAAACTAGTGATAAAGATGACCAGGATCCAATAAATGATGCTTTCCCTGATGAACAACTTCTAGCTGCATCTGCATTACCATGGTATGCTGATTTAGCAAACTATTTAGCAACAGGGGTAGTTCCCAAAGATTTAACTTGGCAACAAAATAAAAAGTTTTTACATGACGCCCAGTTTTATTTTTGGGATGAACCCTTTCTGTTTAGAAGAAGTGCAGATGGAGTGATTAGGAGGTGTGTAGCTGAGGAAGAAATTCCTGACATTCTTTGGCATTGCCATAACTCCCATTATTCAGGTCACTATGGTCATGAAAAAACACCATCCAAAGTTTTACAATGTGGTTATTTTTGGCCAACTCTTTTTAAAGATGGTCGTGAGTTTGTGATCAAATGTGACCGATGCCAAAGGATGGGGAATATTTCTAGGAAAGATGAAATGCCTCTCCAAAACATTATGGAGGTAGAAGTGTTTGATGTTTGGGGGATAGATTTTGTAGGCCCCTTCCCCCCATCTTATAACAACAAATACTTTCTTGTGGGGGTTGACTATGTTTCTAAGTGGGTTGAGGCCATTCCCACTTCCACCAATGATGCTGCAGTAGTGGTAGAATTTTTAAGAAAGAATATATTCTGCAGGTTTGGAGTACCAAGAGTGCTCATTAGTGATGGTGGAAGTCACTTTTGTAATAAAGTGATGGAGAGAGCATTGGCTAAATATGGGGTGCACCACAAAGTTGCCACCCCATATCACCCACAGACATGTGGTCAGGTTGAAGTGTCCAATAGGTCCCTTAAGAGAATCCTAGAGAAAACTGTGAATAGTTCTAGGAAAGATTGGTCTAGAAAATTAGATGATGCTCTTTGGGCATATAGGACAGCTTTCAAAGCCCTTATTGGCATGTCACCTTTTCAAGTGGTTTATGGAAAAAAACTGCCATTTGCCTATTGAACTTCTTCATAAAGCATACTGGGCAATCAGATTTTTAAACTTTGATATGCAATTGGCAGGCGAGAAGAGGTTATTGCAGCTCACTGAACTTGATGAGTTTAGAGAGCAAGCATATAACACCTCTCGCATTTTTAAGGAAAAAACAAAAAGGTGGCATGACAAGAGAATAATTAATAAAGAGTTTCATGTTGGACAAAGTGTCTTGTTATATAACTCTAGACTTAAGCTTTTTCCAGGAAAGCTTAAGTCTAGATGGACAGGTCCTTTTGTTGTGATGCAGGTATTACCTTTTGGAGCTGTGGAAATTAAAAATCCCTCAAATGGGAATGTGTTTAAAGTGAATGGACAACGACTCAAGGTGTACCATGGAGAGGTAATTGACAAGAGCTCATCCCAAGTGGAGCTCAAAGACCCTTAATATCAATGTAATGTCATCCGTCAGGCTCGGGACGTTAAACAAGCGCTTTCTGGGAGGCAACCCAGTGGTAAGTAATTTAAGTTTTTTTTTTTTAGTGTGGACTTATTAAAAAAAAATTGAAGGGGGTCTGTACGGTGTGCCCAGGCGTGCTGGGTCCATACCCAGGCGCGTTGGGTGCAAGGCTGAAGAAAGGGGGTGCAAAACCCAATTCGAGGAGTGAAAATTTGGGTGGCTGGACAGATAGATTTGAGCCCAGGCGGGCCCCTCCGCACGCCCAGGCGCGTAAAAATAAAAAAAGAAGAGGCATCAGACCCTTGGACGCGCCCAGGCGCGCGAGACCCGCGCTCAGGCGCGCGATCAGCTTAAACCCGTTCATTCCCAGATCCGGCCCACTCTTCTTCTTCTCCCTTTCAACCCTAGGTCTTGTTTCTCCCTCTTTTCCTTTCTCGTCCGCCGCTGCCCAGTCCTCTTCTCCACCTTTAACTTCTTTTCTCTTCCACCTCTTCCTCCAGCCATCACGGTTTCTCTCATTGCCACCAACCACCGCCAGTTTCTCTTCTCCCCTCTTCCCAACAGCGCCGCCGTCTTCTTCTTTCCCTACTCCACCGCCGTTCTTGTCGTGTCCTTAACCAAGATCAACCTTAAAGCTATGGAAGAGCCTTGAAGAACGATCTCAGTCAAGATGTTAATGTAGGACTCTTTAGGATTTCTGAATATCCAGTTGGGATAATCAGGTTCTCCCTAGTCAACAATGTGTGTGCTAGTGTCAACTTAGGGATGAGAAGACGTACCTTAGCCCCTATAGCATGGTGGTTCTTATAGGGGATTACCTGTCTTTCACGGGCCGTTCTGATAAGGCTCCTAAAGAGGGAGAATTCAACTAGGATTTGTATAGGATGTGATAAGATAATATCCATAAACCCTGTAAGTGATAAACTCTATCCAATGTTGTTTTATCTAACCAAGAGTTATGGGAATCTAAGTGTAGTTACGGCTAGATGAGGCTGTAAACGATAAGGATCGGAATAGAGAGTCCTGTGCCCGGTGGTAACCTCATCAATACGTAACCTACATGTAACAACCCAGTTTGCTCGGTGTAAGTGTCCGACCGTTTACCCTGTTGTAGTTTCATACCACTCGTAGCAATGAGGTTTTGATCGGTCAATGCTCGGTTTACTTCAAGTCCACTGCATAAGCCCCCCAAGCTCGGTTGGATGATTTGAGCCCAGCCGAGCTTCTGAGACGAACGGATCTTTTTCCGACTGAACTTTTGATGATTGAAAGAACGGTCCGAGCATTTTTTGTACTTTGACCAAGGCTGTCGTTTGATTGACCCCAGAGTGACCTTCCGCTTTTCCCTGTGTTTACGCATGTCCTTAACTTTATTGGAAAATGTAACGTTATGATTTCAAATCCATCAGAGGTGCCACGTACTCCATTTTCAATGCTAAATGGGCTTTTTCCGCCTTAGGCCCAAACCTTTTGAGATAGTGGAGGGAAGTTTTAGAAAGAATATCAAAGGGCGGTTTTTTCACTTACTCACTTCTTCAAGCATTTTTTGAACTCTCTTTCTTCTTGTTTTCTCATTTCTCTGAAATCTTTGTCCAACAAAGCCAGAAACTTCTAAGGACGTTCTTGTTGCCTCGATTCTCTTCATCATATACCGAGTGCACTTCTCTGTTGATTTCGTATTTTTTCTTGTCACTTGATACTTCTTGGCTAGATGGTACCGTACTCTTTCTTTTTCTGATCAAATTTCTTCTCTGAATACTGTCTTGCATGTTCTTCTTTCTGGGATGTCTTGCATGCGATTGTTTTTGCTTTCTTACTGTGTTTGTGTAGGATTTTGTTTTTCAAGTATTTTTACTGGCCCTTCTCCTCTGATTTTTGAAAAGATCGTTCTTGGGTTCTCCATTTTTGGGTTTATTTATTTTTCTGGGTTTATTGAGTTCGTCTACTTTTCTGGGTTTTATGGGTGCTGTTTGTTTTTCTGGGGTTTGCTTTCTGGGTTTAGTGAAAACCCCAAATCGTTGCTGTTGTTGGTGTTGCTATTATCCCCCACTTGCCCTTTGCAATTCTTTATCCGCTTTACCACCTATTGAGTGATCGTTGTAGTATCTCTTAGGTTTGCTTTATACTTTTCTGCACCTAACCTCTTAGGGTTGGTATTGGAGCGTCATTTACCATTAGTGAGGAATCCGTAAACTCTGATGTGCCAAGAACATATAAAGAAGGGAACCCAGAAATTTGTGTTGAACCAATATCCATGCATTTCCCTCGGACTTTGAGAGAGTTCGGACAGGGTGTGATTCACTATAGGATCGCCGAGAGAGTAGAACAGCGGAATTAAGGAGGCAACATAGAGGTATTAGACATTTCAATTGGTTTGGGGAAATTCTGCCCAGAAAGGGAGGTGTTTCCCAACCAACCGTAAGTATTTGATCAGACATAATCAAGTTTTTGTGGTTCTAACTCCAAGTGTGCCCCCTTTTCCTCAGGTATGAAGAGGAAGTGCGTTACTAATCCTGATCTCTACCCACTTCCGATGGATTGGGCTGAATATGAATGGGTGGACCGAGAGGTCCTTGGTACACAATCCGAGCTTACAACACAACAATCACTAGATCAAACTCGAGCAATAATTTTGCCGTGTCCGGGAGACAGTACTGGTAGTTTGTATTCCATTACTCCAGTGAGTGAGAACGAGAGAGTTTGTACCAAAATTCCGGACGGTAGTACTGCTTTCTATTTTTACGAAGAAGTGATTACTCGGCTTGGGATAAGAATGCCTTTTACCGATTTTGAGATGGGCGTTTTGAATTTCTTAAGAGTGGCTCCTTCTCAATTACATCCAAATGCTTGGGCGTTTGTAAAAGCCTTTGAACAAGTCTGCTCAGCTATGAATTGGAGTTGCAACCTTAACATCTTTTTTCACATTTTTGCTCCTCAGTGTAATTCCTTCGAGAAAGGTTCGGCAAAGAAACCCTGGGTTTCGCTGAAATCTCGTAGGGGATACGCTCTTTTCACAAAATACTCAGAATCATGGAAGGGCTTTAAACCTTTTTTCTTTAAGTATAATTTTACTGGTAATGGCGTCTGTTGGTTTACTCGGCTGGGGGAAAGACGACCGCTTCCCCGATTTCCTCTCCAATGGAGTGCCAACTTCTTCAATCGATCAATTGCTTCATACTCATCAGAGTGGAAAGAACTTGCTGAGTATGAAAAGCATGTGTGTCGGGAGGTTGAAAGGTATTTGCAGAAAGTTGGCATGATAGAGACGAGGGATATCGTGAACATCCCGTCTTCGGACGTTAAAACCGAGCTTGGTATAGTGCTTTATTTTTTGCTTTTATATTTGTGAATTGAACGGCTCTAATGTTTCTTTGTTACCTTTGCAGAAAAAATGGCTGATCGTATGGCAGCTCTTGTTCAAGGTGGCAAGAAGAGGAAGACATCTGCTACTTCAGGATCTTCGAGTCTGAGCACTCCAAGCCTGAGTGTTTCCACCCCTACTCCTTCTGCCTCGGCTCCTGAGACTTCTCCTCACCAAGCCACAAACGTGGTTGCTGTTGCTTCAACTATTTCAGTGGCCCCTAGTGGTCAAGTTCAAGCTACTTCTCCTATCCAACCTTTACTCCGTCGCCGACGACTGGATAAGGGAAAAGAGAAAGTTTCGGAGGGTGCCAACCTAAGAGCTGAAGGACCAAGTATTCGAACTACTGCTACTCCTGCTGATGTTGTTCCAACTTCTGCTACGATCTCTCGGGAAACATCTATATGGGATCAGCAGTTTGATGAGAGGTTTGGGAAATATATCTTATCTGAGGCTGACTGTTCCAAGTTTGGAAATTTGAGTGTTGATGAGTGGTCTCGTTGCAATATGACCTTTGCAAAATACTTTCTTCGAGGTGCCAATCTCGCCTATTTTTTGGCTAAGCACCCGGAGGGACTCTTTTCTTGTTACAATGTTGATCAAAAGGAAGCTCGTGAGGTAGCAACTGCTCAAGAGGCTAGTCTCTCGGATGAGTTGATTCGAGTGAAGAATGAACTGGAGAACCTGAAGGCCGACAAGGAGGAATTGATTAAGGAGAGAGATTCCTTAAAGGTTTCTCAAAAAGCAGCTGAAGTTAAGAAGAAGGAAGCCGAGGAGACTCTGAAGAAGGAACTCCAGGTGCATCAGCAGAAGTTGGATGAACTAAAATCTGAGGTTGAAAAGTCTGCAGCAATTGCTCGGAAGTTAAGGGAGAAAGCACTTTCCCACAAGAAGAAGGCATCAACTAACTTTTACAATTGGGGAAAAGCAGTGGATGACTCCTTTGTCTCGGCCATCAAGAAAGTTCAATTTTTGAACCCTGAATTAGAGATCAGGGTGGTCGGGGCTCATCCATTTCATGCTGTTCAGGATGGGAAGTTGATCGACCTTGAGACCAGGGCCGAGGTAGATCTGCAGGCAGAAGATCTTTCCAATCCCCTTGAGGAGTTGACTGAGGCGCAAAACTTTGATGATTCAAACGTAGTTTTATCTGACATTGAGGAGTGATGTTGAACTTTTTTAATCTTTGCTGTTTTGTTGATTTTCCTTTTGCTCGCTGTTTTCTGAGCGTTTTTAACTTGCTAACGTCGCTACAACTTGTCTTTAACCTTTTGTTACGCTGAACAATTTGCTAAGTCTTTCGATTGCTCGTGTTATTCGAGCGTCATTTTGAATAGTTTAAATCATCTTGCGATCTATGATAATGACAACTTTATTTGACGTATTATCATTGCGTTCGTCACGCTTCCAATGTTTGCCAATTAACGAGTTGTAAGATAAGTTTTGAGAATTTATAAATATACAATTCATTGTGAGTAGAACTTGGATCGCCAACTTTAGCCGAAGTGGGATCCTCGGACCGCGAAATAAGGAAAGTAGTTTCCTGGATTCGGGTGTTCTATGAGTACGTTGCTGAACTCTTGTTAGGAGTTGTACTTCGATTTGGCTCGGTGGCTAGCCGAAGCAAATGAGTCGCATGTTACTTCACAATCTTCAAACGAGGATTACGAATAAATTGATGTATTTATTGATAAACAAAAGATGAAGCTGCTCATCTGTTAACAAATTCCTATCAATCTAATTCCTAACAATTGTCACTAATCTAAGAAGGATGTTATCCTTCGTTTATTCGACCTAATCATTACTGAGCAATAAATTTACCTAACTATAAAAAGTGAAAAAACAAAGTATGAGTTTAACTGTAATAAGCTCTGAGTTTGGCAACGTTCCATGTGTTACCGATTTCCATGCCCGAGAGAGACTCCAGTTTGTATGCCCCAGATCCAGATTTAGCCTTCACTCGATATGGTCCTTCCCATTTTGGTTGAAGTTTTCCGACTCCAGCATTTCCTTTGCCAATGTCAGCTCGACGAAGGACTAAGTCACCAACTTCAAAGCTTCTTGGACGAACCTTCTTGTTGTATTCCCGAGCCTACCGCTCCTTCATTTTGCTTTCATGGGCTGCGGCATTTTTTCGAACTTCTTCCAATAAAACAAGCTCCTAACTGATCAAATGGTCATTCGTCTCCGAAGGACGTTCAAGTGTCCTGAAGGTAAGAATTCGCTTTTTGATTGGAATGACTGCGTCACAGCCGTATGTCAAACGAAAAGGAGTTTCACCTGTGGACGAGTGTATTGTTGTCCTGTGTGACCATAGGACACTCGGAAGTTTATCTGCCCAAGTGCCAACAGCATTTCCGAGCTTCTTTTTGATCTCATCCAAGATAATTCTGTTGGCCGCCTCGGCTAAACCATTTGTCTGTGGATGTTCAACAGAGCTAAAATAGTGAGTGATGTTTAGGTCGGCTGCTAATTGTTGGAAGTGAGATGCTGCGAACTGTGATCCATTGTCTGTGACTATGGCATGTGGAACTCCGAATCGAGAAATCACCTCTTTGACGAAGAAAGACTGAATCCGAGCTGTTGAGATTGTTGCTAATGGCATTGCTTCGATCCACTTGGTGAAGTAATCAATAGCCACTACTGCAAACTTAAACTGGCCTGGTGCGGTGGGGAATTTTCCGATGATGTCCATGCCCCATTGGTAAAAGGGCCAAGGTGCACCTAGAGAGTGCAACTCTTCAGCAGGTTTTTGACAGATGTCACTATGAAATTGGCACTGAGTACATTTCTTGACATGTTCCATAGCATCTTTCTGCAGTGTAGGCCAAAAGTAGCCTGCTCGGATTACTTTTCTTGCCAAGGACTTTCCTCCCATATGGTGACTGCAAATTCCACCGTGAATCTCTTCCAATATTTCCCCAGCTTGGGATGGGTTGACACATCTGAGCATGGGGGATCTAAAACCTCTCTTGTACAAGACTCCATTTAGAACTGTGTACTGAGCGGCCTTTTTAACTAATTTCCGAGCCTCCGACTGATCTTGGGGGATGAACCCATGTTGCAAATAAGTAAGAATTGGGTCCATCCATGACTAAGATAATGAGACCGTCAGAATGACACTAGGTCGGGGAATGGTTTCTTGTATCAGTGTTTTGTTATTTTCCGACCCTTTTGTACTTGCCAATTTGGACAGAATGTCAGCTCTGGAATTCGAATCTCTCGGCACATGTGAAATATTAAATTCGGAAAAGTTTGAGATGATTCGCTTTACCTCTTCAAGATATTTTTGTAAAATGGGTTCCTTTTCCGAGTACTGACCTTTGATCTGATAAACTACCAGTTATGAATCGCTGAAAACTGACACTTGCTCTGCTCCGAACTCGTGAACCATTTTGAGGCCTGCAAGAACTGCCTCGTATTCTGCTTGATTGTTCGATGTTTGAAATTCAAATTTCAATGAGTATTCCATGCACAATCCCTCGGGGTTCTCAATGATGACTCCATCCCCTACGCCTTTTCTATTACTTGCTCCGTCCACATAAACTGACCAAAGATTTTGAGAGTTGTCCAAAGAGATATCTGTGAACTCAGTAACAAAATCAGCAAGCGCTTGAGATTTCATTGCTTTCCTTGGTTCGTAGGTAATGTCGAATTCAGAAAGTTCGACAGACCATGAGACCATTCTGCCAGCTAGGTCGGGTTTGTGAAGAACCTGTCTGAGAGGTTGAGCGGTTCTTACCAATATTCTATGTGCCTGGAAATACTGTCTCAATCTCCGAGCTGATGTGACCAAACAATATGCAAGTTTCTCCAGCTTCTGGTACCTCAATTCCGATCCTTGAAGTGATCGGCTAACGAAATATATTGGGGCTTCAGTACCTGAATCATCTCGTACCAAAACTGAACTGACCGCCGCCTCGGCCACTGACATGTATAGAATGAGGTTCTCACCAGGAAGAGGGCTGTGGAGGACCGGTGGGCAAGAAAGGTACTCTTTTAACTGAATAAAAGCTTGCTCACATTGCTCGTCCCAAAGGAAATCTTTGTTTTTCCTAAGGAGCTGGTACCACGGCAAGGCTTTCCGAGCGGCTTGGGACAAGAATCTGGAGAGTGCCGCTACTCGGCCCGTGAGTTGTTGAACTTCTTTAAGATTAGCTGGGCTCCTCATGTCAAGGATTGCTTTGCACTTATCTGGACTGGCCTCAATTCCTCTCTCGGTTAACATAAAACCGAGGAAAGAACCGGCTGGGACTCCGAATACACACTTCTCTGGATTCAACCTCATGGAGTATTTTCTTACTCGGTCAAGTATTATTGTGAGGTCCTTGGCATGATTTTCTTGCTGTCTACTTTTTGCAATGATGTCATCTATGTACACCTCCATGTTCGAGCCGATCATACCTTGAAAAATCTTGTTCATCATCCTCTGGTAAGTAGCTCCCACATTTTTCAACCCAAAGGGCATAACGTTGTAACAGTAAGTTGCCCTATCGGTGATAAATGCAGTTTTGTCCTGGTCGGCCGGGAACATTGGAATCTGGTTGTAACCAGAGTAAGCGTCCATAAATGATAAAAGTTTATAACCAGTTGAACTGTTGACGAGTTTGTCAATAACAGGGAGTGGGTATTGATCTTTAGGACAGACTTTGTTCAAGTCTGTGTAGTCAACACACATTCTCCATTTTCCATTGGGTTTTTTGACCAAGACGGTGTTAGCTAACCAGTATGTATAGTCAATCTCCCTAATGAAACCCGCTCGGAGTAGTTCAGCGACTTTTTCCTCAATTGCTACGGCCTTTTCCGCACTAACTTTCCTTTTACGCTGTGCCACTGGTTTCGACCCCGGAATGATGCTTAACTTGTGACAAATAAAATTAGGGTCGATTCCTGGCATATCGGCTGATGTCCAAGTGAACAAATCTTTATTCATGATTAATACTGCAGCCAATTCTTCTTTAACGCATGCAGGCAAATCAGAACCGATTTTCACTTGCCTGAGGGGGTCGTCAGATAGTGTCAAGAACTCCCATTGTCCCTTTGGGGTCGGTCTATTTCTGTCGGATTGGTCTCGCATATCCAGGTCCGCCAGGTTAACATTTCCCTTACCCAAAGAAACTCTTTCCAGATTGCTCGGATCCTTGCTTTTTACTTTCCCCAGGCTGGCATTGTAACATTTTCTTGCTGCATCTTGATCGGCTTTGACCGTTACCACTCTGTCATCAGTTCCGACGAACTTCATAGCCAAATGAACTATTGATACCACTGCCCCAAATGCTTGCAAAGAGGTTCTCCCAAGTATGGCATTATATGCTGTTGGACAATCAACCACCAAGAACTTGACTATCTCGGTTCTAGCCGAAGGTTGTTGTCCGAGAGTTACAAGAAGTTGGATGTAGCCCTTTGGCTCAACCGTGTCTCCAGTAAAACCAATTTGTTCTCCTTCAAAGGGGGTGAGATTACACTGCCTGAGTTTTAAAGCTTTGAATAATGGGAAGAACATTATATCCGCCGAACTACCTTGATCAATAAAAACTCGTTTTACCTCGTAATTGCCAATCAGAGCAGTTATCACCATGGGGTCATTATGTCCCAGAAGGATTCCATCCAAATCTTCGTCGTCAAAAATGATGGGAATGTTTTTTGTTGATCTTTTGGCAATCGGTTTCTGGCTAACTGCCAAGATTTGGTTGATGTACTTCTTCCTGTCAGCTTTTTTCTCCCCTCCTCCAGAAAAACCTCCTGCAATAGTGTTAACCAAGAATTCATTTTTGCTAGCGTTCGCGTCAGGTACTGGAACGGATTCGGTTTTCTGTCTTCCTGCGTTTTTATCATCTGGTGACCTACTTCTCTGGCGTTTAGATTTTACTGGGGATTGAGATCTGTTTCTGCTTCTTCAGCCAGCTGCATCTCTGATGTACTGCTGTAACTTGCCATCTCTGATCATCTCTTCGATCAGATCTCGCAACCAGATACATTCGTCGGTGGTATGGCCATAGCCCCTGTGGAAGTCACAGTATTTCGACCTATCACGCTGTGCACCCTTTCGTAAAGACGGTGGTCTTTGGGCAGAGCGTAAGTCAGTCTGCATAGTTTCTCTTAAAATCTGACTCCTCGGGACTGTTAGAGGAGTGTAATCTTGAAACTTATTCCTTGGGGCAACCCGTCGATCCCGATCATTCCTATCTCTGTCTTGTCTCCCACCAAAACGTTCGTCACGTTTTTGTTTGTTCGGTCCTTGAGGATCGGCTCGTTGCCTATCTTCTCTGAACTTCTGTCCCTTGTGAAATTCTTCCAAGTTGATGAATTTATTTGACCGTTGTCTTAACTCGACCATATCCTTTGGAGGTTTACCAATCAGAGATTTTCTGAAATCCCCAGACTGCAAGCCTTGTGTGAATAGTAGCACTGCTACTCCTGGCTCTAACCGTGGAACGGAACTTGCTTCCGCGTGGAAACGTGATAAGTAATCTTTCAGTGGTTCATCCGGCCTTTGTGTGACAGATGCCAAGGTATGGTCGGATTTGGGTTGAATGCAGCTAGCAGTATATCTGTTAAGAAATACACACTTCATCTCCTCCCAAGAATTAATGGAGTTGGGAGGGAGGGAAGAATACCACCTTAGAACCGAGGGTTCGAGTGTCATAGAAAATGCTCAGCATTTCACTTGTTCACCACCCCCATAATAATTCATTGCCCCTTCATAAGACATAATATGGTCCACTGGGTCAGTTAGACCGTTATAATGTGGCACATTAGAGGGGCCCAAGTATCCTTGAGGGGTTTCAAATGCCATTATATATGGAGTGAAAGGATGACCAGGGTGGAAACCGACCTGATCTTGATTCGTGGAGGGGTTAACATGAAAACTAGGTGGGGGAAGCTGCATTATCGGAGCTGGTTGTGGGTCTATGGTTGGTTGGTTTTGTGGTGGAATAGAAGTTGATTGATTTTGAGCAATCCTTGCCATAGCTTGTTGTTTAAGGTCGGAAATAGCACGTCCTTGTTGTTCGATTAAAGTGGTCTGCCTATTAAGAATATTGATCATCTCTTGCTCCCGAACCCGAGCGGAGGCAGTAGTTGCATAGGATCTGCTGATAGAATGGCTATGACGAGAGTTTCCCGGAGTAGATCTACTTGGATTCAGTCTGGTTCTAGGTGTTGTACTTATATGATCAGGGTTATGTGGGATAGGAGGGGTACGTTGGGTGTTTCGCCCATGGTGTGCTCGGGTTCCAGTGATTCTAGAAGTGTTTCGTGTGGTAGGAGCTGTGCTACTTGAATCACCATGGGTAGAGGGAGGTGGTGTTGGAGGGGGTGGTGGTGGAGGCTGTATGGTACGTAAAACCTGAAGGGGTTGGGGATTGCTCCCAGCCCTAGGATGGGAAGATTGTGGTGTTTGGGGGTGTACAGCATGAGCTCCACTACGATTTTGGCTTTGGTTTGGCGGTGGTTGGCCTTGCGACTGGTTTCGTGGTTGGGGGTTATTCCCTGGCCCATAATGAGATCTTCGTGGTGGTTGCCCATTATTTCCACGATTATGGTTGAGGAGGTCACGCAGATCGCCCGCAGAGTGAGGCTGTGGCTCATTATCATTAGCATTCCTGGGCCTGCCACGGGTGCGAGCGATGCGTTCACGGAGATCACCAACCTGACTTCTGGTAGTGACCATGGTGGTGGTGTGAATGATATGTTATTCAGGTTCCCACAGACGGCGCCAATGTCGTGTCCTTAACCAAGATCAACCTTAAAGCTATGGAAGAGCCTTGAAAAATGATCTCAGTCAAGATGTTAATGTAGGACACTTTAGGATTTTTGAATATCCAATTGGGATAATCAGGTTCTCCCTAGTCAACAATGTGTGTGCTAGTGTCAACTTAGGGATGAGAAGACGTACCTTAGCCCCTAGAGCATGGTGGTTCTTATATGGGATTACCTGTCTTTCACGGGCCGTTTAGATAAGGCTCCTAAAGAGGGAGAATTCAACTAGGATTTGTATAGGATGTGATAAGATAATATCCATAAACCCTGTAAGTGATAAACTCTATCCAATGTTGTTTTATCTAACCAAGAGTTATGGGAATCTAAGTGTAGTTACGGCTAGATGAGGCTGTAAACGATAAGGATCAGATTTGAGAGTCCCGTGCCCGGTGGTAACCTCATCAATACGTAACCTACATGTAACAACCCAGTTCGCTCGGTGTAAGTGTCCGACCATTTACCCTGTTGTAGTTTCATACCACTCGTAGCAATGAGGTTTTGATCGGTCAATGCTCGGTTTACTTCAAGTCCACTACAGTTCTCCTTTGTGCCACACCGGTTTTCCTTCCCTTTTTACCCTCTTCTCTAATTTTTATTTTATTTTAATTTATTTTCTTTTTATTCTCTAGGGTAGTTGTTATTTTATTTTTTATTTTATTTATTTATTTTTGTTTATTTCGTTGTTTCTATTTTAGTTACTGCTTATTTCTGAATTAGTGGTGTTTTAGGCTTTAGTAGTGTGTCTTAGTTATTTTAGTGTTTTGTGTTAGGAGTTGTGTCTAGAGTTTTTGTTGGTTGAGTCTAGAATTAGTGCGCCATTAGGGTGCCTCTTAGGTGTTTGTTATTTTGTCTAGGAGAGTTGTCATCATGAATAGAGGAAAGAGAAAGGCTGGTGCTAGTGGTTCAGGCAAGAAAACATTTGAGCACGCTGATGTCTTCGAGTTTTACAACTCCAAGATGATTCGCAGGGGTGTCACCCCGGAGACCAGTATGCTCTATTTATCGGAGGGCACTTTAGGTCAGCGTGTCGTAGGTGTTCGGGAGATTGAGGAGGTGCGAACGACCCTAGATATTAATCGGTGGGTTGACTGGATAGGGGAAACCGATGAGTATTTCAGTCAGGCTCTAGTGGCGGAATTCTATGCCCATGCTCATTGGCGGATTAAAAAGAAAGCACTAGAGTTAGGTAGCCGTCGTGTTAGTTATGTGCGGGGTGTGACACCCTTCCGGATTACCCAAATATAATCTAGTATTTATGCTTTATATTGGATAATATATGGACTTGTGAGCTAAGAAAATATGGTAAATGAAATTTTCTTTAAAGCGGGTGCACAATTCATCAAATGGAACTCTTGGAGAATAAATTCTAAAATCCTTTAAAACACTTGTATCGAGTTCGGCAATTTCTAAAACCTTTTCTCAAACAGGATAACATTCGTTCTTTAGAAATTTCTTTACATTTTACAATCAATTGAAGCTACCCATACTTTGTTCAATAAAATTGATACCGTCAATTAATACTTATAGCCGAGTTCATTCATAAGTTAAATCAGAGTAAGCGGAAATTACTGGACTATGCAACTGATATGATATAAACATAGATTTTCATATATACGAAAGAGTCATGCATACATAGTCCATGAGATAAGTCACCAAGTTCCAAAATATAACAAGTCCATATAAACAGATCTACATCACTATGACACTATAACCCTAGAGTAAAACATATGTACAATATATATATAATCAAAATACAACCCCAGGGATAGTCACGTAGATCCATCAGCATCAGATGCAGTAGTAGTAGCAGTAGTAGTCTCCCAAAAACATAGGTAATAAGGTAGTAGCATCATCATCACAGCAGCAGCAGCACATCTCCTCCACAGCACGGATCCAAGGGTCCACATCATACACCATATGCACGTACCTAGGGATCATCGTCCCTCCAGTCACTCCCAGTAGAATGCACGACAGGCTCGCTCCCACTCTCGTCCTCCACCGGATCCTCCTCGATCTCATCCGAGGGAGAGTGTACCCTACCACTGGGTACCGGGTCAGGTGATGGTGAAACCCTGACGGGGCTCCTCGGATAAGAAGGGGGAGTCTCCTCGCGGACAACTCTCGAAGTAAAAGGGTGAGAGCGGGTAGGTCGAAAATGAAAACTATGGTAAGAGCGAGCTGGTCGCGTGGGAGGTGGTCCATGATAAGTATAAAACGGGGGTACATGCATAGTGTATATAATGGGAATCCTAAACCTACGAGGACGGAATCGCATCAGCGGGTTAGGGTGGTAGAATGTGAACTCTACCTCCCCCTCATACACCGCGCGATGGTCCTCATAGATCCATACGCCACTAGGAAGTGGCCGGATCTCGATGCAAGCAATGTAACGAGACATCACTCCACAGTGCGTTGTATTCCTAGGTATACAACAATTCGTACATTCACCTAGAATGTACACGTCAAGCTTGGTATCCATGCCACCCGAGCACTCCACAGTGCGTTGTATTCCTAGGAATACAACAATTCGTACATTCACCTAGAATGTACACGTCAAGCTTGGTATCCATGCCACCCGAGCATATCCCGTCATCCAAACGGATCGTCATCCAAACGATATATCCATATCGGCACCCACAAAGCCGACCACGTCATCGACGTGTCATCAAGCAAGCGTATTGGCACTCCCAAAGGCCCTCCACATGTTTATCGAAACATGAATACGTCCTACCATCCAAACTCCAGAATGAATGCATTTTAGACTTAGGGGAAATTGATTAATACTTTACTTGCCACCTAGGCTTAATTTTCAAAATGGATCATCACCGAACGATCTATTTGTATTTATCAATTTCTCTAAGTCTTTGATCCCTTGAATTATCCTTAATAATTCCTTAATTAATTAAGTTAGAATTGAAAATGATGTTTTCAGATTCTGGGCATTTTACTCGAGTAAAGTTCAGAATACTCGAGTGTTCTGGAGATTTTCTAGATTACTCGAGTGTTCTTAAGCTTACTCGAGTGTTCATGTCTTTCTGAGGATTTGGGTTTGAATTTCAACAATTTACTCGAGTAGTTCATGAGTTACTCGAGTGTTCTTGGACTTTTCCAGAATACTCGAGTGACTTTGAATGACTCGAGTGTTTGACCTATAACAATTCTCAGTTCATGCCCGATACTCGAGTACCAGACAAAATACTCGAGTGTTCTTATGACATTTACTTTATTTTGAACACGATTTACTCGAGTACTTTGCCATTTACTCGAGTGTTTCGCAGCTGACAGTATTGAAAACTGGTTTTAACATGCCATTTTCATTTCTACTCAATTTAAGTCCATTTCAGGGATCCATAGAGTTAACTTTTCATTAATCAAACATGTTACAACACTTATTTCAATTCAAAACACACAATTGACAGAGAAATCATTGATTATGCATAAAAAGGCATTTTAACAACTCAATACCTCAAATCACACAATAAGCATAATATCCATGAAACAAAGCTCATTTAAGTTCACATGCATGATAACAAACTTGCTCAATACGGATTTAGAGCATGGATTGGTCTCCAAACCAAAGTTCCTATAGAATCTAAGCCCTTAGAGCCTCTTGGTGGCTCTCTAACACATTTAATGGATTTCAAACTCTATCTAGTGAATATAATTACTTCCCCTTAACTCTCAGATGTGAATCAACAGAAAGAAATCCAAAGAAAGCTCTCCAAACCCAGAAATCCACTTGAACTTCTCATGCATGACAGTTTTGAGTACCATACCAAAATGGAATTGGTTCGTACATGAAACAGAGAATTAGATTGGGGAAAATTAGATTTCTAAGCTCTATGCAACATCATCTAACTAAAGGAATTGAGTTTGAGACTCAAGAACTCAAGAGCTTACCAGAATCGATGATCACAGTGAGCTCCAGACACCAACTCAAGCAAGAACATCTCCACTTCAAGACTTCGATTCTCTCAATCCACACACTCAAACCTCAAAATTTTGGTGTCTATACAAAGCTCGTGATGTGAGCTTTGTATTGGTGTATAGATTATCACTCAACTCAACTCACAGAGGAAGAATCGAAGAACACAATTCGAAAACCCTAACTCTTCTAATCTTCAACAAGTTGATCAAAATTCTCGACCAAGGGACAATGATGCATTTAAATAGGGCAATGGAAAGCTCATGCGGGGCGACACGACGCCTATGGCGTTGGCATGGTGGTGATTTCGTGTCACCATCACGAAATCGTTGGCTGTGACTCACCAAACGCACTAACTCGTGCAGTTTGACCCAGAATACTCGAGTGTTTCTGATTAATACTCGAGTATTTCGCTCAGATTTTGAAAAATAATTATTTTATTTACTTTCCTTCCAAAGTCTTTCCTACAATGGCTTCTAGGTCCCAACCCAGAGACTAATATGCAAAATACATATTATATGCATTTGAATTATTTATTAAATAATTCCTCATATGCAAGCTAATTATATAAACACATATTTTAATCAAGGATTAATTTGAAAACTATTAATTATAATTAAATTATAATTAACATTTCATTAATCGGTGATTAAAATTTTGGGGTGTTACACGGGGCATTGAAGTCCCTTATGATGCGGCCACCATTGCTCGCGTCATGGGACTTCCCATGTATCCCCTCAAGGTTGGCCCTGCGATGTTCACGTCCTCTAGTTTCGAGGATAATGAGCAGTACCCTCTGGACACGATTAAGAGGGCCTTGTTTCTCCCAGGGACTGATTGGAACTTGTCCGTGTCTAACACGGTCAAGCATGTTTACCAAAAGAACTTAACCGGTGCTACTCAGTTTTGGGTTCGGTTTGTCGTGCATAATTTAAATCCTAGATCTCATGATACTGAGGTTCCACCTAGGGTGTGCAGGTTGGTGTATGCTTTGCTTGAGGGGATAGTGGTTGATGCAGCCACTATTATTTCTGATAGGATGCACAGTTTTGCCACGAAGAACAGTGGCTATGTTGGATTTCCCTGGGTTATCCACAAACTGTGCACAGCCGCTGGTGTCTATTTTCGGGATGATGTGCGCGCACTTAGGAGGACTCCTAGGATGATGTGGTCCACTTGGGACCATTTCTTAGCTTTAGAACATAAGGCGTTGCCCGAATTAGGGCACCCAGCAGGCAATGCACCTCCCCCAATGCCCCCAGTTGTTGAGTTACCACCTGCAGATGAGGATGGTCCCTCCGTCCCTCCGGTTTCACAACCAGGAGGCATGGATGAGATGATGCGTATGATGCAGTCCCTGATGACGGGACAAGTAGAGTTGAGGGGTGGCCAGTCTAGGATTTTACAGGGGCAGGATCGCATTTTGTGACGCCAGGCCCGGACAGCTGAGTTGTGGCGCCGAGAGATGCGCCGGAACCAAGACCGGGATGCATATATGAGGGACTGGAGAGAGTCTCAGGGGCTACCATTTGCCATTCCTCCTTACACAGAGGAGGATTTTGGTCTTTTGGATGAGGATTCGTCCCATAAGATGGACGATGATGTCCATTGAGGAGTGCTTGTGGTGTTCTAGTTTTAGGGGGTCGTTCTAGGTGTCATTAGGTTCTTAGTTTAGTGAGTCGTCATTGTCGGATTAGAGCTTCTAATATTTGTTGACTAATGCGATGCTGCAAGCGCCAATTTTTGTTTCATGTGTGCAGGTACCCAAGTTTGGGGGAGTTAGCTTCTTGGATCTTGTGGATACTGCGCTACAAAAGGGAAGTCTCTATTCTTTGTTTTACTTTTCTTTCTTTTCTTTTGTTATTTTTGTGTCTGGTGTCTAGTTGCTTGAGGACAAGCCACAACCCAAGTTTGGGGGAGTGGTACAAAAATTCAAAAAGAAAAGAAATGAAATATTTGTCCCCAAATTTGTGTTTTAGTAAGTGTCCTAGGTATAGGTAGATGATTTTTCTGGATTAGTGTTGTTCTCCTAAGAATAAATGCTATTGCTGGTTTGAGATTAGACTTTCTGATTGTTGATGCTTAATTGATTGAGCTGTAATTCTTTTGAAAACTGGTTATTTTGACAAATTGTTTGGAAACTCTGGAAAGTGAATGGACCATAGCCTAGTGAGAATTTGGACCTGTAATTGAAAGGGGTATGAATTTGAAATTGTGAGGATTATTTGATGAAACCCCTTATTCTTTCTTGAGTGTGTTCACTTTGATGATGTGTCTAGAACTTGACTTGTGACCGGTTGAAAATGATAATTGTCTGCATGCATGAAAATGATAGAGGCACCTGGGTTTGTGTTTTTCGTGGCCTTCAGCAATTGAATAACATTGATATCCCTTAGTTGCCCAATTTGAGCTTTTAAAGTTACTGAGTTTCTTTGGTACCCTGGATAATTTGCATAATTTTTGTAGAGTACCTTTGGAATTCGTAATGGAGCAATTAAGAGGAATATTGTGAAAAAGCTAAAGTGAAAGTGTGGAAAATGTCATGAATTTTACTTCTCTTCTATATATATAAAAAAAATAAAAAAAAAAGAAAAAAAAAGAAGAAGAAAAAGAAGAGAGTAGAATGAATGAAATGAGAAAAAGATAAGAAAGGGTGTTTGAATTGGAGTGTGATGTAATTAATTGTTGAGTTCAGTTGCTCCATTCATGAATTTTAAAGGGAATTGTTCTGATTGCATTGATTAAGCCCTTTGTGCATCCATTCTTTCTTTATCCCACCTTCATCTTTTAGGCATGGCCCCGTTACAACCTGAATTAAGACCTTTTGATTTGTGCATGTAGTCAATAATTTCAGTGGAGATTTGGTCTATAGTCAAGCATATGGTACTCATTGTCATTGCATGAACTCGAGTGCATTGAATAAATTTACCCTTTATACACTTGAGAGAGATACACTAAGAGATTGAGAGAGTTCGCTTCCTTAGTTTCCTTGGAGTTTGTTATTCTAACCAGGATTTGATTGAGTAGCTGTTTGAGAAAATTTGTGTCAAGTTGGAGAGTCGAAGTCTTAGATTAGCAATATGTGTTTTGATTTAGGAGGTAACACTGTGTTGGAATTTTTATTTTACTTTTGCCTGGGACATGCAAAATGTCAAGTTTGGGGGAGTGATTTGAGTCTGAAATATGATGTTTTTGTACCTTATTTAACCCCTATTTACTTTGGTTTTGGTGTGTTCTTAAGCAAATTCGAGTCTTTTGTTAGGATTTTTTAGTTGTTAGGTGTTTAGGTAGGGTGTTGTTCGTTTTGATGTGTTTGTTAGTGTTTCAGGTGTTTTTAGTGCCAAATTGGAGATGGGAAGAGGAAATTGGAGCTGGACTTTGAGGATTGGAAGTTAAAGTGAAGAAAAAGGGAAAAATATGCATTTGCACGCCCAGGCGCAGGGTCAGCACGCCCAGGCGTGCAAGGGGTCAAGCGTCAGTGTTGGGGTCAGATGGAAAAAAATTGGTTTAGCAGTTCAGTCACACGCGCCCAGGCGCGCGGCACCATGCCCCCAGGCACGCGTGTCATGAAGGAAGAAAGACTGAAGAATTTCAGAGGCGCGCCCAGGCGTGCCAACGCCATACCCAGGCGCGCGTGACAGATCTGTTTTAGATTTATTTTTGTTTTATTGGATTTGTGATAAGATTGGTTGTTGGAGGGTTTTAAAATAGATTAGGATTGATAATTAGGATTATTCTGAACAATTGGGAACAGAGATTAGAAAGCTTTGAAGAGTAGTTAACACGTTTTTAGAGAAAGCAATAGTGAGAGAGCTTTTGGAGGCAAGTTGAAGAATTACACTTTGTGATTGAGATTGGGGTAATTCCATATTTCTCATTATGATTTTCATTATTCTTCTTTCTTCTTCTCTAATTATGTGTAACTAAACTCCTTTTTGGGAACATGTGGATTTGTATGGAACCTATATAGTTTTTGTTTAATGAATTGATGTTTTTCCATTTAAGTATTGTGTTTGATTATGTTTTTATTGATTATCATGAATTTGACGTCGTTTATGATTTGGTAATTCTAATTGAATAGGAATATTGAATTAGGATTTAGACCTTGAATTAAACAATTCAATTACATAGGTATAGGAATATGTCTATGAGTTGGATAACCTTCTAATAATTTTGATTGAACATTAATTGGTAAGATTAGGATTTAAAGCTCTGCTTAAGGAATTAAGGGAGATTAAATTACTAAGAAACAGGGTTGACCTAAGGAATTAGGCTGCTTTTACCATTGCAAAATTGGTTCAATACTTAGGAAAATAATTGATTCGTTAGCAATTATTATAGGAACCTACAATGAAACAAGTTCCCAAGCTTTCCCAAATTCTTTCACAATCACTTTTTATTTGCGTTTTTGTTTTTCAATTTAATTTAGTTAAGAATTTTCCAATCAATTTAATTTGAATTTGAATTTCACGTAGTAACTACGACTTAGGTGAGAATTATTTTAATCGATTTTAGTCCTCGTTGGGAACGACAACCCACTTCCACTTTATTACTTGTCACGAACTGGTGCACTTGCCAGAATGCCAACAGAGTTCTTCGTCACTTACTCTTGAGAATGATAAGACATGAAAGAGAGAGTGGTTCCATGGTGTTCATGAGCTAGAGAGAGAAATCTCAAGGGTAGATGTTGATGATGATGATGGCGATGGAGATGATGAGTGGTGGTATGGAGCTTAGTGATGGAGCTTAGGTTTAGTTCTTGATGATCTTGGGTGTTGCTCTTGGAAGAGAAGAGAGAATGAAGAAGAGTGAGTGAATGAATGTCTTTGTGTGAATTATGGGAGGGAGTGAGTGTTTGTTTTGTTTTTGTGTGGTTGTGAAGCATTAGCTTCCTCAAGAAGCTTAAAATTCGTGGCCCCCAAGTCTTATTTTTTTTCCATGTCTGGAATGTGGTAATCGATTACCTCCAGAGGTAATCGATTATCTCCTTAATTCCTTCACTATTGGATTCCTCACAGGGAGCAGGTAATGGATTACTTCCCCAATGTAATCGATTATCTCCTTAAATTCCGAATTTAGGGTTTCTCACAGTCAGTGTAAGACCCTATATTTTGAATAAATAAATACATATTAAGTATTTAAAATAATAATGTTATTATATTGAATAAAATAATGAATTTTCTGAAATTAGGTTAAAATACTTGAGTATTTTGGGGAGGACTCGAGTATAATCACTAACTGCTAGAAAAATTTGAATTTTAGTCGAAAGACTCGAGTCTTTCATGGAAGACTCGAGTGTTCTTTGATATTGCTGAAAAGGACTCGAGTCCTGGGGAAAAGACTCGAGTAGTTCGAGCAGTTTGGTTGAGTGTATAAGTCGGTTTTCATTTGAACTTCGCACCAAAACGCGTTTTCTTGAGGTTCCAAGCACAGAGCTGGACCTTACTTCGAAGGAGGGTAATCTTAGGCTATAAATAAGTGCACAATGAAGCCCCAAACACATTCAAATCATTCCCAACCCAAAATTTTGCCAAAATTTTTCTGTTTTGTGGAGCTCACTTTAATCCCTTCATTCTCTCTCAATTCTCATCCTTTTCCTTCGAAACCTAAACACCAACTAAAGTTCTAATTCCAATCTTGAATTAGAACCTGAAATCACTCCAAATAACCTCCTGTAGATCGAGTTCTTGGCAATCGAACTTGAGCTTTCAAAGCTGCGAATAACAGAGCAAGTTCAGCATCAAATACCCATCTTCCTTGAATCCATTTGGTAAATCCAGGAACCCTTTCGATTCCAAACTTGTTTCCATTTAAAGTTGGCATTTCCTAGTTTCTAAAGCTAACTTGTTTCATTCTTCTTAATGTCTTATTCATTGTGAAATTGATAGCCAAAGTCAGTCAAGTGCAACCGTTTTGCACCGGTCCAGAAACCAAGTTTGAATTCAATCACTCTCTTGATCAATCTATCCTTTCTTTAGCTTCTCTGAGGTAAGGGAGGAGTTACCTAAATACTAGAAGGAGTAATTTCAAGCTAGAAATGTAGGAACCATTGAAGGTTCAAAGAGGGATGCAACTTGAATTGGGATTCTGACTTGGAGGTCAGAGACCCATAATTTTATGACTCAAACAAGTTTAAATGAACCTAATCAAGCTCACTGTAATGTGTTTCGAAATTAAAATCAAGTGGAAATGAATTTCATATTTTACATGGATATTTTCAAGTTTGAATATATAATCTGTGATTAAATGCTATTTGATGTTGTTTCAGTTGTGTTTAAGTGTTGTAACATGTTTGTTTTATGTGCCTAAGTTGCTGTTTTGCATAGGAATGGAGACATAAAGCATGAAATTCGAATTGGTATTGAAAGTGCAGAAAACTGGTGCTGTTGCAGCAAAAAGACTCGAGTAGTTTAAGGAAGACTCGAGTATTCTGGAAAACTGGAAGAACACTCGAGTGGATCTTTAAAGACTCTAGTAATTTTGCATGAACAACTCGAGTGGTCAAGAACTACTCGAGTAGTTGAAACAATTTTTCAGAAAACACTTACTTCCTACAATTTCACTAAAGATCAACTCGTCTAAGCTCCTAATTTACTAAATTCTAAATAATTTTTTTATGCTTAAAACCTAATCCCGTTGGTTGATAACTATCCTGGAGGTGTCCTATTGGAATTCTATTTAGTGGTTGATTATTTCCCTACAGGAGTCCCAACGGAAGTGCGTACACCCATTCGGTTGATATTATCCCTAGACGTCCCAGTGAAAGTTTTATTCACTTGGTTGATATTTTCTATGGGAGTCCCAATGGGGTCGTTGCAATAAATATCCGCCAATAGGAGGCTATGCCCCGACGGATTATAAAATAAATGATTATACGCTATTCCTAAAACCTTCTCAAAGTGGTTGGACCGCTGATGGATTTTTCTGAAATAGAAAATTTAAAGCAAGTAAACCCATCACGAAATGGCTATGCCTCTGATGGTCTTTTTGGAAGGCACCAGCACCAGCTAAGAGAAAAACTTAGTGAAAGTTAATGAAATGAGATGCTGATGAAAATAATGAAAGAAAAGAAATAGAACGCTAATATGGCATTGTCATGCATGGAGTTGCTCCGATTTCGATTGTGGAATCTAGCATAGGATAGAAGTTGGATACCACGGCTTTGAAAGTGCTGTCATGCCATAGCCCTGAAGGTGCTATGATGATTTGGATACCGTAGCATGAGAATTCTATGAAGGATAGTTCCCAATCAATCGTGATGCATGGGATATGGATATGCTCCAGTTCGATGAAAACATAGGTTTGAAATGGATACCCGAAAGGATGCCGAACTGTGAAGCATGAATGAAAAGTAGGCATGCATCATGTCACTAATAAAATTAAATATGTGTTAAACCAGTTTGAGCATACATTTACACTCTTGATGCTATCTGATTACATGTGCTTGTTATTTTTAGCCTCTGTTATGCTCATTTGTTATTGTATTTAGCTATGACTCACTCCTAATCCCTTGTTGTAGGTCATGGCCAGGAATATGATATGCGTGGAGATGAGGCCGCTCCCTAATGGGGAGTGGAACTTCGAGGATCATCGGGCTATTTACGAAGGGGACGTGGAAGTCACTTTTCGCCACCCGAACCCATGGTCTCGAATGCATCCGCGTCGTACGAGGATCCCAATGATGTACATTATGCACATTCCACCAAATTTTGTATTTCACCATGGAACACCACAACCACCACCAAGACTTTTTCCGAGACGCACCCTCCCACCAAGTCCATCACCCTGTGAGGAAAGAATTATTTTAGAGGTTCCTGCTCCCTCTCGTCCTTCCACTACAGCCCGATCTCGGACTCCGGTTTATGTGCCATCTGATCCGGCACATGAGGAAGAGGAGGAGGAAGAGGATCCCATAGAGGATGAGGATCCGGTGGAGGATGCCGATCCGGTGGCGGATGATGAATTCATGGAAAACTCAACTGGAAGTCAGTGGGGAACTGATGACTGAGTTGAGTTCTTGATGATGGAATGTGGATGATGCTACTCATCGGGTTTCTCTTACTTATGCTATATTTTGAGTTGGAACCAGTTGCTCTAGGTTGTTATAGGTTTTGTTGTAATATATGTGATATAATGTAATGACCTAGAGTATCTAAGTTAAGTGCTTTTTGATGTAATGAAAGAATGTATCTTTTGACTTAAAATGAAATATGAAGTATTAATATTTTCCCTTCATGATGTCTTTGATGCTTTCCGCAAGAATTGAAATGGATGATGACATGGCTTTAAAAAAAATGGTCGTATTTTCGAATATAAGTATTTTAATAAGAATAGAAAGTCGGGTCGTCACAGTCAGAAGGTAATCGATTATCTTGCTTGTTTTCCACCCCTTGCACTTTGAAACATCATAATTCCTTCGTTACCCGTCGGATCTTGCTCAAACTTAAAAGCAAGCTTAATAGGACTCCAAACTTCACATCCAACGGAGGAATCTGAATTCTAAGTTACAAATATTTTATTCTTGATTTCCTATTATTATTCTAATTATTCGGGGAATTAAAGTTTGGGATGTTACAATTCTCCCCCACTTACTGGAATTTCGTCCCCGAAGTTCTGTTCAGTTCCTCAAATGGAGAACCATCCCATTGACAAGGCTTGTGATTATAGTCTTTAATTCCGTCGGTTCCGTTTGTCTACATCTCGTTTCATTGTCACCTAGACAGGATCTAAGTTTAGTTACTAAGTCCTCCCCCACTTCGCATCGACATACCTAATTGTATCCGTACATCTCTAAGTTCTTGAACTCAATGAAGAGCACGGACTATGGTTCAACTTGGTTGGTCTCAGTTTCAGTTGAGAAGTTACAATGGTATCGACGATTAATAGGTGTGAAGCTTAAGGTGATAAGTCCCAATCTCACATCTATCAATAGCAACATCATTGTCAGGTTTGCCGACAGTATCATCACTCAACAGATGCAAGGATCAGAGTGATCAACTCTAACCTTACATTCTATTAAACGATAACACCATTGCGGAATTCGATTACTTTCAACTAGAGCTCTACAACTTATTGGTTCCTTCTAAAGCTATCCATGATTTCCTAACAGACTGGATTGACTCTAAGTATTCCCTAAGTTCCACAGTACATATTACATTACTAGTATAAAGATTACCTCACAGGAGATTATCTGGATTATCCACTCACTGCCCCATCTATAACATAGGCTTTCCCTTTCTGAACAGGTTGGCTTTCTTCAGCCCTTTGCGCCCTTGCTGTGTTCACCTCTTGCTTAGGAGCTTGGTTGGGACAAGCGTTGACATAATGCCTTGGTTGACTACATCGGAAGCACAGTCCCTCCTTCCTCTGTGTGTCCAATGTCCAACAGATACCCCGATGATATTTTCCGCAGTATGAGCAGATGGGTCTATCCTCAGGGGCTACCGCTTTGGTGTTGGGAGTGAGGTACGGACAAGGCCGATCCTTAGGTTCCTTGTCTTTGATAGGGCCTCCTGACTTCTGCACCGCCCTAGAATTCTGGTCCTCTGTGGCCTTTTGCTTCAAACCTTTTTCATACGTGCTGGTCATGTTCACGAGTTGAGACAGATAAGCTATGTTCTGGTATTCAAAGACAATCCTAATCTTTGTGCGGAGTCCTAACTCAAACTTGATGCACTTCGTCCTCTCATCCGTATCCCTGTAGCTTCCGGCATATATCGAATGAGATCTTCAAAGCGTGCTGCATACTCCCTAACACTCATGCTTCCCTGAGTCAAGTTCAGGAAGGCAATTTCCTTTTCCCTGTGCACGTCCTCTGGGAAATACTTCCCCAGGAACTTCATCTTGAAGACTTCCCATGTGACCTCCTGGTTAGTAGTCTCTAGGCTTTTTCGCACCTGCTCCCACCAATGCTCTACTTCCCCAGTGAGCATGTACTGCGCCAGAAGAACTATCTGTTATGCGGGTGGTGCCATGGTGAGGAGAATCTTTTCAATCTCTTGGAGCCATCTTTGCGCTCCATCAGGGTTGTAACCGCCCTCAAACTTTGGTGGATCGTTCCTCCTAAACTCTACCTGCCAATTGGTTTCAGCTATATTCTGTGGCTGCTGATTAACTGTTGCTACTACCGCTGCAGCTGCGGCCGCTGCCACTGTTTCAGCTTGATTCTGGTTCATCTGAGCCAAGTTTTGGTTCATCTGAACTAGATTCTCTAGGATTGCAGCCATACTAGCATTGTCATTACGTCTACCAGCCATAATCCTAATCCTAGAGAAGACAACTAGTTAATGCTTGTGTTGGACTACCGGCAAGTATATCGGGTCACAAGTAATAAAGAGTAAGTAAATTATCGTTCCATAGGGGATTGCAAATTTTTTCTATTTTCTTACACCTAATTGCCATTACTGTGTGAAACTTGTATTGGTTTTGAATTTAAGAGCATAATGTAGAAAAGGTAGAATGAGACAAAACAGACAATAAAAAGGGCTTAGAAACAATTATGGAAAAGGTTAGGAACGTGGTTTCATTGTAGGATCAAGTTATTAATTATGAAAATCTGTTTTCCAATAGATCAAAAACTTCAGAAACAATAAAAGCTAGATCCCTCATGGCTATTACGTTTCTTACTAAACTTTACCCCTTAATCCCTTAAGTAAGTTTTAGTTTATAAAAGTTATACGATTACCCAAAAGTATTCCTACGAGTTGAATAATTATATTGTTTGGTTGAAAGGCCTAATCTAAATCCTAATTTTCCAATTAAGGTTCAGATTACCAAAGCAAAACATAAAGTGGCCAATTCTATGAATTGTAATTAAAATGCAGCCAAACAATTGATTTAACAGGAAAAACATTTATTCATAAATAAAGAGCCAAAGAGTTATTAGTCAGTTAGGTCCCTGAAAGATACCTGTGGCATCAGATAGGTCCTCGAAAGATATGTGGCATCTCTTATACCCTTGAAAGATCACTTTGGCGTCCCGTTAGTCCCGCCGTCTAACACCGTCAGTTTGTGTTTAACGGAAGCTGACGTGACATCAGATAGGTCCCTGAAAGATACCCGTGGCGTTAGATAGGTCCCTGAAATTTTATTTTTTAAAAGTGTCATAAATTTTATTTTTTTATCTTTACTCATATATAATAAATTTTTATTTACTTAAGTAGTTGGAAAAATTAATAATTATAAAGGGTAAAAAATAATAATAAAAAAACATAATTAATATATTAAAAGTCTAAACAATAATTACAATTCTTAAAAAAATTTATTTTATTTAAAATAGAACATATAAATAAAAATGGATGAAGTAATAATAAAAAAAAACCTCAATAAAACAATACATATAAAACCTTTAGAATAAAGTCTTATATACAAGATCAAAAATAAATTCCGAATTAAAAATAAAGTCTTTACATGTAGGATCTTATATATAAGACGATCATAGTGGGAGTATGTATTAAAAGTGTTTATAGAAAAAATATAACATGGGAATCACTTTGACTTCAAAGATTATCTGCATCGTTGTATTGGTTTCTATGCTTCCAATTTATGAAAATTATCGTTGAAGATCTTTCTAATTAACTCGAGTGATTGAACCAATGCAATGGTGCAGATAACTACTCAAGTTAAAATCTCGTGATATAAGTGCAACTTTCTCCTTTAAAATATATAAAGTCTTATATATATACTCCCTCCGTTCCTTTTTATCTGTCGTTTTTTGAAAAGATCTTTTGTTTCTTTTTATCTGTCGTATTGAGGATTTCAAGAGTGTAATAAATGTTATTTTTCATGTTTGCCCCTATTTAATATGTCTTGGTTTATGTAAGTAGTGGAGAAAAATTAATGATTATAGAAAGAGAAAGGGTATAGTAGGAAAAAAATATAATTAATGCATTGGAAATTTGAGTAATGATTGGATTTCTTAATGGATGTGTTTTGTTTGAAATATGACAGATAAATAGGAACGAAGGGAGTATATATATATATAATTAAAAATTAATTTCACACTTATGATGAAAATTAGTTCATATTTAAGAAAAAAGGTATTTTAGGAAAATAGTATTTAAAATGAAACAAAAATTGAATAAAATACTCCCTTCTATTCGAATTATAAAAAAAAATTTTAAGCTTATTAATGAGGTTAGTTAATTGTATTTGATTTTATTAAATATATAAAAAATAGAGCTATTTTAGGAGATTATATATATATATATATATATTAATTCGTGTACTATTTATATTTATATTTCAAACCACAATGAGTAAAAACTTGCTAAACGTTACTCTAAGACATTGGAAAATAAAACAGAGAACCTTAAGAAGAAAGTTGCACTTATATCACGAGATTTTAACTTGAGTAGTTATCTGCACCATTGCAGTGGGTTCAATCACTCGAGTTAATTAGAAAGATCTTCAACGATAATTTTCATAAATTGGAAGCATAGAAACCAATACACCGATGCATAAAATCTTTGAAGTCAAAGTGATTCCCATGTTATATTTTTTCTATAAACACTTTTAAGACATACTCCCACTATGATCGTCTTATATATAAGATCCTACATGCAAAGACTTTATTTTTAATTCGGAATTTATTTTTGATCTTGTATATAAGACTTTATTCTAAAGGTTCTATATGTATTGTTTTTTTGAGGTTTTTTTTTATTATTACTTCATCCATTTTTATTTATATGTTCTATTTTAAATAAAATACAATTTTTTAAGAATTGTAATTATTGTTTAGACTTTTAATATATTAATTATGTTTTTTTATTATTATTTTTTACCCTCTATAATTATTAATTTTTCCAACTACTTAAGTAAATAAAAATTTATTATATATGAGTAAAGATAAAAAATAAAATTTATGACACTTTTAAAAAATAAAATTCAAGGACCTATCTGACGCCACGGGTATCTTTCAGGGACCTATCTGATGCCACGTCAGCTTCCGTTAAACACAAACTGACGGTGTTAAACGGCGGGACTAACGGGACGCCAAAGTGATCTTTCAGGGGTATAAGAGATGTCACATATCTTTCGAGGACCTATCTGATGCCACGGGTATCTTTCAGGGACCTAACTGACTAATAACTCATAGCCAAATTAAGATCCATACAAATCCACCCTATTTCTAACAAGAGGTTTAGTTACACATATTGGAAGAAGAAATACAAAGAATGGGAAAAACTCATAATCATAGACAATAACGAATTTACCCCCAAGAGATCTTCAATCATCAAGTGGATCCCTCCAACAATGTTGATATTCAATCCTTGTGCCTTGCCTCCTTGCTCTCAATTGCAGAACTAGCCTCTCTTCTCTAATCATAAATTCTATTCTAATCTCTAATTGACTCTGAAAAGTCTACAAAACCTAATGGAAAAACCTATATTTAAAGTCTAAAACTAATCCCAATCGAAACGGAGCAAAACTGATCAGAAAGAGGCCCAATTGGGCCTGAACGACGCTTGCGCGCCTGGGCGTCTAGAGCCACACGCCTGGGTGCGTAGGTCTGGTCTGGTGCTGGTTACTGTGGTGCGCGCGCCTGGGCGTGCAGCACCTACTCCGACTCTGTTTCGCTCCGTTCTTGCGTCATTTTCATGGTCCTTTCGTCCTCCTTCCAGTTTCATATTTATTTTCTTCAATTGAGCTCCAAAAGTACCTGAAACAAACCCAAAATTGATCAAAAGGTTCAAAGGATAATATTTCCTAAACTAATACTAAAAATCCTAAATTTGCTAAAGAAACAAGCCAAATCCTTAGTAAAAGGGAGTCTAATTCATGCTCTAAACATCATATATTGGACCCAAATAAGCTTGCAATAACAAGTCGTCACATGTATATCCTAATTATCTATCTTAGACACTTGACTATATACATCGGTTACTTGCTTGGTGAGTAAACCACTGAAGTTGTGAGTCCACACTCCAACGTCGAGGAAAACTGCTCTGATACCAAACTGTGACACCCTACCTTAAATAATACACTAATTACCCATTAGAAGTTGGTTACTTAAAAATTTATTTCTTTTAATTCAACTACTTAGAAAATTCTCCGTGAAATTGGACAAAGTTTACTTTGTTTTTTAGGATTTTCCAAAAATTAGTTTTACATGCTTAGCCTGTATCAAACATTTTCATAACATCAAAACAGCCAGATAACATAATTTAAAATAATTTACAAGTCTTCGGATTTGTTTAGATACCAAAAGATAGTATATATATATATATATATATACACACATTAAGTTTTCAAAATAACACCTAGGGCCAATACATGGCCCCACCCCTAACTACTTACACTCCACGAGGTGGACTGTACTCCTGCTCGGTCAAGGCTAGTACAAGCTCAGCCTCTGTACCCGTAATAAAAACCACTACAAGAAATATAGCTATTTTTCGACGGATTTTTTCCGATGGATTTGAAGCCATTAGTATTTTTGTATTTATTGACGAAAATTGTTGTCGGAAAACACTTCTGACGGATTAAGGAATTTGGTTTTTTGCGATGGATTTTCATATGGTTTTTCTGACGGAAAGCTTTTTTGATTATTTTCCGACAGATTTTTCGACGGTATTTTTGACGGAAAGCATTTTTATTTTTTTCCGACGGATGAAATTTGGCCCCCTTTCCAACAGATGAAATTCGTCAGAAAATTATTTTTGTAAAAAAATAAAGAGAAAGAAAAAAGATAATAACCAGTCATGATTGGTGAGTCCTAATAGAAAACAAAAGAGTCCTATTTTCAACTAAGAAACAAAATGAGGAATCGAATTTGCCTCTGCCATTTGGGTTCCTATTGCTCAAATTCAATCTTCTTCGTTGGTTCCTCCAGATAACCATCGATCTTCTTCTTCCTTCGTTCCTTTCTTTTTTCCCTTCGTTTTTTTCTTCGTTCTCTATTGCCTTCGTTTTTTTCTTTGTTCCCTATTTTATTCTTCCTTCGTTCGGTGTTGTTGTTCCAATCCAAATCCAGTATCACCCTAAACCAGTACCACCCTCCCTTTTGGCTTTGGGAGGAGAACAAGAACGAGGAGGGTTGAGAATTATTGGAAATGGAAGGAGAAGGATTGGAAATGCCATGAGAAAGGGAGCCCTAGCTCCTCTGCAGCACCGCTGAGAAAGGGAAACGTTGTTCGTCGTTTGCTTCGTTGTTCGCAGTATAGCACAGCTACTTGCTCCATCTCAAGTATAACTTTTCTCTTAATCGTTCATCTCTCTTCCTTCTCTCTTCTCAAGTATGATTTAATGGATAAATGAATTAATAGAAGAATGAATGTGAGTATGGTGAATGTATAATTATAAGTGTGGTGTAGATTTTGTGGAATGAATATGTTTGGAATGACTATTAAATGCATACACTCATGGGTAGTATATGTGAAGATTATGTTCCAAGACATTGGGAATGAATTGGTAATGGAATATGATATAAATCCATGATGTCATAACCCCATGTCTGGTTTAGCCGATTAACGGATCGTGTTAACCTGGTAAACAATTCAAAATTTATAAAGAGCAGCGCATTTTTAACATGTTTAACCTGTTAATTCAAATGGTTGACTGGGTAAACATGCATCCGAGGGCTAAATCTGACAAAAACCAATACTAAAGTGTGAGAATTCATTACTAATTCAATTCCAATGACCTTAGGACACTTGCTAGAGGACTGTTATGGGGTTATACTCTTAATTGGACTTGGACACAAGAAATGGTTGCATAATGAATACATACACATTAGAAGTGTATCGAATGGAAAAAAATAAAATAGTTCCAAGTTCAATATCAAGAGTACAATATTATCATCAATCATACACGGAGTTATAAAGTGGACAGTAAGGGTATGGAAAATGACTGACGTGACTGTTCATTGAATCGAATATCGAGAGTGTATAGTTTCTAGGTTGTGCTAATGAAACAAGCGCTGAAATTGTTTGTGGGTAGAAGAACCTTGATGCACTAGAGAGACGGATTAGCTACTCGTGTCGAGGATCGGTTCAACACTAACCACAACAATTCTAACGAGCACTTATGATCAGTTGAGGGTTGTATCGGTTATTGCCAACTTGGGTTCGCACCCCAAGTTGTACTTGGACCTAAGAAAGGTCAGGTACTATGCAAACATTGGTGTGAGACGCTTACTCCCGGTTAGTCTTGCCCAGGAGTGGAGGGAGATGTGAGGATATGGATTCGAAATGAATCGAGGAATTTGGACTGGGAAATGAAAAATGTAAGAAATCTAGTTATTGGATCCGATTATAATAAATCCAAATTGGGTGAATGAAAAGAGTTGAATCCAAAGAGTGGGTTCAGGAGAAAATGGATACAGTGATTGGATTAAATTGAGAGGCGAGCTTGCACTCATATGCATTAATTGTAATGGAGCATCCATCATCTTCATATGATTGCTCTGTGTCTACTATACATAATTGTATTATATTGTTGTGATTGGAAGTTATATATTTGTGAATGTGTATTGGTATAATTATTGATTGGTATGAATAATTAAATGTAACCTAATTCTTATTCTATGTTGAAAGAGAGTCTCACTCCCTTGTTTATTATTTTTAGGTTACGAAAGCCTAACCACGGGGTTTAATGACGAAACTAGGGGAGAAGGGTGAACGAAAAGAAAAAACTGTGTAGTACCAGTACATCTAATATAGATGTAACCCCAAATTTTATGATGTTTTTGTAAAACTATATTTGAGATTTTAGTAAACAGTTGAAAATTTTCATGCGCTATTTTATTTTACTTATTAAATTATTTAAAATAAATTGGGGTATTACAAATAGTATATTTTTTCTAACAGATAAATACTCAATCGTTTAATTGAAGTATTTTGATGCCAAGAAAATAAGACATCAATCCCAAATCTGTTATTTCAAAGGATCTGACCGTTGCCTTCCCGATTTCTGTTATCATTTTTGGATTATTGTTGATAAGGATCAAATAATTGACATAACGCATAACGACACACTATCAGAACATCTACAGGCTCAACATATTTAATATATAAAGTGTGCTCAGAAGAGCATCTTTCGAATCCATGCTCCACAAAATATTAGTCAATCTTCTTATACCATGCTCTTAGTGATTGTTTCAATTCCCACAATGCTTTCTTCAATTTGTAAACTTTATCTTCTTTTTCCTTGATCACATAACCTTCAGGCTGCTCAACATAAACTTCTTCTTCCAAAGTACCATTTATAAAAGCATATTTAACATTCATTTGATGTGTTATCCATTTATGTTGAGCAGAGAGTGAAATGATCATACAAATAGTGTAAAGTCTAGCAACAAGAGCAAATACAAGAAAATATAATTATCAATACCTGATTTTTGCTTATATCCTTTTAGAACTGGCCTCGCTTTAAAATGATCAATGTCACCATTGGGTTTGTAATTTCTTTTGTACACCCACTTTACTCCAATTTGCTTCTTGTTTGCGGGAAAAGTTGTTAGTTTTCATTTTCCATTCTTCTCTATAGAATGAATTTCTCTATCCATGAGATTTATCTAATGCTAGTCATTAGTAACTTCCTTAACTGTTACGGGATCACAATCTACCAATAAGGCAAAATTGATAATCTCTTCGTCAGATGGGTCATTGTCATTATCCATAATGCTATTGTGAAGTTTGGATGGTGATTCACGTTGCCTTTGTGGTTTTCCTGATGGTTCATCTTGACGTTCTATGTTGGAATTAGTCTCAAACCTCGAGAGGGGAGGTGAATCGATTTTTATTAATTTTTTGAACAATATCCGCATGACTTAGTAATTAAAAAATTATTTTCGAGTAGATTAACAATAAGCAACGATATTGCGAATATATTGAAAACGTAGAGTTGTGAGGAAACGACAATAATAAATAAAATATTCGCAGTAAGAATAAACGTATTGAGAATAAAAAGGAGTAAGGGATAAAGAGATGCAAACCAAAATTTTTATATTGGTTTAGCCTCCCTGGTGGGTCCCACTTAACCAATAGGTTCTGAAAAGGCCTACGTCCAATCCCTCAGCAACGTGCTTTGGTTTTAGTTGTTTAGTCTATTGGTAGTTTCGAACCCCAATTACACCCAGAGTGTCCCGCACACTGCTCGGTTCGACCTTTCGTTAGGGACCTTAAAATACACACAAGGGTTCCTCTCCCTTAACAACCAGAGGATGCCACACCTTCAATCCTAGGGAGCCACTCCCTAATAACTGTGGCGGACTCGGCCTAGACGAGATCCTCAGAACCATTGCCCAAGACCTAAGGACCCTTCAGGAAGCCTTCTGAACGCTTGGCCGAGCTCAAAGCTCAACGGTCGAACAGACGCCAGATATAGGCCGACCTCGTGCTCCAACTCAGGTCCGATGTCCAAGTCCGACCCCTTCCCAAGTCCGACACCAAGGACATGAGGACGCCTTCCCATCTTATCCACAAGGACAGCTCACCATCTTATCCACACGGACAGCTCATTGATCTTGGCCGTACCCGATCAAAATAAAAGGTGTTTATTCTGTAGTACTAGGAAGGTGATCCTAGGTCGTTTCCCAGCGAATATCGGTCTAGGCAAAGTATCAAACACGTAGTGTGCAGTAAAATGGGGGGGGGGGTTTTTGTGTGTGACAAATGTGAAGAACAAAACACAAATAGAATATAAAAACTAAGAAAATCAGAAACAAAAGTGGGCAAACCCCTTTGGTTACGTACACTACTCAATCCTAGCTCACTAAAGATCGATTCCTCTCCTCTCCTCTGTCCAACTCGTGATAACCAAATACTAAGCGAAAATTCAGTTATCACTCCAAACCCTAACTTCTAATTAAGCATCAGAAACCAGAATTGGAGTTTTTACGAGTTAATACAAATTAAGCATTTATATTCATGTATTATCTCTACGAAATGGAATTAAGCAAACCACTACACATCGATAAACATGAAAACAGAGAAGAGAAAACGAAATTGCATTAATAACAAGAGCTCAAGAGTAGATAATACAATACCAAAGGGATTAACCCTTGAAGTCTAGCCTTCCATGGCCATAAATGAAGAAAAACGAGTAGAAATGGGGAAGAACAAAACCCTAGCAGCCACCACCACTTAGGAGAGCCAAGAGAGAAGTTCTAACCTAGAGAGAGAGTGAGAAATCTGAAATGGGAGAGTGTCTTAGGGGGTTACACGAATTTCCCCTCTTAAGACACAAAATGGGCCTAAAACATGGGCCCAAATCCTAAGAAACACTATTCTGAACATTACAATTAAAAAGGGACCTAAATGCAAATTACAATCTTCACTTCAATACTTCAATCTTCATTTCCAAACTTCCCAAAGTGTCCTTGTGCCAAATATTACCTGAAAATAGAAATAGAATTAATTAGGCTAAATAATCCCAAATTAAACAATATTCGGAATATTAGTCCAATAAACTCAAAATCACTAAATCAAGCTAATCAATGTCAAATGGGCAACAAGTATCAATAATAGGAGTAAAATAATGCAAGGAATAATGGGAAATAAAATGCTCATCAAATACCCCCACACTTATCCTTTTGCACTCCTGGGCAAAACCAAAAGATAGGACTATGAAGATCAATATGCACCAAAGTGAATCATGCAACAAGATGACTACAACTAAGAAATGCAAACCTAAGAGATTACATACTTCACAATGAATTCTAGGAAATTCAAAGAAATGGGCAAACTCAAGCACACAAAATGGTTAAGGATCAAAGAGTCAAAGCATCCGCGAACATCATCCAATTACTTCAAGTATGCAAAGAAACCAATGACATCAAGAGGATAGTCACAAAGATGATAGAAACTCACAAGGATCACTCAAAAGTGTTTACACTCAAGTGTTTGGGGTTAATCATTATTTACACTCAAGGCACATCATGAAAAACAAACACAACCATAAGCTTGACAAACCTCTAACATCAACCATCAACACACATGCACAAAATGATCAAAAGGTCTTTTAAGGGTTGTAATGGGGCCAAGGACAAGGTAGGATAAAAATATGGGAATGTAGCTAAAACCAAAGGAATAGAGGAGCAATGGGGAATAAGTAAAAAGTAAGCAAAATCCACCCCAAAATCAACTACCACTAATTCCAATCCTCTTTGCCTCAACAACCTTTTATTCACTTTTTTTTTTCTCTTCTTTTTTTTTCTTTTTATTTTTGCATTTTTTTTTTGTATTTTTGTCTTCTATTTTGTTTTTGTTTTTGAGAGATATACAAAAAGAAAAGAAGAAACAACACAAATGGCATGAAGATGAAGCCATAACTATAACAACCAATGAGGCAAAAGCAAGAACTCAACCAATTAAAGCATAAAGCATACTTCTTACCTAATACCCATTCCCAAAACAATTCCAAAGCTCCAAAATTCCCTAAGGTTAGGACAATCATGGTTTTTCAGTCATAGGCTTGTAATGAGCTAAAGAACAAGGAAAGGGATAAAAAGGCTCAAAGGGGCTAGCAAAGGATACATTCATTCAAGGTAGGCTCATATGGCTAGTAGCTTATTCAAGAAAGAAAGTGCCTAAATCATTTCAAAATGTGCATGAGCAATCAAGTATCAACAAGAGTCAAGTCAAGTTCTAGAGTGCAAGTAATCCAGAGTGCAATCACACATGAAAGAAAATTAGGTGGCATATATAGCAATCCGCCCACAATTAAGGCTCAAATCCTCACAAAAGGGACAATTCTATCACAGTGTTACCACCTCTTAATTATCAAAAGCAACTTTACACACAGAAATGCATGAATTCAGACACAAGATACCAAAACTCTACTAAAATGAAGCAAAAACATGCAAGAAAATGCCCAAAACTAAGCAAAACCTAAAAAAAAAAATCAAAGCAAAATATGCAACCTAAACTACTCTCCCCCCACACTTAAATCACACATTGTCCTCAATGTAACACAATCAGCAGAATCAGATAGATATAGACAAGTGCAATGAAAGTAGTGAAGAAGGAGAAAAGAAAACTCCCGAAGTCATGGTGGGAAGAAGGTGAGTGCTCTCTTCAGCGGATCGAATGCCATCTTGCATTGGTCTCCTAATCGAAGGACTATGTTTCTGAAGTTCACAAGTGGCACCCCAGGTAGATATGCTAAAGTCCATCCGACTGCCCTCTTGTTCTGTCTAATCATATCTAGCAATTTCTCCTCTTGATCAACAGAAAGTGAGGTAGAGATGATCACTGGGAGTTTCTGCTCATCCTCAAAGTAAGCATATTTGAGATGAGGAGGGAGGGGCTCCAGGTCCAATGAGGGTGCCTGCATAATGGATGGAACTAAAGGGACAGTAGAAATGGATTCTGCTGCCTGCACCTGAACAAAAGAATCAGACTCTTGCATAACAGAGAGGGGGTTAGCAAAATCTATAATATGAGAGTCATCAACAGATGCAGTGTCAGAAGCTAGAAATTGATCAATGCATGACATGCACATTTCGGAATCAGTACATGCAGGACAAGAAAATGAGTCTGTAAATGATGGCAAATCAAGATCATGCAAAACATCAAGCACATGTTCATCAATCTCATCAAGAAAGTCTATATGAAAGACAGAGTGATCCTCAGGAAAATGTTTCATAGCATGGAAAATGTCAAATCGGATCACACTGCCATCAAACTCCATGGAAAGTGAACCTGAATGCACATCTATCTTGGTTCGGGCTGTTTTCAAAAATGGCCTCCCCAAAATAATAGGAACAGCATTACGGGGGGAGTCATCTTCCATATCAAGTATGTAAAAATCAGCAGGGAAGATCAGCTCTTCAACCCGAACCAAGACATCCTCTATCAAACCTGCAGGGTGGGCAGTACTTCTATTTGCCAATTGAATCACCACACCCGTAGGTTGAAGAGGTCCAAGAGAAAGAGACTTAAAAACAGACATAGGCATGACATTTATGGATGCTCCTAAATCTAGCATAGCATTTTAAAACTTCACATTGCCTATGATGCAAGGTATAGAGAAAGTTCCAGGATCCTTACATTTTTCAGGAATGTGAGGGATAGGTTTACCTATGAGAGCGGAGACATTCCTTCCCATGCTTATCCTCTCATTGCCCTTGAGTCTTCTCTTATTAGTGCACAACTCCTTAAGGAACTTCGCGTACCTTGGAATTTGTTTTATTACATCAAGAAGGGGTATGTTGACTTCCACCTTCCTGAATGTGTCAAGAATATCCTTGTCCACCTCTTCCACCCTTTTGTTTTGAGGCACTCTTGGTGGGAATGGAAGAGGAATGGGAGGAGGTTGCAGGACAACAGCAGGTTTTGTGGTTGAGCTTGAGGAAGGTTGAGTTGGATGACTCTCCTTGGTGCTAGGGTGTTCACCTTCCTCTATCACTTGGCTCTTCCCTTTAGAGGAAGCTAGAGCATCATTGTTGAGGTGAGGTTGTGGTGTGGGTCTGACAATCTGCTTTCCTGACCTCAGGTTGATGGCACTCACATTCTGATTCTGAGGGTTGATCACTGTTTGGGAAGGTAACTTGTCAGAATTTTGAGATTGCAAGTTGTTGAGAGAAGTTGCCATTTGACCCATCTGATTTGTCAAAGTCTGAATGGATGCCTCTTGTCTCTGAATGGCTGCTCTAGTTTCTTGTTGAAATTGGAGGTTTTGCATGGTCATTTGCCTCACCAACTCCTCCAAGGTAGGTTGGTTGGATGGAGGGGCTGATGGTGCAGGATGAACCACTTGTTTCTGTTGTTGTTGCCTTTGCTGCTGGATTGGAGGAGGTACATATGGTGGTCTGCTCGGTCCAGCGGTGTTCTGAAATGGAACATTAGGAGGAGGTTGTTGTTGTTGATCAGACCACTTCAGATTGGGATGGTTCCTCCATTCAGGGTTGTATCTATTGGAAGAGAGGTCATGATTGTGTTGTTGTGGGCCTCTATTGTTGTATATGTTTGCTGCATAGGCCTCGGGTTGGTCACCACTTGTCATTGGCTGTTGCTGCTGAAGGGAAGGGCATGCATCTGTGGGGTGCTCAATGGATGTGCATATGCCACACACTCTAGCAGGAAGTATCATCTTTTTCTGATTGACAGCCAATTGTGTGACCAATGTTGTGAGAGAATCAATTTTCTGCTCAAGCTTCTCAACCTTGCCCGAGTCTGCACCAACATCATTTACATCCCTCACAACTATTGCATCACTGTTGCTTCTTGCATGGAATTGTTGACAGTTTGAAGCCATCTTCTCAATTTTGCTCCTGGCTTGTAAGGGTGTCATATCTCCCAATGTACCACCACTTGCAGCATCTACCATGTTTCTTTCCATGAAGTTGAGACCTTCATAAAAGTACTGGATGAGAAGCTGCTCTGAGATCTGATGGTGAGGGCAGGAAGCACACAACCTCTTGAATCTCTCCCAATAATCATAGAGACTCTCTCCATGTTGTTGCCTGATACCAGAAATTTCCTTTCTGATTGCAGTGGTCCTATTTGCAGGGAAGAATTTTTCCAGAAATGCCCTCTTCAAGTCATCCCAGCTTGTGATGGAACCAGGGGCCAAGTCAGATAACCAATCTTGTGCTAGACCCTCTAAGGAATGTGGAAATGCTCTGAGACAGACATGATCCTCTTGCACATCATGTGGTTTCATTGTGGTGCACACTATATGGAATTTCTTGAGATGCTTATGAGGATCCTCACCTGCAAGACCATGAAACTTGGGCAACAAATGGATTAGTCCTGTTCTAAGCTCAAAAGGAACATCCTCATCAGGATACCGGATACACGAGTCTTCAATAGTGAAGTCAGGTGCAGCCAGCTCCCTAAGTGTCCTTTCCCTTAGTGGGGGTTGAGCCATGTTATCACAATATATAGAATCAGATTGAATAAAAGTAGAAGGAATAGAAGAAATAGAAACAGAATCAGAATTAGATGGACTATAAGATGACTCTGACTCACTACCTAATGACTGATTCCTATTTTGTCTAACTAATCTGTGATAAGTTCTATCAATTTCAGGGTTGTAAGGATGCAAATAACTTGGGTTGCCCCTAGTCATGTACTGAACAGAACAGCATCAACCATAGCATACTGTAACAGATATGCATGACCAAAATCGGCAACAAAATTTATTATTTTTTAAAATTTTTTCTTTATTTTTTTCAGCACCCTAAAATCATGAAAACATATCACAGAAAGTTTGAGGACAAAATTCAAAAGGGAACCAAGTCAAAGAATTAAAACAGTGACCAAAAACTAAGAAAATAGAACTTGTAAAATAAAAAAGAAATAGTAAACAGGCTTTTTCAGGATCCAAACGAAGGGGTTTTCTGACGAAGTGAGAAAAATCAGATTATTCAGAAAATTCCCTTCGATTTGATATAAAATTCGTCAAATTCCGAGTTACTGATCAAAAGTTATGCCTATTTATAGTAAGTGCTGCTGAAACTTGGAAAATTTTTCTGGAACTCACAACCAGTGCCTATCTGAGTGTCTGTGATGCATCAACACACTAATATATGATGAAACAAGTGTGGATACCAATTTTCGTGCAAAAATTCCACCCACAGCTATGTTGAATGGCACTCAAACACGTAGTGTGCAGTAAAATGGGGGGGGGGGGTTTTTGTGTGTGACAAATGTGAAGAACAAAACACAAATAGAATATAAAAACTAAGAAAATCAGAAACAAAAGTGGGCAAACCCCTTTGGTTACGTACACTACTCAATCCTAGCTCACTAAAGATCGATTCCTCTCCTCTCCTCTGTCCAACTCGTGATAACCAAATACTAAGCGAAAATTCAGTTATCACTCCAAACCCTAACTTCTAATTAAGCATCAGAAACCAGAATTGGAGTTTTTACGAGTTAATACAAATTAAGCATTTATATTCATGTATTATCTCTACGAAATGGAATTAAGCAAACCACTACACATCGATAAACATGAAAACAGAGAAGAGAAAACGAAATTGCATTAATAACAAGAGCTCAAGAGTAGATAATACAATACCAAAGGGATTAACCCTTGAAGTCTAGCCTTCCATGGCCATAAATGAAGAAAAACGAGTAGAAATGGGGAAGAACAAAACCCTAGCAGCCACCACCACTTAGGAGAGCCAAGAGAGAAGTTCTAACCTAGAGAGAGAGTGAGAAATCTGAAATGGGAGAGTGTCTTAGGGGGTTACACGAATTTCCCCTCTTAAGACACAAAATGGGCCTAAAACATGGGCCCAAATCCTAAGAAACACTATTCTGAACATTACAATTAAAAAGGGACCTAAATGCAAATTACAATCTTCACTTCAATACTTCAATCTTCATTTCCAAACTTCCCAAAGTGTCCTTGTGCCAAATATTACCTGAAAATAGAAATAGAATTAATTAGGCTAAATAATCCCAAATTAAACAATATTCGGAATATTAGTCCAATAAACTCAAAATCACTAAATCAAGCTAATCAATGTCAAATGGGCAACAAGTATCAATAATAGGAGTAAAATAATGCAAGGAATAATGGGAAATAAAATGCTCATCACTCATCCACTTATAGCTCAGTACAGGCTGGCCCTACTTGGGCCTAAAGCAAGCCCATTAGGGCAACCAGCTCCCCCCTATAAATAGCTCCGTACTACATGGGGCTCAGGTACGTCCTCTAACCCTAATTGTCACTCTCACACACCAGTGATTAGGGTTACTCCCTGGCTCTCTTCCTTAGCCACTCGAGGACTCCCACCAAACATTACAGATCAACCCTAGACAGAGGCTCCTTTGAAGGTCTTCCCCTACCCTTGGAGGACCTCACCGTCTAGGACATCACATTGGCGTCGTCTGTGGGAAAAGATAAACTTCATCCCCACCCAGAAGATTCTACCATGTCTAAAGCACAGCCAGATCAGAAGAGGGCGAGGGAGCGCCCAAGGGGAATCCCGTTAACTAAGGACCTGCCATCACACCTTGAGGCTAACAAGGCAGCAAGGTCCCCACCACCCCCCTCCTCACCCACCGTCACTGTCGTCGCATCAGAGATGGCCTGTGCGGCATCCCGCCGGACGAGCCACCGTTCAAGCCTCAGCCCCTGATGGGTCCCAACAACAACCAAGAAATTTTCTTGTACAAAATCTGTTTAAGACACCGGAAAATTTCCGGGTGGAAACTATCTCTGGAGGTTTCGCCGGTGGTGGCAAGAAGAAGTGGGAAAGGAAAAAGTACGTTCAGCAAGTATTAGCTGTCCGCCACAAGCCTATTAGTAAGAAACCATCTCGGAACATCCCAATCAGTTTTTCTGATCAGGATCTAGGGGATATCATCCCGGATCACAATGACCCAATGGTGATCGCGGCGATGATCGGCAACTTCGAAATCGCCCGAGTTCTTGTCGACCAAGGAAGCTCGACCGACATTCTTTTTCTCCACACATTTCAAGCACTGAAACTAAGGTCTTCCGACCTCGTACATTTTGAAGGGCATCTTATCAGCTTCACGGGCGAGGTAATACACCCCCTTGGAGCCATCCTCCTCCCGGTAACCTTGGGCAAACTGCCTTCGGCCCGAACGGAGATTGTCAAGTTTTTAGTGGTTGATTCTGAATCGCCATATAATGTGATACTGGGACGAACTTTCCTGCAAGCCTTCGGGGCAGTGGTCTCAACAGTTCACTTAGCAATGAAATTCGTCGGTTCTGACGACAACCTTGTCACCGTCAAAGCCGACCAGCTCAAAGCCCGACTCTACTATAACGCGAGTCTACGGGAAAACAGGAAAAAGCAAGAAGAACTCTTTGGTCCGACATTAGCCAAAGGGAAAGTCCTTTTGGCCGAATTGGATGTCCGGGCCGAACAGGATGATCTTAGACCGTCTCCTCAAGGAGAATGGTTGGTAATTCCCATCGATCCTGCTGACTCCAGCAGAACTGTCAAAGTGGGTGCCGACCTCCCTAAGAAGATCCAGGATGAGATCATCGCACTGTTACGAGCTAATTTGGATCTGTTTGCTTGGACCTCGGCCGATATGCCGGGGATCGACCCGAACTTTATCTGTCACAAGCTCAGTGTAGACCCGAAGGCAAGGCCAGTAGCGCAGAAGATGTGACGGGTTGGGACTGAGAAAGCAAAAGTCATCCAGGAAAAGGTGTCCGAGTTGCTCGAAGCCGGGTTTATAAAAGAAGTCCCATATGCCGAATGGGTTGCAAACACTATGTTGGTTAAAAAGGCAAACGGCAATTGGAGGATGTGTGGATTACGCCGACCTCAACAAAGCTTGCCCCAAGGACCAATATCTGCTGCCGATTATCGACCAGCTCGTCGATAATTCAACAGGCTACCAGTTTTTGTCATTCACTGATGCATATTCGGGATACAATCAGATCCCTACATATCCCCCTGATCAAGACAAGACCACATTCACGACCGGAAAGACAACTTATTGTTACACTTTCATGCCTTTCGGCCTAAAGAATGCTGGCGCAACCTATCAAAGAATGATGAATAAAGTTTTTGATGGGATCATTGGTACCACCATGGAGGTCTATATCAATGACATGATTACAAAGAGCAAGAAGACGGAAGACCATGTCCGAGATCTGACCATGGTTCTGGAAAGGGTAAGAGAACATATGATGAGATTGAATCCGGAGAAGTGTACCTTTGGGGTCCCCGCTGGTGCCTTCCTCGGATTCATGCTCTCCGAGAGAGGAATCGAGGCAAACCCCGACAAATGTCGTGCTATATTAGAAATGAAAAGCCTTGCCGACCTCAGAGGGGTGCAACAATTAATTGGCAGGATGGCGGCACTGTCCAGATTCCTTCCTCAAGCTGCTAGGAAGGCCTTACCCTGGTACCAACTTTTAAAAAAAGGCACAACTTTTAACTGGGATCAAAACTGTGAAGCCTTCTTCCTTGCGCTTAAGGAATATCTCTCTTCCCCTCCAGTTCTCTCCAGCCCCCGAGAGGGGGAGAATCTTTTCATTTATCTCTCCGTAGGGGATTTCGCCCTCAGCTCGGTGTTAGTCCGAGACGAGGGCCGAAGTGAGTTTCCTGTTTATTTCATAAGCCAAGCTCTCCAAGGACCCGAGCTTCGGTATTCCAAGATTGAGAAATTCGCATTCTGTCTCATCCTGGCTGCACGGCGGCTACGACAATATTTCCAAAGCCACCCTATTATCGTAAGAACCGCCCAGCCCATTAAACAAGTTCTGCAAAAGCCCGACCTCGCAGGGAGAATGATGGCCTGGGCAATCGAACTGTTCGAGTTCGACATCTCCTATGAACCGAGAAAGGCAATCAAGTCACAAGTGTTGGCAGATTTTGTGTCCGAGTTTACAGAGCCCCACCAAAGCTCTAACTCGGATATTTGGGTAATATATGTTGATGGTTTGAGCATTCAAAAGGGTGCAGGAGCCGGTGTTATTTTGGAAAATGCGGAAGGGCTCAGCATCGAATACTCCCTGAAATTTGAGTTTTTAACCTCGAACAATCAGGCCTAGTACGAAGCAGTCATTGCCGGCCTCCGCATGGCCAAGGAGCTCGGTGCAACTGAAGTCCAAATTATGAGCGATCCCCAGTTGGTGGTTTCCCAAGTCGTTGGAGACTACCAAGCCAAAGAGCCCATCCTGCAGAAATACCTTGATAAAGTTAAATCCTTGGCTCTAGATTTTGCCAAGTTTTCCATCACCCATATCCCCCGCAGTTCAAACTCCTGAGCCGACGTGCTTTCCAAGTTGGCAAGCACGAAAGGTGGAGGGAACAATAAAAGCCTCATTCAAGAACAAATCTCGGCCCAAGCGTAGTGATGGCTATTTCAGTATCGCCGAACTGGATGTAGCCGATAAAGGCATACCTCGAACATGGCATACTTCCAGCCGATCAAAAGGAGGCAAAGAAACTTAAGAGAAAAGCGGCTGAGTATGTTATTATGGATGGAATTCTTTATAGAAGAGGAATGTCTTCCCCTCTCCTCCGATGTCTCACCTCCGAGGAAGCTCAGGAAACCTTGAACGAGGTTCACGGAGGACTGGGGAGCCACCATGTCAGAGGAAAATCTTTGGCAAGGAAGATATTAAGGGCCGGATATTTCTGGCCGACCTTAGTTATGGATTCCATTGACCATGTTCGGCGGTGTCCTCAATGCCAATTCTTCAGCGATGTTTATCAGAAACCCTCCGAGGAGCTCCACTCTCTAGCTTCCCCCTGGCCTTTCAGCATGTGGGGAATGGACATTGTGGGACAGTTCCCAACAGCTCCGGGCCAGCTGAAATTCATCGTGGTAGCAATAGACTACTTCACCAAATGGATCGAAGCTGAGCCCCTAGCAACAATCACTTCGGCAAGGATCCAGAAATTTTGTATGAAACAAGTCATCTCCCGTTTTGGCCTTCCACTCACATTAATCACCGACAATGGTAGTCAATTCGCTGCCAACAACTTCCAGATGTTAGCTGAGAATCTCGGGATCTCTCATCGGTTTTCTTCAGTAGAGCACCCCCAGACCAATGGCCAAGCCGAGGCCGCCAACCGAGCTATCGTTGACGGCCTCAAGAAGAGAATTACACAGGCCAAAGGAGCATGGGCCGATCTTCTACCCGAGATCCTCTGGTCAATCAGGACCACAGTTCAGTCCTCGACCGGAGAAACCCCCTTCAGACTCACCTATGGTTGTGATGCGGTCATCCCTATCGAACGAAGGATTCATACCTTCCGAATGAGGGACAGACCCGAGGAGGAAAACGGAAATTTGATCAAAGAAAACTTGATACTGGCCGAAGAGATCCGGGACGCCGCCTCTACTCGGGAAAAGAAAGCAAAAGAAAGGCAAGCCAAGCAGTATAACAAATCGGTACAACCCAGGTCTTTTGAGGTCGGTGATCTCGTTCTCAGGAGAGCTGACATCGGTCTTAAAAACCGAAGAGATGGGAAATTTGCGCAAAATTGGGAAGGCCCCTACAGAGTTATTTCAAAAACACACTCTGGGGCATACAGACTGGAGACTCTCAAAGGGGCCGAACTAAAAAATTATTGGAACATTGCAAAACTGAGAACCTACTTCAGCTAGGTTTGCCTCAAATGTTATCAGCCACCTCAGCTAAAAGTTTAAGTTCTACCTTCATTCTTGTCAACATTTTACTTCCCCTAGTCATGCTCTTATTTTCCACTTTGGGATATACCCACCTTTTTAATTCACAGGCAATGTACTCATGTTTATAATTAATAAAAAAGTACAAACTTGCCCATTACTCAAGTGCCACAGTTTTATATACGTACGTACTAGCTTCTCATTTAGCACTAGCCACCTAAATGTTGCATGGCGCTATGCACAGCCAACGTCTTCTAAATAAGATCGGCTGATATGCACAGTGTACAAGGGACACCCGATAAAGAACAAAATGCTGTGAAATGTTTCCACATAGCTTCACTCAGCACTCTCTTTTACATCGGGGCCGAGGACACCCACCTCGGCTAAGGTGGGTAGATCCGAGTTCCCTACCGTATTCACTTATATACAGTACCTCTACTCAGAGGAAAACTTATAAGATTACTACACTCACTGGGTCATCCGAGCTTATCAGAATTATTTATACTAGATTTTAAACACCAATGTTTTGGGTACAAGTTTTTTAGGCCCGATCATGCCGAAATACAACAAGTTGATAAAGGACTTGTATTCTCAAAAGTATTTTCACTTAGAAACGACCTCGGACGCAGTATATATGCAACAAGTTAGAATAAAAACTTGCATAAATATAGCAGCATGCAACAAGTTGAAACTGGAAAGAACTTGCATAAGAATAAAATGTTGTACACAATAAAGCAAAATACAATCCAACATTGTCAAACAAGTTACAAAAAACATTGACAAATCACAAGCTGCCCAGCATAAGGGACTTATGCTGCTTCATCTTCAACATCGGACAGGACAACCGAGTTTGGGTTGAACTCCTCATCCGGTTTCTCCACCAAAGGATTGGGCAGATTCTCCTCGGGTTGATCAAGGTCAACCTCAAGCCCATCCTTATCGTAGTCAACCATCTTCCCCTCCTCCACCCCGATCCCAGCAGAAGCACCGATATACCGGATCCGGAGCCCCTGGTTCAAGTGAAGAATCTACTCTATTGCACTGGTAAAAATTTTACTAGCCGCCCTCTCGAGATTGAAATCCGATTCATGTGCGGCTACCTTGTGTTTAAGAGCCTGAGCGGCTCTTCTCTTTAACAATGTCCTCACCTTCTCCACCTCGGCCAGCCCTTCCTGCAGACCAGCTTCCTTTGCCTCTGCCGTTGCTTGGGCCAGGGCCTCCTCTTGACTTTTCCGAAGCTCCTCCATCTGCTGACGGTGCTTCTCTTCTGACTCGGCCAACTGTTGTTCAGCAGAGTTTTTACTATTCCTCAGCTCCGCCACTTCAGCTGCCATATCAGACCGGGCTCTCTTTCTGGCTGGCGACACGCCTTCCGCAACGTCATCAGCAACATCGGCCAACACATTGAAAATATTTGTTGCCCTTTTCAAGTGATAGGCTAGCCCTTCGTCCATCTTCTTCCACTCGGCCCCCGACATCTTTACGAGTGCCTCTTTGACTGAGGCCCTAGTAGTGGGGGTCGTCGGCTTCGGGGTACCGGCAGCAGTAACGAGCTTGACACTTGGAGATGGAGAGTGAGGAGGCGGTGGGGTAGTGATTACCGTAGGTGGAGTAGAGTGCGGAAGAGCGGAGTCGGTTGACGTGGTGTCAGCGGTCACGGCCTCATTGGAAGTATTTTCCGACTTCTTTCTTTTGCGGCTCAACGCAGCCTTTAACGCCTTAGACGACATCGCTGACCAATATTCCTCTGCAAACAAAAAGGTAAAGAAAAATCATTAAAAAAAAATAATAATAAAAAATAAAAAAATAATAAAAAAGAAAAAAAAATCTTTTCACAAGGGCATAAGTGCGAGGTTAACTACCAATTTTGCTTAAAACTTCGTTGTCAGCACACTTCATGAAAACTCCAACATCAAGTTGGAATTTCCGAGCATGGTATTCATTTTGGAAATGGTGGACTGTGGCGGCCTCGCCGGCATCAAGAGTCGCGCCCGACCACCTTTGTGGCGTGCCGAGGTGGCGATCGAAGAATTCCGGGGTCCACTCCAAGGGAAACCTCGGACCCGTCTCGTCCCGGAACCAAGGTCGGCCAGTGCCTACGAACTTGTATTTGAAGAATCTGGGCTTAAAGTGCTTCCAAGATTCCGTAAACATTCCGAACAGCCCACAGCGAGCTCGGGCTTTGGCCGATACCCAAAGTCGACCAGTAACCCCGTCTTTGTTATTGACGAACGGGTTGTACATCCACAAAAAGAGCCGAACTATGCATACCAACCCTTTGTCCCCGCAATACTTTTGAAACGCCCTCAGGAACGACCAGGTGTTGGGATGAAGTTGTGAAGGGGCCAGTCCGAGCTCTTTCAAAACCCTCATCTCAAGGTTGGTGAACGGCAAGGTCACGCCGAGGGTGTGAATCAAGTCGGCAGAAAAAAAGAAGGAGTTGTCATCGGTCTTGGTGCATATTCTGTCATTCGCCGAACAAGGAAGAACCTCATAAGAAGTACCAGCGGCATCTCCCGAACAGGGTAGCACAGCTCTCTTCACATCGAAGAGCCTATCCTCGGAATCTAAACTAGATCGCACTCCCTTCGGCTCCACATCGACCCATTGATATTGGTCGACATCGGTGGGCGCAGGGTACAGCTCAGGTCGGCTGACGCATTTCCTGGGCGGCATGGTACCTGTGGAAGAACAGGGGAGCTCGATGTTAGTCCTATGGGTTACAAAGAATAACCCCCCAGAAAACCCCCCCGAAGTCGTTCCGAGGGGCGAGCACCCCCCCCCCTCTACCATAGGCACCCCCCATTCATATCCTCTTCCCCCCCATATTCTCGAGATTGGCATAGCCCCCATCACCAATAAACTCGACTTAGGCGTATTGCCAAACTCACTCTTTCCTCTGCTCCTGATCCCGAGGATAAACTACCTCAACGGGATCAACCTCTAGAACTTGTTCCTCATATTCCTCGTCAACCTCCAGGGAGGAATAGGACGAGGAAGAGGAGCCGTCCTCTTCCTCGTTACTGCTACAGGATAGGGAGATCACCATAGATCATTCCCTAACCCGTTTCCCACTCATAATAAACCCAGTATATCCCTTTGATTTCTTGAAAAATGAAAGCAAAAACCCTCCAACAAGTCCTAAAACGCTCCAAACTCAGAAACATTATAAACCACCAATCTCATTCCCCAAGCCTAACACAAAACCCAACAAACAGAAAAAACCACCCCTCACTATAGAAACAAAACCTTTAAAATCCTAAATCCTACCTAGGCAAACCAGAGCAGAGAAGAAGAAAAGGCAAAAACAAAAATAAAAAAGGGGTAAGAGAATACCTCGAGTTTTGCGACCGTAAAGGATGAATGGGAGGGAGAGAGTAACTTGCTGTTGACCTTCTGCGGAGAAGGAAGGTAAGAGGAGCACAGTTCCAAAGTGCAGTTTCGAAGGGAAGAGGGAGAATGGGACTGGTGTGAGTAAGTGAAAGAGTAACTGTTTGATAGAAAGAAGAAGAGGAGCGGTTTTTGTCAAAATAGGAGAAAAGGAACCATCTTCCCTCCATTTTCGAAATCTGGGCTTGGCCCAAAAGGCCCAACCCAGCATGCGGCCACATCAATTGGGACACGTGGCACGCAGCAGTTGAAATAATGGACCTCGAGCAACGTCACAATGATGGTGACGCTTCGTAGGTCGTGATTTCTGACACGTGTCAGATTTGGTAAAAGCAAACGTCACTTCGGTACTGATGAATAGACAGCAGTCAAACCCGCTCTGTCATAACGAGAAGACATCAGAGACAGCTGAATCCAGCTCTTGGCAGACTTATCGTCCGAGCTCCTTAGAACCTCGAAACAAGGCTCAGTAGCCTTGACCGAGCTGGGGGGCTTATGTGGTGTTCTCAGCTCTTATATGGTGGATTTGGGAGAAGGACCTAAACCAGGACCTCGGAACAAGGCCCGATAGCCTTGACCGAGCTGGGGGGCTTATGTGGCGGACTCGGCCTAGCCGAGATCCTCAGAACCATTGCCCAAGACCTAAGGACCCTTCAGGAAGCCTTCTGAACGCTTGGCCGAGCTCAAAGCTCAACGGCCGAACAGACGCCAGATATAGGCCGACCTCGTGCTCCAACTCAGGTCCGATGTTCAAGTCCGACACCTTCCCAAGTCCGACACCAAGGACATGATGACGCCTTCCCATCTCATCCACAAGGACAGCTCACCATCTTATCCACAAGGACAACTCATCCATCATAGCTCAGTACAGGCTGGCCCTACATGGGCCTAAAGCAAGCCCATTAGGGCAACCAGCTCCCCCTATAAGTAGCTCCGTACTACATGGGGCTCAGGTACGTCCTCTAACCCTAATTGTCACTCTCACACACCAGTGATTAGGGTTACTCCCTGGCTCTCTTCCTTAGCCACTCGAGGACTCCCACCAAACATCACAAATCAACCCTAGACAAAGGTTCCTTTGAAGGTCTTCCCCTACCCTTGGAGGACCTCACTGTCTAGGACATCACAATAACTACGACTTTCACAAAGAATAATAGGATTAAGCAATAACATTAGAAGCACTCTCAATAGTGCAAATAATACAAATTGAAGCGTTAAGAGGCAAAGGTAATGGATTACTCCAGGAATATGGACATACTCAGTGTTTTTGGAGAAGAAGGATAAGAAAGAAAGTAAAAGCAAGTTTCTCTCAAAAACAAGGATATTTGGAAAATTAGGATTGATTGATTTTTGCAAAAAAAGTGAATGAATGTTAAAGAGTGATTTTGATCAGCCTTTTAACTTGAAAATAAGGATCAGAAATAAATTCGAAAATCAATCAACAATACATCAAATTGATTTAGAATTATTTTTTGCAATTTTTCAAAAAAGTAATCGATTAGTTTCCAAGGTAATCGATTATTTTAACTAAAGTAATTGATCACTACCTTTCAGGTAATTATTCATTGCTCTCTGGCATTTGTATGATGCAGTGAAAATAATCGATAATTCAAACCAGTAATCGATTACTTAGCCTCAAAGTAATCGATTAGCCCAGTTCAAGTAATAGATTAAAGAGCCTCTAGATTTTGTATGATGCAACACAAGTAATCGATTATTTGAGCAAGTAATTTATTACTTTCTTTCAAAAGTAATTGATTCCTCTTGTCCAAGTAATCGATTCAAAGCTCTCTGGATTTGTGTGATGCTGCAGAGGTAATCGATTATCTACACTAAGTAATTGATTACTTTTGCTAAAATTTGTAAAAACTTGTTTTCATAATCCAAAAATTTGACCAGAGTTTTCCAAAGAGTTTTATATGATGCAACATGAAAGACTTCATGAAAATTAGTTTTCAAAAACTCTTTTGATATAAAATCTTCTCAAAATTCCTAAGTGTGATATATTGACAAGAGTAAATAAAATACCTAAACTTACATTGTTTTTCCTAACATAATGAGATGAGGTTTCCAAGGAGCATTGGCAGTTGAGCTTGTGCATTTACTATCCCTTTTTAGTTCCTTATTTGTTTCTTGTTTGTTATCATCAAAACTTGAATCATTTGAGCTCTTTGAATGTGTTGTCTTCTAACATTCTAGACATACTTCATTATTAGGCACTAGACCATCATGATCTTTAGGTGCTAGAGCTTCCTGACCATCTGGTGCCACTCCTTCACCATCATCTTTCTCTTCATGATTTTATGGAATTACCGCTTGCTTTTTTTCAGTTTTCGTGGTCCAATTCCATATACCTTCTTCATTAAATGTCACATATCGACTGATAACCACCTTCCTCATTTCTGGATTATACAATTTGTAAGCTTTTGAATTTGTACTATAGCAACTGAAAATGCATTTTTCACCTTTGTCATCTAACTTCTTCCTTAATTGATCTGGTACTCGGGCATATACAACACCCAAAAACTCCGAGGTGTCAAATCGATGGCCTCCTTCCACTCCAAGCTTCTTCTAGAGTTTTATTACTAACATTCTTCGTTGGACACTTGTTCTTAATATATATAGCAGTAGCAACTGCTTATGCCCAAAATTCTTTCGGCATTTTATTATCTCTCAGCATGCATCTTACCATTATTCATGATAGTTATATTCTTCCTTTCTGCTGCTCCATTATGTTGGGGTGTGTATCTAGTGGTCATTTGGTGTTGAATTTCATGTTGCTCAAAGAAATTTGTCCAGGCAAGGCACTCTTGGCCTATGTCTGTTCTCAATATTACTTTAATCTTGCATACACTTTGTTTTCCACAATACTTTGAATGACTTAAAATCATCACAAGCTTCTAACTCTTGGCTCTAGAAATAAAGCCAAGCCTTTCTACTAAAATCATCAATGAAAGTGATAGAATATTTGCAACCTCCATTTGTTGGAATTTCATCTATACATAAATCTGAATGGACAATTTCCAATAGCTTTCTTGCTCGCCAGGATATTCTAACTGGAAATGCTTCCATATACTTCTTTCCCAATTGGCAAGTCTCACATAAACAATTAGGAACATTTAAAGGCAAACCAAAAACAAGCTTTTTCCTTGACAAATAGTTCAACCTGGAAAAATGAAAATGACAAAAACACATGTACCACAACAATCATCATCATGTATGACCAAATTTAAACAAGAAATTTTTTATGTTCTATTTACAAAGGGAATAAACAATTCAAAATCATGTTTACCTTTGCTACAAATCTACCATGTCTGTCAATTAACGTACAGAAACCATGATAAATTTGCATGTTGAAACCTTTCTCTAACAATTGTCCTATACTTAGTAGATTATAATGAACATCTGGATCATAGAAAACATCAAAGATGAAATTTTGAGAACTGTCTTTTTTTCGGTAAATGAAAAATTCATTACCAACGTGCAAGATTCAGGAACAATACAAAAGACACAATCATTAACCTTGACACTTCTAGGAAAGGTTCAAAATTAATGACTATGCCTAATCCTTAGGAATGTATGCCACCTTCTATGAAGGGTTCAAACTAAAACCAAGGACAAAAGTCTGAAACAAAAACTATTCTAAGAGCAATCTCTCTTCTGATTGTACTAAAAACAAATTGCATACTCCTCGTGCGATTCATAAAAGTTCTAACATTCCTCTCCGCCTAGATGTGATATAGTAATGCGGTGAACATGGCGAAAACACATTTGCGCCTAGTCCTGTCTCGAAAGGCTGATCGAATCCATCTTGTCCAATTGTAGGGTTAACCGAACTGAGACCTTCCTAGACCGACCCAGGTCCCTCTACTCAAGGCTCAACATCATGACAGTTCGAACGCTTGTTGCCTATTACGCGAACTCACTACGAGGGACAACCAATGCCACCAAATCCCTTGTGGACAAATCAAGACCGAACGCAAGATCATCACTTCATCATCTAAGCTCACCTGGTCTCCGCACAGGTCGGAACTCTATCAGTTAACCTGACCTCGGACGGACCAGGACCAGTTGGCTCTAACCGACCTCCTACAGGTTGAGAGCATTTCATCCGACTTGGTCTACACCAGGTCGGACCCCTCTACATGGTCGCTGACCGACCATACACTCGACCTCCCTTGGGAGCACACCGAGTGGCCCAACTAGGGATGGGTAGGCATTTATCCGACCTCGGGACGCCATACAGGTCAAGCCATACACCTCACATCCTTAATACGCGCTAGACATGAGACCAACTGAACGGTCCAGGTCCTTTGGTACACAGTACTGCGTAGTCTATCTCCTAGATAGCCATAAATATTTACCAGATATTTACAGGAACTGACGTCAGCGTTGTAACCCTAGCGGGCCTCACCACAGGCCCAACACTCGCACACCCTATAAAAGGCATCCACATGCCTTAGGGTCAGGTAAGGTTTTCTCATCCCTATGTTGACACTCTGCACACACTCTTAGTTGACAGAGGAAGAACCTGGGTATCCCAACTGGATATTCACAAACATTCCATTACCTTCACACATAAACCCCTGATCTCACTCAGATCTCAGGACCACTATACATTGGTCTTGAGGTCCCATAGGTCAAGGACATTTCCTATTTTCCAGATCCACTACATTGGCGCCATCTGTGGGGATGTTAAACTTCGATTCCCAACCACCGTCAGGATATGACTAAACTCGAGCTGAACGCTGACAACACCTCCGTCCAGCACCCTCCGAAACAGCATAAGGACCCAGGCACCCTTGAGATCCTCACGATCGCTGGAGGTCTCGCGAGTGGAGGCGAGAAACAGACTAAACGGAGGCGTTACGTTGGCCAGATCCACAGCCGAAAGGCCGCAAAAAGGGTTAAGCGAGAGGCCACCACCTCGCTTAGCTTCGACGACAGTGACTACAGCAACATCCTACGGGACCATGATGACCCCATGGTCATTATCGCCGCAGTAGGAAACTACTCAGTCCACAGGATGCTGGTGGACCAAGGAAGTTCAGTGGATGTGATATTTGAGCCCGTGTTGAAATCCTTGGCCCTGAAAAGGTTAGATCTATCCCCAGTGTCAGGACCTGTAGTACGGTTCACAAGGGACGTAATATTCCCCATGGGTCGGATCCGCTTGCCTGTAAGTAAGGGAGCAGGACCGTCTGCTCAAACGCAAATGGTTAACTTCCATGTGGTCGATTGCCCTTCATCATACATTGGTATCTTGGGCAGACCATGTATACATGCTTTCGGCGGAGTGGTATCCACCATACACCGTGCCATGAGCTTTCCTGGCACTGATGGACAAGTGGTCACGATTCGAGCTGACTAGGCGGAAGCACGAAAGTGCTACAACTCCAGTTTGGGAAAGAGAAGGCAGAAGAACCACTGCAGTTGGAGAAGCCTCAGCTCGATAAGGGTAGGGTTAACCTTACTAACCTGGACATCCGCAGCGAGGAGGACGAAACTCGTCCCACCCCTAAAGGGGAGTGGGAGTATATGCTTTTAGATGACATCCCAGAGCATCAAATCAAGATCAGTGCAGGACTCCCCCAGCCCATCAAGGAGGAGCTGGCAAACCTACTCTGCACCCATAAGGAGTTATTCGCCAGGACGTCGGCAGACATGCCAGGGATAGATCAAAACTTCGTCTGCCACCGATTAAGCGTATATCCCGCCGCAAAACCGGTTGTTCAAAAAAGAAGACAAGTGGGAGGTGAGAAAGCTGCTCCAATAGAAGAGATAGTGGTCTAGCTCGAAGAAGCAGGCTTTATCCGAGAAATCAACTACACTGTCTGGCTAGCGAACACCGTGCTAGTCAAAAAATCAAATGGGAAGTGGAGGATGTGCATGGATTACACCGAACTCAACAAGGTCTATCCCAAAGACCAGTACCCACTTTCCCTCATCGACAAGCTAGTTGATAACTCGATTGGATACCAGCTTCTTTCCTTCCTCGACGTGTATTCAGGTTACAACCAGATCCCGATGTACCCCCTGGACAAAGAAAAAACAGCTTTCATCATAAAGAAGACAACTTACTGTTACAACGTCATGCCCTTTGGCCTAAAAAATGCAGGTGCGACCTACCAAAGGATGATGAACAAAGTGTTCGACAGGCTCATCGGTGACAAGATGGCAGTCTTCGTGGATGACATGATTGCAAAATCAAAGATAAAAGAAAACCATCCACAGGACTTGGCAACCATCTTAGATCGGGTTAAACAACACAATATGCGTCTGAACCCAGAATGTACTTCTGGGGTACCAGCAGGCTCATTCCTTGGATTCATGCTCACTGAAAGGGGGATCGAAGCAAACCCTGAAAAATGACAAGCAATCCTGGACATGAAAATCCCCGCCGACGTGAAGCAAGTGCAACAGCTAACCGGAAGGATAGCTGCACTCTCAAAATTTCTATCTCAATCCGCCAGAAAGGCCCTCCCACGGTATCAGCTCCTTAGAAAAAACAAGGAGTTCTAGTGGGATGAGCAATGTGAAACCGCCTTTCTCGAACTCAAGGAGTACCTGTCGACACCCCCCGTAATGACGAGCCCGGATGATGGGGAAATCCTTTATCTATACCTCTCAATAGGGGAACACGTCATTAGCTTGGTGTTGGTGATAGAGTCAGGCAAAACAGATTCGCCAATTTACTTCGTCAGTAAAGCATTCTAAGGCCCTGAAACGAGATACTCCAAGTTGGAAAAGGTGGCTTTCTGCCTCATAATCATGGCGAGGAGATTAAGACAATACTTCCAGAGCCATAAGATCGTAGTCCGAACCGATCATCCAATAAGGCAAGTATTGCAAAAACCCGACCTCACAGGAAGAATGGTCTCCTGGGTGATCGAGCTATCCAAGTTCGACCTAGAGTACGAACCTCGAAGAAAAAAAATCACAGGTCCTAGCCAATTTCGTGACGGAGTTTACCAAACCTTCCACAGGATTGAACTCCCAAAACTGGACCCTCTATGTCGACGGATCGAGTAATTTGAAAGGTGCAGAGGCTGGAGTGATCTTGGAAAACGACGAAGGAGTTAGCTTAGAGTATTCACTCAAGTTCGAATTCTCCACGTCCAATAACCAAGCCGAGTATGAAGCTGTTCTCGCGGGGATGAGGCTTGCCAAAGAAATGGGGTCTACCACAATACAGATCTTTTCAGATTCACAGCTGGTAGTCTCTCAAGTTAAAGGCGAGTACCAAGCCAAGGAACCTATCCTTCAGAAGTACCTAGACAGGGTCAGGTTCCTTGCCTTCGAGTTTTCACACTTGGAAATCACTCACATTCCCCGAGAGTCGAACAGTCAAGCTGACATACTCTCCAAGCTTGCCAGCACCAAAGGCTCAGGCCACAACAATTCACTGGTACAGGAAACCGTTACAGGACTATAGGGTCTACCGACCATATACGAACCTGAGTCTCACCAAAGGATACCCTTATGAGCACTTTGCTCGGTTTACTTGTCATGAAAGGTCCTTCGCTCGGACTCGTGGGATCCGAGCATACGAGAGGGCCACACACGTCCTCGGTCATTGAGCGTGGTAAACGTCCTCAAAACATATCAATATCATTAAGGCTCACTGTCCACGCAGTGGCAAACACAATGCCCCGTTCCAGTCCCTCTCACTGTTCTCGATTTGCAATCTAGGGGGCGACAGTATGTTTCTAGTGGGCCCGCAGAACTTGCCACGACATTAGACCCAGTCCCCACCACGTTAGTGCTCCACTTGTGGAGTTCATTCTTCCTAGAAACATACTCTAGACTTCTTGACGTTTCACCGTCATCGTCCTCCCCTAATGCAATCTTGTCCTAAGTATCCGCAGATACTTATCGTTCCTTCCTCTCCACTACTTCGATTTGACACTCATGCCTCACCGCATTTATAAATGTCCTTTAATAGTCTTTTAAAGTTTTTAAATTACGGCTTGGTCCTAATGATCGGTCCATCCTAGGTGCATCCCTTCAATGAGACCCGATCGCTAACTATACGCATCTAATCCCCCTATAGCTCATATACTATCACTTGAATCATCACAACATCATCACATCATCTTTCTCTTTCTCAAATCATAGCACATTGCTCTCAGGAGCATCACTATGTCAAGCCAACTGAAACTCAGCACGCCATCATTGTTCTCCTTGCCAATGGTGATTCAGCAGCATCACTGGTATCCTTCCTCGCCCATTTGGCTTAGCAGCATCAGTAACTACTCTCGTTCGTTCCAAATTTCCAATTACCATCTACTTCTCTCACAACTCAATCTAATCATAACTTGTCTCTCTCTCCCTTATTCATTCTCATTATTCGAATCCATTAATCTTTTCTTATCATACTTAGCTTGTTACTTCCATAACTTTATTATTAACGCACAATCAAATAATTTCCAGCAACATCATATAAATATAACAAATAAACGAGTCATAAGAAAATTAAATAATCCGGCATGAACAATTAAAATCACAACATCATGTTGATGACCCAATCTCAGTCGTCCGGGTGGATAGCTAAACCAATCAAACAATCGCTATCACATACACCACTACGCTAAATGAGATTGGGGTCCAATCTTTGAGATGATTGGACGCCTTAATATGTTACCTAATTATTACGGCGTCTTAAGGATAAGCCCCTCTCTCACCTTGATGACGAACGTCCAATAGCACTCCAAGGTTTCCCGATCATCTCTCCCCACCTCTTATCTTCTCGTCCATCGCTCAACTAAGACATTTTTCCCGTGCATTAGAAACGAACTCGATACATTTGGTGAATTCGTTTTAAAAACAATTGCTCTTTTAAAAACTTGTTATCATTGTCCAATGTTTTTCCAATTCAATTCAATCTTTATGATTAAGACGGTTTTTGAGAAAAACTTTTGAAAACAATTTTGGAAATACTCTTTTATTCAAATAAACCTTCTTTTCCTAATTAAAACTTGCTTTAAAACGTTTGGGGTATGGAAACATTCAACAGAATAACAAGATTTAAAAGATGAACTTCTAAAGTTACATTAAATTAATTTATAAAGTTGAGACACAAACTAATCATGCATGAGAAAACAATTCAAGCTTAACCCTTTAGCGAAATCATGACAAAACCGAATTACCTAGGATTGACGTTTCCTAACTACAAATAATTTCCAGACCTTGAAATCAATTTATTTATTTCTAGTCCTAAAATCCGAAAAGAAGAAAAGGAATTACATCATTTCATCAAACAGATAATAGTGTAAACATAGCATATAATCACTCTCATTATTCATTTAAAAGAAATTCTTCTAATCATCTAAACATGCATTAACCAGAACATTTAAATGAGATCTTGCAATGACATAACACACAACCAAGACAAAAATAAAATCATTCCATGCCTTCAAAGATTGAAACCGTGAGCATCATAGGGAAATTTAACAACTTCAATTTCATTTTCTTCACTTCAATTCAAACAACAATTAAAGCTACAAATCATTTCAAAGATTTATTTTATTTTCCTTTAAATTGGTTATTTCATACATGTACCTTTATGCTCCTAAATTAAGCTAATCTTAGTCTAAGGTCTATATACATCCTAAATGATGATTAAACACACTTCCCTATTTTCCTACCTCAACGTCGAATATCATCACACATGAGTCAAGAATTTTAGTTCACTTTTCAATGCACTAAAGACAATTAAAGCAAAGCAAGTCATATTACACCAACATGCATGAATCATCATGAGATTTTCTTAGATTTTTTTTATTAAAACTCAAACTCATGATTTTTCTTAAATAAAAATTTTAAATTATAACTTGATCTTATAAAAAGAATAGCATGCATGAACTCAAGACCTACTAAATCTATTCCTAATGCATATATGCACCCAAAAATCAAGTATCAAGACACTTCCACCATCCATGGCCGAATGGCCTTCACACCAACACAACATGTATAAAACAAATCTTTAAACAAATCATGCTCATAAAAAGAAAAATCATTTTAAAGACCATTACCCTATTTATTTCCTCTAGACCGAGACATACATAAAGGAAAACTTAATTTCTTTACTTGAAAATTGACATGCAAACCTCAAAGTCCTAATCTTGTAAGATAATGAACATGGATTAAAACATGCACATACAAAGATCAACCAAAACCATTACAAGGTCAACATGCAAAGCTAAAAATCCCTATTTTCTTCTCAAATAAACTTAGATCATGTAAAGGTGTATCAAATATTCACATAGAGACACATAGATCACGGATTGAACACAAGAAATCAACATGCAAGACATAAATTCCTTACTTTATCACAAATTAAGCTTAGATCATAATTTATCTACTAAATTTTTTCATAAAAACCTCACGGTTCACGGTTTAAGAGAATAAATTCAACATGCATGGAGTTTCATTTTAGTTTTCTCAAAAATCTCAAGTAATAAGTTAGATCCTTTAGAAGTTTGTATAGAAAATCATCATGATCTACCTAATGAAGCCATAACCGAAGCATAGAGAGTCCATGAGTTCACATATTACAAACCGATTTAAAAGTCCATAATCAAGGTTAAACAACACTCATACTCATCTCTCAAGTTATGAAAATAAACATGCAATGAAAGCGGAAAAAAGGAAAATTTGCAAAACCAAAAGAAAATCCTAACTCTCATGGTTCTCCTCTTGATCTTCACATAACCTACCAAGAAATTGGGTCTTCTAACTTCTAAGGTTCTTGGTCTCCAAAGAAAATCTATGGCCAAGCTCCAATTCTCTTTCTTCTTGCTCCTTGTTCTCCACGGCCACACTCTCTTTCTCTTCTCTCTCTCTTTTTCTTCTAAGGGTTTGTTGGTCCCTTAGAAAGTGTTTGAGTTGTAAGTGAAGGAAATGGAAAGAAAAGTGAAGAAAATAACTAAGGCAATGAGGATTTAAGGGCAACCGAATTGGTCTCTTTTTCCCTGGGATGGAGGTTCGGCTAAGGCATCAAATGGAAGGGCAAAATGGGGTTTCCAAAAGTTTGCATGGGAGGGGTTAAATCAAAGGGAGACATGGTGCATAGTCTAGGGCTAGGTTTCATCATGCATAGTCATATCAAGTCTCTCTTTTCTACCCATGCAATCCACTTGTTGGGTTCTCATGTCACCCTAAGGTCTTCTTGCCCCAAAATTCAAAATCCTATCCCAACAACACACACACATCACCGTAGCAACACACATGCACACACATCATGCATTTTCATTTTCATTTCCTACTCTTATTTATTCAAGGCACCATGATCATTAATTCATGCAATTTATGCAATACTTTCAAAAGTCATTCACACACACACACATGCTAAAACCGTAAAACACATATGCACACACACAGACACATTCTATATTTTTCTAATCATATTCACTTATGGTATTATGATCATTAATTCACACAAATATGCAAGAATTTTCAAGATTCATATGCACACACCATATACAAAACCGTATCACCATTCACACATATATACACACAATTAAAAATCTCTAAAATCAAACTTCCATGAAAATGAGAAATTTTCAAAAGACAAATTTATTTAAAGTCATTAACTCTCAAAAATCATGGTTTCTTAAAATTTCGTCCTTCACAAATTTCAAAATAAATTTTTTAAATCAATCCAGAAAATTTAAAAATTATATTTTCAAGGTTCACAAGTCAAAAATGCAAATTATTCCATAAAGAAATCACCCTTTAATAAAATCATGAATTCTCTTTTTTAGAAAATCCTTTTGAAAACAAAACTCCAGGTTTATTTTTAACGAATTCGTTTATGCACGTTCGGGAAAATGCGGGGCGTTACATTCTCCCCAACTTAAAGATTTCTCGTCCTCGAGAAATGCTGAACGAGCCTGGGCTATGGACGCATAACTCCTTTGAATGCTCCCTTTATTTTCGAACTGCAGCAATTGGCGCAAACATCCGCAGTCATGCACTGTCCATCTACTATCCTTTCGGCTAATCAAACGGATTACTTTTGCAAGTAATCTCACGGTGTAATCTGGTCAGCCAATGGAATGGGGTACAAACAACACGGTTCTACGGAAGCAGAAGATTAAAGAGGTTTAAGATATCCGAGCAACATCTAGACACAACCGAGTTATACCCTTTGGGCTAAGGTTCTACTACTTCATGGAATTATAATCTTCCTTATCCGTTCAAGCCTAGTCAAGTTATTTCCTAAAATTTCATATATCCACTTGCTCCCCAACTTAAATAAATCATATCTCTTCACACCGTTCTCTTGATCACAACTTAATTTCTAAAACTCCCATTCTTTATCATACCTCGACCGGTTTTACATAGTTTCTTACTACCTAACCCCAATCTAACTTTTAATTGTCTCACACTTCATCCATTAATTGTCTCTATCCAACCTCTAGGGTTATTATCTCATCTCCCCTTTTCCTCAACTGCCACTAATCCTCAGGAGATACGCACTATTTCCCTTTCTATTCTAAACACTTAATCATACAACTTACACATTCTAAACCTTTTGCCAACTTTTATATCCATCACGGGTTCTATACCATCAACATTCCTTCAGTTCCGAGACCTATTGTTCCTCAAAACGTCTTGTCTTAACTCTTCACCCTAACTTTGGGTCACACCTAAGGGTTCTAATCACAAGTTCCACCACTTCATCGACTCAACGTTACCACATTATCATCTGTTCTCCTCTATTTAACCTCTCTTCTTTCACAAATCAACACACTTAGGAGCTCAGGTCCTAAATATTTGCTCAAATTCCTCCCTTAGCTTACCACCATACAGACCACCATTTGGACCAATTTACCCTCAAAATTCTAATTCTTACTCATTCCAAATAATTCATCATCTTTCTACAACTCTAAAGAGTACTCCTACCTTCTCCAAGGCTCACACTTCTTCCGTTCATGTCAACCAATCCTCAGTTTCCTTGATACTTACAATTCTTAGCTTACAACATTTCACCATTCATTGTCTAAACTTAGAACATCTGTAGGACGGATGCCGGATATCAGGGTTTATAATTTCAATAAGGCTTTAGGAGAGAACAAGTATTTGAGCAAGGTTAAGGAGAAATTTTTGGGTTTTATCAATGTTTGTAGCAATTTATCAAGTTTCTTTGATAAGCAAGGGTTAAAAATTTTCGGAAAAGGCTCTTTCAAATGTTTTGCCAAAACAATTTGGCAAAATTTAGGGTTTTCACAAGAAAGTTTCCAGCAAAAAGGAGAGTTCTAGTCACAAGACAAGATCTCAGATCAATAACTCAAAGGTTACTTCAAGCAATAAGAGGTTCTTTTTAGAAAAGAGTCCAACAAGAAGATTTGAATCACCTGCTGACATCTCATGATAGCACCAAGCACTGCACCCGAATCTCATTAGATGAGAACTAACGTTATCTGGAGATACCTCGACGCACTCCTAGCGGTCCTATCCTTATCTATTGCTATCTTACGACTAGCGCTCACTCAGAGTCGCACGGTAGAGTATGTAAGTCCACACACAAGTGTTCTTAGATCAACCACCGCTCTGATACCACAACTGTAACACCCCGATTTGGCAACTTGAAACTCTAATCATTTTAAGTGAAAATTTGGGGCCATTTTTTTTAACAAGAACACGCACGTGAGAACATTTTCAATTTGAAACCGAGTTATAAAACATTACGTTCTCAGAGGCACGTCGCTCTTCAAGTTCCAAACCGAGATGTCACGGGACATCGCACTTTGAAACTCGTTTTCAAAACATCATTTGAACAAGATAGCCCATTTGATTCAATTTCAAAACATCCGCATCACAAACTTGTTTGGGGTTACAGCATATTAGAGCTATGTATCTAATAACTTGTAGTGGAATACAATACTCAGGAGGGAATTACCTATTTTCTAGTCATCGAACTCTTCAAGTACTTGTCTCTTAATACTAGTCTGTCACTCGTCCTCATCCTCTATCTTCTCTTGATCTCTACCGTAGAATCGTCCGTCGAGCTATGGGTTTTTTTTTTCCAGTGGAGTAACCTTCTCTGCTAAGTCTGCTCTTCTACGCTGGACCCTTAGGAAGAACACCACGTAGCTGACATGGTGTTGTTACCTCCTCTCATTGGCGGGACTCCTATCTCCCTGATCAGCTGGTGTCTTGCGATGTTGTCCATCTAGGATCCGCACCATTTTCACATAACAGAATTGTAGAGGAAAGAGAGAGTGAGCTACCCAAAACGGCAATGTCGACTATGTGGGATTACATTAGGTAAATACTAAGACCAAATAAATGTAAAAGGGAACATATTAGCATAAGACAAATCAAAACAACACATCTAATTATCAGGATGTACACAGACCTAATTATCCAATCATATACCACAATATTTGCAAGCTCAACACAAACACTTCCTTCACCATGATACTTTCTTTCATTCTCTCTCATTTCTCAATCTCAACCTTATCCAACGCTTGGTATCAGCATTATCACTTTCATTAGTGCTATAATCATTATTACACATATCTTGGTTTATTTATGTCTTATCAATTCGATTAGCATCAATGATGAGGGGGAAACATCATTGAGCTCACACACGTCTACATCTCCTCGGTCAACCACCCAACCTAATCGAAAGCAAACAGGAGTACAGGACCTTTACCACGCGGGCACGACAGCTGTCACAACACAATGGTCCCAGACCAGGAGGATCTCGTCCTCAAAACATATCAATATCATTAAGGCTCATTGTCCACGCAGTGGCAAACACAATGCCCAGTTCCAGTCCCTCTCACTGTTCTCGATTTGCAATCTAGGGGGCGACATTATGTTTCTAGTGGGCCCGCAGAACTTGCCACGACATTAGACCCAGTCCCCACCACGTTAGTGCGCCACTTGTGGAGTTCGTTCTGCCTAGAAACATACTCTAGACTTCTTGACGTTTCACCGTCATCGTCCTCCCCTAATGCAATCTCGTCCTATGTATCCGCATATATTTATCGTTCCTTCCTCTCCACTACTTCGATTCGACACTCATGCCTCACCGCATTTATAAATGTCCTTTAATAGTCTTTTAAAGTTTTTAAATTACGGCTTGGTCCTAATGATCGGTCCATCCTTGGTGCATCCCTTCAATGAGACCCGATCGCTAACTATACGCATCTAATCCCCCTAAATCTCATATACTATCACTTGAATCATCACAACATCATCACATCATCTTTCTCTTTCTCAAATCATAGCACATTTCTCTCAAGAGCATCACTATTTCAAGCCAACTGAAACTCAGCATGCCATCATTGTTCTCCTTGCCAATGGTGATTCAGCAGCATCACTGGTATCCTTCCTCGCCCATTTGGCTTAGCAGCATCATTAACTCCTCTCGTTCGTTCCAAATTTCCAATTACCATCTACTTCTCTCACAATTCAATCTCATCATAACTTGTCTCTCTCTCCCTTATTCATTCTCATTATTCAAATCCATTAATCTTTTCTTATCATACTTAGCTTGTTACTTCCATAACTTTATTATTAACGCACAATCAAATAATTTCCAGCAACATCATATAAATATAACAAATAAACGAGTCATAAGAAAATTAAATAATCCGGCACGAACAATTAAAATCACAACATCATGTTGATAACCCAATATCAGTCGTCCGGGTGGATAGCTAAACCAATCAAACAATCGCTATCACATACACCACTACGCTAAATGAGATTGGGGTCCAGTCTTTGAGATGATTGGACGGCTTAATATGTTACCTAATTACCATGGCGTCTTAAGGATAAGCCCCTCTCTCACCTTGATGACGAACGTCCTATAGCTCTCCAAGGTTTCCCGATCATCTCTCCTCGCCTCTTATCTTCTCATCCATCGCTCAACTAAGACATTTTTCCCGTGCATTAGAAACGAACTCGATACATTTGGTGAATTCGTTTTGAAAACAATTGCTCTTTTAAAAACTTGTTATCATTGTCCAATGTTTTTCCAATTCAATTCAATCTTTATGATTAAGACGGTTTTTGAGAAAAACATTTGAAAACAATTTTGGAAATACTCTTTTATTCAAATAAACCTTCTTTTCCTCATTAAAACTTGCTTTAAAACGTTTGGGGTATGGAAACATTCAACAGAATAACAAGATTTAAAAGATGAACTTCTAAAGTTACATTAAATTAATTTATAAAGTTGACACACAAACTAATCATGCACGAGAAAACAATTCAAGCTTAACCCTTTAGCGAAATCATGACAAAACCGAATTACCTAGGATTCACGTTTCCTAACTACAAATAATTTCCAGACCTTGAAATCAATTTATTTATTTCTAGTCCTAAAATCCGAAAAGAAGAAAAGGAATTACATCATTTCATCAAACAGATAATAGTGTAAACATAGCATATAATCACTCTCATTATTCATTTAAAAGAAATTCTTCTAATCATCTAAACATGTATTAACCAGAACATTTAAATGAAATCTTGCAATGACATAACACACAACCAAGACAAAAATAAAATCATTCCATGCCTTCAAAGATTGAAACCGTGAGCATCATAGGGAAATTTAACAACTTCAATTTCATTTTCTTCACTTCAATTCAAACAACAATTAAAGCTACAAATCATTTCAAAGATTTATTTTATTTTCCTTTAAATTGGTTATTTCATACATGTACCTTTATGCTCCTAAATTAAGCTAATCTTAGTCTAAGGTCTATAAACATCCTAAATGATGATTAAACACACTTCCCTATTTTCCTACCTCAAGGTCGAATATCATCACACATGAGTCAAAAATTTTAGTTCACTTTTCAATGCACTAAAGACAATTAAAGCAAAGCAAGTCATATTACACCAACATGCATGAATCATCATGAGATTTTCTTAGATTTTTTTTATTAAAACTCAAACTCATGATTTTTCTTAAATAAAAATTTTAAATTATAACTTGATCTTCTAAAAAGAATAGCATGCATGAACTCAAGACCTACTAAATCTATTCCTAATGCATATATGCACCCAAAAATCCAGTATCAAGACACTTCCACCATCCATGGCCGAATGGCCTTCACACCAACACAACATGTATAAAACAAATCTTTAAACAAATCATGCTCATAAAAAGAAAAATCATTTTAAAGACCATTACCCTATTTATTTCCTCTACACCGAGACATACATAAAGAAAAACTTAATTTCTTTACTTGAAAATTGACATGCAAACCTCAAAGTCCTAATCTTGTAAGATAATGAATATGGATTAAAACATGCACATACAAAGATCAACCAAAACCATTACAAGGTCAACATGCAAAGCTAAAAATCCCTATTTTCTTCTCAAATAAACTTAGATCATGTAAAGGTGTATCAAATATTCACATAGAGACACATAGATCACGGATTGAACACAAGAAATCAACATGCAAGACATAAATTCCTTACTTTATCACAAATTAAGCTTAGATCATAATTTATCTACTAAATTCTTTCATAAAAACCTCACGGTTCATGGTTTAAGAGAATAAATTCAACATGCATGGAGTTTCATTTTAGTTTTCTCAAAAATCTCAAGTAATAAGTTAGATCCTTTAGAAGTTTGTTTAGAAAATCATCATGATCTACCTAATGAAGCCATAACCGAAGTATAGAGAGTCCATGAGTTCACATATTACAAACCGATTTAAAAGTCCATAATCAAGGTTAAACAACACTCACACTCATCTCTCAAGCTATTAAAATAAACATGCAATGAAAAGAGAAAAAAGGAAAATTTCCAAAACCAAAAGAAAATCCTAACTCTCATGGTTCTCCTCTTGATCTTCACATAACCTACCAAGAAATTGGGTCTTCTAACTTCTAAGGTTCTTGATCTCCAAAGAAAATCTATGGCCAAGCTCCAATTCTCTTTCTTCTTGCTCCTTGTTCTCCACGGCCACACTCTCTTTCTCTTCTCTCTCTCTTTTTATTCTAAGGGTTTGTTGGTCCCTTAGAAAGTGTTTGAGTTGTACGTGAAGGAAATGGAAATAAAAGTGAAGAAAAGAACTAAGGCAATGGGGATTTAAGGGCAACCGAATTGGTCTCTTTTGCCCTGAGATGGAGGTTCGGCTATGGCATCAAATGGAAGGGCAAAATGGGGTTTCCAAAAGTTTGCATGGGAGGGGTTAAATCAAAGGGAGACATGGTGCATAGTCTAGGGCTAGGTTTCATCATGCATAGTCATATCAAGTCTCTCTTTTCTACCCATGCAATCCACTTGTTGGGTTCTCATGTCACCCTAAGGTCTTCTTGCCCCAAAATTCAAAATCCTATCCCAACAACACACACACATCACCGTAGCAACACACATGCACACACATCATGCATTTTCATTTTCATTTCCTACTCTTATTTATTCAAGGCACCATGATCATTAATTCATGCAATTTATGCAATACTTTCAAAAGTCATTCACACACACACATGTTAAAACCGTAACACACATATGCACACACACAGACACATTCTATATTTTTCTAATCATATTCACTTATGGTATTATGATCATTAATTCACACAAATATGCAAGAATTTTCAAGATTCATATGCACACACCATATACAAAACCGTATCACCATTCACACATATATACACACAATTAAAAATCTCTAAAATCAAACTTCCATGAAAATGAGAAATTTCCAAAAGACAAATTTATTTAAAGTCATTAACTCTCAAAAATCATGGTTTCTTAAAATTTCGTCCTTCACAAATTTCAAAATAAATTTTGTAAATGAATCCAGAAAATTTAAAAATTATATTTTCAAGGTTCACAAATCAAAAATGCAAATTATTCCATAAAGAAATCACCCTTTAATAAAATTATGAATTCTCTTTTTTAGAAAATCCTTTTGAAAACAAAACTCCAGGTTTATTTTTAACGAATTTGTTTATGCCCGTTCGGGAAAATGCGGGGCGTTACACCAAACCCTATAAATAGCTCATCACAGCTAGGGTTTCAGGTATGTTCTCTCATCCCTACTCTCAAGAACTACGTGTGGCTTGATCCCCTTATCACTGGGGGTACGTAGGACCGGGGTCACCCTCGTCAGCTGCAACAATCACAAACACACGTCGTGGTGTATCCCTAACAATGGAACACTACATTGGCGCCGTCTGTGGGAATGATAAACTTCTATTCCCATCCACAAAAAAAAATACACAACGAAGAAGATGAAGCACCAAGGCGTGGCTGCCATGCCGCTGTTCGCATTGAGGCCGCTGTTAACCCATTCTGCTTCTATTCGGAGTGGTCTTCTTCTTCTTCTTCCATTCAAATCGGAGGTCTCCTTTTTCTAACTCGCCGCTGGTGTATCTACGCGTTGAAGAGGATGACGAAGATCTTTTTCGCGCGTTGAGGACCACAATGCCTTCCGATCTTGTGACGTGCCTTCGCTGTTCGGGACCGCCGCCACCGTTTACCATTGTAGAAGGGCCCTGGTTCGGAATCGAGCACGCTTCCTTCAGATTTGCGAGCACAACGTCGAACAAAGCACCACCGTGCCGACCGCCATGGACCGGAACGTCGTGTTTTCACACCGACATCGCCATCCATTCTCATACTCTGCTACTGGTGTTCATGTTAAGAACCGCTGCAGATCCAGCACCTTCCTCTGATCCATCGCGTCTTCGTCGCAGCCACCGTTTTCGGCAAGTGCGTCGTTTCCGGTGTAGAGTGTCGCTCCCGTCACCAATGCATCACCTCCTTGCTCTCCCTTTTCGATCGTGATTTCTCTCCCTCACCACCGCTACACACGACGTCATCTCCTTGGTGAATACGGGGAGCATCTCGCTCCTCTGCTGTATCCGCCGCCGCATGGAACCACCGCCGTCAACGACCAGAATCGCCGTCACCTTCGGGGAGGAAGATGCGCCGCTGTTGAGGGATGAACTACCCTCATGCAATAGCTTGGAGCTGTTGCCCTTGACCTAACGGGCTACAAGGCCCAATTCAAAAAAAAAGTAAATAAGGGGCCAATGGCCCAATATTAAATAAAAAAAAGAGAGGAAAAAGAGAATTGGATTTTGCTCCCACTTGGATTCGAGCACCGAACCATCTGGATGTATAAGGAACGAACAACCACTACGCCACAGCAGTTCCTTGATTAAGCATGCTTGTATTTACTCGATATAATACAAGAAAAACAGAGGAAAAGAGGCCCTGATCGTGAAGAGCCATCCCATCAGCAAATTAAGACTCATGCCTTTCTCAAAACCAGGGAAGTAGTCTTTTTTGTTTTCTTCATTTATGTTGCTATATCATCATCCATATTATGATGCTGCTATTTGACTACATGTATTTGCTCAACTTAATTACGTTCATTCACCTGATACATGATATGATATTCTTCACAATAAATGTCATCAAATGTTATTTACGATTATTTACATAATCATAATTATTTCTATAGCGCATGATATATCATGCTTCTTTTCGTAGACAATCTTGCAGGATTTACGAGCATTTACTCTCCAATAATTTTCATTATCTTATTTATTACGTGTGATATTTTTAAATCACACTACTTCTATTATGATATTTTATATTCACCTGCCAATAATTTTCATTATTGCAATTCCCTTATTATAAATTGTCAAACGACAACCGCTAAAATTAAGTTTTTTGTACACATATACGAGGTACATGGTCCGAGCTATTAGACCACCCATTTCAAAATTCTTATCAATGGACATATTATTTTCCGAGCACCATGAATACAATCATGTCAATCTATTCGGAACATGGTGATAACGGCGAAGACCCTCGCACCAAATTTCCTTCTTTGATCTCGTCCCCGAGTATAAAGAGCCTCGTGCTCGGTTCCCCACTTTGAATACAGGTGCCAACTGCGCGCGGACCCTCGACAACGTCCCCTATTGGTATCTCATACATTCAGAATAGCGGAAGCCATGCACTACCTCGAGTTCATAAGACGACTACGGAAACCTCGCACCATGTTCCCAACTTAAGTGAACTACTCGATGGAGGTCATTTGGAAAGGATTAACAGAAGACTTCAATCCAACAGTCTTCAATCCAACATTCCTCACCTCAGCGATTCAGGGAAGGAATTCTCGTTCCTGTATTATTTTCCTATTTAATTGGCATTTTACGTGATTACTTTACACACATGCTGATATTAATTTACCTGATGCAGTACTTTTGGCATGTGCTTCTAATGCTTGATTCCCTATAATTTCATTACATGTCATTAATTATTTGATATTCCCTAATTATGATTTTTTGGATACATGCTGATACGTCTCATATTGTTAGCCAAATTTCTTTGCTGCTGAATGTTTTTAAATGTCTATCTTCCCCGTCGTGATAGGATAATAATATTTGATATACATTATCTTTCGAATGACATAAGGCAGTTTCCGGCAATCGTACATTGTCGTTTTCCATGATTTGATGCTTTCATCATTTGATTTGTTGTCATTAAATGCTCTGACATAATTGCGTATGTTATCAATTATTGCGCGTGATATACCTGAAATCATGCATCTTTTCATGGGCAATCCTGTCTGGTTGCACGATATTTAATTATTGTCGTTACTATATTTGTTACGTGTGATCTTTTTAGAATCATGCCGCTTTATGTTCTGATACTTTATATTCACTTGCCAATAATTTTAATTATTGCAATTTAATTATTATACATTGTCAGTTCAAATGACGATTACCTGGTTATTAATTTTGTATACATATACGAGGTACAAATATGGGTAAACAGTCCATTTCAAGGTTTTCATCAATGGGCAAACAACTTTTTTTAGTGTTTTGAGCACCTCAACATGTTCGAAATCAGTTGACGGTGGAGAGGATACTAGATACTAGCCTTCTCCCTTCGAATTCATTACATGATTGTCACCACTTCTCCACCGGTTTCCTAATAGATCCCTACACCCGCAATAGAATATCAGGCTTTGATATCAACCGACCAATGACGTCCTCGAATTGATTGGTCCCTTCTACCACGACACCCTTGCCTCTCATGGTCACTAAAAGCCAAAAGACGATCCCCGTCAACATCTCTTCTCGAGATCCCAACATTGCTCACAAGAGCGCTATACAATGGTTCGCCCATAACGGCATACAGGGTGTTTGGTAGGAAGAAGAAGAATACCAAGCGAGAACACGTTCTAGCAATAGAAGAAGAAAGGTCTCTATGCCAAAATGACGCCGAGCATAGCAATGTTCATGCCAAAAAGGATGCCGAACGTATTAAAATTCAAAAATAGTCTCATAAAGACTAACAGGGAAAGATCTTTCTCATTATCTCATTTACGTCATTTACATTGCATGGTTTAAGCCTCACATTCATTATTACTGAATCACTTGCTGCACAACATTATATTATCTTAGATAATACTCATAATTAACAGTGAAACAGCTCATACTTCGCTATTAATGTCATTACATATCATTTACTACTTGATATTCTAATACTTGTTTTTATACATCATGTAAAGGTACAAATTTGATGGTCGGAACTACCGGGCGTGATAGCCCGAGCACGATGGCCAAAAATGATTCGAGTGTTTCACGCATAACCCTAGTCAGGATTCCTATCATCCAAAAACATGCACAAGCCGACCACAGGTCTAAATCCGCAAGCCCATTGTATTTACTGCTTCAATTAAATAAAAGATCTGTTTTTGAATTCATTGTATTTATGTACTTTTCCTCATAACCGATTAGCCACCGTTTATGACGCGAACGATTATAAACAACTCGAACAAGAGCTTATAACTCGTCAAGTACTTTAAAAGATTCCCGATTCAAACGTGGTTGGCATAAAATCATTTTATACATCGCGAGTAGAGGATCCCACCATGGCTAGAGTGTCGGAGTTCCGAGGTCTTAACACTTGAATTCATAACTAAAAGAACAATATGAGAAGCACAAAATCATAACGGATATTATAAATATTTAGAGTGGTTACAGCAAGAGGTCCAAACCCATCTATTGGGGCAAATACATCAAGTTGAAAAGCAAAAAGGTAAATCTACTCTATATCGGATAGCACTATACTTTCTGGATCAAATTTATCCTCTCCTTCCTCGTCGCCTTCGGCACCCTCGGCCCCGTCTTCTCCGGACTCCTCAGCAAAGTGATCAGGCAGATCGTTTCCATCCATGTTTATTGAGACTCCGTTCTCACCCTCCTTGATGGTTGCTTCTATTGCTACCGCCTCTCTCATCAGGGTATTACTGAAATACATTCACTCATTTCGGATCACGTCCCGACGCACTTGCCTACAATCTCGGTTGGCCGAACAGATCGGTGTGGCTACAAGTGAAAACGGGGATTGCTACCTCGATAACTTGGCCATCGGCCAAATACGTCGCAGGATCGAGGAATGCACCTCGGCCAAGGCAGTCATTCCGACAGCATCCCCCATAGACGTTACGATCCAATTCATGATATTACTTTTAACACACCCCGATGAGGGAGGTGTATGAATCTCCAAATCGCGATACTCTTCCAAGTAAAAGACCTCGGCTGCGGACATTCTTTTACGTCACCACCAAGCCTCGGAAAAGAACGTCTGATCGACCCAAAAGGGCTTTAAACTCGGCACAGAGTCTCTATGACTCTTCCCGAGCTGGGGGGCTTATGTCGTGGACCGGACTCCGGTTCGACCTACCCCCATATTAACCGACCGTACGCCGAACTCATTCCGAGATCTCCTTTAGGATTCAGGATGCTAAGCTGCTCGACGGTATTGAGGAAAGAGTCTTCAACGGCATGATCCCACTTATAAAAATTCTCTTTGGCTGCCCTTTTGTGCTTAAGAGCTTTCGCTCTCATTTTATTTAGAGATGCTCGGAGTCCGGCGGACTCATCCTTGGCATACTCGAGTTGCTCTCAAGCCACTGCAGCATCCTCCTCGGCTTTCCAAGCCTTCTCTGTAGCCTCCCGCAGAGCTGTGACATCCTCTTCGGCCTTCTTCAAGATTTCCTCGGCCCTCCTCATCCTCTCATTGGCCTCTTGAAGAATTTTCTCAGCCTTCTCCTTGTCAGCCTCGGCTCTAGCCTTGGCATCTTCAGCCTCTTGCTTCTCCTTTTGCAGCCCATCCTTCTCTGCGGCCAACGTTTGAAGTCTTTTTTCAAAAGCTTCTACCTGGAGGTTTAAATAATCCTCCCGAGCATCAGCTTCTTCCCATTTTTTCTTCCCCTCAGTGGCCACTCCAGCATGAACATCCTCACCACGCTGACCGAGGTAGCGAAGAATGCTCGCACCCCTTAGAAGACTCTTAGCTAGGGCGAAACAGTTGTTTTCAAGTCTTACGAGCTGGGGGGCTTGTAGGGTCTACCGACCATATACGGACCCGAGTCTCACCAAAGGATTCCCCTATGGGCACTTTGCTCGGTTTACCTGTCATGAAAGTCCTTCGCTCGGACTCATGGGATCCGAGCATACGAGAGGGCCAGGCTCGGACTTGATGGAACCGAGCCTTACAATCGGTCCCCAATCCATCAGGCTCGGAACTCTAGGACCGAGACATACCGTCGGCTCGTGGATAAGCTTAGGTTCGCCGAGGCTTCTTATCCCTTCCGCAAATCTCTCCTAGATTCTCGCAATAGCCTAGACATGAGATCTTCAGCTGATCTTATCCAGATTCTAGAAGCATAATCATCCAATATTATCTCATAGAATCCTGGTTCAGCACAACTCTGATAAAGGGCCCAAAGGGCCCATATCAGCCTCCTCCAGACCCTGTAAATAGCTCATCACAGCTAGGGTTTCAGGTATGTTCTCTCATCCCTACTCTTAAGAACTACGTGTGGCTTGATCCCCTTATCACTGGGGGTACGTACGACCGGGGTCACCCTCGTCAGCTGCAACAATCACAAACACACATCGTGGTGTATCCCTAACAATGGAACACTACAAGGACCGAGCATTGCCCTAGCAGTTTCCTTGTCGTTGAATTGGATGACCCCTATCATTTCCTATCTCCAGCAAGGGATCATTCCTCAAGATCCCTCAGAAGCCAAAAAAGTTGTAAAACAAGAAGCCAAATACACTATATTCAACGGGGTATTATATCAAAGAGGAGTAGAAAACCCAATGCTCCGATGTCTTGATCCAGTTCAAGTCGAGGAGGTCTTAGTGGAAGTCCACGGGGGAGTAGGGAGCCACCACGTCAGAGGGAAATCGTTGGCCAGAAAGGTGATCTGAGCATGTTACTACTGGTAGGGGTGGAAACAGACCAGGCTAGGCCAGGCTTTAGCCTTAAGCAGGCTTGGCCTGTATAAAATATTGTTACCTAGGCCTGGCCTGTTAGCCTATTTAAATCATTTTTTTGAGCCTAGGCCTGGCCTGTTACAAAGCCTAGCCTGGCCTGTAAGCCTGGTTAATAAGCCTGCATTACTCTTTCACAATAATAAACCATACTCGGTAGCTTACCAAAAAAATAAATAAATAAATAAACCATACTTAGTATCAACAATCAAGCAAACATTCAAAGTCTCAAACAACTAATGAGTAATAAACAACTTACAATATTAAAAACAAAGAAAATAATCATAAAAATCAACTAATATTTCATTATAAGTGAAAGTGGAATCGTGAGGAAGATGAACGAAAGCTGGAAAGGAAGATGGCAAGGCGGCGGCGAGATGGACTGTGACATCCTTCGTAGTTACCCAAATATAAATATAAAAGTATATCATATTGGGTAATATATATACGGACTTGTGAGTGTTACGAAAATATGGTAAATAAAAATTTTCTTTAGATCGGGTGCACAAATCGACAGATGAAGTTCTTGGAGAATAAACTATATCTATTTCAAAACGTTTGTATCGAGTTCGGTGTTGTACTAAAACCTTTTCACAAACAGGGTAATCTTCGTCTTTTGAAATTGTACATACATTATTGAAAGTAATTGTAGTTACCCTTGCTTTCCTTAATAAAGCTGATACCATTGAGTTAATGGGTGTATCCGAACCCTTAAGTAATCTAAATCAGAGTAAGCGGAAAGTGTTGGACTATGCAATAGTTTGAACATAAGATTTATATTTATATATATAGATAATAAAAGTGGTAAGTACATAGTCCATCATCATGTCTCCAAGTTTCAGAATATACAAGTCCATAATAGATCTACATAGTCATGTAACCCCAACCCTAGAGTACTACAAAAGTATATCCACAATATATACATAACCAAAATACAACTCCAGGGATAGTCACGTAGATCCATCAGCATCAGATGCAGTAGTAGTAGCGGTAGTAGTCTCCCAAAAGTAAAGTGAGTAAGGTAGTAGCATCATCATCACAGCAGCAGCAGCAAATCTCCTCCACACACCAGATCCTCAGATCCACACCATACACCATATACATGTACCTAGGGATCGTCGTCCCTCCAGTCACTCCCAGTAGAATGCACGACAGGCTCGCTCCCACTCTCGTCCTCCACCAGATCCTCCTCGATCTCATCCGAGGGAGAGTGTACCCTACCACTGGGTACCGAGTCAGGTGATGGTGAAACCCTGACTGGGCTCCTCGGATCAGATAGGGGAGTCTCTTCGCGGACGACTCTCGAGGAAAAAGGGTGAGAGCGGGTAGGTCGAAAACGAAAACTATGGTAAGAGCTAGCTGGTCGCGTGGGAGGTGGTCCATGGTAAGTGTAAAACGGGGGTACATGCATAGTGTATATGATGGGAATCCTAAACCTACGAGGACGGAATCGTATCAGCGGGTTCGGGTGGTAGAAGGTAATCTCTACCTCCCCCTCAAACACCGCGCGATGGTCCTCATAGATCCATATGCCACTAGGAAGTGGCCGGATCTCGATGCAAGCAATGTAGCGAGACATCACCTACAAGGGCATAGGGGTAAGCAATTCTATACACATAATCAATAGAGAATAAATTATGCAACATAAATATGTAATATGCATCAATTGATATCAATCACACTTAACACCTAGCAAGTAGGTTATGCACATAGGATGCTCACACTTAATTCAGTCATAACAGTTTATTTGAATGAATGGCATGATGCATGACTTTAGCTCTCAAGCCTATCTCCATCATAATACTATGTCACTCTCTGACGTCCATCCCTGACAACCCAGCACTCAACAGTGCGTTGTATTCCTAGGTATACAACCATTCGTACATTCACCTAGAATGTACACGACAAGCTTGGTATCCATGCCACCAGAGCATATCCCGTCATCCAAACGTATCGTCATCCAAACGATATAACCATATCGGCATCCATTAAGCCGACCACGTCAACGACGTGTCATCAGGCAAGCGTATTGGCACTCCCAGAGGCCCTCCACATGTTTATCAAAACATGAATACGTCCTACCATCCGAATTTCAGAATGAATGCATTTTATCCTTTAGACTTAAGGGAAGTTGATTAATACTTTGTAGGCCACCCAGGCTTATTTTCTTTATAAAAAAGGACCGTCACCAAACGATCTTTTTGTATTAATCAATTTCTCTAAGTCTTGATCCCTTGGACTATTCTCAATAATTCATTAATTATTTGACTTAGAATTGAAAATGGTGTTCTTCAGGTTCTGCGAAATATACTCGAGTAAAATTCAGTCCACTCGAGTGTTCTTCTAGATTTTCCAGATTACTCGAGTGTTCCTGAAGTTACTCGAGTGTTCATGACTTTCTGAGGATTTGGGTTTTCAATTCATCAATTTACTCGAGTGGTTCATGGGTTACTCGAGTGTTCTTGGATATTTCCAGAATACTCGAGTGACCTTGACTGACTCGAGTGTTTGGCCTATAATGGTCCTCAGGTCATGCTCGATACTCGAGTACCAGACAGACTACTCGAGTGTTTCGCAGCAGACAGCACTGAAAACTGGTTTTAACATGACATTTTCATTTCTACTCAAATTTAATCCATTCCAGGGATCCACAGAGTTCACATAACATTATTTAGACATGTTACAACACTTATTACAAGTCAAAACACAGATTTGACGGAGAAATCAATAATCATGCATTAAAACACATTTTCACAACTTAACATGTCAATTCTCATAAAAAGCACAATACACATAAAACCAAGTGCATTTTAGTTCACATACATGATATCAAACTTGCTCATCACAGATTTAGAGCATGGATTGGTCTCCAAACCAAAGTTCCTATTCAATCTAAGCCCTTAGAGCCTCTTGGTGGCTCTCTAACACAATTAATGGAATTTAAACTCTATCTAGTGAATATAATTACTTCCCCTTACCTCTCAGACGTGAATCAACAGAAAGAAATCCAAGAAAAATGCTCCAACCCCATAAATCACTTTGAGCTTCACATGCATGACAATTTTGAGTGCACCACCAAAACCGAATTGGTTCACCCATGAAACAGAGATAAGAATTGGGGAAAATTGGATTTCTAAACTCTATACAACATGTTCTAACTAAAGAAATTGAGTTTGAGACTCAGGAGCTCGAGAGCTTACCAGAAATTAATCTCCAAGTAAGCTCCTGAAACCAACTTTGACAGAATAACTCCAACTTCCAAGCTGTCGTTCTCCCAACACACTCACTCAATCCTCACGATTTTGGTGTTTATACAAAGCTCGTGATGTGAGCTTTATATTCGTGTATCACTCCAACCTTAACACTCAGAACTGACAGAGAATCGAAGAGAATGAATTCGAAACCCTAGCTTCGACAACACCAACAAGAATGAGCAAAATTCGTAGCTTAGGGAGGTTGAAGAGCTTAAATAGACATGGAGGAGCATCATGCATCACGACACGACACCCTTGGTGTTGGCATGGAGGCGATTTCGTGTCAACGAAGGGAAATCGTTGGCGGTGACTCACCAAACGTACTAACTCGTGCAGTTTGACCCAGAATACTCAAGTATTCCAGAAAATACTCGAGTGTTGTGCCCAGATTTTGAAAAATAATTATTTTATTTACCTTCCCTCCAAAATCTTTCCTATAATTGTTTCTAGGTCCCAACCCAGGGACTAATATGCAAAACTCTTATTTTATGCAATTAAATTATTTATTAAATAATTTCCACACATCAACTAGTTATATAAACACATATTTTAATCAAGGATTAATATAGAAACTATTAATTATAATTAAATTATAATTAACATTTCATTAATCGGGGATTAAAATTTTGGGGTGTTACATGGACCGCAACAACAAGAACGATGAGATGGACGGGACCGATTGACGAGACGCATGAGCCACGAGACCGGTGGCGGTGTTCGTGGCTTCTTCTCACTGGATTCTCGAAGGCGAGATGGTGCAAGCAACGACGACAACACGAACGGCGATATGGAGGAGCCATGAGACCGACGGCGGCGTTCGCGACTTCTACTTCTTCCATGATTCTTGAATGCTTCTTCTTCCCTCTCTCTTCTCACTCTCTTGGTTCCTATTGTTCCTCTTCTACTATCGGCGACTGCCCTTTACTTTATTACACATTAGCTGTTGTTTAGTTTTTTTTTTTTGGATTAGGGACTTAGGGTTATACAATTTTTGTTTGGGCCAGGGTTATTTAATAGATTTTTTGTTGGGTTAGATAATTATATTAATTAAACAAGCTGGCCTGTTAAGTTAAACAGGCTTTTTACATAGCCTGGGCCTGGCCTGTTTAGACTACATAGGCTTTTTTAATAGCTTGAGCCTGACCTGTTTGCAAAAAAAGTCTGGCCTGGCCTGTTATTAGGCCTGTCATAGGCCCCTGTAGGTCGGCCTGGCCTGTTTCCACCCCTAACTACTGGCCAACCATACAGAAGGATGCGATAGACCACGTCAAAAAGTGTGAACGTTGTCAGTTCCACAGTGATGTCTATCAAAAACCTCCAGAAGAACTACACACATTGTCCGCCCCCTGGCCGTTCTACTAATGAGGAATTGACATAATCGGCAAGTTCCCTACTGCTCATGGGGGATTCAAATTTGTGGTGGTAGGAATAGACTATTTCACCATGTGGGTGGAAGCAGAGCCTCTCACTACCATCTCTTCAGCTAAGATCCAGAAGTTCTTCAAGAACAATATCATATCTAGATTCGGAGTTCCCCACTCGTTGGTAACCGACAATGGGACACAGGTTACTTTGAGCTCCTTCAAAGGTATGATGGCTGATTACAAAATCGAACATCACTTCTCTTCGATTAAACACCCCCAAACCAACGGACAAGTTGAGGTCGTCAACAGGTCGATTATTCAGGGAATCAAGAAAAGGCTGGAAGGTTCAAAAGGCAAATGGGTCGAAAACTTCCATGAGGTATTATGGTATACAGAACGACCATGCAAACCTCGACAAGTGAAACTCCATTCCGACTGACCTATGGATTTGACACCGTCATCCCTATCGAGCGGCAAATATCGACCTTCAGGATGGGTAACACCTACGAGTCTAACAACAGACTTCTCAGGGAAAACCTCATCCTAAGTCACGAGGTCCGAAAATTGGCCGCCGAACTAGAGAGAAAATCCAAGTCAAGGCAAGCTAGGGAGTACAACAAGTCGATTAATCAACGATCCTTTGAGGAAGGGGACCTGGTCTGTTGGAAGTCAAGCTTGCCCCAAAGGACGTAAAGAGTAATGCTAGAAGGATTCTAGAAGATATTGTTTTGATGATTACAAACAAGATTCAAAGTTTCAAGCATCAAGCTGCATCAAGTTCAAGCATCAAGCTTCAAGGCTAAAGTCAAGGCTCAAGCTTCATGTTCAAGTTTAGTATAGCCTAGCCCATAGGAAATTTGTAAGGTAATGAATTTTTATTACAAGTGTCTAATGGCCAAAATTAGTTTTTCATGTTAAGGAGAAGAAAAGAACTTTTTATGAAAAATGTTTTTAATTGCAAAAAGAGTTTTAGTGAAAATCTGTTTTTAACTTAGTTTATGAAAAATGTTTTTAATTGCAAAAATAGTTTTAGTAAAAATCTATTTTTAACTTAGTTTCTGTGGAAATACTTGATGTCACAAAACTCTGAATATTCTTATGAATGCAAGAAGGAGTAATCGATTACTTGCTTGAGTTAATCGATTAACTTTGTTGCATCATAGAAAAATCAGAGAGCTTGTAATCGATTAAGTGAACTTTGCTAATCCATTACTTTCTTATGAGAGTAATCGATTACCTGGCTCAAGTAATCGATTAAAATTGTTGCATCATATATTTTCCTGAGACAAAGTAATCGATTACATGTTTTGTAGTAATCGATTACATGATGTTGCATCATACAAATTTCAGAGGCTCAGTAATCGATTATTAGATTAGTGGTAATCGATTATATGAGTTGCATCATATATTAAACAGAAGTGAAGTAATCGATTACATGCATGTGATAATCGATTACTGTTTTTTCAAAAGGATTTCAAAGTTTCCATTTTAAAGGAGATAATCGATTACATTCCCTGAAGTAATCGATTACCTTAAGTTTTATTGAAAAACGTGTCAGAATCACTTTGATTTATTTCATGATTTGTTTATAAATAATTGATTCTGATTTATTTTCAAAATTCGAATTTGAATATTATTTTGAAATATTTCCTTATTTGTTTTTAAGAATCAAATCTTTGATTTATCTCCTAAATCTATTTTATTTGTTTCTGATTTCAAAATTGATTTTATTCTATTTTATTTTATTCTTTAAATCTATTTTATTTGTTTCTGATTTCAAAATTGATTTTATTCTATTTTATTTCAATTCTTAAATCTCCTTGATTTAATATCAAAAATATTATTTTATTTATTTGATTTCAGAAAATCAATTTTTATATATTTCCTGATTTGATTTGATTCTATTTTCAAATTCAAAATTCAAATTTCAAATATTCTCAAATCTTTAGTTTTATGTCTTAAATCTTTAAAATTTGTTTTTGACTTGAAACATGTGTTAATTGTTGCTTTTATAAAAAGGATTTGAATCAAGTTTTTATTCTGATAACGTTCCAACCTTTTTCTTTTGAACACTTCTTCTTCTTCTCTTCTCCTTCAACCAGTTCTTAAACTTTGATATTATTTCTTGAAGAGAAAAATTATCTTGGCCTTAGTACTTGTGATTTAAATTCAGCACCACTAGAGCTTTTATTGTTGTATCAGTGTTATATAAAACACACTTTTGTTAGAGCCTTATATTGTTGTATCCGCACTATTAAGAGTGCAATATAGGTCTTGTACCAATCACTCATACCGTAACCATTTGTGTAAGGGGTGTGTAACCCTTAGAGACTAGGGGGTGAATCTCCTAGTGCGGACTTGCGGTGTTCGTGTGTGTAGGGTGAGGAACCCTTCTGTATTGGGTAGTGCTAGACGAACGGTGGGGCACCTAGTAGTTAGGCTATCTGGTTGTTGAGGTCCCTAGCGAAAGGAGGTTCCTAGTAGCTTGCGGGCCGCTCTGGTTGTATTTGGGGACGCGGGGGCGTCTTCGGTTTTTAGTGAAAAGCTCAAGCGGGTCGCTTGGGGACTGGAGTAGGCTGCTTTGCCGAACCAGGATAAATCTCCGGTGCAATCTCTTCTATCCCTCAACTATTTATTTTCTGTTGTTATTGTTGCATGTGCGTTATTGTTATTATTATCCTTCTTGCATCAAAGCAATTATTTTCATAATAATTAATTTAAAGAGTTTTAAATTAATTAGCGCGGTAACGGTATTTGTTGTTATTAATTTATTTGTGTTCCGCGCATATTAGTTTTTTTTATTATTATTATTATTAAAGCTTTCGCGAAATCTTTTTGATTCAATATATTAGTTTTCCGCTGCAAAATCTCTTTAATTTTATTGAAAACGATTTGAAACCAATGTTTTCGTAAACACCCAATTCACCCCCCTCTTGGGTGACGGCTGCCAATCCTAACATGGTCCTCCAAAAGTCAGACATTGGGCTGAAAAACGACAAAGATGGCAAACTTGCCTGCAATTGGGAAGGACCATATCGGATCTCCTCAAAGATTGGATCGGGTAGTTAACAGCTTGAAACGCTCTCTGGTGCGGCCATCAAAAACACTTGGAATGCCACAAAACTCGAGGCATATTACAGCTAAGAACTTCTTCAGTTCTTACTCAAACATGAAAGCCATTGTATTCAACATACATGCGTTATTCATAAAATAAATACCTTTGCTTAAATTCTGTTGTCTACGTACTAGCTTTCCCTACGTTCGGCTCGCCACCGAACCTAGCGGAAGGACTTTATGGTCAAGGCTCTAATTTCGCTTACGAGCTCATAACATTAGAAGGTACAACAGATACCCGAACACTACATCGATCAATACCCACGATTGGAGCAGATACTCGCGATCCTAGAAACTAACCATGGCTAACGGTCTGAGTTTCGAGTTCTTAAACAACAGAATTTAAACAGCGAAGAAATAACAACAGTGAATGTGAAAATTACACGTTTCATTGGTTAAAATGTGAGCCATAAACGACTTACAAAACAGGACCTATGTACAGGTGATTGAGGTCTAATATGTGATGTTTTTGCACCTTTTTTGCCTCCCTTTTACATAGTAAGTGGCTTTTTTTTAGTAAATTGGAATAAAACAATGGAATTTTGTCATTATAAGATTTCTGGAACCTTTTGATGTGTTTGGTGTGTGTTCAGGTATTTAAGCTCTTAAAATAGTGATTTTTACAAAGGAATGAAGAAGGAGAGCTTGTTACTTGAATTGGAAAGAAAAAATGAAGAAAAGTTGAAGGTGGCGCCCAGCCTCGGCTCCCACGAGCCCAGACGCGTGCTGGGGTCAACTGGCCAATAATGGGGTGCATTTGGTTGATTTTTTCAGACAGCTGCACGCCCAAGCGCTGGGGTTTCACGCCTGGGCGCGCAAAATGCGAGAAAGTGACACTTTTCATTGTTTTGAGCATAACTTGAGATACTCTTATCCAAATGAGGCGATCTAAGTATCATTTTAAAGCTAAGGAAAAGATCTATAACTTTGCCAGAAATAGCCTTGCTCAAATTCGTCCATCTTGGGGGTCAAAATCAGTGCCGAAGTTGCTGTCAGACACAAATACGGGATTCTAGAAGGATTTTAATGATGAATTCTATTTGTAAATAAGATTCTTACAGATTAGTTTATTCTAATAAGAACTTATCATATTATATTCAGATTTAGGATTAGTTTTATTAAAAATAAAAATCTTATCACATTAGATTAAAAATTAGGTTAGTCTTTATCTATATAATAATAGGATTAGGATTCATTCCGGAAAAAACGTAGACACTCATACAACTCCATAGAATAATAGTAGATTAGGATTTGAGACTTGGAGAAAGAACAAGGATTGAAGGTTTTGCGAACAACACGGAGATTAGACTCAAGTATTAGTGGTAATTATGTATTCCTTTATCACTTCTATTGTTTTTCTCTTCTCAATTATGAACTAAATCCTTATTTGGGATGTAGGAGTAGATGGTTATGGAATCTTGTTAATATTTATGCAATGAATTAAATTGTCTTTTCCCTTATGAATTCTGTGTTTGATTATGTTTTTATTGTTGTTCATGAAAGCGTGCGATTCATGACGTGGGAATCCTAATTTAATAGACATATTAATTTAGGATTGTGCCTAATAATCAAACAGTTCAATTGCATAGGGATAGACATATTTCTTATGAATTGAATAATTTTATGAGTTTTGATTGAACATTAATTAAGTGTTAGGTTTTAAGGCTCCCTTGAGACATCATTGGGAGATTAATCTCTAAAATACAGAAACGTTCTAAGACATTAGACGTTTCCTACTTTTGCAAAACAAATTCAGAATTCAGGAAAACAATTTAATTTGTTGTTCAATATTTTAGGAACCTTCATCGAAACTACGTCCCGCTCTTTTACAGGTCTTAACAAAAGCTTACGAAACAGGACCTATGTACAAGTCTTAACAAAAGCTTACCAAACAGGACATAAAAACAGGTCCTAATAAAAGTAATACAAGAAAAAGCCCAAGTTCGGGGCTCGTCATCAAACAACGAAGACTGCTTGCAATTTGCTCGAACAAGACCTATAAACAGGTCTCAGAAAAAAGAGCAAAAAATACATGCAAAAAGGAACTCATCATTCAAATCAGAAAGGATGATGAAGCTTCCTCGGAACTTGTTCGAATACTCCAGCAATAACCTGGGAACCAACAATGTTCAAGCCTACAAGCTTTCGAAGTTCTCTAAAGCATATTCAAGCAGCAAAGAAACAATAGTGAAATATAAAAAAGCTTCATTTCATTAATGTGTACAGGCCAGAAACGGCTTACAAAACGGGATCCCGGGACGGATCTTACATAAAGATTTCAAGCATGCTTAACTGCGGAAAACCTATCAAGACTGATAGAGAGCACCTGTGACGACTCGACTTTCTATTCATTATAAAATAATTATATTCGAAAATATGACCATTTTTTTTCTTAAGTAAAATCATCATCATTTCAAATCGTGCGGAAACAACTACAAATATCATGAAGGGTAAACATTGAACTTTCAACTTCATTTCATTGGTCAAAAGAGTACCTCTTACATTACATAAAGTCAAATACTTAACTTAGAAACTCTAGGCCATTACAATATATTACATATATTACAACAAAACTTATAACAACCTAGAGCAGCTGGTTCGAAACTCAAAACATAAATAGCACAAGTAAGAGAAACTGATGAGTAGCATTATCCACATTCCATTATCAAGAACTCAACTCAGTCGTTAGTTCCCCACTAACTTCCAGTTGAGTTTTCCATGAATTCATCATCCACCACCGGAACGGCATCCTCCACCGGATCCTCATCCTCTATGGGATCCTCCTCCTCCTCTTCCTCTTCATGTGCCGGATCAGATGGCACATAAACTGGAGTCCGAGATCGGGCTCTAGTGGAAGGACGAGAGGGAGCAGGAGCCTCCAAAATGAATCTTTCCTCAGAGGGTGATGGACTTGGTGGAAGGGTGCGCCTCGGAAAACGTCTTAGTGGTGGTGGTGGTGTTCCATGCGAAACACAAAATTTGGGGGAATGTGCATAATGTACATCATTGGGATCCTCGTACGACGCGGACGCATCCGGGACCATTGGTTTGGGTGACGGAAAGTGACTTCCACGTCCCCTTCGTACGTGGCCTGGTGCTCCTCAAAATTCCACTCCCCATTAGGGAGCGGCCTCATCTCCACACATATCATATTCCTTGCCATGACCTACAACAAGGGATTAGGAGTGAGTCATAGCTAAATACAATAACAAATGAGCATAACAGAGGCTAAAAATAACAAGCAGATATAATCAGATAGCATTAAGAGTGCAAGAATATTCACATGCTCAAACTTATTTAACTCATATTTGATTTCTTTAGTGATATGATGCATGCCTACTCCTCATTCATGCTTCACAGTTCGACATCCTTTCGGGTATCCATTTCAAACCTATGTTTTCATCGAACTAGAGCGTATCCATTTCCCATGCATCACATTTGATTGGGAACTAGCCTTCATAGCATTCTATGCTACAGTATCTAAATCATCATAGCACCTTTAGGGCCATGGTATCCAAATTCTATCCTATGCTAGATTTCCACTATCGAAATCGGAGCAACTCCATGCATGATAATGCCATATCAGAGTTTCATTTCTTTTCTTTCATTATTCTGATCAGCATCTCGTTTCATTAACTTTCATTTAGTTTTTCTCTTAGCTGGTGTTGGTGCTTTCCGAAAAAGACCATCAGGGCATAGCCACCTTATGATGGGTTTACTTACTTCATATTTTCTTTTCAGAAAATCCATCAGCGGCCCAGCTGTAACGCCCCAAAAACTAGCCCAATAAAAATACGGGTTAACAAAAACTTTTTCCATAAAGAGTGTGAAAACCAAAAGTACTTTTCATTAGAGTAATATTTCTTTTACAAAATATTCTGAGTGTAAAACACTTATATAATACAAAATTCCAAAAACCCATTTTACACCCAGAGCATTGGTCTTCACAACTCGATCCTTCTGTAAAAGGATTCGGATGACGAGACATCATCCTGGTTGTCCTTTCTAGACAATTTTCACTCTTACGGGAGTGGCTTCAATCCTGTCCTTTGAAAGAACCAACCACCACAAACATGGTAGATGGGAGTAAGTCACTTGTCATATCGCCTAAGCAGATTATATGATTGGTCAAACACAAGCATCACAGATATCAATTCAATATAATAAATGCATGCTCAAGAGTCTTATCAAACAACATTAATTATAATCATTAATCTTTCATGCTATGCATGCACGTCTCTCAAATCATTTCTCCATAATCAACTCTTCCAGAAAGCAACACTCTGGGATAAGCAATCGTGTGCTCGATGTTTCCACAACCTGTATAGCGGCCACACCGTTCTATACTGGAACCCCATCGACCACGATCCTAAAATGATACAAGGGGATGATCCCTGAACCATTGTCCACCAATAGTTCTAGGTCCCTGTCATTTCTACGGTGACGGCCACACCGTTCCAACCGTCTCATGTAGCGGTCACACCGTACTACATGGTTTCCAATCCCGCATGCACCTCACTCGTTTTACAATTCCCTGTACACCATGCATGAGATGCATAACAAATATATTAATCATCACATTATACACATGGCGGCCACACCGTTCCATGCCTTCATATAGCGGCCACACCGTACTATATGGAATCACACACATATGGCGGCCACACCGTTCCACATGTCTTCGTATAGCGGTCGCACCGTACTATACGGAATCCTTTAAGTTTATCATACATATGGCGGCCACACCGTTCCACATGTCTTCGTATAGCTGTCACACCGTGCTATACAGATCCCACTGAGTATAATGACTTCATGTAAGAGCTAACCTCAACATATGTGAATCGGAGCGATTCCAATTATCCAACTTTAACTTATCCAAATCGGAGCAACAGCCCTAGCACATTTGGATTGGATCCTCATAATCAGCAGGTGTCAACATGCTCGCATTATCAATAACACTCCTTTAAGTCATTATCCTCTTATGTTCCAAAACATTAATTACCAAGTAACTCAATCAGTTATTATCAATTACACAATCCTTAGATTGAGACATTAGGCTTGTTCCACTTATCATCATGAGGTACTAACTTCTACCTAATGTCCTTTAAGTCACTAACTTCTTATGTTCCAAGACATTCATTACCAAGTAGACGCAATCATGCTATATCAAGCCCTCGCTCAACATCATACTCAGATCATGAATTATTAATCACATTTTATTTCCTCAGAGTAATCATGATCATTTTAATCCAAAGAAGACATGATGATTACTCCACAACTCATACCTTATTAGCCAACTTATCTGGATGTTAAACTCAAAGAATTGTTCATTAATTATATGCAATTGTCATACTCAAGACATGATTCATTAGGCATATGCAACCATCATGTACCGTTCATAATTTATTTATCATCTTCAAGTAGACATTATCAAACCAATTAGAACAAAAACAAAGTTCCAATTAAAAAGATAATTCTTAATAAATTATATGAATAATGGTTTTCCCTTTCTAACTTGTTAAAATCATGTTTAACTCATTTAAAAATTAAAACAATAGTTAAGTAAAACCTTTATGGATTATAAGAAAAAAACAAAATTAATTATTCTCTTTTCTCAGGTCCTAACCGGTTACAAAACCCACTAATCGGTTAGAGACAGCAGTACCTGAGAGCAAACCATTTATTCTTAAACTTGATCACTTTCAATCTCAAGCTATTGTCTTTCTAATCCTTATGCAGCATTTAGGACATTACTAAAGCATAATTTAATTAAATTAACAATTAACTATAACTCTAATACCCTAAGTTCAAGACAACTTCAAAACCTTGGAACCAAAATAAAGACAAAGTCTAATTAAACATTTAGGCATTTCCTATTGTGTCAATAACTAATTCCAGGATATCAAATGCAGCAATTAGGACATGCTTCTAATGTTATAATGAAGCTTAAGCATATTTAGAATAACTCTATTCATTCTAACCTTAACAACACATTATCAAAGCAACACTCATTTATCAAGTCCCTAAACAAACATCTATTCCTTAGTTTATAAAATCCTTTTTATTGATTGGGTTATTGGTCCAAGTCTATGTCATACCAATCCTTGCTGATTTCTATATTAAAACTGAATAACTAATGAATGTTGTCAGGCACTAACCGGTTAGACTGACTCCTAACCGGTTAGATTATGCAGTCTGAGAACATAACAGGTTTCTTTTACAACTCAAACCAATTCTAGATTCATTTCTTTCCTTAAGACAACTTAAGGTTCATCCCTGCATGTTATTATATTGAGTTCCAATCATAGACCAAAGGCATTAACACTATTCACTTAACTCCTTAAATATGACATAAATCCTATCACACACTTATAACTTGAACTTATGCTAAACCTTCTCAAGTTCCAAATATTAATTTAAGCCAATTTCAAATAGAAAACAGAAGGTTATTAAGCACTACTTTCAAATCCAAAGAGAAAGTATTCTAACTCAAATAAGATGTGTAACCAATGAACTCTTCATTATTCATGATTAGCATATTAATCAATTCAATAATTCCATTAAAGTATCATCATAAATCATATTCAACATGTTCATATTAACATAGAGTGATTCCAAGATATGGAAGTTAATCATAATAAACTTAATTAGCTATTTTCCCCCTTTGTCTCAGGTTCTAACCGGTTAGAATTGCCCACTAACCGGTTAGATTATGCAGGTCCTGAGAACAAACTGCACTTTAACATGTGCAAACCCACTCCATACTCATAATTAACTTTCAACCAAACTTGAGTATCAACTAACACATCTTTCTTCACTTGTTACAAGACTTATTTCACTTGCTAACACAATTCATATGTATCAATTCAATTAATTAAGTGATCAATCAAGCATTCCTCTTATTAATTTTCAGCATACACAACTTAACATAAACCCTATGTTTCTCATCAAATAACATAGCAACTTCCTCTTGCAACTAAGCCTTAATTTCAGGTTATTAAAAATAATGACCAAGTGGTTGTCTTGGTCTCCAAACCAAGCAACCATGTCTTGATCCAACACTCATAGCATACACACATCAAATTTCACAATCTATAATCGTAGCAATATGAATGACTTCTCCCATGCCTTGGACAATTAGGACAACACTTAGACAAGCTTTAAGACTCCTAGAACAGCAGCTAGCAGCAGCCAACACAGCAGCAACCAGAACTCAGCAAAACCAAAGGAAAACACAAGGGTTTTACAAGCTCACACACTCACAAAGCTCAAGCTATATGTGCAGCAACTAAGAGCAAGTTGCATACACGAATTTGAGATGATTTTGGCAGAGTTTCAGCACAACAAAACGCAGAGAAACTGAGTAAGAACCCAGTCACAAGGAACCCTATATATAGAGCAAGAAGATGAAGATGGATGGAAGGGTTAGTCATCACCAAGGCCACCCATCCTAATCCCACGACTTACAGTTGTCCTAGACATGCTAGTGAGGTGCCAAGTGTCCTGGGAAGACTTAACCACGAAGAACCTTCATGATTTCCAGCTCAAACCGCCTTAATTTTATGCAGATGCAGATGCACTAACCGGTTACTGGTTTTACTAATCACTCCTAAAATTCAGAAATTCACTGTTTTTATGAAAAATTAATATAAAAAGATTTACTTCTCAAAACTCAATTTCCACCGTTGGATGTTAATATAAAGTCATTAGAAACGTTGTCTAAAACTTTGAGCATGATCCAACGGTTAACGAAAGAGATATAGTCTAATCTTTACATGATATTTTACTAAAATCTCATTTTCTTAAATGATAATTCATTTTCCAATAAACTATTTTCATAAAATACTCTTATTTATGAAATTTCCTTTTTAAAATAAATATTTTATTTATATTTCCTCTTTATAAAAATGAGGGATGTTACACTCTCCCCCACTAAATTGAATTTCATCCCCGAAATTCGTTTTCTAAAATTTTCACTTTCGAAAATATTTCCATAAAATAAAATTTTTATCTTACCTTTATCAAAATGTTTTGGGGATTCTCCCCCACTGAATAAATTTTGGTTATATTTTTCTCAAAATTTCCAATCTCCAAAATACTTATCGAAAAATATTCCAGATAAATTCTTCTAAACAAATCCTTTCAAATGGAAAAATTCTAAATAACAATTTTCCAATTCAAACATTTTGCATAAAACTTTAGAAAATACTTTTACCGCTGCGCACTCTGATCACTCGCGCACGATTAACGAATCATTTATATGACTTTATTCCTTAATAGTTGCAAACATTAGGGTGATCAGTCCTAATATTCAAACCATTAATAATAAAATCATTCCTTTTAGATATAACCTTTCGCAAGAAAGGTCATACGACATATCTTTAAGTTAGATGAACTTAAAGATAGGGTATTCGTCACCATCAGATTTAGCTAGATAGCCAAGCGCTAGAGATATTTCCGTTGGGGAGACAAGGATTTGTCCTATCCCAGTGGTTATTAATCTCTCTAGTCTTAACTATTCTTTCTATTTCTTTAGTGTCCACATATATTTATCACATCCAATTGTGATAAAGGTTAAGAAATTCGGGTCAAAGATGACATCTAGATCATCAAAATATCAAACGATTCAATTAACGTGATCCAAAGAAATAGCTGACTACGTTAATTCAGATTAGGAGAAAGGATAATCCATGGGTTTACCTCGCTTGCCTCGCTTGCTACCTGATCCTTTCTTGCTTTTATTCTCCGGACAATCGGGCGAATAGTGCCCCGGCTTCCTGCAGTTGAAGCATACTATTCCCTTGGGTACACCACAGCTTGATCCAAAGTGATGTCCCCACACTTTCCACATTAAGGTGGATAAGTGATTCCTTTCCCATTACCTCTCTGATTACCATTCTTCGATTGAGGTTTTCCTAACCCCAATCTATACAGCTCCGGTTCCTCATATTTTTCTTTTAATTGTTTTTCTTCTTTCTCCAGCTGAGCTCTCATTTCCTCAATCTTTCGTTTCTTCTGAATTCGGACATTCTTTTCATAAACCTCTTTTGCTTTCATATCATACTCGTAGATTCTGCACATGTTTACCAACATCGGGAAATTCCTTATTCCCTGATAACTGATTCCTGGCTTCAGATCCGGGCGTAGTCCATTTTCAAATTTTACACACTTTGATCTCTCATCTGGATGATTCTGGTAATAGGGAGAATACTTCATCAATTCTTCAAACTTCACAGCGTTTTCTCCAACATCCATTTCTCCTTGCTTCAGTTCCAAAAATTCAACTTCTTTCTTTCTCCTTATATCCTCTGGGAAGTATTTTTCTAAAAACTTTTCTTTAAATACCTCCCAGGTGATGTGCCGATCCTCGGCTTCAATAACTGCTTGGCGTGATCCCACCAAGTTTTTACTTTATCATTCAGCATATAAGTCGCATACACCACTTTTTGTGCATATGAACAACCCATAGACCTAAAGATTTTCTCAATTTCTTGCAACCATTTCTGAGCTCCTTCTAGATTATACCCTCCTTCGAACTGAGGGGGATTGCAACTTCAAAATTCTGTGAGTCCTCTAAACTCAGCAGGTTCAGCATTGCAGTGGTGCGGTTGATTCGCTTGTTGGTGATGTTGCTGCATATTCTCTAATACAGCAGTGATCCTCTCTAACATTTCATTCGTATGGTTTCGGTTTCTCGTTGCCATAGTAGACCTGCACTTATAGAAACTTAGGTCAGAGTCACACAACTTATTGAGTATGGGAAGGACCATACTCCACAGCCGAGAGTTGGAACCATTGCTCTGATACCATAAAGTGTAACGCCCCAAAAACTAGCCCAATAAAAATACGGGTTAACAAAAACTTTTTCCATAAAGAGTGTGAAAACCAAAAGTACTTTTCATTAGAGTAATATTTCTTTTACAAAATATTCTGAGTGTAAAACACTTATATAATACAAAATTCCAAAAACCCATTTTACACCCAGAGCATTGGTCTTCACAACTCGATCCTTCTGTAAAAGGATTCGGATGACGAGACATCATCCTGACTGTCCCTTCTAGACAACTTTCACTCTTACGGGAGTGACTTCAGTCCTGTCCTTTGAGAGAACCTACCACCACAAACATGGTAGATGGGAGTAAGTCACTTGTCATATCGCCTAAGCAGATTATATGATTGGTCAAACACATGCATCACAGATATCAATTCAATATAATAAATGCATGCTCAAGAGTCTTATCAAACAACATTAATTATAATCATTAATCTTTCATGCTATGCATGCACGTCTCTCAAATCATTTCTCCATAATCAACTCTTCCAGAAAGTGTAACACCTTAATTCTAATAGAAAATTACACAATCCATGGAAGCTTACCAAGTACAATATTCCATAAATAAAAAAAAGTCTCATTAATAAAAATATACATCTCCTTGAACCAAAACAATTGTTAAATAAAATTACATTGAAAATTTTACTTGTTCTACAATGACACTGGGCACTAAAACTAGAAGGGCATTACAATGCCAACAATCCTCTTTAAACTTAATGTAGACTCCTTAAAAATAATTTACACAAGAAAACTAATATTATAAACTTGTCTTCTTCCTGGCATCTTGCTTCTCAAAATCTCAATCTGACAACATCAAACCCGAATAGTGAGATAAAAATCTCAGTAACACTATTTAGCTTGAAAATTATTTTTGAACTATAATATTGTCTGCCGTCACATGTACGGAAAATCTCCATAAAAAAATAATGAGGGAAATAATATTTAATAATATAACTCATGTCTAGTATCATAGAATTATCAATCACATGAACAAAAATATGACTATCTAATAGAATTAATGCAGAACAATCATTAATTGCATCTATGGCCTTTTGGCCTCGAACTCCAACTATTTACTTTAACTTTTTATCTTGCACACATCACGCATGCTGAAGGTGCCTACACCTCGCCCGGCGCCCCGGGGTTGGATGACTTACACCCGCGTCCGGGTCAGTCCTCTGAATTATTTGTTGGAGTTCGTTTGCCTGTGCCCAGGCCAAACAATGAGTCAAAAGACTCCTCTAAAATAACATTATAACTATTCATATTTGGTGCACAGAACATTCCCAACCAATGACTTCTCTCTTGCACACAGCACGCCTGCTGGAGGTGCCTATCCCTTGCCCGGTGCCCCGGATTCGGATGACTTACACTCGCGTCTGAGTCAGTCCTAATATATCATATGGTTGATGTGCATAAAATATAGAATCCTCTCTATAAAATAATAATAATATAATCATAATGTATATATATATACACTCATACGAATTATAAGAAATAAAATATTTAATAAAAACCACAATTTCATATTATAATACTGATTCAACCCCATGAAATTATACTTATTTTTGTTTCACGTTGATAAGTGGGTATTAATTATTAGTATCATCATAGAATATTCATAAGAAGTGCTTCTTCAAGAGAAACAGAGAGGGCATATACAACAAGAGAAATTGCCACCGAAGAAAATAGTAGGCGCAAGTCTCCATCAAAAATAAAAAAAAAACAACATCCTAATTCACAATCATGCTATAAATAAAAATAAAGAATGAATGGGGTGGTACTATATAGGAAGTATATATTGCAACAAATGCCTGGTTTTTATATTAGAAGTTCACGTGCAGTGCAGTAAAAGTGTCACAAAAGCTCATGTATTAATAATTATAAAATAATTTCATCTATTCCCTATTATTATTTATGGAGGTTTAATTGGGTTATAGTGTTACCTTAATGATGATTCTCTCTTCTTCCTCTTGTATGTTTTCTCCCTCTGGTTCACCTAATGGAGGCTAGGTTTTGTTTTTAGGAGAATGAAACTAACCTATCTGATCTTAACTTTTTATTTATTTTAAATCAACTCAAAGTTTGTCTTCTAAAAAATTACATATCCTTACATTTGTAAGTTCAAATCATGCATTTATCATCTAAAAAAATTCACAATTCAACAATGAAAATAGCTAAAAGTCCAAAACGAATGCAAAAATATAAAATTATGCATAAGAACACATCAAATACTTGAGATATATATATGGTTCCATATAAATTATTAAATGTCAATTGTTCAGTTTTATAGACATGGTTAAATTAAATTTAAGATATAATCTTTCTAATGTCACATTATGATAACCTCTAGTACAAAAACAATTATTCGTTCGTTAATGCATTACTGTAAACCTCAAATTCATTTAAAAGGTTTTGGAAAATTTTAGATAACATAGTTGTCAATTTCTTCCTGGGCTAAAAAAAAATTATTTTCACATTCTTGAGGTTTCTTTATAAAAAAAAATCAGCACCTAAATGGTAATCACATATCCTAAAAACTTTATGTTATTCAATCAAAACTATCAATTTCAATCTCTAACGGTACTTAGTATTTATTGTGACCAGTCTCAGTCCAAAATATATTGTAAGGTATATACTCAAGTTTGATCTTAATTTTGTGGTGATCTTATGTCAACTTAGAAAATTTTACGACGTCTCCCAATTGATCTAAAAATCATTTATATGTGGGAAAATGATATTTAGTGTCAACGATCATCTTATTCAAGTGTCCATAATCTATTTACTACCTCCTGCTCTAAGTTATTTATTTTTCTCAACTAAAAGTAAAAGTACTAAACAAAGTATGTAAAATGTCATTTTTAATAAATTTATGAGCTAACAAGTTCTCTAACTAATTGATTCTCGAGTTCACTTAAATCTAGTAGTAATATTGGACTAAATCTTGGAATTAAGTCAATGAGAACTCTAACCTATGTGACGGCAAGGTACAAATTGGTCTAAAAAAACATTTAAAAAGTCATGTTCTTTACCTGTCTAATGTAAAATTAAAAATCTAAATATTCAACTAAACACAATAATATAATTAAAAGATAATATTATACAGAAAACACCATGTATAATACAAATAATAATAATTCATGTATAATGAAGAGACATAATTTACTCTCAACCATCATATAAACAAAAAAATTAGATTTTGTATTATAAACAAAAAATTAGATTTTGTATATCTACATGTTATGAGAAAAACTTTAAGAAGTAAGAACATAATAATATGTTAATCACATGACAATAAAACAACATTGAAACAAGACACTTCTAAAAAAAAAGGGTAAAAAAAATACACATCTAACTAATAAGACAATTTGCTCATAATACATATGAAAATAGAGTTTAAAGTACGTCAACAAGTAATATAAAATTTCTGTAAGTAATTATTTTTGTAATTATTATGTGTCTCGGGAAAAAAAAATTAAAGTATAAATTTTCTAAAATTGAATTATAGTCGCTTTAAAGTTACCTAAAAATGTAATATCATATAAATAACAAAAAATTATACTTTAATATATTAAGAGATACGCATGCACGTATTATATCAAAAATAATATTAAAAAAAATGAAAGTGTTTAACTTTCAAATTATCACAAAAGTTAAAAAGATGGTAACTTTTATAGCATGCATCTAACTGAAAAAAAAATTAATAGCAAGATGAAATTTTTTTTTTAGAACTTATAATTTTTTTTTCAAACACATGTTGGAAACAAACAAAATAAATATCATTTCACACTCTCATGCTATTAAGCTCAAAAGTAATTATTTTTCTTTTAGCAAAAATGAATTTCTAGATAACCTATCTACCTAACTATCTATCTATCTATCGTAATAAGATAAATTTCATTGAAGAAAAAATAACTAGAAGTACAAGGAATACTTAAACCAAGAGGAATACAATAGAGTTTTAGAAGACAATAGATATATAAGAAACTACACAAAGCAACCCCTTTGAAACTACCTAATAACAAAAATCAAAACATCTACTCCTCAATCCTCATACATAAATATGAATTATCTCAGCAGCATTAAAAAAAATCAATATTAGAGGGCATAAAAATAGGAGATAACTTAACCAAGGCTGGCATATAAATTTCGATCACCTAGAACCAATAAAACAGCAAAAGTTTCGAAAAAGTGATAGCGACAGAAACATTAGCAGTAGTGTTTTTACTCAAGAGCAACAGTGCTTTTAACCTATATTTACTTTTTAAAAAAAATAATGAAACATATTTAAATGTATTCACTAAAATACCTTAAAAATAAAATTATACCGATGGCATCAATCAAAACTTTCAATCATAAATATTTCTAAATTGGACCTAAGTCCTTAATGAATGATGCAGGGAAACTAATACAACAATCCAATAAAAGAACTTAAAACTCCCAACCTCATGATAAAAATTCAAGGATTAATTAATTTTTCTTTTTTCCTAACTATCACATGATACTTGCGAACACACATACCTATATATATATACACACACACATATATAATTAATCAATACTTGAGTTTTTAAAATCAATAGCCTCTAATTAAAATATGATCCCGCTATATTTACAGCACTACTAAGTGTTTAGTTTGTATCTGTAAATCCCTTTGATTGCATGAATCTATATAAGTACATTTGCAAACATTGTCATCCTTATATATCAAGAGAACATACACCAATTCAATAAAGAGTAAGAGCATATGATAGCCTCAAACATGTAACATTGTGTCCGGATCACAAAGTTACAAAATAGGATACTATTTATACTTTACTATTCAAAATGTACACACAAAAACAAACACTAGCAGCATGTGCTGAACGGATGTAATGACTCTACACCAGGATACCGATATTGGGGTAGCTAGTCCCAATACCATCTATCCAAGTAGCAATATCATCTATCCAAGTAGTAAAACTCATCACGATTCCTTCCAAACCTTGTCATACACATACTAATCATCATGATTCTATCTATTCCCTAAGTGCCCAGTTTATAGTTAATTAATTTATATAATTGTCCGAAGAGAACCGAACTGCTCTGATACCAAAAATGTAACACCTTAATTCTAATAAAAAATTACACAATCCATGGAAGCTTACCAAGTACAATATTCCATAAATAAAAAAAAGTCTCATTAAGAAAAATATACATCTCCTTGAAAAAAAATAATTGTTAAATAAAATTACATTGAAAATTTTACTTGTTCTACAATGACACTGGGCACTAAAACTAGAAGGACATTACAATGCCAACAATCCTCTTTAAACTTAGTGTAGACTCCCTAAAAATAATTTACACAAGAAAAATAATATTATAAACTTGTCTTCTTCCTGGCATCTTGCTTCTCAAAATCTCAATCTGACAACATCAAACCCGAATAGTGAGATAAAATTCTCAGTAACACTATTTAGCTTGAAAATTATTTTTGAACTATGATATTGTCAACCGTCACATGTACGGAAAATCTCCATAAAAAAAATAATGAGGGAAATAATATTTAATAATATAACTCATGTCTAGTATCATACAATTATCAATCACATGAACAAAAATAAAATATGACTATCTAATAGAATTAATGCAGAACAATCATTAATTGCATCTATGGCCTTTTGGCCTCGAACTCCAACTATTAACTTTAACTTTTTATCTTGCACACAGCACGCCTGCTGGAGGTGCCTACACCTTGCCCGGCGCCCCGGGTTTGGATGACTTACACCCGCGTCCGGGTCAGTCCTCTGAATTATTTGTTGGAGTTCGTTTGCCTGTGCCCAGGCCAAACAATGAGTCAAAAGACTCCTCTAAAATAACATTATAACTATTCATATTTGGTGCACAGAACATTCCCAACCAATAACTTCTCTCTTGCACACAGCACGCCTGCTGGAGGTGCCTATCCCTTGCCCGGCGCCCCAGGTTCGGATGACTTACACTCGCGTCCGAGTCAGTCCTAATATATCATATGGTTGATGCGCGTAAAATATAGAATCCTCTCTATAAAATAATAATAAGAATATAATCATAATATATATATATATATATACACTCATACGAATTATAAGAAATAAAATATTTAATAAAAACCACAATTTCATATTATAACACTGATTCAACCCCATGAAATTATACTTATTTTTGTTTCATGTTGATAAGTGGGTATTAATTATTACTATCATCATACAATAAGAAGTGCTTCTTCAAGAGAAACATAGAGGGCATATACAACAAGAGAAATTGCCACTGAAGAAAATAGTAGGCGCAAGTCTCCATCAAAAATAAAAAAACAACATCCTAATTCACTATCATGCTATAAATAAAAATAAAGAATGAATGGGATGGTACTATATAGGAAGTATATATTGCAACAAATGTCTGGTTTTTATATTAGAAGTTCACGTGCAGTGCAGTAAAAGTGTAACAAAAGCTCATGTATTAATAATTATAAAATAATTTCATCTATTCCCTATTATTATTTATGGAGGTTTAATTGAGTTATAGTGTTAACTTAATGGGGATTCTCTCTTCTTCTTTTTCTTCTTCCTCTTGTATGTTTTCTCCCTCTGGTTCTCCTAATGGAGGCTAGGTTTTGTTTTTAGGAGAATGAAACTAACCTATCTGATCTTAACTTTTTATTTATTTTAAATCAATTATTCTAACTTATCCTTTTAGTCACAACTATTATCCAAAGCTAAAATTGATAAAGATAAAATAGAATAATTTAAATAAAATAATATCTAATACTATCTTATCTTATAATAATAATAATAATAATAATAATAATAATAATAATAATAATGATAATGATTCTATCAAGTACCCTTATTCAACAATGTATTACCATAAAATCTATATGCCTATTTTATTATCATTATAATATAATATAAAGGTCTAAGTTCTTTAATAATTTAATATTAAAAAAATAACTACAAGAATAAAATTATAACACATGAATTTTGGGATGTTACAGAAAGCAACACTCTGGGATAAGCAATCGTGCGCTCGATGTTTCCACAACCTGTATAGCGGCCACACCGTTCTATACTGGAACCCCATCGACCACGATTCTAAAATGATACAAGGGGATGATCCCAGAACCATTGTCCACCAATAGTTCTAGGTCCTTGTCATTTCTACGGTGGCGGCCACACCATTCTAACCGTCTCATGTAGCGGCCATACCGTACTACATGGTTTCCAATCCCGCATGCACCTCACTCGTTTTACAATTCCCTGTACACCATGCATGAGATGCATAAAAAATATATTAATCATCACATTATACACATGGAGGCCACACCGTTCCATGCCTTCATATAGCGGCCACACCGTACTATATGGAATCACACACATATGGCGGCCACACCGTTCCACATGTCTTCATATAGCGGCCGCACCGTACTATACGGAATCCTTTAAGTTTATCATACATATGGCGGCCACACCGTTCCACATGTCTTCGTATAGCGGTCACACCGTACTATACGGATCCCACTGAGTATAATGACTTCATGTAAGAGCTAACCTCAACATATGTGAATCAGAGCGATTCCAATTATCCAACTTTAACTTATCCAAATCGGAGCAACAGCCCTAGCGCATTTGGATTGGATCCTCATAGTCAGCAGGCATCAACATGCTCGCATTATCAATAACACTCCTTTAAGTCATTATCCTCTTATGTTCCAAAACATTAATTACCAAGTAACTCAATCAGTTATTATCAATTACACAATCCTTAGATTGAGACATTAGACTTGCTCCACTTATCATCATGAGGTACTAACTTCTACCTAATGTCCTTTAAGTCACTAACTTCTTATGTTCCAAGACATTCATTACCAAGTAGACCCAATCATGCTATATCAAGCCCTCGCTCAACATCATACTCAGATCATGAATTATTAATCACATTTTATTTCCTCAGAGTAATCATGATCATTTTAATGCAAAGAAAACATGATGATTACTCCACAACTCATACCTTATTAGCCAACTTATCTGGATGTTAAACTCAAAGAATTGTTCATTAATTATATGCAATTGTCATACTCAAGACATGATTCATTAGGCATATGCAACCATCATGTACCGTTCATAATTTATTTATCATCTTCAAGTAGACATTATCAAACCAATTAGAACAAAAACAAAGTTCCAATTAAAAAGATAATTCTTAATAAATTAGATGAATAATGGTTTTCCCTTTCTAACTTGTTAACATCATGTTTAACTCATTTAAAAATTAAAACAATAGTTAAGTAAAACCTTTATGGATTATAAGAAAACTAAATTAATTATTCTCTTTTCTCAGGTCCTAACCGGTTACAAAACCCACTAACCGGTTAGAGACAGCAGTACCTGAGAGCAAACTATTTATTCTTAAACTTGATCACTTTCAATCTCAAGCTATTGTCTTTCTAATCCTTATGCAGCATTTAGGACATTACTAAAGCATAATTTAATTAAATTAACAATGAAATATAACTCTAATACCCTAAGTTCAAGACAACTTCAAAACCTTGGAACCAAAATAAAGACAAAGTCTAATTAAACATTTAGGCATTTCCTATTGTGTCAATAACTAATTCCAGGTTATCAAATGCAGCAATTAGGACATGCTTCTAATGTTATAATGAAGCTTAAGCATATTTAGACTAACTCTATTCATTCTAACCTTAACAACACATTATCAAAGCAACACTCATATATCAAGTCCCTAAACAAACATCTATTCCTTAGTTTATAAAATCCTTTTTATTGATTGGGTTATTGGTCCAAGTCTATGTCATACCAATCCTTGCTGATTTCTATATTAAAACTGAATAACTAATGAATGTTGTCAGGCACTAACCGGTTAGACTGACTCCTAACCGGTTAGATTATGCAGTCTGAGAACAGAACAGGTTTCTTTTACAACTCAAACCAATTCTAGATTCATTTCTTTCCTTAAGACAACTTAAGGTTCATCCCTGCATGTTATTATATTGAGTTCCAATCATAGACCAAAGGCATTAACACTATTCACTTAACTCCTTAAATATGACATAAATCCTATCACACACTTATAACTTGAACTTATGCTAAACCTTCTCAAGTTCCAAATATTAATTTAAGCCAATTTAAAATAGAAAACAGAAGGTTATTAAGCACTACTTTCAAATCCAAAGAGAAATTATTCTGACTCAAATAAGATGTGTAACCAATGAACTCTTCATGATTCATGATTAGCTTATTAATCAATTCAATAATACCATTAAAGTATCATCATAAATCATATTCAACATGTTCATATTAACATAGAGTGATTCCAAGTTATGGAAGTTAATCATAATAAACTTAATTAGCTATTTTTCCCCTTTTTCTCAGGTTCTAACCGGTTAGAATTGCCCACTAACCGGTTAGATTATGCAGGTCCTGAGAACAAACTGCACTTTAACATGTGCAAACCCATTCCATACTCATAATTAACTTTAAACCAGACTTGAGTATCAACTAACACATCTTTCTTCACTTGTTACAAGACTTATTTCACTTGCTAACACAATTCGTATGTATCGATTCAATTAATTAAGTGATCAATCAAGCATTCCTCTTATTAATTTTCAGCATACACAACTTAACATAAACCCTATGATTCTCATCAAATAACATAGCAACTTCCTCTTTCAATTAAGCCTTAATTTCAGGTTATTAAAAATAGTGACCAAGTGGTTGTCTTGGTCTCCAAACCAAGCAACCATGTCTTGATCCAACACTCATAGCATACACACATCAAATTTCACAATCTATAATCCTAGCAATATGAATGACTTCTCCCATACCTTGGACAATTAGGACAACACTTAGACAAGCTTTTAGACTCCTAGAACAGCAGCTAGCAGCAGCCAACACAACAGCAACCATAACTCAGCAAAACCAAAGGAAAACACAAGGGTTTTACAAGCTCATACACTCACAAAGCTGAAGCTATATGTGCAGCAACTAAGAGCAAGTTGCATATACGAATTTGAGATGATTTTGGCAGAGTTTCAGCACAACAAAACGCAGAGAAACTGAGTAAGAACCCAGTCACAAGGAACCCTATATATAGAACAAGAAGATGAAGATGGATGGAAGGGTTAGTCATCACCAAGGCCACCCATCCTAATCCCACGACTTACAGGTGTCCTAGACATGCTAGTGAGGTGCCAAGTGTCCTGGGAAGACTTAACCACGAAGAACCTTCATGATTTTATGCAGATGCAGATGCACTAACCAGTTACTGGTTTTACTAACCGGTTAGTCACTGCTAAAATTCAGAAATTCATTGTTTTTCTGAAAAATTAATATAAAAAGATTTACTTCTCAAAACACAATTTCCACCGTTGGATGTCAAGATAAAATCATTAGAAACCTTGTCTAAAATTTAAGCATGATCCAACGGTTAACGAAAGAGATATAGTCCAATCTTTACATGATATTTTACTAAAATCTCATTTTCTTAAATGATAATTCATTTTCCAATAAAATATTTTCATAAAATACTCTTATTTATGAAATTTCCTTGTTAAAATAAATATTTTATTTATATTTCCTCTTTTTAAAAATGAGGGATGTTACACCAGCCACTTTGTGATGGTTTTAGGAATAGCGTATAATCATTTAGTTAATAATCCGTCGGGGCACAACCTCCTATTGGTGGATTTTTATTGCAACGACCCCATTGGGACTCCCATATAAAATAACTTTCACTGGGACATCTAGGGATTGTATCAACCAAATGGGTGTACGCACTTCCGTTGGGACTCCTGTAGGGAAATAATCAACCACTGAATAAAATTCCTGTAGGACACCTCCAGGATAGCCATCAACCAACGGGATTAAGATATTATAGTATTAGACGAGTTAATTATAATAAAAATTTAGAAAGTAAGTGTTTTCTGAAAAATTGTTCAGACTACTCGAGTAGTTCTTGACTACTCGAGTTGTTCATGCAAAAATACTCGAGTCTTTAAAGATCCACTCGAGTGTTCTTCCACTTTCCAGAATACTCGAGTCTTCCTTAAACTACTCGAGTCTTTCTGCTGCAACAGCACCAGTTTTCTGCACTTTCAATACCAATTCGAGTTCCTTTCTTTATTTCTCCAATCCTATGCAAAACAGCAACTTAAGCACATAAAACAAACATGTTACCACACTTAAACACAACTGAAACAACATCAAATAGCATCAAATCACAGATTGCATTCAAACTTGAAAATATCCATTTTAAAATGTGAAATTCATTTCCACTTGATTTTAATTTCGAAACACATTACAGTGAGCTTTATTAGGTTCATTTAAACTTGTTTGAATCATAAAATTGTGGGTCTCTGACCTCCAAGTCAGAATCCCAATTCAAGTTGCATCCCTCTTTGAACCTTTAATGGTTCCTACATTTCTAGCTTGAAATTACTCATTCTAGTATTCAGGTAACTCCTCCCTTACCTCAGAGAAGCTAAAGAAAGGATTGGTTGCAAAGAAAAAGGGTTGAATCAAAACTTGATTTTGAACCGGTGCAAAACTATTGCACTTGGCTGACTTTGGCCATCAATTCCACAATGAATAAGACATGAAAAAGAATGAAACAAGTTAGATTTAGAAACTAGGAAATGCCAACTTTAAATAGAAACAAGTTTGGAATCAAAAGAGTTCCTGGATTTTCCAAACGAATTCATGAAAGATGGGTATTTGATGCTGAACTTGCTCTGTTTTCACAACTTTGAAAGCTCAACTTTGATTGCCTAGAACTCGATCTACAGAGGGTGGTTTTAAGTGATTCATGGTTCTAATTCAAGAATTGAATTAGAACTTTAGTTTGTGTTTTGGTTTCGAAGGAAATGGATGAGAATTGAGAGAGAATGAAGTGATTAAAGTAAGCTCCACAAAACAGAGGAATTTGGACAGAATTTCGGGTTTGGAATGATTTGAATGTGTTTGGGGCTTCATTGCTCACTTATTTATAGTCTAAGATTACCCTCCTTTGAAGTAAGGTCCATCTCTGTGCTTGGAACCTCGAGAAAACGCGTTTTGGTGCGAAGTTCAAATGAAAACCGACTTATACACTCAACCATACTGCTCGAGCTACTCGAGTCTTTTTCCTAGGACTCAAGTCCTTTTCAGCAACACCAAAGAACACTCGAGTTTTCCATGAAAGACTCGAGTCTTTCGACTAAAATTCAAATTTTTCTAATAGTTAGTTATTATACTCAAGTCTTCCCCAAAATACTCGAGTATTTTAACCTAATTTCAGAAAATTCATTATTTTATTCAATATAATAATATTATTATTTTAAATACTTAATTTTTATTTATTTATTCAAAATATAGGGTCTTACATCCTCCCCCACTTAAACAGAATTTGTCCCCGAAATTCCGATTTACACAAAAAAATGCGGATATTCTTCTCTCATCTTAGATTCTAATTCCCACGTAGAGTCAGACACTCCATTCTGACCCCAAAGGACTCGCACTAATGGAATCTCTTTTCCTCGCAGCTTCTTGACTCGTCGATCTTCTATTTGCATTGGTCCAACATCAAACGTGAGATTCTCTTTCAACGGTATTACATCTTGTTGCAATTGAACGATCGAAGATAGATCTTGGACAAATTTGCGAAGCTGAGAGATGTGGAACACATTGTGCAGATTGGACAGAAACAGGGGTAAGGCGATCTGATATGCGACAGGACCAACTCGTTTCAAAATCTGATAAGGGCCGATAAACTTCGGAGATAACTTCTTTGGCTTCATTACTCTTCCAATACCAGTTGTTGGCACCACTCGCAAAAATACATTATCTCCTTCTTGAAATTCTAGCTTGGATCTTCGTTGATCGGCATAACTTGTAACACTCTCACTTTTATTAGTTAATTTAGGATTTTATAAAAATGGTAATTGAAATTTTCTTTTTATTTTAAAAATACTTAAAAATATTTTCCGGAAAAACGGACAGAGTTTCCCCTGTTTTTCGGACTTCCCAAAAATTTTCTTCTTAAAACCTGTCAGTCCAGAAATATTTAAAACATAACACACAAAAATAAAATATTCAAATCAGATCCTAGTGCCCATGTAGTACAAGTTCAGGGCGTACAACTATTACATATTTTAAATTATCAACTAGTTATCCACTCAAAATAATATATATATATATATATATATATTCACTCCACGAAGTGGAGTGAAATTCCTGCTCGGCCATGTCCTATGTAAGCTCCACTTCAGTACCTGCAAAAATATAGCAAGAAGGGTAGCATTACACAGAACTTAAAAAGATAAATCCTAAAAGAGGCATAGTAATAAACCAAACCTACACAATTCTTAGCATATGTTATTCATTTAACTAATCTCTTATAGTTCTTTGTTTAATCCCATATTCATTAAATTTCCAGTTCTATTATCATTCTCTCATTTCAATTCTTTATTCATTTCCCATTGGCCCCTTATACTTAGCATTTCTATAATTATTCTCCTTAGGTATTTCCTCTAATTTCTATATCATTTCCATTGTCCATCTTCTTATTTCATTTTCCATTGTCCATTTTATTATCCATTTTTCCTTTCCTTTACCATTTTTAGTACCTTTTCCATTTTTATTCCCTATCGTGTGTAACCCCAAACAGAGATCTACACACCGTGTCTGCAACCACAAACAGTGATCTGCAAACACTGTGTATGCAACCACAAACAGTGATCTGCATACGTGTATACAACCACAAACAGTGATCTGTATACACCCATCTCGTTTTTGTAACCTCAAACAGAGATCTACATAAACTTCAATTAGTATAATGACAGGGTCTACCGACCTCCCGCCCTTATACCATTTATTATGACAGGGTCTACCGACCTCCCGCCATTATACCTTTCATTATTATGACAGGGTCTACCGACCTCCCGCCATTTTACTTTCCATTATGGTGACAGGGTCTAACGACCTCCTGCCGTTTTACTTTTATTTAGTGTGACAGGGTCTACCGACCTCCCGCCACTTTACCTTTTATTCTTATGACAGGGTCTACCGACCTCCCGCCATTTTACTTTTTATTGTGGTGACAGGGTCTACCGACCTCCTGTCATTTTATTCCTTTTTTATTCTTTCCATTCTCTTTTATTTTTAAGTATATTCCCTTCACTAATGATTTTCATTTTCTTTAACTAACTCCGTTTAATTAAGCCATATACGTCATATTTTAATCCTCGTCACTAACTCTTAAATAATTCCATTTCCCGTTCTTTTCTTTTTCTTCTTCTCTTCCTTTTCCTTTTTCCTTATTCTTTTATTTAATTATTCTAGCTTTCATCTAACTCCATTATATTTAATTACCATAATCGCATACTCTCTATTTGTCTTATCACCCCGTTCGCTAGATTCTTTTACCTGGTACCCTCTTGTACTTGGAATTTAGTTTATCCTTTTCGTTTCGATTTCATTACTACCCGACCATTCTTAACTAGGTTTACTCCGTGCTTTATTATTCCTTTCATGCTCTAATTCCTCTTTTTCCTCACCTTTAGTTTTAACTCATTCTACGCCCTTCGCCTATTACAAACACTCTATACTCTTTTACTCTCATGCTTCGCTAATTTCCTTTAACTAATTTCCCTCGGTTTTATTTTGTGTTTTTCTACACTTTAATTCCTTATTAACTCTTTTAATACCCTATCACATTCATTCACTCCGAAACTCGTTCCATGCCTATTCAACTTATTCTATTGTCAATTTAAATGAATCATTTATTTTTGTGGGAACTACCCTAAGGCTCATTAACTTATTCCTTAAATACCCTATTCTTAGTCACCACTATAAACTCCTAGAATTTACTTTTTAAATAGAGGTAATACGACCCTTCTTACCTCGGGTTTTCTTTTAAACAAAGAACCTGGATTGTGGCTCGATGTCAGTGTCGGCGTCGGTGTTGCTCCTCGTTTGTGAGAATGATCGCGACCGGATCGAGGCCAAAGCTTCAAGCCTCGGAGTACCCAACACGAGCCCGGTGCGATCACGACCGATAACGACGCCGGTGAGATCCGGTGAAAGGAGAGAGAGAGGGCTCACAGTGAGAGAGAGGGATGGGGTTTGTGAGGGTGGTGACCGTGGAGGTGGTGGCGGTGGCGGCTCTGGGCGGCGACGGCCGTGGTTGGTGGTGGTGGAGAGAGAGTGTCAGGAGGGACATTGTGAGGGAAGGAGAGAGAGAATGGATGGAAGGGAGGGAGAGAGAGAGAGATCAAGAGGGGAAGGGAGAGAGGGAGGCACTCATGGTGGCTCTTGGGGTGGTGGCTGGAGGTGGTGGGTGGTGGTGCTGGGCGGTTTTGGGTGAGGGGGAGAGAGATGGTGCAGATGGAAGTGAGGAGGGAGGGACTGGTGCGTTAATTTAAGGTGCCGGTGCGGATCTGTCGCGCACTGGCGCTTGGGTGCGGCGCTGGGCGCTTGAGCGCGAGACCAAAACTGTTTCAGGTCTGATGCGTGTTGCGCGCCTGGGGCGTGGCTACTCTCGCCTGGGGCGCGAGTCTGTTGACTCAGGGTTGACCGTGCCATAACTCCTTTGTTAACCGTCGGATCTTGCCCAAATTTGGAGACAAGCTTCCTAAGGCACTTATCTCCATATCCAACGGTGGAATTCGTGTTTAGAGCTATGGATATTTTATTCCTAATTTTCTTTCACCGGACAAGTTCTAACACTTAAAACGCCGATTTAACTCCCGATTTCGCTTAGATAATTTTGCCCCTTGCTACCAATGTCTCCTACACAACCCCTAATACTTATAACTACTACTAACCTTGCTCCCAAAGTTCTTTAAGCAATTAATCTACCCATTTCCTACACCTTAATCCTATTAATTCACTAATTATCGTTTGGAATTAAATTAGGGATGTTACATAACTCTTCTGACGACTTTGTGCAGTCCTCATCTTTTCTTGGAGGACCTTGATCTTCTCGGTCGTTTCTTGAATCAACTCGGGTCCGATGAGAGCACTCTCCCCCACTTGGAACCAACATAGCGGGGTTCTACATTTTCTTCCATAAAGAGCTTTGTACGAGGCCATATCGATGCTTGCGTGATAACTGTTGTTGTAGGTGAATTCCACAAGCGGAAACAAACGATCCCAACTTTCTTGATATTCCAAAACATATGCTCGAAGCAGATCTTCAAGAGATTGAATCATCCTATCCGATTGACCATCCGTTTGCGGGTGATAAGCTGAACTTATCCTTAGCTGCGTTCCCAAAGCTTGATGCAAACTCTGCCAGAAACGGGACACGAAACGAGGATCACGATCCGATACGATACTTGAGGGAATTCCATGCAATCTGATGACTTCCTTGATGTACAATCTTGCAAGCTTCTCCAATGGATATTGCATGTTGATGGGAATAAAATGAGCTGACTTCGTTAAATGATCAATCACGACCCAAATCGCATTGAAACCTTCTCTTGTTCTCGGAAAACTACACACAAAGTCCATTGCGATTCCATCCCACTTCCATTCCGGTATGTTCAAAGGTTGAAATTCTCCTCCAGGCTTCTTATGTTCAATCTTCGCCTTTTGGCAAACAGGGCAAGGCGCAACATAAGATGCAACATCTTTCTTTAATCCGGGCCACCAAAACGTCTTCTTCAGGTCTTGGTACATCTTCGTCATTCCAGGATGCATACTTAGCTTGCTTTTGTGCGCTTCATCCAAAACCGCTCTTCTTAATTCCTGATTAGCTAGGATACACACACGATCTCGAAACCTTAGAATATCATCAGCTCCAACTTGAAAATCAGGTTCTACATCATCCACACCCAATCTTTTCTTTTCTAACAATTCTCCATCTTCTTTCTGCAAGTCCCTCACTTGAGTAAGGAATTCATTCGTCACTTGAAGCATTCCTAGCTTGATACATTCCGGCTTACACTGAACTGTCAGATTCAAGTTTCGGAATTCTTCAATTAACTGAGATTCTTTTACCATCATCGTACTCACGTGCAACATCTTTCTACTTAGAGCATCGGCTACAACATTAGCTTTGTCGGGATGGTAATGTAATTCGAAGTCATAATCCTTCAAAAATTCCATCTACCTACGTTGTCTCATATTCAGTTCCTTTTGGTCAAAGAGATACTTCAAACTTTTATGGTCACTGAATACTTGAAACGTATTACCGTACACGTAATGTCTCCAAATCTTCAGAGCAGAGACAATGGCAGCCAACTCCAAATCGTGAGTAGGGTAATTTTCTTCGTTCACTTTCAACTGACGAGATGCATAAGCAACAACTCTCCCTTCTTGCATCAAGACACAACCCAAACCTTGTCTAGACGCATCACAATAAACATTGAAGCCTTTACGAGGATCGGGCAGAGTTAACACTGGAGACGATGTTAACTTGTCCTTTAACATCTGGAAACTAACTTCACACTTTTCGTCCCAGACAAAAGGTTGCTCCTTTCGAGTCAATCGAGTTAACGGAAGAGTCATCTTGGAAAAGCCTTTGATGAACTTCCGATAATATTTGGCTAACCCAAGAAAACTTCTAACTTCAGTAATTGTCTTCGGTCTTTCCCATTGCAAAACTGTTTCCACTTTAGCTGGATCTACTGCGACACCATCCTTCGAAATTATATGTCCCAAGAAATTGACTTTTTCAAACCAAAATTCACACTTGGTCAACTTAGCATATAACTTCTTCTCCTTTAAAGTCTCCAAAACAATCTTTAAATGATTAGCGTGCTCCTCCGGACTCTTCGAATAGATGAGAATATCATCGATAAATACCACAACGAAGGAATCTAGATAGGGTCAGAACACTCTATTCATATAATCCATGAATATCGCAGGTGCGTTGGTCAAACCGAATGGCAGCACCACATACTCATAGTGTCCATAGCGTGACCGAAAAGCAGTCTTCGGAATGTCTTCCTCCTTCACACGAATCTGATGATAACCCGATCTCAGATCAATCTTTGAAAACACAGACGCTCCTTTCACTTGATCCATTAAATCATCAATCCTCGGCAATGGGTACTTGTTCTTGATCGTAACCTTATTGAGTTGCCTATAATCAATGCACATCCTCATAGATCCATCATTCTTCTTCACAAACAAGACTGGCGCTCCCCAAGGCGACACACTTGGTCTGATGAACTGCTTCTCTAACAAATCTTCCACTTGTTTCTTCAACTCTGCTAACTCGGTTGGGGCCATACGATAAGGGGCGATAGTGATAGGACCAGTACCGGGAACTAGGTCAATACTGAATTCTATCTCTCGATGCGGCGGCAAACCGGTACTTCATCGGGGAAAAATTCGGGGAAATCTCGAATAATCGGGATGTCTTCGATCTTCATGTAATCTTGTTGGGTATTCTGATTCTGACTTTGCTGGCTGCAAAGTAGATAGAAAAAGCACTAGCGGCACTTGTCATCTTCTTGGCAATTCGTTGGTATCGTGGGCTAGCAAGAAACAGTCTAGTGTGGCGCTATCTACAGCTGAGGCTGAATATGTCGCCGCGGGTAGTTGTTGTGCGCAAATCTTATGGTTAAAACAGCAACTCCTAGACTTCGGTGTAAGTCTAGATCACATTCCCATAAAATGTGATAATACTAGTGCTATTAGTATTACCAAAAACCCAGTGCAACATTCTCGCACTAAGCATATTGAGATTCGACACCATTTTATTCGTGATCATATTCGAAAGGGTGATTGCATTATTGAGTATGTTGATACTTCGCGGCAGTTGGCTGATATCTTTACGAAACCGCTTCCAAAAGAAAATTTCTTTTTCATTCGTAGAGAAATTGGTTTAACTTCTGCCTCTCACCTCTTTTGAGTATGTGACTATGTTTATCTCTCTTGTTATTATTGATGCATCTTCTCAGTGTTTCAGGGGGAGATAGCACAACTTTTTGATGATTACAAAAGGGGGAGAGATATTCTGATATTGTGATTGATTATCATTGACTCATACAGGGGGAGAGATTCTCTGAAGATGCAAATCCTTTTAAAAATTGATATATTTTATGCATCTATACAGGGGGAGATAATATGGTTTAATATATTCCCTGAGATTATTGTACTAAAGAAGGTTATTGTTATATGTATATATATGTTTTTGCTTGTATAACACTTGTGATGCAGATAATAAAGAGCATATCAGAATCGTTGTTTGTCATCATCAAAAAGGGGGAGTGTTGGAAGTCAAGCTAGTTGGAAGACATGCTTCAAACTCTCTATGGACTTCAAGTTTAATTCAAGAATGTGTTTTGATGATAACAAGCCAACTCAAGTTCAAGCTCACAAGTGCAAGTGTCATTCATATTCAAGATTGAAGACTGAAGCAATGCATAGATTAGAAACCTTCTCCTTAGTTCAAATTGTAAGGTAATGAAGTCTTTATTTCTTTAAGAGTTACAAAAGCCAACAAGTTTTTCATTTTAAGAGAGAAGAAGAAAAACGTGTTTTTGCATGGAAAAGTGTATTCTGCATTTAACCTTAGTAAAAATACTTTATGTTACAAAACTATGTATATTTGTATGTTTGCAAGAGAGAGTAATCGATTAACTTTGTTGCATCATAGAAACATCAGAGAGGTTGTAATCGATTAAATGAAACTTGTTAATCAATTACTTTCTTATGGGAGTAATCGATTACCTGGCTCAAGTAATCGATTATAATTGTTGCATCATATATTTTTCAGATGCTTAGTAATCGATTACAAGCTCTGTAGTAATCGATTACATGATGTTGCATCATATGCATAATGTAACATCCCTAATTTAAATCCAAGCATAATTAGTTAATTAATAAGTTTAAAGTGTAAGGAATGGGTAGATTAATTGCTTAAAGAATTTTGGGAGCAAGGTGAGTGGTAATTATAAGTATTAGGGGTTGTGTAGCAGACATTGGTAGCAAGGGGCAAAATTATCTAGGCGAAAATCGGGAGTTAAATCGGCGTTTTAGATGTTAGAAATCAACCGAAAAGAGAAAATTAGGAATTTATTATAGGATGCTAAGAAATTAAATTCCACCGTTGGATATGAAGTTTAAGGAATTAAGAAGCTTGTCTTCAAATTTGGGCAAGATCCGACGGTTAACGAAGAAGTTATGGTGTAGTCAACATAAAAGTCAACAGACCCTCGCCCAGGCGCGCCAACAGCTCGCCCAGGCGCGCGAACGCGCATCAGACCCTCCCCACAGCAGAAAACTCGCCCAGGCGAGCAGGAGGCCTCGCCCAGGCGCGCGGCGCGAAGCTGTCTCGCACCAGCACCATAAATGGTGCGGAAATGGCCCCCCAAACCCCATTTCTTGCACCCTTCTCCCTCCTTCTCCCTCTCCCTCCTCCGTCCAGCACCACCAACCACCTCCAGCCTTCACCCCAAGAGCCACCATGAGCACCTCCCTCTCTCCCTTCCCCTCTTGATCTCTCTCTCTTGTGGCTCTCTCTCTCTCCCTACTCTCTTTCTCTCTCTTCTTGGAACCCCATTTCTCTCTCCACCACCATACCCACCACCGTGACCACCACCACGAACCACCACCCACCACCACCATTATGAACACCCCTTCCCCTCTCTTTCCCTATTGATTTGAGTTCCCTTTCCCTCTTCCTCCTCCCTTGATGTTTCTCTCTCCTCTAGGGCTTTCTCTCTCCTTCCACCGGATCTCACCGGCGTAGTTACCGATCGTATTCGCACCGGGCTCGTGTTGGGTACTCCTAGGTGTGAAGCTTTGGCCTCGATCCAACCGCGATCGTTCTCACAAACGAGGAGCAACACCGACGCCGACATCGACATCGAGCCACAGCCCTGGTTCTTTGTTTAAAAGAAAACCCGAGGTAAGAAGGGTCGTATTACCTCTATTTAAAAAGTAAATTCTAGGAGTTTATAGTGGTGACTAAGAATAGGGTAATTAAGGAATAAGTTAATGAACCTTAGGGTAGTCCCGGCAAATATAAATGATTTATTTAAAATAACAATGGAGTAGATTGGACAAGTATAGAATGAGTTCCGGAGTGAATGAATATGGTAGAGTATTAAAGGAGTTAATATAGAATGGAAGTGTAGGAAAACATGAAAAAAAAACTAAGGGAAATTAGTTAAGGAAGAACTAACTAAAGTTGGGAGTAAAAGAATAAAGGGAAAATGTAATAGGCAAAAAGAGTAGAACTAATAAGATGAAAGATAATAAGTAAAATAGTAAGTGAAGATTTACATGGGATAAAAGAGGGATTAGATTGTGGAATAAGGAATATGTGCGGAGTTGAATATGGGAATAAAAACAAAATAGTGAACTAGATGTGAAGAAAAATGGATAACCGGTAAAGGAAATTAATAGAAGATACTAAGAGAGAGTACGTTGTTAGGGAAGCTAAATGAAATGTTGTAATAAGATATGGGAATTAAGCTAAGTTAAAAAGGGTAGTTAACTAAACAGAGTAATGAAATAGGAATAACAAGTAAAGAAAAATGTGAAGTAAGGGAAACCAAGAGATAAATACTGGCTAGTAACGAGAGTTAAAATATAGAGTATATGACCAACTAAGAGTTAATTAAAAGCAAGAATAACATTAGTTAAGAGAAACACTTAAATAGAAAAAGATAAAAGAAGAGTCAAGAAATTAAAAAGGGTTAAAGAGAACTAAGGAAACTAAAAGTAAAGCGAAAAGACTAAGGCAAATCAATAATGAAGAATAACAAGGAACAATGGAAAATAAAAGGAAAGAGGCTAAGGATGTATGCAGATCATCTGACCTGTGGTTGCATACATCGTAAATAAATGGTGGGCGTATGCAGATCATCTGCTTGTGGTTGCATACGTCGGAAATAAAATTGTGGGTGTATGCGGATCATCTGCTTGTGGTTGCATACATCGTAAATAAAGTTGTGGATAAGATGGTGGATATATGCAGATCATCTGCTTGTGGTTGCATATATCGTAAATAAATTGTTGGTGTATGCAGATCATCTGCTTGTGGTTGCATACATCGTAAATAAGTGGTGGGGGTATGCAGATCATCTGCTTGTGGTTGCATACCTCGTAAATAAATAGTAGGTGTATGCAGATCATCTGCTTGTGGTTGCATACATCGTAGACAAATTATGAGTGTATGCAGATCGTCTGTCTGCGGTTGCGTACACGGGTATGTGTAGATCTCTGTTTGAGGTTACACCCAATGGAATAAAAAGGAAATAAAAATGGAAAAGATAATGAAAATGGTAAGGGAAAGGAAAAATGGATAATCGAATGAATATTGGAAAATGAAATAAGAAAGTGAACAATGGGAATGATATAGGAACTAGAGGAAATAAATAAGGGTAGTAATTATGGAAATGCTATGTATAAGTGGCAAATGGAAAGTGGATAAAGTATGGAAATGAGAGAATGATAAGAGAATAGAAAATTAAATGAATGTGAGAATAAGTAAAGATCTAGAAGAGATTAATTAAATGAATAAAGGAAGTTAGGAATTGGGTAGACTTTGTTTATTGCTATGTCTCTTTTAGGATCTATCTTTTTAAGTTCTGTGTAATGCTACCCTTCTTGCTATATTTTTACAGGTGCTGAAGTGGAGCTTACATGGGACATGGCCGAACAGGATTTTCATTCCACTACGTGGAGTGAATACATATATATATATATATATATATGTATATATTATTTTGAGTGGACAACTATTTTGTAATTTAAAATATGTAATAGTTGTATGCCCTGAACTTGTACTACTTGGGCACTAGGATCTGATCTGGATATTTTATCTATTGTGCGCTATGTTTTTAAATATTCTGGACTGACAGGTTTTACGAAGAAACTTTGGGAAAGTCCGAAAAACAGAGGAAACTCTGCCGGATTTTCCTAAGAATTTTTATAAATAAAATAATTAAAAAGAAATTTTAAAACTCTTATTTTATTTAAAACCTAAAATTAACTAATAAAAGTGAGAGTGTTACATTTTGGTATCAGAGCAGTTTTTCCTCGGCCTTTGGAGTTTGAACTCATAACTCTTGTGGTTTACTCGCCAAGCGAGTAACCGATATGGATAGTCAAGTGTCTAAGTTAGGCGAATAGGAATACATATATATAACTACCTATTTATATATGCGTTCACTTGCTAACTTCTCCAGGATTAGGTTGTGACAGCCATAGACTATAGGACGTTAGTTTGAACTCAACTGGATCCCTTGATGGTGTTGTCGTTTAAAAGAGTGTAAGGGTAGGATTGGTCATCCTTACTCTTGCAACTATTAAGTGATGATATCGTCAACAAACCTGACGATGAAGTTGCTATTGATAAATGTGAGATTGAGACTAACCATCTCGATTTTCACGCTTGTCGATTGTCAATGTCATTGAAAGCTTCGAAGTAGCACAAGAACCAATCCGACATAAGATTTCATGAGAAGTACCACCATTAGAAGAAAGTAAGTCGACTTGAACGGTACCTTCTTTGGATCCTTCACACGAAGTTCTTGAGGGAATCAAGTTCACCCTAGCAACCATCTCTAGCTTCCCTGAAAAGCTAAACCAGACTTTGGCAGTCCGAAACCTACTGGGAGCCTTATCAACAAGATTCCTGAACGGTCGCCCGCGAGAAAAGCAAATCTTGACAACCTTACCAAGTATCCACGCCGAGATCAACCAAGATTGAACAATCGAACAATGGTTTTCGGTGAATATAAGAACCCGACCATGGCGCGCTGTTGGTAGACGTGAGGTTGAGATTGATCACCTCAATCTTTGCAACTACTAACGGATGATACCATCGCAATTCTCTTAATAAAATTGAAACAATAGAAATGGAAACTCTCCAAGGGAGTAGATCCTTTGGAAGCAAAGGAACCAACCCGAATGGTGTCCTTTCCATGTTCCTTAAACGGAAGCGGATAGTAGGCCCAAAACAAAAACCAAAGCATAAGAGCCTTAAGCCATCTTATCTATTTAAGAATAGCGTAATCGAATACCCTATCTTAGAACGATGGAATAAAATCTATAAGAACCACCCCTACCCATCAAAAAGCCAAACTAAAACTTAGGTAACCCAAGTCTTATCGGGAATCTTACCCAGGTTCCTGAATGGTCATCCATTAGAAAAGCTTAACTGGTAACCTCTTGAAGTCTCTACATAGAGACCAAACAAATTGAATGAGTGACCACCAACGAGTCGTCCACCCAACACGAATCTCGATTTCGAGAGTAGTGCAAGTCTTAAGGTAATAGAAAGGTCAGATTCCATCAGCTTTCTTGTTCTGTATCAAATTCATTCAAGCTTTCCTTAAGATCCAACTCGAAATAGGTTGTAAGGGATTACTGACATACACCCAAGGTATGTCTTGAGTGTCATTTGTGAGAACCTACAATCGGTGGTTGAAATAACTAGGAAACACTAGGAGAACACCTAGAAGGGGGGGTTGAATAGGTGTTTAAGAAACCTTGAAAGATTTTCGCAAGAAACAAATCAAAACGATTAAAACAGATGATTTTCACAAAAATTCTTTAGCCTTAATCGATTAATGACATGAACTAATCGATTAATGCCTCTGTATATTGAAAAATCACTTTTCAATCAAATACGAAAATCAATCAATTAACAAGTATAACCAGAGATTCAGCGGAAACAATTAACACCTATATTCTTATTGATTAACCTAGATTATAAAAATGATTTTCCCCAAACTTAATTTTGCACAATTAAGATTCAATTCAATCAATTATGAAAAATCACTTTTTCTAGGTTTTCAACCAAGAACACAATTAAAGACTTGAATTGTAAAGAGTAGAGAGTTTAGAGATACGACACAGTGATTTATCCTGGTTCACTTTCATCCACTTGAAAGCTACTCCAGTCCCCTCTTCAACCAAGAGAGATTCTTCACTATGAGGAATTAGAGTTTCTCAAATTACTAGTAAATGCCTCACAAGACTTCCTTCTTGCTAGCCTACAAGAGATACCACACCCTTGCCTTGTAATCCTATTGATATCTAATCTAACCTCTTCTCTTGCTTGCCGATACCCCACAACAAGACTTCCAATGCTTGCTTCACTACAAGACTTCCAATTGCTTGTTAACAAAACAAGGCTTCCAAGTGCTTGATGAAATGCCACACCAAGGCTTCCAATATAACTTTGCTTGATTCACAACCAAGACTTCCAATTGTTGTAGATAGCTTGCCTCTTGCAAAGATTGCAACTCAAATGAAAACAAATAACAATCCTATGAATATCTTTCAAAAGTTATGAAATATCAACATGAGAGATTCAAGGTTCTTGATCAAAGAATATAAAAATGAGAACTTTGATCTTGAGAAAGTGAGAGAGAATAGAGTGGCTTTGATTCTTTGTAAAATTGATATAAAAATGATAGGTAATTGTAATAATGATTCACAAAGGTTAGGAAAAGGTTTATATAGAATACCCAAAAGTTAGGAATGGTTAGAAGTGGTTTTGAGAAGTGAAAAACTCATTTAAAAACAGTTACAGCTCGTGTTACTCGAGTAGCCAAGTCATTACTCGAGTAACAAGTGTAAAACTTGTTCACTACTCGAGTATTTAAGTTTCTACTCGAGTATTTACGCAAGGCTTCAAAATTCTACTCGAGTAATCAGCCCCTTAATCGAGTATTTGCGCAAGACATGAAAATTCTACTCGAGTAATCAAGTGGCTAATCGAGTAGTCAGTTAAAAAAAAAAACTTAAAACTTGTTTTCTCAAAAACTAAACCTTTTCTTTCAAACCTTTAAGCCACCTATTGATTTTAAGCAAAGTGAATACTCAAAATATGATATAATCATGCAATCAAAAGAGATTCACTACCCTCTAAGAAACTCTACCCAAACTCATAAACTAAAAGACTTGTGAGGCAAAAGATAAAAACAATAAAACATAAACTACCAAACTAAGTCTTCATGAGTTGGCTCTCTCTTTATCACTTGATGTTTGTTGTTGCTGGTTGAGCTTGAACTTGATCAACACATTTAAGCTTGTTCAAAACCTTTTGTAGCTTGTTCAAAACCTTTTGTCATTTATCAAAACATTCTTCATGGATCTTACAATCTCCCCCCTTTTTGAAAATGACAAACATGTTTTGAAAATATGAAGTTCATTGAAGTTGTTGATGCTTGAACCATTTGATTACTTGGTGAGACTCTTGCTCCCCCTCAATAAATGCTTTTGACATTTGAAATCTAATTGATAGAAAGCTTGATTCTCCCCCTATCTCCAACAACTTTGCTCAACCTACATAAAAACAACAAAAAACAACCTTTCTCCAAAACATACCATTTCATTTCTCCAAAAATAATCAAAACACAATATTTCTCCCCTTTTTCAAAACATCATATTTCTCCCCCTTTGGCATTATCAAAAAGAAATATATACCAATTGAAATATAATATCTAAGCCAAAATAGAGAAATTAATGAGATATAACAACCAATGCATGATACCAATTGTAAAACAATTGTAAGAATTTGATACCAATAGAATTTTCTCAATAGTATAAACAATATCACATTATAAGAAATAATACCAATTGAGAGAACTATGAGCAATATCCAACAATATCAAATTGAAAATACCAATAGTATAATATCGAATGTTACCAATTTGTAGGATTTTCTCCTTAATACCAATTGAAGAAGCAAATGAATGAATAACACATGAAAGTCCTTTTGCTCTTCAATCATACCTACAAAAATAATCATGCTTTGCTTTTTGGTATCCAAATGGTTTTGGATCCATTTTTGTTAGTGTAGGGACTCTCACCCTTTTTCATCCAAACAAAATCTCCTTTAGGTATACCATGCACTTTAATATAACACACATTTGAAGTATGTCCATGAGTACCACAATAGAAACATGTTGGTGCATTTGAAAAATCAAATTTAGAAAAATCAACAACATTTCTATGAGATTTACTCTTAGCATTAGTATAACCCAAACCAAACTTGTTTGAATTTTCTCTTTGAAAATTTAACAATGTGCGCAATCTAATATCACCATTTGAGAAACTTGCAAGCTTATTTTTCAAAATAGCATTTTCATCCTTAAGCAACTTGCAATTCTCACAATCAACCACAATATTCAATCTACTAGCACAATCACAAGAAGAACTAGCATATATAAGATCAAGGGTTTCATTTTCAAGATTAAGCTCATCAACTTGTTTTTGAAGATCTAAAATCTCTTGTTGATGTTTCAAAATGAGCTTCTTCCTTTCAATGTTTTTCAAAGCTAGTTTCTTAAATTGTTCATGCATTTCTTCATAAGCATTATATAACATTTCATATTTGGAAGAAATTTCGGATTTAGTAAGACTTACATCGCTTTCATCTCTTTGATAATTTGATTCATCATTTGAACTTTGTTCTTCATTTACTAGAGCTATCAAGTTGAGACAAGCGGCTTCTTCATCATCCGAAGAACTATTTAATGTGCTTTTCTTGTCTTTTTCATCATCACTATTCCAAACTATGTATGCCCTTTTAGTTTTCTTTTCTTTCTCCTTCTTCTTAAGATACTTAGAGCATGAGTACTTGAGATGACCGGGCTTTCCACATTCATGGCAAACTATACTTTCTTTTGAAGTCTTTGTCTTGTAGTGTGGGGAATTCTTCTCTTTACTTTTGTCTTTGTTCAACCTTCCTTTTCTCCTTAGAATGTTATTGAACTTTCTTAGTAGAAGCTTCATCTCCTCTTCATCAATGTCCGAATCGGTATCTTCATTATCATCATCATCATCATCGGAACTCTCTTCCTTTTGATATGACCTTTGAGCTTTAAGAGCAATTCCTTTTCTTTCTCCATACTTGATCGATTCTTCATGCTTATGCAAACGTTGAAGCTCCATTTCATGTTCTTGTAGCTTTCCGAAAAGTGTTGCTAAATCCATGTTGTCCAAGTCCTTTGATTCAACAATTGTGGTAACCTTGGGTTGCCATTCCCTACTTAGACATCTTAAAACTTTGTTAACAAGTTCACAATTCAAGAAAGTTTTACCAAGAGCAATGAGATGATTAACAATATGAGTAAAACGTTTTTGCATAAAACATATAGATTCATTAGGCAACATACGAAACAATTCATATTCATGCATCAAAGAATTTAATCTAGCACGCCTAACTTCACTAGTGCCTTCATGTGTGACTTGCAAGGTGTCCCACATTTCTTTGGCATCACGACATTGGGAGACTCTAAAGAACTCATCATAAGATAGAGCGGAGGTGATGATATTCTTTGCTTTTAAATCATATTGAATTTTCCTTTTATCATCATCGGTCCACTTATCTTTGGGAGTTAGGGTAAGCACACCTTCTACATCTTTTGAGGGAATATGAGGACCATTTTCAATGGCTTCCCAAATGTTCACATCTATAGCTTCTATAAAGATTCTCATCCTAATTTTCCAATAAGCATAACCCTCTCCACCAAACATAGGAGGGCGATTTATTGAAGCACCTTCACCACCAAAAGGATTCGAAGAACCCATTGTAGTTTCTCAAGGATCTTAACGAAAAAGCTCTATGCTCGTGTCTTTCGACCGAGCTCTGATACCAATTGTGAGAACCTACAATCGGTGGTTGAAATAACTAGGAAACACTAGGAGAACACCTAGAAGGGGGGGTTGAATAGGTGTTTAAGAAACCTTGAAAGATTTTCGCAAGAAACAAATCAAAACGATTAAAACAAATGATTTTCACAAAAATTCTTTAGCCTTAATCGATTAATGACATGAACTAATCGATTAATGCCTCTGTATATTGAAAAATCACTTTTCAATCAAATACGAAAATCAATCAATTAACAAGTATAACCAGAGATTCAGCGGAAACAATTAACACCTATATTCTTATTGATTAACCTAGATTATAAAAATGATTTTCCCCAAACTTAATTTTGCACAATTAAGATTCAATTCAATCAATTATGAAAAATCACTTTTTCTAGGTTTTCAACCAAGAACACAATTAAAGACTTGAATTGTAAAGAGTAGAGAGTTTAGAGATACGACAAAGTGATTTATCCTGGTTCACTTTCATCCACTTGAAAGCTACTCCAGTCCCCTCTTCAACCAAGAGAGATTCTTCACTATGAGGAATTAGAGTTTCTCAAATTACAAGTAAATGCCTCACAAGACTTCCTTCTTGCTAGCCTACAAGAGATACCACACCCTTGCCTTGTAATCCTATTGATATCTAATCTAACCTCTTCTCTTGCTTGCCGATACCCCACAACAAGACTTCCAATGCTTGCTTCACTACAAGACTTCCAATTGCTTGTTAACAAAACAAGGCTTCCAAGTGCTTGATGAAATGCCACACCAAGGCTTCCAATATAACTTTGCTTGATTCACAACCAAGACTTCCAATTGTTGTAGATAGCTTGCCTCTTGCAAAGATTACAACTCAAATGAAAACAAATAACAATCCTATGAATCTCTTTCAAAAGTTATGAAATATCAACATGAGAGATTCAAGGTTCTTGATCAAAGAATATAAAAATGAGAACTTTGATCTTGAGAAAGTGAGAGAGAATAAAGTGGCTTTGATTCTTTGTAAAATTGATATAAAAATGATAGGTAATTGTAATAATGATTCACAAAGGTTAGGAAAAGGTTTATATAGAATACCCAAAAGTTAGGAATGGTTAGAAGTGGTTTTGAGAAGTGAAAAACTCATTTAAAAACAGTTACAGCTCGTGTTACTCGAGTAGCCAAGTCATTACTCGAGTAACAAGTGTAAAACTTGTTCACTACTCGAGTATTTAAGTTTCTACTCGAGTATTTACGCAAGGCTTCAAAATTCTACTCGAGTATTCAGCCCCTTAATTGAGTATTTGCGCAAGACATGAAATTCTACTCGAGTAATCAAGTGGCTAATCGAGTAGTCAGTTCAAAAAAAAAACTTAAAACTTGTTTTCTCAAAAACTAAACCTTTTCTTTCAAACCTTTAAGCCACCTATTGATTTTAAGCAAAGTGAATACTCAAAATATGATATAATCATGCAATCAAAAGAGATTCACTACCCTCTAAGAAACTCTACCCGAACTCATAAACTAAAAGACTTGTGAGGCAAAAGATAAAAACAATAAAACATAAACTACCAAACTAAGTCTTCATGAGTTGGCTCTCTCTTTATCACTTGATGTTTGTTGTTGCTTGTTGAGCTTGAACTTGATCAACACATTTAAGCTTGTTCAAAACCTTTTGTAGCTTGTTCAAAACCTTTTGTCATTTATCAAAACATTCTTCATGGATCTTACATCATTGATAAAAAAAAGTGCTTAATAGAGCGTTCAGAAGTCAAGAACTTATGCCAACCGCAATTCGTGACCATCAAAAATCGTTTAAGACTTTAATAGTAATTCTGAAAAGCTTAGTTAGTACCTCAATTCGTGCAAGTAGATCTCTTCCTCCTCGTTCTTCTTGGTTTGACTTTACCTTGAAGTAGCGACTTTTAATCACGAATCAAAGATTTCTCGCTCTAATCTACTAAACCTCGTGAACTTACGATCTTCTCCTTGTCTCTTATCCTGGAATAACCATCGTTCCTGGAGTTCTAGTCTTATTTATTCGATCCGGTTCCTCGTGGACGAGGAAATTTCTAGTCATAAGCTGCTGCATTTTGCGAAAAGTCTTTGGATCGCATAATCTTAGACTATTTTCTTAAGCGAAAGCGCAAATTACTTGTGAATTCCAAAGATTACGTTTTCTGTTATGGTTAGAGTGTTACACTCTTCATTGAAAGTCGTATGAAAGACAATCCGAAGCTGACACGTTCGATTCCCTGCTTCCTGACACCGACATAATCAGGTAAGTTGATACTAAGTGGGGGAGACTTAACGACTCAGTTAGGATCCTATCCGAGCGACTATAACTAGTAACCATACCATAAGCTATAGGACTACCAAACAGATAATTCCAAACACTTCGCGGAGAATCGAATGACAGTTAAACTAGAAAATAAAACAAGACCTTCCCAAAATGACATCGAATTGAGAAATAACGACTAAACCTTGACCTTGACCCTCGAGTGCAATCAATCTTTAGGAATTCCTACATCGAATTGAAATTAGTAAACGAACGGGAAGGAAGTAGCATCGAAGTAGAATGCAAACGCGGTGAAGATTGATTCTAAGATTGACTCTGCTAGACTCACTTGAAGGAGTAAAAGGTAAACGGGATGTAAGTGAAGTCGCGAAGTGGAATCTCAATCAAGACGTTATGTCGGAACATCGCAAGTGATAATCAAGCCTTTTTGGGACTCTGTGCATTTGATAGGATCCCAGTCGACCGAGACCAAATCAATTAACCGCAGATCCATAGAAAACGTATCCTTCGACGGCTCTCTGCTGAAAATGCACACTTTGGGGATTATCTCCGTTTTCTTCTTGCTTGATATGTATCCAGTCCATCTTGGGTCATCTTGCAAAGACCATGAGACTCATTCTTGAGTGCTTCATGTTTCTTCTTTTCGTCTTCACTCTCTTCAAGCTTCAAGCATCTCAGATGTATGTGCGAGAAATTCGCTAAGTCGTGGAAACTCGACATAGTTCTATGCTTACCGATAGATAGTCACCCACGTGTCCTCTTTTCAGCCTTGGATACCGGTCGGGAACCTGCATACTCTATTCTGAGTAGCGAATGATCATACCCCCTAGCATGGATATCATCAAGTATGTCGATGCTAAGTGGGGGAGGATTTCAATCCAAGGAATGGGAGATGGAACTTTAATAATAAGAAAAACTGACGACCTTGTGCAGATGGAGACAACACGTAGTGCTAGAAGACAGACGTTGAAATGAGCATGGCCCTAACCACATATGGAGCAGAAAGTAAAAACTGAAGGAAAGTGAAAACTGTGGTCGGAAGCTTACTATTGGGATGGTTCTCCATTTGAAGGAATTGAACGGAATTTCGGGGACGAAATTCTAATAAGTGGGGGAGAATTGTAACATCCCTAATTTAAATCCAAGCATAATTAGTGAATTAATAAGTTTAAAGTGTAAGGAATGGGTAGATTAATTGCTTAAAGAATTTTGGGAGCAAGGTGAGTGGTAATTATAAGTATTAGGGGTTGTGTAGGAGACATTGGTAGTAAGGGGCAAAATTATCTAGGCGAAAATCGAGAGTTAAATCGGCGTTTTAGATGTTAGAAATCAACCGAAAAGAGAAAATTAGGAATTTATTATAGGATGCTAAGAAATTAAATTCCACCGTTGGATATGAAGTTTATGAAATTAAGAAGCCTGTCTTCAAATTTGGGCAAGATCCGACGGTTAACGAAGAAGTTATGGTGTAGTCAACATAAAAGTCAACAGACCCTCGCCCAGGCGCGCCAACAGCTCGCCCAGGCACGCGAACGCGCATCAGACCCTCCCCACAACAGCAAACTCGCCCAGGCGAGCAGGAGGCCTCGCCCAGGCGCGCGGCGCGAAGCTGTCTCGCACCAGCACCATAAATGGTGCGGAAATGGCCCCCCAAACCCCATTTCTTGCACCCTTCTCCCTCCTTCTCCCTCTCCCTCCTCCGTCCAGCACAACCAACCACCTCCAGCCACCACCCCAAGAGCCACCATGAGCACCTCCCTCTCTCCCTTCCCCTCTTGATCTCTCTCTCTTGTGGCTCTCTCTCTCTCTCTCCCTACTCTCTTTCTCTCTCTTCTTGGAACCCCAGTTCTCTCTCCACCACCATACCCACCACCGTGACCACCACCACGAACCACCACCCACCACCACCATTATGAACACCCCTTCCCCTCTCTTGCCCTATTGATTTGAGTTCCCTTTCCCTCTTCCTCCTCCCTTGATGTTTCTCTCTCCTCTAGGGCTTTCTCTCTCCTTCCACCGGATCTCACCGGCGTAGTTACTGATTGTATTCGCACCGGGCTCGTTTTGGGTACTCCTAGGCGTGAAGCTTTGGCCTCGATCCAGCTGCGATCGTTCTCACAAACGAGGAGCAACACCGACGCCGACATCGACATCGAGCCACAACCCAGGTTCTTTGTTTAAAAGAAAACCCGAGGTAAGAAGGGTGGTATTACCTCTATTTAAAAAGTAAATTCTAGGAGTTTATAGTGGTGACTAAGAATAGGGTAATTAAGGAATAAGTTAATGAACCTTAGGGTAGTCCCCGCAAATATAAATGATTTATTTAAAATGACAATGGAGTAGATTGGACATGTATAGAATGAGTTCCGGAGTGAATGAATATGGTAGAATATTAAAAGAGTTAATATAGAATGGAAGTGTAGGAAAACATGAAAAAAAAACTAAGGGAAATTAGTTAAGGAAGAACTAACTAAAGTTGGGAGTAAAAGAATAAAGGGAAAATGTAATAGGCAAAAAGAGTAGAACTAATAAGATGAAAGATAATAAGTAAAATAGTAAGTGAAGATTTACATGGGATAAAAGAGGGATTAGAATGTGGAATAAGGAATATGTGCGGAGTCGAATATGGGAATAAAAACAAAATAGTGAACTAGATGTGAAGAAAAATGGATAACCGGTAAAGGAAATTAATAGAAGATACTAAGAGAGAGTACGTTGTTAGGGAAGCTAAATGAAATGTTGTAATAAGATATGGGAATTAAGCTAAGTTAAAAAGGGTAGTTAACTAAACAGAGTAATGAAATAGGAATAACAAGTAAAGAAAAATGTGAAGTAAGGGAAACCAAGAGATAAATACTGGCTAGTAACGAGAGTTAAAATATAGAGTATATGACGAACTAAGAGTTAATTAAAAGCAAGAATAACATTAGTTAAGAGAAACACTTAAATAGAAAAAGATAAAAGAAGAGTCAAGAAATTAAAAAGGGTTAAAGAGAACTAAGGAAACTAAAAGTAAAGCGAAAAGACTAAGGTAAATCAATAATTAAGAATAACAAGGAACAATGGAAAATAAAAGGAAAGAGGCTAAGGATGTATGCAGATCATCTGCTTGTGGTTGCATACGTCGAAAATAAAATTGTGGGTGTATGCAGATCATCTGCTTGTGGTTGCATACATCGTAAATAAAGTTGTGGATAAGATGGTGGATATATGCAGATCATCTGCTTGTGGTTGCATATATCGTAAATAAATTGTTGGTGTATGCAGATCATCTGCTTGTGGTTGCATACATCGTAAATAAGTGGTGGGGGTATGCAGATCATCTGCTTGTGGTTGCATACCTCGTAAATAAATAGTAGGTGTATGCAGATCATCTGCTTGTGGTTGCATACATCGTAGACAAATTATGAGTGTATGCAGATCGTCTGTCTGCGGTTGCGTACACGGGTATGTGTAGATCTCTGTTTGAGGATACACCCAATGGAATAAAAAGGAAATAAAAATGGAAAAGATAATGAAAATGGTAAGGGAAAGGAAAAATGGATAATCAAATGAATATTGGAAAATGAAATAAGAAAGTGAACAATGGGAATGATATAGGAACTAGAGGAAATAAATAAGGGTCGTAATTATGGAAATGCAAAGTATAAGTGGCAAATGGAAAGTGGATAAAGTATGGAAATGAGAGAATGATAAGAGAATAGAAAATTAAATGAATGTGAGAATAAGTAAAGATCTAGAAGAGATTAATTAAATGAATAATGGAAGTTAGGAATTGGGTAGACTTGGTTTATTGCTATGTCTCTTTTAGGATCTATCTTTTTAAGTTCTGTGTAATGTTACCCTTCTTGATATATTTTTACAGGTACTGAAGTGGAGCTTACATGGGACATGGCCGAGCAGGATTTTCATTCCACTACGTGGAGTGAATATATATATATATATGTATATATTATTTTGAGTGGACAACTATTTTGTAATTTAAAATATGTAATAGTTGTATGCCCTGAACTTGTACTACTTGGGCACTAGGATCTGATTTGGATATTTTATCTATTGTGCGCTATGTTTTTAAATATTCTGGACTGACAGGTTTTACGAAGAAACTTTGGGAAAGTCCGAAAAACAGAGGAAACTCTGCCGGATTTTCCTAAGAATTTTTATAAATAAAATAGTTAAAAAGAAAGTTTCAAACTCTTATTTTATTTAAAACCTAAAATTAACTAATAAAAGTGAGAGTGTTACACATAACAGAGGCTCAGTAATCGATTAATTATCAAGTGTAATCGATTGTAATGAGTTGCATCATACATTGAACAGGAGTGGTGTAATTGATTAACTATTATTAGCCTAATCGATTACATGGTTTTCAAATGAATTTAAGAATTTCTATTTTTGAAGGAATAATCGATTACCTTTAGAAAGTAATCGATTACTTCATGTTTTATTCAAAAACGTGTCAGAATCATTTTGATTATTTCCTGATTTGTTTTTATATAAAAGATTCTGATTTATTTTATAAAAATTCGAAAATGATTTTAAATTTGAATTATTTCCTTTTTGGTATTAAGAATCAAATCTTTATTTTATTTTGTAAATCATTTTGATTTAGTTTTGATTTTAAAACTTATTTCAAATCTTATTTTATTTTATTTTGATTTTGTTTTACTTATTCGAAATCCTTTTTGATTCTAAATCGTTTTCTATTTTAAAAACAAAATCCTCCAACAAAAAAGTTAATCATTCATTCATTCTTTCTGAGTTGTACGTTTCTCTCTTCTTCTTCTTCTCCTATTCTCTGGTTTTCACGTTCATACATTTGAAGAACAAAAATCATTATTGGCTGAGTAACTTCTAGAGAAACAACTACTTCATTATCATAGTACTTGATTGTTGTATCTGTGTTGTTGAAGAACACATCAAACTATTGTAATCACTCTCGTCGAATTGTTCTAAACCTTAGTGGTAGGGAGAGAATCCCGTAGTTGAACGTTGTGACGTTCGTAGGGTGAGGAACCCTGTTGTGTGATTGAGGCACCTAGCGAACAGAGATTCCTAGTAGTGTGCGGGGTGCTCTTGGTTGTAATAGGGTGCGGCTCTATTGCTTGGTATAAGAATTCTCAGGCGGGTCGCTTGGGGACTGGACTAGGCCTTTCGACGGGAAGGCTGAACCAGTATAAAATTCAACGGTGCAAGCTTTTCTATCCCTATCTCTTTTAATTTCCGTATATTTCATTTTTTACGTTTCCGCGCTACTCGTTTATTATTTTCTATTGTTTTCGCGATCCGTTTCAAACGCTTAATCTCTCCATCTCAAATCAATTTTTTAATTTGTAACGGTTTTTACAATACATTAATAAAACTCGATTCACCCCCCCTCTCGAGATTTTGAAGCCAAAACCAACAAAAGCGACAAGGCATGCCATTGAGGAAATGGTTACCTTGCACAAGATTGTCGGCTTGCTCTGCTTCTGCTCTGGACATAGTGAACACCTTTCCATTAATCCAGGGCTTGCTCCCTTGACTTTGATTGACTTGACGCTGGGGTTGGCGGCATGCACGGGGAAAATGATCGGTCCTTCCACAATTGAAGCAGGCGGGTGGCTTGTCTCTCCAGCACTCTTGACCAGGATGGGAACGTTGGCACTTGCTACAAATCTCTGCCGGTGCCGGAAGACTAACTGCTACAGAAGGTGTTGCTCTTCCTTTTACCTTATGCGAATAAGGGCCTCCTGTAGAGTTATGAGGTTTTGATGCTAACAAACTACAAGACAAGCAACAACATATTCAACAATCATTCAAGCATCACACCACTCTTGGAGAACTAGTTCTTAGGTTTATGCTTATTTGTAAATCAATGTAATTTTGCATTTCATATGAGAGTGGGTGGTAGTTTTAGAAATCTCAATAATAGGTTTTAATATTGTTTGATTAATAGTGAAGAAAGATTAATCTTGATAAAAATAGCTCTAACTAAAGTATTGATCAAAGTATTTTTGAAAAGCTTATTTTTAATCACTTTTTACAGTGGTTAATCGATTAGCTTGATAAGGTTAATCGATTAACGCGTATAACTGTACAACACTGATTATGTTAATAAAGTTTAATCGATTAGTGTGTTAAACGTTATTCGATTAGCACGAATTAACATAGGTTAATCGATTAGTGGCTGTGCATTAATCGATTAATTACTGTTGTGACAGAAAAATAATATTTTGTTTAAAAGCTTTTCTTTTCTATTTTGTCAAGGTTACACACTTTCAAAATTTTCCATAGAGAAACATACTTTCAATATTCTTTCAAGAGCTATTACTATTTCCAATTGTGCTATCAAGATTCAAACATCTTTCAATCTTCTTCACTCACAATCACTCAATATTCTAAGTTTCATTGAGATTCAAGTTTTCTAGTTTTAGTATTTTGTGTTGAAGCAATTCACAACAAAGGGTTGTATCAATCAAGCTTTCAACAACAAGTGAAGATTCACAAATTTGAAGTCTTTGAAGAATATCAAAGCAAGTGGAAAGGAATTCGTTGGAGAGCATCCTTCAACAAATTCAAGAGGACAAGATACGGATTCATTTGGGTAGATTAGCAAAGAGATTGGTACTCTCTTTGTAAGGGGTTAAGATAGGAGAGCTTAGAGTGAGCTACATCTTAACATTGTAATCTAAAATTTGAAGTATCTAGTAGAAACTCTCTATCTTTGATAGAGGGGACTGGATGTAGCTTTCAAGTGGGTGAAAGTGAACCAGGATAAAATCTTGTCTTTCTTGCTTTTATTTCTTCTAGCTTTCTTTAACCAAGAACAAATTAATTAGGTTAATTTTGGGGGTTTTTCATTTCCTTGTTAATCAACCTAATTTGGCTTGGTAAATTTACTTAGCATTGTTCAATCATTCATTCATCATTTGTTGGTGCATCACTGTATTGCAATCTTCATTGAATTCCAATCAAAACTGATTTTCTGTCAGATTTTAAGCGTATTAATCGATTAAGTTGATAATTAATCGATTAGTTTTTAAGCTGCTTTCGGCATTAATCGAGTAACGACTTAGTTAATCGATTAGTTCAAAAGTTAGCTTCGGCATTAATCGATTGGTACTGAAGTTAATCGATTAAGATAGTATATTTTTTTAGAAAATTTGTTTTTCTCAAATCCATTCTCTTTAGTATTTGAAATATTTGTATTGAGGCTTCAAAATACTATTCACCCCCCCCTCTAGTCTATTTTGAGCCGCTTGTTGGTTTCCAACAAGTGGTATCAGAGCTCGGTCGAAAGATCCGAGCATTAGAACGCTTTTTCGCAAAGATCCGATTTTGGAAATCATGGGCTCAAATTTTAATCCTTTTGGTGGTGAAGGAGCTTCCATTAATCGTCCTCCACTATTCAATGGTGAGGGCTACTCTTATTGGAAGGTCCGAATGAAAATTTTTATAGAAGCTATTGATATGGAAATTTGGAATGCCATAGAGAATGGGCCTTTTATTCCTCAAACAAAAGTTAATGATACTGTCTCTTTGAAACCAAAGTCAAGATGGAATGATGATGATAAGAAGAAAGTTCAATATGATTTAAAAGCCAAAAACATCATCACTTCGGCATTGTCTTATGACGAATTCTTTAGAGTATCACAATGCACTGATGCAAAACAAATGTGGGAAACTTTACAAGTCACACATGAGGGCACGAATGAGGTTAGAAGGGCTAGGCTTAACACTCTCATGCATGAGTACGATATCTTTCGTATGTTGCCAAATGAAAACATAGGCGACATGCAAAAGCGCTTTACTCACATCATTAATCATCTTTCTGCTCTTGGAAAAAGACTAACTAATGGTGAAGTTGTTAATAAAGTTTTGAGATGTCTTAGCAGGGAATGGCAACCTAAAGTCACGGCCATTATGGAGTCTAAGGATCTTGACGAGATGGATTTAGCAACACTATTCAGGAAGCTTCAAGAGCATGAAATGGAGCTAGGAAGATTATCCATGAATGAGGATGCCGATAAAAAGAAGAAAGGGATTGCTCTTAAAACTAATTCAAAATCCCTAAAGGCACATGAAGAACTCTCTTTAGTGGATGATTCCGACTCGGATATCGATGATGAGACACTTAGGTTGTTGGTCAAAAAACTTGGACGTTTCCTTAAGAAGAAGAATAATTTCAATAGAAATAGATCAAGAGACTCTAAGGATGCTCAACCAAGGAACAAGACCAATAAAGACAATATCATATGTCATGGGTGTGGGAAGCCGGGCCATTATAGATCAAATTGTCCAACCAATTCAAAGAAGGCCGAGAATGACAAAGGGAAGCCCAATCAATCTAAAGCGAAAAGGGCATATATAGTGTGGGATGAACCGGAAATTCAATCCTCAACTAGTTCGTCGGAAGATGAAGAACTTGCTAACCTTTGCTTGATGACCAAGCTAGATGAAGAAGCATCTTCAAGCATGAAATCAAGTGATAACACAAATGAGGTAGATTATCTTTTCGATGCTAGTTCTAATTCCAATTCTCCCTCCTTCAATGAACTTTATAATGTGTACGTAGAAATGCATAAAGAGTTGAAGAAATTAGCAAAAATAAATGTTGAAAGAAAGAATTTCATTTTGAAGCAACAAGAAAAAATTTTGGAATTACAAAACTCCCTAGAGGAGCTAAAGCTTCAAAATGAAACCCTTAAACTCATTTATGCAAATTCTACATGCAATTGTGATTTGAAAACAAATGATATCTCCACTTGTGATAATTGCAAATCTCTTGAAAAAGAAGTTTTTAATTTGAATGATAGAATTGAAAGGCTCACAAGAGGAGACACATGCTTAGATCATTTGCTTTCTAATCTAAGGAATAATAGTAATAGAACCGGACTTGGGTATACCATACCCAAAAATCGCAATTTTCGCAAAGTTGGTACATTCTCTAAAATTGATTTTTCAAAAACTCCAACTTGTCACTATTGTGGTATTTTTGGGCATACTACTAATAAATGCAATATTAAGAAATTTGGTATACCAAGTGGAAAGTATGTATGGATTGTGAAGGGGACTACACCCCAAACTAACATCAAAGGACCCAAGATAACTTGGGTACCTAAGTCAAGTAAATGACATTGTTTTGTAGATGTGCCTTCGAACAAAGGAGCGTAGATGGTACTTGGATAGTGGATGTTCGAGGCATATGACGGGAGACAAAACACACTTCATCGAACTTACTTCAAAAGGTGGTGGTCATGTGACATATGGCGACAACAACAAAGGCAAAATTCTAGGAGTGGGTAAGATTGGTAACATATCTAACCTTATCATTGAAAATGTCCTATTAGTAGAAGGCTTAGAACACAACTTGCTTAGTATAAGCCAACTATGTGATATGGGCAACAATGTGACCTTTACTTCGGAATTTTGTTTTATTAAGAGTTGTATAGATGATAGTGTTAAGTTCGTAGGTCGTCGTTCTAATAACACTTACTTAATTGACTTGGATGAGATAACTTCATTGTTTTCAACATGTTTTAAATCTTTTGATGATGAAGTTCGTCTTTGGCATCGACGAATTGCACATGTCAATGTGAATCAATTAAATAAACTTTTACGAAAAGACTTAGTGATTGGTTTGCCTAAACTTAATTTTAAACTTGATAGCGTTTGTGACTCATGTCAAAAATGCAAGCAAGTTAAAAACACTTTTAAACCTAAAAATGTGGTCAGCACAACAAAGCCATTGGAGCTAATCCACATGGATTTGTTTGGCCCATCACAATTTCGAAGTTTAGGTGGCAATTACTACGGATTTGTTTTGGTAGATGACATTACTCAATTCACATGGACTTTGTTTTTATCTGCAAAAAGTGAAACTTACAAAAGTTTTAAAAAGTTTGCCAAGCTCATCCAAAATCAATTAAGTTTGAAAATAGTGTCTATTAGAAGTGACCACGGAGGTGAGTTTGAAAACTCAAAGTTTGATGCGTTTTGTGAAAAGTTTGGTATAGATCATCAATTTTCAGCCCCTAGGACTCCGGAGCAAAACAGAGTTGTAGAAAGGAAAAATCGAGTCTTAGATGAACTTGCACGTACTATGCTTAAGGAATCTAGAGTTCCATCTTATTTTTGGGCTGATGCGGTTAATACCGCTTGTTATGTCATTAATAGGGTTCTTATCCGTCCGCACTTGAATAAAACACCTTATGAGCTTTTAAAAGGGCGAAAGCCAAATATCTCTTATTTTCATGTCTTTGGGTGTAAGGTGTTTATTTTAAATAATGGTAAGAATCCGGTCGACAAATTTGACTCAAAAACCGACGAAGGTATTTTCATTGGTTATGCAACTCATAGCAAGGCTTATCGTATTTTTAATAAAAGAACCTTAACCGTTGAAGAATCAGTTCATGTCGTGTTTGATGAATCTCCGAAAGGAGAGTGTGTTGTTTCTTGTGATGATGAGAATATAGGTACATTTTTGGATCATGACAAGCAAATGCAACAACAAATAGTGGAGAACCAAGTTGAGAATGGAGAAATGCAAGCACAAGAGAAGGACTTAGAACAAGAGCCACATTCCGAACTACCAATTGCTTGGAAAACGAACAAAAATCACCCGGTCTCTAATATCTTAGGTGACATTGCTAAGGGGGTGGTAACCCGAAGCACTTTGAACAACTTTTGTTATTTTGTTGCTTTTGTTTCACAAATAGAGCCTAAGAATATTAGTGAGGCACTTCAAGATGAACATTGGGTTATGGCCATGCAAGAAGAATTAAATCAATTTGAAAGAAATCAAGTTTGGGAGCTTGTGCCAAAACCCGATGATCGTCCTGAAATTGGTACTCGTTGGGTTTATAGGAATAAACTAGATGAGTCGGGTATTATTGTTAGGAATAAGGCTAGATTGGTAGCTAAGGGTTATAGTCAAGAGGAAGGGATAGACTATGATGAAACGTATGCTCCCGTAGCTAGATTAGAAGCTATAAGAATTCTACTCGCTTATGCATCTATCATGAACTTTAAGTTGTATCAAATGGACGTTAAAAGTGCATTTCTTGACGGATACATTCAAGAAGAAGTGTATGTTTCACAACCTCCCGGATTTGAAAGTTTTGAACATCCGGACTATGTTTTTAAATTGAAAAAGGCTTTGTATGGTCTTAAACAAGCACCTAGAGCTTGGTATGACCGTTTAAGCAACTTTTTAATTCAAAAAGGTTTTAAACGGGGTGTCGTGGACAATACGCTTTTTATTGAAAGATTCGGTAAGGATATACTTTTAGTCCAAATATATGTTGATGACATTATTTTTGGTGCAACTAATGAAAAATTGTGCAAGAAATTTTCTGAAATTATGCAGAGGGAGTTTGAAATGTCTATGATGGGGGAGCTCACCTTCTTCCTTGGATTACAAATCAAGCAACTTGATGATGGGATCTACATTCATCAAGGCAAGTATTGTAGAGAACTTCTTAAAAGGTTTGGCATGGAGTCATGCAAGGTAGCTTCTACTCCAATGAGCGTCACATGTTACTTGGACAAGGATGACATCGGAAAACCCGTAGAGGTAACAAAGTATCATGGTACGATAGGTAGTTTACTATATTTAACTGCTTATCGTCCTGATATTATGTTTAGTGTCTGCATGTGTGCTCGTTTTCAAGCCAATCCGAAAGAGTCACATCTAACTGCTGTTAAGAGGATTATGAAATATTTGAACGGTACAACTAATACCGGTTTATGGTATCCTAGAGATGCTTTTTTAAAACTTATTGGATATTCGGATTCTGATTTTGTGGGTTGTGAAGTTGAAAGAAAAAGTACAAGCGGAACATGCCATTTAATTGGAAGTTCACTTGTATCATGGTTTTCAAAGAAGCAAAATTGTGTCGCTTTATCAACCGCGAAAGCCGAATATATTGCGGCCGGAAGTTGTTGTGCTCAAATCCTTTGGATGAAGCAACAACTCTCGGATTTTGGTTTAAACTTGTCAAAAATTCCTATTAAATGTGACAATACATCCGCAATCAATTTAACTAAAAACCCGGTATTGCACTCAAGGACAAAACATATTGAAATTAGGCATCACTTTCTTAGAGATCATGTTCAAAAAGGTGATTGTGGTATTGAGTTTGTTCAAACTTCAGATCAATTAGCTGACATTTTTACAAAACCATTACCAAGAGATACTTTCTATCGTATTAGAAGGGAACTTGGCATTTTTGATGAATCAACTATTAGCTAATTGAATTTGAAGTCATTTTTAGTAAATCACCTTGAGCCTATTTCATTATGCTTTGTTATTTGAGTAGTTGTAATTTGAAAATCTTTCATAATACTCTAAATTAGTAGTTATGTGTGTGTTTTTCTATGATATGTTTGCTTGTTTAAATGTGTGTGCTAAATGCTAAATGGTTATATGTGTTTGTGTGCACGAAAATATTTTTCAATTTTTCAAAAATTTGAGTTTTGCGCACGTTAATCGATTAACAGTTATTCATTAATCGATTAATTTTAAAAACACTTTCGTAACTACTCGATTAATGAAGCTGTAACTCGATTAATTTTACAACCTCTTTCGCACTTACTCGATTAACGGAGTTTTAACTCGATTAATTCTAAAACTGCTTTCGCACTTAATCGATTAAGGTATTCACTACTCGATTAAGGGTCAAAGTAATCGATTAAGGACTTCACTAATCGATTAAGGCCTGATTTTTATAAAAACTCTTTTTCTGCACAGTTGCTCATTTTTCTTCTTTCTTTTCTCTCTCTTCTCCGACTTCTCTCTTCTCTTATCACTTCTGAAAATCGCATTTAGGCATATATGGACTATTGTAATTCAATTTTCACCAAATTTCTTCCATAGATCTTCCTCCTATCATCATTTCTACCATAAATCATCATCAATTTCACTCACAAATTCCAAAAATCGAATTTCCCCCAATTTTTAAAACCCTAACCCTAGAAATCCGAATCCAACCTTCTCTCCTGCACAAATGGCCTCTTCCTCCTCCACTGATCCTACTCCTCCTCCACGCAAAAAGAGACCAGCACACAAGGACAGGAACAATCCTTGGTTTTCAAAAGCAGAACGTGATTCCAAAGCTCCACAGTTTGATAATCGTCTTTTTGGAATCATTCGGTATGTAAATTTCGCTTGGCTCAGGAACGAGAGGTTTGCTTTTCATGATATTCTTCTTGCTCAGAATGTTAAGAAATTTCTGGAATTTAACACACATTATTATCCTAAATTGGTTCGGCAATTTTATCAGAATTTTACTAAGATAGATGATGTGTATCAAAGTCAAGTTAGGAGACATCATTTTGTTGTTAAACCTGATGATTTGAGATTGTTGTTTGGTTTGGAAAATGAAGGGACATTCTTTGGTGATGATGAGTCTGTAGAACTTGAGGTAGATCCTAGTAAAGTTTATCAAGATGCAATTAGACCTGGTGAAGTATGGGATAAGGGTACTAAACTTGTTAGTTTGATGCATGCTGATGATAGGATTTTGCTGTATATTTTGGCTTATTGTCTTATTCCAAAAGGGAATCAAAATTATGCACAAGTACAAGAAGATGATTTGACTCTTTTTAATGGAATTAAGAAACGTGTCAAGATTAATTGGAATAGAATAGTCTTAGCTAGGATGCTTACAGTTGCCCAATCAGCATCTACACAATATCTTCCATATCCCATGCATGTTACAAAGCTTCTTAGGCATTATGGAGTTCCAATTCCTGATAGTGAACCCTGTGAAAAAGATCCAGAAAGGAAATGGTGCTTAAATAAACATCATATCAACTTTATGAGGATTGGGTTTCATAAGCCTAGAAGGACATGGTTGTGGAAGTCTCAGATTAAGGCATTAGAGCAAGCTGCTCAACAAGTGCCTCCTGCTCCTCCTGCTGCACAAGCTGCCCCTGCTCCTCCTCCTGTTGTTGATCCTATGGACATGGATCAAGGGGCAAATCTTGAAGACTTCATTGATTTTGACAATTTGGAACAACCTTTTGATGCCCAGGCTGCTCATGACTCTCTCATTCAGCATATTGATGCTAGATTTGATGCTATGGAACAACGAATTGAGACTCAGAATCGGGCCATGGAACAAAGACTTATGGATCACTTTTCCAGCTTCTTTACCCATCCTCCTCCTAACCCTTAGTCCATGGTGGTTTTATGCTGATTTTCATTGTTTTTATGCTATTTTCACTGCTAGTTTCACTGGTTTTTGCTGCTGATTTTAGTATTCTCTGATACTGACTTTTTCATGGTTCTTGGTACTTGTTTTATAGCTGGACTGTTTGCTTTTGCTATGGTTGAACTAAGATAGGGTCTGTGTATGGCCTCAGATATTTTCTGGATATATTTTGCTGCTGAATTATGATATTATGCTGTGACATTTGCTGTATGAAATGTTCTTATGTGAATTGTGCACTTGTATGGACTATGCAATTATGTTTTAGTATGGTTTTTTTTATTATGGTCTCGGTTATGGCCAATGTCTATAGTGTTTATTCATATATATATATTCAAATGTCTAGTACTTACCCCTCTAGTCTATTTTGAGCCGCTTGTTGGTTTCCAATACTTTTAAGAAGTTCTCTACAATACTTGCCTTGATGAATGTAGATCCCATCATCAAGTTGCTTGATTTGTAGTCCAAGGAAGAAGGTGAGCTCCCCCATCATAGACATTTCCCCCTCACTTTTGGCAAAAGCAATTTTCAATTTTCACTATTTTTTTTAATGATGCCAAAAGGGGGAGAAATGTTTGTTGATGTTGTGCTTTGTAGGTTAAGTTTTTAGATATTATTCCTAAGTGTGTTACATTTAGGGGAGAATTTAAAAACTTAGTGCTTCATTGTAAAGAAGGTTTGTCATCATCAAAAAGGGGGAGTTTGTAGAGTTATGAGGTTTTGATGCTAACAAACTACAAGACAAGCAACAACATATTCAACAATCATTCAAGCATCACACCACTCTTGGAGAACTAGTTCTTAGGTTTATGCTTATTTGTAAATCAATGTAATTTTGCATTTCATATGAGAGTGGGTGGTAGTTTTAGAAATCTCAATAATAGGTTTTAATATTGTTTGATTAATAGTGAAGAAAGATTAATCTTGATAAAAATAGCTCTAACTAAAGTACTGATCAAAGTATTTTTGAAAATCTTATTTTTAATCACTTCTTACAGTGGTTAATCGATTAGCTTGATAAGGTTAATCGATTAGCTTGATAAGGTTAATCGATTAACGCGTATAACTATACAACACTGATTATGTTAATAAAGGTTAATCGATTAGTGTGTTAAACGTTAATCGATTAGCACGAATTAACATAGGTTAATCGATTAGTGGTTGTGAATTAATCGATTAATTACTGTTGTGACAGAAAAATAATATTTTGTTTAAAAGCTTTTCTTTTCTATTTTGTCAAGGTTACACACTCTTTCAAAATTTTCCATAGAGAAACATACTTTCAATATTCTTTCAAGAGCTATTACTATTTCCAATTGTGCTATCAAGATTCAAACATCTTTCAATCTTCTTCACTCACAATCACTCAATATTTTAAGTTTCATTGAGATTCAAGTTTTCTAGTTTTAGTATTTTGTGTTGAAGCAATTCACAACAAAGGGTTGTATCAATCAAGCTTTAACAACAAGTGAAGATTCACAAATTTGAAGTCTTTGAAGAATATCAAAGCAAGTGGAAAGGAATTCGTTGGAGAGCATCCTTCAACAAATTCAAGAGGAAAAGATACGGATTCATTTGGGTAGATTAGCAAAGAGATTGGTACTCTCTTTGTAAGGGGTTAAGATAGGAGAGCTTAGAGTGAGCTGCATCTTAACATTGTAATCTAACATTTGAAGTATCTAGTAGAAACTCTCTATCTTTGATAGAGGGGACTGGATGTAGCTTTCAAGTGGGTGAAAGTGAACCAGGATAAAATCTTGTCTTTCTTGCTTTTATTTCTTTTAGCTTTCTTTAACCAAGAACAAATTAATTAGGTTAATTTTGGGGGTTTTTCATTTCCTTGTTAATCAACCTAATTTGGCTTGGTAAATTTACTTAGCATTGTTCAATCATTCATTCATCATTTGTTGGTGCATCACTGTATTGCAATCTCCATTGAATTCCAATCAAAACTGATTTTCTGTCAGATTTTAAGCGTATTAATCGATTAAGTTGATAATTAATCGATTAGTTTTTAAGCTTCTTTTGGCATTAATCGAGTAACGACTTAGTTAATCGATTAGTTCAAAAGTTAGCTTCGGCATTAATCGATTAGTACTGAAGTTAATCGATTAAGATAGTATATTTTTGTTAGAAAATTTGTTTTTCTCAAATCCATTCTCTTTAGTATTCGAAATATTTGTATTGAGGCTTCAAAATACTATTCACCCCCCCTCTAGTCTATTTTGAGCCGCTTGTTGGTTTCCAACACCTCCACGATTCCCATGATAATTCTTGTGTTGATGTCGGTGTGGTCCATGGCCTCCTTGACTGGCTTCCTTCTTGAAACTATTCTTTTCAAAGATGCGACACGCACTAATCAATGTTGGATAGTGGCGAATCCTCTGTACACTTACAGCCAGCTTGATATCTGACCTCAGCCCATTTTCGAATCTCGTGCACTTCGAGTATTCATCAGGATGATATTGGAAGTACGGGGAGTACTTCATCAGCTCCTCAAACTTCTCAGCGTACTGATCAACAGTCATGCTACCTTTCCTTAGATCTAGGAACTCCATCTCTTTCTGGATTCGGACATCATCCGGAAAATACCTCTCTAGAAAATTTTCCGTGAAGACTTCCCAAGTGAACTCTCGATGATCGTATTCCAAAAACTAGCGGGTCTGCTCCCACCAAGTTGCAGCCTCTCCATTCAGCATGTACGCCGCAAACGTGACCTTCTGAGCTTCCGTGAGGGTCAGCGTTCAGAAGATCTTATTCATTTTAGCTAGCCAAGATTGAGCTTGCTCGGGACAACAACCACCCGAGAAGCCAGGGGGTTTACATCTACGAAACGAATCTAGGCCTTGAAATTCCGTCGGGGTTCCATTGCTGGGAGGACGGGTTTGCTGCAAGTTTTCCAGAACCGCATGATTTGGGTCTAATATATAGTGTTTTGAGCATTGATTTGACTCCCTTTTACTAAGTGTTGGGCTTGTTTCTCAAGTATTTTGTAGGCTTTTTGTTAGTTTTTAGAAATAGTTAGGAGTTGTGAATCCTTTGAACGTTTTGATCCGTTTGTTAGTGTTTCAGGTACTTTTTGAAGCTCAAATGGAGAAAATATTTATGGACCTGAAAAGAGGATGAAAAGATCTTGCAAATGGAAAAAGAACGGAGCAAAACGGAGTCAGGGACTGCCCCACGCGCCCCAGGCGCGTGGACAATTGCACCTGAGGCGCGCCAACTGGAACAGGAGAAATTTCATCAGACCTCGCGCGCTTGAGGCGCGAGGTCGCGTGTGCCTGGGGCGAGCGTGCACCAGAAAAAGCCCAACTCAGAATTTCCTTGGAGGATTCAGTCCACAATAGATTTGTAACATTAAAATTAGGTTTTACAGTAGTTGTTCAGCAGTTTTTAGGGGAGATTACATTGAAAGAGAGAGTTATGTATGAGAGAAAGGATCGGAGATCAACAACCGGAGGAATCCGCCTTGGAGATTGAAGATTATTGAAGGCTCAAGAGTTGTCTATGGCTATGGGTTCTTCTCTTATCTCTTACTTTTCATTCTTAATCATGTGTAACTAAAACCCCAGTTAGGATGATGGTGGATTTGTTTGAATCGTTTTGTTTATAATCGTTATGAATTGATGTTTTATTCAATTGAATCAATTGCTTGATTGTGTTTTTATTGTTTAACATGAATAAGGGCCCGTTTGTGTTTTGGGAACCTAATTCCTCAATTGACAAATTGGGAATTTGGTATGACCATAGCAATCAAGCTTTGCAATTGTTCATTGGTAGAGATACTCTTGCTGGTTGTATAACATTAAATTTCAGCGAACTTAATGAATGACTAATTGATTATGGACCACTTAAGAGATTAAGGGTAATAATTAATTAGGAAACACAATTGTTAAAGAGATTTGGTAATTGTTAAATCTTAAATTGTTGTTGATTCAAGAGAAAAACAGAGGTTTATAACTAGTAAACTAGATTCTACAATGAAACCGGATTCCTAACGTTTTTCCCATCTTATTCTTTTTCATTCTTAATTTGTTTTTCCTATGATAATTGTAGTTTAGTTTTAGTCTTAACATCATAAATTCCTAATTAATTTTTAGCATTAATTCGCAAGTTACACTAATAATTAAAATAAGGTAGGAATTATAGAATTCTATTCACAATCTCTGTGGGACGATACTGGTCTTCCGACTATATTACTTGCTGACCCGGTACACTTGTCGGAATATCAACACCGCAACCATACGGGTTAGAGCCTCAGCAATGTTAGCGTTATTTCGTCCAGCCATCTTATTCTACAGAATCCAAGGGGAAACTTAATTAGATTTTTCTATTTTATCTCTCAAAACACAATCGTCATTCTAAAATACGCAATGGTTAATATGTAAGGCCACACTCCAAGGCCGAGAGTTGAACCATTGCTCTGATACCACTAAATGTGACGACCCGACTTTCTATTCATAATAAAATACTTATATTCGAAAATATGACCATTTTTTTTCATAAGTCAAATCATCATCATTTCAAATCATGCAGAAACAACTACAAATATCATGAAGGGTAAACATTGAACTTTCAACTTCATTTCATTGGTCAAAAGAGTACCTCTTACATTACATAAAGTCAAATACTTAACTTAGAAAAGAAGAGAAGAAGGTTGGCACAAAAAGAGAAGAAGAGGATGGCTAAATTGGTAGAAGAAGAGACACAAAAGAAGAAAACCATTGAGGATTATGCCGCTATCAGTTTGGATGCCTGGGCATCAAGTGTTGTGCATCCACCTATCAGAGCATCCCAATTTGAAATTCCACCTGAATACATCAATTTGATCAAGGGAGAGCAGTTTGGTGGTAGTCCTCAAGAGGATCCAACAGAGTATATAGCAAATTTTCTGAGCATGTTGAACTTCTTCAAAATCAATGGTGCCTCTGATGAAGCCATTCGTATGCGACTCTTCCCAATCTCTTTAAAAGCAGAAGCAAGGTCATGGATTCTTAAACAGCCTCCAGGGAGTTTGTCTTCATGGGAGATACTTGTCCGCAAATTCTTGGACAAGTATTTACCACAAACCACACAAGCTAAGTTGAGGAAGGACATCAATTCCTTTACTCAACAAGAGACTGAGACATTATATGAGGCTTGGGAGAGATTCCATTTGCTACTTAAGAAGTGCCCGACTCATGCTATGGCAGAATGGTTACAACTCAGAGTATTCTATGATGGGTTGAAGAAGTCAGATAAAGAGATGATTGATATTGCAGCCGGTGGGTCTCTTGTGAAGAAAACTATTGAAGAAGCCACAACGGTCATAGAGGCAATGGCAAACAGCAGTGGTCAGGAAGAGATAGAAAAAGATATTGTCCAGCCAAGGGAGTCACTTCCTGAAATGCAAACAGTCATTGAGCAGCACTCAGAGATGAAGCAGCTTCTTGGGTTAATGAAAAAATGGATCACTCCAAATTTACCAAGTACAGACAAACCAGTTACTGCATTTGCCTTGTCTACTTGCAGCTCCGATTCATATCAGACATGCTCTGACAGTCCTCTATCTACTCCTCAGCCTAGTCCTCCAACTCAGCCACAGCCATGGGAAAGGGCAATTGTGTAACAGCCCGATTTTCACCACTCGAAACATTCATCATTTATTTAATAAGTTGCTAAAAATTGAGGCCAATTTTTTTTTTAAAAAACGTTTTTGAAAAGTCATTGGTACGATCTTAACGTCCTTCCTTAAAAACCGGGTTGTTACTAAAAAAATTTCCTCACTTAAGCCTCCAAGTCTTTCAAATTAATTCCATATTCTGATAAAACGAAAGTCCAACAGTTCACAAAATAAAAGTAGGGCATAGTTACAGGAGTGATACTTTGCTAAGAGAATCCTTGACTCAACACTCATAACAACTTAACTAATTACCCTACCTCTAGACTTTCCTATAGAAAACAATCGGGTGAAGCTCCCGATCCTCGTTCTTGCGTCCTTTCTTGACTCCCGAAGATGAAGCCATCTCCGTTGCTGTCGGTCCACCATTCCTTGGCACCCACTGCACTCTAGCTGGAGTGGAAGAAGTCCGCAGAGTTTCATACCGCACCTTCTCCTCGTAGTTCCTATATCCTCGGACAGAGACTTGTCCCAAATGCGGTCCTAGGTTCGCTCCGCTCAATTTATGCTCCGGGTCTGGAATTACGATTTGGGTGTCGCCGATCCATACCCAACCATATGGGGTACGCTTCCAGCCACATCCATACCTAGTCCATGTTGCGATCTCCATACGATACTCCATCTGCCCGTTGAGATACCAGAAGCACCGATATGCCAACGAACAGGAGAGAGTCAGCGATCCGAAAGACGAATCGTCGACATTGTGGATTTACGGCAGACGGGATATCAAGACAGAACAAACAATACAAGCAATATACACACAACACAGCATTCAAGCATAACAACATTATTACAATTATTATTATTATTAACATTCTTACATAAACATCTTTCTTGCTCGATTACTTTCTTGATCTCAAATTCCAATCCTTCATCTCCTTCGTTTCCCTCTTCAAGGGTTTCATCTCTTTTCCAACTTTACATCCTCATCATCAACAAATCATAGGCTTTACTTTTCTTAATTATAATTCTTTTCTTTATGAAGTCTTATTGAATTATAACCATCGATGATTTAGGGGGATTAAAGCATCATCGAGGTACGCGTTCTTTCGTAGTTAGCACTCACGTCTCAAGTCTACATCTCCTCGGCCATCCATCCACCTAGTCGGAAGCAAACAGGAGTACATGACCTTTACCGTGCGGGCACGACAACTGTCTCACAATCAATTGGCCCCAGGCCAGGAGGACTACAGCCTCAAATCATATCATATCAATTCAATTCATATATAATCAAGGCACACTGTCTCAAACTCACAGTGGCAATCCAGATGCCCCACTCCAGTCTCTCTCACTGTTCAAGATTTTCAATCTAGGGGGCGACAGTACTAATTCTAGTTGATCACGCAGAACTTGCCACGGCATTGGACCCAGTCCATACCACGTTCGTATACCACATGTGGAGTACGTTCTGCCTACAAAAGTACTCTAGACTTCTTGACGTTTCACCGTCATTGTCCTCCCCTAATGCAATCTCCTCCTGAGTATCCGCAGATATCCATGGTTCCTTCCTCTCCACTACTTCGGGTTCACTCTCATATCTCACCGCGTTCGCGCTGTTAATGTCTTTTATAAGTCTTTTATCTTTTATTAACCTAATGGTCGGCCCATCCTTCGTGCATGCCTTCAATGAGTCCCGACCGCTATCTTTGCACCACTTTTCCTCTCTTGTCAACTTGGCACAGAGCGGGATCACATGCACAACTTGATTCTCAGTTCACAGCTCTCGTAAACTCATAATCTTTCTAAAAATCTCATTTCACAACATCTTATTTTCATAAACTTTTTCCAAAACATCATTTCAAAAATTTTCATAAAATCTTGTTTCATGAACTTTCTCAAAGTACTTTTCAAAAGCTTTCTGAAAATCACATCTTGAAAAATTCCTCGAAAATCTCATTTGTAAACTTTATTAAAATCTCTTTTCATAGCTTTCACAAAAACCTAGTTGGTAAGTTTTCTCAAAAATCTCCTTTTGTAAATCCTTTTGAAAATCTCGCTTCGTAAACCCTTTTTCAAAAATTCTATTTCGTAACTTCTTTTCGAAAATTTCATTTCTTAACTCCTTTACAAAAATCTCTTTTCGAAAATCCTTTTCAAAAATCTCATTTTGGGAACCCCTTTCAAAATTGCATTTCGTAAATTCTTTTTTAGAACAATTTCATTTTCATAAATTCTTTTTCAAAAATTTCATTTCATAAGTCTTTTTCAAAAAATCTCTTTTCAAAAAAATCATTTTCAAAATCTCCTTTCAAAATTCATTTCAAAAATCTCAATTTCGCAAATCCTTTTCAAAAATTTATTTCGTAAACTCTTTCTCAAAAACCTCATTTCAAAAAATCTCATTTCAAAAGTTTTCTTGAAAATCTTCTCTTCGTGAGCACAAGTGGAGTAGCAAGCTCAACTCAACACAAGTCTCAGTTCAAGAAGCAACAACAAAGAATCAAGCTTCCTTCTCATCACTTTTCACTTTCAATACACCATCAACATTCCTTCCCAGCTCTGGCTCGCTCGCATCGCTATCATTAAATCTCCTTTCCAATCCTTCTTAATTCTCTTATCACTATCTCCCTTCTTAATGTCTTATCAAGGCTGCCTTGTTCCATAAGGACTTAAGCCAAGCAGGGGAATTATCTCTTTCTTTGTGTCTTTTACTTCCAATCTCTTTTAATATTATTACCAATTATTCTGCATTATCTTAATTCAATAATTTAAAATATCATCATGCATAGATAAACAAGCAAATATAAACATGCTATATCACAACATCAGCATACAATCATCACACGCAACAATGTGGTCTTTGTCCTCTTCATATAAGTGGTCACACAAAGCAAACAATTGCCACTATACTACTGACTCAGAACCACTGAGTTCCGATCTTTGAGCTGATACAGAACGTCCTAATAAATCACCTACTACCACGGTGTCTTAGGAAAGCTACTCTCTCAGCGATTAAATACGTGCAGTCTTCTCAGGTCCTTGTTGCTGCCACTGCCTTAATCCCTCGTCTGTAACATCCCTCGTATTAATTAAAAGAGATTTTCATTACTGACTTTTATTTAGAAAATCTTTTCTTAGCTTAAAATGTTTTTCGTTCCTCGTCGGAAGTCTTAAAACATGATTATTTCCTTAAAATGTGTAACACCCTCAAAAATATTTAGTTAATTTAAGATTTATAAAAATATGGACTTGAAAATTTCTTTTTAAATTAAAATACTTAAGAATATTTTTCCTCTCTTCTTTTTTTTTTAATTTAATAAAAGAACACCTTAAAGAAATTTTAATAATAAAAAATGTAAACATCAAATAATTACATGTATAAGATCATAAAATTAAAGATCTTGAAGTTCTTACAACAAGTTTAAATATGTCAAAAGCAAATTAAAGTATAGAAAGTATATTTTTCAAGTAGGGTAACTGTTTTAATGATTCTACTTTAAAAAAAATATATATAAATAAGATATACTTACGTAATTAACATAATGTATTTTAATGAAAATACCCAACACCTAAATAGTTGATATTCAGAAACAATTATTTAATTCAATACAACTTATAATTTATAATGTTAAGAAAATCAGAATGTTACAATTCTCCCCCACTTACTGGAATTTCGTTCCCGAAATTCCAGTTGTTCCGTAAAATGGAGAATCATCCCTGGAGAAAGTTTCCGACTACGATCTTCACGTTTCTTCGGTTCCGTTCTCCTACTTAGGATATTCCTAAGTTAAAGGTCCATTAGCATACCTACTTACTTCCTTCGAGTCTTAACTTAGTCGATCGAGGTTTTGCTTCTTCAAATCTGCCAATTTAATAGTTGCTAAGCTATAGGGGTTGATCCGGTTTCGGAAACAAGATCATTACTGAACTCAGCTTCTCGATTGGTCGTCACTCGGCAAAAATCCAAATTAACTACCAAGTTCTCCCCCACTTTGCATCGACATACCGAGTTGTATTAATGTCGGAAAATAGGCTTGATCGATACAATTAATCGAGTACGTACGTAAGTTCTTGACCGTCGTTCAAGATCGAGAGGTGCACGGGGTTGACTATCTATTGGTGGCCATTGAGTTGTACGAAGTTACTATAGTTTGCAAACTTACGTAGTTGCACACATGTAAGTTCTTGTTCCTAACGACAAGCACCGGTCACTAGTTCATTTGGGTTGATCTCAGCGTGAATACTCTACTCATTTGTCAAGTCTTTCCTCTTTCGCGAATAATCGTTCTAGGGTGAGCTTTGGGCTTCTAACAATCTAATTTGATTTCTCATAGAAACTAAGGTGGTTCCTACAAGATTTACTCGATTTTCGCGAGAGTTCTATATTAAGTTATGCTACTCTTAAACGGGTACAATAGCCTAAGGTTCTTACCCCTTTGGTTTCGTTTTAAGTACACTTCCGAATTTGTATAAAAGTTAGGGAATAATGTCGTTCTAGTTAGTTTCTTTCCTTATGAAGGTTCTGTATCTTAGAGTTTCTATTTCGGTTGTTTTTCAAGTTCAGTTGGAAGATGTTAATGATATTGACCATTAATAAGTGCGAAGATCGAGATGATCAGTCACAATCTCACATCTATCAATAGTAACATCATTCTTGAGTCTGTTGATGATATCGCCCCCTAACAAATGTAAGAATTAGAGTGATCAATTCTAACCTTACCTTCTATTGGTGACAGTACCATCACTGAATTTGGTGAAATTTTAATTCGAGTAACAACACTTACTCCCGAAGAAGGAACAAGCTAATACGCGTATAATTAAGCCTATTTTTTCTAAGTGTATCTATCTAGCTAACTTAGACATTTAACTATCTATCGGTCACTCGCTAGGTGAGTGAACCACTGGAGTAACTCACAACTCCAAGGTCGAGGAGAAACTGCTCTGATACCACAATGTAACACCCTCACAAATATTTAGTTAATTTAAGATTTATAAAAATATGGACTTGAAAATTTCTTTTTAAATTAAAATACTTAAGAATATTTTTCCGGAAAACGGGCAGAGTTTCCTCTGTTTTTCGGACTTCCCTAAAATTTTCTTCTTTAAACCTGTCAATCCAGAGTTACCGAACAACTTAGATCATAATAGTAGTATAGTCAGATTAAATCCTAACGTCCGATTAGTACAAGTTTTGGGCACATAGCTAATGCATATTTTAAACATTACAAAAATAACAGTTGTCAATATAATTAGGAAATAAAGTCCGCTCAAGGTATCACGAATACACTCCACGTGGTGGAGAATTTCCTGCTCGGCCTGCAATGATATAAGCTCCGCTTTGGTACCTGAAAATAATCAACCACAAGAGGGGAAACATTACACAGAACTTAAAAAGATAAATCCTATAAGAGAAATAGTAATAAACTAAGCCTACACAATTATTAGCATACGTTATTCATTTAATTAATCTCTTCTAGTTCCTTACTTATTCTTACATTCTTTTAATTTATGGTTCTCTTATCATTCTTTCATTTCCATTCTTTATCCATTTTCCATTATTTGGCCAACATGCCGGTTACTTTTTCGTTCCTTTACTCTTTTATTGGTGACAGGGTCTAACGACCTCCCGCCATTTTACTTTTTATTATTGTGACAGGGTCTACCGATGTAACATCCTACATTTTTATACTTTAAGAAAATACTTAATTTAATATTAAATTATGAAAATATTCGGGGTTTATAAAAATTTTGACAGAGTTTCCCTTAAAAATTGGACTTTCCCCAAATAGAATTAAACCTGTCAGTCCAGAACAGTTTGCAATTCGAGTAAAATAAAACTTTCAATTCAAAAAAAAATGTACATATAACTGTTCAATATACAAAAAACTTAAACAAAATAAAATCCTTAATTACTAATATATATTTACAGAATCTATTTATTACAATATAACCTATGAATGGTTGCTCAACCTCGTGACCCTTGGGTCACTTATACCAATATACTCTCTACTATGAGTATACCGTTCTCGGCCTTGATCCTTTCGTGCCTGTCTCCTTGGTGTACCTAATATATCCACTGTAAGGGTGATTACTTTGAAATCTAGATCAAAGAAAACGCTTAAAAACAGTAATAGATCATAAATAGGTATATCCAAACACAAACAATAACAATTAAGCAAATCACAATTCACTTATCAAGTACAACATCATAATACTATCCAGTTTAACTATGTCGCATATATATATCTTTAATATCATGCATTAATGCGCAATCACATGGTTATGCCTTGCTAACGTCACACTTAGGTGGATTAATTCTCGAATCCAACATTGAACACTTTATTTCATTTTAACACTTCTACACTTTTGCATTGGATTCGAATAATTAAAGCACCTATACAATGCATTCACACTTCCCCTTTCACTTGCACACTTTTCACTTTACTTTTAACACTTTTACACTTTTAACGATTGGGTACATTGTGCTTCACACTCTCCCCGCAGGAGGGTTCCTCACACAATGTACCTAAACACTTTTAACACTTTAACTTTTAACACTTTCACACTATTGGTTACATTGTGCTTCACATTCTCCCCGCAGGAGGGTTCCTCACACAATGTACCTATACACTTTCCCTTTTCCATATCAATAATAACACAACCACCTCGCAACCCTCCCTCCACTCTGGGGAAAAAACGACGAGGAGTAAGCATTTCTCAACCTCTAGTTGGGTGCTTCACCTCCACTTAGGAAGGTCCCTCGCTCACCCGCTTGCACAACACTTCACCTCCACTTAGGAAGGTTCCTCATGCGATTTGGGTTGATTTGTCCAAATCGGGCTTTAGCAGAAATCACCCTCGACTGGCCCAAAGAAACCAAAGTAAATAGAATTATTATGGTTTGCATAGAACCAACCCCCAATACGGGAAGCAAACCCGTATCCTTTGCAGGATCAAAGTTCTCCATAATAATTCCTAACATTTACTCTTGTCCTCATCAATCGCGAAGCGACGTGTGTTTTTCCCCTACTCCTAACGTCCACCTTTACACCATGCATGATCCAATATCTCAAGTGTTTCTCAATTGAATTTAAGACCCTCTTTGTTCTTTAGAAAATGTCATTTAATTGGTTTAAATTCAATTGAGAAATACTTGGCCCTATTTAATGCATAACTATATGAATGCCATTTACAATTTACTTATATACACTTTAATAATATTAATACAAACAATAACAATCAACAATCAGTCGACATACTCAGGTATGTCTCAGGGACTGTAATTTAAATCATCTTCCTAGGGTTTTTCACTTCCTACTTAAAAATTTATAAAAATCAATTAATATAACATATATACATTAAATAACATATCCCTAACACTTAGAGTTTCTAACTATACTCTACCCTCCTACCCGTCAACCTAACCAATAAATAATATACCCAATTATAACTCTATTGCTATTAATAAACCCTTCCTCTAATACTAGACCAAAGTACACCCCTTACCTCTTGAAGAGAAGAGGAGAAAGTGAGAGATTGAGGGAGCACCAACACCCACTCCAATCCAAGCTCCTATGTGCTTCCTCTCTTGATTCCTATGACTCCTCAAGCTCCTAGGATGAGTTGAAGCTCCAATGGCACACTTTTAGGGTTTAGGGTTCAATTTGGGGGTTTTGAGAAGGAGGGATTAAATTGAGATTTAAAAGAGGAAAAATGATTGGGGATTGATAGGGAGATGATGTGGGGTGTTAATGTCTTGAGTTTTTTATGTTAACTTGATGGATTGAAGAGCCAAAGAGGGAAGGAGAAGAAGAACTTCGAAGAAGAGGAAGAGGGAAATGAGTTCAGCACCCAAAAATCGTGTTTTTAAGCGGATCTGACGGTGGTTACTCGATTAACCACTTGGGTTACTCGAGTAACCCATGTAAATTTGGCTTAGAACAGCCTTCGGCCTTACTCGATTAGTCGCATGCTTACTCGATTAATTCGTGAGCATCATTCGGCCTTACTCGATTAACTCAAGTGTTAATCGAGTAACTTAAGTGCACCCTTCGACCATTACTCGATTAACTCCAGTGTTACTCGAGTAATCAGTTCAGCCCACTTAAACCCTTGTACTTCGAAGTGCCATAACTTTTTCGTTAACCGTCGGATCTTGCTCAAATTTTGAGGCAAGCTTCTTAACACACTTATCTTAACATTCAACGGTGGAATTTGGGTTTAGAGCTATGGATCTTTTATTCTTAATTTCCTAAAGTCCTATACTCTTAATCCTTTAATAACCTTTCTAAATCGCAATCTTAACCTAACACATTCCTTTCTCTTCACTCTAAACCTATTCTAACTTACTTCTATTTCATATAAACCCACTCTAAGCTAACTACCACACTCTAAACACTTAAGCACACACTAATTCTAATACCAATTAACGTTTTCAACTAAAATCGAAACCTAAGAATGCTACGACACTTAGGGCAATTATATTCACTAAGGCACCTAAACACTTAGTAAATTTGGGGATGTTACAATTCTCCCCCACTTATATGAATTTCGTCCCCGAAATTCGGCTCACTTTCAAAGGGGAGGGAAGATATGGAGCTATATGCTCGATTGAAGGAGAGATCTTAACCTAGTTCAGGATGGACACAACTTTGGGGAATTCACTCCCCCACTTAGGATACGACTCCGGTTGGGTTTCTATTACTATATCTACTTGATTGCTATTGAGACTTTTACCATAAAGTCTCACTTAGTTCCTTAAGGTTCAAAACATGAAGTTCGAAGCCTATGGGCAATACCTGACAATACAGACCTACTTAGTCCTATATCCAACACTACCTAACACTATTCTATAAAATCTAGGCATTCAAACTTTCACAACACATATTCACATACACTCTAGATAAAGATAATCAAAACACAAAACAAACATTAAAGTATTATGATATATATATATATATATATGTGTATATGTATATGTACATGTACATAAAGATTTTCATTTTTAAAATCAAATACAATTTAAGTAAAAGAAACATCATTTGAATTTCATCAAAGAGTTCATTTCTTAAAAGAAAAGCAAAACATGGATTCAACACAAGATCAAGTAAAAACAATCCATACACCCCCAAAAGGAGTTTTGCATTGAGGAGGAGAAAAGGGTTTGAAAAGTTTTGCAAATAGTGAGACTCCCTTAGGATCACATGGAATTATGATCGGCGTATGGATGAAAATCAAGTTTCGAAAAGAAACAATGAAATGCATTGACTTTCCAAAACAATTGTAAATGTTCATTGAGAACTTAAATGGTTGGATACTACATACATGTATCCATAGTAGAATTGGAAATATGTTTAGGACATGTGATGGAGAAACACATTTTAATCATAGGTATAGAAAATAAGTAGTTGTTTTTTTTTGCCATTACAAGTTGTCACTTGTAAGGTTTTCTCTAAAAAGATTACTTTGAAAAATATATATATACTAGAAATTCTAAATTACCATGTGAGGAAACACAAGGCAATTTAACTTTAAAAAATTTTGTTTTGATAATTAGTTAATAAAGACTAATATAGTACTCTTTTAAAAATTCACTTTCAATAGTGGTAGAAAATCTTAGTTGAAAATTGATTTAAAATAGGATATATATATAGTGTTTGAAGGAATTTGAAAGTTGGGAATTACCCAAAATCATAAGAAAAGGTTCATGAAAACATTTGGACTTAACATACAGTCCTAATAGGTTTGAAAATCGTAAATACTCATATATATACAATTCCGGTGTTCGAAAACATTTGAAAACCGCTTCCTATATGCACATCTATATGCCTACACAACTTATGTCCGAACTCTATGACTCACTATGATCGAACCTAGCTTCTATCATCCAGTATATGAATGAAAACTATTGGGGTCTATCACTCAACCTAAAAGAAACTCTATGATACCAGGCTTCAACTACCCTACACTTACTGTTCTTCCTATCGTTCGAGGGTTCCTGATTGGTTTCTTAAAGATTGCACAACTAAGACTTGCACATAAATCCTAGTTGAGACTTCCCTATTACTCACTAGAAATTGGTGCTACGACTCTTACAATGGATGTTGAGACTGGAACTTTAACATTCACAAACTATATTCCATGAAAGAGTTAATAATGGTTTGAAAATGGTTTGCACTTCCGGAATACAGTTTGTTCACTGAGAATAACAAATTCCTTGGAGTTCTATTTGAACTTGAAGGAAGAAAAATAACATCCATTACTATGGTGTAGGTTCTAAACTAGACTCTAATTCTAATACTGACGCATTGCCTTTAACCCAACTTACTACCTTCACTTCACATTTCGCAATTCCACATTAAAGTAAAACAATGGAGTGCCTTCTTCGGTAAAAAGATTTGGCACTTGGTGATAAAAGAATTCTCGAGAGTTTGTATTTTCTCAAAAACGAGGAAAAACACTTTATTCTTTTGTAAATTCTTTTCATTTAAAACTTAAACAAAATTATTGTTTAGGAAAAACATGTCAAGCACTTGCAAGTTCAAATCATTCCTATAAGTTTTCAAAATCATTTTACATCCATTTGAAATTGATTCTGAAGCTTGAGGATTCCTTTGACAAAGAAATTAAGAACCCTCTATAGTCACCAAACTCAAATAAAAGGAACGGATTTATGGTTAAAAAGTTTCAATGTCATTCACTCTCTTTAAATTCTAGTGAATGCCTTTCCTCTCATTTTAGTTTGAAAGTTCAAATTGACTTATGTCGCCTTAACTGAATTCCTATCAATCGATAATTGGTGTAACTTAAGAGTAAATTACACTATCATTCAATTGGTTATGAATTCACATTGTAAGTAAAACTTTCTTGAGAATTAGTGTTGTGACATTCAATCAATTATCAGAGTTTGAATCAATTCCATACTTTGAAAAATATGAAAACATTACTGCACTTGACATTCGTTTCAAATCATAGTATTAATACTTTTCAAAAATATAGTCTTGGAAAATTATGTCACAAAAGCATTTCATACCTTAAAAATTCAGAGTACATTTATCACCAAAACATAATGTGGAAATGTAGAAGGCAATTAGGTTCTACTAAGACGACACTTAGTAATCACAGTTAAAGGCAACTACAATGGGTTAACACCTATTCACTTCCGCTGCGCACTCTGATAAAGAATGCTCGAAGTGTATAAACTAGATGACCTCTACTACTGATCCTATTCTTAAACTTAGAAAATAAATCCAACAATTATTTGGTTGGGTTCAAGGACTTTAACAATGTCATCTTCCGATGAATACAAAATGCGAGGGATCCGTCTCGATTCTATATTGCATTGGAGACAAAATTGTTTTCGTGCTACTTGAGTTCCAATCAAATAAAGAATGACTCGTCTTCGATTCAAAAGGAGGCTTTGAAATTTCGTCTTAAAGCGAAATCTCAATTCCTTGTCATATTTAAAATAGACACAATTGATTCAAAACTAAGAGTCAGTCCTTCCCGTTGGGGTAGCAATTTCATGCTCTGTCCCGTTGGGAGTTTTCCTTTCCCTTAGTCTCTACTCTCTGTCCATTTCTAAATACAACAAAGTTATACTTTGAAAAATTTGGTTAGCCCACTTTAAATTGAAGATATACTCCTATGAATACTAAACTATGACTCACCCTAATAAACTATACGCGTTCCCACTAATGATGCATGCATGCAAGAAACACTAGAGTTCACTACTTATTCAACTTCCTATTAGTTACTCTCATGTGGAGTAACTCATTGGGAGTAGGAGAATCCATACTCCGAGCCGAGGATTGCAACCATTGCTCTGATACCAACTGTAACATCCTACATTTTTATACTTTAAGAAAATACTTAATTTAATATTAAATTATGAAAATATTCGGGGTTTATAAAAATTTTGACAGAGTTTCCCTTAAAAATTGGACTTTCCCCAAATAGAATTAAACCTGTCAGTCAGAACAGTTTGCAATTCGAGTAAAATAAAACTTTCAATTCAAAATAAAAATGTACATATAACTGTTCAATATACAAAACACTTAAACAAAATAAAATCCTTAATTACAAATATATATTTACAGAATCTATTTATTACAATATAACCTATGAATGGCTGCTCAACCTCGTGACCCTTGGGTCACTTATACCAATATACTCTCTACTATGAGTATACCGTTCTCGGCCTTGATCCTTTCGTGCCTGTCTCCTTGGTGTACCTAATATGTCCACTGTGAGGGTGAGTACTTTGAAATCTAGATCAAAGAAAACGCTTAAAAACAGTAATAGATCATAAATAGGTATATCCAAACACAAATAATAACAATTAAGTAAATCACAATTCACTTATCAAGTACAACATCATAATACTATCCAGTTTAACTATATCACATATATATATATCTTTAATATCATGCATTAATGCGCAATCACATGGTTATGCCTTGCTAACGTCACACTTAGGTGGATTAATTCTCGAATCCAACATTGAACACTTTATTTCATTTTAACACTTCTACACTTTTGCATTGGATTCGAATAATTAAAGCACCTATACAATGCATTCACACTTCCCCTTTCACTTGCACACTTTTCACTTTACTTTTAACACTTTTACACTTTTAACGATTGGGTACATTGTGCTTCACACTCTCCCCGCAGGAGGGTTTCTCACACAATGTACCTATACACTTTTAACACTTTAACTTTTAACACTTTCACACTATTGGGTACATTGTGCTTCACATTCTCCCCGCAGGAGGGTTCCTCACACAATGTACCTTTACACTTTCCCTTTTCCATATCAATAATAACACAACCACCTCACAACCCTCCCTCCACTCTGGGAAAAACCGACTAGGAGTAAGCATTTCTCAACCTCTAGTTGGGTGCTTCACCTCCACTTAGGAAGGTCCCTCGCTCACCCGCTTGCACAACACTTCACCTCCACTTAGGAAGGTTCCTCATGCGATTTGGGTAGATTTGTCCAAATCGGGCTTTAGCAGAAATTGTAACACCCTATGATTATTTACCCTTAATTCCCCTTATATTAAAATACGGACTCAAAAATTCATTTTTATTTCATTAAAATCAACCGTCAAACGGACGGAGTTTTGTTTGTTTTTCGGACTAATCCAAAATTTGACCTGTGATAAACAATTTCAAATAAACAACTGATAGCCAGCAGAGCTTCAGATTATATTTCTAAATCAAATCAAGGCCCCACGGGCTCCAATGATATCAATATGCAAAAATAAATCAGAGTATTAGCGGAAATACAAATTTTAAGTATTAAAACCAAAAGTTATAGCTTTAGCAAAACAAGACATCCTAAGCCTCATTCGAATTATGCATATAAAATTTACATCAAAATAATATCAGAGGCTTAGGTCCATACTATACACTAAACCCATAACACCCTACTCTCCCTGTAAGGGAAAGTACTCCTGCTCGGCCGGGGGTTGTGCCAACTCAATCTCCGTACCTGTAAATGTAAGGGAGTGAGCATTGCACAAGAAATAGAAAGCAGTTTCTAACTAGACATAACAACTCACTAGGTCAAACACATTTAGCAATTAAGCATATATTCACATATTTCACACCATACCCATCACAATATTTATTCCACATTTCCATTCTCATTATTCATTTCACCATCTGTTCCCCTGTATTTATTTTCCCCGTTTCCAAATAATTCCCTTTTTAAACCCTTACATTTCCCTTATTTTTACTGTGTATGTATGTCTCCACCAAATCGAAGGCCTACATACATACACCAATCACGATGTATGTCTCCACCAAATCGAAGGCCTACATACATCGCGTTCCCATTACCATACCTTGTCCAATTTTATTCCCTGTTTCGTTTATTCATTTCCTTTTATTTACGGTGTATGTATGTCTCCACCAAATCGAAGGCCTACATACATACACCAACCACGATGTATATCTCCACCAAATCGAAGGCCTACATACATCGCGTTTCCATTACCTTTACCTTATCCAATTTTATTCCCTTTTCAAATTATGTGTCCCTCAGGTCAGAGGTCAACACCCATTCATTATAATCCATTTTGTGTCCCTCAGGTCAGAGGTCAACACTCCAATACATATTTTATTCGGTGTCCCTCAGGTCAGAGGTCAACACCCAACCCAATATTTAATCCGGTGTCCCTCAGGTCAGAGGTCAACACCCAACCCATTATTTAACCCGGTGTCCCTCAGGTCAGAGGTCAACACCCATTCATTCCAATTCATATCGTGTCCCTCAGGTCAGAGGTCAACACATTTTACCATTCATATTGTGCCCCTCATATCAGAGGTCAGCATATCCATCACTTTCCATTATTCGCCACCTCAAATCAGAGGCCAACGCACTTAATCACACCACCATATTCATTACCTCACATCAGAGGCCAAAACATACTTTCATATTCTCACATCAACAATTACATCACATTTAAACACAACCACACACATTCAACAACTAATCATTCATTCAAATTCCTCATTCACTTCCTTTCTCAGTTATCACAATCATATCCAATAGCATTCTCATTCATAGTCCAACATTTATATTACACTTCATTTCAATTTACATATTTCACCGTCTCACATTTTCGCTTTAACACCACATATTAAAATCATCTCTTACTTTTTCTTAAACATAATCCTCTTACTTCCATTTCCCATATTCACAAGTTCCATTAATAAGCCTTGACTTTTGTTCACAATTAATAATACTTAACATTTAAACTCATTTAGCAATTAAATACAAATACACACATTCATCACATTTAATTGTTTCCATTCCCTTTCTTCCTATATCAATTTATTCCCCAACACATACATATATTAGCTACAACAATTAATTATCATTTAATTCACAACCTTGCAAATAAAACTAATAATCACAGAGACCATTTTTGTGTCAACTTCATTATCAATTACCCAATTCCTCATTTAATTCAACTTAATTAATAACCAAATTTCATTTATCAGATAATTCATTCTCATACTGTGGGGTTTCCTTTTCCTAGTCATAACACACAATCATTATGCATACTTAATTAATTAGAATTTCATATTCAATAACCTAGGGATTTATAATCTAATTTTCTCCCCTAACACATAACCATAACAAGCATTATATACTAACTAGACCCGACTCTCTAGAACAAGGCAAGCTCACTATATCCACTCCCTTACCTTAACCAAAGAGAGAGAAAGTGGAAGAACCCAAGCCGTAGCTCCAAGCGCTCCCAAAACCAAGGGCTCCGCACGCACGAAAATGGAGATAGTGATAATAATCTTCCCTAAGCCAAAGGAATGGAATGATAAAGAGATTATTGCCCCTTTTCCATAGAGAATTCGGATTTCCCAAAGAGGGGAAAGAGAGAGAGAGAGAGAGAAAATCCACATTAGAGAGAGAGAGGAACTTCAATAATCATGGATACTTACTTGGAGAGACCAAGGGAGACTTGATGGGGGACCTTGGAGTGATTCCCTTGAAGCTTGATGGATTTGGGATGAGAGATTGTGTGCCCTAGAGAGAGAAATTTCGTGCATTATGGCCAAAAGCACGCGTGAAATGCTTTTATTTTTTTCAGTTTTAGCAGCGCTTAATCGAGTATTACTCGATTAAAACCTTCCCCCCATCAGGCTTAATCGATTAAGTTGCAGGGTTTTCAGCACCCCGACTTTGGACGGCCGTAACTTCTTCGTTAACCGTTGGATCTTCCTCAAATTTTGACACAAGCTTCCTCACATATCCTACTTCACATCTAACGGTGGAATTTGTGTTTAGCGTTGTAGATCTTTCATTTTGAATTTCCTAATATCGGGTGTTTATAACACCGAAAACTCGATTTTTAACACTCGTTTGGTCTTCTTTAAATTTGCTTTTCGATGCCAATGCTCCTTGACTCCTATATGGCACTCAAAGCACTCCTAATCCATCATTTTAAATCCCTTCTATGAAAATCCTTTCTTCCAAATCTTACTATAATTCTAATTATTGTTAGAATTAAAATTCGGGATGTTACATTTCTCCCCCACTTATTAGAATTTCGTCCCCGAAATTCCGTTCAATTCCTTCAAATGGAGAACCATCCCAACATGGGTTTTCTAAACTACGATGCACACTGCACTAGGTCCTACTCCCCCACTTTGAATCGGCATACTACCTTGCTTAAGTACGCCACCAGACTCATGTGTCCAATGAAGAATACAACTCGTGGTTTAGTTTGGTTAAACTAGAAGCAAAATTCTCTAAGGTTTTTGAGGTTTACTCCGATATCGGTCAAACATTGCAAGAGTTCTAATCACAATCTACCTGGTGATCTACACTTAGGCTTTATTCTTAAGTCCTAAGCAACCACACTCATTGACAAGTAAACAGTTAGCAATTGCCTGGCAATCAAAATTCAAATATACGCACCAACATTTCATATCAGCGCATAAGTGCAAGCACTAACCTAGCAACCTCTACTTGATTCTAATCTAATTCCGATCTACCTGAATCAGCCCTAGAACTCAGGTCTAAATCCATGCACACATCTTAGATAAGCTGCACACATTTCAAATGCAATCCAAGAAGAGTTTGAAACTTTTCATGGTTTCCCATGATTTGTTTTACACATTCAAGTTATGCATGCCAAGATAAAACTTTGATAAAATCACCCACTTGCATGGTTTCAAAGTTTAATGATTAAAACCTCATAAATTCAAAGTATGTGCGCTTTTATGAACATCGGAATAGTGTTCGGAAATTCGTTTGTGCATTTATGCATTTATAAAATTATAGGGACATGCCGAAAGCATGCATGCGTTCATCTATGTTTAGAAATTTTGCTTATCTTAGAAGAAAGGCACTTACATATGCATAAGTCCAAAAAATAGCACATCAACAAATATTGATGTGGTGGTGTGTCGATAGGTTCATTATTCTTGAAAAATCAAGTTCCTTTCTTGATGGACAACCATTTTGATTTGTTTTACGTAAAATCCTTAGGAAAAGATTGAATCAGGAAAAATTTATTTCACACTCTAAAACTTTGATATGTTCATGTCAGATTAACTTGGGTGAAGTTCCAAAAACTAGTTTTATAAAGCAAAGCATATCTCTTTGTAAAGGATTTTCTCCATCTAATTTCGGGAGATTTAGGTGAAGGATTATGACCTTCCTCAAAATTAGCAAACTCAATGAGAATGGGAGTATGTGGTTTACTAGAAAATTTATTTCGATGATTCTCAACAATCCAAATAGTCACATTCCCTTTGACTTTGAGTTTGAAGATTAAGCTCCATTCCGAATCGAGTAAAGTCACCTAGAAGGGTTCCTATTTAATCAGCATGGGGATCGATTAAAAGAATAAATTAGTCCACCGCTTGATTACTTAGGAATCCTTGGTTGACTCACTAGCTTTTCAAAATTTCTCTACACAACTTAGTACTCAATTTGGAAGAATTTATGGTTCCATTAGAACAGAAAAATTCATTTTTGAATTCAATTCCAAAACATAAAAATTCATTGGGGTCACTATCACGCTTGAAAAAATAAATCGAATGGTTCCTGATTTTTGAAATGATTACGCTTGAGAACCAAGCGACTTGTTGATAGCAATACCATTCCTTGAGGATGTTTTGCGAAAGGTTTTATGCTCCAAACAATTTTCATCATGCACATGTTTCAGACAATAACAATTATCATTAAAATGCAAAATTTCATCATGTAGGAAAACACAAGACAATACATAGCATCGCATTCATTCATTTCTAAACACATAACCTAGCTCTATTCAATCACTTTGGATTTTAAGCACCTAATGCCTAATCTTAGGACTATTACTATGTACTATCTTGGGGTTTCTTATATTCAATTCTAGATGTATGAATACTAGCAATCTATCATAGCTAACTAGGATTCCTAACGAGCTACTCCTCTTATCTTAAGACAAGGCAATACTTCCTATACTTCCGTTGCGCAACTCTGATTCTAAAATGCTTACGCATACGAAAACCTATGACAAGGACCTCTAATCTTGATGAATTTGGGATCTCACTAAATTCCCAAAGTACTCGCCGAAACTTAAGGACAGGATGATGATATCCCCCAATAGATGTACACTTGAGGTGATCAGGCTCAATCATACATCATATCAGTGATAAGACCATTTTTGTCTTACTTAAGCTTGAATTTATCAACCTATTAGTTTCAAAATGTTGAAATCTTGTTTGGTGTATCACATTTAGATTTGGTTTACATAGCGCGAAACTAAAGATCACTGCCTCCCGGTGGGGTAGCAACTTAGCGCCCTAGCCCGTTGGGGTATCGTTTTCCTTAGCTTCGTCATTTACCCACTTCTAAATATGATTCATCGCTTTCCACAAGATTTCAAGTTTAGCATGGAAAACTAAACATAATGAGTGGAATTAGAAAAATTTTCCAATGCTTACCATGCTTCTCGAAAGAATCATCAGACACTAATCGCGTTTCTCAATATACTTAACAAACTTAAAAGAATTTAAGCTACTCGCTATCCTAGACTCATCAACTATGCCTATTATCATGCTAACAATAATACCTAACTAAATCACAAAGCAGTTTGATATCAGACTACCAGTTACTCGCTTGATGAGTAACTACAGGAGTAGTAAGTTACTCCAATGGGCCGAGGAAAAACTGCTCTGATACCATAAATGTAACACCCTATGATTATTTACCCTTAATTCCCCTTATATTAAAATACGGACTCAAAAATTCATTTTTATTTCATTAAAATCAACCGTCAAACGGACGGAGTTTTGTTTGTTTTTCGGACTAATCCAAAATTTGACCTGTGATAAACAATTTCAAATAAACAACTGATAGCCAGCAGAGCTTCAGATTATATTTCTAAATCAAATCAAGGCCCCACGGGCTCCAATGATATCAGTATGCAAAAATAAATCAGAGTATTAGCGAAAATACAAATTTTAAGCATTAAAACCAAAAGTTATAGCTTTAGCAAAACAAGACATCCTAAGCCTCATTCGAATTATGCATATAAAATTTACATCAAAATAATATCAGAGGCTTAGGTCCATACTATACACTAAACCCATAACACCCTACTCTCCCTGTAAGGGAAAGTACTCCTGCTCGGCCGGGGGTTGTGCCAACTCAATCTTCGTACCTGTAAATGTAAGGGAGTGAGCATTGCACAAGAAATAGAAAGCAGTTTCTAACTAGACATAACAACTCACTAGGTCAAACACATTTAGCAATTAAGCATATATTCACATATTTCACACCATACCCATTACAATATTTATTCCACATTTCCATTCTCATTATTCATTTCACCATCTGTTCCCCTGTATTTATTTTCCCCGTTTCCAAATAATTCCCTTTTTAAACCCTTACCTTTCCCTTATTTTTACGGTGTATGTATGTCTCCACCAAATCGAAGGCCTACATACATACACCAATCACGATGTATGTCTCCACCAAATCGAAGGCCTACATACATCGTGTTCCCATTACCATACCTTGTCCAATTTTATTCCCTGTTTCCTTTATTCATTTCCTTTTATTTACGGTGTATGTATGTCTCCACCAAATCGAAGGCCTACATACATACACCAACCACGATGTATATCTCCACCAAATCGAAGGCCTACATACATCGCGTTTCCATTACCTTTACCTTATCCAATTTTATTCCCTTTTCAAATTATGTGTCCCTCAGGTCAGAGGTCAACACCCATTCATTATAATCCATTTTGTGTCCCTCAGGTCAGAGGTCAACACTCCAATACATATTTTATTCGGTGTCCCTCAGGTCAGAGGTCAACACCCAACCCAATATTTAATCCGGTGTCCCTCAGGTCAGAGGTCAACACCCAACCCATTATTTAACCCGGTGTCCCTCAGGTCAGAGGTCAACACCCATTCATTCCAATTCATATCGTGTCCCTCAGGTCAGAGGTCAACACATTTTACCATTCATATTGTGCCCCTCATATCAGAGGTCAGCATATCCATCACTTTCCATTATTCGCCACCTCAAATCAGAGGCCAAAGCACTTAATCACACCACCATATTCATTACCTCACATCAGAGGCCAAAACATACTTTCATATTCTCACATCACAATTACATCACATTTAAACACAACCACACACATTCAACAACTAATCATTCATGCAAATTCCTCATTCACTTCCTTTCTCAATTATCACAATCATATCCAATAGCATTCTCATTCATAGTCCAACATTTATATTACACTTCATTTCAATTTACATATTTCACCGTCTCACATTTTCGCTTTAACACCACATATTAAAATCATCTCTTACTTTTTCTTAAACATAATCCTCTTACTTCCATTTCCCATATTCACAAGTTCCATTAATAAGCCTTGACTTTTGTTCACAATTAATAATACTTAACATTTAAAGTCATTTAGCAATTAAATACAAATACACACATTCATCACATTTAATTGTTTCCATTCCCTTTCTTCCTATATCAATTTATTCCCCAACACATACATATATTAGCTACAACAATTAATTATCATTTAATTCACAACCTTGCAAATAAAACCAATAATCACAGAGACCATTTTTGTGTCAACTTCATTATCAATTACCCAATTCCTCATTTAATTCAACTTAATTAATAACCAAATTTCATTTATCAGATAATTCATTCTCATACTGTGGGGTTTCCTTTTCCTAGTCATAACACACAATCATTATGCATACTTAATTAATTAGAATTTCATATTCAATAACCTAGGGATTTATAATCTAATTTTCTCCCCTAACACATAACCCTAACAAGCATTATATACTAACTAGACCCGACTCTCTAGAACAAGGAAAGCTCACTATATCCACTCCCTTACCTTAACCAAAGAGAGAGAAAGTGGAAGAACCCAAGCCGTAGCTCCAAGCGCTCCCAAAACCAAGGGCTCCGCACGCACGAAAATGGAGATAGTGATAATAATCTTCCCTAAGCCAAAGGAATGGAATGATAAAGAGATTATTGCCCCTTTTCCATAGAGAATTCGGATTTCCCAAAGAGGGGAAAGAGAGAGAGAGAGAGAGAGAAAATCCACATTAGAGAGAGAGAGAGAGGAACTTCAATAATCATGGATACTTACTTGGAGAGACCAAGGGAGACTTGATGGGGGACCTTGGAGTGATGCCCTTGAAGCTTGATGGATTTGGGATGAGAGATTGTGTGCCCTAGAGAGAGAAATTTCGTGCATTATGGCCCAAAGCACGCGTGAAACGCTTTTATTTTTTTCAGTTTTAGCAGCGCTTAATCGAGTATTACTCAATTAAAACCTCCCCCCCTTCAGGCTTAATCGATTAAGCTTCAACTTAATCGATTAAGTTGCAGGGTTTTCAGCACCCCGACTTTGAACGGCCGTAACTTCTTCGTTAACCGTTGGATCTTCCTCAAATTTTTGCACAAGCTTCCTCACATATCCTACTTCACATCTAACGGTGGAATTTGTGTTTAGAGTTGTAGATCTTTTATTTCGAATTTCTTAATATCGGGTGTTTATAACACCAAAAACTCGATTTTTAACACTCGTTTGGTCTTCTTTAAATTTGCTTTTCGATGCCAATGCTCCTTGACTCCTATATGGCACTCAAAGCACTCCTAATCCATCATTTTAAATCCCTTCTATGAAAATCCTTTCTTCCAAATCTTACTATAATTCTAATTATTGTTAGAATTAAAATCTTCCAAATCGGGCTTTAGCAGAAATCACCCTCGACTGGCCCAAAGAAACCAAAGTAAATAGAATTATTATTGTTTGCATAGAACCAACCCCCAATACGGGAAGCAAACCCGTATCCTTTGCAGGATCAAAGTTCTCCATAATAATTCCTAACATTTACTCTTGTCCTCATCAATCGCGAAGCGACGTGTGTTTTTCCCCTACTCCTAACGTCCACCTTTACACCATGCATGATCCAATATCTCAAGTGTTTCTCAATTGAATTTAAGACCCTCTTTGTTCTTTAGAAAATGTCATTTAATTGGTTTAAATTCAATTGAGAAATACTTGGCCCTATTTAATGCATAACTATATGAATGTCATTTACAATTTACTTATATACACTTTAATAATATTAATACAAACAATAACAATCAACAATCAGTCGACATACTCAGGTATGTCTCAGGGACTGTAATTTAAATCATCTTCCTAGGGTTTTTCACTTCCTACTTAACAATTTATAAAAATCAATTAATATAACATATATACATAAATAACATATCCCTAACACTTAGAGTTTCTAACTATACTCTACCCTCCTACCCGTCAACCTAACCAATCAATAATATACCCAATTATAACTCTATTGCTATTAATAAACCCTTCCTCTAATACTAGACCAAAGTACACCCCTTACCTCTTGAAGAGAAGAGGAGAAAGTGAGAGATTGAGGGAGCACCAACACCCACTCCAATCCAAGCTCCTATGTGCTTCCTCTCTTGATTCCTATGACTCCTCAAGCTCCTAGGATGAGTTGAAGCTCCAATTGCACACTTTTAGGGTTTAGGGTTCAATTTGGGGGTTTTGAGAAGGAGGGATTAAATTGAGATTTAAAAGAGGGAAAATGATTGGGGATTGATAGGGAGATGATGTGGGGTGTTAATGTCTTGAGTTTTTGATGTTAACTTGATGGATTGAAGAGCCAAAGAGGGAAGGAGAAGAAGAACTTCGAAGAAGAGGAAGAGGGAAATGAGTTCAGCACCCAAAAATCGTGTTTTTAAGCGGATCTGACGGTGGTTACTCGATTAACCACTTGGGTTACTCGAGTAACCCATGTAAATTTGGCTTAGAACAGCCTTCGGCCTTTCTCGATTAGTCGCATGCTTACTCGATTAATTCGTGAGCATCATTCGGCCTTACACGATTAACTCAAGTGTTAATCGAGTAACTTAAGTGCACCCTTCGACCATTACTCGATTAACTCCAGTGTTACTCGAGTAATCAGTTCAGCCCACTTAAACCCTTGTACTTCGAAGTGCCATAACTTTTTCGTTAACCGTCGGATCTTGCTCAAATTTTGAGGCAAGCTTCTTAACACACTTATCTTAACATCCAACGGTGGAATTTGGGTTTAGAGCTATGGATCTTTTATTCTTAATTTCCTAAAGTCCTATACTCTTAATCCTTTAATAAACTTTCTAAATCGCAATCTTAACCTAACACATTCCTTTCTCTTCACTCTAAACCTATTCTAACTTACTTCTATTTCATATAAACCCACTCTAAGCTAACTACCACACTCTAAACACTTAAGCACACACTAATTCTAATACCAATTAACGTTTTCAACTGAAATCGAAACCTAAGAATGCTACGACACTTACGGCAATTATATTCACTAAGGCACCTAAACACTTAGTAAATTTGGGGATGTTAAAACCGACCTCCCGCCGTTTTACTTTTTATTATTGTGACAGGGTCTACCGACCTCCCGCCAATTTACTTTTTATTATTGTGACAGGGTCTACCGACCTCCCGCCGTTTTACTTTTTATTACTGTGACAGGGTCTACCGACCTCCTCCCGCTTAGTTCTTTCCCTTTTCTTTATTCTCGTCTATTTTAAATATATTCTATTCACTAATGATTCTCATTCTCATCTAATTTTGCTTGATTAGACCTTAAACATTATATTTTAATTCTCGTTACCATCTCTTCATTATTTCCATTTTCCCTTTCTTTTATTTTTCTTCTTCTCTTTCTTTCCCTTTTTCCTTATTCTTTTTATTAATTATTCTAGCTTTCGTCTAACTCCATTCTATTAAACTACCATAATCGCATTCTCTCTATTTGTCTTATCACCTTTTCACTAAATTCTTTTACCAATTACCCTCTTGTATTTGGAATTTAGTTTATCATTTTTGTTTCTAATTCATTACTACCTGACAACTCTTAACTAAGTTTACTCTGTGCTTTCTTATTTCTTTCGTACTCTAACTCCTCTTTTTCCTCACCTTTAGTGTTAACTCATTCTACACCCTTCGCCTATTACAAATACTCTATACTCTTTTACTCTCACGTTTCGCTAATTTCCCTTAACTAATTTCCCTCGATTTTATTTTGTGTTTTTCTACACTTTAATTCCATATTAACTCTTTTAATATCCTATCATAATCATTCACTCCGGAACTCATTCTATGCACATTCAATTTAAATAAATCATTTATATTTGTGGGAACTACCCTCAGGTTCATTAACTTATTCCTTAATTACCCTATTCTTAGTCGCAACTATAAACTCCTAGAATTTACTTTTTAAATAGAGGTAATACGACCCTTCTTACCTGTAATTGCTTTAACTCTTAGCTGTTCATAAACACATTCTTTTTTGTATGCCGATACTCGAACATGTCGTGGCCCATTGCTATCGCTTGCGCTTGTCCTAGAGCTCCTTCGTAGTCTAACTATATTATTAAATCGCATAGTAATCAATTTAATGCGCCAAAAGCGGCTCAATTTGAAATCTCAATAATTAACATATTTCAAAGTAGAGTATTTCATAAGTTTTCCATATCACAAAATCATTTAATTATAATTAAAAAACCAAATAACATAGGATTTCAAATTAAAATCGTTATCTTCTAAATAAAATAGTATAACTTTTTATTGAAAAATACGTTAACTTTCGAAACTAACATAATCACCAAAAATTCATTAAAGTTAATTAGTTTTAGTTTTCAAGCCACAAAATCAAATGTTGTTACTTGACACTATTAATTCCGAGCTAAAAGGATGTGTTTTCGGTTCAAAAATAGATCCAAGTTACAATTGTAACATTCAAATAATTTCACTTTCCCTCAATTTGAAATTAATGTTCAACGCTTTAACTCGAATTAACGTTATGCCTAATATATCAGGTTTCTAATTAACTGAGGTATTGTTTAGCCTAGGGACAATTCCACCAAGCTAAACGATGGCTCACTTACTTAGGAACCTGTCACATTTAACAAACTACTCTTAAAACTAATCTTTCGACATAACAGTTAATTCTGCCTTAACACAAATCAAAGTACTAATTAAAAAATCATTATCAATAACAATATAATTAGAATAAATATAAACCTTAATAAAACACATTTTTCTCAAACAACATAAACATTTAAAAACAACCTAATGCTATAATTATCACTTATTAATATTAAAAATCAGTTTTATTATTCGTATTAGTATCATTGCTATTATTTAAACATAACACAGAGCAATTAGAAAGGTACTAGGGACTTACCCTCAAATCAACTTTTGAAGGAACAAAGCGAGGATTGGTTCGGTTCATAGGCTCCACCCATGCCCGGTTCACCGTAAATGGGTCTGAAATGAACCATCAACACAGCCTTCCAGTAAGAGCAAAGGTTGGCGGTTCGATCTGCACCCGTAGCCGATGCCGGTGATAGTAGGTGCGAAGGTCGTGGCTGCTCCATGACCCCGGGTTCGAGATCTGAACCGTGACTGCAGGAGTACCCAAGAGGCAGCAGCGTGGGCAAAGCTTGGCAGCAACGACAGGAACCCGTAGCATCGTGATTGCTGGACGGAGAGAGAGAGGACACAAACAACAATCATGGCTTTGTGGGTGGCGGCGAGTGGAGGCAGCATCGGCGGCGCACGATGAGAGGAACCCCCACACTCCGGTTCAGTTTGATATGAAGGAGGGAGCCGCGATAAGCGTCTGTGTGGAGAGGAAGAGCGCGCGACGGCACGAATGGCGACGGCTGGTGTTGCAAGCTCCTTGGTAACGGCGGCGGCGCGACTGGGGGAGGGGAAACGCGACTTCGACGACGAGGGAGGACGCAGGAGAGAGAGACGGAGGCGAAGCCGGAGGCAAAAACCGAGGACAGAGAGCGGCGGCCAAGGAGAGAGAGTCCGCATGAGGGAGACAGAGAGAGGGAGGGGTGGCAGCTGGACCCCCTGAGAAGAAGAAGACTAGGGCTTCATGCCCACACACACCTAACACACACACAACACCTTCTTTTTTTTTTTAAGTATACTTCTATATATCTATTTAGCCAACACACTTAAACATATTTAGTTATTATTTCCTCTCTTCTTTTTTTTTTAATTTAATAAAAGAACACCTTAAAGAAATTTTAATAATAAAAAATGTAAACATCAAATAATTACATGTATAAGATCATAAAATTAAAGATCTTGAAGTTCTTACAACAAGTTTAAATATTTCAAAAGCAAATTAAAGTATAGAAAGTATATTTTTCAATTAGGGTAACTATTTTAATGATTCTACTTTAAAAAAAATATATATATAAATAAGATATACTTACGTAATTAACATAATGTATTTAAATGAAAATACCCAACACCTAAATAGTTGATATTCAGAAACAATTATTTAATTCAATAAAACTTATAATTTATAATGTTAAGGAAATCAGAATGTTACAATTCTCCCCCATTTACTGGAATTTCGTCCCCGAAATTCCGGTTGTTCCGTAAAATGGAGAATCATCCCTGGAGAAAGTTTCCAACTATGGTCTTCACGTTTCTTCGGTTCCGTTCTCCTACTTAGGATATTCCTAAGTTAAAGGTCCATTAGCATACCTACTTACTTCCTTCGAGTCTTAACTTAGTCGATCGAGGTTTTGCTTCTTCAAATCTGCCAATTTAATAGTTGCTAAGCTATAGGGGTTGATCCGGTTTCGAAACAAGATCATTACTGAACTCAGCTTCTCGATTGGTCGTCACTCGACAAAAATCCAAATTAACTACCAAGTTCTCCCCCACTTTGCATCGACATACCGAGTTGTATCAATGTCGGAAAATAGGCTTGATCGATACAATTAATCGAGTACGTACGTAAGTTCTTGACCGTCGTTCAAGATCGAGAGTTGCACGGGGTTGACTATCTATTGGTGGCCATTGAGTTGTACGAAGTTACTATAGTTTGTGAACTTACGTAGTTGCACACATGTAAGTTCTCGTTCCTAACGACAAGCATCGGTCACTAGTTCATTTGGGTTGATCTCAGCGTGTATACTCTACTCATTTGTCAAGTCTTGCCTCTTTCGCGGATAATCGTTCTAGGGTGAGCTTTGGGCTTCTAACAATCTAATTTGATTTCTCATAGAAACTAAGGTGCTTCCTACAGGATTTACTCGATTTTCGCGAGAGTTCTATATTCAGTTATGCTACTCTTAAACGGGTACAATAGCCTAAGGTTCTTACCCCTTTGGTTTCGTTTTAAGTACACTTCCGAATTTGTATAAAAGTTAGGGAATAATGTCGTTCTAGTTAGTTTCTTTCCTTAAGAAGGTTCTGTATCTTAGAGTTTCTATTTCGGTTGTTTTTCAAGTTCGGTTGGAAGATGTTAATGATATTGACCATTAATAAGTGCGAAGATCGAGGTGATCAGTCACAATCTCACATCTATCAATAGTAACATCATTCTCGAGTCTGTTGATGATATCGCCCCCTAACAGATGTAAGAATTAGAGTGATCAATTCTAACCTTACCTTCTATTGGTGACAGTACCATCACTGAATTTGGTGAAATTTTAATTCGAGTAACAACACTTACTCCCGAAGAAGGAACAAGCTAATACGCGTATAATTAAGCCTATTTTTTCTAAGTGTATCTATCTAGCTAACTTAGACATTTAACTATCTATCGGTCACTTGCTAGGTGAGTGAACCACTGGAGTAACTCACAACTCCAAGGCCGAGGAGAAACTGCTCTGATACCACAATGTAACACCCTCACAAATATTTAGTTAATTTAAGATTTAAAAAAATATGGACTTGAAAATTTCTTTTCAAATTAAAATACTTAAGAATATTTTTCAGGAAAACGGGCAGAGTTTCCTCTGTTTTTCGGACTTCCCAAAAATTTTCTTCTTTAAACCTGTCAATTCAGAGTTACCGAACAACTTAGATCATAATAGTAGTATAGTCAGATTAAATCCTAACGCCCGATTAGTACAAGTTTTGGGCATATAGCTAATGCATATTTTAAACATTACAAAAATAACAGTTTTCAATATAATTAGGAAATAAAGTCCGCTCAAGGTATCACGAATACACTCCACGTGGTGGAGAATTTCCTGCTCGGCATGCAATGATGTAAGCTCCGCTCTGGTACCTAAAAATAATCAACCACAAGAGGGGAAGCATTACACAAAACATAAAAAGATAAATCCTATAAGAGACATAGTAATAAACTAAGCCTACACAATTATTAGCATACGTTATTCATTTAATTAATCTCTTCTAGTTCCTTACTTATTCTTACATTCTTTTAATTTATGGTTCTCTTATCATTCTTTCATTTCCATTCTTTATCCATTGTCCATTATTTGGCCAACATGCCGGTTAACTTTTCGTTCCTTTACTCTTTTATTGGTGACAGGGTCTAACGACCTCCCGCCATTTTACTTTTTATTATTGTGACAGGGTCTACCGACTTTCCGCCATTTTATTTTTTATTATTGTGACAGGGTCTACCGACCTCCCGCCGTTTTACTTTTTATTATTGTGACAGGGTCTACCGACCTCCCGCCAATTTACTTTTTATTATTGTGACAGGGTCTACCGACCTCCCGCCAATTTACTTTTTATTATTGTGACAGGGTCTACCGACCTCCCACCCTTTTACTTTTTATTATTGTGACAGGGTCTACAAACCTCCTCCCGCTCAGTTCTTTCCCTTTTCTTTATTCTCGTCTATCTTAAATATATTCTATTCACTAACGATTCTCATTCTCATCTAATTTTGCCTGAGTAGACCATAAACATTATATTTTAATTCTCGTTACTATCTCTTCATTATTTCCATTTTCCCTTTCTTTTCTTTTTCTTCTTCTCTTTCTTTCCCTTTTTCCTAATTCTTTTTATTAATTATTCTAGCTTTCGTCTAACTCCATTCTATTAAACTACCATAATCGCATTCTCTCTATTTGTCTTATCACCTTTTCACTAAATTCTTTTACCAATTACCCTCTTGTATTTGGAATTTAGTTTATCATTTTCGTTTCTATTTCATTACTACCTGACAACTCTTAACTAAGTTTACTCCGTGCTTTCTTATTTCTTTCGTACTCTAACTCCTCTTTTTCCTCACCTTTAGTGTTAACTCATTCTACACCCTTCGCCTATTACAAATACTCTATACTCTTTTACTCTCACGTTTCGCTAATTTCCCTTAACTAATTTCCCTCGATTTTATTTTGTGTTTTTCTACACTTTAATTCCATATTAACTCTTTTAATATCCTATCATATTCATTCAATCCGGAACTCATTCTATGCACATTCAATTTAAATAAATCATTTATATTTGTGGGAACTTCCCTAAGGTTCATTAACTTATTCCTTAATTACCCTATTCTTAGTCACAACTATAAACTCCTAGAATTTACTTTTTAAATAGAGGTAATACGACCCTTCTTACCTGTAATTACTTTAACTCTTAGTTGTTCATAAACACATTCTTTTTTGTATGCCGATACTCGAACATGTCGTGGCCCATTGCTATCGCTTGCGCTTGTCCTAGAGCTCCTTCGTAGTCTAACTATATTATTAAATCGCATAGTAATCAATTTAATGCGCCAAAAGCAGCTCAAGTTGAAATCTCAATAATTAACATATTTCAAAGTAGAGTATTTCATAAGTTTTTTATATCACAAAATCATTTAAATTATAATTTACAAACCAAATAACATAGGATTTCAAATTAAAATCGTTATCTTCTAAATAAAATAGTATAACTTTTTATTGAAAAATACGTTAACTTTCGAAACTAACATAATCACAAAAAATTCATTAAAGTTAATTAGTTTTAGTTTTCAAGCCACAAAATCAAATGTTGTTACTTGACACTATTAATTCCGAGCTAAAAGGAAGTGTTTTCGGTTCAAAAATAGATCCAAGTTACAATTGTAACATTCAAATAATTTCACTTTCCCTCAATTTGAAATTAATGTTCAACGCTTTAACTCGAATTAATGTTATGCTGAATATATCAGGTTTCTAACTAACTAAGGTTTTGTTTAGCCTAGGGACAATTCCACCAAGCTTAACGATAGCTCACTTACTTAGGAACCTGTCACATTTAACAAACTACTCTTAAAACTAATCTTTCGACATAACAGTTAATTCTGCCTTAACACAAATCAAAGTACTAATTAAAAAAATCATTATCAATAACAATATAATTAGAATAAATATAAACCTTAATAAAACACATTTTTCTAAAACAACATAAACATTTAAAAACAACCTAATGCTATAATTATCACTTATTAATATTAAAAATCAGTTTTATTATTAGGGTTAGTATCACTGTTATTATTAAAACATAACACAGAGCAATTAGAAAGGTACTAGGGACATACCCTCAAATCAACTTTTGAAGGAACAAATGGAGGATTGGTTCGGTTCATAGGCTCCACCCATGTCCGGTTCACCGTAAATGGATCTGAAATGAACCATCAACACAACCATCCAGCAAGAGCAAAGGTTGGCGGTTCGATCTGCACCCGTAGCCGATGCCGGTGACAGTAGGTGCGAAGGTCGTGGCTGCTCCATGACCCCGGGTTCGCGATCTGAACCGTGACTGCAGGAGTACCCAAGAGGCAGCAGCGTGGGCAAAGCTTGGCAGCGACGACAGGAACCCGTAGCATCGTGATTGCTGGACGGAGAGAGAGAGGACACAAACAACAATCATGGCTTTGTGGGTGGCGGCGAGTGGAGGCAGAAGTGGTGGCGCACGATGAGAGGAACCCCCACACCAGTTCAGTTTGATATGAAGGAGGGAGCCGCGATAAGCGTCTATGTGGAGATGAAGAGCGCGCGCGGCACAAATGGCGACGGCTGGTGTTGCGAGCTCCTTGGTAACGGCGGCGGCGCGACTGGGGGAGGGGAAACGCGACTTCGATGACGAGGGAGGACGCAGGGGAGAGAGATGGAGGCGAAGCCGGGGGCAAAAATCGAGGACGGAGAGTGGCGGCCAAGGAGAGAGAGTCCGCATGAGGGAGATAGAGAGAGGGAGGGGTGGCAGGTGGACCCCCTGAGAAGAAGAAGACTAGGGCTTCATGCCCACACACACCTAACACAGACACAACACCTTCTTTTTTTTTTAAAGTATACTTCTATATATCTATTTAGCCAACACAATCAAACATATTTAGTTATTATTTCCTCTCTTCTTTTTTTTTTAATTTAATAAAAGAACACCTTAAAGAAATTTTAATAATAAAAAATGTAAACATCAAATAATTACATGTATAAGATCATAAAATTAAAGATCTTGAAGTTCTTACAACAAGTTTAAATATGTCAAAAGCAAATTAAAGTATAGAAAGTATATTTTTCAATTAGGGTAACTGTTTTAATGATTCTACTTTAAAAAATATATATATAAATAAGATATACTTACGTAATTAACATAATGTATTTTAATGAAAATACCCAACACCTAAATAGTTTATATTCAGAAACAATTATTTAATTCAATAAAACTTATAATTTATAATGTTAAGGAAATCAGAATGTTACAATTCTCCCCCACTTACTGGAATTTCGTCCCCGAAATTCTAGTTGTTCCGTAAAATGGAGAATCATCCCTGGAGAAAGTTTCCGACTACGATCTTCACGTTTCTTCGGTTCCGTTCTCCTACTTAGGATATTCCTAAGTTAAAGGTCCACTAGCATACCTACTTACTTCCTTCGAGTCTTAACTTAGTCGATCGAGGTTTTGCTTCTTCAAATCTGCCAATTTAATAGTTGCTAAGCTATAGGGGTTGATCCGGTTTCGGAAACAAGATCATTACTGAACTCAGCTTCTCGGTTGGTCGTCACTCGGCAAAAATCCAAATTAACTACCAAGTTCTCCCCCACTTTGCATCGACATACCGAGTTGTATTAATGTCAGAAAATAGGCTTGATCGATACAATTAATCGAGTACCTACGTAAGTTCTTGACCGTCGTTCAAGATCGAGAGTTGCACGGGACTGACTATCTATTGGTGGCCATTGAGTTGTACGAAGTTACTATAGTTTGCAAACTTACGTAGTTGCACACATGTAAATTCTTGTTCCTAACGACAAGCACCGGTCACTAGTTCATTTGGGTTGATCTCAGCATGAATACTCTACTCATTTGTCAAGTCTTGCCTCTTTCGCGAATAATCGTTCTAGGGTGAGCTTTGGGATTCTAACAATCTAATTTGATTTCTCATAGAAACTAAGGTGGTTCCTACAAGATTTACTCGATTTTGCGAGAGTTCTATATTCAGTTATGCTACTCTTAAACGGGTACAATAGCCTAAGGTTCTTACCCCTTTGGTTTCATTTTAAGTACACTTCCGAATTTGTATAAAAGTTAGGGAATAATGTCGTTCTAGTTAGTTTCTTTCCTTATGAAGGTTCTGTATCTTAGAGTTTCTATTTCGGTTGTTTTTCAAGTTCAGTTGGAAGATGTTAATGATATTGACCATTAATAAGTGCAAAGATCGAGGTGATCAGTCACAATCTGACATCTATCAATATTAATAAGTGTGTTTGAATTGATGTGTGTACTGCGTGAGGAATGAAATTAATTGTGTGAATGTGATATAATTGCCTTGATTGTGTGAATTAAAAAAAAATTAAGTTAATAAGATTAAGGAAAAATAAAATGTAAATTGTATATGTGTATGCTTCGGTTTATATTTGTGTGTGTATGAATGTATATGTGTGTGTATATGTGTGTATGCCGTGTGTATGTCTGTATGTATGTATAGACTAGGACTAATTTTCTAGAAGACTTGGTGGGTAAGAAAAGTCCTAACTAAATGAACTAGACTCATGAACCAAACCCAAACCAAGTTAGAAAACCCTAACTAGTTCTAAGCCTAAGTGACCCCTAAAGTCTTAAGCCTAGGCTACCTTGTCTCCTTGCATTTGCTAATCTCCACCCATGCAAACACTTGGAAACCCAAGATTGCCCTCACCACTACTCATGGCCGAAACACACTTAAAAGGGCACAAGAGGGAAACTGAAATTTTCTATATATCTAAGAAGCCTTAGTTGGTTTTCCCATTTTCACTCCTCTTCACCCATTCATTTCTCACTTCCACCGTACCAACACAAACACCAACACTTCTAAGAGACTCATCAACCTCTTATAAAGAAAAGAAAAGAAAATAGAAAAAAATGAGAGAGGGAGAGACCGTGGGATTGAGAAGAAAAGGAAGAGGAATTCAAGCCCAAAACCTAGGAGTTTTCTTTGTAGATCAAGAGCTTTAGGAGCTAAGGAACCAACCCTTTCATGGTAGGATTCAAGGAGTTTGAAGAAGATTTGTAATAGTTTAAGTTTTTCTTTTCTAGTTTATAGATCTACTTCTTGTTCTTCTTTGCATGTTTATTTTCATAAGTTTAAAGATGATCCTGTGTGTTTTTCATCTTTGATCTTGGACTTTAAGGACCTTAAAAATAATTTGTAATATGTTAGACTCTATGCTTTATGTTTCGGTTGAGTTCTCTCTTGTTAGATCTAATCTTTTCTAAGCTAAAATCTTAAAGATCCAAAGGAAACCAAGATTTTTGTGAAAACTTAAAATGGATCCTTTTGCATGTTTATTTTCTTGATCAAACCGTGATTTACGTGCATGTTTGTAGTTATGTGTCAAGTAGATCTATGATTTAAATTTACTAAATGATAAAGTGAAAATTCTTTGATCTTGCATGTTAAATATTTTTGTCAAACCATGATCTACATGTTTTTCTATGATTATTGGTTGAATAAAAATATTACTTAAACTTGATCTTTAGTCTTGCATGTTGTTGATCTAAGCATGTATGTGTTTCGGTTTCTAAGAAACGAATTAAAGTAACAAGTTCTAAATTGAATTCTTTTAGTGTAAACATGTTTTAATTATGTATTTGATATTTTTGTATGTTTTATTTTCTTTTAGGCCATTCGGCCATGATTGGATTAATTTGAGATCCATGCTTTTTAAAGTGGATGCATGTTTGTTTTAAGGATAGATCCATTGGTTTCAAGTGCATGCAAGGTATTTTTGGAAATCTAAAGTGTAACTTTGATTTTTATAAAATAATGAAATTGAAGTTTATTTTGTGGAGGTTGATGTGAATAAATAAAGTGGTATGTTTTGATGTGTTTATCATGATTCTTGCATGTTGAAAATGAATGAAAAACCATGCCCTTTGTCATGATGAGGTTTCGATCAACATTGGAAAAATAGGTAGCTAAGTTTGTTCCCTAATAGGTTGCATGCATGGAAAGTTAATTGACTTTAAAGTTTGAAAAGAACATGCATGAAATAATTAAGTATTTAAAAGAAATTACATGTGAATCCTTTATGGTTTAACTTGTTGCTTGGTTTTGTGAATGAAAATAAATTGAAGATTGTTAATTTCCTTTTTGTGTATTCACGGTTTTTGGCTCTAAAAATAAAGAAAATGATTTCATGTTTGTATGTTTTTATGTGTGCACTAAATCTTTACAAAATTGTGTGTGGACAATTCGGCCAACGTATATTTAAATTGATAGGAAAATTATTTTCATAAAATGACCATGATGGTTATATTCTTAGGTGCATGATGTTATGTGATGTGTGTTTCTTTTAATTCTTTTGGCTGATCTAATTATGTGAAAGGAATTTTTATAATGCTAATCTAATGATTTTAAGTTTTTGAAATTGAATTGTGATTAAAAATTGTTAACTGTAGTGATTCGGTTTTGTCAAATTAATGAGAAGATTAAGTTTAAATTATTTTCTTAAGTATAGTTAAATTGATTTATTAAGGTTATGATTTAATTAATTGTTTTGAATAATTAAAAATGGGAATTGTGTGGTGTGTGCTTGTGAATGCTTGGAACTTGTATGTACTGTTTGTGAATACTTTAAACTGTCTTGAAATTGTGCTGTTGGTGTGCTGACTGAATGTAGTAAATAGGAATGCTATTATGAACTGTGAAATCTATAGATCTTAAAGGAATTGAAAAATGTTTTTGAAAATATGATTTAAATAATTTAAATTAATTTGAAACTTTTAAATAATATTTTTGATCAGTGTTTGATTTTGATTTGGTCTATTATCTAGAGTTTTGGATTTTGTTCAGGAGAATGACTTTTATAAACAGAGTGTTTTTGTAAAAGAATTATTTTAATTATTTCAAACTTTTCTTGAAAATATTTTATTTGAAATCTGATTTGGTTTTGGAGTCTTTGGATATTGGTAATGTATCTTTAAGAAGAAATTAAAAAGTGTTTTCTAAAATGGAATTAAGAATTTGTCGAAAATGTTCTAACGCACGGGAAAAATGTTCTAGTTCGGGTGTCGGACGCGAAGGAAATGTGACGAGGTTAGCGACTGGGAAATCTTGGGAAGTTTCTGGATGTGTCATCATCCAGGTGAGTGAGAGTGCGGTGATCCCGTAGCGTGGTTGCTCGCAATTCGATTCGACGGATTGCGAGAGTACTGCGAATTAGGCAACACAGATATGTGTGTTAGCTGTTTTATTTGCATACTAAGTGTCTACTTGATTATGCATCACTACATGTTTATTTGTTGTGCATACTTTATTTTGTTTAGTTATTGTTTGAGTATGTCTGATTAGCAAAATGGTGATGATGGAAACGCGAAAGTAATAAGATAATTGAAAAGAGAAAAGAGATGGGAGTGAGAAATAAAAGAGATAATTGAGAAGGAAACACGTGATGAGAAAGTTATAAAAATGATTGAGGATGAGATAAATCGTAACGTAAGTGGAATGCAAAAGAGATAAAATATGACAGAAAGAAAATCATTGTTGAGTTGAAAAGAGTTGAGTTGGAAAGAGAAAGTGATTGTGCAAGTGAGATGTGGTTGAGTAGAGATATGATTCCTCGTACACGTTTTTGGGAAGAAGCTTAGTGTTGAGTTGAGCTTGCTCCTCCATTAACACTCACCCAAAAATGTGATTTTTGAAAAGAGTTTTTGAAAAAGAGATTTTTGAAAAGCTTTTGTGAAAATGATATTTTGGGAAAGTTTTCGGAAACATTATTTTCGAAAAAGTTTTGTGAAAAGATGTTTTGGAAAAGACGAGGAAGAGATATTGATGATGTTGATGGGAATGATGCTGAGCGTGAGTTTATGAGAACGACGATATGAGAAAGTTGATGAGATGAGAAAGAGTGTGAAATGAGATGAAAGTGATTTGAGGCCGAGGGCCATTGAGATTTAGGGGGAATAGGTTGCGTTTAGTGATCGGGCTTCGTTGAAGGGATGCACCAAGGACGGGCCGATCATTAGGATTAAGCCACTATTTAAAACGTTAAATCTTTAAAAGAACTAAAAGACATTTACAAACACGGTGAGGTATGAGTGTCGTATCGAAGTAGTGGAAAGGAAGGAACGATAGGTATCTGCGGATACTTAGGACGAGATTGCATGAGGGGAGGACGATGACGGTGAAACGTCAAGAAGTCTAGAGTATATTTCTAGGCAGAACGAACTCCACATGTGGTGCACTAACGTGGTGGGGACTGGGTCTAATACCGTGGTAAGTTCTGCACTGCAGACTAGAAATATACTGTCGCCCCCTTGATTGCAAATCGAGAACAATGAGAGGGACTGGAACGGGGCATTTGTGTTTGCCGCTGAGAGCGTGCCTGTTTATATATGATTGAATTGAATTGAGGCTGGGCCTCCTGGTCTGGGACCATTTGTTGTGTGACAGCTGTCGTGCCCGCGTGGTAAAGGTCATGTACTCCTGTTTGCTTCCGACTAGGTTGGGTGGTGGACCGAGGAGATGTAGACGTGTGTGAGCTCAATGATGTGTCCCCCTCGTCATTGATGTTAATCGAGATAATAAAACTTAAGAGCGCAAAACTGTTTCAAATAGAAGTATCTCAAAACAACAAATATTGAATAAGAGTTATAAGATGAGTTTATAAAGAAGGAATTCTGGTAATAAGTGATAAATGCAGAAGAAATGATAAGAGAAGGTTTGAGAAAGTTGTGAAAGTTGCAAGGAAAGAATCTGAGAATGTGATGGTATTGGTGTGATTAAAGAATTATGATATGTTCCTTTATATGTGATTCTTCTATGCTATGTGCATAACATGTTCCATTTGCATGTTGGTGATATTTTAGTTACATTGTTTTATTATTCACCCTGAGACCGCAAGGTCAACCCGTTAGTGTTCGAAACACTGACTCTCTCCTACCGTGTTGTCGTACCGACAATTGTTGATATTGCAACCGGTAGGTGGCATAGCGTGTAGTGATGCATCTGCATCCCGGCAAGAAGGAGCGAGTACCAGACGATTCTCGGAGAGAGACTATAAAAATGGTTGACGACGACAACTCTACGGGTGGACCAAGAACTTGGGCTGTTGAGATGTAAAGATAGAGAGAGAGTTTTGGTGCGTATAACTAGAAGCTAGGCAATCCCCCGGGCGGGATGTATCCCACTGTAAGTACTTAGTTACCCTAGCTCGATCATACTGTAACCCGGCAACAGTTTTATGCAACACCGATGTTTTGATATAATTAAATGGGTTGTGTTTTCAAACTGTGTTTTGTGAACGGGTTCCAAAGTGCGGTGTCGTGTAACACCTCGGTTTGGAACTTGAGAAGTCTATGTAAAGTGAGAACATGAGTTTTTATTATAACCATGTTTTGAAAATCCAAATGTTCTCATCTTATGTATCACATGTTTGAAAAAAAAAATTGGCCCTAACTTTCAGTACATTTGATTTAAGTTTTCCAGTTGCCGAATCGGGGTGTTACAGAGAGAGAGGACACAAACAGCAATCATGGCTTTGTGGGTGGCGGCGAGTGGAGGTAGCAGCGGCGGCGCACGATGAGAGGAACCCCCACACTCTGGTTCAGTTTGATATGAAGGAGGGAGCCGCGATAAGCGTCTGTGTGGAGAGGAAGAGCGTGCGGCGGCACGAATGGCGGCGGCTGGTGTTGCGAGCTCCTTGGTAACGGCGGCGGCGCGACTGCGGGAGGGGAAACGCGACTTCGACGACGAGGGAGGACGCAGGAGAGAGAGACGGAGGCGAAGCCGAAGGCAAAAACCGAGGACGGAGAGCGGCGGCCAAGGAGAGAGAGTCCGCATGAGGGAGATAGAGAGAGGGAGGGGTGGCGGCTGGACCCCCTGAGAAGAAGAAGACTAGGGCTTCATGCCCACACACACCTAACACACACACAACACCTTCTTCTTTTTTTTTAAAAAAAAAATATACTTCCATATATCTATTTAGCCAACACACTTAAACATATTTAGTTATTATTTCCTCTCTTCTTTTTTTTTAAATTTAATAAAAGAACACCTTAAAGAAATTTTAATAATAAAAAAATGTAAACATCAAATAATTACATGTATAAGATCATAAAATTAAAGATCTTGAAGTTCTTAAAACAAGTTTAAATATGTCAAAAGCAAATTAAAGTATAGAAAGTATATTTTTCAATTAGGGTAACTGTTTTAATGATTCTACTTTAAAAAAATATATATATATATATAAATAAGATATACTTACGTAATTAACATAATGTATTTTAATGAAAATACCCAACACCTAAATAGTTGATATTCAGAAACAATTATTTAAATCAATAAAACTTATAATTTATAATGTTAAGGAAATCAGAATGTTACAAAATGACTCAAACGTTTTATAGAACTTTAAGTACTTCAAAACCATTTTGAAAACATCAAATATAACAATTTGAATCAATTGGTTAGGTTGCTGGTCCATCTTGGACAGCACCTTAACCGCATCCGAAAACACCGAAAAATTCATCGTTTTCAATCCGGGTTTTTCTCAAATCAATTATTATTTAAAAACCAAACTTTGAGTCTCATGAAAACAATTTTAGCAATCAAGAAACAACTTTAAATAACCTTGGACAGCAAGGAATTGTTTCCCAAAAATCAATTTAAAAAAATCCGAAAACAGGGTAAAAACTCGTTTTGTTTCAAATACTCTTTAGTTCAACATTAATTCTTTAAAAACTCAAGTTTTTGTTATAAAACAAATCTTAAATAACTATAAACACAATTTCACAAACCCAAATAAATCAAATCAAACAAACTTCAAAACCGATTACACACACAACCAATAACACACTTTGATCATTCAAGTCACATAAACAATTAACTAACTATTCAACTTAATTACAAACTAAACGTTCATTTTCAAGTAAACATTCTTACAATTAAACACTTAATCAAATTACTCCACATAATAACTTTAAAATCATTTCATTTTTATAAAACAAAAACACTTAGACATATCTAAACCCATAGACCGAATACACGCACATAATTTCACTTAAACATAAAACTTTTTCTCAAACTAATTTGCTTAGCATCATTTCACTAAATACATTCATTATTTCTATGTTACTTCATGGAAAAAGAATTCTAATCTATTTAACATGCATTGACCGAAAACTCTCACAAATCAAAGCAAGATTCGTTCATCATCAAACATACAAAATCATGAAATTATTTCTTCTTTTTCTTAACAAAAACCGTGAGCGCAGCTAAAACTTGGAAAATCATCAAACTTTAATTTATTTTTCTTAACTTAAATCAAGTCAAAAATTATGCAAGGACATAGAACATAGATCAAATTAGAAAAATCATTTTGTTCTTCCTAATTTTCCTTTCCAAAAACCGACGCATGCATTTAAGAAAACATGATCTTTCATTTAAAATTCACATGCAAGAATCAAGTCTTAAGCTTTTCTAACAAAATATGTAAAAATCATGGATCAACACAAACATTTTCAATTTGTTTTTCAAGAGGACATAAAAATAATTTTTCAAAGTTCAACACTAACATGCATGCATTTAGATCTTGTAGATCAAGTCATGAAATTAGACATAAGAGCATAAATAAAAGACAAAAATCATTTTGAGTGAGAAAAAGCCCAAAACCGAGACATACTTGGAGAAAACATCAAAGCTTTTGTTTCAAAAATTACATGCAAAGCTCAAAACCAAACAAAATCAAAGATCAAAAAAAGAATCAAGACTTTCAAAACCGAAACATGCAAGGGTTCAAGATCATATAAATCATCATCAATCAACATGCAAGACCAAAGATTTCAATTTAAGCATCAAGCAAATTTAGATCAAACATTTATTTACCAAACAAACTCTTAAACACCTCTTGATTCACGGTTTCAAGCACTAAAATCTAACATGCAAAGAGATCTACTTCAAACTCACAAAATCTCAAACAAAACTTTAGATCTAAAAGATTTTGCTTGAAAACATTAAGATCTACTATGAAAAACATCAAGATCTATCATGAGAAACACTAACCGAATCATCAAACATAAGCTACACATATTACAAATTAATTTGAGTCCTTTAAAAGTCCATAGTTAAGAAAGATCAACACATAAATTCATCTTTCCAAGCATAAAAATGAACATGCAAAGAAAGAAAGTAAGATTACAAGATTACAAATCAAAACTAGTTCTAATACTTCTAGGATCTTCGGCTATACCAAGAAAGAAAGGTCTTCTAGTCTCTTAGCACTTTGATCTTCAAGGGACTTCCTAGGTTATGGCTTGATCTCCTCTCCTTCTTCCTCTCTAGACCTCACGGCTCCTTCTCTTTCTCTTTTTCTCTCTATTTCTTTTTCTTAGTCTAAGAGTTTGATGAGCTCTCAAGACTTGTGTTTGGTGTTGGATGTAACAGACCAATTTTCGTAACCAAAAATGTTTACTTTTACTTATTAAAATTGCAAAAATTTGAGGCCAGATTTTTATTTTTTTTTTGTTTTTGTAACACATTGTTGAAGTATTTCGAAAGCATTTTTGAAAAATCTCTTTAAGTTCTTCAATTCACATTTTCCGAAACCGAGTGTTACTAAAACCTTTCTTTTCATGAAACATTTGTCTCCATAATCGAACTTGACAGTTTTCAAAAACTTTACATGAGTTAATCTTGTCATAAAAGTAAGCTCCACAAGTCAAATTCAAATTTAGGTCGATTACATAAATGGCTCGTGGCTTGGTAATCCTTAAATCAAAACAATCTCCATAATCTAAACTAACCATACTAATCTAAAACTATTCTATTGAAGACTATTGGATGAAGGTCCTCCTTCTTCTTGCGTCTTCCCCTTGCTCTCGAAGATGATGTCTTTCCTGATGTTGTCTCCTCATTGCTAGTGGATTCTGACTCCGCTCCCTTTAGAAGAGAAGAATTCCTCCGAACCTCGTACTGGAACTTCTCTGCGTAATTCTTATATCCTCGTACGGTGACTTGTCCCACGTGAGGCTTCAGATTAGCTACACTCAGTTTATGTTCCAGATCTGAGATCACGATCTGGGTATAGCCGGTCCATACCCAGCCGCATGGAGTGCACTTCCAACCTCTTCCGTACTTACTCCAAGTGGTGATGTCCATGCAGTACTCCATTTGCCCGTTGAAATACCAGCAACACCGATATGCCAACGAACAGGAGAGAGTAGGCAATCCGAACGACGAATCGTCGACGGTGTGGACTTACGCTAGGCAAAATAATAGAACCAGCATACAATATACACACAAGCACACAATAACCAAATACGAATTATCGATACTATCATCATTATTATCCTCTTTTATATATTTCACACGAGTATTCTCTCTTTCTTTCATTCATTCCTTTACTTTCCTTAACTCCCATTCTCTTTTCATCCAATCTTATCAATTTACTCTCTTTAATGCTTTTGGGGAAATACCATACATCATCAGAATATTTGTTTCGTTCTCGGCTATCACTCACGTCTACATCTCCTCGGTCATCCACCCAACCCAGTCGGAAGCAAACGGGAGTACAGGACCTTTACCGTGCGGGCACGACAGCTGTCAACACAATGGTCCCAGACCAGGAGGACTCGGCCTCAATAATATCAATTTATCATAATCATGGCACACTGCCTCGCAGTGGCAAATAAGATGCCCCACTCCAGTCCCTCTCACTGTTCTCGATTTGCAATCTAGGGGGCGACAGTATGTTTCTAGTGGGCCCGCAGAACTTGCCACGGCATTAGACCCAGTCCCCACCACGTTAGTGCGCCACATGTGGAGTTTGTTCTGCCTAGAAACATACTCTAGACTTCTTGACGTTTCACCGTCATCGTCCTCCCCTAATGCAATCTCGTCCTAAGTATCCGCAGATACTTATCGTTTCTTCCTCTCCACTACTTTACACTCTCATACCTCACCACGCATGTCTTTTAAAGTCTTTTAATATTTTTAATTAATCCTAAGGTCGGCCCATCCTTCATGCAACCCTTCAATGAGTCCCGACCACTAACTTTGCACAATCTTTGTCTTACATAGCACAGAGCTGGGATCACATCACAATTTCCAATCTCATTTCTCCAACTTTCTCAACATACTCTATTTCTCATGACCATCTCATTTCAACATCTTTTCTCAAAACATTTTCCACAGCTTTCTCACAAACCATTTGATAAACTTTTACATAACCTCACTTCATAAACAATTTCATAAAACTCCCTTTTGGAAATTTTCTCAAAAATTTAGTTTCACCACTACTCAAATTTTTTTTTTTCAAAGACTTTCAAAAAAAATTCTCTTTCCGTAATCTTACACCAAATTTTCCTTTCCAAAATCTTTTCTAAAAATACTTTTTTTATGATATTTTTCAAACCTATTTTCAAAAACACTTTCAAAAGAATTACCTTTCGCAAATCCTTTCTAAAAATTTTCTTTCACCATTCTCCACAAGATTCCTTTTTCAAAATTCTTTTCGAAAATCTCTTTTCGAAAACCTTTTCCAAAGACTGTTTTTCAAAAACTTCAACTTTGCTGAGCGCCAATGGAGGAGCAAGCTCCACTCAACATTCGTTCCCAGTCTAAAACCATGCTGAGCATTAATGGAGGAGCAAGCTCAACTCAACATTAATTCTCAGACTAAAACCAAAAACAAAATGGAGCCCAGCTCCGCTCAAACCACATCTCAAATCAAACACATCACTCTCCCCAGCTCTGGCTCGTTCTCAACATTATCCTTCCCCAATCTCAACTCTTTCTTTCTCATTGTATCCTCACTTCCAAACGTATTACTTTCTTAACTTATTCCTTTCGTTTTCATTTCTTATTCAGGATGTAACAGACGTCCATCAAGGGTTTACTCATCATAATTAACAACAATAAGCCTTATCAAACATAATTAAATAAAAATATACTATCACACACAACATCACACCATATCTGTGTGGTTTTCGTCACCTTCATATAAGTGGCCACACAGGGCAAACAATCGCCACTTATACTACTGACTCCAACCATGTAGTCCCGATCTTTGAGATGATACGGGACGTCCTACTAAATTACCTAAACACCACAGTGTCTTAGGATAGCTTCTCTCTCACCTGGGCTGACGATAATTCTCACGGCACGCTCCTTGGTTTCCACTGCGACGCTCGTAACTGCTCCCGATTGTTACTGGAACTCAAATAATTTCTCTTATTAAAATTTGGTCTTACCAAATTATTTAGAAAACAAAACACTTTTATCAAAACTCTTTATTTAAAAATCACTTTGATTTTAATTCATCCTAGATTAAAACATTTCTTTAGCATGAATAGTCTCTTGTCCTTTAGAAGGGCCACATTTTACTTTAAGGTTTTCTTATAAAAAAATCATTGGTTAGATAGAAAACCATGGGTTTCAGAAACCATTTGAAAATCTTTTCAAAAAAATCTTTTTCAATTAATTAAATCATTTCATTCATTTTACTTTCTTCAAAACCGAATCAAATTAAAAGAAAATAACACAAAGAATTAAATCAAAACCTTTTTGGAACATTAAACTCTCACACACAAACAAATATAACATCATAAGCCATTCATAATTCATGCACACAAGACAAGAATCAAATACATGCACCTAATTTTCATGCATGGCCGAATCTCCTCCTCTATGAAGCGAGGTTTTATATTTCAAACACTAATGATTACTAACACATGCACTTTGGGAAAACAACACACATCATCACATTCTAGATAAGAATTAAAGAATAGGACACATTTACTTAGGATAAGGCTATCATTATTTAAATTACATATAATGAGAAATCAATCCTTTTTCCTTCACTTTCCTACCAAGACCGAATAGGACCTAAGGACAACACTCAACACAAACATTTATCAAATCAATTCCATTTAGTCTAGATTACCTCAAATAATATAACATAAGGAAATAAAAATAGTTTGAGTGGAGTTCACACCAAACTAAATGAAACTTCGAGGAAAACACAATCATACACCGAATCAATTTCATTTATTCAAGGCTAATTCAGATAATGTCACATGGGGGAATAAAATGACTTAAGGTTTGTTCCTAAACCGAATGGGATCATGAAAAATTTAATTTTAAGTTTGAAATCAAAGATTCAAGTCCCATAGGTTTAGAAATCTTGAGTCTGACAATTTAGCACACATGCAAAATAAAATGAATTAGTTTAGACATTAATAAGCATACAACCGTGAGCTTTCCATAAGAAATTAAGTAAGAAAAATTTAATTTCTTAACACAATAATAGCCAAGAGGCATGTCCGAATTTCTAACCTCTAAGAAAACTCATGCATGTACTTAGAATTTCTAAAGGAGGCAAATTTCAACATGCATGTAAAGGAAATGATGATCTAGCATGGTTTCCTAGACTTGGCCGAATGGTGGCAAGCACAAAGGCAAGATCTTACAAGTTATTTTTCTTATGCAAAGAACAAGGTTCAAGATCAAATCATTCAAGACTTTTTAAAACAACATCTTACTTTGCAAGCTATCACCGAATCATCATCATCATACATAAGATCTTAGTTTTAAATTCTTTTATACAAAGGTTATTTCTAAATCTTGTTATGTTCGTTTCCCTTTGAAAAATCACGACATGCATCAAAGAAAGTTCAAACTTCACGTTTCCCCCCCAAAGTCAAGCATAGATCAAGACATGCAAATCAAGATCAAGGTAAAAACATAATCTTAAACACAAAGCCTAGCCAAAACCGTGAAGAAGAAGAATAGAAATTAAAACATTCAAACACAATTATTCGAGATCAAGTCATAATAATGACATGCAAGGCAACAAAACTTCAAGATCATAAGAGAACAAAGGCATGCATCACAAAATTTAAACTTAACAAAGTCCATAATAAAGTCCTTTACACAACCAAAATTACTTCACTATACTTCCTTAAATGACTACCTTAGATCAAAATCTCTAACTAAACTTTAAACTTCAAGCCTCTTCTCCTCTCCTCCTAGAGTTTGCTTCGGCCTCCTCCTCTCTAGGTTGATGGGTGGCTTTTCTTTTGTTCTGGGAAGAAGAATATGGTTGAGAAAGGGATTAAGGATGTTTGGGTTGAGGATTTGGAGTTTTCACTCTTCTTCTTTCCTTCTCCTCTCATGACCTCTCTTTTTCTCTCGAAGGGTTCCAAGAGTTTGATGCACTCTTGGACCAAGTGTTTGTGTTTGGGAAAGGAAATGAAATGAGTTAGCCAACACTCACCCACTCCCACGGTTTTGAGGGTAAAACAAGGTATGGAAATTTCCTATTCTACCCTCGGTTCAATTGGCTGGTCCAAGGGCAATTCGGCCCATCCAAAAACTTGCATGGGAAGGGTCATGTCACAAGGGGACAAGGTGGAAGAAAGTCTCTCCTAGGCCTCATGAGTCACATACCCTAGGGTTCTTCCTAATTGCCATTTGTTTCCTAATTTCTTAATGGCCAAGGGAATAAGCTTTTACCTGGCTCCCTTTCCTCTACATTCGGCCGAACAACACATGCACACATACACACATAATTTCATTTCATGTTATCATCACAAACACATAGCATGAAATCATGAAGTAGTGCATACACTTAACACATATTTAAGCATGCACATGGCACCGTAGCACATCATGTCTCATGCTCTAAAACACACGGCACACATACATCATGCACACATTCTCATTCATACTCATACAATTCATGTATCCATTTATTTAAATTTACTAATCAAATTTCATATATACTTCCTTGTGTAACACCCCTCAAATTCCTCGTATTGAATTAAGATACTAAAAAGATTTATTTTTGTGAAAAGTGTTTTTGAAAGAATATTTTCTTAAATAAATTCCCTAATTCACATTTTTAAGATAATAAGTGACTTTAAAGGAATGATTTCCTAAAATAATGTCAAGAGTTTAGAAGTTGAGTTTTTGGGAAAAGTCTATTTGTTTGGTATTTTTGGTGTCATTATAATTTTGATGCATGAATAATTTATTTTCTATGTGTGCATAAACATGTATGTACGGTTGTTACAAGTATGTATGTATACTTAAAATTTGATTAGTAAATAAACATGGTTATATATGCATGAATGTATGATATAGGTAGGTGAATATGTATGTGTAATACGTGTGATTGTGTGTGTGTATGAGTATGTGCATGTGTGAATGTATGTAAATGTACATGTGTGCCGTGTGTATGTGTGAGTGTGTGGAGAAAACCTAAAAATTTCCTATGTGCTAACTAAGAGAACAAAAGTCATAACCAAATCCTAACTAAACCCTAACTAAGTGGATGAGAACCCTAAAGATCAACCACAAGTCAAAAGCCTAAGTGATCTCTAAGTGCCAAGTGTCCCCTAAATTGTCTCCTTGGCAAATGTTAAACACCACCCATGCAAAGTTTTGAGTTGCCAAAATTACCCCTCCCATTTGCACACCCTTCGCCGAATTTTACAAGGCAAATGAGGAAAAGCCTCATGTCTTTGCCTTTTCCTATAAAGGACCGAATGGGTGAAGTGTTGGTCACTTCCTTTATTCATTTCCACCCTTCATTTCTTTCTTTCCCCTTCACCCTCCAAACACATTTGTTGAGAGCAAAATCAAGCTCTCAACACATAGAGAGAAAGAGAGAGAGGCCGTGAGTTAGAGTAGAGAAGAAGGAGAGGAGATCAACACCAAACCTAAAATTTTCTTTGAAGAACCAAGACACTAGAAGCTAAAAGACCTTGAATTGGTGGGTAGTTCGAAAATCATGGAAGGAAATTGTAATAGCTTAGTTTTTCTTTGATCTTGAATTTCTAAGGAGTAAAAGAACTAATAAATTAAAACACTAGATCTTAAGCTAGGGGATTCGGCCATGATCTAAAATACTAGGTATTGATGCTTTTTAATTTGCTCTAAGTGACTACATGTTAAGTTTATGCTTAGAAAAGTTGATTTGAGTTGTTGAGATGTTTGCTTTTAATTTGGTTTTGATACAACTTTGATTTTGATTTCTTAACCTTTAAAAGCTTTAAATCCTTGTCTTAATCTTTGAAAAAGTTTGATCTTTGACACATGCATGTTTTTTGAACTAAAAAGACTAGATTTTCTCTAAGGTTCACCTCGGTTTTGGTCTTCTCCTATCCGAAGTGATTTTTTTTATTTGATTCGTACTATCCTATTTGATTTCATAGTTTGATTTACAAGATCTAGGTGCGTGCATGAGGTTTTGAGAAAAGGATCTCATTTTCTTAATGAACCTCACGGTTTTACAAAAGAAACCGAGGAAACATGTTTTTGGAAAAATAATTTCTTAACTTGATTCATGATCTGTGACCTTGCATGCTACTTTTCTTTGATTCAAAGACTTTTAAGAAAGCATAATTAAAATGAAAAAGTTGATCTTTAAATGCATACATGTTGTTTGTGAACCAAAAGGATTTAACCTTTTCTTCATGCATGTCATTCTTGAATCAAAAGATTTAATTTTTCCTTGGCGAACCATCACGGTTTTACAAAGGACTAAAGGAAATAAGTTTTTGAAAATTAATTTCTAACTTGATCTATGTTTAGTGTGCATGCATGATAAAGATTTGAAGTTGAACCTTAATTTTTATGATGAGATGTTCGGTCTAGACTTAGGAATCAAGAAATCATGTTGTGATTAATTCTCTTTAATTTAAGAATCTTGTGTTTTTGTTTGTTTTATTGTTGACTTATTTTCTTGATTTTATGAGGTCATATAGTATAATTAAACCTAGGAAATTTAGTTGCATGAAAATGAACTTATATAGCAAATTTTGAAAAGGAATTAAGTGATTTAAAGTAAGGAAACAAATATGCTTAAGTTATATTTTAGACTCAATTCGGTTTGTGAATGTGTGCATGTTTGAGTGTTTTGTCTTATGAAAATAAATACTCTGGAAATCCAACGTAACTATTCTTCATGCTAGTTGATGTCTGAAGAGCGAATAACTTATATGATTTAGTTGTGATTGTGTGTTAAGTGATGTTTGGAAAATAATTGAGTTTGACATTAATTGATTTTAAAATAATTTGATTTATTTGGACTGTGGGATTGTATTTAGTGGCTGTCCAAGATTTGTTTTATGATAAAAACTTGAGTTTTAAAGCATTAGTTTAAACTAAAGAATTGTTTAAAACAAAAAGTACTTTTACGATGGTTTCGGAGTCTTATCAAAGTGATTTTTATTAAACAATTCCTTGCTGTCCAGAATTATTTGGACTTGCTTCTTACATTTAAAAACGTTCTCATGCGATTTAAAGTAAAGTTTTCAAGAGATACTTGATTTAAGAAAAGATTTTCTTAATACACGTTAGCAACATTAGTGTGTTTTATTTAACACGAGGAAATGAGAGGTGTCTAGGTTATGAAAAAGATTTTCATAAGATAAGTTAATAACGAAAGCGTATTTTATTTAGTACAAGGAAATCTTAAAGATGAGGGATTGGGGCAGCCGGCAGCCAAAGGATCCAAGGCGACGGTACGCATTTAATAGCTGGACCTCAGGTGAGAGAGAAGCTTTCCTAAGACACCGTGGTAGTTAGGTGATTTAGTAGGACGTTCCGTATCATCTCAAAGATCGGAACTAAGTGGTTAGAGTCAGTAGTATAAGTGGCAATTGTTTGATTGTGTGGCCACTTATACGAAGGTGACAAAAACCACAATGTTATTGTGTGGTTGATAGTATGTTTATGTCTATTAATTTATTTATGCTTAATGATACTTATTGCTGTTAAATTGAATGAGTTGTGAAATTAATAAGACTGAAAGTAAAGATATAATGAGAAAAGAATAATGAGTGAGAATAAGATATGTGTTGGAGAAAGAAAGAAAGAGTTGAGATTGGAGGAAAGAATGAAATATAAGGTTGAGAACGAGCCAGAGCTGGGGAGAGTGAGATGGATATGAGATGTGGAATGAATGGAGCTGGGCTCCTTTGCTTTCGGTTTTAGACTGGGAACTAGTGTTGAGTTGAGCTTGCTCCTCCATTAGCCCTCAGCATGGTTTTAGTCTGGGACTGGTGTTGAGTTGAGCTTGCTCCTCCACTAGTGCTCAGCAACAATGCGATTTTTGTAAAAGATTTTGAAAAGCAGATTTTAAAAAGGTTTTTGAGAAAAACTTTTTGAAAAGAAAATTTTAGAAAAGGTTGGTGAAAAAGAAATTCTTTTGAAAATGTCTTGAACAGGAGCTTTGAGAAATATTATAAAAAGTATTTTCCAAGAAGTCTTTGAGAAGAAGTTTCGTGGAAGGTTGTGAAATGAGGTTTTGTGAAAGTTTATAAAATGGCATTTGAGAAATTTATGAAAAGATTATTTTGATAAGAGATTTGGAATGTGATGGTGGAAAGATGTTGAAAGGAGATTTTGTGAAACGATATTTTCGAAAAAGGTCTTGTGAAAAGATTGTTTTGAGAAAAGAGTATGAAAATTTATGATTTGAGAAATTGATGGAAGGAGACATTGAGAAAGATTGTGGAAATGAGGTATGAGTTTATCGATGTGATCCCAGCTCTGTGCTATGTGAGAGAAAGTTCGTGCAAAGTTAGTGGTCGGGACTCGTTGAAGGGTTGTACGAAGGACGGGCCGACCTTAGGATTAATTAAAAAGATTAAAAGATTTTAAAAGACATGCGCGGTGAGGTATGAGAGTGCGAAGTAGTGGAGAGGAAGAAACGATAAGTATATGCGGATACTTAGGACGAGATTGCATTAGGGGAGGACGATGACGCTGAAACGTCAAGAAGTCTAGAGTGTGTTTCTAGGCAGAACGAACTCCACATGTGGCGCACTAACGTGGTGGGGACTGGGTCTAATGCCGTGGCAAGTTCTGCGGGCCCACTAGAAACATACTGTCGCCCCCTAGATTGCAAATCGAGAATAGTGAGAGGGACTAGAAAGGGGCATTGTGTTTGCCACTGCGAGGCAGTGTGCCATGATTATTATAAATTGATATTATTGAGGCTGGGCCTCCTGGTCAGGGACCATTTATGTGTTGTGACAGCTGTCGTGCCCGTGTGGTAAAGGTCCTGTACTCCTGTTTGCTTCCGACTAGGTTGGAGGGATGACCGAGGAGATGTAGACGTGAGTGATAACCGAGAACGAAATGAGTACCCCGATAGTGTTTGTACGAAGAAATTATGAGTATGAGAAGGAAAAGAATCGAGTAAGAAAGAAGGATTATGAGAAGTGAAATTGAGTTGAAAGGATAATAAAAGATAAGAGTAATGATGATAAGACTGATAATAATATGATAACATGCTTGATCATTGTGTGCTTGTATGTTTTGTTGTGTGATCGTATGGTCCTTTTATCTTGCCTTTCGTAATTCCACACCGTCGACGATTCGTCGTTCGGAACGCTTACTCTCTCCTGTTCGTTGTTATATTGGTGCTGCTGATATCGCAACGGGCAGACGGAGTATCATAAGGAGATCATTACTCTAGAGGAATGGAAGCAGAAACTCAAACAACAGCGAGGAAATAGCAACAGAGGGGACTTCACTTTCGATAACGAGGAAAGCCTACAAGAAGAAAAGGGAAGCCTCATCCGGTGGTGTACGACAGATAGAGTTAGGGGTAGTGTTTCAGTTAAGTCTATTGTTGGTGTTTTGGGTCAAGGATTACCAAGCAATGTGCCAACTTCGTAACTAAGCCCAGTTTTAATTCTGTATTGTGGAATACTCTATTTTGGAAGAACAACCAATGTAGTCTTGAGGAAATATCATGATGATTTGGAAACCAGTCTTGTTATGAAAATGAAAGCTTTCTGAGAATGAATGTTTTAAGTAACAACTTGATTTTCAACAGAAGGACGTTTAATTACATCAATGACTTTTCAACAAAAAAAAAAATTTGCCTCATTTTTGGTAATTTTTAATGCACAAAGTCAATTATTTTGGTTTACGAAAATCGGGCTGTTACACCTTGCACAAACACACAATTCACAAATTCAAAAACTCCAAGAATGAAATATTTAAAGAAAATCGACCCACTTTATCCATTTAATTACAAAATACTTTTAATCTTGAGATAAAACCATATTTTTTACACAAATCAAAAATCTTTCAAGGATACCATTTAAAGCTTCAAATCATTTTGATAAAAAAGAGAATTCATTTCTTTAAGGATCCTCAAAAATCAACTTCAAGTAAATTCGTTTGTCAAAACACTTTAACTAAAAAAAAGAATCTTTATTAAATCCTGAAAATTATTTTTGAATGAAGTCGTATTGATGTATTTGAATCCAGAAAATGAGGGGTGTTACATTGGAAGTGGAGGAAATGAAGAAATGAAGTGAGAATGAAGGAAATGAATCTAAGGGCCATAGCTTATATAGACAATTCGTGGACTTCCTATTTTGTCCTTGGTTAATTCGGCCACAAGCTTTAGAGGGAGGGGCAATTTTGGCTCTTCCAATTTTTGCATGGGTGGAGGTTAGCATTGCTAAGGAGACAATGTAGGGTGGATTAGGTGCTAGGGTTCATATTAGGTTCAAAGACTTGTTGGCTAATCTTTAGGGTTTCCACCAATTTGGTTAGGTCTTGGTTAGGACTTGGTTCATTTGGTTACTTGTCCAACACTTAGGAAAATTCTAGGCTTTCATCTATATATATACACACACGGCACACACACATATACACATACATGCACACACACCTACACGCCTCACTCACACACATACATATGCATACACATATATATCATACCAACACATATATTAATGCATATATCATCATATTCATTTACTAATTAAATCTTCACATAACTCTAAGCATACGTACATACACATACATACACACACATAGAAAATAATTTTCCTCCTTATAAAACCATTCATGTATAAAACCAAAATTCCCTTAAAATACCAAAAATATCAAACACACATTTGTAGAAAATAAATCACCTTCTCATAAAATAACTTCTTGTTGAAAAATTCACCATTTCTTAAAAGGATTTTAAACACACAATTATTTCCAAAAACTCAACTTTAAAAATTATAACATTATTTCATGAAAAATCATTCCTTTAAAATCACTAAACACTAAACACTTTGAAAACGTGAATTAAAAAATTTATTTAAGAAAATACCCATTCAAAAATATTTTTCTCAAAAATAATTCATTTTAGAAATTAAAACAGTACGAGGATTTTGAGGGGTGTTACATTCTCCCCAACTTAAAGATTTCTCGTCCCCGAGAAATACGTTGCTGATTTGGCAGCATGGCACAGCAACTCTCACAGTGTGAGACCCCCAATTTTACCCAATTTATTTGAGAATTTATATTTGAATTTAAAATATAATATTTGACTTTTGATAAATTGTGATACCTGGGTTTAATTAAAATCGTATGATTTATATATATATATATATATATATATATATATATATATATATATATTATATGCATACCAATGTTTCCTCTAATATATTTAAGTTATATTCTTAAGATGAAATATTTTAAGGTATAGTATTTGATTTAAATAATCTTAGAAAATGAAATGCTTTTGAAGGATTAAGGTGTTCTATCTTCAGAAATTCATATCTTTTAAACCGTACGTCGAAAAATTACAAATGATATGTCAAAACGATCGTATCAAAACGTAGATTATGAAAATATAAAGCTTTGATTTTTATTTTGGAGTTTTCGAAATTTTATCACTGCTACAGTACTGAACGAATTTTTGAGTTTTAAGTGTAAAGGTGTGATTTTAATGCATTAAATGACCTTTTGACTCAAGTGTATTTTATTTTGAAAACAAAAATACATTTCTGAGGTTTTCTATTGGACTACCATCCAAATAAAGTATATTTTCGTATTTTCCTTATTATAAAATTATTTGAAAGCTTATGAAGTGCATTTTTGAAGGAAATAATCTTAGAGCTTCGAAAATTCATAACTTTTAAACCGTAAGTCCAAAAATTATAAACTTTATATGAAAACAATCGTATCGAAATGTAGTATTTGAATATGTAAAAATAAAATTTTTATTTTGGGCATTTACTAAAAAGTACTGTACAGTAGGTAGAAAAACGAAAATTGGTATTTTTAACTTAGAAAAATTATTTTGAGGCATAAAATGATTTATTGGGCTATAAAATATTTTTATTGGTATATTTAAATATTTATCTAAGTTTTTTAACTTAAATATTTAAATATTTTTATTGGGCTATAAAATGCTTTATTTTGATTGGTAGAACAAGAGGTGAATTCAAAATGAGTCAAGGAAAAATCTTCTTCTCCCATTACCCAAGAAGTGCTGTCCAAATCAAGAGGGAGAGAGGGGGATGTATTTTCTGAAAATTAGTGGGAGCATCTTTTGAGTTAAAGCTTTAGGAGTTACAAAAAGTCACATTAATTACACATGCATGTTTCAAAGTAAAAAATTGAAACTTGTTGACTCATTTTCAATGGGGGGACGTGAACTTCAGATTTTTTGGGAGGAAATTATTTTCCCACTTCACCTATAAATAGAACCCAAGACCCCTCCTATTTTCACACTTGACATACAAACCATTTTGAGAAAAAAATTAAGAAAGTCTGGAGAAATTGAGAAGGAAGAGGCGTGGCACTTCTTGAGGAGGAGAGGAACAATTTTTCATTCTCATTCTTGAATTTCATTTGGCTAGGAAAAGAGGTAACACTAAAAATCTATACTTTGTTTTATTTTTCATCTCTTATGTTATTAATCTTGTTAAATAAAAATCTCTATGCTCTTCTATGGAAATAAAAGTATAACAAATAAAATCTCTAAATCTCTTATTTGATGTAGAAAAATAAATTGTAACTTGTTTATATTATTTTGATTGAGAGTCAAATGAAAAAGGTTTAGAAAAAGGGACAAAACAATGGTTGTTTAAAGAGAGTAATCTCCCCTTTTTCCTCAGCCTTAAAATGACCAAAATTTTGGGTGTTATATTAAGTGAATATTTTCTGGATTTTAAGTGATAAAAGTTACTTCTCAAAAATTATATAGATTGTATTTTTATTATTTGATTTTGTTGCTTTTGTTCAATTTGAAAGTGAGTATGTAATCAAAATAATGAATAAACAATGATGAATAAAAATAAAAATTTGATGAAGGTGGTGATGAGTAGGCCCTGAGGCCTATTGGTCTTTTTGGAATAAAAATAACAAATTAAATAAGTGTATGAGACTTGTTTAAACGAATAAAGATTTAAAGTGTTAATGGAAAATCAATTGGTTTTAATCGTTTGATATTATGTGTATTATTAGTTTTAGTTAATAAGTGATTCATTTTTTTTAAAAAAAAATAAAAAGTATAAACTAATGGATATTATTTAATCTTTGATATTCTGATATGAAAATGAAATAATAATGGTTTTGTGGAAAGAAATAAAATTCTGGATTTTTGTTCTTATTGGCCGAAAGTATGATTTATTTTGAGTACAAGTTACAAAATGATTTATAGTGTTTTTGTTTGATAATTCTAGGAGTAATTGGGTAATTTTAATAAGGAAAAATATATTAATAAGAATTGTATTGTGTGTGATGATATGACTATGTGATTGAGTTAATTTGTGAGTCTAGTGGCCGTAAAAAAATGATTTTTATGAATGAGGTCTATTTGATATTTTTTTTGATGATTAAAACAATTCTTCTGAAGATATAATGTATAGGTGTTTAAAAAAAAATTAAAAGTCTTTTTCTAACTGATGAGCAGTGGCCGAAATTTTTAGAAGAAAGAAATAAAGAGTTTGATAATTTTCCTAATTGATTTAATAATTGTTTGATGTGAATAGATGATTATTAGTATATATATAAGTATTTAGTTATTTTAATTCTGAAAAATAAGTAATTCTGGAAAATTATTTTAATTCTGGAAAATCATTATTTTATTAAGATATAAGACTTCAAATAATTATTTTTATGTGTGTTTGTAGTGCTTAATTTGTATATAATTATTTAAGTTTGTTTTCTTTATTTTCTTAAGATAATGCAACAAAATTGTGGTGACTGTACAGCAGGTGAAATTATTTTATGTGAATTAGATTTAATCATTTTAATATAATGGAATTCGTAAAAAGAATTTAGGAAAAAAACGGCATGTGTTTCTGATAAATCGTTTAGGAGAAAACTGAGTTTTATGAAAATGTGTATATGCTGTCCAAGATTGTAAAATAGTTACATCAAGGATGAAAATTATTTTGAAATGATTTGGTAATGATCTTTATGCTAAAGTAGTTAAAAATTAAAAGGAAGTATAAAAGCGATTTTGTGAATGTACTGATGATTAAAAGTAATTTTCTGTAAGTTGTTTGTAGTCTGTAATTTAATTTAATTAGCAATAGAGAAAAAGTATTTTGAACTTTGAATACTTGAATCTATGCTCTCATTTAGTTATATGTGTTTATAACATGATTTTGCAAAATTTGTTTACTGCTTGGTCTGATTGAAAATTTGCATCAAAAGAAAAATACTTTAAGGTCATGCTGTATGAGTGGGATGGACATGGTAGTTGTTATAAGGTGCTTAAGAGTGGGATTTTCAGTAAAGGAAAGATTGAGATTTATTTTTTTAGATATTTTGATTGTGTTTTAAAAAAGTTATGTTGTCCGCATAAGACAGCACAGTTGGTGGCTGCAAGGACACTTAGAATTTCCCCCTCCCCCAGGTCATGGGTTCTAGTCCCACACCTCCCATGTAAACCAAAAAAAAAAAGTTATGTTATGATTGGAGATGATTTTCATAATTTAAAAGCTAAAAAGAAAAAAAAGTGATTTTGCAAGACTTGTAGGGTATGCTGTCCCAAAATTGTTTTATAAAGTAAAAATGTTATTTATTTAGTTTGACTCTATTTCTAGACCATGGTATATGTACCCTTTAATAATAATTTGAAAAAGATGCATTTTCGGGTGATTTTGAAATGATGCAACTCTATCTTACCTGGCTGTCCAGAATTGTTTTTATATGATTGTATGCTATTTAAATGTTGATTAGATAATAGGACTTGTGTTTTGTAAGTAGGAAAAAGAGGCATGATTTTTAGAGGTACAGTTTATGAGAAAAGTGAATTTCAAGTTTGTGTGTAGTTGCTGTCCAAATTTGATAAATTGATTTAAGTAATTCTAAAAATGATTTTGATTTGCTAAATATATGTATGTATATGTTTGGGTATGAGTGTCATATTGTTTGGTATGAAATGGATTGTATTTTGATATGGAGTTAAGTGTTTTTAGATAAATGAATGAATGCTATGAAAATTGATGTCTAATTGATATGATGCTTCTCTAAATGGTATATGTGTGACTATAGGAATTAGGTTAATTCATGCATGTATGAGTTTTATAATGTTGAGTCTCTTTTAAAGTAATATAAAGTTTAAGAAATCTATGATAGTCAAAATGTAAATGTATGTTTATGTGTATACGTGCTTGAACATGGTAGTTGTTATATAAGCAATGGAATATGGTTCTTATGAAAATAAAAATGTATTCTTAAAGTTTTTCAAGTATTGGAGTGAGTTTTAAATTTTGTTTTGCAAAAAGGATTTCTTGACGTTAAAAGGAATTGTTTAAGTTATCTAATGCCTTAAAAAGGATTTCTGTTTTAAAAAGGACTTTTGTTTTAGGGTACTTTGGTACTTTGGGTTTAGCCTTTACTTAGGTAGTACAAATTACTCATTAGATATTAATTGTATGTCGTTCATCATTCAAGAATAAAGGAATCAAAGGTGAACGAGCTGTTGGAGTTGTGGACTCAAAGGTTGAAACAGAGTAAGCGTGGATCTCAGGTGAGAGAGAAGCCTTCTTAAGACATAGTGGCATGTAGGGTAATATTAGGACGTTCCGTATCATCTCAAAGGTCGGAACTAGGAATCTATCGGTCGAGTAGTAAAACGGCAATTGAGTGTGCATCCCGCCGTTTATACGAAAAACACGATTCCTCGATATTTATGTCGGTTGCTAATTGATTTTGCCATGTTGTATATTTTTGAATTGTATATTATATTTTGGAAATAATGATTCATCTTGTGGAAAGATAATTAATGTTTGGTGGTTCCTATGAAAAGATACTTAGTATCATTCGAACGGTCATTCCATGAAAAGTATTTGGCATATTTTGGAAATGTTATTATGAAAAGAAATACGAAAATAATTAACCTTGTGAATATGCGAAAGTAATGTTTGGGTACAGTGATGGTGCATCGTGGCACAATAACTTCGTATTTATTCCCTTTTAAGTGACTAATCACGTGAATAATTGTGCCGTGATTATGTCTTGTGGATCCCACTGTACGATGAGAAAGTTTTGCTGTGGTCCCTTAGAGGTCGAGGCCCGTTAGAAGCGAGGCTTAGAATGCGTCGACCAAAACTTAGGTTTAAGAAAAGACTTAAAAGATTTAAAAGACTTAAAAGACTTAGGAACCCCTTTCCTAAACCTACACGTTGAGAGTGAAGTAGTGGAGAGGAAAGACACCCTGGTTATCTATGGATACTCAGGTATGCTTGGGGGTCGGTGTTTCTTCAAGTGTCGATTGTGATAGGGGAGGGCAAGGACGGTGAAACGTCAAGAAGCCTCGAGTGCTTCTCTAGGCGGAACAAGACTACAAGGACTTGTCTCTCGGTTGTAGACAATGTCGTAGCAAAGGACTGCACGATCAACTAGAGATAGCACTGTCACCCCCTTGAGCAAATCCTAGATGGTGAGAGGGAACCCGAATGGGGCTAGATGTCGCTGTATTTTTGCTAAAACTGTATGGATGAAATAATTTTACTTCGGTTGTTAAATACTCTTTGGTGCGTACCCTTTGACATCGATGCCAGCATGGTTATGGTTCCTATGCGTCCCATCTGCTTTCCGAACTAGGATGTGGTTGGAAGGATGGAGGAGATGTAACGTGTGTGCTACTAAACCCTTGAGCCTCGGTGGTGGTACTTCCTTTAAATTATCGGTGGTTATAACGTTGAAACTTAGAACCTAAAGATATTTAAATACAACAATTATGGTTTATGAAAATTATCCTTTTGGTAGAAAGGACTTTATGGTGATTAGTTGAAGTTATTATAAGGGAATGGTAATAATGATGTGTATATGCTTGTGTGGTCTTAATATTCCCCTCTGGTAAGCCCACGCCGTCAACGATCATGTCGTTTGGAGTGCTTACTCTCTCTATTTCCCTTTCCTGTGAATATTGGGGAACAATGTTCACAGATGACAGATCATGTACTATCTCGAGTAGCGGTTGCTCAAGTCGGAAGAGGATCGCGAGACAATATACATACGAGGAGGAAGCAGAAGCAGCAATCAAGGAATATTCCAAACAGTTGCGGTGGAGGAAATGATAAAGACTAATAGTCTAGGATAGTTTTTGTTTTGTATTCCATCTTTGGATGGGTAGGACACGATTACTCTATCCCGAATGTAACCCCAGTTGTAATATGGATTATTTTAAATGAAATAAAAGAAGTTCTTTTGGTTATTGTATCATGTTCATATGTACCTAAATTATTGTCCGCAAGTTAACCATCAATTAAATATGACATGGAGAAAATGAGTTTTTTTTTAAATGTGTTGGATGGTAACATCTCTTTTTTGGAAATAGAATTTTATGACTCAAGTTAAGTATCAAATTATTTTGTAAACAAATGAATCAAATTGTTTTATGAAAATCTTTTTGTAAAAGAATTAAAATAAACTGATTTTGGAAATGTTTATAAAAAAAATGGCGCAAATTTTTAGTGAAAATTCTAAGTCCAAATTGGGGTGTTACACACAGCATTTTCATTTTCGCTTTAAGGTCGTCCTTTCCTTCAGTGACAGTAGGTTCTTCACAATACTCCTCGTGTGTCGCTCTCGGATGAAGAGGCTACACAACACCACCATTTACATGTCGAACCGGGTTAAATCCGAAGGATTAACCTAAGAGAATGTCGCTCCTTTAGCTGATCGTCGTTGCAGAGAGTCCAACTGAAGTACAGATTTGAGGAAAGATCAAGCAAACAAGGTTTCACACATCTCCAAAAGCACCGGGTTTTGTCTAAAATCCTTAGATACTTACTACTTTCTATAACTTCGGATTCCTATAACTTACCATAATCACTTCTTCCTCTAATTCCCTTTCTAACCTTAAGGCTTTCATCCATTATTTCTCCATCTTAAGGGGAATTCTATTGCAACTTGGGTTCTACTCCCTCAAAACAACTTCACTTTTCACATCGGATTCCTTCTAAACCTCAATCAAACCTATCACTCTCACCGCCTAAACCTCTAACTATATCACAAAGGGGTCTAGTCTTCCGAATTCTACGCAGAATTTCCTCAGATTACCAACAATATACACTTCTTTTCTTCCTTGTGGCTCCCCAACTTTGATTGGACTTACTACTAAGCTCACCATTGTCCTACATTTTACTCAATAACCACCATTTATCCATCCATGATCATTCAAGCCTAAACTATCTGGGCAACTACGATACTTCTAAATCCATAAACCAGGTTAACAAATCTCGGAAAAGATTGGTAAGGCTACAGCTTAATAGGAAGGTTTATTAAGAAAAATTTGGTTTTCAACTATACTGACTGTCTTTGTTGAATTGCTTCAACAAACACGGGGTCCAGGGATAACATCCTATGTCCTTAAAGGTAACAACTATCCTTGTACCAAAAGGTACATCGGGGTCAACAAACTTAGGTCTTGTCAAACAATGGTACTACGTCAAAGGTCATGGGGTTTCAATCTTAGAATCTGTTCGCTTCTACTTAGTCTACTTCCTCTATGCTACTTAACCAACAGGTTCCTAACACAGCAGGCACTAGAGATATAAACAAAGTCTTACACCTTAGAAAGACGAGAACCTAATCTCAGACTCCTATCCTTACACTAACAAGCACACACAGTCACACAACAAACAAACAAACAAACAAAGCATGTAAGCCCATGCTTAAGGCCACAAAGGATTAACATCGCTCTGATACCACTCTGTAACAGCCCGATTTTCACCACTCAAAACATTCATCATTTATTTAATAAGTTGCTAAAAATTGAGGCCAATTTTTTTTAAACGTTTTTGAAAAGTCATTGGTACGACCTTAACGTCCTTCCTTGAAAACAGGGTTGTTACTAAAAACATTTCCTCACTTAAGCCTCCAAGTCTTTCAAATTAATTCCATATTCTGATAAAACGAAAGTCCAACAGTTCACAAAATAAAAGTAGGGCATAGTTACAGGAGTGATACTTTGCTAATAGAATCCTTGACTCAACACTCATAACAACTTAACTAATTACCCTACCTCTAAACTTTCCTATAGAAAACAATCGGGTGAAGCTCCCGATCCTCGTTCTTGCGTCCTTTCTTGACTCCCAAAGATGAAGCCGTCTCCGTTGCTGTCGGTCCACCATTCCTTGGCACCCACTTCACTCTCGCTGGAGTGGAAGTAGTCCGCTGAGTTTCATATCGCACCTTCTCCTCGTAGTTCCTATATCCTCGGACAGAGACTTGTCCCAAATGCGGTCCTAGGTTCGCTCCGCTCAATTTATGCTCCGGGTCTAGAATTACGATCTGGGTGTCGCCGATCCATACCCAACCATATGGGGTACGCTTCCAGCCACATCCATACCTAGTCCATGTTGCGATCTTAAATAAACATCTTTCTTGCTCGAGTACTTTCTTGATCTCAAATTCCAATCCTTCACCTCCTTCCTTTCCCTCTTCAGGGGTTTCATCTCTTTTCCAACTTTACATCCTCATCATCAACAAATCATAGGCTTTACTTTTCTTAATTATAAATATTTTCTTTATCAAGTCTTATTGAATTATAACCATCGATGATTTAGGGGGATTAAAGCATCATCGAGGTACGCGTTCTTTCGTAGTTAGCACTCACGTCTCAAGTCTACATCTCCTCGGCCATCCATCCACCTAGTCGGAAACAAACAGGAGTACATGACCTTTACCGTGCCGGCACGACAGCTGTCTCACAATCAATTGGCCCCAGGCCAGGAGGACTACAGCCTCAAATCATATCATATCAATTCGTCTCAAACTCACAGTGGCAATCCAGATGCCCCACTCCAGTCCCTCTCACTGTTCAAGATTTGCAATCTAGGGGGCGACAGTACTAATTCTAGTTGATCACGCAGAACTTGCCACGACATTGGACCCAGTCCCTACCACGTTCGTATACCACATGTGGAGTTCGTTCTGCCTAGAAAAGTACTCTAGACTTCTTGACGTTTCACCGTCATTGTCCTCCCCTAATGCAATCTCCTCCTGAGTATCCGCAGATACCCATGGTTCCTTCCTCTCCACTACTTCGGGTTCACTCTCATATCTCACCGCGTTCGCGCTGTTAATGTCTTTTATAAGTCTTTTATCTTTTATTAACCTAATGATCGGCCCATCCTTCGTGCATGCCTTCAATGAGTCCCGACCGCTATCTTTGCGCCACTTTTCCTCTCTTGTCAACTTGGCACAGAGCGGGATCACATGCACAACTTGATTCTCAGTTCACAGCTCTCGTAAAATCATAATCTTTCTGAAAATCTCATTTCACAACATATTATTTTCATAAACTTTTTCCAAAACATCATTTCATAAATTTTCATAAAATCTTGTTTCATAAACTTTCTCCACGTACTTTTCAAAAGCTTTCTGAAAATCACATCTTGAAAAATTCCTCGAAAATCTCATTTGTAAACTTTATTAAAATCTCTTTTCATAGCTTTAACAAAAATCTAGTTGGTAAGTTTTCTCAAAAATCTCCTTTTGTAAATCCTTTTGAAAATCTCGCTTCGTAAACCCTTTTTCAAAAATTTTATTTCGTAACTTCTTTTCAAAAATTTCATTTCTTAACTCTTTTACAAAAATCTCTTTTCGAAAATCCTTTTCAAAAATCTCATTTTGGGAACCCCTTTCAAAATTGCATTTCGTAAATTCTTTTTCAGAACAATTTCATTTTCATAAATTATTTTTCAAAAATTTCATTTCATAAGTCTTTTTCAAAAAATCTCTTTTCAAAAAAATCATTTTCCAAATCCCCTTTCAAAATTCATTTCAAAAATCTCAATTTCGCAAATCCTTTTCAAAAATTTATTTCGTAAACTCTTTTTCAAAAACCTCATTTCAAAAAATCTCATTTCAAAAGTTTTCTTGAAAATCTTCTCTTCGTGAGCACGAGTGGAGGAGCAAGCTCAACTCAACACAAGTCTCAGTTCAAGAAGCAACAACAAAGAATCAAGCTTCCTTCTCATCACTTTTCACTTTCAATACACCATCAACATTCCTTCCCAGCTCTGGCTCGCTCGCATCGCTATCATTAAATCTCCTTTCCAATCCTTCTTAATTCTCTTATCACTATCTCCATTCTTAATGTCTTATCAAGGCTGCCTTGTTCCAAAAGGACTTAAGCCAAACAGGGGAATTATCTCTTTCTTTGTGTCTTTTACTTCCAATCTCTTTTATTATTATTACCAATTATTCCGCATTATCTTAATTCAATAATTTAAAATATCATCATGCATAGATAAACAAGCAAATATAAACATGCTATATCACAACATCAGCATACAATCATCACACGCAACAATGTGGTCTTTGTCCTCTTCATATAAGTGGCCACACAAAGCAAACAATTGCCACTATACTACTGACTCAGAACCACTGAGTTCCGATCTTTGAGCTGATACGGAACGTCCTAATAAATCACCTACTACCACGGTGTCTTAGGAAAGCTACTCTCTCACCTGAGGTCCAGCGATTAAATATGTGCAGTCTTCTCGGGTCCTTGTTGCTGCCACTGCCTTAATCCCTCGTCTATAACATCCCTCGTATTAATTAAAACACATTTTCATTACTGAATTTTATTAAGAAAATCTTTTCTTAGCTTAAAACGTTTTTCGTTCCTCGTCGGAAGTCTTAAAACATGATTATTTCCTTAAAATGACTCAAACATTTTATAGAACTTTAAGTACTTCAAAACCATTTTGAAAACATCAAATTAAACAATTTGAATCAATTGGTTAGGTTGCTGGTCCGTCTTGGACAGCACCTTAACCGCATCCGAAAACACCGAAAAATTCATCGTTTTCAATCCGGGTTTTTCTCAAATCAATTCATGTTCGAAGATGCGACGATTACGACAGTTCAAAAGGGAAAGAATTTCTTCGAGGAGTTACGCGTCCGCCGAACAGCCAGACTCTGCACGGCATTTCTCGAGGACGAGAAATCTCCAAGTTGGGGAGAATGTAACACCCCGCATTTTTCCCATACGTGCGTAAACGATTTCCGGAAAAGTATTTTATGTAAGAAGGAAATAGAGTGATAATTTTCAAGGATTTTGATAAGCAAAGATAGTTTTATAAAAAGAGAAGTGAATGATTTTTTTTTAGTTTGATTTTTAAGAGGTTAGTTGTGACTTTATTGAAAAGTGATTTTATTTAAAGTGAAGTTTTTGAGCTGTTAACTTGAAAAATTCGTAACTTTTTAACCGTAACTCAGATTTTTACAAACTTTATATCAAAACGACCGTCTCGAAACTTAGATTTTAAAAATATAACTTTTGGAATTTTCTGGGTTGTTTTACAAAAATTTATTTTCTGGACAGTGAAGTGCGAGTTTTGGAATAGTATTTTTAAGAAAATGAATTTATTGAATTGGCATGAGATTTTTATGTGCTATGGGTTTGATTTAAGATATGTGTACTGTGTGATGTGTGGAAATAATTATGTGAATTTAATTTGTTAGAATTAATTACCTTGTGTGTGTGTAATTGTAATTGAATAAGATTAGAAAATAAAAATGTGAAATGTGAAGTATGTACGATAAGTGTGCTACGGTATGTGTATGTATGTGTGTATTTGTATGTGTATGATATACTATGTGTGTGTGTGCATGTTGTGTGAGTGCATGTAAGAGAAAGGTGTAATATGTGCATGAATGCCACGTGTGTGAGGGTGTGTAGGTGTGAGTTTTCTATGCTTTGGTGTGATGACTATGTGTTGTAGTTGACAAATTGCCTCCTAAGTGCATGCATAGGCTGACCCCAACCAAGAACCCAAGGGAGGAATTGGTATCTTAGTTGTTTCCTCCCATTCCTTCCATCCATTCCTTCGTAGCTTCATTCTTCCACCATTCTTTCATTCTTTCATTCTTTCATTCTTTTATTTTATTTTCTTTACACACTTCTAAACACAAACATACTCTAAGAGACCCATTAAGCTCTTAGAGAGAAAAATGAAAAGAAAATAGAAAGAAAGAAAAGGGGTATGGCCGTGAGGCCTAGAAGAGAAGGAGGAGGAAAATCCAAGCTTAGACCAAGCCTTTTTGTAGATCAAGAGTGTAGAACTAGAAGAACCAACTCATCTCATGGTAGGATTTTTGAAGACCAAGAAGAATTTGTAATAGTCTAGTTTCCTTTTCTTAGTTTGTAGATCTTATTCTTTTTCTTCTTGCATGTTGTTATTATTTGATGATCTTGCTAGATCAAAGACTTTAAGGACTTTAAAAATAATTTGTAATATGTGATCTTCATGTTTTGTTTCGGTTTGGAAATTTTCTTGCTTGATTTAATATTTTTCTAACTAAAATCTTAAAGATCTAAAGAAAGGCCAAGGTTTTTATGAAAACTAAAACAAACTTCTTTGCATGTTTGATTTTCATGCTTTAGACCGTGACCTAGGTGTGTTTATTTGATGATTGGGTAAATCATTTCATGATCTAAATTTGTTTGTTTATAAAGTGTAATTTTTATTTCTTGCATGTATGTTTTCCTTACTTTAAATTATGATCTATGTGTTTCCATGTTTACTTGATGAATGATTTCATGATCTAAAATTTATTTGGTCTTGCATGTTATCTTTGTGATGATCCTAGTTGATCTAAGTGTGTGTGCATGTGATTATCCTTGCTTGAGGAATGAAAAATGCTTAGATCTTTAAGTGCATGTTATTTTTCAAGAGCAAAGAATATGTTTCCTTCTCTGTATGATTCGGTTTTAAGGGAAATTTAAAGAAACCAAGTTTTAAAATGATTTTAAGTGAAAACATGTTTTGATCTATTATTTGATTATGTGTATGCCTTATTTTTTCTAGAAGGCCATTCGGCCATACTTAATTAAAAATGAAATTCATGTTTTTATTCTATAAAAGTGGATGTATGTTGTTTTAAGACTAGGTCTAACAATTTCTAACACATGCATGCTATAAAATCTTTATTTTTAAGAAAGAGATATAATCATGGGTTCATTTGTGTGTGTGACATATGTAATGTGTTACTTTGCTGGACTTGATGTGGTATGGTTGCTTTGAAAGTTGTTTTGGAAAAATTTGCATAACTTGGTTTCAATCACATGATTTTAAGTTGAAAAATGAGTGAAAACCATGCCTTTTTGTGTGTTGACATTCGGCCACCTAGGGAGAAATAGGAAGCTAGGTTTGTTCCTCAATTAGGTTGCATGCATGATTAAGTTAATTGAATTTAAAAGGTGCATGCATAAAGTGAATAAATTTTAAAAAAAAAAGAAAATATGGTGATGGTTTGTAATTTAATTTGTTGTGTTGATTTTCTTAAGAAAATGAAATTAAATTTGTTAATTCTCCTTCTAAGAGTGCCCACGGTTTAGCTTAAAATAAAGAGAATAATTTCATGATTAAAATCTTGCAAAATTTATATGTGTGTAATTCGGTCCATGTATGTTTAAAGGGTAGGGAAATTATTTTCATGAAACGACCATGATGATAGCTATATTTTTGGTGCATGATGTTGTGTACTTGTGAGAATGATGTGTGTGCTTCCTTTGATATTTTTGATTTTAGAAATGAAAATGAATAAGTCCATATGATTCTGTGAATAGATCTTTGTAAAATTGATTTGATGATTTCTTGTAATTAGAAAATTATTAACTGTGTGATTCGGTTTTGTAAGTTAATTAAATGCATAAGTCTAAATTAGTTTCTAAAAGGGTAATTTAATTGATTTAGATTATAATTTAGTTGATGATTTTAAATAATTTCCTGTATACATGTTGTGAATGATTAGTATGCTTTGAAATTGGTATGTGATTGCTTTTTTTTGCTAAATGAATGTGTCAGATTAAATTTGGAATTGTTGAATTGTGAAAATTCTGTGTGTAGCTTTTAAAGTAAATGAAAAATGTTTTTTTTTAACTCTTAATTTATATTCTCTGATTAGTGTTTAATGATATTGTGAAGTTTTAAAAAAATTAAATAAGTTGATCTGATTATGTGAAATGATTTTTAGTTTTAGAATCTATTGGTAATTCAAAAATACTTACCATGTGTGTGTTTCGATTTTGTTAAGATTAAGTTAAATTATTTTATTAAGAATAATTGAATTAATCTAATAAGATTATGATTTGATTAATGATTTTAAATGTGACCTTCTGTGTGTAAGTTTGTGATTGCTTCTATGTGATTGTTCTTGTAGTGCTTGAATGTATTAGAATTGTATTAAGTGTTGTATGTGTGTGTGAAAGCTATACTGTAGTTTAAAGAAACTGAAAATGTTTTAAGAATGATTTAAACAATTTAAATTAACTTGAAATTTAATTAACATTATTCGGCTAGTGTTCGATGATATTGTGAAATTTAGTAATTTAACAAAACTAATTTGATTGGTTTTGAAGTTCTGTCTTTTTGAATTTCTCGTATTTGATTTGAGAAAGATTTTCAAAGAGTTGTTTTTCATTTGATGTTTAAAGAAAATGATTTTTCAAACCAAAGTGTTTTTAAACTATGAGAAATGGGTTCTGTTTTTGGAAAAGAAATTGTTTTAAGAAGTTTTCTTGGAAATGTTTTATAAAAGAAATGATTTGGATTTAAAGTCTTTTGGATATTGGCAATGTGCTTTTAAAAAGGGAATTATTTCAAAGTATTTTAAAACGTAATTAAGAATTCACGTAAATCGTTTCTAACGCACGGGGAAAAATGTTCTAGTTCGGGTGTCGGACGCGAAGGAAGCGTGGCAAGGATAACGACTGGAAATCTTAGAGAGTCTTTGGGTGTGTCGTCATCCAGGTGAGTGAGAGTGTTGTGGTCCCGCAACGTGGTTGCTCCGGATTGCGAGAGTACTGCGAAGTAGGCTATACAGATATGTGTATGTTATGTATGCATCCTAAATGTTTATTTTCTATGCATCACTAGATGTTTACTTGTTGTGCATGATTTATTTTATTGTTTAATTTTGTTTAGATAGTGAATTGATGATGATGGAACCATGAGAATACTAAGATAAACCGAAAAGAGAAAAGAGAAACGAATAAAAGATATGAGAAAGAATTGAGAAAGGATGAATAATGATTTAAGACTAATGAGAGAGTATGAGAAAGTTTGAGGAAGAGATGAATCACATTGTGGATAAAAGTTTTAGAAAGAGATAATGGTGGTGTAAGTAAAGGAAAGGAATAAAGAGTTGAGATTGGGAATAAGGATGTGATTATGAAAGTGGTTGAGTAGACATGTGATTCCTCGTACAAGTTTTTGGGAAGAAGCTTAGTGTTGAGTTGAGCTTGCTCCTCCATTAACACTCACCCAAAAATGTGATTTTTGAAAGAGATTTTGAAAAGAAATTTCTGAAAAGCTTTTATGAAAATGATATTTTTGGTGGAAGTTTTTAGAAAGATTGTCTTTGAAAAAGTTTTGTGAAACCGTGTTTTCGAAAAGTTTTGCGAAAGATGTTTTGGAAAGACGAGGAAGATCTGTTGATGATGTGAATGAGAAGGATGTTGAGAATGAGTTTTGAGATTATTGATGATGAGACGAGAAAGTAATTTGTGGCCTGGGGCCAATGAGGATTAGGGGGAATAGTTTGCGATTAGTGATCGGGCTTCGTTGAAGGGATGCACCAAGGACGAGCCGATCATTAGGGATAAGCCACTAATTAAAACTCTGAAACTTTAAAAGACATTCACATACGCGGTAAGGTATGAGTGTCGTATCGAAGTAGTGGAGAGGAAGGTACCCCGGATATCTGGGATATTCGGGTTGATGAATGCATTAGGGTAGGCTCGGGCGGTAAAACGTCACGTTGCCTTGAGTACTATTCTGGGCAGAACGAACTCCACATGTGGTGCACTAACGTGGTGGGTACTGGGTCTAATACCGTGGTAAGTTCTGAACCCGGGACCAGAATAGTGTTGTCACCCCTATGGCAGTTCAGTGAGAGGGACTGGAACGGGGCATTTGTGATTGCCGCTGAGAGCGTGCCATGTTTATGATATTATTGAGGTTGGGCCTCCTGGTCAGGGACCATTTGTTTGTGTGACAGCTGTCGTGCCCGCGTGGTAAAGGTCCTGTACTCTTGTTTGCTTCTGACTAGGTTGGGTGGTGATCGAGGAGATTGTAAGATGTACCAAAGTAAGATGCAAATAAGTTATCAAGTGCCGAATGGGAAATTGTAAGTTGAGCACGAGAAATGATTCGTGGTGTAAAAAAATTTTAAGGCAATGATTTGGGAAAGGATGGAAAAGGAATTGTGAGGCAAGCGTAGTAAATGACTTGGCTATGAGTGAGGATGTTTATATGCATGTAAATTAACGTTATGTTTTGTTATATGTGATTCATATTTGCTAAGTGCATGACATGTTGCATATGATGATGTGATTAGGATAAGTGTTTAGGCTCCGTTGTTCTAGTGTACTATATATTTATTTTTATATTAAGTTTACCCGAGACCACAAGGTCAACCCGTTAGTGTTCGGAACACTGACTCTCTCCTACCATGTTGTCGTATCGGCACTGGCTGGTATTGCAACTGGTAGATGGCGCAGTGCAAGCATGGTGGGCTTCACCGACCAAGACTCGGAGTTAGACGACAAGTATTAGAAGGAAAGACTAGGAGCTAGGAAATCCCTTGGCGGAATATACTCCACTGTAAGTTCTTAGTTAACTTGGCTTTACCATACTGCACCCCGGCAAAAGTTATATTCAACTACTGATGTTTTGAAACAACGATTCGGGCCAATGTTTTAAATGATGTTTTGAAAACGGGTTTCAAAGTGCCGTGTCTCGTGACACCTCGGTTTGGAACTTGAAAAGGATGTGCAAAATGAGAACACGAGTTTTAAACGTAACAATGTTTTGAAAAGTTTAAGTGTTCTCATCTTGTGCAACACTTGTAAAAAAAAAAAATGGCCCTAGTTTTCACTACTTTTAAGTTAAGTTTTCAAGTTGTCGAATCGGGGTGTTACATAGTCCATGTTGCGATCTCCATACGATACTCCATCTGCCCGTTGAGATACCATAAGCACCGATATGCCAACGAACAGGAGAGAGTCAGCGATCCGAACGAGGAATCGTCGACGTTGTGGATTTACGGCAGGCGGGATATCAAGACAGCACAAACAATACAAGCAATATACACACAACACAGCATTCAAGCATAACAACATTATTACAATTATTATTATTAACATTCTTTGTCTTATTAACTTATTAACATTCTTACATAAACATCTTTCTTGCTCGATTACTTTCTTGATCTCAAATTCCAATCCTTCACCTCCTTCCTTTCCCTCTTCAGGGGTTTCATCTCTTTTCCAACTTTACATCCTCATCATCAACAAATCATAGGCTTTACTTTTCTTAATTATAAATCTTTTCTTTATCAAGTCTTATTGAATTATAACCATCGATGATTTAGGGGGATTAAAGCATCATCGAGGTACGCGTTCTTTCGTAGTTAGCACTCACGTCTCAAGTCTACATCTCCTCGGCCATCCATCCACCTAGTCGGAAGCAAACAAGAGTACATGACCTTTACCGTGCGGGCACGACAGCTGTCTCACAATCAATTGGCCCCAGGCCAGGAGGACTACAGCCTCAAATCATATCATATCAATTCAATTCATATATAATCAAGGCACACTGTCTCAAACTCACAGTGGCAATCCAGATGCCCCACTCCAGTCCCTCTCACTGTTCAAGATTTGCAATCTAGGGGGCGACAGTACTAATTCTAGTTGATCACGCAGAACATGCCACGGCATTGGACCCAGTCCCTACCATGTTCGTATACCACATGTGGAGTTCGTTCTGCCTAGAAAAGTACTCTAGACTTCTTGACGTTTCACCGTCATTGTCCTCCCCTAATGCAATCTCCTCCTGAGTATCCGTAGATACCCATGGTTCCTTCCTCTCCACTACTTCGGGTTCACTCTCATATCTCACCGCATTCGCACTGTTATTGTCTTTTATAAGTCTTTTATCTTTTATTAACCTAATGGTCGGCCCATCCTTCGTGCATGCCATCAATGAGTCCCGACCGCTATCTTTGCACCACTTTTCCTCTCTTGTCAACTTAGCACAGAGCGAGATCACATGCACAACTTGATTCTCAGTTCACAGCTCTCGTAAAATCATAATCTTTCTGAAAATCTCATTTCACAACATCTTATTTTCATAAACTTTGTCCAAAACATCATTTCATAAATTTTCATAAAATCTTGTTTCATAAACTTTCTCAAAGTACTTTTCAAAAGCTTTCTGAAAATCACATCATGAAAAATTCCTCGAAAATCTCATTTGTAAACTTTATTAAAATCTCTTTTCATAGCTTTCACAAAAACCTAGTTGGTAAGTTTTCTCAAAAATCTCCTTTTGTAAATCCTTTTGAAAATCTCGCTTCGTAAACCCTTTTTCAAAAATTCTATTTCGTAACTTCTTTTCAAATATTTCATTTCTTAACTCCTTTACAAAAATCTCTTTTCGAAAATCCTTTTCAAAAATCTCATTTTGGGAACCCCTTTCAAAATTGCATTTCGTAAATTCTTTTTCAGAACAATTTCATTTTCATAAATTCTTTTTCAAAAATTTCATTTCATAAGTCTTTTTCAAAAAATCTCTTTTCAAAAAAATCATTTTCGAAATCCCCTTTCAAAATTCATTTCAAAAATCTCAATTTCGCAAATCCTTTTCAAAAATTTATTTCGTAAACTCCTTTTCAAAAACCTCATTTCAAAAAATCTCATTTCAAAAATTTTCTTGAAAATCTTCTCTTCGTGAGCACGAGTGGAGGAGCAAGCTCAACTCAACACAAGTCTCAGTTCAAGAAGCAACAACAAAGAATCAAGCTTCCTTCTCATCACTTTTCACTTTCAATACACCATCAACATTCCTTCCCAGCTCTGGCTCGCTCGCATCGCTATCATTAAATCTCCTTTCCAATCTTTCTTAATTCTCTTATCACGATCTCCATTCTTAATGTCTTATCAAGGCTGCCTTGTTCCAAAAGGACTTAAGCCAAACAAGGGAATTATCTCTTTCTTTGTGTCTTTTACTTCCAATCTCTTTTATTATTATTACCAATTCTTCCGCATTATCTTAATTCAATAATTTAAAATATCATCATGCATAGATAAACAAGCAAATATAAACATGCTATATCACAACATCAGCATACAATCATCACACGCAACAATGTGGTCTTTGTCCTCTTCGTATAAGTGGCCACACAAAGCAAACAATTGCCACTATACTACTGACTCAGAACGACTGAGTTCCGATCTTTGAGCTGATACGGAACGTCCTAATAAATCACCTACTACCACGGTGTCTTAGGAAAGCTACTCTCTCAATTGAGGTCCAACGATTAAATACGTGCAGTCTTCTCGGGTCCTTGTTGCTGCCACTGCCTTAATCCCTCGTCTGTAACATCCCTCGTATTAATTAAAACACATTTTCATTACTGAATTTTATTAAGAAAATCTTTTCTTAGCTTAAAACGTTTTTCGTTCCTCGTCGGAAGTCTTAAAACATGATTATTTCCTTAAAATGACTCAAACGTTTTATAGAACTTTAAGTACTTCAAAACCATTTTGAAAAAATCAAATTAAACAATTTGAATCAATTGGTTAGGTTTCTGGTCCGTCTTGGACAGCACCTTAACCGCATCCGAAAACACCGAAAAATTCATCGTTTTCAATCCGGGTTTTTCTCAAATCAATTATTATTTAAAAACCAAACTTTGAGTCTTGTAATACCCCGATTTTTGTTTCCCAAATAAATAAAAAGGAATATTTAAATAAAACTAATTATATGGAATTAGTTAGTTTTGTTTATTAATTTATGGTTATATTAAAAGGATAATTCAAGGAAAAATAAAGGAAAATAATTTGAACTTTAAGAATAAGAATTTTTGAAGTTTAGTCCTTGGAAAGGACCTAAGAGGCAATATTGGAAAGATATTTGGAGGGAAAGTGAATAAAATAATAATTTTTGAAAATTTGGTCATGTTAATCGATTAACCCGATCCGTTAATCGATTAACAGTGGTGCAGAAGCTGAAGATTGTGGAATTGATGAATCAACAAGAAGGGAAAACACGTTTTTGACACATAGCACCGACTGGAGATGGTGGGAAACACGTGTGGGCATGCATGAACACGAATTTTCTCTATAAATTGGACTTGGGAGTGAAGAATTGGTGAAGAAAATCTTGGAACCTTGGGGAAACTCTGTCAAATTCGATTTTGAAAACCCTCTGTTCTTCACCTTCGTTTTCCTTCCACAAACCCATACACACTACAAGCTTTGAATCTTATCAAAGCTTGTAGAAAGAGCTTTCTATCCATATCAAGGTCACAAATTTTGGTCACTTGAGTGAGGAGATATTGCAGCTGGATGTTGGGCTCTTGAAACTGAAGTTGGTAATTTCAGTTGTGAGGAGCTAAGTTTGGGGCTTCGATTTAGGTATGTATAGGACTCCAAATTGTGGCATTTCGGTTTCTAATTAAAGTTTGCAATGTCTAGTTTCTATAATGACCAAATTTATTCGTTTTCATGACCTTTTGCTATGTCAAATTTTCTGCAAAACTTGCTCTGTTGAACCTGTCTTGAACCGAAAACAGAGCATTTGTGGCTTGGTGATTCTGTGAGTTTCTTTGCTGGCCTTTCATCCAAAAAGCTTCATTGAGGTAAGGGAGAAGCTTTACTAATGCTAGAATAGATTGTGGTATTGATTTGATTGTAGGTTGAACCACCATGAGGTTCAAAGGGCACTAGGTTAGGGGACAATGGCTTTGAGGCCAATTTGACCAAAACCCAGAATTGAAACATGTTAGATGATGGTATCAAAAGCTAAATGAACCTTCAATTTGATCTGAAATCGAGTGGTTAATGATTTGGTATGTTAGGTTGTGTTTTAGGTTAAAATTGGGGGAAAACATAATGATTCTGTGATTTTGATGTTATTTCATGTAATTGATGCTATGAACAAGTTTAATATGCTGTATTTAAGTTGGTTTGGAGGTTAGTTTTGGTTAAAATTGGATTGGCATGAGTTTGACACATAAAGACCAGTTCAGCAGTGTTTTTCTGCATAATTTAATCGATTAACACGACCTGTTAATCGATTAACGCGTGAAAACTCTGATCAGTATGAAATGTACAAAAGGGATTAATCGATTAACACGATCTGTTAATCGATTAACACATTAAAATTTTGAACAGCTTGAAATGTACAAAAATAATACTCGATTAATAGATTCCGTTACTCGATTATTGACTGAAGTTTTGTAACAATGATCAGAATTTAATGATTTAATTGATTATCAAAGTGTGAGAATCAATTAAAGGTTGAGATTGAACTGGTTTGAAGTAAGTTTTGATGGAAAATAAAGTTTACCTATGCCAAGTCCGAACCTCAAACAACTTAAATGACACTGGGCATTATTGATTTGATAAAATCATGCATAGCATTTGCATTATCTGGATTCCCACATTGGTGGAGACACGTCCAGGAGGCGTGGACATATCCCTTTTGGTTGAACTCGAGGGACCTGAGTGTCTGCTCCTAAGGGGTTCACGGGGGAGTGTCGGTGACCGGGGTCGCACCTTCTGTTTCTGGAAATACACACGTGCGTGTGGGCATGTCATCTGATGCCGGAATCGATGAGGCGTAGTCCTACGGGATACATCGGCAACATTTCTAAGAGCTCTAGAGGTGTTGATTTATTTGCGGGCCGAGTTCGATGAGGTACTCATTATGGGTGTCGGGCATGTTTATTTTTAAAGGTGCCACGGAAGCCTATCTGTTGTAGTTGGCCAACGATCATGCACTAATAAGAGGAGATACATTGTGACTGCACGTGTTATCAATTATGTATGATTAAGTCTTGGTGTCAGTGTTTAACATGTGTAATTAATTGTTAATTGATTTATGGTATATAATAAATGATTAGTCAAGGAATTAATGATTATTGTTAAATAATGACTCAACTATTTAAGTATTACCCTGTCTATTTGATGAAGTGTTAGTACATGCTGACTCCTTATGCCCTTGCAGGTGATGGCTCGTTACCTGACATACGTGGAGTTACGCCCACTCCGTAGAGAAGTGTGGGACTACGAGGAGCACAGGGATGTTTTCGAGGGTGAGGTTGATGTGATCTTTCGTTACCCTAACCCCCTCGCTCGAGTGCGACCTCGTAGACTTCGCATCCCCATGATCTACATACTGCACATTCCCCCGGCTTATACTTATCGTTTTGGTTCTCCACTTCCTCGTCCTGGTCCGACCACCAGGGTACGTTTTGCACCCTCACCGGAGCCGGTGCGTCGCACTGCTATTCCTGTGGTGTCGGATGAGGAGGAGGAGGAGGACCCTGTAGAGGACATGGATGGGCCAGCTGCTGACAGTCAGTGATGTGGTGTTTTTCTCTTGTTATGTGCAGTATGGGGACCATGGTAGGATGTAGTGTTTAGCTTTTGGAAGACCAGGGATCAGGCATCAGCGTGGGTGGATCATAGCTCAGCTCTCGAAGACTCTTTTATTTTGACTTGTGTTATATTGTATATAGTTCTGAGAGAATCTATGAGAGTTGTCATTTTATATCTGCTGATCTGTATCCTTACACTTTTCTACCTCGACTTTTATCTCTGTTATTTGGGTACCTGGGTTTTATATATATGGGCTATGGTTGCATGGTTATTATGATCCTCAAAATTATTTTAATTGCAACATTATCAACTATTTTGAAAATCGTTTCCGCTGAATTTACAAAACAGGTACTCAACCGTATACTTTGAAAGAAATGTATCTTCGAACCAATGGTTTGAATGTGAAACTTTGTGTATCAAAGGAAAAAGTTTTTCCATAAATTTCCTATACAAATAACAATTATGCTATAAACATCCTTTATTTAATAGCAATAAAGCTACATTTCGAGAGTGTCACATATTTTGTTATTAAATATCAAGTCATCACATTTATTGGTATCAGAGCTGTGATCCTGCGAACTGATGCTGATCTGTGATCTCCAAAAGGTAATACCTGTCCTAGATGCTTGCCTTAGTATCTGTTTTGAATAGTTTTAGAATTGAAAGAGGTGTGTTATGCATACTTTTTGCTAGGATTTTAGCCTGATATAAAATCCTTAGTGCAGGTTTAAGATGTCTGCTAGAAACAATAACAACCATATGGCCGAGGCCATAGAAAGGTTGACGGATGTGTTAATGGGTATGCGTCAACAACAAACTAATCCGCCCCCTCAGCCTATGCAAGTGGAAAACCAGGAGTCAAGAACTTTCTCGGAATTTCGACGCTTTAAGCCTTCAAAGTTTGAAGGAGGTCATAAACCGGAGGAAGCGAATCGTTGGATTCAGGAGTTGAACAAGATCTTCCGTACTATGGAATGCACCGATTCTCAAAAGGTGAAGTTCTCAGTTTTCATATTATGTGGTGAAGCTGAGAATTGGTGGCATCACACCATGCAACTTCTGAACTATGAAGGAAGGCTGATTACTTGGGATGTGTTTGTTGAGAAATTTCTCAATAAATATTTTTCTGAGGATCAAAGAAGAAAGAAGGAGTTGGAATTTATGCAACTGAGACAAGGAGACATGAGTGTAGGGGAGTACGCAGCAAAGTTCGAGGAACTTATCAAGTATTCTCCGTACTACCAACTCAATCCGGACGAGAGGTCCAAATGTATCAAGTTTGAGAATGGACTCAAGCCGGAGATAAAGTCTGCGTTTGGGTACCAGAAGATTAGAAGTTTTCCTGCTTTAGTTGAGATGTGTCGAGTTTATGAAGATGATAAGAAAGAGGAAGAGGCACAAAGGAGGAGTCAATCGGGGTTTGGGCCTATCAGGAAGAAAAATTTCAACAATCGGAATAAGGGTCCTTATCCTCAAAAAGGAAAGGGAAAGGAAGTGAATGGTGGTAAGGGTACTCCTCAAGCAAGCAATCGCAAGTGCGAGAAGTGTAATCGTGTCCATTTCGGAACCAACTGTTATGCTGCTCAACATGGTCTTTGCTTCAATTGTGGAAAGAAAGGGCACTATTCTCGTGAATGCAAGGAGCCAATAAAGAAGGAGGGAACAAGCAAACCCACTGTTGCTGGAAAAGCGTTTGCTTTAAGTGGAACTGAACCAACCCCATCACCTGGTCTGATCCAAGGTATCTATTTTCTTAATGACCAACCCTGTGTTGTTATGTTTGATTCCGGAGCCACACACTCTTTTGTGTCTTATGAGTGTGTAAATCGTTTAAAGTTAGCAGTATCTGAGTCACCCTATCATCTACAGCTTGAAACCCCCACCAATAACCCTTGTGTTGTTTCTAAGGTTTGAAAGGATTGTAAGATAATGGTCTTAAACCATACATCCTTAGTAGATTTGATTTGTTTACCCATGCTCAAAATAGATGTGATCCTAGGAATGGATTGGTTAAACCGAAATCAAGTCATCTTAAACTGTGATGAAAAGATGATCCAGTTCCGAAACCATGAATTTCTAAGTTTTGAACCTAAGGGGTATGTTTGTCTATTCTCATCAACTGCGGAAGAGAAGAAGGAAGTAAAGATTGAGGATATTCCAGTGGTTAGAGACTTTCCGGAAGTATTTCCAGAAGAAATTCCAGGATTACCGCCAAAGCGTGAGATTGAGTTAGGAATCGATCTCGTACCTGGAACCGGACCTATCTCTATTGCTCCGTATAGGATGGCACCACCGGAGATGGCCGAGATGAAGAAACAGATTGAAGAATTGCTGCAGAAACAAATGATAAGGCCAAGTGTTTCGCCCTGGGGAGCTCCGTTGTTGTTTGTTAAGAAGAAGGACGGTAGCATGAGGATGTGCGTAGACTATCGTCAGCTGAATAAGGTCACGATCAAGAACAAGTATCCTCTGCCAAGGATTGATGATCTTATGGATCAAGTTCGAGGAGCCTCAGTGTTTTCTAAGATCGATCTAAGGTCGGGATATCATCAAATTCGGGTTCGGGATGAAGACATTCCGAAGACGGCTTTCCGATCAAGATATGGGCATTACGAGTATGTAGTTATGCCGTTTGGGCTAACAAATGCTCCTGCTATCTTCATGGATTACATGAACAGAATCTTCAGACCTTATTTGGACTCGTTCGTGGTTGTGTTCATCAATGATATTCTTATCTACTCCAAGAGTCCAGAGGAACATGATGAACATCTCAGGATTGTGTTGGGAATCTTGAAGGAGAAGCAACTGTATGCCAAACTTGCCAAGAGTGAGTTTTGGTTGGACAAGGTGAACTTTCTGGGACATGTTGTCACCAAGGAAGGCATTGCTGTAGATCCAGCTAAAGTTGGAGCGGTGCTAAAGTGGGAACAGCCTAAGACTGTGACTGAAGTTCGTAGTTTCTTGGGTTTAGCTGGATACTATAGGAGATTTATCGAAGGTTTTTCGAAGATTGCCTTGCCATTGACTAAGTTGACTCGTAAAGATCAACCTTTCTTGTGGGATCATAAGTGTGAGGAAAGTTTTCAGTCGTTGAAAGAGAAGTTGACATCCTCACCGGTGTTGGTGTTGCCTGACCCCCATAGAAGCTTCGATGTTTATTGCGATGCTTCGAGGCAAGGACTTGGATGTGTTTTGATGCAAGATAGAAAAGTGGTAGCATACGCATCAAGGCAGTTAAAGGTGCATGAGGCCAATTATCCGACGCATGATTTAGAGCTCGCTGCTATTGTCTTCGCTCTGAAGATTTGGAGACATTATCTCTATGGCACTATGTTCAAGGTATATGGTGACCATAAGAGTTTGAAATATCTGTTTGACCAGAAAGAGTTGAACATGAGACAAAGGCGTTGGATGGAGTTTATTAAAGATTATGATTTTGAGCTTCAATACCACCCCGGTAAAGCAAATGTAGTAGCTGATGCTTTAAGCCGGAAGACTCTTCATATGAGTTCGATGATGATCAGGGAATTCTCTTTAATCAAGAAGTTTCGCGATCTAAGTGTGATGATGCAAGTGGAACGAGGATGCATAATGCTTGGTAAGTTGCAAATTACCAATGAATTCCTGATCCAAGTTCGGGAATCACAGCTGGTAGATGAAGAACTGCAAGAAAAGAGAAGGCTAATGTTGGAAGGAAAGGGACCACACTTCCAAGTTGGAAGTGATGGAATTCCCCGATTCAAAGATCGGATTTGTATTCCAAAAGATCAGGAGATAAGAAGACTGATCTTGGACGAAGCACATAAAAGTCGGATGAGTATCCATCCGGGATCAACCAAGATGTATCAAGATTTGAGGAAGCTGTTTTGGTGGTCTGGGTTAAAGAAAGATGTTGCTTCGTATGTCGCTTCTTGTCTGGTTTGTCAAAAGGCGAAAGCTGAGCATAAGAAGCCAGGCGGAGAACTACAACCCTTGGATGTCCCTGTATGGAAATGGGATAGCATATCAATGGACTTCGTGTCTGGATTACCAAGGACTGTTGAAGGGTATGATGCAATTTGGGTAATTGTTGATAGATTGACCAAGTCGGCGCATTTCATTCCCGTTAATATGCATTATCACATGAATAAGTTTGCTGAGTTGTACATCAAGGAGGTTGTTCGCCTGCATGGTATACCTTCAAGTATTGTTTCGGATCGAGATCCGAGATTTACTTCGAAGTTTTGGAAGGGTTTGCAGCAGTCTCTGGGATCAAAGTTGAGAATGAGTTCTGCTTATCATCCCCAGACTGATGGTCAGTCAGAAAGGACCATCCAGTCTCTTGAGGATTTGTTAAGAGCATGTGTGTTAGAAAGTCAGGAAGGTTGGGATAAACTCTTGCCGCTCATAGAGTTTACCTACAACAACAGTCATCACTCTAGTATTGGGATGGCACCGTTCGAGGCGCTGTATGGAAGGAAGTGCCAAACTCCCCTATGTTGGTTCCAAGTGGGGGAGCAAACGATTATTGGACCTGAGCTTGTTCAAGAAACAACTGAGAAGATTCAGATGATCAGAGAAAAGATGAAGACAGCGCAAAGCCGACAGAAAAGTTATGCGGATAAAAGGAGAAGGCCCTTGGAGTTTGCAGAGGGCGATCATGCTTTTATTCGCGTAAGACCGACAACTGGTGTTGGGAGAGCTTTGAAGACAAAGAAGTTGTCACCAAAGTTTATTGGTCCTTATCTGATACTCAAGCGAATTGGTCCAGTTGCGTATCAGCTCGCTTTGCCTCCGTCTTTGTCTAATCTTCATAATGTGTTTCATGTATCGCAATTACGGAAATTCGTGCCGGATCCCGATGCTGTAATTGAAGTTCAACCTGATGATGTGGCTTTGAGAGAGAATCTCACTTTTGAGACAATTCCCGTTCGAATAGAAGATCAAAGAATGAAGCAGTTGCGGGGAAAAGATATTTCATTACTCAAAGTTATTTGGGAAAATGCGGATGTATCTGAAGCAACTTGGGAATTAGAAGATAAAATGAGAAAGGATTATCCAGAGTTGTTTATATGAACGGAATTTCGAGGACGAAATTCTTGTAAGTGGGGGAGAAATGTAATACCCCGATTTTTGTTTCCCAAATAAATAAAAAGGAATATTTAAATAAAACTAATTATATGGAATTAGTTAGTTTTGTTTATTAATTTATGGTTATATTAAAAGGATAATTCAAGGAAAAATAAAGGAAAATAATTTGAACTTTAAGAATAAGAATTTTTGCAGTTTAGTCCTTGGAAAGGACCTAAGAGGCAATATTGGAAAGATATTTGGAGGGAAAGTGAATAAAATAATAATTTTTGAAAATCTGGTCATGTTAATCGATTAACCCGATCCGTTAATCGATTAACAGTGGTGCAGAAGCTGAAGATAGTGGAATTGATGAATCAACAAGAAGGGAAAACACGTTTTTAACACATAGCACCGACTGGAGATGGTGGGAAACACGTGTGGGCATGCATGAACACAAATTTTCTCTATAAATAGGACTTGGGAGTGAAGAAATGGTGAAGAAAATCTTGGAACCTTGGGGAAACTCTGTCAAATTCGATTTTGAACACCCTCTGTTCTTCACCTTCGTTTTCCTTCCACAAACCCATACACACTACAAGCTTTGCATCTTATCAAAGCTTGTAGAAAGAGCTTTCTATCCATATCAAGGTCACGAATTTTGGTCACTTGAGTGAGGAGATATTGCAGCTGGAAGTTGGGCTCTTGAAACTGAAGTTGGTAATTTCAGTTGTGAGGAGCTAAGTTTGGGGCTTCGATTTAGGTATGTATAGCACTCCAAATTGTGTCATTTCGGTTTCTAATTAAAGTTTGCAATGTCTAGTTTCTATAATGACCAAATTTATTCGTTTTCATGACCTTTTGCTATGTCAAATTTTCTGCCAAACTTGCTTTTCTGAACCTGTCTTGAACCGAAAACAGAGCATTTGTGGCTTGGTGATTCTGTGAGTTTCTTTGCTGGCCTTGCATCCAAAAAGCTTCATTGAGGTAAGGGAGAAGCTTTACTAATGCTAGAATAGATTGTGGTATTGATTTGATTGTAGGTTGAACCACCATGAGGTTCAAAGGGCACTAGGTTAGGGGACAATGGCTTTGAGGCCAATTTGACCAAAACCCAGAATTGAAACATGTTAGATGATGGTATCAAAAGCTAAATGAACCTTCAATTTGATCTGAAATCGAGTGGTTAATGATTTGGTATGTTAGGTTGTGTTTTAGGTTAAAATTGGGGGAAAACATAATGATTCTGTGATTTTGATGTTATTTCATGTAATTGATGCTATGAACAAGTCTAATATGCTGTATTTAAGTTGGTTTGGAGGTTAGTTTTGGTTAAAATAGGATTGGCTTGAGTTTGACACATAAAGACCAGTTCAACAGTGTTTTTCTGCATAATTTAATCGATTAACACGACCTGTTAATCGATTAACGCGTGAAAACTCTGATCAGTATGAAATGTACAAAAGGGATTAATCGATTAACACGATCTGTTAATCGATTAACACATTAAAATTCTGAACAGTTTGAAATGTACAAAAATAATACTCGATTAATAGATTTCGTTACTCGATTATTGACTGAAGTTTTGTAACAATGATCAGAATTTAATGATTTAATTGATTATCAAAGTGTGAGAATCAATTAAAGGTTGAGATTGAACTGGTTTGAAGTAAGTTTTGATGGAAAATAAAGTTTACCTATGCCAAGTCCAAACCTCAAACAACTTAAATGACACTGGGCATTATTGATTTGATAAAATCATGCATAGCATTTGCATTATCTGGATTCCCACATTGGTGGAGACACGTCCAGGAGGCGTGGACATATCCCTTTTGGTTGAACTCGAGGGACCTGAGTGTCTGCTCCTAAGGGGTTCACGGGGGAGTGTCGGTGACCGGGGTCGCACCTTCTGTTTCCGGAAATACACACGTGCGTGTGGGCATGTCATCTGATGCCGGACTCGATGAGGCGTAGTCCTACGGGATACGTCGGCAACATTTCTAAGAGCTCTAGAGGTGTTGATTTATTTGCGGGCCGAGTTCGATGAGGTACTCATTATGGGTGCCGGGCATGTTTATTTTTAAAGGTGCCACGGAAGCCTATCTGTTGTAGTTGGCCAACGATCATGCACTAATAAGAGGAGATACATTGTGACTGCACGTGTTATCAATTATGTATGATTAAGTCTTGGTGTCAGTGTTTAACATGTGTAATTAATTGTTAATTGATTTATGGTATATGATAAATGATTAGTCAAAGAATTAATGATTATTGTTAAATAATGACTGAACTATTTAAGTATTACCCTGTCTATTTGATTAAGTGTTAGTACATGCTGACTCCCTATGCCCTTGCAGGTGATGGCTCGTTACTTGACATACGTGGAGTTACACCCACTCCGTAGAGGAGTGTGGGACTATGAGGAGCACAGGGCTGTTTTCGAGGGTGAGGTTGACGTGATCTTTCGTCACCCTAACCCCCTCGCTCGAGTGCGACCTCGTAGACTTCGCATCCCCATGATCTACATACTGCACATTCCCCCAGCTTATACTTATCGTTTTGGTTCTCCACCTCCTCGTCCTGGTCCGACCACCAGGGTACGTTTTGCACCCTCACCGGAGCCGGTGCGTCGCACTGCTATTCCTATGGTGTCGGATGAGGAGGAGGAGGAGGACCCTGTAGAGGACATGGATGGGCCAGCTGCTGACAGTCAGTGATGTGGTGTTTTTCTCTTGTTATGTGCAGTATGGGGACCATGGTAGGATGTAGTGTTTAGCTTTTGGAAGACCAGGGATCAGGCATCAGCGTGGGTGGATCATAGCTCAGCTCTCGAAGACTCTTTTATTTTGACTTGTGTTATATTGTATATAGTTCTGAGAGAGTCTATGAGAGTTGTCATTTTATATCTGCTGATCTGTATCCTTACACTTTGCTACCTCGACTTTTATCTCTATTATTTGGGTACCTGGGTTTTATATATATGGGCTACGGTTGCATGGTTATTATGATCCTCAAAATTATTTTAATTGCAACAATATCAACTGTTTTGAAAATCGTTTCGGCTGAATTTACAAAACAGGTACTCAACCGTATACTTTGAAAGAAATGTATCTTCGAACCAATGGTTTGAATGTGAAACTTTGTGTATCAAAGGAAAAAGTTTTTCCATAAAGTTCCTATACAAATAACAATTATGCTATAAACATCCTTTATTTAATAGCAATAAAGCTACATTTCGAGAGTGTCACATATTTTGTTATTAAATATCAAGTCGTCACAAGTCTCATGAACACAATTTTAGAAATCAAGAAACTACTTTAAATAACCTTGGACAGCAAGGAATTGTTTCACAAAAATCAATTTAAAAAAATCTGAAAACATCGTAAAAACTCGTTTTGTTTCAAATACTCTTTAGTTCAACATTAATTCTTTAAAAACTCAAGTTTTTGTTATAAAACAAATTTAAATAACTATAAACACAATTTCACAAACCCAAATAAATCAAATCAAACAAACTTCAAAACCGATTACACACACAACCAATAACACACTTTGATCATTCAAGTCACATAAACAATTAACTAACTATTCAACTTAATTACAAACTAAACGTTCATTTTCAAGTAAACATTCTTACAATTAAACACTTAATCAAATTACTCCACATAATAACTTTAAAATCATTTCATTTTTATAAAACAAAAATACTTAGACATATCTAAACCCATAAACCGAATACACACACATAATTTCACTTAAACATAAAACTTTTTCTCAAACTAATTTGCTTAGCATCATTTCACAAAATACATTCATTATTTCTATGTTACTTCATGGAAAAAGAATTCTAATCTATTTAACATGCATTGACCGAAAACTCTCACAAATCAAAGCAAGATTCATTCATCATCAAACATACAAAATCATGAAATTATTTCTTCTTTTTCTTAACAAAAACCGTGAGCTAAAACTTGGAAAATCATCAAACTTTAATTTATTTTTCTTGACTTAAATCAAGTCAAAAATCATACAAGGACATAGAACATAGATCAAATTAGAAAAATCATTTTGTTCTCCCTAATTTTCCTTTCCAAAAACCGAGGCATGCATTTAAGAAAACATGATCTTTCATTTAAAATTCACATGCAAGAATCAAGTCTTATGCTTTTCTAACAAAATATGTAAAAATCATGGATCAACACAAACATTTTCAATTTGTTTTTCAAGAGGACATAAAAATAATTTTTCAAAGTTCAACACTAACATGCATGCATTTAGATCTTGTAGATCAAGTCATGAAATTAGACATAAGAGCATAAATAAAAGACAAAAATCATTTTGAGTGAGAAAAAGCCCAAAACCGAGACATACTTGGAGAAAACATCAAAGCTTTTGTTTCAAAAATTACATGCAAAGCTCAAAACCAAAAAAAATCAAAGATCAAAACAAGAATCAAGACTTTCAAAACCGAAACATGCAAGGGTTCAAGATCATATAAATCATCATCAATCAACATGCAAGACCAAAGATTTCAATTTAAGCATCAAGCAAATTTAGATCAAACATTTATTTACCAAACAAACTCTTAAACACCTCTTGATACACGGTTTCAAGCACTAAAATCTAACATGCAAAGAGATCTATTTCAAACTCACAAAATCTCAAACAAAACTTTAGATCTAAAAGATTTAGCTTGAAAACATTAAGATCTACTATGACAAACATCAAGATCTATCATGCGAAACACTAACCGAATCATCAAACATAAGCTACACATATTACAAATTAATTTGAGTCCTTTAAAAGTCCATAGTTAAGAAAGATCAACACATAAATTCATCTTTCCAAGCATAAAAATGAACATGCAAAGAAAGAAAGTAAGATTACAAGATTACAAATCAAAACTAGTTCTAATACTTCTAGGATCTTCGGCTATAACAAGAAAGAAAGGTCTTCTAGTCTCTTAGCACTTTGATCTTCAAGGGACTTCCTAGGTTATGGCTTGATCTCCTCTCCTTCTTCCTCTCTAGACCTCACGGCTCCTTCTCTTTCTCTTTTTCTCTCTATTTCTTTTTCTTAGTCTAAGAGTTTGATGAGCTCTCAAAACTTGTGTTTGGTGTTGGAAGTGGAGGAAATGAAGGAAATGAATCTAAGGGCCAAAGCTTATATAGACAATTCGTGGGCTTCCTATTTTGTCCTTGGTTAATTCGGCCACAAGCTTTAGAGGGAGGGGCAATTTTGGCTCTTCCAATTTTTGCATGGGTGGAGGTTAGCATTGTAAGGAGACAATGTAGGGTGGATTAGGTGCTAGGGGTCATATTAGGTTCAAAGACTTGTTGGCTAATCTTTAGGGTTTCCACCAATTTGGTTAGGTCTTGGTGAGGACTTGGTTCATTTGGTTACTTGTCCAACACTTAGGAAAATTCTAGGCTTTCATCTATATACATACACACACGGCACACACACATATACACATACATGCACACACACCTACACGCCTCACTCACACACATACATATGCATACACATATCATACCAACACATATATCATCATATTCATTTACTAATTAAATCTTCACATAACCCTAAGCATACATACATACAAGACCGTACATACACATACATACACGCACATAGAAAATAATTTTCCTCCTTATAAAACCATTCATGTATAAAACCAAAATTCCCTTAAAATACCAAAAATATCAAACACACATTTGTAGAAAATAAATCACCTTCTCATAAAATAACTTCTTGTTGAAAAAATCACCATTTCTTGAAAGGATTTTAAACACACAATTATTTCCCAAAACTCAACTTTAAAACTTATAACATTATTTCATGAAAAATCATTCCTTTAAAATCACTAAACACTTTGAAAACGTGAATTAAGAAATTTATTTAAGAAAATACCCTTTCAAAAATATTTTTCTCAAAAATAATTCTTTTTAGAAATTAAAACAGTACGAGGATTTTGAGGGGTGTTACAAATTGAAAGATTGTGCCACCATACTGAGATTTTTATGGGTGAATTTAATGCCAATTTTGCCAGCCAGGGTGAAAGTATTCGTAGCTTAGAAGAAAAAGTGGATCAGATTCAGAAGAGTTTAAAAACATTGCATTCAGCCAGATCTGCTGATGGGACTAATTGCCAGGCCATCACTCTCCGAAGTGGTACATCCTACACTGAGCCACAGAGGAAGAGTGATGACAAGGTGATTAATGAAGAATTTCAGAATCAGAAGTCAGGAGCAGAGGATCATGTAGTGCAACAATCTGACTCAGAGGACATAAGCCAAAAGATACCTCCGGAGAAGCCTAAGAGTAAGCCAGATATGCCCCAAGTACCATTCCCTCAACGTTTGAAAAAAGAAGAGAACCAGAAGCAGTTTGCCAATTTTATGGAAGTGTTCAAGCAGCTTCAGATAAACATTCCGTTGGCTGAAGCTCTTGAGCAAATGCCCAGTTATGTCAAATTTATGAAGGAACTGCTCACAAACAAGAGGAAGTTGAGGGATAATGAGACAATGTTACTAACAGAAGAGTGTAGTGCCATCCTGCAGAAGAAGATGCCATAGAAGTTAAAGGATCCTAGGTGCTTCACTATCCCTTGCAACATTGGGGGAGTGGATATTGGTCGTGCTTTATGTGATTTGGGAGCCAGCATCAACCTTATGCCTCTATCTATCTTTAAGAGGTTAGGGATTGGTGAAATTCAGCCCACTATGATGACACTCCAGCTAGCAGATCGCTCCATAATGCGACCCTATGGGAAGGTGGAAGATGTGCTTGTCAAGGTGGACAAGTTCATCTTTCCTGCAGATTTTGTGATCTTAGACATGGATGAGGATCAGAATATTCCACTTCTTTTGGGGAGGCCTTTCTTAGCAACAGGGAGAGCATTGATTGATGTGCAGAATGGTGAGCTCATGCTCCGGGTGCAAGATGAGAAGGTCACTTTTAATGTTTATGATTCCATGAAGCACCCAATGGGGGATGATCAGTGCTTGCGGCTGGATATGATTGAGTCCATTGTTGACTCAGTGTGGGATGAAATGTGCCATGAAGATTCAGTTGAAGCTGAACTAGTCACTGACGGGGAGGAAGATGTAGAAGCTCAGATAATAAGGAAGCACTTTGATGCGGTGCAAGAGATCAAGGGTGGCAAGGAACTCAAGGATCTCAAGGTCAATGAAAAGGAAGCCAGGAAAAAACCAGAGCTCAAGGTGTTACCACCGGGCCTCAGGTATGTTTTCCTTGATGAAACTGAGTATTTTCCTGTTATCATAAATGCTGCCTTAACAGAACTTGAAATTGAAAAATTATTAAGAGTGTTAAGGCATTATAAAACCACAATTGGATGGAATGTCTCAGATTTAAAAGGAATAAGCCCCTCTTTCTGCATGCATAAGATTCTCTTGGAGGAGAATTTTAAGCCTGTGATTCAACCACAGCGGAGGTTAAATCCTACTCTGCAAGAGGTGGTTCGGAAAGAGGTGGTAAAATTGTTGGATGCTGGGATCATATATACGATCTCAGACAGCACTTGGGTCAGCCCAGTGCAGGTGGTTCCTAAGAAGGGTGGGTTGACAGTTGTTAAAAATGAAAATAATGAATTAATTCCGACCCGCACTGTCTCTGGATGGCGCGTTTGCATTGATTATAGAAAACTTAATAGTGCCGCTCGCAAGGACCACTTTCCCCTTCCTTTTATGGACCAAATGTTAGAGAGACTAGCCAGGCATGAATATTACTGCTTTTTAGATGGTTATTCCGACTATAATTAGATTGTTGTGGACCCCAAAGACCAAGAAAAAACAGCTTTTACTTGTCCCTTTGGAGTTTTCGCATATAGGAGAATGCCCTTTGGCTTATGCAATGCACCTGCGACTTTTCAAAGGTGTATGCTTGCCATCTTCTCCGATATGGTTGAAAAGTTCATCGAGTTTTTATGGATGACTTCTCAGTCTTTGGATCCTCATTTGATAACTGTTTGCATAATCTAGAGCAGGTCCTGAGAAGGTGTCAAGAAACTAACATTGTCCTTAACTGGGAGAAATGTCAATTCATGGTTAAGGAAGGGATAGTTTTGGGGCACCTCATTTCAGAGAGAGGCTTTGAGGTAGACAAAGCTAAAATTTCTGTTATTGAGAATCTACCTCCTCCAGTGAATATCAAAGGGGTTAGGAGTTTTCTGGGACATGCCGGTTTTTACCGGAGGTTCATAAAAGATTTTTCCAAAATAGCCAAACCTCTTTGTAATTTACTAGAGAAAGATGCCGAATTTAAATTTGATGATGCATGCATGAACTCTTTTAATGAATTAAGAAAGAAACTAGTATCTGCTCCTATGGTGATTTCACCTGATTGGAATGAACCTTTTGAACTTATGTGCGATGCAAGTGATTTCGCCATAGGTGCAGTGCTAGGACAACGAAAGAATAAAGTGTTTCATGTCATATATTATGCTAGTCATGTGCTAAATGATGCTCAAATTAATTACACGACTACAGAAAAAGAGTTGCTAGCTGTGATTTTTGCTATGGATAAGTTTAGATCTTATTTGATAGGGTCTAAGGTTGTTGTTTATACTGACCATGTAGCTCTAAGGCACCTTTTGGCTAAGCAAGATGCTAAGCCAAGGCTGATAAGGTGGATCCTGTTACTACAGGAGTTTGATATTGAAATAAAGGACAAAAAAGGGGTACAAAATGTTATAGCAGACCATTTGTCTAGGATCCCTATAGAGCAAGGTGTTGCTTGCGAAAAGGAAGTACCTATTAAGGATGAGTTTCCTGATGAAAAGCTTTTGGTGGTAGCTGCTAACCAACCATGGTATGCAGATATAGCCAACTTTCACGCAGCTAAGGTCATTCCCAAAAACTTGACTTTTCAACAAAAGAAAAAGTTTTTACATGATGTCAAGTTTTATGTGTGGGATGAACCTTTCCTGTTTCGTCGGGGAATTTATGGAATTCTTAGGAGATGTGTGCCTAATGAAGAAATACCTGATATCTTAAAGCACTGTCATGCTTCACATTATGCTGGTCATTTTAGTTTTGATAAAACAGCTACAAAAAATTTTGCAAAGTGGCTATTATTGGCCAACTATTATTAAAGATGCCAGGAACTTCGTGATGCAATGTGATAGGTGCCAAAGAACAGGTAATATCTCTCGAAGGAATGAGATGCCTCTTCAAAGTATTTTGGAGGTGGAAATCTTTGACGTTTGGGGGATTGACTTTGTTGGTCCCTTTCCTCCTTCTTATGGAAATAGGTATATCCTTGTTGCAGTGGACTATGTGTTCAAATGGGTTGAGGCACTCGCATGTCCCACGAATGATGCCAAAATAGTGGTGAATTTTGTAAAGAAAAATATTTTTAATAGATTTGGGGTGCCGCGAGTTCACATTAGTGACAATGGTACTCACTTTTGTAATAGGGTGTTAGAGAAGGTCTTGGCCAAGTATGAGGTGCACCATAAAGTTTCTACACCATACCATCCTCAAACTTGTGGCCAAGTAGAAGTGTCCAATCGTGAGCTGAAGCGAATATTAGAAAAAATAGTTAATGGGTCTAGAAAGGACTGGTCTAGGAAGCTAGATGATGCATTATGGGCCTATAGGACAGCTTTTAAGAGCCCTTTGGGAATGTCACCTTTCCAGGTGGTTTTTGGGAAGAGTTGTCATTTGCCTGTTGAGTTAGCTCATAAGGCTTATTGGGCAACCAGATTTCTTAACATGGATTTGCAACAAGCAGGTGCTAAGAGACTTTTGCAGCTTCATGAACTTGATGAGTTCAGGGAGCAGGCATATAGTTGGTCTTCTAAGTTAAAGGCTTTGGCTAAGAAACATCATGATGGTAAGATAATTCCTAGAGTTTTTGAAAAAGGGCAGCTTGTCTTGTTGTATAATTCTAGGATGAAGCTTTTCCCAGGAAAGCTGAAATCCAGGTGGTCTGGCCCTTTTGTGATAGAGGAGGTCTTTCCTTTCGGAGCTATTGCAATTAAGGATCTCAGAGAGGGTGTGATTTTTAAGGTAAATGGTCACCGGCTTAAACCATATTTGGGAGGTCCGGTGGAGAGGAATCCAACCACCGTGGATTTCCAAGACCCTTAGTTCTTTGTCTTTTTTTCCCTTGCCCCTGCAAAGGGGCGATTCGTCAGGCTCGCGACGTTAAACAAGCGCTTTTTGGGAGGCATGTCATATGGCTCCAACTTTCTATTCAGCCTGTGTACCTCAACAAAAATATTGTTCTGTTTTCTTAGGTAGTTTTTCATTTTTATTTTGTAGTTTTTTTTATTTAGGTAGATTAGTTTGCTTGAGGACAAGCCAACATTTAAGTTTGGGGGAGTATACAAAATAAAAAATGATTTTTCAGACTTGAATTGTTCCCCGTATTTGGTGTTGGTTTGTCTCTCTAGTGAAAGTAGGTGATTATTCTAGATTTAGGACTTTTTCTCTTTTGATGCATGTACATACTTAGTTTAGGATTTAGACTCATTGACTTTCAACTCTATATGATTGAGCTGTAAATATACTTGTGAACTGGTTATTTTGACAAATGCTTTCAGAACTTGTGATTAGTGAACTGACTTTAGCCCAGTGAGGTTTTGAGCCTTATATTGAGGGGTATGAATATTATTGAAATATTCTGATATTGAGACCCCTATTCGTTCATGAGTGTGTTCTCTTTGATAATTATGCTCTAGAACTTGACCTGTGACCATTTCAAAATTGATGATTGATTGCATGCATAAAATGATAAAGGCACCTAGGTTGTGTTTTTGAGGCCTTCAGATTGTTGCATTAAATTGTTCCCTTAGTTGCCCACTTCGAGCCTTTTAATGATATATGATTTTTCTTTGGTACCCTATAATTGTTGTATTGACTTTATTGTGAGTACCTTGGGAATTTTGGATGAGCAATTAAGTGGAATGTGATGCAAAAGAAAAGAAAATGAAAAGTGTTTTGTGCCTACTTCTCTTCCAATGAAATGAAAAAAAAATAAAAAATAAATTGAATGAAAGTGAAAAGGAAGAGAGTAGAGGAATTAAATTGAAAAGTGAGAAGAATAAAGTTGTGATTGAGTTGTGTTTATTGTAATATACTTAGTGCTCATTCATGATTTCTAGGGGAATTTGTTTTCGCATTTAGCCCTTAGTTCATTATTCCTTCTTTCTTTTATCTCACCTAACACTTTAGCCAGGCCCCATTACAACCAATATTAAGACCTTTTGATTTTTGTGTGCAATTGATAATTTCAGTGGAGATGTTGGTCTATGGTCAAGCATATGGTAGCACTTTATCATTGATGAACTTGTGTGCTTAAAGGAAATTTTACCCTTATACACTTTTGAGAGAAACATGTGAGAGGTTGAGAGTGTTCACTAGTCCTGAGTTCTGATTAGGTTTGTTACTCTAACTAGTTTGGGATTGTGTAAATAGTTTGTGATAATATGTGTTGGAGTCATGAGTCGAAGTCTTAGATGAGGTGTATATATGTTGATTTTGGGAGTTTGTCTTTTGTTTAGAATTTTATTTTACTTTTGCCTGGGACATGCAAAATGCTAAGTTTGGGGGAGTGATTTGGGTCTAATATATAGTGTTTTGAGCATTGATTTGACTCCCTTTTACTAAGTGTTGGGCTTGTTTCTCAAGTATTTTGTAGGCTTTTTGTTAGTTTTTAGAAATAGTTAGGAGTTGTGAATCCTTTGAACATTTTGATCCGTTTGTTAGTGTTTCAGGTACTTTTTGAAGCTCAAATGGAGAAAATATTTATGGACCTGAAAAGAGGACGAAAAGATCTTGCAAATGGAAAAAGAACGGAGCAAAACGGAGTCAAGGACTGCCCCGCGCGCCTGGGGCGCGTGGACGGGTGCGCCTGAGGCGCGCCAACTGGAACAGAAGAAATTTCATCAGACCCCGCGCGCCTAAGGCACGAGGTCGCGTGCGCCTGGGGCGCGCGTGCACCAGAAAAAGCCCAACTCAGAATTTCCTTGGAGGATTCAGTCAACAATAGATTTGTAACATTAAATTTAGGTTTTGTGACACCCTTTTTCCATTATCCAAATAGTTAATATAATAACTATCTATTTAACATAAAGTATATGGACTTGTAAGTATTCCTTTAAAATATAGAAATAAAATTTTTTTCCTTTCAAGGCGGGTGCACAACCCAAAAAAAAAAATGGAACTCTTGGAGAGAATAACTTGATTCGTTAAAACATGATATTGAATTCGACACGTTCTAGAAAATAAAGTCTTTCTTAAATTGTCCGATAGTATCAAAACTTTTAAAAACGTATCCAAATAATAAAATCAGGCGATACTATTCGCTTGTTTGCTTTCGCGGAACTAATGCCATTTTCAAATAACCTAGCCGAATTCTCTTTAACAACCTTTATCAGAGTAAGCGGAACTTATAGAACTATGTAGCCAATAAAAGTATAAACATAGGTTATATATATATATAAAAAGAGTCAGGTGATACATAGTCCCAGCATATAAGTCTCCAAGATCCAACAAGTCCATAACAGATCTATATAAACATATAACCATAGCCCTAGAGCTCTCAAAAGCATATCTACAAAATATATACATATCAAAATATGAACTCTAGAGGTGGTCACATTGATCGCAGCATCAGTAATAGTAGTAGTGATGGTAGTAGCAGTCTCCAGGTAGCAAAAGAAAACATCATCATCAACAGCAGCAGCAGCAGTATCTCCTCCACAGCATCCCTACATCGGATCCTCCGATCCTCATCATGTACCATATGCACATGCCTAGGGATCATCATCCCTCCAATCACTCCCAGTAGAATGTACGACAGGCTCGCCTCCGCTCTCGTCCTCCACTAGATCCTCCTCGATCTCATCCGATGGAGAGTGCACCCTACCACTGGGTACAGGGTCAGGAGATGGGGTGACCCTAACTGGGCTCCTCGGATCAGAAGGGGGAGTCTCCTCGCGGACGACTCTAGAAGAAAATGGGTGTGAGCGGGTAGGTCGAAAACGAAAACTATGATAGGAGCGAGCTGGTCGTGTGGGAGGTGGTCCATGGTAGGTGTAAAACGGGGGTACGTGCATAGTGTATATGATGGGAATCCTAAATCTACGAGGACGAAATCGAATCAGCGGGTTCGGGTGGTAGAAGGTAATCTCTACCTCCCCCTCGAACACCGCGCGATGGTCCTCATAGATCCATGTACCACTAGGAAGTGGCCGGATCTCGATGCAAGCGATGTAACGGGACATCACCTACAAGGGCATAGGGGTAAGCAATTCTATACACGTAATCAACAGAGTATAAATATGTACTATATGAATATGAAGACATGCAACAATGAATAACAATCACATTTAGCACTTAGCAGTTATTTAATGCAAATAGGATGCTCATACTTGTTTCATTTATCACACTTAATTTAAATGAGTGGCATGATGCATGAATTTAGCTCTCAAGCCTATCTCCATCAAACTATATCACTCTCTGACGTCCATCCCTAACAACCTAGCACTCACCAGTGCGTTGTATTCCTAGGTATACAACATTTCATACATTCACCAAGAATGTACACGACAAGCTTGGAACTCGTGCCACCCGAGCACATCCCGTCATCCAAACGGACCGTCATCCAAACGGTATAACCATATCGGCATCCACTAAGCCGACCACGTCATCAACGTGTCATCAAGCAAGCGTAATTGGCACTCCCAGAGGCCCTCCACATGTTACCAAAACATGATAAACAACCTACCATCCAAACTCCAAAATGAATGCATCATTTTTAAGCTTAAAGGAAATTGATTAATATATCGCAAGCCACCTAGGCACATTCCGTCATCCAAACGGTATATTTATATTAGTCAATTTCTTTTAAGTCCAGATCACTTGGATTATTGTTATTTAGTCATTAATCAAACGATTCAGAATTAAAATGGTATTTCTCAGATTCTGGGTAAATTACTCGAGTGTTCTTCAGAAGACTCGAGTGTTCTTCAACTATTTCCAGATTAATCGAGTGTTCTTCAGACTACTCGAGTGTTCATGCCTTTCTGGGGATTTGGGTTTCAGATTCATAAAAATACTCGAGTGATTCATGAGTTACTCGAGTGTTCTTCATCATTTCCAGAATACTCGAGTGACCCCTGAATTACTCGAGTGGTTTACCTTAACATATCCCATGCAACACTCGATTACTCGAGTTCTAGGCATCTTACTCGAGTGTTCTTCCTCAACATACATTGTTTTACCAAAATTTTACTCGAGTAACCAGCCTAATACTCGAGTCTTTTATTGCAGAACAGACTGAAATCTTGGTTTTAATATACCATTTTCAATTCTAACCATTTTTAGTCCAATCCAATGATCAACAGTGTTCATATACCACATAATGAACATGTTACAACACTCAATTCATATCAAATTACAGATTTGACAGAGAATCAATCATTAATGCATAAAACATATAATTTCACAACTTAACACCTCAAATTGCAAAATAATCAACAAACTCATGAAATAGTGTTCATTACAGCTTGCATGCATCATAAGAAACTTGCTCACAACAACCATAGAGCATGAATTGGTCTCCAAACCAAAGTCCCTATTCAATCTAAGCCCTTAGAGCCTCTTGGTGGCTCCCTAATGAAAATACTGAAATTCAAACTCTATCTAGTGCATAAAACAACTTCCCCTTACCTCTCAGACGTGTACCAACAGAGGATTCCAAAGAAAAAGCTCTCCAACACCAGAAATGACTTTGAGCACCACATGCAAGACAATTTTGAGTGCAGCACCAAGATTGAATTGGTTCGCACATGAAACAGAGATAAGAATTGGGGAATTTAATTTTTCTAGACTCTATACAACTCATACCAACTAAAGAAATCGAATTGAGACTCAAAAGACTCATGAGCTTACCAGAAATTGGAATCAAAGTGAGCTTCAGGAACAAGTTTGACAGAAACCAGCTCCAACTTCCAAGCTCCAAATCTTTCACCACACTCACTCAATCCTCTCGATTTTAGTATCTATACAAAGCTCGTGATGTGAGCTTTGTATCAGTGTATAATTTGTGATTTGAAACAGAACACAGAGGGAGAATCGAAGGACACAATCCAGGAACCCTAACTCATGCAAAAACTCACGAATTTGGCAAAATGGAGGGGTTGATTCGTCAACCACAGCTTAAATAGCTCGATTGAGTGTCCATGCAGCTCGACACGAGTTGTAGGACGTGTTTAGTGAGGTGATTTCGTGTCAACGGAGGGAAATCGGTGGTGGTGACTCACCAAACGCACTAACTCGTGCAACTCTGACCAGAATACTCGAGTATTCAGAATAATACTCGAGTATTTTGCCCAGTTTTTGAAAAATAATTATTTTATTTACTTTCCCTCCAAAATCTTTCCTATATTTACTTCTAGGTCCCAACCCAGAGACTAATATGCAAATACTTACTTTATGCATAATTATATTTATTAAATAATTTCACACATATTTTCTAACTACATAAATACAAATTTTAATCAAGGATTAAAATGGAAATTATTAATTATAATTAATTTTATAATTAACATTTCATTAATCGGGTATTAAAATTTTGGGGTGTTACAGGTTTTACCGTAGTTGTTCAACAGTTTTTAGGGGAGATTACATTGAAAGAGAGAGTTATGTATGAGAGAAAGGATCGGAGATCAACAACCGGAGGAATCCGCCTTGGAGATTGAAGATTATTGAAGGCTCAAGAGTTGTCTATGGCTATGGGTTCTTCTCTTATCTCTTACTTTTCATTCTTAATCATGTGTAACTAAAACCCCAGTTAGGATGATGGTGGATTTGTTTGAATCGTTTTGTTTATAATCTTTATGAATTGATGTTTTTTTCAATTAAATCAATTGCTTGATTGTGTTTTTATTGTTTAACATGAATAAGGGCCCGTTTGTGTTTTGGGAACCTAATTCCTCAATTGACAAATTGGGAATTTGGTATGACCATAGCAATCAAGCTTTGCAATTGTTCATTGGTAGAGATACTCTTGTTGGTTGTATAACATTAAATTTCAGCGAACTTAATTGTAGTGGACCTGTAGTATACCGAGCGTTGCCCGACCAAAGTCACCTTGGTCCGACCAGTTAGACACTGGGACAAGGCCTACGGTCGGAAGGTTACACCGAGCAAACTGCGTTTTATAGAGATATTGTATGCTTATGAGATTAACCCCGAGCAGGATTCTCATCCTTATCCCTATCATATACAGTCTCATCAAGCTTAACCACTTCTCCTAGATTCCCACGACTCTTGGTTAGATAAAAACAGTAGCGGATAAAATCTATCGTTTACAGGATTTACGGATGTTATCTTATCATAACCCCCACAAATCCTACGTGAGTTCTTCCTCTTCAAAAGCCTTATCAGAACGGCCCACAACACACAGGTAATCCCCTATAAGAACCACCATGTTATAGGGGCTAAGGTACGTCTTCTCATCCCTAAGTTGACACTTGCACACACTTTGTTGACTGGGGAGAACCTGATTATCCCAACTGGATATTCAGAAATCCTAAGAGTCCTACATAAATCTCTTTGCTGGGATCTCTCTTTGAAGTTTCTCCATAGCTTCAAGGTTGATCTTGGTTAAGGAAACGACATTGGCGCCGTCTGTGGGAACTGAATAACATATCATTCCCACCACCACTATGGTCACCACTAGAAGTCAGGTGGGTGATCTCCGTGACCGCATCGCCCGCACCCGTGGCAGGCCCAGAAACGCTGATAACAAAGATCCATAGCCTCAGTCTGCGGGCGATCTGCGCGACGTTCTCAACCATAATCGTGGAAATAACGGGCAACCGCCACGAACATCCCATTCTGGGGCAGGGAATAATCCCCAGCCACCAAACCATTCACAAAGCCAGCCACCCCCTCATCGAAGCCAAAATCGTAGTAGTAATCACGCTACCCACTCCCAAACACCACAATCTTCTCATCCTAGGGCTAGGAGCAATCCCCAACCCCTCCAAGTTTTACGAACCATACTACCTCCACCACCACCACCCCCCCCCCCTCCTACACCGCCTCCCTCCACCCATGGTGATTCAAGTAGCACAGCCCCAACTACCCGAAACACGTCTAGGACCACTGGAACCCGAGCACACCATGGGCGAAACACCCAACGCACCCCTCCTATCCCACCCAACCCCGACCATATAAGTTCAACACCTAGAACCAGATTAAATCCAGGAAGAACTGCACCTGGTAACTCTCGTCATAGTCATTCCATCAGTAGATCCTATGCAACATCTGCATCTGCTCGGGCCCGGGAGCAAGAGATGATCAACATTCTTAATAGGCAAACGGCTTTAATCAAACAACAAGGACGTGCTATTGCCGATCTTTAGCAACAAGCTATGGCGAGAATTGCTCAAAGTCAACCGACTACCATATCACCACAAAACCCAATGGCACAAACCATGGACCCACAACCACTTCCGGTAATGCAACTTCCCCCACTACAAAATTTCCATTCAAATCCAGCCACTAGCCAAGGCCTAGATGATTCTCACCCAGGCCATCCTTTTACCCCATTTATCATGGAATTTGAAATCCCACAAGGATACTTAGGTCCATCGAACGTCCCACATTATAATGGTCTGACCGACCCAGTAGATCATATAGTTTCCTATGAGGGGGCTATGAATTATTACGGAGGTGGTGATCGGATGAAATGCCGAGCCTTTTCCATGACTCTCGAACCCTCGGTACTATGGTGGTATTCGTCTCTCCCTCAACATTCCATTAATTCCTGGGAAGAGATGAAACGTGTGTTTCTAAACAGATACACAGCCAGCTGCATCCAACCCAAATCCGATCACACGCTGGCTGCAGTCACTCAAAAACAGGATGAACCATTGAAGGATTACTTGTCACGCTTCCATACAGAAGCTAGTTCGGTTCCTCGACTAGAGCCTGGCGTGGCAGTCTTGTTATTTACACAAGGTTTACAGCCGGGGGATTTTAGAAAATCATGAATTGGGAAACCTCCAAAGGATATGGCCGAGCTGAGACAAAGGTCAAATAAGTTCATCAACTTGGAGGAATTCCACAAAGGCCAAAAATTCAGAGACGATAGGCAACGAGCTGACCCTCAAGGTCAGAACAAACAAAAACGTGACGAACGTTTTGGTGGAAGACAGTCGGACAAAAATGATCAGGACCGAAGGATACCTCCGAGGAATAAATTTCAGGAATACACTCTTTTAACTGTTCCAAGGAGCCAGATCCTTCGGGAAACAATGCAGACTGACTTACGCTCGGCCCAAAGACCTCCATCTTTAAGAAAGGGCGCACAGCGTGATAGGTCAAAGTATTGTGACTTTCACAAGGGTTACGGACATATGACCGATGAGTGCATTTGGTTAAGAGATCTGATTGAAGAGATGATCAGAAATGGTAAACTGCAACAGTATATCAGAGATGCAGCCGGGCGAAGAGGTAGGAACAGATCCCACTCACCTGTGAAATCCAAGCGCCAAAGGAGCAGGTCACCAGATGATAGAAATGCAGGAAGACAGAGAACCGACCCCACTCCGGCCACTAATACAAACCCTTCAGCTAATAATGAATTTTTAGTTAATACGATTGCCGGAGGTTTTGCTGGAGGAGGAGAGAAAAAGGCCGACAGGAAGAAATACATTAACCAAATTTTGGTCGTCAGTCAGAAACCCATTTGCAAAAGGTCAACAAAAAATGTTCCCATCATTTTTAATGATGATGATTTGGATGGAATCCTCCCAGGTCATAATGACCCCATGGTAATCACTGCCCTTATCGGTAATTTCGAAGTAAAACGCGTCTTTATCGACCAAGGAAGTTCAGCGGACATTATGTTTTTCCCTTTGTTTAAAGCTCTAAAACTTAGGGAATGCAATCTCACTCCTTTTGAGGGAGAATTGATCGGTTTTATTGGAGACACCATTGAACCTAAGGGATACATCCAACTTCCTGTCACCCTCGGACAACAGCCCTCGGCTAGGACTGAGATAGTCAAATTTCTGGTGGTCGACTGTCCAGCGGCCTACAACGCCGTTCTTGGGAGAACTTCTTTGCAGGCATTCGGAGCGGTAGTGTCAATAGTTCATTTAGCTATGAAGTTCGTTGGAACAGATGACAGAGTGGTAACAGTCAAGGCCGAGCAAGAAGCAGCAAGAAAATGTTACAACGCTAGTTTGGGGAAGGTTAAAAATAAGGATCAAAACAAATTGGAAAGAGTCTCTTTGGGTAAGGGCAATATTAACTTAGCAGACCTTGATATGCGGGATCAATCCGACAGAAATAGACCGACCCCAAAGGGACAGTGGGAATTCTTGACATTGACCGACGATCCCGTGAGGCAGGTAAAAATCGGTTCTGAGCTACCCATAAGTGTTAAAGATGAATTGATCGCTCTGCTGATTTCAAATAAGGATCTGTTCGCTTGGACTTCAGCGGACATGCCAGGAATTGACCCTAATTTTATTTTTCACAAGTTGAGTATTCTTTCGGGGGCAAAGCCAGTGGCACAACGTAAAAGGAAAGTTAGCGCCGAAAAGGCTACAGCCATTGAAGAAAAGGTTGCCGAATTACTCCGAGCCGGTTTCATACGGGAAATTGACTATACAGACTAGTTAGCTAACACCGTCTTGGTCAAGAAACCCAATGGGAAGTGGCGGATGTGTGTCGACTACACAGACTTGAACAAAGTCTGCCCAAAAGACCAATACCCACTTCCCGTCATCGATAAGCTCGTCGACAGCTCGGCCGGTTACAAACTCCTCTCATTCATGGATGCTTACTCTGGTTACAACCAGATACCAATGTTCCCTGCCGATCAAGATAAAACAGCATTCATCACCGATAAAGCAACTTACTGTTACAACGTAATGCCTTTCGGATTGAAGAAAGCGAGAGCTACTTACCAAAGAATCATGAACAAGGTTTTTCAAGGTATGGTCGGCTCCAACATGGAGGTCTATATTGATGACATTATAGAAAAAAGCAAACAGCAAGAAAACCATGCCCAAGACCTCAAGATGATACTGGACCGAGTAAGAAAATATTCCATGAGGTTGAATCCTGAAAAGTGCGTGTTCGGAGTCCCTGCCGGATCTTTCCTCGGCTTTATGTTAACGGAAAGGGGTATTGAAGCCAATCCAGATAAATGCAAAGCAATCCTTGAAATGAGAAGTCCAGCTAGTCTCAAAGAAGTCCAACAACTCACGGGCCGAGTGGCGGCCCTCTCCAGATTCTTATCCCAAGCTGCTCGGAAAGCTTTGCCATGGTACCAGCTCCTTAGGAAAAACAAAGATTTCCTTTGGGACGAGCACTGTGAGCAAGATTTTGTTCAATTGAAGGAGTATCTTTCCAGTCCACCAGTCCTCCACAGCCCTCTTTCTGGTGAAAATCTTATTCTATACATGTCGGTAGCAGAGGCAACGGTCAGTTCGGTTTTGGTACGAGAAGATTCTGGACTAGAAGCCCCAATATATTTTGTTAGCCGAGCTCTTCAGGGATCCGAGTTAAGATATCAAAAGCTTGAGAAACTCGCATACTGCTTGGTCATTTCTTCTCGGAGATTGAGACAATACTTCCAAGCACACAGAATCCTTGTGAGAACAGCCCAACCTCTCAGGCAGATTCTTCACAAACCCGACCTAGCAGGCAGAATGGTTTCATGGTCAGTCGAATTGTCTGAGTTTGACATCACCTATGAACCGAGGAAGGCGATGAAATCTCAAATTCTTGCTAACTTCGTCACTGAGTTCACAGATATTCCCTCGGACACCGCTCAAAATTTATGGTCAGTGTATGTAGATGGATCGAGCAACAGGAAAGGAGCCGGAGCCGGGGTCATCATTGAAAACCCCGAAGGATTGTGCATGGAGTACTCATTGAAGTTTGAGTTCCAAACGTCAAACAATCAAGCGGAATACGAGGCAGTTCTTGTAGGCCTCAAAATGGTTCAAGAGTTTGGGGCCGAACGGGTATCAGTTTTCAGCGACTCACAATTGGTGGTTTCTCTGATTAAAGGGCAATACTCGGCAAAGGAACCCATCTTACAAAAATATCTTGAAGAGGTGAGGCGAATTATTTCTAATTTTTCTGAATTTGATATTTCCCATGTCCCGAGAGATTCAAATTCCCGAGCCGATATTTTATCAAAATTGGCAAGTACCAAAGGGTCGGAAAACAATAAGACACTGATACAAGAAACCATCCCCCAACCGAGTGTCATTCTAGTTGTTTCATTGTCTCAATCATGGATGGATCCGCTGCTTACCTATCTGCAACATGGTTTCGTTCCCCAATATCAAGCAGAGGCTCGGAAATTGGTTAAGAAGGCAGCTCAATACACAGTTCTGAATGGAGTTGTTTATAAAAGAGGGTTTGGTTCTCCCATGCTCAGATGTGTCCACCCTTCCCAAGCTGAGGAGATACTAGAAGAGATACACGGTGGAGTCTGCAGCCACCATATGGGTGGAAAATCCCTAGCTCGGAAAATAATCCGGGTAGGTTACTTTTGGCCTACCTTGCTAAAAGACGCTATGGAACATGTTAAGCGGTGTGTTCAATGTCAGTTTCACAGCGACATTTACCAAAAACCTGCAGAAGAACAACACTCTCTCGGCGCCCCTTGGCCTTTCTATCAGTGGGGCATGGACATCATCGGAAAGTTTCCCACTGCACCAGGGCAACACAAATTTGCAGTAGTAGCTATTGACTACTTCACTAAGTGGATTGAAGCGGCACCATTAGCAACAATCTCTACCGCCCATATTCAATCTTTCTTTGTGAAGGAAATTATCTCTCGGTTCGGAGTGCCTCACGCTATAGTTACTGATAATGGATCGCAGTTCGCAGCCTCCCACTTTCAACAACTAGAAGCTGACCTGGGAATCACTCACTATTTCAGTTCTGTTGAACACCCACAAACAAATGGATTAGCCGAGGCCGCCAACAGAATCATCTAGGATGGAATTAAAAAGAAACTGGGTAATGCAGCCAGCACTTGGGCGGATAAACTCCCGAGCGTCTTATGGTCACACAGGACAACTATACACTCATCAACAGGAGAAACTCCTTTTCGATTGACATACGGCTGTGACGCAATCATTCCGATCGAAAAGCAAATCCCTACCTTTAGGATGCTTGAACGTCCTTCAGAAACAAATGACCATTTGCTCAGCGAAGAACTCGTTTTACTTGAAGAAATTCGAAAGAATGCTTTAGCTCATGAAAGAAGAATAAAGGAACGGCAAGCTCGGGAGTACAACAAGAAAGTTCGTCCGCGAAGTTTTGAAATTGGAGACTTGGTCCTTCGCCGAGCAGATATCGGAAAAGGAAATGCTGGATTTGGAAAATTAAAGCCAAAGTGGGAAGGTCCATACCGAGTGAAGGCCAAATCTGGAACTGGTGCTTACAAACTGGAAATTCTCTCGGGCACGGAAATCAATAACAGCTGGAACGTGGCCAAGCTCAGAGCTTATTATAGCTAAGCTCTTATTTTTTATTTCTGTTTACAGATAGGTTAGTCTATTGCTCAGAATTTTTTAGGTTGAATAAACGAAGGTTAACTTCCTTCTTAGATTACAAATAAATTGTTAGGAACTATTTAGCAAATGAGCAATTTCTTCTTTGTATTCTTTTATCAATAAAATTCGCCAATTTCTTTGGAATTCTCCTATTTATGAACATTGTGAAACGACATACGACTCATTTGGTTCGGCTAGCCACCGAGCGAAATCGAGAAACAGCTCTTTACGAGAGTTCAACAACGTATTCATAGAACGCCCGAATTCAGGAAATCACATTCCTTATTTCGCGGTCCGAGGGTCCCGCTTCGGCTAAAGTCGGCGATCCGAGTTCTGCTCACAATCCATTACACACCCAAGTAACATAATTTGTAAACTGTTTGGTTAAGAATTATATCTCAGAAAATACAAAGGGTCACGTGACAAACGAAACCAAAAATAACGAAGCACAATTTGCATACACAGCAAATTAATATAAATTCAGCAAAAGATAAAGTAAATTGTTCCAGACAGCCAAGGAATAACGCTCGGATACAACGAGCAACAAAAAGATAAAGTATATTGTTCAAAACAGCTAAGAAACAATGCTCGGATACAACGAGCAACAAAAACCAACCACCAAAATTCAAAATCATTCTTCAATATCAGACAAGACAATATTGGCATCATCAAATTCTGGGGCCTCAGTCAGCTCAACAAGAGGATTAGGAAGATCCTCCGCTTGCAGATCAACTTCAGCCTTAGTCTCAAGATCCATCAATTTCCCATTCTCAACACAGTGAAAGGGATGAGCTCCAACCACCCTGAACTCAGTTTCAGGGTTCAAAATTTGAATTTGTTTAATCGCAGAAATAAAAGAATCATCAACACCTTTGCTCCAATTGTAAAAATTGGTCGCTGCCACCTTCTTATGATGAAGAGCTTTTTCTTTAAGCTTCCGAGCAAGAACAGCAGATTTCTCTACCTCAGATCTCAGCTCATCAACCCTCTATTGGCTTTCCTGCAGCTCCTTCTTCAATGCCTCCTCCACTTCCTTCCCCTTGTCCTCTACAACTTTTTTAGAGACTTTCAAAGAATATCTCTCTTTGACCAGCTCAGATTTGTCAGCCTTCAAATTCTCCAATTCATTTTTTACTCAGACCAGTTCGTTCGAAAGGCTAGCCTCTTGAGCAGCAGACATTGCACGAGCCTCTTTCTGTTCAACATTGAAACCAGAAAAAAGATCACCCGCTTGCTTGGCCAAAAAGTAAGTAAGGTTGGCACTTCGAAGAAGATATTTCATCAGAGTCATGTTGCAGCGTGACCACTCGTCGGTGGTGAGAATTCCAAACCGAGAATGGTCAGATTCAGGGCAGACATACTTGGCAAACCTCTCATCAAAATCTCGGTCCCAAATTGAAGTTTCTGATGGAGTTGCGGCAGAGGAAGGAGCGGTAGCAGCTCTAGCACTTGTCTCCTCAGCTCTCGGATTCGTCCCCTCGGACCTTTCTCCTTGCCTTTGTCTATTCGTCGGCGGCGAGTCTGTTGTTGAGGAGGAGAAGAGACTTGGACTTGACCGCTCGGTCCTAACGAAACGGTGGCAGCAACAGCGTGCACAGTGGGAGAAGGCCGAGGAGACACCTCGACCGGGGAAGCAGAGGGAGCAGAAGTACTTAAGCTTGGTGTGCTCAAGTTTGATGATCCGGAAGCTGCACTGGTTGCAGTAGTTTTTCTCTTCTTGCCACCATGAAGCAGGGCGGACATACGAGAGGCCATCTTATCTGCAAAGAAAACGAAGTAACATTAGATCTGGATAAAGCATAAGTATAAAAGCAGAAGGAAAATAGTTTACCAAGTTCGGCCTTGACACTTGATGAAGGAATATCCACTATATCCCTCGTTTCTATCATTCCATTGGTTTTCAAATAACTCTCAACAGCTCGGCACACATCTTTCTCATATTCGGCGAGCTCTTTCCAGTCCGAGGCATATGACGCAATTCTCTGATTAAAGAAGCTGGCACTCCACTGGAGAGGGAATCAAGGGATTGGTCGTTGATCGCCAGGCCGAGTGAACCAGCAAACACCATTACCAACAAAATTGTATTTAAAAAAGAAAGGCTTAAATCCTTTCCAAGACTCAGAAAACTTAGTTAAAAACCCATATCTGTTCCGCGACTTCAAAGAAACCCATGGCCGCTTCGCTGACCCTTTCTCAAAGGCATTGCATTGAGGAGCAAACAGGTAGAAGAAAATAGGAATGGTACAGGACCAATTCATGGCAGAGCAGACTTGTTGAAAGCCTCTAACAAAAGCCCAAGCGTTCGGATGCAGTTGAGAAGGGGCAACTCTTAAAGTATTCAGAATATCTATTTCAAACTTAGTAAAAGGCATTCTAACCCCTAAACAAGTAATCACTTCTTCGTAAAAGTAAAAGTCGGGGTTACCCTTAGGAATCCGAGTGCAGACTCTTTCGTTTGGCCCCACCGGACTTACGGAATATAAGTTCCCAGCATCATCACCAGGGCAAGGCAAAATTATTGCTCTGGTTTGCTCTAAGGTTTCCTCTGTTGAAAGCACGGATTGGGTGCCACCACCTCTCGGTCAACCCAATCATACTGATTGCTATCTGGTGGAAGTGGGTAGAGTTCGGGATTGCTAACACACTTTCTCTTCATACCTGAGGAAAAGGGGGCACATGCGGAGTCAGAAGCAGTTAAACTAATTTCTGGTTAAACACTTATGAACACGGTCGGTTGGGGAACACCTCCCTTTCTGGGCAGAATTTCCCCAAACCAACTGTAATATCAGATACCTCTCTGTTGCCTCCTTAATCTCCTCTGTTCTACCCTCTCGGCAATCCTATAATGAATCACACCCTGTCTGAACTCTTTCAAGGTATGAGGGAAATGCATTGATTTCGGTTTATTGCAAATTTATGGGTTTTCTTCTTCATGTGTTCTTGGAACATCAGAGTTTACAGAATCCTCACTCATGATTAACGCAGCTTCGGTACAAACCCTAAGAAATTAAGTGCAGCCAAACGTAAAACAAACCTAAGAAACACTACGGCGATCACTCAACAAATGATAATGAAGGTCAAAGATTTTGAAAAGACCAAGGGTTTCACTCATGTACAGTGATGGGGTGTTAGTCGAACCCAATGATTTTTTTCAAGATCAAAGAAAAAGGGAAGCAGGGCCAGTGTTAATACATAACAACGAAGGTTCTAAGCATATACACACAGCATATGGCAGAAGCAATTGCATGCAAAGAATTTTAAACAGCAAAAAAGAAAGAGAAAATAGTCAGAGAAGAGTAGAGAGGTTCCTTACCTGCTATTGTTGAATAACCAAGAAACCAAAGAAGCATGAAGGCCACGAAGTTAAATATGCACTCAATAGAAAAATGAAGTAGCAGCAAGAATTGCTTTGAAGAGCTTTGGTTTCGTCTCAAAATCGTAGAAAAACTATGAACAAAAGAGAGAGAGAATCTGGGAGGTTTCAGAAGTTCTGTTTAGAATGAATTATGAGAAAACCGCCCTTTGAAATTCGTTTTAGAGCTTCCCTCCACTAACTCAAGGACTGGGCCGAATTAGAAAAAGCCCATTTATGATGAAACTAAATACGTGGCGCTTCCAACAGGTTTGAAATCATAACGTTCCATTTCCCGGAAAAGTGAAGGACACGTGGAGGCACAGGTAGAACTGAAGGGTCACGTCTGGGTCAATCAAGCGACAGCTCTGGTAGGATCATTTAGACAGTCGAATATCTCTCTTCAACAAAACTTGGTCGGAAAACGGCTCGCTCGTCCCATTAACTCGGCAGGGCTCAAATCACCCAACCGAGCTTGGGGGCTTATGTAGTGGACCTGTAGTATACCGAGCGTTGCCCGACCAAAGTCACCTTGGTCGGACCAGTTAGACACTTGGACAAGGCCTACGGTCGGAAGGTTACACCGAGCAAACTGGGTTTTATAGAGATGTCATATGCTTATGAGATTAACCCTAAGCAGGATTCTCATCCTTATCCCTATCATATACAGTCTCATCAAGCTTAACCACTTCTCCTAGATTCCCACGACTCTTGGTTAGATAAAAACAGTAGTGGATAAAATCTATCGTTTACAGGATTTACGGATGTTATCTTATCATAACCCCCACAAATCCTACGTGAGTTCTTCCTCTTCAAAAGCCTTATCAGAACGGCCCACAACACACAGGTAATCCCCTATAAGAACCACCATGCTATAGGGGCTAAGGTACGTCTTCTCATCCCTAAGTTGACACTTGCACACACTTTGTTGACTGGGGAGAACCTGATTATCCCAACTAGATATTCAGAAATCCTAAGAGTCCTACATAAATCTCTTTGTTGGGATCTCTCTTTGAAGTTTCTCCATAGCTTCAAGGTTGATCTTGGTTAAGGACACGACATTAATGAATGACTAATTGATTATGGACCACTTAAGAGATTAAGGGTAATAATTAATTAGGAAACACAATTGTTAAAGAGATTTGGTAATTGTTAAATCTGAAAATGTTGTTGATTCAAGAGAAAAATAGAGGTTTATAACTAGTAAACTAGATTCTACAATGAAACCGGATTCCTAACGTTTTTCCTATCTTATTCTTTTTCATTCTTAATTTGTTTTTCCTATGATAATTGTAGTTTAGTTTTAGTCTTCACATCATAAATTCCTATTTAATTTTTAGCATTAATTCGCAAGTTACACTAATAATTAAAATAAGGTAGGAATTATAGAATTCTATTCACAATCTCTGTGGGACGTTACTGGTCTTCCGACTATATTACTTGCTGACCCGGTACACTTGCCGGAATATCAACACCGCAGCCATACCGGTTAGAGCCTCAGCAATGTTAGCGTTATTTCGTCCAGCCATCTTATCGTACAGAATCCAAGGGGAAACTTAATTAGATTTTGCTATTCTATCTCTCAAAACACAATCGTCATTCTATAATACGCAATGGTTAGTATGTAAGGCCACATTCCAAGGCCGAGAGTTGAACCATTGCTCTGATACCACTAAATGTGACGACCCGACGTTCTATTCATTATAAAATACTTATATTCGAAAATATGACCATTTTTTTTTCATAAGTCAAATCATCATCATTTCAAATCATGCGGAAACAACTACAAATATCATGAAGGGTAAACATTGAACTTTCAACTTCATTTCATTGGTCAAAAGAGTACCTCTTACATTACATAAAGTCAAATACTTAACTTAGAAACTCTAGGCCATTACAATATATTACATATATTACAAACAAAACTTATAACAACCTAGAGAAGCTGGTTCGAAACTCAAAACATAAATAGCATAAGTAAGAGAAACCTGATGAGTAGCATTATCCACATTTCATCATCAAGAACTCAACTCAGTCGTTAGTTCCCCACTGACTTCCAGTTGAGTTTTCCATGAATTCATCATCCGCCACCGGATCGGCATCCTCCATCGGATCCTCATCCTCTATGGGATCCTCCTCCTCCTCCTCCTCTTCCTCTTCATGTGCCGGATCAGATGGCACATAAACTGGATTCCGAGATCGGGCTCTAGTGGAAGGACGAGAGGGAGCAGGAACCTCCAAAATGATTCTTTCCTCAGAGGGTGATGGACTTGGTGGAAGGGTGCGTCTCAGAAAATGTCTTAGTGATGGTGGTGGTGTTCCATGGCGAAACACAAAATTTGGGGGAATGTGCATAATGTACATCATTGGGATCCTCGTACGACGCGGACGCATCCGGGACCATGGGTTTGGGTGATTGAAAGTGACTTCCACGTCCCCTTCGTACGTGGCCCGGTGCTCCTCAAAATTCCACTCCCAATTATGGAGCGGCCTCATCTCCACACATATCATATTCCTTCCATGACCTACAACAAGGGATTAGGAGTGAGTCATAGCTAAATACAATAACAAATGAGCATAACAGAGGCTAAAAATAACAAGCACATATAATCAGATAGCATTAAGAGTGCAAGAATATTCACATGCTCAAACTTATTTAACTCATATTTGATTTCTTTAGTGATATGATGCATGCCTACTCCTCATTCATGCTTCGCAGTTTGGCATCCTTTCGGGTATCCATTTCAAACCTATGTTTTCATCGAACTGGAGCGTATCCATTTCCCATGCATCACGATTGATTGGGAACTACCCTTCATAGCATTCTATGCTACGGTATCCAAATCATCATAGCACCTTCAGGGCCATGGTATCCAAATTCTATCATATGCTAGATTTTCACAATCGAAATCGGAGCAACTCCATGCATGATAATGCCACATCATAGTTTCATTTCTTTTCTTTCATTATTCTCATCAGCATCTCATTTCATTAACTTTCATTTAGTTTTTCTCTTAGCTGGTGCTGGTGCTTTCCGAAAAAGACCATTAGGGCATAGCCACCTTATGATGGGTTTACTTACTTTCAATTTTATTTTTAGAAAATCCATCAGCGGCCCAGCCACTTTGTGATGGTTTTAGGAATAGCGTATAATCATTTAGTTAATAATCCGTCGGGGCACAGCCTCCTATTGGCGAATTTTTATTGCAACGACCCCATTGGGACTCCCATAGAAAATATCAACCAAGTGAGTAAAACTTTCACTGGGACATCTAGGAATCGTATCAACCAAATGGGTGTGCGCACTTCCATTGGGACTCCTGTAGGGAAATAATCAACCACTGAATAAAATTCCAGTAGGACACCTCCAGGATAGCCATCAACCAACGAGATTAAAATATTATAGTATTAGACGAGTTAATTATAATAAAAATTTAGAAAGTGTTTTCTGAAAAATTGTTCAGACTACTAGAGTAGTTCTTGACTACTCGAGTTGTTCATGCAAAAATACTCGAGTCTTTAAAGATCCACTCGAGTGTTCTTCCAGTTTCCAGAATACTCGAGTCTTTCTGCTGCAACAGCACCAGTTTTCTTCACTTTCAATACCAATTCGAGTTCCTTGCTTTATTTCTCCATTCCTATGCAAAACAGCAACTTAAGCACATAAAACAAACATGTTACCACACTTAAACACAACCGAAACAACATCAAATAGCATCAAATCACAGATTGCATTCAAACTTGAAAATATCCATTTTAAAATGTGAAATTCATTTCCACTTGATTTTAATTTCGAAACACATTAAAGTAAGCTTTATTAGGTTCGTTTAAACTTGTTTGAATCATAAAATTATGGGTCTCTGACCTCCAAGTCAGAATCCCAATTCAAGTTGCATCCCTCTTTGAACCTTTAATGGTTCCTACATTTCTAGCTTGAAATTACTCATTCTAGTATTTAGGTAACTCCTCCCTTACCTCAGAGAAGCTAAAGAAAGGATTGGTTGAAAAGAAAAAGAGTTGAATCCAAACTTGATTTTGAACCGGTGGAAAACTGTTGCACTTGGCTGACTTTGGCCATCAATTCCACAATGAATAAGACATGAAAAAGAATGAAACAAGTTAGCTTTAGAAACTAGGAAATGCCAACTTTAAATAGAAACAAGTTTGGAATCGAAAGAGTTCCTGGATTTACCAAACGGATTCAAGAAAGATGGGTATTTGATGCTGAACTTGCTCTGTTTTCGCAGCTTTGAAAGCTCAACTTTGATTGCCTAGAACTCGATCTACAGAGGGTGGTTTTAAGTGATTCTTGGTTCTAATTCAAGATTGGAATTAGAACTTTAGTTTGTGTTTTGGTTTCGAAGGAAATGGATGAGAATTGAGAGAGAATGAAGGGATTAAAGTAAGCTCCGCAAAACAGAGGAATTTGGACAGAATTTCGGGTTTGGAATGATTTGAATGTGTTTGGGGCTTCATTGCTCACTTATTTATAGTCTAAGATTACCCTCCTTCGAAGTAAGGTCCAGCTCTGTGCTTGGAACCCCGAGAAAACGCGTTTTGGTGCGAAGTTCAAATGAAAACCGACTTATACACTCAACCATACTACTCGAACTACTCGAGTCTTTTTCCTAGGACTCGAGTCCTTTTCAGCTGAAGACTTGGTGATGATTCAATTCAGTTTTGATGAAGACAATACGTTTTGGCCAACCTACAACAACAACAACAAAAGGACTAGTTTTTACCTTATTCATATAATTGTATTATTAATGTTTTATTATTTTTATTATATGAGTGTGGGTGGTAGAACTAGGATGAGTAATCTCAATTTGAACTTAAAGAATTTAATATGTTTGGAATTGAGATTATGTTGATAGAGAGATTAAAGCTCGAAGTTTTATTAAAATTAATCAGTGAAAATTGCAAAATAAAAGAAAAGGTTTTTAGCAGTGTATAATCGATTAAATATCAGATTAACCGATTACTAATCGATTAAGGAATCGTTTAATCGATTAAAAGCTGTTAAATCTGATACATTAAAATCTTTTCTAATTCAATGGGAAAAAGGTTACGAACCATTACTTTTGAAGAGCAATTTTTCACTACTTTTCAACATTCTATGAGCTAATATTCTTTCATAAACATACTCTGATCTCTATCAAAATCTTTTTGACTCTCAATTCTCCAACATAATTCATTCTTTTCTGTTTCAAATTTGAGATTCAAGTGTGCTTGAATGTTCTTGGTTGAATTCATCTTGTAACAAAGGGTTACTTCTCAAGATTCAACAAATCAAAGATTCAATTGAAGAAATTGAAGGTGCAAGGTTGAAGCAACACCTTGGGCAAAGTGAAGGATTCATTTGCTAAGAGCTTGTGTACGGATTGAAAGCGACTTTCGATCAAAGACAAACGAGGAAGTTGAAATAAAAGATTTGGGGTAGACTCTATGATTTGGTACATCATATGAGATTGGGTTAGGATCGAGTGTGTGAGGATTCTAACTTACGTTGTATACTAATCTTTTATTTCATAGTGAAGCAAATCTCCCGAATCAGAGAGGGAGGACTGGATGTAGCTCACGGTGGTTGTGAGTGAACCAAAATAAAATCCTCGTGTGATCTTTGTTCTTTACGTTTTATGTTTTCGCGATTAAAATCAATCTTGTGAGAGTAATTGATTAGGATTAGATTAGGGAAAGTTAATTACGTATTCGTTATATTCTGTTTAATTGATTCGTGATTACTTGCCTTAGTTTAATTCTTGATTCCTAGAGTTTCGTGCAATTATTGAATTGAATTGATTTCTGATTTTCTGCATTTCTACAGAGTTTAATAGATTATTAATCGATTAAGTGAAAAACATTTTTATGGCCTTAATCGATTAAATTGCAGGTTAATCGATTAAATCAGTTATTTTGGCTTAAAATTGAACTGTTTCTGAACCAATTTTGATTACTTTCGAAATTCGGGTATCGACGCTTAACCATTCTATTCACCCCCCCCCCCTCTAGAAGGTTATTTTAGCCGCTTGTTGGTTTCCAACAAGTGGTATCAGAGCCAGGGCCGGGTCGGTGTGCCAACGGGGACGTTGGGCCTCCAAGGGGGGTGGATGTAAGGGCAAGCCTTAGTCCCACATCGGCTGGTAAGGTGAACGAAGCATGCCTTATATAGGATGTGGATACCTACCTCACGTGGATGCGTTTTGGGGCTCACTGTTAGTGTGAGACCAAGAGCAAAACCGTGAGGGTGAAGGATGCCCAAAGCGGACAATATCCACGTGGCGGTGCGCCGGGTCCCGGTGCCCAGTACCGTACGGCTAGCTGGGGCTGGGTTGTTGCATTTGGTATCAGAGCTCGGTCGAATAAACCGAGTGTAAAAACTTTTTCGAAAAGATCCTTTGGAAACCATGGGCTCGAATCAAAACCCTTTTGGAGGTGAAGGTGCTGCAATAAATCGTCCTCCACTATTTAGCGGTGAGGGATACGCTTACTGGAAAGTAAGAATGAAAATTTTTATCCAAGCGATCGATATCGAAATTTGGAAAGCTATCGAAAAAGGTCCACACATTCCCTCTAGCGTAGTTGAAGGTGCTGCACAATTAACCCCTGAAGAAAAGTGGACGGATGATGACAAAAAGAAAATTCAATTTGATTATAAAGCAAAGAACATCATCACCTCCGCTTTATCATATGATGAATTTTTTAGAGTTTCCCAATGCGCTAGTGCAAAGGAAATGTGGGACACTTTACAAGTGACTCATGAGGGAACTAGCGAAGTTAGGCGTGCTAGGTTGAATGTGTTAATGCGTGAGTATGAATTGTTTCAAATGCTTCCTAATGAAAATATCAATGATATGCAAAAACGATTTACTCACATTATTAATAATTTGCTTGCTCTTGGTAAGACTTTCTTACAAGGTGAACTTACTAACAAAGTGTTGAGATGTTTGGACAGAAATTGGCAACCCAAGGTAACCGCCATTGTGGAATCTAAGAATTTGGATACCATGGATCTCGCTACTTTGTTTGGGAAATTGCAAGAGCATGAGATGGAGCTTGGACGCCTAATCTCTAATGAAGAATCCGACAAGAAGAAAAAGGGTATCGCATTGAAAGCATCATCAAAAATTGTAGATACTCAAAATGAGTCTTCTCTAGATGATGACTCGGATTCAGATTTGGATGATGAGTCACTAGCTCTCATGGTTAAGAACTTCAGAAAATTTCTAAAGCGGAAAGGAAATACAAGAAGGTTCAATTCAAAGGAAAGCAAGGAAACTCCACAAAGATCGAAAACTCCTAGAGACAAGATAATATGTCATACATGTGGGAAAGCGGGGCACATCAAGTATCATTGTCCTCAAAAGCCTAAAAAGTCCGATAGTGATAAGAAGAGGCCCAACAATCATAAAGCTAAGAAAGCCTATATTGTTTGGGACGAACCCGAAGATGATACTAACTCTAGCACTTCGAATGAGGAAGAATCGGCAAAATTTGTGTCTAATGGCTAAGGACAACATAGAAGCTTCCACTAGTGATGCGTCTCTTGAGCAATCAAGCTCAAAGGAGTTACATTCTAAACCTAACTCTGATTTGGATTCGGATAGTGAATCTTGCTCTTCCCCTTCATATGATGCACTTTATAATGCCTATGTTGATATGCATGTCGAACTTAAAAAACTAGCTAAAATCAACATAGAGGCTAAGAAAGCCATTTTGAAGTACCAAGAAAAGATTAATGAGATGCAAAAACATATTGATGAGCTTGTACTTCAAAATGAGACTTTAGAACTCATTTACTCTAATGCATCATGTGAATGTTGTGTTTCTACTGCTGTGATTTCCGATTGTGAAAGGTGCAAGACTTATGAAAATAAATTACATGATTTGAAAGAAAAACTTGCCACCTTTACAAAAGGAAAAATAAATTTACATGATTTGCTCTCTAGACAACGAGACAATACAAATAGAACCGGTTTGGGATACATCAAACCAAAGAACAAATCCTATAGACAAGTTGGAAATTTTTCAAAGGTTAATTTTTCTAGAAAACCAACTTGCTTCTATTGTGGTATCTTTGGTCATACATCAAACATTTGCAAAATCAAAAAGTATGGTGTACCCAATAAGGAGTTTATTTGAATTGTTAAGGGAGAGAAACCGGATATTAACCCCCAAGGACCCAAAATTGTTTGGGTACCTAAGTCTTCCATATAATTTGTTTTTTTGTAGGTGTGCCTTCGAACGAGAGATGATCGTTGGTATTTGGACAGCGGTTGTGCAAGGCACATGACGGGAGACAAGAGACATTTCATCGAATTTTCACCAAAAGATAAGGGTCACGTCACATATGGCGACAACAATCGTGGAAAAATCCTTGGTATAGGTAAAATCGGAAACGCATCCAATGTTATAATTGACAATGTTTTGTATGTTGATGGTTTAGAGCACAATCTACTTAGTATTAGTCAATTATGCGATATCGGAAATAGCATTATTTTTACCTCTAACCATTGCATTATTAGAAGTGATAGTGATCGATCCATTAAGTTTGTGGGGAATCGGTGCAATAACACTTACTTGATTGACTTGAATGACATTACTTCTTTATTTTCAAAATGTTTTATAAACAAAGAAAGTGATGTTTGGCTATGGCATAGGAGAGTAGCTCATGTCCATTTAAAACAATTAAATAAAATTTTATCCAAGGACTTGGTAGTTGGTCTTCCAAAGCTTGATTTTAAAGTTGATGGAGTGTGCACCCCTTGTAAAAAATGCAAACAAACTAAAAAAAAATTTCCACCTAAAAAGGTGATTTCTACTACAAGGGTGTTGGAACTCATACATATGGATTTATTTGGTCCCTCTCAAACCATGAGCTTTGGAGGTAATTACTATGGACTTGTTATTGTGGACGACTACTCACGTTTTACTTGGACTTACTTTTTACCATCAAAAGATCAAACTTTTCAACGTTTTAAAGCCTTTGCCAAGCTTGTTCAAAATAAAGTCAATCAAAGTATAGTGGCTATTCGAACCGATCATGGTGGCGAATTCGAAAATCATGCATTTGATAAGTTTTGTGACAAATTTGGTGTAGAGCATCAATTTTCTGCTCCTAGAACTCCTCAACAAAATGGAGTTGTTGAGCGGAAGAATAGAGTGTTAGAAGAATTATCAAGAACAATGTTAAGTGATAGCAAAGTTCCTAAATACTTTTGGGCCGATGCGGTGAGTACTGCTTGCCATGTGTTGAATAGAGTAATGATTAGGCCTTCTCTTAAGAAAACCCCCTATGAGCTTTTCAAAGGCCGAAAGCCTAATATATCCTATTTTCATGTTTTTGGATGTAAGTGTTTTGTTTTGAATAATGGAAAACAAGTTTTAGGAAAATTTGATCCAAAAGCGGATGATGGGATATTCTTAGGCTATTCGAGTCATAGTAAAGCATTTAGAGTGTTTAATAAGCGAACTTTGACTATTGAAGAATCAATTAATGTTGTGTTTGATGAATCTCCGGAAGGAGAGAAAGGTACTTTTAATGTTTCAGGTATTGATATATATGAAGAAGTACCACGTGATGAAAATGAGAAAGAGAAGGAGATGGAAATTCAAATTCATGGAGATGTTGACAATTCAAGTGGAAATGAATTAGCACATGAAGGACTACCTCCGGCATGGAAAACCAACCGCAACCATCCATTGACAAATGTATTAGGTGACGTTGCTAAGGGAGTGGTAACCCGAAGCACTTTACGTAATATTTGTCATTTTGTTGCTTTTGTTTCACAAATAGAACCCAAAAATATAAATGAAGCCATACAAGATGAGCATTGGGTTATGGCAATGCAAGAGGAGCTAAACCAATTCGAGAGGAATAGGGTTTGGGAACTTGTGCCTAGACCCGATGACCGTCCCGTGATAGGTACTAAATGGGTTTATCATAATAAGTTAGATGAATCGGGTTTTATAGTTAGAAACAAAGCTAGGTTGGTAGCCCAAGGTTATAGCCAAGAAGAAGGAATTGACTATGATGAGACTTATGCCACTGTAGCTAGATTAGAGGCCATTCATCTTTTGCTTGCATTTGCATCAATCATGAACTTTAAATTGTATCAAATGGACGTGAAAAGTGTGTTCCTTAACGGATTCATTCAAGAGGAAGTGTATGTATCACAACCACCCGGTTTTGAAAATTTTGAATATCCAAATTATGTTTTTAAATTGAAAAAGGCCTTATATGGTCTTAAACAAGCTCCTAGAGCTTGGTATGACCGTTTGAGTACTTTTTTAATTGAAAAGGGATTTAAAAGAGGTGCTGTGGACAATACACTCTTCATTGAAAGGTCCGGTAAAGACATACTTTTGGTCCAAATTTATGTTGATGACATTATTTTTGGTGCTACTAATGAAAAACTATGTAAGAAGTTTTCAGATTTAATGCAAAGCGAATTCGAGATGTCTATGATGGGCGAGTTGACTTTCTTTCTTGGACTTCAAATAAAGCAACTTGACACCGGAATCTACATTAACCAAAGTAAATATTGCAAGGAGCTACTTAAGCGCTTTGGTATGGATTCGTGCAAGAACGTTTCAACACCAATGAGTGCAACGTGCTACATGGATAAGGACGAAAGTGGTAAATCAATAGAGGTAACAAAATATAGAGGAATGATTGGTAGTCTATTGTATTTAACTGCATCGCGTCCTGATATAATGTTTAGTGTATGTATGTGTGCACGATATCAATCTAATCCAAAAGAGTCGCACTTAACCTCAGTTAAGAGAATCATGAAGTATTTAAAAGGTACAACTAATACCGGATTGTGGTATCCTAGGGATGCATTTTTAAACTTAGTAGGATATTCAGATTCCGATTTCACCGGTTGTAAAGTAGATAGAAAAAGTACAAGTGGTACTTGTCACTTGATAGGTAATTCACTTGTGTCTTGGTTTTCTAAAAAGAAAAACTGTGTTGCTTTATCAACCGCGGAAGCCGAATACATTGCGACTGGTAGTTGTTGTGCACAAATTCTTTGGATGAAACAACAATTATCAGATTTTGGTTTGTTTTTGACAAAAGTTCCTATTCGTTGTGATAATACCTCCGCAATTAATCTTACTAAAAACCCGGTATTACATTCTCGAACAAAGCATATTGAAATAAGGCATCATTTTTTAAGAGATCATATTCAAAAAGGAGATTGTGTAATTGAATTTGTTTCAACCTCAAATCAACTTTCCGACATTTTTACGAAACCCCTTCCTAGAGATACCTTTTATCATATTAGAAGGGAGCTAGGAATTTTGGATGAATCCACTGTTGGTTAGTTGTATTTGATAGTTTTTAAATCCAATCTCATTATAAATGCCTATTTCTATATGAATTGTTTAGAGTTGTTTTTACTTTTGAACTTAAACTCATGTTTCTCAATGCTTTAGTTATATGTGTTCTCTATTGTGATTTGATTGATATATTAGATTGGTGTATGCTTATTTGCTAATGTGTTAAATGTATTCATGTATTGCATTTTATGTGTTTATGTGATGTGTTTCAGTTTCAATGAGTTTTTGCACTAAAATCTTTGTAAAACTGCATTTTTAAGGCATCTAATCGATTAAGTCTTTTTGTAATCGATTAATAAAAATTGATAAATCTGACCTTAATCGATTATCTGAAATTTAATCGATTAGAGCATCAAAATACACAGTCCTTAATCGATTAAATTGCAGGTTACTCGAGTACTAACCGATTAAGCGAATTTTTAATCGATTAAACGTTGTTTCTTCTGAAAAATAAAAACTCATTCTCTCACACACACGTTTTGACTTCTCTATTTCTCTGACGTATTTTTCTTTCCACTTCTCACGGATTTCATCATATTTTCACTTCTAAATCATGATTTCTTCACTTCTTCACCATTATTCTTCACTATAATCCTTTAATATCTCTTTCATTTCATCAATTTCACACCAAAACCCAAAAACCCCCAATTTCAAACCCTAAGAGCACTAAAAATGGCCCCTCCTTCATCTTCCTCTGCTGGGAAACGCAAGAAACAACAAGTCAATCTGGATTTGGACTCCCATTATTACTCGAAGGAGATGAGGAAAGAACGTGAGGTCGGGTTTGCATCAAGAGAGTTTGGTATCGTCAGGTTTCTCAATATGAAGTGGTTGCTCACACAAAGGTTTGAATGTCCTTCTCTTTTTCAAGAACAAGAGCTTACTATGTTTTTGAATTTTAGATCAAATATATACCCTAGGCTTGTTCGGAAATTTTATGCAAATTTGAAGGTCTCTGATGGAAAGTATAAAAGTGTGGTTAATGGAAAATTAATTGTGATTAAGCCTGCTGACTTGAAGGATTTGTTTGGTTTGAAAACCACTGGAACCTTTCTGAATGACCCTGATGATGATACTTTGACTGATGTTGATGTTGGAAATGTTTTTGGGCAGACTTTGAAACCAGGTTGTACTTGGACTAAGGGTACTAAAGGTGTTGGTTTGATGAAAGTAGATTGTAGGTTGCTGTTGTATATCATTTCTTACTGCTTGATGCCTAAATCTAACCAAAATTTTAGTCAAGCAAATGCGGATGAACTAAGAATTTTCTATGGTCTAAGAAATCATAATCTGATCAGTTGGTCACGATTTATCATTGATAGGATGTTAGTGGCTGCTGCTTCTACTGGTTCTGCTACTCTTCGTTATGCTATGCATATTACTAGACTTCTTGTGTACAATAGTGTTCCTATTGATAATGACGAAGAGGAACTTGTTATCAATGATTCAAATAGTCTTTCTGGTTCGGTTCTGCGTTCTCAAGGAATGGAAGAGTATCCTGAAACAAACCACTGGATGTGGAAATCAGACGTTGCTAGGATTGAGGCTCAGAAAAAGGCTGAAGAGGATTTGGCGCAACACTTGGCTGAGATGGAAGCACAGGGTGGTGCTGGTCCTTCTGCTCCTCCGTCTTCCGATGGTATTAATTTGGATGAGTTTATGACTTTTCCTGGTGCTGATCAAGAGCAACAACCTCCTCCACGAGCTGATACTGGTTTTGACTACCGTACTCTTAATGATAGCCTCTCTGGACAGATCGATGAACGTTTTCAGGCTATGGAGGCTAGGCAGCAGGAGCTGATTGAGCGTGGTTTCGCTGATATGACTGTTCGCCAGCAGGCGATGGAGGATCGTTTCTTTGGTGCTCTTCGGCGTCTTTTCCCACAGCCACCCCCATGATTTTCCTTGGATTCTCATCATGTGTTTTCATTATGTTTTGATGACTTATCTCTTGTGTTTATGGTATTTTGCTGTTATGTTTCTAGACTTTGGATTATGGTTCGTTGTGTTATCCGGTTGTATGGTTTTATGTTTTGTGACTATGATTTCAGACTTGGTTTATGTTTTTGGGCTATGTACTTTGGATATTTCAGCACTTATCTTGTGGATGCTATATGTCAATTATGGTTTATGCACATTTATGTGTTATGGTTTTGTGCTGGTTTCATTTTAGCTCTTATACATTTTTTTATATAGTTTGAATTTTAGTCATGTTGCATTACTAATTCTCACCTTTGGCAAAGCATTATTGTTATTTTTTTTTTTTGATTAATGCCAAAAGGGGTAGAAAGGTTGGATTGTTTGTTTTGTAGGTTGATTACACTTTTCCTAAGTGTGCTAACATTTCGGGGGAGTATGTGTTGATTGGTGATGGTTTGCCATTCATCAAAAAGGGGGAGATTGAATACTAGGTGATGATTCAATTCAGTTTTGATGAAGACAATACGTTTTGGCCAACCTACAACAACAACAACAACAAAAGGACTAGTTTTTACCTTATTCATATAATTGTATTATTAATGTTTATTATTTTTATTATATGAGTGTGGGTGGTAGAACTAGGATGAGTAATCTCAATTTGAACTTAAAGAATTTAATATGTTTGGAATTGAGTTTATGTTGATAGAGAGATTAAAGCTCAAAGTTTTATTAAAATTAATCAGTGAAAATTGCAAAATAAAAGAAAAGGTTTTTAGCAGTGTTTAATCGATTAAATATCAGATTAATCGATTACTAATCGATTAAGGAATCGTTTAATCGATTAAAAGCTGTTAAATCTGATACATTAAAAGCTTTTCTAATTCAATGGGAAAAAGGTTACGAACCATTACTTTTGAAGAGCAATTTTTCACTACTTTTCAACATTCTATGAGCTAATATTCTTTCATAAACATACTCTGATCTCTATCAAAATCTTTTTGAATCTCAATTCTCCAACATAATTCATTCTTTTGTGTTTCAAATTTGAGATTCAAGTGTGCTTGAATGTTCTTGGTTGAATTCATCTTGTAACAAAGGGTTACTTCTCAAGATTCAACAAATCAAAGATTCAATTGAAGAAATTGAAGGTGCAAGGTTGAAGCAACACCTTGGGCAAAGTGAAGGATTCATTTGCTAAGAGCTTGTGTACGGATTGAAATCGACTTTCGATCAAAGACAAACGAGGAAGTTGAAATAAAAGATTTGGGGTAGACTCTATGATTTGGTACATCATATGAGATTGGGTTAGGATCGAGTGTGTGAGGATTCTAACTTACGTTGTATACTAATCTTTTATTTCATAGTGAAGCAAATCTCCCGAATCAGAGAGGGAGGACTGGATGTAGCTCACGGTGGTTGTGAGTGAACCAGAATAAAATCCTCGTGTGATCTTTGTTCTTTACGTTTTACGTTTTCGCGATTAAAATCAATCTTGTGAGAGTAATTGATTAGGATTAGATTGGGGAAAGTTAATTACGTATTCGTTATATTCTGTTTAATTGATTCGTGATTACTTGCCTTAGTTTAATTCTTGATTCCTAGAGTTTCGTGCAATTATTGAATTGAATTGATTTCTGATTTTCTGCATTTCTACAGAGTTTAATCGATTATTAATCGATTAAGTGAAAAACATTTTTCTGGCCTTAATCGATTAAATTGCAGGTTAATCGATTAAATCAGTTATTTTGGCTTAAAATTGAACTGTTTCTGAACCAATTTTGATTACTTTCGAAATTCGGGTATCGACGCTTAACCATTCTATTCACCCCCCCTCTAGAAGGTTATTTTAGCCGCTTGTTGGTTTCCAACATCAGCAACACCAAAGAAAACTCGAGTCTTCCATGAAAGACTCGAGGAAGACTCGAGTCTTTCGACTAAAATTCAAATTTTTCTAACAGTTAGTTATTATACTCGACTCTTCCCCAAAATACTCGAGTATTTTAACCTAATTTCAGAAAATTCATTATTTTATTCAATATAATAATATTATTATTTTAAATACTTAATTTTTATTTATTTATTCAAAATATAGGGTCTTACAACACCCACAAGCCTTGGATGGAAACAAGAAAGCATCCATGGAGCCAAGGTGGAAGTGGGGCATTTAAAGACCCCAGGCAGAAGGGGAGCCTCCGTGAGCCGAGGTACGAGGCCGGCGATCCCTTCCATAGAGCAGAGGTGGAAGGAAAGACTGGCACAATAGCAAGGCTGACAAAAAGGAGGAAGGAGAGCATCTATATGCCTAGGATGAAGGAAGGATGTCCCAAGACCGAAGGACGAGGGGAAAAACATGTGAGAACCAAGGGTGGGCAGAAACAATCCCCCCACCACCACAAGGTTCTGAAATGTTACGCCTCATCTTCTCCGAACGGGCGCCTCATGCCTTGGAGTCCAGAAACCTTACGCCGCATCTTGTCCAAACCAAAACTTCCTACCATGATACCTTCTCCAGCCTTCTCCTGAACGTCAATTAAAGTCTATTAGGCATCAGCCAACTTCTTCTTTGCCAACCACTCAGACTTCAAGATTGCATCCTCTTCATCTGGCCACCCCGGGGCGATCCCCCCTAGGGCCATGACAAAACGATACTTCGAAAGAATGACAGGAGACTTGGGAAGTCCACAAAAAAAAGAAAAAATAAAGAACAAAAAAAATGGTGAAAAAGTGACTCCCCAAGGATCTTTTCTGGCGGAAAAGGGCAAGAACGTTTCTTAAAATTCAAGAAGCAACACCCATCCCGGAAAGCACGAAGAGAAAGAATGTGGGAAAAATTCAGCGACGGTGACAACAATGTCTCAAGAAGAAGCTACAAAAAGACAATGGTTCGAAGAGGTGATTTGGGTCTAATATATGATGTTTTGAGCATGATTTAGACTCCCTTTTACTATGGATTTGGCTTGTTTCTCATGTAAATTTAGGATTTTTTGTATAGTTTTTAGGAAGTTAGGTAATTTAGAATCCTTTGAACGTTTTGATCCGTTTTGGGTATGTTTCAGGTACTTTTGGAGCTTAATTGAAGAAAATAATTATGGAGTTGAAAAGAGGATGAAAGGACCTTGAAAATGGCACAAGAAAGAAGCAAAACGGAGCTAGAAGTCAAGTTGCACGCCCAGGCGCATGGACCGGTGCGCCCAGGCGTGTGGCCTGGCGCGCCCAGGCGCGCAGTGCTCGAGGAGGCCCAATTGGGCTGAATTCTAATGCATTTTTCATGGGTTTGCTTAGGATTTCGTTTTAGATTTTAAATATAGGTTTTAGAATTAAGTTAAGCAGCTTTTAGAGAGGGAGATTACATAATTTTAGAGAGTTTTAAAAGAGGAGAAGATCAAGGATTGGAAGATCCAAGGCTTTTCCATGGTAATCATGTATTCTTCTATTACTAACTAAAACCCCCGTGTTAGGAATTGGTGAATTTGTATGGATTAGTTTATTGATTTCATGTATTGATGTTTTTCCGTTTCTAAATCAAGTGTTTGATTGTATTTTCACTGTTATGCATGGAAGTAGCTAATCTATGTTTTGGATCTCTAATTCTTCAATTGAGAGATTAGGATTTAGAATAGGCCTTCAATCAAACAATATAATTATTCAACTCGTAGGAATACTTTTGGGTAATTATATAACTTGTCATGAATTCCACTGTTCTTAATTAATGGTTATTCAATGGTTTAATTACTTAAGGGATTAAGTGTTATCAAATTGAATAATAAGCAGTAATTGCATAAGAGGAATCTAGTAATTACTACCTTAGGAATTTGTTCTTGATTTAGGGAAAAACAGAGATTCATGATAAATAAACAACGTCATACAATGAAACCATGTTCCTAACATCTTTCTCAAATTGCTCACAACATCTATTTAATTTCTGTTTTTAATTTATTTTCTGTTTTTATTTCAATTCAATATTAATTAATTAATTAGAAACCCATAGATTTTGCTTTTAACTACTCTTTGGTGAGAATTAATTGAACAATTTGCAATCCCTGAGGGATGATATATGGTTTTATTGACTATATTACTTGTCGATCAAGTATACTTGCCAGTGATCCAACAAGAGGCTACTGGTACGAAGGGATGCCCCAAAAGGAGCAAATTTATAGGCCTCAGACCTCAGAGCCCCCCTCCCTCCTGAGCTACAGCCACGTGGAACAGGCGTGGGGAGGTCACAGAAGGAGCATCGGGAATCAGAAAGGCATTCATTATTACTTTCCCTTTTCCCAAGGCGCTCATCATTACTTTCCCTCTTTTTAAAACATAGCTTGGACGCGTGTCAGCTTGGGGAAACCCTAGCGTCACCACAAGCAACTGAAAAGACGGGGGACAAGACCAAGGCACCAGATCGAACCCGTCAACTTAAGCTCGGCACAGGCTTCTCCAAGCCTACGCCAGCTTGGGGGGCTTGTAGGGTTAACTGAAATGAGACCTTCCTAGACCGACCCAGGTCCCTCTACTCAAGGCTCAACATCATGATAGTTCAAAGGCTTGCCGCCTATTACTCGAACTCAACACGAGGGTCAACCGGTGCTGGCAAGTCCTTGCTGGACAAATCAAGACCAAACGCAAGATTGACACTTCATCATCTAAGCTCACTTGGCCTCCGCACAGGTCGGAACATGAACCAGGACCAGCTGGCTCTAACCGACCTCCTACAGGTTGAGAGCATTTCATCCGACCTGGTCGACACCAGGTTGGACCCCTCTACATGGTCGCTGACCGACTATACACTCGGCATCCCTTGGGAGCACACCGAGTGGCCCAACTAGGGATGGGTAGGCATTTATCTGACCTCGGGACGCCGTACAGGTCGAGCCATACACCCCACATCCTTAATACGGGCTAAACATGAGACCAACTGAATTGTCCAGCTCATGTGGTACACAGTACTGCGCAGTCTATCTCCTAGACAGCCACAGAAATTTACAAGATATTTACACGACATGACGTCAACGCGGTAACCTTAACGGGCCTCACCACAGGCCCAACACCCGCACACCCTATAAAAGGCATCCACATGCCTTAGGGTCAGGTAAGGTTTTCTCATCCCTATGTTTACACTCTGCACACACTCTTAGTTGACAGACGGAGAATCTGGGTATCCCAACTGGATATTCAGAAACATTCCATTACCGTCACACATAAACCCCTGATCTCACTCAGATCTCAGGACCACTAGTCATTGGTCTTGAGCTCCCCTAGGTCAGGGACATTTCCTATTTTCCAGATCCACTACACCAATTATGATACCTATAAGGCCACCTGTCAATTCCAATCCAACATTAGAAAATAATTTGGCATTTCCCCAAAATCAACATATTTATTTCATTGTCAAATTGTACCATTGAGTTAACACTTTCATCTAATGAAGAAAATAACTTTTTCTTCCCACACATATGGTTACTATAGTCGATATCCAAATACCATATAATTTCATCTCCTACAAAAAAATTTACTTACACAAAATAAACTTTCCTAATTATAGGAACTCTGACTTGCATCATGGTTTTGATTTTCTGCAACATTTGCTTGGTAATTGTTCTGAAATCTAGATCGACAATCTAAAGCTTTGTGGTTGTACCACATTGAAAACAAATGAAATTATCTCTTTCATGGTTGAAATTACCTCGTCCTCTTCCACAGTTGGTAGGCCCAAAATTGTTTTCACCTCTTCCTCGACTAGGTGTAGTTGTTGTCTCGCCATTGATTGAAATTGCCACGTTCTCTTCCTCTAAAGTTTCCTTGACCTCTGCCTCTATAGCTACCTCTTCCTCCATTATTAAAGTTACGTTCTCTACCATATGCACTTTGCTGGAGTCACCCATATTGAATTGGTTTCTTAAAGCTTCTTCTTTTGACCTTTTTGTCCTCTCTAAGATTTTGTTCACATAGCTTTCAATACATCCTAACAATTCTGCTACTGTCATTGTGTTTGTGACATGGGACTCAATTATTGTAGTCACCATATGATATAGGCATGGTGCGAAAGAATCTTCTCTATAAATTTACTTTTTGCAATATCTTCTCCATACACTCTCATCTTATTAACAAGATTTGTAACTCGTGAGAAATATTGTTAATCACTTTCTAAACTAGACATAACATATCTTTCATATTCTCTATACAACGATTATAGCTTGAATTTTTGAGCTTTATTAACTTCTTTCTAGGTCAAGTTAAAAATATCTCAAGCTTGTTTTGCAGTTTTGGCATTAGCAAATTCGCCAAACAGTGAATAATTTACTCCTTGGTGAATTTTTGTCAACGCCAATTGATCTCTCTTTTGAGCGGTTTCATCATCTCCTTGTTGAATGCTTGGTTCAATAAGATTCCAAAGGTTTTGAGCTTTTAAGTGGAACTACCTCCGTTTCTTATTATTTGTCCTCTTTTGGAGAAATTTTGTGTTCCTTTTTATCTGTTCTTTTGATAATTTTAAGATTGTAATAAATGTTATTTTCCATATTTGACCTTATTCAATAAGTTTTGGTTTATGTAAGTAGTGAAGAAAAATAAATGATTATAGAGATAAAAAAGGTATAATGGAGAAAACATAATTAATGTATTGAAAATTTAAACAATGATTACATTTCTTAAAGAGTGTGTTTTGTTTAAAATAAAACAGATAAATAGGAACGGATGGAGTAATCATTAAAAGCTTTGAGTAACTACAATCAAGTTTCCCGTTTAGTTTGGGACCAGACCAAATAACATTTTAATTGTTTGCCATTTTTCATTATTTATGTGTAAAAAAAATTATGAGAACATTCTTGTTCCTCACAATCAATCTTTTTAAAAATCAGATTCTAGACAAAGCTAGTTCTAATACCAATTTGATATCAAATACTCATGTTCACCAAGTAGATTTTAAAAAACGCATAAGTGGATAAAAAAAATTAAAGAACGTAGACACTTTTTTACTTTGTAATCTATGTATTTTTTTTATTTTTTTTATATTTTGGCCTGTACTCTTTAGCTAGTATCATAGGTGTCCCCAAGAGCACCTTTAATATCAAGGAACTCTTGAGACTAATCTTGCACGAGGTCGTATTCCTATGTCTCTCCTAGTAGGGTGTGTTAACTTGGAATCAAACCTAAAACATCTAAATATCATACCCCATTCCCAAATTTTCAAGTTGGCAGGATCGACCCATTTGAGCCAACCCTTGTTGATGTAATCTATGTATTTTGAAAGAATGAAAGACAACCTTTTATATTGAAGACTTGTTAAAAAAATTAGAAATAGGCAATAGGTTTTATAGCATATTGTTTTTTTTTAAAGCATATTGTTGTTGTAACCATACAAAGAGAAATAAATATTTCGCCATTCAAACTTTTTAATAACAACACCTATTTTTTTTTCAGAAAAATTGATTTACTAAATTTATCTCACATAAATTGACTAGGAGCATATTTGAATCTAAGTTTTGTTGCTAAAACTAACTCTACATCTAACATGTCTGCTTCTATTGTTTGTGTTCTAATATATTCCCTCTGATCCAATTTATAGGTCATATGTAACACCCCGATTTTCTTAATATAAAAATATACGGAAATAAAAAATTTTGGAAATCAATAATCAAAACTTTAAAGGTTGTTTCATTAAATAAAATAAAATAAAATCAGAGTTTGAAATTTAAAGCGGATAACTTTAAAAGTTCGTTTACAAATTAAATTTATACAAAAGGTGGGGCACTTAATTACAATATAGACCAATATACAATAATTGTTTTCCTTTCTTCCGACTTGTTTCGCTGCGCATCACTATGATCTCCAAGCTTTTTGAACACGTACCTAAATTGTTAACAACTAATGGTGAGATCTTTCACTGCACAGTGAATTAAAAGGACAGTATAAAACTTATAATAAAACTCGAGACTAATAACCAAATCAAAGATAGAGGCAACAACACACAATCACACTCACAATTACATTTTCATTCATTTCATTCAACTTCCCATTATTCATTTCGTTTCCATTTCCCTTTTCATTCTCATTTCCATTTCTATTTAACCATTCCACTATCCGTGCATTTTAACAATTAAACCATTAAAACACATATCTTTTTCACCATTAAAAACAATTAACACTTAGATTACAAGACAACCATCACAAACAATACAAGCTCACAATTCAACAGGGAATGCACCTGCAGTCGACATACTCAGGTATGTCTCAGAGGGCAATAATATAAATCAACTTCCTAAGGTTCTTCACTTCCTACTTTATTAACAGACACATCAAGCGAATTTATCATAAACATTATTAAGACTACCCTAAGCACTTCCATTACAAGTTAATTAACTATTATTTTGGTACCCATATTCTAATTTAACTATTAATCCCTAGTCCTATTATAAACTCTAACTATCCCTAACTCAAAGTGTGGAAAGAGTCTCCCTTTACCTGGAAATCCTAGCAATAACGACAAAGTCATGTTTAACATCCGCAACTTGCTCCAGGGTCAAGGTCAAAAACAACGTGTTGGATCTAAATAGGGACATATGTTAAAACTAATTATATCATTAAAATATATATAAAATAAACTCATTTTTGTCAAAATAATAAATATATATCATTATACATTAAAATATATCACTTTTCCTTAAAACATCTCTTTATTTGAAAATATAGGGATAATAAAAATATTGACGGATCGTCAAATAAATTATATAGATGGATAGAGAAAGTTGAGGATATTAGTTACGTAAAAAATATTTGAGATTGAATGGTTAGATCTTGAGTTATTGGATCGGGAAGATTGAAAAAGTTTCCTTCTGTGTCTCTGGCCTATGGTCCCTCTGTGTGATCTCTCCATTCTTTTCTTTTTTTTCTTTCTCACTTCGTTTCTCTCTCTCCGTCTCTTTCTTTCTACCCCTTAAAAATCACGGCATCTGATTGCACTTGGATATATGTATATACTAATTATATTTTAATAATTTATTTTCATTTGTGGGTCAATGCGTGTAGGTATTTTGGATTATAACTAAAGATTTGACGATCCTAAAAATAAGATACATTTAAATAGAATGATATTGTACTTTTAATTAATCAAAATTGATCGCAAAATAATAAACTTACCGGACCCTACAGATAGCTATTGCGTAAGAAAAGTATAAAAATTCAAAAGTAAAATATATTTTCTCAATCCCATATTAAACTTGATAAAATATAATATTTATAATTTTGAAATAGCAAATTATTATATATAACTTATACCAGTAATTTATTAAATCAGTCCAGAAGTTAAAAATAAAACAGCCTCCGAACACTATGAAAATTTACAGGGACGCTCAAAATATTAAGTTAAACATACTTTTCTAAAGAAACTTTTTATAAAAATGTCTCTAAGGCTTGCCACTTGAGCTCCCTGTCAACATGTTACTTAAATTAAATAAAAGTACTCTTTTATTTTTTTGGAAAACGTAGGATAACAAATTTATAGTTATTTTGACTACAAAACATATTTCAAATATAATGATGAAATCAAAATTTTATTACAACACTCAAATATTGAAAACATCATAATAAATCATTTAATTATTTAACTACATGATGTTATACTAAGGCCCACACTTACACTTAAGGCTCAATCTTAGGGTTCTCTACCTAAATATTCCCTCAAGGTCAAGGCACTAAAACGCTCCCTTGGACTCTGGACAACCTCAAAACATGAACCTACACGAATCCTACTCACTCAATCGCAACTACACCAATCTAAAACCTATACCAATTACCCTTCGACTATAACCAACGACTCTAAAACACTTCCCTACCCAAACCTTGCAGTACAAACGCATCTAGATAAACATACACACATACACAAATATAAACATATACATAAGAAAATACTTTACATATGTACATATTAGCTCAACATAACTATATCCATATACGCATACTAAGAAAATAGTTGTAAATCATTTTTCATACGTCACTTCCATATACGCAAAATATTCTTAAATATAATTATTAGGTTAATAAAAACGAGAATGTTACAATTCTCACCCACTTACAAGAATTTCGTCCCCGAAATTCACTCTTTGAAAAACATTTGAAAAGAATTGGAGGGAGGTTTTGTCAAAATTGTTTTGCTTAAAACCTTTGTAAAATTAGCAAAATACTCATAGTTTCAAAAATCATTTAGTTTCCCATAGTAAAAATTCATAATAATAAAGATAATGGTTTCTCGAAATCTCCACAATCTTAAATTCGATTCCTGGGGGTGCTCCCCCACTTAGGCTTGGGTTATCCTTATAAACCCAGACTCAATGTCTTAGTTGGGATAAGGTGGTTCTATTCGACTGGTATCAACCCTTGGGTCTACTTGGTAGGCACTAAACTTCCCTAATCTTTGAGAACTCCAAAAGTTGTTGGGTTTTGATGAGGTGAGATAATCTCCTCATTGTTTATTTTCTCAACTAATGGTTCTTCTTCCCAGAACTCGCATAAAAATCAATCAGAAGTTCTCTGATAATTCTTATGTCGGGGTTAGGTGTTATCCCTAAGGTACTTTCCAGTCTTGGTGGCCTACAACTATGAAGGTTAGGGTTGCAATCTATGTTCTTTGGTTGGGTTCTTTATTTTTAGGTAGGTGCTAACACTCTTACTCACAGATTCACTCACCATTTGGTCTCTCTTAAATCTTGGGAAATTGGAGAGCACTAGGATGTGTTACTTATGGGTTAGTCATGTGTTCGATTTAGGACTTAGGTTTTAGTTCTCTATTTCCCTTAAGGTATTCACTGGTCCATGCTAACCTAGCATACTCTTGGAATAGAAAAACACAACTCAAATCCTTATGTGGCATGGCCCTAAGACACTTCACTCTATTCGGTTTCCTATTGAAAGGTCTTGATAGTTCTTTGGTTTGGCAGCTTACTACATTGGTCAAAATTGCAGAGTTTCCGAGAAGTACTTTATTAAAACCAGGTAAGGAAAAACCAAACTTTACGTATACATATAGGAATATACATGTACATAAACATAAGCATATCATGAAAATATATACATATACACTATTATTCACAATTTCAAAACTTGGTTTGAAAACTCTTTTTAGAACAATTCAAGAAAACATTTGATATACATATACACGTATATGCATATATATATATATATATATATATATATATATATATATATATAACCTAATTCAACTTAGTGCATCAACCTTCCGATTGAACTTAAATCCCTGGTTCTGCTTAAATAAAATCCTTGGTTTTTCATAAATTCAATTATTACCATTCGGGGTTTAAGTCCAACCGATAGGACTCCACACTTGACTTTCGTTTAATGTTGAAGTTACCGAGCTCAATTTAGTAGTGGAGACCAACCACGAGTTCAACATAAACTTTGTTGTGGTTTTTCCTTGGATTTTAATCTAACCGATACCAACTAAGTCACTTGGTTAAATTAGAATCACGACAATAAATTATTTAATTTTCATGGTTCCACTCCCAATCTTTGTTCGCTTACTTTAACACTAAATTAGTCCACATTTAAACACATTTCGAGTTTCTCCTTATTGAATTCGAACTGCTTCCCAACTAAGGTAAAAAGTTTCTTTTATTCTTTCAAATTTCCAATTGGAATAGTTCGGCGGTTTGAATCCGATCGATTAGTTCTCGATTTCTATTTCACTCTTGGTGTCACAAATACTTGAATCAATATTAGGAATGGAACCAATCGTTATTTTAATTTAAACATTATTTTCCGTCCTCTTTGATACTAATCTAATCAATGTGAATTTAATCACTTGGTTGTATTAGTATCAAAGTCATAACTCCTTTAATTCCAGCGGTTCCATTTCCAATCGTTGTCCAATTACGTTGACACCATAAGATTCAACAAACACACATTCAAGGAACACACCAATACACATAATCAAGCCAAGAAAGAACAACAGACAATTTGGCACTAGGGTTTTATACATAAAAATCGCTTACTAATTCATAGTAGTGCATGAATTACTAGATTTCGACGACTTCACCTTCCGGTCAATGTAATGTCGGATTGGCCAGTTCCCACACTACATTAAATCGGAGGTAGTAGCACTCGCAATCCAATGAATTCCCGTACTACGGTTTCAATTGTTTGGCATTATTCGGATTTCCTTTGTATAAAACTTTAGCTTTACATTAGCCTAACACTTAAAACACTTTGATTTTCAACCATTCACCTAATGCCACTTAGGTTTGTGGTTTGCAATGGGAAGCACTTACAACATTCAAAAATTTCCAAGTTTTCTTCATTTATCACTTGTTAGTATTTCCCTTTGCAAACTTAAACCCGATCCTTCTTAGCTTTGAACATTACATATATATATATATATATATATATACACACTTACTCCTCTAGTAACTATTCATATACATAATAATCATCATAATTCATCAACTAATGTTGATGAGGCACAATTCAATATTCTAAGTATGATGCAAATGCAATGCGATGCAAATGCCATGCGATGCTAATGCAATGCAGAAACAGTTCATTTTCCTTTACTTTTCACTTTGAAACATTTTCACTTTTGATGCAATGCAATGCAATAACTTTTCATTTTCTTTTACTTTCCACTTTAAAACACTTTTACTTTTTAATGCAATGCAATCTCACTTCTCCCTCTTGTACATTGTGCTTCACATTCTCCCCGCAGGAGGGTTCTTCACACAATGTACCACTTTTTTAACAATTTTAACTTTATTGACATCGTGCTTCACATTCTCCCCGCAGGAGGGTTCTTCACACAATGTCCATTTTTTAACAATTTTAACTTTATGGACATTGTGCTTCACATTCTCCCCGCGGGAGGGTTCTTCACACAATGTCCACTTTTTAACAATTTTAACTTTATGTACGTTGCACTTCACGGTCTCCCCGCAGGAGGGTTCTTCATGCAATGTGCCACTTTTTAACGATTTTCACTTTTTTCTCACATCCCCTCCACACTTTGAGAAAAACAAACTTGGGGTAAATGTCCCTCTTCCTTCCTACATTGCACTTCTCGGTCTCCCCGTAGGAGTGTTCTTCATGCTTGGGGAGGAACCATCCTCCGTAGTCACGAAATAGGTAAGTGACCGATAGATTTACTATAGTGTGCACTGGACCAATCACCAATTCAACTAGTACTTCTCGTACTCCCCGAAGGAGGGTTCCTCATATTAGTTTACTACTAGGGTGATCAAAGTCCTCTATAGTAACTCTCGCGATTGTTTCATAAACACAATCAAATCACTATCTATTCACAGTCACTAGTTCTATGAACCTTCACATTCTCCCCGTAGGAGGGTTCTTCAGTTCATAGAACCTGGATTCGATAATCTTTCCCAAAATACCTAAGGTCCACCTTTCTCCATGAATGCACGTGTTTCTAGTTCGTTTTAGGGGTATTAATCATCCATTCTTTATTTATATTATAGATTCATTGGGAGGGTTTTCTAACTTAAAACATGAGGCCGTATGATGCATCAATCACATTTCAAGTATGCACACACTTATTCACAATCATTTGCAATCAATATGCACATTCATTCCTAATTATGCCTAACAATGACAGCACATGCACACAACAAACACTTGACATTTACATTTTTACTTAAACATATAAGTCTCACCTTTATTCAAGAAACTTGATATTAGATTGCTTGTAGCGGAATCGGGATTACTTTCCCTCAGGTCGAAAGGAAGAACTGCTCTGATACCATATTGTAACACCCCGATTTTCTTAATATAAAAATATACGGAAATAAAAAATTTTGGAAATCAATAATCAAAACTTTAAAGGTTGTTTCATTAAATAAAATAAAATAAAATCAGAGTTTGAAATTTAAAGCGGATAACTTTAAAAGTTCGTTTACAAATTAAATTTATACAAAAGGTGGGGCATTTAATTACAATATAGACCAATATACAAGAATTGTTTTCCTTTCTTCCGACTTGTTCCGCTGCGCATCACTCTGATCTCCAAGCTTCTTGAACACGTACCTAAATTGTTAACCACTAAGGGTGAGATCTTTCACTGCACAGTGAATTAAAAGGACAGTATAAAACTTATAATAAAACTCGAGACTAATAACCAAATCAAAGATAGAGGCAACAACACACAATCACACTCACAATTACATTTTCATTCATTTCATTCAACTTCCCATTATTCACTTCGTTTCAATTTCCCTTTTCATTCTCATTTCCATTTCTATTTAACCATTCCACTATCCATGCATTTTAACAATTAAACCATTAAAACACATATCTTTTTCACCATTAGAAACAATTAACACTTAGATTATAAGACAACCATCACAAACAATACAAGCTCACAATTCAACAGGGAATGCACATGCAATCGACATACTCAAGTATGTCTCAGAGGGCAATAATATAAATCAACTTCCTAGGGTTCTTCACTTCCTACTTTATTAACAGACACAACAAGCGAATTTATCATAAACATTATTAAGACTACCCTAAGCACTTCCATTACAAGTTAATTAACTATTATTTTGGTATCCATATTCTAATTTAACTATTAATCCCTAGTCCTATTATAAACTCTAACTATCCCTAACTCAAAGTGTGGAAAGAGTCTCCCCTTACCTGGAAATCCTAGCAATAACGACAGAGCCATGTTTAACATCCGCAATTTGCTCCAGGGTCAAGGTCAAAAACAACGTGTTGGATCTAAATAGGGATATATGTTAAAACTAATTATATCATTAAAATATATATAAAATAAACTCATTTTTGTCAAAATAATAAATATATATCATTATATATTAAAATATATCACTTTTCCCTAAAACATCTCTTTATTTGAAAATATAGGGATAATAAAAATATTGATGGATCGTCAAATAAATTATATAGATGGATAAAGAAAGTTGAGGATATTAGTTACGTAAAAAAGATTTGAGATTGATTGGTTAGATCTTGAGTTATTGGATCGGGAAAATTGAAAAAGTTTCCTTTTGTGTCTCTCGCCTATGGTCCCTCTTTGTGATCTCTCCATTCTTTTCTTTTTTTTCTTTCTCACTTCGTTTCTCTCTCTCCGTCTCTTTCTTTCTACCCCTTAAAAATCACGGCATCTGATGGCACTTGGATATATGTATATACTAATTATAGTTTAATAATTTATTTTCATTTGTGGGTCAATGCGTGTAGGTATTTTGGATTATAACTAAAGGTTTAACAATCCTAAAAATAAGATACATTTAAATAGAATGATATTGTATTTTTAATTAATCAAAATTGATCGAAAAATAATAAACTTACCGGACCCTACAGATAGCTATTGCGTAAGAAAAGTATAAAAATTCAAAAGTAAAATATGTTTTCTCAATCCCGATATTAAACTTGATAAAATATAATATTTATAATTTTGAAATAGAAAATTATTATATATAACTTATACCAGTAATTTATTAAACCAGTCCAGAAGTTAAAAATAAAACAGCGTCCGAACACTATGAAAATATTAAGTTAAACATACTTTTCTAAAGAAACTTTTTATAAAAATACCTCTAAGGTTTGCCACTTGAACTCCCTGTCAACGTGTTACTTAAATTAAATAAAAGTACTCTTTTATTTTTTCGAAAACGTAGGATAACAAATTTATAGTTATTTTGACTACAAAACATATTTCAAATATAATGATGAAATCAAAATTTTATTACAACACTCAAATATTGAAAACATCATAATTAATCATTTAATTATTTAACTACAGGTATTAATTATACTAAGGCGCATACTTACACATAAGGCTCAATCTTAGGGTTCTCTACCTAAATATTCCCTCAAGGTCAAGGCACAAAAACGCTCCCTTGGACTCCGGACAACCTCAAATCAACGAACCTACACAAATCCTACTCACTCAATCGCAACCACACCAATCTAAAACCTAAACCAATTACCCTTCGACTATAACCAACGACTCTAAAACACTTCCCTACCCAAACCTTGCACTACAAACGCATCTACATAAACATACACACATACACAAATATAAACTTATACATAAGAAAATACTTTACATATGTACATATTAGCTCAACATAACTATATCCATATACGCATACTAAGAAAATAGTTGTAAATTATTTTTCATACGTCACTTCCATATACGCAAAATATTCTTAAATATAATTATTAGGTTAATAAAAACGAGGATGTTACATCATACTTAACCATATCACACGGATCAAGGAGGGTAGTTAGGTTTCTTGAAACATAAAAAAATACTTTAATATTGCAATCTTACTCTTTTAATAACTTGCATTGGGATTTTCACAATCTATTATTTCACATTAATGAACAAAGGGTAAATAAGAGAAAATAACAATAAATGCCTCCTAGAAAATACGACCAAAGAATCCTTCTAAAATGTGACCTATAAATAGAACCGGATGGAGTATATTTTGTAATTAGGATTTTCTTTTAAGGTTATTTTAGTCTTTGTCACATTATGTGCTAGTCAGCTTATTTAACTTTTTAGTCCCTGAACTTAGGTGATGTTTTGGAATTGGTCCTTAAACTTTTTTTTCGATGTTTTGGGTCCCTGAACTTTGTTAAAATTTTTGAAAATGATCCTTTCGTTACTTAAAGATAATATAGCCGACGACACGCCACGTCACTATCACAATAGCGACGAGTGATGTGTTATGTAGCGTCACGTGACACTACATGTTTTTTTTTTTATTAAAAAAAGTCATTTCTTTTAAAAATTATTAAAAGATTTTATTTTCTTTAAAAAAACAATTATTAATAACTTTGAATTGTTTTTAAATGTAAAAAATTCACGTGACATCATCAGGCATGTTACCTATCGATGTGGCGAAGGTGACGTGGCATGTTTTCGATCATATCACTACTTAAGTGATGAAAGGACCATTTTCAAAATTTGATTGAGCAAAGTTTATGGACTCAAAACATAAAAAAAAAAAAGTTTAAGGACTAATTTCAAAAGAGCACCTAACTTTAGGGACTAATAACGTAAAAAAAGCATGTGCTAGTCTTATATAAGATATTTTTATTGTTACAGATACACATTCAATATATCAAATATCAAGTTTACTATTTTATATTTCTAACCGTTTGTCATGTCTGCTTGTTTGCTTGCTCTAATGTGGGTTGAAAGAAAAAGAAAATACAAAAATGGCAAAAGCTAACGAATTGGTTTAACAAATTTTAACTTTTTTCATATTTTTTTTTCATTATTGTAACTTCAGTTTTTTTTTTGGTAAACAAAGAGGGCAAGTGTAACATCCCAAATTTTAAACCTAAGTGCAAATAAATTAATAATAGTTTGAGATAAAACCATAAATAGGTATTAAAATAAGTGTTCAAGCATTAGAAAGGATAAATAATAATAATATTGGCTTAGGAAAGAAAGAAGCATTAAATTGAAGTTAGGAACAGACCAGAAAAATAGATAATTCGGTACTAAAACATAACATAGGGTAGAAAATCAAAATAAAAGAATTAAGACTCAAAACAAAATTTCCACCGTTGGATATGAAGGTATGATTTTTAGGAAGTTGCTCGTCAAATTTGAGCAAGATCCAACAGTGAACGAAGAAGTTATGGCTATTTGAAGTTGGGGAGAAAATAGCTGAAAAATAGAAAAATGAAGTAGCAGTACCTGTGAATTTCGCTTAAGCGAAAATGTCACAGTTTCAACATCTCAAGGGTTCGCTTAAGCGAGTAAGTTTCGCTTTAGCGAAATGGTTACATTGCATCACTGAAGGGATTTCGCTTAAGCGAAAATGTTTCGCTTAAGCGAAAATGTTTCGCTTAAGCGAAAATTCTGCGATATGCAAAAATAAAAAGGCTCGATGGGGGTCATTCAACCCCCAAAACTCCCATTTCTTCTTCCCTCTTCTTGGGTCCAAAACCCTAGCTAAGGGAAACCCAAAATTCTTCTCATTCCTTCAATTCCTCATGAATCCAAGCTCCAGTCTCCCTCTTGAATCACCTCCCAATCTCAATTTCTCCTCCCTATTCTTCTCTTTTGGTGGATGGTGAACTCCCAAGGATTAGGGCTCTAACTCCATCATCATCTTCTTCCATTAGCTTCATTGAGGATCAAGGCTTAAACTTCAAGTCTCAAGATCATCATCAAGCTCTCCCTCTCCTCTTCCAATCAACATCATCCCTCACTCTCCATTTCTCTCCTTCAAGCCTTTGGGGTAAGTTGATCAAGCCTCTCTCTTTCCTTTCAATCCTCCCCTTTCCTCCTATGATTTGGGTATTAGTATTACCATTACTCATTATTATTATTATTGCTATTGTTTCTTGCCTCAATGTTTCAAGAACAACTTGGGGCCTCCATACTCTTAGAAGCTCCGAACCATATAGGATAGGAGGGGAGCTCATAAAGCTACTCTATTTCGGGTATTGGTGGACTCTGGCATCTCTCCAACTAACCATTGCGGACATTGGACTCAATTGACAACCCTCCTGCATTAGGACTCCTAACCCGGTTAAGGTTCATTCTATCTTATTTATCTTAAGGTAAGGGTTTTATTGCCGCACGGTGGTTGTGTAACTAGTATGTGTGTGTGTGTTGAGACTAATTGGTTTGTGTAGTTGATATTAGGAAATAATTACTATAAACTATGTTATAATATAATGACTGGAATATGTTATTTAAGAAAATAACTTGTATGCCTGTATATGTATGTTAAATGTTATGATAATTTTGTTGTGACTCGCTAAATGCTAATTGAGGCCATGAATTAGGTGTAATTGTTGAAAATATGAGAATGATATGTATGCACTGAATTATGTAAACTAATTGGATAATGATATGTATTATAAGATAAGTATTGAATATATTGATTGATGTGTAGGCTGCCTTGTATATATTGAATGAGAACGGAGAGGAGTGGACATAGGCAGGAGTAGGAACATGATTTAGTTGGTAGCTCTTAGAAGAGAAATTAAGGAAATAGATTAGTTGGTGTAGAAGAGAGAAAAAGAGGAAAATGAGAGTGGAAGAGAAAGGTGTTAGGCGAGGGCGGACTAAAATTGATAAAAAGAAAAGAATGAATGATGAAAAAGGGAACTCCTAGCGCTCAGTACCGTACGACTGGCTGGGGCTGGACTACCTAATGAAAAATGGAATTGAAAAAGAAAATAAAAAAAAAGAATATTGGTATGCGGTTTGGACCCTAGAAGGCATACGGTGGGGTGCAGTAAGGCGGATGCGCAACACCTGCAATAAGTCGCGAGCTGCTCCGTGTGCATGGGTTGAGTTAGACGTGCGGCCTTTGGGGATCCGTACGCATCGGTAAGTCGACACCGGGATGGGTCGCAGTGGAAAATTCGCATAGCCAAGGATTTTGTGGTATTCAGGCCATGTAAGTCATGCTCTCGGGTGCAGGAAAAGTAAGCCGCTTGGAGAGTGTGCAGAGGTTGAGAAAGACGTGCGGCCTTTGGGGATCCGTACGCATCCGTAAGTCGTACCCGGGATGGGACGCAATAGTGAAACAACAAAGATCCAGAAAAAGTAAAAAGAAATGGAAAAGAATGAAATAAAAAAGGAAAAAGAGAAGAAAGTTGAGGAGGTGATGAATGAGAGGGAGAAATGAGAGATAAGGATTTGAATTAGTTAACTTAGTAAGGTCGAAAGAATGTGAGTAAAAGTAGGAGTGGGAGAAGAATTGAGGGATTAAGTTCAGGTGAGAGTAGAAAGCTAAGTGAACGGAAATAGAATAGGAATTGACATTAATTAGGAAATGTGAATAATTTGGAGATGTTTGTGTTTGTAGTGGATAGGTGATTGGGCGTGATATATTTGTATTATTTGATTATTTGCTAATTGTGTATGACTTGACATGTATTATACATTACTAGTTCGTGCAATTCTCACCCTTACAACCACTACAGGTACAGGTTGAGTTGCAGATATTGAGGCTGAGCAGGAGCACACTTCCCACAGGAAGTGTGAAATCGAGTCATTTTACTATTCTGAGTCAAACCGGGCCACATTTGCGTACTTGATGTATTTTGTATAATTATGAATTATATATGTATTTTCCAATGCGTATATTGGAAAAATGGTGGCCCGGGGTATTTAGTTTTATTTTCAAAAGTTTAAAAGTTCCTACGTTAATATTTGATGTTAAAAGAGTCTAAGTATGTTATATATTATATCTGGATGTCTGGTTGTTATTGAAAACTGTTTTGAACAGGTTACAGGTCAAAGATAATTTTTGGGAATGTCCATAAAACAGAGGAAACTCTGTCCAATTTTCAGGAAAAATTATAATAAGTATTTTAATTAAAAAGAAATTTTCAAATCCATATTTTCAAAATAGGTAAAATAAAATAGGTTGTTACAGCAAGCGCCCAAGCAAAAAGAACTAATTCAAATAAACATCTCTAGGGTATGCAGTCCCTGCATAATCACGGGATGCATAATCACGGGATAGGAGAGGCCCAATGCCATTAACAGAAACATCAAGGGGGCATATATCATAACTTTTATCAAGGATGTAATTAGCCAAGAAATCCGCACAGAAGTTGCCTTCCCTTTTCGTATGATTGAAAGCAATCCTCCAATTTTTCTGTAGAAGGAGTTGAATATGGAGAATCAGGCTGATCTTCCCCCCTTCTTGGGGAATATTTGCTGTATTGGCGAGCTGTTGCACAATACTCATGGAATCACATTCAATAATGATATTATTGAATCCAAGGTTCCAAGCTAAGGTGAGGCCAGTGAGAATGCCCCAAAGCTCAGCTTTATACGTCGTAGAGACACCGATCCTTTTGTAGTATCCGTAAAGCCATCTCCCATTAGAATATTTGACGAGACCACCACAGCCCGCATTTCCTGGGTTTCCTTTGGACGCGCCATCTGTATTGAGCTTTATCCACTCTTCCGGAGGACTTTTCCAACCAATGAAAGTTGTTTATACTATTCTCAAGGGAAGATACTTGCTCATAACATTCAGATCCTGAACCTGCGAGAGAATAACCTGTTTAGTGCTGTTTGACATTTTGAAATTGGTTTCATAAATAGTTTTATTTCTCCACATCCAAATATTATAACAAGAACATAAGAAAATAACTTTCCACTGGTTAATAGGATACTTCCCTTTTCCTGTTGTTAAATTGTCCCTGCACCACGTATGAAGATCATTGGAGAAGAATTTAACAGTAACAGTAACTTCAATTTTTTAAAACTAAGAAAATAAAAAGAAGTTTTTCTAAACATTTGTGTCTAAGCGGACAAAACTTTTTTTTTTTATTAAAATTGAATACTCAAAGAAGGACATGTGTTAGAGGAATATCGGTGTTGAAAACGTATCTCACTTTTGGAATTAATCCTGACATTATATCTTAAGCAAGATATTTCTTTTTGATGTGTACCCCCAATTATTTTAATTTATATATAATAATTAAATTTGAATTGAAAATTTCTGCCTATCTAAAATTGACGTGTATCCGTAAATGTGAACTAAGCGGTAGGGGTCTTCCCGCGGGGATTGCTCTATATCCAAAACTCAAACTCGAGACAAGTTGGTTAAGGAAATAAATAAGCTACCACTTCACCAACCACACGTTAGTCAATGCACACTTATTCTCGTGTGGAACTGAACACGTAATAGAAAAATTCATGATGAAAAAAAAAAAAAACCAGCTAAAGGTACATAGGTACCGCAAGTGCTTGAAATTTTCAAAACTACCCCGGGTATTTTATTGGATTTTCAATGTATTTTATACTTCTCCGTTTTTATATATAAGATCATTTTAATAGATTTTATGTCAAATAAAAAATTGGTTAATTTATTTATATATATATTGAAAATGTGAATATTTGATACTTTTTTCAAAACTATCTTTATAAATATTATTGAAAATTTAATAAATGTTAAATAAATATAAATATTTGTAAAAATAAAATTAATTATGATTAAAAATTAATAAATAATTTTATAAATAAAAGAAATAGTTTAAAAAATCTTATATTTAAGAATGAAGCGTGTACATGTAATTCCTCCTTAAAAACCAAAATTTCTTACAGTCTGGTAGATCTTCTTTCGTGCTTACTGTGATTGGTTTCCAGCAGCAAGGTCCACCTTCATCAGAACAACATGTGGTGTTGCAACCGTTGAGGGAAACAAGCCTGTCTAGCTCAGAAATTCAAATAATATTTCTCCTTGTGTACTTTAACATACGTACTGGCCAAAAGTTCGGACTAGTGCAAACTTATGTATACCATCAGTTGCCTATTTTATGTTATTTTTTTAAAAATTAAAAATTAAGTTGTACTATTTAATTCCTGATTTTTGAAATATGTCAACCTACACCCATGGCCATAACACCTGATTGTTACCATTGTCTTCTACCTCGTTTTATTTCTTGTGCCATTTTTTCCTTCAACCTTAATCTCTTAAACATCCTATAGTCCAAGTCCAACATTTCTTCACTCAAGATCCCACCGCAGCTAGTCATACTTGTGTACACCATTAAAAAAAAATATGAATTTGGATTTTAGGTATGAAATGCACAAAGGCAAAGAGAAATTGAATTTTATAAATTTGGTATTATAAATTTGGCATGGCACCCATGAGAAATGACCATTGATCAACATCAATTGCCAATTTAATTAAATTTTGATTTTTTTTAATAAAGCCAGTTAAATTTGATTCATCTAAATTTATCGCATTGATTTGCAAACAAGCAAAGTTAAATTAAAATGACAATTAGCTCCCAACCCCCGTTTTTATTTCCCAGCCCCCGTTTATTTTATGGGGTTCCGTCGAAAAATATTTTTCGATACCCTCGAGTCGGCAAAATGAATTTTTCGACTAATAAGATGAATTTTTTTCAATAAGAGACTAATAGGAAAAATACATTTTTCAACTCGGGTGTATAAGAAAATATTCTGACAGAACCCCATCGAAAAAACAGGAGCTGAATACTAAAAACGAGGGTTGAGGTATAATTGTCAATTAAAATTAGGAGTTGTTGTGGGATCTAGAGGGAAGAATCAGTGTTGGTCGTGGCCCATTTGTTTAGTTTTTAGATGGGAAGTGAAGAAGAAAAAGTGAGGCAATGATAAGGTGTTACTTCATCCGTTCCATAAAAAGTTAGTAAAAAACATAAAAATAAAATTTCAAATTGAAGTTAAAATAGTGAATACAAAAATTAAAATTGCATTGTATATTTTGTGATTGGTTAATTAAGGAAACATACATTAAATACTTGCTTTGATAATTGTTTGATTTAAGCGAATAATGCATTAGAAGCATATTTTCTTATATTTGTTGAATTTTCAAAAATTTACTAACCTTTTGGAACGAAAGGAGTATTTGGGCAAGAAAAAGATCCACGTGTCAAACAGTGATTTGGAACAGTAGAACCAAAATGTGACTGCTAATACGTTTTTTTAAGGAAAATGCTTAGGACACTTGTTAATGAAGTAATTATAGATAAAAATTATTGGAAAATGTGATTTTTTATGTTTTCGAGAAGGTAATGAATATAAATTTGTGGTTTTTTTTTTCTATATGTAGTAACCTTAATAAGGGCCCCTTAAATTTGAAGATTTTAGAATGTGTAACAATCCTCTACTAGGGTTTACGGAAACTCATGAGAAATCCTCTTCGGAGGAGGAAGATCTCAAAGATAGAAGCACGAAAAAAGTCAAGGTGGGGGAAGGGACTCAAGGTGACAACGCTGTGGAGGTTATTATGGATGATAGGGTGGTGGATGCTCCAGAGAAGGAATCTATGGCTGAACCGCATGAGTCTCATCATAAAGAACGTAAGAAATCTTATTTAGAGACTGTCATGCATAAGGAAGGGTATAAACCTGATGTTGCCAAGATTATTCAAATGGTCACTGAGGAGTTATGAATTGGTTTGGAGAAAGAGGAGGGTACTTTTGATGATGAAGAGAAGGAGCTTAAGCCAATAGTGGAGGTCTCGTTAGAGGAATATGAAGTCTGGTGTAAGCCATGGCTCCATGCCCTTATTGTTAATGTACTGGCCAGGAAGGTTGGTTACAGGTACATGGTGGCAAAGCTTCAATCTATTTGGGCAAAGCAAGGCTTGATAAGGGTTATTGATCTAAATGAAGGTTATTTTCTGGTTAATTTTCAAGATGATGGGGATTACAAACATGCATTGTTTGAAGTACCATGGAGCTACTCGGGGCATTGCATTCAAGTCCAGCGATGGAGGCCTTTCTTCAATCCAAAAGAACACAAAGTTCGTAAGGTGGCGACGTGGATTCGAATCCCAGACTTACCAATGGAGTTAGCGAATAAATCGTTTTTATGGCGAGTTGGGAGCAAGTTAGGAACGATGTTGAAAATTGATGAGCATACGTCGATTCATTCACGAGGTAAATTTGCAAGAATCTGTGGAGTTGGATTTGAGAAAGAAACTAAAGCCGACTATCTTAGCTTTGGGAAGAGAGTTTAAAATTGAATATGAGGGATTGAATCTTATTTGGCCATAGGAAGAATGCTTGCCCAGAAGCTTCTGTTTACTATGCTGGTGGCTGCGGTGAGAGCCCGGCAACTGAGGTGACAGTAGGTAACCAGATGACCACGGATGAAGTCCAACATAGAGAGTCAACGGTTCAAACGGTCTTCTATGCTAATGAGACACGTGAGGATTTGAGGGAGGAGAATCAGGGAAAAGTTAATAAGGAAGATATGGGAAATAATCTTGAAATTGATAGAGGATTCTACGTATGGCCCATGGATGATAGCAAAAGGATTCCAAAAAAAGAGAAATATGATTATTAAAGTGGCTGGGAAGTCTTCAGGTGATAATAAAGGAGCTTCGAGGACATCTAATCCTAATTTTGAGGCTAAGAAAAATAAGCAGTTGGATTCCCCAAATGGATCTAGATATGAGGCGTTAAACTACTCTGAGGATAAAACTGAGGAAAAGAGTGATGTTGGCCCACCTATTAGGCCACATGCGGCTGCTGGTAAGGCCCAATTTGGGTCAAACCTTAGAACTAAAAAATTTGATGCGGTTCAAGCTTTCGGTTCAAGCAAACCGGTGGTTAGTAAAAACAATGGAGAGGTGAACTGGAAAAAACAATTTGAAACCGGACCCAACTCTGTTGCAGCTCCTTCCATCGATGCAGAGAAAGAGAAAGTGATAGAAAGAGAAGCTAGGGTCCGTAGGGATCAGAAAGAGAAAGAGATTTTAAGAGTTATGAGTAGAAAACAAAATGAGATGTGGGATGACTTCAAACAAGGAAAGAATGTTGATGATTTTCTGGGCTGTGTGGGAGTCCATATGCAACAAAAAGAGCTTGAGTTCTTCAAGCACCATTCGGTCAAGGAAAAGGACGTCGTTCAGCTTCCAAATCCTAGCGCTTGTCACCATGATGGCTGGCCGTCGCATGAAGAAGCGAGTATGAGATTCACCGCCAGTGTGAATAGGAACCCTAACAAGGGTGGTGATAGCGCTAATAGCCTTAATGTGTCTTGACTCTGCGGGTTTGTTTTTCCCTTTTATTTTGCTTTTTATGATGAATGCCATGATTTGGAATGTTCGGGGTGCGGGTGGACGCACTTTTCCTTCTTTGATTAATGATTGTAAGCGGATTTACTATATCAATTTTTTAGCGATTCTTGAGCCGCGTATTAGTGGTTCTAGAGCTGATGATGTCGTTAAGAAGCTTGGTTTTGATGGTGAATTTAGAGTTGAGGTGATTGGTTTTGCTGGGGGAATTTGGTGTCTTTGGAGAAAAGATGTTTTAAATGTGCAGGTGATTTCTCATTCTGCTCATGTGGTCTACATGAGTTGTACAGTTGATTTTAATACTTCCTTTATGTTCAGTGTGGTGTATGCTAGTCCGCAGGCTTATACCCGGGAGGATGTGTGGAATGAATTAAGGTCTACTAGTGCTAATATTTCCACTCCTTGGTTCCTTGTTGGGGACTTTAATCAAGTTTTCTATTTTCATGAGAAGTACGAAGGAGCTGATATTGATTCTAGAGCTAGTAATAGTTTTCATTTATGCTTAGAAGATTGTAATTTGACTGATATGGGTTGCAAAGGGCCTTTCTTTACTTGGCAAATAGGAAATTTATCGAAGCGATTGGATAGAGTGGTTGCTAATTTAGAGTGCAAGGAGATGTTTCCTAATTTCTCTGTTATTAATGTTCCGCTGCCGCATTCTGACCATACTGCTCTTTGGGTACAGTTAAATGATCAACATACTAACAGTGGTTACATAAGAAATTTCAAGTTCTTAGCCCCGTGGTTGGATCATCCTGATTTTTCTAACCAAATTCGCAACAGTTGGCATGTTGACTCGAATTGGGTTTCTAATATTAAGAGATGCACTGAGAATCTCCAGCTTTGGAATCGTGACATTTTTGGGAATATTTTTTTATAGAAAAAATAGAATTATCAAACGTCTTAATGGTATTCATCGGGATGTAAATTTTTTATCTAACCCTTTCTTGCAGGTGTTGAGGAAAAATCTTTGGGACGAGTATGATCAGATTACTGTCCAAGAAGAAGCTTATTAGTATCAGCAGTCTCGATCTAAATAGATCTCTTTGGGTGACAGAAACACTCGCTTCTTCCATAATGCTACTTTGGGTAGACGTAAAAGGAATAAAATTGATGTGTTACTGAACGAGAATGGTATTTAGATATATGATAAATTGGAACTAAGGGATTTAGCTGTGCATTACTTTATGAAGTTGTATGGTGTGGATCAGAGTCTTCCTCAACCAATAATTACTTCTACTACTTTTCCGGGTTTGCCTCCTGGGTCCTCTACTCGGTTTAGTATTGTTATTAGTAATGAGGAGATTAAGAAAGATTTATTCAATATGGGTAATCTCAAGTCTCCAGGGATTGATGGTTTTCATCCGCTATTTTACAAGTCTCAATGGGATTATATGCAACCCTTCGTTTGTGATTTTGTTAAAAATGTTTTCCACTGCCCGTCTTCTATTGTTGATGTTAATCAATCTGTGATAAAGCTTATTATTGAGTTTCGTACTATCTCCCTTTGCAATGTTAATTATAAAGTAGTCACTAAGGTTATTGTTAATAGAATAAAGCCTCTTATGGCTGGTATCATTTCCCCTACCCAATGCAGTTTCGTCCCTGGTAGACAAGGCATTGATAATGTCGTTATTTTGAAAGAGGTTGTTCATTTTATAAAGAATCTCAAAGGGCAGAAGGGCTTTATGGTTATTAAGTTGGATCTTGATAAGGCCTATGATAGGCTTAATTGGGATTTTATTAGGGAGACTCTGGAGCTGGCCGGATTTTGTCCTACTTTTATAGTGATTATTATGCAGTGTGTTTCATCTTCCTCCATGTGTGTAAATTGGCAAGGAGATTATTCTGAGATGTTCCATCCTGCGAGAGGCCTTATACAGGGAGACCCCTTATCACCTTATCTCTTTGTTCTTTGTATGGATAGACTTTATCATATGATTCAGGATGCTATCAATATTGGTAACTGGAAACCCTTGACCATGGGTCGGGGAGGGGGACCAAAAATCTCTCAACTCTTTTTTGCAGATGACATTATTCTTATTGCGAAGCCTCTCCGTCCCAGGCTTTGGTGATTGAGAATATTCTTCAACATTTCTGCGAGGCTTCGGGGCAGAAAGTGAGCCTTAACAAGTCGTCGATATATTTCTCCAGAAACGCTCATGAAAACAAGGCTAGGGAGATTAGTAGTGTGCTCAATATTCCGATAGCTCATGATTTGGGCAAGTATTTGGGTGTTCCTATTATTCATAATAGGGAAGTTTCTTCTTATTCTTTTATCATTGATAAAGTTAAAAATAAATTAAATAATTGGAAAATGAATTCTTTGTCCTTTGCAGGAAGAGTTTCTCTTGCCCAAGCCTGCATAATGAACCTTCCTAGCTATGTGATGCAAGCTTGTGTGATTCCGACTGGAGTTTGCAATGAAGTTGAAAAGATTTGTAGAGGTTTTATTTGGGGTAGCTCTAATGAAAGAAGGAGGTGCCACTTGATTTCCTGGGATGTTATTTGCTCCCCGAATGAGAGGGGAGGTCTCAAATTCAGGAATTTAAAGAATGTGAATGAGCCTTATATGATGAAACTTGTTTGGAACATGATAACTCAACCTGAAGCTCTTTGGGTGAAAGTCCTTATGGCTAAATATAAGGTTGCTGATGCTATGAAAATTCAACCCGCTACGAATCAAGGATTCTCCTCTCTTTGGTGAGGCATTTTGCGTGCAGCTCCTAATGTCCGAGAGGGTATTATGTGGAATATGGCTAATGGAGGCACCATAAAATTTTGGACGGACCCGTGGCTTCCAGGCATCAAAATCCATTGCAAACCTTCCAGATGTTGATGCTCCTTTGTGGTGTCTAAATTATCCTGCTGTCCATTACTCGATTGATGGTAAGTGGGATTGGGATATTTTAAAGAATATTTTACCTGATTATGTTTGTAATCTCAATGCAAGAATTGTCCCGCCTAACCCAGAAGCTGGATGATTTGGGTCTAATATATGATATTTTGAGTATGATTTAGACTCCCTTTTGCTATGGATTTGGTTTGTTTCTCTTGTAAATTTAGGACTTTTTGTATAGTTTTTAGGATGTTAGGTAATTTAGAATCCTTTGAACGTTTTGATTCGTTTTGTGTATGTTTTAGGTACTTTCGGAGCTTAATTGAGGAAAATAATTATGGAGCTGAAAAGAGGACGAAAAGATCTTGAAAATGGTGCAAGAACGGAGCGAAACGGAGTCGGAAGTAGGCTGGCGCGCCCAGGCGTGGAATCTGCACGCCCAGGCGCGCGAATCCCGGTCAGCAGGCACAGAATGAGACCTGTGCACCCAGGCGTGTGGTCCTGGGCGCCCAGGCGCGCGATCGGCGCAGAAGCCCAATTGGGCTGATTTCTGATCGGTTTTACTTCTTATCAATTGGAATTAGTTTTATACTTTAAATATAGGTTTTTCCTTTAGGTTTTGTAGACTTTTCAGAGCCAAATAAGAGATTAGAATAAAATTAGGAATAGAGAAGAGATGCTGTTATGCAATTGAGAGCAAGGAGGCAAGGCACAAGGATTGGAGATCAACATTGCTAGAGGGATCCACTTGATGATTGAAGATCTCTTGGGGGTAAATTGTTTATTGTCTATAATTATTAGTTTTTCCTATTCCTTGTATTTCTTCTTCCAATATGTATGTATAATTGAACCTCTTGTTAGGAATAAGGTGAATTTGTATGGATCTTAATATGGCTGTTTATTTATGAATTAATGTTTTTCCTTTCAAATCAATTGCTTGGTTGTGTTTTAATTACAATTCATAGAATTGATCACTTTATGTTTTGCTTTGTTAATCTGAACCTTAATTGGAAAATTAGGATTAAGATTAGGCATTTCAACCAAACAATATAATTATTCAACCCGTAGGGATACTTTTGGGTAATTGTATAACTTTTATAAATTTTACTCACTTAAGGGATTAAGGGGTAAAGTTTAGTAAGAAACATAATTGCCATGAGGGATCTAACTTTTATTGTTTTTGGAGTTTTTGATTTATTGAAAAACATATTTCATAATTAATAACCTGATCCTACAATGAAACCAAGCTCCTAACCTTTTCCATATTTGCTTCTAAATCCTATTTAGTTTCTGAATTGTTTCATAATTTTAATTCTACATTCCTTTCTAAACTCGAAACCCATACAAGTTATACATAGTAACCGCAATTAGGTGAAAGAAGTTAGAAACAATTTGCAATCCCCGAGTGGAACGATAATTTACTTACTCTGTATTACTTGTGCGATCGGTACACTTGCCGAATTGCCAACAAGTTTTTGGCACCGTTGCCGAGGATTGAAATTCGATTCTAATTTTTTTTGGTACCTATTTGTAATTACTTGTGTAACTTGTAACACCCCAAAAATTTTAATCCCTGATTAATGAAATGTTAATTATAAAGTTTATTTATAATTAATTATTTTTATTCTAATCTTTGATTAAAATTTGTGTTTAGGTTATTAGTAAATGTTTGAAATGTGTGAATATGATTTGGTGATTATTTTCTAGATGAAAATAAATAATTTTAGGAAAGATTTTGGAGGGAAAGAAAATAAAATAAATATTTTTCAAAAATTGACCAAAATACTCGAATATTTCTGGGAAGACTCGAGTATTCTGGTCAAAGTTGAACGAGTTAGTGCGTTTTGGTGAGTCACCACCAACGACTCCCGTCGTGTGACACGAAAACACCTTCATCAACACTTCTCCACCTTTGTGTCGCCGTGCATGAGCTTCATGAATGGCTATTTAAGCCATGGTTGACGAATCAAACAACCCATTTGCTCAAATTGTGAAGAATTCATGCATTAGGGTTCCTAAATCGTTCCAATCGATTCTCCCTCTCTGTTTTGATTCGAGTCACAAATCATACACCAATACAAAGCTCACATCTCGAGCTTTGTATAGACACAAAAATTGTGAGCTGAGAGTTCGTGTATTGTAAGAATCGAGGCTTGGAAGTTGGAGTTCGTTTGCTGTCAACAGTCTCTGGAGCTTACTTTGGTCATTGATTTTGGTAAGCTCACGCACCCTCTGAGTCTCAAACTTGTTTCTCTAGTTAGTATGTGTTGCAGAGAATCTAGAGAAAATACTTTCCCCAATTCTTATTGTTATTTCATGTGACAACCAATTCGGTTTTGGTGCTCTACTCAAACTGCTCTGCATGTTGGTGCTTGAAGTGGCTTTCTGTGTTGGGGAGCTTTTCTTTCCAAATTTTCTGTTGGTACACGTCTGAGAGGTAAGGGGAAAGCTTTCTATTCACTAGATAGAGTATAAATTACATGAATTTGTTTAGAGAGCCACCAAGAGGCTCTAAGGGCTTAGTTTGAATTGGGAAATTGGTTTGGAGACCAACCTGTGCTCTAAAATGGTTTTGAGCAAGTTTTATATGTTGCATGCAAGCTATTTGAAACTTTAAATCATGAGTATTCTGAGTATTATGCAAATTGGTATATTGAGTTGTGAATTTTCTAAGTTTTATGCATAATCTTGTGAATCTCTGTGAATTCTGTAAATTGATGTGTTCTAAGTGTTTGAACATGTTTATTATATGTTTTATGAGTTCTATTGATCATTGGATTTGATTAGGAATGGTTAGAATTGAAAATGGTACGTTAAAACCAGATTTTCAGTCTGTACTGTCTGTTAAGACTCGAGTACATGGCTCGATACTCGAGTATTTCTTGATGCACTAGTGCATCACTTTGCACCAACACTTGAGTATCAGGTCCAGGACTCGAGTATTGACTGATGCAAGAAGAGTATTTACTGATGAACCACTCGAGTAATGCATGAATCACTCGAGTCTTCTGGGTTGATGAACGACTCGAGTATTTCATGAACTACTCGAGTATTTTTAGAAAATCTGAAACTTGACTTTTCTGGAAAAGCATGAATGACTCGAGTAACCTGTGAACTACTCGAGTAAACTGGAAAGACTGAAGAACTACTCGAGTATTATGAAGTACGCAGCTAAGTTCGAGGAGTTGATGAAGTACTCTCCATATTACCAGAACAATCCAGATGAGAGAAGCAAATGTATCAAGTTTGAAGGTGGCTTGAGGCCTAAACTGAAATCTATTTTCAGTTTTTAACGGAATCAGAGCTTTCCTGCACTGGTAGATATGTGTAGGATGTATGAGGATGACAAAAAGGCAGAAGGGTTGCAAGCACCGGAGAAGAAAGACAATCAGATTTATGGACCTCAGAGACGCAAAGGTTTCAACAATCTAGGCAAGGGTCCATATGATCGCCGAGGAAAAGGCAAGGGAAAAGTTGGAGGATATGATAGAAGTAATTTTCAGAGTGAGGCTCCCTATTGTGACAAGTGCAAGCGTCGCCATTATGGTCGTATCTGTTGGGCGACAAGTGGCTGCTTCAATTGTGGAAAGCCAGGATATTTTGCGAAGGATTGCAAGGAATCGACCATGACCAATCCGAATGGGGCAGCTGATAAGTCTGTGATTCAAGGAAGAGTTTTCACGCTTAGTGGTGTGGAAACAAGTCAATCCTCTGATCTTCTGCAAGGTAATTACTTGCTGAATGGTCAATCTTGCCATGTGTTGTTTGATTCTGGTGCAACGCATTCATTTGTTTCTTATGAATGCGTAAATCGTTTGAGGTTGCCCATGTCTGAATTGCCTTATACTCTTAAAGTAGAAACCCCTACTGTCGTGTCTGGGACACGGTGTATCAGATGCTTCCCTAGCTCTAAGGTATAGTGAGACCCAAGAACTAGCGGATAGACTGAAGTTAGTATATGATTATCTAGGTATACTAGAGGTCCAGTTGGGACAACTAGGGTTTCCCTCGTCACAGTGTGTGCAGTTGTGCAATTAGGGAGAGAGAACGTCCCAGAGCCCCTTGCTGGAGACAGCTATTTATAGGGGTGGCATTGTACCTTGTGGGCCTGTACGGAGGGCCAGCAAGGCAGCTGACGTGTCCCATTTAGGATGTAGGATGAGTCATTCATCCTTATCCTATAGTGGAGAATCTTATCCCTGTTGGCAAGTTAGGCTCACGCGCCCCTAGCTCGGACTCCTTGGGGGGGTAAGCCCCATGTGGTCGGTCCTGAGGCGCCAGGATGGGTCCTAGGACAAGCGCTCGGCCTGGGTAGGCGTGACCTATCAGATAGGATAATCTGGTCGGCCGAGTATGCTAAGGGTAGACCGAGGGTCGGTCTACCACATAAGCCCCCTAGCTCGGTAAGACTTTTTGAGTCTTGAGCCGAGCTGATAATTCTTCGACGGTGTCCTTTAAAGGAACCGAGCGTTAGGGTCGGGGCGAGGTGATGAGTGCAGGACAGCTCAAAGTGCCTCGCTGTCCCTTCTACTGACTGAGAGGACGTTTGAATGTCCTTTTATTGACACGTGCTGCTTGTGTCAGGTGTCATTATTATGCATGCTGCCCTTTGGGTTTTTGAAATGCTTCTTTCCATTAATTATGTGCCACGTGGCCTTTTCGTGGAGCGATGTAGGCTTTTGGGCTTTTGTGATTTAGGCCCAAATTTTCAAACGTGGGGGGAAGTAACCCCTTCAACTACTCTTCTTTCCTCCTTTTTTCATACTTTCCTTCAAACTCAGACTTCTGACATTCCTCTTCCCTCTGAAATTCGTCTTCTTGGCTTTTGGATTATAATTTCTCTATTCCATTACTCTTCTGTTCTTGATTCCCCAGTCCGTTCGTGCCAGTTCTCATCTTCAAATCTCAGGTATTTTGATTTTCTTCTTCTGTTCCTGTTTTTCGTTTTTCTTTCCTTCTCTGCTGAACCGTATTCTCCATAGGTTCTGGGTTTTTGGTTGAAGATTTTGTTTCTGTATTTGCTAGTTTTCTGGGTAAGATAGACTTCATTATGAGTATCAATTGGCTTCAGTATGAGGAGTGGTCTAGGATTCTGGGTTTGAGTGATCTTGAGGATTCTTCCTCTTCTTTTTCTTCTTCTTCTTTTTCCTCCGATCTGGAGGTGCTGGACTCCCTGCCCTCACCTTTCCGCCATCGCATGGTAGATCCGATGGCGGAAGTACCATTATCAGTAGACTACCCTCGGAATTCCGAGGAGGAGGAAAGTAGGAAACTGCTGTATCATGCGGCGGAAGAGCGGGCCCAAGTATCCCGCCGCCCTTCGAACCGTTCCTGGGAGAAACCCTTCTGGGGAAAAGCTATTAGGGTTAGGGGAAGGTGTAGTAGGCTCGGCTATAGGACTAATAAACCTAGGGTTAGGTTGTTTAAAAATTTTGATTTTATAGACTCTGACGCCGAGTGTTCCCTTTCCCCAGGTATGGTTCGAAGGTGCGTCACACATCCTCAGGAGTTCCTTGTGCCTCCGAACTCTGGAGATTATGACTGGGTTGATTTGGAGGTGCTCGGAACCCCGTCAGCTTTGGTCAACAGCAGTCTAAGTCATATCCGAGCCCACATACTCCCCTGCCCCACGGATAAAACTGGGACTTCCTATGTAATAAGTTCACCGGGAGCCAACGACCGAGTATGTACAGCGATTGCCGCGGATCGTAAAGAGTTTTTCATGTATGAAGAAGTTGTCATTCGGCTGGGGGTGAAGTTGCCCTTTACTGAAATAGAAATAGAGCTGCTGCGTCGGTTACGCTTGGCTCCTACTCAACTACACCCTAGTGGTTGGGCCTTTATTCGAGCCTTTCAAAAGTTTTGCGAAGCTCAAAAGTTGACTTGCTCGCTCCGAGCGTTTCTATGGTTGTATATACCGCAAGTGAACATCTTTGAGAAGGGGTCGCACAAGAGATTGTGGGTGTCATTGAAAGCACGCAACGGACATGCCCTTTTTGATAAATTTACAGATTCATGGAAGACCTTTAAACCTTTATACTTTAAGTATCAATTCGTCGGAAATGGGGACTGTTGGTTTATGGAGGGTGATCAACCTCGGTTTCCGTTGTCTTGGTCGCCCGATTTTTTCAATCGCAACCCCAAACTTTACCAGTATCAATACAAGTCCGAGCTATCGGTAGCCGAGAGGATAACTTGTGATACCTTCTTTTCCTATCTTAGGCGGAACGGTCCAGTAGATATCAGGAATATCATTCTTTTTCCCCAAGAGCTTGTAAAAGCCGAGCTTGGTAAACTTTTTTTTTTTTAACACTTGGATTCTTGGTTTTGCAGAAAAAATGGCTAAGGAAAACAAGGAGGTTGCTCGTATAAAGGAACTTGCTAAAGCAAAGGCGGCTGCTGGGTCAACTGGTTCTCGGAGTGGAGACATGTCCTCGGAAGCCACTCGCTCGGTGACTGTTGCCGAAACTTGTCCTTCCGAGGTTGAGGTGGTGCAGGTTGTTCGACCTGGGCCGACTAAGGGGGGGAGGGAAATAGCTACGGGGATCCCGTTGGTTCAAGTGGAAGAAAAGGAGGATGAAGAAGATCGGGTGCCTCTTGCCAAAAGGGCTAAGTTGGATAAAGGCAAAGGCAAGGCTGTGGAGGTGGTAAAGACGAAGGTTGCCGACCTTCAAAGGACCAATCTGTGGTTCGATATGTCTGACCCGGACGAGGAGAGTGTTTGGGCTAGGAAGCTAAATGAGAAATTCGTCGGCTTGGTTTATACGCCAAACGATGAAAAAAGGTTACCGGATCAGACGGCAAGCACCTTAAGGTGCCATTGTGACCTCTTGGGCCGAAACATGCTGAGGGCTGCGAGTTATATGTTTCATTTAAGCAAAAATGCTGAAGACATCAGTGCTACCCTCTCATCGGCTGAGAAAGAGAAGAGGAAGGCTGCTGCTGCCGAAACTAAACATCTGTTAAGTCAAGTTAAGGAAAGTGAGGCAAATCTCCGAGCTCTAACAGAAGCAAACGCCGAGCTACAAAAAAGATTTGACGCTTCTGAGAGAGCTCGAGAGACTGCTCAAAAGGCCCTGGAGGATACGGTTGGAAAGGAAGCTGAGAAAGGAAGGTTGTTGCAGGCGGCCCAGGCGAAGCTGACTGAAGCTTGTCAAAGGGTTAATAATCTGGAAGGTGTTGCTGGTCGTTTGACGAGTTCGGAGGCGGAAGTGACTAGGTTACAAGGGGAACTGGCCGAAGCTCAAAAGGAGCTGATCAAAACTCATCGGAAGGCTTTGAAGCATAAGGTGCTGGCTTGCAAGAACCACTTCAACTGGGATCATGGTGCTGTTGACTCTTTTATGAATGCTGTGAAAGAGTTAATGCTCTTGAACCCTGGAATCCGAGTGGTTGGGACTAGCCCATACTATGGGGTTGATGGTGATCGGATGATCGATTATCGTGATGATGCTGAAGTGGATTTATCAGCACCCAACCTGCCGAACCCCCTGGAGTTGGAGCAAAGCGAAGATGATTTTGATGGGTCGTCCATTGCCTTGTCCGAAGACGAGGATTAACTCTTTTGAGATGTATTTTGTTGTATTTTGCTAAGTAATTTTGTAATTTGAACTTGTTTAGATTTCCTTTTGCAACATTGCTCTGTAAGAAGTGAATCTTATTCTGTTCTTCATGATCTAACATTGTGTTTTATCTCGTTATAAACTGTTGTTTAGATTTCGAATCTCCGACCTATGGCCTAGGTGGGATCCTCGGTCCTCAGCACTACGAAACTGTTTTTAGTTTTTGGCCGGGCATCTTATTAAAGTACTTGCAATTGTTAGTTTATATGTCCTTGTTAGAAGGTCATGTATAAACACCCAAGTTCGCCTCGGTGGCGAGCCGAGGGGAAATGGATAGTACGTTTAACAGTAAGAGAGTATGAGAGATAATTGAAACAAAAGACTTCATTGAATTTCCTTGATCCGTTTGTAAACAGGAGTCAAATACAAAAAAGGATAACTAAGAGCATGCTAAAGATAAATGACAGGAATTTTAAATGATAAAATTTCATCTTTGCAGACAGTGTTGTGACTCCCACTTAGCTATAGTAGGGTTTGAGCTTGGTGGCGTTCCAGGAGTTGTTCAACTGTTGATTGGTTAGTGTTTCGAGTCTGTAGGCCCCCGAGCCTGTCTTTGAGATCACTCGGTAGGGACCTTCCCAGTTCCTTGCCAACTTCCCTTCTCTTGAATTTTTCAGTCCAATGTCAGCTCGTCTAAGGACCAGGTCTCCCACAGCAAAACTCCTCGGAACCACCCATTTGTTGTATTCTCGGGACTGCCTTTCCTTAGCTTTTTTCTCTAGGTCCGAGGCTAGAGATCGGATTTCCTCGCTGAGGGTTAGCTCTTCCTTTATCAAATCTTCGTTTACTTCTATTGGTCGCTCGGATATACGAAAGGTAGGGATCCGAGTTTCAATAGGTAGCAGAGCCTCACAACCGTAGGTCAGTCGGAATGGGGTTTCTCTTGTTGAGGTGTGTATGGTTGTTCTGATTGACCATAATACCTCGGGAAGGAGGTCAGCCCATGAACCCTCGGCATCCAACAATCTTTTCTTCAAACCGTCAATGATGGTTTTATTCGCAGCTTCAGCCTGCCCGTTGGTTTGTGGGTGCTCGACTGGTGAGAAGTGGTGGGTGATATGGAAGTGGTTGACAAGTTCCTGGAAAACCTTAGCAGTGAATTGGGTACCGTTGTCGGTGACCAGGGTGTGTGGGACACCGAAACGGGTGATGACTTGTCTAAGAAAGAACTTCTGAATCTTGGCGGAAGAGATTGTAGCCAATGCCTCGGCCTCAATCCACTTTGTGAAATAATCAACCGCGACCACCACAAACTTTAGCTGCCCCGGAGCTGTTTTGAATTTTCCTATGATGTCCATGCCCCAATGATAGAAGGGCCATGGTGCAATCATCGAGTGTAGCTCCGTTGGGGGGCGTTGAAAAATCTTTCCATGAAGCTGACAGGATTCACATTTTTTAACATGTTCCGAGGCGTCGCTGAGGAGTGTAGGCCAGTAGTAGCCCGCTCGGAGCACCTTGCGAGCCAATGCCTTTGCACCCACATGGTGGCTCGAGATTCCTTCATGAACCTCAGCCAGTACCAGATCAGCTTCCGCTCGGTCCAGACACCTTAGCATTGGGGAGTCTATTCCCCGTTTGTACAAAATGTCGCCGACCATTGTATATTGAGCCGCTTGCCTGACTATCTTCTTTCCTTGGGAGGGGTCGGTAGGTAGGATTTGGAACTGGAGATACTGCTTAATGGGGTCCATCCAGCTGGTGGTCAAAGATATAGCTAAGATAACACTCGGCTGGTGAACAGTTTCTTGGACTAGGGTTTTGTTGTTCTCTGGTCCTTTAGTACTGGCAAGCTTTGACAGGATATCTGCTCGGCTGTTAGAAGACCTAGGGATGTGGGTGATAGAGAATTGGGGGAAAAGATCTGTGAGAGTTTTGACTTGTTCTAGATATTTCTGAAGGATTGGTTCTTTGGCTTGGAACTCACCTTTGACTTGAGACACAACTAGCTGGGAATCACTGAAGACTTCAATTTCTAATGCCCCCATTTGATGGGCCATTCGCAAGCCGGCTATCACCGCCTCGTATTCTGCTTGGTTGTTCGAGGTAGGGAAGTCGAACTTGAGGGAGTACTCCACACAAATGCCTGCTGCGTTTTCAAGGATTATCCCTGCTCCTGCCCCCTTATTGTGGCTGGAGCCATCAACATAAATTTTCCATGGTTGGGAGGAGTTGGAATAAGTAGAATCTGATAGCTCTGAAACAAAATCTGCCAAAATCTGGGACTTGAGAGTTTTCCTTGGCTCGTAGGTGATGTCGAACTCTGATAGTTCAACAGACCACGAGACCATCCTTCCAGCCAAGTCGGGTCGGTTGAGAACCTGCCTGATCGGCTGAGTTGTTCTGAGTACTATGGGGTGGTTCTGAAAGTATTGCCGGAGTCTCCTAGCAGCAACCACCAAAGCAAAGGCGAGTTTTTCAATTTTGGAATATCTTATCTCAGGCCCTTGGAGGGCCTTGCTGACAAAGTAGATGGGACGCTCGGTTCCTGAGTCGTCTCTGACCAAGACCGAGCTAACAGATGTCTCACTTACGGACAAATACAAAAACAAAGTTTCCCCTTCCCGAGGACTGGTGAGGACGGGAGGGGCCGAGAGGTATTGCTTGAGCTCTGTAAACGCTTGTTCACAAGAGTCGTCCCAATGAAAATTTTTGTTTTTTCTGAGTAATTGGTACCATGGTAAAGCTTTCTTGGCTACTTGAGGTAGAAATCTGGAGAGGGCTGCCATCCGACCAGTTAGCCTTTGAACTTCTTTGACATTAGATGGGCTGTGCATGCTCAGAATAGCTTGACATTTCTCTGGGTTGGCCTCGATACCCCTCTCCGTGAGCATGAAACCTAAAAAGGCCCCGGCTGGGACCCCAAATGTACACTTATCGGGGTTCAGGCGCATGTTGAATTTTCTGATACTACCCAAAATAGCCGCTAGGTCCCGAGGATGGTCCTCCTTCTTCTTACTCTTTGCTATCATATCATCGATGTACACCTCGAGAGTAGGTCCGATCATTCCTAAGAAGATCTTGTTCATCATACGCTGGTAGGTTGCGCCAGCGTTTTTCAACCCGAAAGGCATTACCGTGTAGCAGTAAGTTGCCCTTTCAGTGATGAAGGCCGTTTTCTCTTGATCAGGAGGGTACATCGGGATTTGATTATATCCCGAGTATGCATCCATGAAAGATAGGAGTTGGTAGCCAGATGAGTTGTCCACTAGTTTGTCGATGATGGGGAGGGGGTACTGGTCCTTTGGGCATGCTTTGTTCAAATCGGTATAGTCGACGCACATGCGCCATTTCCCATTCGATTTCTTGACCAGAACGGTGTTGGAGAGCCACTCCGAGTAGCTAACCTCCCTTATGAACCCGGCGGAAAGGAGCTCGGATACCTTCTCCTCTATCACTGCAGCCTTTTCGGTGCTAACCCTTCTCTTCTTTTGGGCGACCGGTTTGGCGGTCGGATGAACGCTGAGCCGATGACAGATCAAGTTCGGATCAATCCCCGGCATGTCTGCCGAGGTCCAAGCGAAAAGATCTTTGTTCTTCTTTAAAAGCTCGAGCATTTCTGCTCGTATTTCTTCTGGAAGGTTGGTTCCTAGTTTCACTCTTCTGTCTGGTAGTTTTTCATCTAAAACAATGAACTCCCATTCTCCTTCAGGGGTCGGTCTTGAATCATCCAAATCGGACCTAACATCTAGGTCCGTCAAGAGTACACTTCCCCTGTTCAAACTTAACTTTGGCTGAATTTCTTCTAGAATCTTGATCTTTGCCAAACTGGCATTGTAACACAGTCGAGCCTTCTCCTGTTCGGCTCGGATGGAAACTACAGTCCTGTCAGTGCCTTCAAACTTCATAGCCAGATGGACAGTTGAAACCACCGCGCCGAAAGCCTGCAAGCATGTCCTGCCAAGGATGGCATTGTATGCCGACGGGCAATCGACGACGAGGAACTTGATAATCTCGGTTCTTGCCGAGGGGTGGTTTCCAAGGGTCATTGGCAGCTGGATGTGTCCTTTGGGAACCACTGCATCTCCAGTAAAGCTGATCAGCTTTCCCTCGAAAGGGGTCAGGTCCGAGGTTTTTAGTTTCAGTGCTTCAAAAAGGTTCATGAACATGATATCTGCCGAGCTACCCTGATCGATGAATACCCTGGCAACCTCATAGTTACCGATCAACGCAGTGATGACCATAGGGTCGTTATGACCCGGGATCACCCCTTCGAGATCATCATCAGAAAAGCAAATGGGAACACTTTTTGTGGCTCTCTTTCGGATTGAATGGTTGTGAACTGCGAGGACTTGATTGATGTATTTCTTTCTGTCGGACCGTTTCTCTCCTCCTCCCGCAAAACCTCCAACAATGGTGTTGACTTGCAGGTTTTGCGGGGATCGATCCGTCGTGGCTACCTCTATCATGGCCACTCTCTGCTGATTGGTTGGTTGTTGTTGGTTGGTGTTTTGATCGGCCTGCCTGGTTGACGACCGGCCATTCCTATCTGGGGATGGAGTTCTTCTTCGAGTATGTCGGTCAAGTGCTTCCCTGACATACTGCTGTAACTTGCCGTCCCTAATTAACTGCTCGATCACATCCCTGAGCCAAGTACATTCATCTGTAGTGTGCCCATACCCACCATGATACGAGCAAAATTTGGAGCGATCCTGTCGATGACTTCTCTTCAAGGGGGGTGGTCTTTCTACTGTTCGGAGGTCAGTCTGCATTGTTTCCTGCAGAATTTGGCTTCTTGGAACTGTGAGAGGGGTGTATTGCTCGAATTTCCCTCGGGGAGGTCCAAATCTCTTCTCCCCTCGGGGTCTTCTCCTTTGATCCTCTCTTCGGTCATCCCTTCTGTCATCTCTTCTCTCATCTTTTCTTGATCTTCCCTGGGAGGATGGCTCCCCACGCTCGCCTCTGTCTCTGTTTCTTTGCCATTTGCTGAATTCTTCTAAGTTTATGAACTTAGTAGAACGATGTCTCAGCTCCGCCATATCCCTCGGCGGTTTGCCCACTAGTGAGTTTTTGAAATCTCCGTTTCGGAGACCTTGAGTGAAGAGAAAGACTGCAAAGCTTGGTTCTTAATTAGGAATGGTCCCTGCCTCCGAATGGAAGCGTGAGAGATATTCCCGCAAAGGCTCTTCGGGTTGCTGCATAACGCCTGCTAGTGCGTGGTCGGACTTTGGCTGGACGCAACTAGCGGTGTATCTGTTCAGAAAAACTCTCTTCATTTCTGCCCAAGAGTTAACAGAGTTCCTGGGCAAGGCGGAGTACCATCTTAAGATGGGTGGTTGTAGAGTCATGGAAAAAGCTCTGCATTTCATCATGTCTCCACCGTCGTAAAAGTTCATAGCTCCTTCAAAAGACAAGATATGCTCCAAAGGGTCGGTTAACCCGTTATACTTGGAAACACTCGTTGGGCCGAGAAATGCTGAGGGTGTCTCGTATGCCATGATTCTCGGAGTGAAGGGATGGTCAGGGTGAGCAGTGTGGTCGGTTTCATATGTGTCTTCTAGGGTTGTGTTTATGGGGGGTGGTGGAGGTAGAGTGGTGGTTGGGTGGGGGATCAGCTGAGTTGCTGGGGTTGTTGCTAATGCCCCTCCGGCCACCGCCTGCATATGAAGCTGTTGTAGGTCGGCGATGGCCGTTCCCTGCTGTTCCAGGATCTTAGCTTGTTGCTTAATGATTTCTTCTAACTGGCGCTCCCTTTGACCACGGGAGTAATCCCTATCACCTCCAGAAACACGGGCGTCGATGGACCGGCCTGATCCGTGGTTTTGTGCATGATTGGGGTTAAGAGGGTTTGGGTTTTCAGGGTTCGTTTGCCTGGAATGGACGGTGTAAGGACCACTATGCGTGCGAGCTGGAACTGAGTGGTGGCTCCGGGCTGGAATTTGTCTTACTGATGGCATGCTGGGATGTGGAGGGTTTCTCCCTTCAAGATCTCTGCCGTTGTCGCCACTGCCTTCTTGCAAACTCTGACGGTTTCACCCTGCTTGGCTATTTGCACCAAGCGATGTGGCGTTTCCTCGCGTCTCTACCATTTTGGGGTGGGAATAGCAGTTTATGGTTCCCCACAGACGGCGCCAAATGTCGTGTCTGGGACACGGTGTATCAGATGCTTCCCTAGCTCTAAGGTATAGTGAGACCCAAGAACTAGCGGATAGACTGAAGTTAGTATATGATTATCTAGGTATACTAGAGGTCTAGTTGGGACAACTAGGGTTTCCCTCATCACAGTGTGTGCAGTTGTGAAATTAGGGAGAGAGAACGTCCCAGAGCCCCTTGCTGGAGACAGCTATTTATAGGGGTGGCATTGTACCTTGTGGGCCTGTACGGAGGGCCAGCAAGGCAGTTGACGTGTCCCATTTAGGATGTAGTATGAGTTATTCATCCTTATCCTGTAGTGGAGAATCTTATCCCTGTTGGCAAGTTAGGCTCACGCGCCCCTAGCTCGGACTCCTTGGGGGGGTAAGCCCCATGTGGTCGGTCCTGAGGCGCCAGGATGGGTCCTAGGACAAGCGCTCGGCCTGGGTAGGCGTGACCTATCAGATAGGATAATCTGGTCGGCCGAGTATGCTAAGGGTAGACCGAGGGTCGGTCTACCACACCTACTAATGCTCCTGTAGTTGTTTCTAGAGCATGTCTTAACTGTCGTATAGAAGTGTTAGGACAACTCTCTAGGGTAGATTTGATCTGCCTACCCTTATCGCAATTGGATGTGATCTTGGGAATGGATTGGTTAAGTTGAAACCAAGTGATCATTGATTGTGATAAGAAGATAGTTATCTATAGAAACCCAAAATCTTCAGGCTATATGTGTTTGTTCAACACTGAAGTAGAAGAAGATGGCCCAAGAATTGAAGAGATTCCCGTTGTCAAAGATTTTCCTGAAGTATTTGCTGACGAGATACCGGGTTTGCCACCAAAGAGAGAGATTGAGTTTGGAATCGATCTAGTTTCGGGGGCTGGTCCCATTTCTATTGCTCCTTATAGAATAGTACCACCAGAAATGGCTGAGATGAAGAAGCAGATTGGGGTGCTCCGGTTTTATTTGTCAAAAAGAAAGATGGTAGCATGAGGATGTGTATCGATTACCGGCAGCTGAATAAGGTCACAATTAAGAACAAGCATCCTTTACCAAGGATAGATGACCTTATGGATCAAGTTCGAGGGGCTTTAGTATTTTCTAAGATTGATTTGAGGTTGGGGTACCACCAAATCAGGATCAGAGAAAAGGATATCTCTAAGACTGCATTTTGATCTCGATACGGACATTATGAGTATGTTGTGATGCCGTTCGGATTGACTAATGCACCGGCTATTTTCATGGACTACATGAATCGAATCTTTAGACCCTATTTAGATTCATTCGTGGTTGTGTTCATCGTTGATATCCTAATTTATTCCAAAAGTCCGGAGGGGCATGATGAACACTTAAGAATAGTGTTGAATGTCCTAAAGGAGAAGCAATTGTACGCCAAACTTGCAAAGTGTGAGTTCTGGCTGGAGGAAGTTAAGTTTTTAGGACATGTGATATCCAACAAGGGAATAACTGTTGATCCGACGAAGGTGAATTCAGTTTTACAATGGGAACAACCGAAGTCAGTCATGGAAGTGAGAAGTTTTCTTGGTTTGGCTGGGTACTACAGAAGATTCATAGAAGGTTTCTCGAAGATTGCGCTACCGTTGACGAAGTTAACCCGGAATGACCTACCATTTATATGGGATGAGAAGTGTGAAAGGAGTTTCCGAGAGTTGAAAGAAAGGTTGACATCATCTCCTGTGTTGATTTTGCCTGATCCACAGAAGAATTTTGAGGTGTACTGTGATGCATCAAAACAAGGACTTGGGAGTGTGTTGATGCAAGATGGAAAGGTGGTAGCTTATGCCTCGAGACAACTAAAGGTTCATGAAATGAACTATCCAAATCATGATTTAGAGCTGGCAACTGTTGTTTTCGCTCTAAAGATTTGGAGGCACTACCTCTATGGCACTACGTTTCGGGTATTTAGTGACCATAAGAGTTTAAAGTACCTTTTCGATCAGAAAGAGTTGAACATGAGGCAACGTCGATGGATGGAGTTCTTGAAGGATTTTGAGTTTGAGCTTCATTACCATCCTAGGAAGGCAAATGTTGTGGCGGATGCAATGAGTCGAAAAGCAATGCATATCAGTTCGATGATGGTCAAAGAAGCTGTGTTGATAGAAGAATTTAGAGATTTGAGCTTGACGACGCAAGTGGAGCCGACAAGTATCAAGATGGGAATGTTGCAGATCGCAAATGAATTCTTGAAAAGGATTCGAGAGTTGCAACAAGAGGAAGATGAACTAAAGGAGAAGAGGAAGCTTATGAAGGAAGACAAAGAGTTAGAGTTTCAAGAAGGGAAGGATGGAATTCTTCGCTTCAGAACAAGGATTTGTGTGCCCGATAATTTTGAAGTAAGGAGAATGATTCTGGATGAAGCGCATAAGAGCAAGATGAGTATGCATCCGGGAGCTACCAAAATGTACCAGGATTTGAGGAAAATATTTTGGTGGCATGGTCTTAAGAAGGATGTAGCAAAGTATGTAGCGTGTTGTTTGGTGTGTCAGAAGGCTAAGGTGGAACACCAAAGGCCAGGAGGAGAATTACTTCCCTTAGAGATTCCGCTATGGAAATGGGATAGTATCTCAATGGATTTTGTGTCCGGTTTGCCAAGGACAGCTACTGGTCATGATGCAATCTGGGTTATTGTAGATCGCTTGACGAAGTCAGCGCATTTTATTCCGGTAAATGTGCGCTATTCTTTGGAGAAGCTCACTCAGTTGTATATCAAAGAAGTAGTTCGTCTGCATGGTGTGCCATCTAGTATCGTGTCAGATCGTGATCCAAGTTTTACATCGAAGTTTTGGCAGAATCTACATAAAGCTCTAGGTTCAAGGTTGAAGTTGAGTTCTGCTTATCATCCCCAGACTGATGGTCAAACGGAAAGGACTATTCAATCGTTAGAGGATATTTTAAGAGCCTGTGTTTTGGAAGGTCAAGGAAGTTGGGAACAAATGTTGCCGCTCGTGGAATTTACTTACAACAATAGTTATCATACAAGCATTGGAATGGCACCATTTGAAGCTCTCCAGATTTTGTGCAAGAGACAACAGAGAAGATTAAGATGATACAAGAAAAGATGAGGACCGCTCAGAGCCGACATAAGAGTTATGCTGATCGGAGAAGGAAACCATTAGAGTTTGCCAAAGGTGACCATGTTTTCATTAGAATAGTACCAACCAAAGGTGTTAGTAGAGCTTTGAAAACCCAGAAAGTATCACCTAAGTTTATTGGTCCCTACCAAATTCTTAAAAGAGTTGGTTCAGTAGCTTATCAATTAGCCTTACCCCCATCTTTAGCTAATCTTCACAACGTGTTCCACATGTCTCAGTTGAAAAAGTATGTTCATGATACCATCATTGTTCTTAAAATTCAAAATGATGACCTAGAAATACGTGAGAACCTAACCTTTGAAGCTATGCCTATCCGCATTGAAGATCGAAGAGTCAAGCAACTTAGAGGGAAGGATATTCTTTTGGTCAAAGTTATCTGGATTTGTGGAGATGTCATGGAAGCATCTTGGGAATTAGAAGATAAGATACGTCAGGACTATCCTGAGTTGTTTGTGTAAGTTGAATTTCGGGGACAAATTCCTTGTAAGTGGGGGAGTAGTGTAACACCCCAAAAATTTTAATCCCTGATTAATGAAATGTTAATTATAAAGTTTATTAATAATTAATTATTTTTATTCTAATCTTTGATTAAAATTTATGTTTAGGTTATGTGTGAATATGATTTGGTGATTATTTCCTAGATGAAAATAAATATTTGCATATTAGTCCCTGCTTTGGGACCTAGAAGTAATTTTAGGAAAGATTTTGGAGGGAAAGAAATAAAATAAATATTTTTCAAAAATGGACCAAAATACTCGAGTATTTCTGGGAAGACTCGAGTATTCTGGTCAGAGTTGAACGAGTTAGTGTCGTGTCCTTAATCAAAATCAACCTTGAAGCTATGAAAGAACTTCAGGAATGATCTCAACCAAGATGTTAATGTAGGACTCTTTTAGGATTTCTGTATATCCAGTTGGGATAAACAAGTTCTCCCTAGTCAACAATGTGTGTGCTAGTGTCAACTTAGGGATGAGAAGACGTACCTTAGCCCCTATAGCATGGTGGTTCTTATAGGGGATTACCTGTGTGTCGTGGGCCTTTCTGATGAGGCTTGTGAAGAGGAAGAACTCAAGTAGGATTCTTAAAGGTCCTGATAAGGTTGCCTTCATAAATCCTGTACGTGATAATCCCTTGTTTTTATCAAGTTTATCCAATAAGCTACGTAGGACGTTAGGGGAGGTAGTTAAGCTGAACGAGACTGTTAGGGATAAGGATAAGGTCAAATATCCTGTGCTCGGACCTAATCTCGTAATCCTATAACGCTCGCTGACTATCCATAGGCTCGGTATGGTGCACCGAGCGAAAGGTACCTCGTATGTCTTGCTTCAGTGTTTAACCGATCGGATTAAAGTCACTTTGAGGGGCCAAACTATTAGACCACTACAGTTAGTGCGTTTTGGTGAGTCACCACCAACGATTCCCGTCGTGTGACACGAAAACACCTTCATCAACACATCTCCACCTTCGTGTCGCAGTGCATGAGCTTCATGAATGGCTATTTAAGCCATGGTTGACGAATCAACCAACCCATTTGCTCAATTTGTGAAGAATTCATGCATTAGGGTTCCTAAATCGTTCCAATCGATTCTCCCTCTCTGTTTTGATTCCAGTCACAAATCATACACCAATACAAAGCTCACATCTCGAGCTTTGTATAGACACAAAAATTGTGAGCTGAGAGTTCGTGTATTGGAAGAATCGAGGCTTGGAAGTTGGAGTTCGTTTGTTGTCAACAGTCTCTGGAGCTTACTTTGGTCATTGATTTTGGTAAGCTCACGCACCCTCTGAGTCTCAAACTTGTTTCTCTAGTTAGTATGTGTTGCAGAGAATCTAGAGAAAATAATTTCCCCAATTCTTATTGTTATTTCATGTGTCAACCAATTCGGTTTTGGTGCTCTACTCAAACTGCTCTGCATGTTGGTGCTTGAAGTGGCTTTCTGTGTTGGGGAGCTTTTCTTTCCAAATTTCCTGTTGGTACACGTCTGAGAGGTAAGGGGAAAGCTTTCTATTCACTAGATAGAGTATAAATTACATGAATTTGTTTAGAGAGCCACCAAGAGGCTCTAAGGGCTTAGTTTGAATAGGGAAATTGGTTTGGAGACCAACCTGTGCTCTAAAATGGTTTTGAGCAAGTTTTATATGTTGCATGCAAGCTATTTGAAACTTTAAATCATGAGTATTTTGAGTATTATGCAAATTGGTATATTGAGTTGTGAATTTTCTAAGTTTTATGCATAATCTTGTGAATCTCTGTGAATTCTGTAAATTGATGTGTTCTATGTGTTTGAACATGTTTAATATATGTTTTATGAGTTCTGTTGATCATTGGATTTGATTAGGAATGGTTAGAATTGAAAATGGTATGTTAAAACCAGATTTTCAGTCTGTATTGTCTGTTAAGACTCGAGTACATGGCTCGATACTCGAGTATTTCGTGATGCACCAGTGCATCTCTTTGCACCAACACTCGAGTATTGACTGATGCAGCAAGAGTATTTACTGATGAACCACTCGAGTAATGCATGAATCACTCGATTCTTCTGGGTTGATGAACGACTCGAGTATTTCATGAACTACTCGAGTATTTTTAGAAAATCTGAAACTTGACTTTTCTGGAAAAGCATGAATGACTCGAGTAACCTATGAACTACTCGAGTAAACTGGAAAGACTGAAGAACTACTCGAGTATTATGAAGAATACTCGAGTATTTTTGTCCAGAAACTTAAAAATGCCATCTTTAATTCTGAATCATTCTGTTAATATTTAAGTGATAATAATCCAAGTGACTTAAAAGTAATTGATTGATGATGGTATGAAACTATTGGATTAATAATGTGAGATATTATTAATTAAGATATACCAATCAATTCTTTTAAGTTAAGAAATTGCATTCATCTTGGAGTTTGGGTGTTAGATCGTTTTTCATGTTATGATAACATGAGGAAGGCCTCTAGGAGTGCCAATTGACGGCTTGCTTGATGACACATTATGGTGGACGATGTGGCCAGCGAGAGTAATATGCTGATGATATGGTTATTCCGTTAAGACGATGGGACATTGCTCGAGGAGCACGTTATGTACCATTTCCAAGCTTGTCGTGTACATTCTAGGGTGAATGTACGAATGTTGTACACCTAGGAGTACAACGCACTGTTGAGTGCTGATATGATGTAAAGGATGGACGTCAGAGAGTGACAAAAATTAATGGAGTTAGGGTTGAGAGCTAGACTCATACATCATGCAACTCATCTCATCTAAAGTTGATAAATGAAAATAAGTATGAGCATTTTACTTACATCAAATATTTGCTAAGTGCTAAATGTGGTTGTTGATTATTGCTGCATACATCTATATTTACATTGTGCATTTATTTATGCTCTATTTATTATGTGTATAGAATTGCTTATCCCTGTTCCCTTTTAGGTGATGTCACGTTACATCGCTTGCATCGAGATCCGGCCACTTCCTAGTGGCATATGGATCTACGAGGATCACCGAGCGGTATTTGAGGGTGAGGTAGAGATTATCTTCTATCACCCTAACCCGCTGATTCGGTTTCGTCCTCGTAGGTTTAGGATCCCCATCATATAAACTATGCATGTACCACCCTTTTATACTTACCATGGACCACCTCCCACACGACCAGCTCGCTCGTATCACAGTTTTCGATTCCGACGCACCCGCTCACACCCTTTTACTTCTAGAGTCATCCGAGAGGAGACTCCCCCATCAGTTCCGAGGAGTCCTATTAGGGTCTCGCCTTCACCAGACCATGTACCCAGTGGTAGGGTACCCACTCCACCGGAGAAGATTGAGGAGGACCCCGTCGAGGACGAGAGCGGAAGCGAGCCTGTCGTGCATTCTACCGGGAGTCAGTGGAGGGACGATGATCCTTAGGTATGTGCATAGGGTAGATGATGAGGATCAGGATCCGGTGTGTTTGCTGCTAAGGAGGAGATACTGCTGCTGATGATTGATGGTGACTGCTGCTACTACTAGGAGACTTCTACTACTACTACTACTACTGCTGCTTTTGATCAGCTTCAGAGTCTTGATTTTTGATATGTAGATATTGTATATATATATATATATATATAGCTTTGAGAACTTTGGAGTGATGGTCTATTTTGATGTTATATATATACAGTTTATGGACTTGTACTGGAACTTGGAGACTTCCACTTGGACTATGTATTTCATGTCTTATAATATATATATATATATATATATATATGTATAATTTATGTTTATATTACAACTGGTTACATAGTCTTATTATTTCCGCTTACTCTGATAATGATTTTAAAAGAGTTCGGCTGTGATGTTTTAAAATGGTATCAGTTCCGCAATGTGAAAGAATGGGTAGCATCACTTAAGTTATTATTACGTAGAGGAAATAAAAAATATATAGATGCTATCTAATTTGTAAAATGAGTTCCTTGATAAAGAAAGCGCCGAATTCAACATTTTAAAATGATACGACATCTATTCTCCAAGGATCCCATATTTTGGTTTGTGCACCCATTTCTTTTAGAAAATAAAAAGGAAAAATTTAACCTTATATTTTCTATCTTTAAACAAGTCCATATCTATTCGAGTAATTGTTTATTTATTACTCTATTTATTAGTATTATAAATGAGGGTGTCACATAACTTGTCCCTTTTCATGTATAACTATAGTTTTAGTAATGATTTTGATTGTGATAGATTTATTTCGGATCTCTATTCTCCATACTATTATGCACAAAACATAAGTTATAAGAAGGCTCCATGGGAAATAGCTTTAGAGAAAAATGAACAAATCACTAGGGATTTTGTTGAACAATCTAGAAACAATTTTCAAATCCAAAGTGCTAGTTTAAAGTCTTATGTGGAGCCAATTCCTGTGGAGAAAGCTTCATGGGAAATAACTTTAGAAAAATGTGCTCAAAGCACTAAAGATTTTGTTGAACAAGTTAGAAATGATGGTCAAATCTTAAGTGCTAGTAGAAAGAACCTTCAAATGCAAGTTGAACACATTTTAAAGCAATTAGATGAAGAGTCACAAGCATCACCAATAATTTTTTACTCTCTTCAAAGAGAGGAAAAAGTGGTGGTGATGGATGTGACCAATGATGAAACTCCTATGGAGGAGCAAATTGAGAGAAATGTGCATAATAAGTTTGAGGAAGAGGACCGAAATAAAACAATAGAAGGTTTGAATATGGTAGAAAAATTTGATCCACCCTTGCATGATGAATTTCTAGAAATTAAAAATTCGGTTAAATCTATTTCATGCTTGGATGACTCAAATTTTTCCATTATATTCAACCTCTGTGCTTTCATGAAAAATCTAAAAATCAATCTAAATCATTGTTAAACAATAGGGAGCCTGAAAAGGTAGTTTTCCTAATTCATGGAATTAATACTTTCATGAAATGGAAAAGAAATAACTTATCTGAGATGATGCATGGAGTAAGGAATGCACCTTTTGACCCTAGTGGGATTGCACTTGGTTTGTCCTGTGGGATGTGTGAATAACTTGTTATTGTTGCATCACATGGGATTTAACCTATAGAATTTGGGATCCTGGTGGATTCTTTGTAATCATGTAGTAGTGTAGGTTTTTATTTTTTTAGTTAGTTAGTGAATAAAGAGTTGGAGCTTTCTATGTAACTACTAATGAGGTGCTTCTAGCACTATTTTTAGTTGATCATGTGACACAGGTGAATAAGTTTGGGGGAGTCTCCTCCATGGTGCATCAAGAGAGAATGTTGTGCTACAAAGGGAAGTTTCCTAACTCCTTGCTTTTGTTTTTAATTTTTATTTTGTAGTTTTAGGTTAGTTTAGTTTGCTTGAGAACAAGCCAACCTCTAAGTTTGGGGGAGTGGACAAAATAAAAAATTTTCAGACTTGAATTGTCCTCCCATATTTGGTGTTGGTTTGTGTCTTGGGTAGAAGTAGATGATTATTCTAGGTGTAGGACTAATTTTCTGATTATATATGTAAATACTTGATTTAGTATGATGACTCATAGATTGTATGACACTGTTTTGGATTGAGTTTTAAGTTTTGTTGAGAACTGGTTATTTTGATAAACTGTTTTGGAATAAGTATTAGTGAACTGACTATTAGCCTGTGAGATTTTTGAGCCTATACACTTGACAGGGGTATGTGACTTTTATTGATTTTATTTTGTGATTGAGACCCCACTACAACAGAACTAAGGATTAACAACGTCAATTTTGGCTTTTCAACAACGAATTTCGGGCATTGTCAAAGCCGTCGTTGTTAAAAGAACAACAATGCAATAAGGCGTTCTTGATAAGGCGTTGTTGAAACGAATATATTGACAACACAGTTTGTGAATGAAGCAGTTAAAATTAATGAATTGACAACACCGTTTTCAATATGGCGTTGTTGATATAAATATACTAACAACACCTTTTTCAAACTGTGTTGTTACAAATAATATACTAACAACCCATTTTTAAAATAGCGTTGTTGAAATAAAAACATTAACAACTGTGACACTCTCGTTTTACATCTCGAAAATAATAAATATTTCCAAATGATTGAAATACTTGCTATCAAAATTAGGGCTGGAAAATTTTTCCTTTTTAAATTGTACTTGCTCGATTATAAACACTTTTAATCTGCACAAATATTTGAATTTGGCTTAATAATATCTTAATTACAAAAAGACTCTCGAGATAATATTTCCGTAAACATAGTAAAACCTTTTCGTAGTCCTTCATAAAATATGCTATTAGTCTCTCGAGTTTAATCGATTATATAAAATATAAACTTGACGCCGAAGTCCTTTTTGAATTAAAATCAGAGTATGCGGAAGTAAAGAGTAATACTTGTGGGGCACTGCTGAGGTAAATAAAACATTATATATATATATATATATATATATATATATATATGTATAACATAACATAACATAAACCCCATAAGTATCATCAGTAGCAAGTAGTGAAAGTCGAGATAGCAAGTTTGGTGAAATATATACATAACAACTGCATAAAATAAACCTCACTCTAAGACCTCTCAAAATATATACAATATATCATATGATCCAAAAGTAGAAGTCCCAGAGCAGGTCATCCGTGTCCTCAGCAGATCCTCAGATCCTCCACAGCTCTATCCCTAGGATCTAGGATCCAAAACATCCACGCTATGCAGGCTCCTATGAACCAGCGGGTCCACCTCTAGCAGAAACAGTCGGCTCGACATGCACCTCCTTCTCGCTCTCATCCTCCACAGGGTCCTCCTCGACCTCGCCTGACTGGGTAGAGACCCCACCACCGGGTCTAGGATCTGCAGAGGCAGTCCTCTCGAAATCAGTCGGACCAGGAGAAGGAGTCTCCTCAGTGACAACTCTATGGGAGAAAGGATGAGAACGAGTGGCAGCTCTGAAACGAAAACTATGAAAACGACGCATAGGTCGAGCCGGGGGTGGTCCTCTATATGTATAAAAGGGTGGAACATGCATAGTATAGACTAAAGGGATCCTAAATCGACGAGGTCGCACTCGCACCAGAGGGTTAGGGTGGTAGAGAGTGATCTCCACCTCCCCCTCAAAGGTGGCACGGTGCTCCTCATACGTCCATATGCCACTATGGATAGGGCGTATCTCGATGCATGCTAGGTATCTGGCCATCACCTAAACAGGGCATAGGGAGTAAGTATACACATATACATAATTGATAAAGACTAAAATTACAAACACAAGTATGTCATGGACAGATAATAATGCAAGTACATATGAGCACACGAATTTTCAACATTATATCTCTTATAATGCAAGTGGCATGATGTATGATTTTCTATCCACAACTGAGGCCTTTAAAAGTCCATCTTGGACGTCCATCCAATACACCCTTGTGTTCCCGGAACACTGACATTCGTTCCCAGAACGTAATGCCAAACCATACTTGGATAATAAGCATCACTCCCGAAGTGTGCACCACGTTCCCAGAACGCATAAAAACCAAGTCCCGGACACTGGCCACATTCCCAGAATGTGTCATCAAGTAGGTTACAATTTGGTACTCCCGGAGTACCCTCCTCATATTCCCAGAATATGATAAACGTTCCTACCAACCAGACTTCCATTCTATATGGATGCACAATTATCAGGGTTGGTTTTATCTTTTCATTAATTACTGTGATTTAGAAATATTCCAATTTCTCTTTTGAATGATTTATTTGAGGCATAATCTTTGGCACAAAATTCTCCTTTGAATTATCTCAAAAACATGCCCTTAAGCTTAGATTGGGAAAAACATAACCAATGGTATTCAAAAACTTAACTTTTTATTTTTCAGATTCAGGTACTAACCGGTTACAGTTTCAGGCTAACCGGTTAGAATTACAGACCTGGACTGTTTACCATTGAATTTCAGAAAAACCCTTTTTCTTGAATTCTTTACCCAATCCATAAACAAGTTTGACATTGTTTTACACCTCAAAAACCACTGTTTTTATCATTCAAAAGTCTAAATCACATTTCAGTCTCAAATGAGCATAATTTCCTCTTGGAATTATCCCATTACACTAAGGTATTAACTCTTTAACTGCAATCTGAACTATAACAGTGAAACCAACTTATTTTCAGATTGTTTTCCATGAAATTAAGGCCTAGATTTGAGTAGGATTTATAAGACCACAACATTGATTTTGTAAACTTATTTTCTTTTGCATTTTTTACAGTGTTTAACCGGTTACGAATATCGAGTAACCGGTTAGATTATGCAGTCAAACACTAAAACATGAGTTTTAACAAACCATTCTCTTCACTACTCAAATCTAACCAAATTTCAACCTTTAATAGAGTTCATATACCTTAAATAAATATGTTTAATCACAGAAACACATATAATTTTGCATGCATTTGGTTTAGTGCATCAAATTGCATAAGAATCCATATAAACACAATTCAATACCTCAAATCACAGATTATACATTTAGCATCTGATTTAAACATTAAAATCACTTGCATGCATCAATATAAAGTTGCTCAAAACAACATTGAGCTAAAATTTGGCCTCCAAGCCTTTGTGCTTCACACACATAATGCCCTTTTTGAGTTTTGTTAACTCAAATCCTAATTCACTTGATTTTTAGTCTAAATCTAGTATAAGGTAGACTTCTTCCATACCTTAAGATAGTGTTTGATGAAGATTAACACTGAACTTGAAGAAAAATCCCAGATTCCACCAAACTCCCTAGTTCTGCCCTTTACCCACGATTTCAGCAACATGGTCCAAAAACCACCAAATTTAACATAGTAATTAGGCAAAGAAATTGGGGAAAACAGTTAGAACTCAATCTAGGTAACATGCACTAGGAGATAGAAGTGATTTGAGGTCAAAGGAGTTCTTATACTTACCAAAATTGAAGCTTCAATTCAGCTCCAGAAAATCAGTCTTTGCTGAACCAGTTTTTGAACTCCTTCACTTCAAAGGCTTCGTTCTCCCAGCTCCTTCACTCTCAACTCACAGTGTTTATATCTTTGTAAAGCTCTTGATGTGAGCTTTACAACCGTGTATCACTCAAAGGCTAACACTCAACAAAGAACAAGAATTGAAGGAAACGATTTTGAAACCCTAAAACAGAGTTTCCCCTAAATTCAGAGCAACAACAACCCAATCCTTCATAATTGTGGGTTTTTTATAGAGGGATTAAGCTTGCATGCACACTGACGCGTGGGTTTCCACTAATCTGGGCTGTATTCATGGCGATTAATTGAATTAATCAAGTGATTACTCATCAAAATCCACTAACCCAGTTTCTGTGTTCATCGTCTAACCGGTTACAGGGCATTACTAACCGATCAATACAAAATTTAAAAAATTAATATTTTTAAATCTTTCCCTCTAAGAACTTTTTCAATATTACATTTAGGTCCTAGATCAGGGACTAAAATGCAATATCCTTATATTTTGCATTTATCTGCCATATAAAAATATTTCAACTTATTTTTATATTTTAGGCTAATTAAATACAAAACATAAATTTGGAAATTCATATAAATTAATAATAAAACTTTTATTATTAATTTCCTTATTATCCGGGAGACGAAAATTAGGGGTGTTACAACAACACTCTCTTAAAATGGTATTGTCTTTTGTATTTTTTTTTAATTTTAATTTTTATGAAAACACCATCTTAAAAAGGTGTTGTCTTTTCTTTTCTTTTTTTTTTTTTTGCATATTTTCATTATTCCTTAAATTTATTAATTAAATGATATTGAAATAATATTATACGCTAGCTAGAGAATATTAACAATTTATAAAATAATGCAAGTATATGTTACTAAAATTAAAAAGCACAAAATAATTATAAATATTCTTGCCATATAACGTAATTTTACTACTTGTTCAATGTTAGACATCATTCAAAATCATAAACATAGAAAACGAAATTACTACGATACCGATCAAAAGTTATATTTTGCTCCACTTCAATCGAGTACCAAAACCTATAATTATCATAAACTTAACAAAAATATTATAATAGATGTTTGTTCAACTTGCAATCCTTAATGACAAAATCAATTGATTCCTTTTTCCAATTGCACCAATCATAGTAGAAACCTACAATTACATTATGAAACCACGTCAAACAAGATAATGTGCGAAATAAGAGCATAGAGTGAAACATAAAGCAACAAATTTTATATTATTCAATATTTTGAGCTTCTGTTGTTAATTTCCATAACAAGAAGAGGTTATTCATAACAATAAGATAACTTACCTATTACGTTTTAGCAACATAATGAACCACATATCGAGCCTACTCTTCCACAAGTTCAGCTAGCATACATTGAGGATATTTGGTTCTGCCTTTGAAGTCACATACCGTACCTTTAATCTTTGGATCTTGATTGCTTTGTTGGATTATTTCTTTCATGAAATGCATCACATAATATCCACAATCATCATTATTGTCTTGCTTGGGGCACTAAAGAAAACCAAATAAGATAAAAATGTAAAACTCATCATAACACGACTATAATGTACAAATAATTATTTAAAATACTATAAATATACCTTTAATTGAACCCAACCAAAACCGGTGGATTTGGGCGTCTCTAAAGTGGATCGGTAGATCGTTAAACCTCTAACAAAATCAATAAAACTTCATATAAGTACATGATTTGTATTATCAAACATGTTGAAAATATATTAACCTCATATATGTACTCATTAAAGATTTCCACCCTGTTAGGGTAATTTTTTGGTTTGCCATGCAAAGGATCTAAATAATATATCCTTTCTTCTATACGGTTAATCACAATCAACACCCAGTGTCGCCTACAAAAGTTTCATGATCATTTAGTAAACACAAATTTGTTTGTGCAAATTAAATACATAAATTTATTATATTATCGTAAATTACGTTTACAAATATAAAAAATAACTTACCCAACATTATAAGGTGCTAATAACAACTTTATCTCATTGTATGTGTTGAGAGTATCACCTATGTATCTAGAGTTGTCATCATCTGATGTCGCTTCAGATGTTCTTTGCGGGGATAAGAACATGATTGCCTTTGACTCTTTACGATAATACAAGTACAAGAACCTGGAATGCATATATATATACGCATGGATAACCAATTAATAATATATGTACTATATATCATTATTAATGTTCAAATAAAATACATGAAAACATAAAGCTTAGTGAGATAAAGTACCTGATATATATGCATATGACAGAGGATTCTAACCATTCATGATTATGGATGTCCTTAATTTGTCTTACACCAATGATTTCTTCAGTGTCATACTCGAATATACGCTTTTCCATGGTGGTTGAGTAGTTGTCATCATCGTTCTTTTTTTCTAAAATTAGCTTTAGAATATTGCAAAATTGTCCCTCACCAATGGTACGCTTCGACTCTTTGTCAGCCACTTGGGATTTTTCATGTAATTGATGCTCTGGTTTTCCTTTTTCCTTTTTTGAAGAAGTAATTAACTCCTTTGCAGGTTGGAACCTTTTTCCACCACCAATGGGTCTCTTGGGCACCTAAAATATAATAATTAAGCCACTTAGTGATAAACTACTAATGAAAATTTGTGTTTTAAGATTTTTCAAGTACCTCAGATTCATCTTTTTGTTTTCTCTTTATTGGAAATGTAACTGATCCCCTTGTATGTTCTGATCCTTCATTCTGTATAGGTTTTTGAGGTACCTAAAATTTGAGAGTTTAAAATTAAAGTCATTTAATTAATGATTGATTAAATAGTGAAGAAATGGTCATTAGAAATATAAACAATAATTGCATATACCTTAGCATCTACAAAAACTTGTTGGGTCGGCCATGCAACAAAGGTGCCTGTAGCATCATTTATTTTTGATATATCATCATCGATAGGTATCGGCAAGGGTGCATTACCAATTAACGGAATGTCAATGGTAACCTTCACATGGTTCTCAGGTAATGGAGAATTGTGTAGCATAGTACCCTGTAAGTTATGCACCTTCCCCAAAGCAACCAATTACTTCATTTGAGTATCCAAATATAACTTGCATGGACTAATACCCTAAGTTGTAAAATAAGAAATTAATAAATTTATTAATGTACCTATGTTCTAACAGTTGATGAAGTGAAATAAGATATTAATAAATTGGCAAATACCTCTGGCATGTTGTGAGTTGCAAATGTGCAACTATCTTTCACGCTAGGATCTGGGCAAGATATATTAGGTTGGTTCTCAACTTGCTCCTTATTTTGGTCCTCGTCTTGATCTTTGTTTTGGTCCTCATCTTGATCTTTGTTTTCCTCCTCATCATGAACTTTGTTTTGGTCCTCATCTTGATCTTTGTTTTGATCCTTTTCTTGATCCTTAACTTGATCATTATTTTGATCCTTATTATTTTCCATCGCATGGAGTTTTTCTAACACGTAATTCAACTTATTTTCCAACATCACAATATCTTCCCTTCTAGCCCGCTTTTAAGGACGCAAGAAGGTTTTACGAGAAACCCCAAGGCCCACACCTAATAGGCGACTAGAATGCTCAGGACGATTCAAGGCTTTGCTTAGTAAGGCATTAGAGTCAAGATCTTGTGCGTTCTGCTTTAATGCACGCTTTTGAAATAAATCGATTCAAGCAGTCATTATTAATATTAATTCAATTAAAGAAATGTTGCATAATAAAATAACATGCATGTGTAGTATATTAATGGACTCATTTATGTACTTACCAACCGGTCAATCGCTTCTTGAGTAGTAGGATTATCAATCTAACCATTCTTGTTTAACTGACCCTCCACCCACAAAGTGTCTGGATCTATCGATGTAACACTGGGATCCTTACCAATCGCAATCAACTGTACGTTGAAATAAAATGAATATCCTTAATTACATTAGGGGCTACTTTAGATCTTGTTACTAAGAAAAATATATCAGTATATATGCATACCTTATCTTCCTCAATGCCTCTATACCCTGCACGCGAACCTCTGTACTTATATTTTTGGTTGGATGCTCTTTTGTTGTTTTCTTCGGATAATTTCTATTTAAAAACACAATAATTACATTAATACATGTAGTCATATATAGAAAATAACCGTAAATAATTATGATAGTGCGTGTAATTATTTTTACCATGAAAGACTCATCTTCTGTACTTTCGATTACATAATCTCTCCAATGCTCAACATGTATGTTGTACCCTTCAGGAGGTGTAAAGTTGATATTCCCATCCTTATCATATATATGTTCTTTCATATCAGTTCTCCACTGTCCATGTGAATTAGATGCAGCTTTAAGTATATATCTCTTATGTTTGTCATCAACATCAAAAGTCGACTGCAAAACATAAATAGTTAGTCACAGTATAAAACGCACTTACATACATAACCTCGAAACTACCCTTGACACTCCTAAAAAGAACGCAAGAAAACAATTAAATCTTACCTTTATGGCAAGCCAAACATTATCCTTATAGCCATCCAGAGATTTATCATTCCATCTAGAAATGTTAATTGGCACAATTTGTTTGACCACGACCCCTATATAAGTTGTTAATGTGCCCCCACCTTTTTTATTAAGTGGTTGTGATTTTGCATTCCATCCAACCTAATAAAAATTACAAAATAACTGAGAAATGACAAAACGAAGAAAATACAAAACTTGAGAAATGGCAACACAAAGAAAATACAAAACTTGTAGATACATTACATTCAGTATTTCGCCTTTACTTCTTGCACGAATTACTTTCTTCATAGTGGTAGGCCCACGTCCACCATTCTTTTTATTCTTGTCAGGAGATGCCATTTACCTACAATACAAAATAGAACACACAATTAAAATATATAAAAACATATTATAATTAAAATAAGGCATATATATATATAAGATTAAAATCTTCAAAGTAATAACGCTACATATCATAATACTTCTAATAAGAAAAATCATACATGCTAAGTTGATCTTTTCCTTTTCTTTGTCATGATCATACTTGTCACTTTTATTTTTCCCTTTCCCTTTTTGGCATGAGCTGGAGAATTGATCCAAATTCCCTCATCATGATAATCTCTCATATACATATCATCATCTCCAATTGGATCACTCTCAAGTGATTGTGATACCCCAATGAAAGGATCATCCTCAATATTATTATCTTCATAGTCTCCATCATCATCAATATTATTGACACCGGATTTGTTACTCAATAAAACAATTGACCACCTCACATCAGCAGGGTCGGTGACATAGAACACTTGTTGTGCTTGTGATGCTAAGATGAATGGTTCATCTTTATACCCACCCTTATTCAGATCCACCTGTATGAAACCTGATTCGTCAATCTTAAAACCGTTACTATTGTTAACCCACTTACAACCAAACATTGGGACTCGAAACGCAGTGTAATCCAACTCCCATATGCGTTCAATCACCCCATAGTATGACATATTAGCATATGCGGGGTTTCTATCTTTGGCATGCAATGATTGAGCTACAAGAGTGACACCACTATTTTGTGTTGTATTATGATCATCATGTTCTTTTGTATGAAACGTGTACCCATTAATTAGATAACCCTTGTAAGAAAGGACATGTAGACTTGGACCATTGGCTAACCATCTCAATCTTTCTGAAACTGAATCAGGGTTTGCACTCAACTCTGCAACAATTTTATCCCTCAACCATTTAATAAAACCTTGATTATGGTTTCTCACTATCCAGTTTTCAGGCTTACGTGGGTTCAAATGTCTAAGCATCTCCTTGTGTCTCTCAACATACGGCTCAACCACATCGGCATTGTGTAAAACATACAAGTGTGATTTCTCCAATTCTGTTTGCTCCACGGTCACTATTTTACTTCCAGTAATGCCTTCTCCTGTTGTCCTTCCCTCGTGACGAGACTTTGGGATCCCTATGGAATCAGCATTAGGCAAGTATTCATTAAAGAATTCAATAGCTTGCTCAACAACATACCGCTCAACAATACAACCCTCTGGTCGTGCTCGATTTTTTACATACCCTTTCAATATCTTCATATAACGCTCAAACGGGTACATCCATCTCATATATGCAGGTCCACACAACTGTATCTCATTAACCAGGTGAATAGTAAGATGAACCATTATGTCAAAAACAGAAGGTGGGAAATACATTTCAAGCTCACACAAAGTCACCGCAATTTCTTTTTGCAATGTCGGCAACTTTTCAGGATCAATCACTTTGCTACAAATGGCCTTGAAGAATAGACATAGTTTAGTTATGGAACCTCTCACTTTTTTTGGCAAAATGGATCGTAAAGCAATTGGCAAGAAATTCTCCATGAGAACATGACAATCATGAGACTTGAGACCCTTCAGCTTTAAGTCTTTTATAGATATGAGCTTCTTAATGTTTGAAGAGTAGCCCTTAGGAACCTTGATGCCAAGAAAACATTTACATAATTCAATTTTTTCTTTTCGAGACAGTGTGCAAGCGGCTGGAGGAAGAAAAGTGCGACTACCCTTTTTAATAGGCCTCAACTTTTTTCATATTTCCATACTAATCATGTCCAACCTTGCCTTAACGTTATCTTTAGTCTTACCCAACACATTGAGTAAGGTAAAAAGTAAAATTTCAAAAACATTTTTTTCAATATGCATCACATCAAGAAAATGCCTAACATATAAGTCCTTCCAATATGGCAATTCGAAGAAAATTGATCTTTTCTTCCACCCACTTTTGACAAGATCTTCAGCAAAAGGCTTACCGAAATTATTTATGAAGTCCTTCACTTTTTCAAACAATTTCTCACCCGACAACGGTAAAGGAGCCTCCCCTTCTTCGCGGTACCCATTGAATGCTTTTCTCCATCCACGATACTTATGCTTTCGAGGCAAAAATCTGCGATGCCCCAGGAAGACATTCTTCTTAAAATGTTTTAACCGAATATAATGTGTCTTCTCTTCACATATAGGGCAAGCATGTTACCCTTTCGTACTGTATCCTGACAAATTACCGTATGCTGGAAAATCACTAATTGTGCCAAACAACATAGCTCTCAAATTGAAATTCTCTTTTTGTACCCATCATACACCTCTATACCTGTTTCCCACATGTCCTTCATGTCTTCAATTAAAGGAGCAAGGTATACATCTATATCATTCCTTGGCTGTTTGGGACCAGAGATTAACATAGACAACATCATAAACTTTCTCTTCATGGATAGCCAAGGAGGTAGGTTATAAATCACCAAAATCACTGGCCATGTACTATGAGAGCTACTTCGAATGCCGTGGGGGTTAATTCCGTCGGTGGACAATGCAAGGTAAAGGTTTCTTGCTTCTTTCCCAAACTCTGGGTACTTGTGATCAAAAAACATCCATTGAGGAGAATCTGCAGGATGTCGAAGCTTTCCATCTTTAATCCTGTCGTCATCATGCCATGTCAAGTGCTTAGCGTTTTCTGGACTACTGTACATGAGCCTAAATCTCGGTTTTATAGGAAAATACCAAAGCACCTTTCCCAGAGTTGATAATCCTTCCTTATATCGTGGCGCATTACATTTGTGACACACTTGCAATGATTCATTTTCTTTCCAAAATAGAATGCAATCGTTAGGACAAGCATGTATCTTCTGATAGCCCATGCCAATAGAACTTAACATTTTTTTAGCATCATACTTTCGAGTGGGAAGCACATTATCCTTAGGCAACATATCTTTCAAAAGTGTAAGCAAATCTGTAAAGCTCTTATCTGACCACCCATTGGTTGACTTCAACTTGTACAGTTGTAAAACTGCTGACAATTTTGTGAATTTAGAACCATCATACAACTTTTCTTCGGCATCGCTTACTAACTTCTCAAACATCTCGGGACTATCTCGAAGATCCTCTTCTATCACATCTACCATCTCTTCTAGACGATCACCAACATATGTATTTGTGTCGGTATCATTTAATGCACTTGTTGCATTATGCCCCAAATCACCGAACTCATCTCTTTTTTCACCATGTCTTGTCCAACACATATAGCTTTGATCAATTCCATAGCGCACTAAATGGCCCTCCAACATAGCTGCATGAACTTGCTTTGTATAACAACAATGTAAACAAGGGCATATGATTCTAGTAGGGTTCTGTGCATGTGCAACCGCAAAACTAATAAACTCTTTCACCCCGTCCCGATATTCGGTCGACAATCTATTGGCAGACATCCATTTTCGATCCATAATTTCTAGACTACCTAGCAAAAAAATTTATTCTAAATAGTTATTTTGTGTCCAAAGACAGTGATATAATGTTATATATACATTACCCTACAACAATTTTGCAAATTACAATACTCTGTATAAAGGAAGAAGCTTTTGTTGGATCAAATGTAAAAAAGCATAGCATTGTAGGATCAACCCTAATGCTATGCTTATTAAAAAAATATAAGATGTTTTTATAAACTCTTCCAAACATTAAATTAAGTACTTATATAATAAGATAAGTTAAAATAAGTAAAAATTAAGCTCTTCCAAACGACACCTTAACTAGCTGGTAGATTGGTTAAGAAATATGATAAAATGATGTAAAAGAAATTACTTATTTATTTATTTTTGGAAAATCACTAGGCTAGAGATAAGTCTTTTTTAAGGGGTTATTTTAAAAAAAATAAATAAATAAATCGCTTCCAATCAAATAAAGCAAACTCTATTACTTAGTCAAACTTGGAATAAAATATAAGAAATTATTAAGTATTCCAAGATTAATGGTTCTAAATTTTTCACTTAGAAATTTTGGACTTTTGGTCACAGATTGTACTTCACTATTTTTTTTTAAATCTTAAGCGATATTCTAAGTTTATTTTGCATGTTCAAACTAATTTACTTAATATCACAAATTGTAAATGACGTGACACTTTCCAAAAATTTATATATTAATAAGAATCAAATCTCAAATTTAGGATCTCAAATTCCTTTTGACTAAATGTCTAAATTGGTCCTTCAATTTTTTTACATGATAACACTTAATCCCTGAAAAAAATAAAGATCCAAATTAGTTCTTGAAAAAAATTGTTTTTTGAGAATTTCGTCTTTAAAAAAAATAAAGTCAGCAAATAATCCTTGAAATTTTTTTCCATGAGGCAATTTGGTCCCTTAAAATAATTTCGTGGGAGAATTTAATCCCTAAAAGTTTGGATTAAATCGGGTGAAGTTAGAGATATTGATTTGGGTTTCTCGATCAGGTTTATCGAGCAGGCTCAAACTGACATAATTGATAGCGACCTTACGAAAAGTCAAAATTTTCATGAATCAATTTGTCTCATAGAAAAAAATTAGGGACAATTTGGTGACTTAATTTTTTCAGGGACCAAGTTGTCTCACAAGCAAAATTTTTAAGGACTATTTTAAGACTTTATTTTTTCCGGGGACCAAATTTGACTATTCAAAAAATTCAGGGGACCACTTTGAGTCTTAAGTCAATTCCTTTTATATGGGGTCAACTTCCACTAGACCAACACATGTATTGTAATTGATCGTAACTCTGTAAGATATTTAATTTATTTATAATACACGAGTCTTATATATTCTGCCCTTCCTTGCAAACTACTTAATTCATAAGAGTTCTTGGAATGGGAAACCTTAACTACTTGACCTTCCGGTTGGTCTTAAGCTTCACATATCATCACTTAGTTTCAGTTGCCCAAAATGTGCTCTTCAAAGCTGTGAATCTAGGAAACTGGTTGGTTACAGAGGGTTGGATGAAACCTTCTCTGTTTGATGGAATTATCAACAAGGATCTCTTGGTACATATCCTTAACAGATGATTTTATCTAGTTACATAGAATTTTAATTTTGATCCTACAATGCTATGCTTTTATCTAGGCCTCTTTACCGGTACGTGATTGCTATGCAGCCAAAACCAAACGAAAAAAATAATAACAATAATAAAGCAAAATATGTTCAACTTATTACCTGTATTGATTGCTATAATCGGATGGTTCGGGTGCAACAAAATAAGAGCAGAAGCGCCACGAAACAACAGCAATGGACGCGACGCAGCAACAGCGGACGCGTCACAGCAGCAGCGCCACGCAACGAACGCGACGCAGCAACAGTGGACGACAGCAGCAACGGATGCGACGCAGCAGTGGACGACAGCAACAGCGCCACGCGAGACAGCAGCAATGGACAACAGCAGCGCAATCGACGGCAAGCAGTGACGGCTCCCACAGTGATGGTTCGTACGGCAGAGGTGACAGGGTTTTGTATGAGACGTCTTTACGTTTGAGAAGGAATAGAGAAAGACAAGGTTTTGTATATCATGGAAACAAAAAGACAACACTAATTAGGTTTTATTTGTGTTTTTTTTAATTTGGGCTTAAAAAGTTATAAAAAAAATATGGAGAGCGCGGGAGTGGGGAAAAACAATGACAACGCCCTTTTAAAATAGCGTTGTGAAAATGTGACCAAAAAAAAGAAAAAAACAATGACAACGCCCTTTTAAAATAGTGTTGTGAAAATGTGACAAGAAAAAGAAAAAAACAATGACAACGCCATTTTAAAATAACGTTGTGAAAATGTGACAAAAAAAAAAGGAAAACACATTATGTGGATGGCGTTGTTATTTTTTTAAAAAAAAAAGGATGACAGCGTCATTTTAAAATGGCGTTGTGAAAATGTGAAAAAAACAACAACAACAACAACGCATTATGAAGATGATGTTGTCATATTTGAAAAAAAGACAGCCAGGTTTTAATATGGCGTTCTCTTATAAAAAAGTGCGAAAATTAACAGCACCCAACAAAGATAGCGTTGTCATTTTAAGTTAAAGACAACACTAAGTAAAAATAACGTTGTTAATAATTAAGCGTGATTTTTTCACAACTCTTTAAACAAAAACGTTGTTGAATGAGCGTTGTTATTATGCAATTCTCTTGTAGTGCCCCTATTTCTTTCATGAGTGTGTTCACTTTGACTTTGTGTACTAGAACTTGACCAGTGACCATTTTGAGATTGATAATTAAGTGCATGCATAAAGATGATTAAGACACTTAGGAATGTGTTTTTATGGCCTTCAACAAATTTTTGATAAACATTATCCCTTAGTGACCCACTTTGAGCCTATTGATATATGATTTCTTTGGTACCCTTTTCATAAATGTTATATATTTTTGGTATCCTTTGAAATGTGAATGGTGCAATTGGGAGTATGTTGATTCAGAAAGTGTTGAGCTAAATATATTAATTGTGATCTTTATTTCTCTTCCAAAATAAAAAAAAAGAAAAACGAAAAGAAAAAAAGAAAAAATATAATGAAAAAGAGAAGAGAATAGAGAGAATGGGAATGAAAAAGAATGAAGGAGAATTAAATATTGGAGTTGATATTTGTTATAAAACCAGTGCTCCATTCATATGTTAAAGGGATGTTGTTTGATTTCATATTTTTAGCCCTTTGTTTTATCCTTTTTTCCTTTATCCCACCTTTCATCTTTAACCATGGCCTCATTACAACCCAATTTAAGACCTTTTGATTTTTTTCATGCATTCAATAATTTCAGTGGAGATATTGGTCTATGGTCAAGCATATGGTAACACATTGTCATTATATGAACTTGAGTGAATTGTTATAATCTTTGATACACATGAGAGATACACACAGTGAGGTTGAGAGTTTTCACTAGTTCCTGGTTCCTTGATAGTTTGTGATTTTAACCAGTTGTTGATGTAATTTATTGCTTGTGAATAAAAATGTCTGAGTCATGAGTTTGAAGTCTTAGTTTAGGTGTTTGCATATTAATTTAGAAATTGGTTTTGTGTTCTAGAGTTCTTATTTTACTTTTACCTGGGACATGCAAAATACTAAGTTTGGGGGAGTGATTTGGGTCTAATATATGATGTTTTGAGTATGATTTAGACTCCCTTTTGATATGAATTTGGTTTGTTTCTCTTGTAAATTTAAGACTTTTTGTATAGTTTTTAGGAAGTTAGGTAATTTAGAATCCTTTGAAAGTTTTGATCCATTTTCTGTATGTTTCAGGTACTTTTGGAGCTTAATTGAGGAAAATAATTATGGAGCTGAAAAGAGGATGAAAAGATCTTGAAAATGGCGCAAGAACGGAGCGAAACGGAGTCGGAAGTAGGCTGGCACGCCAGGCGTGGAATCTGCACGGCCAGGCGTGCGATCTGTAACATCCCGCGTTTTTCCGACTAGGACGAATAAGATTTTATTAAAGAATAGTTTTGTGAAACTGTTTTACAAAAGATTTTCAATGAATATTTTATTCGATTTCGAAGTAAAGTATTTATTTTACGGAGTTTTGATAAACAAATACTTTTACGGAGTTAGTAAAAATGATTTTTAATGAAAAATGATTTTTATTGATGATGATTTGTCAAAATGAATTTTTTTTATAGACTTTGAAAGATTGACTAACTTAGAAAATCCATAACTTTTTAACCGTAGCTCCGATTTTTATGATCTTTATATCAAAACGATCGTATCGAAATGTAGTTTTCAAAAATGTATCTTTCATAATTTTCTGGGTTGGTTTGCGAAAATTATTTTCAGAGCTGTAAAGGACGAATTTTAAGGGAATTAACCATGAAAAATAGTTTTTTTATTTTTAATGAATTTTTCCTTTGGGGATTATCTTCATTATATTAAAATATGATTTTAGAAAATGAAATAAGGGCTATAATTGCAACCAATAAGTACAGTTTATTATTTAAAGGAAAAGTGTTAATATGCATGATTAATTAAGTTAATCGGTGAGTGTGCTTGAATTTGAATGTGTGTTTGATTTATGAATGGGTGCCAATATGTGTATGTGTGATTAATTGATGAAATATGAAAGTATGCTTATATGTGTGTGTCAATAGGAATTTTAGAATTAATTGCTTGATGATGTGAATTAATAATTATAAATGAATTTGATTAAGAAAAAAAAAAGTAGGACATGTATGTGCATGGAGGGTGTGCCACGGTCTTATTGGGTGCATGCATGAAGAGTGTATGTGTGAGATGTGTGTGAGTGACACATGTATGAGTGGGTGTATGTGTAAGTGTGTGGTGCCTTGCTTGGTGACTAAGCCTATAAAAAAAATAAAACAAAACTTGGGGACCGAGTAGGTGTCTTAGTGTTGACCAAATACCCTCCTATACTTCATGTTGGTCGAACCACCTTTAGGCCAAGGAAAGGGAAATAAAGTTCCACCCTTAGTCCATTATCTCTTATTCCCATTCACACCTCCATTTCCTCTCATCTTTCCACTCATTCTTTCTTCCCTTCGTTCCTTTTATTCCTTCATTTCACTTCTTCCTTTCACACTCCAACAAACACTTAGTCTCAAGAGCAACATTAGCTCTTGAGACATACACAAAAAAAAAAGAAAAAAGAAAGAAGGCCGTGAGGGTAGGAGAAGGAGGAAGAAGAAAACCATGCTAGATTAAGCTTTGTCCCTTGGAGATCTAAGTACTAGAAGATTAGAAGACCAACCCCTTTTCATGGTAGGATTTGAAGCTCAAGAAGAAAAGTTGTAATAGTTTAGTTTTCCTTTTTGTTTGTAGATCTAAATCATTTTCTTCTTTGCATGTTCATTTTTGTGACTTGAGAGATGATTTTATCTTGGGCATTAAGGACTCAAATTAATTTGTAATATGTTAAAGCTTTATGTTTGATGTTCTTTCTTCTTCATCATTTTATTTTCGGTTCTATGAGTTGATTTGTTCTTGCATGTTGATTTTGAAGCTAGATCTAGTGTTTTCTTCGCATGCATGTGATTTTCTCAAGTTGATCTTAATTTTTCTTACATGTATGTGAAAGATCTTGACTTAAAAATAATAGATCTAAAATGTTTAAGAGCTTGATGTTCATTCGGTTTTAAAAAGATTTTTGTGCTTATGATCTTGTTTCCTTACTTGATTTGGTTTTTATGTGCATGTCATGAAAATTATTTTTGGTAAAATGAACTTATTTTCTTATGCATGTTTCGGTTTTGGGCTTAGATCTTTAGAAATAAAATTTTAATGGAAGTCTTTGCTACATGCATGTGAAGACCTAGTGAAAGGAATAAGTTTTGATGTTTGTTTTGATTTTCTCTGAAATTCTTGATTTTGGTTGTTAAATGTTAATGCATGTGTAATTTTCCTTGAGATCTATTAATTTTAAGTAATAGGCATGTTAAGGTCTAGGTTAGTTTATTTTGATTCTTGAATTTTAGTTCTAAAGGCTTGATTTTTGGATGTTGATGCATGTTGTATTCAAATTAAAGAAAATTGTTTTCATGAAAAAATTAATTCGGTTTTCAAAGGAAAAATAATTAATGGATTGGTTTTTGTGTTGATTTGTATGATGGATTGGTTTTTGTGTTGACTTGTATGTATGTGTGTATTTTTGATTTTCACAAAAATAAATGAATAGATAAATTTGTTGGATAAAATGTTATGCTGAAAATTGTGATTTGTGTGTTTTCACATTGATAAATGATATGTATGTATTCTCAATAATTCTGAAATTTTGTCACTGTCTTAAGTATATTAAAATTTACCTCTCTGAATTTTTAGATGATTTTTGGAAGTGATTTCCTATTTTTAAGAGAACCAACTTTGTGAAAACCATTTTAAGAAAATAAGTTTTTCAGTTTAAAGATAAACAAAATTTTCGAACTTGTGCTATTTGAAATGGTTTAAGATTTTTATGGTAGCTTCCTGAACCTCTCTAGATGTTCTCTGTAAAATTTTAGGAGATTTGGAGTTGATTTGATATTTTTAATAAAGGCAAGACAGTGAATCACTTGGTTCAGATTTTCTGGACTTAGTGACAATTTTAATTGGAAAAATATAACTTGTACAACTCCAAATATTCTGAACATTTTATGAGATAGTCTTGACTGTATAAGGAAGACTTATACAAGTTTTTGTGCAATTTGGAATTGAAAAACTATTTCTAATAATATCGTTTTTTGCCTCTGACCAGCAACAGTACCGTTTTGCTTTTCATGAGAAATTTGATTTGAAACCTAACTTAGAATAGTTTAAATGGCTTGAAAATTTTACTTGATGAACTTTGGCATATATGTGTGTGTTCTGGATAGTTTGAAGATTAAATAAATTTATTTGATTTAGTTTTGAATTTTATCCTTTGTGTTTTATTTGCAATCACACTAAGTGTCTAATTGAATGTTTTCAATGAATGTGAACCTTCATGCTTTATGTGATGACCTTGGCTGCCATGTATGATAATTATGATGCCTTGAAATGATTAAATGAGTGATTGTTTGATGATGTGTTTAGGTTATGCATAAATGAATTATTTAGTCACTCAAAGTGTTGTGTTTGATTTTGTAATTGGTTTTGAAAATTAAGTGGTTTTGAAATAGTTTAGCTTTGATTTAATTGAAGAACCTTGGACTTAGTGGTTGCTGCCCTTAATTCATTTCGCAATGCTAAGTTTTAAAAATAAATCATTTAAGTGTTTATTGTATAGCAAGGACCTATATGAACTAAAACATAATTTTTCGGTGTTTTCGGATTTTCTGAAAAGTAATTTATGGACTAGTTTAATTGCTGTCCAGACCTTATTTAAATTTTTTTTCAATCCTAAAAAGTTATTTGGATGGTTTAAAGTTTTAAGTTTTAAGTGGTAATTAGATTGAAAAAGTTTTAACGATTGACGATTTTCCGACGAGAGATAAAAAGAATTTTCGATAACGCGTTTAGATAATGAGTAGGACGATTATTTAAGATAGACTTATAACGTTAGTATCGTCTATTTAGTACAAGGTGCGTATAAGTCAAGAAGCAGAACGGCTGATTTGTTGGGAAGGACTCGCAATGATTTCAGAAGCTGGAGCGTGAGGTGAGAGATGCAGTAGGCCTAGGTCATCGTGACGCGTAGACTCAGTTCTAAACTGAGTACATCGAGTCTAATAAGTTGCATGCTGCATTATCATACGTGATGCATATATGTGTTAGATGCTTTCCTGTTTTATATGATGCATGGTTTATTTTGTTATGTATTGGAATTCTTTGCGAATTATCCTGTAGAGTGTATTTTGTTCTATTTGAAAAAAGGTTGTACGAGGAAATAAGAATTACGAGAAAGAATGAGATTTGAAATTTAAGAAAATACGATTGAGAAAGAGATAAACGTAACGCGAATGAGATTGTGAAAGAAACGAGTTGATGAGATGAATGAATGGTAAAAGCAAGAAAATGTGATTGGAAAGAAAGAGGAATGATAATAAAGGTGGTATAAGTAATGAAATACCAAGAGTTGAGATTGGAAAAGAGAAATGCTGTTATGGAAGTGAGATATGGTTGAGTGGAAATGTGATTCCTCGTTTACGTTTTTGGGAAGAAGCTTAATGTTGAGTTGAGCTTGCTCCTCCATTAACACTCACCCAAAAATGTGATTTTTGAAAAAGGTTTTGAAAAGAGATTTTTGAAAAGCTTTTGTGAAAATAATCTTTTTGTGAAAGTTGTGGAAACATTCCTTTTGAAAAATGTTTTCGAAAAGATGTTTTGAGAAAGACGAGGAAATGATGCTGATGATGTTGATGAGATGAGATGAGTTTATGTGAATTGTGATAATGAGATGAAAGTGATACGAAGCATGAGGCCATTGTGATTTAGGGGGGAAAGATTGCGATTAGTGGTCGGGCTTCGTTGAAGGGATGCACCAAGGACGAGCCGACTCTTAGGGCTAAGCCGCTAAATAAAACTCTAAAACCTTAACAGACTTAAAAGACATTTACAAACGCGGTGAGACATGAGTGTCGTATCGAAGTAGTGGAGATGAAGGTACCCCGGATATCAAAGATATTCGGGTTGTGAATGCAATAGGGTAAGCTAGGGCGGTAAAACACCATGAGGCTTTGAGTACTATTCTGGACGGAATGAATTCCACATGTGGCGTACTAACGTGGTAGGGACTGGGTCTAATGCCGTGGTAAGTTCTGCACCCGGGACCGGAATAGTGCTGTCACCCCTATGGCATTTCAGGAACAGTGAGAGGGACTGGAACGGGGCATTTGTGTTTGCCGCTGAGAGCGTGCCTGTTTATGATATGAATTGATATGATTATGATTTGAGGCTGGGCCTCCTAGTCTGGGACCATTTGTTTGTGTGACAGCTGTCGTGCCCGCGTGGCAAAGGTCCTGTACTCCTGTTTGCTTCCGACTAGGTTGGGTGGATGACCGAGGAGATGTAGACGTGTGTGCGAGTTCAATGATGTTTCCCCCTCATCATTGAGCGAACCGTTTGATAAGACTTAATACTGATAAAAGATTCTAATAATGAAAGTATAAAGAAACTATGAAAGATTGAGAAAGATTCAGAGAAGAAAGAGAGTATATATAAGTGATTGTTGGAAAAATTGAGGAAGTGACTTGAATGCACGAAGGCTTGTGATGCCAAGTACAGTGGTGTGAATTGGGCGGAGTTATGATTTTTGTATATGTTTGGTTTGTTATGATATGTTTTATTTATAAGTGTTTCATATGTGCCTACCTGAATATATTTGTCATATGCATAGCATATTGTTGTCATTGCATGAGAATTAGTAGATTCTATGCCTCTAGTTATTGTTATACAGTCTGGTCATGTTGTACTCCTGGTATACTGACCATCTCTCCTACCATGTTGTCGTGTCAGGCTACTCCGATATTGCAACGGGTAGATGGTCGACCCTGTAGTAGACCCTGTACTTTCGGCTCGGTGCGGTTTCGGCAGTGGGCTACAGCGAAGAAGATTAGAGGTCAAGAATAGTAATAGGTAATTCCCTTGAGCACTGTATCCCTTGCAACTACATGGTTACATTGTCGTACCATTCTGAACCCCACTTGGTATTTTATTATGGTTTTTAAGGAAAAAGTTTTCATGAAACAAGATTTGGAAATGTTTTATCAAAAGAAATTTATGGAGCTAAGTTACAAAGCGTGATGTTAAGTAACATCTCGGTTTGGAACTTGACTCGTGATATGTGACATGAGAACATTATTTTATTTCAATCACTTTCATGAAATGTTTTTGAACATCAAGGTTCTCATGCCAATGTCACCTTTGAAAAAAAAAATTCCCAAATTTTTACTATATTTTGGTTAAAGAGATAATATTTTCAAGTTGCCGAAATCGGGGTGTTACACGATCCCCGGTCAGCAGGCACAGAATCAGACCTGTGCGCCCAGGCGTGTGGTCATGGGCGCCCAGGCGTGCAAGCGACGCAGAAGCCCAATTGGGTTGATTTCTTATCAGTTTTACTTCCTATCAATTGGGATTAGTTTTAGACTTTAAATATAGGTTTTTCGTTTAGGTTTTGTAGACTTTTCAGAGCCAAATAAGATATTAGAATAAAATTAGGATTAGAGAAGAGAGGCTGTTATGCAATTGAGAGAAAGGAGGCAAGGCACAAGGATAGGAGATCAACATTGCTGGAGGGATCCACTTGATGATTGAAGATCTCTTGGGGGTAAATTGATTATTGTCTATAATTATTAGTTTTTCCCATTCCTTGTATTTCTTCTTCCAATATGTATAATTGAACCTCTTGTTAGGAATAAGGTGGATTTGTATGGATCTTAATTTGGCTGTTTTTTTTTATGAATTAATGTTTTTCCTTTCAAATCAATTGCTTGGTTGTGTTTTAATTACAATTCATAGAATTGATCACTTTATGTTTTCCTTTGGTAATCTGAACCTTAATTGGAAAATTAGGATTAAGATTAGGCCTTTCAACCAAACAATATAATTATTCAACTCGTAGGGATACTTTTAGGTAATTGTATAACTTTTATAAATTTTACTCACTTAAGGGATTAAGGGGTAAAGTTTAGTAAGAAACATAATTGCCATGAGGGATCTAGCTTTTATTGTTTTTGGAGTTTTTGATTTATTGGAAAACATATTTTCATAATTAATAACCTGATCCTACAATGAAACCAAGTTCCTAACCTTTTCCATATTTGCTTCTAAATCCTATTTAGTTTCTGAATTGTTTCATAATTTTAATTCTACATTCTTTTCTAAACTCAAAACTCATACAAGTTATACATATTAATCGCAATTAGGTGAAAGAAGTTAGAAACAATTTGCAATCCCCGAGTGGAATGATAATTTACTTACTCTTTATTACTTGTGCGATCGGTACACTTGCCGAATTGCCAACACTGAAAATGATTCAATTTCTTGGGTGGATGACGCAAGCGACTGTTTTAGCTTAAGGTCTGCTTATGACTTGATTAGGAGCAGCAGCCAGGATGATTTGAATAATAACCCAATCTTTGATTTGATCTGGTCTTGGAATGGGCCTCAACGTATTCGCTCCCTACTGTGGAAGATCTGTCATGGCAAGCTTCTAACCAACTATGAGAGATGTAGAAGAGGTATGAGCAATAGTGATGCTTTCACAGATTGTAATAACAACCCTGAGACTGTTCTTCATGTTTTGAGAGACTGTGATAGAAGTCGGTCCTTCTGGCAGCAATCAGTTCATCCTTGTTGCTAGAGTTCGTTCTTCTCTATGAACCTGGGCAATTGGATTGAATCTAACCTTCATGGCATGTTCCGAAATATGATTCATGTCTCCTGGAAGGTGTTCTTTGGCATCGCTGTTTGGTATATTTGGAGAAATAGGAACTTCCGAATATTTGAAGGTAGGTGTGTAAATGCTTCTACTTTGCTGCACCAAGCTGTGAGTTATGTTGTGGTAGTGATTAAAGCCATTGATCGGGATACAAAGTGCCATTACTTAAAACATGAGATTTTTGTGGCTTGGGAAATCCCTCCGGTTAATTGGTGCAAGCTAAACACAAATGGATTCGTTCGTCACCCTTCCCTTAGTGCAGCATGTGGAGGAGTTTTGCGGGATGCCATAGGTGATACACAAAAGATTTGAGACCTAAGTTTCCAATAAGGTTCCTCTTGATTGAATGGACTCAATGTTCACTTGGGTGATGGAATCTTGTCAAATCCTTAGGAACTCTTTCAAATAGATTATGTCTTGATAGGTATGATTGAAAATGAAATCAAAAGAGGAAGATGTGAAAACCGAATAGAAGGAAATTTTAACAATTAAATTAATAAAGGATAGGTGAAGGAGAGGCGCCACTCTTGAGGAATCAAGAGATAAGCCCTTGGTTGAATTCAAGTTGCATCACACAAAATGAATTCCTTCTTGCAACCAAGTGAAAGAGAATCACTCTCTTTAGAGATTGTGAACAAGTCACGGTTTTTTTACTCAAAATCCAAGCTAATCTTATTCATTCTCAAAGATTACAATTTATAGAGAACTTACTCATGGCCCTTCTCCTAGTCTTGGCCGTGGAGAGTAAGCAAAAGAAGTAAAGGATTTAATCAACATTAATGATAGGGAATCTAATTAATTCTAGGCCTAGGAGTTACAAAGCAATTATTATCCTAATGATTGCTATTTGTAACATCTTCTCTTCACTTGATTAACTTAATGGTCGAGAGTTAATGCTCTTGATTGTTGCATCTTCTTCTTACTCAAGTCATGTATGTGGCTTAGCTCTTCTTGGTTGCTTAGCCGTGAATCCATGAAAGGAATCATATCATAATGGTCTTTATTTTGGCCGTGCAATTGAAGGCTCATCATGGAGTAAGAATCTACTTAATCCTAGCCTTGAATTGGGACGAGATTTTGAAAGCAAATCATGGGGATGGGGGTTACAAAACTTAATGTTGGAAACGTCCCATATTTCATGAGGCTTCATGGTCATGAATAGGAGCTTTGATGATGATCCTTTAAATATTGTAACCTTCACTCATTGATGCTCTTCAATGATGGCTTTTGTAGTGTCCTTGAACACTATGTCCTTAACCCTCTAAGCCCTCAAGATTATGGTAATCAGGAGTTCAAGAGAGGATCAAGTATTTATGTATGACCTTATGGTTTTTCTGCAGTTCCAGTTGGGAAAAGCAGGGTTTCCCCAGTCAACAAGTGTGTGCAGAGTGTCAACTTAGGGATGAGAGTACGTACCTGAAACCCTAGCCGTTATGAGCTATTTATAGGGTTTGGAGGAAGCTGATATGGGCCGTATGGGCCTGGTATCAGAGTTGAGCTGAGGCAAGATTCTGTGAGATAATATCGGAGGTTTATTCTCTTAGAATCAGGTTAGGATCAGCTCAAGATCTCATGTCTAGGCTATTAGCGAGAATCTAGGAGAGATATGCGGAAGGGATAAGAAGCCTGAATGAGACTAAGTCTATCCTCAATCCGATGATAAGTCTCGGCCCTAGAGTCCCGAGCCGGATGGGTTGTGGACCCGAGTATAAGGCTCGACCCCATCAAGTCCGAGCCTGGTCCTTCAATAAACTCGGTGCCCATGAGTCCGAGCGAGGGACAATTAAGCTTGCTAAGCCGAGGGAAGTACCTTTAGGGAATCCCCTTATATAAGACTTAATCCTTATACGGTCGGCAGACCCTACAAGCCCCCCAGCTCGTAAGACTTTATAAAGTCTGTGATGAGGTAGCATGTGTTTAGGGTTGAACCTTCTGGATGTTAGTCAGACGCGTGGCAACTGTTCGAGGTGACGTTTTGGGTTCTCTAGGTACGGCGCGTTCTCTTGTCAGTTGTGCCAAATCATTGAAATTTTTGAAATTTGAAAAAGTACCTGTTAAAGGCGCCACGTCTCGCCCAGCGAATGGTTGCATGGGTCGATGGGCTTTCGGCCCAAATACGTCATATGGAGGGAAACTGTACAGTTTCCTTCATTAGTTCAAAACTCAACCTCTCACTATCCTTATTCATTTCTTACTCCCGAATCTTCTTAGTGAATCCCATTATTCTCTCTTAAATCTCCTTCCCACAATCTTTGCCTTCGAATCGGGAACCTTCTCTCATCATCCTCTCTAGCAACTGAAGGCAGGTAAATTCCTCTACTCTTCCTATTTCATTTCTACGATTTCGTCTTTTTGCGAAGGGGGTTCTGGGTTTTGCAGGGATTCTGGAGAGGGGGTTTCTGGGTTGCGAAGGGATTTCTGGGTTGCGTTTCTGGATTTTTGTTTTGGGCAGGTAATGTTTAGGATTCCTTATCTTTAAACGATGAGAGGATGGAGAGGTTTGAGGAAAGTTTATCACGAACTCTGCAGGAGATTAGGAGAAGAACCTTCTAGTGATAGTGATTTGGGGACTTCAAGTTCTTCTGAGTTTTTTGGGAATGAGGGAGATTTTGAGTTTTCTGGGAATGAGGGAGATTTTGAAATTGATGATTCTATACCCACTTCTACTCCCCCCATAAATCAGGGATTCACTGAGTTAAAACCGTTAACTATAGAATACCCCTCGAATTCCGCAGATGAGAATAAGTGGTTGGTAGCTTATAGATTTGCCGAGCGTCGAGCCCAGGTTAGGCTTAGCCCCAATTGTGGTACCGGGGAAGAAGAACCTTTGAGAGATCCACCAAGAGAAGGGGGGAAAAGTCCAAGGCTCGATCTTAAATTTAAAATGAAAACTCGTGCTGTAAAAAATCCTAACACCGAGCCTTTTGATTTTTCCCCAGATATGGTGGAACGCAGGTGCGTGACAAATCCTGAAGAGTACCCGTTGCCGCCGAATCACGCGCAGTACAGTGCCATTTTTGATCGGGAGGTGTTGGGGACAAGACCTTCCTTGCTGACAGAAAACAGTCTTACCCACCTTCGACCAGTTCTAACTCCTCCGAGCGCTGACGGAAACGCCTCGGAATACGTACTGAGACCTTTGGGCATTGACGATTGGATATGCCTTCAAGTGCCAGAGAATTCTTGGTTTTTTTACTTTTATGAAGAAGTAACCACCAAAATTGGCATTCGCATGCCTTTTTCCACTTTTGAAATCGAAGTCCTGAACCACTTAGGCATTGCTCCGAGCCAACTTCATCCGAGCGGATGGGCTTTCGTCCGAGCCTTCCAGCAATTTTGTGATGCCGAGGGGTTGATGGCGACATTGCGATCCTTCTTTTGGTTATATGCCCCACAAGTTAACAAATTTGGCGATTCGAAGGGGCTTTGGGTATCGCTAAAGGCTCGGAGGGAGCACGCCCTATTCGCCAAGGTAACTGACTTATGGAAATCTTTTAAGCCCCTCTTCTTCCAATATGAACATACGGGAACTGGAGAGTGTTGGTTTATAGAGCAAGTCGTTGAAGACGGAGTAGTTAAGTCTGTACCTCGGTTCCCTTTATGCTGGACCACCGATATCTATAACCGAGGGCCTTCTCTATATCAATTTGACTTTAAAACAGAGCTTACAAGATCCGAGCGTGGAGTGTGTAATGATGCTTGGACGTACCTCCAAGCACATGGTCAAATCGACATTAAACGGATCTTGTTAAAAGGCACCCGTGATGAAGTGAAAGCCGAGCTGGGTATAGCTATACGTTTTTTTTTAACATATTTCCTTGTTTTGCAGAAACCATGGGAAAGAAAGCTACCAAATCCAAAAAAAAGCGAAGCTCGGGCAGCTAGAGTGTCGCAGCTGGCTGCACTCAAAGAGACTGCATCCGGATCTCCAATCAAGAGTCAGTCTTCTGAACCGACCCATTCTGAAAGCCCGACCGTTATCCCCAATACCACCCCATCTGTAAGGGTTACGGGTGTTGAACAGGTGATCAAAGGGGACCGTGTTATCGACGCGGTGAATATTGAAGTGGAAGCTCGTTCATCTCCTCAAGGCATTCCCGAGAGCCCCCTCAAGAGGACTCGGCTGCAAAAAGGAAAAGGTCTCGCTGGAGATTGGTTCAATTTGAGCAAGTCTAACAAAGGGATAGAAATTCCCGAGGGTAAGGAAGATGCAGCTGCCAAGACGGTGTGGGGTAAGAAGATGTCCGACTCATTCATTGCCACTGTCTTCCCTCCTGAAAATGCTGAAGTAATCGAGGCTTGGACCCCTGGGACTTGGGAAAATAACTGTAAGTCGTTGGTGAGAAGCTTCTTACGGGGTGCAAGCATTCTCCATCACCTTGGTCATCATGGTGATGACGCCTATGCTGGATTGGCCCCCGAGGAAAAGAAGAAAATATATGAGGCAAACGAGCGGGAAGACTACTTGGAAATTCAGGTCCAAGGTCTGAATAAAAGGATACAAGAAATGGCAGCTGAAAACGAGCGGCTTCAAAAGGCTGCACAAGATTTTGAGGGGGCCAAAGTTCGGGCTGAGAAAACACTTCAGGATGCCGAGGCACAGATAAAGAGGTCGGAAGAAATCCAGAAAAAGGCTGAGGAGGATGCTGCTGCTCTTCTGGTGGCTACAGAGAAAGCTCGTACGGCCGAGCAAGCTGCTGCAGTGGCTCAGGAGCGACATGAGTATGCTAAGGACGAGATACTCAGGCTCCGAGCTTCCTTGGAGAAGATGAGTGCGAAATCTCTCAAGCATAAGAAAGCAGCTAAGGACAATCTGTACAATTGGGATCGAGCGGTCGAAGATTCTTTCTACAATACTACCGAGCAGCTCTGCATCTTGAACCCTGGACTTGTGACTAAGGGTGTTGACCCCAACTTTGCTGTCAAGGATGGTCGGATTGTTGGCCCCCGTGGAGACCCCATAGATTTGAACAATTCCGATCTTCCGGACCATTTGGCCGAGGATTCTGGGGATGAAGATGCTGATGATGATGAAGTTTCAACAGGTTTTAACGCTGATAGCATTGTTTTGTCCGACCTCGAGTAGTCTGATAATTTTGCTTGTTGTTTTTTTTTAATCGCCCCAGTAGTGGGTTTGGACTTTTATTGAAGTCTTTTGTTTGGAACATTTAGAACATTTATAATATTCGTCACTATATTTCGCTTTCTTCTATCCTTTTCGTTAAGAATTCAAGTGTTAAGACCTCAGAACTCCAACACTTTAGCCGAGGTGGGCTCCTCTATCCGCGATGTAAAATGATTTTAAGAAACCATGTTTGAATTGGGAGTCTTAGTAAAATACTTGACGAGTTATAAGCTCTTGTTTGAGCTGTTTATAATCGTTCGCGTCATAAACGATGGCTAATCGAGTATGAGGAAAAGTACGTAATACAATGAATTCAATAACAGTCTTTTTATTAACCAGAAGCAGAAAGTACAATGGGCTCGGAGTTCCACCGAGCGTACACCATCATTAAAATGAAATGGAAAAAACAATTCTAACAGCAAGAATAAAACAATTAAAACTATGAAACTACAATGAAAAGATTCTAACTGTAGTATGCCCTGAGTTTTGCCACGTTCCATGTGTTGTTGATGAGAGCTCCCGAGAGAGTTTCGAGTTTGTAGGCTCCTGTTCCGGTTTTGGAAGCTACTCGGTATGGTCCTTCCCAGCTTTGGGCCAGTTTTCCGTCCTTTGCATTTTTGAGACCGATATCAGCTCTCCTTAAGACAAGGTCACCTTCCTCGAACGCCCTGGGAATAACCGACCGATTATATCTTTTCGCTTGCATCATCTTAGCGTGCTTTTCACGCTCGGCGGCTAAGTCCCTGACCTCTTCCGATAAAACAAGATCCTCACACAGTAAAGTGTTGTTTAGAGGATTTGGCTGTTGCATGGCTCGGAATGAAGGGATAATTTTTTCAATGGGGATGACTGCATCACAACCATAGGTGAGTCGATAAGGTGTTTCACCTGTTGAAGTTTGTATGGTGGTGCGGTACGACCAAAGCACTTCATGCAGGTTTTCCACCCAATTCCCTTTTGCGCCTTCCAATCTTCTCTTGATCCCCTGAATGATTGATCGGTTCACTGATTCTACCTGGCCGTTAGTTTGAGGGTGCTTGACTGAAGAGAAGTAGTGTTTAATATCCAAAGCACTGACCAAATCCTGGAACGCCTTTGTTGCAAACTGGGTTCCATTGTCGGTCACCAATACCTGTGGCACTCCGAACCGAGCTACGACTTGTCTTTCAAAGAACTTCTGCACCTTGGCTGAGGAGATGGTCGCCAAAGGCTCGGCCTCGACCCACTTTGTGAAATAGTCTATGGCTACAATCACCCACTTTAGCTGTCCCGGTGCAGTGGGGAATTGTCCAATCAAATCCATTCCCCATTGATAGAAGGGATAAGAAGATGAAAGAGAATGGAGTTCCTCGGCTGGTTTTTGATAAACATCACTATGAAATTGGCATTTATCACACCTTTTCACGTGATTGATCGCATCTTGTTGAAGGGTAGGCTAGTAGTATCCTGCCCTTAGAACCTTTTTTGCCAGTGACTTCCCTCCAACATGGTGACTTCCTATACCTCCATGAACCTCTTCTAGCATCAGCTTTGCTTCGGCAGGGTCAAGACATCTGAGCATTGGACCGCTGACCCCTCGGCGAAAAAGGATTCCATCAACTAGTGCAAACTGAGATGCTTTTCTGACAAGTTTCCTGGCTTCCACCGAGTCGGTTGGCAAAATCCCTTGTTCCAAATAACCTGCAATTGGAGTGATCCAGCTTGGATCCACTGAAATGGAGAGGACAACGCTAGGTCCATGCACCATTTCTTGAATCAGAGTTTTGTTGTTTTCAGAATTTTTTGTTGATGCGAGTTTGGAAAGAATATCCGCTCGGCTATTACATTCCCTTGGAATGTGGCAGATTTCAACCTTCATAAATTCGGAGGATAGGAACTTTACCTTTTCCAAGTATTTTTGAAGGATGGGTTCCTTAGCCTGATACTCGCCCTTGACCTGTGAAACCACCAACTGAGAATCACTGAAAATTTTCACCTCTCGGGCCCCCACCTCTTTCGCCATCCTCAATCCTGCCAAAACGGCTTCATACTCTGCTTGATTGTTCGACGTTGAAAATCCGAACTTCAAAGAGTACTCGAGGGTGACTCCCTCGGAGTTCTCCAAAATTATTCCTGCCCCCGCTCTAAGTTTGTTACTTGATCCATCCACATAAATGTTCCAATCCGAGTTTGAGCTCGTCAATGGCTCAGTAAACTCGGTGAGGAAATCAGCCAAAGCCTGAGACTTCATCGCCTTTCTTGGTTCGAAAGTGATTTCAAACTCGGAAAGCTCAATTGCCCAGGTTACCATCCTTCCAGCCAAATCAGGTTTCTGCAATATTTGACGGATCGGCTAGGCCGTTCTGACCGTGATATGGTGGCTCTGGAAATACTGGCGCAGTCGTCTGGTAGTAATAATCAAGCAGAAAGCTAATTTCTCCACTTTTTGATATCTCAACTCTGGTCCCTGGAGAGCTCGGCTAACAAAATAGATGGGCAACTCTTTACCAGATTCCTCCCGAACCAAAACCGAACTGATCACCGAGTCTCCTACTGATAAGTACAAGAAAAGAGTTTCACCATTGTTCGGACTAGACAAAATTGGAGGTGATGCCAAATAATGCTTAAGGTCAGTAAAGGCCTTTTCGCATGCTTCATCCCAGTCAAATGCCTTTTCCTTCTCCTTCCTCAACAGCTTGTACCAGGGAAGGGCCTTCCTAGCTGATTGAGATAGAAACCTTGAGAGAGCTGCAACCCGACCCGTCAGTTGCTGTACACCCTTGATATCCGACGGACTCTTCATCTCCAGAATAGCTCGACACTTTTCTGGATTTGCCTCGATTTCGCGTTCTGTAAGCATGAATCCGAGGAAGGACCCTGCCGGAACTCCGAATGTGCATTTTTCCGGGTTCAATCTCATATCAAATTGCCGGATCCTTCCTAAGATTTCCTTCAAATCTTTAGCATGATCTTCCTCCTTTAAGCTCTTTGCAATCATATCGTCTATATAAACCTCCATCCTCGGCCCAATCAGAGGACCAAACACCTTGTTCATCATCCGCTGGTAAGTTGCCCCAGCGTTCTTCAACCCGAACGGCATTACATTGTAACAATATGTGGCATTTTCTGTGATAAACGAGGTCTTTACCTGATCGGGGGGTACATTGGGATCTGATTGTACCCCGAGTAAGCATCCATAAAGGATAGCCTTTGATAACCTGTCGAGCTATCCACCAGTTTATCAATGCAAGGAAGTGGGTACTGGTCCTTGGGGCAAACCTTGTTCAAATCTGTGTAGTCCACGCACATCCTCCATTTCCCATTGGATTTCTTGACTAACACGGGATTGGCCAACCAATCAGTGTACACTACCTCTCTGATAAATCCAGCTTCCAATAGCTCGGCTACCTTCTCATCCGTCGCCTGTGCCTTCTCGATTCCGACCCTTCTCTTTTTTTGACATACTGGCTTAGCGCCAGGATACACACTTAACTTGTGGCAGATGAAGTTAGGATCGATTCCCGGCATGTCTGCCGAAGTCCAGGCAAACAAGTCCTTATTTTCCACTAGTAATTTAGTAAGCTCCTCTTCTAGTTCCTCAGACAGGCCAACTCCGATCTTGACGCAACGAGATGGCTCGAAGCCTAGGATTACCTTTTTGAAGTCCCCCTGAGGGGTTGGTATAGTTTCATCCTCCTCTCTTACGTCAAGATCAGCCAAGTTGACACTTCCTTTGTTCAATGGTTCCTGCATAATTTTCTCATCATCCAGCTTTAGCTTCCCCAAACTGATGTTGTAACACTTCCGAGCCAACTCCTGTTCGGACCGTACTGTTACTACCTTGTCATCCGACCCCGGGAATTTCATGGCCAAGTGTACCGTTGAAACAACGGCGCCGAAGGACTGGAGCGCCGTTCGGCCAAAGATAGCATTGTACGCCGAGGGAGCCTGGACAACTAACCACTTCACCATTTCAGTCCGAGCAGAAGGTGGTTCCCCCATGGTCATTGGGAGGTGGATATGGCCTAAAGGAACAATTGAATGTCCCGTGAAGCCGATCAAGCTTCCCTCGAACGGGGTGAGATCAGACCTTTTCAACTTCAATTTTTCAAACAAATCCAAAAACATGATGTCCGCCGAACTCCCTTGATCGACGAGAATTCTTCTTACTTCATAGTTGTCAATCCTTGCCGTGACGACCATTGGGTCATTGTGGTCCTGTAGGATGTCTTCAAAATCCTCATCGCTAAAACTGATGACCACATTTTTCTTTCTGGGTTTTTGTATCGGTCGGCTCGCCACCGAGAGAACTTGTCCCACATATTTCTTGCGATCACACTTCTTTTCCCCACCACCAGCAAATCCTCCAGCAATGGTTTTAGGGGCTTCCCCCGCTGGTGGTGAAGGGCTTTTATTCCTCTTCTGTTTAGTTTTGGGAGGCGAGGGGCTTTTTCTTCTGGAACGCTTGTGTAACGCTTCTCCAATATAGTGTTGAAGCTTACCATCCCTTACCATCTCTTCGATCAAATCCTTTAGTTGGATACATTGGTCGGTGGTATGCCCTCATCCGCCATGATGATCGCAATACTTCGTCCTATCCTTTTGGGCCGCCTTTCTCAAGGCTGGTGGCCGAGTGATATTACGCATCTCTGTATGCATAGTCTCACGAAGGATTTGACTCCTCGGGACTATTAACTGGGTATATTCATCATATTTGCCTTTGGGAGGCAGTTTTTCTCCTCTCTCTTGTTCTCTCTTGTCTTTCCTTCCCCTATCTCGGAAACGATCATTCTGACGAGCCTCATTTTGGCGAGGACGTTGCTCATGTCGTCCTTCGGCACTCCTTGCTGCAGTGCTAATCCTTCGGAACTCCTCTAGATTAACATATTTCCTGTATCTTTCTCTAAGTTCCGCCATGTTACTAGGTGGTTCCCCGATCAGACAATCCTTGAAATCTCCATCTTGCAGTCCTTGGGTAAGCAGAAGAACGGATACCCCCGACTGCAAACCAGATATGCCACTGGCCTCTTGCTGATACCGAGCCAGATAGTCGCGTAAAGACTCGCCAGGTCTTTGTGCAACTCCAGCTAATGAATGGTCTGATTTGGGCTGTGACATGCTGGCTGTATATCGATTCAGGAAAACTTTTCTAAGCTCAGCCCAAGAACTAATGGAATTAGCAGGTAGGGAGTTGAACCATCTCAACGGCGTCGGGCCTAACGTCATTGAGAAAGCTCGGCATTTCATTTCATCCTCTCCTCCATAAAACATCATGAAAGACTCGTAAGATGCAATGTGATCCATCGGATCGATCGTCCCATTGTACCGGGAGACATTTTGATGGCCCATATAAGTTTGTGGAGTCCGAAATGCCATAATTGCTGCTGTAAAGGGGTGTCCAGGATGGGGTTCTGTAACTTCTGTTTCGGGAGTCACATTCGAATTGAGGGGTGGAGGTGGGTGAAGGTTAATTGGGTTGCCGAGAGCCACGCGAGGGCCTTGCTCAGCAAGTCTAGCCATGCTTTGCTGCTGTAGAGTAGCAATAGCCTGGTTTTGCTTTTCAATTAATGAAGTTTGGGTTCTCAATATTTCCATAATTGACTCCTCTCTCCTCCTGGCAGAAGAGGTAGTCATGTAGGATCTTCCTTGAGATTCGGAACGTTCGCCACCCTGAAGCGTTCCAAAGCGGCCTCTAGTAAAGTGTGGTACTCCCCTATCAGATCGCTCGGCTCGGGAGTTATCGCGAGCATGACGTTCGACTCGTCGCTCCTCCCCATTTCGCGATCCAGCAGGGGCCCTCCTAGATTGATGTGGCCCAGAATCCGCTGTGTCCCGCCATTCCGACACATGGCCATCAGAAACGCGACGCGGCTGAGATCGTCGTTCGTGGCCTTCAACAACCGGAGGGACGGTGGCTTGCACTTGGACCTCCGGAACAACTGGATCAGCAGGCTGGACAACTGGAGGATCCTGGGGATTTTCAACCTGGTTATCCTCAGGGGGTCCTCCAGGAGCAAGTCTGTCCCTTACATTCCTTCCACCAACATTCCTTGGTCCAGCGTTCTTAGGTGGTCTTCCCCTAATGCGACGGCGGAGGTCTCCTTGGTTGTTGTCATTATCATTTGCCATTAGTGCAGTGAGTGGTGGGAATACTGATTATTCGTTCCCCACAGACAGCGCCAATGTAGTGTCCTTGAACACTATGTCCTTAACCCTCTAAGCCCTCAAGATTATGGTAATCAGGAGTTCAAGAGAGGATCAAGTATTTATGTATGACCTTATGGTTTTTCTGCAGTTCCAGTTGGGAAAAGCAGGGTTTCCCCAGTCAACAAGTGTGTGCAGAGTGTCAACTTAGGGATGAGAGTACGTACCTGAAACCCTAGCTGTTATGAGCTATTTATAGGGTTTGGAGGAAGCTGATATGGGCCGTATGGGCCTGGTATCAGAGTTGAGCTGAGGCAGGATTCTGTGAGATAATATCGGAGGTTTATTCTCTTAGAATCAGGTTAGGATCAGCTCAAGATCTCATGTCTAGGCTGTTAGCGAGAATCTAGGAGAGATATGCGGAAGGGATAAGAAGCCTGAATGAGACTAAGTCTATCCTCAATCCGATGATAAGTCTCGGCCCTAGAGTCCCGAGCCGGATGGGTTGTGGACCCGAGTATAAGGCTCGGCCCCATCAAGTCCGAGCCTGGTCCTTCAATAAACTCGGTGCCCATGAGTCCGAGCGAGGGAAACTTAAGCTTGCTAAGCCGAGGGAAGTACCTTTAGAGAATCCCCTTATATAAGACTTAATCCTTATACGGTCGGCAGACCCTACAGCTTTAATGATCGTAATGATGATTGCCATCAATTTGTAACCTACATCTCTTAATGCCTCATGATGGACATTATTCTTGTAACTCTCTCTTCTTCACTTTATGATGGCCTTCATGATTGGATTTAAGGCTTGGTTGATGGCATCTTAATTTTGTAACCACCCATTAAAGTCATTCTCATTGTAGTCAATGCCCTTGATGGTCTTATTGAATGGCTTTTATTCCTTGGTTTCATAGCTTAAAAAACGTGTGGCAAGAGGAGAAACAAAAGACAAGCTTCAAGCTCTTCTTGAAAGAACATGATTGATCTTGAGTCTTGAATATTCTCTTGCACTTGAAACCTTCATGGTTGGCCTAACCTGTACTTAACTATTACAACTTGAATAAACAAAAACAAATCTTAAAAGTTCAAACTAGAATGAGAAAAATCTTAGGCTCTTATTACAATCCTTTTAAAGAAAGTTAAAAAATTAATTAAATCTTCCTCCTTTTTCCTCTATTGAAAGAGGAAAGGATTCCTCAGTATAGCATGATCCTGGATCAAATGGAAAGTTGCTTAAGTTCTTAGGGTCCTGGGACTGCCTTGCATCACTCCCTCCCACTTCAAGAGGATTTGCCCTCAAATCTGGAAGTTCCTTAACTGCAATTAAAACTTCATAAGAGGCAGATATGACTATGGTTATATGACTTTCTCATTTAAAATTGCATTTGAAAAGTAGGATGGAATTAATGAAAATGAAAACTTCCCTTGATATGAGATCATGATCCCTTAAGATTTTAACACTTGGCCAAGTTGTTACCCACATGGGATTGGCCTCATTGATCACAGCATGGTTGGTCAAAACACCCTCTAGGTGTTGTTCATGTTTCACATATTCCTTCTCCGCTTGATTAAAAGGACAAGTGAAGGAGGCTTCCTTGTAGGCACCAGTTCTCTTGATGGATTCAAGTGGAGGTTCAACCCAACTAGGGGTTGTTAGCATAGGACTACTCAAAACCAGTCCAATGGCCCTTTGAGGCCTCTTTATTGTATCAACCCCCTCCTTGTGGAGCTCCTCTATGGGTACCTGAAATGTGTTATCACAACTAAGGTTGAACTTGTCAGTAAATGAGGCAGAAGAATTTGATCTTGACCCTTCTTGAGGATCTCTTCCATGAATTACATCCTCTTCTACATCACTGACGTTCTCTTTCCCTAGCTCTCTCAGATTTTTCTCTTGTTTTCTCTCCTCAAGTGTTTGGTTCACTCTCATTTTCTTTTCTCTCATTTTATCTTGATCTATTTTCACTTGTTGTGGGATCATGGGTTTTAGGACTCTTGTCACTCCTTCATGGACAAAGGTGTATTTATTTGTTTTTCCTTCATGAACAACAGCCCTATCATATTGCCATGGTCTCCCTAACAAAAGGTGGCAAGCATCCATGGAGACTATATCAAAAATTATTTTATCAACATATCTCCCTATGGCAAATTCAACTTCCACTTGTTCATTGACTTCAGTTTCATTCTCACCTTGAAAGTAATGTATTTTATAAGGTTTAGGGTGAAGGGAAATTGGAAGCCCTAAGTGTTTCATCATCTTTGCACTGGCTATATTGATGCAACTTCCACCATCAATAATCAACGAGCAAAGAGTATCTTTGATCAAGCATCTTGACTGAAAAAGATTGTCTTTTTGGTCTTCCATGCATTCATTTAAAAATTTGTTCAAAAAGCAAACATATTTCCCAGCCATGGATCAAAAACAAGAGTGATTAATTTTTTGAGTGGAAGAATCAAGGATTGAAACAAATAAAGAACAAGTCAAGCAAGAACTTTGTTTTTTTTAAAAAAAAAAAAAAACTTAATAGCAACGATCAAAAAGTGTTGCAAAAGACACTAAACAAAAGCAGTAACAACTCTTACTGTTGCAACAGACACGCTAAAAACTGAGAGGACACAAATTCGTTGCTATAAGGGACAGATGCAACAGCAACGATTCAGCAGAGTTACAAAAACACAAAAACAATGAGCGACCAAACAGAATGTCGCTACAGAAAAAGAGAATAATAGCGACGCAGGAAGGTGTTGCAAAAAGGTTCAATTTTTTTTATGCAACACACAACAAATAGTGACAACCACTTAGCCACGAGTTTCAGACTGAAAAAGGTTTTGAGACAAAAAATAAAATGTGACAAAGAGAGACACGTCTGCCACAGTTTTTAAAGCAAAATCCGATTTAGGGACAAAAGAATTTGTGACAAATCAAGGACCCAACTGTCACGGTTTGTTATGAACCTTAATCAAACAGCGACGGTTTTTAAGCAATCAAAAATGAATTATGACAAGAAGAAACCAAACAGCAACGAAAGAAAAGAAAGACACGAGAACAGCGACGAGCGACTCAAAATGAAAACTCAAAACAAGAACGCTGACACAAATAAGACCAAATAGCCACGATTCAAATGAATAAAAGGAAAGCAAAAATAACAACGACTCAACAAACTTAAATGGAGACGATTAACTCAAAAGTTGCCACGGTTTGAATATTACACATCAAACACAGCCACGATTTTCAAGTTGTTCATCAACAAAAGAACAAGAAAATTGGAAGCGACCAAATCAAAAAGAGAAACAACACAAGAGACCAAAATTAGAGACACAAAAATTTAGAACAACAAAATGCAGCGAACCCAAAAATTGTTGCATCAATTGACAAAACTAGACCAAGGAAATGATGCAACAATACCTTGCTCTGATTACCAAGTTGATACACCCAAGATTTGAGACCTAAGTTTCCAATAAGGTTCCTCTTGATTGAATGGACTCAATGTTCACTTGGGTGATGGAATCTTGTCAAATCCTTAGGAACTCTTTCAAATAGATTATGTCTTGATAGGTATGATTGAAAATGAAATCAAAAGAGGAAGATGTGAAAACCGAATAGAAGGAAATTTTAACAATAAAATGAATAAAGGATAGGTGAAGGAGAGGCGCCACTGTTGAGGAATCAAGAGATAAGCCCTTGGTTGAATTCAAGTTGCATCACACAAAATGAATTCCTTCTTGCAACCAAGTGAAAGAGAATCACTCTCTTTAGAGATTGTGAACAAGTCACGGTATTTTTACTCAAAATCCAAGCTAATCTTATTCATTCTCAAAGATTACAATTTATAGAGAACTTACTCATGGCCCTTCTCCTAGTCTTGGCCGTGGAGAGTAAGCAAAGGAAGCAAAGGATTTAATCAACATTAATGATAGGGAATCTAATTAATTCTAGGCCTAGGAGTTACAAAGCAATTATTGTCCTAATGATTGCTATTTGTAACCTCTTCTCTTCACTTGATTAACTATATGGCCGAGAGTTAATGCTCTTGATTGTTGCATCTTCTTCTTACTCAAGTCGTGTATGTGGCTTAGCTCTTCTTGGTTGCTTAGCCGTGAATCCATGAAAGGAATCATATCATAATGGTCTTTATTTTGGCCGTGCAATTGAAGGCTCATCATGGAGTAAGAATCTACTTAATCCTAGCCTTGAATTGGGACGAGATTTTTAAATCTAATCATGGGGATGGGGGTTACAAAACTTAATGTTGGAAACGTCCCATATTTCATGAGGCTTCATGGTCATGAATAGGAGCTTTGATGATGATCCTTTAAATATTGTAACCTTCACTCGTTGATGCTCTTCAATGATGGCTTTAATGATCGTAATGATGATGGCCGTCAATTTGTAACCTACATCTCTTAATGCCTCATGATGGACATTGTTCTTGTAACTCTATCTTCTTCACTTTATGATGGCCTTCATGATTGGATTTAAGGCTTGGTTGATGGCATCTTAATTTTGTAACCACACATTAAAGTCATTCTCATTGTAGTCAATGCCCTTGATGGTCTTATTGAATGGCTTTTATTCCTTGGTTTCATAGCTTAAAAAACGTGTGGCAAGAGGAGAAACAAAAGACAAGCTTCAAGCTCTTCTTGAAAGAACATGATTGATCTTGAGTCTTGAATATTCTCATGCACTTGAAACCTTCATGGTTGGCCTAACATGTACTTAACTATTACAACTTGAATAAACAAAAACAAATCTTAAAAGTTCAAACTAGAATGAGCAAAATCTTAGGCTCTTTGTAACAGCCCGATTTTCGTCACTCAAAAATAACCAACTTTTATTTATTTAGGTTGCAAAAATGAGGCCAATTTTTTTTTTTATAAAACATTGTTGAAGGGTTCTTGGTGTTCTTAACACCCTTTATCGAAAACCGAGTTGTTACTAAAACCAATACTCTTTCGCTTGGGTTTTCAAAAACGTTTAGCAGGAAAATAGTTTGATTCCAACTCCAAGTGGTTCCGTTCATTTCATCAAAAGGACTTAAACATTTTTCATAAAGTAGTGTTTTTACATTCCTTAAAAAGTAGGGCATGCTTCAGAATAATTGAAGTACATCAATAGCTCATCACTTAGGTAATCCTTGATTCCAAATACTCACCACAAACTTAAACTATGATCCTATTCTTAAACATTCCTATTGAAGACAATTGGGTGAAGTCCTTCTTTCTTCTTGCGTCCTCTCCTTTCTCTCGAAGATGATGTCGCCCGTGTTGCTGGTTCCTCATTGCTATTGGACTTCAATTCCACTTCCTCCAGAGGGGTCAAGTTTCGCCGAGTTTCGTACCGAATCTTCTCTTTATAGTTCCTATATCCTCATACGGTGACTTGCCCTAAGTGCGGCTCCAAATTTGTTCCACTCAGTTGATGCTCCGGATCGGGGATCATGATCTGGGCGTAGCCGGTCCATACCCAACCACAGGGGGTGCGCTTCCATCCTCTTCCATACTTACTCCACGTAGTGACGTCCATCCGATACTCCATCTGCCCGTTGAGATATCAGCAGCACCGATATGCCAACGAACAGGAGAGAGTAAGCGATCCGAACGACGCATCGTCGACGGTGTGGAATTACGATAGGCAAGATAATAGGATCATACAAACATACAATACAACATACAAGCACACAACAATCCAGCATGTTATCAACATCATCATTATCAGTCTTATCATCATTAGTATTGTCCTTCATTAGCTTTCCAAACTTAATTTTCGCTTCTCATAACGTTCTTACTTTCTCAATCCTTTTTCCTTTTCATACTCATAATTTCTTCTTATCTAATCCCATCAATTCACATCCTTCTTTCATTTGGGGAAATTATAAGATATCCTTAGGGAATCCATTTCGTTTTCGGCTATCACTCACGTCTACATCTCCTCGGTCATCCACCCAACCTAGTCAGAAGCAAACAGGAGTACAGGACCTTTACCGTGCGGGCACGATAGCTGTCTCACAATCAATTGGCCCCAGGCCAGGAGGACTACAACCTCAATTCAATTCAATTCAATTCACATAATATCATATCAAGGCACACTGTAGAAACAGTGGCAAATCACAATGCCCCACTCCAGACCCTCCCACTATTCAAGATTTGCAATCTAGGGGGCGTCAGTACTATTCTAGTTGCGCGCGCAGAACTTACCACGGCATTGGACCCAGTCCCTACCACGTTCGTACGCCACATGTGGAGTTCGTTCTGCCTAGAAAGTACTCAAGACTTCTTGACGTTTCACCGTCATCGTCCTCCCCTAATGCAATCTCCTCCTGAGTATCCGCAGATACCCATGGTTCCTTCCTCTCCACTACTTCGCACTCTCATACCTCACCGCGTAAGTCTTTTAAGTCTTTTATCTTTTTAATTATCCTAAGGTCGGCTCATCCTTCGTGCAACCCTTCAATGAGTACCGACCACTAACTTTGCACTATCTTTCTCTCATCATTTCTCACATAGCGCAGAGCTGGGATCACATCAACCATTTGCATCTCATTCCACAATCTCTTTTAACAATCTCCTTTCAAATTCTTTTCTCAAAATCTCATATCATAAACTTTTCTAAAAATCACATTTCATAAATCAGTTTCAAAATCTCGTTTCATAAACTTTCACAAAATATCATTTCGTAAACTTTTTCATAAAATTTCTTCTCATAAATTTTCTCAAAATCAAGTTTCATAAACTTCTCAAAATCTCTTTTCGCAAATTTTCTAAAAATCTCTTTTCAAAAACTTTCTCAAAAATCTCTTTTCTCAAAGTTTATAAAAATCTCCTTTCAAAACCTTTCACAAAATTTCATTTCAAAAGCTTTTCTGAAAATACTTTTTATAATCTTTCTCAAAAACTTCTTTTCAAAAACCCTTTTTCAAAAATTTCTTTTCACAAACCTTTTTCAAAAATTTCTTTTCACAAATCTTTTCAAAAATCTGTTTTCACAAATCTTTTCAAAAATCTGTTTTCGCAAACCTTTTCAAAAATCTCTTTTCAAAAACCTTTTTCAAAAATCACGTTTTTGGGTTGAGTACTAATGGAGGACCAAGCTCAACTCGACACTAGTCTCATTCAAAAACAAAAGCAAAGGAGCCAAGCTCCACTCAAATCACCTCTCGCATCAACAACAACATTACTTTCCCCAGCTCTGACTCGTTCTCAATATTATCATTCATTCATTCCCCAAACTCAACTCTTTCTTTCTTTTCCAGCACATATCTTATTTCCAATCATTATTCCTTTTTCCTTTGTATCTTTTTAATTCCACAACTTAATCATTTCATTTTCATTTTCTTATTCAGGACGTAACAGACGTCCATCAACATATTACTCATATTAATCAACAGCATTCAATTTCAACATGCATAATTAAATAAATAAAAATAAACATGCTATCCACACACACAATCAGCACACAACAACCGTGTGGTCTTTGTCACCTTCGTATAAGTGGCCACACAACACAAACAATTGCCACTATACTACTGACTCCGAACCACTTAGTTCCGATCTTTGAGATGATACGGAACGTCCTAATAAGTCGCCTAAACACCACGGTGTCTTAAGAAAGCTTCTCTCTCACCTGAGGTCCAGCGATTTAATGCGTACCGTCACCTCGGATCCTTTCTGCTGCCGGCTGCCCCAATCCCTCGTCTTTCAAATTCCTCGTACTAAATAAAATACGCTCACGTTATTAACTTGTATTATGAAAATCTTTTCCATAACTTAGACACTTCTCATTCCTTGTATTAAATAGAATACACTTACGTTACTAACGTGTATTAAGAAAATCTTTGCTAGGTTCGTGACACTTTTCGTTCTTAATCGAAAGACTTAAAACACTGTTGTTTTATCAAAACAATTCCCATATTTTCTAGCACTTTAAATATTTCAAAACCATTTGAAAAAACATCATGTAAGGTCATTTAAATTATTTAGTTTGGTCGCTGGTCCGTTTTGGACAGCACCCTAGTTAGTTTCAAAAACACCGAAAAATTTACCGTTTTTACTCCAGCTTTTTCTTAAATCAATTGTCACTTAAAAACCATGCTTTAAGTCATATGAATACATTTTTGAATTTAAGAAACCACTTTAAATAATTATTGCACAGCAAGGAATTATTTTTAAAAGAAAATCATTTTAATAAAATCCCGAAAACATCGTAAAAACACTTTTTGTTTTACACAACTCCTTTATTCAAAAAGAACACCTTAAAACTTAAATTTTTATCACAAAACAACTTTGGACAGCCATAAACACAATTTTAAAAATCTCAAATAAATCAAATGGAATTTTCTTAAAACCAACTTATTTCAAAACCATTTACACACTCAAATATTTTTCAAACATAACTAGCACACAACCACAACAATACTTAAATAAATTAAGTCATACAAGTAAAGGATTAATCATTTAATTTATTTATAATTCAAACAAACACTTAGACATTCACATACTCACAAAGATATAAATCAAACACCATAACTCAATTCTTTTCAAAAATCACTACATGAGTTTATTTTAATGCAACTAAATTTCCTAAACTTATTTACACTATATGGCCGAATGACATCAAAGGAAACAATTCAAAGATCACAATTTAAAACACATAAATCAACTTGATTTATTTTAAGCACTTGAATTCTATTTTCTTTTTCATGCAACAAAATTATTTATTCTTCCTTTTTCTCTTAACCAAATGCACATACACACACATATGTTCATTTAAACACAATACTCTTCCAAAATCATTTAATTTATTTATTTCCCTTATCTCTAATTAAAACCGAATATAAATTAAATATTCACAACACAATTTCAAACATATTAGTTTAACAAGATTTCACAAAACACACTCATTGTTTTTATGTCACTTCATTAAAAAAAGAACCCTAGTCTAGCTAGCATGTATGGCCGAATATCATCATGATCAAAACAAGGTTTTTAGGTTCATTTCTCAACACAAGATTCCTAAATCAAAGCATGCACTTTTTTAATAAAAATATCGTTTTCTTTTTCAACCTAGAACCGAATCAACAACATTACCTCAAACCAAGTTTTCATTTTAATTATACTTTAAAAAGTCTTTGAACCAAAGAGAAATCAACATGCATATGTCTCTTATGAAAATCAAAACATAATTTCTTGATTTCTAAGCCTAGACCGAATACCTCATCACCAAAGATTAAGATTCAACTTCACATCTTTATCATGCATGAACATGGAACATAGATCAAGACCAAATCATTTTTCAAAAGCTCATTTCTTTTGGTTCTTTTGCAAAAACCGTGTTGTTCATTAAGGAAAATTAAATCTTTTTATTCAAAGATCACATGCCAAGTTCAAGATTAAGGCTTTTGTTTGAAAATCACAAGTTCGACTCAAGATTGAAACTTTTCAAAGATCAAGGCAAAATCAAAGCTTTTTAAAGATCAATTTCAAAGGCCAAACATTTCAACACTTCAAATCAAATTTCATAAACATGAAACTAACATGCAACCAATTAGATCAAATAAAAAAGCATCAAGACTTAATCTTTAAGTCATAGCTGAATCTCCTAGTTTAAGATCTAGTGTTTTATTAGTTCATTTAGTCTTGGAAATTCAAGATCAAAGTAAAATCAACACATGCATGTACTCAAGACAACCAAAATCATCATCAACTAACATGCAACACTAAAGATCCCATCATTATTGTCAAGCAAGTTTAGATCATCCCTTTATTTATCAAATAAACCCTTAATCACATCATGGTTCACGGTTTTAAGAAAGAAAAATTAACATACAAAGAGATTTACTTAAAGCTTTACAAAAATCTCAACAAACTTTTAGATCTTTAGGATTTTGTTTGAAAAACTTTAAGATCTTTCATGAAAAACTTAATCGAGTTATGAAGTCCGTTGGTTAGACATTTACAAGTTATTTTTAGCTTTAAAATTTATGATCAAGCACAAACACACTTGTACTTATCATTTTAGCTTTAAGAATGAATATGCAAAGAAAAGGAGAAGAAAAATTACAAGATCAAACGAAAAACCTAACTATTACAATTTTCCTCATGCTCATTCGAAATACCCACCAAATCAAGGTCTTCTAACTCCTATGTGCTTGGATCTTCAAGGAAAACTCTAGGTTTTGGTTTTGATCTCCTCTTCTTCTTCTCTCCTCACTCACGGACACTCTCTTTTCTTTGGGTGTTGAGAGCTTGATTTTTGCTCTCAACAAATGTGTTTGAAAAGTGAAGGGAAATGAAAGAAGTGAATGGAAAAATGGGTGAAAGGAACTAAGGGTGGTGACTTATATAGACAACTCATGCACTTCCCTTTTTGTCCTCATGCAATTCGGCCAAGGGTGTAAATGGGAGGGGCAACTTTGGCACTTCAAAAATTTGCATGGGTGGAGGTTATCAAACTTAGGGGAACATGGTGGAGGAGATTAAGGAACTAGGTCTCTTTGGTTTGGTTACCTTTTGGTTATTAGTTAGGATTTTGTTACTAACTTAGTTACTTATGGTTCTAACCTAGTCTATGGCTTCTTGTCCAAGAAAATAAAAATTCTAGACTTATACATACATACATACACATACGTATCACACATATATGCACATATACATGCATTATCATATTTTTCCACTAATCAAGTTTTCATTTAATCTTAAACATACATACACATAGTCATGCCACACATACATATATACATGTATTATTATCTTCTTTTACTAATGTAATTCCATATATCCACAAACATATACACATATCAAATCAATACTTTTACTCATGCATATTTCATATTCTTCCAATAATTTAATTCCCATATAATCCTAAGCATACCCATACATACCAAAACCGTGCATACACACACATGCATAGAAAATAATTCTTTTTCATCATAAAAGGACTCATGCAAAAATCACAAATATTTTTATAAAAATATCAAACACATTGACTTTTCCAAAAACTCAACTTCTAAATTTTTGACATTATTTCAGGAAATCATTTCTTTAAAGTCACTTATTACCTTGAAAACGTGAATTAGGGATTTTATTTAAGAAAATATTCTTTCAAAAACACTTTTCTCAAAAATAAATCTCTTTAGTATTTTAAAATAATACGAGGAATTTGTGGGGTGTTACACTCTTATTACAATCCTTTTAAAGAAAGTTAAAAACTTAATTAAATCTTCCTCCTTTTTCCTCTATTGAAAGAGGAAAGGATTCCTCAGCATAGCATGATCTTGGATCAAATGGAAAGTTGCTTAAGTTCTTAGGGTCCTGGGACTGCCTTGCATCAATAGATTTGTTCCTTAAGGGATATACTTGTAACCTTGGTTTTACTTCTTCTGTTAAGGCTGAATCGTGGGGCCTTTTATGGGGCTTAAGAATGGCTAAAGATGCGGGAATTTCCAATTTATTGGTGGAAATGGACTCCAGAGTTGTTGTTTCTCTTGTCCTTAGTGGTTGTCCTATCACTCATCACTGTGCTACTCTACTTAGAGAAATTAGGAGCCTTCTCGGCAAAGAATGGAATGTTCAACTCCATCATACTTATAGAGAAGTCAATCATTGTGCGGATGCTTTAGCTAATCTTGATCATAGCAATGTTATGGGTTGCACCATTCTTGACTCTCCCCCTCTCGATATCTTTTCTATATTGTGTAAGGATGGATATGGGGTTGCTTTTCCCAGAATGATTATGTAATCTTCTTGTCTTGGGCTTTTGCCCCGTTTTTATTAAAAAAAAAAGTGCCCCGTAACAATATCCTTTTTTTTTTTATTATTGATTTCATCCTCTAAATCATTTCTAGATATATTTTGGTCTTCAAGATTTTTTTTTAATTTAGTTTTAAAAATTTATTAAATACATTTTATAGATTTTTTCATTTTTAACTCAATGATACTAAAATTATTTTTTTTTTTTAGAATCTAACAAGTTGTAATGAAAAAAACTTTTAAGATGAAATTGAAACCAAAATTTTTTAAGATGGAATTGAAAATAAGATGACGAAAGCATTAGTTTGTCTTTAATTTTTTTATTTGCTTAATCTCAATCGTTAGGGGTGAAGATAAGAATTAAAAAATGATTAATTTTTATAAAGAATGATGAATTTACTAGAGATAAAATTTTATATTTTTATTTTTTGGAAAAAATATTGATTTGAAGTATTTATCCTCAGCCATATCTACTTGTTTTTTTTTTTTTTTTTGAACTGTCATATCTACTTGTTGTTAAAACTAGTTTTCAATAACAAGGATACGTGGTCTGCGTAAGACAGCCCAGTTGGTGGCTGCAGGGACACTTGGAATTTCCTCCTCCCCCAGGTCATGGGTTCTAGTCCCAGACCTCCCATGTAAACCAAAAAAAAAAATAACAAGGATACGTGTATTAAAAGAACTTCAACAAAAATAATCTTTAAAACCGATTGTGCCTATGCCAAATACTTAATCTTAGTCGTCCATATCGACTTAGTCGTCCATATCGAAAAAGTTGTCAGAGTTACTTTCTAGCCATTGGATAAGGAATTCCAACTGGTACTAACTATTGATTAGTTTGTATCATAACCATTTCCTTCTGGTTTTATATGGTGTATGCATCACGGTAAAACCATGAACTTAGTTTTAAGCTCTATAAAAGCAAGCATAGTTGAAAATTGATAGACGTAAATCCCATATTTTTTTATTTTTTATTTTTATATCAAGGGTATTCCGCTCGGCCTACAATCGAAAGCTAATCTCTTCCGAGACGTAGAGATTACCGAAGTGAGTGTTGCTTTTATCAACAAAGTTTTTTCCATACCCTTGACAGAGATCAAACCCTTCACATCATACTTAAGAAATCTAGCTATTTATCAACTGTGCTTTGTTTTGTTGGTATGTAAATCTCATATGGTGTCCTATCTTACAACAAAACTAGAGGTGTAAACCCTCGTTGTATTCCCCAAAATTTTAAACATCAATCATATTAGTTTTTGAAATAGTAAGCATTTATCATAAGATCTTGCTAAAAATGTGTTAACAAATATTGAAAAGTTAATCATAAATAGACATTATTTTATATCTCAAAAATAGAAAAAAAAACTACTTTTTTTTTAGGAATTTTTATTATTTTTGACTTTTTAACAATTATCATTAGAGCAATTGTCTTTATTATATTAATCGCGTTAATAGGTTATTACATAAAATTAGTTCACATATATTCATAAAATAACTTATTTAACTCCTACTCTATCTTATTCAAAAATCTTGACCATATAGCTTTTTTATCTTGATCCATATGTCATGATCGTATATAAACCTAATACATAATAATCTTATTTTTCACAACTATACATTTATTCAAAACTATCTATTTTTCACCTCTAATATTTTTCTCTCTCATCTCCTCTCTCCTCAATAATTAATGATTACAAAATGGTATTTTGGTTAAATTACCGAAAATTCTTATATCATTTGGTCATTTCTTAAAATTCATGCATATTTTATTACGATCAAAACTTTTGGATAGGAGAAAATAATTACTTAATCCTGTTATTGACCCTATAAACCTCAAACCAAACTCATCAAATTGTGTACTGGATTGATCATAAAGAAATAAAGAAAGTCTTGAAAAATAATGTAAAAATTGATGAAGTGCATATCAAAATGTATTGTGTACCAACACGTCAATACCTATATCATATACTGATTTGATTTCGATTCTATATATAAAACTCTTTTGAGTTTTCTATTTTGATCCTGTTTACCCGATCCATTATACAGGATTTTCTTAATCTCAGTCTTTAAGGTTGAGGATAAGCACCAAAAGTGGTTATTATTTTTTGAAAATGATGCATCAAATAAATCAAAACACTTATATTTTTATTTTTTTCAAGAAATAATAACCACATTTGGATGTTTATCCTCAGTCCTTAAGAAAACCATATTTTTAATAGCATTTAATTACTTCTTTCTAAAAAGTCATTATTAACTCAATGCTTTTTAAAATCCCAATAATAATTATAGAGATAATTTTGAAAAAATATATCAAATTTTCATATTTTTATCACTACTAACAAATTTAATCATCTTCCTTGCTAATAGAAAAAAATCTCAAAAGCATCTTACTTATAAAATGGAAGGGAGTAGTTGGTAACTATAACTAACATGTAATATTTTCAGGGACAAATTATATGTTAATTTCCTAAATTCAGGGACAATGATAATTTAGTCAAAATTGCACCTAAAGCAAAGACTAGACATGTTATAATATTGAGATGTATGGGCATAATGAGCTTCTCAATGCTAATTAGTTAATAAAATTGGTCAATTGCCGTGTCCAATATTCTCCAGCCAACCTCCAAACAGCAGGAAGCTACCTATCTACCAAAGTACCAAACCTCTGAGAGATTGTTAAGGGTTTAAAATGGCCAATGCTACTAACATTACTGTTGCATTGACTTCTTAGACTTGGTTTGAGTCATGTATGCATTTGTAGTTGCAATGCTCTGTGAGCAACCATTATACTAGTGAGAAAGAAGAAAACAAAACAAAAATGGGGATACAAGTAAATTGAGTACATAATTCACCATGCCTAACAAAATTCAATCGCATTTCACCCTCCATCCCCAACAGGGAAAAAAAGAAAAGTAAACCCAGTGTTGTATCAAACACGTTAAGCATACGTTTCTGAATGAATCTTTAATAACCCCAATAAATAAAAGAAAGGAGAATTATATTATACACCGGAAATCAAACTATTTTGAGGTATTTTATTAAACTTTTCTTAACAATTATACACTGCCACCAATCAGGATGTGGTCTATCAGTCATAACTCATAAGTGCTACATTTGCAAAAACTACAACAATTACATTCAGGAAAAAGAATCAAAGAGAAGAATAATGTTAGGTGCAATCATACCAGCACTAATGCATCGGATCCCATCAGAACTCCGCAGTTATGCGTGCTTGGATGAGACTAGTACTGGGATGGGTGACCTCCTGGTTCTCGTCTTACACCTCTTTTAGAATTGGACTAAAAAAAGAGAAGAATGATGTTCTTGTTTCTTTGATAATGCTTATAGGTGTGCCCAGGCATTAATCAGACACATCTTTGACACATTCGACACATGATATGATCATACAACAAACAGATAAATGCCAAGGAACAACCACAAGAATTATAATGAACAAGAATAGAAAAGATCCTAAAACAATGCAAAAAAGAATGAATCAATCACTCAGCTGCTTTCTTCCCAACAGAATAGTAATTGAGGTACCACCTCACAAATTTCTTCAAACCACTCTGCAGATCCGTCGTAGGCTTGTAACCGAGCTCTCTCTGAGCAAAGCTAATATTTGCATGAGTAAACTGCACATCACCATTTCTTGGCAACTTCATTATATTCCTCTTGGCCTTAACCTTCAATAGCCTTTCCAAAATGCTCACGAGTTTCATAACAGGCACGGGCGATGTATTCCCTAAATTGAAAACCCTCAATTGCGCCGGCCCTTTCTTCTTCCCGCCGCTACCAGTGCTCTTCTCTGCGGTATCCAATGCTCCCAAGCACCCCCTGACAATGTCATCGATGAAAGTAAAATCCCTCGCGACCGTTCCATGATTCGCAGCTTCGAAGATATTAATCGATTTCCCCTTCAAAATATCCTTTGTGAAGAAAAAGTAGGCCATATCAGGCCTTCCCCAGGGTCCATAGACAGTAAAAAACCTCAACCCTGTTAACGAAAGCCCATATATATGATTATATGTATGAGCGATTTCTTCGCCTGCTTTCTTAGTAGCGGCATACAAACTAGCAGGTTGGTCAGTCCTATCCCTTTCCGAAAAGGGAACTTTCGAATTTAATCCATAAACTGAGCTAGAAGAAGCCCACACTATAGCAGGTTGAGGGTTCACAAATTTACAAACCTCAAGCAAATTAACAAAACCAGCAATGTTACTATGCACATAGGATCCAGGATTTTCCATAGCATACCTCACACCAGCTTGAGCAGCCAAATGCATAACATGAGTAAAAGGCACAACTTCAAATAGCTTCTTCAGCAATGCTGCATCATTGATATCCCCTTCGACAATGAACACGCCCGTGCGTTCCAAAAGATCCTGGCGAGCGCGTTTGAGCGAAGGGTCATAGTAGTCATTGAAGTTGTCTAGGCCAAGAACGCCATCGCCCCTGCGTTTAAGCGCAGCAGAGACATGTGTTCCTACGAAACCTGCAGCGCCAGTGACCAGCACGGATACCCCATTGGGGGACCTTACCTTTGCAGAGGAACGTACCCTCTTCTCCCACGTGGCGCCGCCGTAAGCGTGGGTCCTAAGCGACCTGCGAGAAGGGTCCGTAGGGAGTGATGATGATGGAGATGATGGGCTTCTATAGAAGAAGATGAAGATAAGACCCATAAACACAAAGGACCAAAATGTGAGCTTGGCTAGAGAAGATTGCAAACGTGATCTATGGAAATAACCTTTCTCCATCTTGAACTTGCCTGGTGTAGAGGGAATGCTATCCATGGTTTTAGTTTATGAGAAAACCAACTTTTGTTTTTGTTTATTTTTTTTCCTCCTTTTACTTGTTTTCCTTGATAATGTGGATGAAAGATTTTTTTAATTTGGTGGTGGTGTTGTTTGTAAGTTTCAGAAATAATGCATTTAGATGTGAAAGAATAGGTTCAATTGTTTTGTGAAAGATGGTGTTCAAGATAAGGGAAGTAAAGGGGAAAAAAAAGGGAGAAAGTGGTGTTTGGTTGGCAATGCTCTTTTTCACCTCTTTTTTTATGGCTGTCTAATGGGAATCTTCTTGTTTCTTGAAGGTGAGGGTTGGTGGTGTTTATAGTGCTGGCCACTCTTTTTAAATTTTATGGTTTCACAGACAAAAAATGGTTCAGCATTTTATAATGATTTGAAAAAAAAGAGACAATGAGATTGAAGCTTTTGAGCAAGATGAGAATAATGACTTGGAAACGTAAGGGTTAATTTAATGAACTAGGATTTTGTATTCTGTTACTGTCTCATTTTGTTCTTGCCCGGTAATAAAATATCAAAGGCGGTTTGTGTAATGAAAGAAATGCAAGTGGGGAGTAAATTAATTCTGTTATTTGTCTTGACTGTCTAAAAAAGATGCTAATTTGATTGGCTGGAAGGCCTTAAATTTGGGAGTTCCAAGAATTTATATAACTATTTTTATTTGAGGGGATATTTTGTGTGGGGGAAACTTAGCTTGTTTCAATATGGGGTGGAGAGTTGAAGCTTTGAGATTTGAGGAGCATATTATATTGACTACATTTATTTATGCAATGGATAGGACTTTAATTTGTGGCCTTTGCAACAAGGGGCTCCCTGTTACTCCACCAGTAGAAGAGAGGTGTTATCAGGTTTTAACTTTTGATCATATCTGAACTCACAGATTTAAGATTGGGCTATGCAGTTCATCTACTCCGTATTGTGCTTCCAAGAGTCAAACCATAATTGACAATTTAACTAAATTTAGGAACACTCAGCTATAACTACCTTTCTATTTTTAGATAAATCGGTGTTTTTTTTTTCTTAAAAAAGTTGCATAAAAAAACAGATCTGTCACGTCAAAGTCTAAAACCTCAAATTGAGAAAATAGGAGACTTGAGAGAGATTTGGCTAAACTATCTGAATTTGTAGCGAATTGACATGATGATTTGCTTCAATATAGAGTATATTTATACCATATTCAAATGACACTCAAATAAATTAAGGTTAATTATATTTTGACTTATTTATATCTTTAATCCCTGAAAGTGTGGAGTATTTTGGTTTTGGTCCTTGAAAAAAAAAATTGACCTTGATTCATCCGTGATTGTTTTGAAATTTTTGTTTTAGTTCATTCTGTTAGAAAAAATTTGTCGACGCCTGACATGGCTAACAGAACGCCACATTAACATACACGTGTGAAATTATGGCAAGTCATCGATAGAATGACATGAATGATCCAGGTCCGAAAGAGCCAAAGGACCAAAACCCAATCCACAAACACATATGGGTTGGGATTTGACCCTTTTACTCGTGTGGCATGTGGATCATCCATGTCATCTTATCAATTGCCCACAATACTTGCACACGTGTATGCTGATGTGACGTTCAGTTAGCCACATCGGCAGTTAACGGTTTTTTCCTAACAATAGGGACTAAAACCAAATTTTTAAAACAATTAAGAATGAGTCAAGGACAAAAAAATCTCTAAGGACCAAAACCAAAACACTCCCAACTTTCATAGGCTAAAAACATAAATAAGCCTTATATTTTTGTACTTTATCTTAATTTTTAAGATTCAATTATATATTTTTTTTTGTTTATTGTGGTTCTTTATTTAAAAAAAAATAATAATTTGGTTCTTTTATCATAGCAATGTTAGTTTTGTCAAAATATTCACACACATTATTGAAAATTGTAAAATGTTATTAGAACGTGGAAAAATTTCATGCAACCACCCGACGAAGGTTAGGAATATATAATAGTGTTGTTTCACCAATGGTGAGAAAACTGGTTCGCGATGGTGGTTGATCGATATGGACAAAATGACAATGTCACAGAGATATGAACGAAGATGACAGTCAAAGTTCTATCGATGAAGTCGTAAGAATATATGTCAAGATCTATCGACGGAACAATAAAGGATGTAAACATTCCAAATAAAGCTAACATTGTTATGACGAAAGGACGAGATTTAATTTTTTGAAACATATAAAGGACCGACATAAATTAAAAAAAAAAAGAACAAAAGTGAACATTGAATATAGGATAAAGAAAAAAATTGTAATTAAACCAATAAAATAAAATACTTCTTTCGATCCTTATTTTGAGTCATTTTTAAGTGAATTAAAAGAGCAATAAAATTAATTAAGATTAGTTAAATAATTTTATGTTTTAAAGAAATACTACAACTTTGTACTTTTACCCACATTCAATATTAGATTATTTCACGATCAGTGGTATTGGAACCAGCCAACATTCAATTAATCTATTATCTAAGTATTCTTGATTTAATAATGATAAAAAAGTAGAGATTGTTAATAAGGGCAAATATGAGAGGAAAATACAAATGGTACCTGGGAATTGTAAAATAACTTATAAAATGGCTTAATTATATCAGAAGTCTCTGAAGTTTGGGGTACTTTTTCCACATACCGTTATTCTTTTTTTTCAATGTATGACCCCCTGAAGTTACTTCTGGGTTTGTCATATACCCCTACTACGAATTCTGACCAATTTTTCTGACATTTAACATCGGAATCCTGATAAGACGCAAGAGGTTAAGCACCTGGTGCCCCATGGGGGAAGATCCTTTTTTTAAAACAATTTAGAAAACTAAAAAACTTAATATTTGTATATTATTAGTTAAATAAAAAAAGAAAAAAAAAGAATTGAAGAGAGAGGTCATCTTCGCCCGTATGACATCACGCGACACCACATAACCAACATCCTGCGTCTAACTAGGATTCTGATGTTACATGTCATCAAAATTGATCAGAATTGGTAGTAGGGGTATATGACAAACCCAGAAGTAACTTCGAGGAGTCAGACATTGAAAATAAAAGTATAAGGGTATATAGCAAAAGTACCTCAAACTTCAGGGACTTGTGACATAATTAAGCCTTATAAAAAAATGATTTTCTTGGAAAAACACTCAAATGAGGAAGTGTTTTCTTATAAAACTAAAAATATAAACTTTTAATTTCTTAATAACAAAATTTTCAATGAAACCAATCTATTTTTAATATTTCAATATGTGGGCTAAGTACAGTGATTTTGAGAAGATTGTGCGTACAGTACTGAGTATGATCGGAGTAACATGTACAAGGTCTGTAGTAAACTGCGTCTTATGAGAAGACCTCTTTCCAAGCTGAACAGGGAGGCTTTTGCTCATATAGACAAACAGGAGATTCAGCTCAGAGACAGGCTTCATTTTGTGCAGACAGAGATGATTAACAGACCGTTTGATATGGCTTTGCAGGCTGAAGAAAAGGATCTCATAATTCGGTATCAGTCAGTTAGTCAGGCAGCTTTCTCTTTCCTTAGACAAAAGGCGAAGGTGGATAGGTTGAATGAAGGTGATCAGAATTCTAGACTCTTTCATACTTCTATAAGGCATAGGCAATACAGGAATAGAATTTTGAGTATTGTGAATGAGCAGGGTGCTACTGTCACGAGTCAGGATGATATATATCTGTAATGCTTTTCAGGAGTATTACATATCGTTGTTCACAGCATCACAGGGTATATGGTAGTGGGATCAGAATATTATGAGTGAGGGTGTCATTCTTGATAGTGACCAACAGTTGAGACTAATCAGGCCTATTACAGATGATGAGATTAAGGCAGCCTTGTTCTCTATTCATCATGACAGGTCACCTGGACTAGATGGCTATGGCTCAGGCTTCTTTAAGGAGGCTTGGGAGATTGTTGGGTTTGATGTTTGTGCTGCGGTGAAGGACTTCTTTCATAATGGCAGAATGTTGCGGGAGATTAACCAAACTAATTTGGTTATGATTCCAAAGATTGATAATCCAGGCAATGTTAAGGACTTTAGGCCCTTAGCATGTTGTAACTCTATTTATAAATGCATTATTAAGATTATTTGTAATAGACTAAACTGTGTTTTGCCTAGCCTTGTACAGGATAATCAAACAGCTTTTGTAAAAGGCAGAAGCATTGTGCATAATGTTCTTATTACACAAGATCTTTTAAGGCTGTATGGTAGGCGTAGAGCCTCTCCCAGATGCTTAATGAAGATTGATATCAGGAAGGCTTATGACACCCTGAGCTGCAGATTTATTGAAAATATGCTGGTTGTTTTCAGGTTTCCTGAGAAATTTGTTGCTTGGATTATGGCCTGTATCACTACGGTGACTTATTCAGTTGTTTTGAATGGTCAACAGTCTCATTCATTTACAGGGTCCAGAGGTATCAGACAGGGTGATCCTGTCTCCCCCCTTATTTTTGTGTTGTCCATGGAAATCTTAACTAGAATTTTACAGCATTCTACACATCATAGAAATTTCAGGTTTCATCCTCTTTGCAAGGATTTGAGGCTTGTGAATTTAGGGTTTGCTGATTATTTGATGATTTTTTGCATGGGCCATCCAGCTAGTGTCAATATTTTGATGCAGACATTTAATAAATTCTCTTGTATATCAGGATTGCATGCCAGCAATGAAAAATTCTCTATTTATATGGCAGGTATTCCCCAACAGAGGCAAGATGAGCTCATTGAGATAACGGGTTTCCAAAAGGGAGTTTTCCCATTCAGATATCTTGGTCTTCCTTTATCTGCAAGGAAATGGTCTGTTTCTACTTGTCATTTACTAGTGGAAAATGTGACTAAGAGGATTAATATTTGGAAAACTAGAAAGCTATCTTATCAAGGGAGGTGTTGTCTCATTAACTCAGTGTTATTGATTTTTCATACTTATTGGGCTACTGTCTTTATTATTCCGAAAACTGTTTTGAGAGATATTGAGAAGCTTTGCAGGGGTTTCCTTTGGGGAAGATAGGACACAGGACACCATTCGACTAATGTTGCTTGGAATGATGTGTGTAAAAGCAGGAAATTTGGGGGCCTAAACATAAAGGATAGTTGCATTTGGAATATTGCAGCAATTGGCAAGCAGGTTTGGGATCTGGCTATGAAGAAAGACAACCTTTGGGTCTGATGGATGCATTCGGTTTACATTAAGGATCAGGATTTTTGGGAGTGTAGTGCAAATCAGGGAACAAGTTGGCATTGGAAACTAGTGCTTAAGGTCAGAGATAAGCTTCGGGCAGGTTTTCATAATGATAGTTGGATTGGAACCCATGATGGTGTGTATTGTAACAGCCCGATTTTCGTAAACCAAAAATAATTAACTTTCACCTATTAAAGTGACAAAAATGAGGCCAATTTTTTTTTTGAAAGACGTTATGGAAAGGTCATTAGTGTATTTAAAAAACCCCTTTTGCTGAAAACCGAGTTGTTACTAAAACAGTTCCTTTCATAAAACTTTTCTCTTCATAAAACAATTTAGTTCCAAGAACATTAATGTTCATAACGGATTTCAAAAGTTTACATTGTTTGTTCTTCCCAAGTAAAGTACTTCACAATACAGGACTTAAACTTAGCTGAATTACATAAATGGTTCTTTGCTCGGTAATCCTTAACACAAAACACAAACAACAAACTTAACCTAAACACACTACTCTTAAAGCTTCCTATCAAAAACAATCGGGTGAAGTTTCCATTTCTTTTTGTGTCCTTTCTTTGCCCCTGAAGATGATGCCTTCATTGTCACTGCCTCCTCATCGTTAGTCAATCCCCATTCTCCTCCACCTAGAGTGGTGGAGTCTTCTTGAGTCTCGTTCCGCACTTTTTCTTCATGGCTATTGTATCCTCGCAACGTGACTTGTCCCAAATGCGGTTCCAAATTAGCTCCACTCAATCTGTGCTCCGGATATGAAATTACTAACTGGACATAACCAGTCCATACCCATCCATAGGGAGTAGGCTTCCAACCACTTCCCTGACGGCGCCATGTGGTGATCTCCAGACAATGCTCCATCTGCCCGTTGAGATACCAGCAGCACCGATATGCCAACGAACAGGAGAGAGTAAGCGATCTGAACGACGAATCGTTGACGGTGTGAGATTACAGTAGGCGAGATATCAAGACCATACAAGCATACAACACACCACAGACATACAACACAACAATCAAACATATCACTATTATTATCATTATCCTTATCATCATATTATCATCCCGTCAAACTTATTTTCATTCCTTCACATAATCATTCCTTATTTCTCAACTCTTTTCTCAACTTCCTCATTCCATCAGATTTCACTTCTCATCATCATAAATCTTTTTATCATTCTTAAACTTTCCTTGTTATGTCTTATCGAATTACAACCATCGATGATTGGGGAAAATTCTTAGAATGTCATTGAGGTACTCGTTTCGTTGCCATCGTCACACACGTCTACATCTCCTGGGTCATCCACCCAACCTAGTCGGAAGCTAACAGGAGTGCAGGACCTTTACCACGCGGGCACGACAGCTGTCTCAACATCAATTGACTCCAAGCCAGGAGAACTGTAGAAAACTCGGGTACAGTCTCAAATCAATTTATATCATATCAATTCATTTCATATAATCAAGGCTCACTGTAGACAACTCGGGTACAGTGGCAATCAATATGCCCCGTTCCAGTCCCTCTCACTGTTCTCGAAATGCCATAGGGATGACAACACTATTCTAGTTCCGGGTGTAGAACTTACCACGGTATTGGGACCCAGTCCCCACCACGTCTGGTTACCACATATGGAATTCGTTCAGCCCAGAATAGTACTCAAGGCCTCATGACGTTTTACCGCCCTAGCCTACCCTATTGCATTCACAACCCGAATATCCCTGATATCCGGGGTACCTTCCTCTCCACTACTTCGCACTCTCATACCTCACCGCGTTAATGTCTTTTAAAGTCTTTTATCTTTTTAACCTAAGGTCGGCCCATCCTTCGTGCATCCCTTCAATGAGTCCCGACCACTAACTTTGCACAATCTTTTCTCATCAGAGCACAGAGCTGGGTTCACATCGTCTTACTTGCATCTCATTTCACACTTATCTCAACAATCTCATTTCATCATCTTTCTCAAAATCTCAAATCATCAACTTTCACAAAATCTTGTTTCATAATCTTTCTCAAATCTTGTTTCCTCGTCTTTCTCCAAAATATCGTTCCACAAAACTTTTTCAACAACATCACTTCACAAAACTTTACCGAAAAGATAATTTCACAAGACTTCCTCAAAATATATCCTTTCACAAAACTTTCTCGAAAATGTCATTTTACAAAACTTTTCTCAAAATATATCTTTTCACAAAGCTTTTTCGAAAATATTGTTTCCCCAAAACTTTTCCCAAAATATATCTTTTCACAAAACTTTTTCAAAAAAAAATATTGTTTCACAAAACTTCTCAAAAACTTTATTCCACCAACTTTTTAAAAATCTCATTTCACAATCTTTTTCAAAAATCTCAGTTCACAATCCTTTCTTGAAAACTTACTTCATAGACTTTTTTTTTAAAAAAAAAAAAACCACTTTTCACAAATTTACTAAAAATATCGTTTCACAAACTCTTTTCAAAAATTCTCATTTTCAAAAACCTTTTCAAAAACCTCATTTTAGTGAGCACTAGTGGAGGAGCAAGCTCAACTCTACACAAGCCTCAATCCAACAACAAGGAGCCAAGCTCCACTCAGATCACTTCTCGTTTTAACGTTATTTTTCCCAGCTCTAGCTTAATCTCATCATTTTCATCCACTCTTTCCCCAATCTCAGCTCTTTCTCTCTTTCTCTCTTTCTCTGTTCATATCCCTTTTTATTATCACTTTCTCTTTGTATCTTTACTTCCACAACTTAATCATTCCATTTTTATTTTCAGGACGTAACAGACGTCCATCAGCAGGTTACTCATATTAATCATTAATATTAATTTTCATCATGCATAATTAAATAAATAACATACCAGCATACTATTTCACATCATCAACACACAATCATGACACAACAGTAATGTGGTCTTTGTCACCTTCGTATAAGTGGCCACACACAACACAAACAATTGCCACTATACTACTGACCACTAAGTTCCGATCTTTGAGATGATACGGAACGTCCTAATATGTCACCTAAATACCACGGTGTCTTAGGAAAGCTTCTCTCTCACCTGAGGTCCAGCAATTTAAACGTACGCGATCTCCGCGGATCCTTGTCGCTGCCAGCTGCCCTAATCCCTCGTCTATACCATTCCTCGTATTAAATAAAACACGTTCACGTTATTAAACTGCATAAGAAAACCTTTTCTTAACTCAGTACACATTCCATTCCTCGTCGGGAGACTTAAAAACATAACCGTTTTCTCAAAACAACTTTAACATTTTTCTAGTACTTTAAGTACTTTAAAACCATTTGAAAACATTATATATATAAAATAATTTAAACCATTTAATTTGGTTGCTGGTCCATCTTGGATAGCCCCTTAATCACGTTCGAAAACACCGAAAAATTCACCATTTTTAATCCGGCTTTTTCTCAAATTAATTACCACTTGAAAACTATACTTTAAATCACTTGAACACATTTTTAAAGTTAAGAAACAACTATAAATAATTCTGGACACCAAAGGAATACTTCACAAAATCACTTTAATAAAAATCCGAAAACATCGTAAAAACACTTTTGTCTCAAATAATTCTTTAGTTTAGAATCAACACTTTAAAACTCAAGCGTTTATCTTAAACCAAATCTTAGACAGCCATAAACACAATCTAAAAATCTCAAACAAATCAAATGGATTTATTTTAAAATCAATTAATTTCAAAACCAATTACGCACTCAATATTTTTCAAACATCAACTAACACACAACCACCACAACATTTAGATGAATTAAGTTATATAAACAATTAACCAATCATTTGATTTAAATTTAAATCAAATATTCATTTTCACATAAACTCTTTCACAATCAAACACTTATTCACTTAGGCAACACATAACTACTTTTCAAAACAATTTCTTTTTCATAAAACAAAAACACTTAGACATACATATACTAACAAACCGAATTGAACCAAAGATGCAAACCAACAAATTTAATTTTCTTACTTTAAGCAACTTAATTCCTTTCAAAATTCACTAAGTAGATTTATTTTTATGCAATAAATTTCCTAGACTTACTTACACTACATGGCCGAATGGAACCCAAGAAAACAAATCAAAATTTCCAATCCAAAACACATAAATTAACTTGATTCATTTCAAACACTTAAATTCCACTTTGTTTTTCATGAAACCAAAATTATTTACCCTTTTCTTTCTCTTGAAACCGAATACACACACATACACTCAAGAAAGTTTAACTCAAAAAACTAAGGTCCAAACCGTGACCTTAACTAAGTTCCTCAAAACTTTTTTCAAGAATTCAAGACTTCTAAAAACAACTCCAAATCCAACAATAATTTCACGTGATTTATCAAACAAGTAAAAATACAATCCCAACTTATACGTCTTTCATAAAACCGTGAGCATCATCAAGTCTCTAAACAAATTTTACTTCACATTTAACACATAAAATCAACTTAAAGTTCATGGAAATCACATATTCTGTATTTAGACTTAAGAAAATCTCAATCCTTTTTATCTAAACATGCCAACCGTGGCTAACACACTTAAAAATCACAATATCACACAAATTTTTATTCATCTAAAACATCATCAATTCCAAGATCATAACATGCACGAGATCAAACAAAAGAAAATCAAGCATTCAACCACAACAACATCAAAACCGTAACTTGTTCATGGTTTTCTTAAAAACTTTTCTCAAAGGTTCAAACTTCTGAAACATACTCAAAATATAAAGATATTCACATGCACATAACACAAATCCAACATCGAAACTTCTAACCTAAGGACCAATCAAAAACCGTGACCATCATAAGGAAATCACTAAGAAAAATTCAATCTTTTTTTAAAAAAAAAAATCTTTACATCAAAACACAAGTATCAAACATATCATAATTTAAGCATTGATCTTGACATGCATGCAAATAAAAACACTAGATCTCTTGAAAAATCCTTCATGCAAAACTCAAAATCAAACTTTTTCTTAAAACACTTTAAGAAATCAAGAGGAAAATAGATGAGTTCATGAGATAACTCAAGATCATGAAAGAAAATACTTTCTTTGCAAAAGCTTCAAAATCAAGTTTAGAAATCAACATGCATGTGAGTGAAAACATTAGATCCAACTTGAAAACAAACATGCATTAACATTTTCAAACAAAAATCAAGACTTTAGAAGGAAAACATGAAAAACCGAAAATGAACCAAAGAAAAGGGGTTAAGAACTTAAGGATCTACCTAGGTTAAGCTGAAATTTCATGAGAGAAGCTAAGATCCTCCTTCCTCTTCTCCTTCAAGGCATTCGGCCTCCTTCTCTCTCTATCTCTCTCTCTCTCTCTCTCACTAAGAGCTTGATTTTGCTCTTAGTGTGAAGTGTTTAGGATGAGTAAAAATGAGGAAGTGAAAAACCAAATGAAGGGTGTGTGTAGGTGTTTGTATACACATGGTTTGTGGGCTTGGGCTTGGTTTCCTCCTCCCCACTTTTTCCTTTTCTTTTTCCTTTTCTTTTTCCTCCTCCATGTCATGCTTATGTCACTTTGATGACATCATGTGCTTGGCTACCAAGTTAAACAACTTGGAGACCAAGTAATGCACATGTAAGTGTGCATTTCGGGTTTGGGGGGTTTTAAGGGTAGATTAGGTTAGTTAATCTAGGTTTAAGGTGCTAGTTAGGATCTAATCATGATTAAGGTCGGATTAGGAAAACTAAATTAGGTTTAGTTCACAAATCCTTAGAGTTAAGGGCTTAATCAAGGGTTATGGCACTAATTAGGGACTTAATCCATACTAGTATAGGTTTAAGGAAAACTAATTCTAGGTTAGTTCACTAACCTTGAGGGTTTAGAATTTAGGAGAATGATTAAGTACTTAATCAAGGATTAGGAACTTGATTAAGGTTTAATCAAAGATTAATGATGCTACTTAGGGTTTTGAGGGATGATTCTAGATTAAGGGTATGACAAGATGATTGGACTTTGATTTTTGAAACTTAGGGTAGAAATAATTTTCCACTAATTTAATTTTCCATATAATCCTAAGCATACACACCTAGTAATACGTACATATATATTCATGCACACACATAAAATAAAAAAAAATTCTTCTTACAAAATCACTCATGCACAAAAATCACAATTTTCTTAAAACACAAAAATATCAAACACATAATCATTTCTTAAAAATTCATCTTTAAAACTCATGATATTTTCTTATGAAAGTCATTTCTTTAAAATCATTCACTACTTGAGATCATAAAATAAGAAATTTACTCAAAGAAATATTCTTTCAAAAACACTTTCTCAAAAATAGATCTCTTGATTATTTAAAACAATACAAGGAATTTGCGGGGTGTTACATGTATACTGTCAAGAGTGGGTACTTATTTCTTAATAATCCAGCAAGGCTTTTTTCCCTTGTATAGAATGGTTTGAAATAGTGTGAATGTCCAGAAGCATTGCTTTATAGTTTGGCTTGCTACTCTTGGCAAGTTGCAAACTCTGGATAGGCTATCTTGTTTTATATTTATTCCTAATTATTGTTGCCTTTGTTTAATTTCTGCTGAGTCCAAGAATCATTTATTCTTTGAATGCAATTGGAGTCGCAGTCTCCTCGAATGCTGTTGCATGTGGATTGGAATTGACAGGTGGCCTTACAAGTATCATAATTGGACAGGATGAATCCGATCAGCCTTTCGTGACAGGACTAGGCGCAAATGTGTTTTTGCCATGTTCACAGCTTTACTTTATCACATCTGGGAGGAGAGGAATGGTAGAACTTTCAGGGATCGCACAAGGAGTATGCAATTTGTTTTTAGTACAATAGGTCGCTCATAGAATCAGTTTTTGTTTTCAAAATTATGTAAATTGGACTAATCATTCTTTGGTAGATAGGATTAGGCAGGAACTTTAGCTTATTTTTTTGTCCTTGGGTTTGGTTTGAACCCTTCATAGAATGTGGCAAACTTTCCCAAGTATTAGGCATAGTCTTTGACTTTGAACCCTTCCTAGAAGGTGGCAAGGTTAATGATTTTGACCATTTTTTTTTGAATTTTGCATGTTGGTAATGAATTATTCTTTTACCGTTTTTTTTAAGAGTGGGTTCTTTCTCCTTTACTTAAATACTCACTTTTTAGCAATATCAACTACCTTAAGGTTCATTATCATATCTATTTTTCTACCCTTAACCATCACTATATTTAATCTAGAACTCATTCCCTAAGTAAAAGTAATACCCCATCCTTACCTCAAACAAAGAGAGATAGAACCTTAAACTCTTAAGCTTTTTTCTTCCCTTTTAGAACCTAAACCTCTTAACCTAGCTCGTAGTCTGATAAGAGCTACCAACCAATGAGTAGGGATGTTGTCAAATGAAGAAGATGATGGATGTGAGGGAGCTTCTTTCTTCTCTTGAGAGCTTTGGGGCATTAAGGAGAGAAAAGCCCCAAGCTCTAAAGCCTCCTACCCAAGATTACACGAAAATAATCTCTTTATTTGACAATATAGGGATAATAAAAATATGAGTAAATTATCGTTTTGGTCACTGAATTTACGCAGCACTTTCACTTTAGTCCTTGAAATTAACAAAAATGCTCTTAGGTCCCTAACTTTGTAAAAAATCATTCACGTTAGTCCCTGCCCCTAACCCCGTCAACGGACGTTAACGGAGTGATGACGTGGCTGACTGGGGGCCTTAAACGACGTCGTTTTTGCGTCCTCGTGGCACTTATAACGGAGTAAACTGTCCGTTAGTCCTATCGGCTGCATCAATGCCATGTTCAACTGCACCAGTCTCATGTTTTGAAGTTGAACACTTCAAAATATGCACACTTCAAAACATGACACTGATGCAGCTGAACATGGAACTGGTGCAGCTGAACATGGCACTGGTGTAACTGATGGGACTAACATGACAATTTACTCCGTTATAAGTGCACGGGATGTAAAAACGACGTCCTTTAAGGCCCCCAGTCAGCCATGTTATCACTCTGTTAACGTCTGATAAATTACATGGATGATAAAAATATTGATGGATCGTCGAATAAATTACATGGATGGGTAGAAGGAGTAGAAAATATTATTTACCTAAAAAGGATTTGAAGTTGGATGATAAGATCTTGAATTATTGGACCTTAAAGTTATGAAAATCTCAAAATGTCTCTCTCTCGTCCCTTGCCTCTCTTTAGCTTTCTTTTTCTTCATTCTTTATGTTTCAGTCTCTTTTTCTTTCTTTGCTTAGGGTGGGACGGTGGGACTTGGGTTTCATTCATTTATTTATATATATATATATATATATATATATATATATATATATATATTTTTTTTTTTGGGGTGGGTTATGGTGGGTGGGTAGTACATTACGAAATTATATATATTTTTTATGTTTTGTTTTCATTTGTGGGTTAATGTGTATAAATATTTTGGATTATAATTAAAAGTTTGATAATTCCAAAAATAAAATATATTTAAGTAAAATAATATTGTATTTTGAATTACTCAAAACAGATTAACAATAATAAAATATATTTAAAGTAAAATAATATTGTATTTTGATAAAATATAATATTTATAATTTTGAAATAGCAGATCATTATATATAACTTATACCAGTAATATATTAAAACCAGTATTGGAGCAAAATATAAAACAGTCTCAGAATGTTATGAAAATTTACAGGAACACTCAAAATATTAAATTAAATATATCTTTCTAAAGAAACCATTTGTGAAAATGCTTCTAAGGTCTGTCACTTGAGCTCCTTGTCAAAATATTAATTAAACTAAATAAAAATACTCTTTTTATTTTTTAAAAAACGTATGCTAACAAACTTATACTTATTTTGACTAGAAAACATATTTCAATTATAATGATCAAATCAAAATTTTATTACAACACTCAAATCTTGAAAGCATCTTATTAAATCATTTAATTATTTTATTGTTAATTTTTTATTATCATACATTCTAACACTAAAACATCTCTTTTAAACACCTCTTTATGACATGTCATTAGTGTTATTATTATTCAAATCTTGTTATTATTCTAGTTATACTTAGGATTAAAATTCGGGATGTTACAGAATATCTAAAGAATGAAATTTTGGTATATTAAGAAACCTATATTGCAAAGGTTCTAAACATTCTACATGGACAAATCACATCCACTATGAAGTCCAATGGTTGTAAGATCACTTGATGTAACCAAAGACCCTTTTAAACCTAAAGAAGAAGATGAAGAACTACTTGGTCCAGAAGTACCATACCTTCGTGCAATTGGGGCATTGATGTACCTTTCTAGTTGTACATGACCCGACATATCATTTGTTGTTAATTTATTGACAAGACATAGTTCTTCGCCTATAAGAAGGAATTGGAATGGAGTTACGCATATACCTTTTTTTTAATATTAGAGGTACAATGGATATGGGTTTTTTTTATTCAAATATGCCTAAATCAAATCTTATCGGTTATGTTGATACAGGTTATCTATTTGGCCCCCGTAATGGTCGATCACAAACAGGCTATTTATTGACGTGTGGTGACACAACTATTTCAGGGCGATCTATGAAACAAACAATAACTGGCACATTGTCTAATCATGCGGAAATTTTAGCGTTACATGATGTAAGTCGAGAATGTGTTTGGTTGAGATCTGAAATTCAACATATACGACAAAATTGTGGTATATCATCTTCCGATAATTTTATATGAAGATAATGCTGCATGTATTGCCCAATTGAAAAATGATACATTAAAGGAGATAAAACAAAACATATTTCACTAAAAAAAATTTATGTCATGACCTCTAGAAAAATGGTGACATAAACGTTCAATAAGTTTGCTCAAGTGACAATCTAGATTCTAGCAGATCTTTTTACGAAGTCTTTACCAACTAAACATTCCAGCAACTAGTACAGAAGATTGGTCTTTGTCGTTTCAAAGATATTTGTCCACATGAGGGGTAGCAATAAACACACACTGTACTCTTTTACCCTTAGCCACGGTTTATCCCACTAAGTTTTTCTAGCAAGGTTTTTGATGAGCCAATATTCAATTGCATATCAAAGAGTTGGATACTCTTTTTCCTTCATTAAGCTTTTTTATAGGATTTTTTTTAGAAAGGTTTTAATGAGACATATTCTCTTATAATAGTTCATCTACCAAGAAATGTTATAAACCATCTATGCTTAACTAAATAATGGATAACTTTCTCTTAAAGTTCGATATTTTCCTATAAATAAGATTCAAGTATATTATTGCAAATCCTTACTCATTCTTTTTCTCCATCACTCTTTTATTCGTTAATTTGATATCAACTAGACCCAACCCCATGCATCGGACGGGAGAAATACGAAGTCGATAAAACATTTCATAAAGTTGTAATTAATATTAGTTTTAATGTATTGATAAAATATTTCACAAATTTACAATTAATATTAGTTTTAATTTATTATTGAATAGTTATGAGAAATTTTAATATGAATAATGTTTAAGTGTAAATAAAGTATAATAATGTAAACGTTGAAAAATTGTTTAGAAATGAGTCGATTAATATTATTATTTACGCAAGAGTCGATAAATTGGAGTCGATTAACATTCTTGTATGTAATATTTTTAAACTAAAAAATTCGCCTTTTAATAAAAGTGAATAAAAGTGTTTTTGAAAAAGAAGTAATTAATGACATTATAAATTCAAATCAAAATAACAAAAGCATGTTCATGAAAAGAACACAGAAAACCCAAAACATATTTTTTTTAATATATTAGATCTATTAAAATAAAAAAAATAAAAAAAAACCGGAGCATCAAAAACGGTGCATGGTTGAAGCACACTTGTACTATTTGGGCGAGATCAAAATAGGAGGGAGTATTTTACCCCCAAAAAAAAAGGGTGGGAGAGAATGGGCGGGATTTTTTAGTGGGTGGGGGGGAATGTTTGGTAATTGTTTTTTGGTGAATCAACTGTGGAGGGGAATTTCACTATCCCGACACCTGGAGCAACATGGGTGTGGTGCCTTCTCAAGGGATGTTCTCCACAAGGATTCGAGCCCCTGACCCTATGGTCTTATGGGTTCTCAATATCTTTATGGTTCTAGCATATTCCACTAGGCCAAACCCATTTGGGTGAATGTTTGGTAATTTATAGATTTATGTAGAATATGTAGATTATCACCATTTTAAGTTCAAAAATAAAAAAGGGGATCAATTCCCTTCCCAAAATGCTATGAAACATGAGTACTTCTAAACAGGTGATGTACCCGTACCCAGTACATTTTGGGTACTGGTACACGTACCATAGTCAGGGTACTTATAACTGGTATGTTAAAGTATATTTTAGGTGTGGATCGTCTCAACAATGTAATTTTTATCTTAAAATTTATATTTTAATGTTATAATTAATCTTTCCACCTTAGATCTTGACTTATTTTAAGTATTAACCTCTAATTTTACGATACTTAAATGCTATTTCAATGCAAAAATCGTTTATTTGCACCTTGTTTATATATATTTATTTATAAAATTTGAATTTATATTGTCGTACCCGTATATTAGTTTTTTAGAAAATGCCGTACCCCGTACCCGGTACTGTACCCGTATTCGGTATCGTACTCGAATTGGTGCAACATAGCCAAAATGAAAATACTTTCCGGAAACCCGACCCTTGCCCCAAAAATGTACACTACGTACTCGTAGCACTGGCGCCACCATCACACACTGCAACTTTCGATTCTGCCGCGGTTTTCACAACACCACCATCTATGGAGGCTCTCTCCGGACTTCACCGCCATCACCAATCTCCAACCTCTTCATTCCACTACTCTTGCCCTCCTCTAACACCTTCCCCTTCTTCTTCTCTCTTTCTCTCTCCACCTTCATCATCACAAACCTCACCCTCCATCAGGGCTTCTTCTTCTTTATCTGACCCTCCTATGCCAAATCACCACAACCCAGAACCCAAATCTCCTCAACTTCTCAAAGCTTCAACCTTTGACCAAATTCCTCAATACCCAGAACCCAATTCCCTTCAAATTCTCAACCCTCTTCCCAAAGTTCCCACCTTTGATCAAAATCTCCAGTCCCCAGAATCCAATTCTCTTCACTTTTTCGATAAAGTTCCGTCTTTTGCAACTTTAACAGCAGCATCAGTGTTTCTCTTTCTGGGTTTTTGTCAGAATGGGTTTACCTACAAGCCAATGGCCAATCTACCCTCGATAGTTTCAATTCAAGCATTAGATGATGCGAACATCAACCTTGAAGAGTTTCAAGGGGGAGTATTCGATTATGTGGAAACTATTCTGCACATGAAGCTCAAGGAAAGAGTCTCTATTGTGCACAGCTTCAAGAAGACGAAGACCGATTATGATGAAGCTTGGGAAGTGTTGAAAGCTAAGGTTTCTAGTAGCAGTGTGAATTTTGAGTTGGTAAAGGTTGGATTTGAAGAGATACTGGAGAGGAAAAAACTGGGTTGTGAGGAGGGCTATTATGTATGTGTACTTGAGTGCTTGGAAAGGGTTGATGAAGGTAAGATTTCGTTGAAGGGTATTAAGTTTGCAATGGATAGGTGTGAGAGGGAAAATAGAGATTTGAAGCATTTTTTGAGATTGTTTAACATTGTGGTTGCTCGTATAAGGGTATTGGAGGAAGATATGGTTTGTGCTTTGAAGTATTTTCAGGAGCTTGAAAAGGAGGAATAAGAGGTATTTGTTCAAAGGCACAACACAGCTCTTGAAGAAGAGTTGTAGTTCTTTTAATGATTCATTTAACATTTAAAATTTGAAATAAAAAAAAAAAAAGTCAGGAAAAAGTCAACCCTGTAGTTTACCTAGGCGGGTATTTGTGTCTTTTTCATGTTTTTGATTGACTTTTATATGATCTTCGATCTTCTAGTTATGAAATATTTGTTTATATAGATGAACTAAAGCTTGTCAGTTGAAATAATGAGTTGATTCTCAAGCATTTGTATATATAGCTAGGAAGTGAACTTATGTACTGATCATTTGTCTGAGAGGTTGGATAATGATTCTAGCTCTTTATTTCGTATGCTCTGTTACACGTCCTTTGAGCTTAATGGTATAAGATGTTAATTCGCGCATAAACATTTGAGAATTGAGCTTTCACGATGTTTGTCTATTTTTTCAGTCATCATCTTCTTTGATGTATGTTGTAATTATTTTATTGAATTTGAGAAGAGTGGGAAGCAGATTGTCCATTGCAGATAATCTAGAGGCGCTTCTAGTTTGGTTGCTTTGTTGCTAGGTAATTCGATTTTACCATGACTAATTGATGAATGAATTTTATGCCTTGCTTAATATCCCATGTGACAGCTATGTAGGAAAATTCTGCAATAGTAACTGAAGTAAAAGACATGCATTTTTATGGTTTTGTAAACACTAGTGGTGGACCTAGTAGGGAAATCTTAAGCCAGAATCAACTTCTGTGTAGGAGATTGTGTCTGTTCTCTGGATAACATGTCCTTTTTAACATTAGCATTACAAAATTTAGAATACGTACTTGCAGCATTCCTTTAATGATTTAAACATTGTTCTTCAGTGTTGTTTAGTAAAGAGTTTCAAGATACCATATCCATTTATTAATTGGCATTGTTTCTTTCACTGCGTATGCCATAGCTCTGCACAATTCATATGCAGTTTAAAATCCTCCAGTTTGTATGGGTATAGGGTTATTAGTGGCTTACCATTGTGACTTTTCCATAGCCAGACATGGCTATTGTTCCTTCCTGGTTCTTTAATATATGCTAGCACCTTGCAGTGGCCAATTTTTTGTCTGCAGCATTTGGTACCTGTAAAGTAAAGCTACTCCAACGCTAAGTTAGTCCATAAAGTAGATGGTTCAAGTGCATTAAAACACAGAAATATACTGAAAAATGTCGAGGTTATACCAACATAGGATGAAGTGTCAAGTTGAGAGCATGTAGAATGCATAGGATCAGATAAGTTGGGTGGACATATAGGGCCCGAGCTGGATAGGTCAGAGCTAGCATCTGCATGGTTGTCATGCTAAGCTGGATGATCCTGAGGTATAGTGCTGATCCCTCAAGCTCAGAGCTTACTTAGCAACTGAGCTAAAGATCATTGGAGTTGACGTTGTTTTATATGCAACTTGCCTTGTCTTGGGGAGTTGGTTTTAGTTATAACAAGTCTGGGTCATGCTCAATTTAGTAGTCATACCCTGTACTCCTGTAGTGATTAGGTTTGGTCATGTTCAAGGTACTGTAGTTCTTATGCAGTGCCAGCTTGCAGGAGTTTAGGCTATTACTATGCCACTTTGGTTTATGGAAATTCCATGGCTTATGTTTGACCACAACACTTTCAGCTCTCATTGTAAGTTTTACCTTTTCAAGATTGTTTCATCCCTTATCACTCCTCGAATCTCCCGGCCCTATTCATTGAAGCTTTGTGAGGCATTGATGCTGATGTTAAAATAAGGCTTAAATACCAAATTGGTCCCTATAAATGTTGGTCTTTTTCAAATTAGTCCCTACATTTTATTTTTTTGGGTTTTGGTCCCTGCCTTTTCATTCTGTTTTGGTTTTGGTCCCCGCTGTCAACAATGGATGAAAAATGCTAACGTGGCTAATAGCATAGGGGCCAAAACCAAAACGGAATGGAAAAACAGCCAAAACTTCTAGATAGTGAAAATAAGGGGACCAAAATCAAAATTGCATTTGCATTATCCTAAATCATAGTTGACGGCGGAGACCAAAATGAAACGAAAAAATTGGGACCAAAACCCTAAAAAAATAATATGTAGGGACTAATTTCAAAGAGGTCAACATTTATAAGGATCAATTTGGTATTTAAACCTTAAATTAGTTTACCCCAATCTTGTGTTAATTATCTTATTGAGAAGGTTGAGACCAATAGTTGGAAAAAAGACTGCTGCTAGGAGTTTGGTTGAGGATATCGATGGATTTGGTTAAACATTTATTTATGTGCTAGGATAGTGAATTGAGAGTATGATAGGCTCAATTGTGAGGCAACTTGTTATTACACTTCTAATTGTGTTTTGTAATGATTAATGAAGATATTCTATTCAACATACATTTATTGTTTGGGACAGTCTTTCTATTTTATCTACAGTTCTTTTAAGTTCTTTAAGATTGCTCTGTATAACCTCTTTTATATGAGTACTTTTAGGCCTGAAAGGTAAATATTCCTGGCTTAGACCTTACACTAGTGATACACGCCAGATGCCTGCCTTTAATGCAAGGCCTAGGCCATTTCCGCCCTTACCATTGGCCATGCTTGAGAGCAGTTAAAATTGAGGTAAGAGGAGTCTTTTAAATGGTCATTCATTTCATCAGGGATGATGAAGTTGTGGTCAAATCTGAGAGATTAGATGTCTCCTGTAAATGATGGTGGCCATAAACTTCAAACCGGAGGATTTCAAAATGCAGTAGAAATGTGCCCACCACAGCCTGCACTGATATGCCACTTGTGGTAACTTTTGTTGAGCTACTGTGCAACTTTTATTTGCTTTATTTGTTGTCTTTAGCTGCAGTTGGGGATTGGGAGATACTTGAATATGCAAAATGAAATCAGGAAATTAAGGTTGTTTGAGATGCTGTACCTTAAGTTATTTAAACTGAAATTGCATCCTCAATTTTCTTTAGGATGGATCCTCACGATGTAACAAAGTTCTTAGATATTACTCAACTATTATTCTTTAGGAAGGATCCTTATTATTCACATGTTTTGTTGATAGGTTTAGTGTTGCCTGAAAACTTGTTATATTTTGTAGGCAGCAAGAGAGTATAAATTAGAACATTGGGGAAATATATCTTTGTTGTATCAGTTGAAGTCAATAAAGAATGGGCTGGCCCAACAATCAGCAAAAATCGCAGCTTCAATTCCTTTTGAGAAGGTGGAGTAGGAAAATAGGGGTGGCTTTGATTAGGAACTCTGGATGTAAAAACTGAAACGAACTCAAAAAGTAAAAGAAATGTGGTTCAGTTGAGATGAAATCATTCGGTTAGGACACATTGTATTTTAAGGTGTGAATGACCAAAAGATTAAAAGATAAATACATGTGATTTTCTAAACGGTCATGTGAATGTAAAGTTACTCTTTGGTTCAGTTTGGATAAATAGCTTATTGAAATATTTGTAAAACTAGTTATAGGCCCGTGCGATGCACGGGGATAATTATTAGTTAATTATCATAACATAATTTTAAAGTGCATACATGAATGTATAATGAAATTGATTTTTTTTTCTTGTTATCCTTAAATTTTGATGTAGCTTTCTAGATTTAGGTGATATTCATTAAAAGGTTGGTAACTAATATTTTTGCTTAAATTTTAATATAGTATGAAATTTATGAAATCATTAAAGAATGTATAATTAGTAATATCCAATGTAGAAGTCATGCTGAAAAACCATCTTATGAAGAAGTAAATCTTGTAAAAGTAAAACTATCACAGATAGATAATGACAACAACTAAAAAATGTATTATTAGTTAATACGAATCATTTGGTTAATATTTTATTTGTAAACAAATACATATAATATTTATAACTTGTTAAATTGTATTTGTCATAAAAAATGGAAGAAAAATTTATATTTGAAAGATATTTAAGCATTTGGATCATAAAATTAATATATAACATAATGAACAAACCAACCGAGACATTGATAAAGCAACCACAGTAATGCAAAAGGTTAGTATTCTAAATATATTCAAGAGCATAACTACTTATAACATAAGATAGTAAAAAAAAAAAAAAAAAAAAAATAACAGTACAAAGTGCTTTAATATATTAATAGGTTTCTAACTGAATTCGAATGTTGAGAATAAAGGTCTTGAGGAGAGTGATGAAATACCCCAAATTCTCCTGCACAACGAAAAAAAATTTATGGATGTTAATCAAAATTATGATAAGTTAATTGTTCTGAATTTGTAATTATCCAATGTGCTTTAACAAAATATATTTTAACAAATATATAATATAGGAAAAAAAATATAAAGCATGACATAAATAGTGGTAATTGCCATAATAATATAAAAGAAATCAGATATATTGAAATTACTTATAAAGAAGATAATAACTGACATATAATGAAATCATGTACTCACATTGATCAGTATTCCAAAAGATACCAGATTGTTTACATAGCTACATGTTTGCAAGAAAAAGATTGTGACAATAATTGACAATAAATATCAAAGTCAAGCATAAATTAAGTTATAAGAGAAGTAAAAAAAAAAAAAAAAGAGCTGAAACATACATGCATAGAAAATTTTTCCTGGTTCAGACAAATTAACACCAAGTTTGAATCTTTGTCCAGGATGAAGATTACATCACTTGCAAAAGTTAAGCCATCCTTCAGATAAATAAGCTTCGTGCTTCCTTCTTTCTGCCTTTATTAACTTGCAAGGAAAACCTTGTCTATATTCATCCATTATGATAAACCATTTTTTTTTCTTTTTTTGTTGGGAAAGCCTGAGAAACAAAGTTTCTGGGCAGAAACTACATTTGCAATGAATGTAGTAATAATTAACATATGTTGTTGTGCAAAATATTCAGTAAAAAAAGGCTAAATATATATAGAAAATAATTCAACCGATATTCCTTTGTTGCATTGATATTCAGTCAATGTCTTCTCAACTTGAAAGTCAAAGTTTGTGATGCGACCTTAAAAAAAATAGAAAAAGAATGTTAATGGATTGCAAATCAAATGTGAAGTTAAGTAAAGTAGTTAAACTAATTGAGAATAAGTTAAACAATACACTGTATTTACATGGTCTGCAATGTAAACATGTGCACGGTGGAAAAGTTGTTGTTGCTAGAGGAAGTGGATAAGAAATTCTTCTTGCATCTTCTGTTATTATTTTGAACTTATATTCATTCTTGTCAATCTTGTAAACTTTGAAATAAGATTTAGTATTTAGGTGATAAATGTAACATCCCGAGTTTTAATTCTAAGAGTAATTAGAATAATGATAAGATTTGGAAGTAAGGATTATTCTAAAAAGGACTTAAAATGATGGATTAGGAGTTCTTTGAATACCATAAAGGAATAAAGAAGCATTGGCATCAGAAAGGAGGTGGAAAGATGAACAAAAGAGCGTTAGAAGCGATGTTTTCGGTGTTGTAAACACCCTATATTAGGAAATTCAAAATAAAAGATTTACAACTCTAAAAACAAATTCCACCGTTGGATGTGAAGTAGGATATGTGAAGAAGCCTGTGTCAAAATTTGAGGAAGATCCAACGGTTAACGAAGAAGTTATGGCCTTCCAAAGTATGAATGCTGCAAAACTGAGCAGCTTAATCGATTAAGCTGCAGAGTAATCGATTAAGGTCAGAAAGTTTGAAAGTGCTTAATCGATTACTAATCGATTAAAGGCTGTACTGTGAGAAAAAAATTAAATCAATTCACGCGTGATTCTTGCCATAAACTCGAATTTCCTCTCTCTAGGGCACACAATCTCTCATCCCAAATCCATCAAGCTTCAAGGGAATCACCCCCAAGTCCATCATCAAGTCCCTTCTTGTTTCTCCAAGTAAGTATTTGTGTTCTTGAAGTTCTTCTTTCTCTCTAATTTGGATTTTCTCTCTCTCTCTCTTTCCCCTCTTTGGGAAATTCGAATTCCCTCTTGAAATTGGGCACTAATCTCATCATTATTCCATTCCTTTGGCTTAGGGAAGAGTATCATCACTCTCTCCATCTTCTTGGCTTGGGAGCTCTTTGTTTTGGGAGCGTTCGGAGCTAAAGCTTGGGTTTTTCCACTTTCCCTCTCTTGGGTTAAGGTAAGGGGGTGGATATAGTGAGCATTGGCTTGTTCTAGGAAAGGGTTTGTATTTAGATATAATGGTTGGCTAAGAGTTTATGTGTTAGGGTAGGAAATTAGAAATCCCCAATTTAGAATTAAGGAAAATGTTAAAAATAGGCTTAATTGGTAATTATGGAACTCTAGGAAGTAAAGAATGAGGTTAGGTTTTAATTGAGGAAAATAAATGGCATGAACCCCTAATTTAGGACTTTGAATCAATAATTCGGACAAGTGAAAAGAAAATGTGGTTGTTGCATGATTATATGAAAAGGTGAAGTTTGTTATTATTTGCACTCTAATTGTTATGTGAAATGTGAAATGTGGCTATTTGTTTATAATATGATGGTGCTTGTGCTTGGAATGATTTGGTAAACATTAAATGAAATTGGTGGACAAAATAATGATATATATATATATATATGGACAACTAATAATGGATAAAGGTGGTGATGTATTGTAGGCCTTCGATTTGGGGGAGACAATACATCGTAAAATGGGGTTGTATTGTAGGCCTTCGATTTGGGGGAGACAATACAACGTAAACGGGGCGATGTATGTAGGCCTTCGATTTGTTGGAGACATACATCGTCGGTGGTGTATGTATGTAGGCCTTCGATTTGGTGGAGACATACATACACCCTAAACAAAAAGGAAAAAGGAAAGGACATTGGATAAAATAAGGTAACGGTAATGGAAACGCGATGTATGTAGGCCTTCGATTTGGTGGAGACATACATCGTGATTGGTGTATGTATGTAGGCATTCGATTTGGTGGAGACATACATACACCATACATACACCGAAAATAAAAGGAAATGAATAAGGAAACAGGGGATAAAAATTGGACAAGGTAATGGTAATGGAAACGCGATGTATGTAGGCCTTCGATTTGGTGGAGACATACATCGTGATTGGTGTATGTATGTAGGCCTTCGATTTGGTGGAGACATACATACACCGTAAAAATAAGTAAAAGGTAAGGGTGTTAAAAAGGGATTTCTTTGGAAACGGGGAAAAACAAATAAAAGGGAACCATATGGTGGAAAGGAACTAACTAAAAAGGGAATCGACATTTATAAAATAATGGGATTGGAAAATGTGGTATGCTTGTGTGGTTATTGTGATTTATGCATATGAATTGCTAAGTGTGTTTGGCCTGGTTAGTTGTTATGTCTACCTAGAAACTGCTTTTCTATTCATGTGCAATGCTCACTCCCTTACATTTACAGGTGATGAGATTGAGCAGGCACAGCCCCCGGCCGAGCAGGAGTACTTTCCCTTACAGGGAGAGTAGGGTGTTTTGGGTTTAAAACATAATATGGACCTAAGTCTATTATAATATTTGGATGTAAATTCAATATGTATATTTTGAATGAAACTTAATATGTTTTGTTTTAACAAAGTTATATGTTTCGATTATGACACTCAAACTTAGTATTTTTCCGCTATTACTCTGATTAATTATGCACGTTGATATATTTGGAGCCCATGGGGCCTTGATATGATTTAGAAATATAATCTGAAGCCCTGCTGGCTATTAGTTGTTTATTTGAAAATTGTTTATACAGGTTCAATTTTGGAAAGTCCGATAAACAGACAAAACTCCGTCCATTTGACGGGTGATTTTACTAAACTAAAAAGGAGTTTTTAAGTTCACATTTTTAATACTTGGGAATTAAGGGTAATATTTATTAGGGTGTTACATTTATGGTATCAGAGCAGTTTTTCCTCGGCCTTTGGAGTTTAAACTCATAACTCCTGTGGTTTACTCAACAAGCGAGTAACCAATAGATAGTGTCAAGTTCTATATTAGTCACTTAGTTTTATAGTTATAAAACCCTATGTAGTTATGTACTAAATTATATACATGTCCGCATCAACAGAATCCTTTGTTGCCACATTGTAGCAACATGGAGAATCAGCTCTCCCATTCTCCTGCTAGCAGTTCGGCTACTGATCGTAAGATCAATTCCCCTGCTGATTCTTTGAAATCCAAGCCGTATGACATCTGTTTTCAAGAAGGATAAACTTCTGCAATGGGTAAGCTTAGATCGACTAGGGGAAACCAGGAGCAACATGTGGGGATACAAGTTGGTGAGAAGAAGAGTATAATTTTGAGACCGGGAATGGTTCTCCTGAAGCAACACTTGACTCATGAAGAACAGGTGGGCGTAGTAAAGAACTGTCGTGAGATGGGCTTAGGCCCTGGAGATTTTTATCAACCAGGCTTTACAAGTGGAGCCAGACTCCGACTGAAAATGATGTGCCTCGGCTTAGACTGGAATCCTCAAACCCGAGTATATGGACACAAAAGGGTAACTGATGGAAGCGAACCACCAAATATTCCTGATCATTTTATTCAGCTGGTTATGGGAGCGATGCAAGAAGCACAATCTTTGATGGAGAAGGAATGCGGTGTAAGTGAAGTGGAGGATATACTTCCTTCCATGTCCCCTGATGTCTGCATTGTCAACTTCTATGAAGAAAATGGAAAGCTTGGTCTCCATCAGGACCGTGACGAAAGTGTTGGAAGCCTACAAAGAGGGATACCGGTAGCTTCATTCTGCATTGGTGACTCGGCTGAGTTTCTCTATGGAGACCAGAGAGATCCAAGGAGAGCAGAAAGAATTATCTTGGGGTCGGGTGATGTATTAATATTCGGTGGCGAGTCTCGTCACATCTTTCATGGAGTGTCGGCAATCATACCAGACACAGCTCCCGAGGGATTGCTCGATGACACAGGACTTCGTCCTGGACGTCTCAACCTTACATTCCGACAATATCAGTTTCCTGGTCCACACCCTTAAGGTCTGCGGTACAGCCACTTAAGGAGATCAGGGCCAAATCAACAAAAGGTACGAGACGATTCTAAAAATTTAGATAAACATTTTTAGGTACTTTCAATCTGCATCTCTATTAAGTTTTAGTGTAGAACATCCTAAATCAATTCTCTTGGAATTTTAAATTCCTAATCCTGTATTTCTAGAAGTTGTGAAATCTAAGAAAGACTCATCTTCAATCCAATCTTGAGTACCATCTAAAGAAACACGTAGGAAAAACCTTACTTAGTTATAAGACCGTAACAAGATACCTAACCAAAAACCTGGTGATAGTGTCGTTCTCTAATAGAGTGTAGGGTCAGGATTGGTCATCCTTTCTCTTGCACCTGTTAAAAGATAATGCTATCATTCAATAACGCAGTGATGTATAGTTGATAAATGTGAGATTGGGACTGACCACCTCGGTCTTCGCGTTTATTGACATTCTATATTATTGCAATTACCTACTTGAGATCCGAATAAACCATCTAGGAATTCTATCTCTTTCGAAAGCTCGATTGAACGTTAATCCTATAGGATCTTTACTAAGACTCGTAAACAGTAATTCGCAAACCAACCCCATTCAAGATACTCATATTCTATATTTCCACCGAGAACATCCAATTAAATGATCGAACCACCCCTCTAACTTGTATGAGAACTTAGCCGTATACGTAAGTATGAAGAGCCATTATATCCTAGAAAATTTGAAACAACACCAATAATACCGATTAGCAGTCAACTTAATCCCATGTACCACCTCGCCAACCAATTAAGAACCTAGCTAATCAATTCTTGGAATCAACCCAGTTTCTTCCCTGCCTTCGACTTACTCAGGTATGTTGATACTAAGTGGGGGAGACTTGACGACTCAATTCGGATCCTATCCGAGCGACAATAACTAGTAATCATACCATAAGCCATAGGACTACTAAACAGATAATTCCTAACGCTCCGCGGAGGATCGAATGAGAGTTAAACTAGGGATAAAACAAGACCTCCTAAAAATAACACCGAATTGAGAAATAACAACTAGACCTTGACCTTGGCCCTCAAGTGAAATCGATCTTTAGGAATTCCTATACCGAATTGAAATTATTAAACAAACGGGAAGGAAGTAGCATCGAAGTAGAATGCGAGTATGGTGAAGATTGATTTTAAGAGTGACTTTGCTAGACTCACTTGAAGGAATAAAAGGTGAACGGGATAAAAGTGAAGTCGCGAAATGGAATCTCAATTAAGATGTTATGTCGGAACACCGCAAGTGATAATCTAAGTCTTTTGGGACTCTGTGCATTCGACAGGACCCTGGTCGACCGAGACAAATCAATTAACCGCAGATCCATAGAAAACGCATCCTTCGACAGCTCTCTGCTGAGAATGCACAATTTGGAGATAATCTCCATTGTCTTTTTGCTTGACATGTGTCCAGTCCATCCTGGGTCATCTTGCGAAGACCATGAGACTTATTCTTGAGTGCTTCATGTTTCTTCTTTTCATCTTCACTCTCTTCAAGCTTCAAGCATCTCAGATGCCTAGGTGAGAATTTGCCAAGTCGTAGAAACCTGGCATAGTTCTATGCTACCGATAGATAGTTACCCATGTATCCTCTTTTCAACCTTGAATACCGGTTGGGAACCGGTGTACTCTATTCTGGGCAACGGATGATTGTGCCCCTTGGCATGGATATAACCAAGTATGTCAAAGCTAAGTGGGGGAGGATTTCAATCCAAGGAATGGGAGATGGAACTTTAATAAAAAGAAAACTGACGATCCTATCTAGGTAGAGATGATACATTGTATTCGAGGAGAAGCATTGAAATTGGTTTGACCCTAACCACACCCGGAGCGGGGAATAAAGACCGAAGGGAAGTGAAAAGCGTAGTCAGAAGCTTTACCAAAGGGATGGTTCTCCAATTACGAAACTCAACGGAATTTCGGGGACGAAATTCTAATAAGTGGGGGAGAATTGTAACATCCCGAGTTTTAATTCTAAGAGTAATTAGAATAATGATAAGATTTGGAAGTAAGGATTATTCTAAAAAGGACTTAAAATGATGGATTAGGAGTTCTTTGAATACCATAAAGGAATCAAGAAGCATTGGCATCAGAAAGGAGGTGGAAAGATGAACAAAAGAGCGTTAGAAGCGATGTTTTCGGTGTTGTAAACACCCTATATTAGGAAATTCAAAATAAAAGATTTACAACTCTAAACACAAATTCCACCGTTGGATGTGAAGTAGGATATGTGAGGAAGCCTGTGTCAAAATTTAAGGAAGATCCAACGGTTAACGAAGAAGTTATGGCCTTCCAAAGTATGAATGCTGCAAAACTGAGCAGCTTAATCGATTAAGCTGCAGAGTAATCGATTAAGGTCATAAAGTTTGAAAGTGCTTAATCGATTACTAAATCGATTAAAGGCTGTACTGAGAGAAAAAAATAAAAGCAATTCACGCGTGATTCTTGCCATAAACTCGAATTTCCTCTCTCTAGGGCACACAATCTCTCATCCCAAATCCATCAAGTTTCAAGGGAATCACCCCCAAGTCCATCATCAAGTCCCTTCTTGTTTCTCCAAGTAAGTATTTGTGTTCTTGAAGTTCTTCTTTCTCTCTAATTTGGATTTTCTTTCTCTCTCTCTCTCTCTCTCTTTCCCCTCTTTGGGAAATTCGAATTCCCTCTTGAAATTGGGCACTAATCTCATCATTATTCCATTCCTTTGGCTTAGGGAAGAGTATCATCACTCTCTCCATCTTCTTGGCTTGGGAGCTCTTTGTTTTGGGAGCGTTCGGAGCTAAAGCTTGGGTTTTTCCACTTTCCCTCTCTTGGGGTAAGGTAAGGGGGTGGATATAGTGAGCATTGGCTTGTTCTAGGAAAGGGTTTGTATTTAGATATAATGGTTGGCTAAGAGTTTATGTGTTAGGGTAGGAAATTAGAAATCCCCAATTTAGAATTAAGGAAAATGTTAAAAATAGGCTTAATTGGTAATTATGGAACTCTAGGAAGTAAAGAATGAGGTTAGGTTTTAATTGAGGAAAATAAATGGCATGAACCCCTAATTTAGGACTTTGAATCAATAATTCGGACAAGTGAAAAGAAAATGTGGTTGTTGCATGATTATATGAAAAGATGAAGTTTGTTATTATTTGCACTCTAATTGTTATGTGAAATGTGAAATGTGGCTATTTGTTTATAATATGATGGTGCTTGTGCTTGGAATGATTTGGTAAACATTAAATGGAATTGGTGGACAAAATAATGATATATATATATGGACAACTAATAATGGATAAAGGTGGTGATGTATTGTAGGCCTTCGATTTGGGGGAGACAATACATCGTAAAATGGGGTTGTATTGTAGGCCTTCGATTTGGGGGAGACAATACAACGTAAACGGGGCGATGTATGTAGGCCTTCGATTTGTTGGAGACATACATCGTCGGTGGTGTATGTATGTAGGCCTTCGATTTGGTGGAGACATACATACACCCTAAACAAAAAGGAAAAAGGAAAGGACATTGGATAAAATAAGGTAACGGTAATGGAAATGCGATGTATGTAGGCCTTCGATTTGGTGGAGACATACATCGTGATTGGTGTATGTATGTAGGCCTTCGATTTGGTGGAGACATACATACACCGAAAATAAAAGGAAATGAATAAGGAAACATGGGATAAAAATTGGACAAGGTAATGGTAATGGAAACGCGATGTATGTAGGCCTTCGATTTGGTGGAGACATACATCGTGATTGGTGTATGTATGTCGGCCTTCGATTTGGTGGAGACATACATACACCGTAAAAATAAGTAAAAGGTAAGGGTGTTAAAAAGGGATTTCTTTGGAAACGGGGAAAAACAAATAAAAGGGAACCATATGGTGGAAAGGAACTAACTAAAAAGGGAATCGACATTTATAAAATAATGGGATTGGAAAATGTGGTATGCTTGTGTGGTTATTGTGATTTATGCGTATGAATTGCTAAATGTGTTTGGCCTGGTTAGTTGTTATGTCTACCTAGAAACTGCTTTTCTATTCATGTGCAATGCTCACTCCCTTACATTTACAGGTGATGAGATTGAGCAGGCACAGCCCCCGGCCGAGCAGGAGTACTTTCCCTTACAGGGAGAGTAGGGTGTTTTGGGTTTAAAACATAATATGGACCTAAGTCTATTATAATATTTGGATGTAAATTCAATATGTATATTTTGAATGAAACTTAATATGTTTTGTTTTAACAAAGTTATATGTTTCGATTATGACACTCAAACTTAGTATTTTTCCGCTATTACTCTGATTAATTATGCACGTTGATATATTTGGAGCCCATGGGGCCTTGATATGATTTAGAAATATAATCTGAAGCCCTGCTGGCTATTAGTTGTTTATTTGAAAATTGTTTATACAGGTTAAATTTTGGAAAGTCCGATAAACAGACAAAACTCCGTCCGTTTGACGGGTGATTTTACTAAACTAAAAAGGAATTTTTAAGTTCATATTTTTAATACTTGGGAATTAAGGGTAATATTTATTAGGGTGTTACAATAAAAGTCCATGAGATTGTCAAGACCCTCGGTGATCCCTGTTTTGCCATCATATATAGACATTTGATATCGTAATTCATGAGAATTGTCAACACAGTCTTTAATAGTTATAGTCGAGCAATTTTCTACGTGCATCCAAGCACTGCTTTGATCATTGACCAACACATTTCCCTGCAAAAACAATGATAATAACGTAATTGTTATGAAACGTATGCAAATAAGGAAGAAGAGAGAAGGAGGAGAAGAGAGGCAACAATATATTATGATATATTCAGTGTACATTTTACATCATAGGTGAGTCCTATTTATAGGGAGATAGGAAACCCTGATATGAAGTGGTTTCAACTAAAGATAAACACAAAGAAGGATAAACCCAAGCTAATAGAGATAAACTCAATCCAATAGATAGTCATCCAGTAATTGGATAAATATGAATTGTTTATAACACTCCCCCTTGGATGACTATTACAAAAATATGCCTCATTAAAAACTTTACTAAAAAAAAAAACTATGAAACTTAATGAAAGAAAAAGAGTACATAATTTTGATACGCAAATGAATACTGCCTCATTAAAAACCTCACCTGGAAAACCCAATGGGATAAAACCGTGGATAAGGGAAAAAGAGTGCAATGCGTATTTATTGCTCCCCCTCATGTGAACAAATATCTTTGAAACGACGAAGACCAATCTTCTGTATTAGTTGCTGGAATGTTGTAGTTGGTAAAGACTTTGTAAAAAGATCTGCTAAATTCTCGCTTGAACGAACTTGTTGAACACTTATGTCACCATTTTTCTGTAGGTCATGAGCATAAAAAAATTTTGGTGAAATATGTTTTGTTCTATCTCCTTTAATATATCCTTCTTTCAATTGGGCAATACATGCAGCATTATCTTCATATAGAATGGTCGGATTCATTTTTCCAAATAATATACCACAATTTTGTTGTATGTGTTGAATTACAGATCTTAGCCAAACACATTCTCGACTTGCCTCATGTAATGCTAAAATTTCCGCATGATTAGACGAAGTGGAAGTAATCGTTTGTTTCATAGATCGCCATGAAATAGCTGTGTCACCGCATGTAAATACATAACCGGTTTGCGATCGACCATTATGAGGGTCAGATAGATAACCTGCATCGGCATAACCGATAAGATTTGATTTAGTCATATTTGAGTAAAACAAACCCATATCCATTGTACCTTTAAGGTAACGAAGTATATGCTTAACTCCATTCCAGTGCCTCCTTGTAGGTGAAGAACTATGTCTTGCCAATAAATTAACAGCAAATGATATATCAGGTTGTGTGTGACTAGAAAGATACATTAATGCCCCAATCGCACTAAGATATGGTACTTCAGGACCAAGTAGTTCTTCATCTTCTTCTTTAGGTCTAAAAGGATCTTTATTCACATCAAGTGACCTTACAACCATTGGACTACATAATGGATGTGCTTTATCCAGGTAAAATCGCTTAAGAACCTTTGCAGTATAAGTTTCCTGATGTACCAAAATTCCATTATTTAAATATTCCATTTGTAAACCAAGATAAAACTTTGTTCTTCCCAGATCCTTCATCTCAAATTCTTTCTTCAAGCAATTTACAGCTTTTGGAAGCTCGTTAGGAGTTCCAATAATATTCAAATCATCAACGTAAACAGCAATTATAGCAAATTCCTTGCCACTCCTTTTCAAAAAAATACATGGACAAATTGGGTCATTTTTATATCCTTCCTTGATTAAATATTCACTTAAGCGATCATACCACATGCGCCCAGATTGCTTTAATCCATAAAGACTTTTATTCAATTTAATTGAATAACCTTCTCGAGAATTTGAATTATATATTTCAAGTAAATTAAATCCTTCAGGAAGTTTCATATAAATGTCATTTTCAAGAGAGCCATATAGATAGGCTGTAACGACATCCATTAGACGCAAATCGAGCCCTTCACGTACTGCCAGACTAATTAAGTATCGAAAAGTACTTGCATCCACCACGGGAGAATATGTCTCCTCAAAATCAATGCCAGGTCTTTGCGAAAAACCTTGGGCAACCAATCTTGCTTTATATCTCATAATTTCTCCTTTTTCATTTCGCTTTCGCACAAAAACCCATTTGTATCCAACTGGCTTTTCGCCTTTAGGTGTACGGATTACAGGTCCAAATACTTGTCGCTTATCAAGTGAATTCAATTCTGCCTCAATTGCGTCTTTCCATTTTGGCCAATCATTTCTTTGTCTACATTCCTTAATAGACTTTGGTTCATGATCCTCATCATTTATAATTTCAAGCGCTATATTATATGCAAAAATATCGTCGACGTCGATTTCATTTCGGTTCCATTGAATTCCATTCATGACATAATTTATTGAGATCTCTTTGTTTTCATAATTTTCAGGTACCTGAGTTTCTTCTGGAATTGAACTATTAATTATGTCTGAAGGCTCTTCAAGAGTCACCATATCCTCGAATTGACCATCTTCTTTCTTAGCTCCTTTTCTTTTTCGAGGATTTTTATCTTTGGAACCGACAGGTCTGCCACGCTTTAGACGTGCCTCAGACTCATTTGCAATTGTATTTTGTCCAACAGGGACATCAATTTTTATTGGAGCATTAGCAGCTGGAATATGTGACTTAGTCACTCTTTTTAGGCCAGTGAATGCATCTGGCAATTGGTTAGATAAGTTTTGCAAATGAATTATCTTTTGAACTTCAAGTTCGCTTTGTTTTGTACGAGGATCAAGATAAGATAATGATAATTCTTTCCAAATAATTTCTTTTTCCGGCTACTTATTTTCTCCCCCTAATGTTGGGAAAACAGATTCATCAAAACGACAATCGGCAAATCGAGCCGTGAATAAATTTCCCGTTGTTGGTTCGAGATATTTTATTATGGATGAAGATTCATATCCAACATATATTCCCAACCTTCTTTGAGGTCCCATCTTAGTGCGTTGTGGTGGAGCAATAGGAACATATACCGCACATCCGAAAATTCTTAGATGGGAAATGTTAGGTTCCTGACCAAAAACCATTTGTAAAGGGGATGATTTGTTAAAACTTGTTGGCCTGATGCGAATTAGTGCTGCAGCATGCAAAATTGCATGTCCCCAAGCAGTTATTGGAAGTTTTGATCTCATAAGTAAAGGCCTTGCAATTATTTGTAATCGTTTAATAAGTGATTCCGCAAGTCCATTTTGTGTATGAACATGTGCTACAGGATGTTCAACATCAATGCCAATAGACATGCAAAAATTATTAAAAGTTTGAGACGTAAATTCACCAGCATTGTCAAGGCGTATTTTCTTAATTGGGTAATCAGGAAAATGTGCTCTAAGTCTAATTAGTTGAGAAAGTAATCTCGCAAATGCATGGTTACGAGTTGACAATAAACATACATGTGACCATTTAGTTGATGCATCTATTAAAACCATGAAATATCTAAATGGTCCACATGATGGGTCTATTGGCCCACATATATCACCTTGTATACGTTCCAAAAATGTTAGTGATTCATACTCAATTTTTCCAGGTGATGGCCGAATGATCAACTTCCCTTGGTAACAAGCAACACATGAAAGACAATTAGTTTGAAGAATCTTTTGGTTCTTCATTTGGTGTCCACAAGAATTTTGAATTATTTTTTGCATCATAATAGATCCGGGATGGCCTAACCGGTCATGCCAAACAATGAACTTATTATTATCCACAAACTTTTGGTTTGCGACATGATGTATCTCAATTGTTCTAATGTATGTGTAGTACAAACCAGAGGAAAAAGTAGGCAACTTTTCTACTATGCATTTCTTATTTGAAATCACTTTTGTGATATAAAGGAATTCAATACCTCCTTGATTCGTTGTCTCTATGTGATATCCATTTTGACGAATATCCTTGAAACTTAATAAGTTTCTTTGAGACTTAGTAGAGAGTAATGCATTATTGATACACAATTTTGTTCCTCTAGTTAGTATTATATTTGCTCTTCCGGAGCCTTCAATTATATTTGTACTACCAGATATTGTATTAACGTTTGCTTCTTGCATTACTAGGTAGGAGAAATATTTTTTATCCTTGAGAATTGTGTGAGTTGTTCCACTATCGGCAAGACACATTTCTTTATGATTAAATTTGTAGCCAACCAATGAAGCATGTAAAGGAATACTCATTCTTACTACGATACAAAGAAAATAGATAATTAATATGAATTCTTAAAAAGAAAAATAAAATGATAATACTTGAAAATAAAAACTTTATTACTTCATCATAAAAAAAAAGGAAACTCATTCTAGACCTAAATACTTTATTGGAAAAAGGAAAAACAACAAAAGAATAAAAACATTAAAAAAAATGTTCTAAAACCAATAACATCTAATTAAATTTTGGTGGTTCCATCTCCAGATAGAAAATCAAAATTTTCATTTGGATCAATAAAGAAATCTGAAACATCTAGAGAGGTGGTATTCATGTGGTTGTAATCAGGATTGTCTTCTTCAAAAGCAAAATTTGTTTCTATATTTTTCCCTTTTTTCTTGATTGATTCTTGGTAAGGCTTGACAAGATGTTCAGGTGTACGACATACACGAGCCCAATGGCCTTTGATACCACAACGATCACATTTGTATTCATCATTTTTTCTAATTTCAGCACCTTGTCGTTTTTCAGTATTTTCACCCCTTTTCCATGTGTGTTTCGAATAACCACCACGATTATGTCTACCTTGTTTATATCCACGACCACGACTGGGTCCATATCCACTATAACCATATCCACGACCACGATGACTACCGCGGCCACGACCACGACCATGAGTTTGTGCATGGGAATTGTGGCTGTGTGTTGCTACATTCGCTTCAGGGAATGGAGCAGTGCCCGTTGCATGAGATTCATGATTTTTTAGTAACAGCTCATTATTTTGTTCAGCCACAAGAAGACAAGAAATTAATTGAGAGTATTTCTTGAAACCTTTTTCACGATATTGTTGCTGTAGGAGCAATTGTTTTGCATGAAATGTGGATAATGTTTTTTTCTAACATATCAGAATCAGTGATTTTTTCTCCACATAGTTCCATCTGAGATGTAATTCTGAACATGGCTGAGTTATACTCACTTATAGTTTTGAAATCTTGTAAGCGCAAATGCATCTAATCATAACGGGCCTTAGGCAAAATTACAGTTTTTTGATGATCATAGCGCTCTTTTATGTTATTCCAAAGAATAAGTGGATCTTTAACAGTGAGATATTCTGTTTTCAACCCTTCATGGAGGTGATGGCGTAAGAAAATCATAGCCTTAGCCTTATCTTGGTTAGATGCCTTATTACCCTCTTTTATTGTTTCTCCAAGACCTTTTGCATCTAAATGAATTTCAGCATCTAAAACCCATGACAAATAATTCTTGCCAGTGATATCAAGGGCAAAAAATTCAAGATTTGCAAGGTTTGACATATTGATTCTATAATAAATAAGGAAAATAAATAAATTAGATAATATCCAAAAATATTCTTTACAATAAATAAATTAGATCACATAAATAAAAATATTATTTGCAATTGCATAAAAATAAAAAAAAAACACCAAGAAGTTTGGTAATTGCATTTTTTTTTTCGGTTCCTTTGCATATGCATACATTATTTTGTTTTTCTTTTCTCGGTTCTTTTGCATTTGCATATGTATATGCATGGGCTACGGCTGAATATGTATAGCTTTTTTTTTTTCACGGCTTATGGGATCTTTAGATCCTTTCATACTTTTTTTTTCAGATCAAACTATTTTTCTCTTTTTTTCTGCAGATAAAAAAAAAATTATGAAGAGAAGAAGAGAAGCTTACTTTACTATTGGAGGAAAAAAAAATAATAATAAATAAATAAATAAAAAAAATTACCTTGCTTTTGATGAATTAGCTTTAACACCTTTTTAGAGGAAAGAACGATCGTGCTGATAACGTGTTATGAAACGTATGCAAATAAGGAAGAAGAGAGAAGGAGGAGAAGAGAGGCAACAATATATTATGATATATTCAGTGTACATTTTACATCATAGGTGAGTCCTATTTATAGGGAGATAGGAAACCCTGATATGAAGTGGTTTCAACTAAAGATAAACACAAAGAAGGATAAACCCACGCTAATAGAGATAAACTCAATCCAATAGATAGTCATCCACTAATTGGATAAATATGAATTGTTTATAACAGTAATAAGATAAATTGAATTATGGATAAATTAATGTATGATACTTTAAATAAACTAAAAAATTGAAAACCATTCCATGTTTGAACCAAAGTGCAAATCCTGTCATCTTTTTTGTAGTGCAAACATCCAAAATGAACTGCAAATAAAGTAGTGATTGTTAATTTAAATCAGTTGTAACAAAGTGTTGATAATAATTCAACATCAACATTGTAACACCCCTAATTTCGTCTTCCGAATAATTATATTGTTGTAATTATTATAATTATTTATTAAATAAATAAAAGCTCAATGTTTGATTATTGGTGTGTATTATGTATTTGTAATATGTGAAAAATAATTTTGGTTGGTATTTTATATAAAAATATCAAGCTTTGCAGTTAATGTAAGATCCATGAAGAATGTTTTGATAAATGCCAAAAGGTTTTGAACAAGCTACAAATGTATTGATCAAGTTCAAGCTCAACAAGCAACAACAAACATCAAGTGATGAAGAGAGAACCAACTCATGAAGACTTAGTTTGGTAGTTTATGTTTTATTGTTTTATCTTTTGCCTCACAAGTCTTTTAGTTTATGAGTTTGGGTAGAGTTTATTAGAGGGTAGTGAATCTCTTTTGATTGCATGATTATATCATATTTTGAGTATTCACTTTGCTTAAAATCAATAGGTGGCTTAAAGGTTTGAAAGAAAAGGTTTAGTTTTTGAGAAAACAAGTTTTAAGTGATTTTTAATGTTAATAATCGATTAACAGATTTTGATAATTGATTAACAGTGTATTTTGAACCGATAATCGATTAACAAACTTTTGATAATCGATTATCTGCACCTTTACTCGAGTATTTTTGGTCTCACTCGAGTGAAAATTATCTTGCTTTCGTATTACTCGATTAACACTTATTTTACTCGAGTAAACAGGGTCTGTAACTGTTTTAAATACGTTTTTCACTTCTCAAAAGCTATTCTAAGTTGCTCCAACTTTTGGGTATTCTATATAAACCTTTTCCTAATCATTTCTATCAACTAGAATCATTTTGATACACAATTTTACAAAGAATCAAAGCCACACTATTCTCTCTCACTCTCTCAAGATCAAAGTTCTCATTTTCATATTCTTTGATCAAGAACCTTGAATCTCTCATGTTGATATTTCATAGCTTTTGAAAGAGATTCATAGGATTGTTATTGTTTTTCATTTGAGTTGTAATCTTTGCAAAAGGCAAGCTATCTACAACAAAGGAAGACTTGGTTTTGTAAATGAAGCAAAGTTATATTGGAAGCCTTGGTGAGGCATTTCATCAAGCACTTGGAAGCCTTGTTGAAGAACAAGCAATTGGAAGACTTGTTGTGGGATTTAGCAAGCAAGGGTAGAGGTTAGATTAGAGCATCAATAGGGTTGCAAGGCAAGGGTGTGGTATCTCTTGTAGGCTAGCAAGAAGGAAGTCTTGTGAGGCATTTACTTGTAATTTGAGAAACTCTAATTCCTCATAGTGAAGAATCTCTCTTGGTTGAAGAGGGGACTGGAGTAGCTTTCAAGTGGATGAAAGTGAACCAGGATAAATCACTGTGTCGTATCTCTAAACCCTTAACTCTTTACAATTCTTGTTATTAATTGTGTTCTTGATTGAAAACCTAGAAAAAGTGATTTTTCTATATTTGATTGAATTGAATCTTTATTGTTCAAATTAATTTGGGGAAAATCATTTTCATAACTAGGTTAATCAATAAGAATATTGATGTTGATTGTTTCCGCTTAATCTCTGATCATATAATATTTGTTAATTGATTGATTTTCATTGGTTTTAATCGTTTAGATTTGTTTCTTGCGAAAATCTTTCAAAGTTTCTTTAACACTTATTCAACCCCCCTTCTAGGTGTTCTCCTAGTGTATCCTAGTTATTTCAACCACCGATTGTAGGTTTTCACAATTGGTATCAGAGCTCGGTCGAAAGACACGAGCATAGAGCTTTTTCGTTAAGATCCTTGAGGAAACTACAATGGGTTCTACGAATCCCTTTGGTGGAGAAGGTGCTTCAATTAATCGCCCTCCTATGTTTGGTGGAGAGGGTTATGGTTATTGGAAAATTAGGATGAGAATCTTTATAGAAGCCATAGATGTGAACATTTGGGAAGCCATTGAAAATGGTCCTTATATTCCCTCAAAAGATGTAGAAGGTGTGCTTACACTTACTCCCAAAGATAAGTGGACCGATGATGATAAAAGGAAAATTCAATATGATTTAAAAGCAAAAAATATCATCACCTCCGCTCTATCTTATGATGAGTTCTTTAGAGTCTCCCAATGTAAAGATGCCAAAGAAATGTGGGACACCTTGCAAGTCACACATGAAGGCACTAGTGAAGTTAGGCGTGCTAGATTAAATTCTTTGATGCATGAATATGAATTGTTTCGTATGTTTCCTAATGAATCTATATGTTTTATGCAAAAACGTTTTACTCATATTGTTAATCATCTCATTGCTCTTGGTAAAACTTTCGTGAATTGTGAACTTGTTAACAAAGTTTTAAGATGTCTAAGTAGGGAATGGCAACCTAAGGTTACCGCAATTGTTGAATCAAAGGACTTGGACACCATGGACTTAGCAACACTTTTCGGAAAGTTACAAGAACATGAAATGGAGCTTCAACGTTTGCATAAGCATGAAGAATCGGTCAAGTATGGAGAAAGAAAAGGAATTGCTCTTAAAGCTCAAAGGTCATATCAAAAGGAAGAGAGTTCCAATGATGATGATAATGAAGATTCCGATTCGGACATTGATGAAGAGGAGATGAAGCTTCTACTAAGAAAGTTCAATAAGATTCTAAGGAGAAAAGGAAGGTTGAACAAGGACAAAAGTAAAGAGAAGAATTCCCCACACTACAAGACCAAGACTTCAAAAGAAGGTGTAGTTTGCCATGAATGTGGAAAGCCCGGTCATCTCAAGTACTCATGCTCTAAGTATCTCAAGAAGAAGGAGAAAGAGAAGAAAAATGCAAAACACAAAAGGGCATACATAGTTTGGAATAGTGATGATGAACAAGACAAGAAAAGCACAACTAGTAGTTCTTCGGATGATGAACATGCCGCTTGTCTCAACTTGATAGCTCAAGTACATGAAGAGGAAGGCTCAAATGATGAATCAAGTGAGCAAAGTGACGAAAGCGATGTAAGTCTTACTAAATCCGAAATTTCTTCAAACTATGAAATGTTATATAATGCTTATGAAGAAATGCATGAACATCTCAAGAAATTAGCTAAGAAAAATATTGATAGGAAGAAGCTCATTGAGGAACATCAACAAAAGATTTTAGATCTTCAAAAGCAAGTTGATGACCTTAAGTTAGACAATGAGACTTTGCATCTTATCATTGATAATTCTTCTTGTGATTGTGCTAGTAGATTGAATAATGTGGTTGATTGTGAGAATTGCAAGTTGCTTAAGGATGAAAATGCTATTTTGAAAAATAAGCTTGCAAGTTTCACAAATGGTGATATTAGATTGCGAACATTGTTAAATTTTCAGAGAGAAAATTCAAACAAGTTTGGTTTGGGTTATACTAATGGTAAGAGTAAATCTCATAGAAATGTTGTTGATTTTTCAAAGGTTGATTTTTCAAATGCACCAACATGTTTCTATTGTGGTACTCATGGACATACTTCAAATGTGTGTTATATTAAAGTGCATGGTATACCTAAAGGAGATTTTGTTTGGATGAAAAAGGGTGAGAGTCCCTACACTAACAAAAATGGATCCAAAACCATTTGGATAACAAAAAGCAAAGCATGATTGTTTTTGTAGGTATGATTGAAGAGCAAAAGGACTTACATGTGTTATTCATTCATTTGCTTCTTCAATTGGTATTAAGAGAAAATCCTACAAATTGGTAACATTTGATATTATACAATTGGTATTTCAATTTGATATTGTTGGATATTGCTCATAGTTCTCTCAATTGGTATTATTTCTTATAATGTGATATTGTTTATACTATTGAGAAAATACTATTGGTATCAAATTCTTACAATTGTTTTTCAATTAGTATCATGTTATTGGTATACAATTTGTTATAATTGATATCATTGAGTAATCATTAGATGATTATCATGCTTTGGTTGTTATATCTCATTAATCTCTCTATTTTGGCTTAGATCTTTTATTTCAATTGGTATATATTTCTTTTTGATAATGCCAAAGGGGGAGAAATATGATGTTTTGAAACAAAGGGGAGAAATATATTTTTTTTTGAAAAATGGTATGTTTGGAGAAAGGTTGTTTGTTTTTGTTGTTTTTATAGGTTGAGCAAAGTTGTTGAAGATAGGGGGAGAGTCAAGCTTACTCAATTGGATTTCAAATGTCAAAAGCATTTATTGAGGGGGAGCAAGAGTCTCACCAAGTGATCAAATGGTTCAAGCATCAACAACTTCAATGAACTTCAAACGATTTCAAAACGAGTTTGTCATTTTCAAAAAGGGGGAGATTGTAAGATCCATGAAGAATGTTTTGATAAATGCCAAAAGGTTTTGAACAAGCTACAAATGTATTGATCAAGTTCAAGCTCAACAAGCAACAACAAACATCAAGTGATGAAGAGAGAACCAACTCATGAAGACTTAGTTTGGTAGTTTATGTTTTATTGTTTTATCTTTTGCCTCACAAGTCTTTTAGTTTATGAGTTTGGGTAGAGTTTATTAGAGGGTAGTGAATCTCTTTTGATTGCATGATTATATCATATTTTGAGTATTCACTTTGCTTAAAATCAATAGGTGGCTTAAAGGTTTGAAAGAAAAGGTTTAGTTTTTGAGAAAACAAGTTTTAAGTGATTTTTAATGTTAATAATCGATTAACAGATTTTGATAATTGATTAACAGTGTATTTTGAACCGATAATCGATTAACAAACTTTTGATAATCGATTATCTGCACCTTTACTCGAGTATTTTTGGTCTCACTCGAGTGAAAATTATCTTGCTTTCGTATTACTCGATTAACACTTATTTTACTCGAGTAAACAGGGTCTGTAACTGTTTTAAATACGTTTTTCACTTCTCAAAAGCTATTCTAAGTTGCTCCAACTTTTGGGTATTCTATATAAACCTTTTCCTAATCATTTCTATCAACTAGAATCATTTTGATACACAATTTTACAAAGAATCAAAGCCACACTATTCTCTCTCACTCTCTCAAGATCAAAGTTCTCATTTTCATATTCTTTGATCAAGAACCTTGAATCTCTCATGTTGATATTTCATAGCTTTTGAAAGAGATTCATAGGATTGTTATTGTTTTTCATTTGAGTTGTAATCTTTGCAAAAGGCAAGCTATCTACAACAAAGGAAGACTTGGTTTTATAAATCAAGCAAAGTTATATTGGAAGCCTTGGTGAGGCATTTCATCAAGCACTTGGAAGCCTTGTTGAAGAACAAGCAATTGGAAGACTTGTTGTGGGATGTTATTTCAACCACCGATTGTAGGTTTTCACAGTTAAGTCCTTGGGAAGGACCTAAATGCAATATTGAAAGGATTGTTGGAGGGACAACCAATTAAATATGAATTTTTCAAAATTTCAGCCGTGGTAATCGATTACCACGATGAGGTAATCAATTACCTTAGTGCAGAACAGACATGGTTGAGTGCGTTTGATGAGTAATCAACGCAATTAACCCTTGATTGCCACGAAATCAGTCCTAGACACGTTCTTAAACGCATGTCAACATGCATGAGTGTCCAATTTGGCTATTTAAGCCTTGTTGATGTCAATTAGGATCCATTTTGATAAACTTCTGAAGAATTGCTCTATTTAGGGTTCTTAATTTGCCCCTTCTCGTTTGCCTTTGATTCAAAGCAATACCGCACAAATTATACACGGTTGTAAAGCTCACATCACGAGATTTACAAAGATTCCAAGTTGGTGTGTTGAGGTTGAGTGTGCTAGGAGTTCCAAGCTCTGCAAGTTAGTGTTTCAAATCTGCAGAATCTGGAAACTGAGTTTTGGAGCTCACTTTCAGCTTCAATTGTGGTAAGCACACACATCCTCTTAAACTCAAATTCGTTCCATTCTCTAGTTAGTGTTATAGAGAACAAAACCTAACCATTTTCCCCAATTTTAATGCATGGTTGATGTGTCAAATTCTATGGTTATGTAACCCCACCGAAAATGCTATGTCTGTTTTTGAAGTGGATTTTGGGGGAAGTGAAATTCTAAAGTTTTCTCTATGGATTTTCAATTCAAACACGATCTAGAGGTAAGAGGGAAGCTATACTTTCACTAGAATAAGAATGATTTAGAGTATTTTGTGCAATGAGTCACCATGAAACTCAAGGGCTTAGTTTGAAATAGGATTATGGCTTAGAGGACATTCTAAGCTTCTAGCTCATTTTGAACAAGTTTTATTTGATGCATGTGAGGTGTTGGAACACTGAACTGGTATTTGAAATGCATAGAAATGAATTTGATATGTTGAGTTGTTGAAATTGCACTTTTATGCATAATTGATAATTGTTTTGTACTCTCTATGAATTGAGCTAAATTCAGTGTTGGAACATGTCCATTTTATGTTAACTAAGTTCTGTTGATCAATGGTTTAGATTAAAATTGGTTAGAATTGAAAATGGTATGTTAAAACTCCAATTTTAGTGTACATGCTGTCAGGGTAATCGATTACCACGATGTCATAATCGATTACCAGCCTGTATTTGATACAGGGTTATGAAATACACGTGGTAACCGATTACCAGGCTCTGATAATCGATTACCAGAGTGAAAAATTGAATTAAATTCCCATTTTTAATTTTAATCTCTTTAATTTATAACTTAAATAAATTATGGACATAAATCACATTGAAATTTAGGTCTGAAATGATAATTGCACATTATCCTTCTGTGAGAACTTTATGCACTTAATTATTTTTATATTATGTTGGATGACATGAAATTAATTAAAGATCAATTAATTAAAGTTGAATCTTGGTGCATTCATACATGGTGTATGGTTGATAGTTTCGTTTTTCATGTTCGAGGAACATGAGGAGGGTACTCTGGGAGTACCAAATGTTTGCGTCCTGCTTGATGACACATTATGAGTAAAATGTGACCAGTATCGTGGGGTACATTCATACATGGTGATTATCACGTCTTCACTTGAGGAGTGACGTTATGTATCACTTACCAAGCAAGGTTCGCTATACGCTATGAGAACGTATAATTGTGCTCTGGGAGCATTTATGGGTTGTTTGATTGGACGTCCAAGAAAGTGATAGTTGAAGAATCTCAAGACTTTGAGAAATAGAAAGCATGCACCATGCCACTATAATTAAAAGAATTAATTATAAATGAAAATGGTTTGATCATATGTATATGCATGCTACATGTTGTCTGTTATATGTCAATGTTTAAATTCCTGTTATTCTTATTTGATTATGTGAACTGTATTGCTTACCCTTATGCCCTTTTTAGGTGATGGCTCGCTATCTAGCTTGCTTCGAGTTGCGCCCACTCCCTAGTGGAGTGTGGTACTACGAGGACCACAGAGCCACCTTCGAGGGGGAGGTAGAGTTGACACTCTATCACCCGAACCCTCTGGATCGTGTCCGTCCTCGTAGGTTCCACATTCCAATCATCTATACCCTGCATGTGCCCCCTTTTTACATATACCATGGACCACCCCCAGCTCGACCAGCTCAACGTTTTCATAGTTTTAGTTTTAGAGCTGCTACCCGATCCCATCCATCTGCTTCCCAAGTTATCCGTGAGGAGACTTCTGTTCCTAGTCCGATGAGTCCGATTCATGGGACTCCATCTGCTGACCCAATGCCCAGTGGTCGGGCACCGACTCAGTCGGACGAGGTTGAGGAGGATCCTAAGGAGGCAGAGAGTGAGGGCGAGCCAGTCGAGCACTCCACTGGTAGTCAGTGGGGAGTTGGGGATCCACCGGGCGATGCATGATATAGATGACTGGGGTGACGGACGATAGAGCAGCTACTGGAGACCAGGAGGAGGATCATAGCTGTTGGAGGATTATCAAACCATCTATGGGATTTCTGTTGGACTACCAGCAATTATACCGGGTCACAAGTAATAAAGTCAGTAAGACCAGTTATCGTCCCACAGGGATTACAAATTGTTCAATTAGTTTTCACCGAAAAGTAGTTAGAAGCGAAATCTATAGGTTTGTAATTAATTAATTAAGATTTAGTTTAAATAAAAAAACAATGAAACAACAATTTCAGAAAAAAAAGGGTTTGACCGCGTTGACTTCTCTCTCTTCTCTCTCCTGGTGCACTAGGTTTTCTAGCCACCGTGTGCGGCCGTGATGGCCAAGAAGAGGGGGAGACCGCCTAAAACCCCCACCAATCAGCCTTCTCCTTTGTCTGCGTCGACTCAGAAGGAAGTTTCTGGTCCTTCTAAAAACAATGTTTTTGCGAATCCCCTAAATTTGGACATGCTTGAGGAGCAAGAAACCGAATTTCATGACCTTTTTGATAGTCTGGACTCCATGAATGAACAACAAGTGAAAGCTTTACTGGAGAACATGGATCGTATCCATGAAAAGATTAAAGGGAAGCACCCCATGAATGAGGAGACAATTGGCAGTGAGAATCCTAAACAAGATGGCCCTAATACTACTAATCCTAGTATCTCTAGTCCTACTGGAAAAGAGAAGATTGAAAAAAGGGCATTGGTTTGGGACACGTTTGATATCTCAAAGCTTAGGAATTCGGGTGAGAAGCTCTCTTATCACTCACCATCAATCAAGGATGGGGTTTCTGTGGGAAAAATTGATGCAGATGACATTAAGGACGAGATGCAGTATTGGAACAATGCAATTGTGTATTCTGTCTTGGGAGCCAAGCCACCATTCCCTGTAATAAGTGGCTATTTGAAGAGAGTTTGGGGCAAGCATGGTATAGACCAGATACTGATGGATTCAGAGGGCAAGATCATTGTGAGATTCAATACTATCGAAGCAAGGAACACTGTCTTAGAGATAGGGGTCTTTAACTTTGATAGTAAACCCCTTTTTATTAGCTCTTGGACGGATAAGATCACAGGCATGTTTAACTTTGAACAGATTCCAATATGGGTTCAACTGCACAATCTAGATGTAAAGTTTTGGGGTGTTGCATCACTTAGCAAGATTGCTAGCTTAATAGGTGTTCCTATAATGGTGGACAGCATGACACAGTCAAGGGATAAAATCAACTATGCCAGGATATTAGTTGAAGTCAATCCAGATACTCTACCTGATGAGGTGTTCTTTGAGGATGAAAAAGGTCAGGTTCTAACTCAAAAGGTGACTTATGAGTGGAAGCCTAGTTTCTGTGAAAACTGTGAGAAGTATGGCCATGACAAGAAGATGTGTAGGAAAGGGCAGAAGCCAGCCAGGAAAGAGTGGGTCCCTAAGAACAAGCCAACTCAAGATGATGTCCTTCAAGTTGTTGAATCAGCTAAAGTGCAGGAGCAGATAAAGGAGGGCTTGATTTCAGCAGAGAGGGTGAATGTGGATGAACTCCGCCCTATTGTGGTGGAAAGTGCAAATGGGCAGGAAGGAAAGGACTCTGTTGTGGTGAGTGAGAAATCTGGTACTGAAACTGCTAATCAGAAACATATGGCAGATGATCAATGGCATACTGTGACAACAAGAAGGAAATTAATGCAACAGAAAAAATTAGATTCGGAGATAGGAAGGGGTTCTCCTTCACATCCTGCAAATGGATAACATTGCCACATGGAACATAAGAGGGATCAACCACCCTCAGAAGCAGAAGGAATTAAAAAGTTTGATTAGCAATAATAAGGTAGGGTTAGTTGCAGTTTTAGAAAATAAATTGAGATCCTCAACTTATGAAGACATGAAACAGAAGTTGGTGCCTGGATGGGGTTCTTTTATTAACCTTGATGATCATCCAGTTGGAAGAATTTGGGTGATGTGGAGGTAGGACATGTTCAAGGTTACTGTGGTTAATAGCAGTAGTCAACTAGTGCACTGTTTGGTGCAGCGAACTCAAGGCTTTTAGGTATTCTGGATAACTTTTATCTATGCTAGTAATGATGCAGCAGAGAGACAGACCCTTTGGAGCTTTATTGATCTTCTTAACCAGCAATTGGATCAGCCTTGGTGCTTAATTGGTGATTTCAATACGATTCTTGAGCCCCAAGAAAAGTTGGGGGGACTTCCAGTCTATGTTAACCAGCTGGATGATTTCAGAAATTGTGTGCAGAGAAATCAGCTCTTGGATATGAGGTATTCTGGTAGTTTTTTCACATGGTCGAATAAACAACAACCTGAGAGCAGGATCTATTCTAAATTGGACAGGACTTTAATTAATTTACACTGGATGACTCAGTGGCCTCAGGCAAAAACCTTGTTTCTTAATGAGGGCATTTCGGACCACTCTCCAATAATTATTAATTGGAATGACCAGGAGATTAGGAGGTCCTCTTCTTTCAAGTTCTTTAATATGCTTGCAAAGGATGAGGAGTTTCTTGTTATTGTTAAGGAGGTGTGGAACGCTAGAGTGGAGGGGTATGCCATGTACAGATTGGTTCAGAAGCAGAAACTATTGCAGGTGCCTTTGAGAGAGTTGAACAAGAGGAAGTATGCTGAGATTGATAAGAAGGAGATTGTGAGCAGACATAATTTGGATTTGGCGCAGTCAAATCTTGCGGATGATCCTTGTAATGTGCATCTTCAAAATATGGAAAGAGAAGCTAATCTGGAGTACATGAAAATTGCAGCAGCTGCTTCTAGTTTCCTGCAACAGAAAGCAAAAGAGAGTTGGTAAAGGATGCTGATCAGAACACCAAATACTTTCATGAATCTATAAAAATCAGGAGATACAGGAACAAGGTTTTGTCAATTAAAGATGAGAATGGCAATCCTAAAACCAGCCAGGAGGAGGTTGTTGGAAACCAACAAGCGGCCTAACAGTTTACTAGAGGGGGGGTGAATAGTAAATTGAAGTAACGATATAAATTTTTCGGATATAATTGATATTAACAAATAATACGCTTACTGATTTTATACAAAATTAGGTTTCTGTCCAAAATTTGATGAACTACTCGATTAGTTCAAGGACTACTCGAGTAGTGCGATCAGTTTCAGGCAGAAAACAGAGTTTCAGGGAACTGTTTTCACAGGCAAGAACGCCACGAACAAAAGCGAGATAATTTGCTAACTTAAGGTTCAGATGGATAGATTAAATATGTGGAAATAAATGAAAGTGATAAAAAAAGAGAACACAGAGAATTTTTATACTGGTTCACTCTCACCCACTTGAGAGCTACATCCAGTCGCCCCCTAAACCTTAGGGAGCTTTTTACTCAAAATCAATTAAAATTGGTTACTGATCACTCTCTAGCAAGTATACTAGATCGCAAAGTACTATAGTCGGTTAAGACCAGATATCGTTCCCACAGGGACTACGAATTATTTAACTTATTCCTACCTAAGAGTAATTAAAAGTAAAATCTATTAAAATTCAGAATTAAATAAATTAATTAAAAGGAGTATTTTGCTGCTAGAAAATAAATAAAAACTATTAATCAATGGGTGAATGGTGGTTAGGAACTAGTTTCATTGAATATTTCATTTATTTATTATAAATCAATGTTTTCCATTTAAATCAAGAACTAATTCAGAAAATTAGTAATTTCCAGATTCCTCTAATGAAATTACTGTTTATTATCCAATTTGTTAAATCCTAATTCCTTAGAAATTTAATCTATTGAATAGCCATGATTAAGAACAGTGAATTATGAAGAGTTATATAAAAATCCAAAAGTATTCCTACAAGTTGAGTCCTTATATTGTTTAATTGCATGGCCTATTTTAAATCCTAATTTTCCAATTCTGATCTAAAAATCCATAACATGAATTGATCAAGTTCATGGATAACAATAAAAACACAATTAAACACTTGATTTAAAACTGAAAAACATTAATTCATATAAATAAACTACATAATCAAATCCACCATGTTCCTAACACAAGAGGGTTTAGTTACACATCATAGAGAAGAAGAACAAATAAGAATAGAAATAATTCATTCCTAAATTACCACTAATCCTTGATCTGAATCTTCAGCCTTCAATGGATTCCTCCTCCGAATGCTCTCCAGAGAATGTAATCTCCCTCCAACTTGATCCTAATCTCCAATGATGACTGATTATGGCTGCTAATCTCTGCCTAAAACTAATCCTAAAAACATAAATATATAGATAAGATACAAATCCTAATAGAAACCCTCAAAATTGATCAGAAATTGGCCCAATTGGGCCTTATTGTGTCATGCGCGCCTGGGCGTGTGAAGCAGCACGCATGGGCGCGCGCTATCTGATTGCCCACTGATCACCGCTACACGCGCGCCTGGGCGCGCCATTCCCGCGCCTAGGCGTGCTCAGTACTTTCCGACTCCGTTTCTCTCCGTTCTTGTGCCATTTTCAAGGTCTTCTTATGCTCTTCTTAGCTACAATAATATTTTCTCCAAATAAAGCTCCAAAACATCTGAAACATATCCAAAACGGATCAAAACGTTCAAGGGATTCTAATAAACCAAAAATTCCTAAAACTAATACAAAATACCTATATTTACAAGAGAAACAAGCCAAAACCCAAGCAAAAGGAAGTGAAATTAAACCCAAAAACATCATATATTCGACCCACATCAGTTACAATAGGAGATACAAGCGAACCTCACTCTATAAATCCTATCCCTTTCAAGAGTGTACCAAACTCTTGAAATCTACCCCAATTTTGTTGATCTTGATGGTTGAAGAACCTCTTCAACGCTTCCACTAACTGGACTCCTTGAAACCTTCAAGAGTTCCTTCCTTTTTTCAATGGTGAATTAAAAAGATAGAGAAACGGCTCCAAAAGATCTCAATTAAAAATGAATATGAAAGCTTGAATACTAATTGAGATTAGGTCTTACAAAGGGAATAGATTAAATGCCAAAAAACGGTTTTAGTGCAAAGACTGTAATGTTCTTGTGAAAATCCTTTCTCTGTGTTTGGTTAGAAGAGGTAATCATATAAATAATTAAAATCACAAGAATCAGGGAGGAGCCAAAGAAAACAGATTAGGAAAGATTCCTCCCATGATAACCTCTTCAACAACCATATTTGGAATTGATTTACTGATGAATTCAACTTGTGCTAATCGAGTTGTTGAGGCACTACTCGATTAGTGCAAGCAGACAGAGAAGTTGATGTTTATCTGATTGGCAGACTAATCGAGTAGTTGAGGCACTACTCGATTAGTTCGAGCAGACAGAGAAGTTGTGGTTTTTCTGTTTGGCAGACTAATCGAGTGGATGAGCCACTACTCGATTAGTTCGAGCAGACATAGAAATTACATCTTTTCTGTTTAGCAGGCTACTCGAGTAGTTCACAAGCTACTCGAGTAGTCACTTCTACTTTCTTAAAACAGTTTTAAAATAGTTTTCAAATTTGCTAGTCCCTTCCTAAGCTTTTTCCAACTATTTAACTCAGCTAGTATTCATGCTAACTAATTCATAATCGCTTGAGTAAAACCTAAGTCTACCACCCACACTCAAACATAAATATAAAAGATTACAATGGCGCGGGAAATAGATGACTCTAAGAGGTTTGTTGTTGTTGACTCTTCAAGCTATTTGTCTTCATCAAAATAACGCAGTCCTCGTTGAATTTACAATCTCCCCCTTTTTGATGATGACAAATGCTTGTTGATTTTGCATACTCCCCCTGAATGTATGCACTTAAAACTTGTAAAGTTTTAAACAACAAAAACAACAACCTTTCTGCCCTTTTGGCATGATCAAAAAGGAGCCAAACACTTAAGTGCATTGCCAAAAGAGAGGTTAAAATCAAGGTCAAAACCATAATTTTAAATAATAAAGAATAAGAGCATAATGCAATAGCCAACCATGGAATGAGTTTAAAAACAAGAGATCATAAACTGAAAACATCTAACATTCGACACAGAGTTTTAACAAACATGACCAGAGTTAAAAGTTCAGAAATAACAAGATGAATCAAATTAAAACAATGGATGAAGAAAATAAAAAAAAATAAGAGGATGAAGGAGGGTGAAAATCTCCAAAAGCATCAGTGATTAATTGCTGCATGGTCTGATAATCATCTGCCATATGATGCTCCATTTGATCCATACGATTGTCAATTCGATCAAGACGATCGTTCACCCGACCAAAATGGGAATCAATGTGACTCATCAGCGAATCATGCAGAGCTCTAAAATCAAACGATGAGGAGGCATGAGAAGGAGACACAGGAGGCTGATCCGGCTGCGCCTTAGGCTGGAAAGTCATAAAATCGTTGACATTCAAGCCTTCTTCAGCAGCCTGATATGCTTGTTCCTCTTCTTGCTTGTCTTCATCGTGAGCCGCTGGATTATCAACTCCAAAATCCGGAAGATCCTCTTTCCAATACCATATTCCAGTATGCTCATGTTTGCGAAGACCCATTAAGTGGAAAAACCCAATATCTAGGCAGTGTCTATCGGCATTGTAATGATCATTTGGCTCACCAGCAGGGATAGCCACTCTAAGATAACGAACCAATTCACAGACATGCATCGGATAGGGCAGCCATCCAGAACTCTTAGTGCTAGCAGCCATAAGCATTCTTTCAATAATTACTTGAGACCAGTTTGTGCGGATGTTGTTGTTTATGCCATTTAGAATCATAAGGTCATCCTCAACGACCTGTCCAAAGTTCCTGGAAGTTCTTGGAAACAGACAATATGTAATAATATAGTGTAAAATTCTTTTTTCAACTGTTAGTGGCTTAACCTTCCTTTTGCCACCGTTCCACTGATACCCAGGGCGCAGAGCTTGTAGATAAACTAGGGATACATCACAATCTAATCCCTCATTAACTAATGATGCCCCAGCAGTAAATAGACCAAAAAGAGAATTCAAATCAGCAGGTGAAAAAAACAATCCTAGTGTCACAAACCCAAGAGAAGTATCTGTCTCCATGTTTGACAAGATTTTCATAAAACTGTCTCACTATCCTACGGTAAATGCGATAGTTAAATTCTAGGAAGCGCTGTAAACCAGTAGATTCAAGAAGATTTACCAGTTGAAGTCGTTGTTGACGCAGCCACTGAGTATTGACCCAACGAATTTCTGCATAATCCCTCTGTGCATAGCGAGACCAGCGAGCATTACGAGAAGCAACTGAGAAGTGATTGTCAAGTTCAATCTGATGAGCCCTTCTCTTGGTGCGTTTTGGAGGAGGAACATAGGATGATGCCATTGGAGATTTTCAAAAAATTGAGTTTTTAGGGTTTGAAAAGGGGGTAAAGCGAAATAGTGAAAAGTATGAAGAAATAGAGAAGATAAAGTAAAGATTTAGTGTTGGAGATTGATAAACTGAAGAATTTTTTAAGAAATTTTTGAAAAAGATGAAGAGAAACGTGAAACCCAGTGAGAGAGAAGAGAAAACGCGTTTCGAGAGAGAAAGAGAATGAGGAAGAAGATGACTCAATCCTGTTTTTTTTACTGCTGCAGATTTAGCGGACTAATTGAGTACCCCTCCAACTACTCGATTAGTTCGGCCTCACAAAGAGTGGGAAAAACTGGTTTTGAGGGAACTACTCGATTACTCTGGGGACTACTCGAGTAGTATAAAAAAATTTCAGAAACAACACCAGTTAAAAACACATGAGAAAATTTAAAATACATGAAAACCTTTTAAAACATGCAAGCCTCAAGATACTTGTGAAGCACTTTCAAGCCCAAAAGATTAAACTAAATATTTAAAAGAGAACACAAACAACTTCATATTGAAATAAGACTTTGAGTTTAGGTGATTTTTTAAAAAAAATAAGATACTGAAGTAAATTAGCTTACACTTGATTCATCTAAAATGCCTAGCTCCCTTCTTATATGATAGAAGGTGTCTCTGGGCAGGGGTTTTGTAAAAACATCAGCTAATTGATTTTCAGTACTTACAAAATCTATAGAACAATCACCCTTTTGAACATGATCGCGTAGAAAATGATCTCTTATTTCGATGTGTTTTGTTCGTGAGTGATACACAGGATTCTTAGTTAGATTGATTGCACTAGTATTATCACATTTGATAGGAATGTTATCTAGATTTAAACCAAAATCTGACAGTTGTTGTTTCATCCAAAGGATTTGAGCACAACAACTACCGGAAGCAATATATTCTGCTTCAGCGGTTGAAAGGGCAACGCAAACTTGCTTTTTGGAAAACCAAGACACTAGTGAACTTCCCAATAAATGGCATGTTCCACTAGTGCTTTTTCTATCAAGCTTGCATCCCGCAAAATCAGAATCAGAATATCCAATCAAACTAAGATTAGCATCATTAGGATACCATAATCCAGTGTTTTCAGTCCCTTTTAAATATTTAAAAATGCGTTTTACAGTGGATAAATGAGATTCTTTTGGTTTTGCTTGAAAACGTGCACACATGCAAACACTGAACATTATATCTGGTCTTGATGCAATTAAATATAGTAGACTACCTATCATGCCCCTATATTTACTTACATCTACCGGCTTACCTGACTCATCCTTATCGAGGTAGCAGGAGGTGCTCATAGGAGTTTCTGCATTAGATTGAATAGAAATGCAGGTCTTTCCTGTGGGGAACTAATCAAATTGGAAGATCAAGGGCAGTTTTGGCTTGGGACTTATGCTGCAGGCACAGGAAAGCTGGTGGTTTGGGATTCAAGAATATAATTCTTTGGAACCAGGCAGCCTTAGGCAAGCAGGTTTGGCAAGTTGCATTGAAAAAGGATGTCCTTTGGGTGAAGTGGATCAACTCAGTATACTTGAAGGGAACTGATTTCTGGGATTATGAAGTATGCAGCCAAGACAGTTGGCATTGGAAACAGCTCCTCAGAGTAAGGGACAGACTCAGGCTTTACTACACAAATGGCTCCTGGATGGGTAACTCTGATTATTCAATCAGGAAGGGCTATCAGAGTTTGATTGGTGTGCAAGAAACTGTTGTTTGGCACAGACTGGTCTGGAATGCAGCATCAATTCCTAAGCACTATTTTATTTTCTGGTTGGTGCTTCATAATAGATTGAAAACTAAGGCTAACCTGGTCTATATGATTGATTTGGATCCAATTTGTGCTTTGTGCAATGGCGCTTTTGAGGACAGGGAGCATTTGTTTTTGAGTGCCCTTGGAGCTTGGAATTGTTAGAGTTGGTGTGTGGCTGGATTAGTCTGGATACATGGCGCACCAAATTTCAGAATTGGCTACATTGGCTTTGCTTCGGTTTTGCGCACAGGAAAAGAAGGTAGGTTGTATATGCATCAATGGCTGCTGTTTTGTACAATGTTTGGACCGAAAGGAATAGAAGACTCTTTGCTAGGAAATCAAGACAACCTTTTCATGTCTTTAAGTTAGTTAAGAGGGATCTGACTACTAGATTTTTTGTTTATTTTTCCAATTATAGGAACTATTGCAATAATGTGATTGCTAACCGCATTCAAGCTGAGCTTTAGGCCTAGATTATTTTTGGTATTTAAATTAATTTCAACCCTACATAGTAGGTGGGAAATGATTTGGATACTTGACTTTTGAATCTTGTAATTTTGTTTTCGTTGGTAATGAAATTTTTCTTTTACCAAAAATAAAAAATAAAAACAGAAATTAAATAAAAGTTGTGAGCAATTTAAGAAAGCGAGTTAGGAACGTGGTTTCATTGTAGTGGTTGTTTATTAATCATGAATCTCTGTTTTTCCCTAAATCAAGAACTAATTTCAGAATTGGTAACTATTAGATCCCTCTTGTATAATTACCGTTTCCTATTCAATTGATAATCCTTAATTCCTTAAGAGATTAAACCATTGAATAAACTTGTTATATAATTACCCAAAAGTATTACGACGAGTTGAATAACTATATTGTTTGATTGAAGGCCTATTCTAATCCTTAATCTCCCAATTGAAGAATTAGAGATCCAAAACATAGATTAACTACTTCCATGCATAACAGTGAAAATACAATCAAACACTTGATTTAGAAACGGAAAAACATCAATTCATTAAATCAATAAACTAATCCATAGAAATCCACCAATTACTAACATGAGGGTTTTAGTTACACATTGAGAAAATAAGAACAAAAACCATAGAAGAGTAATTCATAATCATAGACAATTAGGATTACTGCGAAGAGATCTTCAATCTTCCAATCTCTGATCTTCTTCTCCTCTAAAGCTATCCAAAATCATGTAATCTCCCTCTCTAAAAGCTTCTAACCTAATTTCTAATCCTAGTTTTAAATAGAAAATTACAAAACCTAAGAGAATCCTTCAAAACTGATCAGAAATTGGCCCAACTGGGCCTGATACGGTAACGTGCACCTAGGCGCCTAGGGCATCACGCTTGGGCGCACCAGGTCTAGTCCATGTGGGTTCACGAGGTGGCCACGCCTGGGCGTGGGGAACTTGATTTGGGTCCAATATATGATATTTTGAGCATGAATTAGACTCCCTTTTACTAAGGATTTGGTTTGTTTCTCTTGCAAACTTGGGATTTTTAGTATAGTTTTAGGAATTTTTAGTAGATTAGGATCCTTTGAACGTTTTGATCCGTTTTGGGTATGTTTCAGGTACTTTTGGAGCTTAATTGAAGAAAATAATTATTGAACTGGAAAGAGGACGAAAGGACCTTGAAAATGGCACAAGAACGGAGCGAAACGGAGCCGGAGCAGGTGACAAATGCCTAGGTGCGCGCACCACGGAAGTAACCAGCATCAGACCTGGCACGCCCAAGCGCGCGACCCACGTTACAGGCCCATTTGGGCCAATTTCTGATAAGATTTGCTCCGATTCAATTAGTATCAATTTTAGTCTTTAAATATAGGTTTTGCCATTAGGTTTAGCGGACTTTTCAGAGGCAATTAAGAATAGAATTTAGGATTAGAGAAGAGAGGATAGAGAATCATAATGAGAGAAAGGAGGTAAGGCACAAGGATTGAAGATCAACATTGCTGGAGGGATCCACTTGATGATTGAAGATCTCTTGGGGTAAATTCATTATTGTCTATGATTATGAGTTTTTCCCATTCTTGTATTTTTTTCTCCCAATATGTGTAAGTAAACCTCTTGTTAGGAATAGGGTGAATTTGTATGGATCTTAATTTGGCTATTTATTTATAAATTAATGTTTGTCCTTTTAAATCAATTGTTTGGCTGCGTTTTAATTACAATTCATAGAATTAGCTACTTTATGTTTTGCTTTGGTAATCTGAACCTTAATTGGAAGATCATGATTTAGATTAGGCCTTTCAACCAAACAATATAAGTATTCAACTCGTAGGAATACTTTTGGGTAATTGTATAACTTTCATAAACTAAAATTCACTTAAGGGATTAAGGGGTAAAGTTTAGTAAGAAACGTAATAGCCATGAGGGATATAGCTTTTATTGTTTCTGAAGTTGTTGATTTATTAGAAAACATATTTTCATAATTAGTAACCTGATCCTACAATGAAACGACGTTCCTGACCTTTTCCATAATTGTTTTCTTCATGTTTTATTTTCTATTTTTATTATTCTACTCTTCTTGTAATCATTCTAAAACCAATACAAGTTTCACATAGTAATCTCAATTAGGTAAAGGAAATTAGAAACAATTTGCTATTCTCGTGGGAACGATAACTGGTCTTACTGACTATATTACTTGTGACCCGGTATACTTGCCGGTGACCCAACAAGTTTTTGGCGCCGTTGTCGGGGATTGAAATTCGATTCTAATTTTTTTTCTGTACTTTTTGTAATTACTTGTGTAACTTGTACCCTTTCATGTATAATTATTATTTTAATAATGATTTAAATTGTAACAAATTTATTTCGGATCCCCTTTCTTCATACTATTATGCACAAAACATAAGTGATAGGAAGGCCCCATGGGAAATAGCTTTAGAAAAATTACAAACTACACTTAAGAAAAAAATACCTCATGTGGAGCCAATTCCTGTGGAGAAAGCTCCATGGGAAATAGCTTTAGAGAAATGTGTTCAAAGCACTAACGATTTTGTTGAACAAGATAGAACCAATTTTCAGATTCAAGGTCCCAATTCAAAGAACCTTGAAATCAAAGTTGAACACAATTCAAAGCAGTTAGATGAAGAGTCACAAGCATCACCAACAATTTTTTACTCTCTTCAAAGAGAGGAAAAAGTGGTGGTGATGGATGTGACCAATGACGAAACCCTTATGGAGGAGCAAGTTGAAGAAAATGTGCATAATAAGTTTGAGGAAGTGGACCGAAATACAATAATAGAAATTGTGAATATGATAGAAAAATTTGATCCACCCTTGCATGATGAATTTCTTGCACTAAAAAATTTGATTAAATCTATTACATGCTTGGAGGATTCAAAATTTTTCCATTATATTCAACCTCTGAGCTTTTATGAAAAATCTCAAAATCAATCTAAGTCATTGTTGAACAATAGGGAACTTGAGAAGGCATTCTTCCTAACTCATGAAGTTTACACCTTCATGATGGATGGGGAGAAAGAAAATTTTTCTGAGATGATGCATGGTGTAAGGAATGCACCTTTTGACCCTGGTGGGATTGAACTCATTCTTAAAACTTCCTTACTCCACCATCATCCATGCTTTGTCCCTTGGGATATAGGAGTAACTTGTTATTCCTACCTCACATGGGAGTTAACCTATAGGATTTGGGATCTTGGTGGATTCTTTTTATTTATGTAGTAGTGTAGGATTTGAATTTTTTAGTTAAATAAAGAGTTGGAGCTTTCTATATGTAACCGCTAATGAGGTGCTTTTAGCACCACTTTTAGTTGTTCATGTGACACAGGTGAATAAGTTTGGGGGAATCTCCTCCATGGTGCATCAAGAGAGAATGTTGGGCTACAAAGGGAAGTTTCCTAACTCCTTGCATTTATTTTAATTTTTATTTTGTAGTTTTAGGTTATATTAGTTTGCTTGAGGACAAGCCAACCTCTAAGTTTGGGGGAGCGGTACAAAATAAAATTTTTTCTGATCTGAATTGTTCTCCCAGTTTTGGTATTGGTTTATGTCCTTGGTAGGAGTAGGTAATTTCTAGACTTGGGACTGTTTTTCTGATGATAGATGTAAATACTTAGTTTAGGATTAGACTCACTGATTTTTGACACTAATTGATTGAGTTATAAATACTGTTTGAATCTGGTTATTTTGACAAACTTTTGAGAATTTTTGATTAGTGAACTGACCTTTAGCCTAGTGAGATTTTGAGCCTAAACACTGAAGGGGTATGTGATTATTGAATTATTTTTTATTTGAGACCCCTATTTCTTTCATGAGTGTTGTTCACTTTGGCTTTGTGTTCTAGAACGTGACCTGTGACCATTTCAAGATTAATTTTTGTTTGCATGCATGAAAATGATTAAGGCACTTAGGATTTTGTTTTTGTGGCCTTCAGATGTTTTGCATTGATAATATTTCCCTTAGTTGCCCATTTTGAGTTTAATGAAAGTATGATTTTTCTTTGGTACCCTGCATTAATTGCATAATTTTTGTTAGTACCTTAGGAATTTTGAATGAGCAATTGAGAGGAACGATTCAAAAATTGAAAAATGGTACAAAGTGTTGTAAGTCTACTTCTTTTCCATGAAATAAATGTAAAGAAAAAAAAGGAAAAAAATGAAAAAGAGAAATTTGGAAGAGACTAGAGAAAAAATGAAAAAGAAAAGAAGAATAGAATAAATGTGAGTTGAGTGTGAGTCCTCTTAGTATTCATTGCTCATTTATGATTTTTGAGGGAAATTTGTTTTTGCATTTTGGCCCTTAGTTTTGTTCCTTCTTTCTTTTATCCCACCTGACACTTTGGTCATGGCCTCATTACAACCAAATATAAGACCTTTTGATTTGTGCATGTATTCAATAATTTTAGTGGAGATTTGGGTCTATGGTCAAGCTTATGGCAACACATTGTCATTGCATGAAATTGTGTGCATTATTGATATATGACCCTTCATACACATGAGAAATACACACTGTGAGGTTGAGAGTGTTCATTAGTCCTGAGTTCTTATGGAGTTTGTTATTCTAACCAGGTTTCAATGGTATGAATTGCTTGTGAAAATAAGTGTCTAAGTCAGTGAGTCAAAGTCCTAGATTATGTGTGTACATTTTGATTTAGGAGGTTGTCTTGAGTTTATGAGTTTTTATTTTACTTTTGCCTGGGACATGCAAAATGCTAAGTTTGGGGGGAGTGATTTGGGTCCAATATATGATGTTTTGAGCATGAATTAGACTCCCTTTTACTAAAGATTTGGTTTGTTTCTCTTGCAAACTTAGGATTTTTAGTATAGTTTTAGGAATTTTCAGTAGATTAGGATCCTTTGAACGTTTTGATCCGTTTTGGGTATGTTTCAGGTACTTTTGGAGCTTAATTGAAGAAAATAATTATGGAACTGGAAAGAGGACGAAAGGACCTTGAAAATGGCACAAGAACAGAGCGAAACATGTAACACCCCGATTCGGCAACTTGAAAACTTCCGTTAATTTAATTAAATATAGTGAAAATTAGGGCCATTTTTTTACGAGTGTTACACAAGGTGAGAACATTTAGATTCTTAAAACATGTTTACAATTAAAAACTCGTGTTCTCACATTGCATAAAACCTTTCAAGTTCCAAACCGAGATGTCACAAGACACCGCACCTTGAAACCCGTTTTCAAAACATCAGTTAAGACATAGCCCGTTTAATGGTTTCAAAACATCAGTGTTAAATAAAACTTTTTTGCCAGGGTACAGTATGATAGAGCTAGACAACTAAGAACTTACAATGGAATACATTCCTCCAGGGGGATTACCTAGCTTCTAGTCATGCACACTAAGACTCGTCGTTTAACTCCGGATTCTGGCGGATCAAGCTCTCCAATTGCAAGTAGAGTCACCCTCGTCCGCTGCCTCAGTGATCTCGTCCAGATACCATCCTCAGGGACAAACTTCTATGCTCCTCCTTACTGGGGTACAAATGAATCGCTACACGCTACGCCATCTACCAGTTGCAATATCAGCAATTGCCGATACGACAACATGGTAGGAGAGAGTCAGTGTTCCGAACACCAACGGGATGACCATGCGGTCTCAGGGTAGATTCAAAATAAAATAGACAGATAATACAACAGAACAATATAATCAAAATAGCATAACATAAACATTTATCATAATGAAATCACATCATCATCAACATATACATGTAACATGTTATACACATAGCATATATGAATCACAACAATAATATAATAATAATCATCATCATCATAAACACAAATACTTTATTCAAGTTATTATTGTCACATTCCCAAAATCTTTCTCGTAAGCTTTCACAACTTTTCCTCAATCCTTCTTTCATCATGAGTTCCAAACTTATTAATTGTCTCGAGAATTCTTTCTTATATTTGTCTTATAAATTTTTTCTCGATACTTGATATCTTGAATGCACTTTTCCTTGATACTTCATAGTCTTTTAAGTTTTATCGTTCTGGTTGGCTCAATGTTGGGGGAACATCATCATTGAGGAAGTCACACACGTCTACATCTCCTCGGTCATCCACCCAACCTAGTCGGAAGCAAACAGGAGTACAGGACCTTTACCACGCGGGCACGACAGCTGTCTCACAATCAATTGGTCCCAGACCAGGAGGACTACAACCTCAAATCAATTCAATTCATATCATTTCATTCATATCATATAATCAAGGCACACTGTCTCAACAATCTCAAATGCCCCGTTCCAGTCCCTCTCACTGTTCTAGATTTGCAATCTAGGGGGCAACAATACAATTCTAGTTCCGGTGCAGAACTTACCACGGCATTGGACCCAGTCCCTACCACGTTAGTATACCACATGTGGAGTTTGTTCTGCCTAGAAAGTACTCTAGACTTCTTGACGTTTCACCGTCATTGTCCTCCCCTAATGCAGTCTCCTCCTAAGTATCCGCAAATACTTATGGTTCCTTCCTCTCCACTACTTCGATACGACACTCATGCCTCACCGCGTTTGTAAATGTCTTTTAAAGTCTTTTAAGGTTTTAGCGTTTTAATAGCGGCTGAATCCTAATAGTCAGCTCGTCCTTGGTACATCCCTTCAACGAAGCCCGACCACTAATCGCAATCCGTTCCCCAAATAATCTCAACGGCATCATGCCTCAAATCAATTTCATCTCATTATCAACATTCTCATCAGCTCATGCTCAACATCATTTTCATCATCATTGATCAGCGTCGTTCTCCTCGATTGTTGCTCCGCCGCATCATCAGCATCACTCTCCTTAGTTGTTCCTTAGCAGCACCATCAGCAGCATCATCAGTACCATGCTTCCGCTCGCCTCGTCGGGTATTTCTTGTTGCCATCTCAAACATCATCTTTTCATCTCAATTCAACTATTAATTCTCTTTCACTCATTATTCATCGCTTTCACAGTTTCATTCGCATCGCGTTTTATCTCTTTCTCAATCATTTCTTATAACCTTCTCTTTAGTCTTAACTCATCATTTATCTCTTACATAATTATTTCTCATATCTCTTATTCGCATCTCTTTTCTCTTTTCAATCTTATCTCATCACTTTCACGGTTTCATTATTATTGTTTCACTATTCATACGTAAGCAAACATTCTCTAAACAGAATAAAGTATGCACAACAGATAAACATTTAGTAATTCACAACAGATAAACATTTAGTATGCAAACAAAACAGGTAAACATCTAACGCAAATATCTATATCGCCTAATTCTCAGTACTTTCACAATCCATCTATTCGGATTGCGAGCAACCACGTTACGGGATCACAGCACTCTCACTCACCTCGATGACAAAACATTCGAAAGCTTTCCAAGGTTCCCAGTCGCTAGCCTTGCCACGTTTCCTTCGCGTCCGACACCCGAACTAGAACATTTTTCCCGTGCGTCAGAAACGATTTACGTGAATTCTTAATTTCGTTTTGGAAACACTTTAAAATAATTCCCTTTTTCGAAAACACATTGCCAATATCCAAAAAGGGTTTCAAATCCAATTTAAATTTATAAAAATACTTCCAAGAAAACTTTGAAACAAATTCTAAAATAATCCTTTCATCAAAACAAAATCCATTCTTCTTAGTTTAAAACATTTCGGTTAAAGAAAATCAGTGTTCTTAAGTTTAAAACAGAATATGGAAATTCAAGAAAAAAAATTCCAAAACCACATAAAATTGATTCATTAAATCCCAAACTTCACAACATTATCAAACACTGATAAAAGAATGTCATTTTAAAAATTTCAAATTAATTTAGGTTGTTTAAAGTATACTTTTCAAATAAAACATTTTTCACAAAAACATCAGAAACAAGATTCAGAACAATTCCAACTTAATTTAAATCTTTTCCAAAACACATTCAGATAGCATAAAAATAACACATACAAATCTCAAAGCATTCACTTTAACACACCGCATTTTTCCCATACGTGCGTAAACGATTTTCGTCAAAAGAAACACTAAGATTATATTTTCAGAAAAGTATTTTACGTGAGAAAGAAATAAAGTGATGATTTTCGTAGATTTTATAAACTAAATGTTTTTATAAAGAAGAAGTGAAGAATTTTGTTGAAATTTGAAATGGTTTGATGAGTGGTGATTTTATTAAAAAGTGATTTTTTTTATTTGAAATAAAGTTTTTAAATTGTTAACTTGGAAAATTTGTAACTTTTTAACCGTAACTCGGATTTTTACGATCTTTATATCAAAACGACCGACTTGAAACATAGATTTTGAAAATGTAATTTTCAGATTTTTCTAGGTGGTTTTATAAAAAAATTTATTTTCAGAGATAAGAAATACGAATTTTCGAATTTGTGTTTTAAAGAAAATAAATCTATTGATTTGGCTTGAAATTTTTGTGTGATGAATGCTTGATTGAATGAGTGTTTGATGTATGATGCATAAAATGATTGTATGAATGTGAATTCTTTGAATTAATTGCCTTGTTATGTGAATTGATGGTTTCAAGTAAATTTGATTAGAAAATAAAAATATAAGATAAGTATGTGTATGTGTGATATGGTATGTATGTGCATGTGTGTATATTATACGTGTGAATGTGTATGTATGTACGTGTGTATGTGTGTAAGCTAGGAGTATAATTCCCTAGGAGCTTAGTGAGTAAGTAAGCCACAACCAAACCATGAACCCAACCAAACTAAGTTAGAATTAATAACCAAAACCCTAACTATTTCCTAATTAGTACTTAAGCCTAGAATGACCCCTAATGTAACACTCCTTGTATATCATCTTACTTTATAAGAAAAGTAATAAGTTTGTGACTACTTGGACTTGTTGTTGTTGGAAAAAGATCTGAAAATAAGAATTTATCCCTTCCCTTGAAAATTTATTCTCATAAATACTTGATTGATAATGAAGGTGACTTAGTAAAATCAGAGCTTGCGGAAACATAGTAAAATCAGCATATTATACTCCCAAAATATATCAAGTGTAACAAGTCCATTAATGCCAAATAAGTATTATTATGAAACTGAATTCATCTTATATACCTCTTTCCAAAATATGTATCATATAAATTCTATTAAAAAATAGAAATGTTATAGAGCTGGTCACTGGTCCTTTGTCCAAAAATCCTTCTGGTCGGATCCTCGATATCTGCACAACGGGTTTCCAACCCACATTTTCTACACTATGCATGCACCTAAGGGACATCTCCCCTTACTGATTCTTGTGCAAGCTAGATGCACGATCAACACCTAATAAGGGCATGGGGGTTAGCTATACATATTCGCATAATTAAATGAGAATAAAACTAACATCCACAAGTCAACATGTAGCAAATCCTGATGTATAATCATATGAGCACACCCGGTTAATCGTAATAATTCTTTCAATGCAGGTGGCATGATGCATGATTTCCTTCCACAACTGAGGCCTCTAAAGTCCATCTTGGACGTCCATCCAATACACCCTTGTGTTCCCGGAACACCGACATTCGTTCCCAGAACGTAATGCCGAACTATACTTGGATAATACGCATCACTCCTAGAGTGTGCACCACGTTCCCAGAACGTGTAGCAAACCATTCTTGAAATAATAAGCACCACTCCCAGAGTGTGCACCACGTTCCCAGAACGCATACGTTCCCAGAACGCATAAAAACCAGCAGGTCTCAGACACTGGCCACGTATCTATAATGTGTCATCAAGTAGGTTGCATATCAATGTGTTCCCAGAACACCAACATACGTTCCCAGAACGTATAAAAACCAGGTCCCAGACACTGGCCACATATCTATAATGTGTCATCAAGTAGGTTATAATTTGGTACTCCCGGAGTACCCTCACCATATTCCCAGAATATGATAATCGTCCCTACCAACCAAACTTCCATTCTATATGAATGCACAATCATCAAGGTTGGTTTTATCTTTAATTCTATTATTATACTAATGTGTTCCCAGAACACTATCATACGTTCCCAGAACGTATCGCAAACCATACTTGGAATATAATCAAGCACCACTCCCGGAGTGTGCATCACGTTCCCAGAACGTATCCAAGAAACCATGTCCCAGACAATGGCCACATTCCCAGAATGTGTCATTAAGTAGGTTGCATTAGTTTGGTACTCCTAGAGTACAGGGTCATGTTCCCATTAATTCCATTATTATGACTTAGAAAACACAACTTCTGAATGATATCTTGAGGTATGGCTTTACTCATAAAATTTCACCTTTGAATTTAAATTTAACATATGCTCATAGACCTGGATTGAGAGAATATAATCATTGGTATTAACAACCCTTATTCAAACACTTAACTTTTATTTTTAAGTTTCAGGTACTAATCGGTTACATCATCACTTAACCGGTTAGAATTACAGACCTGAATATAAAACCACTGATTTTCCAAGAATCTTGTCTTAAATTCTCTTCTCAATCCAATAACAAGGTCTTAGCATAACAGGATACCTCAAGTTCAAAATATAATATCATTCAAAAGTTCTAAGTCATAATCCAATTTTCATTTAGGCATAATTTCCTCTTGAAATTATCCTTTGATATTAAGGTATTAACTCATCACCTCCAATCTAAAGCAACAGAGCTCAAACACATAGTTTTAGATTGGTATTTGTATGAAATTCTAGCTTAAACTTGAGTACAAATGGTATGGATACTTAGCCAATTTCAGAAATTCATTTTCTTTGAAAATTGACAGTATCTAACCGGTTACAAATTTCGACTAACCGGTTAGATTAGGCAGAACATACACTGAAAAATGAGGTTTTGCATACCATTTTCTACCATACTCAAATCTAACCAATTTCATTCATAAATAGAGTTTACATACCTTAATACTAGTGTGTTCAACCACATAAACATATCTATCTTGCATGCATTCAATTTAGATACTCAAATTGCACATAATTGCACATATTTCAGAACTTAATGCATCAATTCACATAATATCCAATTAAGTCATGAAATCAACATCAACATAACTTGCATGCATCCAGATAACATTGCTCAAAACAACAATTGAGCTCAAATCGGCCTCCAAGCCACTTAACCATTTCAACTTATGCCCTTTGAGTCTCTTGGTGACTCATCCTATGTTCTACCACAATTTATTCTCATTCTAGCAAATAGTAAGCTTCCCCCTTACCTTAGGTTTGTGCTTGAACAAGATTTGAGCAGAGATTTGAGGTAGAACACCAAACACCCAAAGCTCCTCCTCAAACCAGAACCGTTTTGACAGGGTAGATTGATCAAGGAATTTGGAACATGAAATGGACATGGAAATTAGGGAAAATGGTCATTATCAAAACCATGCAACATGAACTTTGAAAGGAAATCAAGTCTAGAACAAGAGAAGGCTTGAGCTTACCAAAATCAAAGCTCAAAGTCAATTCCAGAAACCCAATACAGAACTGTGACAGTTTTGAATCTCCAACTTCATGAATCGATTTCTCCTAGCTCAGAAACTCTCAACTCACAAACCTTATATCAATACAAAGCCCTTGATGTGAGCTTTGTAATAGTGCATCACTCATGTTCTAACTCTCAGAAACGAAGGAGAATTTCAGAGACGAACTTACAAACCCTAAACAGAGCTTCAACCCTAAATTCAGAGAATCAACCCCAAATCCTTCAGCAATCCAGCCTTTTATAGACGAATTGGAGTAACATGCAAGGCGACACGTCTATCTCCACTCAAGGAAGGAAGAAATCATGGCAATTTCTGGGTTAATTGGGTGATTACTCATCAAACGCACTAATCCCAATTTCTGAGTTCATCGTGTAACCGGTTACAGAGCCCTTCTAACCGGTTACATACTGATAAAATTCAAAAAATAATAATTTAATTATTCTTTCTTCAAAAACTCTTTTAATATTGCAATTAGGTCCCAACCCGAGGACTAAATTACAATATTCACATTTTTGTACACAATAACCATATAAAAATGTATCCTATATTTTTATACATAAAAGCACATAATGTAGAAAAACTAAAACCTTTAAAACTAATATAAATCAATTATAAATTAATTGTTATAATTAGTTTCTCGGTTATTTGGGAGACTAAAATGAGGGGTGTTACACTACTCCCCCACTTAAAAGGAATTTCGTCAACGAAATTCATCTTCTGAAATTTTCCGCTTTTCCAAAGTGTTTTTATACTAGAAACTTCATTTTGTTTCCAAAAATTCGTTCTTTAGGGTCCTCCCCCACTTAAAAGAGTTTCGATATAGTTCTTTTATTTCGAAACATTTCTAATAAAACCTTTCACCTTAAACCAAAATTCTTTGCATAAAACTCTTAGGTGGAAGAATTTATTTTAAAAGAAATACTCTTTACACTTCACATAAATATTCTTCAATTAAAACACTTTCCAATAAACTTTTTGGAAAAACTTTTTGGGCTGCGCACTTTGATCTCTCAAGCACGATCAAAGAAACATTTGTATGACTTCATTTCTTAATAGTTTGAGGCATTAGGGTGATCAGTCCTAATATTCAAACCATTAATAACAAAATCATCCCTTTCAGATATAATCTTTCGCGAGAAAGACCATACGACAGGTCTTTAAGTTAGATGAACTTAAAGATAGGGTAATTATCACTATCAGGCTTAGTTAGATAGTCAAGTTCTAGAGACATTTCCGTTGGGGAGACAAAGATTTGTCCTATCCCGGTGGTTGTTAATCTCTCTAGCCATAACTGATCTTTCTATTTCTGTAGTGTCCACATATATTATCACATCCAACTGTGATAAGGGTTTTGATCACAGGAAGATTGGAGTTGAACTTCCAACAGGATAATGATATTCTCAAACGATTAGATTAACATAATTGAAAACATTTAACTACGTTAACTCAGATCAAAGGAAGAGATAGGCTTGGGTTGTCTACGTCAGGATTACACTCAACTCTCATCTCAGCCGGTGAATTATTCTCGTGCTGGATTCGTCCATTCATTTCTCACCTTTTCCTTCAAGACAATTCGATGAATAATACTCCAGCTTGCTACAATCGGAGTTGACTATTCCCTTAAGTACATCAAAACTAAACTCAAAGTGATGTGCCTCACAGTTTTCACCTTGAGATGGACAAATGTTCCCTTCTCTATTTCCTCGTTAGTCCCTTTTCTTCAATCGAGGATTCCTTAACCTTGATATTTCCGTGGTTGATATTCTCCTATTTACTTTTCCTCTTTCTCCAATTGGGCCTTTATTTCATCAATCTTTCCGTTATTCTGAATTCTGATACTCCTCGTATGAAATTCATGTACTTTCCCATAGTCCTCATACCTGCTTACCAACATCGAGAAATTCCTTATTCCCTTGATAGTTGATAGCTAACTTGGGTTCGAACATAATCTATTCTTGAAGTTCATGCCTTTGGATCTCTCCTCTATATTGTCCTAGACAACACTTCCTAAATCCCTTACTTCCATATTATATTTTCTAATATCCATAATCCCTGAATTTAATTTCAAAGATTAAATCTCATTCGTTTCTTCATAGAGATCTAACTCCTTTTCCTCAAAAGTCAACTTCTCTTTCTTCTCTTCATCTTCTGGTGGTAATTCACGAATCCGATTCAGGAATTCGTTGGTGATTGGCAACATTCCCAATCTAATACTAGAGGGTTCCTCTTGGGTTACCCGACTTAGGTCTCTGAATTCCTCGATCGGGATAACCTCCTTAACCACCATGGAGCTCACAAGAATAGCCTATCAACTCAAATCGTCTGCAACTATGTTTGCTATGCTAGGATGGAGCATCAAAACCATAATCTTTAAGAAACTCCATCCATCGCCTTTATCTTACATTCAACTCTTCCTCTTCTTATTGTCATTCATACTTTCGAACTCCAAACTTGTTTATGAATTACAACCTTCTTATCTTAGTACCTAATGTTTCCTTTGCATCATCCAGCTCAATTCTATACCTTCTCTAATTGGAGTAGCTCCTCAATTTCAATTCTCGATTAGTCCATAAATATTATGATTCAATCCTCTTAAATCAATTTCAATGATGAATCAAGGCATTAAGTTATTTTACCACATTAAATCCTTTCCTTAAATTTTACTTATTGAGTTTGGATTGGAGGAAGATGTTTATTGATATCAAAAGTTCCTTCACAAATGACTTAAATTTTTAGTTTAAGCTTTCAGCTTCTAACCGGTTACAAGAAACTCTAACCCGTTATGAAGTATTGTTTTAGAAATAAAACCAAAGAACTTTCAAAAACCATTTTCTTTACATCATCCAATCCAACTCAAAATAGGATTTAATCATACTCTAATACCTTGATTCCAACTGAACTTTATCACTGAAATGATTTAAATCATAGTCTACTCACATTTCCCATAATTCCTCTTGGACTAATCATATTATATTGGGGTATAATCCATTACTACCCCGCCATAATTAAACAACATCCTATCATTTCCTACAATCAGTTGATCTTTCCAAGTCAACTTGGTCAGAGGCCATGCGATCTTAGAAAATCCTTAAATACTCCGGCGATAGTACCCAGCCAGCCCTAAGAACTTCTTACTTTAAAGATCGCATGCCCTGCGAACTTAACTTCGCTCAACCAAAACTCATCTTTGGTGAGCTTAGCACACAACTACTCCTCTTGCAGGATTTTCAACACAATCCCGAAATGTTCCTCATGCTCCTCCGGATTCTCAGGGTAAACCACAAACGAATCCAAATATGATCTAAAGGTCCAGTTCTTATAGTCCATAAAAGAACAGGTGCATTAGTCAATCCAAACGACATTATTTCCTACTCATAATGTCCGTATCGAGATCAAAATGCAGTCTTAAGTGTATCCCTACCTCGAATCCTGATTTGGGGTTAATCCAATCGCCAATAAATCTTAGCAAACACTTAGACTCCTTTAACCTGGTCCAACCAATTCTTTTAGCAACTTCTCTACGTGTTTCTCCCATTTGACCATTCCCGATGATACCATATCGTAAGGGTAGTAGAGAGAGAATCAGCTTCAAGATTTAACTTGATTCCAAACTCTATCTCTTTTGCTCAAGGGTGAACCTAACATCATTTCTTACAACCAAGATTTCTTTAACCCCCTATTTCCTTCACTGCTGCCCAAAAGCAGACACATGGGTCCATTGGATTCCAGATTCGAAGCTTGGAAATCCCAATACAGAGTTGTTCTATCGTCGTTAATCATGATCACTTGATCCTTCGGCTCCCGAACCGTGCTTAAGATCAAATGAAATCATGACACAGGTAGATAGACAAAGTCTAATACCTTAATAGAACGATTTCGACATACTTTGAAAACCACTACAAGAAGACTTGTAAGATCCTCTGCTTTGAGATAGCAGATTGGATAAGGCATAGAGCAACTTTGATCAATACCCTTATCCATAAGGAACAAATGAAGGAATAGCTTTAGAGTTTAACGAACTCAACAAGATTAATCCTTAAGAAGATGACTGCCTTGCACTCGACTTGAGAAGTTGATTAACTTTAACACTAGTGAGGGTAAATACTCCTCCCCAGAGTCAAGGACTTAACTACAACTCCTTTAAGATTTCCTTATCACTAGTTCTATGAGAACGGAATAAACCAACACTATGGTTTTAGGGTTACCACATGTCTAAAGAGAAGCATACGACTATCATACTTCTACTTAGACTACATAGAACACTTTTTAATAGCAGAATAAGCTACTTATATAGAGCCATTACCCATAACCTTAGCTCTAGTTTGGAAGTATATGAAAGCATACTTCCCAGGAAACATTGCAGATATCGATGACCAGCGTATTGGACCACACACCCAAGGACCAAGAGTCAGGACCATTGCTCTGATACCATAAAATGCGTAACACTCCTTGTATATCATCTTACTTTATAAGAAAAGTAATAAGTTTGTGACTACTTGGACTTGTTGTTGTTGGAAAAAGATATGAAAATAAGAATTTATCCCTTCCCTTGAAAATTTATTCTCATAAACACTTGATTGATAATGAAGGTGACTTAGTAAAATCAGAGCTTGCGGAAACATAGTAAAATCAGCATATTATACTCCCAAAATATATCAAGTGTAACAAGTCCATTAATGCCAAATAAGTATTATTATGAAACTGAATTCATCTTATGATACCTCTTTCCAAAATATGTATCATATAAATTCTATTAAAAAACAGAAATGTTATAGAGCTGGTCACTAGTCCTTTGTCCAAATATCCTTCTGGTCGGATCATCGATATCTGCACAACGGGTTTCCAACCCACATTTTCTACACTCTGCATGCACCTAAGGGACATCTCCCCTTACTGATTCTTGTGCAAGCTAGATGCACGATCAACACCTAATAAGGGCATGGGGGTTAGCTATACATATTCGCATAATTAAATGAGAATAAAACTAACATCCACAAGTCAACATGTAGGAAATCCTGATGCATAATCATATGAGCACACCCGGTTAATCGTAATAATTCTTTCAATGCAGGTGGCATGATGCATGATTTCCTTCCACAACTGAGGCCTCTAAAGTCCATCTTGGACGTCCATCCAATACACCCTTGTGTTCCCGGAACACCGACATTCGTTCCCAGAACGTAATGCCGAACCATACTTGGATAATACGCATCACTCCCAGAGTGTGCACCACGTTCCCAGAACGTGTAGCAAACCATACTTGGAATAATAAGCACCACTCCCAGAGTGTGCACCACGTTCCCAGAACGCATACGTTCCCAGAACGCATAAAAACCAGGTCCCGGACACTGGCCACATATCTATAATGTGTCATCAAGTAGGTTGCATATCAATGTGTTCCCAGAACACCAACATACGTTCCCAGAACATATAAAAACCAGGTCCCAGACACTGGCCACATATCTATAATGTGTCATCAAGTAGGTTATAATTTGGTACTCCCGGAGTACCCTCCTCATATTCCCAGAATATGATAATCGTTCCTACCAACCAAACTTCCATTCTATATGAATGCACAATCATCAAGGTTGGTTTTATCTTTAATTCTATTATTATACTAATGTGTTCCCAGAACACTAACATACGTTCCCAGAACGTATCGCAAACCATACTTGGAATATAATCAAGCACCACTCCCGGAGTGTGCATCACGTTCCCAGAACGTATCCAAGAAACCATGTCCCAGACAATGGCCACATTCCCATAATGTGTCATCAAGTAGGTTGCATCAGTTTGGTACTCCTAGAGTACAGGGTCATGTTCCCATTAATTCCATTATTATGACTTAGAAAACACAACTTCTGAATGATATCTTGAGGTATGGCTTTACTCATAAAATTTCACCTTTGAATTTAAATTTAACATATGATCATAGACCTGGATTGAGAGAATATAATCATTGATATTAACAACCCTTATTCAAAAACTTAACTTTTATTTTTAAGTTTCAGGTACTAACCAGTTACATCATCACTTAACCGGTTAGAATTACAGACCTGAATATAAAACCACTGATTTTCCAAGAATCATGTCTTAAATTCTCTTCTCAATCCAATAACAAGGTCTTAGCATAACAGGATACCTCAAGTTCAACACATAATATCATTCAAAAGTTCTAAGTCATAATCCAATTTTCATTTAGGCATAATTTCCTCTTGAAATTATCCTTTGATATTAAGGTATTAACTCATCACCTCAATCTAAACCAACAATGCTCAAACACATAGTTTTAAATTGGTCTTTGTATGAAATTCTAGCTTAAACTTGAGTACAAATGGTATGGATACTTAGCCAATTTCAGAAATTCATTTTCTTTGAAAATTGACAGTATCTAACCGGTTACAAATTTCGACTAACCGGTTAGATTTGGCAGAACATACACTGAAAAATGAGGTTTTGCATACCATTTTCTACCATACTCAAATCTAACCAATTTCATTCATAAATAGAGTTTACATACCTTAATACTAGTGTGTTCAACCACATAAACATATCTATCTTGCATGCATTCAATTTAGATACTCAAATTGCACATAATTGCACATATTTCAGAACTTAATGCATCAATTCACATAATATCCAATTAAGTCATGAAATCAACATCAACATAACTTGCATGCATCCAGATAACATTGTTCAAAACAACAATTGAGCTCAAATCGGCCTCCAAGCCACTTAACCATTTCAACTTATGCCCTTTGAGTCTCTTGGTGACTCATCTTATATTCTACCACAATTCATTCTCATTCTAGAAAATAGTAAGCTTCCCCCTTACCTTAGGTTTGTGCTTGAACAAGATTTGAGAAGAGATTTGAGGTAGAACACCAAACACCCAAAGCTCCTCGTCAAACCAGAACCGTTTTGACAGGATTGATCAAGGAATTTGGAACATGAAATGGGCATGGAAATTAGGGAAAATGTTCATTATCAAAACCATGCAACATGAACTTTGAAAGGAAATCAAGTCTAGAACAAGAGAAGGCTTGAGCTTACCAAAATCAAAGCTCAAAGTCAGTTCCAGAAACCCAATACAGAACTGTGACAGTTTTGAATCTCCAACTTCATGAATCGATTTCTCCTAGCTCAGAAACTCTCAACTCACAAACCTTATATCAATACAAAGCCCTTGATGTGAGCTTTGTAACAGTGTATCACTCATGTTCTAACTCTCATAAACGAAGGAGAATTTCATAGACGAACTTACAAACCCTAAACAGAGCTTCAACCCTAAATTCAGAGAATAAACCCCAAATCCTTCAGCAATCCAGCCTTTTATAGACGAATTGGAGTAACATGCAAGGCCACACGTCTATCTCCACTCAAGGAAGGAAGAAATCATGGCAATTTTTGGGTTAATTGGGTGATTACTCATCAAACGCACTAATCCCAATTTCTGAGTTCATCGTGTAACCGGTTACAGAGCCCTTCTAACCGGTTACATACTGATGAAATTCAAAAATTAATAATTTAATTATTCTTTCTTCAAAAACTCTTTTAATATTGCAATTAGGTCCCAACCCGAGGACTAAATTACAATATTCACATTTTTGTACAAAATAACCATATAAAAATATATCCTATATTTTTATACATAAAAACGCATAATGTACAAAAACTAAAACCTTTAAAACTAATATAAATCAATTATAAATTAATTGTTATAATTAATTTCTCGGTTATTTGGGAGACGGAAATTAGGGGTGTTACACCTAAAGCCCTAGCCTCCTATACCTTGTCCCCTTCCATTTGATAAAGACCACCCATGCATATTTTTGTAATGGCAAAACCGTCCCCCCTTCTTGTACATGACCAAACCATTAACCAAGGGCAAAAGAGGAATTCGTGATTTTCTTATAAATACAAGAGGGTGTAGTTCATTTTCATTCCACCCATTCTCACTTCTTCACACCAACACAAACACCTCTCTAAGGGACTCATTAAACTCTTAGAGAAAGAAAAGAAAAGAAAAAGAGAGAGAGGAGAAGAAGAGGGAGCCGTGAGGTTGAAGAGGAAGAAGGAAGAGTTCAAGTGCAAACCTAAGAGTGTTCCTTGTAGATCAAGAGTGTTAGAGCTAGAAACAACCCCTTTTCATGGTAGGAACCGAAGATCAAGAAGAAGATTTTGTAATAGTTTAGTTTTTCTTTTTAGTTGTAGATCTATTTCATTTTCTTCCTTTGCATGTTCATTTTTATGATTTGAGAGATGAACTTATATGTTGTTCTCTTTTGATCATGGACTTTAAGGACTTAAACTTAATTTGTAATATGTTAGACTTGTGCTTTATGTTTCGGTTCAAAGTCTTTTTGATGGATCTAATATTTTCCTAACTAAAACTTTAAAGATCTAAAGCAAAACTAAGATTTTTGTGAAAACTAAAATAAATCTCTTTGCATGTTTGATTTTCTTGCTCTAAATCGTGACCTATGATGTGTTTTCATGTTTATTTGATGAATAAATCTATGATCTAAACTTAGTTAATAATAATGTGAAATTATGTGGCTTTGCATGTAAATCTCTTTGTTAAATCGTGATCTATGTGTATGTTTGTGGTTATTTGCTAAATAAATTTATGATCTATATGTGATTTGTGAAAAAGTTCAAGTTTCTAGTCTTGCATGTTATTTTTGTGATGGTCCTAGTCGATCTATGTGTGTGTATGTGATTACTCTTGTTTGATGAATGAAACATGTTTAGATCTCTAGTTTTCATGTTAATTTTCAAGAGTAAAAATTGTGTTTTCTTTTATGTATGTGTCTCGGTTTTTAAGAAAAGAATTAAAGAAACTAAGTTTTAAAATAATTTTTCAAAGTATAACCATAACTTGATTAAGTGATTATTTTTGTACATGTTATATTTTTTTTGTAGAGGCCATTCGGCCATATTCAATTAAACTAGGACCCATGTTTTTATTTTGTGAAAAGTGGATGCATATATGTTTTAAGCTTAGATCTAGTGATTTTATGTACATGAAGTTAAAAAGTAAATCTTTATTTTTGGCTTGAGAAAAGTTATGATCTTAAGTTTATTTTTATGCATGTTTGAAAAAGATTTTGTTTTAATAATATTGATGTATGTTCATTTAAATAAATTGTGCAGTATGATGCTTTAAAAAATGAATCTTAAAAACCTACATGATTTAAATTGATCTTGTGATTCATGTATATTGGAAAAAATGAATGAAAACCTTGTTCTTGTGAATGTTGACTTTCGGCCCTCATAGGAAAAAGTAGGTAGCTAGGTTTGTTCCTCAATTAGGGTACATGCATAATGAGACTAATTGAATATAAGAGTTTTAAAAGTGTTTGCATGCCATGATTAAGTTTTTGAAAGAAAATGCATGTGGATCTTTGAAATAATTTGTGGGTTAAATTGTTGCTTTGATTTTGTTTTGAAAATGAATTAAAATTTGTTAATTTCCCTATTGTATGCTCACGGTTTTTAACATTAGAATAAAGAAAATAATTTCATGAATTATGTCTTTAATTGTGCACTAAATCCTTGCAAATTTTATGTGTATAATTCGGTTAAGGTATGTGCATATAGTTGAGCAATTGTTTTCATGAAATGACCTTTGAAAATAACTATGTCCCTAGGTGTAAGGTGCTATGTGTTTGAATGAAAGTGACATGTGTTTATTTTTATCTTTTTAGAATTGAATGAGTTCATTTGATTATGTGAAAATATTTTTGTAATGTTAATTCAATGATTTTTTTTAGTATTAGAATTTAATTGTGATTAGAAAATTGATAACCATGTGTAATTCTGTCTTATTGAATTAACTAAAAGGATTAAGTTAAATTATTTTCTTAAGGGTAATTGAATTAATTTATTAAGATTATAATTTAATTAATAATTTTAAATGTGACTTCCTGTGTATATGTTTATGAATGATTTGAATGCTTTGAAACGTGTATGTGATTGTTCTTTGTGCTGCTTGAATTGTATTGAATACTGTTTGTGAGAATTATTTGTGAAAAATGTTTTACTTTAAAAAGTGTGATTTAAATAACTTAAATTGATTTGAAAATTTTAAAGAACCTTCTTTGATCAGTGTTTGATGATGTTGTGAAGTTTAGAAATTAAATACATTAATTTGATTGATTTTGAGGTTTACCTTCCTGAGTTTTTGTAAGAGAGATTTTCAAAGAATTGTTTTTCATTCAATGTTTAAAGAAAATAATCTTTTCAACCAAAGTGTTTTAAATCAAGATAAACAGATTGTATTTTGATAAAGAGATTATTTCAAAGTTTTCTTGAAAACTCTTTTTAAGAACTGTTTTGGATTTAAAACCCTTTTTGGATATTGGCAATGTGTTTCCAAGAAAGAAATTAAAAAGTGTTTTCAAAACGAAAATTAAGAATTCACATAAATCGTTTCTAACGCACGGGGAAAAATGTTCTAGTTTGGGTGTCGGACGCGAAGGGAAACGTGGCAAGGCTAACGACTGGAAATCTTGGGAAGCTTTCGGATGTTTATCATCCAGGTGAGTGAGAGTGTTGTGATCCCGTAACGTGGTTGCTCGCAATCCGAATATAAGGATTGTGAATGTACTGCGACTTAGGCAATATAGATATGAGTGCTAAATGTTTACTTGTTTTATTTGCATGCTAAATGTTTATTTGTTGAGCGTACTTTATTCTGTTTGAAATTGTTTGATTATGTCTGAATAGCGAAACAATAACAATGAAACAGCGAAGTAATGAGATGAGACTGAAAAGAGAAAAGAGATGCGAACACGAGATATGAGAAATAATTAAGTAAGAGATAAATGATGAGTTAAGACTAAAGAGAATATTATAAGCAATGATTGAGAAAGAAACAAAACACGATGCGAATGAAACTGTGAAAGCGATAAGCAATGAACGAAAGAGAATAAGGAATGAAACAAAAAGATGATTCGTAAGAGATGATAAGAAATACACGATAGAGCGAGCGGAAGCGTGGTGATTATGATGCTGCTGACAGTGCTGCTAAGGAACAACTGAGGAGAGCAATGCTGATGATGCTGAATGACAACGGAGGAGGATGACACTGATGGTGCTGCTGAACACCCACTGAGGAGGATGATGCTGATGGCGATGTTGCTGAACAGAGATGATGAGAAAAGATGTTGATGATGCTGATAAGAATGATGTCGATGAGACGCATGAGAAGTGATTTGAGGCATGATTGCCGTTGAGATTTAGGGGGAACAGATTGCGATTAGTGGTCGGGTTTCGTTGAAGGGATGCACCAAGGACGAGCCGACCGTTAGGATTCAGCCGCTAATTAAAACGTAAAACCTTAAAAGACTTTAAAAGACATTTATAAACGCGGTGAGGTATGAGTGTCGTATCGAAGTAGTGGAGAGGAAGATACTATGGGTATCTGCAGATACTCAGGCAGAGATTGCATGAGGGGAGGACGATGACGGTGAAACGTCAAGAAGTCTAGAGTACTTTCTAGGCAGAACGAACCCCACATGTGGCGTACTAACGTGGTAGGGACTGGGTCCAGTGCCGTGGCAAGTTCTGCACCGGAACTAGAACTGTACTGTCGCCCCCTTGAATGCAAGTCTATAACAGTGAGAGGGACTGGAACGGGGCATTTGAGATTGCCGCTGAGAGCGTGCGTTGATTATATGATATGAAATGATATGATATGAATTGAATTGATTTGAGGCTGTGGTCCTCCTGGTCTGGGACCAATTGATTGTGAGACAGTTGTCGTGCCCGCGTGGTAAAGGTCCTGTACTCCTGTTTGCTTCAGACTAGGTTGGGTGGATGACCGAGGAGATGTAGACGTGTGTGACTTCCTCAATGATGAAGTTCCCCTCATCATTGAGCGAACCGGAACGATAAAACTTAAAAGATAAAGATGTTTCAAAGAAAAGTATATCAAAACATTAAGCATCGAATAAGATTTCTAAGACAAATATCTATATAATGAAGGATTTCTGGAACGCGCGATAAGTTGGGAAAATTATGAAGGAATAAAGAATGGGAAAGATTTGTGAACATAATGATTGATTTGGTTATGAATAATGACATTGGTGTGTTTAGAATATTATGATATGTCTTGTTATATGTGATTTCTATATGTTATGTGTATAACATGTTCTATATGTTGATGATGACATGAAATGATAAGTGCCTATGTTATGTTGTTTATTTATATTGTTCTGTTTCATTACCTGTCTATCTTTATATTTACTCTACCCTGAGACCGCATGGTCAACCCGTTAGTGTTCGGAACACTGACTCTCTCCTACCATGTTGTCGTATCGGCAATTGCTGATATTGCAACTGGTAGATGGCATAGCGTGTAGTGATCCACCTGTACCCCTGCAAGGAGGAGCATAGTAGGTTGTTCCTGAAGAAAGAGATCATGAAGGTAACTCCGGGAAACGACGAACGAGGACAACTCTATTTGCGGTTGGAGAGCCTGGTCTACCAAGACCCGAAGTTGGACGACGAGCATTAGTGTGTCTGACTAGATGCTAGGTAATCCCCTCAGAGCATTGTACTCCATTGTAAGTTCTTAGTTACCTTAGCTCTATCATACTGTACCCCGGCAAAAGTTTATTTAACACTGATGTTTTGAAACAAGTCAATGGGTTGTGTTTTAAATAATGTTTTGAAAACGAGTTTCAAAGTGCGGTGTCTTGTGACATCTCGGTTTGGAACTTGAAAGGTTTTACGCAATGTGAGAACATGAGTTTTTAATTGTAACTATGTTTTGAAAATCTAAATGTTCTCATCTTGTGTAACACTTGTTTTAAAAAAAATGGCCCTAATTTTCACTATATTTAATTTATGTAACAGTGGTTTTCAAGTTGCCGAATCGGGGTGTTACATTCACAAACATACATATTGCAAATCACACTTTCAATCATTTAAAATCATTAATTAAATTATAATCTTGATAATTGATTCAATTACTCTTAAGAAAATAATTTAGACTTAGTCTTTTAATTAATTTAACAAAAACCGAATCACACACATGGTTAACAATTTTTCCAATCACAAATAGATTTTAAAACTAAAATCATTGAATTAACATTACCAAAAATCTTTTCACATAATTAAATGGACCTATTCATTTTTATTTCTAAAACCAAAAAGATAAAGAAATCACACATCACTTTCACATAGCATTATGCATCATGCACCTAGGAATATAGCTATCATCATGGTCATTTTATGAAAATAATTTTCCTACCATTTAAACATATATTGGCCGAATTATACACATACAATTTTTTTTGCAATGATTTAATGCACAAATACAAACATACAATCATGAAATCATTTTCATTTATTTTACTAAAAACCGAGAGCACTTTTAGAAGAACATTAACAATTTTTAATTTATTTCTTAACTTAAATCAAAACAATAATTTAAATCATAAACTACTCCAAAAAAATCATTTTATTTTCTTTTAAATCCAATTACTTCATGCATGTACTTTTAGAATTCTTAAATTCACTTAACCTCATCATGCATGCAACCTAAATTAGGGACAAACATAGATCCTAGGATGGCCGAATGTCAACATGCAACAAGGCAAGGTCTTCATTCATTTTTCAACACACACAAATTCACATAACTCACAACCAAGGCATGCAAATCTTTAAGGCATCTTTCAAAGCAACAACTACATCATTCATTCACATAAACATGCATCAACAAAATCTTTTTCAAACATTTTTAACATACATGAAATAAACTCAAGATCATGACTTTTCTTAAACGAAAAATAAAGATTAAATTTTTAATTTTATGAAAATGACATGCATGTGTTAGAAATTATTAGATCTAGTCTTAAAGCATACATGCATCAACTTTTTACAAAATAAAAAGCAAAGATCCTATTATTATTATTACACATGGCCGAATGGCCTTCTAAAAAAAATAAGACATGCACATAATCAAACATTAGATCAAATCATGTTTACACTTGAAAAATCATTTTAAAGTTTGTTTATTTACTTTATCTTTGAAACCGAGACACATATTAAAGAGGAAAACATGATCTTTTCCATTAAAATTAACATGCATCTCCAAAGATCTTGATTTTTCACACATCAAACAAAATAATTACATGCATACACCTAGATCAACTAAGATCATTACAAAATCAACATGCAAGAATAAAAACCTTAACTTCTTCACAAATCAAGTTTAAATCATATTTTTATGCATTAAGTAATCGTAGAAATACACATGGATCATGGTTTAGAAAAAAGATTTAACATGCAAAGACAAAGAATTTTAATTTATTATTTATTAAACTTAGATCATAGATTTACTTGGCAAGTAACCACAAACACACACATAGATCACGGTTTAGAACAAGAAAAATAGACATGCAAAGAGATTTATTTTTAAGCTTCACAAAAATCTTAGTTTTTCTTTAGATCTTTAAGGTTTAGTTAGAAAAACATTAGATCCATCAAGAAAACTTTGAACCGAAACATTAAGCATCAAGATCACATATTACAAATTATCTTTAAGTCCTTAAATCCCAAGATTAAAGGATAACAACACATAAAAGCATCTCTCAACTCACAAAAATCAAGAAGAAAAAGAAAGATCTACAAACTAGAAAGGAAAAATCTATACTATTACAAGTCTTCCTTGATCTTCGGTTCACCTACCATGAAATGGGTTTGATCTTCTAGCTCTTAACACTCTTGATCTACAAAGGACTCTCCTTGATTTGGCTTAGAACTTCTTCTTCCTCCTTCTCCATACCCCATGGCCTCTCTTCCTCTCTCTCTCTATTTCTTTTATTTTCCTCTCTAAGAATAGTTTAATGGGCTCTTAGAGTTGTGTGTTTGGAGTGGGAGTGTAGAAATGAAAATGGGTGAAGTGAAAATGAACTAAGGCCACACACACATATATAGGCCACGAGTCATTCCTCCTTTTGCCCTTAGGTTTAGGTTTGGTCATACACAATGGGAGGGACGTTTTTGGTTTTACAAAAATATGCATGGGTGAATTTTATCATATGCAAGGGACAAGGTAGCATAGATTAGGTTCTAGGGGTCACTTTAGGGCTAAGTATTAGTTAGCTAATAGTTAGGGTTTGGTTACTTAGTTTGGTTTGGTTCTAACTAAGTTTCCTCATGGTTATGGCTTAACTTACTCACCAAGCTTCTAGAGAATTATGATCCTAGCTTATACATACACACACATACACGTATAACACACACATACATACATACACATGAACCGTATCACACACACACATATACATACATTTTTCATTTTATTTCTTAATCTTATTTACTCAAAATCATCAATTCACACCATAATGCAATTAATTCTAACAATCACATTCATACAATCATACATTAAACACCCACATTAAATCAAGCACTCATCACATAAAAATTTCAAGCCACATCAATAAATTCATTTCCTTCAAAACACAAATTCCAAAAATTCGTATTTCTTAGTTCTGAAAATAAATTTTTGTAAATCAACCCAGAAAATTCCAAAAGTTACATTTTTAAAATCTACGTTTCATGACGATCGTTTTGATATAAAGATCGTAAAAATCCGAGTTACGGTTAAAAAGATACGAATTTTCAAAGATAACACTTCAAAACTTCATTTCAAATAAAAATCACTTTTTTATAAAATCACAACTTATTTCTTGTAAATCAAATCATTTCAAAACTTCAACAAAATTCTTCGCTTCTCTTTTATAAAAATATTTTGCTTATAAAAATCCTTGAAAATCAACACTTTATTTCTTCCTCACGTAAAATATTTTTCTGAAAATCTCTTATAACACAGAACTTCAAGGTTTATTCGGACGAAATCGTTTACGCACGTATGGGAAAAATGCGGGGTGTTACAAAACGGAGCCGGAGCAAGTGACGCACGCCCAGGCGCCTAGGCGCGCGACCAACATTGCAGGCCCAGTTGGGCCTATTTATGATCAGATTTGCTCCAATTCAATTAGGATAAATTTTAGTCTTTAAATATAGGTTTTGTGTAACACCCCGATTCGGCAACTTGAAAACTACAATAACTTAAATTAAATATAGTGAAAATTAGGGCCATTTTTTTTAAAAACAAGTGTTACACAAGATGAGAACATTTAGATTTTCAAAACACAGTTACAATTAAAACTAATGTTCTCACTTTGTATAAACCATTCAAGTTCCAAACCGAGATGTCACAAGACACCGCATCTTGAAACTCGTTTCCAAAACATCTTTCAATACTTAGCCCGTTACTTGTTTTCAAAATCATCAGCATTGAATAAAACATTTGCCGGGGTACAGTATGATAAGCTATGGCATCCAAGAACTTACAATGGAGTACAATGCTCTGAGGGGATTACCTAACTTCTAGTCATACTCCCTAAAACTCGTCGTCTAACTCCGGATCTTGGCAGCCCAAGCTCTCCAATTGCAAGTAGAGTCGTCCTCGTCTGCTGCCGTAGGGATCTCCTCCACATATCATCGTCAGGAACAAACTTCTATGCTCCTCCTTGCAGGTGCACAGGTGAATCGCTACACGCTACACCATCTACCAGTTGCAATATCAGCAATTGCCGATACGACAACATGGTAGGAGAGAGTCAGTGTTTCGAACACTAACGGGTTGACCTTGCGGTCTCAGGGTAGATTCAATAACAGAACAACATAACTAAAACAACATGACATATGCATTCACATCATCAGCAACAATTATAACATGTTATACACATAGCATATATGAATCACATATAACAAAACATATCATAATATTCTAAACACATCAATATCATCATTCATAACCAATTAATTCATTCATGCTCTTATAATCACATTCTCAAAATATTTCTCGCGAGCTTTCACAACTTTTCTCAATCATGAGTTCAAAACTTATCAATCATCTCGAGAATTCTTTCTTATATTTGTCTTGTAAACTTTTGCTCGATACTTGATGTCTTTATTGTACTTTTCTTTGATATATCATAGCCTTTTAAGTTTTATCGTTCTGGTCCGCTCAATGATGGGGGAACATCATCATTGAGGGAGTCACACACGTCTACATCTCCTCGGTCATCCACCCAACCTAGTCGGAAGCAAACAGGGGTACAGGACCTTTACCACGCAGGCACGACAGCTGTCTGACAATCAATTGGTCCCAGACCAGGAGGACTACTGCCTCAAATCAATTCAATTCATATCATTTCATTCATATCATATAATCAAGGCACACTGTCTCAAATCACAGTGGCAATCTCAAATTCCCCGTTCCAGTCCCTCTCACTGTTCCTGAAATGCCATAGGGGTGACAACACTATTCCAATTCCGGTTGCAGAACTTACCACGGCATTGGGACCCAGTCCCCACCACGTCTGGCTACCACATATGGAATTCGTTCCGCCCAGAATTGTACTCAAAGCATCATGGCGTTTTACCGCCCTAGCTCACCCAATTGCATTCACAACCCGAATATCCCTGATATCCGGGGTACCTTCCTCTCCACTACTTCGATACGACACTCATGCCTCACCGCGTTTGTAAATGTCTTTTAAGGTTTTAGCGTTTTAATTAGTGGCTTAATCCTAACAGTTGGCTCGTCCTTGGTGCATCCCTTCAACGAAGCCCGACCACTAATCGCAATCCGTTCCCCAAGGACTCTTAACGGCACCTTGCCTCAAATCACTTTCTCATACGTCTCAGCATTATTCTCATCATCAGGATTCAGCCGCATCATCATCAGCATCGTGCTCCTCAGCTGTTACTTGGTAGCACCATCAGTCATCGTTCTCCTCGATTGTTGCTCTGCAACACCATCAGCATCGCTCTCCTCAGAGGTTGTGCAGTAGCACCATCAGCAGCATCATCATCACCACGCTTCCGCTCGCTTTATTGGGCATTTCTTGTTGCCATCTCGATTCTTTCTCAACTTAGATATCAATCCTCTTTCTTTTACTATTTATTTCTTTCACAGTTCATTCACATCACGTTTTATCCCTTTCTTAATCATTTCTTATAATTCTTATCCGCACTTCCTTTTCCTTTTAGTCTTAATTTATTACTTTCACAGCTTTGTTATTATCATTTCACTATTCAGACACAATCAAACAATTTCTAAACAGAATAAAGTATGCACAACAAATAAACATTTAGCACGTAAACAAAACAAGTAAACATCTAACACAAATATCTATATCGCCTAATTCGCAGTACTCTCACAATACATCTATTCGGATCGCGAGCAACCACGTTACGGGACCACAGCACTCTCACTCACCTCGATGACAAAATATCCGAATGCTTTCCAAGGTTCCCAGTCGCTAGCCTTGCCACACTTCCTTCGCGTCTGACACCCGAACTAGAACATTTTTCCCCGTGCGTTAGAAACGATTTCGATAAATTCTTAATTTCCGTTTTGAAAACACTTTGAATCAATTCCTTTCTTGAAAATACATTGCTCATATCCAAAAGTTTTTAAATCCAAATCAAATCTCTTATAAAAAGATTTTCAAGAAAACTTTGAAACAATTTTTATTAAAACCAAATCCATCTCTCTTAGTTTAAAACACTCTGGTTAAAAAAATCATTTTCCTGAATCATTAAACAAAATTTAGAACTCCAGAAAATAAAATTTTAAAACTATATCAAATTAATTCATTGAAATCTCAAACTTCACAACATTATCAAACACTGATCAAAGAATGTCAATTAAGAATTTCAAATTAATTTAAGTTGTTTAAATCATTTTTTTAAATAAAACGTTTTTCACAAAAACATCACAAACAAGATTCAGAACAATTCCAACTTAATTTAAATCTTTTCCAAAACACATTCAGATAGCATAAAAATAACACATACAAATCTCAAAGCATTTACAACACATACGGTGCAAGTCACATTTTTAATTATTTAAAATCATTAATTAAATTATAATCTTAATAAATTAACCCAATTATTCTTAAGGAAATAATTTAACTTAATCCTTTTAATTAATTCAACAAAATCAAATCACACACATGGTTAACCATTTTTTTCCTATCACAAATAAATTTTAAAATTAAAAATCATCGAATTATCATTACAAACTCATTTTCACCTAAACAAATCAACTTATTCAAAAACCAAAAAGAATCAAAGAAGACACACATATCACTTTCCTCAAGCACATATCATCATGCACCTATAACATAGCTATTTTCAAAAGTCATTTCATGAAAACAATTTCCCAACTACATGCACATGCTTTGACCAAATTATACATGTAAATTTTTGCAAATATTTAATGCACAAATAAATAAATACAATCATGAAATCATTTTCTTTATCTTATGATTAAAACCGTGAGCACTCTAGAAGAAAAATTAACAATTTTAATTTATTTCATAATTTAAATCAACACAACAATTTAAATCACAAAACATCACACATATTTTCTTTTAAATTCAATTACTCATGCATGTACTTTTAGAACTCTTAAATTCAATTAATGTCATCATGCATGTAACCTATATGAGGAACAAACCTAGTTCTCTACTTTTCCCTAGAATGGCCGAATGTCTACATGCACAAAAGCAAGGTTTTCATACATTTTTCAACACACACAAAAACACAAAATCAAATCAAATCATGTAGGTTTTCAAAACTCAATTTTTAAAGCATCAAACAACATAAACATGCATCAACAAAAATCTTTTTTTTTCCAATGCTTTTAACATACAAAAAATAAACTCAAGACCATCATGTAATAAAATCCAAGTTACACTTTAAACTTCTAAAATGACATGCATAAGTTTGAAATCATTAGATCTATTCTTAAAACAAACATGCATCAAAATAAAAAGTATGGGTTTCACTTTTCTAAACATGGCCGAATGGCCTTCTTAAAAATAAAACATGTACATAATCAAACATTAGATCAAATCATGTTTTCACTCAAAAATCATTTTAAAACTTGTTCTGTTAATTTCTTTAAAACCGTGACACTCACACATACAAAAAGGAAAACATGATCTTTTCATTAAAATCAAACATGCACACACTTAAATCAAATAAGAACATCATTAAACCAACATGAAAGACTAGAAACTTGAACTTTTTCACAAATCAAGTTTAGATCTTATTTTCATTCATCAAACATTTATGAAAACACATCATGGATCAAGATCTAACAAAAGATTTAACATGCACAATCTAGAGTTTCACTTTATCATTTAGTAAACTTAGATCATAGATTTTCTTAGCAAATAACCACAAACACACACATAGATCACAGTTTGAACAAGAAAATTAAACATGTAAAGAGATTTATTTTAGTTTTCACAAAATTCTTAGTTTTTCTTTAGATCTTTAAAGTTTTAGTGAGAAAAACATTAGATCCATCAAGAAAGTTTTGTACCGAAACATCAAACATCAAGTCTAACATATTACAAATTATTTTGAGTCCTTAAAGTCCAAGATTAAAGAAGATCAACAAACAAACTCATCTCTCAAGTTATAAGAATTAACATGCAAGAAGAAAAGAATAAGGATCTATAAACTAAAAAGGGAAAAACTAAACTATTACAAGTATTCTTTCTTGATCTTCAAATCCTACCATGAAAGGGGTTGGTCTTCTAACTCCTAACACTCTTGATCTACATGGAAACACTCTTGATCTACTTGAAACCTCCTCCTTCTTCCTCTCCATGACTCACGGCCACCACTCTCTTTTCTCACTTTCTCTATTTTTCTTTTCTTTCTCTAAGAGTTTGATGAGTCTCTTAGAGTGTGTTTTGTGTTGGTGTGAAGAAATGAGAAATGAATGGGGTGAAAATGAACTAAGGCATCTTCTATTTATAAGCAAACCTAAGACTTCCCTTTTTGCCCTTTACATAATGTAACACCCTATGATTTTTACCCTTAAAACCCCGCTATTAAAAATATGAATTTGAAATTTCATTTTAATCTGATAAAAATCACCCGTCAAACAGACGGAGTTTTGTTTGATTTTAGGACTTTTCCAAAATTTAACATGTGATAAATAATTTCAATTAAACATCAAGTAGCCAGCAGGGCTTCAGAATATATATATCTAATTCATAACAAGGCCCTATGGGCTCCAAATATATCAGAGTGCATAAGATAATCAAATATTCAGAGTTTTCAGCAAAAAATAATAAGTTTGAGTGTCGTAATCAAAACATATAACTTTGCCAAAACAAAACATTCTAAGCCTCATTTAAAATGTGCATATTAAATTTAAATCAAAATAAGATAAGAGGCTTAGGTCCATACTATACTCTAAACCCATAACACCCTACTCTCCCTGTAAGGGAAAGTAATCCTGCTCGGCCGGGGGCTGTGCCAACTCAATCTCCGTACCTGAAAATGTACAGGAGTGAGCTTTGCACATGAAATAGAAAGCAGTTTCTAACTAGACATAACAACCCACTTGGTCAAACATAATTAGCAAATAAGCATATATTCACATATTGCACACTATACTCATTTCATTATTTCCATATTCGTTATTCATTCCAAATTTCCATTTTCATTATTCATTCCAACATTCACTTCCATTACTTTCTATTCTTGTCACATAATTACCTTATTTCGGTACATCACCTCAAAACAGAGGCCCACATTCTTTTCCTTATTTAAATTATGTGCCCCTCAGGTCAGAGGTCAACACTTCAATTTCTTAATTCACGGTGTGTCTCTCAGGTCAGAGGTCAACACACCAATACACATTTCACCCGGTGTCCCTCAGGTCAGAGGTCAACACCCATTCACTTTAATTCATTTGGTGTCCCTCAGGTCAGAGGTCAACACCCATTCATTCATTTCCTTTCGTGTCCCTCAGGTCAGAGGTCAACACACACTTTCATTTTAATTCATCCGGTGTCCCTCGGGTCAGAGGTCAACACTCATTAACATTCATTTCATCTTGTGTCCCTCAGGTCAGAGGTCCACACTCTAATACTTTAATTCATTTTGTGCCCCTCATATCAGAGGTCAGCCTAATCATCACTTTCCATTAATCGTCACCTCAGATCAGAGGCCAACGCACTTCTTACATTTTCATTTCACATTACCTCACATCAGAGGCCAAAACATACTTTCATCATCTTACACAAACAACTTAGCACATACAATCACAAATAAACCTACACACATTTCCCATTAATTTCTTTATCCATACTCATTCCCTATATCAATTATTAACCTTTCCATTAATCGTCGCCTCAAATCAGAGGCCAACGCATATACCACATTCTCAATGTTCGGCGCCTCAATTCAGAGGCCAAGGATTAGTCATTTTCTTGTTCAATCAATCATAACACATTTAGTCACAACTAACCATAATCAACACATTCATTTTACTTCCTTTTCCTATATTCCCCAAATTCAATTCATAAGCCATGACCTTAGTTTACAATCGTTAACACTTAACATTTATACTCATTTAGCATTTAGATACAAATACGCACATTCATCACATATAATCGTTTCCATTCCATTTTCTTCTACATCAATTTACTCCATAATACCTACATATATTTGCAACATCAGTCAATTATCATTTTATACAAAACTTGACAATTAAAATCCATAGTCATAGAAATCATTCATATCATCTTCACTATCATATTACCCAATTCTTCTTGTACTTCATTCTAATCATTAACCAAATTTCATTTATCAAATAATTCATTCTCAAGTTATTGGGTTTCCTTTTCCTAGTCTTAACATCCAATCATCATGCATATTTAATTAATTAGAATTTTATATTCAATAACCTAGGGTTTTATAATCTAAATTTTCTCCCCTAACACATAACCCTAACAAATCATTATATACTAATTAGAACCAACTCCCTAGAACAAGGCAATGCTCACAATATCCACCCCCTTACCTCAAACACTTAAGGATAAGGATATTTTGCTTGCTCTACACTTGAGCTTTTCCACCAAAAAGCCAACAACCAAAAGATGAGAATAGAACCTAAAATAGAGCCATAAAAGGAAAAGATCATCATTTATGCCATGGTTCATGCCAAAACTTTGAGAAAAAGTAGAGCTTCATGGCTTAGAATTTTAAAACAACCATGGATAGAGGAGGAGTACGAATTTGAGAGAAAGAAAGGAAATTCATGGCATTAAACACTTACCTGAAGTGGAGAAGGATGAAATTTGTTGATAGAATGAAGAAATCCCATTTGCTCTTGGTGGATTTGATGATAGAGAATGGAACCCTAGGGGAGAGAAAGAGAGAGATTCGAATTTGGAAGGGAAAGAACGTGTGTTTTGCCTTTATTTTTTTCAGCAGCAACAGCATTTAATCGATTAATAATCGATTAAATTTTTTCCCTCAGCAGACCTTAATCGATTAAATTTCAGTTTAATCGATTAAGCTGCACAATTTTGCAGCATCCAAACTTTGGAAGAACATAACTTCTTCGTTACCCGTTGGATCTTCCTCAAATTTTAAAGAAAGCTTCCTCACCTATCCTACTTCACATCCAACGGTGGAATTTGTGTTTAGAGTTGTAAATCTTTTATTTTGAATTTCCTAAGGTTCCATGTTTTTAACCCTAGTTCTACATGTATTTTTCGCTAGATTCTAACTTATATCTCCATTTCTTCTACCCTAAGACCATCCCAACATAGATTATACTTGGAATTAAATTTGGGATGTTACACATAATTCGGTCCATGCACAAAATGGGAGGGCGGTTTTGGGCTTTCAAAATTTTGCATGGGTGGTGTTTATCAAAGCAAGGGGACAAGGTAGAGTAGTCTAGGGTTTTAGGGGTCATCTTAGGCTTAAATATTAGTTAGCAAATAGTTAGGGTTTCCTACTTAGTTTGGTTATGGTTTGGTTCATTTAGTTACTAGTTCCTTAACCTACAAGCTTCTAGAAAAATTACAAATCCTATCTTATACATATACACACACGTACATACATACACACATATATACATACTCACTCATACACACAAACCGCACATACCCACACATATACATACATTTTACATTTTATTTTCTTAATCTCATTTATTTAAATTCATCAATTCACACAACAAGGCAATTAATTCAAAAATCACATTCATACAATCATTCTCATGTATCATACAGCAAACACACATCAAACCAAGCATTCATCACATAAAAATTTCAAGTCAAATCAATAAATTTATTTTCTTAAGAATTCAAATTCCAAAAATTCGTATTTCACCATTCTGAAAATAAATTTTTATGAATCAATCCATAAAATTCCAAAAGTTAAATTTTTAAAATCTACTTTTCAAGACGATCGTTTTGATATAAAGATCATGAAAATCCGAGTTACGGTTAAAAAGTTACGAATTTCTAAAGTTAACCATTCCAAAAACTTCATTTTAATAAAAATCACTTTTTAATAAAAACACAACTTATTTCTTATAAATCAAATCATTTAAAATTTCAACAAAATTCTTTACTTCTTATTTATAAAAACATTTGGTTTATAAAAATCCATGAAAATCATACTTTATTTCTTTCTTATGAAAAACATTTTTCTGAAAATTCCTTATAAAATAGAATCTCAGGTTTTTTATTCGTTCACGCACGTACGGGAAAAATGCGGGGTGTTACATTTTGCCATTAGATTTAGCGAACTTTTCAAAGGCAATTAAGAATAGAATTTAGGATTATAGAATAGAAGGCTAGAGAATCATATTGAGAGCAAGGAGGCAAGGCACAAGGATTGAAGATCAACATTGCTAGAGGGATCCACTTGATGATTGAAGATCTCTTGGGGTAAATTCATTATTGTACATGATTATGAATTTTTCCCATTCTTGTATTTTTTTTTATCCTAATATGTGTAACTAAACCTCTTGTTAGGAATAGGGTGAATTTGTATGGATCTTAATTTGGCTATTTATTTATGAATTAATGTTTTTCCTTTTAAATCAATTGTTTGTCTGCGTTTTAATTACAATTCATAGAATTAGCTACTTTATATTTTGCTTTGGTAATCTGAACCTTAATTGGAAGATTAGGATTTAGATTAGGCCTTTCAACCAAACAATATAATTATTCAACTCGTAGGAATACTTTTGGGTAATTGTATAACATTCATAAACTAAAACTCGCTTAAGGGATTAAGGGGTAAAGTTTAGTAAGAAACGTAATAGCCATGAGGGATCTAGCTATTATTGTTTCTGAAGTTGTTGATTTATTAGAAAACAGATTTTCATAATTAGTAACCTGATCCTACAATGAAACCACGTTCCTAACCTTTTCCATAATTGTTTTCTTCTTGTTTTATTTTCTGTTTTTACTATTCAACTCTTCCTCTAATCGTTCTAAAAACCAATACAAGTTTCACATAGTAATCTCAATTAGGTGAAAGAAATTAGAAACAATTTGCAATCCTCGTGGGAACGATAACTTGTCTTACTGACTATATTACTTGTGACCTGGTATACTTATCGGTGACCCAACAAGTTTTTGGCGCCGTTGCCGGGGTTTGAAATTCGATTCTAATTTTTTTTTCGTTACTTTTTGTAATTACTTGTGTAACTTGTACCTTTTCATGTATAACTATTATTTTAATAATGATTTAGATTGTAACGGATTTATTTCGGATCCCCTTTCTTCATACTATTATGCACAAAACATAAGTGATAGGAAGGCCCCATGGGAAATAACTCTAGAAAAATTACAAACTACACTTGAGAAAAAAATACCTCATGTGGAGCCAATTCCTGTGGAGAAAGCTCCATGGGAAATAGCTTTAGAGAAATGTGTTCAAAGCACTAATGATTTTGTTGAACAAGTTAGAACCAATTTTCAGATTCAAGGTCTCAGTTCAAGGAACCTTGAAATAAAAGTTGAACACATTTCAAAGCAGTTAGATGAAGAGTCACAAGCATCAACAACAATTTTTGACTCTCTTCAAAGAAAGAAAAAGTGTTGGTGATGGATGTGACCAATGATGAAATCCTTACATGGAGCAAGTTGAAGAAAATGTGCATAATAAGTTTGAGGAAGTGGACCGAAATACAATAATAGAATGTGTGAATATGATAGAAAAATTTGATCCACCCTTGCATGATGAATTTCTTGCACTAAATAATTGATTAAATCTATTACATGCTTTGAGGACTCAAAAATTTTCCATTATATTCAACCTCTGTTCTTTTATGAAAAATCTCAAAATCAATTTAAATCATTGTTGAACAATAGGGAACTTGAGAAGGCATTCTTCCTAACTCATGAAGTTTACACCTTCATGATGGATGGGGAGAAAGAAAATCTATCAATTATATGAAAAGAATGATTAAATAGTATATGATATAATATATTCAATTATATAAAAATCTATCATTGTTGTTGATATTTGTATACAAATTAATAGTGTACATTTTTAAGTTCCCTAAATCTCTTTAAAAAGTAGTACATGTAGACAAATTTGTAAAATAATAAAAAGTGTGTTTCAAGTCCTGTTTTGGTAATAATATTTATAACAATAATTTGAGTAGAAAAATTGTATATAGATTTATGATGGAAAAAATTACAATGGAAATGGTTAATATAAGTTTAAGATAGGTAGTTATAGACTCATGCAATCCATAAATAACTGATAATTAGTGAATTAATATTAAACAGTGAAAACAGGATAAAAATGTTTGGTAAAAGAAACATATTACATAAGCAGTGACATGACAAATTACCTAGTGTTTAAAAATAGTATATATTACATAAGTTGTGTGGTAGCTCCATGCAACAAATAACCACTAAACATAGACATTAACTTTCTGCAACACAATTTTTTTCAAAATACTGCTGGATCTAAGAAATTTGTAACACCCCGCATTTTTCCCGTACGTGCGAGAACGAGTTTTGTGAAAATAAACCTTGAAGTTTTGATTTATAAGAGATTTTTTTGGAAAAGTATTTTACGTGAATAAGAAATAAAGTATAAATTTCATGGATTTTTATAAGTAAAATGTTTTATGAAAGAAGAGTGCATGATTTGTTAATTTGATTTTTAAGAAATGAATTGTGATTTTTTTTTCTAAAAAGTGATTTTGTTTGAAATTAAGTTTTTGGGTCTGTTAACTTGAAAAATTTGTAACTTTTTAACCGTAACTCGGATTTTTACAAACTTTATATCAAAACGATCATAACAAAACGTAGATTTTAAAAATGTAATTTTCAGATTTTTCTGGGTGGATTTACGAAAATTTATTTTCAGGATTATAAAATACAAATTTTGTAACTTGTGTTCTAAAGAAAATAAATGTATTGATTTGGTTTGAAAACTTTATGTGATGTGTGTGCTGTGTGTACTGTGTGATGCATGGAATTATTGTATGAGTGTGATTTTTGAATTAATTGTTTTGATAAGATAATTATAAATGAATGTGATTAAGAAAATAAAAATGCAAAATATGTGTGTACATGTGTGTATGTGATACGGTTGTGTGTATATATATATATATATATGCATGTATGTGTGTGTCATACGTATGTAGGTGTGTATATACAAGGTAGGACTATGATTTTCTAGAAGTCTTAGTAAGTAAGAAAGCCATAACTAAGCCATAACCAAACCAAACCATGGACCAAACTAAGTTAGGATGTAACCAAACCCTAACTTGTTTCAAACCTAGAATGACCCCTAAAGTCTTGGCCTATGCTACCTTGTCTCCCTTGGGTGTGATAAACACCACCCATGCAATTAATTGTAAACCCAAAACCGCCCCTCCTATAGTGTGTGACTAAACCTAAACTTAAGGGCATAGTAGGAATTTGTGAATGACTTATAATTTAGTGGAGCCTTTACTCATGTCCCATTTCACTTCTCTTCACCATTCCATTTCCCACTTCCACCATAGCCACACTAGAAACACATCTCTAAGAGTCCATTTTGCTCTTAGAGAAAGAAAAAAAAAAGAAATAGAAAGTGAGGGAGAGAGAGGGAGAACCGTGGAACATAGGAGAGGAAGAAGAAGGGAATCCAAGCTTGAACCAAGCCTTTTCTTGTAGATCAAGGGTGTAGAACTAGAAGAACCAACTCATATTATGGTAGGACTTGAAGACCAAGAAGAGATTTTGTAATAGTTTAGTTCTTCTTTTTTTTTACATAGATCTTTATGTCCTTCTTCATGCATGTTTAATTTTGGAGTTTATGTATTGCTAATATTTTGATCTTGGACTTTTGGGACTCTAAATAATTTGTAACATGCTAAACTTTTGCTTGCTTGTGTTCGGTTCATATTGTTCTTGATGGATCTAGCACTTTTTCAATTAAACTCTTAATGATCTAATGTTTTCAAACTAAAATCTTAAAGATAAAAAAAAGGGGGCTAAAGATTTTTATGAAACCTAAACTAAACCACTTTGCATGTCTATGTTTCTTGCTGTAAACCGTGAATCATTTGTGTTTATTTGATAATTTGGTAAATGAATCCATGATCTAGACTTGTTTGTTTATAAAGTGAAATTTTTAGTTTTTACATGTTAAATCTTTGTGCTAAAACTATGATCTATGTGTATTTCCATGGAGGATTTCATGATCTACATTTAATTTGTCAAAAGGTTTAATTATTTAAGTTTTGCATGTTGAATCTTTGTGAAACCGTGACACTGTATGTGTGATTCTATGCTATTTGATGACTAATTTCATGATTTAAACTTGAATTGTAAAAAGGTTTAAGTCTTAAGTGATGCATGTAGTTATTTTGCTTGATAAATGAAAGTGTTTAGGTCCTTGATTTGCATGTTATTTTCCAAAAGTAAAATTGTGTTTTCTTTTATGTGCATGTCTTAGTTTTAAAGAAAAGAATTGAAGAACTAAGTTTTAAAATGATTTTCAAGCATGAACATGCTTAGGTCTTTAATTTCATTTTATTTTTCAAGATGCAAAGAATATGTTTCCTTCTCTGTATGATTCGGTTTTAAGGGAAATTTAAAACCAAGTTTTAGAATGATTTTCAAGTGAAAGTATGATTTTATCTAATGTTTGATCTTGTGCATGTCTTATTTTGTAAAAAGGCCATTCGGCCAAACTTGAAAAATAATAGGACCTTAGCTTTTTTTTATTTGTAAAAGTCCATGCATGCTATTCTCATGAAAAGGAAATTAAGTCTTTTTGGTTTGAGAGATAATTATGAACTTGAATTTATTTTATGTATGCTAAAAAAAAAAATTTGTTTTAATAATGTTGATGCATGCTTGTATGAATAAATGAAATAAAGTGTTACTTAAATATCTTGGTTGTAGTTATATGATTTTGTGACTTTTGTGTGTGAATAAAAGAGCTTGTTTTGTGCATGTTGACTTTAAGCCATACTAGGTGCTAGATAGAAAGCTATGTTGTCCCTTGTCTAGGTTGCATGCATGATTAAGTAAATTAAATTTAAAAAGGTGCATGCATGAAGTAAATAAATTTAAATAGGGATTATGGGTGATGTTTGTGCTTTAAATTGTTGTGTTGAGTTGGTTTTATGAAACCGAAAATTGTTGGTTTTCTTCTCTGGACGTTCACGGTTTTGGTCCTAAAATAAATAAAAAGATTTCATGATTTCATTTCTTTATTTGTGCATTAAAACTTTGCAAAATTATATGTATGTAATTTGGTCAAAGTATGTTCATGTGATTGGAAAATTGTATCCATAACAGTGATGTGTGAATTCTTTATCTTTTTGGTTTGATTTAATTCTGTGAAGCTGATTCAACGATTTTAGTTTTAACGTTTATGTCTGAGTAGAAAATTTATAAACACATGTGATTCGGTTTTGCCGGATTAATTAAAAGGATTAAGTCAAATTATTTTCTTAAGAATAAATTGGATTAATATATTAAAGTTATAATTTAATTAATGTAAATAAGTGAGAATGTGATTTACTGTATGAATATGGTGAATGCTTGGAATTATATTGAATAACTGTTGTATGTGTGTGTTATTCGGTTTTTGCTAAGTTAATCAGAAGATTAAGTTTAAGTTATTCTCTTAAGTGTAATTAAGTTAGTTTATTAAAATTATAATTTAGTTAATAATTTTTAATTGATTGAAAATGTGGTTTGTGCTATGTGAGTTTGTAAATGCTATGTATGCTTTGAAATCTGTATGTACTGTTGGTGTACTGGTTAAATGTATGGAATTGAAATTGTTTGGAATGTGGTTTGTGTGTTCTGATTGTGAAGAGTTTATGGATGGATGCTAAAGTAATTGAAAAATGTGTTAAAAAGAATGATTTAAATAGCTTAAATTAATTTGAAATTCTTAATTTATATTCTCTGATCAGTACCCTATAAGGTTGAGAAATGTAGAAATAAAGTAAATTAATCTGATTGTTGTGAAGTTTAGGGACTAAATAAATCAATTAATTGGTTTTGAAGTTTTACTTTCTTGAATTTCTGGGTATACGGTTTTCAAAGAGTTGTTTTCTAAAGGATTTATTCAGTGTTTAAAGAAATGATTTTTCAAACCAAAGTGTTTTAAACTAAGAGTAATGGATTCTGTTTTGAAAAAGAAATTGTTTTAGCAATTGTTTTAAGAAATTTTCTTGGAAACATTTTATGAAAGAAATGATTTGAATTTAAAGTCTTTTGGATATTGGCAATGTGCTTTTAAAAGGAAATTATTTCTAAAGTATTTTTAAAACGAAATTAAGAGTTTACGTAAATCGTTTCTAATGCACGGGGAAATTAAATGTTCTAGTTCGGGTGTGTCGTCATCCAGGTGAGTGAGAGTGCGGTGATCCCGTAACGTGGTTGCTCGCAATTCAAATAGACGAATTGCGAGGGCACTGCGAATTAGGAGATCCAAATCTGTGTGTGTTAGACGTTTGGTTGCATTCTAAATGTTTATTTGCTGTGCATCCCTAAATGTTTACTTGTTGTGCATAATTTATTCTGTTAGATATAGTGTAACCTTGTCTGGATAGTGAATGGTGGTGATGGAACCATAAGAGTAAGAAGATAAAATTGGGAAAAGAGAAAAGAGATGTGAGTAAGAAACCCGAGAAACAATTGAGAAAGACATGAGTAATGAGTTAAGACTAAAGAGAAAGTATGAGAAGAATTGAGAAAGGGATAAAGGTGATATGAGTGAAGGAAAGAGATAAGAGTGAGATTGGAAAGAGAATGTGATTTCGAAAGTGAGAAAGTGGTTGAGGAGAGACGTGATTCCTCGTGCACGTTTTTGGGAAGAAGCTTAGTGTTGAGTTGAGCTTGCTCCTCCATTAACACTCACCCAAAAATTGTGATTTTTGAAAAGAGATTTTGAAAAAGAAATTTTTTTGCGAAAGTTGTTTTGGAAAAGACGAGGAAAAACGGTGGATGACGTGAATGAAAATTATGTTGAGAATGAGTATGAGCTGATGATGAGATGAGAAAGTGATTTGTGGCCTGGGGCCAATGAGTTTTGAGAATATTGATGATGAGATGAGAAAGTGATTTGTGGCCTGGGGCCAATGAGATTTAGGGGGAATAGTTGCGATTAGTGGTCGGGCTTCGTTGAAGGGATGTACCAAGGACGAGCCGACTGTTAGGAACAAGCCGCTAATTAAAACGCTAAAAACTTTAAAAGACATTAATACGGTGAGGCATGAGAGTGCGAAGTAGTGGAGAGGAAGGTACCCCGGATATCAGGGATACCCGGGTTGATGAATGCATTAGGGTAGGCTCGGGCGGTAAAACGTCACGTTGCCTTGAGTACTATTCTGGGCGGAATGAATCCCACATGTGGCGTACTAACGTGGTAGGGACTGGGTCTAATGCCGTGGTAAGTTCCGCACCCGGGACCAGAATAGTGTTGTCACCCCTATGGCAGTTCAGGAACAGTGAGAGGGACTGGAACGGGGCATTTGTGATTGCCGCTGAGAGCGTGCCATGTTTATGATATGATATTATTGAGGCTGGGCCTCCTGGTCAGGGACCATTTGTTTGTGTGACAGCTGTCGTGCCCGCGTGGTAAAGGTCTTGTACTCCTGTTTGCTTCCGACTAGGTTGGGTGGTTGGCCGAGGAGATGTAGACGTGTGTGAGCTCAATGATGTGTCCCCCTCATCATTGATGCTATTCGGTATAATAAAACTTAAAAGCACAAAGATGTCTCTAATAAAGAGTATATCGAATTATTAAGCATGGAATAAGAATGATAAGAAAGAATCCTTGGAATGAGAAACAAGTGTGGTACTGTAATGAAAGGAAGTGGAACAGAGTTGTGGAAGCTAAAGAGAAAGATTTTGATGTGGTGTTATAAGAGTGTGAATGGATTAATCGGTTATGAATGATGTGTTTAGAGTATGATGTTATGTGCTGTTCTATGTGAATCATATGTGCTAAGTGCATTGCATGTTATGTTGCTTTATCTGTAAATTTTTATTTTGACAATATACCCGAGACCGTATGGTCAACCCGTTAGTGTTCGGAACACTGACTCTCTCCTACCGTGTTGTCGTATCCACAATTGTTGATATTGCAACCGGTAGGTAGTATGGCGTGTAGCGATGCATCTACATCCCTGCAAGAAGGGGGCGAGTACCAGACGACTCTCTGCGTGAGATTCCGGAGATGGCTGAGGGCGACAACCATACTTGTGGACCGAGAGCTTGGGCTGCCATGACACGAACATAGAACGATAGTTTCGGTGTGCATGACTAGAAGCTAGGAACTCCCCTGGCGGAAGGTAATCCATTGTAAGTCCTTAGTTACCTAGCTCTACCATACTGTACCCCGGCAATTGTTTTATTTGGTACTGATGTTTGAACAAGTAAACGAGCCTCCTTTTAAATGATGATTTGAAAACGGGTTTCAAGACGCGGTGTCCTGTGACATTTCGGTTTGGAACTTGAAGAGTTTATGTAATGTGAGAACACGGGTTTTAAATGTAACCATGTTTTGGAAGACCAAGTGTTCTTACATTCACATAACACTTGTTTGTAAAAAAAAAAAATGGCCCTAATTTTCACGGTTTTAATTTAAGTTTTCAAGTTGCCGAATTGGGGTGTTACAAAATTACCCTATTGTAATAAACAGAGAAATGTTAATTTATATCACGTGTAAAATAAATAAAAAATAATTCCAAGATAAAGTGTATAGAAGATAAAATTTATAAAACAAAACAATATGTAATATATTTGAAGAAGTAATCACATAAATGAACTGCTTTTCATATTAACCAAGTGATTGTTCAGTTAATAAATGTAAGCCATAAGAGTTCAAAAGTTACCTTTGCAACTTTCTCCAAAAAACTTAGCAGATCCTTCAAAGAGCTATATATTTTGAAGAAGAAACATTGAAAAATTCATGACAGTAGACATGAGATGAAAAGCAAAATCAAATAATGTAAGTAGAACAGGTTAAGCAAAAGGGATAAAACATACTTATGAAGTAAATTTTCCCTGGTTCACGCACATTGACTCCAAGTTTAAATTTGTATCCAGGGTGGAGATTATGATGTTTACAAAACTCCAACCAACCTTCAGGTAGATAAGCTTCATTTTTTATCCTTTCAGCTTCGATCAATTTGAAAGCAAATCTATGGCCAATATCATCAATGACTAAAAACCACTTTATCTTTCTTTTAAATGCTTCAGATACAAAATTGGTAGGCAATGACTACATATGTAAATAATTAGATGAATATTAAATATGTTATTTACTTTAAGAAATGAACATGAAAAAAAAAGTATTTTGACAAAGTGAACAAACAAAAATTCCATGGTTGCATTGATATCCAGATAATGTCTTCTCCACTTCAAAGTCAAATGTTCTAATGGTGTCTAAAAATAAAATTAAAACTCATTTTAAGAATTTACAACATAAATCATTGAATTGTTAATATACAGATCAAACTTTGAATGTAGGTTTTTGTATGGTGAATACTTACTGTTTCTGCAATTTATGCATGTGCTGGGTGGCAATGTAGTTCTTGTTGGAGGAACTGGACATAATATTCTACCTCCATCTTCTTCAGTTGTTAAACTTAATATGAAAGTATTGTTGTTGGTTTCAGACAACACAATGTGAACTCTGCTGTACAAATTATAAAACTGCATCATTTTGTCAAGGCCTTCAGTTATCCATATATGGTTTGCCATTATAAAATCAACTTGGAATCGTAAATCATGCACATTTCCTTTACGATCCCTGACCATAACAGTTCTGCATTTTCGCAACCCAATCCATTCACATGTTTCTTGATCAACCAACACATTCCCCTGTCATAATAAAAAAACAGAAAATTTACAAACTTGTATAAATAACATTGAGATACTTAGAGTGTAAAAGAAACAGACTAACCATTCCAAGTTCGTACCAAAATCTAAAGTTCTTCATCTTGTTCGTATTGTGTAATGTTGTTGACACTACAAAAAAAACCATTTATTGCAACGACCTTTTGCAACGACTTAAAAAAGTCATTGCTAAAAACAGGTGTTTTGCAATGACTTCAAAATGTCGTTGCAGAAAATAGGTGTTTTGCAACGACTTTTTAAATCGTTGCAAAACACCTGTTTTTTGCAACGATTTAAAAAGTCGTTGCAAAATATCGTTGCAAAAATCATGTGTTTTGCAACGACTTTAAAAAGTCGTTGCAGAAAATAGGTGTTTTGCAACGACTTTTTAAAGCGTTGCAAAATACATGTTTTCTGCAACGACTTTTTAAAGTCGTTGCAAAACACATGTTTTCTGCAACGACATTATCGTTGCCAATAAGGTTAAATAAATTTTTTCAAAAAAAATGAAATAATTAAAAAGTTTATAACTAAACCCCATTGACAAAGAATGAATTGTCATTAAGTAGGGGAATTTCTAAATACACCCATGTTTTGCTATCAACACGCATTGTTTTATAATTTTTACCATGTGCTTCCTGAAATATCCTTTTCACACAAATCCAACTTTTAACTTTTTTTTTACGAGTAAACTGTCACTTTGGTCCCTGAATTTACATAACACTTTCACTTTAGTCCATGAAATTAACAAAAATGCTTTTAGGTCCCTGACTTTGTAAAAAGTCATTTACATTAGTCCCTGCTCCTAACCCCCGTTAACAGACGTTAACAGAGTGATAACGTGACTGATTGGGGGCCTTAAACGACGTCGTTTTTGCGTCCTTGTGCACTTATAACAGAGTAAACTATCACGTTAGTCCCACAGTTGCATTAGTGTCATGTTCAGTTGCACCAATTTCATGTTCAGCTGCATCAGTGTCATGTTTTGAAGTGTTCAGCTTCAAAACATGGGACTGGTGCAGCTGAACATGACACTGATGCAGCCGATAGGACTAACGTGAAAATGTTGTGTAAATTCAGGGACCAAACTGACAATTTACTCTTTTTTTTTACTCTTTTCATTTTTACTTCACACACCCAACTTTTATCTTTTATTTTTTTCACTTTTACTTAAAACACCCAATATTTTTTTTTTTACTTTTGATGTTGTTTTCTGTTTTCTTCTTCCTCCATCTTCTCTCCATCTTTTCATAAACAACCCATGAATCCTTTATACTCTTAATTCTCATTGGTTATTTTCGGTGAACATATTTAGACAAGAACCATATGATTATTCCTTCATAAAATCTCAATCGTTGCTTATATCTGACGGTCCAAATTTAAAAAGTGAAAAACATATTTAATATTATTAAAAAAATAAAATTCCTAAAAATAATAAAAAATTCAGAAAATTTTTATAAAAATCTGTAAAATATTTTTTAAAAAAATACTGAAATTTATTTTTTAAAAAAGTCAAAAAAATATTAAAAAAACATGCAAAATATTTTTTAAAAATTCTAAAAATAATAAAAAATTCATATATAAATCTATTTTGAAAAAATCTGTAAAATATTTTTTAAAAAAATCTGAAAATTTTATTTTTTTCGTTTTTTTATAATCTGAAAAGTAATCGAAAATTTGTAAAAATAATAAAAATTACTAAAAATTATTAAAAATTCTGTAAAATATTATAAAAAATTAATTAAAATTTGGACCGTCAGATATAAGCAACGGTTGAGATTTTATGAAGGAGTAATCCTGTGGTTCGTGTCTAAATATGTTCATCGAAAATAACTAATGAGAATGTGACATGTGACACTAAATACGGGTAGGGTAGTCAACGGGTACCGCGGGTATTAAGTCAACTTTTTTTAGATTACCCGTGAATGAACGGGCGGGCACGGGTATTGGGGTACCCGCACCTGCGGGTACCGCTAGTGTGAAAGTACTAAATTACCCCTATAATTATATAGAGTATTAACCTAATACACTACCCTGTGCTGTCCATAATGTTAACCTAATGCACTACCCTGTGCTGTCCATAATGTGTAATGTATTACACTTAACCCTCATTCTCTCAGAGCAGCCACACAACACAGCAGCCACACAGCCTCACTCTCGTTCTCTCATCTCCACAACGACACAACCCTAGATCCGGCTCCCGTCGCCACTCGTCGTCGCTGGTTCGCTCGCTCCCGCCACCACTCGTCGTCGTGGTTCGCTCGCTGCTGCTGCTGGAATCGCTGCTGCCACCGAGTCTTCTCAGAGCCGCTGCCTCAGCCGTCGTCTCTGCCACCGAGTCTTCTCAGAGCCGCTGCCTCAGCCGTCGTCTCCCCGACCTCCTCTCACCGCCGTGAAACTCGTGTCTCTCTCTCTCTCACCGTCATCGTCTTTCTCTCTCAAGGATTCAAGGTATCTCTTTTTTCCTTCATATTTGATTAGTCACTTACCACACTGCTTTACCTTGTTAAGAGTGGAGGTCTGCAAAATATGTACTCTATTTAGGTGAATCAATTTAAAGGCCGAAATTAAATTGTTGAGAAGCTTATAACTTCAAACCAACAAAATCCTGTCACTATTGCCTTAAGAATGTCATTGGTCAAGGTTTTAGCCAAGAAATTGAATTGAATGGGGTGCCTTACTTTCCCAGTTGCTGCTTGTCTTGCCTTTTTTTAAAGGATATGATTAACAATGAATTTTGTTTATAGATTCTTATTTTTAGTACTAATTTGTAGTTGTTGCATAATGTTTCTGATAATTGGTAGTTGTCTAGAGTCGGTGGATAGAATTTACCATGTTGTGTCACTGTTCCTTCTGGTACTACTACTGACTCAGTGGCTGTGGAAACCAAGAAGAGAGGGTCTGCTAAGCTTGGAGGACAGAAGCAACCTGTGCTTAGGAAATCCATTGATACATTTGGGCAGAGAACTTCACAGTATAGAGGTGTGACAAGGTTAGTTAGTTTACCCCTTTATTGAATTTTACATTACTTGATCCTCTTTTGATTCTTTTAATAGATTTTGTTTTTTTAAGTTGAGTTTGTTTGTGGTGGTTCTACTTTTTAAAGCTTTGGTGTGCTGTTCACTTTTTTATCAATTTTTTAATAACTCTTGTTGGTTATTGTCAATTAGGCATAGATGGACTGGTAGATTTGAAGCACATTTGTGGGATAACAGTTGCAAGAAGGAAAGGCAGACCAGGAAAGGAATACAAGGTTAGTGACCAAAAATTAGATGTCTTTGCAAGTTTGACATCATTTGTTTGGAAGATAGTTAAGAGTATATTTAAGGAAGTGGGGAGGAGGGTTCATTCTCTGATTCTCTTCTTTCTTCTTCTACTGTTGCTTCTGTGTCTACATTTTCTGTTTACTCTCGCTGTAATTGGAGCTTGACTCCTTGGTTTTCATTTTTTTTTTCTACTTTTAATACTAGTTCCTGTCATATTATTTGTTTGCTTTCAGCTTCATCTCTGCTATCTTTTGTTGTTATGTCATCTCTGTTATTTTTATTACAAGTCCTGCCACAAGTTGAGCCTGTAACCTCTACTGCATATTCCTAAGATGCTGACCACCCTAACCATCTGAGTCACACCCTTAGCAAAATACATTTGAGTAAACTCAAGCACATTTGTTGTCTTTGAGGGTTGTTAGGTGCAACTAAATACCATATGTTTTGCCTCAATCTTTTTGAGGCTGTCTCAGAGTGTTTGCGTTGGCTCAAAGCATCTAATCTTCCTTTAATTGTTCACTTAGTTCTTCTAAGTATATTAATATTGGCCTTAAAAGTTCTTTTTTAACCCTCTATACATTTGTTTCAGATGATTTAAAGTATGTTCTAATTCTTCTATTTTGGCACATATGTTTTAATTCTTTTAGATTCAAACTTTTGGCATTTGTGCTATCTTTTCCATTAACTATTTCATCTTTTTATCATGTTAATGTGTGTGTGTGTATATTCTAGTCTTCGGTAGCCATTATTTGGTTCCCTGCAATATTAAATTTTTATAGTAGACCTTGCCGAAGCCATTTTTATTACTCATGTTTTGTTTTTCATTACCTTTAATATAAAAAGACTGAGACATTATTTTAACATATTCAACACATCACTTCCCGATAACAGTTCACCTTTTGAGTTCCTTAACCATAGCAAAACCATTTGTCAAATTTTTTGTAAATACAAAAGACTCATACTGATTAGTACTATTTGTGTTGAACTGAGATGTTACCCTGCATATCAGTTACATAATCTTCTTTGTTGATTAGACTCTGGTCATTCCCTTATTAATCCTGTCTCGTAATGTCATTATATCTTAGGTTACACAAGATGGTAAATACTCTTTGGTATTGGTTTTCGAGGCCAAGGCTCTGAAGCTGTCAGATTTTAAGCAAAGACAGGTATTCAACACTGCTTTCTTTTAGCATTCATATTTGACAGTCCTTGAACTTAATTGGACTCTGAATTGATGTTTGTTATCCTTGTGGCCTTTGGTTTATGGAGAGAAAATGAGTTGTAGAAACTAGATTGGATGAGACTTTAATAAAGAATTCATCGAAAGAAAAGTGCAGAATAGTAGAGGCAAAGGAAAAAGAAATACCAAAACTAAAATATCACTCTAGTTTACATTTTCAACAAAGAAATCTCATAAACAATCATTGTCAACAAAAAATGTTGCAACGATACAAATTCTTGGCCGCCAGAAGCTCAAGTATTCCACACTAACCAAAGCACCAAATCCAATAAACAGAGCGAATTTCTCCAAAGCCCTACTCCAATTATTTATGCTAAAAGTGTCTCAAAGAATTTAAGAACACCTACCAAACTAACTCACAATGCAAGATTTAACAGGTTACTGGCGTTTGAACTCCGAAATTGCATTTCAAGAGATAAAATGTGATCTTCATAACTAGTTAGTAGTGTTGGCCTCTTATTTCATTCTTGTATGTGTCTTTCCTTGGAAAAAATTCTTTGAATATAAATCTTTGCACATTTCAAATGTACAATTCATTTTTGCTTTTGGTGGTTTTTTCCATTTTGATTGATTGTGTGTTGGTTCCTTGCAGGTTGAATGTTGAGATGCTTGCTATCATAGCAAAGTTTATTTCCATTGAGTCAGATTCAGGGCTTGGCATGGCCATGTTCAGTCTTGGTTAGTATAATCCTCCTCTCCTAGTTATCTTAAAAAATAGTTAGATTAACACAAAAATTACTTCACACTTTGTACTTTTACTATTTAATCAAGAAATAGACTTCTTACTTTTAAAGCATTGCTTTTTTAAATTGTGGAGTTAATTTATTGGATAAAGTTTGCACCTGTGTTTGCAGTGCATTACTTAATTAGTACGAGTAGCAAATTGATTATAAGTTGAAACCTTAAAGTTATAATTTAATGCATAAAGCATTGGCATATTTCCTCCTGCATATATCTTTTGTTGTGATATGTATAGTTCTTAATTTTAATGGATGAAAGTTGCCTATTGTATGACCTGCTCTATGTATATATTTGGTCTAACCACTTGTTTTTAAGCCTCTTTCTTTTTTTTTAATCTTCTACTAAGTTCTTAATAATTATCTGATTATCTTTTTAATGTGTTAGAAATTCAACTCAACTAGTTTTTCTTTGTTTTGTTATATAATACAGGTTGTTGCCCCTATTGTTGAAAAAATGGTTGAATCTCGTCTTAGGTGGTTTGGGCACGTGTGAAAGAGACCGGTGGAAGCCCCGTTAGGAGGGTAGACCAAATGGAGGGTACTACAAGGGCTAGAGGAAGAGGAAGACCTAGAAAAACTATAGGCGAAACAATTGAGAAGGATATGGCAATCAATGCCTTATCAAAAGACATGATTTATGATAGGCCTTTATGGCGTCGTTTGATCCATGTAGCCGATCCCACCTAGTGGGACAAAGGCTTAGTTGTTGTTATATAATACAATGAAGAGCTTTATAGAGTTTGCTGCATTGTAATACTTTTGTTGCTGTAATTTTGTATAACCTTAGTGTTCAGAATTTCCAAAAAACTAATGCCAATTCTTCTTTGCAGGATGCAGTAATTGAGCAACTTCTTCCTATTTTCTGCTTCACTTGGAAGATGAATTTCCTAATGTATTACTTTGGATAGTTCAGATGTTTGTATTAGTTTGGAACTTTAGATACATAACAAAAAAATGTATTAGTTTGGATACATTAAAAAATGTAATAGTTTGGAACTTTAGATACATAACAAAAAAATGTATTAGTTTGGATACATTAAAAAATGTATTATACGTTAATTTATTATTTATATTTAATTATAATCCTATTAAAAATAGAATACTCCAGAATTTGATATTAAAAATAGAATACTTTTGTCAAATGGATTATTATTATTTTTTAATATAAATAAAGACTATTGCAACGACAATTTTGTCGTTTCAAAAGCAAAAACTCTTGCAAAAGTCAAAGGTGTTTTGCAACGACAAAGTCGTTGTAGAAGTTAAAAGTATTTTGCAACGACTTGGTTGCCCACCATGTCTTTGTTGACTTTGGTTTTGCAACGACACCTCTTATGCAACGATCGTTGTCGTTGCTGAAAATCGTTCTTTATAACAACGAAAAAAGTCGTTGCTATACCCTTTTGCAACGGCTGTACCCGCAACGACTAAAATATTTTTAGCAACGACTTTTAGGTTTTAGCAACGACTTTTGTCGTTGCAATAAAGAGTTTTTCTTGTAGTGTGATTTCTGCATTTATAACAGGAATTGTTGTTGTCAATCTCTTTTATGAATCATACATGAAATATCAGTGATGTGTAAAAGTTAAACGATTAAGCCAGAAATAGACTGTAAATAACATGCAATAACAAAGTCTCAACAAATAAAATTTTTTTCTTTCATATATTTACGGAAAAAATATGTTATATGTTCTTTGTTGTACATTTGGTACCGGAAACCCTAAATTCAAATAGTGATGCTACAAATTTTGAAACTATGCTTCGAAATAGAATAAAAGAAGCTAAATGATAAGCAAATAACTCTAAAATTAGTGAACATTGATAGATTGAAGTGCATTGTGTTGAGTATAACTTCCGTACCTCAATGGGTATTAAGTAAAAAAGTGATCATTCTTCTTTATTCGTGTGGTCCTGCTGATAGGAAAAAGTTGCTTTTGTTGGAAGGGGTTCCTTCTTAAGAATAAAAGAGAACAATTTTATATTGTTTTAGTGTTACATGTAGACCACCACCGTTTAAGACTTCTAGTTATCATGTATGCATAAAAAACAAAATCAAGACCTAAATTTAAAGCCCAAAAACAAAAGATTAGTTTGGGTTATTTGACCTTGTTAGTGTCATTTTTTTCATTAAAATATTATCCGATTATCACTTTCAAAAATAATAACAATTCAATGTGGATGTGACTAAAGTTTACAATTTATAAATACCATATAAAGAGTGTGTGTTATATTTTAATAACAATGTTTGATGTAAGAATAATATCTACATAATAAAATAATATATAGAAGTTAATAACAATTTTATTAAATATATTTATTGGTAAAATGTAACCATACAAATAAATATATATGTACTTTAAGTTATTATTTATCACATAATTTAGCCATAATATATAATTTGAGTATTTCAAAAACATATATGTAAATGAACTCATTGTTTGAATAAGGTATATGGCAAATTATTTTTGGTTGCGTTATTATTTAATATTTCTCATTGTAAAATATTTAAATACTAATCATGATTAATATAACTTAGCTTGTTTAAATATGCATAGAAAAATACAAAAGTAGGGAAGACATAGTTATAGTTGGATTAAAATGAGCAAAGTATAGAGAAATGATATATCATGAGTAGTATTTCAATAGTGTATTTTTCGATATTTATTGAATAAGCCAAAACATCCATATGCAATAAGATAAAATTATTTCTATTGATATTTACATATGTATGATTATATAGTATACTATTAAATATGTAAATTTGATATTATTAAATTCATTTTTCCATACAATCATTCATTTAGATAGCATAATACCTTTTCAATATTTCATTTGAAATATAAAAAAAATTACTCAAACAAAAGTCAAGGACATTACTCTTGGAAAATTCATAACTACTTTTAAAAATAATTATCCTTTTTTACATATTTGAAAAAGGATGTTGCGGACAATTATTGGTTCTTTATTACAAAAAAAAAATAATAATAACTTTAAAAGTAAACACTATGTGCCAGATGAGTAGTGATTAAAACATATTTATTTTTTATAAGAAAAAAATAATAAACAAAATTGTAAAAAAACATATTTCCCAACTAATAACACAATTAAACATCCTTAACATATTTACAAAAATTAATTTTGTGACGCTCTCTTTTTAACTTGAAAATAATTAATATTTCCAAATAGTTTACTACTTGCTATCAAAATTTAGGACTATAAAATTTTTCCTTTTTAATATCATTACTTGCTAAATCAAAAACCTCTTTTCAACAATAAATCGTTACCTGAATTCGGCATAGTAATATCTTAGGTTTTAGAAACACTCTCGGAAATGCACTTTCTTGATTATAGAATATAAACTTATTGCCGAATCCATTTGTAATTAAAATCAGAGTTCGCGGAATAAAAATAGTACTTATGGGGCACTGCTGAGGAAAATAAAACATATATATATATATGATAAAAGTCATACGACATAACCCCATCAGTACAGCAGTAGCAAGTAACATCAGTCGAGATAGCAAGAGTTTATAAAATAGATACAACCCAGCTGAAAAAATAAAAACCTCCCTCTAAGACCTCTCAAAATATATACAATATATCACATGATCTCAAAATAGAAGTCTCAGAGCAGGTCTTCAGTGTCCTCAGCAGCTCCTCAGATCCTCCACAGCTCTATCCCTAGGATCTAGGATCCAAAACCCCTATGCTATGCAGGCTCCTATGAACCAGCGGGTCCACCTCTAGCAGAAACAGTCGGCTCGACATGCACCTCCTCCTCGCTCTCATCCTCCTCAGGGTCCTCCTCGACCTCGCCTGACTGGGTAGAGACCTCACCACTGGGTCTAAAGTCTGCAGGAGCAGTCCTCTCATACTCAGTCGGGCCAGGAGAAGGAGTCTCCTCAGTAACAACTCTATGGGATGAAGGATGAGAAAGAGTGGCAGCTCTAAATCTAAAACTATGAAATCGACGCATAGGTCGAGCCGGGGGTGGTCCTCTATAAGTGTAAAAAGGTGGAACATGCATAGTATAGACTAATGGGATCCTAAATCGACGAGGTCGCACACGCACCAAAGGGTTAGGGTGGTAGAGAGTGATCTCCACCTCCCCCTCAAAGGTGGCACGGTGCTCCTCATACGTCCATATACCACTAGGGATAGGGCGTATCTCGATGCAGGCTAGGTATCTGACCATCACCTAAACGGGGCACAAGGAGTAAGTATACACATATACATAATGGATAAAGACTAAAGTTACAATCACAAATATATCATGGACAGATCATAATGCAAGTACATATGAGCACACCAATTTTTCAACATTATAACTCTTATAATGCAAGTGGCAAGATGTATGATTTTCTATCCACAACTGAGGCCTCTAAATGTCCATCTTGGACGTCCATCCAATACACTATTGTGTTCCCAGAACACCGACATTAGTTCCCAGAACATAATGCCGAACCATACTTGGATAAAAAGCATCACTCCCGGAGTGTGCACCACGTTCCCAGAACGCCACGTTCCCAGAACGCATAAAAACCAGGTCCCGGACACTGGCCACATATCTATAATGTGTCATCAAGTAGGTTATACCTTGGTACTCCCGGAGTACCCTCCTCATATTCCTAGAATATGATAAACGTTCCTACCAACCAGACTTCCAGTCTATATGTATGCACAACATAGGGTTGGTTTTATCTTTATCCTAATTAATGTGATTTAGAAATATTCCAATTTCTACTTTTGAATGATTTAATTGAGGTATAATATTTGCATAAAAATTCCCCTTTGAATTTTCTCAAAAAAATGCCTTTATAAAACCCAGATTGAGTAGTATAACTTCAATGGTAATTAAAACTTAACTTTTTATTTTTCAGATTCAGGTACTAACCGGTTACAGTTTCAGGCTAACCGGTTAGAATTACAGACCTGAACTGTTTACCATTGCAATTCAGAAAAACCCTTTTTTCTTGAATTCTCTACCCAATCCACAACACTTTCAACTTTATTCTTATACCTCAAAAACCATTGTTTTATCATTCAAAAGTCCAAATCACATATCCTTTTCCAATAACCATAATTTCACTTGAAATTATTCCATCAATTTAAGGCACAAATGAAAATCTTTCTCATCTGAATTTGTTGACATTACCACAACTTATATTCAGACCTTGTGTATAGAAATTAAGGCTTAGATTTGAGTAAAAACCATTAAAGCTCAGAACTGATTTGTAAACTGATTTTTCTTTGAAAATTTACAGTGTTTAACCGGTTACGAAAATCGTGTAACCGGTTAGATTATGCAGTCTGACCATTAAAACAAGAGTTTTAATAACTCATTTTCTTTCTTTCTCAAATCTAACCAATTTCCAGCATACACCATGTTCTTATGCCTTAAATTAAACATGTTTACACCCAGAAACACATTCATATTGCATGCATCAAGTTTATTGAATTAAATTACATGAAAATTCACATAAACTCAATTTAGCACCACAAAACTGAAATCAAACACTTAAACACAGAATTCAGTCATCATTTAGCTTGCATGCATCAATTAAAATTTGCTCAAAACCACAGTGAGAAAGAAATTGGCCTCCAAGCCTTTGTGCTTAAAAAACACATAATGCCCTTTTGAGTTTCATGAACTCAAATCCTAAATCCTTTGACATTTAGTCTAAATCTAGTATAGTGAAACTTCTCCCATACCTCTAAGTTGATTTGGATGAAAATTTGACACTGATTTGCAGGAAACTCCACGGATCCTCTCAGAACCAAAGTTCTGTTTCCAGTTTCGTTTTCCAGCAACAGGGTCCAGAAATCATCAAAATTAACATGGAATTTGGCCAAAGAAATTGGGGAAAACGATTAGAACTTGATCTTGGTAACATGCACTCGAAAATAAAAGTGATTTGAAACTTAAGCTTGATCTGTGCTTACCAAAATCGAAACTCGAACTCAGCTTCCAGAACCAAGAGAAAACAGAGTTCAGTTCTCCAGCTCCAATTTCTAAGGTTGATTTCTCCACACACAAGAACCCTCAACTCACAAGGTATATATCAATGAAAAGCTCTTGATGTAAGCTTTTCAGAAGTGTATCTCTCACTCTCAAACTCTCAAGAACGAAGGAGAAATCGTCCTCACGAAATCAAAACCCTAACTCACCCTTCTTCAGCAAGAATCAGCTGATCAACCCCCAATCCATCAACAATTCACCTATTTATAGCCAAATCCAGATTACATGCACCTTGACGCGTGTATTGCCACTCAATTCATGCAGCAATCGTGGCGATTAACGAGTAATCCAAGTGATTACTCATCAAAATCCACTAAACCAGTTTCTGTGTTCATCGTCTAACCGGTTACAGGGCATTACTAACCGGTTAGATCAGTTCAAAATTTAAAAATTATTTTTAAATCTTTCCCTCCAAGAACCTTTCTAATATTGCTTTTTAGTCCTCATCCAGGGACCAAAATGCAATTTCCTTATATTTTGCATTTATTTGCCATATAAAAATATTTCCACTTATTTTTATATTTAAGGCTAATTAAATACGAAACATAAACTTAGAAAAATTTCTATAAATTAATAATAAAACTTTTTATTATTAATTTCCTATTATTCGGGAGACAAAAATTAGGGGTGTTACACTACTCCTCCACTTAAAAGGAATTTCGCCCCCGAAATTCTAGATTATAAAAATAACTCCGGATATTCTTGACGCATCTTCTCCTCTAATTCCCATGTAGCGTCAGATACGTCAGCATTCTCCCAGATCACCTTGACCAAAGGTATTTCCTTTCCTCTGAGCCGCTTGACTTCACGATCTTCTATCTGATCCGGTCTGGTCTCAAAGGTCAGGTTTTCTCTCAGAGTTAGGTCATCAGGTTGAAGTTTGAGAACAACAGATGGATCATGAACATACTTTTTCAATTGCGAAACGTGAAAGACGTTATGAAAATGGGATAAAGAGGGTGGTAAAGCCAGTTGATAAGCAACAGGACCAACTCTCTTAAGAATCTGATATGGACCTATACTGTAACATCCCTGATTTTTAACCCCTGATTAATAGAATATTAATTATAAAGTTTATTTATAATTGATTATTTTTAGTCTCGATTTCATGTAATTTATTATGAAAGAAGATATTAGAGAATTTTAATATGAGAAAATAAATATTTTCACATTAGTCCCTGTTTGGGGACCTTGAAGTAATTTTAGAAAAGTTTTGGGTGGGAAAGAAAATAAAATCATTATTTTTGAAAAACTGGTCAAAACACTCGAGTGTTTCTGGGAATACTCGAGTATTTTGATCAGAGTTCCACTCGTGAGTGCGTTTGCTGAGTCACCATCAACGAGTTCGTCTCGTTGACACGAAATCAGGACTCTTCCACGTCCATGGAGGACGTGTCGACCTGCATGAGTGTTTCCCCACCCTATTTAAGCCAAGCAACACCGAATTCGTGGGGATTTTGGCTAAGTTTGGGTTTGTTGATGAAGTTAGGGTTCTGAAGTTGTTGTCTTCGATTCCTCTTCAATTCTGAGCATTAGGATTCGAGTGATACACGAATACAAAGCTCACGTCTCGAGTTTTGTATAAACACCAAAATCGTGAGGATTGAGTGAGTATATTGGGAGAATTGGAGCTTGGAAGTGAAGCTGTTTCTGTCAAGTTCTGTTTCTGGAGCTTACTTTGGGTTTGATTTTTGGTAAGCTCAGGTAACCTCCTCATGTGAATCTTGTTTCTTTAGCTAGTGCGAATTGTAGAGATTATATAGAGACTAATTTCCCCAATTTTTATGGCTGTTTCATGCATCAACCAATTCAATCTTGGTGCTCTGCTGAAACTGCTCTGTTTCAGTGTGGATTTTGGGGAATTCAGCTTGGAAGCTAAGTTGGGGTCAAGTCTCTGTTGATTCACATCTAAGAGGTATGGGGGAAGCTTACCATTTGCTAGAATGAGAATAAAATGTATTAGAAAGTAGGATGAGCCACCATGAGGCTTAAGGGCATAGTTTTGAATTAGAGAAATGGCATGGAGGCCAATCTAAGACATGCTATATGTTTGAGCAAGTTGGTTATGCTGCATGTGTGTTGTATGAAAGTTATTTTCATGCCAAAAATGATTAGAATGGAATTTGGTATGGCAAGTTGCTCAAAATGTGGTTTTTATGCATAATTGGTGAAATCCTGTGATTCAGTGTTAAATGTTGTTAATCCTGTGTTGGAACATGTTTAAAATGTGTAATGTAAGCTATATTGATCTTTGGTTTGGACTGGAATGGACTACAATCGAAATTGGTATGTTAAAACTTGATTTTAGTGCTGTCTGTCTGCAAACACTCGAGTATTATGGGTAATACTCGAGTATTTTGCCTGTTTTGGGAGATTAATTTTCTGGAAAACTCAAGAACACTCGAGTATTCATATAGAACACTCGAGTATTCTGGAAATTTTTAAAGTGTATTTCTGGAAATAAAAGAACACTCGAGTCTTGCCTGGAACACTCGAGTATATGGTTGAATCTTTGAAAATGTAGTTCTGGAAACAAAGAACACTCGAGTACCAGGAGGAACACTCGAGTACTTTGATAAATTAAGAAAACACTCGAGTCTGGAGAAGTTCACTCGAGTATTTTTGGATCAGGACAGAAATGCAATTTTACTTTTAACATACCTACTGGAATATCGATTAAGATCAATTATGCTTATGGGAAAAGTGTCATGTTCCAATAAAAGGATTGGGAAATCATTAACAACAGTTTGACCCACTGAAAGAATAATATTGGAATGCACATGATAAAATTATTGGTTAATCTTGGTGTATAATTTCTATGTGCATACATGCATGGTGTAAGGTTGGGGATAATTCGGTGGTAACTGGCTCGATGACACATTTTGGTAATGTGGGCAGCATTTGGGAATGCTGTTACGTCTTGGTGACGTTGTGTGCACACTATCCGAGCAGTTCCACAATACATGTTGGTCATGTATGCGAATTATTGGAATGAACGTTCAATGGACAATGGAATTGGGAGACATGCATCATTACGCATAATTAATGAAATTATTATAAATGGAATGTTGGTATGTATTTATGCATGGTGATGTGTAACATATCATTTGTTCATGTTCGAGGAACATGAGGAGGGTACTTTGGGAGTACCAATTTGGTTACGACTTGCCTGTAGTCACATTTTGGTAATGTGGCCAGCATTGGTTGCTGCGAACGTTGGATATTCGTCTTGGTGACGAAATGGTCGTTGTAGTCACATTTTGGTAATGTGGCCAGCATTGGTTGCTGCGACCGTTGAATATTCGTCTTGGTGACGAGATGTACACATCAATATTGGTATTATGGACCACGTTCCAGGCAAAGTCGTGTGGCTTGCTCGATGACACATTTTGGTAATGTGGGCAGCATAGGAGATGCTGTTACGTCTTGGTGACGCGACGTACACTTTGGTAGTGTCATTATGGATTATGATCCGAGCAAGTTCACTATACGTCCAAGGCACGTATATGGGTTGTTTGGATGGTCATGCATGAGAGCATTGATTAGAGAATCTCATAACTTGAGAAATAGTAAGCAAGCATATGGACATATTATTAATGGGTTTGATTATCAACTAAGTTGGCTTGCTTATAAGCTGTGCATATCACTTGACTATTTTATACACGTGTATATGCATTGGGATCATGATGAATTGCTTACTTGTGCATGTTACTACTTTGTTCTCATTTGATTATGCGAATGAGTGTAGCTTACCTCCCTGCCCTTAATAGGTGTTGGCCAGGTACCTAGACTTTTTAAGGATCAGTGATAATGAGATAGAGACTCCTTGTGCAACTCTTGAAGGCCCAGCCAAAGAGGATGATTGGACGAAGGACCATTGACTAGCTCTGAACGTCTCCAACCTTTGATAGAAATCGTAACTTTATGATTTGAGAGATGTATCAGGGTAAAACTTAGATTTGATCATTTGATTATAGTAGCGGTGCTCATAAAGTTTTTACACCTGATTCTATAAATCAATAATCTTCTTCTTGATTTATGAACTCTAAGGAAACATAAATAAACCATTTTTTTAAATATAATCGCTGACTCTGATTTTATCATTTGAGTTTGGTGATGAAGGAAGTATTGTTAAAGCCGATTTCTTGGGATAACCTTATCACTAAATTATTTTCGAAAGCTATTTCGTGTCATAAGGGTTATCTCAAAATGATTTTTTTTAAGATGTTCATAAATTAATTACTCCTTCCACCGAATTCCCTCCAAGTGCATGGTTTAAACTTGAGTACCACATTCAAGGAAAAATTTTCATACTCCCACTTTTCCAATATAGTCAATAAGAATATTAAATTAATTTGATTAAACGAGGGACGTTACATATACACTTAGGCGAAAGCTTTCGGGTTCTCAAAGCTCGACTAATTCCTTTCATCGGAACTATCCGAAGGAACACATGATCGCCCTCAGAAAATTCTAATAGTTTCCTCCTCCTATCCGCATAGCTCTTCTGCCGACTCTGAGCCGCTTTCATCTTAGCCTGAACCATCTTGATCTTCTCAGTTGTCTGCTGAATCATTTCTGGTCCAACCATCAAGTTCTCCCCCACTTGGAACCAACATAGCGGGGTCTGACATTTCCTTCCATACAACGCCTCGAACGGTGCCATTCCCATAGCATCATGCAAACTTCTCCAAAATTGCGACGAAAATCTCGGATCTCGGTCTGACACAATGCTCGAAGGCACTCCGTGAAGACGAACTACCTCCTTAATATAGATCTGGGTAAGCTTGTTCAAAGAATAACGCATATTTATCGGAATAAAATGCGCCGACTTTGTTAACCTATCCACAATCACCCAGATTGCATCATGATTTGCTGCGGTCCTCAGCAAACCAGACACAAAATCCATTGAGATGCTATCCCATTTCCACTGGGGAATCCTCAGAGGTTGCAACTGTCCTCCCGGTTTCTGATGTTCTACCTTCGCTTTCTGACAGATCAAACACGCCGCCACATATTCTGCCACATCTCTTTTCAATCCCAACCACCAAAATATCTTCTTCAAATCCTGATACATTTTGGTCGATCCAGGGTGCATACTCATCCGACTCTTATGGGCCTCATCAAGAATTAGTCTTCTAACTTCTTGATCTCTTGGTACACAAATCCTTGTCCTGAAACGAAGGATTCCATCCTGCCCAAACTTGAAATCAGGTTCCTTTCCTTCCGAACCTAGTCTCATCTTTTCCATCAACTCTTCATCTGCTCGCTGCAACTCCCGAATTCTTTCCAAGAACTCGTTTGCGATCTGCAACGTCCCCAACTTGATACTTGATGGCTCCACTTGCATCAACAAGCTCAAGTCTCTGAATTCTTCAATCAATGCTGCTTCCTTAACCATCATCGCACTAACGTGGATTGCTTTCCGACTCAACGCGTCTGCAACCACATTCGCTTTACCCGGATGATAATGGAGTTTACAGTCGTAATCCTTCAAGAACTCCATCCATCTTCTTTGCCTCATGTTCAACTCTTTTTGGTCAAACAGATACTTCAAACTCTTATGGTCACTAAATACTTGGAATGTAGTGCCATAGAGATGATGTCTCCATATCTTTAAGGCAAACACGATCGCAGCCAATTCTAAATCGTGTGTCGGGTAATTCACTTCATGATTCTTCAATTGTCGCGATGCATAAGCCACTACTCTTCCTTCTTGCATCAATACACAACCCAGTCCTTGCTTAGATTCACAGTAAACTTCAAAGCTCTTGTGAGGATCAGGTAAGATTAACACAGGAGACGATGTTAACCTTTCCTTCAACTCACGAAAACTAGCTTCGCACCGATCGTCCCACACAAACGATTGATCCTTCTGAGTCAACTTAGTTAAAGGCAATGCTATCAATGAATAAACCACACCTTCAATAATTCTTCATGCAACTGTGTAGTAGTCTTTTTTAACATCCTGAATGCTTCCTTATAAAAAGCACAAAATATGCAGTCCTTATGCTATCAATGACCCTCATCTGAAGTTTGTACCTAAGTTGACCAAAAAAACTAACTTTATTTTTGTCATTTGCATAATGAAATTATGGATGTTTTATGAAAACAAAATTTAGATTACTTTGATAACAATGTTTCTAAGGATATGACTAAATGAGTATTTAATGTAATACCGAAGTACTATAAGCTTGGGAGTTTCTAAACATTTTGGACAGTGATGAACTTCAATTTCATCCTGAACTATGGATCTGACCTGTTTGTTGCACTTTGAACATGCATTGTAACACCAATTGTCATCTTTAATTTTTTCATTCACAGTTGCAAGCACATTGCATTTTATTTATCTTATTTTTATTTTGCGTTACAGATTTTGAACTTTCTGATCTGTAAACAAAAGAAGTTCAAACATTTCAAACGAAAGTATGAATATAAAAAGCTCATACATTTTCTTGAAAACTTCAACTTCCTCAATTGGAGGATTGACCATTATTTTGGTAGAATCCCAATAGCTATTCAATGAGTACGAACCTGTAAAATTTAATCGAGCTTATCAGTAAACAATATGTAAGAGATTAGCAAAATATTGACAATATGTCATATTCAAAAGAATCTACGTACTTCTATATTTGTTGATCTTTGCTAATTGCTTAACAACAACTTTGGGATAATCCTGATTGTTTACTTCTTGCATCATCTAATCAGCATGATGACCAAATAAACAAACAGGTATGAAGTGATTTCTGACATTCCAAAAATTACTAAACAAATAAGAATTTATAGTGATTTTCATTACTATTTAATAATAACTACTCTCAGAGTTATCCATATTTGTTATCAAATATTTATTAATTAACTTCAGAATAGAAAGAACTGATCAAAAAATCATAATTGAATGATATAAAATTATATTACGCTTCATCAGAGAGAATAAAATTAAGCTTATGCTCAACCACTCCTTTTGTTTGAAAGCTTTCAATTGATCCATGCTGTACAATAACTCCAATAACATCTACATAGAGCAATAAGAATACAAAAAAAAAAAAACATATATAATACATGCATATGAATCTATGTTACTAATATTTATTAAACCAAAAAATGACTGTCAAATGTAACACTCCTTGTATATCATTTTACTTTATAAGAAAAGTAATAAGTTTATGAATACTTGGACTTGTTATCGTTGGAAAAAGGTCTGAAAATAAGAATTTTCCCTTCCCTTAAAAATTCCTTTTCACAAACACTTGATTAATAATGAAGGTGACTAGTAAAATCAGAGTTTGCGGAAACATAGTAAAATCATCATATTACACTCCCAAAATTTATCAAGTGTAACAAGTCCGTCAATACCAAATAAGTATTATTATGAAACTGCATTCCTCTTATGATACCTCTTTCCAAAATATGTATCATATAAATTCTATTAAAAATAGAAATGTTATAGAGCTGGTCACTGGTCTTTTGTCCAAACATCCTTCTGGTCGGATCCTCGATATCTGCACAACGGGTTCCCAACCCACACTTTCTACACTCTGCATGCACCTAAGGGACATCTCCCCTTAGTGATTCTTGTGCAAGCTAGATGCACGATCAACACCTAATAAGGGCATGGGGGTTAGCTACACATATTCGCATAATCAAATGGGAATAAAACTAACATCCACAAGTCAACATGTAGCAAATCATTATGCATAATCATATGAGCACACCCGGTTAATCTTAATAATTCTTTCAATGCAGGTGGCATGATGCATGATTTCCTTCCACAACTGAGGCCTCTAAAGTCCATCTTGGACGTCCATCCAATGCATCCTTGTGTTCCCGGAACACCGACATTCGTTCCCAGAACGTAATGCCGAACCATACTTGGATAATAAGCATCACTCCCAGAGTGTGCACCACGTTCCCAGAACGTGTAGCAAACCATACTTGGAATAATAAGCATCACTCCCAGAGTGTGCATCACGTTCCCAGAACGCATACGTTCCCAGAACGCATAAAAACCAGGTCCCGGACACTGGCCACATATCTATAATGTGTCATCAAGTAGGTTGCAAATCAATGTGTTCCCAAAACACTAACATACGTTCCCAGAACGTATAAAAACCAGGTCCCAGACACTGGCCACATATCTATAATGTGTTATCAAGTAGGTTATAATTTGGTACTCCCGGAGTACCCTCCTCATATTCCCAGAATATGGTAAACGTTCCTACCAACCAAACTTCCATTCTATATGGATGCACAATCATTAAGGTTGGTTTTTATCTTTAATTCTATTCTTATACCAATGTGTTCCCAGAACACTCACATACGTTCCCAGAACATATCGCAAACCATACTTGGAATAAAATCAAGCACCACTCCCAGAGTGTGCATCACGTTCCTAGAACGTATCAAAGAAACCATGTCCCAGACAATGGCCACATTCCCAAAATGTGTCATCAAGTAGGTTGCATCAATTTGGTACTCCTAAAGTACAGGGTCATGTTCCCAGAACATAACAAACAATCCTTGCCAACCTATTTCATTACTTTTCTCTATGCATGATTTGCATACCTAATTACTAAGGTTGGTCCTTCTATTGATTCCACAATTATGACTTAGAAAAACACAACTTCTGAATGATATCTTGAGGTATGGCTTTACTCATAAAATTCGCCTTTGAATTTAAATTTAACATATGCTCATAGACCTGGATTGAGAGAATATAATTCTTACTCAAAAACTTAACTTTCATTTTTAAGTTTTCAGGTACTAACCGGTTACGTCATCACCTAACCGGTTAGAATTACAGACCTGATTATAAAACCACTAATTTTTAAAGAATCTTTTCTTGAATACTCTACTCAATCCATCACAAGGTTTTAGCATAACAGAATACCTCAAGTTCAACACATAATATCATTCAAAAGATCTAAGCCATAATCCCATTTCACTTATGCATAATTTCCTCTTGAAATTATCATTTGATGTTAAGGTATTAACTCCAAATTTTCAATCTGAATTATTACAATAAAATCAACTTCATTTCAGATTGAATTCCAGTGAAATTAGGGTCTAGATTTGAGTAACATTGATAAGACCACAGAACTGATTTCAGAAACTTATTTTCTTTGACAATTTTACAGTGTCTAACCGGTTACAATTATCGAGTAACCGGTTAGATTGTGCAGTCAGCACACTGAAATATGAGGTTTTGCAAACCATTCTTTTCATTACTCAAATCTAACCAATTTCAGCATTCAAAAGAGTTCATATACCTTAAGTAAACATGTTTAATCACAGAAACACATTCACCTTGCATGCATTCAATTTAGATACTCAAATTGCACATAATTGCACATATTTCACAACTTAATGCATCAATTCACATAATATCCAATTAAGTCATGAAATTAACATCAACATAGCTTGCATGCATCCAGATAACATTGCTCAAAACAACAATTGAGCTCAAATTGGCCTCCAATCCATTTAACCATTTCAACTTATGCCCTTTGAGTCTCTTGGTGACTCATCCTATATTCTACCACAATTTATTCTCATTCTAGCAAATAGTAAGCTTCCCCCTTACCTTAGGTTCGTGCTTGATCCAAAACATTGCAGAGATAAAGGCTCCAACATAGATCTCCATTAAATCCACTATATGCAGATAGAGTTGGACAGGGTACCAAAACCAGGGAAATTGACATGCAAAACCCAATTAAGAATTGGGGAAAATAGTCAAATTGAGTTCTCTGCAACATGCACTAGAGGTAGGAATAGATTTGAAACCAAAAGGGTTTGTGTGCTTACCAAAATCGAGCTTCAAAGTCAGCTCCAGAAATCAGAAGCTGAGGTTCGACAGCATCAACACCTCAACTTGGCAAGCTTCGTTCTCTTGATTCAGGGACTCTCAACTCACAAACTGTATATCAATACAAAGCCCTTGATTCAAGCTTTGTAATGGTGTATCACTCATGTTCTAAATCTCAGAAACGAAGGAGAATTTCAGAGACGAATCTCAGAACCCTAAAAACAGAGTTTCAACACTTCAATTAGAAAATCAACCCAAATTCATCAACAATTCGGGTTTATATAGAGATTTCAGGATTGCATGCAATGCGACACGCGTATCCCACCAAGTATGAAGGCTGATTCGTGGCAAATTTCTGGGTTTTGGCTTGATTACTCATCAAACGCACTAATCCCAAATTCTGAGTTCATCGTGTAACCGGTTACACAGCCCTTCTAACCAGTTACATACTGATAAAATTCAAAAATTAATAATTTAATTACTCTTTCTTCAAAAACCTTTTTAATATTGAAATTAGGTCCCAACCCAAGGGCTAATTTACAATATTCACATTTTTGTACAAAATAACCATATAAAAATATATCTCATATTTTTATGTAAAAACACATAATGTACAAAAACTAAAACCTTCAAAACTAATATAAATCAATTATAAAATAATTGTTATAATTAATTTCTTGGTTATTTGGGAGACGAAAATTAGGGGTGTTACACTACTCCTGTAACACTCTCACTTTATTTAGTGTTATTAAGTTTTATTAAAAAGTGGACTTGAAAATTTCTTTTAAACACCTAAATTTCTTTATAAGGTTTTACGAAAATCCGGCAGAGTTTCCTCTGTTTTCCGGACTTCCCAAAAATTTTCTTCTAAAACCTGTCAGTCCAGAATTGTTTTAAAAACATAAACAACAACAGTTTAAAAATCGTAACAGATCCTAACGCCCGATTAATGCAATTTCAGGGCAAACTACTAATTCATATATAATTTACAAAAAGTAATTATCCACTCAAAATATGTAAAATACATTCCACGTAGTGGAACTTGAAATCCTGCTCGGCCAACAGTGGTGTATGCTCCACTTATGTACCTGAAAAATATTAACCACACAGGGGAAGCATCACATAGAACTTAAAAGAGAGATTTCTAAGCAGATAAATACGACACACCAAGACCATTCAAGCCTATGCTATACTACTTAATTCATGTTCTTTTTTTTCCTTTTTCCTTCCTAACTGTTTCCCAATTCCTTTTTCTATCTAATTGTTTTCTTTTAAATAATCCCTAACCTCTAATTATTTTTATTCCTCATTACTTTCGCTCTTTCATTTTTATTCCTTTTTCCTAATCACCCTAATTTCTCTACTCACTCTCTTTCCAATTAACCTATTTCTTCTTCTTCCTATCCCATCTTCTTATTCTCATTCTTTATCCGTTTTCCATTAGTCGTTTATGTTTAGCATTTCCATAATTATTCTCCGTATTTATTTCCTTTAATTCCTATATCAATTTCATTGTTCACCTTCTTATTTCATTTTTCAATGTCCACTCTATTATCCATTTTTCCTTTTCATTACCATTTTCCATTTCCTTTTCCATTTTTCCTTTTTAATTATTTTCCCCGTTTCCAAATAAATCCCGTTATATCCCCTTACCTTTTTCCTTATTCTTTTTCCTTTTATTTACGGTGTATGTATGTCTCCACCAAATCGAAGGCCTACATACATACACCAATCACGATGTATGTCTCCACCAAATCGAAGGCCTACATACATCGCTTTTCCATTACCATTATCTTATCCAATTTTATTCCCTGTTTCCCTTATTCATTACCTTTTATTTACGGTGTATGTATGTCTTCACCAAATCGAAGGCCTACATACATACACCAATCACGATGTATGTCTCCACCAAATCGAAGGCCTACATACATCGCTTTTCCATTACCGTTTTACCTCTTTATTATTTGGCCACAGGGTCAATACAACCACCTGCGCCGTGCCACAGGGTCAACACAACCACCTGTGACGTGTACCATTTTATTTAGGCCACAGGGTCAATACAAACACCTGCGCCGCGCCACAGGGTCAATACAACCACCTGTGAAATTTACCATTTATCAGGCCACAGGGTCAATAGAACCACCTCCGCCGTGCCACAGGTCAATACAACCACCTGTGACATTTACCATTTTTATTTCCTTTTCCTTTTTATTTACGGTGTATGTGTGTCTCCACCAAATCGAAGGCCTACATACATACACCATCGACGATGTATGTCTCCACCAAATTGAAGGCCTACATACATCGCCCCAGTTTCGTTGTATTGTCTCCCCCAAATCGAAGTCCTATAATACAACCCCAATTTTTACGATGTATCGTCTCCCCCAAATCGAAGGCCTACGATACATCACCATATTTATCCAATATTAATTGTCCATATTATATGTCATTATTTTGTCTACCAATTCCGTTTAACTTTTACCTGGTTTTACCACATACAATTATACTTTAATTCTCTTTACTCTCATTTGTTCATTTCTAATTTATTTCCCTATTCACCATTTCTATTCTTTTGCCACACCCTACCAATCTAATTAATTAGTTATTCTGTTACTTACCTTTTTATTCATCACTATTTGTTTCCCCTATTTACTCCATCTATCTTTCCTCATTAATAGCAAGTTACCCTAAGGTTCGTTAGCAATTAACATTTCCCCCGGTCCTAGCGATAGATATAACTACCCAGAAATACACCCCTTAAGGACTGGTAATGAAACCCCTTACCTCAATCGATGACAGTGAGAGGGGTAACCTTAATCTGACGCTTTACTCCCCGACCCACGCTTTAGCTCGGCTCCAACTTGATCCTAAGTTTCCCCAATCTTCGATTCCAAGCACGGTGGGGACAATCGATCTCGATCACGGTGACGGTGTTGCTCTTCGACACCGGGAGGAGAGAGAGAAAGCTCGGCTAAAAGGGGAAGGAGAGAGGGAACCAAGAGGGAAGAGAGAGAAAGGGCCAAAGGGAGAGAGAAAAAGAGAGAAAGGAGTTTGTGAGGGTAGTGGGTGGCCGGCATGGTGGCTGGCCGTGGTGGCTGGCCGTTTCCGGTGGAGAGACAAGGAGGAGAGGGAGAATCAAGTGAGAGGAGGAGAGAGAGAAAGAGGGCGGATCTATGGGGAAGGAGGAAGAGCCAAGGAGGTGGCGGCGGTTTTGGGTGGTGAAGGAAGGAGGATGCCGGAGTTGAAAGAGGAGGGGCAGAAATGGGGTTTTGAGCCCTAGAGAGAGAAAGCAAAAGGGGAATGAATGGAGAAGAAGACTCAACGCGTTTTATGTTGTTTCTGCACGAAGTATCCGGATACTTTGGCTGGTATCCGGATACTTTTACCAGATGGCTGATTTATTTTTTTCTATTTTTCAGCTATTTTCTCCCCAACTTCATATAGCCATAACTTCTTCGTTCACCGTCGGATCTTGCTCAAATTTGAGGATCAACTTCCTAAAAATCATATCTTCATATCCAACGGTGGAAATATTGTTTTGAGTCCTAAATCTTTTATATTGATTTTCTAACCTACGTTATGTTTTAACACCGAATTATCTATTTTTCTGGCCTGTTCCTAATTCCAATTTAATGCTCCTTTCTTTTGTAAATCATTATTATTATTATTAATCTTTTCTAATGCTTGTGCACTTATTTTAATACCTATTTATGGCTTTATTTATATTATCCCTATTATCCCAGATTATTATTAATTCATTTGTATCTGGGTTTAAAATTTGGGATGTTACATTTCTCCCCAAGTTATTAGAATTTCGTCCCCGAAATTCTATTCAATTCCTTCAAATGGAGAACCATACCATTGGTAAGCTTCGGACCACGGTTTTCACTTCCCTTCGGTTTTTACTTTCTGCTCTGTATGCGGTTAGGGTCATGCCTATTCCAACGTCTGCCTTCTAGCACCACGTACTAACTCTATCGGTGTAGCATCGTCAGTTTTCTTATTATTAAAGTTCCATCTCCCATTCCTTGGATTGAAATCCTCCCCCGCTTAGCATTGTCATACTTGATTATATCCATGCTAAGGGGTATGCTCATTCGCAGCTCAGAATTGGGTACACAAGTTCCTGACCGGTATCCAAGGCTGAAAAGAGGACGCGTGGGTGACTATCTATCGGTAGGCATAGAACTACGCCGGGCTTCTACGACTTGGCCAATTCTCACCTTTGCATCTGAGATGCTTGAAGCTTGAAGGGAGTGAAGATGAAAAGAAGAAACATGAAGTACTCAAGAATGAGTCTCATGGTCTTTGCAAGATGACCCAGGATGGACTGGATACATGTCAAGCAAAAGACAATGGAGATTATTCCCCAAAGTATGCATTTTCAGCAAAGATTCGTCGAAGGATGAGTTTCTATGGATCTACGGCTAACTGGTTGGTCTCGGTCCATCGGGGTCCCATCAAATGCACAGGGTCCCAAAAGACTGAGATTATCACTTGCGGTGTTCCGACGTAACGTCTTGATTGAGATTCCACTTCGCGACTTCACTTTTATCCCGTTCACCTTTTACTACTTCAAGTGAGTCTAGCAAAGTCACTCTTAAAATCAATCTTCACCGCGTTTGCATTCTACTTCGATGCTACTTTCTTCTCGTTCGTTTAGTAATTTCAATTCGATATAGGAATTCCTAAAGATGGATTACACTTGAGGGTCAAGGTCAAGGCCTAGTTGTTATTTCTCAATTCGGTGTTATTTCGGGGAACCTTGTTTTACCCCAAGTTTAACTCTCGTTCGATTCTCCGTGAAGTGTTTGGAATTATCTGTTTAGTAGTCCTATGGCTTACGGTATGATTACGAGTTATTGTCGCTCGGATAGGATCCGAATTGAGTCGTCACGTCTCCCCCACTTGGTATCAACATACCTGAGTAAGTCGAAGGCAGGGAGGAAACTAGGCGAATTCCAAGAATTGATTAGCTAGGCTTTCCGTACTTACGCATACGGCTAAGTTCTCATGCAAGTTAGGGGGGTGGTTCGATCATTTAGTTGAGTGTTCTCGGTGGAAATATAGAATAAGAGTGTCTTGAATGGGGTTGGTTTGTGAATCACTGTTCACGAGTCTTGGTAAGGATTCTATAGGATTAGAGTTCAATCGGGCTTTCGACAGAGATAGAATTCCTAAATGGTTTGTTCGGATCTCAACTAGATGATTGCAATAATATAACATGTCAATAAATGCGAAGACCGAGGTGGTCAGTCCCAATCTCACATTTATCAACCGTACATCACTGCGTTATTGAATGATAGCATTATCTTTTAACAGGTGCAAGAGAAAGGATGACCAATCCTGACCTTACGCTCTATTAGAGGACGACACTATCACAATTGAGCTTGGTGAAATTTCTAGCTAAGGTTTTAACACTTATCGACTCCTTCTAGATTACACTACTCACACTTACTCTAGGCAAAGACGCTAAAGCAATCAGTTGGCGCAACATTACACGAAAAGTACCTTGGATAAGTTTATTCCTCGTTCTATGTGCCCATAGGACAGTTTGCAGCACGGTGTCCGGGTTGGCCGCATTGGAAGCAGAGACCTTCCTTTCTACGCTGCTCCAGCATCCAACACATACGAGTATGGGATCCTCCACAATGTGGACATGGTGGCCTGGTCCTTGAATTGGTCGCACTCTGACCCGCATTCTCTAGCACCACTGCTCTGGTGCGGTTAACGGTGTGCGGACCTGATCCTTGAGCCAGTCGTTTACCCTTGTTGAGACCTACTTCATTCGGTATATTCTTGCTCCTTTCCTCTGCTTCCTGCTGATTCAAACTCTTCTCATAAGCGCTAGTCATATTCACCAGCTGAGAGAGGTTAGCTATACCCTGGTGCACAAAGATAGTCCGAATCCTGGCATTGAGACTTGCTTCAAATTTAATACACTTGGTGCGTTCGTCTGCGTCCCGATAACTGCCAGAATAGCGAATCAGATCTTCAAATTGTGCCGCATACTCACCGACAGTCATACTTCCTTGCTCTAGATGCAGAAAAGCGATCTCTTTTTCCCTACGAACATCCTCAGGAAAATACTTTCCCAGGAAGTGAGCCTTAAACAGATCAAAAGTGATATCCTGATTAGCTGCCTCCAATTCTCTTCGCATTCGTTCCCACCAATACTCTGCTTCATCAATCAACATATACTGCGCTAGCAACACAGTTTGTTCAGCAGGTGGCGCCATGGTGCGAAGGATCTTCTCAATTTCCTTGAGCCATCGCTGAGCTCCATCAGGATTATTCCCTCCTTCGAACCTAGGCGGTTCGCATTTCCTAAATCGAGCCATCCAGTCGATTTCGACAGGAATGGGTGGTGGATTCAATGCTGTTGCGGCTGCGGCTGCTGCGATGTTTTCCGCTTGGTTCTGTTGCATTCGGGCCTGATTCTGATTCATTTGAATCAGGTTCTCCAATATAGCAGCCATCCGATCATTTTCGGTACGTCGCCCAGCCATACTGTTAGGTCACGAAGGGAACAGCCGGTTAAAGACTGAATACTTAATCAATAACCTAAATATCCTATTCCTAGACTTAAACTCTTACTAAACGAATCAGTTACTCGCTTGGTGAGTAACCATCGGAGATGTGAGTCCACACTCCAAAGGCCGAGGAAAAACTGCTCTGATACCAAAATGTAACACTCCCACTTTATTTAGTGTTATTAAGTTTTATTAAAAAGTGGACTTGAAAATTTCTTTTAAACACCTAAATTTCTTTATAAGGTTTTACGAAAATCCGACAGAGTTTCCTCTGTTTTCCGGACATCCCAAAAATTTTCTTCTAAAAACCTGTCAGTCCAGAATTGTTTTAAAAACATAAACAACAACAGTTTAAAAATCGTAACAGATCCTAACGCCCGATTAATGCAATTTCAGGGCAAACTACTAATTCATATATAATTTACAAAAAGTAATTATCCACTCAAAATATGTAAAATACATTCCACGTAGTGGAACTTGAAATCCTGCTCGGCCAACACTGGTGTATGCTCCACTTATGTACCTGAAAAATATTAACCACACAGGGGAAGCATCACACAGAACTTAAAAGAGAGATTTCTAAGCAGATATATACGACACACCAAGACCATTCAAGCCTATGCTATACTACTTAATTCATGTTCTTTTTTTTCCTTTTTCCTTCCTAACTGTTTCCCAATTCCTTTTTCTATCTAATTGTTTTCTTTTAAATAATCCCTAACCTCTAATTAATTTATTCCTCATTACTTTCGCTCTTTCATTTTTATTCCTTTTTCCTAATCACCCTAATTTCTCTACTCACTCTCTTTCCAATTAACCTATTTCTTCTTCTTCCTATCCCATCTTCTTATTCTCATTCTTTATCCGTTTTCCATTAGTCGTTTATGTTTAGCATTTCCATAATTATTCTCCGTATTTATTTCCTTTAATTCCTATATCAATTTCATTGTTCACCTTCTTATTTCATTTTCAATGTCCACTCTATTATCCATTTTTCCTTTTCATTACCATTTTCCATTTCCTTTTCCATTTTTCCTTTTTAATTATTTTCCCCGTTTCCAAATAAATCCCGTTATATCCCCTTACCTTTTTCCTTATTCTTTTTCCTTTTATTTACGGTGTATGTATGTCTCCACCAAATCGAAGGCCTACATACATACACCAATCACGATGTATGTCTCCACCAAATCGAAGGCCTACATACATCGCTTTTCCATTACCATTATCTTATCCAATTTTATTCCCTGTTTCCCTTATTCATTACCTTTTATTTACGGTTTATGTATGTCTCCACCAAATCGAAGGCCTACATACATACACCAATCACGATGTATGCCTCCACCAAATCGAAGGCCTACATACATCGCTTTTCCATTACCGTTTTACCTCTTTATTATTTGGCCACAGGGTCAATACAACCACCTGCGCCGTGCCACAGGGTCAACACAACCACCTGTGACGTGTACCATTTTATTTAGGCCACAGGGTCAATACAACCACCTGCGCCGCGCCACAGGGTCAATACAACCACCTGTGACATTTACCATTTATCAGGCCACAGGGTCAATACAACCACCTGCGCCATGCCACAGGGTCAATACAACCACCTGTGACATTTACCATTTTTATTTCCTTTTCCTTTTTATTTACGGTGTATGTATGTCTCCACCAAATCGAAGGCCTACATACATGCACCATCGACGATGTATGTCTCCACCAAATCGAAGGCCTACATACATCGCCCCAGTTTCGTTGTATTGTCTCCCCCAAATCGAAGGCCTACAATACAACCCCAATTTTTACGATGTATCGTCTCCCCCAAATCGAAGGCCTACGATACATCACCATATTTATCCAATATTAATTGTCCATATTATATGTCATTATTTTGTCTACCAATTCCGTTTAACTTTTACCTGGTTTTACCACATACAATTATACTTTAATTCTCTTTACTCTCATTTGTTCATTTCTAATTTATTTCCCTATTCACCATTTCTATTCTTTTGCCACACCCTACCAATCTAATTAATTAGTTATTCCGTTACTTACCTTTTTATTCATCACTATTTGTTTCCCCTATTTACTCCATCTATCTTTCCTCATTAATAGCAGGTTACCCTAAGGTTCGTTAGCAATTAACATTTCCCCCGGTCCTAGCGATAGATATAACTACCCAGAAATACAGCCCTTAAGGATTGGTAATGAAACCCCTTACCTCAATCGATGACAGTGAGAGGGGTAACCTTAATCTGATGCTTTACTCCCCGACCCACGCTTTAGCTCGGCTCCAACTTGATCCTAAGTTTCCCCAATCTTCGATTCCAAGCACGGTGGGGACAATCGATCTCGATCACGGTGACGGTGTTGCTCTTCGACACCGAGAGGAGAGAGAGAAAGCTCGGCTAAAAGGGGAAGGAGAGAGGGAACCAAGAGGGAAGAGAGAGAAAGGGCCAAAGGGAGAGAGAAAAAGAGAGAAAGGAGTTTGTGAGGGTAGTGGGTGGCCGGCGTGGCGGCTGGCCGTGGTGGCTGGCCGTTTCCGGTGGAGAGACAAGGAGGAGAGGGAGAATCAAGTGAGAGGAGGAGAGAGAGAAAGAGGGCGGATCTATGGGGAAGGAGGAAGAGCCAAGGAGGTGGCGGCGGTTTTGGGTGGTGAAGGAAGGAGGAGGCCGGAGTTGAAAGAGGAGGGGCGGAAATGGGGTTTTGAGCCCTAGAGAGAGAAAGCAAAAGGGGAATGAATGGAGAAGAAGACTCAACGCAATTTATGTTGTTTCTGCATGAAGTATCCGGATACTTTGGCTGGTATCCGGATACTTTTACCAGATGCCTGATTTATTTTTTTCTATTTTTCAGCTATTTTCTCCCCAACTTCAAATAGCCATAACTTCTTCGTTCACCGTCGGATCTTGCTCAAATTTGAGGAGCGACTTCCTAAAAATCATATCTTCATATCCAACGGTGGAAATTTTGTTTTGAGTCCTAAATCTTTTATTTTGATTTTCTAACCTACGTTATGTTTTAACACCGAATTATCTATTTTTCTGGCCTGTTCCTAATTCCAATTTAATGCTCCTTTCTTTTCTAAATCATTATTATTATTATTAATCTTTTCTAATGCTTGTGAACTTATTTTAATACCTATTTATGGATTTATTTATATTATCCCTATTATCCCAGATTATTATTAATTCATTTGTATCTGGGTTTAAAATTTGGGATGTTACAACTGCACCACTTAAAAGGAATTTCCTCCCCGAAATTCATCTTTTGAAATTTTCCACTTTTCCAAAATATTTTTATACTAGAAAACTTCATCTTGCTCCCAAAAATTTGTTATTTAGGGTCCTCCCCCACTTAAAAGAGTTTCGATATAGTTCTTTTATTTCGAAACATCTCTAATAAAACCTTTCACCTTAAACCAAAATTCTTTGCATAAAACTCTTAGGTGAAAGAATTTCTTTTAAAAAAATACTCTTTACACTTCACATAAATATTCTTCAATTAAAACACTTTCCAATAAACTTTTTGGAAAAACTTTTTGGGCTGCGCACTCTGATCTCTCAAGCACGATCAAAGAAACATTTGTATGACTTCATTTCTTAATAGTTTGAGACATTATGGTGATCAGTCCTAATATTCAATCCATTAATAACAAAATCATCCCTTTCAGATATAATCTTTCGCAAGAAAGACCATACGACAGGTCTTTAAGTTAGATGAACTTAAAGATAGGGTAATTATCACTATCAGACTTAGTTAGATAGTCAAGTTCTAGAGACATTTCCGTTGGGGAGTCAAAGATTTGTCCTATTCTGGTGGTTGTTAATCTCTCTAGCCATAACTGATCTTTCTATTTCTGTAGTGTCCACAAATATTATCACATCCAACTGTGATAAGGGTTTTGATCACAGAAAAATTGAAGTTGAACTTACAGGATATTGATATTTTCAAACGATTAGATTAACGTAATCGAAAAACATTTGACTACGTTAATTCAGATCAAAGGAAGAGATAGGCTTGGGTTTTCTACGTTAGGATCACACTCAACTCTCATCTCAGCCGGTGAATTCTTCTTGTGCTGGATTCGTCCATTTCTTTCTCACCTTTTCCTTCAAGACAATTCGGTGAATAACACTCCAGCTTCCTACAATCGGAATTGGCTATTCCCTTAGGTACATCACAACTAAACTCAAAGTGATGTGCCTCACAGTTTTCACCTCGAGATGGACAAATGTTCCCTTTCCTATTTCCTCCTTAGTCACTTTTCTCCAATCGAGGATTCCTTAACCTCGATATTTCCGTGGTTGATATTCTCCCATTTACTTTTCCTCTTTCTCCAGTTGGGCCTGTATTTTATCATTCTTTCTCTTATTCTGAACTCAGACCTTTCTCGCATGAAATTCATGTACTTTCCCATAGTCCTCACACATGCTTCCAACATTGAGAAATTCCTTATTTCTTGATAGTTGATAGCTAACTTGGGTTCAAACATAATCTATTCTTGAAGTTCTTGCCTTTGGATCTCTCCTCTAGATTGTCCTAGACAACACTTCCAAAATCCCTTACTTCCATAATATATCTTCTAATATCCATAATCACAGCCTTTAATTCTAAAGATTAAATCTCATTCGTTTCTTCATAGAGATCTAACTCTTTTTCCTCAAAAGTCAACTTCTCTTTCTTCTCTTCATCTTCTGGTGGTAATTCACGAATCCGATTCAGGAATTTGTTGGTGATTGGAAACATTCCCAATCTAATACTAGAGGGTTCCTCTTGGGTTACCAGACTTAGGTCTCTGAATTCCTCGATCAGGATAACCTCCTTAACCATCATTGAGCTCACAAGAATAGCCTATCAACTCAATCGTCTGCAACTACGTTTGCTATGCCAGGATGATAATGGAGCTCAAAGTCATAATCTTTTAAAAACTCCATTCATCGCCTTTGTCTCACATTCAACTCTTCCTCTTCTTATTGTCATTCATACTTTCGAACTTCAAACTTGTTCATGAATCACAACCTTCTTATCTTAATGCTTATCGTCTCTTTTGCATCGTCCAGCTAAATCCTCTACCTTCTCCAATTGGAGTAGCTCCTTAATTTCAACTCTCGATTAGTCCATAAATATTATGATTCAATCCTCTTAAATCAATTTCAATGATGAATCAAGGCATTAAGTTATTTTACCACATTAAATCCTTTCCTTAAATTTTACTTAGGTAATTGACATTTAGTTTGGATTGGAGGAAGATGTTTATTGATATCAAAAGTTCCTTCACAAATGACTTAAATTTTTAGTTTAAGCTTTCAGCTTCTAACCGGTTACAAGAAACTCTAACCGGTTTTATGAAGTACAGTTTTTGAAATAAAACCAAAGAATTTCAAAACCATTTTCTTTACATCTTCCAATCCAACTCAAAATAGGATTTAATCATACTCTAATACCTTGATTCCAACTGAATTCATCACTGAAATGATTTAAATCATAGTCTACTCACATTTTCCATAATTCCTTTTGGACTAATCATATTATATTGGGGTATAATCCATCACTACCCCACCATAATTAAACAACATCCTATCATTCAATACCATCAGTTGATCTTTCCAAGCCAACTTGGTCAAGGCCATGCAGTCTTAGAAAATCCTTCAATAATCCGGCGATAGAATCCAGCCAGCCTTAAGAACTTCTTTACTTTAAAGATCACATGCCCTGCGAACGTAACTTCGCTCAACCAAAACTCATCTTCGGTGAGCTTAGCACACAACTACTCCTCTTGCAGGATTCTTCACACAATCCTGAGATGTTCCTCATGCTCCTCCAGATTCTTAGGATAACCCACAAACAAATCCGACTAAGGGTCCAGTTCTTATAACCCATAAAAGAACAGGTGCATTAGTCAATCCGAACGTCATTATTTCCTACTCATAATGTCCGTATCGAGATCAAAAATGCAGTCTTAAGTGGATTCCTGTCCCGAGTCCTGATTTAGGGTTAATCCAACCTCCAATCAATCTTAGAAAACACTTAGACTCCTTTAATCTGATTCAACCAAAACCTTTTTAGCACTTTTCTATGTGTTTCCCCCATTTGACCATTCCCGATGGTACCATATTATAAAGGTAATAAAGATAGAATCAGTTTCAAGAATTAACTTGATTCCTAACTCTATCTCTCTACTCATGGGTGAAACTGACATCATTTCATACAACCAAGATTTCTTTTAACCCCCTTTCTCCTTTACTGCTGCCCAGAAGCAACACATGGGTTCATTGTAACACCCCACAAATTCCTCGTACTATTTTAAATACTTAAAAGATCTAAATGGAGAAAATGTTTTTGAAAGAATGTTTTCTTGAAGTAAATTTCTTATTTTATGATTTTAAGTGGAGAATAATTTTGGAAGAAATAATTATGTGTTAGACATTTTTGGTGTTTTAAAGAAATTGTGATTTTATCAAAGAATGATTTTTTTTTTTTATTTTTGGGTTTGTTAACTTTGAAAATCCATATCTTTTCAACCGTAACTCCGAATTTTATGATCTTTATATGAAAACGATCGTATTAAAATGTAGATTTAAAAAATGTAACTTTTATAATTTTCTGGGTTGGTTTGCAAAAATTTATTTTAAGGTGTTTAAAGGACGAATTTTGAGAGAATAACTTAGTAAAAATAGTTAAGGACTCCAAATGAATTTTTCCTTTTGAGAATATCTTTAATATATTAAAATATGATTTTTGAAAATGAAATGAGGGTCATAATTATAGCCAAATGGTACAGTTTATTAGTCAAAGAGAAAGTATGTTTAAGTGTTAATATTAGATTATTGAAGGGGAAATTATTTCATGACTAATTGAGTGATTGAGTGGGATTGCAATGTGTATGTATGTGTGCATGTATGTACGTATATTTGTGTGTATATGTGTGTATATGTGTGTGTGTTACCCGTGTGTGTGTGTATGCATGAACCTAGGATTTTTATTTCTTAAGCAAGTAACCAAGGGAACTAACTAGAACCATGACCAAACTAGATTAGAAGAAAAACCCTAACTAGAAACCAACCACCCATTAGCCCTAAAATGTCCCCTAATACCCTAGACTATCCTACCTTGTCTCCTTAAGTTTGATAACCTCCACCCATGCAAGTTTTTGTAAGGACAAAATCGCCCCTCCCATTTGTGTACAACCAAGACCCAACCAAGGGCAAAAGAGGGACTTCACGGTTTGCCTATAAATACCTTTGGCCTTAGTACATTGGCACAGAACTCATTCCATTCCCTTCCTTTCATTCTTCCATTCCCAAACACAATTGTTGTAGAGCAAAAATCAAAGCTCTCAACACACATAGAGAGAAAGAGAAACCGTGAGAAAGAAGGAAGAAGAAGGAGGAAGATCTAGCCAAAAAACCTAAGTTTTCTTTGAAGATCCAAGACCTTAGAAGCTTGAAGATCAACCCTTTATTGGTGGGTAGTTCGAAAATTATGAAGAAAGTTGTAATAGTTTAGATTTTTCCTTTTGATCTTGTGATTTTTCTTTCTTTTCTTCTTTGAATATTAATTCCCAAAAGCTTAAATGATGAGTACAAGTGTGTTTGTACTTGATCATGGATTTTAAAGTTTAAAGCAACTTATAAACTTCTAACTAACGGACTTCATAACTCCATTAAGATCTTCATGAAAGATCTTAAAGTTTTTCAACATAAATCATAAAGATCTAAATAGTTTTGGAGATTTTTGTAAAGTTTAAAGTGTATCTCTTTACATATTAATTTCTCAAAGCTTGAAGAAATTTGTAAACATCTAATCAACGAATTTCCTAACTTGTTTAAAGTTTTCATAAGAGATCCTAAAGCTTTTCAAACTAAATCTTTTAGATCTAAAGGTTTGATGAAATTTTTGAGAAGTCTAAAGTAAATTTCTTTGCATGTTTAATTTTCTTGCTTGAAACCGTGAATTGTGATGTGTTTAAGAGTTTATTGATAAATAAATGGATGATCTAAACGTGTTTAACAATAATGTCAAGATCTTTAGTGTTGCATGTTGATTTGATGGTGATCTTGGTGCTTTAAGTACATGCATGTCATTTTCTATTTGATTCAAGAATTCCTAAAGTACATATAAGAAAATGAAAATGAAAACTTGGTTTGAGGAGAAAAAGAGGTCACGGTTTTGTGTTTGAAAAGGGAGGTAGTATTTTCCAAAACCATGTTTTTGCCATGATGATGGTTCGGCCTAGCTAGGTTTAGTAGGCAAAATCCTTTTCATGAAGTGACACAAAAAGCAATGAATATGTCTTATTAAATTAATTTGTTTGAGTTTGTATTGTGACTATTTTTATTCCAATTTGGTTTTGATTAAAAAGATAAAGGAAACTATATTTGGTTTGGTAAATTAATTTAAGTTGAGGAAATGAATTAAAGTTTGCTTAAATTCTTTCTAGAAGGGCTCACGGTTTTGGAACAAAATGGAATGAAAGACTTCATGATTTCATGTCCTTAATATTGAATAAATTTTTCTTAGACTCATACTTACACTCGGTTTTAAGAGAAAGAAGGGGTAAATGATTTTATTTCATGAAAGAAAAGAAAATAAGGTTTAAGTGATTGGAATAAACTAAGTTGATTTATGTGTCTTACTTGTAATTCTTGACTTGTTTTCTTTGACTTCATTCGGCCCTATAATGTAGGTAAGTCTAGGAAATTTGTTTGCATGAAAATAATTTCACATGACGATTTTTGAAAGGAATTAAGTTGTTTAAAGTAAGAAAAATAAATGTGCTTGGTTATATTTTTAGTTCCATTCGGCTTGTGAGTGTATGTGTGAATAACTATTTGTTTGAAAATAAATATTTGGTTCATAATAAAATAAGTAGTTGTGTGACTTAATTCATTTGAGTGTTGTTGTGGTTGTGTGTTAGTTTGTGTTTGAAAAATATTTGAGTGTGTGATTGGTTTTTAAATTAAGTGGTTTAAAAATAAATCCATCTGAGACTTTAGATTGTGTGGTGGCTGTTCAAGAACTGTTTTATGACAAAAGCTTGAGTTTTAAAGTGTCAAATTTAAACTAAAGAAGTATTTGAGGTAAAAGAGCTTTTATGATGTTTTCGGGTTTTTCTAAAACGGATTTGCAAAAATATTTCCTTTCTGTCCAGATTTGTTTGAAGTTGTTCCTTGACTTTAAAAATGTGTTCATGTAATTTAAAACATAGTTTTCAAGTGTTATTTGAATTAAGAAAAAGCCGGATTATAAATAGTACATTTTTCGGTGTTTTCGAACGTGTTTTAGGTGCTGTCCAGAACGGACCAGCAACTAACCCAAATGAATTTACTTATATGATATTTTCAAATGATTTTCAAGAATTTAAAGTGCTAGAAAGTATTAGAGTTGTTTTGAGAAAATAATTACGTTTTTAAGTCTTCCGATAAGGAATGAAATGTGAAATGAGTTAAGAGAATGTTTTCTTAATACAAATTAATGACATAAACGTATTTTATTTAGTACGAGGAATCTTAAAGACGAGGGATTGGGGCAGTTGGCAGAAACAAGGATCCAAGGAGAGCGTACGCATTTAATTGCTGGACCTCAGGTGAGAGAGAAGCTTTCCTAAGACACCGTGGTGTTTAGGTGATATATTAGGTCGTTTCGTATCATCTCAAAGATCGGAACTTAGTGGTTCAGAGTCAGTAGTATAAGTGGAAATTGTTTGTATTGTGTGGCCACTTATACGAAGGTGACGAAGACCACATTATTGTTGTGTGATGATTGTTGAAATAGCGTGCTTGTATGTTTATTTATTTAATTATGCATGATGATAATTATATTGATGATTAATGTGAGCAATACACTGATGGGCGTCTGTTACGTCCTGAAAACAGAAATGAAATAAATAAGATTGTAAAGTAAAGGACATCATGAGAAAGAAATAAGAATAAAGAATATGAGATTTATGGGAAAAGAGATAAAGCGTTGAGATTGCGGACAGATTTGATGATGAGAATGAGGTTAAGCCAGAGCTGGGAAAGTGGTGTTGTGTTGTTATGTGAAATGTGACGTGAGTGGAGCTGGGCTCCTTTGTGATATTGTTGAAGTGAGACTGGTGTTGAGTTTGAGCTTGCTCCTCCACTAGTACTCATTAAAACAATATGTTTTCGAAAAGATTTTGAAATAAGGTTTTTGAAAAGAATTATGGAAAGAGATTTTGAAGAGGTTTTTGAAGATGAGAATTTTTGAAAAGAGTTTTTGAAACGAGATTTTTGAAGCAAGACTTTTGGTAGAATTTGTGAAAAGATATTTTTGAAAAGATTTTGAGAAAAAGTTTGGTGAGTTGAGATCTTGAGAAAGAGGATGATATGAGATTGTTGAGACAAGATGTGTAATGAAATGATGAGAACCCAGCTCTGTGCTCTGACGAGAAAAGATTGTGCAAAGTTAGTGGTCGGGACTCATTGAAGGGATGCACGAAGGATGGGCCGACCTTAGGTTAATTGAAAAGATAAAAGATATAAAAAGATATTAACGCGAGGAGGTATTAGAGTGCGAAGTAGTGGAGAGGAAGGTACCCCGTATATCAGGGATATTCGGGTTGTGAATGCAATAGGGTAGGCTCGGGCGGTAAAACGTCACGTTGCCTTGAGTACTATTCTGGGCAGAACGAACTCCACATGTGGTGCACTAACTTGGTGGGGACTGGGTCTAATACCGTGGTAAGTTCTGCACCCGGGACCAGAATAGTGCTGTCACCCCTATGGCATTTCGAGAACAGTGGAGAGGGACTGGAACAGGGCAATGTGTTTTGCCACTGCGAGTCAGTGAGCCATGATTATATGATTTGAGGACGAGATCCTCCTGGTCTGGGACCATCTGTGTTGAGACAACTGTCGTGCCCGCGTGGTAAAGGTCTTGTACTCTTGTTCGCTTCCGACTAGGCTGGGTGGATGACCGAGGAGATGTAGACGTGTGAGACGATGGTAACGAAGGGAGTGCCTCGATGATATTATTCTTCCCAATCATCGATGGTTATGATCTGTGTGACACCCTTCCGGATTACCCAAATTTTATCTAGTATTTATGCTTTATATTGGATAATATATGGACTTGTGAGCTTTGAAAATATGGTAAATGAAATTTTCTTTAGAGCGGGTGCACAATTCATCAAATGGAACTCTTGGAGAATAAATTCTAAAATCCTTTAAAACACTTGTATCAAGTTCGGCGATTTCTAAAACCTTTTCTCAAACAGGATAACATTCGTTCTTTAAAAATTTCTTTACATTTTACAATCAATTGAAGCTACCCATACTTTGTTCAATAAAACTGATATCGTCAATTAATACTTATGGCCGAGCTCATTTATAAGTTAAATCAGAGTAAGCGGAAATTACTGGACTATGCTACTGATATGATATAAACATAGATTTTCATATATACGAAAGAGTCATACATACATAGTCCATGAGATAAGTCACCAAGTTCCAAAAATATAACAAGTCCATGTAAACAGATCTACATCACTATGCTACTATAACCCTAGAGTAAAACATATGTACAATATATACATAATCAAAATACAACCCCAGGGATAGTCACGTAGATCCATCAGCATCAGATGCAGTAGTAGCAGCAGTAGTAGTCTCCCAAAAACATAGGTAATAAGGTAGTAGCATCATCATCACAGCAGCAGCAGCACATCTCCTCCACAGCACAGATCCAAGGGTCCACATCATACACCATATGCACGTACCTAGGGATCATCGTCCCTCCAGTCACTCCCAGTAGAATGCACGACAGGCTCGCTCCCACTCTCGTCCTCCACCGGATCCTCCTCGATCTCATCCGAGGGAGAGTGTACCCTACCACTGGGTACCGGGTCAGGTGATGGTGAAACCCTGACGGGGCTCCTCGGATAAGAAGAGGGAGTCTCCTCGCGGACAACTCTCGACATAAAAGGGTGAGAGCGGGTAGGTCGAAAATGAAAGCTGTGGTAAGAGCGAGCTGGTCGCATGGGAGGTGGTCCATGATAAGTATAAAACGGGGGTACATGCATAGTGTATATGATGGGAATCCTAAACCTACGAGGACGGAATCGCATCAGCGGGTTAGGGTGGTAGAATGTGAACTCTACCTCCCCCTCATACACCGCGCGATGGTCCTCATAGATCCATACGCCACTAGGAAGTGGCCGGATCTCGATGCAAGCAATGTAACGAGACATCACCTACAAGGGCATAGGGGTAAGCAATTCTACTCACATAATCAATAGAGAATAAATCATGCAACATATGAAAGATAATAATGCATCAATTAATAACAATCACAATTAGCATCTAGCAAGTATCAGATGCACATAGGATGCTCACACTTAATTCAGGTATATCAATTGCATTAAGTGAATGACATGATGCATGACTTTAACTCTCAACTTATCTCCACATTTTCTAAGTCACTCTCTGACGTCCATCCTTGACAACCCAGCACTCCACAGTGCGTTGTATTCCTAGGTATACAACAATTCGTACATTCACCTAGAATGTACACGACAAGCTTGGAATCCATGCCACCCGAGCATAGTTATAACGTGCCACCCGAGCATCGTCCCGTCATCCAAACGATCCGTCATCCAAACGGTATAACCATATCGACATCCACTAAGCCGACCACGTCAACAACGTGTTATCAAGCAAGCGTATTGGCACTCCCAGAGGCCCTCCACATGTTTACCAAAAACATGATATACGTCCTACCATCCAAACTCCAGAATGAATGCATTTTAGACTTAGGGGAAATTGATTAATACATTACTTGCCACCTAGGCTTAATTTTCAAAATGGATCGTCACCGAACGATCTAATTGTATTTATCAATTTCTCTAAGTCTTTGATCCCTTGAATTATCCTTATTAATTCCTTAATTAATTAAGTTAGAATTGAAAATGATGTTTCCAGATTCTGGGCATTTTACTCGAGTAAAGTTCAGAATACTCGAGTGTTCTGGAGATTTTCCAGATTACTCGAATGTTCTTAAGCTTACTCGAGTGTTCATGTCTTTCTGAGGATTTGGGTTTGAATTTCAACAATTTACTCGAGTAGTTCATGAGTTACTCGAGTGTTCTTGGACTTTTCCAGAATACTCGAGTGACTTTGAATGTCTCGAGTGTTTGACCTATAAAAATTCTCAGTTCATGCCCGATACTCGAGTATCAGACAAAATACTCGAGTGTTCTTATGAAATTTGCTTTATTTTGAACACGATTTACTCGAGTACTTTGCCATTTACTCGAGTGTTTCGCAGCTGACAGTATTGAAAACTGGTTTTAACATGCCATTTTCATTTCTACTCAATTTAAGTCCATTTCAGGGATCCACAGAGTTAACATATCATTAATCAAACATGTTACAACACTTATTTCAATTCAAAACACAGAATTGACAGAGAAATCATTGATTATGCATAAAAAGGCATTTTAACAACTCAATACCTCAAATCACACAATAAGCATAATATTCATGAAACAAAGCTCATTTAAGTTCACATGCATGATAACAAACTTGCTCAATACGGATTTAGAGCATGGATTGGTCTCCAAACCAAAGTTCCTATAGAATCTAAGCCCTTAGAGCCTCTTGGTGTCTCTCTAACACATTTAATGGATTTCAAACTCTATCTAGTGAATATAATTACTTCCCCTTACCTCTCAAACTTGAATCAACAGAAAGATTCCAAAGAAAAGCTCTCCAAACCCAGAAATCCACTTGAGCTTCACATGCATGACAGTTTTGAGTGCACCACCAAAACCGAATTGGTTCACCCATGAAACAGAGATAAGAATTGAGGAAAGTTAGGTTTCTAGACTCTATACCACATCAACTAACTAAAGGAATCGAGTTTGAGACTCAAGAACTCAAGAGCTTACCAAAATCGATGATCTCAGTGAGCTCCAGAAACTGAACTTGACAGAAAAACTCCAACTTCCAAGCTTCGATTCCAACAGCACACTCACTCTCAGCTCTCAATTTCGGTGTCTATATAAAGCTCGTGATGTGAGCTTTGTATTCGTGTATGATTTGTGATTCAATTTGAACTCAGAGAAGAGAATCGATTCAGTGAAGTTATGAACCCTAACTTCATCAACCAGAAGAATGATCAACAAAATTCTTCACCAAGGTTCGTTGATGAGCTTAAATAGGAGATGAGGACACACATGCTGCTCGACACGACGCCATTGACGTGCTGGGAAAGACGATTTCGTGTCAACACACGAGAATCGTTGGCTGTGACTCACCAAACGCACTAACTCGTGCAGTTTGACCCAGAATACTCGAGTGTTTCTGATAATACTCGAGTATTTTACCCAGATTTTGAAAAATAATTATTTTATTTACCTTCCCTCCAAAACCTTTCCTATAATTGCTTCTAGGTCCCAACCCAGGGACTAATATGCAAAATATACATTTTAGGCATTTAAATTATTTATTAAATAATTTCTCACATACAAGCTAATTATATACACACATATTTTAATCAAGGATTAATTCGAAAACTATTAATTATAATTAAATTATAATTAACATTTCATTAATCGGGGATTAAAATTTTGGGGTGTTACAATCTGATAAGACTTAATAATGATAATTGGAAAGTAATAAAGAGATTGTTAATAACACGATTAAGGTCCCCTGATATGCTGAGGGCAGGAATGGGTTTGAGACATGAAAGTAAAAGATTTGTAAGTGAGATTGAGGAAGTAGAAAGAATGTTAATAAGTTGGATAAAATAAAGAAAATAGTGATAAGAATTATGATGATAATCATGATATGCTTGATTATTATGTTGGATGTTTGTTGTGTGTTGTATGCTTGTATGGTCTTGATATTTCGCCTACTGTAATCCCACACCGTCGACGATGCATCGTTCGGATCGCTTACTCTCTCCTATTCGTTGACATATTGGGGCTGCTGATATCTCAACGGGCAGATGGAGCATCGCTTGGAGATCACCACTTTAGATGAATTGGTGCTGGAGTTTAACGACAACGGGGAAGCAGCAGCAGAGGTGGCTTCATCCTCGGGAGCGAAGAAAGGGCGCAAGAAAGAAAGGAAGCCGTATCCCGTTGTCTTCATCAGAAGGAAGTGAGAGTAGTGTGTCTAGTATAAGTTTGTTGTTGTTTGTGTTTTGAGTCAAGGATTACCTAGCATTGTGCCATTTATGTAATTCAGCCAAGTTTTTAATTATGTAATGTGGAATACTTTATTTTGGAAGATCGAACAATGTAAGCCTTTGGAAAAACTATCATGATACTTTTGAAACATGTCATTTTGTGAAAATAGTGTTTTTATGAAGTGAACTGTTTTAGTAACCACTCGGTTTTCGAGTAAAGACGTTGGAATACATCAAGAACACTTCAACAAGGTTTTAAAAAAAAAAATTGGCCTCATTTTTGCAACTTTAATAAGTAAAAGTTAATTATTTCGGTTCACGAAAATCGGGCTGTTACATTCATTGGATTCCAGATTCGAAACTTGGGAATCCCAATACAGGGTTGTTCTATCGTCATTAATCATGATCACTTGATCCCTCGGCTCCCAAACCGTGCTTAAGATCAAATGTAATCATGACACAGGTAGATAGACAAAGTCTAATACCTTAATAGAACGATTCCGATATACTTTGGAAACCACTACAAGAAGATTTGTAAGATCCTCTGCTTTGAGATAGCAGATTGGATAAGGCATAGAGCAACTTTGATCAATACCCTTATCCATAAGGAACAAATGAAGGAATAGCTTTAGAGTTTAACGAACTCAACAAGATTAATCCTTAAGAAGATGACTGCCTTGCACTCGACCTGAGAAGTTGATTAACTTTAACATTAGTGAGGGTAAATACTCCTCCCCAGAGTCAAGGACTTAACTACAACTCCTTTAAGATTTCCTTATCATTGGTTCTATGAGAACGGAATAAACCAACACTATGGTTTTAGGGTTACCACATGTTTGAAGAGAAGCATACGACTATCATACTTCTACTTAGACTACATAGAACACTTTTTAATAGCAGAATAAGCTACTTATCTAGAGCCATTACCCATAACCTTAGCTCTAGTTTGGAAGTATATGAAAGCATACTTCCCAGGAAACATTGCAGATATCGATGACCAGCGTATTGGACCACACAGCCAAGGACCAAGAGTCAGGACCATTGCTCTGATACCATAAAAGTGTAACACTCCTTGTATATCATCTTACTTTATAAGAAAAGTAATAAGTTTATGAATACTTGGACTTGTTATCGTTGGAAAAAGGTCTGAAAATAAGAATTTTCCCTTCCCTTAAAAATTCCTTTTCACAAACACTTGATTAATAATGAAGGTGACTAGTAAAATCAGAGTTTGCGGAAACATAGTAAAATCATCATATTACACTCCCAAAATTTATCAAGTGTAACAAGTCCGTCAATACCAAATAAGTATTATTATGAAACTGCATTCCTCTTTCCTCTTATGATACCTCTTTCCAAAATATGTATCATATAAATTCTATTAAAAATAGAAATGTTATAGAGCTGGTCACTGGTCTTTTGTCCAAACATCCTTCTGGTCGGATCCTCGATATCTGCACAATGGGTTCCCAACCCAGACTTTCTACACTCTGCATGCACCTAAGGGACATCTCCCCTTAGTGATTCTTGTGCAAGCTAGATGCACGATCAACACCTAATAAGGGCATGGGGGTTAGCTATACATATTCGCATAATCAAATGGGAATAAAACTAACATCCACAAGTCAACATGTAGCAAATCATGATGCATAATCATATGAGCACACCCGGTTAATCTTAATAATTCTTTCAATGCAGGTGGCATGATGCATGATTTCCTTCCACAACTGAGGCCTCTAAAGTCCATCTTGGACGTCCATCCAATGCATCCTTGTGTTCCTGGAACACCGACATTCGTTCCCAGAACGTAATGCCGAACCATACTTGGATAATAAGCATCACTCCCAGAGTGTGCACCACGTTCCCAGAACGTGTAGCAAACCATACTTGGAATAATAAGCATCACTCCCAGAGTGTGCATCACGTTCCCAGAACGCATACGTTCCCAGAACGCATAAAAACCAGGTCCCGGACACTAGCCACATATCTATAATGTGTCATCAAGTAGGTTGCAAATCAATGTGTTCCCAGACCACTAACATACGTTCCCAGAACGTATAAAAACCAGGTCCCAGACACTGGCCACATATCTATAATGTGTCATCAAGTAGGTTATAATTTGGTACTCCCGGAGTACCCTCCTCATATTCCCAGAATATGATAAACGTTCCTACCAACCAAACTTCCATTCTATATGGATGCACAATCATTAAGGTTGGTTTTTATCTTTAATTCTATTATTATACCAATGTGTTCCCAGAACACTCACATACGTTCCCAGAACGTATCGCAAACCATACTTGGAATAAAATCAAGCACCACTCCCAAAGTGTGCATCACGTTCCCAGAACGTATCAAAGAAACCATGTCCCAGACAATGGCCATATTCCCAGAATGTGTCATCAAGTAGGTTGCATCAATTTGGTACTCCTAAAGTACAGGGTCATGTTCCCAGAACATAACAAACAATCCTTGCCAACCTATTTCATTACTTTTCTCTATGCATGATTTGCATACATAATTACTAAGGTTGGTCCTTCTATTGATTCCACAATTATGACTTAGAAAAACATAACTTCTGAATGATATCTTGAGGTATGGCTTTACTCATAAAATTTGCCTTTGAATTTAAATTTAACATATGCTCATAGACCTGGATTGAGAGAATATAATTCTTACTCAAAAACTTAACTTTTATTTTTAAGTTTTCAGGTACTAACCGGTTACGTCATCACCTAACCGGTTAGAATTAAGAACCTGATTATAAAACCACTAATTTTTAAAGAATCTTTTCTTGAATACTCTACTCAATCCATCACAAGGTTTTAGCATAACAGAATACCTCAAGTTCAACACATAATATCATTCAAAAGATCTAAGTCATAATCCCATTTCACTTATGCATAATTTCCTCTTGAAATTATCATTTGATGTTAAGGTATTAACTCCAAATTTTCAATCTGAATTATTACAATAAAATCAACTTCATTTCAGATTGAATTCCAGTGAAATTAGGGTCTAGATTTGAGTAACATTGATAAGACCACAGAACTGATTTCAGAAACTTATTTTCTTTGACAATTTTACAATGTCTAATCGGTTACAATTATCGAGTAACCGGTTAGATTGTGCAGTCAGCACACTGAAATATGAGGTTTTGCAAACCATTCTTTACATTACTCAAATCTAACCAATTTCAGCATTCAAAAGAGTTCATATACCTTAAGTAAACATGTTTAATCACAAAAACACATTCACCTTGCATGCATTCAATTTAGATACTCAAATTGCACATAATTGCACATATTTCACAACTTAATGCATCAATTCACATAATATCCAATTAAGTCATGAAATTAACATCAACATAGCTTGCATGCATCCAGATAACATTGCTCAAAACAACAATTGAGCTCAAATTGGCCTCCAAGGCATTTAACCATTTCAACTTATGCCCTTTGAGTCTCTTGGTGACTCATCCTATATTCTACCACAATTTATTCTCATTCTAGCAAATAGTAAGCTTCCCCCTTACCTTAGGTTCGTGCTTGATCCAAAACATTGCAGAGAGAAAGGCTCCAACATAGATCTCCATTAAATCCACTATATGCAGATAGAGTTGGACAGGGTACCAAAACCAGGGAAATTGACATGCAAAACCCAATTAAGAATTGGGGAAAATAGTCAAATTGAGTTCTCTGCAACATGCACTAGAGGTAGGAATAGATTTGAAACCAAAAGGGTTTGTGTGCTTACCAAAATCGAGCTTCAAAGTCAGCTCCAGAAATCAGAAGCTGAGGTTTGACAGCATCAACACCTCAACTTGGCAAGCTTCGTTCTCTTGATTCAGGGACTCTCAACTCACAAACTGTATATCAATACAAAGCCCTTGATTCAAGCTTTGTAATGGTGTATCACTCATGTTCTAAATCTCAGAAACGAAGGAGAATTTCAGAGACGAATCTCACAACCCTAAAAACAGAGTTTCAGCACTTCAATTAGAAAATCAACCCAAATTCATCAACAATTCGGGTTTATATAGAGATTTCAGGATTGCATGCAATGCGACACGCGTATCCCACCAAGTATGAAGGCTGATTCGTGGCAAATTTCTGGGTTTTGGCTTGATTACTCATCAAACGCACTAATCCCAAATTCTGAGTTCATCGTGTAACCGGTTACACAGCCCTTCTAACCGGTTACATACTGATAAAATTCAAAAATTAATAATTTAATTACTCTTTCTTCAAAAACCTTTTTAATATTGCAATTAGGTCTCAACCCAAGGGCTAATATACAATATTCACATTTTTGTACAAAATAACCATATAAAAATATATCTCATATTTTTATGTAAAAACACATAATGTACAAAAACTAAAACCTTCAAAACTAATATAAATCAATTATAAAATAATTGTTATAATTAATTTCTTGGTTATTTGGGAGACGAAAATTAGGGGTGTTACATCAAACCTATCAGATACTTCTCATGATTTTCAAATGACTCAATATCATCAAAGGAACAAAATTTCAAGCCCATTGTGGTATGTTATGAACTGCAGATAACTCAATTTTCGAACCATAATTGATAAATATATGTAATGGTTTTCTAGTAACTTGATATTTCCCTTCAGAAAAAGTAACATTAAATTTTGATATTGCAATTGTCCTTCATTCTAAAAGGTGGACCTTATGTTTGTTCATGGCATCCACTGATATGATTGTGATTTGAATCATGTCGCTTTATTATGTCAATATACAAAATTTAGAATCAGTATGAACATTTAATTGAAATATAAATTTTTATAATTAAAAAAAAAGATCGAATGTAACCTTACATTTCTATCAACCAATAACATATGTATTGCCGTAGCTGTGCCATCTTGAGCAAAAACTCTCCAAAGTCTCAATATTCTGGCATTCAAGACTTTGACTTGTAACGCCCCTAATTTTCGTCTCCCGAATAATAGAAAATTAGTAATAAAAGCTTTATTATTAATTTATAGAAATTTTCCAAGTTTACATTTTGTATTTAATTAGCCTTAAATATAAAAATAAGTTGAAATATTTTTATAGGGCAAATAAATGCAAAATATAAGGATATTGCATTTTGGTCCCTGGATGAGGACTAAAAGGTAATATTGAAAAGGTTCTTGGAGGGAAAGATTTAAAAATATTAATTTTTAAATTTTGTACTAATCTAACCGGTTAGTAATGCCCTGTAACCGGTTAGACGATGAACCCGGAAACTGGGTTAGTGGAATTTGATGAGTAATCACTTGATTAACCCCATAATCGCCACGATTACAGCCTGAAATTAGTGGGGAAACACGCGTCAACGTGCATGTAATCCTTGTTGATCTATATATAGAGGAATTTCTGAAGGAATTGGGTTGTTGTTGCTCTGATTTTGGGAGAAGCTCTGTTTTAGGGTTTCAGAATCGCCCCTTGAAATTCTCTTTTGTTGTTGAGTGTTGAGAGATGAGTGATACACCATTGCAAAGCTTACATCTTAAGCTTTGTAAAAACACCAAGTTTGAGAGTTGAGGTTGAGTGTGGAAGGAGAACGACGTCTTTGAAGTGAAGGAGTTCAGAAGTTGGTTCAGCAGAGACTGATTTCTGGAGCTGAATTGAAGCTTCAATTTCGGTAAGTATAAGAACTCCTTTGACCTCAAATCACTTCTATCTCCTAGTGCATGTTACATCGAGTGAGTCCTAATTGTTTTCCCCAATTTCTTTGGCCATTTGCTATGTCAAAACTTCTGGATTTTGGACCCTGTTGATGGAATTCGTGACTGGAAACAAAACTTTGGGTTTGTGAGGAGTCTGTGGAGTTTTCTTCAAATTCAGTGTTGATTATCATCAAACTCAGTCTTAAGGTATGGGAGAAGTCTACCTTATACTAGATTTAGACTAAAATTCAAGTGATTTAGGATTTGAGTTAACAAAACTCAAAAAGGGCATTATGTGCAATATGGCACAAAGGCTTGGAGGCCAAAGTTTTGATCACTGTGGTTTTGAGCAACTTTATATTGATGCATGCAAAGTATATGCAAGCTGAATTCTGAATTTGAATGCCTATTATAGGTTTTGTTGTATTAAATTGTGTTTATGTGAATTTTTATGCAATTTGATGCAAAAAGCTTGATGCATGCACTTTGAATTTGTTTCTGTGATGAAACATGTTTGGTTAAGGTATATGAACCTGGTTGAATGATGGAATTTGGTTAGATTTGAGAAACAAAGAGAATGATGTGTCAAAACTCTTGTTTTAATGGACTGACTGCATAATCTAACCGGTTAATCGATATTCGTTGTAACACCCCTAATTTTCGTCTCCCAAATAACCGAGAAATTAATTATAAAAATTAATTTATAATTGATTTATATTAGTTTTAAAGGTTTTAGTTTTTGTACATTATTTGTTTTTATATAAAAATATGAGATATATTTTTATATGGTTATTTTGTACAAAAATGTGAATATTGTAAATTAGCCCTTGGGTTGGGACCTAATTGCAATATTAAAAAGGTTTTGGAAGAAAGAGTAATTAAATTATTAATTTTTGAATTTTATCAGTATGTAACCGGTTAGAAGGGCTGTGTAACCGGTTACACGATGAACTCAGAATCTGGGTTAGTGGATTTTGATGAGTAATCACCCAATTAATCCAAAAATCGCCACGAATTCCACTCAAATCACGCTGAGGAACGCGTGTCGCCTTGCATGCAAGTATGATTTCTCTATAAAAACCCGAATTGTTGATGAATTGGGGTTGATTTTCTGATAGAAGGGTTGAAACTCTGTTTTTAGGGTTCTTGATTCGTCTGGTGCGATTCTCCTTCATTTCTGAGAGTTAGAACATGAGTGATACACGGTTACAAAGCTCACATCAAGGGCTTTGTATTGATATAAAGTTTGTGAGTTGAGAGTTCCTGGAGTTTGAGGACGAAGCTTGCCAAGTTGAGGTGTTGATGCTGTCAAACCTCAGCTTCTGGTTTCTGGAGCTGACTTTGAAGCTCGATTTTGGTAAGCACACGAACCCTTTTTGTTTCAAATCTGTTCCTACCTCTAGTGCATGTTGTTGAGAATTCAATTTGACCATTTCCCCCAAATCTTAATTTGGTTTTGCATGTCAAATTCCCTGGTTTTGGTACCCTGTCTAACTCTATCAGCATGGAGTGGATTTAATGGAAACCTGTGTTGGAGCCTTTCTCTCTGCAATGTTTTGGATCAAGCACAATTTAGAGGTAAGGGGGAAGCTTACTATTTGCTAGAATGAGGATAAATTGTGGTAGAATATAGGATGAGTCACCAAGAGACTCAAAGGGCATAAGTTAAAATGGTTAAATGGCTTGGAGGCCAATTTGAGCTCAATTGTTGTTTTGAGCAATGTTATCTAGATGCATGCAAGCTATGTTGATTTTGATTTCATGACTTAATTGGATATTATGTGAATTGATGCATTAAGTTGTGAAATATGTGAAATTATGTGCAATTTGAGTATCTAGATTGAATGCATGCAATATAGATAGGTTTATGTGGTTGAAAACACTAGTATTAAGGTATGTAAACTCTATTTATGAATGAAATTGGTTAGATTTGAGTATGGTAGAAAATGGTATGCAAAACCTCATTTTTCAGTGTATGTTCTGCCTAATCTAACCTGTTAGTCGAAATTTGTAACCGGTTAGATACTGTCAATTTTCAAAGAAAATGAATTTCTGAAATTGGCTAAGTATCCATACCATTTGTACTCAAGTTTAAGCTAGAGTTTCATACAAAAACCAATCTAAAACTATGTGTTTGAGCACTGTTTGGTTTAGATTGGAGGTGATGAGTTAATACCTTAATATCAAAGGATAATTTCAAGAGGAAATTATGCATAAATTAAAATTGGATTATGACTTAGATCTTTTGAATGATATTATGTGTTAAACTTGAGGTATTCTGTTATGCTAAGACCTTGTTATTGGATTGAGAAGAGAATTTAAGAAAAGATTCGTGGAAAATCAGTGGTTTTATATTCAGGTCTGTAACTCTAACCGGTTAAGTGATGATGTAACCGGTTAGTACCTGAAACTTAAAAGTAAAAGTTAAGTTTTTGAATAAGGGTTGCTAATACCAATGATTATATTCTCTCAATCCAGGTCTATGAGCATATGTTAAGTTTAAATTCAAAGGTGAATTTTATGAGTAAAGCCATACCTCAAGATATCATTCAGAAGTTGTGTTTTCTAAGTTGTGTTTTCTAAGTTGTGTACTCTAGGAGTACCAAACTGATGCAACCTACTTGATGACACATTCTGGGAATGTGGCCATTGTCTGGGACATGGTTTCTTGGATACGTTCTGGGAACGTGATGCACACTCCGGGAGTGGTGCTTGATTATATTCCAAGTATGGTTTGCGATACGTTCTGGGAACGTATGTTAGTGTTCTGGGAACACATTGGTATAATAATAGAATTAAAGATAAAACCAACCTTGATGATTGGGCATTCATGCATATAGAATGGAAGATGGGTTGGTAGGAACGTTTATCATATTCTGGGAATATGAGGAGGGTACTCCGGGAGTACCAAATTATAACCTACTTGATGACACATTATAGATATGTGGCCAGTGTCTGGGACTTGGTTTTATACGTTCTGGGAACGTATGTTAGTGTTCTGGGAACACATTGAGATGCAACCTACTTGATGACACATTATAGATATGTGGCCAGTGTGGCCAGTGTCCGGGACCTGGTTTTTATGCGTTCTGGGAACGTATGCGTTCTGGGAACGTGATGCACACTCTGGGAGTGATGCTTATTATTCCAAGTATGGTTTGCTACACGTTCTGGGAACGTGGTGCACACTCTGGGAGTGATGCTTATTATCCAAGTATGGTTTGGCATTACGTTCTGGGAACGAATGTCGGTGTTCCGGGAACACATGGACGTATTGGATGGACGTCCAAGATGGACTTTAGAGGCCTCAGTTGTGGAAGGAAATCATGCATCATGTCACCTGCATTGAAAGAATTATTATGATTAACCGGGTGTGCTCATACGATTATGCATCATGATTTGCTACATGTTGACTTGTGGATGTTAGTTTTATTCTCATTTGATTATGCAAATATGTATAGCTAACCCCCATGCCCTTATTAGGTGTTGATCGTGCATCTAGCTTGTACAAGAATCAGTAAGGGAAGATGTCCCTTAGGTGCATGCAGAGTGTAGAGAGTGTGGGTTGGGAACCCGTTGTGCAGATATCGAGGATCCGACCAGAAGGATGTTTGGACAAAGGACCAGTGACCAGCTTTATAACATTTCTATTTTTAATAGAATTTATATGATACATATTTTGGAAAGAGGTATCATAAGAGGAATTCAGTTTCATAATAATACTTAATTGGTATTAATGGACTTGTTACACTTGATATATTTTGGGAGTATAATATGCTGATTTTACTATGTTTCCGCAAACTCTGATTTTACTAAGTCACCTTCATTATCAATCAAGTGTTTGTGAAAATAAATTTTCAAGGGAAGGGATAAATTCTTATTTTCAGATCTTTTTCCAACAACAACAAGTCCAAGTAATCACAAACTTATTACTTTTCTTATAAAGTAAGATGATATACAAGGAGTGTTACATTCGTAACCGGTTAGACACTGCAGAATTTCAAAAGAAAATCATTTTATAAAACAGTCCTGAAGTTTCACTAATTTTACTCAAATCTATACCTTAAATTCACTGAAAAGAATCTGAAAGTGAGGTGACAATACTCTCTTGGTTCAGATTTAAGGGTAAGGGGTTTATACCTTAATTCAATGAAATAATTTCAAGAGGAAATTATGCTTTATGGAAAACAAAAATGTGATTTGGACTTTTGAATGATGGAAACTGTGATTTTTGAGGCATAAAACAATGTTTAACTTGTTTATGGATTGAGTAGTAAATTCAAGAAAAATGGTTTTTCTGAATTGCAATGGTAAACAGTTCAGGTATGTAATTCTAATCGGTTAGCCTGAGACTGTAACCGGTTAGTACCTGAATCTGAAAAATAAAAAGTTAAGTTTTTGAATACCATTGAATTTGTTTTACCTAATCTAAGTTCAAGGGCATGTTTTGAGAAAATTCAAAGAAGAATTTTATGCCAAAGTGTATGCCTCAAATAAATCATTCAAAAGGGAAATTGGAATATTTCTAAATCACATTAATTAATCTAAAGATAAAACCAACCCTGATATTTGTGCATCCATATAGACTGGAAGTCTGGTTGGTAGGAACGTTTATCATATTCTGGGAATATGAGAAGGGTACTCCGGGAGTACCAAATTATAACCTACTTGATGATACATTATAGATATGTGGCCAGTGTCCGGGACCTTGTTTTTATGCGTTCTGGGAACGTATGCGTTCTGGGAACGTGGTGTACACTCTGGGAGTGATGCTTATTATCCAAGTATGGTTCGGCATTATGTTCTGGGAACAAATGTCGGTGTTCCGGGAATACAAGGGTGTATTGGATGGACGTCCAAGATGGACTTTTAGAGGCCTCAGTTGTGGATAGAAAATCATACATCATGCCACTTGCATTATAAGAGTTATAATGTTGAAAACTGGTGTGCTCATATGTATTTGCATTATGATCTGTCCATGATATACTTGTGATTGTAATTTTAGTCTTTATTAATTATGTATATGTGTATACTTACTCCCTGTGCCCTGTTTAGGTGATGGCCAGATACCTAGCTTGCATCGAGATACGCCCTATCCCTAGCGGTATATGGACGTATGAGGAGCACCGTGCCACTTTTGAGGGGGAGGTTGAGATCACTCTCTAGCACCCTAACCCTCTGGTGCGAGTGCGACCTCGTCGATTTAGGATTCCCTTAGTCTACACTATGCATGTTCCACCTTTTTATACATATAGAGGACCACCCCCGGCTCGACCTATGCGTCGTTTTCATAGTTTTCGTTTTAGAGCTGCCACTTGTTCCCATCCTTCCTCCCATAGAGTTGTTACTGAGGAGACTCTTTCTCCTGGTCCGACTGACTTGGATAGGACTGCTTCTGCAGACCTTAGACCTAGTGGTGGGGTCTCTACACAGTCGGGCGAGGTCGAGGAGGACCCTGTGGAGGATGAGAGCGAGGAGGAGGTGCATGTTGAGCCGACTGTTTCAGCTAGAGGTGGACCCGCTGGTTCATAGGAGCTTTCATAGCGTAGATGTTTTGGATCCTAGATCCTAGGGATAGAGCTGTGGAGGATCTGAGGAGCTGCTAAGGACACCGATGACTTGCTCTGGGACTTCTATTTTGGATTTTGTTATATATATTGTATATATCTGAGAGGTCTTAGAGTGAGATTTTATTTTATGCAGCTGGTCTGTATATGTTTTATCAAAACTTGCTATCTCGACTTTTTATCACTTGCTACTGATTGTACTGATGGGGTTATGTTATGACTTATATATATATATATATATGATGTTTTTCTTTACCTCAGCAGTGCCCCATAAGTATTATTTTTTTACTTCCGCGAACTCTGATTTCTATTAAGAAAGGATTCGACGATAAGTTTATGCTTTATATATTCAAATTCAACTCGAGAGGCAAATGGTGTGTTTTAATATTAACTATGAAGAGTATTTTCTATAGTTAAGGAAATGTTATCTCGAGAGCCTTTTTCGAAACTAATATATCATTAAGCCGAACTTTCAAAAATGGTTTATGTTCAAAAAGGGTTTATGAATGAGCAAGTACTGGTTCTAAAAAGGAAAAATTTTCTAGCCCAAATTTTGATAGCAAGTATTCAATTATTTGGAAATATTAATTATTTTCAAGTTAAAAAAGAGAGCGTCACATGACTTCTCTTCCAATACTTGGATTATTGATTGAACAGACATTAAGCTTACATGAAAATTGTTTAGATAATTGCAAAAAAGAAATACAATAACAAATAAAATACACTATATTTCTGGATTAATAACACCTAAGTACAATATATTCATAATATAGTACAAAAGATCATGACTTACAATTTTATTGATTACAAACAGCATCATAATATAAGATTTTAAACTAAGTAGTTTTTTTGCTATTGTATATTCATTGTTCATTTTTGTAAAAAAAAAGCCCCATACATTTTCTTCATATCTTAATGCATAATGCACATATAGTTGGTATGTTTTTATAGACATGTATTTTGTATCAAAACTACACCATATGTTATTAACTGTTTGCAGATATTCAGAACAAAAGGTAATTTTTTTATATACGTAAATTATATATTGACATTTAACATTATCTTTACCTTTGTCATGGGTCTTTTGCCTTCATTGATATCTATTTGCACATGATGAAAAAAAAAGTAATTATTCAACCATGTTTATAAAGAGGGAATATTAAAATGTTCTGAATAAACATAGTTTAACATACCCTTTTATCAGATCTAGAAGAAGTATTCCCTTTTGCAGACATTTCGAACTCTAATAGAGTATGATAATTGGTGAAAATAGTTTTTTTTTTAAATTTTTGTGCCAAAAAAAAATTAGTTCAATAAATAATAAAAAATAATTAAAAACGGAATAAACAAAAAGAACATTTCTCTGCCCAAGTATGCTTCATTATTTTAAGAAAAAGATAACATGTCATCAACTCTATTACCTTCTGCTTTGTGAAATGTGAAACTACAATTCTGGATGTGGTAAATGAAAATAAAAGGGAAGACAAAAGGAAAAAGAGATGGTTGAAAGATAAACTTCGAAGTATATGATACTTCTTCCACAGAGGGAAACATACAAAAGCAAAGCATTGTCCACTTTAAGTTTGTCATAGTTTATAATATCCATTCCTCTGACCACTTTTCTTTGATTTGAAAGATCACAGATATTCGTCCACAATTTTCAACTTATGAACTCTGTTTTTGGCGGAGAACTTCGAAATTGATGCAGTTCTAAAGCAACAACACCTTTTAGGGTATAGTAACATGTTACTTTAACTTTGGTTGCATTCTACACTGTGTAAAGTTAGCTATGAAACTAAGTAAACTACTACAGTATTATATCAAACCATACACTGTTCAGAAACAGAGAATGATTAGCCTATATAAATTACAATAAAATATAAAGTAAATTATATGAGCATAATTTGTAGTATACAAAGATTGTTTATAAAATTGCAAGAAAGTATCAAAAACGGTGATAATTTAAGATTTCATGTTTGTTCTTTATATAGTTTATAATGTTTAAATACTTAATGTAGCTTAAGTACCCAAATTTGTCCCAATAGTTAGATAGATAATTTTTTCCCTTGCAATTTACCAAAAAAAAAAAAAAGAGGGTTACAACATAAACACAATTTCTACATTACATAAGAAGATAAAATGATTTAAACATAACATCACCATTAAAAATAGAAAAATACAAAACAAACTAAAATTAAATTGTTCACACTTAGACTATACTAAATAATAACATAGAAAAGCAAATAAAAGTACAATACTGACAATAATTAGAAACAAAAAAATAAAAAGAGTTCAACACAAATCCTTGATAAGTAAAACTAAAAACAACACTTAAACACTAGAGTTCCCTGGCTGCACAAATGCTTTTCTTGTAACCTCAAGTTCATTATCAGCATCTTTGACTGGGTTGGTCATGTTGGTCCAGATAGTTGAATCCTCATGGTCTTTGAAATGTGGGTAGAGAATTCCATCCCAATCAGGAATATTCATAATGAAGCGAGAGCCACCCAGATAAAAAAAATTCACTACTCGACCATGTGTAAGACCATACCTTGCCTTCATCTCATCCCAATGATCACCTTCAACAGTTGAAGAATTAACACCACTATGAATCCAACGCAATCTCAGGACATCTCCGTCTGGGCAAAAACAAGTCCAATAAGCCCCAATTTTGTTGGCATGCTGGGACACCAACTGAGCAGCCACCTTAAAATACGTCTGTAACATAACAAATAAAAAAATATTCGTATCAATGTATCAGCAAACACGAAATTAAACCATATAATAAAAAGTAAAATTTAAAACTTTAATAAACACTAAAGTTCAAATTTTGAAAAATAGATTCCTAAAAGAAAAACTTTAAATATATACCTGTGCAGCATCAATGGCAATTTGGAATTGATACAAAATAGGACCATTAGGATTCCCTGGGTTTGCCATCGTTTCTGAAAATAATAAATGAGAGAATTTCACATAAGATTCATGTGTAAAATAAGAACGTGCACATAGCAAAAAAAATTAATAAGAACGTGCACATAGCAAAAAAAATTAATAAGAACGTGCAAACCAAAGATGATCTATAAGAACGTGCAAACCAAAGATGATCTTTGTTTTACTTTTAGTTCACCATAAACAAAGAAGAATCAATACAAAATTACTAAGCAATAACCTGTATGTTGGAGGTAGCAAAAAAAGAGGAGTTTTTATCTTCCTCGCACTTAAGTTTTGCACAAAGGATGGGTAAAAAAACGTAAGTGAAGATATGTATTTATAATAGAAGATTGCTAGGGCAATGAAAAGGTGTGATGTTTGGGTTACCTTTCAATATACATGTCTTATCCCAATATATTGAACCGTTGTTTTACCCAATGTATACAATGTTTACCCAATGAACACATATTTATTTTTAACTTTTAAACACAGAGAATCTCTTTGGCCTTTTCGAAAAAATATTGTTTCAATGCTACATGATTACACCCTATGTTCCTATATTGTAATCTGATATAACTATTCAAAATGCATTCCAAAAGCCTATTATAACTGCTACTCGTATAATAATAATTTAATCGCTATAAATAATTGTTACACAACTCAAATTTAAAATAAAATTGAATATTTTACCTCTTCCTCTCGACAGATGCAACCATCGTGCAACAAAGAAGTACTCCAGTTTATCAAATGTAACATAACTTCTAGTAATATATTAACCCATCTGCAAAATAAACTATATGAAGTTATCCATGTAACATCCAAAATTTTAATTCTAAGAGTCATTAGAATAATAATAAGATTAGGAGATAATAATTATGTTCAAGAATAATTAAGGTGATAGATAAAATTTCCTTTGAATACCATAGAAGGGTTAAGAAGCATAGGCATCGAATAGGAAATTTAAAGAAGACCAAACGAGTGTTAAAGATAATGTTTTCGGTGTTAGAAACACCTTGTATTTAGAAATTAAAAATAAAATATCTACAACTTTAAACGTAAATTCCACCGTTGGATGTGAAGATAGGTGTCTTGGGAAGCTTGTCTCAAAATTTGAGCAAGATCCAATGGTTAACGAAGGAGATATAGCAAGTTGAATGCAAGTACTCCAGGCCATGCCCAAGCGCACCAGCACCAAACTGGTTGGTGTTCACAGGTTGATCCAGGCGCGCATCACCCACGCCCAGGCACGCGCCTGACGCACCAGAGCAGAAATAGTGTAACACCCTTACATTAATTAGTTAATTTATAGGTTTTAAACAAAATCAGAGTTTGAAAATTCTTTTTAAAACTTAATTTCTTTAAAAGGTTTTACGAAAATTCGGCAGAGTTTCCTCTGTTTTCCGGACTTCCCAAAATTTTCTTCTCAAAACCTGTCAGTCCAGAAATATTTAATAACATAAACCACAACGGTTTAAAAGCCAAAACATATCCTAACGCCCGATTAGTATAAGCTACAGGGCACGACTATTACAAATTCTAAAATTACAAAAAATAGTTGTCCACTCATATAATAGTAAATATACATTCCACGTAGTGGAATGAAAATCCTGCTCGGCCTTGTCCTATGTAAGCTCCACTTCGGTACCTGCAAAAATATAGCAAGAAGGGTAGCATTACACAAAACTTAAAAAGATAAATCCTATAAGAAGACATAGTAAATAACTAAGCCTACATTATTCTTACCATACATTATCCATATACATCCATGTATTAAATTTTCTTTTATTTCCTTTCTTATTCTCACATTCATATTACTCTTAGCTCACGACTCATTCTATTCTTAGTTTTTCATTGACTCAGATTTCTTTCTTTTCATTCTTGATTTCCTTTCATTTCTTTGGTCTCTTTCCTTTCTTTTTCTTTTCTTTTACTTTGTCTTTTCATTTTCTTTCTTTTTCATTTCACTTTTATTCTTTGGCCACAGGGTCATCACGACCATCCTGTGCCGATTACCTTTTATATTTATTAGGCCACAGGGTCACCACGACCATCCTGCGACGATTAACATTTACATTTATTGGACCACAGGGTCACCACGACCATCCTGTGCTTTTTATCATTTATATTTATTAGGCCACAGGGTCACCACGACCATCCTGCGACGATTATCATTTACATTTATTGGGCCACAGGGTCACCACGACCATCCTATGCCGATTATCTTTTTATATTTATTAGGCCACACGGTCACCACGACCATCCTGCGCCAATTAACATTTACATTTATTGGCCCACAGGGTCACCACGACCATCCTGTGCCGATTATCTTTTATATTTATTAAGCCACAGGGTCACCATGACCATCCTGCGATGATTAACATTTACATTTATTGGGCCACAGGGTCACCACGACCATCCTGTGCCGATTATCTTTTATATTTATTAAGCCACAGGGTCACCACGACCATCCTGTGACAGTTACTGTAACACCCCGATTTGGCAACTTGAAAATATATCTCTTTAATCTTAAAATGTAGTAAAAATATGGGCCAATTTTTTTTTTGAAACATGTAACGTGGTTGAGTAGCATGAGTATGAGAACCACCAAGTTTTCAAAACCCTTTCGTAATTAAAGAGTGTTCCCATATCTCATACTGAAGTTCAAGTTCCAAACCGGAGTGTCACAAGGCACTACACTTTGCAACTTGATTCTTCTCAACTCAATTATCATAGCCCATTAAAATAAATTTCTTCCACAAAAATTTGGGGTTACATCATGGCATTGCAATGAAATAAGTAAATACAAGGAATATAAGATACTTCAGGGAAAATGAAAGACTACCACCAGGCCCATTGAACTGAAGACGAAAGTCCACGGGGAATGCTTTGCCAGAGTCGACCTCAATTACTTCCGTCTCCGAATATCTACGTCCTCGTCCAATTCTTGCGTACAGGTAAGGGCATCGGGTATCCACCATGATATTCAGCTGGCCCACCGGTCTCCGAGTATTCACGCCACTCCCAATCTTGATAAGCCACTTCCATCATTCCTCGTCTCATATGTCGAACGTGAGCATGACAGGATCCATAGACTAAGGGAATGGACACCATAACAACAAGCATACAGAACATAAGACTAGAGAGAGTAAGTATTCCCAAGCATGTTATGCCAACGATGTGGGATTACGATAGGTAAGATATTAAGGAATAACAAAAACATGTAAGCAAGCAACACATAGAAGCAATCATGTATATATTCATACAAAGCACATACTCGATTCCATTATTCTCTTTTCTCAAAACTTTTAACATCTTCGCAGAACTTTTCATGAATCACGTCTGCTGCGCAACTCTGATTCCATCATCACATCATCCCATCCTCTTTTCCATACTGTCTCTTAAAAATTATTTCTTAACAACATCAGTTATCTTTCTTAATTAAGTTTTATGAATTCGTATCCGTCAATGATGCGGGGGGATTTTAATCATCATTGAGGAGGGTCGCTCTCAAAGTTAGCGCACACGTCCACATCTCCTCGGTCATCCACCCAACCTAGTCGGAAGCAAACAGGAGTACAGGACCTTTACCATGCGGGCACGACAGCTGTCTCAACACATAGATGGTCCCAGACCAGGAGGATCTCGTCCTCAAATCAATTCTCATAATATCAATAATCAAGGCTCACTGTTCAACCAATGGCAAAACACAATGCCCCGTTCTAGTCCCTCTCACTGTTCTAGATTTGCAATCTAGGGGGCGACAGTATATTTCTAGGGAGCTCGCAGAACTTGCCACGGCATTGGACCCAGTCCCCACCACGTTAGTGCGCCACTTGTGGAGTTCGTTCTGCCTAGAAACTCACTCTAGACTTCTTGACGTTTCACCGTCATCGTCCTCCCCTAATGCAATCTCCTCCTAAGTATCCGCAGATACTTATGGTTCCTTCCTCTCCACTACTTCGCACTCTCATACCTCACCATGTATGTTAATGTCTTTTAAAAGTCTTGTATCTTTTTAAGATCAATCCTAATGGTCGGCCCATCCTTCGTGCATCCCTTCAATGAGTCCCGACCGCTATCTTTGCACAATCTTTCTCGTCAGAGCATAGAGCTTGGTTTACATCATCACACATGCTTCTCATTACACAACTTGTCTCCAACGATCTCATATCATCCTCTTTCTCAAGATCTCAACTCACAAAACTTTTCTTAAAATCTCACATCACAAACTTTTACAAATTTCTCAAAATCTTGTTATACCACTTTCTCAAAAATCTTACCTCATTACTTTCTAAAAATTTCTTTTCACAAAACCATTAAAATATCCGTTCACAAACCTTTTCAAAAATCCCTTTTTCATAAATCTTTTCAAAAATACCTCTTCATAAATTCTACCAAAAGTCTTGCTCCAAAAACTCTTTTCAAAATTCTCTTTTTCAAAAACCTTTTTAAAATCTCTTTCCATAAACTCTTTCAAAAATCTTATTTCAAAAACTTTTCGAAAACATATTGTTTCAATGAGTACTAGTGGAGGAGCAGCTCAAGTCAACACCAGCCTCATTTCAACAACATCACAATGAACCGAGCTCCTTCTAAATCACATCTCGTTCCACAACACAACCTCACTTTCCCTAGCTCTGGCTCATCCACATCATATTCATCAATCCTTACTCATCCGCGATTACAATTTCCACAACATCTCAACATCTTTCTCAAACTTTACCTTGCATTTATTTTATTCTTCTTATTCATTATTATTCACATTATTTCCAATCTCATCATGCATAATAAATTCATCAAATAAACAAATAAACAACATACTAGCATTCAGACATCATCATATACATTCATTACCTAATTTCATGTGGTCTTTGTCTCCTTCACACGAGTGGCCACACAACCAAACAATTACCACCGTGCTACTGACTCAGAACCACTAAGTTTCGACTTTATAGATGGTCTAAATGCTTAATATGTTACCTAAGTACCACGGTGTTTGGGGGAAACTTCTCTCTCACCTCAACCGATGACGACCTTCAATGCGCTCCTTAGTTTCCATTGCGATCGTTACTGGCACTCAAATATTTCTCTCTTGTTAAAACCATTCTTATTCAATTATCTTGAAAATAAAGCATCGTTGCAAAACTTTTTATTCGAAAACAAAGTATTCGTTTCTCTTAATACTTTGAAATCACTTTGGGTCTTAAACTCACAATCAAAATCAAGTAAAAACATTTAGAAATTTACTTAAAAACACGTTTAGAAATTTAAAAACTTAAAATACTCTTTTCAGACACTGGTTGAAAACATAATTAGTTCTCTGATCTCTTTAAAAGCCACATTTATCTTAAGGGTTTTTAAATATAAAACACTTTTTAAATCAAAACCTCATGCTTTATAAACCATATAAAAATCTTTTCAAAACAATACTCTTTCCATAAATCAAATCACTTTATTTCCTTCAAAAGCCGAATTAGATTAAAGAAAACAACACAAGGGTTAAGTCAAAAACCGTTTACAAATATTAAACATTTCAATCATTTTCAAACATACATATTGAACATGTTAAATCATTCATAATTCATGCATCAATTTCACACTCATCATGCATGCATACAAAACAAGAATCAAACACAAACTCCTATTATTTCCTATACATGGCCGAATCCTATCACACCTAAGGCAAGGTTTATATTCATAATCTCAAACACTCATGATTACTAGCACTTAAACAAACATGCATGTATGGAAAATATTCACTTAAATACTTTATCCTACTTTAAACATCATAACCGAAAATAATTATTAAAAGAAAAGGAATATCTTCACTTAAAATTATATGCTAACATTTTTCAAATCAATTAGCTTTATCCCTAAGTTAACATGCAATGAAAAATCGATTCATTTCTTTTATTTCTTTCCCAGACCGAATAGCTCAAAAAGATCATCACATACCAAACTCAATCTTATTCACTCAAAGCTAACTCAAACAATAACTCACAAGAAAATAAAAATAGCTTAGGTGAAACTTGTTCCTAAAACCGAATGAAATAGAAAATCACTTTTAAGTTTTTAATAAAAAATTTAGACTTTCACATACTTGAAATCCATAGATCCATCAATAACACACACATGCAAAGCAAAATAAACAAACTTTGATATTTATAAAGGCAAAACCGTGAGCTTCACATAAAAATTCATCAAACTTTAATTTTTATAAATTTATCACAATAAAATCAAAGATCATATCAAAAATCTTTAGATCACATAAATTTCAACATGCATGTAACTAAAATAAGGATCAAACATGATTCCCTATTTTTCCTAGGTTTGGCCGAATGATAAAGTACACAAAAGCAAGATCTTGGGTTCTATTTTCACATGCAAAGCTTTAGAACAACATTTTCTTTTCAAACATCAACGAAATCATCATCACACACATAAAATCTTGTTTAAAATCCTTTTCGTGCCAAAAATAATTTTTTAAAACTTGTTATCAAAATTTTCTCTTTAAAATTGTGACATGCATCAAAAGAAAATTAAGACTTTTTACTCAAAACAAACACACAGAGTTCAAACTTCATGCCTTTGCAAAGATCTACCATAAATCAAGACATGCAAGAGAAGATCAAGGTAAAAACATAAACTTAAACACAAATCTCAACCAAAATCGTGAAGAAGAAATTTTAAAAATTAAAGATCAAAGCTTCCAAGCATAAATATTCAAGATCAAGACATAGAAATTGCATGCAAAGTATTTAAACTTCAAGATCATAAGAAAATAAATACATGCATCACAAAAATTAAATTTAAACAAAGTCCATCACAAAGTTCTTTACAAAACTAAGATTATTACATTAAAACTTTCTTAAACAACTACCTTAAATAAAATCCTAATCTTCAAGCTTTAATCCCCTCTCTTCCTCCTATGGTTGCTTCGGCCTCCTCTCTCTTAGGTTTGATAGGTTGGTTTTCTTCTTGATCTTTGAAGAAGGATGTGTTTGAAGAAAGAAATCAAAGGTATTTGGGTTGGAAGCTTGGGGTTTTCACTCTTCTTTTTCTCTTCTCCTCTCTCGGCCACTCTCTCTTTCCTAAGGGTCTCAAGAGTTTGAGGGGCTCTTGGGACTATGTGTTGGTGTTGGTGTGAGAATGTGAAGGAAAGGAAGAATGAACTAAGACCATCACTCACACATACGCACACGGTTTTATGGGCAAAGTCAAGAGGTGAAGTTTTCCTCTTTTGTCCTCGGTCCAAAGCATGGGTTCAAGGGCAAAGGGGTCCAACCAAATAGATGCATGGGAGGGATCTTTTCATGGGAGACAAGGTGGAAGGAAAGTCATTCCTAGGCATTATGAGTCACACACCCTAGGTTTCCACTTGTTTTCCATTTAAATTTTCTATTTTCTTAATGCTTAAAAGGTGCATTCTACTTGGTTCCTCTCATCCTCTCACGGCCGAACCATACACATGCACACATACACATAATTTTCATTTCATGTTATCATAACAAACACATAACATTAGGTCATGAAATGATGCATACATTTAACACATACTTAAACATGCATATAACACTTTGACACCTCATGTTTTCTACTCAAACACACGGCACACACATACATGCATCATAAATACATTCACATTCACACAATTCATGCATTTCAAATTTTATCATTCAATTTTATTTCTTAAGATAAGAAAACACGCATTCATATTTCAAAAATTCCAAAGATGCAACTTTAAAGAAAATCAATTCACTTCATCAATTTAATTACAAAGTTTGGTAAAACCATATTTTCACCTAAATTAAAAACCTTCAAGAAGAAACCAGTCATTTAAAATCTCAAATTATTTAAAAAGAAAATTCGTTTCTTTAAGAAATCTCAAATGACAAAATCATAGCATGGTTTTTCATGAAATCATACTCAAATAAAAATCATTTGCTAAAACATTTTTCTGAAAATCCTTCTTAAATTCTCAAAAATTCTTTTTTAAATAAAACCTCATTGATCTATGTGAGTCCAGAAGATGCGGGATGTTACATTCTCCCCAACTTGAAGATTTCTCATCCTCGAGAAATGATGCGCACAACCATCTTGTTTCAAGAGTGCGTAGCTCCTTGTAGCAATCTTCTTCCTCATTCTCATATGAACTGGCTGTTGCGACATACCATTTATTCGCTGTTCTCGCGAAAAATAAAAATTCCGAAACGATTCTTTAACAGAAGTAGTCTCTTGGGTCAATCCATTGTCAAATACAATGGTGTATAACGACAAGGCTTTGCTAAGCGGGTTAAATTTTTAAGGGTGTTCAAGGTTGCTGAAACAAATAGCAACATAAAGAGGAACGTCATGCTTATGCCAATCTAAGCAAAGACACTATTTGTAAGGCTCCTCTTCCGACTTACCCTTTTCTAGTAATTTCCGGCCTAATCAGGTCACCTTAAAATCTTAAATTTCCATCTACTCCCCAACTTTAATGACCCCTATCACCATATACCTCAACCACAATCATGAACTTGATTCTCACCAACTTCCCCAATCCTTACTGCTTCCTATTCATCTTACCCTACTTCTCTTTACCCCATCCAAATTCATCCTATCATTGCCTTAGATTCCATTAAACATTCACCTTTTATAACTCCATCTTATTCACCAATAGTCCTTCTTTTCTTCAGGCGATTACATATGCTTCACTTCACTCCTCCTACCACCCACTGATCGTAATAACTTAAGCATGCTAACTCCTTTTTCCATCCTTCATGTTTCACCTTAAGGTCTAAATCCATTGAAGTTCTTCTAATTCCAGGATTACCTATCTAATTAAAGGTCTTCATTCCTAACAGGACTCCTCTAATCCACAATTCACCGTCACACTTTCATCATCTGTCCTAACATTGATCATTACTTAAGGGTTCTAACCATGAATGTCTTCACTTCATCTACCCAATTCCACACCATTAATAACAATTAGCACTAGACCATATCATTTACTCTTTCTAATCCTATTTCTGGGATCACAACTCTTCTGACTTATCCTCGGCTTCCTACTGCCTCGACACTACCTAGACCAAAATTCCAGACAAACCACCCTTATTCACACTTAATTCTAACTGACTCGTACGATCCTCCATCTTAACCTAAGACTTAAAAGACATCATTACCATATCTTATGACCATTACATCTCCCTTACTCATACCTTCTAACCCCTACTTTTCTCAGGTATTGCGAATCTGGCCTAACAACACCTCACAATCTATTCCTAATTCAGGGATAGCTACTTGACTGGCATAAGTCATAACCAAAATCTTGGGAATCGAACGGCTTATAAACTGGGTTCACAAATTTTGGGTTCAATCAAATTAGGAAGGTTCAAGGCTACTTTAGAGATCAATCAAGCAACATGAGATAGGCTCAAGATTCTCATCAAATCAAGAGCTCGAAGGTTATTCCAAGCAAAAGGAATCACAGCAAAACAGGGTTCCAACAAAGAATGGTACGTGTAAACAATAATTTTAGGTTTTGCTAGGATTCGAATCCTCGAACTCTATGACGAATTTTGACGTATTCCAAGCAATATACGCACACTCTCGGCATTCCTATTTCTAATCATCCTAGACTAGCACACAAGATTCACAAAGGAAGTATGTTTCTCATGTATTCCATTACTTAGATCAACCATTTCTCTGATACCACTTCTGTAACACCCCGATTTGGCAACTTGAAAATATATCTCTTTAATAATCTTAAAATGTAGTAAAAATATGGGCCATTTTTTTTTTGAAACATGTAACGTGGTTGAGTAGCATGAGTATGAGAACCACTAAGTTTTCAAAACCCTTTCATAATTAAAGAGTGTTCCCATATCTCATACTGAAGTTCAAGTTCCAAACCGGAGTGTCACAAGGCACTACACTTTGCAACTTGATTCTTCTCAACTTAATTATCATAGCCCATTAAAATAAATTTCTTCCACAAAAATTTGGGGTTACATGATGGCATTGCAATGAAACTAAGTAAATACAAGGAATACAAGATACTTCAGGGAAAATGAAAGACTACCACCAGGCCCATTGAACTGAAGACGAAAGTCCACGGGGAATGCTTTGCCAGAGTCGACCTCAATTACTTCCGTCTCCGAATATCTACGTCCTCGTCCAATTCTTGCGTACAGGTAAGGGCATCGGGTATCCACCATGATATTCAGCTGGCCCACCGGTCTCGGAGTGTTCACGCCACTCCCAATCTTGATAAGCCACTTCCATCATTCCTCGTCTCATATGTCGAACGTGAGCATGACAGGATCCATAGACTAAGGGAATGAACACCATAACAACAAGCATACAGAACAGAAGACTAGAGAGAGTAAGTATTCCCAAGCATGTTATGCCAACGATGTGGGATTACGATAGGTAAGATATTAAGGAATAACAAAAACATGTAAGCAAGCAACACATAGAAGCAATCATGTATATATTCACACAAAGCACATACTCGATTCCATTATTCTCTTTTCTCAAAACTTTTAACATCTTCGCAGAACTTCTCATGAATCACTTCTGCTGCGCAACTCCATCATCACATCATCCCATCCTCTTTTCCATACTATCTCTTAAAAATTATTTCTTAACAACATCAGTTATCTTTCTTAATTAAGTTTTATGAATTCGTATCCGTCAATGATGCGGGGGGATTTTAATCATCATTGAGGAGGGTCGCTCTCAAAGTTAGCACACACGTCCACATCTCCTCGGTCATCCACCCAACCTAGTCGGAAGCAAACAGGAGTACAGGACCTTTACCACGCGGGCACGACAGCTGTCTCAACACATAGATGGTCCCAGACCAGGAGGATCTCGTCCTCAAATCAATTCTCATAATATCAATAATCAAGGCTCACTATTCAACCAGTGGCAAAACACAATGCCCCGTTCCAGTCCCTCTCACTGTTCTAGATTTGCAATCTATGGGGCGACAGTATATTTCTAGGGAGCTCGCAGAACTTGCCACGGCATTGGACCCAGTCCCCACCACGTTAGTGCGCCACTTGTGGAATTCGTTCTGCCTAGAAACACACTCTAGACTTCTTGACGTTTCACTGTCATCGTCCTCCCCTAATGCAATCTCCTCCTAAGTATCCGCAGATACTTATGGTTCCTTCCTCTCCACTACTTCGCACTCTCATACCTCACCACGTATGTTAATGTCTTTTAAAAGTCTTTTATCTTTTTAAGATCAATCCTAATGGTCGGCCCATCCTTCGTGCATCCCTTCAATGACTCACGACCGCTATCTTTTCACAATCTTTCTCGTCAGAGCACAGAGCTGGGTTCACATCATCACACTTGCATCTCATTACACAACTTGTCTCCAACGATCTCATATCATCCTCTTTCTCAAGATCTCAACTCACAAAACTTTTCTTAAAATCTCAGATCACAAACTTTTACAAATTTCTCAAAATCTTGTTATACCACTTTCTCAAAAATCTTACCTCATTACTTTCTAAAAATTTATTTTCACAAAACCATTAAAATATCCGTTCACAAACCTTTTCAAAAATCCCTTTTTCATAAATCTTTTCAAAAATATCTCTTCATAAATTCTACCAAAAGTCTTGCTCCAAAAACTCTTTTCAAAATTCTCTTTTTCAAAAACCTTTTTAAAATCTCTTTCCATAAACTCTTTCAAAAATCTTATTTCAAAAACTTTTCGAAAACATATTGTTTCAATGAGTACTAGTGGAGGAGCAGCTCAAGTCAACACCAGCCTCATTTCAACAACATCACAAAGAACCGAGCTCCTTCTAAATCACATCTCGTTCCACAACACAACCTCACTTTCCCTAGCTCTGGCTCATCCACATCATATTCATCAATCCTTACTCATCCGCGATTACAATTTCCACAACATCTCAACATCTTTCTCAAACTTTACCTTGCATTTCTTTTATTCTTCTTATTCATTATTATTCACATTATTTCCAATCTCATCATGCATAATAAATTCATCAAATAAACAAATAAACAACATACTAGCATTCAGACATCATCATATACATTCATTACCTAATTTCATGTGGTCTTTGTCTCCTTCACATGAGTGGCCATGTAACACCCCGCAAATTCCTCGTATTAATTTAAAATACTAAAGAAAATTGTTTTTGAGAAAAGCATTTTGGAAAGAGTATTTTCTTAAATAAGTTTCTTAACACACGTTTTTAAGGTAATGAGTGATTTTAAAAGAAGGATTTTTCAAGAAATAATATTATTATTTTTTTTAAAAGCTGATTTTTGGAAATGAATATATGACCGAAATTCTTCTAAAGGAATATTGAATTCTTCCATAAGAAATTATTTAATGAAAGGGTGATTTGATTTCTAAAAATGTGTGTTGGATATTTTGGGTGATGCATATGTATGAATAATTTATTTTATATGAGTATGTGCATATGTATATTCGGTCTTGTATATATGTGTATGTATGCCTAGGATCATGTGAAATTTAACTAGTGAAAAGCATAGGATGCTAAATGCATGAATGTATGATATGTGTGTGCATGAGTGTGTGCCGTGTGTGTATGTATATGCAACGTGTGAGTATGCATGGGTGTGTGCATGTGGCGCAAGGAGGTGTGTGTGTGTAGGTGTATATATGATGCAAACTTTGACTTCCTTGCACCCTAAGTTAGTAGCCAAGTAGCATATAGGCTTAGTTTAGTGTTAAGCTTAGTTAATAGTTTGACCAACCAATAGGATGAAGGATTAGCCCTAATCTTATTCCATTTGTCCCATGGCTTGGCTTGAGCCATGCAAGCCTTCCTAATGCCAATCTTACCCTTGAAGCAACACTCTTTGGCCGAATTCCTTTAAGGGCAAAAAGGGAAATGCTTGGTTGTCTATATAGGCCCATGACCGTGGTTCCTTCCATTCATTTTCCTTTACATTTCACTTCTAAACCAAAACACAATTCTAAGAGTGTCATCAAACTCTTAGAAAGAAATAGAGAGACTTAGAGAGAGAGAGAACCTGTGAGCCTTCAAGAGGAGAAGGAGAAGAAGATCAAGCCCAAGCCTTAGGATTTCTTGAAGATTAAGTGAAGAAGGTTGAAGATCTTCTCTTTTCCTTAGTTTGTTCGAAGATCAAAGAGTGTTAGGGTAGTTTTCATTTTTCAAAGTCTTGTAAAGTTCCTTTGTTGTTGCATGTCTAATTTTCTTGTAGATCTATGTTTGTAAGTGCCTATTAAGCTTTGATCTTGAGTTTCAAGAGCCAAATAAATTTGTAGAACCTTAAACCATGGACATTACCATTCGGCCATGTCTAGAAGATTAGGTTGAGATGATTTTTATTTTGTTTAGAGTTCATGCATGTTAGTTTGATGTTTGTTAAAGTTGATCTAAATAGTTTGCATGCTTTGATTTCAACTTTGATTTTTCTAAGCTTTGATTTTTGGTTTTCTTCTCAAAAGTGCTTTGATCTATTGTTTTGATCTTGAGAAAGGACTTGATTCTGTTGGAACCTACAATCGGTGGGTGAAATAACTAGGAGACAGTAGGAGAACACCTAGAAGGGGGGGTTGAATAGGTGTTAGATAAACCTTCAAAGATTTTCGAAAGAAACAAATCGAAACGATTAAAACAAATGATTTTTACAAATATCTTCAACTTTAATCGATTAAATCAATGACTAATCGATTAATGCCGAAAGCTTGATTAAAATTAATCGATTAATGAAACCAGTTAATCGATTAATCACTGTTAAAACTGAAAAATCACTTTTCAATCAAATACGAAAATCAATCAATTAACACATATGATCAGAGATAAAGCGGAATTGATTAACACCAATATTCTAATTGATTACCTAGGTTATGAAAATGATTTTCCCAAAAATCAATTTTGCACAATTAAGATTCAATTCAATCAATTATGAAAAATCATTTTTTCTAGGTTTTCAACCAAGAACACAATTAATAACAAGAATTGTAAAGAGTAGAGAGTTTAGAGATACGACACAGTGATTTATCCTGGTTCACTTTCATCCACTTGAAAGCTACTCCAGTCCCCTCTTCAACCAAGAGAGATTCTTCACTATGAGGAATTAGAGTTTCTCAAATTACAAGTAAATGCCTCACAAGACTCCCTTCTTGCTAGCCTACAAGAGATACCACACCCTTGCCTTGTAACCCTATTGATATCTAATCTAACCTCTTCTCTTTTGCTTGCCGATTCCCCACAACAAGACTTCCAAAGCTTTGAGATTCTTCAAAGACTTCCACTTGCTTGCTTCACTACAAGACTTCCAAGTGCTTGATGATATGCCACACCAAGGCTTCCAAATAACTTTGCTTGATGAATAACTTCTTCAAGACTTCCTTTGTTGTAGAGTGTTTGCCTTCTTTGCAATGATTACAACTCAAATGAAAACAAAATAACAATCCTATGAATCTCTTTCAAAAGCTATGAAAATATCAACATGAGAGATTCAAGGTTCTTGATCAAAGAATGTAAAAATGAGAACTTTGATCTTGGGAAAGTGAGAGAGAATAGAGTGGCTTGATTCTTTGTAAAATGAATATCAAAATGATGAAATATCATCACAAAGGTTAGAAATAGGTTTATATAGAATACCCAAAAGTTAGGAATGGTTAAAAGTGCTTTTGAGAAGTCAAAAACGCATTTTAAAAACCAGATCTGTGCCTGTTACTCGAATAAAATAAGTGCTAATCGAGTAACCATGCCTTAATCGAGTAATGCCGCAAGCCTGTAAAAATTTTCTCGAGTAAAAGTCAAGATAATCGATTATCAAAAGTTGTTAATCGATTATCAGTTCAAAATATACTGTTAATCGAGTATCAAAACCTGTTAATCGATTATTTTGATTAAAAATCACTTAAAACTTGTTTTCTCAAAAACTAAACCTTTTCTTTCAAACCTTTAAGCCACCTATTGATTTTAGGCAAAGTGAATACTCAAAATATGATATAATCATGACTATGATAGAGATTCACTACCCTCTATATACTCTACCCAAACTCATAAACTAAGAGACTTGAGAGGCTAAAGATAAAACAATAAAACATAAACTACCAAACTAAGTCTTCATGAGTTGGCTCTCTCTTCTTAACTTGATGTTTGTTGTTGCTTGTTGAGCTTGAACTTGATCAACACATTTGTAGCTTGTTCAAAACCTTTTGGCATTTATCAAAACATTCTTCATGGATCTTACAATCTCCCCCTTTTTGAAAATGACAAACATGTTTTGAAGTTGTGAAGTTGTTGATGCTTGAACCATTTGATCACTTGGTGAGACTCTTGCTCCCCCTCAATTTATGCTTTTTACATTTGAAATCTAATTGAGATAAAAGCTTGATTCTCCCCCTATCTCCAACAACTTTGCTCAACCTACATAAAAACAACAAAACAAACCTTTCTCCAAAACAAAATATTATTTCTTTTCAAAACATACATTTCTCTTCAAAACATACATTTCTCCCCCTTTGGCATTATCAAAAAGTAATATATACCAATTGACATATATAATATACTAAGCCAAATATAAGAGAAACTATGTCATATATAGAGATATCTAAACCAAAATAGAGAAATTAATAACCATACTATCTCTATATCAAACATTTCTTCAATAGCATGATAATCATCTAATAATCACTCAATGATACCAATTGAAACAATTGTATACCAATTATAATACTAATTGTAAGAATTTGATACCAATAGTATTTTCTCAAAAGTATAAAAATATCACATCAAGAGAAATAATACTAATTGTAACTAAACAAATACCAATTGTATAACATCAATTGAGAATAGTACCAATTGAGAGAATTATGAGTAATATCTAACAATATCAAATGTTACCAATTTGTAGGATCTTTTCTTCATACCAATTGAAGATGCAAATGAATGAATATCACATGAAAGTCCTTTTGCTCTTCAATCATACCTACAAAAACAATCATGCTTTGCTTTTTGGTATCCAAATGGTTTTGGATCCATTTTTGTTAGTGTAGGGACTCTCACCCTTTTTCACCCAAACAAAATCTCCTTTAGGTATACCATGCACTTTAATATAACACACATTTGAAGTATGTCCATGAGTACCACAATAGAAACATGTTGGTGCATTTGAAAAATCAACTTTAGAAAAATCAACAACATTTCTATGAGACATACTCTTAGCATTAGTATAACCCAAACCAAACTTGTTTGAATTTTCTCTTTGAAAATTTAACAATGTGCGCAATCTAATATCACCATTTGTGAAACTTGCAAGCTTAATTTTCAAAATAGCATTTTCATCTTTAAGCAACTTGCAATCCTCACAATCAACCACATTATTCAATCTACTAGCACAATCACAAGAAGAACTAGCATATATAAGATCAAGAGTTTCATTTTGAAGATTAAGCTCATCAACTTGTTTTTGAAGTTCTAAAATCTCTTGTTGAAGTTTCAAAATGAGCTTCTTCCTTTCAATATTTTTCAAAGCTAGTTTCTTAAATTGTTTATGCATTTCTTCATAAGCATTATATAACAATTCATACTTAGAAGAAATTTCGGATTTAGTAAGACTTACATCGCTTTCGTCGCTTTGTTCACTTGATTCATCATTTGAACTTTCCTCTTCATTTACTAGAGCTATCAAGTTGAGACAAGCGGCATCTTCATCATCCGAAGAACTATTTGATGTACTTTTCTTGTCTTTTTCATCATCACTATTCCAAACTATGTATGCCCTTTTAGTTTTCTTTTCTTTCTCCTTCTTCTTGAGATACTTAGAGCATGAGTACTTGAGATGACCGGGCTTTCCACATTCATGGAAAATTATACCTTCTTTTGTAGTCTTGGTCTTGTAGTGTGGGGAATTCTTCTCTTTACTTTTGTCTTTGTTCAACCTTCCTTTTCTCCTTAGAATCTTATTAAACTTTCTTAGTAGAAGTTTCATCTCCTCTTCATCAATGTCCGAATCGGTATCTTCATTATCATCATCATCATCATCATCATCGGAACTCTCTTCCTTTTTATATGACCTTTTAGCTTTAAGAGCAATTCCTTTTCTCTCTTTGTACTTATCCGACTCTTCATGCATTTGCAAACGTCCAAGCTCCATTTCATGTTCTTGTAGCTTTCCGAAAAGTGTTGCTAAGTCCATGGTGTCCAAGTCCTTTGATTCAATAATTGCGGTAACCTTGGGTTGCCATTCCCTACTTAGACATCTTAAAACTTTGTTAAAAAGTTCACAATTCACGAAAGTTTTACCAAGAGCAATGAGATGATTAACAATATGAGTAAAACGTTTTTGCATAAAACATATAGATTCATTAGGCAACATACGAAACAATTCATATTCATGCATCAAAGAATTTAATCTAGCACGCCTAACTTCACTAGTGCCTTCATGTGTGACTTGCAAGGTGTCCCACATTTCTTTGGCATCACGACATTGGGAGACTCTAAAGAACTCATCATAAGATAGAGCGGAGGTGATGATATTCTTTGCTTTTAAATCATATTGAATTTTCCTTTTATCATCATCGATCCACTTATCTTTGGGAGTAAGTGTAAGCACACCTTCTACATCTTTTGAGGGAATATAAGGACCATTTTCAATGGCTTCCCAAATGTTCACATCTATAGCTTCTATAAAGATTCTCATCCTAATTTTCCAATAACCATAACCCTCTCCACGAAACATAGGAGGGCGACTAATTGAAGCACCTTCACCACCAAAGGGTACGAATCCCATTGTAGTTTCCTCAAGGATCTTAACGAAAAAGATCTATGCTCGTGTCTTTCGACCGAGCTCTGATACCAATTGTTGGAACCTACAATCGGTGGGTGAAATAACTAGGAGACACTAGGAGAACACCTAGAAGGGGGGTTTAATAGGTGTTAGATAAACCTTGAAAGATTTTCGAAAGAAACAAATCGAAACGATTAAAACAAATGATTTTTACAAATATCTTCAACTTTAATCGATTAAATCAATGACTAATCGATTAATGCCGAAAGCTTGATTAAAATTAATCGATTAATCACTGTTAAAACTGAAAAATCACTTTTCAATCAAATACGAAAATCAATCAATTAACACATATGATCAGAGATAAAGCGGAATTGATTAAGACCAATATTCTTATTGATTACCTAGGTTATGAAAATGATTTTCCCAAAAATCAATTTTGCACAATTAAGATTCAATTCAATCAATTATGAAAAATCACTTTTTCTAGGTTTTCAACCAAGTACACAATTAATAACAAGAATTGTAAAGAGTAGAGAGTTTAGAGATACGACACAGTGATTTATCCTGATTCACTTTCATCCACTTGAAAGCTACTCCAGTCCCCTCTTCAACCAAGAGAGATTCTTCACTATGAGGAATTAGAGTTTCTCAAATTACAAGTAAATGCCTCACAAGACTCCCTTCTTGCTAGCCTACAAGAGATACCACACCCTTGCCTTGTAACCCTATTGATATCTAATCTAACCTCTTCTCTTTTGCTTGCCGATTCCCCACAACAAGACTTCCAAAGCTTTGAGATTCTTCAAAGACTTCCACTTGCTTGCTTCACTACAAGACTTCCAAGTGCTTGATGATATGCCACACCAAGGCTTCCAAATAACTTTGCTTGATGAATAACTTCTTCAAGACTTCCTTTGTTGTAGAGTGTTTTCCTTCTTTGCAATGATTACAACTCAAATGAAAACAAAATAACAATCATATGAATCTCTTTCAAAAGCTATGAAAATATCAACATGAGAGATTCAAGGTTCTTGATCAAAGAATGTAAAAATGAGAACTTTGATCTTGGGAAAGTGAGAGAGAATAGAGTGGCTTGATTCTTTGTAAAATGAATATCAAAATGATGGAATATGATCACAAAGGTTAGAAATAGGTTTATATAGAATACCCAAAAGTTAGGAATGGTTAAAAGTGCTTTTGAGAAGTGAAAAACGCATTTTAAAAACCAGATCTGTGCGTGTTACTCGAGTAAAATAAGTGCTAATCGAGTAACCATGCCTTAATCGAGTAATGCCGCAAGCCTGTAAAAATTTACTCTAGTAAAAGTCAAGCTAATCGATTATCAAAAGTTGTTAATCGATTATCAGGTCAAAATATACTGTTAATCGATTATCAAAACCTGTTAATCGATTATTTTGATTAAAAATCACTTAAAACTTGTTTTCTCAAAAACTAAACCTTTTATTTCAAACCTTTAAGCCACCTATTGATTTTAGGAAAAGTGAATACTCAAAATATGATATAATCATGACTATGATAGAGATTCACTACCCTCTGTATACTGTACCCAAACTCATAAACTAAGAGACTTGAGAGGCTAAAGATAAAACAATAAAACATAAACTACCAAACTAAGTCTTCATGAGTTGGCTCTCTCTTCTTAACTTGATGTTTGTTGTTGCTTGTTGAGCTTGAACTTGATCAACACATTTGTAGCTTGTTCAAAACCTTTTGGCATTTATCAAAACATTCTTCATGGATCTTACAGATTCTTGCCTTGATTTTCAACAACTTTGATTTAGAGTCTTGCATGTGATTGTTTTGCTCAAAAAGTTTTGTTTCTTGACTTGCATGTCACGGTTTTGATGAGAAACAAAGGAAAACAATTTTATTTCCAAATTATTTGCCTTGATCCAAATTTATGTGTGTTTCAAAGCTAAAGATTTAAGTTTTTCTCTTGATTTTGTTAATTGATTTTCGGTCAAGCTTCAAAATCAAGGAGATCATGATTGTTTTCATGAAAAAGCTTCTTGCATGTGTCCTCTCTTTGATTTATATGATTTTAAGAGTGCATGCAAAGGAAAATAAAAAGGGGATTTGTGTTTAATAGATCACGGTTTTGGGGAAGAAAAGGGAGTGGTATTTTTCTAAAACCATGTGTTTGAAATGCATGTTTTTGACTTAGTAATTTAAGGTTTTGCATGTAGAAAATTTGAATCAAGACCTTGTTTTTCCTATGATGATGAATCGGTCTACACTAGATTAGATGGACTAGATTCTTTTAGCATGTGATTGACTCAAGGAAATGATTATGTTTTGTGGCTTTGATTTAAGAAAATTATTGTGTTGTGGTGGTTTGTTCAATTCGGTTTTCATAAAAGAAAAGGCATAAATGTATTTGATTATTTTTAAAAGTAATATCATGGTTTGATTTCTTTTGTTCGTGCTGTCCAAGATTTTATTTCAAAGTATTTTAATTTTTAAAAGTGTTTTTGAGTTGTAAAAAGTGTGGATTTCAAGTGTTCTTTGATATATCAAAAGTTAGAATGAAAAATGTTGATTTTCAATGTTTTTACAACTTGAAAGGGTGGCTGGACTTTTTCCATACAGCCACATAAACTATTTATTTTATTTATTTTAATATGGGTTTTCAAAGGATTTTTGAAGGATTTCAAGTATTAGAAAGGATTGAGTTTAAAAGAATATATGTGTGAGTATGTGCCGGAAGAGTAAATAATTTTATTGCATGAAAAAGAAAATAGAATTTAAATGCTTGAAATAAATCAAATTGAATTATGTGTTTTAAATTTGTGGTCTTTGAATTGTTTTCTTTAATATCATTCAGCCAGATAGTGTAAACAAGTTTAGAAAGTTTAGTTGCATAAAATAAAATGTACAAGGTGATTTTTTAAAAGAATCGAATGGTTGTGTTTGGTTCGTACCTTTGCAAGTATGAGAATGCCTAAGTGTTTTGTTTAATTAAATAAATGAGTGTTTGACTTATAATTAAATTAAATGATTCATTTTGTGTTGCTTGTTGTTGTGTGTTAAGTTAATGTTTGGAAAATGATTGAGTGTGTAATTGATTTTGAAAACAAATTGATTTGATTTATTTGAGATTTTTGGGATTGTGTTTATGATTGTCCAAAGTTTGTTTCATGATGAGAATTTGAGTTTTAAAGTGTTAATTTTAAGTTAAGGAGTCCTTTAAAACGAAAAATGTTTTTACGATGTTTTCGAAGTTTTATCCATGCAATTTTTAATATAATTCTTTACTGTCCAGAATTGTTTGGACTTGTTTCCTAATTCTAAAAATGTTTTCAAGTAAGTTAAAATAAAGTTTTCAAGTGAAAATGGATTTAAGATAAAGCCGGGTTGAAAACGGTGCATTTTTCGGTTTTTTCGAACAAGTTTTTGGTGCTGTCCAAATCGGGCAAGCAACCAAACCAAATGATTTAAACCATTTTATTAAATGTTTCCAAATGATTTTAAAATAATTAAAGTGCTAGAAAAATATGAGGATTGTTTCGATAAAACAATAGCTTTTTAAGTCTTTCGATTAAGAACGGAAAGTGTCATGAAATAAGAAAAGATTTTTTTAGGACCAGACAATAACGTAAGTGTATTTTATATAGTATGAGGAAATATTAAAGACAAAGGATTGGGGCCGCCGGCAACAAAACGGATTCAAGGAGACGGTACGCATTACATTGCTGGACCTCAGGTGAGAGAGAAGCTTTCCTAAGACACCGTGGTAGTTCGGTGATTTAGTAGGACGTTCCGTATCATCTCAAAGATCGGAACTAAGTGGTTAGAGTCAGTAGTATAAGTGGCAATTGTTTGATTGTGTGGCCACTTATACGAAGGTGACAAAGACCACAATGTTATTGTGTGATGTTGTGTGCATGCTTTTATTTACTTATTTTATTATATCTGATGATACTTATATTATTACTGTTGGTTGTAATGAGTAAACGGCTGATGGAGGTCTGTCACATCCTGAATAAGAAAATGAAAATGAGATAAGTAAGTTGAAGAAAATATAGAGGTAAATAGAAAAGAATAATGATAAGATGAAGGTGAAAGGAGATAAAGAGTTGGTATTGGAAAACAAATTGATGACAATGTTGAGAACGAGCCAGAGCTGGGAAAGTGATGTTGATTATGTGAAGGAGATATGATTTGAAGGGAGCTGGGCTCCTTGGTTTTCGGTTTTAGTCTGGGACTAGTGTTGAGTTGAGCTTGCTCCTCCATTAGCGCCCAGCAAAGTTGTGATTTTTGAAAAGCAGTGGTTGAAAAGGTTTTTAATAAAGAGGTTTTTGTAGAGAATGATGAAGAGAAATTTTTTAAAAGGATTTATGAAAAGAAATTCTTTTGAGAATGTTTTTGAAAAGAGGTTTTTGAGAAACAGAATGAAAAGTATTTTTTTTTAAAAGTATTCGAAAGGTAATTTTGTGGAAAGTTTTGAAGGGAGATTTTTATAAACTTCGAGAAATTTTTTTTGTAATGACGTTTTTAAGAAAGTCTTTTTGAAATAATAATTTTGTGAAATTTATGTGAAATGGCATTTTCGAAGAGAAGTTTCTGAATCCATAGTTTTGCGAACCATTGTGAAAAGTTTTTATGTGAAAGTTTTCGAAAGAAGGTTTTATGAAAGTTTATGATAAGAGATTTTCCAAATAGTTTATGAAAATGTGTTGAGGAAAGTAAGATTGTTCTTTTGGAAAAGATAGAGGATGTTGAAAGGATTTTGGAAATGAGATGATTACGAAAGATGGAGAATGTTGAGAAAATTTGAGCAATGAGATTTGAGATCGTGATGTGATCCCTGCTCTGTGCTATGTGCGGAATGATGAGAGAAAGATGGTGCAAAGTTAGTGGTCGGGACTCGTTGAAGGGTTGCACGAACGACGGGCCGACCTTAGGATAATTAAAAAGATTAAAAAAAGACTTTAAAAGACATGCGCGGTGAGATATGAGAGTGCGAAGTAGTGGAGAGAAAAAACGATAGGTATCTGCGGATACATAGGACGAGATTGCATTAGGGGAGGACGATGACGGTGAAACGTCAAGAAGTCTAGAGTATGTTTCTAGGCAGAACGAACTCCACATGTGGCGCACTAACGTGGTGGGGACTGGGTCTAATGCCGTGGTAAATTCTGCAGGCCCACTAGAAACATACTGTCGCCCCCTAGATTGCAAATCGGGAACAGTGAGAGGGACTGGAGTGGGGCATCTTGTTTGCCACTGCGAGGCAGTGTGCCATGAATATGAATAGATATTATTGATTGAGGCTGAGTCCTCCTGGTCTGGGACCATTCATGTGTTGTGACAGCTATCGTGCCCGCACGGTAAAGGTCATGTACTCGTGTTTGCTTCCGACTAGGTTGGGTGGATGACCGAGGAGATGTAGACGTGTGTGATAGCCGATGCGAGAACGAAAGGAATACTTTGATGAAATCTTTAAATCCCCTGATCCATAAAGATTGTGAATTGATGAATCTGAAAAGGGAAGTAAAACTATGAAAAGGAAAAGAGAAGGAAAAAGGGAAGAATGTTTATAAGAAGTAAAGTACATTGATAAGATAACGAGAGATAATAATGGTAATGATGCTGATGGTATGCTTGAATGTTGTGTGTTTGCATTTCGTATTGTATGATTGTGTGGTCCTATTATGTTGCCTATCGTAAATCCCACACCGTCGACGATGCGTCGTTCGGATAGCTTACTCTCTCCTGTTCGTTGGCATATCGGTGCTGCTGATATCTCAACGGGCAGACGGAGAAGCATAAGGAGGTCACCCCTATAGAGGAACGGGAGCGGAAGCTTAACTACAGAGGAGGAGCAGCGACAGAAGGGACTTCATCTTCGAAAATGAAGAAAGCATTCAAGGAGAAAAAGGGAAGCGTCATCCGGTGGTGTTCGACAGAAAGAGTTAGGGGTAGTATTTTAGTTAAGATTATTGTTTGTGTCTTAAGTCAAGGATTACCGAGCAACGAACCATCATGTATCTAAGCCAAGTTCTAAATTTCGAAGTGTGGAGTGTTTCCAATTTGGAAGATGGGGTAACGTAAACTTTTGAAATCCGTTATGAACACTTTTCATAATGCTTTTTGAAAACAAGTCATTTTATGGAAACGATGGTTTTGTATATATGTAAAATGTTTTTAGTAACAACTCGATTTTTCCGCAAAAGACTCTAAGTTGTCAATGACACTTCAACAATGTTTTACAAAAAAAAAAATTGGCCTCATTTTTGGCAACATTAATAAGTAAAAGTTAATTATTTTGGTTTACGAAAATCGGGCTGTTACAGAATGGTATCAAAGCTTATGGTAATCCTTAGTGGCCTTAAGCATGGGCTTACATGCTTTGTTTGTGTGACTCTGTGTGTTTGTTAGTCTTTGAGTAGGAATAGGAGGATAAGCTTTTGTCTCTCGGGACATGGAACTAGTTTGTAGCTTAGCATCGACCGTATTAGTTTAAGAAACCTTTTGGCTCTATAAGAGTAGACCATGGATAGATCCTGCAATTAAGACCCTATACCCTGATGTTTCATTAGAAGACTTAGATTTGATTAACTTTAGCATACCTTTATGCAGGGATAGTTATCGTCTTTGAGAATATAGGTTGTTATCTCTTAATTCCCGTGATTATTGAATTGCTTCAACAAAGAGTTTTGTTATTAATATTTGAATCTTTTCTTCATGAACCCCTATCAAACTGTAGTCATACCGATCCTATTTAAAACTCTTTAGTCCGAACTACGGAGTTGGAAGTGCCATAGTTACCCCAAATAGTTCAAGGTTTGAGCGATTAAGGAAGGAGAAATAGTCTAAGTGGGTAAAGGTTGAAAGATCACCGTGAGATAGTTATAAGTTGGATCAAAGTTGGGGAGTCACTAGGAGAAAAAGAGGCGTATGTTACCGGTCCTTAGTGGATTTTTGCGGAAAATCTGAGGATTAGGATTGCCTTACACCCTAATTCAGAAACGAGATGATCAAAGGCGAAGTCTAAGTGGTAACAGGATTTCCTTTAAGTTAGAAAATGATGGACTAAAACCCTAGAGTTAGAAGGAGAATTGAAGGAAGGAATGATCATTGTGAAGTAGTAGGAACCCAAGTCGTAGTGAATAGTAAACATTTAAGGATTTCTAAGTGAAATCCCATGCTTTTGGAGATGTTTGAGATTTGTTTGTTTGATTATCCCCTAAGTCCGTACCTATGGCTGGACTTTCTGTGACGACAGTCGACTAAATGAGCGACATCATCTTCGGGTAGTCTATTGGGCTTAACCCGATCCGACACGTAAGTGGTGGTACGAGTGCGACTTCTTCACCTGAAAGCGACCAACGAGGAGTACGACAAGGTAAACTAGATAAGCAAACGAGAATACGATCACAAAGCGGAAGGAGAATGTTCTTATGGAAAGCAAAGTGACGTGAGAATTTGTGCCTGCCACCCAATCCACGGCGTATTTCTCGGGGACGAGAAATCTTTAAGTTGGGGAGAATGTAACACCCCGCAAATTCCTCGTATTAATTTAAAATACTAAAGAAAATTGTTTTTGATAAAAGTATTTTGGAAAGAGTATTTTCTTAAATAAGTTTCTTAACACACGTTTTTAAGGTAATGAGTGATTTTAAAAGAAGGATTTTTCAAGAAATAATATTATGATTTTTTTTTAAAAGATGATTTTTGGAAATGAATATATGACCGAAATTCTTCTAAAGGAATATTGAATTCTTCCATAAGAAATTATTTAATGAAAGGGTGATTTGATTTCTAAAAATGTGTGTTGGATATTTTGGGTGATGCATATGTATGAATAATTTATTTTATATTAGTATGTGCATATGTATATTCGGTCTTGTATATATGTGTATGTATGCCTAGGATCATGTGAAATTTAACTAGTGAAAAGCATAGGATGCTAAATGCATGAATGTACGATATGTGTGTGCATGAGTGTGTGCCGTGTGTGTATGTATATGCAACGTGTGAGTATGCATGGGTGTGTGCATGTGGCGCAAGGAGGTGTGTGTGTGTAGGTGTATATATGATGCAAACTTTGACTTCCTTGCACCCTAAGTTAGTAGCCAAGTAGCATATAGGCTTAGTTTAGTGTTAAGCTTAGTTAATAGTTTGACCAACCAATAGGATGAAGGATTAGCCCTAATCTTATTCCATTTGTCCCATGGCTTGGCTTGAGCCATGCAAGCCTTCCTAATGCCAATCTTACCCTTGAAGCAACACTCTTTGGCCGAATTCCTTTAAGGGCAAAAAGGGAAATTCTTGGTTGTCTATATAGGCCCATGACCGTGGTTCCTTCCATTCATTTTCCTTTACATTTCACTTCTAAACCAAAACACAATTCTAAGAGTGTCATCAAACTCTTAGAAAGAAATAGAGAGACTTAGAGAGAGAGAGAGAACCCGTGAGCCTTCAAGAGGAGAAGGAGAAGAAGATCAAGCCCAAGCCTTAGGATTTCTTGAAGATTAAGTGAAGAAGGTTGAAGATCTTCTCTTTTCCTTAGTTTGTTCGAAGATCAAAGAGTGTTAGGGTAGTTTTCATTTTTCAAAGTCTTGTAAAGTTCCTTTGTTGTTGCATGTCTAATTTTCTTGTAGATCTATGTTTGTAAGTGCCTATTAAGCTTTGATCTTGAGTTTCAAGAGCCAAATAAATTTGTAGAACCTTAAACCATGGACATTACCATATGGCCATGTCTAGAAGATTAGGTTGAGATGATTTTTATTTTGCTTAGAGTTCATGCATGTTAGTTTGATGCTTGTTAAAGTTGATCTAAATAGTTTGCATGCTTTGATTTCAACTTTGATTTTTCTAAGCTTTGATTTTTGGTTTTCTTCTCAAAAGTGCTTTGATCTATTGTTTTGATCTTGAGAAAGGACTTGATTCTTGCCTTGATTTTCAACAACTTTTATTTAGAGTCCTGCATGTGATTCTTTTGCTCAAAAAGTTTTTTTTCTTGACTTGCATGTCACAGTTTTGATGAGAAACAAAGGAAAACAATTTTCTTTCCAAATGATTTGCCTTGATCCAAATTTATGTGTGTTTCAAAGCTAAAGATTTAAGTTTTTCTCTTGATTTTGTTAATTGATTTTCGGTCAAGCTTCAAAATCAAGGAGATCATGATTGTTTTCATGAAAAAGCTTCTTGCATGTGTCCTCTCTTTGATTTACATGATTTTAAGAGTGCATGCAAATGAAAATAAAAAGGGGATTTGTGTTTAATAGATCACGTTTCTGGGGAAGAAAAGGGAGTGGTATTTTTCTAAAACCATGTGTTTGAAATGCATGTTTTTGACTTAGTAATTTAAGGTTTTGCATGTAGAAAATTTGCATCAAGACCTTGTTTTTCCTATGATGATGAATCGGTCTACACTAGATTAGATGGACTAGATTCTTTTTGCATGTGATTGACTCAAGGAAATGATTATGTTTTGTGGCTTTGATTTAAGAAAATTATTGTGTTGTGGTGGTTTGTTCAATTCGGTTTTCATAAAAGAAAAGGCATAAATGTATTTGATTATTTTTAAAAGTAATATCATGGTTTAATTTCTTTTGTTCTTGCTATCCAAGATTTTATTTCAAAGTATTTTAATTTTTAAAAGTGTTTTTGAGTTGTAAAAAGTGTGGATTTCAAGTGTTCTTTGATATATCAAAAGTTAGAATGAAAAATGTTGATTTTCAATGTTTTTACAACTTGAAAGGGTGGCTGGACTTTTTCCATACAGCCACATAAACTATTTATTTTATTTATTTTAATATGGGTTTTCAAAGGATTTTTGAAGGATTTCAAGTATTAGAAAGGATTGAGTTTAAAAGAATATATGTGTGAGTATGTACCGGAAGAGTAAATAATTTTATTGCATGAAAAAGAAAATAGAATTTAAATGCTTGAAATAAATCAAATTGAATTATGTGTTTTAAATTTGTGATCTTTGAATTGTTTTCTTTAATATCATTCAGCCAGATAGTGTAAACAAGTTTAGAAAGTTTAGTTGCATAACATAAAATGTACAAGGTGATTTTTGAAAAGAATCGAATGGTTGTGTTTGGTTCGTACCTTTGCAAGTATGAGAATGCCTAAGTGTTTTGTTTAATTAAATAAATGAGTGTTTGACTTATAATTAAATTAAATGATTCATTTTGTGTTGCTTGTTGTTGTGTGTTAAGTTAATGTTTGGAAAATGATTGAGTGTGTAATTGATTTTGAAAACAAATTGATTTGATTTATTTGAGATTTTTGGGATTGTGTTTATGATTGTCCAAAGTTTGTTTCATGATGAGAATTTGAGTTTTAAAGTGTTAATTTTAAGTTAAGGAGTCCTTTAAAACGAAAAATGTTTTTACGATGTTTTCGAAGTTTTATCCAAGCAATTTTTAATATAATTCTTTACTGTCCAGAATTGTTTGGACTTGTTTCCTAATTCTAAAAATGTTTTCAAGTAAGTTAAAATAAAGTTTTCAAGTGAAAATGGATTTAAGAAAAAGCCGGGTTGAAAACGGTGCATTTTTCGGTGTTTTCAACAAGTTTTTGGTGCTGTCCAAATCGAGCCAGCAACCAAACCAAATGATTTAAACCATTTTATTAAATGTTTCCAAATGATTTTAAAATAATTAAAGTGCTAGAAAAATATGAGGATTGTTTCGATAAAATAATAGCGTTTTAAGTCTTTCGATTAAGAACGGAAAGTGTCATGAAATAAGAAAAGATTTTTTTAGGACCAGACAATAACGTAAGTGTATTTTATTTAGTATGAGGAAATATTAAAGACAAAGGATTGGGGCAGCCGGCAACAAAACGGATTCAAGGAGACGGTACGCATTACATTGCTGGACCTCAGGTGAGAGAGAAGCTTTCCTAAGACACCGTGGTAGTTAGGTGATTTAGTAGGACGTTCCGTATCATCTCAAAGATCGGAACTAAGTGGTTAGAGTCAGTAGTATAAGTGGCAATTGTTTGATTGTGTGGCCACTTATACGAAGGTGACAAAGACCACAATGTTATTGTGTGATGTTGTGTGCATGCTTTTATTTACTTATTTTATTATATCTGATGATACTTATTATTGTTGGTTGTAATGAGTAAACGACTGATGGACGTCTGTCACGTCCTGAATAAGAAAATGAAAATGAGATAAGTAAGTCGAAGAAAATATAGAGGTAAAGAGAAAAGAATAATGATAAGATGAAGGTGAAAGGAGATAAAGAGTTGGTATTGGAAAACAAATTGATGACAATGTTGAGAACGAGCCAGAGCTGGGAAAGTGATGTTGATTATGTGAAGGAGATGTGATTTGAAGGGAGCTGGGCTCCTTGGTTTTCGGTTTTAGTCTGGGACTAGTGTTGAGTTGAGCTTGCTCCTCCATTAGCGCCCAGCAAAGTTGTGATTTTTAAAAGGTTTTTGAAAAGCAGTGGTTGAAAAGGTTTTTAATAAAGAGGTTTTTGTAGAGAATGATGAAGAGAAATTTTTAAAAGGATTTATGAAAAGAAATTCTTTTGAGAATGTTTTTGAAAAGAGGTTTTTGAGAAACAGAATGAAAAGTATTTTTTTTTTTGAAAAGTTTTCGAAAGGTAATTTTGTGGAAAGTTTTGAAGGGAGATTTTTATAAACTTCGGGAAAATTTTTTTGTAATGACGTTTTTAAGAAAGTCTTTTTGAAATAATAATTTTGTGAAATTGATGTGAAATGGCATTTTCGAAGAGAAGTTTCTGAATCCATAGTTTTGCGAACCATTGTGAAAAGTTTTTATGTGAAAGTTTTCGAAAGGAGATTTTATGAAAGTTTATGATAAGAGATTTTCCAAATAGTTTATGAAAATGTGTTGAGGAAAGTAAGATTGTTCTTTTGAAAAAGATTGAGGATGTTGAAAGGATTTTGGAAATGAGATGATTACGAGAGATGGAGAATGTTGAGAAAATTTGAGCAATGAGATTTGAGATTGTGATGTGATCCCAGCTCTGTGCTATGTGCGGAATGATGAGAGAAAGATGGTGCAAAGTTAGTGGTCGGGACTCGTTGAAGGGTTGCACGAAGGACGGGCCGACCTTAGGATAATTAAAAAGATTAAAAAAAGACTTTAAAAGACATGCGCGGTGAGATATGAGAGAGTGAAGTAGTGGAGAGGAAGAAACGATAGGTATCTGCGGATACTTAGGACGAGATTGCATTAGGGGAGGACGATGACGGTGAAACGTCAAGAAGTCAAGAGTATGTTTCTGGGCAGAACGAACTCCACATGTGGCGCACTAACGTGGTGGGGACTGGATCTAATGTCGTGGTAAGTTCTACGGGCCCACTAGAAACATACCGTTGCCCCCTAGATTGCAAATCGAGAACAGTGAGAGGGACTGGAGTGGGGCATCTTGTTTGCCACTGCGAGGCAGTGTGCCATGAATATGAATTGATATTATTGATTGAGGCTGAGTCCTCCTGGTGTGGGACCATTCATGTGTTGTGACAGCTGTCGTGCCCGCACGGTAAAGGTCATGTACTCCTATTTGCTTCCGACTAGGTTGGGTGGATGACCGAGGAGATGTAGACGTGTGTGATAGCCGATGCGAGAACGAAAGGAATACTTTGATGAAATCTTTAAATCCCCTGATCCATAAAGATTGTGAATTGATGAATCTGAAAAGGGAAGTAAAACTATGAAAAGGAAAAGAGAAGGAAAAAGGGAAGAATGTTTATAAGAAGTAAAGTACATTGATAAGATAACGAGAGATAATAATGGTAATGATGCTGATGGTATGCTTGAATGTTGTGTGTTTGCATTTCGTATTGTATGATTGTGTGGTCCTATTATGTTGCCTATCGTAAATCCCACACCGTCGACGATGCGTCGTTCGGATCGCCTTACTCTCTCCTGTTCGTTGGCATATCGGTGCTGCTGATATCTCAACGGGCAGACGGAGCAGCATAAGGAGGTCACCCCTCTAGAGGAACGGGAGCGGAAGCTTAACTACAGCGGAGGAGCGGCGACAGAAGGGACTTCATCTTCGAAAATGAAGAAAGCATTCAAGGAGAAAAAGGGAAGCGTCATCTGGTGGTGTTCGACAGAAAGAGTTCGGGGTAGTATTTTAGTTAAGATTATTGTTTGTGTCTTAAGTCAAGGATTACCGAGCAACGAACCATCATGTAATTAAGCCAAGTTCTAAATTTCGAAGTGTGGAGTGTTTCCAATTTGGAAGATGGGGTAACGTAAACTTTTGAAATCCGTTATGAACACTTTTCATAATGCTTTTTGAAAACAAGTCATTTTATGGAAACGAAGGTTTTGTATATATGTAAAATGTTTTTAGTAACAACTCGATTTTTCCGCAAAGGACTCTAAGTTGTCAATGACACTTCAACAATGTTTTACAAAAAAAAATTGGCCTCATTTTTGGCAACATTAATAAGTAAAAGTTAATTATTTTGGTTTACGAAAATCGGGCTGTTACAGGCCACACAACCAAACAATTACCACCGTGCTACTGACTCAGAACCACTAAGTTTCGACTTTTGAGATGGTCGAAATGCTTAATATGTTACCTAAATACCACGGTGTTTGGGGGAAACTTCTCTCTCACTTCAACCGATGACGACCTTCAATGTGATCCTTAGTTTCCATTGCGACATTCATAACTGCTTCCCGATCGTTACTGGCACTCAAATATTTATCTCTTGTTAAAATCATTCTTATTCAATTATCTTGAAAATAAAGCATCGTTGCAAAACTTTTTATTCGAAAACAAAGTATTCGTTTCTCTTAATAATTTGAAATCACTTTGGGTCTTAAACTCACAATCAAAATCAAGTAATACATTTACTTAAAAACACGTTTAGAAATTTAAAAACTTAAAATACTCTTTTCAGACACTGGTTGAAAACATAATTAGTTCTCTGATCTCTTTAAAAGCCACATTTATCTCAAGGGTTTTTAAATATAAAACACTTTTTAAATCAAAACCTCATGCTTTATAAACCATATAAAAATCTTTTCAAAACAATACTCTTTCAATAAATCAAATCACTTTATTTCCTTCAAAAGCCGAATTAGATTAAAGAAAACAAACACAAGGGTTAAGTCAAAAACCTTTTACAAATATTAAACATTCCAATAATTTTCAAACATACATATTGAACATGTTAAATCATTCATAATTCATGCATCAATTTCACACTCATCATGCATGCATACAAAACAAGAATCAAACACAAAATCCTATTATTTCCTATACATGGCCGAATCCTATCACACCTAAGGTGTAACACCCCGCATTTTTCCCGTACGTGCGTAAACGATTTTTAACGAAAGAAACCTTGAAATGATGATTTTTAGAAAAAGTATTTTTCGTAAGAAGGAAATAAAGTGTTGATTTCTATGGATTTTTACAAACAAAATATTTCCATGAGTGAAAAGTAAATGATTTGCAAATTGTAATTTTTATTAAAAGATGATTTTGTTAAAAATAAAGTTTTTGGGTCTGTTACCTTTGAAAATGTGTATCTTTTAAACCGTAACTCGGAATTTAATGATCTTTATATGAAAACGATCGTTTTGAAACCTAGAATTTGAAAATGTAATTTTTAGAATTTTTTGGGCTGTTTTATGAAAATTTATTTTCAGAATAAGAGAAATACGAATTTTAAAGGAAATGGTGTTTTGTGATGTATTGTGATATGAATTTTTATATGATGTGTGCTTGATTTTATGTGTGTGCATTATGTGATGGTTGTGAGTGTGATTTCCTAAAATTAATTGCATTAGCATAAGAATTAAAAAATTAAGGTAAGTATGATTAGAAAATAAAAGAATAATAATCATGTATGCATGTGTGAGACATGTGTTTGTTTGTGAGAGTGCCACGGTTTGTGCTTTGCATGCATGTGAGTGTATGTGTGCTATATGTGTGTGTGCCGTGTGTAAGCTTAGTGATTAAGCAATTAAGGAACCAAACTAGAACCAAGCCAACTAAACTAGAAGGAAAACCCTAACCAAGGAGCTAACTAGTTTTTACCCTAAAGTGACCCCTAAGACCTAGATCACTTCTCTTTGTCCCCTTGACTTTAGCAACCTTAGCCATGCAAAATCTTGTAGAGACCAATTCGTCCTCCTTAGTTGTGCTTAGGCCGAATTTTACAAGGCCAAAATGGGAAATTGTGAGCTTGCCTATATATAGAAGTAAACCTTGGTGCATTTCATTCCAACTCATTTCATTTCCACCCTCCAAACACCAACACACTCTAAGGACTCATTCAACCCTTAGAGAGAAATAGAAAGGAAATAGAGGAAGAGAGAAGGAGAAGAGGTCGTGAGCCTTAGGAGAAGAAGAAGGAGATCGACCTTAGATCAAGCCAATTCCTTTGAAGATCTAAGTATTAGGAGCTTGAAGAACCACCCTTCTTGCTAGGAAACCCGAAGATCAAGAGGAAGAATGTAATAGCCTAGTTTTCCTTTTTAGTTTGTAGAACCCTTTCTTTTTCATTTGCATGTTTGTTTCTATAATTTGTAAAGTGAATTTATGTGCTATTTCTTCTTGATCTTTAACCTTCATGGACTAAACATTAATTTGTAATAAGTGTAACTCTATGTGTGTGATTCGGTTCATACTTTCTTGATCTTCATGTTTTTCTCACTAAAACATAAAGATCTAAAGTTTTTGTTTAAGTTTTGTGAACCTTAATCTAGATCCTTCTTGCATGTATGTCTTTCTTGTTATAAATCATGATCTATGTATGTTTATCTGTTTATTTGACAAATCAATCCATGATCTAAGGTATTGCTTAAGATTTTTATGAAAATTAAAATAAATTCCCTTGCATGTTAAAATTTCTTGATTAAACCGTGAGCTATGAGACTTTTGAGAAATGATTTGATAAATAAATTTGTGATTTGAACTTGATTTAAGGTTTTTAGTTTTGCATGTTTATTTTTGTGATTGATCTATGATTGCATGTGATTTCTAAGTCTTGATCTTGAGTTTTCAAGAACCAAATGAACTTATAGAACCCTAAACTAAGGACCTTCATGATTCGGTCAAACCTAGAAAACTAGGTCATGTTGCTTTTAACTTGATTCAAGTTCTTGCATGTTAGTTGTATGTTTATAAAAGTTGATTTAAGTTGTTGGAATGTTTGGATCTTGAGTTGATTTTGAGGAAGCTTGAATTTGTGGTTTTGTTCTTTAAAAAGTCTTGATCTTTTTTTTTATGCATGTTGATTTAATGATGTTCTTGTTGATTTGTGTGCATACATTTATTAATCCATGTTTAATAGGCTAAAGGTTAAGATCTTAAATCATGCATGTTAATTTTAAGTAGAAAATCATGTTTTTATGCAAGTCTCGGTTTTTAAAGAGAAAATTAAATAAACAAGTTTTAAAATGATTTTTGAAATATGAACATGATTTGGTTTTAGTAATTGATTTTATGTGTGCCATGTTTTTTTGAGAGGCCATTCGGCTATCTTTAATGAAAATGAATCTCATGTCTTTTATTATGTAAAAAGTTGATAAATTTGGGTGCATGCATGATATTTTTAGAAGTTTAAAATGTAAATCTTGATTTTTATTTAAGACTAAGTGATAAACTTGAGTCATGTGTGGATGTGATGTGAATAAATGATGTGATGTGATGCTTGATTTAATTCTGTAATGTTTGGTGTATTGAAAAAGTGTATGAAACCTTGTTTTCTTGCATCTTAGTATTCGGCCATGAGGTAAAGAAATAGGAATTTATATTTAATCTTTGTTTAGGTTGCATTTAGGATAAGATTATCTTAATTTGAGAACTTAGGAATGCATGCATGAAATAATTGAATATGTGTATGAATCTTGAAGTGATTTGTGCTTTTAACTTGTTGTTTGATTTAAATTTGTGAATTCTCTTTTTAATGCTCTCGGTTTCTAAGTCCTAAAAGGAAAATAAAATGATTTAATCTGCTGTGTGCTTCTCTGTGTGCTTCTCTGTGTGCATCAATCTTTGTGAAATTTCCTATATATGATTCGGTCACTGCATGCTAATATAGTAGGAAAATTATTCTCATGAAATGACCTTTATGAATAACTATGTGTTGTATGTATGATGCTATGTGTGTGATTGGAATGATATGTTGTTTTTTTAATTTTCCTTTCGGTTTTTAGAAATAAAATAAATAAATTGATTTGATTTTATTCTCTTAAGTTTTGAATTTTATTTAAATAATTAAGAATAATGATTTTTATAACATGAACGTTTAAGAAGAATGGACCCTGTTTTGACAAGAAAATCGTTTTAAAGTGAGTTTTGTTTTTAAAGAAATTAATTTAGAACTATTTCAACGTCTTCTCGAAAACATTCTCTGGATTTGAAAGATGAACCATGTGTTTTCAAAAAGGAATGATTTCAAAGTGTTTTAAAACAAATTGAATGAATTCGTTAAAACGTTTCTAACGCATGGGGAAAATGCCATAGTTCGGACGACCGATGCAAAGGAAACAAGGCGGAATTAGCGATCGACAAACTTTGGAAAGCTTGCGGGAGCATACGGTATTTTAGGTGAGAGAGGGGCTTCCCTTAAGACGCCGTGGTATTTAGGTAACTTATTAAGAGGTCCAATCATCTCAAAGGTTGGACTCCAATCTCATTTAGCGTAGTGGTGTATGTGATAGCAATTGTTTGATTGTGTGTTGGCTATCACCCGAACGATTGAGATTGGTTTATTAATTATGATATTATGTTTCCTGTTTGCTTGTGTTTGAGCCATTTATTGTTCTGCCGTACAAATGAACTGTTTACTGATTAAGTAGTTATGTTGTTGTTTGAGAAATATTGTGTGCTGAATACTGTGTGTATAAGAAATAAATTGTGGAAGTAAGAAAGTGTAATTGAAAGAAAGAAGAGTAATGATAAAGGTTGTGTAAGTAAGGAATAACTACGAGGAGTTAAAAAGTGATGGCAAAGAGATACAGAGATGAGATTGAGATGAGTTATGGAAGTGAGTTGAGGTATGGGATTGGGATGTGGTTTGGCTCTTGTTGTTTTTGGTTTTAGTCTGGGACTAGTGTTGAGTTGAGCTTGCTCCTCCATTAGCGCCCAGCAAAAATGTGATTTTATTTACGTTTTTGGAAAGAAGCCTAGTGTTGAGTTGAGCTTTCTCCTCCATTAGCACTCATCCAAAAACATGCCTTTTTGAAAAATGTTTTTTTTTAAAAGGAGGTTTTTGAAAAGAAATTTTGGAAAAAGGTTTTCGAAAAGATATTTTGAGGAGGTGTGAAACAATGTTTTCAAACGAGTTTTATGAAACAATCTTTTTGAAAATATTTTTGTGAAAGGATATGTTTTTGAGAAAAGTTTTTGGAACCAATCTTTTTGATAAAGTTTTTGGAATGATAAAATCTTTTTGAAACAACATTTTAAAGGGAGTCTTTTAATGATATTTTTGGAAGTCTTTTCGAAATAATATTTTTGAGAAAAGGCTTGGTGAAAATAATATTTTGTGAATGTTTGTGAAAATAGATTTTTGTGAAAATCCTTGGAAATAGTACTCTTGAGAAAATTTTGTGAAAGGTTATCTTGGGAAGGTTTTGTGAAATGTTTTGTGTAAGAAAGTTTTGTGAAGTTATGTGTTCGAAGAGTTTTTGCGAAAAGATGTTTTTGAGAAAAATGAGGAAATGAGCCTTGAGAAAGAGAGAAATGTTGTGTAATGAGATGAGATGAGAAGGATGATGAAATGTGATAAGAAAAGTTGATGAGATGAGATGAGAAAGAATGTGATATGAGGTTGAGAAAATGTGATGTGATGAATTGGGGAACAGTTTGAACGATTAGTGGTCGGGTTCACTGAAGGGATGCACCAAGGGTGAACCGGCCGTTAGGAATAAGCCGATAATAAATCTTCTAGAACTTTAAAAGATTATTAAAAGACATGAATAACGTGGTGAGGTATGAGAGTGTGTCGAAGTAGTGGAGAGGAAGAAACGATAAGTATCTGCGGATACTTAGGACGAGATTGCATTAGGGGAGGACGATGACGGTGAAACGTCAAGAAGTCTAGAGTACTGTTCTAGGCAGAACGAACTCCATAAGTGGTGCACTAACGTGGTGGGGACTGGGTCTAATACCGTGGTAAGTTCTGCACTCGAGACTAGAACTGTACTGTCGCCCCCTAGATTACAAATCGAGAACAGTGAGAGGGACTGGAACGGGGCATTTGTGATTGCTGCTGAGAGCGTGCACTGTTGTTTATGATTATGATTTGAGGCAAGGCCTCCTGGTCTGGGACCATTATGTGTTGTGACAGCTGTCGTGCCCGCGTGGTAAAGGTCCTGTACTCCTGTTCTCTTCCTACTAGGTGTGGATGGATGACCGAGGAGATGTAGACGAGAGTGCCGTTTTCCTCAATGATGGTTCCCCAAGTCATTGAGTGAGTTGAAATGATAAGACTTATTAACTTAAAGATTCGAAAAGAAAAGTACAGTTGCGGTATTGAGTGTTGAATGAGATTTTGGAAGTAATGATAAGACGATGTTTGTGAAATAATGATGATGAATATGTTGTTGTTATGTTTTGTTGTTATTTATTGTTTTATCTTAATAATTGCCTATCGTAAATCCACATAGTCGACATTACATGTTTTGGGTAGCTCACTCTCTCGTACTTCTGCTTTGTATTGGGAAAATTTTGTATTTTCCTTAGAAAGGAAAACATGGAGAGACTGCTAGCTCGTTATGAGGAGGAAAAGAAAGCCCGAGAAGCGGCTATGGAAAGCATTGTTAGGGAGACTGACGAGGATGCCTCTACTCTTGACCCGAGGAGTGGACGTACCAAGAATCAGAGTAGCGCAGCGGAAACGTTAGTGTCGATGACTAGCGGTTAGGTAATTTCCCTTTCATAGTTTTGTAATTCCATTGCAGTTACTTAGAAATCCTGGCTCTATAGTGCTGTAACCCCAACTAAAGTTTATTTTACTAATGTTTTGAAATGAGCAACGGGCCGTGTTTCAAACAATGTTTTTGAAAATGAGTTTCAAAGTGCGGTGTCTTGTGACATCTCGGTTTGGAACTTGAAAGGTTTATGCAATGTGAGAACATGAGTTTTAAATTGTAATTGTGTTTTGAAAACCCAAGTGTTCTCATCTTGCATAACACTTGTTTAAAAAAAAAAAAAATTTGCCCCAAATTTTCACTATTTTTCATTATGGTTTCAAGTTGCCAAATAGGGGTGTTACATAAGGCAAGGTTTATATTCATAATCTCAAACACTCATGATTACTAGCACTTAAACAAACATGCATGTATGGAAAATATTCACTTAAATACTTTATCCTACTTTAAACATCATAACCGAAAATAATTATTAAAAGAAAAGGAATATCTTCACTTAAAATTATGCTAACATTTTTCAAATCAATTAGCTTTATCCCTAAGTTAACATGCAATGAAAAATCGATTCATTTCTTTTATTTCTTGCCCAGACCGAATAGCTCAAAAAGATAATCACATACCAAACTCAATCTTATTCACTCAAAGCTAACTCAAACAATAACTCACAAGAAAATAAAAATAGCTTAGGTGAAACTTGTTCCTAAAACCGAATGAAATACAAAATCACTTTTAAGTTTTTAATAAAAAATTTAGACTTTCACATACTTGAAATCCATAGATCCATCAATAACACACACATGCAAAGCAAAATAAACAAACTTTGATATTTATAAAGGCAAAACCATGAGCTTCACATAAAAATTCATCAAACTTTAATTTTTATAAATTTATCACAATAAAATCAAAGATCATATCAAAAATCTTTAGATCAAATAAATTTCAACATGCATGTAACTAAAATAAGGATCAAACATGATTCCCTATTTTTCATAGGTTTGGCCGAATGATAAAGTACACAAAAGCCAGATCTTGGATTCTATTTTCACATGCCAATCTTTAGAACAACATTTTCTTTTCAAACATCAACGAAATCATCATCACACACATAAAATCTTGTTTAAAATCCTTTTCGTGCCAAAAATCATTTTTTAAAACTTGTTATCAAAATTTTCTCTTTAAAATTGTGACATGCATCAAAAGAAAATTAAGACTTTTTACTCAAAACAAACACACAAAGTTCAAACTTCATGCCTTTGCAAAGATCTACCATAAATCAAGACATGCAAGAGAAGATCAAGGTAAAAACATAAACTTAAACACAAATCTCAACCAAAACCGTGAAGAAGAAATTTTACAAATTAAAGATCAAAGCTTCCAAGCATAAATATTCAAGATCAAGCCATAGAAATTGCATGGAAAGTATTTAAACTTCAAGATCATAAGAAAATAAATACATGCATCACAAAAATTAAATTTAAACAAAGTTCATCACAAAGTTCTTTACAAAACTAAGATTATTACATTAAAACTTTCTTAAACAACTACCTTAAATAAAATCCTAATCTTCAAGCTTTAATCCCCTCTCTTCCTCCTATGGTTGCTTCGACCTCCTTTCTCTTAGGTTTGATAGGTTGGTTTTCTTCTTGATCTTTGAATAAGGATGTGTTTGAAGAAAGAAATCAAAGATATTTGGGTTGGAAGCTTGGGGTTTTCACTCTTCTTTTTCTCTTCTCCTCTCTCGGCCACTCTCTCTTTCCTAAGGGTCTCAACAGTTTGAGGGGCTCTTGGGACTATGTGTTGGTGTTGGTGTGAGAATGTGAAGGAAAGGAAGAATGAACTAAGGCCATCACTCACACATACGCACACGGTTTTATGGGCAAAGTCAAGAGGTGAAGTTTTCCTCTTTTGTCCTCGGTCCAAAGCATGGGTTCAAGGGCAAAGGGGTCCAACCAAATAGTTGCATGGGAGGGATCTTTTCATGGGAGACAAGGTGGAAGGAAAGTCATTCCTAGGCATTATGAGTCACACACCCTAGGTTTCCACTTGTTTTCCATTTAAATTTTCTATTTTCTTAATGCTTAAGAAGGTGCATTCTACTTGGTTCCTCTCATCCTCTCACGGCCGAACCATACACATGCACACATACACATAATTTTCATTTCATGTTATTATAACAAACACATAACATTAGGTCATGAAATGATGCATACATTTAACACATACTTAAACATGCATATAACACTTTGACACCTCATGTTTTCTACTCAAACACACGACACACACATACATGCATCATAAATACATTCACATTCACACAATTCATGCATTTCAAATTTTATCATTCAATTTTATTTCTTAAGATAAGAAAACACGCATTCATATTTCAAAAATTCCAAAGATGCAACTTTAAAGAAAATCAATTCACTTCATCAATTTAATTACAAAGTTTGGTAAAACCATATTTTCACCTAAATCAAAAACCTTCAAGAAGAAACCAGTCATTTAAAATCTCAAATTATTTAAAAAGAAAATTCGTTTCTTTAAGAAATCTCAAATGACAAAATCATAGCATGGTTTTTCATGAAATCATACTCAAATAAAAATCATTTGCTAAAACATTTTTCTGAAAATCCTTCTTAAATTCTCAAAAATTCTTTTTTAAATAAAACCTCATTGATCTATTTGAGTCCAGAAGATGCGGGATGTTACAGTTACCATTTATATTTATTAGGCCACAGGGTCACCACGACCATCCTGCGACGATTAACATTTATTTTCTTTCTCATCATTAATTCGTCTTAGTCTTTTCTCTTTACTTTTAGTTCCTTAGTTCTCTTTAATTATTTTAAATTCTTAACCCTTCTTTTATCTTCTTATATTTAGATGTTTCTCATTTTTAACTAGTTCTACTTGATTAAGCCATATACGTTATATTTTAATTCTCGCTTCCTAGATCTTAGTTATTTCCCTGTACTCTTTCATTTCTTTTTCTTCTTCTCTTCCTTTTCCTTTTGCCTTATTCTTTTTATTAATAATCCAGTTTACATCTAACTCCACTTAGCTTTGATATAGTCATATTTTAAATTCCCATTTCAAATTCTTAGTTATTCCAATGATTCCTTTGTCTCACACTTTTATTTCTTATTATTCCTATTTCATTACTCTCCTTTCGTTAAATACCCTTTTTAACTTGGCTTAGTTCCCATATCTTATTACAACATTTTATTTAACTTCCCTAACAACTCACTCTCTCTTTGCTTTAGTATCTTTTTATTAATTTCCTTTTACCGGTTATCTCTTTTCTTTTATTTCTAATTCGCTATTTTGTTTCTATTCCCATGTTCTACTCCGCACGCATTCCTTATTCCACATTCTAATCCTTTTGTTTTTATCCCATTAAAATCTTCACTTACTATTTTACTTATTATCTCCCAATTTATTAGTTCTACTCTTTATGCCTATTACATTTGTCCTTTATTCTTTTACTCCCAATTTTTAGTTGGTTTTTCCCTTAGCTTCTCCCTTGTGTTATAGTGTATACTTTTCTACATTTTCGTTCAATATTAACCAATTTAATATCCTAAGCACACCCATTCGTTCCGGACCTTGTCCTACACGTACATAATTTATTCCCTAAGGTGTGGTTTCCATTATTAATTCTAAATACTTGATTTAAATCCGCGGGGACTACCCTAAGGTTCATTAACATATTACTCTATTCCTAGCCATCACTATAGCATCCTAGAATTTACTTCTCAAGTAGAGGTAACACGACCCTTCTTACCTCGGGCTTTCTTTTTTAAAAAGAACCTGGGTTGTGGCTCGGCGTCGATGACGGCGTCGGTGTTGCTCCTCGTTAGTGAGAACGATCGCGGCTAGATCGAGGCCAAAGCTCCCAGCCTCGAAATACCCGACACGAGCCCGGTGCGATCATGGTCGATAACGACGCCGGTGAGATCCGGAAGAGAGAGAGACCAAATAGAGGAAAGAGGGAGAGGGAAAGGGAACTCAAAATCAATAGGGAAAGAGAGAGGAAGGGGTGATCATAGTGGTGGTGGTGGGTGGTGGTTCGTGGTCGTCGGAGGAGAGAGGAAGAAGAGAGGGGAAAAGAGAGAGAAAGAAACTAAGAGGGAGGAGAGGGAGTGGATCTATGGGGAGGAGGAAGAGCATGGAGGGAGGCGGCCTTGGTGGCTTCGATGGTGCTGGGGCGGTGTTTGGGTGAGGGAGGGAGAAATGGGGCGGAAAAATGAGAAAGGAGGGAGGCTGGTGCGCTAATTTAAGGCGCCGGTGCAAATCTGGTCGCGCGCTGGCGCTTAGGCGCGACGCCGGCGCTTGAGCGCGAGAGGCGCGCATCTGATGTGCGATTTTGGTTCGTCGCGCGCGCCTGGGCGAAAATGTGGCGCGCCTGGGCGAGAAATTGGCTGAGTTGGTGCATCTGATGCACCCTGGTGTGCCTGGGCGTGCACCGGTGCTCCTGGGCATGCACCAGTGATTCCCAACTTCGATTCGCCATAACTTCTTCGTTCACCGTCGGATCGGGCCCAAATTTTTGGACAAGCTTCTTAATCCCTTAAACTTCATATCCAACGGTGGAATTTAATTTCTTAGCATCCTATAATAAACTCCAAATTTTCTCGTGCCGGCTGATTTCTAATACTTAAAACGCCGATTTAACTCCCGATTTCGCTTAGATAATTTTTCCCCTTGTTACCAATGTCTCCTACACAACCCCTAATACTTATAATTACTACTCACCTTGCTCCCAAAATTCTTTAATAAATTAATCTACCCATTCCTTACACTTTAAACTTATTAATTCACTAATTATGCTTGGAATTAAATTAGGGATGTTAAAATTCTCCCCCACTTATTGGAATTTCGTCCCCGAAATTCCGTTCAATTCCTTCAAAGGGAGAACCTTCCCATTAGTAAGCTCCCGACCACAGTTTTCACTTCCCTTCGATTTTTACTTTCCGCTTCATATGTGGTTAGGGTCATGCCCATTCCAACGTCTGTCTTCTAGCACTACGTGTTACCTCTATTTGCACAAGGTCGTCAATTTTTATTATTATTAAAGTTCCATCTCCCATTCCTTGGATTGAACTCCTCCCCCACTTAGCATTGACATACTTGATTATATCCATGCTAGGGGGTATGCTCATTCGTTGCTCGGAATAGAGTACACAGGTTCCCGATCGGTATCCAAGGCTGAAAAGAGGGAACGTGGGTGACTACCTATCCATAGGCATAGAATTATGTCGGGTTTCTACGACTTGGCGAATTCCCACATACACATCTGAGATGCTTGAAACTTGAAGAGAGTGAAGATGAAAAGAAGAAACATGAAACATTTGAGGATGAGTCTCATGATCTTTGTAAGACGACCTAGGATGTACTGAGTACATGTCAAGCAAGAAGACAATGGAGATTATCCTTAAGTGTGCATTTTCAGCAGAGAGCCATCGAAGGATGCGTTTTCTATGGATCTGCGGCTGATTGATTGGTCTCGGTAAGGGTACCTGACGCAGTGGTTAGATAAGACTTACTTTTTCTCAAAGGAATCGTTCGGGTACTTCGATTAGATTCTTGGGCGAGTTTTAAGCTGTCCCTTATCTAATTCGATTGGTTGTAAGAGGATGTTTACAAGATTCGCTCGAGTCTCTCAAGGATTCTATTCTCTATTACTCTCCTTTCTAATGCTACACAAAAATTTAGAAAGAATTCTTTTCGGGCTGGTTCTGCTTCGACTAGGGGTCTACTTTAAAATTATTTAATTTGATTATTTCGGTTTTGGATGAAATGTGACAATGACATCAATCACTAATAGGTGCGAAGATCGAGGTGATCAATCCCAATCTCACATCCATCAATAGCGATATCATCGTCATGATTGCTGATGTTATCGTCCCCTAGTAGATGTAAGAATCAGAGTGATCAGTTCTAACCTTACCTTCTACCAGTGGCAATACTATCATTTTTTTGGTGGATCTTTAACTAATGTACTATCAGCTATCGATTTCTTCTAAGTTAAATCAACATGCATACTTTATGCAAAAGCATCCTAAGTAACCATTGGGTAAATTATCAATCGCTAAAAGTACCTCATATAAATTTATTCCTCGTTCTACGTGCTCATAGGACATTCTGCAGTACGGTGTCCGGGTTGCCCGCATCGGAAACAGAGACCTTCCTTTCTGTGCTGCTTAAACATCCAACATATACAATTATGGAATCCTCCACAATACGGACATGGTAGCCTAGTTTTCGGAGCATTCACATTCAGGTTTGCAGCTTCTATAGCCACGGCTTCGGCGCCAATGTTAGTGTATGGGTCTGATTTCTGAGCCGGTTCCCTGTCTCTGCTGGAACCCTCTGATCTCTGAGTTGTTTTGTTCCGATCTGCATCCGCCTTCCTCTTGAGCCCTTTTTCATAAGTGCTCGCCATATTGACCAATTGTGACAAATTATCAATATTGTGATACTCGCAAGAGAGGCGAATATCACTCCTAAGTCCAGCTTCAAACTTAACACATTTGCCGCGGTCACTTGCATTCCGATAATCAGAAAAGCAGATGAGATCCTCAAACCGAGCTGCATAGTCCCCAACTGACATAGAACCTTGAGTCAATTGGAGAAAAGCAATCTCCTTTTCCCTCCGAACATCTTCAGGGAAATACTTCCCCAGGAATAGATCCTTGAACATCTCCCAAGGAATTACAGGATTAGCTGCCACCAATCCTCTCCTCTGCTGATCCCACCAATGTTCTGCTTCATTGGTCAGCATGAATTCAGCTAATCGGACATGCTGCTCCATTGGTGGTTGAAGAGAGCGGATAATATTTTCAATCTCCTGTATCCATCTCAGCGCTCCATCAGGATCATTTCCACCTTCAAAGCGAGGTGGATTATTCTTTCGGAATCGAGACATCCAGTCAATCTCAACTGGAGTTGGCGGAAGAGGTTGCAAAGCTGTTACTACGGCTGTTGCTGCTGCTGCTGTGGTTGTTGCCATCTGCTCACTCTGTTGTTGTTGCATCTGAGCCAGATGCTCCAGAATAGCAGCAATTCTATCATTACCTGTTCGTCTTCCAGCCATTATGTTTAGCCAGGGAGACCAGATCATTAAGGCTTAATACTCATATATATATAGATACCTTAGTGTGAATATCTTATTAATACCTCTAGACTCTTACTATGTACACCAATTACTCGCTGGGTGAGTAATCATTGGAGTAATATAACTCCAAGGCTGAGGAAAAACTGCTCTGATACCAAAATGTAACACCCTTACATTTATTAGTTAATTTATAGGTTTTAAACAAAATCAGAGTTTGAAAATTCTTTTAAAAACTTAATTTCTTTAAAAGGTTTTACGAAAATCCGGCAGAGTTTCCTCTGTTTTCCGGACTTCCCAAAATTTTCTTCTCAAAACCTGTCAGTCCAGAAATATTTAATAACATAAACCACAACGGTTTAAAAGCCAAAACAGATCCTAACGCCCGATTAGTATAAGCTTCAGGGCACGACTATTACAAATTCTAAAATTACAAAAAATAGTTGTCCACTCATATAATAGTAAATATACATTCCACGTAGTGGAATGAAAATCCTGATCGGCCTTGTCCTATGTAAGCTCCACTTCAGTACCTGCAAAAATATAGCAAGAAGGGTAGCATTACACAGAACTTAAAAAGATAAATCCTATAAGAAGACATAGTAAATAACTAAGCCTACATTATTCTTACCATACATTATCCATATACATCCATGTATTAAATTTTCTATTATTTCCTTTCTTATTCTCACATTCATATTACTCTTAGCTCACGACTCATTCTATTCTTAGTTTTTCATTGACTCATATTTCTTTCTTTTCATTCTTGATTTCCTTTCATTTCTTTGGTCTTTTTCCTTTCTTTTTCTTTTCTTTTACTTTGTCTTTTCATTTTCTTTCTTTTTCATTTCACTTTTATTCTTTGGCCACAGGGTCATCACGACCATCCTGTGCCGATTACCTTTTATATTTATTAGGCCACAGGGTCACCACGACCATCCTGCGACGATTAACATTTACATTTATTGGGCCATGGGGTCACCACGACCATCCCGTGCTGTTTATCATTTATATTTATTAGGCCACAGGGTCACCACGACCATCCTGCGACGATTATCATTTACATTTATTGGGCCACAGGGTCACCACGACCATCCTGTGCCGATTATCTTTTTATATTTATTAGGCCACAGGGTCACCACGACCATCCTGCGCCAATTAACATTTACATTTATTGGGCCACATGGTCACCACGACCATCCTGTGCCGATTATCTTTTATATTTATTTAGCCACAGGGTCACCACGACCATCCTGCGACGATTAACATTTACATTTATTGGGCCACAGGGTCACCCCGACCATCCTGTGCCGATTATCTTTTATATTTATTAAGCCACAGGGTCACCACGACCATCCTGTGACAGTTACCATTTATATTTATTAGGCCACAGGGTCACCACGACCATCCTGCGACGATTAACATTTATTTTCTTTCTCATCATTAATTCGTCTTAGTCTTTTCTCTTTACTTTTAGTTCCTTAGTTCTCTTTAATTCTTTTAATTTCTTAACCCTTCTTTTATATTCTTATATTTATATGTTTCTCATTTTTAACTGGTTCTACTTGATTAAGCCATATACGTTATATTTTAATTCTCGCTTCCTAGCTCTTAGTTATTTCCCTGTACTCTTTCTTTTCTTTTTCTTCTTCTCTTCCTTTTCCTTTTTCCTTATTCTTTTTATTAATTATTCTAGTTTACATCTAACTCCACTTAGCTTTGATATAGTCGTTATATTTTAAATTCCCATTTCAAATTCTTAGTTATTCCAATGATTCCTTTGTCTCACACTTTTATTTACTTTTTATTCCTATTTCATTACTCTCCTTTCATTAAATACCCTTTTTAACTTGGCTTAGTTCCCATATCTTATTACAACATTTTATTTAACTTCCCTAACAACTCACTCTCTCTTTGCTTTAGTATCTTTTTATTAATTTCCTTTTACCGGTTATATCTTTTCTTTTATTTCTAATTCGCTATTTTGTTTCTATTCCCATGTTCTACTCCGCACGCATTCCTTATTCCACATTCTAATCCTTTTGTTTTTATCCCATTAAAATCTTCACTTACTATTTTACTTATTATCTCCCAATTTATTAGTTCTACTCTTTATGCCTATTACATTTGTCCTTTATTCTTTTACTCCCAATTTTTAGTTGGTTTTTCCCTTAGTTTCTCCCTTGTGTTATAGTGTATACTTTTCTACATTTTCGTTCAATATTAACCAATTTAATATCCTAAGCATGTGACATCTGCCCATTTGACTCACTTCTGAAAGTCCCTAATTAAGAAAATTGTTTTAACCTGATTAATTAAAGAATTGATTTGAAAGAGTTTTGAGTTCGTGATGAGTTCTTATGTTTGAAATTCGGATTGCTTATGTGTGTGACTTTGTATGCTTGATTGATTGTGGTTGAATAAGATTTTGTTTTCTTAATCGGTTCTTTGATTTTATGGTTTAAGATGGAAATTATTTTATCTAAGCTTTAAAGAATCAAGTCCAATCACCCCTAGAAACCCTAATTGATGCCCTAATCGAGAAGTGAAACCCTAATCGAGCTCTTAATCCTTGATTAAGTGCTTAATCACTCTCTTGAGACCTTAAACCCTTTTGATTAGTAAGTTAACCTAAATTAGTTTTCCTTAAACCTGTGATTAAGTTTTTGATTAGCACCTTAATCCTTGATTAAGCCCTAATTACTAAGGATTAGTGAACTAAACCTAGATTAATTAACCTAATCCTACCCTAATCATGATTAGAACCCTAATTAAGTGCCTTAAACCTAATGAACTAACCTAACCTACCCTTAATCACTCTTGGCCGAATGCCATGCATGGCTTGGACACTAAGCTCACTTCTTTGATCAACAAGTGGCATGCCTTGTTAGTCAACACCATGACATTATCAAGGTGACCTAAGCATGACCTAAGAATGAAGAAAAAGTGAAGGGAAGGAAAGGAAGAGGAAGGAGCCGTGGGAAGGAAACTAAGACCAAGGAAATAGCATCAAGGCCCTCCATGCAAACCCTAAGTAGCAAATAAGAAAAGTTGGAATGGATAGAAGAAAAGGGACCAAACCGTGAGGAGGAAGGAGTGAGTGTTCATACTTATTTCCTCATCCCATCTTCATCATTTCTTCTTTCTTTCAATACCCACACAAACAACTTCAACAACAACACACACCATCAACAACAACACAAAACCGTGAGGGAGTGAGTGAGTTCTCCATCATTCCCTCAACAATCACACACTTTCTTCCATTCTTTCCTAAACCAAACACAAAACACCAAGAGAATCATCAAACTCTTGGTGAAAAAGAAAAGAGAGGGAGTGGCCGAATCCTTAGAGGGAGAGAACAAACACCTTGATCTCTTCATAACCTAAGCTAGATCAAGCTAGGAAAGTGAAAAGGAGAGGAGAAAAACCATGGACCTTAGAGGATGAGTGAATAGACCGTGGGAGAGAAAAGAAACCAAGGGTTTTGGGCTTGAAATTCTTAAAAGTTTTAACTAAGTAAGGATTTATTTCATGATCTAAAAGTTTTAAAAAAACCTTTTTCATCGATTCTTGTTCTTTTTCATTCTTTCTTTCTAAACTTTGATTTTGTTTAAACAAGTGTTGATGCATGTTATTTTTCCAAGCTTGATTCTAAAAAGTTTTGTTAGGAAAATGTTTTTCTTTATGATCTTGAGTTTTCTCTTTGATTCTTTGAAAATGTTTTGGAAGAAGACTTGATTTTAAGTTTCATGAAAGATTTTTCAAAGATCTAATAATTTTGGTTGCAATCATGTCAAGATCTATGCTTGCACTTTGCCTTACTTGATGTTTGAATCCTAATGTGAAAAATCTTTGAAAATGATTGATTTCTTTGGTGATTTTCTTGTGAATGGCCACAGTTTGCACTTAGTTTTTAAGTTAGGAGTTTTGTTATTGAATCTTGATTATGTGCATGTGATTACCATGAGATTCTAAGCATGTTTTCGAAGTTTGAAACTCTAAGAAAATTCTTTTAAGAAAATCATGGATTGGTCACGGTTTAGTTATAATCATGAGTATGAACTTGATTTCTTTTGCTTAATCTCTTACATGATATGATCTTGAAATTTAATAATATGTGATGTTGTGATCCTTGAGTGTAGCCACGGTTTCACATGCTAAATTAAAAAGATTAAGATTTTCTTAAGTTTGATTGATGAATATGTGATTTCCTTGAACTTTGAGTTGATTCTTGTGTGTTAAAAATGAAATCTAATTTGTTTAAGAACCCTATGTATGCCATGGTTTCATATAGGAATGCATGATGGGATTATGCTTTTGTTTGCTTGATGAATTGTGTGAACTTGTTATTGAATTTAGAGTTGTTTTAAGTCTTGAAACTTTGAAAATATTTTTGAGAAAAAGCTAGGTCTAGGTCACGGTTTAGACCTTAGATTTTGAATTAAATTTCTTCGATTATGTGAATGATTATGTCATGAATTCATGTGTTGATTTGTGAAGTTACTCCTTGAAGAAATGATTTTCTAAACAAACCATGATGCATACGGTTTTGACATAATTAAAGTGTAATAAGATGAAGTTTTGCTAAGATGAATTAATTAAGTGAAAGACAAATGAAAATGTGATCAAGTGTATATGTGATGCATAATTTGAATTGTGTATGCTTAAGCACTAGATTTTATCATTCGGCTGAGCTATATGTATGGATGAGTTTGTGAACATGTTTATGTGCAACTTGATGGCTTGTGATTGTGAAATGATTGGAATGAATGAATGTTTGTTTGATTTGTTCTACTTGAGAACCTTGCTGCCCTCATGTAGATCTAGGTGTTTAAACTTGATAAATTATTGATTTAAGTGTTTATTTAATTGTTCTCAAGATGCTTGATTTGTTTGTGGATTTGAATTGGTTTTTTACCATGGAAAATGAATTTGGAACTTAGGACATGATGCTGTCCAGAATTTTATAGACCATGTTTCTTATTTAAAAGTGTTTAAAAGTGTTTTCAAGGTGTTTAAGGTTGAGTCCTTGTGGATATTTGATCTAGGTCAAAGTTGATTTGAAAAGTGCGATTTTTCGGTGTTTTTGGATTCGAACTCAATGCTGTCCAAGAAGGACCAGCAAAGAAACTCTTTAATTAAACAAATTTAATTGATTATTTTCTCATGATACTAAAGTATGAAAGTTAATGTTTGACCTTGGACAAGTTTGAGTGAAAAGGATTGATGTTTCATTTCTAAATGAACCCAATGTTTGGATTTCTTAAGTTGTCTTGAGAATAACTTTAAGAATAATAAGTAAATAAAGTTGAACACTCATATATCTACTTTTCTGGGACTTGAAAGAAGTTGGAGTCGGGCGGACGAGGAAGGAAGCGAATCACTCGGGACTTGTAGATTCGGTAGCTGCGAATCCAGGTGAGAGAGAAGTTATCCTAAGACGCTTTGGTGTCTAGTGAGTATGCTAGGACACTCCGTACTCTCTCAAAGTCGGAGTAAAGGTCTATCGTAGTTAGTAGTATACCCGATAATTTGTGTGATTGTTTGTATCGCGGTATACGAAGACACAGACCTATAATATTACATGGTATTGATTGGTGGATATTATTGTTTATGTTGAGATATATTATTGTGCATGATTGTCATTGCATGAGCATATTGCATCATCCCACGATATAAAATAAGAATAGAAAAGACATAGAAAACTGTAAGAAATCCCCCGACGATTAGAGCGAAACTCTAAGGGATGGAACGCGTGATGAACCGGATGATGCCGATGCGCTGAATACGAGGATCGAGCTGACGCTATGATGATGACGATAACGTTTTGGACGCGAACGCCATGAGTGTTGAGTTCTATGAGGATAGTTTCCACGTGGTTGTAGCCATGTGTTGATATAGCCTCCATATGGTCGTAGCCATATGTTGAGTGTGAATGATTCGGGATAGGTCGGAGCCTATCTATTGATGTTTGATGGATATTCCGTATATGGTCGGAGCCGTATGCTGATGTTGATTCTGAATGGGTCGTAGCCCGTCAGAACGTTGATTGATATTCCGCATATAGTCGTAGCTATATGGCGAGGTTGATTCTGATTGGGTTGTAGCCCGTCAGACAAGTTGTGGATATCCTGCATACTGGTCGGAGCCGTATGCCGAAATGATTCAGGATGGGTCGGAGCTCATCAGAGACAGTGGTCGAGTCCCACAGAAGCATTCCGCATATAGTCGGAGCTGTATGGCGGAGATGACTTAGGATGGGTCGACGTTAGGACAAAAAAGTATAACCCCACGACCTTAAACCTTTACCCGAAGTAGTGGAGAGGAAGACACGGTGTTTACCTGCGTGGTACTCACTTGATGATTAGGATAGGGGAAGGTAATGACGGTGATTCGTCAAGAAGCCTTGAGAAGTCTGTCTAGGTGGGAAAAACCATAGGGGCCCTGGCTGAACCGGTCGGAGCTGGTCACTCAGTGGTGTGGATGAAGTACCACATGTACACTAGACAGAGGACTGACACCCCCTTGACTAATTCTTGATCAGTGAGAGGGATGCTCGAACACGGCCGGATGAGGTTATTATATTTATTTTCCCGGGCTGTTATTTTATGAATGCATTCACTTTGCCATCCAGTAAAAGCCGGTGTGGTTAGAGATCCTGTACTCCTGATTGCTTCCGACTAGGTGGATGGAATCCGAGGAGATGTAGACCTGAGACCCAAAGCTATGAAGCCTGAATTCCTGATGTTATGGACTCGAGACCTGTGAACGAGAGGACTCCTCCTAGACGAGACGAACTAATCAAGAGACTTCGACTTTGCGAGACGAGTGGTTAAAGAGATTCAGCTTTACGAGATAATTGATTTAGGGATTCCCTTAAGCGAGAGATAAGAGATTAGACAATGCGACGATTGCATTGCATCTTCATTCATCTTATATATTTGCCTGCTATATTGTTTGTTGTATTTTTGTTATGTTCTGGTATGCGTCACTAGTGTAATTCCAAGAAGTCGATGGGAGTAATTCCATTCGGATAACTTACTCTCTCAACTTCTTGTGCACATGTGACTATAAATCTTCGATTCTAAAAGACGGTGGAGCTGATGATGCTACTCCTGGAGGAAGGAATTACTGATCGTGACGTGCTTACGAGTGGACTACTATTGGATGACGGAGATTGCTTTTGAGGACGTACGTCGTGGATCGTGAAGGGGATGTTGTTTAGTAGATTATAAATAGGTTCCCAATGGACCCTTGCTGATATGTGTCAAGTGTACCCCTTATCTTTTGAATTGCTTTTGTTAAGACATATGTTTAAGTAAGAATGGCACCAATGTTCTGTGGTGGCCACTTTTGGTGGGAACTTTTATGGTATGTTTTCTAAACCGTTTTTGAAGGACTGTCGTGATCCGACAGACAAACCGTTGTAAGCAAGTCAAATACGTTTCCCAGTGACCAAATGTTTTACTCTTTTATTTAAAGTGAGTTTTTAATATCAAACTGTTTTTAGAAACTTCCGCAAACGTTTTCGAGAAAAGGATTTTTAAAAGTAATACCTTGTTTTGGGAAACTCGATAGTCGAGTATTGTTCCCATTTCAAAAAAAAATAAAATTTCACCCTATTTTTCCCAAAAGAATTAATTAACATTTGATGAGTGTTTATTTCGAGTTTTCCAAATCAGGGTGTTACACTTGGTGGTATCAGAGCAATGGTTGTCCATGCGGCCTGAACATGGCCTTACATGTTCTCTGTTGTGTGCCCTCTAGATATATTAGGTTGTGTGATTAGATGAGTTAGTAGGTATATTGAATCGTTAGTGTGTTAATGAATATAGCTCACGATGTCTGGAAGAGGAAGAGGTCGTCATGCGCCTGAAGCGGGTCAGAACACCGAGGACATGCTGAACGAGCTGACTGCTGCAGTTTTGGGTATGAATGAGAATCTCAACGCGATGCACCAGTAGGCTCAGCAGAACAACCAGAACCAAAACTTAGGACCTCAGGAATATAAGGGATTAGATGAGTTTTGTAAGAGGAACCCTAAGGAGTTCGCCGGTGGATACGCTTCGGAGAACGCTAACGAATGGATTAGGGAGTTAGAGAAGATCTTTACCGCTATGCAATGCGCCGATGCTCAGAAGGTAACCTACGCGGTCTACATGTTGTCGAAGGAGGCATCTGATTGGTGGGAGAACACTAGGCAAGTTATGGAGATTCAACAGCAAGCTGTTACTTGGGACTCTTTTAAGCAAAAGTTCTTGGAGAAGTACTTCCCTATCGATATGAAATTGAAGAAGGAGATTAAGTTCATGCACCTGACTCAAGGGAATATGTCAGTCGGCGAGTATGCTGCGAAGTTTGAGGAACTGGTGAAGTACGTGCCGCACTACAATCAGCCTGGAAACGACCAGTCGAAGTGCGCAAAGTTTCTTGATGGACTTAAGACTGAGATTAAGATGGCTTTTATACATATGGGGATCGAGAGTTTTCCGCTCTTAGTAAGCCGATGTAGAATCTATGAGGATGGGCTTAAGGCGAAGAACGTCGGTAATAGGTCTGCTGTACCCTCAAGTTCCCATGGACTGATGAGGAACAACCCCAATTACCAGAACGTGAGGCAAGGAACCCAGCATGGGCGAGGACCCTACGATCGATTCGGAGGTAGAAGGGACAATCGATATGGAGGATCGAGGTTCCAAAGGGACAACAATCGCAACAATGGCAACCGGGGAAATAAGAATGCCAACACTCGGAGCAACAACGGGAATAGAAGCCGCTACAGCAATAACCCTACTGATAGGAACTCTGAGACATCACCACCCTTCTGTACCCGATGCCGTAGACGCCACTTCGGTAATGAGTGTAACCCCAAACCCGTTTGTTTCATCTGTCAAGAACCTGGTCATTTTGCAAGGGTATGCCCCAAACAAAAGAAAGGGAATGATGCTGGAAATGCTGCAAGGCCATAAGCTAGGGGAAAGGTGTTTACGATGAGCGGTGTAGAGGCTTCAAACCACGATGGTCTTATCCAAGGTACATGTCTTATACGTGAGATTTCCTTAAATGTGTTGTATGATTCGGGTGCTACGCACTCTTTTATATCCGATGATGTTGTGAGTAGATTGCACCTAATGGTAGCTTCTCTACCATATGATTTGATTGTGTTTACCCCTACTAGTGACCCAGTCACAGTTTCAACTTTCTGTCCTAAGTGTCCAGTAGTGATAGACAATAAGACTTTTCCTACTGACCTGATAACACTACCCTTATCCCAAATCGATGTTATCTTAGGAATGGACTGGTTATCTGCTAACCATGTTCAGTTGAATTGTTTCACTAAGACCCTAACTTTTGAAAACCCTGATGAATCCTTACCCAAGCACGTATCTGCCAATCAAGTTATGGTTTCTCTTAGAGAGGGAGCCCATGTATACATGATCACAACTTCTTTAGACGTCGATGTGAACAATCACATTCAAGAACTGCCTGTAGTTCGAGACTTCCCAGAGGTATTTCTTGACGACATTCCTGGATTACCACCTGTTCGAGAGGTCGAGTTTTCGATCGATGTGATACCAGGAACTGGACCAATCTCTAGAGCGCCTTATCGAATGGCACCAGTGGAGCTAGCGGAACTGAAAAAGCAAATCGAGGAGTTGACGGAAAAGCAACTCATCAGACCCAGTGTGTTGCCGTGGGGAGCTCCAGTTTTGCTAGTGAAGAAGAAGGATGGCAGTATGAGGTTGTGTGTCGACTATCGCCAGCTGAATAAGGTGACGATCAAAAACAAGTACCCTCTGCCTAGGATAGATGACCTGATGGACCAGCTGAGGGGAGCTGTAGTGTTTTCAAAGGTCGATCTTCGATCGGGCTATCACCAAATTCGAGTAAAGGAAGATGATATTCCAAAGACTGCATTTAGGACCCGATATGGACATTTCGAGTACTTAGTCATGCCTTTCGGAGTGACTAACGCTCCTGCAGTGTTTATGGACTACATGAACAGAATCTTTCGACCGTATTTAGATTCGTTCGTGGTAGTATTCATAGACGATATCCTCATTTATTCCAAGGACAAGGAGGAACATGAGGAACATTTGAGGATAGTTCTGCAGATTTTGAAGGAGAAGCATTTATATGCGAAGCTCTCAAAGTGTGAATTTTGGTTGGAGGAAGTGAATTTCTTGGGTCATGTTATCTCGAAGGAAGGAATAGCGGTGGACCCAGCTAAAGTGAAGGCGGTATTGGACTGGAAAGTGCCAACGACGGTGACGAAGATTCGAAGTTTTCTCGGTTTGGCAGGATATTATAGGCATTTTATTGAAGGATTTTCAAGACTATCCTTGCCAATGACGAAGTTAACCAGGAAAGGACAGCCGTTCGTGTGGACCACGAAGTGCGAAGAGAGTTTTCAGGAGTTAAAGAGGAGGTTAACAACATCCCAAGTGCTTGTTTTGCCTGACTCGGAGAAGAATTTCAGTGTTTATTGTGACGCGTCGAAGCAAGGTTTAGGTTGCGTCCTGATGCAAGAGCGAAAGGTCGTGGCTTACGCCTCTAGACAACTGAAGGTTCACGAGCAAAATTACCCAACTCACGATTTGGAGTTAGCTGCGGTAGTTTTTGCTCTGAAGATATGGCGACATTACCTCTACGGAGCGAGGATTGAGGTATTCGGTGATCATAAGAGTCTTAAGTATCTCTTTGATCAGAAGGAGTTGAACATGAGGCAAAGGCGATGGATGGAATTTTTGAAGGATTACGACTTCGAGCTACAGTATCATCCGGGGAAAGCGAACGTAGTAGCAGATGCTTTGAGTAGGAAGTCTCTTCATGTGTCTGCAATGATGGTGAAAGAGATGGAGTTAATCGAGCGATTCAGAGATATGAACCTGGAAGTTAGGAAGAGTCCGAGGAGTATGATTTTGGGAATGCTGGCCGTATTGAATGAGTTTATGGAACAAGTCAAGAAAGGACAGTTGGACGATCCGGAGTTGCTAACAAAGAAGCAGATGATTTCAGAAGGAAAGGAGACTGAATTTCAAGTAGGAGCTGACGGAGTGCTGAAGCGTAAAGATCAGATTTGTGTGCCACAAGACAGGGAAATAAGGGAGATGATTTTGGAGGAAGCTCATAAGAGTAAGCTGAGTATTCATCCCGGAGCAACCAAGATGTACCAAGACTTGAAGAAGATGTTTTGGTGGCCCGGTATAAAAAGGGAAGTAGCGGAGTATGTGTCGAGGTGTCTGGTATGTCAGAAGGCTAAGATTGAACACAAGAAACCCGGTGGAGTGTTACAACCATTGGAAATTCCGAGTTGGAAATGGGACAGTATTTCTATGGATTTTGTAACTGCTTTGCCAAAGACCCGAAGAGGATTTGACGCTATTTGGGTAATTGTTGACAGATTAACCAAAAGCGCTCATTTCCTACCTGTCAATGTGAAGTATCCGTTGGAAAAGTTAGCGACCATATACATTAATGAGGTAGTGAGACTTCATGGAGTGCCGACAAGCATCGTATCAGACAGAGATCCGAGGTTTGTTTCGAAGTTCTGGAATAGTCTGCATGATGCACTCGGAACAAGACTTTAGTTGAGTTCGGCTTATCACCCTCAGACGGACGGACAGTCGGAAAGGACCATTCAATCACTAGAGGATCTTCTTAGAGCTTGTGTTTTGGAGCAAGCTGGAGAATGGGACACTCTACTGCCACTGATAGAGTTTACCTACAACAACAGCTATCACTCAAGCATAGGGATGGCTCCTTATGAAGCTTTGTATGGGAGGAAGTGCAGAACGCCGTTATGTTGGTTTGAAACTGGAGAGAATCTTATTTTGGGTCCAGAGATGGTTCAACAAACAATGGAAAAGATCAAGATGATTCAGGAAAAGATGAGAAGTGCTCAGAGTCGGCAGAAAAGCTACTATGATCAGAGAAGGACTCCTATCGAGTTTAATGAAGGCGATCATGTATTCATGCGAGTAGTACCCAATACTGGGATCGGCAGAGTGCTTAAAACCCGAAAACTCACCCCAAAATTTATAGGACCTTACCAAATTCTGAAACGTGTAGGACCAGTAGCTTATGAAATTGCCTTATCTCCAATGTTTTCTAACCTACACAATGTCTTTCATGTGTCACAACTTAGGAAATACATTAGTGATCCGTCTCACATCATCGAACCCGATTCTATTCAACTCAAGGAAAATCTAACGTACGAGACTTTACCCTTAAGGATAGACGGTTGGAGTGTAAAGACTCTCCGAGGAAAGGATATTCCTTTAATTAAGGTTGTTTGGAATTCTGTGAATGGCGAGAATGCTACTTGGGAGCGTGAAAGTAGCATGAGGGATTCGTACCCTCATTTTTCGAAACAGGTACGTGATTTCTCGAGGACGAGAAATTTCTAAGTTGGGGAGGATGTGACATCTGCCCATTTGACTCACTTCTGAAAGTCCCTAATTAATAAAATTGTTTTCAATTGATTAATTAAAGAATTGATTTGAAAGAGTTTTGAGTTCGTGATGAGTTCTTATGTTTGAAATTCGGATTGCTTATGTGTGTGACTTTGTATGCTTGATTGATTGTGGTTGAATAAGATTTTGTTTTCTTAATTGGTTCTATGATTTTATGGTTTAAGATGGAAATTATTTTATCTAAGCTTTAAAGAATCAAGTCCAATCACCCCTAGAAACCCTAATTGATGCCCTAATCGAGAAGTGAAACCCTAATCGAGCTCTTAATCCTTGATTAAGTGCTTAATCACTCTCTTGAGACCTTAAACCCTTTTGATTAGTAAGTTAACCTAAATTAGTTTTCCTTAAACCTGTGATAAAGTTTTTGATTAGCACCTTAATCCTTGATTAAGCCCTAATTACTAAGGATTAGTGAACTAAACCTAGATTAATTAACCTAATCCTACCCTAATCATGATTAGAACCCTAATTAAGTGCCTTAATCCTAATGAACTAACCTAACCTACCCTTAATCACTCTTGGCCGAATGCCATGCATGGCTTGGACACTAAGCTCACTTCTTTGATCAACAAGTGGCATGCCTTGTTAGTCAACACCATGACATCATCAAGGTGACATAAGCATGACCTAAGAATGAAGAAAAAGTGAAGGGAAGGAAAGGAAGAGGAAGGAGCCATGGGAAGGAAACTAAGACCAAGGAAATTGCATCGAGGCCCTCCATGCAAACCCTTAGTAGCAAATAAGAAAAGTTGGAATGGATAGAAGAAAAGGGACCAAACCGTGAGGAGGAAGGAGTGAGTGTTCATTCTTATTTCCTCATCCCATCTTCATCATTTCTTCTTTCTTTCAGTACCCACACAAACAACTTCAACAACAATACACACCATCAACAACAACACAAAACCGTGAGGGAGTGAGTGAGTTCTCCATCATTCCCTCAACAATCACACACTTTCTTCCATTCTTTCCTAAACGAAACACAAAACACCAAGAGAATCATCAATCTCTTGGTGAAAAAGAAAAGAGAGGGAGTGGCCGAATCCTTAGAGGGAGAGAACAAACACCTTGATCTCTTCATAACCTAAGCTAGATCAAGCTAGGAAAGTGAAAAGGAGAGGAGAAAAACCATGGACCTTAGAGGATGAGTGAATAGACCGTGAGGAGAGAAAAGAAACCAAGGGTTTTGGGCTTGAAATTCTTAAAAGTTTTAACTAAGTAAGGATTTATTTCATGATCTAAAAGTTTTAAAACCTTTTTCATCGATTCTTGTTCTTTTTCATTCTTTCTTTCTAAACTTTGATTTTGTTTAAACAAGTGTTGATGCATGTTATTTTTCCAAGCTTGATTCTAAAAAGTTTTGTTAGGAAAATGTTTTTCTTTATGATCTCGAGTTTTCTCTTTGATTCTTTGAAAATGTTTTGGAAGAAGACTTGATTTTAAGTTTCATGAAAGATTTTTCAAAGATCTAATAATTTTGGTTGCATGCATGTCAAGATCTATGCTTGAACTTTGCCTTACTTGATGTTTGAATCCTAATGTGAAAAATCTTTGAAAATGATTGATTTCTTTGGTGATTTTCTTGTGAATGGCCACGGTTTGCACTTAGTTTTTAAGTTAGGAGTTTTGTTATTGAATCTTGATTATGTGCATGTGATTACCATGAGATTCTAAGCATGTTTTCGAAGTTTGAAACTCTAAGAAAATTCTTTTAAGAAAATCATGGATTGGTCACGGTTTATTTATAATCATGAGTATGAACTTGATTTCTTTTGCTTAATCTCTTACATGATATGATCTTGAAATTTAATAATATGTGATGTTGTGATCCTTGAGTGTAGCCACGGTTTCACATGCTAAATTAAAAAGATTAAGATTTTCTTGAGTTTGATTGATGAATATGTGATTTCCTTGAACTTTGAGTTGATTCTTGTGTGTTAAAAATGAAATCTAATTTGTTTAAGAACCCTATGTATGCCACGGTTTCATATAGGAATGCATGATGGGATTATCCTTTTGTTTGCTTGATGAATTGTGTGAACTTGTTATTGAATTTAGAGTTGCTTTATGTCTTGAAACTTTGAAAATATTTTTGAGAAAAAGCTAGGTCTAGGTCACGGTTTAGACCTTAGATTTTGAATTAAATTTCTTTGAGTATGTGAATGATTATGTCATGAATTCATGTGTTGATTTGTGAAGTTACTCCTTGAAGTAATGATTTTCTAAACAAACCATGATGCATACGGTTTTGACATAATTAAAGTGTAATAAGATGAAGTTTTGCTAAGATGAATTAATTAAGTGAAAGACAAATGAAAATGTGATCAAGTGTATATGTGATGCATAATTTGAATTGTGTATGCTTAAGCACTAGATTTTATCATTCGGCTGAGCTATATGTATGGATGAGTTTGTGAACATGTTTATGTGCAACTTGATGGCTTGTGATTGTGAAATGATTGGAATGAATGAATGTTTGTTTGATTTGTTCTACTTGAGCACCTTGCTGCCCTCATGTAGATCTAGGTGTTTAAACTTGATAAATTATTGATTTAAGTGTTTATTTAATTGTTCTCAAGATGCTTGATTTGTTTGTGGATTTGAATTGGTTTTTTACCATGGAAAATGAATTTGGAACTTAGGACATGATGCTGTCCAGAATTTTATAGACCATGTTTCTTATTTAAAAGTGTTTTAAAAGTGTTTTCAAGGTGTTTAAGGTTGAGTCCTTGTGGATATTTGATCTAGGTCAAAGTTGATTTGAAAAGTGCGATTTTTCGGTGTTTTTGGATTCGAACTCAATGCTGTCCAAGAAGGACCAGCAAAGAAACTCTTTAATTAAACAAATTTAATTGATTATTTTCTCATGATTCTAAAGTATGAAAGTTAATGTTTGACCTTGGACAAGTTTGAGTGAAAAGGATTGATGTTTCATTTCTAAATGAACCCAATGTTTGGATTTCTTAAGTTGTCTTGAGAATAACTTTAAGAATAATAAGTAAATAAAGTTGAACACTCATATATCTACTTTTCTGGGACTTGAAAGAAGTTGGAGTCGGGCGGACGAGGAAGGAAGCGAATCACTCGGGACTTGTAGATTCGGTAGCTGCGAATCCAGGTGAGAGAGAAGTTATCCTAAGACGCTTTGGTGTCTAGTGAGTATGCTAGGACACTCCGTACTCTCTCAAAGTCGGAGTAAAGGTCTATCGTAGTTAGTAGTATACCCAATAATTTGTGTGATTGTTTGTATCGCGGTATACGAAGACTCAGACCTATAATATTACATGGTATTGATTGGTGGATATTATTGTTTATGTTGAGATATATTATTGTGCATGATTGTCATTGCATGAGCATATTGCATCATCCCACGATATAAAATAAGAATAGAAAAGACATAGAAAACTATAAGAAATCCCCCGACGATTAGAGCGAAACTCTAAGGGATGGAACGCGTGATGAACCGGATGATGCCGATGCGCTGAATACGAGGATCGAGCTGACGCTATGATGATGACGATAACGTTTTGGACGCGAACGCCATGAGTGCTGAGTTCTATAAGGATAGTTTCCACGTGGTTGGAGCCATGTGTTGATATAGCCTCCATATGGTCGTGTCCATATGATGAGTGTGAATGATTCGAGATAGGTCGGAGCCTATCTATTGATGTTTGATGGATATTCCGCATATGGTCGGAGCCGTATGCTGATGTTGATTCTGAATGGGTCGTAGCCCGTCAGAACGTTGATTGATATTCCGCATATAGTCGTAGCTATATGGCGAGGTTGATTGTGATTGGGTTGTAGTGTAACAACCTCACTTTTATTAGTAAATTTTAGGTTTTATTAAAATCAGAGTTTAAAATTTCTGTTAATTAGTTTATTTATAAAAAGTCTTAGGAAAATCCGGCAGAGTTTCCTCTGTTTTCCGGACTTCCCAAAATTTTTCTTCTAGAAACCTGTCAGTCCAGAATTGTTTGAAAACGTAAACAACAACAGTTTAATAGTATACCAGATCCTAATGCCCGGTGAATACAAAGTTCAGGGCGTACAACTGTTACATATTTTAAATTACAAAATAGTTGTCCACTCAAAATATAATATATTTATATATATTCACTCCACGTAGTGGAATGAAGATCCTGCCCGGCCAGCACTGGTGTATGCTCCACTTGTGTACCTGAAAAATAATAACAACACAGGGGAAGCATCACACAGAACTTAAAAAGGAGATTTCTAAGCAGATATATACGACACGCCAAAACCATTCAAGCCTATGCTATGCTACTCAATTCATGTTCTTCTTTCCTTTCTTTTTTTTTTACCTCCTACTATTTCCCAATTCCTTCTTCTTTCTAATTGTTCTCGTTTAGATAATCCCTAATCTCTATATATTCTGGTTCCTCATTACTTTCGTTATTTTCCCCTTTTTATTCTCCTTTTCCATTTGTATTTCCATTTTAATTTCCTTTTTATTTCATTCTCATTACCCTTTATCCTTTCCATTTTCCTTTATTACTTTTTCCAATATGTGTAACCTCAATCAGAGATCTACACCTTATTTATTTATGAGGTATGCAACCACAAGCAGATGATCTGCATACCCCCACTATCTAGTTACGATGCATGCAACCACAAGCAGATGATCTGCATGCACCCACAATTTTTACGACGTATGCAACCACAAGCAGATGATCTGCATACGCCCACCTTTTATTTAAGATATATGCAACCACAAGCAGATGATCTGCATATATCCACAATTATTTACGACGTATGCAACCACAAGCAGATGATCTGCATATATCCACAATTATTTACGATGTATGCAACCACAAGCAGATGATCTGCATACGCCCACCTTTTATTTAAGATATATGCAACCACAAGCAAATGATCTGCATATATCCACAATCTTATTTACGATGTATGCAACCACAAGCAGATGATCTGCATACATCCTTAGCCTCTTTCCTTTTTATTTCCATCGTTCTTTGTTAATTTTTCATTATTAATTTACCTCAGTCTTTACTCTTTATTAATTTATTCTTATATTTAATTAACTCTACCTAACTGGATCATATGTTTTATGTTTTAACTCTTGTACTAACTCTTAATTAATTACATTCCCTTTCTTTTCTTTTTCTTCTTCTCTTCCTTTGTTTCTTTTTCCTACATCACTCATATTGAATAATACCTAGTTCATGCATTTAGAACCACTTATATCATTTCTTATTTCTCTTTTTATTTGTTAACTCTCTCTTTCTTATTTTCCGTTTACTGCTTTCCTCTAATGGCTAATTACTCATTCACTCCATTTATTTCTCTTAACTTTAATTTATCCTAATTTAGTTCTCTACTCATTCCTACATTTTCTTTATTTAGTACCGGCTCTCCCTAGTTAATCTCTAATTTCTCCCTTTACTCACTTACGCTACTCACTTGTTCTCATAATTCCGATTATTTATTTCTTTCTTATTATTCCGTTTATTTCGTTGCTAATCATTTCAACTCTTCTTTAACTAAATTTTCTTTTCTAATTATCTTCCTCCACTATTAGCGGGCTACTCTAAGTTTCATTAACAATTAACATTTCCCCCGGTCCTAGCGATAGATATAACTACCCAGAAATACACCCCTTAAGGACTGGTAATGAAACCCCTTACCTCAATCGATGACAGTGAGAGGGGTAACCTTAGCCTGACGCTTTACTCCCCGACTTACGCTCTAGCTCGGCTCCAATTTGATCCTAAGCTTCCACAATCTTCGATTCCAAGCACGGCGGGGACAATCGATCTCGATCGCGGTGACGGTGTTGCTCCTCGTTATTTGCGAATGATCGCGGCCGGATTGAGGCCCAAGCTTCAAGCCTCGGAGTACCCAACACAAGCCCGGTGCGAATCACGATCGGTATCGACGTCGGTGAGATCCGGTGAGGAGAGAGAAAGCCCTAGAGGAGAGAGAAACATCAAGGGAGGAGGAAGAGAGATAGGGAACTCAAATCAATGGGGAAAGGGAGAGGAAGGAGAGCTCATGGTGATGGTGGTGGGTGGTGGTTCGTGGTGGTGGAATGGTAAGGTATGGTGGTGGAGGAAAAGGAGGAGAGAGAGGGAGAAGGAGAGAGAAACGGAATCAAGAGTGAGGAGAGAGAGAGACACTCATGGTGGTGATGGTGGGCTTGGCGGTGGCGGCTGGTGGTGGTGGCTGGTGTTGCTGGGGTGCTTGGGGGGGTTGCTGGACGGAGGTGGGTGAGGGAGGAAGAAGCTGGTGCGGAGAAATGGAGAGAGGAGGGTCTGGTGCGCCCAATTTATGGGCCAGATGCGGTCCAGGTCGCACCCGCGCGCCTGGGCGCAGGACTTGGTGCGCCTGCGCGCGCCACACGCGCATCTGATGCGCCATTGTTCTCTCGCACGCGCCTGGGCGAGTAATTGGTGCGCCTGGGCGGATTTCCCACGGGTTTGGTGCACCTGATGCACACTGGTGCACCGGTGCGCCTGGGCGTGCACCAGTGGTTCCTGACTTCGATTCGTCGTAACTTTTTCGTTAACCGTCGGATCGGGTCCAAATTTTTAGGCAAGCTTCTTCACCCCATAAACTTCATATCCAACGGTGGAATTTAATTTCTTAACATCCTATAATAAATTCCTAATTTTCTCTTTTCGGTTGATTTCTAGCATCTAAGACGCCGATTTAACCCCCGATTTCGCTTATATAATTTTGCTCGAAGCCATAATTGCTTTCTATACAACCCCTAGTACTCAAAATGACTGCTCACCTTGCTCACAAAATTCGTTAAGCAATTAATCTACCCATTCTTTGCACTTTAATTCCATTAATTCATTAATTATTGCTTGGAATTAAATTAGGGATGTTACAATTCTCCCCCACTTATTAGAATTTCGTCCCCGAAATTCCGTTCAATTCCTTCAAGTGGAGAACCATCCCATGGGGAAGCTTCTGATCACGGTTTTCACTTCCCTTCGATTTTTACTTTCCGCGCCATATGTGGTTAAGGCCATGCCCATTTCAACTTCTGTCTTCTGGCACTACGTACTATCTATCGGTAGGCATTGAACTATGCTGGGCTTCTATGACTTGGAAAATTCTAACCTATGTATCTGGAATGCTTGAAGCTTGAAGAGAGTGAATATGAAAAGAAGAAACATGAAGCACTCAAGAATGAGTCTCATGGTCTTTGCAAGATGACCCAGGATGAACTGGATACATGTCAAACAAGAAGACAATGGAGATTATCCCCAAAGTATGCATGTTCAGCAAAGAGTCGTCGAAGGATGCGTTTCTATGGATCTGCGGTTACTTGATTGGTCTCGGTCAACCGGGAATCCTATCGAATGTGCAGAGTCCCCAACAGACTTAGATATTCACATGCGGTGTTCCGACATACGTCCGGATAGAGATTCCACTTCGCGACTTCACTTTTATCCCGTTCACCTTTTACTCCTTTAAGTGAGTCTAGAAGAGTTCATTTTAGGATCACTCTTCACCACGTTCGTATTCTACTTCGATGCTACTTCATTCCCATTCGTTTGACAATTCCTATTTGGTAAAAGAATTCCTAGAGATCGATTCCCCTTGAGGGTCAAGGTCAAAGTCTAGCTGTTGTTTCTCGATTCGGTGTCGTTTTGGGAAGGTCTTGTTTTATTCTTTAGTTTAACCCCCATTCGGTTCTCTTCGAAGTGTTTGGAAATATCTGTTTAGTAGTCCTATGGCTTATGGTATGCTTATGAGTTTTTGTCGCTCGGATGGAATCCGAATTGAGTCGTCACGTCTCCCCCACTTATTATCAACATACCTGAGTAAGTCGAAGGCAGGGAGGAAACTGGGTTGACTCCGAGAATTGATTAGATAAGTTCTTCATGGATTGTCGAGGTGGTACATGGAATTAAGTTGACCGCTAATCGGTCACATCGATGTGGTTTCGAATTTTCTATGATATGATAACACTTCTTACTTACGCGTACAGCTAAGTTCTCACAAGTTGGAGAGGTGGTTCGATTACTGAGTTGAATGTCCTCGGTGGAAATATAGAATAAGAGTGTCTTGAATGGGGTTGGTATGTGAATCACTGTTCGTAAGTCTTAGGAAAGATCCTATAGGATTAAAGTTTAATCGGGCTTTCGACAGGGGTAGAATTCCTAGATAGTTTATTCGGATTTCAACTAAATGATTGCAATAATATAGCATGTCAATAAACACGAAGACCGAGGTGGTCAGTCCCAATCTCACATTTATTAACTGTACATCACTGCGTTATTGAATGATAGCATTATCTTTTAACAGGTGCAAGAGAAAGGATGACCACTCCTGACCTTACACTCTATTAGAGGACGACACTATCATAAGGTTTTTGTTTAGGTCTCTTGTTACAATCCTATAACTAAGTAAGGTCTTTCCTACGTGTTCCTTTAGATAGTACTCATAATTGGATCGAAGATGGGTCTTTCTTAGGTTTCACAACTTCTAGAAATACAGGATTAGGAATCTAAGATTCTAAGAGAATTGATTTAGAATATTCTACATTACAACTTAATAGAGAGGCAGATTTAAAGTACCTAAAAGGTTTATCCATGTTTTGAATCGTCTCATACCTTTTGTTGGTTTGGCCCTGAGCTCCTTAGGTAGCTGTACCACAGACCTCAAGGGTGTGGACCAGGAAACCGATATTGTCGGAATGTAAGGTTGAGACGTCCCGGACGAAGTCCTGTGTCATTGAGTAATCCCTCTGGAGCTGTGTTTGGTATGATTGTCGACACACCATGAAAGATGTGACGAGACTCGCCACCGAATATCAACACATCACCTGACTCCAAGGTGATTCTTTCTGCTTTCCTTGGATCTCTCTGATCTCCATAGAGAAACTCAGCCGAGTCACCAATGCAGAATGATACCACCGGTATCCCTCTTTGCAAGCTTCCAGCACTTTCATCGCGATCCTGATGAAGACCAAGCTTCCCATTCTCTTCATAGAAATTGACGATGCAGACATCAGGGAACATGGAAGAGAGTACGTCCTCCACTTCACTTACACCGCATTCCTTCTCAATCAAAGATTGTGCTTCTTGCATCGCTCTCATAACCAGCTGAATGAATTGATCAGGGATATTGGGTGGTTCGCTTCCATCAATTACCCGTTTGTGTCCGTATACTCGGGCTTGAGGATTCCAGTCTAAGCCGAGGCACATCATTTTCAGTCGGAGTCTGGCTCCACTTGTAAAGCCTGGTTGATAGAATCCTCCAGGACCTAAGCCCATCTCACGACAGTTCTTTACTACGCCCGCTTGTTCTTCATGAGTCAAGTGTTGCTTCAGGAGAGCCATTCCCGGTCTCAAAATTATACTCTTCTTCTCACCGACTTGTTCTCCCACGTGTTGCTCCTTGTCGTCGATAGCTGATCTAAGCTTACCCATTGTAGAAGGTTGCCCTTCTTGAAAACAGATGTCATACGGCTTGAGTTTCAAGGAATCAGCTGGGAAATTGATCCTACGATCAGCAGCCGAACTGCTAGCAGAAGAAGGGAAGAGCTGATTCTCCATGTTGCTACAATGCGGCAACAAAGGATTCTGTTGATGCAGACATGTACATAATTTAGTACATAACTACGTAGGGTTTTATAACCATAACCTAAGTAATTACTATAGGACTTGACACTATCTATTGGTTACTCACTTGTTGAGTAAATCACAGGAGTTACGAGTTCAAACTCCAAAGGCCGAGGAAAAACTGCTCTGATACCAAAATGTAACAACCTCACTTTTATTAGTAAATTTTAGGTTTTATTAAAATCAGAGTTTAAAATTTCTGTTAATTAGTTTATTTATAAAAAGTCTTAGGAAAATCCGACAGAGTTTCCTCTGTTTTTCGGACTTCCCAAAAATTTTCTTCTAGAAACCAGTCAGTCCAGAATTGTTTGAAAACGTAAACAACAACAGTTTAATAGTATATCAGATCCTAATGCCCGGTGAATACAAAGTTCAGGTCGTACAACTATTACATATTTTAAATTACAAAATAGTTGTCCACTCAAAATATAATATATTTATATATATTCACTCCACGTAGTGGAATGAAGATCCTGCCCGGCCAGCACTGGTGTATGCTCCACTTGTGTACCTGAAAAATAATAACAACACAGGGGAAGCATCACACAGAACTTAAAAAGGAGATTTCTAAGCAGATATATACGACACGCCAAAACCATTCAAGCCTATGCTATGCTACTCAATTCATGTTCTTCTTTCCTTTCTATTTTTTTTACCTCCTACTATTTCCCAATTCCTTCTTCTTTCTAATTGTTCTCGTTTAGATAATCCCTAATCTCTATATATTCTGGTTCCTCATTACTTTCGTTATTTTCCCCTTTTTATTCTCCTTTTCCATTTGTATTTCCATTTTAGTTTCCTTTTTATTTCATTCTCATTACCCTTTATCCTTTCCATTTTCCTTTATTACTTTTTCCAATATGTGTAACCTCAATCAGAGATCTACACCTTATTTATTTATGAGGTATGCAACCACAAGCAGATGATCTGCATACCCCCACTATCTAGTTACGATGCATGCAACCACAAGCAGATGATCTGCATGCACCCACAATTTATTTACGACGTATGCAACCACAAGCAGATGATCTGCATACGCCCACCCTTTTATTTAAGATATAAGCAACCACAAGCAGATGATCTGCATATATCCACCATCTTATTTACGATGTATGCAACCACAAGCAGATGATCTGCATACACCCATTATCTATTTACGATGCATGCAACCACAAGCAGATGATCTGCATGCACCCACAATTTTTACGACGTATGCAACCACAAGCAGATGATCTGCATACGCCCACCTTTTATTTAAGATATATGCAACCACAAGCAGATGATCTGCATATATCCACAATTATTTACGACGTATGCAACCACAAGCAGATGATCTGCATACGCCCACCTTTTATTTAAGATATATGCAACCACAAGCAGATGATCTGCATATTTCCACAATCTTATTTACGATGTATGCAACCACAAGCAGATGATCTGCATATTTCCACAATCTTATTTACGATGTATGCAACCACAAGCAGATGATCTGCATACATCCTTAGCCTCTTTCCTTTTTATTTCCATCGTTCTTTGTTAATTTTTCATTATTAATTTACCTTAGTCTTTACTCTTTATTAATTTATTCTTATATTTAATTAACTCTACCTAACTGGATCATATGTTTTATGTTTTAACTCTTGTACTAACTCTTAATTAATTACATTCCCTTTCTTTTCTTTTTCTTCTTCTCTTCCTTTGTTTCTTTTTCCTACATCACTCATATTGAATAATACCTAGTTCATGCATTTAGAACCACTTATATCATTTCTTATTTCTCTTTTTATTTGTTAACTCTCTCTTTCTTATTTTCCGTTTACTACTTTCCTCTAATGGCTAATTACTCATTCACTCCATTTATTTCTCTTAACTTTAATTTATCCTAATTTAGTTCTCAACTCATTCCTACATTTTCTTTATTTAGTACCGGCTCTCCCTAGTTAATCTCTAATTTCTCCCTTTACTCACGTACGCTACTCACTTGTTCTCATAATTCCGATTATTTATTTCTTTCTTATTATTCCGTTTATTTCGTTGCTAATCATTTCAACTCTTCTTTAACTAAATTTTCTTTTCTAATTATCTTCCTCCACTATTAGCGGGCTACTCTAAGGTTCATTAACAATTAACATTTCCCCCGGTCCTAGCGATAGATATAACTACCCAGAAATACACCCCTTAAGGACTGGTAATGAAACCCCTTACCTCAATCGATGACAGTGAGAGGGGTAACCTTAGCCTGACGCTTTACTCCCCGGCTTACGCTCTAGCTCGGCTCCAATTTGATCCTAAGCTTCCACAATCTTCGATTCCAAGCACGGCGGGGACAATCGATCTCGATCGCGGTGACGGTGTTGCTCCTCGTTATTTGCGAATGATCGCGGCCGGATCGAGGCCCAAGCTTCAAGCCTCGGAGTACCCAACACAAGCCCGGTGCGAATCACGATCGGTATCGACGTCGGTGAGATCCGGTGAGGAGAGAGAAAGCCCTAGAGGAGAGAGAAACATCAAGGGAGGAGGAAGAGAGATAGAGAACTCAAATCAATGGGGAAAGGGAGAGGAAGGAGAGCTCATGGTGATGGTGGTGGGTGGTGGTTCGTGGTGGTGGCACGGTGAGGTATGGTGGTGGAGGAAAAGGAGGAGAGAGAGGGAGAAGGAGAGAGAAATGGAATCAAGAGTGAGGAGAGAGAGAGACACTCATGGTGGTGATGGTGGGCTTGGAGGTGGCGGCTGGTGGTGGTGGCTGGTGTTGCTGGGGTGCTTGGGGGGGTTGCTGGACGGAGGTGGGTGAGGGAGGAAGAAGCTGGTGCGGAGAAATGGAGAGAGGAGGGTCTGGTGCGCCCAATTTATGGGCCAGATGCGGTCCAGGTCGCACCCGCGCGCCTGGGCGCAGGACTTGGTGCGCCTGCGCGCGCCACACGCGCATCTGATGCGCCATTGTTCTCTCGCGCGTGCCTGTGCGAGTAATTGGTGCGCCTGGGCAGATTTCCCACGGGTTTGGTGCACCTGATGCACACTGGTGCGCCTGGGCGTGCACCGGTGTGCCGGGCGTGCACCAGTGGTTCCTGACTTCGATTCGTCATAACTTTTTCGTTAACCGTCGGATCGGGTCCAAATTTTTAGGCAAGCTTCTTCACCCCATAAACTTCATATCCAACGGTGGAATTTAATTTCTTAACATCCTATAATAAATTCCTAATTTTCTCTTTTCGGTTGATTTCTAGCATCTAAGATGCCGATTTAACCCTCGATTTCGCTTATATAATTTTGCTCGAAGCCATAATTGCTTTCTATACAACCCCTAGTACTCAAAATGACTGCTCACCTTTCTCACAAAATTCGTTAAGCAATTAATCTATCCATTCTTTGCACTTTAATTCCATTAATTCATTAATTATTGCTTGGAATTAAATTAGGGATGTTACATGTAGCCCGTCAGACAAGTTGTGGATATCCTGCATACTGGTCGGAGCCGTATGCCGAAATGATTCAGGATGGGTCGGAGCTCATCAGAGATAGTGGTCGAGTCCCACAGAAGCATTCCGCATATAGTCGGAGCTGTATGGCGGAGATGACTTAGGATGGGTCGACGTTAGGATAGAAAAGTATAACCCCACGACCTTAAACCTTTACCCGAAGTAGTGGAGAGGAAGACACGGTGTTTACCTGCGTGGTACTCACTTGATGATTAGGATAGGGGAAGGTAATGACGGTGATTCATCAAGAAGCCTTGAGAAGTCTGTCTAGGTGGGAAAAACCATAGGGGCCCTGGCTGAACCGGTCGGAGCTGGTCACTCAGTGGTGTGGACGAAGTACCAAATGTACACTAGACAGAGGACTGACACCCCCTTGACTAATTCTTGATCAGTGAGAGGGATGCTCGAACACGGCCGGATGAGGTTATTATATTTATTTTCCCGGGCTGTTATTTTATGAATGCATTCACTTTGCCATCCAGTAAAAGCCGGCGTGGTTAGAGATCCTGTAGTCCTGATTGCTTTCGACTAGGTGGATGGAATCCGAGGAGATGTAGACCTGAGACCCAAAGCTATGAAGCCTGAATTCCTGATGTTATGGACTCGAGACCTGTGAACGAGAGGACTCCTCCTAGACGAGACGAACTAATCAAGAGACTTCGACTTTGCGAGACGAGTGGTTAAAGAGATTCAGCTTTACGAGATAATTGATTTAGGTATTCCCTTAAGCGAGAGATAAGAGATTAGACAATGCGACGATTGCATTGCATCTTCATGCATCTTATATATTTGCCTGCTATATTGTTTGTTGTATTGTTGTTATGTTCTGGTATGCGTCACTAGTGTAATTCCAAGAAGTCGATGGGAGTAATTCCATTCGGATAACTTACTCTCTCAACTTCTTGTGCACATGTGACTATAAATCTTCGATTCTAAAAGACGGTGGAGCTGGTGATGCTACTCCTGGAGGAAGGACTTACTGATCGTGACGTGCTGACGAGTGGACTACTATTGGACGACGGAGATTGCTTTTGAGGACGTACGTCGTGGATCGTGAAGGGGATGCTGTTTGGTAGATTATAAATAGGTTCCCAATGGACCCTTGCTGATATGTGTCAAGTGTACCCCTTATCTTTTGAATTGCTTTTGTTAAGACATATGTTTAAGTAAGAATGGCACCAATGTTCTGTGGTGGCCACTTTTGGTGGGAACTTTTATGGTATGTTTTCTAAACCGTTTTTGAAGGACTGTCGTGATCCGACAGACAAACCGTTGTAAGCAAGTCAAATACGTTTCCCAGTGACCAAATGTTTTACTCTTTTATTTAAAGTGAGTTTTTAATATCAAACTGTTTTTAGAAACTTCCGCAAACGTTTTCGAGAAAAGGATTTTTAAAAGTAATACCATGTTTTGGGAAACTCGATAGTCGAGTATTGTTCCCATTTCAAAAAAAAAAAAATTTCACCCTATTTTTCCCAAAAGAATTAATTAACATTTGATGAGTGTTTATTTCGAGTTTTCCAAATCGGGGTTTTACAAAGCACACCCATTCGTTCCGGACCTTGTCCTACACGTACATAATTTATTCCCTAAGGTGTGGTTTCCATTATTAATTCTAAATACTTGATTTAAATCCGCAGGGACTACCCTAAGGTTCATTAACATATTACTCTATTCCTAGCCATCACTATAGCATCCTAGAATTTACTTCTCAAGTAGAGGTAACACGACCCTTCTTACCTTGGGCTTTCTTTTTTAAAAAGAACCTGGGTTGTGGCTCGGCGTCGATGATGGCGTCGGTGTTGCTCCTCGTTAGTGAGAACGATCACGGCTGGATCGAGGCCAAAGCTCCCAGCCTCGGAGTACCCGACACGAGCCCGGTGCGATCACGGTCGATAACGACGCCGGTGAGATCCGGAAGAGAGAGAGACCAAATAGAGGAAAGAGGGAGAGGGAAAGGGAACTCAAAATCAATAGGGAAAGAGAGAGGAAGGGGTGCTCATAGTGGTGGTGGTGGGTGGTGGTTCGTGGTGGTCGGAGGAGAGAGGAAGAAGAGAGGGGAAAAGAGAGAGAAAGAAACTAAGAGGGAGGAGAGGGAGTGGATCTATGGGGAGGAGGAAGAGCATGGAGGGAGGCGGCCTTGGTGGCTCCGGTGGTGCTGGGGCGGTGTTTGGGTGAGGGAGGGAGAATGGGGCAGAAAAATGAGAAAGGAGGGAGGCTGGTGCGCTAATTTAAGGCGTTGGTGCAGATCTGGTCGCGCGCTGACGCTTGGGCGCGACGCCGGCGCTTGAGCGCGAGAGGCGCGCATCTGATGCGCGATTTTGGTTCGTCACGCGCGCCTTGGCGAAAATGTGGCGCGCCTGGGCGAGAAATTGGCTGAGTTGGTGCATCTGATGCACCCTGGTGTGCCTGGGCGTGCACCGGTGCGCCTGGGCGTGCACCAGTGATTCCCAACTTCGATTCGCCATAACTTCTTCGTTCACCGTCGGATCGGGCCCAAATTTTTGGACAAGCTTCTTAATCCCTTAAACTTCATATCCAACGGTGGAATTTAATTTCTTAGCATCCTATAATAAACTCCAAATTTTCTCGTGCCGGCTGATTTCTAATACTTAAAACGCCGATTTAACTCCCGATTTCGCTTAGATAATTTTGCCCCTTGCTACCAATGTCTCCTACACAACCCCTAATACTTATAATTACTACTCACCTTGTTCCCAAAATTCTTTAAGCAATTAATCTACCCATTCCTTACACTTTAAACTTATTAATACACTAATTATGCTTGGAATTAAATTAGCGATGTTACAAATAGCGCACCAAAATCACGCACCAGCCACCAGCCCCGCACTAGAACGCGCGCCAGTCCCGTAAGCACCAGCTTCAACCGACATCGCGCGCCCAGGCGCGCACCAGAATTAAATGAGTTAGAGTTTAAGAGTTTTCAACACCCATTCTTGATTTCCATCATTCCAAGCTCAAACTTGAAGCTTTCTCTCTCTACAAGGAGAGGAGGAATACCATCAACACATCCTCATTTTGCCTCCAAGTCACTTCCCTTCCTCACTACACGTGGCTCATACGGTCTCAATCTTAAAGCTTTTAAAAACCTAGGGTTTGACACTTTCTCTCTCCTTTGTCGATTGAGGTAAGAAGGTGGCTTTACCTCTATTTAGGACATGACTTCTAAGTTTTTTATAGTGATGGCTAGGAATAGAAAATATTAGTTATGAGAATAAATTATAGGGTAGTTGAGGCTGACAATATGTTAAGAATGAAAATAAAGAACATGGACCCACTTGAATGTATTGAATGTATGTGCTATATGATGATGTTTGTGATGTGTGGAAATATAATGAGAATGTTAGATGATGGGTAATGAAGGAGGAAATTATAGGAAAATAAAGATAGAAAATGGAGTGGAAGAATATAGGAAATGAACCCACTAAATTGTTTGTAATATTATGTGAAAATGAATTGGGCATGTATGTGAATAAATGTTTCAATGGACCTAGAACTAGTTGGGTAACCGAAGGTGGTAAAATAAACTATAAAGAGCAATGAACCCAAGAAAGTGTAACAGCCCGATTTTTATAACTCAAAAGTAATCGGCTTTCATCCAATTATGTTGCAAAAATGAGGCCAATTTTTTTTTTATAAAACAAGGTTGACGTGTAACACCCCGCATTTTTCCCGTATGTGCGAGAACGAATTTTGTTAAAAAGAACCTTGGAATTTTGATTTATAAAAGATTTTCGGAAAAGTATTTTGCGTGAATAAGAAATGAAGTGTGATTTTCAAGGATTTTTATAAACAAGATGTTTTCCTAAAAGAGAAGTGAATGATTTTGTTGATTTGATTTTTAAGAAATGAATTGTGAATTTTCCTAAAAAGTGATTTTGTTTGAAATTAAGTTTTTGGGTCTGTTAACTTGGAAAATTTGTAACTTTTTAACCGTAATTCGGATTTTTACAAACTTTATATCAAAACGATCGTAACGAAACGTAGATTTTAAAAATGTAATTTTCAGATTTTTCTGGGTTGATTTCAGAAAATTTATTTTCAGAATTATAAAACACGAATTTTTGGAGAATTTGCTTTTAAGAAAATAAATTTGATGATTGGCTTGAAGTTTTTATGTGAGATATGTTTGAATTAATGTGTGTGTACTGTACGATACATGAAATTGATTGTATAATTGTGATTTCTGAATTAATTTCCTTGTTGTGTGAATTGATGATTTGAGTAAATATAATTAGGAAATAAAATGTAAAATATAGATTGTATGTATATATGTGTATGCTTCGGTAGGTGTATGTATTTGTGTGTGTATGTGTATGTATGTGATACGTGTATGTGTAGATGTGTGTATGTATGTTAGGAGTAGAATTTCCTAGAAGCTTAGTGAGCAAGTAAAATTCTAACCAAACCAAACTAGGAGCCAAACTAAGTTAGTCATGGAACCAAACCCTAACTAGTCTTCAACCTAGAATGACCCCTAGTAAGCTAGCCCACTCCACCTTGTCCCCTTTGACTTTGGTGACCTAAGCCATGCAACTTTTTGTAATACCAAAACCGCCCCTCCCAATTGTGTTGTAACTGAAACCAACCTAAGGGCAAAGAGGGATGTGTGAATTGATCTATATATCCAAAGAGCCTTAGTTGGTTTTCTCATTTTTAACTCTCTTCACCCATTCATTTCTCACTTCCACCGTACCACCACAAACACTAAACACTATTTCTAAGAGACTTCTTGAACTCTTAGAAAGAAAAGAAAATAGAGAGAAAAAAAAAGAAGAAAGGTGGCCGAGACTTGAAGGAGGAGGAAGGAGGAAGATCCAAATTCAACCAAGCCTTGTCCCTTGTAGATCATGAGCCTTAGGAGCTAGGAGATCAATTCCTTTCATGGTAGGATTTGAAGAGCTTGAAGAAGATTTGAAATAGTTTAAGTTTTACTTTTTCTAGTTTATAGATCCACTTCTTCTTTTTCTTCTTTGCATGTTTATTTTTATAAGTTTGAAGATGATCTTATGTGTTGTTATTCTTTGATCTTGCTTGATCATGGACTTTAAGGACTTATAACAATTTGTAATATGTGATCATTATACTTTTGTTTCGGTTTGGATTTTTCTTGATGGATCTAATGTTTTCTCACTAAAAACTTAAAGATCAAAAGTATGGCTAAAGATTTTGTGAAAGCTAAAATGAATCTTTCTTGCATGTTTAATTTTCTTGTTTCAAACCGTGATTTATGTGTTTATTTATGATTATTTGACATGAAAAATCCATGATCCAAGTTTGTTTATTTATAAAGTGAAATTTCTTGGCTTGCATGTTAAATCTTTTGTTTAGATCCTTGATCTATGTGTGTTTCCATAATTATTTGTTGAATAAATTCATGATCTAAACTTTAAATTGTAGAAAGATTTAAGTTTCTAGTCTTGCATGTTGGTTTGATGATGATTCTTGATTGTTTTAAGTATGTGTATGTGATTATTTTGTTTGATGAATGAAAAGTGTTTAGATTCTTGATTTGCATGTTATTTTTCAAAGGTAAAGATTATGTTCTTTTTATGTGATTCGGTTTTTAGAAAAGAATTAAGGTAACAAGTTTTAAATTGGTGCAAACATGTTTTAATTAAGTGTTTTATATTTTTGTATGCTTTATTTTATTTAGGCCATTCGGCCATGTCTAATCTATTTAAGAAGCATGCTTTTTGTTTTATAAAAAGTTGATGCATGTAAGTTCTATGACAAGATCTAATGATTTATAACACATGCATGTTGTTTTTATGAAATTAAAAAAAATAAATCTCTATTTTGTTTTGAGAAAATACTGAACTTGAATTTATTTTTGTGAAGGTTGATGTGAATAAATGATTTAATGTATGTTCTACATGTTTTGATGTTAATGTATGATCATGTATGTTTGAAAAGTGAACCAAAACTCTTGTATATTGCTTGTTGACTTTTGGCCAACCTAGGAGGAAGAGGGAACCTAGGTTTGTCTCCCATTTAGGATGCATGCATGATAAGATCAAGTGAATCTAAGGGTTGTAGATGCATGCATGAAATAAATAAATTTATATGTGTGAATTTGTGATTCTAATGGTTGTTTTGATTTAAATTATGAAAATGAAATTAAACTTGTTGATCCTTCTTTTCTGGATGCCCACGGTTTTAATTTAAAATAAAGGAAATGATTTCATGATTCTTTGTTTTTATCTATGCAATAAATCTTTGCAAAAATTATGCATGTATGGATCGGCCAAAGCATGAAACATGTGGTTGGGATAATTTGTGATTATGACTATGTTCTGTATACTATGTGTTTGAATGAAGATGATGTGTGTATGCTTTTATCTTTTTGATTTCAAATGGATAAGCCCATTTGAGTGAGTGAAAAGATTTTTGTAAAATTAATCTAATGATTCTTAGTTTTAAAATTTATTGTGATTAGAAACTATTAATTATTTTCTTAACTGTGATTAAATTAATTTATTAAGGTTATGGTTTAATTAATTGTTTTGAATGATTAAAAATATGAATTGTATGGTGTGTGCTTGGGACTTGTATGTACTGTTTGTGAATGCCTTAAATTGTTTTGAAACTATGTTGTTTGTGTGCTAACTGAATGTATTAAATTGGAAGGCTATTGGGAACTGTGTTTGTGAAAATCTATAGATCCTAAAGGAATTGAAAAATGTTTTTGAAAAATGTGATTTAAATAACTTAAATTGATTATGAAATTTTAAAGACCCTTCTCTGATTTGTGTTGTTGGGGTATGAAGTTTGGAAAGTAAATAAATCAACTTAATATGGTTTTAAAACTGTATTTTTCTAGAGTATTGAATTTTTGTTTAATGGTTCAAGAAAATGATTTTTATACGCGAAGTGTTCTTGAATTAAGAAAAGATGGACTTGTTTTAATAAAAGATTATGGTTTCAAGATTTCTTAAAAGTCTTTTTATTTGAAATCTGATTTGGTTTTGGAGTCTTTGGATATTAATAATGAATTCTTAAGAAAATAATTATTTCAAAGAGTTTTCAAAACGAAATTAAGAAAATTATCGAAAACGTTCTAACGCACGGGGAAAAATGTTCTAGTTCGGGTGTTACATCGGACGCGAGGAGAACGTGGCAAGGCTACCGACTGGAAACCCTTGGAAAGTTTTTGGATGATTCGTCATCCAGGTGAGTGAGAGTGTTGTGGTCCCTTAATGCGGTTGCTCGCAATCCGAATAGATGGATTGCGAATGTACTGTGAATTAGGCCAATGTGTGCTAAATGTTTATCTGCTTTAATTGCATGCTGCATGTTTACTGTGTTGAGCATACTTTATTCTGTTGGAAGTTGTGTGTGATATTTGGAAAGCGAACAATAAGACTGAAACTGCAACAGTGATGAGAAAAGATTGAAAAATAGAAAAGAACAGGAATAAAAATGTTTGAGGTGTTGAGTCAAGAAAACTCTAAAGCGAACATAATGAAGAGAAAAGAGAGATGTGAATGAGAGAGGTAAGAAATGATTGAGAAAGAAATAAGTGATGAGCAAGGATTAAAGAGAAAGTATAAGAATGATTAAGAAAGAAGTAAAGCGTGTTGTGAATGGAATGCAAAAGAGATAAAGAATGAAAGAAAGGAAATCAGTGTTTGAGTTGAGAAGAGTTGAGATGGAAAAGAGTAAGTGATAATGAAAGTGAGAGGTTGTTGAGAAAGAGATGTGATTCCTCGTACACGTTTTTGGGAAGAAGCTTAGTGTCGAGTTGAGCTTGCTCCTCCATTAACACTCACCCAAAAATGTGGTTTTTGAAAAATGTTTCGAAAAGAGATTTTTGAAAAGCTTTTGTGAAAATGATAATTTCGTAAAAGTTTTTTTTTTGGAAACATTATTTTTGAAAAGTTTTGTGAGAGGATTTATGAAATGAGATTTTCTAAAAATGTTTTGGTGAAGCAAAAGTTTTGTGAAATCGTGTTTTCGAAAAAGTTTGCGAAAGATGTTTTGCGAAAGACGAGGAAAATATGTTGATAATGTTGATGATGTGGTTGAGAATGATGCTGAGCATGAGACGATGAGAATGATGAGTTTATGAGATGAAAGTGAATTGAGGCCGTGGGCCATTGAGATTTTAGGGGGAACAGATTCAGTTTAGTGATCGGGCTTCGTTGAAGGGATGCACCAAGGACGGGTCGATCGTTAGGATTAAGCCGCCAAGGAAAAACGTTAAATCCTTAAAAGATTAAAAGACATTTACAAACGCGGTGAGGTATGTGTCGTATCGAAGTAGTGGAGAGGAAGATACTATGGGTATCTGCGGATACTCAGGTGGGCATTGCAGGAGGGGAGGACGATGACGGTGATATGTCAAGAAGTCTAGAGTATATTTCTAGGCGGAACAACTCCACATGGCGCACTAACGTGGTGGGGACTGGGTCTAATGCCGTGGCACGTTTCGCACTGCAGACTAGAGATATACTGTCGCCCCCTCGATGCAAGTCTACAACAGTGAGAGGGACTGGAACGGGGCATTTGTGTTTGCCGTCGAGGGCGTGCATTGATTATGTGATTATGATTTGAGGCTGAGCCTCCTGGTCTGGGACCATTTATGTGCTGTGACAGCTGTCGTGCCCGCGTGGTAAAGGTCCTGTACTCCTGTTGGCTTCCGACTAGGTTGGGTGGTTGACCGAGGAGATGTAGACGTGTGTGAACACAATGATGTGTCCCCCTCATCATTGATGCTAATCGAGATAATAAAACTTAAAAGCACAAAGATGTTTCAAACAAAAGCGTATCGAAATATCAAGCATTGAATGAGATGAGTATATAAGAAAGAATTCTTGGAATGGGAAATGAGTGTGAAAGTTATGATAAAAGGAAAATGGAGTTGAGTTGTGAAAGCTCGTGAGAAAGAGTCTGAGAATGTGTTATTTTATGTGGTTCATATATGCTATGTACATTACATGTTATAGTCACGTTGCATATCTTTATATTCAATTATCCCGAGACCGCAAGGTCAACCCGTTAGTGTTCGGAACACTGACTCTCTCCTACCGTGTTGTCGTATCGACAATTGTTGATATTGCAACCGGCAGGTGGCATAGCGTGTAGTGAGGCATCTGTACCCTACAAGAGGAGCATCGGCGTTGCTCCTGACGAAGGTATCTGGAGGAGATCACTGAAGCAGCGAACGTGGTCGACTCTATTTGCAACTGGAGAAGTTGGGCTGCCAAGATCCGGAGTTAGACGGCGAGTTGTAGAGAGTATGACTAGAAGATAGGTGATCCCCCTCAGAGCATTGTACTCCACTGTAAGTTCTTAGTTACCTAGCTCTACCATGCTATACCCCGGCAATTGTTTTATTTGGTACTGATGTTGAAACAAGTAAACGGGCCTCGTTTTAATTGATGTTCTGAAAACAGGTTTCAAGGCGCGGTGTCCTGTGACATCTCGGTTTGGAACTTGAAGAGTTTATGTAATATGAGAACACGGGTTTTAAATGTAACTATGTTTTGAAAGACTAAGTGTTCTCACGTGTACATGACACTTGTAAAAAAAAAAAATTGGCCCTAATTTTCACTATATTCGATTTAAGTTTCAAGTTGCCAAATCGGGGTGTTACAGAAATGGTATCAGAGCAGAGGTTAAACTAAGTAACTTGATGTGTGGACTTACATACTCTGCTATGTGTCTCTAAGTGAACGTTAGTATTAGATTGACGATAGATGAGAATAGGAACGTTAAGAGTGCACGAATGTTTTCATGGAGCGTGTCAGTTTTCGTCTACCGCGAAGACGAGGAGCAGTGATCAGTACGTCATGCGATGTTAATGCGTAATCCGAATCTTCTTTCGTTGAACTTTTCTTTGATGTGAACCCCTCTTGTTTTTGATGACCCTTATACCCTTGCTGAGTGATCTTGTCCTGTGATTAGAACACTTTTCTGATTAAAACTTTTCTTGTGGAAGCCTTATACGTGCCAAATTGCTTTGGCATGGCGTTTGAAAAAGCCTTTTCTAAAATCCCTACACCATCATTTTGATAAAGCCTTGATTGTTTATGAACCCGAAGTTTCTTCCTTTGATTGATGAACCCTAATACCTTATTCCGGCCAAGTGGATGGTTCTAGAATAAAGGATTAGTCGTGAAGCGTTGTTAGTAAAATGTTGCAAAAGGCTAGGGAGAACGAGGATTAGTAAGTATGGATGAGAGGAGTATGAGTCATTTAAGTTGGGGAGTAACGGAAGATGTGAGTTTTGAGGAATAATTCGTCTTGGCTTGAAGTGATGATAAGAAATCAACCTTGATGCGTGGCAGTATCTTGACCTAAATGTCCGTAACCTTGTTGTCTCTGAACACTGTTTTTGTGCCTTGAACCCCTCATTCCCTTGTTGTCAATGAAACCGTATTGTCTCTATCCCATCATGTTTGTTATTAAAAATACCTGAGAGATTACTTTTGTAAGTAATCCGTTTGATTTGCTTTTGAGAAGGATGAATAGACGACGCGAATTCAAGGATGCGACGATTGCTGCAGTCAAAGAGGAAAAAGAGTTACTCCAGAGAACTTCGCGTCCGCCGATTCGACAGAGTCTACACGGTATTTCTCGAGGACGAGAAATCTTCAAGTTGGGGAGAATGTAACACCCCGCATTTTTCCCGTATGTGCGAGAACGAATTTTGTTAAAAAGAACCTTGGAATTTTGATTTATAAAAGATTTTCGGAAAAGTATTTTGCGTGAATAAGAAATGAAGTGTGATTTTCAAGGATTTTTATAAACAACATGTTTTCCTAAAAGAGAAGTGAATGATTTTGTTGATTTGATTTTTAAGAAATGAATTGTGAATTTTCCTAAAAAGTGATTTTGTTTGAAATTAAGTTTTTGGGTCTGTTAACTTGGAAAATTTGTAACTTTTTAACCGTAATTCGGATTTTTACAAACTTTATATCAAAACGATCGTAACGAAACGTAGATTTTAAAAATGTGATTTTCAGATTTTTTTGGGTTGATTTACGAAAATTTATTTTCAGAATTATAAAACACGAATTTTTGGAGAATTTGCTTTTAAGAAAATAAATTTGATGATTGGCTTGAAGTTTTTATGTGAGATATGTTTGAATTAATGTGTGTGTAATGTATGATACATTAAATTGATTGTATAATTGTGATTTCTGAATTAATTTCCTTGTTGTGTGAATTGATGATTTGAGTAAATATAATTAGGAAATAAAATGTAAAATATAGATTGTATGTATATATGTGTATGCTTCGGTAGGTGTATGTATTTGTGTGTGTATGTGTATGTATGTGATATGTGTATGTGTAGATGTGTGTATGTATGTTAGGAGTAGAATTTCCTAGAAGCTTAGTGAGCAAGTAAAATTCTAACCAAACCAAACTAGGAGCCAAACTAAGTTAGTCATGGAACCAAACCCTAACTAGTCTTCAACCTAGAATGACCCCTAGTAAGCTAGCCCACTCCACCTTGTCCCCTTTGACTTTGGTGACCTAAGCCATGCAACTTTTTGTAATACCAAAACCGCCCCTCCCAATTGTGTTGTAACCGAAACCAACCTAAGGGCAAAGAGGGATGTGTGAGTTGATCTATATATCCAAAGAGCCTTAGTTGGTTTTCTCATTTTTCACTCTCTTCACCCATTCATTTCTCACTTCCACCGTACCACCACAAACACTAAACACTATTTCTAAGAGACTTCTTGAACTCTTAGAAAGAAAAGAAAATAGAGAGAAAAAAAAAGAAGAAAGGTGGCCGAGACTTGAAGGAGGAGGAAGGAGGAAGATCCAAATTCAACCAAGCCTTGTCCCTTGTAGATCATGAGCCTTAGGACCTAGGAGATCAATTCCTTTCATGGTAGGATTTGAAGAGCTTGAAGAAGATTTGAAATAGTTTAAGTTTTTCTTTTTCTAGTTTATAGATCCACTTCTTCTTTTTCTTCTTTGCATGTTTATTTTTATAAGTTTGAATATGATCTTATGTGTTGTTATTCTTTGATCTTGCTTGATCATGGACTTTAAGGACTTATAACAATTTGTAATATGTGATCATTATACTTTTGTTTCGGTTTGGATTTTTCTTGATGGATCTAATGTTTTCTCACTAAAAACTTAAAGATCAAAAGTATGGCTAAAGATTTTGTGAAAGCTAAAATGAATCTTTCTTGCATGTTTAATTTTCTTGTTTCAAACCGTGATTTATGTGTTTATTTATGATTATTTGACATGAAAAATCCATGATCCAAGTTTGTTTATTTATAAAGTGAAATTTCTTGGCTTGCATGTTAAATCTTTTGTTTAGATCCTTGATCTATGTGTGTTTCCATAATTATTTGTTGAATAAATTCATGATCTAAACTTTAAATTGTAGAAAGATTTAAGTTTCTAGTCTTGCATGTTGGTTTGATGATGATTCTTGATTGTTTTAAGTATGTGTATGTGATTATTTTGTTTGATGAATGAAAAGTGTTTAGATTCTTGATTTGCATGTTATTTTTCAAAGGTAAAGATTATGTTCTTTTTATGTGATTCGGTTTTTAGAAAAGAATTAAGATAACAAGTTTTAAATTGGTGCAAACATGTTTTAATTAAGTGTTTTATATTTTTGTATGCTTTATTTTATTTAGGCCATTCGGCCATGTCTAATCTATTTAAGAAGCATGCTTTTTGTTTTATAAAAAAGTTGATGCATGTAAGTTCTATGACAAGATCTAATGATTTATGACACATGCATGTTGTTTTTATGAAATTAAAAAAAATAAATCTCTATTTTGTTTTGAGAAAATACTGAACTTGAATTTATTTTTGTGAAGGTTGATGTGAATAAATGATTTAATGTATGTTCTACATGTTTTGATGTTAATGTATGATCATGTATGTTTGAAAAGTGAACCAAAAGTCTTGTATATTGCTTGTTGACTTTCGGCCAACCTAGGAGGAAGAGGGAACCTAGGTTTGTCTCCCATTTAGGATGCATGCATGATAAGATCAAGTGAATCTAAGGGTTGTAGATGCATGCATGAAATAAATAAATTTATATGTGTGAATTTGTGATTCTAATGGTTGTTTTGATTTAAATGCCAAAAGGTTTTGAACAATCTACAAATGTGTTGATCAAGTTCAAGCTCAACAAGCAACAACAAACATCAAGTTATGAAGAGAGAACCAACTCATGAAGACTTAGTTTGGTAGTTTATGTTTTATTGTTTTATCTTTTGCCTCACAAGTCTTTTAGTTTATGAGTTTGGGTAGAGTTTATTAGAGGGTAGTGAATCTCTTTTGATTGCATGATTATATCATATTTTGAGCATTCACTTTGCCTAAAATCAATAGGTGGCTTAAAGGTTTGAAAGAAAAGGTTTAGTTTTTGAGAAAACAAGTTTTAAGTGATTTTTAATGTTAATAATCGATTAACAGATTTTGATAATTGATTAACAGTGTATTTTGAACAGATAATCTATTAACAAACTTTTGATAATCGATTATCTGCACCTTTACTCGAGTATTTTTGGTCTCACTCGAGTGAAAATTTTCTTGCTTTCGGTTTACTCGAGTAACACTCATTTCACTCGAGTAACTTGATCAGATATGGTTTTTTAAATACGTTTTTCACTTCTCAAAAGCCATTCTAAGTGCTCCAACTTTTGGGTATTCTATATAAACCTTTTCCTAATCATTTCTATCAATGAGAATCAACTAGAATCATTTTGATACACAATTTTACAAAGAATCAAAGCCACACTATTCTCTCTCACTCTCTCAAGATCAAAGCTCTCATTTTTATATTCTTTGATCAAGAACCTTGAATCTCTCATGTTGATATTTCATAGCTTTTGAAAGAGATTCATAGGATTGTTATTGTTTTTCATTTGAGTCGTAATCTTTGCAAGAGGCAAACATTCTACAACATTGGAAGCCTTGATTTTGTGAATCAAGCAAGTTTCATTGGAAGCCTTGGTGAGGCATTTCATCAAGCACTTGGAAGCCTTGTTGAAGAACAAGCATTTGGAAGTCTTGTGAGTGAAGTAAGCAATTGGAAGTCTTGTTGTGAGGTATCGGCAAGCAAAAGAGAAGAGGTTAGATTAGATATCAATAGGGTTACAAGGCAAGGGTGTGGTATCTCTTGTAGGCTAGCAAGAAGGGAGTCTTGTGAGGCATTTACTTGTAATTTGAGAAACTCTAATTCCTCATAGTGAAGAATCTCTCTTGGTTGAAGAGGGGACTGGAGTAGCTTTCAAGTGGATGAAAGTGAACCAGGATAAATCAGTGTGTCGTATCTCTAAACTCTCTACTCTTTACAATTCAAGTCTTTAATTGTGTTCTTGATTGAAAACCTAGAAAAAGTGATTTTTCATAATTGATTAAATTGAATCTTTATTGTTCAAATTAATTTGGGGAAAATCATTTTCATAACCTAGGTGAATCAATAAGAATATTGGTGTTGATTGTTTCCGCTTAATCTCTGATCATATAATATTTGTTAATTGATTGATTTTCATTGGTTTTAATCGTTTAGATTTATTTCTTGCGAAAATCTTTCAAAGTTTCTATAACACCTATTCAACCCCCCCTTCTAGGTGTTCTCCTAGTGTTCGTATTTGTTTCAACAACCGAGTGTAGTTTTCCAACAATTGGTATCAGAGCTCGGTCGAAAGACACGAGCATAGAGCTTTTTCGTTAAGATCCTTGAGAAACTACAATGGGTTCTACGAATCCTTTTGGTGGTGAAGGTGCTTCAATAAATCGCCCTCCTATGTTTGGTGGAGAGGGTTATGGTTATTGGAAAATTAGGATGAGAATCTTTATAGAAGCTATAGATGTGAACATTTGGGAAGCCATTGAAAATGGTCCTTATATTCCCTCAAAAGATGTAGAAGGTGTGCTTACACTAACTCCCAAAGATAAGTGGACCGATGATGATAAAAGAAAAATTCAATATGATTTAAAAGCAAAAAATATCATCACCTCCGCTCTATCTTATGATGAGTTCTTTAGAGTCTCCCAATGTAAAGATGCCAAAGATATGTGGGACACCTTGCAAGTCACACATGAAGGCACTAGTGAAGTTAGGCGTGCTAGATTAAATTCTTTGATGCATGAATATGAATTGTTTCGTATGTTGCCTAATGAATCTATATGTTTTATGCAAAAACGTTTTACACATATTGTTAATCATCTCATTGCTCTTGGTAAAACTTTCTTGAATTGTGAACTTGTTAACAAAGTTTTAAGATGTCTAAGTAGGGAATGGCAACCTAAGGTTACCGCAATTGTTGAATCAAAGGACTTGGACACCATGGACTTAGCAACACTTTTCGGAAAGCTACAAGAACATGAAATGGAGCTTGGACGTTTGCAAATGCATGAAGAGTCAGATAAGTACAAAGAGACAAAAAGAATTGCTCTTAAAGCTCAAAGGTCATATAAAAAGGAAGAAAGTTCCGTTGATGATGATGTTGATAATGAAGATTCCGATTCGGATATTGATGAAGAGGAGATGAAGCTTCTACTAAGAAAGTTCAATAAAATTCTAAGGAGAAAAGGAAGGTTGAACAAGGACAAAAGTAAAGAGAAGGATCCCCCACACTACAAGACCAAGACTTCAAAAGAAGGTGTAGTTTGCCATGAATGTGGAAAGCCCGGTCATCTCAAGTACTCATGCTCTAAGTATCTCAAGAAGAAGGAGAAAGAGAAGAAAAATGCAAAATACAAAAGGGCATACATAGTTTGGAATAGTGATGATGAACAAGACAAGAAAAGCACAACTAGTAGTTCTTCGGATGATGAACATGACGCTTGTCTCAACTTGATAGCTCAAGTACATGAAGAGGAAAGCTCAAATGATGAATCAAGTGAGCAAAGTGACGAAAGCGATGTAAGTCTTACTAAATCCGAAATTTCTTCAAATTATGAAATGTTTTATAATGCTTATGAAGAAATGCATAAACAATTTAAGAAACTAGCTTTGAAAAACATTGAAAGGAAGAAGCTCATTTTGAAACATCAACAAGAGACTTTAGAACTTCAAAAACAAGTTGATGAGCTTAATCTTCAAAATGAAACTCTTGATCTTATATATGCTAGTTCTTCTTGTGATTGTGCTAGTAGATTGAATATTGTGGTTGATTGTGAGAATTGCAAGTTGCTTAAGGATGAAAATGCTATTTTGAAAAATAAGCTTGCAAGTTTCTCAAATGGTGATATTAGATTGCGCACATTGTTAAATTTTCAAAGAGAAAATTCAAACAAGTTTGGTTTGGGTTATACTAATGCTAAGAGTAAATCTCATAGAAATGTTGTTGATTTTTCAAAGGTTGATTTTTCAAATGCACCAACGTGTTTCTATTGTGGTACTCATGGACATACTTCAAATGTGTGTTATATTAAAGTGCATGGTATACCTAAAGGAAAGTTTGTTTGGATGAAAAAGGGTGAGAGTCCCTACACTAACAAAAATGGATCCAAAACCATTTGGATACCAAAAAGCAAAGCATGATTGTTTTGTAGGTATGATTGAAGAAGCAAATGAAGGTCTATACACATTTGATACAATTGACATTATTGATCTTCTTCAATTGGTATCAAGAAGAAAATCCTACAAATTGGTAACATTTGATATTATACAATTGGTATCTACAATTGATATTGTTAGATATTTCTCATAGTTCTCTCAATTGGTATTATTTCTTATAATGTGATATTGTTTATACTATTGAGAAAATACTATTGGTATCAAATTCTTATAATTGTTTTACAATTAGTATCATGTTATTGGTATACAATTTTTTTGATATTGATTACTCAATGATATTAATTTTAATCATTAGATGATTATCATGCTTTTGGTTGTTATATCTCATTAATTTCTCTATTTTGGCTTAGATCTTATTTCAATTGGTATTTGTTTAGTTACAATTGGTATATATTTCTTTTTGATAATGCCAAAGGGGGAGAAATATGATGTTTTGAAACAAAGGGGAGAAATATTTTTTTTAAATGGTATGTTTGGAGAAAGGTTTGTTTTGTTGTTTTTATATAGGTTGAGCAAAGTTGTTGGAGATAGGGGGAGAATCAAGCTTAACTCAATTGGATTCAAATGTCAAAAGCATAAATTGAGGGGGAGCAAGAGTCTCACCAAGTGATCAAATGGTTCAAGCATCAACAACTTCAATGAACTTCATAATTTCAAAACATGTTTGTCATTTTCAAAAAGGGGGAGATTGTAAGATCCATGAAGAATGTTTTGATAAATGCCAAAAGGTTTTGAACAAGCTACAAATGTGTTGATCAAGTTCAAGCTCAACAAGCAACAACAAACATCAAGTTATGAAGAGAGAACCAACTCATGAAGACTTAGTTTGGTAGTTTATGTTTTATTGTTTTATCTTTTGCCTCACAAGTCTTTTAGTTTATGAGTTTGGGTAGAGTTTATTAGAGGGTAGTGAATCTCTTTTGATTGCATGATTATATCATATTTTGAGCATTCACTTTGCCTAAAATCAATAGGTGGCTTAAAGGTTTGAAAGAAAAGGTTTAGTTTTTGAGAAAACATGTTTTAAGTGATTTTTAATGTTAATAATCGATTAACAGATTTTGATAATTGATTAACAGTGTATTTTGAACAGATAATCGATTAACAAACTTTTGATAATCGATTATCTGCACCTTTACTCGAGTATTTTTGGTTTCACTCGAGTGAAAATTATCTTGCTTTCGGTTTACTCGAGTAACACTCATTTCACTCGAGTAACTTGATCAGATATGGTTTTTTAAATACGTTTTTCACTTCTCAAAAGCCATTCTAAGTGCTCCAACTTTTGGGTATTCTATATAAACCTTTTCCTAATCATTTCTATCAATGAGAATCAACTAGAATCATTTTGATACACAATTTTACAAAGAATCAAAGCCACACTATTCTCTCTCACTCTCTCAAGATCAAAGCTCTCATTTTTATATTCTTTGATCAAGAACCTTGAATCTCTCATGTTGATATTTCATAGCTTTTGAAAGAGATTCATAGGATTGTTATTGTTTTTCATTTGAGTTGTAATCTTTGCAAGAGGCAAACATTCTACAACATTGGAAGCCTTGATTTTGTGAATCAAGCAAGTTTCATTGGAAGCCTTGGTGAGGCATTTCATCAAGCACTTGGAAGCCTTGTTGAAGAACAAGCATTTGGAAGTCTTGTGAGTGAAGCAAGCAATTGGAAGTCTTGTTGTGAGGTATCGGCAAGCAAAAGAGAAGAGGTTAGATTAGATATCAATCGGGTTACAAGGCAAGGGTGTGGTATCTCTTGTAGGCTATCAAGAAGGGAGTCTTGTGAGGCATTTACTTGTAATTTGAGAAACTCTAATTCCTCATAGTGAAGAATCTCTCTTGGTTGAAGAGGGGACTGGAGTAGCTTTCAAGTGGATGAAAGTGAACCAGGATAAATCACTGTGTCGTATCTCTAAACTCTCTACTCTTTACAATTCAAGTCTTTAATTGTGTTCTTGATTGAAAACCTAGAAAAAGTGATTTTTCATAATTGATTAAATTGAATCTTTATTGTTCAAATTAATTTGGGGAAAATCATTTTCATAACCTAGGTGAATCAACAAGAATATTGGTGTTGATTGTTTCCGCTTAATCTCTGATCATATAATATTTGTTAATTGATTGATTTTCATTGGTTTTAATCGTTTAGATTTATTTCTTGCGAAAATCTTTCAAAGTTTCTATAACACCTATTCAACCCCCCCTTCTAGGTGTTCTCCTAGTGTTCTTATTTGTTTCAACCACCGAGTGTAGTTTTCCAACATGTAGTTCCTGTAGCCTCGTGCGATAACTTCCATCCGATACTCCATCTGCCCGTTGAGATACCAGCAACACCGATATGCCAACGAACAGGAGAGAGTAAGTGTTCCAAACGACGGGTCGTCGACGGTGTGGAATTACGATAGGCAAAATAGAAGGACAACACAAACACGTAATAATTCATACAAGCATACCACAATCAAGCAGGTTACCACATTATTATCAGTCTTATCATCATTAATCTTGTCTTTTATAATCTTTTCAAACTTAATTTCTTTCCTTATATACATTCCTTATTTCTCAATCTTTTTCCTTCTCATACTCATGATTCTTCTCACACAATATCACCAGGTGCTCATTTCGTTCTCGGTTATCACTCACGTCTACATCTCCTCGGTCATCCACCCAACCTAATCGGAAGCAAACAGGAGTACAGGACCTTTACCACGCGGGCACGACAGCTGTCACAGCACATAAATGGTCCCAGACCAGGAGGATCTCGTCCTCAAATCATATCAATAATAACAAGGCTCACTGTCCACGCAGTGGCAAACACAATGCCCCGTTCTAGTCCCTCTCACTGTTCTCGATTTGCAATCTAGGGGGCGACAGTATGTTTCTAGTGGGCCCGCAGAACTTACCACGGCATTAGACCCAGTCCCCACCACGTTAGTGCGCTACATGTGGAGTTCGTTCTGCCTAGAAACACACTCTAGACTTCTTGACGTTTCACCGTCATCGTCCTCCCCTAATGCAATCTTGTCCTAAGTATCCGCAGATACTTATCATTTCTTCCTCTCCACTACTTCGCACTCTCATATCTCACCGCCCATGTCTTTTAAAGTCTTTTAATCTTTTTAATTCCTAAGGTCGGCCCGCCCTTCGTGCAACCCTTCAACGAGTCCCGACCACTACTTTGCACCAACCTTCTCCCATCATTCCTCATATAGCACAGAGCTGGGATCACATCATTAAACTCTCATCTCATTACCAATCCTTCTCAACATTCTCAATCTTTTCCAAAAACATCTCACCCTTCCCAAAACACAATTTCATAACTCTTTGGAAAATCTCGTATCATAAACTTTTGCAAATATCCTGTCGAGAACTTTCACAAAATCGTTTCACAATCATTCACAAAAATAATGGTTTTAGAAACTCTTCTCAAAAGTGTCATTTCTCAAAATTGTTGTTTCAGAATACTTTCTTAAAAACGTCATCACAAAAGACTTTTCTCAAGGCTTATAGAAACATCCTTTCAAAGACTTTTCTTAAAATACTCTTTGTAATATTTATCAAAAACCTCCTTTTCAAACATTTTCCAAAAGAATCTCTTGTCACAAACTCTTTTCTAAAAATTTCTTTTCAAAAATTCCTTTTTCAAAAACACATCATTGCTGAGCGCTAGTGGAGGAGCAAGCTCAACTCAACACTAGTTCCCAGACTAAAACCAAGAACAAAGGAGCCCAGCTCCGCTCAAATCACATCTCATTCAATAACCAACATCACATTCCCAGCTCTGGCTCGTTCTCAACATCCTCATTCATTCTTTCCCCAATCTCAATTCTTTCTTTTCCCAACACATATCTTGTTCTTACTCATTATTCTTTTCTTATTGTATCTTTTACCTCTCGTTCTTACTCATGTCATTTTATTCTCAGGACGTAACAGACGTCCATCAGCCATTTACTCATATTAATTAACAGCAATAAATAATATCAGGCATAATGAAATAAAGATATAAAAGCATACTAACAATCACACACACATCACACAATAACAATGTGGTCTTTGTCACCTTCGTATAAGTGACCACACAACACAAACAATTGCCACTATACTACTGACTCCGAACCACTTAGTTCCGATCTTTGATATGATACGGAACGTCCTAACATATCACCTAACTACCACAGTGTCTTAGGAAAGCTTCTCTCTCACCTGAGGTCCAGCAATGTAATGTGTACCGTCTCCTCGAATCCGTTTTGTTGCCGGCTGCCCCAATCCCTCGTCTTTCAAATTCCTCGTACTAAATAAAATACGCTCGTTATTAACTTGTATTAAGAAAATCTTTTTCCGTAACTTAGACACCTCTCATTCCTCGTATTAAATAAAACACACTTATGTGTATTAAGAAAATCTTTTCTTAAATCAATTATCATTTGAAAACCACACTCTAAATTACATGAAAACATTTTTTTTAAATACAAGAAGCATGTCCAAATAATTATGGACAACAAGGAGTTATATTAAAAATCACTTGGATAAAACTCCGAAAACATCGTAAAAACACTCTTTGTTTTAAAGGACTCTTTAAATTAACACTTTAAAACCCAAACTTTTATCATAAAACAAATTTTGGACAGCCATAAACACAATTTAAAAATCTTAAGTAAATGAAATTATTTTATAATCAATAAATCCTAACATGAACCACATCTTCAATCATCTCTCAAGCATCACTCCACACATAACAACAAACAACACTTAGGCATGCAACTATTCAAATGGAATCAAGTTTCAAACACATCAATGTTTAAAAACACTTTATATTCTTTCTCAAAAGTCATCATACAAATTTTATTTCATGCAGTTAAACTCCCTAAATCCATCTAAACCTCATAACCGAAAGAGACCAAAGAAAAATAAGTCAAACATCACACTTAAATCACATAAATCAACTTGGTTTGTTTTAGACGTTAAAATTCTATTTTCTTTTTCATGCACAAAATTGTCTATTCTTCTTTTTGCTCTCAGCCGAATACACCTACACACACATACATTCAATCAACACAACACTCTTCCATGATTAATTTAATTTATTCATTTCCTTTAGTTTTAAATAAAGAACCGATTAGAAAATAAATGTTCACAACATAATTTCAAGCAATATAATTCCTCAAAACATACTCATTTCTTTTGAGTCATTTCATCGAAAAAAAGTCTAGCCTACCAATCCTAGCTAGGCCGAATCATATGTGAGATGAGACAAGGTTTCCATTTCAAATACTAATGGTTACTAAAACATGTACGTATGACAATACACATCATCCTACTTTTAAACATCACATAACAATTTAAGAGAGAACACATTTGCTCATAATAATGCTAATCACCACATATGCCATCATACAAGGAAAATCAATTCATTTCTTTTATCTTCATACCAAGACCGAATAGATTATGAGGAAATTTACTCCATACAATCATTTTTTAAATCAACTTCATTTATTCAAAGTTAATTCAAATAATGTCACATAGGAAAATAAAATGGCTTAAGGTTTGATCCTAAACCGAATGGGATTATGAAAATTTTACTTTTAAGTTCAAAATCAAAGATTTACGCCCATAGGTTTAGAAATCCTTAAATCTAGCAATGAACACACATGCAAAGCAAAATGAACTCTCCTAGACCCTTATGCCCACAAGACCGTGAGCTTCACATAAAGAATTTAACAAACAAAATTCTAATTTCTTAACACAACAAAATCAAGAGACATGTCACAATCTTTGACCTCGAGAAACTTCATGCATGTACTCAAAATTATTTGATCACATAAATCTCATCATGCATGCACTTAAAATCTCTAGATGAGGCAAATTTCAACATGCATGTAAAGGAAATGATGACCTAGTATGGTTTCCTAGATTTGACCGAATGGCTACATGCCTAAAGGCAAGATCTTACAAATTATTTCCACATGCAAAGAACAAAGCACAAGATCACATCATACAAAACTTTTTCAAAACAAAATTTTCTTTTTCTAACTATCAACCGAATCATCATCATCATCACACCTCCACAAAATCTGGGTTTAAATTACTCTTACACAAAAATCATTTCTAAAACTTGTTAGTCCTATTTTCTTTGGAAAACCGTGACATGCATCAAGAGGGATTAAGACTTGGTGCTCAAAACAACAATACAAAATTAAGTTCCATATTTTCTCAAAGATCAAGCATAGAGCAAGGCATGCAAAGCAAGATCAAAGCAAAAACATAAACTTAAACACAAAGTCTCAACGAAACCGTGAAGAACAAGTTAAAGATAAAACATCCAAGCACAAATGTTCAAGATCAAGTCATGAAAATAACAAAACTTCGAGATCATAAGAAAATAGGGACATGCATCACAGTCATTAAACTTAAATAATGTCCATATTAAAGTCCTTTACAAACCAAAATTACTACACTAAACTCTCTTAAATAACTACCTTAGATCAAAACTTCTAACTTAAGACTTCAAACTTCAAGTCCTTATCTTCTCCTCCTAAAGTTGTGCCTCAGCCTCCTTCTCTTAGGGTTGTTGGGTGGCTTTTCTTCTTGATTCTTAAAGAAGAACAAGGTTGAGAAAGAAATTAGGTTTGTTTGGGTGAAAAACCTTAGGTTTGAGCTCTTGTTTTCTTCCTTCTATCCTACGGTCTCTCTCTTTTCTCCCTAAAGTCTCAAGAGTTTGATGATACTCTTGGGAACTAAGTGTTTAGGTTGATGAAAGAAAATGAAATGGGTTAGCCTTCACTCACTCCTTCCTACGGCTTTTAGGACAACACAAGGGTGTGGAAATTTCCCCTTTTTAACCTCGGTCCCAAGGCTTGGTGCAAGGGTGATTTGGGCAACTCCAAAGTTTGCATGGCAAGGGTCATGTCATCAAGGGGACAAGGGTGGAGAAAGTCTCCCTTAGGTATCATGAGTCATGCAACCTAGTCCCTCCTATTTCTATTTGAATTTCTATTTTCTTAATGGCTAAGGGAATTGCATCCTAGTTGGTTCCTCTTCTTCTACACTCGGCCGAACAACACATGCACAGACAAATACACATATAATTTTCATTTTACATAGCATGAAGACCATGAAACAATGCATACTTAACACACATTTAATCATGCACATCATGTCTCACAATTCAACACACATGGCATACATCATCATAGATTTTCCACTAATTAAATTTTCACATAATTCTAAGCATACATTCATGCAAAACCGTATATACAAGCACATGCACACACTTAGGAAATAAATCATTCATGTATAAAAATGATAATGACACCAAAATATCAAGCACCTATTTTTAGAAATCAAAACACCTTTTCATAAAATAATTTCATGTTGAAAAAAAAATTTACCATTTCCTTAAAATCACTCAACACATTCATTTAAGAAATACTCTTTCAAAACTCTTTTATCAAAAATAAATTTCTTTAGTATTTTGAATTAATACCAGGAATTTGCGGGGTGTTACAGCAAGTGTTTTGATTGATGATGATGATGTCTGTGATTAGTTGAAAGGCCTTAGGCATAAATGAATCAATTCAAGCAGAGTCGAGGGAATTAGAATCTATAGAGATTATTATAAGATGTTAAGCAAGAATGAGAGCCTATTTAATAAGTAAGAAGATAAAAGAAGAGGTAAGGATCGATAATATGGAAATGATTGGGTTTGTATGGGTGTTATGAATTGAATGATTTGGTTTCTAACCCTTAGGGGAAATAAAGTGAAAATGATAATCAGTTACTAAGGGAAAGAATGAGAGGAGTGAATAATTAATAGAAACTAAATGAAGAGCTAAGAAATTAAAAGAACGAAAGAGGACTAAGGGACTAAAAGTGAAGAGAAAATATAAAAGACAATTGGCACAGGTTGGTTGTGGTGACCCTGTGTCCTAATAAAGATAAAAGTCATTTGGCACAGGTTGGTTGTGGTGACCCTGTGCCCTAATAAAGATAAAAGACAATTGGCACAGGTTGGTTGTGGTGACCCTGTGTCCGAATAAAGATAAAAGACAATTGGCACAGGTTGGTTGTGGTGACCCTATGACCTAATGAAAATAAAAGACAAGTGGCACAGGTTGGTTGCGGTGACCCTGTGACCTAATAAAGATAAAAGATAACCGGCACAGGTTGGTTGTGGTGACCCTGTAGCCAAATAAAGTGAAGAAAGATAATGAACGAGATCAAGAGTAAAAGATGAAAAGTCAAGAAATGAGTAAAAGAGTTAAGAATGAGATAAGTGAAATTGAATGTATGAATGATTGTGTTATTGTATGTTCATAATAATGTTAGGCTTAGTTATTTCTATGACCTCTTAGAGGTTATTTTCTAAGTTCTGTGTAATGCTACCCTTCTTGCTATTTTTATTACAGGTACAGAGGGAGCTTGCACGAGTCATGGCCGAGCAGGATTACACTCCACGTGTACATTTGTTATGAGTGGACCGTAGTTTAATTATGTTAAAGACTGTTATTTTGTAATTTAAATATGTAGTAGTTGTATGCCCTGAGTTTGTGTTATATGGTTAAGCGGGCATTAGGATTAAGCTGGCAGTAGTTAAAGATAATTTTATGTTTCATAATGTTCTGGACTGACAGGTATAAAAGGAGAAATTTTTGGGATGTCCGAAAATCAGAGGAAACTCTGCCGGAATTTTGTGAGAACTTTTTATAAGTAATTAAGTTTTTAAAATAAATTTTTAAGTACCAATTTTATTAAATCTTAAAATTAACTAATTAAAAGTGAGGACGTCACAATCCGCTGATAGGATTATATTACAATATAGAATTATATTATAAAAAAATCATGATTATTTAAAGGAGAACATTCTGCTGTTCCAGTTGATGTAAAATGTAACATCCCTGATTTTAATTCCGAGCTTAATTAGAATATGTCTAAGTCAAGCTAATGGAAATCGTAAGAGTAAGCTAGGGTTAAATGAGATAATCACGGCCAAAATGCTTGTAGGAGTTAAGGGAAATGTCTTAGAGTTAGAAACCATCAAAGTATGAAAATTTAGCAAGATAATCGATTACTTTTGGGAAGTAATCGATTACCATGTTTCTATGAAAACCCTTAAGAATTGAATTAAGGGAAGTAATCGATTACTGACCTTCTGTGGGAAACCATAAATTGTGATTTTTGGGAGATAATCGATTATTTTTGGGTAGGTAATTGATTACATGGTTTCTGTGAGGAGTTCACTAATTGTGGAAATAGGAATGTAATCGATTACCTGACTGGGGTAATCGATTACCACTCGTGTTTTGACAAATAATAATAATAATAATAATAATAATAAGTCAATTAAAAGCCAATAGTGAAAGCTTCTTGTGGAAGCTTTCGCTCTCCACCATAAGTTACAAAGCTTCTAGGGGAAGTTTCTCTTCTCAAACACTTATTCACCAAGCTTCTCAAGGAAGCTTTCCATGTGAGCCACATGTTTCAAACACATGTGTGAATAAACAAGAACAAAGCAAAACACACTAACAACACTTCACTCATCACCCTCAAAGGATAATTATGCTAAAGTAGGTTTAAGATGATGGAATTAGGATTCATTTGAGTGCCATAAAGAAGTTACGAAGCATTGGCATCGGATAAGAGATTTAAAGATGAACAAAAGAGCGTTGGAAATAATGTTTTCGATGTTATAAACACCCAATATTAGGAAATTATAAATAGAAGATTTACAACTTTAAACATAAATTCCACCGTTGGATATGAATATAAGGGTTTTATAAGGCTTGATTTCAAATTTGAGCAAGATCTGACAGTTAACGAAGAAGATATGGCATTTTGAAGTGCAAGGGATGAAAATAAGGTTAAGTAATCAATTACTTTTGAAGGTAATCAATTACCTTCTCTTTGGAATGGAAAAATTGAAATGAAATTCATGAGATAATCGATTACTTATGAAGGTAATCGATTACCTCAAGGTCTGACACGAAAAAAAATTAGATTTATGAGGACCACATGTAACATCCCAACTTAATTTAGGAAATATAAATTTTATTAATTAAACGTTAAAATACAAATTGTCTTGTAATAAAACATGGGATTTACAACTTGATATTAGAACAATAATTGGAGGAAAGCGGCCTTTCTTCGTCATTTGTGATGTGAAACTCTGGTTCTTGACTCCTCCAAGCATCACCTTAAATGTTAAACCACAAGGGAGTGAACACCTTTTCATAATAGAATAGAAATTAAGAATTGAAATTCAGTAAATAAATCTGATAAGAGATCCATTATCAATTGATTAAACCATTACATTCATATACCTTTATCTGCAATTTTTCTTTTACTTGGAAAGAAAATTCTTAGTTTGATTCTTTTCCATACATTTAGTTCATTTTTATTATCTTACTACTAGTTCCTTTATAATGATATTGGTATTAGTCATTCCGTTTATACGAATTTAACACAAATCTCACACTTTCCATATTATGTTTATAGTTAGTTATTAGAACACAATCATTAATTATATAGTCTATTCTTCAAGCATAATACAAGTTATAGTTTTAGAATTTATATAAGTTTAAAGTCACACTTTAATATTTATTTTAGTTAGCATTATTATACCAATTATGTGTATTGGCATTTCATCGAACACCTTGCCTACATAGATTATTGTTGATTTAAAATTATGAGTTTTATGAATCAATTCAAGCTTTTGAAGGTTTAATTCCATATACACAGGTATATGGTATTCAGAATCAACTAACCTAGGGTTCAATTCATAATATTAAGTAGGTATTTACAAATTTCAAAACTTAAAATCTATTCTAAAAGAAAAGGAGTCCTCCCTTACCTTAAAGGGAAGAAAACTCAACTTCAAGTGCTTGAGTTATGTTGTTTTGGTTTCTATACTCCTCTCCTTTGATTAGAATGCAAGAAATCCCCAACATCATGGAGGTTTCATGGCCATAGGAATAAGAGGAAAAGAGGGTTTTGTAGAATAACAAAGGAACAAGGATTGAAATTAGTATGAAGGTGTTTATTAGTGTTAATTTATGGTTTAGAGGTTGTATTTGAAGGTATCCTAGATGATCGGTGCATGGAAAACGAGTTTGGTGCATGAAAATTGGCCCCTCGTGTGTGTCTGATGCGTCTGGTGCGGCTGGGAGACGGACTGGTGCGGTCAGGGAGGAAAATGGCGCACCAACTGGTGCTGCTGGTGCCTTATATAGGCACCTTGCACTTGAGCGCAGGACCTGGCGCTTGAGCGCGAGACTTTTCTAGATAATTCTAGCATCAGCGCGCGATTTCTGGTGCTGCGTGGATCTCGCGCTTGAGCGCGACAGACCGGCGCTTAAGTGCGCCTGGTGTTGCTGATTTCCGCACTGGTGCGTCTGGGGCGCACCGGCTCATGCCCCGGCGCACCGGTTCGCCCCGGAATGCCGATTTTCGTATTTTTAGCCCGATTTCATGAATTTTAATCATTTCTAACACTAAATCAAACTTATATAAAATTAATTTACCTCTCCAATCATATTTATTATGTTACTTTTTATTAAACACTCGAACACAAAGTCCCTAAAATTCTTTCAAACGGGTCTCCGAACGCACTGATAATTTTCTTCTGCTTACCCACATGGCTTAAGGTAACCTTCCAATTCTTTTCTCCGCTATATTAATCTTTGACAAGGGATCAACTAGTCGGATTATATCCCAAGCTTGTGAATCCTAACTTGTTTCCTATGCTTAATTACACTCGATCGCACTGAAACTTTCCTTAGTTCATGTTTGCTCATTTCTTCGGTTCTTCGCCTATATTTGGTATTCTCTGCTCTAACTCTTAACTAAGTTCACGATACCCAAAACATTCCCAAATTTTGTGATTCCGGTACTTACATACGTCTTATAAGTCTTAATTGGACTATTGTAATACTTTGCCTTTATTATTACTATCTAAACTTCTCTTCACTCGATTTCCCTTAACTTAAGTGCACACATATGGTTATGACTTTCAAGTTAAGAAATTTAGACCGTTACACCACACATTCCAAGCTTCCCCAAGAAGCTTCTCACTACCGGCCACCACTCATTCCCAAGCTTCTTAGAGAAGCCATTCACCACTACCACTCATTCTATTCCTTTCATAAAAATAAAACAACAAACACTCTTCCATTCACTCTCATTCTTCTTCTTCTTTATGAAACACCCATCCTCTCTCTACTCTCTCAAGCCCTAAGGGGCCAAGAACAAACCACCACCACCACCATCTTCATTCATCATCGTCAACACCAAACCAAGCTAGATCAAGGTCATAACCATCCATCCCACAATCATCACAAGACAAACTCTCTCTCTCTCTCTCTCTCCATCATCATCATCATACACGAATTCCACCCTCCCCACCATGGCAAAGTTTGATTCTTTCTCTTCTCCTTCAAGGTTCTAAGAGCCCCATTTCCATTCATCATCAAGGTCACCATCAACCTCACCTCCTCCCTCACAAACACAAGGTAAATTCCATCCTCTCCTCCTCATACTTGATTTGGGTCTAATATATAATGTTTTTGCGCTTAATTTCACTTCCTATTACTATGGTTTTGGATTGTTTCTCTTGTAAATATAGGTTGTTTTTATTAATTTTAGGATTTTTATTAGAAGTAGAGTCCTTTGAACGTTTTGATCCATTTTGGGTATGTTTCAGGTACTTTTGGAGCTTAATTGGAGAAAATAATTATGGAGCTGGAAAGAGCATAAGAAGACCTTGAAAATGGCCCAAGAACGGAGCGAAACAGAGTCAGAAGAGGCACCACACGCCCAGGCGTGCAGATCTGTGCGCCAAGACGCACGTGCCACGTTAAATTCAACTCATCAGACCTGGCGATCCCAGGCGTGGAGCCTGGTGTGCCCAGGCGCGCAACACCCGATCAAGCCCAATTGGGCTAATTTCAGAGTGTTTTCGAAGGATTCTCTTAGGGTTTTGTGTATTATTATTTATATTAGCATCAGAAGGGAGATTACACACTTTGGAAGCATTTGAAGGAGGAATCCATTGAAGCTTGAAGATTCAGATCAGTTTTAGTGGTAATTTAGGAATGAATTCCATTATTATTGCTTTGTTTCTTCCTTCTATTATGTGTAACTAAAACTCTTGTGTTAGGAACATGGTGGATTTGCATGGATAGTTTGTTTTAATTTATGAATTAGTGTTTTTCCAGTTTTAAATCAAGTGTTTGGTTGTGTTTTTATTGTTATGCATGAACCTGATCAATTTATGTTTTGGATCTCTAAATCTTAAATTGGAAAATTAGGATTTAGAATAGGCCTTGCAATCAAACTGTATAACTATCCAACTTGTAGGAATACTTTTGGATTCTTATGCAACTTTTCATAAATTCACTGTTCTAATTAAGGTTCTTCAATGGTTTAATTTCTTAAGGGATTAAGAGTTATCGAATTGGATAATAAATAGTAATTACACAAGAGGAATCTAGTAATTGCTAATTTAGGAATTTGTTCTTGATTTAAAGGAAAAACAATAATTCAAAATTAATAAACGATGCCTGCAATGAAACTAAGTTCCTAACCACTTTTCTTCCACTGCAACTTAATTCTTTTTAATTTTCAGTATTTATTTTATTTTGAATTTTATTCTCAAATCAGTTATTGTTGGATTTGGCCTCAAAATCTCGAGAAGGGGGGTGAATCGAGTTATATTAATTTATTGCAAAAGCACTTAATTTTAAAAATTATTTTTGTGATAGAGAGATTGGACGTTGGAGAAGGAGAGAGAAATCGATTGATAATAGAATAAGAGTAGCGCGGAAACGTAAATAAATGAAAATGCGAAAATTAAAAGAGTTAGGGATAGAAAAGCTTGCACCAGGAAATCTTATACTGGTTCAGCCTTCTTGTCGAAAGGCCTACTCCAGTCCCCAAGAGACCCACTTGATATTTCTATAACCAGCAATTGAGCCGCACCCAATTACAACCAGAGCACCCCGCACACTACTAGGAACCTCCGTTCACTAGGGGTCTCAATAACACAGCAGGGTTCCTCACCCTACGAACGTCTCACACGTTCAACTATGGGATTCCCTCCCTAACCACTAAGGTTTCAATACAAATGATGTGAGTGATTACAAATGTATAGCGTGTTCTCACTAACACAGATACAACAATCAAGTACTATGATAATGAAGTCTTTCTTTTGAAGCTAAGAGGCCAACAAGAGTTTATGAGTTCTTAGAAAACAGATGAACGTGAAAGTCAGAAAATTGGAGAAGAAGAGAAAGAGAGAAACGTGAATATCAGGTTTTCTGAAAAGAATGAATGAATCGATTAATTGGAATGTAGAAGTGATTTTCTTATTTCTATTTGAAAGAAAAATTCGTTGAATCAGAAAAAGATTTTAGTCAACAAATCAAAATCAATTTTAAAATCAAAATAAAATAAAATATGATTTTGTAATAAGTTTTAAAATCAAAAACAAATCAAAACGATTTAAGAAAACAAATCAAGGATTTGATTTTAAAAAATAAGGAAATAATCCAAAACTAAAATCAAATTCGAATTTTGAAAAATAAATCAGAATCAATCAAGTAAAAATAAATCTGGAAATAAATCAAAATGATTCTGACACGTTTTTCAATATAATTTGAGGTAATCGATTACTTCTTAAAGGTAATCGATTATCACCTTAAAAATAGAAACTTTGAAATTCATTTGAAAAACCAGTAATCGATTATCACATGCATGTAATCGATTTCTTCACTTCTTTTTAGTATATGATGCAACTCATATAATTGATTACCGCTTATCTAATAATCGACTACTGAGCCTCTGATTTTTGTATGATGCAACATCATGTAATCGATTATCTCAAAGAAATAATCGATTACTTTGCTTCTGGAAAATGTATGATGCAGCAATTATAATCGATTACTCTTATTCGATTACTCTTATTCGATTACTTGATCCAGGTAATCGATTACTCTTATTCAAAAAGTAATGGATTAGCCAAGTTCACATAATCGATTACACACACTCTGGTTTTTCTGTGATGCAACAAAGTTAATCGATTACTTCAAGAACATAAAAATATCCAGAGTTGTTTCATCAATCATTTCCACAAAAACTAAGTTAGAAAACTGATTTTCACGAAAACTCTTTTTCTTCTCCTTTAAAGGAAAAACTCATTGGCCTTTTAACTCATTAAGAACATAAGACTTCATTACCTTACAACATGTCCTAAGGAAAAGGAATTAAAGTCTTCTATTTGCTTGAGCCTTCAACTTGAGCTTGAAAGGACTTGTGATAACATTACTTGATTCTTGAGTTTGTTATCATCAAAACTTTAACCTTTAATTCTTCTTGAAGTCCATGAGAGAGCTTGACTTCAAACATCAATTTTTAAAAGCAATTTTATTTAATAGATTTGACTTAGAACTACTCTTAGGTGAAAATAGTTGAACAATTTGCAATCCTCGTGGGACGATAATTTTACTTTCATTATATTACTTTTGTACGATCTAGTATACTTGCAAGAAAGTCCAACAATACTCATCTCACGTTTCTCTCTCTTTCTCCTCTCTCTTGTAAATTTCAAACCACTCCTCTTAGAGTACCACACTCTCATGTTTTCTACATTTTAATGGCTAATGGAATCAAGCTCACTTTTCCTTCCTCTCACAACACTCTTGGTAGCTTCTTGGTTGAGGCTTCAAAGGGACTCAAAGGACTAGGATTCAAAGGAGCTAGGGAAAAAGGAAAAGCCAAGACTTAGAGGTTCCGTCTCTCTAATTTCATTGTGGTAAGAGGGTTGTGTTACCTCTATTTAGGACATACATGATCTCTAGGTTGTTTATAGTGATGGTTAGGAATAGAAAAGATTATTTAGGATGATAAACAATAGGGTAGTTAATGTTGCCAATAAGTTAAGGATGCAAATAAATAAAAATGAAAATAAATTAAATGTTGTGAATATATGGGTTGGATGATGATATTTGTTATGTGTAATGATGTGTATGAGGGGTTGGGATTTGAAATGGACCTAGGATAGGTGTAAAGCTAATGGGAATCATAAGCTAAGAAGTGTAACCAAGAATAAGAGTTAAGTTAATGATGAGGATAATAGAAGAGGATTAACGGTTGGTAGGATGAAGAGTATTGTGTATGTTTGTGTGCATTGAATGTTTGAGTTTGTTTGTAACCCATAAGGGATAATATGAGATTAATTAATAGAGTAGTTGATATTGTCAATAGGTTAAGAATGGAAATAAGGAAAAATGAAACCAAATGCATGTTGTGAATATATGTGTTGTATGTTGAGGTTTGTGATGTGCGGAAATATAATAGAAATGTTAATAATAGGTTAGGTAAGAAAATGAGGATAATGAGACCACTTGTATGATTATGATTATTGTGAGCATGATCGGTGTGTTATGTATGTGAAGTGTATGTGGGGTCGGGTTTGAGAATGAATTTAGGATATAGAAAACTAATAAGTATCACAAAGTAAGGGATGAAAAGGGTATGTTTGGTTATGTAATGAATGTATGAATCATTTGTTAACCCTCAAGGGGATGAAATGAAGATGATAGTAGGTCACTAAGGAAAGGAATGAGAGAAGTGAATAATCACTAGAAACCTAAGAAGAGCTAAGAAATTAAAAGAACGAAAGAGAACTAAGGAACTAAAAACGAAGACAAAAGACAAGTTAATGATAAGAAAGAAATAACAGACCGACACAGGATGGTTGTGAGACCCTGTGACCAAATAATAAAAGGTAAACGGCGCAGGATGGTTGTGAGACCCTATGGCCAAATAACAAACGGTAAACGGCACAGGATGGTTGTGAGACCCTATGGCCAAATAACAAAAGGTAAACGACACAGGATGGTTGTGAGACCCTGTGGCCAAATGATAAAAAGGAAATAAAGAGAATAAAGGAAATAAAGAGAATAAAGAAAAGAAAGAGAATAAAGAAAAGAAATTGAAAAGAGAAAAGAATGAGAATGAATGTATGAATGATTATGATGTTGTATGTTAATAATAATGTTAGGCTTAGTTATTACTATGACCTCTTAGAGGTTATTTCCTAAGTTCTGTGTAATGTTGTCCTTCTTGCTATTTTTTCCACAGGTACGGAAGCGGAGCTTACACTGTTGCAGGCCGAGCAGGATACTCTCCCCTATGTGGAGTGTGTTTATGATACCGCGAGCGGACCGTAGTTAATAATAAATAAAGATTTGTTATTTTGGAATTTAAAATATGTATTAGTGTATGCCCCGAACTTTGTATTAATCGGGCGATAGGTTTATCCTGGTTTTAGTATTATTAAATTTTATGTTTAAAAATCAATCTGGTCTGAACAGGTACAAACAGGAAATTTTGGAAAAAGTCCGAAAAACAGAGGAAACTCTTCCGAATTTTCGTCGAAATTTTTAAGTACCGTTTTTAATAAAACTTATTTTAACTAATTAAAAGTGAGAGTTACATAAAATCTACAATAGTGTTCTGCACAATAGTGATCTGAGGCATAAATTTGCCAATCTCAGCTCCCTGATTTATAGATTAACTGAAATAGCATAAAAGAACAAAAATGGATAAACATTTGTATATATATTCAAGTAAATAATGAAATATGGATGTTGATATTGTTGTTTTTGTCCTTTTTGATATAAAAGTATTGTAATTTTTAAACAAAAACAGAAATATCTGCTGCTCATCACGTGTTACTCCATATCCATATCCGAAGAGACAACAACTGATCCATAGCATTGATCTCACATCCTCCCTTATTAATTGATATACTGAAACACAAAACAACAAAGATACCTCAACAACTTAATCATAATTTATAACAATATATAAAAAAACAAAACATTTATATCAAGAAAATAACCAAAAGAACTTATTTCTTTATATGCTTTATATTGCATAATAAATATTGGATCATACAAATTTTATACAACTAAATAACATAATTTGACATATTTATCTGTGTAACCGTTGGTATTGGCATCCTTCAAATTTGAAATCAATACTCTCTCCAAAAATTTGAACAGAACATATATCTGAAAAATATGAAAGCTATTCCTTCATAATTTCCATAAATCAAAATAACTTTTGTATCGCATTATCTATGTTCAATCTTCATGTGCAGTGCTTCTTCAACCATCTGGTTCTACAATGAAGTTGCACCTGCCAAAATAAATACACCAATACTAACTTGTATTCGGATTAATAATACTGGAATACCTCTTTAAAAACATTTGTTGTTTTTGTTTGAGGTTTTCCATCTTTATCTAAAATAACAAATTTTAAACATCCTTCTGTTTCACTATGGATATAGCCACATAAAGTTGACCATGGCTGAAAACAGGCTTTGGAAGATAAACAAATACAACAGACAAAGACTGGCCCTGGCTCTTGTTAATATTCATACAATAGGATGTTGTAATTGGAAATTGGCGACGACATAACTTGAATGGAAGCCTAGAATCTGAAGTTCTAAGATTCATCCGACAAATAAAGACTTCCTACCCCAAGCTAGATCCAGTCATCACCTTTTCTCCAATAACATGTGCCACAGATGAGTGATTATTAACCTTGTGCCTCCAGCTGATTGATCCAAGTTTCTAAGTAACATAACAGTTACCCCCAATTTTACCTTCAGTTTATGGTTAGGCATGCCAGAAATCCTAAGATCATTAAGCATTGTAGTAGTTATATATTGAGCAGACATATCAAATTGATCTCCATCTTTGCAAACAATATCACATGACAAATAAGTTCTCTCTTCACCAAGAACTTTCTTGTAGTGGACCTATAGTAGACCGAGTGCTTCCCGACCAAAGCCACCTTGGTCCGACCAGTTAGACACTGGAACAAGGCATGCGGTCGGAAAGTTACACCGAGCAAACTGGGTTTCTTCAGAGAGGTTGCGTGCTAAATGAGAATAATCCCGAGCACAGGATCTTCATCCTTATCTTTATCGTTCACAGTCTTATCAAAGCCTAACTACCTCTCCTAGATTCCCGCGACTCTTGGTTAGATAAAAACAATATTGGATTAAGTCTATCATCTACGGGGTTTACGGATATGATATTATCATATCCTCTACGAATCCTACTTGAATTCTTCTACTCCAGAAGTCTTATCAGAATGGCCCATTACGCGTAGGTAATCCCCTATAAGAACCACCATGCTATAGGGGCTAAGGTACGTCTTCTCATCCCTAAGTTGACACTAGCACACACATTGTTGACTAGGGAGAACCTGTTTATCTAACTGGATATACAGAAATCGTAAAAGTCCTATATTAATCTCTTGATTGGGATCACTCTTTGAGGCTCTTCCATAGCTTCAAGGTTGATCTTGATTAAGGACACGACATTTCTCTAATATGTAATCATTAACCTCATCCACAACTTTTAGGGTAGGTGCCAAAATAGCTCTTTCTTTCAAATAGATCCCATCTGAATAATGTTGATCGAATCCATGAAAAGTTGCTTCAAAAACAGCTTCCAAAGGATTATCAATATCTACTTCTCCATCGTTTGGTTCATTTATCTTTCATTCTCCAACATCTAGTAACCACTGTGAAAAATCTCTTAGATCTTCTACATCTTGCATGTTACCTTGTTGAAGACGCATGTTCTTTGTCAATTTGAATTCCTTACAATAGTTCCATAAGTACGAAGAATTAATTGTAGCAAAAACAACTTCAGATCTGCTACCACCAGGCATAACTGGAAGAATCTGTCTAAAGTCACCACCTAATACAAAAGTCTTCCCTCCAAACACCAATGATGCAGCATCTGGAATAGCTAATTGCATAATATCCCTAAAAGTTTTATCAACAGCTTCATAACATTCTTTCCTGACCATAGGGGCTTCATCCCAAATAACTAAACTACACTTCATCAATAATTCAGCTTGTATAGATCCTTGCTTGATGTTACACGTAGAATCTTCATTTATTAAAATAGGAATCGTAAATCTTGAGTGAGCCGTCCGACCCAACGGGAGAAGGGTGGCTGCAATTCCGCTTCATACTATAGAAAGAACTATTTTACCTTCGGATCTAAGTTTTGAGGACAAATCTCTCCAAAGGAACGTCTTACCAGTCCCACCATATCCATTGAGGAAAAATAATCCTCCTACACAGATAAAACAAAAGAAAGTGTCCTCTTTAGCAAACTAATTCAGTTGTACACAAAACTGTCAATAATAATACAGACTTATTATATCATTCCTAAGTGAATATAAAATACTACTATCTTATAAACCTCGTCAATATAAAACAAATTTTACATTTTTAAATGCATAACCTGACTCTGAATTAGTTGCTGCCATAATACTATGAAAGACTTCTTTTTGTTCTTCCATCATTAAACCAAAAAGCCGCCGAAATTCCTCCCGCTTCTACTTCTCTATCAAAACTTAATTACTCCTGAATAAGGGGGTTCTATACATTATGCCGAAGATCCTCATGAGCCAAAGGCATGCTCGGAAAATCTTTGAGTGATTTACCTACTCTCTTGAGAATTCTTTCAATCTCCAACAAACCAATGTTTTGAATCTCTTCAGCTCGCATATTAACTGCAGTACAATAACGATATTGACATAGACATTGTAAATATTACAACAGATAGCACCATGACCATATGTAAAATCATTAAATCATTAAAAGTTAAACAATAACTAAAAAAATCAATTGCTACCAAACAGTACCTTGATCACCAAGAAATCTCATATAACGAGTAGCCAGATCTTCACAAAGAATCTTCCAAGTTCTTTCCCACACATGCTCTGGTTTTCTCATAGAATATGATAATAGCATGTTTACAAACATACCTCTCAACATGACTCCACTACCCCAATCAGCAGCATTTTCAATTGCATGAATATATTCTCAATCATCTTCCAAGAATCCTAATTGAAAACAACATTCCTTGAAAGTACCATATTCTACCTCATTGACTGTCCTTATTTGAGCAAAATTAATAGGCCCTTTCACTATATTCAAAAGTAAACTAAGATAATAAAGTTCTCCAGCAGAATACAGAACAAATGTCAGTCTACCAATGCTAATCCCTTTTTTCCTCTTATACCATGATTTTTCCTTTTTGTCATATACAAACTTACTGGGGAATTCGACATAGGTAAGTTCTTTTGCCTCTTCCTATATTTGATTTGCTTCCATCCAAGCAATAAACATTGAAGTAAGATTTAGTTCTCTTTCAACAACATTTTCAAGATCATCATGTTGGAAACCAACAAGCGGGCTAAGCAATTACTAGAGGGGGTGAATAGTAATCTGAAGCGATAATACCAAATATTTCGGATGATAATTAAAGAATGGAGCTGAAACTGATTTTTCTGAAACAGACTCGAAATACTCGAGTCTTTTGTGAAATACTCGAGTGTTTCAAGATGAACTACTCGAGTCTTTCCAAATATACTCGAGTGTTTCGTATCAGATGTGAGATATACCAGAAACGAAAAATCAGCAATTCACCTCAAATCAATCTAATACAAAATAGAAACTTATCCAACAGAATAGCAAGCAATCTAAATAACTTTTAACACTTGAATAACACTTAGATTCCTTGAACTTGCTACCTAATTGAACAAATCCTATTCCTTTGAAATGCTTTAAGTTGATTGAACAAGAAAGTAAATTGAAAGAAATAAACCAACACTGAAGCAATTTTATCCTGGTTCACTCCAACAATGAGCTACATCCAGTCCTCCTAATCACCTTAGGAGTTTCTACTATAAATCAAATTGTTAGAAATTACAAGGATTACTTGAGATAGCCTCACTCAACCTAACCCTTCAAGAGTGTACCAAACTCTTGATTTCTACCCCAATTTGATTCCGGTGATGAAGAACTCTTCTAAAGCTTCCTTGAACTCCCTTCAAGAAACTCCACCGGGCTAGGAACCTCATAGTCTTGTGCTTGAGAACCTCTCAAGACTCCAACACCCTAAGCCACTTAGGGTTTGCTTGGGAACAATCCAAGACTTTGAATGATCAAGCTTTTTGTATGTGTATTACTAATCTCACAATGGATTAGCACAAATAAACACAGCTCAATGTAGAAATTGAGACCTAAACTCAACTTGAGAAGAGAATAACAATATGAGTGCAAAGTTGAGTTTTGTGAATTAACACTTGAGAAGAAGAATTAATGAAAGCTTGAAATCAATTAGCTCTAGTTGTCTTTTTTGTTCTTGTGCAAAATCAAAGAAAAATTTTACAATCAAGTTCTGAAAATGCTCTCTTGGGTTGGATGAGACTCAAGTGCCCTCCATTGGGTTTTTGAGTCTCTCCAATGTTAATTTTTGCTAACTGGACCTAAAGACTCGAGTCTTTTGGCCAATACTCGAGTCTTTTTGGCCACTAAGGAAGGATTCGTTGCACAAACAAGACTAACGGTCATATTTGCTGATCTGGCATAAATACTCGAGTGTTTTTCAGAATACTCGAGTATATACTCGAGTCTTTCTCAAAATACTCGAGTATTTTGATCAGACATGACAAAAATTAATTTTCCTTTTTATTTTTCTTCTCAAGTATTAATTTTGGTTAATCCCAACCTAATAAACATATTAATTATTTTATTCCTAGAAGAGATTAACTATTTCTACCCACTCTCAACATAAATGAAAAATTACAATTACAATTCGATTGAGAATGAGTGAGCACTTGTCTTCTTTCTTGAATTATTGTTGTTGTTGATGTTGCAATGACTTCAAGGCTAGATTGTTAATTACTTTGTCATCATCAAAATTTAATCCACAAAATTAGGAGCATTGAATTTACAATCTCCCCCTTTTTGGTGATGACAATATAATTAACACTTGATGAGCTTGATACCACTTGAAGATGCTTACACATGAGGATACTTGTGAGGCAACTCCCCCTCACTATAGGATCCTTTTCACCTGTCTAAAAATTCAGCTTGTGCAAGAGGTTATGACATTTTAATTACAGAAACAAGCTTATGGTATTTGAGTAACCAACAAATATCAGAGTAGATACCATATCATTAAATTTTAATTTTCATTGCAATCAACATTATCAAGAATTCAAACCAAGCCAAGTGTTATATCTCTCCCCCTTTATGTCATGAGCCAAAAAGATGTAACATTTAGAGAAAAAGATCAAGGGAGGAGAGGCACAAATTTGGAAACCCCATAACCAAATATTTAAGAAAACGGAGATATCATAAAAGAAAGAGCTCCCCTTGAAGCTTTGCAATAACAACATAATAGATTTAAAAGAGCTAACACAAAATGCAATAAAGACATAGAGTTTCAAACACCAAACTCCCAAAATACATAAAGTTCAACAAAAACCAACAGACTTAAAAACTACTATAAAAATCCAAAAGCAACAACATCAAAACATGGATGGAGCAGGATCATCCGGAGGAGGATAAAATCGAGAAAAGGCCGCCATCATCTCATCAAACCGTCGGTTCATCTGATCTGAGTGTTGATCCAGGCGGGAATAGAGCATAGCAAACTGAGTACCCATCCTAGCATCCAGACACGCAATGTCATCGCGCTGGGCATCAATAGCAGTCGCAAGAGAATCCACCCTCCCATCTAGGGTATCCAGCCGCTAGATGACATTCTCCCTCCACCCCGAGTTATCAAACCCAAATTGAGACCCAGTAAAATCATCAAAGTTTATCTCGTCCTCAATTGGCTTCCCACCTTCAGCTTGCTCAAATGTTGCAGCTTTTTCTTCCAATTGTTGGGCATCAACCCCTTGTTGAGCTGCAACATTTTCAGCCCTTGCCAGATTTTCTATATCCGATTGGTACAAGTACTTGCCAGAGGGTGCATGAAATTCCATGCCTTGTTGTTTCAGAGTACCATTGTTTAGGCAATGCTGGTTAACATGAAGAGTCATGGACTCTTCATTGGGTGGTATGGGCACTTGGAAGTTGAGCAAGAGTCTAGAGACATGAATAGGATATGGCAGGGACTTAGGGTGCTTAGATCGGGTAGCAGCTAGCATCCTATCCAAAATGATGCGACACCAATTCAACTGTTCATTATTCAAAATGGCACTTACAAGCCTAAGTTCATTGTTGGTTGGTTTCGCATAGTTCGGTGAGGTTTGGGGAACTAGCTGATGGCTAACAATATAGTGCAGGACCCTAGATTGAACGGTCATTATGGATGCATGCTTAACCCCTCCGGTCCAGACACGACCGGGGCGCAAAAGACTTTGAAAAATTCCACCGGCATTTGCCCTTAAGGAGTTGTCCCCGTGTCGTGAAGGCCCGAAGCAATGGTATATATCCTTAATTCGAATGCAGAATCTGACACCTTCAACCATGGATTCCATAACATTGTTGTTCAACCTAAGGTTTGCATAAAAAGTTCTAACTAGTCTAGGGTAAATTGGACCATTAAATTCTAGAAAAGGGATGAGTTTTTTATGCTTAAGATTAGGGATAAAGGAGAAACCCTTACTCTGAAGAAATTCACAATTTACCCAGGAGATGAAACCAAACCCTCTTGAAGAAAAGCCACTAAACCTATCCATGCACTTATCCTCTTGATAATATTCAGGGATGTCTTCATCGGATGATGATTCGGCGATCCTTACTCGTTTTTCTTTCCCAGAAGATGAAGCCATTGAAGGAATTTTTGAAAAATTTGAAGTGTTTGGAAGTTAGGGTTTGAAAAGGGGGTAGCGAATTTGAAGATGAAATTTGTTGAAATTTGTTGAAATAAGAGAGGAAAAGTGTTTAGGGGATGTTAATCTAATGAGTTTTGGCAAAAATATGAAAGAAAACTGAGTTTTGATGAGAAAATCAAGTGAAGACCGAGAGAGAAGAAGGAGCAGTTCGGAAAACTCGAATGGAGGGGGCTGCAGATATATATAAAAACTGCGAACTACTCGAGTATTTTCCTCAATACTCGAGTAGTTCTTGAAGAACGACTCGAGTCTTGAACAATATACTCGAGTCTTTTAAGACTCAGCCCCATGGTCTACCCAGATACTCGAGTAAAACGCAAAGACTCGAGTTTGGTCAGAAAAGCAAATTTTCAGGAAAGTGAAAAGGACTCGAGTTTTTGGGAAATACTCGAGTTTGGCCAGAAAGTGCAAAATTTGGGATTTTCGAAAGACTCGAGTTTTTTTGGAAACACTCGAGTGTTTTTGTCAGACCCTCAATAAAAACTTTTTCAAGTTAAAACCGAATTAATTTTGAATTAAAACACTCGAGTCTTTTGAAAAGAACTCGAGTATTTTTGACAGAACAGAATTTTGAACACAGTTTTAAATGAACAAACACAAATCAAACACAATGAGCTTCACTACCAATTTGGAATTTAGTAAGAATCATACAAAATTAATACACAATATTTAAAACATCATCAAGGACAATTTTAACTAAGAATCAAGAACACATTATAGTAAGACCAATATGGTGATTTTCCAAGATGACACACAATGCAATTAGCCTATATTAGCTTCATCTAAAATACCAAGTTCTCTCCTTATATGATAAAAAGTGTCCCTTGGTAGAGGTTTAGTAAAAGTGTCGGCTAATTGATTTGTGGTACTAACAAATTCAATTGTACAATCACCCTTTTGTACATGATCTCTCAAAAAGTGGTGTCTTATTTCAATGTGTTTGGTTCTTGAGTGATACACCAGATTCTTAGTTAAGTTGATTGCACTCGTGTTATCGCATCTAATAGGAATATTTTCAAGTTTCAAACCAAAATCCGATAATTGTTGTTTCATCCATAATAGTTGAGCACAACAACTACTGGCTGCGATATATTCCGCTTCGGTGATAGAAAGAGCAACACAAGCTTTCTTTTTAGAAAACCAAGACACCAATGAACTTCCCAAGAAATGGCAAGTACCACTGGTGCTTTTGCGATCAAGCTTGCATCCCGCGAAGTCGGAATCCGAGTAACCAACTAAACTAAGATTGGCATCAACAGGATACCATAAACCAGTGTTAATTGTTCCGTTTAGATACTTAAATATATGCTTTACTGCGGATAGGTGAGATTCTTTAGGATTAGCTTGAAATCGAGCACAAATGCATACACTAAACATAATATCCGGTCTAGATGCAGTGAGATATAGGAGACTACCTATCATTCCCCTATACTTACTAACATCAACCGGGGTAACTTGTTCATCCTTGTCTAGGTAGCATGATGTGCTCATTGGAGTGTAGGCTTCTTTGCATTTGTCCAATCCGAACTTTTCGAGGAGCTCTTTGCAATATTTCCCTTGATGTAAAAATGTCCCCTCCTTGACTTGCTTTATTTGTAAGCCTAGGAAGAACTTGAGCTCTCCCATCATTGACATTTCAAATTCCTTTTTCACCAAATTGGAAAACTTTCTACAAAGAGACACGTTAGTAGCACCGAATATGATATCATCAACATAAATTTGTACTAACAATATGTCATCTTTGGTTTTATAAATGAATAGTGTATTGTCAACCTTTCCTCTTTGAAATTTGTTTTCTAATAGAAAGGAACTCAATCGATCATACCAAGCTCTAGGAGCTTGTTTCAATCCATAGAGTGCCTTTTTCAATTTATAAACATGGTTTGGAAATTCACTATTTTCAAAACCGGGGGGTTGTTTGACATACACTTCTTCATTTATAAACCCATTCAAGAAATCACTTTTAACATCCATTTGATATAAAGTAAATTTCATGATTGATGCAAAAGCAAGTAAAATTCGGATAGCTTCAAGACGTGCAACCGGAGCAAAGGTCTCATCATAATCGATATCTTCCTCTTGGTTGTACCCTTGAGCTACTAGTCTAGCTTTGTTTCTTATAATCAACCCGGATTCATCAAGTTTGTTTCTATAAATCCATTTAGTACCAATTATGGTATGATCATTGTGTTTAGGGACTAGATCCCAAACTTCATTTCTTGAAAATTGGTTCAATTCTTCTTGCATAGCAAGAACCCAATGTTCATCCTCAATGGCCTTTTTAATTGAATTGGGTTCAATTTGAGAAACAAAGGAGACATAGTTGCAAATGTTTTGAATAGACCTACGAGTTAGTACTCCCTTTGACATATCTCCTATGACATTGTCTATAGGATGAGCCTTGACCGATTTCCATGTTGGGGGAAGTTCTTGTTTAACTTCACCTTCATCACTCTTCGATTTCTCTCTCTCTTTTTCTTCATTTGAAAAATCAATGCCATCTTCCCTAGCATCACATAAAACACTATCTTCTTTCGAAGACTCATTAAAAACAACATGTATTGATTCTTCAATTGTTAAAGTTCTTTTTTTGAAAATTCTATAAGCTTTACTATGAGAAGAATAGCCTAAAAATATGCCTTCATTGGATTTGGAATCAAACTTACCAAGGTTTTCTTTTCCATTATTTAAAACAAAAACTTTGCATCCGAAGACATGAAAATGAGATATATTTGGCTTTTTTCCCTTGTAAAGTTCATAGGGGGTTTTATCCAAAGAGGGCCTTATCAAAATACGATTTAAAACATAACAAGCCGTATTAACGGCATCGGCCCAAAAATATTGAGGTACTTGAGAATCATTTAACATGGTTCTAGCAAGTTCCTCTAGCACCCTATTTTTCCACTCTACCACTCCATTTTGTTCCGGAGTTCTTGGTGCGGAGAATTGGTGCTCAATACCATTTTTAGCACAAAACCTATCAAATTTGTGGTTTTCAAATTCACCTCCATGATTGGTACGAATAATAATTACTTTTTGATTTACTTGGTTTGTCAAAAGTTTGACATGATGTTTAAAAGATTTGTAGGTCTCACTCTTTGTAGTTAAAAATAGAGTCCAAGTAAACCTAGAGAAGTCATCAACAATCACCAATGCATAATAGTTGCCACCAAAGTTTTTTACTTGTGATGGTCCAAACAAGTCCATATGAAGCATTTCTAATGGCCTTGAAGTGGACATCACCATTTTTGATCCAAAGGTGTTTTTAGTTTGTTTACATTTCTTGCATGGAGAACAAACAACTTCAATAGAAAAATTTAGCTTTGGCAAACCAACTACTAGATCTTTAGATTGTATTTTCTTCAATTGGTTTACATTTATATGAGCGGTCCTACGATGCCATAACCAAGTATCACTTTCTTTGCTCATTAAACAAGTAGAGAACAAAGAAGTGACTTTGTTCAAATCAACTAAGTATTATTTGACCTTCTACCAACAAATTTGATAGATTCATCTTTGTCACTTTAATGAGGCAATGGGTAGAGGTAAATAATACATGATTACCAATATCACATAATTGGCTTATGCTCAAGATATTGTGTTCCAATCCTTGAACATAGAGCACATTATCAATAATCAAGTTTGAAGAGTTTCCGATGTTACCAAATACCAAGGATTTTGCCTTTGTTGTTGTCCCCATAAGTGACATAACCCTTTTCCTTTGGAGTAAGCTCAATGAAATGCTGCTTATCTCCCGTCATATACCTTGAACATCCACTATCTAGATACCACAATTCTTTTCCCATTCGAAGGCACACCTACAAGATAAGATCACTTGTTCATTTTGGGTACCCAAACAATGTTGGGTCCCTTAGGGTTAGTGTTGGGACTTTATCCCTTCTTAATCCACATATAAGTGCCCTTTTTCATTTCAAACTTCTTAATATGGCACTCAATGTTGATATGTCCAACTTTTCCACAATATGTACAAGTTGGTTTCTTTGATGAATTTTTCTTAGAAAATGACCCAACCACCTTGTACTTTTTGTCCTTTTTATGAACATATCCTAAACCGGTTTTGTTATGATTATGTCTTTGAGAGTTCAACAACCGGTTGAGGTTTCTATCACTATGAGAGATTGTGAGTTTGTTTTTCAATTCTTTCACTTCCTTTTCAAGTTCACCACATTTCTCACATGGAGTGATAGTTTCCTCATGATTTGCACAATCACTTTGATGACTAGAATTAATAAGTTCTAAGGATTCATTTTGAAGTTTCAACTCATTTATAGATTTTTGTAACTCATCAATTTCTTGTTGAAACTCCAAGATTTTCTTTCCTTTTTCCTTATTAATTTTAGCAAGCCTTCTAAATTGAATTAACATTTCATTGTAGGCTTCTTGCAAATCATCATAAGAAATGGAGTTTGAAGAGGAACAAGAAGAGCTAGAATTTACCTCATCATCACTTTCACTCATGTCATGTTTAGCTCTTGATGAGGACTCATTGTAGTTCTTGGCCATGAGACAAAGGTTTGCATTTTCATCACCAGAACCACTTGAAGATGATTCATTGCTCTTCTCCGGTGCATCCCAAACAATGTGGCACGTTCCATTCTAATGTGACCAACTCCACCACATTCATGACATTTAACTCCATCATAGGAAACCTTTTCTCTTTGTTTGGAGTCTTTGGTTCTCTTCATATTTGATGGGAAGCTACCTTTCTTACCCTTGAAGAATTTGTTGAATCTTTTGACAAATATCCCAAATTCTTCTTGATTGGGTTCACTATCGGAATCCTCACTTGTAGAGCATTCTTCAACTTCTTTTGTGACTTTGGTTGAAGCTTTGAGAGAAATGCCCTTTTTCTTCTTGTCGGATTCTTCATGAGTGATGAGTCTTGATAGTTCCATTTCATGTTCTTGGAGTTTACCAAATAAAGTAGCCAACTCCATTTTGTCTAAGTCTTTGGATTCTACGATGGCCGTTACTTTGGGTTGCCATCTCCAATCAAGACATCTCAACACTTTGTTAGTAGTTTCACCATCATGAAATGTTTTTCCTAAAGCAATCAAATGATTAATTATGTGAGTGAATCTCTTTTGCAAGTCATTGATGGACTCATTTGGAAGGATACGAAATAATTCATATTCATGAGTTAAAGTGTTTAATCTTGCACGTCTTACTTCGCTTGTTCCCTCATGAGTAACTTGCAAAATATCCCACATTTCCTTAGAAGATTTAAATTGAGAAACCCGGAAAAATTCATCATGAGACAAAGCGGAAGTGATGATGTTTTTGCCTTTTAAATCATATGAGACTCTTTTCTTGTCATCATCACTCCAACTAGCTCTTGGAATGATTATGGTTTCATCATTTATCAATCTTTTAGGAATGTGAGGTCCATTCTCAATAGCATCCCAAATGTCCATATCAATTGCTTCAATAAAAATTTTCATCTTGACTTTCCAATAAGCATACCCTTCACCATTGAATAGTGGAGGGCGGTTTATTGAAGAGCCTTCTCCTCCAAAGGGATTGCTTGAGCCCATAGTTTCCAAATAGGATCTTTTTCGAAAAAGTTGTTACACTCGATCTTTCGACCGAGCTCTGATACCACTTGTTATAAACCAACAAGCGGGCTAAGCAATTACTAGAGGGGGGGTGAATAGTAATCTGAAGCGATAATACCAAATATTTCGGATGATAATTAAAGAATGTAGTTGAAACTGATTTTTCTGAAACAGACTCAAAATACTCGAGTCTTTTGTGAAATACTTGAGTGTTTCAAGATGAACTACTCGAGTCTTTCCAAATATACTCGAGTGTTTTGTATCAGATGTGAGATATACCAGAAACGAAAAATCAGCAATTCACCTCAAATCAATCCAATACAAAACAGAAACTTATCCAACAGAATATCAAGCAATCTAAATAACTTTTAACACTTGAATAACACTTAGATTCCTTGAACTTGCTACCTAATTGAACAAATCCTATTCCTTTGAAATGCTTTAAGTTGATTGAGCAAGAAAGTAAATTGAAAGCAATAAACCAACACTCAAGCAATTTTATCCTGGTTCACCCCAACAATGAGCTACATCCAGTCCTCCTAATCACCTTAGGAGTTTCTACTATAAATCAAATTGTTAGAAATTACAAGGATTACTTGAGATAGCCTCACTCAACCTAACCCTTCAAGAGTGTACCAAACTCTTGATTTCTACCCCAATTTGCTTCCGGTGATGAAGAACTCTTCTAAAGCTTCCTTGAACTCCCTTCAAGAAACTCCACCGGGCTAGGAATTACCTCCTAGTCTTGTGCTTGAGAACCTCTCAAGACTCCAACACTCTAAGCCACTTAGGGTTTGCTTGGGAACAATCCAAGACTTTGAATGATCAAGCTTTTTGTATGTGTATTACTAATCTCACAATGGATTAGCACAAATAAACACAGCTCAATGTAGAAATTGAGACCTAAACTCAACTTGAGAAGAGAATAACAATATGAGTGCAAAGTTGAGTTTTGTGAATTAACACTTGAGAAGAAGAATTAATGAAAGCTTGAAATCAATTAGCTCTAGTTGTCTTGTTTGTTCTTGTGCAAAATCAAAGAAAAATTTTACAATCAAGTTCTGAAAATGCTCTCTTGGGTTGGATGAGACTCAAGTGCCCTCCATTGGGTTTTTGAGTCTCTCCAACGTTAATTTTTGCTGACTGGACATAAAGACTCGAGTCTTTTGGCCAATACTCGAGTCTTTTTGGCCACTAAGGAAGGATTCGTTGCACAAACAAGACTAACGGTCATATTTGCTGATCTGGCATAAATACTCGAGTGTTTTTCAGAATACTCGAGTATATACTCGAGTCTTTCTCAAAATACTCGAGTATTTTGATCAGATATGACAAAAATTAATTTTCCTTTTTATTTTTCTTCTCAAGTATTAATTTTGGTTAATCTCAACCTAATAAACATATTAATTATTTTATTCCTAGAAGAGATTAACTATTTCTACCCACTCTCAACATAAATGAAAAATTACAATTACAATTCGATTGAGAATGAGTGAGCACTTGTCTTCTTTCTTGAATTATTGTTGTTGTTGATGTTGCAATGACTTCAAGGCTAGATTGTTAATTACTTTGTCATCATCAAAATTTAATCCACATAATTAGGAGCATTGAATTTACACATCATCATCTCGATAAATAACTGTTTGTTCATTCTCCAAATGAAACTTCAGTCTTTCAACACTTGGCTTTCTGTAATTTATCTCAAACCCAAATATCCTCCAAGCAGCTTCGCAAGGCGACACAAACCGACAATCATAGTAACACTTTATTTCATCTACTGGTTAATTTGAACCATTAACAGTACTTTGATAAATGGCAGCTGTCACCCTATCAGAACCCTTGTTGATATACTTGAATAAATATTTGATACTTCTATTTTGATTACAGCATTCAGTATTGCAATGAGATTGTGCCAGCATTAACAACTCCTTGTTATAGGCCACGACATCTCTATTATAAAAAATATGACCACCTTTCTCCAGAGTGTTACCATTATCCCTTCTTCTATAAACAGGGTAACCATCATCATTAACTTTAGTCACTTCATTAAACGGTTTTGGGAAATGTTTCGAACACCGTCCATCAACCATACAGGGAGAATTTCGATTTCTATTGCCACATGATCCATGCAACATGAACTCCTTCACATCCTCAAATAAGCTTGGGTTCCTCTCAGCATTAGGTATCTCTGCAGATATAATTCTATCAATATCATCCGGATGTGGATACCTAGCACTTGGATGAAGAAACAGCAATATATGAGCATGTGGCAACCCTCTTTTTTGGAACTCAATTGTGTAAACAACTGCACAAAAACCATAATGTATGTTAACTTAAGTTTGCAAAAAATGTATCAAAAAAAGCATAATGTATGTATAAGAAATTCTATTATACTAAATTACCTGCTTTGCAAGCTCCAAAAATTGAGTCATCCTTCAACTTTTTGATTATCTGCTTCAACTTAAATATGAAAATCCTTGCAACAATATGTGGTCTATCTTCTACTTTTAGTCCATGAGCATCAATAAACCTTGTTATCTCCAGCCATTTTGGGTTGCATGTAATTGTGATGAAAATATCTAGATAACCTGCCCATTTACATATGGCCATAGCATCCTGATAATTTTGTATCATATACCATGCACCACTAGTAAAGCTTGATGGCAAGATAACTCTTTTACCAATAGATGCACCATTTATTCTGCCAGACAAAACAACATCTGTAATACCAGAATACATTTCTTGTCTTATCTTGTTTTGTTTAGAATGAATGAAATTCAGCCTCCAGGATTCTACCATTGTATAAGCATCCACTACAAATTGCTGAAATAATCTTCTTGTGTGCAATAAAACACACTTCTCAATTTCCCTTTCATGTAGTCTGAATGCAAACCATTCTCTAATGGTTACATTCTTGTTTGTCTGACTATCTGGATTAGATTCATCAGAATGTAATGTTTCCTCGCAAAATCCATCTTTACCCCATGGTAAACACAATGGATAGTGAAGTGGCACATAGAGTGGATGTAGCTCATCAATTCTTTTGCAAATAACTGCCATGCTTTTCTACAATTATATCTCGATCACCATTATACAAATTCACATCACCTACATACAAAACAACAATTTCATCCACCACTAGCAAATTGTATACTCTACTATCTTTGTCTCTTTTTCTTATTAGCCGAATCTTCAAATCTTGGACAATGTCATACTGAAGCCTATCTCGAGCCATTCTGAAAACCTTAGCAATAGGATTGTAAGTGTCCACCATTTCTTTCAGATTGCTAATGATGCGCTCCTCAATCAAACGGTGCTCTTCAGATTCAACTGGAGACCTGAAATTTCAATAATTTCACAAATATAATACATTTTATTTAGCAAAGTAATATAATATTGAATCGAAAGAAAAAAGATTTCTAAGTTAAACCAACAATTACAAAATGAATTGACAATAACTATGAACATGATCTATTTAAGTTATACCTATCAACAAAATTTCAGATATGAGATAATCGTATATATACAATGAAATTAAAATTAAATAACTAAAACCTGAAGGAATGCATTCGATTTGAAACTTCATTAGCAGTGTCATAAATATACAGCTAAGCAAACTTGGGATTATGACCTTCATTAGGAAGCAAAGACACAATCTTGTGGTGATTTTGTCCACTTAGTCTGTAAACATACCGTCCTCTTCCATCATTCACCGTATTATCAACTTTCCCCCATATGTAATACCCCCAATTTTTCATATTTTAATAAATTGATTCTTGAGAATTTTTGATTGGGCACTTCTTTTCGAATTTATATAGCTATATTAATTTTTTGGTAAAAGGAAAATCTTATTACCACAGAACAAATATCATACAAATCAAAGGCTCTATTATAGGATCTTGCCACCTTCTAGGAAGGGTTCAAGAATCCCAAAATAGACCAACCCCTATAGCAACTTGCCACCTTTTATGAAGGGTTCAAGAAGACTAAGAGGAAAAAAAATAAAGTTCATTACATATCGTAGTTCCCACTTGATCCAGCAGTCCATACATTTCCTTGGAATCTAGGTTTGATTTTGTCTCTAATTTTCAGGATTTGTTTCCAATGCCAGTTGTGATGCTGCATAGGATAACAATCCCAAAAATCCTGATCTTTGATGTAGATAGAGTGAATCCACCTAACCCAAAGACATTCCTTTCCACTCACAATCCACCAGACCTGCTTACCTAAAGCTGCAGAGTTCCATAATTCAGTGTTCTTCACATTAAGGCCCCCAAACATTCTAGGTCTGCACACAACATCCCAAGTAACTTTGGCTCTGTAGTTGCCATGCTCATCTCTACCCCAAAGAAAGCCTCTACAAAGGCTGTCAATCTCCCTGATTACTGATTTTGGCAGGATGAAAATGGATGCCCAATACACATGAAGGTTCATCAGAACAAAATTTATTAAGCACAATCTGCCCTGATATGATAAATTTCTTGTCTTCGAAGTTACCAGTCTTGCAGTCACCCTCTGAATGAGATAATTGCAAGAAGCCTTGTTCCATTTCTTGGACATAAGAGGGATTCCTAAGTACCTGCAAGGAAATTTCCCAGCACTGAATCCTGTAATCTCCAAGAGCTGATGCTGCACTTTCTGACCAATCCCAGCCATAAACATAGAACTCTTGTTCTGATTAGCTTCAAGACCAGACCAGTTGGAGAATTGATTAAAAGCAGACCAGATAATTTCAATACTAGCAGGATGTGCCTTTGAGAAAACCATCAGATCATCTGCAAAAGCCATGCTTATCAGTCTCAGATCCTTGCATTGAGGGTGAAAAATTACAAGTTCCTAGACCTTGCTGCAGCCTGTAATTGTCTTGTCAGTTTCCATGGCTAACACAAAGATAAGGGGTGACAAAGAGTTGCCTTGCCTTATTCCTCTTAATCCTTGGAATCTGTTTCCTTTACTACCATTGACAACAATACTATAAGAAGTTGTTCTGATGCATGTCATTATCCAATGAGTAAACTTAGGAGGAAATCTAATAGCTTCCATCACCTCCTCAATAAAAGACCGTTCAATACTATCATAGGCCTTCCTTAGGCCAGTTTATTTTCATCATGCACCTAGGTGAAATGTTCCTCCTCCCATACAACCTTATCAGGTCCTGAGAAATCAGAATATTCTGGAGAATGCTTCTATCCTTGACAAAGGCCCCCTGATTGTCTTGGATCAAATGAGGTAACACCATGCTTAACCTGTTGCAAATCAATTTAGTGATGCATTTGTAAAGACAGTTGCAGCATGCAATTGGCCTGAATTTAGTTACAGATACAGGATTGTCTACTTTTGGGATCATTACTAGGAGGGTATGATTCACTTCCTTGAGAAGATGTCCATTTTGGAAGAATTGTTGGATTGCCTCAATACAGTCAGGACCAACAATGTCCCAAGAAGCCTTATAAAATCCTGAACCATATCCATCTGGCCCTGGTGCCTTATCCTGGTGAATTGAGAACATGGCATCCTTTATCTCTGTTTCTGTGATTGGGGAAATCAGTCGTAACTGTTGGTCTGGGGTAAGGACATTCCCCTCAGTAAAGATCTCTGTTTAAATCACATCTGATCCTTCTGGTCCTGAAAAGCTCCTCATAATACTTCAGGAAAGTGTCAGCTATCTGCTCTTGATCAGTAATAAAGCCCTACTGTGTGAAGCCTCAAAACTCTATTATGATAATTCCTTTGCTTTATTGAATTATGAAAAGTTTTGGAGCTTTCATCCCCTTCCTTGAGCCAATTCAACTTAGCTTTTTGCCTCAGGAATGCAAAGGCAGCTTCCTTCACCTGCAAGTAATCTCTGATTAGGCTTTTCTCCTTCTGCTGCAGGAGTTGATCACCAAGATTAGTCTTGAGACTAGACTGCACATTATCAAGCTTATCTCTGATTTTTAATTATTTCTTATCAATACCCTCAAAAGTTCTCCTGTTCAAATCTCTAAGGGGATTCTGCAAAGCCTTAAGCTTCATGGAGATTTAAAACATTTTATGCCCCTGCAGATCCTTATCCCACATCTGATGAATAATACCCATGTAATCCCTGTGAGTAGACCACATGTTAAAAAAACTTGAAACCAGTGATTCTCTTTAAGTGACCCTGACCCCAATCAATAAGGATAGGAGTATGATCAGATATTCCAGGATTCATAAAATTGGTGTAAGTTGTTGGCAAAACTGTACACCAATAATTATTCACCAAACACCTATCCAGTTTGCAACAGACTCTATCCAGGCCAAACTGCTTGTTAGTCCAGGTGAGCTTATGACCAATATACCTCATATCCACCAAATCACAAGAGCTGACACAATTCTTGATATCAATCATGTCACTGTAGTCTACAGGATTACCACCTACCTTATCCTGCTCATCAAGGTATGTCTTGAAATCACCAAGAACAATCCAAGGTCTATCAAAGAAAGGATGAATTCCAGTAAGGACCTGCCAAAGCTCCTTTCTGTCATTAGTATCATTTGAAGCATACATGAAAGTTACATAACAGGTTTGCATAGACTGTTTTAAAGTGACCAAGCAGTGCATATATTGTTGTGATCTGGCTATGATCATGACATCAAAGCTATCCTTTTTCCATATGACCCAGATTCTACCAATTGTACATACATCCAGGTTGTCTAGAGATCTCCAACCAGGGAACATTTTATTCCTTATTTGCTGAAAACAAGAAGCTCTCAGTTTATTCTCTAAAATGCTAAGGAGACCTATACTATTATTCTTACACGGATCAAGAATAGCTTGTTGTTTAAGAGGGCTATTCATTCCTCTTATATTCCAAGCTGCAACACTATCCATGAGGATCTTGCCTTGAGGGGCTGCATCTTGGCACATTATTCTGTTTAGTTTGAGCTCTACTCCTTGTTTGGACTGTAATCCAACCTTCCTCATCATTCACAGCAACTCCTTTGCCCTTATCTGATACTGGATTCTGTTCCTTATTATGATCAATGGCTGCTTCCAATACCTTCTCTGCTTCCTCCCTATTCCATGTTCTCAGTAGGAATTGTTCCTTTTTCAACAACATCCTGGGTCTGCAAGGCACTCTCTACATCTTGGATGTCCTTTTGTGTGGGTTTGTTTTTGACTACCCACTGTTGTTTCACTCCTTTCCTGCACATCTTGGAATAATGGCCATATGTAGAGCATTTTGCACAGAGCACAGGTTTTCACTCATATGTGACTTTTTGGCTAAGCACAGTTCCCTTTTCATCCTCAAAATAAATTTCATTACGGAGCACTATTGGATTAACCTCCACCAACACTCAGGCATAATTAATCCAGTTTCTCTCCTTATTTACCTGATCTATCATTATAAGTGTGCCAATCAAACTTGCTATTTTACCAAGAGCAGCAACCCCCCAAAATTTCAGATTTAAATTATGCAATTGTACCCAAACTGCCACCCTATCCAGAAAGTTTCTGGTCATTGGCTTACCCATCCAAGGAGCAAGTATGATGGGTTTTTTATCAAAATGATATAACCCTATTTTCAGCATAGCATTCCTTTCCTCCATAGTGTTGAATCTGACAATGAAAGTACCATCTGTATTCATCAATACCTTGTCCACTCCATGCTCACCCCACAAAATTTTATGCAACATCTAAGAGTACTAGTTTGGTTTAAAAATATATATATATATATATATATGTATATGTATATATATACATAAATAGAGGGAATTAGAGAATAAGATGCGTCAGGACTATCCTCACTTGTTTGTATCAGTTGAATTTCGGGGACGAAATTCCTTGTAGGTGGGGGAGTAGTGTAACACCCCAAAATTTTAATCCCCGATTAATGAAATGTTAATTATAAATTAATTATAATTAATGATTTCTATTTTAATCCTTGATTAAAATTCTGTGTTATGTATTGGGAGATGTGTTTGAATTTATTTAATAAATATAGTTATTCATGAAATAAATATTTTGCATATTAGTCCCTGGGTTGGGACCTAGAAATAAATATAGGAAAGATTTTGGAGGGAAAGTAAATAAAATAATTATTTTTTAAAAACTGAGCAAATTACTCGAGTATTTTCTGGAATAATCGAGTATTCTGGACAGTTGCACGAGTTAGTGCGTTTGGTGAGTCACCACCAACGATTTCGTGTCGTTGACACGAAATCACCACCATTCCACGTCCATGAAGGTCGTGTCGACCTGCATGAACGTTTCCCCATTCTATTTAAGCCTATCAACACCGATTTTTTGAAGTTCTTGGTCAAATTCGAAGTGGTTGGTGAAGCTAGGGTTCCAAACTTCTCTGAATCGATTCTCATTCTCTGAGTCGAATTGAGCTAAAAACTATACACTAATACAAAGCTCACATCACGAGCTTTGTATAAACACTAAAATTGTGAGCTTTGAGTGAGTGTGGTGGAAGAATCAAGACTTGGAAGTGGAGCTGTTCTTTGTCACATCTTTGTCTAGGGCTTACTTCGATTTCAATTTCTGGTAAGCTCACGAGTCTCTGAGTTCCAAATTCGATTTCTCTAGTTAGTTTATGTTGCATAGAGTCTAGGAAAACTAAAATCCCCAATTTGTATCTCTGTTTCATGTGTGAACCAATTCAATCTTGGTGGTGCACTCAAACTGTCATGCATGTGAAGCTCAAAGTGATTTCTGGGGTTGGAGAGCTTTCTCTTGGAAATTCTTTGTTGGAACACGTGTGAGAGGTAAGGGGAAGTAATTTTGTACACTAGATAGAGTTTAAATTCTAGTAATTGTATTAGAAAGCCACCAAGAGGATTTAAGGGCTTAGTTTGAATAGGAACTTTGGTTTGGAGACCAAGTTATGCTCTATGGTTGTTTAGAGCAAGTTTCTCATGATGCATGCTCAAGCTATAATGAACATTAATTCATGAATTTGTTGCTTATTTTGCAATTTGAGGTGTTAAGTTGTCAAATTGTGTATTTTATGCATTAATGATTGATTCTCTGTCAAATCTGTAATTTGATATGAAATGAGTGTTGTAACATGTTCATTATATGGTATGTGAACACTGTTGATCCTTGGATTGGACTAGAAATGAGTAGAACTGAAAATGGTGTGTTAAAATTAAGACTTCAGTCTGTTCTGCTAAGGAACACTCGAGTATTGGACAGGGTACTCGAGTAAAATGTTTGTAAAACAATGTAATTTGAGCAAGAACACTCGAGTATTGTGTCCAGTACTCGAGTATCAAGTGATACCTGGGGAAATGTTAAGGCAAACCACTCGAGTAATGCAGGGGTGACTCGGGTATTCTGGGAATCATGAAGAACACTCCAGTACCCATGAACTACTCGAGTATCTTAATGAATTTGAAACCCAAATCCCCAGAAAGTCATGAACACTCGAGTAACCTGAAGAACACTCGAGTAATCTGGAAAAGTTGAAGAACACTCGAGTATGCTGAATTATACTCGAGTAATTTACCCAGAACCTGAGAAACACCATTTTCAATTCTAACTCAATTGGTTAAGGATTTCATAACCATAATCCAAGGAATCTGAACTTAAAATAAATTGACTAATATGGATATACCGTTTGGATGACGGTCCGTTTGGATGACGGAATGTGCCTAGGTGGCATGTGATATATTAATCAATTTCTTTTAGGCTTAAAAGTAATGCATACATTTTGGAGTTTGGATGGTAGGTCGTATAACATGTTTTTGGTAAACATGGGAGGGCATCTGGGAGTGCCAATACGCTTGCTTGATGACACGTTGTTGACGTGGTCGGTGATCGAGGCCGTACCCGATCAAAATAAAAGGTGTTTATTCTGTAGTACTAGGAAGGTGATCCTAGGTCGTTTCCCAGTGAATATCGGTCTAGGCAAAGTATCAAACACGTAGTGTGCAGTAAAATGGGGGGGTTTTTGTGTGTGACAAATGTGAAGAACAAAACACAAACAGAATATAAAAACTAAGAAAATCAGAAACAAAAGCGGGCAAACCCCTTTGGCTACGTACACTACTCAATCCTAGCTCACTAAAGATCGATTCCTCTCCTCTCCTCTGTCCAACTCGTGATAACCAAATACTAAGCGAAAATTCAGTTATCACTCCAAACCCTAACTTCTAATTAAGCATCAGAAACCAGAATTGGAGTTTTTACGAGTTAATACAAATTAAGCATTTATATTCATGTATTATCTCTACGAAATGGAATTAAGCAAACCACTACACATCGATAAACATGAAAACAGAGAAGAGAAAATGAAATTGCATTAATAACAAGAGCTCAAGAGTAGATAATACAATACCAAAGGGATTAACCCTTGAAGTCTAGCCTTCCATGGCCATAAATGAAGAAAAACGAGTAGAAATGGGGAAGAACAAAACCCTAGCAGCCATCACCACTTGGGAGAGCCAAGAGAGAAGTTCTAACCTAGAGAGAGAGTGAGAAATCTGAAATGAAAGTGTGTTCTTGGAGGTTACACGAATTTCCCCTCTTAAGACACAAAATGGGCCTAAAACATGGGCTCAAATCCTAAGAAACAATATTCTGAACATTACAATTAAAAAGGGACCTAAATGCAAATTACAATCTTCACTTCAATACTTCAATCTTCATTTCCAAACTTCCCAAAGTGTCCTTGTGCCAAATATTACCTGAAAATAGAAATAGAATTAATTAGGCTAAATAATCCCAAATTAAACAATATTCGGAATATTAGTCCAATAAACTCAAAATCACTAAATCAAGCTAATCAATGTCAAATGGGCAACAAGTATCAATAATAGGAGTAAAATAATGCAAGGAATAATGGGAAATAAAATGCTCATCAGTAACATCCCTGAATGTTAGCTCCCAAATAATTCGTGCTTTAATGCTTTGCCTTAGCTTGATGTGTTAGAGTTAATTGTGCATTAGATGGGAATCGTGATTAGGGTTAGCTTAACCCTAATTAATTAAGCTTAGTCTTGAGTGGTTTTAAGTTGATTCGGCCTAGCTAGCTAATAGTTGGTTTAGAATTAGATTAGCTTGGTTAATGAATGGCTTAGGAGTCAAGTGGATTAGATTAACCTAATGGGCCTTAGGAGTGATGTTGGGCCAAGATTGTATGTTGGGCCTTGTGTGTGAAGTGTGTAGGCCGTGTGAAGTGTGTGTGTATGGTGAAGTGGTGTGTGTGCATGTGAAGGCCGTATGGTATGTTTGTGTGTGAAGCCATGAAGTGCAAATGTGAATGCATGGAGGAGAGTGAGTTGTCAAGCCGTTGTTTCATGCATGTAGTCAAAGTGCTAGGTGTCCACACCAAATTCCCTCCCTTTGCATGAAGGTGTGATGTGTCCACACCAAAGCTCACCCTTATGCCACCTTTTCTCTTCATCTTTGACCATGTGTTTTATAAAAATAAACACTTGTTGATGAGCCTCATTTTTGCTCCCTCTCTCACGCCACTTTCATACCAATTCCATTCCATTTCTTTCTTCTTCTTCCTTGCTAAGAGCTCACGGCCACCACCCAATTCACCACCACTCAACCATTTTCTTCCATCAAAAAACAAGAAAACTTCACATATTCTAAGCCTAGATCAAGAACACACCACATGCATGAATGTTTGAAGCTTAGAAATCCAAAACCAACCCTTCCTTTCTTTGTGAAGCTCACGGCCTCACCCCACCAACACCTTTGTTCAACCCAAACTTTTACCAAACACAAAGAACCTTGGCATGTTCAAACCCTAGCTCATGAATATGCCACTTGATTGGAGTTTGTGTTGAAGGAAATTCACTCAAACCAAAACCAAGCTCACGGCCACACCATCATCAAGGCACTAGGATCTTTAGCTTGGTAGATCAAGAGGAGTCTTAGAGTCTTGGAAGCTTAGGAGCGAAATTTCAAGTGTCTAAGGAGGGAGTTGCTCACGGTTTTGGTAAAAGGGAAAGGTCAAGGTTCTAAGTTTTCTTTCTATGTCTTCAAGAGGTATGGAGAGAAGTTTACACACTTGCTAGAATAATTTTTAAGCTTAGAAACTTTAGGTGAGTCACCATGAGACTCAAGGGCACTAGTTAGACTTTGTTTTTAGGCTTGGAGGCCGAATTTGTGATGAATGATAAGGTGTTATTGTTGAATTGTCTATGCTGAATTTTAAGCTTATGTTTGTGTTGATGAGCATGTTTCTTGTATTATGTTGTATTGAAATGTTTGATGCTGAAATTCTTATGTACATACTTGTGTTGATTGAAAACCGTATGGGTTATGGCATTAATTGAATGCTTAACTCCTTAAATGAAGTAGGGTAAGTGTTGACCCCAAGGATTAGAACTAATTAGGCCTTAATCAACAAATTAGATGAGGTAATTAGAGTATTGATCAATTCGGTTTTAGGCTCTAAGCTTTGATTTGGGAGATGACCCAATAACTAAGAGTGGTTTAGCTATCTAAGTGTTAGTCAAACCTAGTTTTAAACAACTAAGTAGCACTTAGACCAATCTAAGTTTCCCTCAACCGTGATTAGTCAACTAATCCAAGATTAGTTGGACTTAATCCTCGGTTAGTAACCTTAAACCTTGATTAGTCAACTAATCCAAGATTAGTTAGACTTAATCCTTGATTAGACCTTGATTAGTCAACTAATCCAAGATTAGTTAGACTTAATCCTTGATTAGACCTTGATTAGTCAACTAATTCAAGATTAATTGGACTTAATCCTCGATTAGTAACCCTAATCCCCGGATTAGTCAGCTAATCCACGATTAGTTGGACCTAATCCATGATTAGTCGGATTTAATCCGAGATTGGTCGATTAAGCGAGACTTAATCCATGATTAGTGAGATCTAAACCATGATTATTGAGACTAAACTCCTGATTAGTGAGATTTAGTCCAAGATTAGTGGACTTAGTCCATGATTAGTCAACGGAAGTCAATTAAACCTAGTCTTAAGTGATTAGAACTCACTTAACCCAAGTCTCAAGTAGTTAAGACTTGCTTATCCCAAGTTTTAGTCACTTATGGTGACTTAGGTCAAGAAATGATGGGACTTTGACCGAACACTCAGACATAGACATAGTCTAGAACTAATACGACTCTCTATGTCATCTGTATGCTTAGAGACTTATGGATACATGTTGGATGTCTATGGCTGTGTATGTATCCATGCTGAACTAATGTCAATTAATTATGACATAGTTGGACTAATAATAAACCTGGAACTTGAACATGTGCATGATAACCTAGGACTACAAGAGTTGCATTGTTTCGTACATGACATGAAGTAGGTTATCAGACCAGTCCCAATCTGAGGAACACTGCGCAGGTGGAAACACCGTAAGTCGTGACATTTACTGCGCCGGATGAACCTGTGAACTGTTTTGTAACTAAACCTGACACTTTCCGATAGCCTGCACAGGGTTCACCGTAAGTTGTGACATTTGTGCTAGTGGAAACACCGTAAGTCATGCCATATGTGCAGGTGGACGAACCGTAAGTCGTGACAGTTGCGCTGGTGGAAACACTGTAAGTCGTGACACTTGCGCTGGTAGAAGTACCGTAAGTCGTGACATTTGCGCTGGTAGAAGTACCGTAAGTCGTGACATTTGCGCTGGTAGAAATACCGTAAGTCGTGACATTTGTGCTGGTGGAAACACCGTAAGTCATGACATTTGTGCTGGTGGAAACACCGTAAGTCATGTCATTTGTGCTGGTGGAAACACCGTAAGTCATGTCATTTGTGCTGGTGGAAACACTGTAAGTCATGCCATTTGTGTTGGTGGAAACACCGTAAGTCATGTCATTTGCGCTGGCAGACGTGCCGTAATCCGTGATGTGTTCTTGGGACACCCCGTTCCTCAGATCTGGACCCGGTGGACAGAGGCCTCATAGTTGGAGAACATGTTCATGCATCATGCCACTTAACTGGAAGATAATAACTAAACTGGTGTGCTCATATGTATATGCATTACTGCTTGGCTGTTGCTGCTGTGTGTCTGGTTGTGTATGATAGGGCTTAGGCTTATTGGATTATGCGACTGTGTTAGGCTCACTCTCCCTGCCCTTGTAGGTAATGACCGAATGCCTGCCTTGCATCGAGATTCCTCCGGTCCCTGATGGCGGTTGGGGTTGGACGAAGCCGGTGATCCCGGACTATGGAATAGCTGCAGTGGGCTGACAACCAGCTCTGATGATACCCTTTCTTTTTGAGTCTTACTTTTTGTAAAAGTTGTTTTTGGTATTGTCAGAGTGTTTTTCTGATGGACTTGTGACTATTTTGTATCAGACCTTTTATGACTTATTATCTACAACTAAGGTTCACTTCACGCATCTAAATATTCCGCTTGCTTTTAACAAGTTTTGGGAATCCGGTATCAATCAGTTTTATTTTTTAAAAAAAAGCACTCGCAATTGAGGGACTAAAGGTTTCATTTACGAAAATAATGTTTATTGTGAAAACCCTCGACTGCTTTTCAACTTCTTTTAACTTTCCGGATTTCAACTCTCTGATTTTACTTTCCAATCAAGTGTTTTAAAAAGAAAAATTTTTGCACCCTAATTTTTGGAAAACCTTACAAGTCCAAATGAATTTCGAAAACGTGAGAGCGTCACACCCTTTTGTGGTATCAGAGCTAAAGGTCCTCTACCTGGTCCATAGTAATCCCATAGAGACTAAGATAGTTATAGGATTAGGATAGTTGTAGAACTTCAGTTCCCTTAGGTCTATTGTGATACTTAGCCTTTAGTGCAGGTTCATAATGGCAGCTAGGAATCAACGTAACTTAGCTGACGTTTTAGATAGGATCACTATGGTGATCGAGAACATGCAACAACAAGCTAACCAACCACCCCCAGACCAAGCGGGACAAGTCGAGTTCCGTAGTCTGTCCGAATTCCGAAACTGTAACCCTCCGAGGTTTGAGGGATGTTTCAAACCCGATGAGGCTAACAAGTGGATAAGCGAGCTGGACAAAATCTTCCAAACCTTAGGATGTACGGACGCTCAGCGGGTGACCTAAGCCACGTACATGTTGTTTGGGGAAGCTGAAAATTGGTGGAAGCACGCTGTTCAACTCTTGGCTCACGAAGGTGGGGAAGTCACATGGCAAGTGTTCACGGAAAGGTTTCTGGATAAGTACTTTCCCGAGGATCTGAGGCGTAAGAAGGAGGTCAAGTTTCTGCAACTGCAGCAAGGCGACATGACTGTGGGCGAATACACGGCTAAGTTCGAGGAGTTGCTTAAGTATTCTCCATACTTTCAGCAACACCCTGACGAACGAAGCAAGTGCATCAAGTTCGAGAATGGGCTAAGGCCGGATTTGAAAGCTGCTTTCAGTTACCAAAAGATTCAGAACTTCTCAACTCTGGTCGACATGTGTCGAGTCTACGAAGATGATAAGAGGGCTGAGGAGCTATACCTGCGAAGTAAGAGGAATCAGTAGAGTTTCGGGTCATAGAAGCGCAAGGAGTCGAACTTTAGAGGCCAATGGCCGCACTTCAAACACAAGGGTAAAGGCAAGATGTTGGGACAATCATCAAGTTATCAGGGAAATGCTCCATTGTGCGATAAGTGCAAGCATCATCACTTCGGAGAATTTTGTCGGAAGCCGTTTTCTGGTTGCTACAAGTGTGGAAAGCCGGGTCATTGGTCAAGAGACTGCAAAGAGCCCGAGAAGAACGACTCAAAGGGATCGGTGAACAGACCAGTGGCTAGAGGGAAAGTGTTTACTCTCAGTGGTGCTGAAGCCAATCAAGCCTCTGATCTCGTGCAAGGTACCCTTCTTCTCAATAGCCAACCTTGTAAAGTTTTATTTGATTCCGGAGCTACTCATTCCTTTGTTTCATATGAATGCGTGAATTACTTGAATTTGCCCCTATCCGAGTCACCATATTGCTTTAGAGTAGAAACCCCAACTCATTCCCCTTTCCTTACTTCCAAAGTCTGTCTTAACTGTTTGGTCGAGGTATTAGGCCACGTCTCGAGTGTAGACCTAGTCTGTTTACCTCTGTCATAGTTAGATGTCATTCTGGGTATGGATTGGATGATGAGGAACCGAGTGGTCATCGACTGTGATAGGAAGATAGTCTTGTACAAAGACCTTCAACCCTCGAACCCCGAACCCAAAGGCTTCGTGTGTCTGTTTTCTGTGACGAGGGAAGAAGAGGAGATAGAGATAGGAGGAATACCAGTAGTAAAGTAGTTTCCGGAAGTGTTCACGGACGATGTACCGGGGTTACCACCGAATCGAGAAATCGAGTTTGGTATCGATCTAATCCCAGAAGCTGGCCCAATCTCTATAGCACCGTATAGGATGGCACCACCGGAAATGGCTGAGTTGAAGAAGCAAGTAGAGGAGTTGCTACAGAAGCAATTGATCAGACCAAGTGTGTCTCCCTGGGGTGCACCAGTGTTGTTTGTGAGAAAGAAGGACGGAAGTCTGCGTATGTGTGTGGACTACCGGCAGCTGAACAAGGTGACCGTCAAGAATAAATACCCTCTGCCTAGGATAGACGATCTTATGGATCAAGTTCGTGGAGCTTCTGTTTTCTCGAAGATAGATCCAAGATCCGGGTACCATCAGATAAGGATTCGGGAACAGGACATTCCCAAGACGGCGTTTCGGTCTCGTTATGGGCATTATGAGTACGTAGTAATGTCGTTCGGCTTGACGAATGCTCCTGCTGTCTTCATGGATTACATGAATAGGGTCTTCAGACCGTTCTTGGACTCGTTTGTGGTGGTCTTTATAGAAGATATTCTGATCTACTCAAAGAGTCCAGAGGAACATGCAGAACACTTAAGGATCATGTTGGAAGTTTTAAAGGAGAAACAGTTGTACGCCAAACTCTCGAAGTGCGAGTTTTGGCTGGAGGAGGTTAAGTTTTTGGGACACGTAATCTCGAAAGGAGGAATAGCTGTCGATCCAACAAAGGTTGAATCAGTTCTTCGATGGGAACAACCTAAGACGGTAACGGAGGTCCGGAGTTTCTTAGGACTTGCCAGGTACTACCGGAGGTTTATCGAAGGATTTTCGAAGATCTCCCAACCTTTGACGAAGCTGACCAAGAAGGATCAACCTTTCGTCTGGAACTCGAAGTGCGAAGAGAGTTTCCAGAAGCTGAAGGAGAAGCTGACGACTTCACCGGTGTTAATCCTATCTGATCCGCGAGCGGCAACAAGAAGATGGTGAGCTTGAGGAAAGGAAAAGATTGGCATCTGAAGGGAAGGAACTGAACTTTCAGGAGGGAAAGGATGAACTTCTTCGTTTCAAAACGAGGATATGCATTCCAAAGGACGCAGAACTTAGAAGAACGATATTGGAGGAAGCGCACAAGAGTCGAATGAGTATGCATCCGGGAACAACTAAGATGTATCAGGACTTGAAAAAGTTGTTCTGGTGGTCAGGATTAAAGAAAGATGTGGCTGAGTATGTAGCATCGTGTTTGATTTGTCAGAAGACGAAGGTCGAGCATAGGAAGCCGGGAGGAGAGCTACAATGTTTGGAGGTCCCTCAGTGGAAATGGGACAGTATATCGATGGATTTTGTGACAAGTTTACCAAGGACGGATCGGAATTTTGATGCCATATGGGTGGTAGTAGATCGGTTAACTAAATCTGCGCATTTTATCCCCGTGAATATGCACTATTCGATGGAAAGGCTTGCTCAACTTTATGTTGACGAGGTGGTACGACTGCATGGTATACTATCCAGTATATTGTCTGACCGTGATCCAAGGTTTACATCTCGGTTTTGGAACAGTTTCATCAAGCCCTGGGTACCAAGTTAAAGATGGGATCTGCTTATCATCCTCAAACTGACGGACAAACAGAGCGAACCATTCAAACGTTGGAAGATATGTTAAGAGCGTGTGCTTTGGAGGAACAAAAAAGTTGGGATAAGGTGTTACCGTTGGTGGAGTTTACCTATAATAATAGTTATCATGCCAGTATTGGGATGGCACCGTTTGAAGCATTGTATGGTCGAAAGTGTCAGACCCCACTATGTTGGTTTCAAGTGGGGGAGAACGCTTTAATTGGTCCAGAACTGGTACAAGAAACAACTGCGAAGATCAAGATGGTACAAGAGAAGATGAGGACCGCTCGGGGAAGGCAAAAGAGTTATGCGGACAAGAGGAGAAGACCTCTTGAGTTTGCAGAAGGAGAGCATGTGTTTATCAAGATATCCCCGATGAAAGGTGTAGGCAGAGCATTGAGAACCAAGAAACTTTCACCCAGATTCATTGGTCCATACCAAATCCTAAGGAAGATTGGCCCAGTCGCGTACCAGATAGCCTTACCACCATCTTTGTCTAGTCTGCACAATGTCTTTCATGTTTCACAACTTCGAAATTTTGTGCATGACCCCAATTCCATTTTAGATATCCGACCCGATGACCTGTCTGTGCGAGAAAACCTAACCCTAGAAGCTGGTCCGATTTTTATAGCGGACCGCCGAGTCAAACAACTTAGAGGAAAAGAAATACCCTTGGTCAGAGTTGTTTGGGAACACAATGGTGTTCAAGAGTCAACTTGGGAACCCGAATCTACGATGCTTAGTGAATATCCGGAGTTGTTCAGTAAAGCTGAATTTCGGGGACGAAATTCCTGTAAGTGGGGGAGAGTGTAACATCCCTGAATTTTAGCTCCCAAATAATTCGTTCTTTAATGCTTTGCCTTAGCTTGATGTGTTAGAGTTAATTGTGCATTAGATGGCAATCATGATTAGGGTTAGCTTAACCCTAATTAATTAAGCTTAGTCTTGAGTGGTTTTAAGTTGATTCGGCCTAGCTAGCTAATAGTTGGTGTAGAATTAGATTAGCTTGGTTAATGAATGGCTTAGGAGTCAAGTGGATTAGATTAACCTAATGGGCCTTAGGAGTGATGTTGGGCCAAGATTGTATGTTGGGCCTTGTGTGTGAAGTGTGTAGGCCGTGTGAAGTGTGTGTGTATGGTGAAGTGGTGTGTGTGCATGTGAAGGCCATATGGTATGTTTGTGTGTGAAGCCATGAAGTGCAAATGTGAATGCATGGAGGAGAGTGAGTTGTCAAGCCCTTGTTTCATGCATGTGGTCAAAGTGCTAGGTGTCCACACCAAATTCCCTCCCTTTGCATGAAGGTGTGATGTGTCCACACCAAAGCTCACCCTTATGCCACCTTTTCTCTTCATCTTTGACCATGTGTTTTATAAAAATAAACACTTGTTGATGAGCCTCATTTTTGCTCCCTCTCTCACGCCACATTCATACCAATTCCATTCCATTTCTTTCTTCTTCTTCCTTGCTAAGAGCTCACGGCCACCACCCAATTCACCACCACTCAACCATTTTCTTCCATCAAAAAACAAGAAAACTTCACATATTCTAAGCCTAGATCAAGAACACACCACATGCATGAATGTTTGAAGCTTAGAAATCCAAAACCAACCCTTCCTTTCTTTGTGAAGCTCATGGCCTCACCCCACCAACACCCTTGTTCAACCCAAACTTTTACCAAACACAAAGAACCTTGGCATGTTCATACCCTAGCTCATGAATATGCCACTTGATTGGAGTTTGTGTTGAAGGAAATTCACTCAAACCCAAACCAAGCTCACGGCCACACCATCATCAAGGCACTAGGATCTTTAGCTTGGTAGATCAAGAGGAGTCTTAGAGTCTTGGAAGCTTAGGAGCGAAATTTCAAGTGTCTAAGGAGGGAGTTGCTCACGGTTTTGGTAAAATGGAAAGCTCAAGGTTCTAAGTTTTCTTTTTGTGTCTTCAAGAGGTATGGAGAGAAGTTTACACACTTGCTAGAATAAGTTTTAAGCTTAGAAACTTTAGGTGAGTCGCCATGAGACTCAAGGGCACTAGTTAGACTTTGTTTTTAGGCTTGGAGCCCGAATTTGTGATGAATGATAAGGTGTTATTGTTGAATTGTCTATGCTGAATTTTAAGCTTATGTTTGTGTTGATGAGCATGTTTCTTGTATTATGTTGTATTGAAATGTTTGATGCTGAAATTCTTATGTACATACTTGTGTTGATTGAAAACCGTATGGGTTATGGCATTAATTGAATGCTTAACTCCTTAAATGAAGTAGGGTAAGTGTTGACCCCAAGGATTACAACTAATTAGGCCTTAATCAACAAATTAGATGAGGTAATTAGAGTATTGATCAATTCGGTTTTAGGCTCTAAGCTTTGATTTGGGAGACGACCCAATAACTAAGAGTGGTTTAGCTATCTAAGTGTTAGTCAAACCTAGTTTTAAACAACTAAGTAGCACTTAGACCAATCTAAGTTTCCCTCAACCGTGATTAGTCAACTAATCCAAGATTAGTTGGACTTAATCCTCGGTTAGTAACCTTAAACCTTGATTAGTCAACTAATCCAAGATTAGTTAGACTTAATCCTTGATTAGACCTTGATTAGTCAACTAATCCAAGATTAGTTAGACTTAATCCTTGATTAGACCTTGATTAGTCAACTAATTCAAGATTAATTGGACTTAATCCTCGATTAGTAACCCTAATCCCCGGATTAGTCAGCTAATCCACGATTAGTTGGACCTAATCCATGATTAGTCGGATTTAATCCGAGATTGGTCGATTAAGCGAGACTTAATCCATGATTAGTGAGATCTAAACCATGATTATTGAGACTAAACTCCTGATTAGTGAGATTTAGTCCAAGATTAGTGGACTTAGTCCATGATTAGTCAACGGAAGTCAGTTAAACCTAGTCTTAAGTGATTAGAACTCACTTAACCCAAGTCTCAAGTAGTTAAGACTTGCTTATCCCAAGTTTTAGTCACTTATGGTGACTTAGGTCAAGAAATGATGGGACTTTGACAGAACATTCAGACATAGACATAGTCTAGAACTAATACGACTCTCTATGTCATCTGTATGCTTAGAGACTTATGGATACATGTTGGATGTCTATGGCTGTGTATGTATCCATGCTGAACTAATGTCAATTAATTATGACATAGTTGGACTAATAATAAACCTGGAACTTGAACATGTGCATGATAACCTAGGACTACTAGAGTTGCATTGTTTCGTACATGACATGAAGTAGGTTATTAGACCAGTCCCAATCTGAGGAACACTGTGCAGGTGGAAACACCGTAAGTCATGACATTTACTGCGCCGGATGAACCGGTGAACTGTTTTGTAACTAAACCTGACACTTTCCGATAGCCTGCATATGGTTCACCGTAAGTCGTGACATTTGTGCTGGTGGAAACACCGTAAGTCATGCCATATGCGCTGGTGGACGCACCGTAAGTCGTGACAGTTGCGCTGGTTGAAACACTGTAAGTCGTGACACTTGCGCTGGTCGAAGTACCGTAAGTCGTGACATTTGCGCTGGTAGAAGTACCGTAAGTCGTGACATTTGCGCTGGTAGAAATACCGTAAGTCGTGACATTTGTGCTGGTGGAAACACCGTAAGTCATGACATTTGTGCTGGTGGAAACACCATAAGTCATGTCATTTGTGCTGGTGGAAACACCGTAAGTCATGTCATTTGTGCTGGTGGAAACACCGTAAGTCATGCCATTTGTGCTGGTGGAAACACCGTAAGTCATGTCATTTGCGCTGGCAGACGTGCCGTAAGCCGTGACGTGTTCTTGGGACACACCGTTCTTCAGATCTGGACCCGGTGGACAGAGGCCTCAGAGTTGGAGAACATGTTCATGCATCATGCCACTTAACTGGAAGATAATAACTAAACTGGTGTGCTCATATGTATATGCATTACTGCTTGGCTGTTGCTGTTGTGTGTCTGGTTGTGTATGATAGGGCTTAGGCTTATTGGATTATGAGACTGTGTTAGGCTTACTCTCCCTGCCCTTGTAGGTAATGACCGAATGCCTGCCTTGCATCGAGATTCGTCCGCTCCCTGATGGCTGTTGGGGTTGGACGAAGCCGGTGATCCCGGACTATGGAATAGCTGCAGTGGGCCGACAACCAGCTCTGATGATACCCTTTCTTTTTGAGTCTTACTTTTTGTAAAAGTTGTTTTTGGTATTGTCAGAGTGTTTTTCTGATGGACTTGTAACTATTTTGTATCAGACCTTTTATGACTTATTATCTACAACTAAGGTTCACTTCACGCATCTAAATATTCCGCTTGCTTTTAACAAGTTTTGGGAATCCGGTATCAATCAGTTTTATTTTTAAAAAAAAAGCACTCGCAATTGAGGGACTAAAGGTTTCATTTACGAAAATAATGTTTATTGTGAAAACCCTCGACTGCTTTTCAACTTCTTTTAACTTTCCGGATTTCAACTCTCTGATTTTACTTTCCAATCAAGTGTTTTAAAAAGAAAAATTTTTCCACCCTAATTTTTGGAAAACCTTACAAGTCCAAATGAATTTCGAAAACGTGAGAGCGTCACATGGCCACTTATACGAAGGAGACAAAGACCACATGTTGTTATGTGATAGAATTATATGATGATGGTTTGAAATAGCATGCTTATGTTTACCTGTTTAAAAGCTTAATTGTGCATGATGATATTTGAATTGTTGATTAAAAAGAGTAACATGCTGATGGACGTCTGTTACGTCTTGAAAATGAGATAATGTGAATAAGTTTATGAAAGTGATGAAATATGATTGAAGAGAAAGACGAATAAGATAATGTGGAAAAGATTGTGAAAGTAAAAGACACAAAGAGAAAGATGCATTACCCAGTTGGGTTTAAGTCCTTATTGAATAAGGCAACTTTGATAAGACATTGAGAAAAGAGATAAGAGCTAAGGTTGTGGAAAGATATGAGATATTATGAGAACCGTAAGAATGTGATAAGAGATAATATATGACGTGAATGAAAGTATCGTAATGACGTTGAGCAAGAGCTGATTATAATGATGCTGATGAGCCAGAGCTGGGGAAAGTAACGTTGCTGTTGTTCATTGAAATGAGATTTGTTTTGAGTTGAGCGTTGCTCCTCTGCTGATGTTTTATGAAATGAGATGTGATATGAGTTGAGCGTTGCTCCTCTGCTGATGTTACTGAAATGAGATATGATATGAGTGGAGCTGGGCTCCTTAGTTGTGAAAGTGAAGCCAGAGGGCTGATGTTCCAAAAAGCGATATGTTATTATTTTGAGAAAGATTATGAAATGAGATGCGAGTATGTCGATGCGATCCCAGCTCTGTTCTATGTTAAGAAAAGAAAGAAAAGTAATGTTTTAAATTAGTGGTCGGGACTCGTTGAAGGGATGAACCAAGGATGAGCCGACCTTAGGGTAATAACTAAACTTTAAAACTCTTTAAAAGACTCTGACGAATGAGGTGACCAATGAGTGCGAAGTAGTGGAGAGGAAGATACCATGGGTATCAGGGATACTCAGGAGGAGATTGCATTAGGGGATGGCAAAGACGGTGAAACGTCAAGAAGCCTTGAGTACTTTCTAGGTGGAACGAATTCCATAAGGAGTAAGGATGGGCCGATCCGATGTCGTGGTAAGTTCTACACCCGGAACTAGAATAGTACAGTCACCCCCTAGATTGCAAATTTTGAACAGTGAGAGGGACTGGAACGGGGCTCTGTGATTTTGCCACTGTACCGGATTTTCTACAGTGTGACTTGTTTATATGATTTGAATTGATTTGAGACTGTACCGGATTTTCTACAGTTCTCCTGGCATTGAGTATTTTGTTGAGACAGTTGTCAAGCCCGCGTGGTAAAGGTCTTGTACTCCTGTTTGCTTCCGACGAGGTTGGCTGGATGACCGAGGAGATGTAGACGTGTGTGCTAACTGCGAACGAAACGAGTACCTCGATGATATTTTAAATTTCCCCAATCATCGATGGTTGTGATCTAATAAGACTTGATAAGAAAAGTTTAAGAGTCATGAAAAGATTTATCATTATAAGAAGCGAAATCTTATGGAATGTTGATAATGAGAATCAATTCGAGAATGAAATTGTGGAAAAATTAATGGAACCATATGAAAATGGAAATGAATGTAACTTAAAGATTCACAAGTTGAAAATGAGAATGGAATTGAGAAAGAAAGAATGATTATGTTGAGAAATGAAAGTAAGTTTGGCAAGATAATGAATGATGATGATAATGATGATGATGATGATATACTTGAATGTTGTGTTGTATTTATGTTGTATTGTTATGTTTCTATTGTCTTGATATCTTGCCTATTATAAACCCACGCCGTCGACGATGCGTCGTTCGGAATGCTTACTCTCTCCTGTCTCGTTGGCATATCGGTGTTGCTGGTATCGCAACGGATAGATGGGGCATCGTATGGAGATCACCACCTGGAAAAGGCACGGGAACGGATGGAAACCCACACGCTATGGTTGGGTATGGATTGGCTACACTCAGATAGAGATTCCGGACCCGGAGCACACCTTGAGTGGAGTTAATTTGGAACCGCATCTGGGACAGGTTACCGTACGAGGATACAGAAGCTATGAAGAAAAGGTGCGGAATGAGACTCAAGAAAAACCCACCACTCTAGATGGAGTGGAGTTGGAGTTAGACGACAATGGAAAAGCAGCGACACGGATGGCGTCATCTTCGGGAGTGAAGAAAGGACGCAAGAAGAAAGGAAAACTTTATCCGGTTGCTTTCGACAGGAAGATTTAAGAGTAGTGTTATAAATTTAGGGGCCTCTTGTTATCTTTAAGTCTAAGTTTAGTGTTAGTATTTGGAGTCAAGGATTACCGTAGTAATGTACCACTTATGTAATTATGCCCATCTTTATTTTGTGACTGTCAGAACTTTTGTTTTAAAAGAATCTCGACTATGTCATCCAATGTATGGATACTTGTTATCCATAATTTGTGAAGATGCTGTAAAAGAAACAAGATGGAACTAAATGAAGTTATTTTGAAAGACTTGGAAGTTCATGTAAGTGAAAGTTTCAGTAAAAACTAGGTTTTCGGTAAAGAATGTTAAGTGCACCAATGACATCTCAATAAAGTTTTAAAAAAAAAATTGGCCTCATTTTTGCAACTTAATAAATAAAAGTTGGTTATTTTGTGTTACGAAAATCGGGCTGTTACATTATGGTATTAGAGCTTATGGTAATCCTTAGTGGCCTTAAGCATGGGCTTACATGCTTTGTTTGTGTGACTTTGCGTGTCTACTAGTGTAAGGATAGGAGTACAAGGTCCGAGTTCTCACCTTTCTGAGATGTGTGACTCTGTCTGTGTTTTAGTGTCTGCTGTGTTGGTCTGACGAACCTGTTGGTTATGTAGTCTGAAGGAAGTAGACCGAGTAGAAAGCGAATAGATTCTAAGTCGAGACCCCATCACCTTTGATGTTAGACCCAAGTTTGTTGACCTTGACGCACCTCTTGGTACAAGGGTAGTCATTACCTTTAAGAGTATAGGATACCATCCTTGGATCACCATGTTTGTTGAATTGCTTCAACGAAAACAGTTATTGTTGCTGAAATTCGAACTTTTTCTTCATAAGCCTTACTATCAAACCATAGCATTATCAATCCTTTCCGAAATCCATTAGCTTGACTTGTGAAAATGAAAGTGTCATAGTCACCCAGATAGCTTAGGCTTGAACGATCGAGGATGGATCAATGGTTGAAACTGAATAAGGGTATGAGACCGCAGTGAACTTAGTAGTATGTTTGATCGAAGTTGGGGAGTTGCAAGGAAGGCAAGAGGTGGATGTTACCGGTAATTTGAGGAAATTATGATAAGAATCCGGATGATTAGAACCACTTTGTGCTATAATCGGATGTCTAGACGGTACAAGTGATAGGCAGGATCGATGTTTAGGATGAATTTAACGAGAAAAGTGGAATTGTTTTGAGAAAGTAAAACCAAAGTTGCAATAGAATTCCCCTAAGTTGGAGAAATGATGGATGAAAGCATTAGATCTAGAAGGAGGACTGAATGAAGGAGTAGTTACTTATGAATTGGTGGGAATCCAAAGTTGTCAAAATTAGTGAGCACCTAATGAATTTTAGGATCTTTTAACCATTTTAAGGTAAAACCTCTTGCTCCAAGAGATTTGTGAAGTTATGTTTGCTTGATATCCCTAAGTTTGTACCTAAGGTTGAGACTTCTGTAATTATGATTGGTTAAGGAATGGTATCCTCTTTGTTTAGTCCGTTGGACTTGACCCGATTCAACACGCAAGCGGTAGTACGTGTGAGGCTTCTTCATCAGAAAGCGACAAACGAGGAGTGCTGTAAAGTAAATGATGCCAAAAAAGGAAATACGACCACGAAGTGAGAATGAGAATGTTCTTATGGGCATCACCGCAATGCGAGAATTTTGTGTCCTGCTGCCCAATCCGTAACGTATTTCTCGGGGACGAGAAATCTTTAAGTTGGGGAGGATGTGACGACCCGCAAATTCCTCATCTGTTTTGAATAAATTTTGAGATATATTTTATTAATAATAGATGTATTGATATGAAAATAAGTATTTTCATGGACTCAAAGCCAGTGGTTTTATTATTTGAGATTTCCTAAAGAAGTGAAATTCTTTGTGAACTCTAATAGATGAAATAACTTTGAAAATTCATATCTTTTTAACCGTAACTCCGAATTTTATGATCTTTATATGAAAACGATCGTCTTGAAAAGTAGAATTTTATAATTTTCTGGACTTATTTACGAAAATTTATTTCTGGGTACATTTTATACGAATTTTGAAGTATATAAGTCAGTAAAAATAGTTAAAAACCTCAAATGAACTTTTCCTTTTGAGGATCTCTTTTATATATGCAAACATGATTTTAGAAAATTAAATGAGGGCTATATCTCTAGTCAAGTGGTGCAGTTAATTGTTTTATTTAAAGTGTGCATTCTTGGGATTTTTATTCACTATTGTGGGTGATTGTCATATTATAAAGGGAAAAGTATTTTATGTAATCTTATAAAGTGAATTTAAAATAAAATGAGTATTTGATGTGAGGTGTATGTGAATATTTGTGTGATGTGTGAATTCTTTGCATCCTATTATTTTTCATTAAGGTGGCATAACATTTTAATATTTGAATGATGTGTGTGATTAGAAAAATGAAAATGCAAAATGTGTATGAGTGTATATAGGTGGCGAAATGCATGAGAGAAAGTAGGAAGATTTATTTTCTTCTAGGTTAGGAAAATTAAAAAGCAAAAATTTAATCCATGAAAAATAAATTAGGAGATGTGATGTAGAAAATAAGAATGATGTGTGATAAGACCTAATTCCTTAAATTACTCCTTGAGTGGACTTTATCCATGCAAATTTTCCAAGTGCCAAAACTACCCGTCCTAGACACACATGAACCGAAATTTCATCAAGGGCAAAAGAGGAAAACACGGTTTGCCTATATATATAGCCTAGCCTTAGTTTATTTCCCTTAATTCATTCATTCCTTCATTCCAAACTAAACACTCCTCTAAGAGCTTCATCAAACTCTTAGAACTAGAGAGAGAGAGAGACATAGAGAGAGGGCCGTGAGGAAGAAGAAGAGAGGGAGAACAAGATCCAGCTTGATTCAAGATTTTCTTTGAAGATCCAAGTGATTTGAAGGCTAGGAGACTTAAATCTTAGGTGTGTGACTTGAACTCTTGAAGAGTTGTATTGGTTAGGATTTTCTTTTAGGCTTTGTAATTCTCTTTTCTTTTGCATCTGTAATTTTCTTTCTTCTCATGATTTCCTACACTTATTTCTATTTGGATCTAAGAGTGTAATCAAAGAAATAAACATGCATTGTTGATTTGCCAGCAAGTGTACTAGGTCAACGAGTAATATAGTCTATGGAAGACCGAATATCGTCCCACAAGGAGTTGTGTTTTTAGTATATTTTCACCTTAATGTAATTAAAAATAAATCCTATAACTAAAAAGTTGTTTAAATTAAAATTCAAATTTGAAACTATTAATTAACTAAACTAATTAATTGCTGAAATTAAATAAAAACTTGAGAACTATGAGAGAAATTGGTTAGGAATGTTGGTTGCATTGTAGGTTTCACTTATTCAACTATAATTTAGATTTTCCTTTAATTCATGGACAATTCCTATCAAATAGCAATAATTAGATCTCTCTAACATTACCCTTTACTCTCTAAATGCTTAATCCTTGATCTCTCAACAAATTACAGCATTGGAAAATAAGATATTCAGCACAAGGGAATTACCAAATCATATAATCATTCAATTATATCTCTATATTTTGAACTGATTATACCGTTAATTGCAAGGCCTATTCAAAATTCCTAACTTTCATTAAGAATTAAGAGATCCCAAAACATAAAGTGATCAGTTTTACGTATGCAATAAAAACACAATTAACGCTGAATTAAAAACAGGAAAACACTAAATTATAAATTAAAATAAGTTACGCCATACAAATTCACGGTGTTCCTAACACGAGGGTTTTAGTTACACATAGAAATAAGAAGAATGAAAGACATATTAGGGAAATTCATATACAAATTACCCCAAATTCTTCAATCTCCACTTGCTCCAACGTATTGTAATCTCCGTCTTCAATTCTAATTTTTGTTTTCTCCTCTAGTTGGCTGCTTAACCTAATTCTTAATCACTAATTTATATTTACAAAATAACACTAAGTAGAATCCCAATCAATTTCTGAAGTTTTTGCCCAATTGGGCCTGTTCTGATGCACGCGCGCCCCAGGCGCACGCGGTCTAGCGCCCCAGGCGCGCGAGTCTGCTGTCTGGTTCCTTTCTCAGTAGGCGCGCCCCAGGCGCACCCGTCCACGCACCCCAGACGCGCGGGACATGTTCCGGCTCCGTTTCTCTCAATTCTTTTTCCTATTTCAAGGTCTTTACGTGCTCTTTCCAATTCCATAATTAATTGTTGCATTTGAGCTCCAAAATCACCTGAAACAATGAACAAACGATCAAAAAGTTCAAGGGAAACTACAACTACTAAAATTCCTAACAACTAATAAAAAGATCCTAAGTTTGCTACGAAAACAAGACAAATCATCAAGGACCATACCCAATTCCGGCTACACCTTCCGCTTAACCATCTTCCCATCATAAAACTCGGAGACTTTCGGATGCTCAAAAGTTGTCCCAGCCTCCCCACTACTGTCCACCATAGGCCTCTTTCCTCTTCTCAACATGTTTAAGTGCAAGAAATGCAAATGGCAAAATATCGAACACCTGGTAGGCAGCACAAAACTTTCAAAATTTTAAAGAGAGAGCTCAATCCTAACCTTCCAAATCCAAATAAATCTGACCAGAGAAGGATAGAGAAGAGATTCTTACCTTAAAACAATGAAAAATTCGTGCTCCTTAGCCCTTTTTATTAAAAACCGAATTGAGAAGAGAAGAGAGGAAGATGGGGTTTTTGAAAAAATTTTGATAAAAAAGGAGAGAGATTGATGATGAGAATGATGATTAATGAAAGAGTGAATGAATAATTTGATGAAATTTGGGTGGATTTGATGGAATTATTGAATTGGGGGTTAGGGTTCTAAGTGTTCTTAATTGGGGATGAAAGGAAGTGGGGGGGGGGGGGGAATGTGTTAACTCCCTCCAGGCGTGCTAGCCAAAAGGCCTCAGCAGACGCGCGCCCCAGGAGCGCTGGGCCATGCGTCCCAGGCGCGCCTGGTCTGTACAGTGATATTTTTTTTTAATAAATAAAAACAAAGCAGACAAAAAAAAAATAAAAAATAAAAATAAAACTACCTAAACTATCCTAAACACTAATTGTAACATCCCCAATTTTATAAAGGCATTAGGAGTATTAGCTAGTAGGATTTCCATAAGTGTTAGAGCGTCCTTAAGTGTCGAATTCGGTTAGAAGTGTTAATTAGTATTGGTATTAGTAATTTTAAGTGTTTAGAATTATTAGGATTGTTTAGAATTAGAAATCTAACTAAGTGTAAGTTAGATTGAGATAAGAATAGGTTAGATTGTGTTTAGAGTGTAGGTTTTGGTGTTAAGTTAAGCTAGAAAGAGTTGTGAAAGCCTAAGAGTCTTAGAAGTGTGAAAGAAAGCCATTTTGCACTGAGTTAATCGATTAATAAGGGCCTTAATCGATTAGAATTTAAAAACCTTTCGGATCTAATTGAGTAGAGAGCAGATTAATCGATTAAATTTTATTTCTCTTTCCGCCTTAATCGATTAATGGTCTTGTTAATCGATTAAGGGGTCGAATTAATCGATTAACCCCTGTTATATCAGCCAAAAATCACGTGAGTTGAGTCATTTGTTTCATTGTTTCTTCTCTCTTCTTCTCACGACTCTCTCTTCCTTCTCTCCTAGGGTTCTTCAATTTTCCCCAAATCCACACTAAATAACATCAAATTAATTCCCCAAATCATCCACAAATCTTCTCCCAATCAATTTCCCTCTTTCAATTCTTAATTTCCTCTTCCTTTCATAAAATCCCCACTCAAACCCTAACTTCTCCAATCCTTCTCTTTGGGTGAAGCAATCTTAAAGGGAGCTTAAGGAAGTGTTAAGGAGCATGGAATGAGAGTCTAGAAGCTAGCTTGGAGCTTGGTGGTAGAGCACCAACTCAGCCCCATTGTCTCCTCTTCTCTCCAAGAGGTAAGGGGGAGTACTTCGGTTCTAATTGGGGAAGGGACTCAGTGATAGTCATAAAAGTATAATTAGATATATTGTATATGTGTTTGTTTGATTTGTATGATGATATTGTGTGTTTGAAAGTAAGAATGTGTATAATGAACTTAGGGTGTTTAGTAATTGATTATTAGATTGTTATAGCATTAAATGATAAAATGAATGATAGAATTATGATTATCGTGGTGATGTAATTGTTATGTCCTATATGTTAACTGTGAGTATATATGCTTTGAACTTAGGGATTAGGCTAGAAATGAATTAATGTTATTGTTATGGAATTTAATGATCGAATGAATGATTTGGTTATGGAAATTATTGTTGGATTGTTGGATGGTATATGTATATATAGTATGGCCGAAAATCTTAAGTTAGAGAACCCAACCACATGAATATAAAGTACTAAAGGTTCGACTAATCAAAAGCCACATAAAATGAACTAGAAACACGTGCATTTCGGAGTAAGGTGGACCTTAGGTGTACGGGGAAAAACACACGTCGTTTACGATTGATGAGGGCAAGAGTGAATTATGGGATTATCTTGGGGAACTTTGATCCTGCAAAGGACACGGGATCGCTTCCCGTGTTGGGGGTTGGTTCCACGCAAACCGGGGTAATTCCATCACTTTGGCTCGTTTTGGCCAATGAGGGTGATTTCTGCTAAAGCCCGATTCGGGCAAATCAATCCGAATCGCATGAGGGACCTTCCTAAGTGGAGGTGAAGTGTTGTGCAAGCGGGTGAGCGAGGGACCTTCCTAAGTGGAGGTGAAGCACCCAACTATAGGTTGAGAAATGCTTACTCCTGGCCGGTTTTTCCCCAGAGTGGAGGGAGGGTATGTGAGGTGGTTATGTTGTCAGTGTTATGGCTATTGGAAACGGAGAAGTGCATTCATTTTTGTGATGGGTTTAATTTACTGAATCCGATGATAGTATCAAAGGGTTAAAGTGAATAAAGTGTAAATAGTGCAGTGTACATCGGATTCAGGAATTAAACCATAAGGGAATACAGTGTATGTCATTCATATGATTGAGCATAAACGCATTGTTATATACATTGTTCTTGGGGTGAATGAAAGGTGAATTCTTGGGGTAAAGAAACAGTAAATGTTAAGGTATATAAATGGTAGAATTGATTAGGATAAATGAATATGTATTTATGTGTGCGGGTATGTCTAGTTATGCTTTATTACTGTTGTTGAGTGTTTTCCTCGATTATTATTCAAATTACTCACCCCTTAAGTTGACCATTTTAGGTACCATCGGAGAAAGACATTCATGGCTCACGAACCGAGAAGGTATACTCTCACTTAAGGAGAGTATATCAGTACAGTGACCTCCTTGGTCACTTTATGTAGCTGCAACCATTCTAAGATATTTAACTGTAAAATGTTTTATTAATTAAACTTATTATAAGTGTTCATTTATTGTAAGTTAAGAATGTTTTTATTTTGTAAAAGGACTTTGTGAGAACCTTTCTTTTACCAAGTGTATCAAAGGTTGTGAAGGATATACAAATATCCTCTTCTACATTGTTTCAAAATAAGTCACAACCTCTTACAATTTAATTATAGTTTTGTTTTAGATAAACTGTTCTGGACTGACAGGTGAATAACCTACTTGGGGGAAAGTTCATATTTTTAGAGTAAACTCTGCCAAAATTTTTAATAAAACCCCAAGCATTTTAATAATAAATCATATGGAAGTAATATATTTTTAAAGTATAAAATTGAGGATGTTACAGATGGTATTAGAGCAATGGTTGCAATTCTCGGCCGTGGAGTATGGATTTCCTACTCCCGAAGGGTTACTCCACATGAGAGTAACTAACCAATAGTTAGTTTAGTAGTTTATTTTCATAGTTTAAGCATGCATATTTAGTTGAAGTTAGCATAGTCAAATATTATTAATAGAATAGTGCTAGTGATAGTTTAGTAATCTTCAGTTCAAAATGGACTAAGTAAAATTTTCAATTGTAACTTGGTTGTATTTTGAAGCGGACCGAAAGTAGAGACTAAGGGAAGTAAAACTCCTAACGGGATAGAGCATGAAAGTGTTACCCCAACGGGATGGACTAAACCTCAGTTTTGAATTAAGTAAGTCAACTTCGAATATAACGAAGAATTGAAATTTTTACGTGAAACGAAATTTCAAAGTCTTCTTTTGGATGGAAGATGAGCCTTTTCCTATTATTTAATTGGAATTTGGGTTGTACGAAAATGGTTTTGTTTCTAATGCAATGTAGAATTGAGAAGGGCCCCTCGATGCGTACATTTTATTAGAAGATAATACCATTGAGTCCTTGAAATCCAATGAAATAATTGTTGAATTTCTTTTCTATACATAGGAATAGGATAAGAATTAGGAATCATCGCATCATAGACACTCCGAGCATTCTTCATCAGAGTGCGCAGCGGAAGTGAATAGGTGTCAACCCGGTATACTTGCCTTTAACTTTGATAATTAAGTGTCGTCTCTAATAGGATTTAAGTCCTTTCTACAATTCCACATTACGCTTGGTGATAAATATATTATTACATTGAAAAGTGTAAATGTGTTTTCTTTTTGCTTCAAACTATTTTGAGACTTTATTTTGAAAAGTATTAATAATATGAATTCTAACGAATGTCAAGCATACAAGTATTCTATTATTTTCTTAGTTATGGAATTGATTCTAACTTGAATAGTTGGCTGAATGTCACAACATCGATTTTTAAACTTGTACTGTTAATAAAATGAGTTCCTAAGTAACGGGAGAATGGTGTAGTTTACTATTAGATTACACCAATTACCTATTAAATAGGAATTCACCAAATGTGGCATATGTCAATTTGAAACAAGATTTGCACTTCAAGGTTGAAATAAAAGCGAAGGCATGTATTGAGAGTTGAAAATTCAAATTTCAACCGATACATGCGATTCCTTTTTATTCGAGTTTGATGATCATAGAGGATCCTTACTTTCTTTGTTAAAGGAGTCCTCAAACTTTTGAATTAATTTGAAAACCAATGTGAAACGATTTTATAAAAAAAAATCGCTATGAATACTTTTAAACTTTCGGGTGCTTGACATGTTTTCTATTATCAACTAATTTTGTTAAAAGTCCGAAATGAAATTGACTCATCAATTATAAAGAGTCTTTCCTCATTTCGGAAAGAGATAATTTTTGGAAATTCTTTATCACCAAAGAGCAAACCTTTTCTTTATAAATTAGAACTTATTGTTTTCTATCGCAATGTGGGATTGAGAAATACAAGTGACGATAACCAAGTGGGTTAAAGGCAATGTATCTCACATAGAATGAGATTCTAGTCTAGATTCCCAGTTTAGGGTAATGGATGTTATATCTCTTCCTTTAAGTTCACATAGAACTCAAGGAAAATGTGTGATTATTATCGAACAAGCTATATTCCGGAATCATAACTAAATTTTTAAACTAAAGTTAACTATTTTCTGGAATATAATTTGTTGGGTATTAAAGTCCCAATCCTAACATTCATTATAAGAGTCTTAGCAACCGAGTCTAGATAGCAATAAGAGGGTTTTAACCAAGGTTCTAAGATAGAAAGTAGCTAGACGAAACCCTAACCTAAGAAACCAAATAGAAAACCCTGAACCTCATGTGAGCGATAGACGAGCATAGACTTCGTGGAAGCCTTAAGCTTATAGGATTTTCGTTTAGAATTATGTTGTAGAACTTAGATAGTCTGAGGATTAGACTAAGCGGTGGAAGTTAAGTTCGCCTTGATTGAGTGTTCGAGCCTAAGCCTTAGGTATATAAGTATAGGTAGATGAATATAGGAAGTAGTTTTTATTTGTTATAGAGTTATTGATTTGTGTTTGTTTAAATTATATATATATATATATATATGTATAACTGGAATTTCAAAACTTTCTAAGATTATGTATTAAATCAAGTTATTGGTGGAGCTATTTGTTTTGTATTTTTTATGCTAGTTCCAACTCTGGCTGTTTTTATAAACACTGTATATTGTTTGATGTTCCTCCAAGATAAAGAATGTTTTTCCAACCACCGTTGACGGTGATCTTGTAAAAGTGCTAAACCCTTCTTTATTTTAATTAAACATCAAACCAAGTTTTCAAGGCTAATTGCCTTATGTCCTTTGAATGTCAATTTCTAACTTTAAATATTTTCTATAGTATGTAATTATATTCTTCAAGGTGATCTTTCTTCTTTAAAGAAAATTTTATTAATAACCAAACTTATAATTTAATGAACTAAGTCCTTGTATAAAGGACAACTCATTTTACATATGTGTAAAGAATTGAAATACATCTTTTCATGTAATATTTTCAACTTAGATCACAACCATATATCAAACTAGATTTTCAAAAGACCAACATTGTGTTTACCCTTTGTTGCTAATCTCTATTTTGACCGCATTCAGGTTTAATGTTTTCTGTAATCTTGACTCTTTTCCAAAGGGAAATTTAAAAATGATAAATTTCGAAAACGCTTTTCAAACAACCTATTGCTTTCACCCGGCGTAGGAATATCTCGAAATTACATTTCTTTATATCGAGTAACTTTGGGTTGGAATTTAAACTCATCTTCTTCATGAGTAACCAACTCTATTTTAGGTGACCTTCTATGTGTGCAAGTGTGGCTCACCCTTTGAACCGCAACGTGCATATCTTTCCACCGAATGAATATCGAAATCTTTTCAAAACCCTTATTCTACTCAATTCAATGCAAAAACTATTTTGATATTTATTGGTTATTTTACTTACTTGTGTTGAATTAATGTTTTACTTTTCTTTCAAAGGTATACTCTTTAATAATATTTCAAAAATGATATTCTTTGTATTTGATTTAGTTAAACAAATAATATTTTAAATTGTTGATATATGCTGTTATTTCTATTGATTGTGTTTGAACTGGGTTTTGTTGTGTTACTTCTTTTTATGGTTAAATGCTTTCTGTTCTGTTTCTTTTTGTGTATATTATCTGTACTTGTTGTTTAAAATGTTTTATGATGTTAATGTTTATTTTTTGTTATGGATGGTGTGCTATAGGGAAGTTTGAGAATTTTGTTTTCCTGAGTTGTGGGACTAGATTAGTTTTCCCAGGAATGAACCTCAATGGGATAGTAAGACTTAGTGTAAGAAGAAGTCTCAGTAGTAAGGGGGTAGTTCTATCATTGAGATCCATCGAGTTGCGTTCTAAGTGGGGGAGCGTATCCCCGAAAGTCATAGCCCCTCTTCCCTGTCTAAGATCAGTTTCACCTTATAATTAGAGCATCTAGCTCTATGTCTCTTTTAGTTCTTGAACCTAGCCGAATTTCGGGGATGAAATTCCTTTAAGTAGGGGAGATTGTAACATCCCCAATTTTATAAAGGCATTAGGAGTATTAGCTAGTAGGATTTCCATAAGTGTTAGAGCGTCCTTAAGTGTCGAATTCGGTTAGAAGTGTTAATTAGTATTGGTATCAGTAATTGTAAGTGTTTAGAATTATTAGGATTGTTTAGAATTAGAAATCTAACTAAGTGTAAGTTGGATTCAGATAAGAATAGGTTAGATTGTGTTTAGAGTGTAGGTTTTGGTGTTAAGTTAAGCTAGAAAGAGTTGTGAAAGCCTAAGAGTCTTAGAAGTGTGAAAGAAAGCCATTTTGCACTGAGTTAATCGATTAATAAGGGCCTTAATCAATTAGAATTTAAAAACCTTTCGGATCTACTCGATTAGAGAGCAGATTAATCGATTAAATTTTATTGCTCTTTCGGCCTTAATCGATTAATGGTCTTGTTAATCGATTCAGGGGTCGAATTAATCGATTAACCCCTGTTATATCAGCCAAAAATCACGTGAGTTGAGTCATTTGTTTCATTGTTTCTTCTCTCTTCTTCTCACGACTCTCTCTTCCTTCTCTCCTAGGGTTCTTCAATTTTCCCCAAATCCACACTAAATAACATCAAATTAATTCCCCAAATCATCCACATATCTTCTCCCAATCAATTTCCCTCTTTCAATTCTTAATTTCCTCTTCCTTTCATAAAATCCCCACTCAAACCCTAACTTCTCCAATCCTTCTCTTTGGGTGAAGCAATCTTCAAGGGAGCTTAAGGAAGTGTTAAGGAGCAGGGAATGAGAGTCTAGAAGCTAGCTTGGAGCTTGGTGGTGGAGCACCAACTCAGCCCCATTGTCTCCTCTTCTCTCCAAGAGGTAAGGGGGAGTACTTCGGTTCTAATTGGGGAAGGGACTCAGTGATAGTCATAAAAGTATAATTAGATATGTTGTATATGTGTTTGTTTGATTTGTATGATGATATTGTGTGTTTGAAAGTAAGAATGTGTATAATGAACTTAGGGTGTTTAATAATTGATTATTAGATTGTTATAGCATTAAATGATAAAATGAATGATAGAATTAAGATTATCGTGGTGATGTAATTGTTATGTCCTATATGTTAACTGTGAGTATATATGCTTTGAACTTAGGGATTAGGCTAGAAATGAATTAATGTTATTGTTATGGAATTTAATGATCGAATGAATGATTTGGTTATGGAAATTATTGTTGGATTGTTGGATGGTATATGTATATATAGTATGGCCGAAACTCTTAAGTTAGAGAAACCAACCAAATGAATATAAAGTACTAAAGGTTCGACTAATCAAAAGCCACATAAAATGAACTAGAAACACGTGCATTTCGGAGTAAGGTGGACCTTAGGTGTACGGGGAAAAACACACGTCGTTTACGATTGATGAGGGCAAGAGTGAATTATGGGATTATCTTGGGGAACTTTGATCCTGCAAAGGACACGGGATCGCTTCCCGTGTTGGGGGTTGGTTCCACGCAAACCGGGGTAATTCCATCACTTTGGCTCGTTTTGGCCAGTGAGGGTGATTTCTGCTAAAGCCCGATTCAGGCAAATCAATCCGAATCATGAGGGACCTTCCTAAGTGGAGGTGAAGTGTTGTGCAAGCGGGTGAGCGAGGGACCTTCCTAAGTGGAGGTGAAGCACCCAATTATAGGTTGAGAAATGCTTACTCCTGACCAGTTTTTCCCCAGAGTGGAGGGAGGGTATGTGAGGTGGTTATGTTGTCAGTGTTATGGCTATTGGAAACGGAGAAGTGCATTCATTTTTGTCATGGGTTTAATTCACTGAATCCGATGATAGTATCAAAGGGTTAAAGTGAATAAAGTGTAAATAGTGCAATTCACGGAATCCGATGATAGTATCAAAGGGTTAAAGTGAATAAAGTGTAAATAGTGCAGTGTACATCGGATTCAGGAATTAAACCATAAGGGAATACAGTGTATGTCATTCATATGATTGAGCATAAACGCATTGTTATATACATTGTTCTTGGGGTGAATGAAAGGTGAATTCTTGGGGTAAAGAAACAGTAAATGTTAAGGTATATAAATGGTAGAATTGATTAGGATAAATGAATATGTATTTATGTGTGTGGGTATGTCTAGTTATGCTTTATTACTATTGTTGAGTGTTTTCCTCGATTATTATTCAAATTACTCACCCCTTAAGTTGACCATTTTAGGTACCATCGGAGAAAGACATTCATGGCTCACGAACCGAGAAGGTATACTCTCACTTAAGGAGAGTATATCAGTACAGTGACCTCCTTGGTCACTTTATGTAGCTGCAACCATTCTAAGATATTTAACTGTAAAATGTTTTATTAATTAAACTTATTATAAGTGTTCATTTATTGTAAGTTAAGAATGTTTTTATTTTGTAAAAGGACTTTGTGAGAACCTTTCTTTTACCAAGTGTATCAAAGGTTGTGAAGGATATACAAATATCCTCTTCTACATTGTTTCAAAATAAGTCACAACCTCTTACAATTTAATTATAGTTTTGTTTTAGATAAACTGTTCTGGACTGACAGGTGAATAACCTACTTGGGGGAAAGTTCATATTTTTAGAGTAAACTCTGCAAAAAATTTTAATAAAACCCCAAGCATTTTAATAATAAATCATATAGAACTAATAAATGGAGTTAGGAACTTACCTTTGTAACACAGCTTTTTCTATTGATGCACATGGAGGAACTCCCCCAAACTTGTTTACCTGTGTCACATGAACAACTAAAAGTACTGCTAGAAAGCACCTCATCAGTAGTTACTTATAGAAAATTCCAACTCCTTGTTCACTAAAAAAAATAAACAAAACCTACACTACTACATAATTACAACAAAAAATCCACCAGGATCCCAAATTCTATGGCTCAACTCCCATGTGATATAGGAATAACAAGTTATCCCCATGTCCCATGGGACTGAGCAGGGATGATGATGAAATAAGGAAATTTTAAAAATAAATTTAAACCCCCTAGGGTCAAAAGGTATATTCCTTACATCATGCATCATCTTAGACAATTTGCCTTTTTCCCCATTCATGAAGGTGTAAATTTCATGAACAAGGAAAACAAAATCATTAGGATCTGTATTCATCCCTGTGTACAACAATGACTCTTGTTGATGTTGTGGAAAAACATCATACAAACTCAAGGGTCGAACATAATTGAAAAATTTTGAATCGTCCACACATGCTAAGGTTTTAACACAATTTTTAAGTTCAGAAAATTCAGCACGCAAGGATGAGTCAAATTTTTCTACTATTATTCTATCCCCATCTGTTTTGTTTAGTTTCACCTCTTCTTTCTCATGATGCACCTCAATTTCTTTTTCTTCTTCAAAATTTTCAGAGAGGTTAGTACTTCAGTCTTCCTTAATGGAGAACTCTTGTACCAACTTTTCTATGGAAGATTTCTTATATAGTTTTTCAATCTCATACTTTTGTACCTCTCATATGACAGATTTCTTATATGCATTGAAATACAATTCCTCAATCTCATAAATCGAGGTGTTTGCATCATAAGTAAGATGAGGTGAATTCAAAACAAAATTAAAAAATTTGAACTCTATACAAGGCATTATTGTACATTTCAATGAAAAACAGAAAAATAAAAAGAAAAATAGAATTTACTAATAACTACACTAAGTACCAAAAATAAACTAAATAAAACTACTCCCCGGCAAAGGCGCCAAAAACTTGTTGATTTGCCAGCAAGTGTACTGGGTCAACGAGTAATATAGTCTATGGAAGACCAAATATCGTCCCACAGGGAGTTGTGTTTTTAGTATATTTTCCCCTTAATGTAATTAAAAATAAATCCTATAACTAAAAAGTTGTTTAAATTAAAATTCAGATTTGAAACTATTAATTAACTAAACTAGTTAATTGCTGAAATTAAATAAAAACTTGAGAACTATGAGAGAAATTGGTTAGGAACGTTGGTTGCATTGTAGGTTTCACTTATTCAACTATAATTTAGATTTTCCTTTAATTCATGGACAATTCCTCTCAAATAGCAATAATTAGATCTCTCTAACATTACCCTTTACTCTCTAAATGCTTAATCTTTGATCTCTCAACAAATTACAACATTGGAAAATAAGATATTCAGCACAAGGGAATTACCAAATCATATAATCATTCAATTATATCTCTATATTTTGAACAGATTATACCGTTAATTGCAAGGCCTATTCAAAATTCCTAACTTTCATTAAGAATTAAGAGATCCCAAAACATAAAGTGATCAGTTTTACGTATGCAATAAAAACACAATTAACGGATGAATTAAAAACAGGAAAACACTAAATTATAAATTAAAATAAGTTACGCCATACAAATTCACCGTGTTCCTAACACGAGGGTTTTAGTTACACATAGAAATAAGAAGAATGAAAGACATATTAGGGAAATTCATAGACAAATTACCCCAAATTCTTCAATCTCCACTTGCTCCAACGTATTGTAATATCCCTCTTCAATTCTAATTTCTGTTTTCTCCTCTAGTTGGCTGCTTAACCTAATTCTCAATCACTAATTTATATTTACAAAATAACACTAAGTAGAATCCCAATCAATTTATGAAGTTTTGGCCCAATTAGGCCTGTTCTGATGCACGCGCGCCCCAGGCGCACGCGGTCTCGCGCCCCAGGCGCGCGAGTCTGCTGTCTGGTGCCTTTCTCAGTAGGCGCGCCCCAGGCGCGCGGGACATGTTCCGGCTCCTTTTCTCTCCGTTTCTCTCCGTTCTTTTTCCTATTTCAAGGTCTTTAAGTGCTCTTTCCAATTCCATAATTAATTTTTGCATTTGAGCTCCAAAATCACCTGAAACAATGAACAAACGATCAAAAAGTTCAAGGGAAACTACAACTACTAAAATTCCTAACAACTAATAAAAAGATCCTAAGTTTGCTATGAAAACAAGCCAAATCAAAGTAAAAGAGAGTAAAATGAAGTCCAAAAGATATATATATCAGACCCAAATCATGCATCAATCTAAATGATGCTCACGGTTTTAGTCCCTTTTTACTTGAAATGGTTTTTAATCTTTGATTTGTATTTTTATGTTGATTTTATGACTTGATTTATAAGATCTAAATACGTGCATGTTGATGTTTGATCTTGAAAAAGTTGAGATCTTGATTATTGCATGTTAAGGATCTATGGTTTCATGTGCTTGTTTTGATGTGATCTTGGAGTTTAAGTTACATGCATGTTATTTTTAAGTGTTGATCATGAGTATTTGCGCTTGGAAAAGTTGATCTAAATGATTGCATGTCACGATCTTGACTTGATCCATGATAAAGCTTTAATCTTGAGTCTTGCATGTTATTTTTGAGCAAAAGGACTTGATCTATGACAAAACATGAAACTTGATCCTTGCATGTTAGATTTGAGTGAAAAGATTTGACCTTTCTTTGATGCATGTCACGGTTTTAAAGAAATAATTAAGGAAGCAAGTTTTAAAAATGATTTTTGGCATGAAAAGGGCTTGATCTATGTGTTTAACTCTTTGCATGTAAAAGAATATGAAATGAAATCTTGTTTGATGATGATGATATTTCGGTTTGATGTTGGGAGAAGGCAAATGATGTTTTAAAATTTGGTGTGAGCTAGTATATGACTTGATCTATGGACTTTAATCTTTACATGTTGAAAAATGAAACAAAATCTTGTCTTTTGGATGATGATATTCGGTCAAACCTAAAAGAAATGAGAAATCATGCTTTGATCATCATTTAAAGCACATGCATATTAATATTTGTTTAATCTAAGGACTTTAAATGCATGCATGAAGTTGCTAAGGCTTGGAAAATAAGATTTTTATGTGGTACTTGAATTAATATATGGATTTAAGTTAAGAAAATTAAATTAAAGTTTGTTTATTTTCCAAGTGAAGCTCACGGTTTTTGAATTAAAAAGGAAGAAATTGTGATGTCCTAGACGTTAAGGTTCCCTAAGGGTAAGGGAAGAAGACCTTTAGAGGAGCCTCTGTCTAGGGTTTCTGTGTGATGTTTGTTGGGAGTCCTCAAATGGATAAGGGAGAAAGCCAAGAAGCAACCCTAATCACTGGTGTGTGAAGATGGCAATTAGGGTTAGAGGACGTACCTGAGCCCCATGTAGTACAGATCTACTTATAGGGGGAGCTGGTTGCCCTAATGTGCTTGCTTTAGGCCCAAGTAGGGCCAGCCTGTACTGAGCTATGAGTGGATGAGTTGTCCTTGTGGATAAGGTGATGAGCTGTCCTGGTGGATAAGGTGAGACACGTCATCCTGTTCTTGGTGTCGGACTCTGGGAGGTGTCGGACAGGGAAGTCGGACCTGGGTAGGAGTATGAGGTCGGCCCGTATCTGGTATCTCTTCGGCTGTTGAGCCTTGAGCTCGGCCCAACACATAGAGGGCTTTTTGTAGGGCCGTGAGGCCTTGAGCAAGGGTTCCGAGGACCTCGGCTAGGCCGAGTCCACCACATAAGCCCCCCAGCTCGGTCAAGGCTATCTGAGCCTTGTTCCGAGGTCCTGGTTTAGGTCCTTTTCCCAAATCCACCTCATAAGGGCCGAGTTCACCACATAAGTCCCCCAGCTCGGTCAAGGCCATTTGAGCCTTGTTCCGAGGTTCTAGGGAGTTCGGACGATGAACTGCCGAGAGCTGGATCCAGCTGTCTCTGAAATGTCCTTTCATTATGACGGAGAAGGTTGGAAAACTATCCTTTCTCCTGCCCCGCCATGACGCTTGCTTTTTCCTGATCTGACACGTGTCAGAAATCGTACCTAACGAAGCGTCGCCATTACTGTGACGTTGCTTCGCGATCCGTGATTCCAGCTACTCTGCGCCTCTGCGCCATGTGTCTTATTGCGTGTGGCCTCCTGCTGGGTTGGGCCTTTTGGACCAGGCCCATATTTCGAAAGTGGGGGGAAAACGGTTTCCCTTCTCCCTTTTTGACTCAAAATTGTTCCTCTTTCTCTCTCCAGTGGTTACCCATTCTCTGCAAAAACTCCTCTCCCTTATCAAATTCTTCTTTCTCAAAGGCACACTTCATTCCCTTTTTTCTCTGCAAAGCTGCTCTTCTCTTTATTCCTTCTCCAACAACGAATCCAGTCAGCAAATTTGGTCAAGCTCCATTCTCTTTCACTTCAATATTCTTAAGGTACTGATTTCTTTCCCCTTTTCTTTCCTTCGTCACTGCCTTTTCTTCTCCCTTTGCTGTTTAATGGTTTACATGGGAGGGGGTTTAATATTCTTGTTATTTGTTTCTGTTTTCACGATGTTGGGGTTTTTTTCTTGCGCATTGAAGTTTTGGTTTTTGGGGATTTCTTTGGGGGTTTATGGTGTTCCTGGGTTTAGGGTGTTTTAGGATTTGTGGAGGATTTTTGATTTGTGTTTTTGTCTTTATTTTTCAGAAAACCAAAGGAGTAGATTGGGTTCAGTATGAGTAGGGAATGGTTTAGGAAATGGGCTGGGGTAGTCTCCCTTTCATCTAGCAGTAGTGAGGAGGAGGACGGCTCTTCCTCCTCGTCCTGTTCCTCCACGGAGGTGGATGAGGCGCTCCGTCGCCAAAGGGAATATAGGCAGAAATATGAGAGGCGGATTTTGGACGTTGATCCCGTTGAGGTAATCTATCCTCGAGATTGGAAGGAGAAGAGGGAGTGGATACGGTAGTACGCCTGGGCCGAGTTTGTTGACGATAGGGAGCATGCCGACTTCGAGAGGATGGAGAAAGAGGGGATGTATGAACGGGGGGTACCTGTGGTAGAGGGGAGATGCTCGCCCCTCGGGACAACTTCGAGGGGGTTCTCTGGGGGGTTATTTTTTGTAACCCGTAAGACTAATACCAAGCTCCCCTGTTCTTCCACAGGTACAATGCCACCCAGGAAGTGCGTCAGTCGACCTGAGCTTTATCCTGCGCCTTTCGATGCCGACCAATACGAGTGGGTCGACGTGGAGCCCAAAGGAGTCCAATCCCGCCTTTGTTCCGAGGACCAGCTTGCCGAGGTAAGGAGAGCCGTGCTGCCTTGCACAGGGGACGCCACCGGGACCTCTTACGAAGTACTCCCCTGTTCGGCAAATGACAGGATATGCAGCCGAACAACAGCTCATTTGTGTTTGCAGAAGCTTGAACAGTGGGGCCGGAGCTTGAACAACAGCTCGTTCAGCCAAACGCTGCATAGCAACTTGTTGGAGATCTACGATAGCTTTACCTTGCTGTTCTACAATTCTCATCTGCTATCTCATCAAGGATAAGAGTTCTGCATCTCGAGAGAGCGTAGACTGTCGTGAGTGGGAACGGTGTGTTGTGCTGACAGAGTAGGCATGTTCGCCATGGTGGCGGTGCTGTTCAGTGTTGGTTTCTCCGAGCTCAGAGCGTAACTGCACGCGCCGACCTCCGCCGTGATGCTGGGTTGGATTTGTAGTGTCTCTAGTATGGATTGTGTAAGGTCCACTGTGGGTATGGGTGAATTCTGGTGGTGGAGGTGGTGGTGGAAACGGGGGTGATGGCGGGGGAGGAGGTGGAGGTGGTAGAGGGGGTGGCGGTGAGGACCTCGCTGCCCTATTGGCTTCAAGGTGCAGGTGCAGGTCCTCAGTTGACAGCACCCTTCTTGGACGCCCCCTCCTTCTCCTCTGGACTGGCTGTTCCTCAGACATGGTAGAATTTTCTGGGTGGGGGTGAAGTTTTTCTCTCCCCACAGACGGCGCCAATGTGATGTCCTAGACGTTAAGGTTCCCTAAGGGTAAGGGAAGAAGACCTTTAGAGGAGCCTCTGTCTAGGGTTTCTGTGTGATGTTTGTTGGGAGTCCTCAAATGGCTAAGGGAGAAAGCCAAGAAGCAACCCTAATCACTGGTGTGTGAAGATGGCAATTAGGGTTAGAGGACGTACCTGATCCCCATGTAGTACGGAGCTACTTATAGGGGGGAGCTGGTTGCCCTAATAGGCTTGCTTTAGGTCCAAGTAGGGCCAGCCTGTACTGAGCTATGAGTGGATGAGCTGTCCTTGTGGATAAGGTGATGAGCTGTCCTGGTGGATAAGGTGAGACACGTCATCCTGTCCTTGGTGTCGGACTCTGGGAGGTGTCGGACTCTGGGAGGTGTCGGACAGGGAAGTCGGACCTGGGTAGGAATATGAGGTCGGCCCGTATCTGATATCTGTTCGGCCGTTGAGCCTTGAGCTCGGCCCAGCACACAGAGGGCTTTTTGTAGGGCCGTGAGGCCTTGAGCAAGGGTTCCGAGGACCTCGGCTAGGCTGAGTCCACCACAGAAATAATTTCATGATTTTATGTCCTTAATGTTAAACAAATCTTTGTTTTGACTTGTGCATATATTCGGCCAATGCATGTCTAACTAGGTTAAAGAATCTTTTTCATGAAATGACATGTGATAATGAGTGTGTTTCATGTGTTGATTTAAAGTATATGAACTTGTAATCTTGGTTTATTTTGGCTTATTTAATTCGGTTCCCTTTTTAATAATGTAGGTAAATATGAAAATGAATTATTTGGAAAAGATTGTGAGTTGTATAATTGTTTTATTTAATTGGTTATATGCTTCAATTTAATTAATAAAGTGTTGTCTTGATACCTTAAGGTTTGATTAAGAAAATCTATGAATGTTGTTTTGTCTTGTGTATGATTCGGCCATAGTAGGTTTATTGGGATAGGAATTTATTTTGCTAAGTGATTAAGTAATATTTGAAGAGTGTATGAGTGGTGTGAATTGATTTGTTAAACTGTAGATTGTCATTTGAATTTTAAACTACGTGAGGAACGAAAATGTTCGGGTACGAAAATAGTTTTTAAAACTAATTGATTTTATGTTTGTTTGCTTTGAATTAGCTACAAACAATGGATATGTGTGGTTGCTGTTCTAGTTTTATTTTTAGTATTAAAGCTTAAATTTTAAAGTAACAACGTGTTGGCTTTGTATTAAGAATTGTTTGGATTTGTTTCTTAACTTTAAACGTATACTCATGTGATTTAAAGTATGGTTTTCAAGCGATATTTCATTTGGGAAAAAGCTAGAGTTGTTTTGCGAAAACAATTATGTTTTAAGCTATACGACCAGAAATGAAATGTGTTTGAGTTAAGGGACGGTTTTCTTATATAAGTTAATAATAATGTGCTCTACCTAATACGAAGAACTATAAAGACGAGGGATTGGAGCAGTTGACAGCGATAAGGATCCGCGGAGATTGTGTGCATTTATTTGCTGGAACTTTAGGTGAGAGAGAAGCTTTCCTAAGACACCGTGGTATTTAGGTGATTTATTAGGACGTTCCCGATCATCTCAAATGTTGGAACTTCGTGGGTTCTGAGTCAGTAGTATAGTGGCAATTGTTTGTGTTGTGTGGCCACTTATACGAAGGAGACAAAGACCACATGTTGTTATGTGATAGAATTATATGATGATGGTTTGAAATAGCATGCTTATGTTTACCTGTTTAAAAGCTTAATTGTGCATGATGATATTTGAATTGTTGATTAAAAAGAGTAACATGCTGATGGACGTCTGTTACGTCTTGAAAATGAGATAATGTGAATAAGTTTATGAAAGTGATGAAATATGATTGAAGAGAAAGACGAATAAGATAATGTGGAAAAGATTGTGAAAGTAAAAGACACAAAGAGAAAGATGCATTACCCGGTTGGGTTTAAGTCCTTATTGAATAAGGAAACTTTGATAAGACATTAAGAAAAGAGATAAGAGCTAAGATTGTGGAAAGATATGAGATATTATGAGAACCGTAAGAATGTGATAAGAGATAAGATATGACGCGAATGAAAGTATCGTAATGATGCTGATGAGCCAGAGCTGGGAAAGTAATGTTGCTGTTGTTCATTGAAATGAGATTTATTTTGAGTTGAGCGTTGCTCCTCTGCTGATGTTTTATGAAATGAGATGTGATATGAGTTGAGCGTTGCTCCTCTGCTGATGTTACTGAAATGAGATGTGATATGAGTGGAGCTGGGCTCCTCAGTTGTGAAAGTGAAGCCAGAGGGCTGATGTTCCAAAAAGCGATATGTTGTTATTTTGAGAAAGATTATGAAATGAGATGCGAGTATGTCGATGCGATCCCAGCTCTATGCTATGTTAAGAAAAGAAAGAAAAGTAATGTTTTAAATTAGTGGTCGGGACTCGTTGAAGGGTTGCACCAAGGATGAGCCGACCTTAGGGTAATAAGTAAACTTTAAAACTCTTTAAAAGACTCTAATGAATGCGGTGAGCAATGAGTGCGAAGTAGTGGAGAGGAAGATACCATGGGTATCAGGGATACTCATGAGGAGATTGCATTAGGGGAAGGCAATGATGGTGAAACGTCAAGAATCCTTGAGTACTTTCTAGGTGGAACGAATTCCATAAGGGGTAAGGATGGGCCGATCCGATGTCGTGGTAAGTTCTACACCCGGAACTAGAATAGTACAGTCACCCCCTAGATTGCAAATCTTGAACAGTGAGAGGGACTGGAACGGGGCTCTATGATTTTGCCACTGTATCGGATTTTCTACAGTGTGCCTTGTTTATATGATTTGAATTGATTTGAGACTGTGCCGGATTTTCTACAGTTCTCCTGGCATTGAGTATTTTGTTGAGACAGCTGTCAAGCCCGCGTGGTAAAGGTCCTGTACTCCTGTTTGCTTCCGACTAGGTTGGGTGGATGACCGAGGAGATGTAGACGTGTGTGCTAACTGTGAACGAAACTAGTACCTCGATTATATTTTAAATTTCCCCAATCATCAATGGTTGTGATCTAATAAGACTTGATAAGAAAATTTTAAGAGTCATGAAAAGATTTATCATTATAAGAAGCGAAATCTTATGGAATGTTGATAACGAGAATCGAATCGAGAATGAAATTGTGGAAAAATGAATGGAACCATATGAAAATGGAAATGAATGTAACTTAAAGATTCACAAGTTGAGAATGAGAAAGGAATTGAGAAAGAAAGAATGATTATGTTGAGAAATGAAAGTAAGTTTGGCAAGATAATGAATGATGATAATGATGATGATGATGATATACTTGAATGCTGTGTTGTATTTATGTTGTATTGTTATGATTGTATTGTCTTGATATCTTGCCTATTATAAACCCACACCATCGACGATGCGTCATTCGAAATGCTTACTCTCTCCTGTCTCGTTGGCATATCGGTGTTGCTGGTATCGCAACGGACAAATGGGGCATTGTATGGAGATCACCACCTGGAAAAGGAACGGGAACGGTTGGAAACCCACACGCTATGGCTGGGTATGGACTGGCTATACTCAGATAGAGATTCCGGACCCGGAGCCCACCTTGAGTGGAGTTAATTTGGAACCGCATCTGGGACAGGTTACCGTACGAGGATACAGAAGCTATGAAGAAAAGGTGCGGAATGAGACTCAGGAAAAACCCACCACTCTAGATGGAGTGGAGTTGGAGTTAGATGACAATGGAAAAGCAGCGACACGGATGGCGTCATCTTCGGGAGTGAAGAAAGGACGCAAGAAGAGAGGAAAACTTTATCCGGTTGCTTTCGACAAGAAGATTTAAGAGTAGTGTTATGAATTTAGGGGCCTCTTATTATCTTTAAGTCTAAGTTTAGTGTTAGTATTTCGAGTCAAGGATTACAGTAGTAATGTACCACTTATGTAATTATGCCCATCTTTATTTTGTGACTGTCAGAACTTTTGTTTTAAAAGAATCTCGACTATGTCATGCAATGTATGGATACTTGTTATCCATAATTTGTGAAGATGCTGTAAATGAAACAAGATGGAACTAAATGAAGTTATTTTGAAAGACTTGGAAGTTCATGTAAGTGAAAGTTTCAGTAACAACTCGGTTTTCGGTAAAGAATGTTAAGTGCACCAATGACATCTCAATAATGTTTAAAAAAAAAATTTGGCCTCATTTTTGCAACTTAATAAATAAAAGTTGGTTATTTTGTGTTACGAAAATCGGGCTGTTACATCTCGGTTTGGAACTTGAAGGATTATATGCAACGTGAGAACACGAGTTTTAATAGTAACCAAGTTTTGAAAATTTAAATGTTCTCATGTCCATGTTAAGTGTGTTTAAAATAAAAATTGGCCCAAATTTTCACTATATTTAATTTAAGTAATTGTGGTTTCAAGTTGCTGAATCGGGGTGGTACATCTTGGTTGCAGTGGAGTATGTGTCCAAATGGGTGGAGGCGATTGCAAGCCCCACCAATGATGCTACAGTGGTTGTTAACTTTGTTAAGAAAAACATTTTCAATAGATTTGGTGTGCCCAGGGTGTTTATTAGTGATAATGGTACCCGCTTTTGCAATAGAGTGCTAGAGAAAGTTTTGGCCAAGTATGAGGTGCATCATAAAATTTCTACACCTTATCACCCTCAAACTAGTGGCCAAGTAGAGGTTTCCAATCGAGAGCTTAAGAGGATTCTAGAGAAAATTGTAAATAGCTCACGGAAGGATTGGTCTAGGAAACTAGATGACGCTCTATGGGCATACATAACTGCTTTTAAGAGCCCCTTGGGTATGTCACCTTATCAGGTGGTGTATGGAAAGAATTGCCATTGGCCTGTTGAGCTAGTTCACAAGGCTTATTGGGCAACCAGATTTCTGAACATGGATATGCAACAAGCAGGTGAGAAAAGAATGTTACAAATGACTGAATTAGATGAGTTTAGGGAACAAGCTTATAATTGGTCTAGAGCTTTAAAATCAAAAATTAAATACTACCATGATAAGAAAATAATCCCTAAAAATTTGGAAAAAGGTCAGCTGGTTTTGTAGTATAACTCTAGGCTAAGGCTTTTCCCTGGAAAGCTTAAGTCTAGGTGGTCTGGTCCTTTTGTTGTTGAACAGGTATTCCCTTATGGGGCAGTTGAGGTGAAAGATCCCAAGGATGGCCGGACTTTTAAAGTTAATGGCCAGAGACTGAAAATTTATTTAGGAGGAGCGGTGGAGAGATGCAAAACCATTGCTAAGCTCCTTAACCCCTAGTTTCTCTGTGATTTCCCTGAGCCTCCGAAAGGAGGTGACCGTCAGGGTCGTGACGTTAAACAAGCGCTTGTTGGGAGGCAACCCAATGTTTTGGTAAGTTTTCTTTTAATTTTTATTTGTAGTGTAGGTTAGTTTAGTTAGCTTGAGGACAAGCCAACCTTTAAGTTTGGGGGAGTGGACAAAATAAAAATTAATTTTTCAGATCTGAATTATTTCCCCATTTTTTGGTGTTGGATTGTGTCTTAGGTAGAGGTTTTGTAATTATTCTAGACTTAGGATTATTTTTCTAATGATAGGTGTATATACTTAGTTTAGGAGTAGACTCATTGATTCATGTTACTTATTTGTTGAGCTGTAAATATTTTTGAAATTTGGTTATTTTGACAAAGTTTTTCAGAACTTGAAATTAGTGAACTGACTTTAGCTTAGTGAGATTTTGAGCCTATTTGATTGGATACGATTTTATTGATTATTCTAAATTAAGACCCCTATTCATTCATGAGTGTGTTCTCTTTAGTTTTTTGTTCTAGAACTTGACCGGTGACCATTTTGAGATTGTAATTGATTACATGCATGAAAATGATTAAGGCATTTAGGATGGTGTTTTTGTAGCCTCAGATATTTTTGTTGAATTTGTGTTCCCTTAGTTGCCCATTTTGAACCTAATATAAATATGATTTTTCTTTGGTACCCTACATTTGATTGTATATTTCTGTGAGTACCTTAGGAATTTTGAATGAGCAATTGAGAGAGGAACATTTCAAAAAGTATGAAAATTGTGAAAGTGTTGATTGAGTTACTCTTTTTCCAAAAGAAAAGAAAAGTTGAGAAAAAGTGAACATTGTTGAATGAAAAGAGAAAAGAAATCTGTTTGGAAGAAGTAGTAGAGTAAAATTAGAAAAAGAGAAAGTTTGAAATAGTTGTGTTTGAGTGTGAGTCCTCATAGTATTCATTGCTCATTCATAATTTTTGAGGGAAGTTTGTTTTTGCATTTAAGCCCTTAGCTTCATCCTTTCTTTCTTTTATCCCACCTTAACACTTTTAACCATGGCCTCATTACAACCAAAATAAAGACCTTTTGTTTTGTGCATGTTTTCAATAATTTCAGTGCAGATTTGGGTCTATGGTCAAGCATATGGTAACACTTTACTATTGTATGAACTTGAGTGAATTGTTAATACCTTTGATACACATGAGAAATATACACTGAGAGGTTGAGAGTGTTCACTAGTTCTGAGTTCTGATTGGTTTTGTTCCTTTAACAAAATTTTGATATGTGAATAGCTTGTATAAATATGTGGCTGTGTTGATGAGTCGAAGTCTTAAATTAGGTGTTGTACATTTTGATTTGGATGGTAGTCTTTTGTTTTAGAATTTTTATTTTACTTTTGCCTGGGACATGCAAAATGCTAAGTTTGGGGGTGTGATTTGGGTCTAACATATGATGTTTTAGAGCTTAATTTGACTCCCTTTTTCTTGGTTTTGGCTTGTTTCGTAAGTGTTTTAGGTAGATTTTGTTTAGTTTAGGAAATTTTATTCCCTTGAACGTTTTGATCTGTTTTGGGTATGTTTCAGGTACTTTTGGGAGCTAAATTGGATAAAATAACATTGGAAGTGAAAAGAGCATAAAAGGACCTTGAAGATGTCACAAGAACGGAGAAAAGTGGAGCCACATCAGGTGTCACACGCCCAGGCGTCCAAACAGCACGCCCCGGCGCGCTAGCAGCGGAGAAAAAATAATCATCATAGTTTGCGCGCCCAGGCGCGGGACCCAGCGCGCCCAGGCGCGCTTGCATCGCTGAAAATTAACGCATCAAACCTGGCGCGCCCAGGCGCGCGTCACCCGGTCCAGTGATGAGCATTTTATTTCCCATTATTCCTTGCATTATTTTACTCCTATTATTGATACTTGTTGCCCATTTGACATTGTTTAGCTTGATTTTGTTATTTAGAGTTTATTGGACTAATATTCCGAATATTGTTTAATTTGGGATTATTTAGCCTAATTAATTCTATTTCTATTTTCAGGTCATATGTGGCACAAGGACACTATGGACATTTTTTGGAAATGAAGATTGAAGTATTGAAGTGAAGATTGTAATTTGCATTTAGGTCCCTTTTTAGTTGTAATTTTCATAATAGTGTTTCTTAGGACTTGGGCCCATGTTTTGGGCCCATTTTCATGACTAAAAGAAGGGAAATTCGTGTAAGGGTTTAGACACACTCCCATTTTCAGATTTCTCACTCTCTCTCTAGGTTAGAACTTCTCTCTTGGATCTCCATAGCAATTGGTGGCTGCTAGGGTTTTGTTCTTCCCCATTTCTACACGTTTTCCTTGATTTGTGACCATGGAAGGCTAACTTCAAGGGTTAATCCCTTTGGTATTGTATCACTTACTCATGAGCTTTTGTTCTTAATGCTATTTCAATTCTTCTCTAATGTTTTCGTGGTTTATCTCTATTTATGGTTCGCTTAGTTCTATTTATTAGCGATAATCCATGAGTGTGAATGCTTAATTTATGCTAACTCGTAAAAAATCTCATGCTTTGGTTTCTGATGCTTAATTAGAAGCTAGGGTTTTGGGGTGAGAACTGAATTTTTGCTTAGTATTTAGGTCTTACGATTTGAACAGAGGAGAGGAGAGGAATCGATCTTTAGTGAGCTAGGATTGAGTAGTGTACGTAGCCAAAGGGGTTTGCCCGCTTTTGTTTCTGATTTTGTTAGTTTTAATATTTTGTTTTGTGTTTTGTTCTTCACATTTGACACATACAAAAACGCCCCCATTTTACTGCACACTAAGTGTTTGATACTTTTCCTAGACCGATATTCGCTGGGAAACGACCTAGGATCACCTTCCTAGTACTACGGAATAAACCTCTTTTATTTTGATCGGGTACGGCTTCGATCAAAATTTGGCGCCGTTTCCGGGGAGTATCGGTTCTTGCCAAAGGTCATACAGTAGTTAGTTAGAGTAGTTAGTTAGTGTAGTGAATAAGCATTCTGATAACTGATTGAAAGTTGCCCTGTTTGCTGATTCGCTGTTCTGCATAACTGATGCTATTTTAGTGATTCTGTGAGTGCCATTCGACATAGTTGTGGGTGGAATTTTTGCACGAAAATTGATATCCACACTTGTTTCATCATATATTAGTATGTTGATGCATCACAAACACTCAGATAGGCACTGGTTGTGAGTTCCAGAAAAATTTTCCAAGTTTCAGCAGCACTTACTATAAATAGGCGTAACTTTTGACCAGTAACTCGGAATTTGACGAATTTTATATCAAATCGAAGGGAATTTTCTGAATGATCTGATTTTTATGACTTTGTATTAAAAAACCTTCGTTTGGATCCCGAAAAAGGCTGTTTACTATTTCTTTTTTATTTTACAAGTTTTATTTTCTTAGTTTTTGGTCTCTGTTTTATTGTTTGACTTGGTTCCCTTTTGAATTTTGTCCTCAAACTATCTGTGATATGTTTTCATGATTTTAGGGTGATGAAAAAAATAAATAAAAAAATTTTAAAAAATAAAAAAATTTTGTTGCCTATTTTGGTCATGCATATCTGTTACAGTATGCTATGGTTGATGCTGTTCTGTTCAGTACATGACTAGGGGCAACCCAAGTTATTTGCATCCTTACAACCCTGAAATTGATAAAACTTATCACAGATTAGTTAGACAAAATAGGAATCAGTCATTAGGTAGTGAGTCAGAGTCATCTTATAGTCCATCTAATACTGATTCTGTTTCTACTTCTGTTCCTTCTAGTTTTGTTCAATCTGATTCTGTACATTGTGATAACATGGCTCAACCCCCACCAAGGGAAAGGACACTTAGGGATCTGGCTGTGTAACACCCCGATTTGGCAACTTGAAAAATATACTTCTTTAATCTTAAAATGTAGTGAAAATATGGGCCAAATTTTTTTTTAAAAAAAATAGGTAACATGGTTGAGTAGCATGAGTGTGAGAACCACTAAGTTTTCAAAACTCTTTCACAATTAAAATGGTGTTCTCACACATCATGCTAAGCGTCAAGTTCCAAACCGAAGTGTCACAAGACACTACACTTTGCAACTTGATTTTTCTCAACTCAATTATCACGGCCCATTTTCTTTTATAATTAAAATCCATAGTGCCCATTAAAACAAATTTTGTTCACGTTCATCTGGGGTTACATCATGGCATTGCAATGATGCTGAGTAAATACAGGGAAAACAAAATACTTCCAAGAAAATAAAAACTACCACTAGGCCCACTAATGCTGAAGTCGAAGGACCACGGGAGGTGCTTCGCTAGAGTCGATCTCGATCACGTCCGCCTCCGGGTAACTAAGTCATCGTCCAATTCCTCTAGCTCCTCAGCCTCGAGGTCAATGTGTGCAGGCAAAGGCATCGGGTGTCCACCATGATAGTCTGCTGGTCCACCGGTCTGTAAATCCGAAAGCACAAAGCGACAAGTGCGAGTATCGGCTGCTGTTCCTTGAAGGGTATGGTTGGGGTCGAAAATGCGAACCTCAGTGACTCCACGTCACTCCCAACCTCGATAGTTCACTTCCCATTTTCCTTCGTCTCGAATGTCGAATGTGAACTTGAAAGGATCCATAGACTAAGCGGATAGACATCATAACAACAAGCACACAGAACAGAAGACTAGAGAGAGTAAGTATTCCCAAGCATGTTATGCCAACGATGTGGAATTACAATAGGCAGGATATTAAGGAATAGCAAAAACATGTAAGCAATCATATTCAACTCTCTACTCTACTCCATTACTTTTCTTTTCTCAAAACTATTTGCATAACCACCTGGCATTCTATAAATCGCTTCTGCTGCGCAACTCTGATTCCATCATCACGCCATCTCATCCTCTTTTCCATGCTGTCACTTAAGAATTATTTCTTAACAATATAAGTTATCTTTTCTTAATTAAGTTTTATGAGTTCGTATCCGTCAATGATGCGGGGGATTTAATCATCATTGAGGAGGGTCGCTCTTGAAGTTAGCACACACGTCTACATCTCCTCGGTCATCCACCCAACCTAATCGGAAGCAAACAGGAGTACAGGACCTTTACCACGCGGACACGACAGCTGTCTCACAAACAATTGGTCCCAGACCAGGAGGACTACAGCCTCAAATCAATTCAATTCATATAATATTATTTAATCAACGCTCACTGTGCAACCAGTGGCAAACCACAATGCCCCGTTCCAGTCCCTCTCACTGTTCAAGATTTGTAATCTAGGGGGCGACAGTACTATTCTAGTCTGCAGTGCAGAACTTACCACGGCACTGGACCCAGTCCCTACCACATCTCGTATACCACATGTGGGGTCCGTTCTGCCTAGAAAGTACTCTAGACTTCTTGACGTGTCACCGTCATCGTCCTCCCCTAATGCAATCTCCTCCTAAGTATCCGCAGATACTTATGGTTCCTTCCTCTCCACTACTTCGATAACACACTCATACCTCACCGCATTAGTTCATGTCTTTTAATAGTCTTTTAAAGGTTTTATTATTTTAACGTCTTAATCCTAAGGTCGGCTCGCCCTTAGTGCATCCCTTCGACAAGTCCCGACCACTAATCGCAACATCTCTCTCTTTCTTATCATGGTGCAGAGCTGGGATCGCACTGACAACTTGCATCTTGATTCTCCATCTTTCTCAACTTTTTGTTTCATAATTCTTTCCAAAATAAGTTTCACAAGCACGCCCAAAAATAATGTTTCAAAATCTCTTTTCAAAGATAGTGTTTCACAAACTCCTTTCGAAATTAGCATTTCACAAATTCTTTTCAAAAAAATGTTTCATAAATTCTTTTCAAAAATAATGTTTCATAAATTCTTTTCAAAAATAATGTTTTCACAAACTTTCCTTAGAAATAAGATTTATCGAACTTTTCTCCAAAAATAAAAGTTCACAAGCTTTTCTCAAAAACAATATTTTACAAATCTTTAGAAATCTCGTTTCAAAACCTTTTTCAAAAATTCTCGTTTTCAAAAACCTTTTCAAGAATCTCTTTTCATAAATCTTTTCAAAAATCTTATTTCCAAAACTTTTCGAAAACATATTGTTTCAATGAGTACTAGTGGAGGAGCAAGCTCAACTCAACACTGGTCTCATTTCAACAATATCACAAAGGAGCCAAGCTCCACTTAAATCACATCTCCTTTCACATATCAACACAACATCACTTTCCCCAGCTCTGGCTCATACGAGTTATCATTAAATCTTACTCAACAGCAATCATTAGTCCCCCTGAGTTCCACAACCTCTCAACACCTTTCTCAAACTTTACCTCACATTCCTTTTATTCTTCTTATTCATTATTATTCACGTTATTATTGAAATCAACAACAGATCAGATATCATCATACATAATAAATCCATCAATAAACAAATGTACAACATACTAGCATTCAGATATTGTAACACCCTCACAATATTTTAGTTAATTTAAGATTTATAAAAATATGGATTTGAAAATTTCGACGAAAATTCGGCAGAGTTTCCTCTGTTTTTCGGACTTTCCCCAAAATTTCCTGTTTATACCTGTCAGTCCAGAATTATTTAAAAACATAATACACAATAGCAAAATAGCCAGATCAAACCTAAAGCGCAATTAGTACACTTCAAGGCACATAACTATTACATATTCTAAATTACAAAAAATAACAGTTCTTCACATAATTAAACTACAGTCCACTCATAAAATAACAATCGAGCACTCCATGTGGTGGAGTGTCATTCCTGCTCGGCCTGAAACTGTGTTTGCTCAAACTTGAACCTGTAAAAATGGTTGCAAGGGTGAGCTTTACACATGAAGTAGAGAAGTAGTTTCTAACTAGGCATAATGACCTACCAAGTCAAACACAATTAGCACGTAGCACATATAATTTCATTTAAGCAAACCCAACATGCGTCATACACAACCAACAGTCTTATTAGTATCCATACATTTATTCCATTCATATTACCTTTCCATTATCTTCGTTAAGTCTCATTCTTTTCCATTTCCATTCTCATAAATTACCAACTCATGTAAATATATCATTTAGTGTAACACCCAGATTTGGCAACCTGAAACTTTAAATAAAATATGGTGAAAATTAGGGCCATTTTGTTTTAAAACACGCAGCATGTAACATGGTTGGGTAGCATGAGTATGAGAACCATTAAGTTTTCGAATCTCTTTCGTAAGTAAAAATAGTGTTCTCACACACATACTAAGTTTCAAGTTCCAAACCGAAGTGTCACGCGACACCGCACTTTGCAACTTGGTTCTTCTCAACTCAATTATCATTGCCCATTTCTTTTCATAAGAGTGATCGGTGGTGCCAAATTAAGCATAGCATTCATCAAAATAAGTTCGGGGATTACACTAGGATACCGCAACTGTCTAGCTGAGTGAATACAAGGAAATATCATACTACGACTAAGGTAAAGAAACTACCAACGGGCTCACTAAGCTGAAGACGATGAATCCGCCGGAGGTGCCTCACTCGGGTCGATCTTGATCACATCCGCATCAGGGAACTCCTCATCAGGATCCTCTTCCGGGTCTTCCTCGGGTTCACTTTCTTCCATGACCTCAAATGCCTCGTCCGGGAGATCGTTCAAAGCTTCGTCCAGTTCCTCCAGCTCTTCCGCCTCCGGGTTAATCCTCGCTGGCAGAGGCACCGGATGCCCACCATGATAGTCTGCCGGTCCACCGGTCTGCAGATCCGAAAGCACAAAGCGACATGTGCGAGTATCGGGTGCCGTTCCTCGAAGGGTATGGTTGGGATCGAAGATGCGAACCTCGGTGACTCCACGCCATTCCCAACCTTGGTAGTTCACTTCCCATCTGCCTTCGTCTCGGATGTCGAACGTAAACTTAACCGGATCCATGGACTAAAGGTTGATAATATGGGGATAGATACATATACATAGACAGAAGAATTTGAGAGAGTAAGTATTCCCAGACATGTGATGCCAACAGTGTTGAATTACAGTAGGTAAGATATTAAGATAGACAAACCATACAAACAGACAACACATAAAGATAATCACATAGACTCATAGGAATACTTACTTCATTCCAATACCATTTCTTTCCTTACTACCTTGTGCATATTCTCATGTCATTAATTGCTTCCGCTGCGAAATCTCTGATTTCACCTCCTTACAAGCTCATCATTTTATCCATACTCATACACAAAGGTTACTCTCGACTACCTTGACATATATATATAATTCTTTCTTTTCTTATTTAAGTTTTTTGAATTCGAATCCATCAATGATGTAGGGGTTTTTAATCATCATTGAGGACAAACGCTCTCAAGTTAGCACACACGTCTACATCTCCTCGGTAATCCACCCAACCTATTCGGAAGCAAACAGGAGTACATGACCTTTACCGTGCGGGCACGACAGCTGTCTCACAACAAATGGTCCCAGACCAGGAGGACTCAGCCTCAATCAATAATATCAATTCATAAACATTCATGGCACACTGTCTCACAGTGGCAAAAGAATTGCCCCACTCCAGTCCCTCTCACTGTTCTAGATTTGCAATCTAGGGGGCGACAGTACTAATTCTAGTTTGCAAAGCAGAATTTGCCACGGCATTGGACCCAGTCCCCACCACGTTAGTGCGCCACTTGTGGAATTGTTCCGCCTAGAATAGTACTCTAGACTTCTTGACGTATCACCGTCATTGTCCTCCCCGAATGCAATCTCCTCCTAAGTATCCGTAGATACTTATGGTTTCATCCTCTCCACTACTCCGGGTCACTCATAACACACCACGTTAATACATGTCTTTTAAAAAGTCTTTTAATTAAAGGCTTATCCTATTGGTCGGCTCATCCTTCGTACATCCCTTCAACGAGTCCCGACCACTAATCTTCTCAAAACATCTCTTTTCTCAACATCGCACAGAGCTGGGTTTTCCTTGACAGCCAAACTTCTCATCTCATCATCCATCATCAAAACTCTTGTTTGTTTCTCATCTTGAAAATATCTTTCCATAACTCTTCTAAAAAATAATGTTTCATAAAACTCCTTCCAAAATAAGATTTCACAAACTCCTTCCAAAAATAACATTTCGTCAACTCTTTCAAAAATAAAGTTTCATAAGCTCTTTTCAAAACAGAACTTTCTCAAGTTCTTGCCAAAAATAAAGTTTCACAAATCTTTTTCAAAAATAGGGTTTCATAAATTCTTTTCGAAAATACTGTTTCACAAATCTACAAATAATGTTTCCAAACTCTTTCCAAAAATCTTTTCAAAATTTTCTTTTCCAAAAATCTTTTCAAAATCTCTTTTTCAAAAATCGCATTTTTGCTGAGCGCTAATGGAGGAGCAAGCTCAACTCAACACTAGTCTCAGACTAAAACCAAAAACAAAGAGTCCATCTCTGATCAAATTCCATCTTGTTTCCACAATTTCATTTCCTTTCACCCATGGTTCGACCTCAGAAAGCATCCATATCAACAATGTTACCCAAGCTCTGGCTCAACTCATCACTTTCATCACTTATTCTTTTCCCGACAACGTCTTACATCTTTCCTCACTCATCTCTTATCTCTTATACTCTTGATCAGCATTATTATTCACAGCGTTATCACACTCCACATCAGACTAATCATAAGTAATCGATAAATAGGCAAATAAATAACATGCTAACATTCAGACGCAATCAAATACACTCATTATATATTCTTACCAACTCAAGACACTAAGTTTCGACTTTTGAGATGGTCGAAACACTTAATATGTTACCTAAATACCTTGGTGTTTGGGGGAAACTTCTCTCTCACCTCGATTGACGATAATTCTCACAGTACGCTCCTTGGTTCCCGACGCGACGCTCGTAACTGCTTCCCGATTGTTGCTGGAACTCAAATAATTCTTTCTCATTAAAAATCGTTCTTATAAAATCATTTCGAAAATAAGACATTATTACCAAAGCTCTTTAGTGGAAAATCACTTTTGATTCTAATTCATAATCAAGTAAAACATTTGTTTGAAAACATCAGTAATTCCTTGGCTCTTTAAAAAGGCCACATTTATCTTAAGGTTTTCTTATGAAAATCATTTGTTAAATTAAAAACCATGAACTTCGGAAATCATTTGAAAATCTTTTCAATTAAACAAATCATTTGACTTACTTTATTTTCTTCAAAAACCGAATTAAATTAAAAGAAAATAACACAAAGAATTAAATCAAAACCCTTTTAGAAATATTAAACACTCACACACAAACAAATATAGTATCACAACCATTCATCACTCATGCATATAAAAATTAAACTCATGTACCTATTTTCCTATGCATGGCCGAATCTCATCCTACATGAGACAAGGTTTATACATTCAAACCTAATGATTGCTAACACATGCACATATGACAAATACATTATCCTACTTTTAAACATCACACTCTAAATGATGATTTAATGAAAGGAACACAATTACGTAAAATAATGCTAGCATGCTTCAAATCAACAAATCAATTTATTTCTTTTATTTTCATGCCAAGACCGAATGGAACAAAAAGGGAAATCACTAAATACAATCATTCATCAAATCAACTTCCTTTTATTCAAAGCTAATTCAAATAATATCACATAAGAAAATAAAATGGCCTAAGGTTTGTTCCTAAACCAAATGGGATCATGAAAAATTACTCTTAAGTTTGAAATCAAAAGGTTTAAGTCCCATAGGTTTTGAAATCTCTAATCCTAACAATAAAACACACATGCTAAACGAAACAAACTAGCTTTAAACATTTACAAGCACAAACCGTGAGCTTCACAAGAAAATTCAACAAGTTTTAGTCAAATCACAATAACATCAAGAATCATGTAAAAATCTTTTTAACTTCTAAGAAAACTCATGCATGCACATAGAATTTCTAAATGGAGCAAATTTTAACATGCATGTAAAGGAAATGATGATCTAGCATGGTTTCCTATTCTCCCTAGACTTGACCGAATGGTGACATGCATAAAGGCAAGATCTTACAAATTTATTTTCACATGCAAAGATCAAACTCAAGATCAAATCATGCGAAACTTTTGAAACAATGTTTTCTTTTATATAACACCAACCGAATCATCATCACACACACACACAAAATCTTAATTCAAATTCTTTTTACACAAAATTATTTCTAAGGCTTGTTATGGTTATTTCCTTTTTAAAACCGTGACATGCACCTAAGAGAAATCAAGATTTGCACTCAAAACAAACATGCAAGCTCAAACTTCATGTTTTCTCAAAGATCAATCCTAGATCTAAACATGCAAAGAAAGATCAAAGCAAAAATATAAACTTAAACTCAAATCCTAAACAAACCGTGAAGAACAAGTTAAGAATCAAAGCATCCATGTACAAATATTCAAGATCAAGTCATAAAATTTACATGCAAAGCATTTAAACTTCAAGATTATGAGGAAATAAATACATGCACCACAAAATTTAAACTTAAACAAAGTCCATATAAAGTCCTTTACAAATCAAAATCATTACATCAAAAACTCCTTAAATAGCTACCTTAGATCAAAACTTCTAACTAAATCTTCAAATCCTCCTCTTCTCCTCCTAGGGTTTGCTTCGGCCTCCTCCTCTCTAGGGTTGATGGGTGGTTTTTCTCCTTGATCCTTGAAGAAGAATAGGGTTGAGAAAGAAATTAAGAATGTTTGGGTTAAGGGCTTTGGATTTTCACTCTCCTTTCTCTCTTCTTCCTCTTACGGCCAAGCTCTCTTTCTCTCTAGAGTCTCAAGAGCTTGATGTACTCTTGGACTAAGTGTTTGTGTTTGTGAAGAAATGAGAATGAACTAGCCAACACTCACTCCTTCCTACGGTTTTAAGAGCAAAACAAGGGGTTGGAATTTCCTCTTCTAACCTCGGTTCAATGGCTTGGTTCAAGGGTAATTTAGTCCACTCCAATGTTTGCATGAAAAGAGTCTTGTCAAGGGGGAGACAAGGTGGAAGAAAGGTCTTCCTAGGCATCATTAGTCATATTCCCTACTTATTTTCTATTTAATTTCCAAATTTCTTAATGCTTAAGAAGGTGCATTCTACTTGGTTCCTTGGTTCTATACTCGGCCGAACATACACACACACATGCACATACAATTTCTTTTCATTTTATCATCATAAGTATACAAGGATTGATTCATGGGATATCCTAAAAATCTAATGCACGTATTCAAGCACACATACACATGCATACCACTTCTTTTCATGTTATCATAATAGGCATATAGCATGGAATCATGGAATGATACTCATACATATTTAAGCATGCATAGGATATTATATTTCGCACACGACACACATACATATTTTCTCAAATCGCACATTCACATTCACACACACATCATACATATATTTACATTCACATAAGTCATGCATTCACTCATTTAAATTTACTAATTAAATTACATACACAATTTAATACACAAAAACATACATTCACAAATTCAAAATTCCAAAAATACAAACTTTAAAGAAAATCAATCCGCCTTATCAAATTGATTATAAAATAAGCTTAACTTTGAAATAAAACCATATGTTCACATGAATCAAAGATTTTCAAAAAGAACAACTTATTTAAAACCTCAAATCATAAAAGAAAATTCGTTTCTTGAAGAAATCTCAAAAATCAAAATCAAACTTCTCATAAAATCACTTGCTAAAACACTTTAACTGAAAAGTCTTGCTTAAATTCTGAAAAATTCATTTTAAATAAAATCTGATTGATTTATTTGAGTCCAGAAAATGCGGGATGTTACATTCTCCGCAACTTGTAGATTTCTCGTCCTCGAGAAATGATGCGTGAAACCGTCTCGGTCAAGAGTGCGTAGCTCCTTGTAGCAATCTTCTTTCTCATCCTCAGATGAATTGACTGTTGCGATGCCATGCTTAATCGCTGTTCTCAAGAAGAATTCTAGATCGAGCTTATCAAAACAATCTCTGGGGTCATTCCATTGTCAAATACAATGGTGTATAGCAACAAAGTCCTGCTAAATGAATTAAATCCTCAAGGTTGTTCAATGTTGCTGAAACAATTAGCAACTCAAAGGAAAAGAATGTAATGCTTATGCCAATCCGGACAAAACACTATCATCACCCTTTTCTAGTAACTTCCAGCCTAATTGGGTCACCTAAAAACCTCAAATCTCTAACTACTCCCCAACTTTACTGACTCTTACTACTGAACACTTCTACTATAGACACAGACCCAATTCTAACAAACTCTCATTCCTAGTCATTACCTTAGATTCCATCAGACCTTCACCCTTTTAACTTCATCTTATTTAGAACTAATCCTTCTTTTCTTCAAACTACAGCTAATCCTCAAGCAATATATGCTTCACTTCACACCTCCTATTACTGACTGATCATAACTTATGCATTCTAACTCCTTTTTCCATCCTTCATGTTTCATCTTAAGATCTAAATCCATTGAATTTTCGTCAAATCCTAGAATTATCTGGACAACAAAAGATCTTCACTCTTATTGGACTACTCTAATCCACAATTCACCGTCACCTTTATTGACCAAGACCACACACTCTCATCACTCGCCCTAACTTGATCAATACTTAGGGGTTCAAATTGTAAAATCCTTCGCTTCACCTACCCAGTTCCCCACTATTAACAGTAACTCGCCATCAACCATATCATTTACCCTTTCCCCAATTCCAACTCCATGACTACCAACTCCTCCTACTCCTTCTGACTTCCTACTGCCTCGATACTATCTGGACCAAAATTCCAGATAAATTCACACTTATTTCTAACCGACTCACACAATCCTTTTTCTTGTCTAAAACTTAAAGACATTCCTACTTCACATTATGGCCAATACACCTCCTCCTTTTCATTCATCCTGATCTTCACCCTTTTCAAATACTGCTAATTTCCCTTAACAACACTTCACAATCTATTCCTAGTGCAGGGGTAACCACTTGGCTGGCATAAGTCATCACCAAAATTTTGGGGATCAAACGGCTTGGTAACAGGGAAGGCTTACAAATCAAGTTCACAAATTGGTTTCAATCAAGCTAGAAGGGCACAAGGCTACTTTAGAAATGAGTCTAAGTATCAAACAGTCATGAAGTAGGTTCAGAGTTCAAATCAAAATTCAAGGGTTATTCTGAACAAAAACGGACTCACAACAAACAAAGGTTTCCAACAAAGAAAAGGGTAAGTTCAATCAGGGAGAATAGACTTCACTATGGTTCTGAGTCGTAGGTTCTACTATAAAGCTCGGCGTATCCAAACGATCATTCGCACTCTCTCGACGCTTCTATCTCTAATCATCCTAGACTAACGCACAAAACTCACTATGAAGTATATATCCCATGTATTCACCACCTTAAGCTAAACATTGCTCTGATACCAATTCTGTAACACCCCAATTTGGCAACCTGAAACTTTAAATAAAATATGGTGAAAATTAGGGCCATTTATTTTTATTTTTTTAAAACACGCAGCATGTAACATGGTTGAGTAGCATGAGTATGAGAACCATTAAGTTTTCGAATCTCTTTCGTAATTAAAAATAGTGTTCTCACACACATACTAAGTTTAAAGTTCCAAACCGAAGTGTCACGCGACACCGCACTTTGCAACTTGGTTCTTCTCAACTCAATTATCATTGCCCATTTCTTTTCATAAGAGAGATCGGTGGTGCCAAATTAAGCATAGCATTCATCAAAATAAGTTCAGGGATTACACAAGGATACCGCAACTGTCTAGCTGAGTGAATACAAGGAAATATCATACTTTGACTAAGGTAAAGAAACTACCAACGGGCTCACTAAGCTGAAGACGATGAATCCGCAGGAGGTGCCTCACTCGAGTCGATCTTGATCACATCCGCATCAGGGAACTCCTCATCAGGATCCTCTTCCGGGTCTTCCTCGGGTTCACTTTCTTCCATGGCCTCAAATGCTTCGTCCGGGAGATCGTTCGAAGCTTCGTCCAGTTCCTCCAGCTCTTCCGCCTCCAGGTCAATCCTCGCTGGCAAAGGCATCGGATGCCCACCATGATAGTCTGTCGGTCCACCGGTCTGCAGATCCGAAAGCACAAAGCGACATGTGCGAGTATCGGGTGCCATTCCTCGAAGGGTACGGTTGGGATCGAAGATGCGAACCTCAATGACTCCATGCCATTCCCAACCTCGGTAGTTCACTTCCCATCTGCCTTCGTCTCGGATGTCGAACGTAAACTTAACCGGATCCATGGACTAAAGGTTGATAATATGGGGATAGATACATAGACATAGACAGAAGAATTTGAGAGAGTAAGTATTCCCAGACATGTGATGCCAACAGTGTTGAATTACAGTAGGTAAGATATTAAGATAGACAAACCATACAAACAGACAACACATAAAGATAATCACATAGACTCATAGGAATACTTACTTCATTCCAATACCATTTCTTTCCTTACTACCTTGTGCATATTCTCATGTCATTAATTGCTTCCGCTGCGAAATCTCTGATTTCACCTCCTTACAAGCTCATCATTTTATCCATACTCATACACAAAGGTTACTCTCGACTACCTTGACATATATATATATATATAATTCTTTCTTTTCTTATTTAATTTTTTTGAATTCGAATCCATCAATGATGTAGGGGTTTTTAATCATCATTGAGGACAAACGCTCTCAAGTTAGCACACACGTCTACATCTCCTCGGTAATCCACCCAACCTATTCGGAAGCAAACAGGAGTACAGGACCTTTACCGTGCGGGCACGACAGCTGTCTCACAACAAATGATCCCAGACCAGGAGGACTCAGCCTCAATCAATAATATCAATTCATAAAGATTCATGGCACACTGTCTCACAGTGGCAAACAAATTGCCCCACTCCAGTCCCTCTCACTGTTCTAGATTTGCAATCTAGGGGGCGACAGTACTAATTCTAGTTCGCAAAGCAGAACTTGCCATGGCATTGGACCCAGTCCCCACCACGTTAGTGCGCCACTTGTGGAATTGTTCCGCCTAGAATAGTACTCTAGACTTCTTGACGTATCACCGTCATTGTCCTCCCCTAATGCAATCTCCTCCTAAGTATCCGTAGATACTTATGGTTTCTTCCTCTCCACTACTCCGGGTCACTCATAACTCACCGCGTTAGTACATGTCTTTTAAAAAGTCTTTTAATTAAAGGCTTATCCTATTGGTCGGCTCATCCTTCGTACATCCCTTCAACGAGTCCCGACCACTAATCTTCTCAAAACATCTCTTTTCTCAACATCGCACAGAGCTGGGTTTTCCTTGACAGCCAAACTTCTCATCTCATCATCCATCATCAAACCTTTCCGAATGAGATTTTAGTAACATAAAACCTTTCCATCTTTCTCAATTGATTTTGCAACATCTGGCTAGTTGATTCCTGACACCATCAATTGAAACGAAAGCATTTCTGGCTAGCTGGTTGATTCATGTCGAAAGCCCATTTCCTCCCCTATTAAGTAGCAACTATGGCAATCAAAGGCATTTTTGAGTCTTTAAAAGGGTTTTCCCCTTTCATTTTGTTTTGTCTGATTCTCTTGAGAAATATTATCTATGACTGAGTTTTTTTTTTTGCTGCTTAGGTGAACTGTTGTTCATCCTTTTTTGTTATTTTTTTGTTGCCATGCTTCTTACGTATTTCATTGGTATCCCTTGGCCTTCATTTAGGTAGCTGAAAATCTTGCACAGCTCATGTACAACGTCATGATGATTGGATGCATATTTAGCAATGCACGATATCGTTTGGAGCTGCAACAAAGTTTGGAACAGGTTGCTCTTGCTGAGGTGCAAGATAAAAAGGTAGCATTATTTATGTTCCTTCACTTCTAGAGATTCTGTTCAAAAGCACCACCACTAGAAGGGTTCTTTTTTGTGGTCCGAAGACTCCTAACCTGACCTATTTTCCAATCGTCATTTTTCTTTGTCACATCACCAGAGTAGACTTGTTTCAACCTGACACTTGTCATCTGTCAAAGTTATCTAACTTCTTTAGCAATACTATTACTCTACTCCATTAACTAATTCAAGAGATATGGGTTAAAAAATTGAATAAATGTGGAATCGTGTTTTCGTAGCTTGGTATTGCTCTGCTCCATTAACCTTCTCTTTGCGTGCCGTTGAGACTTTTATGTAACCTGTTTCAAATTTTCCTTGAAAGAAATTAATTGTTGGCTTTTTATGTTGAGGTGAGGAATCTCAAAAATTAAATATGATATCCTATTTTGGTACTTTGAACTGAGCTTAGTAGTTATCAGGCGATAACATGTTGCAGTGTTGAGTTTTTTTTGTTTATCTATATGATGATTGCTCTCTGTGGCACATTTATAGTTGTTGAGTTTTTTAAGTTTGCATGTGTATATTTTTATTTGCTAGCATTGCTTTGTTAGATGCTCTTGTTAATTATTATGTTACTTTGTGGTGCTTTTAATCAAATAAAGGATCTCGTCTCTTAGGTATGCAGAGTTTGTTGTATTAATAGGCTTTTCCCTCTTCTTTCTATTACATTTAATTGAATGACTTTTGCTTATTTAAACTAAAATTGAATAGAATAAACTTCCACTGCATTTTAGACATTTTGGATGAGAAAATCAACTAAAATTGAAGATTGCAATCTGGCATGTATGACTTACTTGCTTCATCTACTCTTTTGCCTTGTTCAGAGGTGATTTGTTCAGAGTAGAAGATTGCAGACAAGGAACGTAACAACAGGAAGCAAAGGCAAGAGATGGATGTCCTATTTATTTTGCTTGTTTTATTTACATCCTCTAGAATTTGGAGTGTTAACAAAATTTGAATACCAGTTTGTTGTTGTATGTCTTGTTTATTTTTCTTTTCTTTTACATACATCCTGTTTGATCTGAAAATGGATTTATAGATTATAGCTTTTGAAGTGGGAAGCACATATCAGGCCGCTAGTTTTCTGTTTGGTTTTGTTGGATAGTGAGCGTGAGCTGTTTCTCACGTTTTATTGTATCTGGTTTTTACCTTGGGTTCCTGAGTATTGCTTATACTCGGTCCTTTTGGGTATCTTAATAAATTTTCCTTATCTAAAAAAAATCTTTTAGAATGTATTTTTCCTTTTCCTTTTGGGTATCTTAATAATTTACCTTGGGTTCCTGAGTATTGTTTCTCACGTTTTACATAATGTGTTGCCCACGGATGAGGAGATGCAGCAAAATACACCCCACCAACATCAATATCATGATAGTACCCTAGGATGAGGAGGGAACATCAGATGATGGTTATGATGAGAATTATTAGGATTTATATTTTAATGTTATTAGAAGGATTTAGAGTTTTTGGATCCATATATTGTCACGAATTAGTTTGATATGAGACATTGCATGAATTATTTTTATTTTAGTGTTATTTGGATTTAATGTGTTCGAAATTATATTTTATTGATATTTTAATTTTATTGAGCGGTCTTTTATAGATAAACAATATTATAAGAAAGTTATAGTATTATTGGAATTATAATATTATTTATCAACAGGGAAAATTACAGTATTATAAAAAAAATAGAAAAAAAAATTTTTAAAAATTACCGACGGTCCGTCATAAAATTACTGAAAAAGCTATTAATTCGTATTTGTTATTAGCGACAAAATTTTTGACGGCTAATCCGTCGGTAAATCAATTTCCTTTTGATAGAAATTTCGTCACAGATTGTTTTTTCTGACGGATTTTTCGTCACAAAATAATATTTTTGACGGATTTTTCCGACGGATTTTCCGTCACAAAATATTTTTTCTGACGGATTTTCTGTCACAAAATAAAATTTCTGACGGATATTTTCGACGGATTTTCCGTCACAAAGTATTTTTTACGACGGCTTTTCCGATGGATTTTCCGTCGATATTTCCGACGGTTTATAATTTGTCAAAAAAAATTTCCAACGCCACTTTTAACGACGGATTTCGTCCGTCGGAAAATCCGTCGGAAAAGTGGAATTTCCGACGGATTTTGCCCATTACTGACGGATTTTGGCCGTCGGAAATAGCAACATTTCTTGTAGTGATATGAAAATGATTTCATGTTACTTGGAATAATTCAAATTAGCAAGCATGTTTTTAAACTTAGCAAAAAAAATAAGTCGATTCTAAGACGATCACGATACAATTGGAATTGAAAATAATTACCAAATAAGCAAACTCCCTAACGTGTAAGAGATGGTAAGGATTATGAATCCAAGATAAATTTAGGTTTTGACTTACCAAGTCATAACTGTATGTTGCCTTCATAAACCAAGACGTGATTAAAGGAAGAACTAATGACTCTCCAATTACTTTTGAACCACAAGGACTCTTATTCATTAAGAATAGAAATTCGATCATCGATGACAATAGAGGAATTCCATTCGATATCAAAAGGCCATGGGTGTATACAAGATCCAACCCATGCAAGAACAAGAATAGGTAAGTTTTTGTTTAGAATTCAAGTGTTCGCATAGAAATGAGAATGATGGATGCAATGTACTCAAGAAGTTATACATTAGCAAGTGCATCACGAATTAATAAAAATCATTCACAATCAATTGATATTCAGAGTAAAAATGAAATCTGGATTCTACAATTAATATCTAAGAGGTCAAGATTTAAGCGAAGAAATAAAGGTTCAAGACGCTAAGCCAATATTAAGGTTCTGTACAACAGAATCAACGCTCCAAGTTCGGGACACCATATGTAGATTTGACACGTGAAGAGGAACAAAAGACCTATAGGATTTTGTAAAACGATCATCCAAGTATTTCCGCTGCGCATTCTGATTTTAGAGAATTTCAAATCTACAGGGGATTTCAAATTATCAATTTGTACTCCTAAACCCAGAAACTTCAATGGTGTAACATTGGAGTGAGCAAGTCCAACCTTACATTCCACTGGTGGTAAAGTCATTTCCGTATGATTGAATTTTACCATACGGTAGGCAACTTGCTATTCCCATTGAGGAGAGTGGCACGACTTAAATCATGGTTTTAAATGTATGGGAATGCCATTGAAATTATTTTGTCTAAATTGTTACCATTGGAATGTGCTCTTGATTCAATACCAAGGGTTAATCGTTCCCGTTGGGGTGGCAGCTAGCATGCCCTAACCCGTCGGGGTCTTTCACTGCCCTTAGTCTTGACAATTACACGTTTTCCAAGTATAACAATACAACAGATGGGGAAATTGGGTCTGAACACTTGGTGAAGTTTGAAACAAACACCAAGAAATCAACTATGAATTAGAGATATTATTCTAAGTCCTAATTCCTAATCAAACTAACTTAGACATATAACTGTCTATTAGCTACTCGCTTGGTGAGTAAACCATAGGAGTTGTGAGTCCAAACTCCAAGGCCGAGGAAAAACTGCTCTGATACCATAATGTAACACCCTCACAATATTTTAGTTAATTTAAGATTTATAAAAATATGGACTTGAAAATTTCAACGAAAATCCGGCAGAGTTTCCTCTGTTTTTCGGACTTTCCCCAAAATTTCCTGTTTATACCTGTCAGTCCAGAATTATTTAAAAACATAATACACAATAGCAAAATAGCCAGATCAAACCTAAAGCCCAATTAGTACACTTCAGGGCACATAACTATTACATATTCTAAATTACAAAAAATAACAGTTCTTCACATAATTAAACTACAGTCCACTCATAAAATAACGATCGAGCACTCCACGTGGTGGAGTGTCATTCCTGCTCGGCCTGAAACTGTGTTTGCTCAAACTTGAACCTGTAAAAATGGTTGCAAGGGTGAGCTTTACAGATGAAGTAGAGAAGTAGTTTCTAACTAGGCATAATGACCTACCAAGTCAAACACAATTAGCACGTAGCACATATAATTTCATTTAGGCAAATCCAACATGCGTCATACACAACCAACAGTCTTATTAGTATCCATTCATTTATTCCATTCATATTACCTTTCCATTATCTTCGTTAAGTCTCATTCTTTTCCATTTCCATTCTCATAAATTACCAACTCATGTAAATATATCATTTAGCACATAGACACAATTTCAATATTCAAACACAATTACTCATTCCACTTCTTTTCATTCTAGTCTTTCCATTTACTTTTCTTTCTTGTTTTCTTTCTTTATCTCTTTCTTTTCTTTTTCCTTTTCTTTTACTTTGTCTTTTTATTTTCTTTCTTTTTCTTTTTCCTTTCACTTTTATTATTTGGCCACAGGGTCACCACGACCATCCTGTGCCGATTATCATTTATATTTATTAGGCCACAGGGTCACCACGACCATCCTGTGCCGATTATCATTTATATTTATTAGGCCACAGTGTCACCACGACCATCCTGCGCCGATTATCATTTATTTTTATTAGGCCACAGGGTCACCACGACCATCCTGCGCCGATTAACATTTATTTTTATTAGGCCACAGGGTCACCACGACCATCCTGCGCCGATTAACATTTTTTTTTATTAGGCCACAGGGTCACCACGACCATCCTGCGTCGTATCAATTTACTATTCTCATCCTCATTCCGTTTATCTTATTTATTTATTCTTTTTATTTATGATCTTTTCTCTTCTTTAATTTCTTTATAATTATCCTTTTCTCTCTTGTCTTTTACTATTAATTTGTTATCTCATTCGTCATTCAACACACATTTATCATACAAGCATACACAACAATTTTCACACTTTATATTTTCAATTCCCTAAGTTTATGCCATGACACTTTTAACTCTTTCTATTCCTTAGTTCTCATTCTAATTTTACATCTCATACATACATACTTTCTTTTATTTATTATTCAGTTCATTATGCGATACACATTTAGCACACAAACATCACAATTCAACCACTTAAATGATTTATATATATCTCTTTAAATCAACCAGACATACAGAAAAATAATCATTTATAATCATTCACAATTAACAACCAGCAAATAAACAAACATGATAGCATATAGCACTTAGCCTGCATATTCAATCACAAGTATCAAGTTATAGTTCATTTTATTTACTTTCTTACTTTATATTTAATTTAAATTAATTACCCGAATAATCAATCACAAGCATACCCACATATTCTTAGCCATGTATTATATACTAATCAGAAAATACTCCCTAAAGCAAGGTAAAGAACCCCTTACCTCAGGGTTCTATTATAACCTGGCTTACGGCTCGGTGAGGCGATCCCGCTGCGGCTTACGTCGAACTAGTCCAAATCCACCAGCGGCAATTACGGCTTACACAACCAGCGTCGGTCTTACTCCTCGACTACGTTGGTGATGGCGGTTTGGATCGAACCCGCAACCGTGGCCGATGACGATAACGGTGAGGATCTGTATCGAATAAGGAGAGAGAGTCCCAAGCCTTCAGACATCCATCTACAAGCACAACATACATGGCCAACGGGAGGCAAATCCATCCTTGGAAGCGGTGGCGGCGCTAGCCTCTGCTCCCGGTGGCGGCTGCGACAACCAACGACGGAGGGAGAAAGAGTCGCGAACAGGGACCTCCTGGTCTATGGAGCAGCAAGCGCGAATGGGAGAGAGAGAGAGAATGAGAGCACGCGGCAGGGAAGGCAAGGACTGATGGCAGCGGGTCTTCTTGGGTGGCTCGCGGTTGGGTTCGCTATTGAAGGGGTGGTTGTGGCGATTTGGATCTAGGGAGTCGCGATTCACACGACAAAGGTGGCCTGTTGTTGCGGTTGGCTTGGCGACGACGCGGCTTCAAGGCGGCAGCAGCAGCTAAGTACAGCGGCTGCGGCGGAGTAACTGAGGGAGAGAAAGAGAGAAGGACCGAGAGAGAGAGAGGGAGAACTCACAAGGGAGGAGAGGGAAACGTGATTGGAGGGAGATGGGGGAGGGACTTTGGGCGGTGGTGACGGTGGCTTGGCGGCAGGGAGGGAGGACGAAAGAGCTGACTGAGGGGGGTGGGGCGGCGGCTGATATGTGGGAATTGGGTTTTAGGGTTTCCACACCCCTTTTTAGGATTATTATTATTATTATTATTATTATTATTATTATTATTATTATTATTAGTGGTAGTAGTAGTGTTAGTATTATTTTAGAATACTAATAAACATTTTTTTTTCAAGAAGTACTAGTAATTAAAAATGTAAACATCCAAATAAGTACATTTATAAAATCATAAGGTTAAAGATTTTAAAGTTCTTAAAAGAAGTTTACTATTAAATATGACAAAAGCAAATTAAAATATAGAAAGTATATTTTTCAATTAGGATAACTACTTTTTAAATTAATTTACTTTAAAGTATATAAATAAAATAGTCCAATAGAAATAATATAAGACACTTTATGGGAATACCCAACACTTAATAATTATTTACAAGAATTAATCTTTTGGTTTGATAAAACTCAAAATTTATAACATAAAAGAAATTCAGGATGTTACAGACATCATCAAATAAACTCAATACCGAAGTTCATGTGGTCTTTGTCTCCTTCACACGAGTGGCCACACAACCAAACAATTGCCACCGTGCTACTGACTCAGAACCACCAAGTTTCGACTTTTGAGATGGTCGAAACACTTAATATGTTACCTAAATACCACGGTGTTTGGGGGAAACTTCTCTCTCACCTCGACCGATGACGATCTTCAATACGCTCCTTAGTTTCCACTGCGACGCTCGTAACTGCTTCCCGATCGTTACTGGCACTCAAGTAGTTCTCTCTTATTAAAATCATTCTTATTCAATTATCTCAAAAATATAGCAACGTTACAAAACCTCTTGTAAGAAAATAGAATAATCTCTTGTTCTCAAAAATTTGAAATCAACTTTGGGTTTTAAATCCACAATCAGGATAAGTAAAAATGTTCGTTTAATATTACGTTTAGGAATTAAAACACTTGAAATACTCCTTGCAAACATTTGTTTAAAAACATAATTAGTTCCCTGACCCTTTTAAAAAGCCACATTTATCTTAAGGGTTTTTAAATATAAAACACCTTTAAATTAAAACCACGTGCTTTATAAATCATATGAAAATCTTTTCAAACAATACTTTTTCAATAAATCAAATCACTTTAACTTACTTTATTTCCTTCAAAAGTCGAATTAGATTAAAGAAAACAACACAAGGGTTAAATCAAAAACCTTTTACAAATATTAAACATTCAAATCATTTTCAAACACACATATTGAACATGTTAAGTCATTCATAAATCATGCATCACTTTCACACTCATCATGCATGCATACAAGACAAGAATCAAACGCAAACTCCTATTTTTTCTATGCATGGCCGAATCTCCTTCTATATGAGACAAGGTTATATTCACAATTTCAAACACTAATGATTACTATCACCTACACAAAACATACACAAATGGAAAATAATCATTTAAAGCACAATATCCTACTTTAAGCATCATACCCAAAATATTTATTAAAAGAAAAGAAATATCTTCGCTTAAAATCATGCTAACATCTTTCAAATCAATTAGCTTTATCCCTAAATTAACATGCAAATGAAAATCAATTTATTTCTTTTATTTCTTGATCAAACCGAATGGAGTATAGAAAATAACTCAAAAAGATAATCACATACCAAATTCACTTCATTTAATCAAAGCTAAACTCAAACCACAACACACAAAGGAAATGAAAATAACTTGAATAAATGTATTCCCAAAACCGAATGGGACATGAAAATTATTTTCAAGTTTTAATCAAAGATTCAAGCCCCATAGGTTTAAAAATCCCTAGATCCATCAATAAATCACACATTCAAAACAAAATGAAACTAACTTGATATTTATAAAGGCAAAACCGTGAGCTTCACATAAAAATTCATCAAACTTAATTTTATTTCTTTAAATAAATTTTATCACAATAACATCGAGAGTCATATCAAGATCTTTCACCTCCAAAAATTTCATGCATGTACTTTAAATCTTTAAATCACATAAATTTCATCATGCATGCAACTAGAATAAGGATCAAACATGATTCCCTACTTTCCCTAGGTTTGGCCGAATGACCTCATACAAAAAGGCAAGATCTTTAGATTATTTTCACATGCAAAGATTAAAACTCATGGATCATATCATGCAAAACTTTCTAAGCATCATTTTCTTTCTTAAACTCCAACCGAATCATCATCATCATCATCACACACACAAAATCTTGTTTAAAATCCTTTTTGTACCAAAAATCATTTTTAAAACTTATTATCATAATTTTCTCTTTAAAATTGTAACATGCATCAAAAGAAAACCAAGACTTTACACTTGAAATCCACATGCGAACTCAAACTTCATGCTTTTTCAAAGATCAATCATAGATCAAGACATGCAAAAGAGATCAAAGCAAATACATATGCTTAAACACAAATCTAAAACAAAACCGTGAAGAAGAAAACTTATTAGTTGAAGATCAAAGCTTTGCAAGCACAAATATTCAAGATCAAGTCATAAAAATAACATGCAAGCCATTTAAACTTCAAGATCATAAGAAAATAAACACATGCATCACAAAATCAAAGTTTAAACAAAGTCCACCATAGAGTTCTTTACAAATCAAAATCATTACATTAAACTCTCTCTTAAATAGCTACCTTAAACAAAGATCCTAATCTTCAAGCTTCAAATCTCCTTTCCTCCTTCCTAGGGTTTGCTTCGGCCTCCTCTTTCTTAAGGTTGATGGTTGGTTTTCTTCTTGATCTTTGAAGAAGGATGTGTTTAAAGGAAGAAATCAAAGGTATTTGGTTGAGAAGTTTGGGTTTTCACTCTTTCTTTCCTCCTCTCTCCTCTCGACCACTCTCTCTTTTCTCTCTAGGTCTCAAGAGCTTGATGTGCTCTTGGACCAAAGTGTTTATGTTTGTGTGAGAAAGGAAATGAATGAAGGAAATGAAACATGAACCAAAGCCAACACACACACACACGGTCCTATATAGGCAAAAGCAAGGGATGGAATTTTCCTCTTTTGTCCTCGGTCCAAGGTGTTGGTTCAAGGGCAATTCGGTCCAACCAAATAGTTGCATGGGAGGAGTCTTATCATGGGAGACATGGTGGAAGGAAAGTCTTCCTAGGCATCATCACACTCACACCACCTAATTTCGTCCTATTTTCCATTTAATTCTAACTTTCTTAATGCATAAGAAAATGCATTCTAATTTGGTTCTCCTAGTCTCTTCATGGCCGAACCACACTCACACATACATGAGGGAATACAATTTCCTTTTCATTTTATCATAACAAACACATAGCATTACATCATGGAACAATGCATATACTTAACACATGTTTAAACATACATACAATTAATACTTTAGGGCATAACAACTCAAAACACACATCACACATACATCCATATTCACACAAGTTTGTCATGCATTCATTCATTCATGTATCTCAAATTCACTAATTAAATTTCACACATAATTTATGGCATTCTTATAATGAGAAAACACTCATAATCACAAACTCAAGATTTTCCAAATACATATATAAAACCGTACCATTTAGCTAAAAACATAAACTTTACTTTATTTTCTAAAACCATATTTTCATATAAATCAAATATTTTCAAAAGGAATACTTTATTTAAAGTATCAAATCATTTTCATTCCTCAATACTTTAAAAATTCATCCTTTAAAGGCTCAAAAATAAATTTTTTCAAACCAACCCAGAAAATTATAAAAATCACATATTTAAACTCTACTTTTCAACGCGATCGTTTTCATATAAAGATCATAATTTTCTGAAAAACGGTTGAAAAGATATGCATTTTCAAAGTAACCAAATTCATTTTGATCATAAAACAAAATTTCATCTCTTTAAAAAAATCTCAAATGACAAAATCATAACTTGGTTTTCATGAAATCACACTCAAATAAAAATCATTTGCTAAAACATTTTTCTGAAAATCCTTCTTAAATTTTTAAAATTCTTTTTTTTTAAATAAAACCTCATTGATCTATTTGAGTCCAGAAGATGCGGGATGTTACATTCTCCCCAACTTGAAGATTTCTCGTCCTCGAGAAATGATGCGCAAAACCGTCTTGTTCAAGAGTGCGTAGCTCCTTGTAGCGATTCTCTTCCCCATTCTTCTATGAACTGACCGCTGCGACGCAACACTTATTTGCTGTTCTCAAAAGAATTCTAAATCAAAACAATCTCTGGGGTCATTCCATTGTCAAATACAATGGTGCATAACGACAAGGCTTTACTAAATGGGTTAAATTTTTAAGGGTTTTCAAGGTTGCTGAGACAAATAGCAACATAAAAAGGAACGTCATGCTTATGCCAATCTAAGAAAAGACACTATTTATAAGGCTCCTCTTCCGACTTACCCTTTTCTAGTAACTTCCAGCCTAATCAGATCATCTTAAAACCTCAAATCTCCATCTACTCCCCAACTTTAATGACCCTTATCACTACATATCTCAACCACAAACATGAACTTGGTTCTCACCGACTTCCCAATCCTTACTGCTTCCTATTCATCTTACCCTACTCCTCTTTACCCCATCCAAATTCATCCTATCATTGCCTTAGATTCCATTAAACATTCGCCCTTATAACTTCATCTTATTCATAACTACTCCTTCCTTTCTTCAAGTGACTACTAATCCTCAAGGGACATATGCTTCACTTCACTCCTCCTATCACCTACTGATCGTAATAACTTAAGCATCCTAACTCCTTTTTCCATTCTTCATGTTTCACCTTAAGGTCTAAATCCATTGAAGTTCTTCTAATCTTAGGATTACCTATCTAATTAAAGGTCTTCATTCCTAACAGGGCTCCTCTAATCCACAATTCACCATCACCTTTATTGACCAAAACAACACACTTTCATCATTTGTCCTAACATTGATCATCACTTAAGGGCTCTAACTGTAAATTTCTTCACTTCATCTACCCAATTCCCCACCATTAATAGCAATTAGCACTGGACAATTTCATTTACTCTTTCTAACTCTAATTCTAGGATCACAAACTCTTCTGACTTATCCTAGACTTCCTACTGCCTCAATACCATATAGACCATCAATTAGATAAATTACCCTCATATATACTTAATTCTAACCGACTCATACAATCCTCCATCTCACTTAAGACTCGAAAAACATCACTACTATATCTTATGACCAATACGTCTCCCTTACTCATACCTTCTAACCCCTACTTTCCTCAGATATTGCAAATCTGGCCTAACAACACCTCACAATCCACTCCTAGTTCAGGGATAACTACTTGACTGACATAAGTCATCACCAAAAATTTGGGAATCAAACAGCTTGACAATAGGGAAGGCGTATAAACTGAGCTCACAAATTTGGGTTCAATCAAATTAGAAGGGTTCAAGACGACTTTAGAGATCAATCTGGGTAACAAGCAACATGGGGTAGGCTCAAGGTTCAAATCAAATCAAGAGCTCGAAGGTTATTCCAAACAAAAGGAATCACAACAAAACAGGGTTCCAACAAAGAATGGTAAGTTCAAACAATAATTTTAGGTCTTGCTAGGATTCGAATCCTCGGATTCTACGACGAATTCTGTAACGTCCCTCGTTTGTTCAAAAGAATTTTATTTTTCATATTGACTATGTTGGAAAAATCGGAGTATGAAAATTTTTCCTTGAATGTGGTACTCAAGTTTAAACCATGCATTTGGAGGGAATTCGGTGGAAGGAGTAATTAATATCTGAATATCTTAAAAATCATTTTGAGATAACCCTTATGGCACGAAATAGCTTTCGAAAATAACTTAGTTATAAGGTTATCCCAAGAAATTGACTTTAACAATACTTCCTTCATCACCGAACTCAAATGATAAAATCAGAGTCAGCGGATTATGTTAAAATGGTTTATTTATGTTTCCTTAGAGTTCATAAATCAAGAAGAAGGTCATTGATTCATAAAATCAGGTGTAAAAACTTTATGAGTACCACGAATATAATCAAATGGTCAAATCTAAGTTTTACTCTGATACATCTCTCAAATCATAAAGTTACGATTTCTATCAAAAGTTGGAGACGTTCAGAGCTAGTCAATGGTCCTTCGTCCAATCATCCTTTTTGGCCGGATCTTCAAGAGTTGTACAAGGAGTCTTTATCCCATGATCACTAATCTGTAGAAGATCTAAGTTCCTGGTCAACACCTAATAAGGGCAGGGAGGTAAGCTATACTCATTCGTGTAACATCCTCAATTTTCAATTCCATTTAGAAGTGTTGATTCGTGTTAGTATTATAATTGCTTAGAATTGTTTAGACTTGTTTAGAATTAGAAATTTAGCTAAGTGTAAGTTGGATTGAGTTAAGAATAGGTTAGATTGTGTTTAGAGTGTAGGTTTTGGTGTTAAGTTAAGTTAGAAAGAGTTGTGAAAGCCTAAGAGTCTTTGAAGTGTGAAAGAAAGCCATTTTGCACTGAGTTAATCGATTAATAAGGGCCTTAATCGATTAGAATTTAAGCACCTTTCGGATCTACTCGAGTAGGGAGCAGATTAATCGATTAAATTTTATTGCTCTTTTGGCCTTAATCGATTAATGGCCTTGTTAATCGATTAAGGGGTCGAATTAATCGATTAACCCCTGTAGTTAAGTTGAAGAACACGTGAATTCCAAATCAATTTCAGCAGCTCTTTCTCTCTCATGTTTCACGAGTTCCTCTTTTAGCTCTCCTAGGGCTTTCAATTTCTACCCATAATCTTCAAAGTTTCACCCAATTAATACTCCAAATCAATCACCCATCATCCCTACACATCTTTCCTACCCTTCAATCTCTCAATTTCTTCCTCTTTTCATTTCCCCCAAATTACCCATAACCCTAACTATGTGCATACCTTGGTTTGAAGTCTTCTAGCTATCAAGAGCTTGGTGTAGATCTTAGGGGCAAGAGCTAAGGAACTAGGACTTGGGTTGGAGCAATTCTCTAGGAGTTGGAAGGTTCTCCTCTACCCTCCAAGAGGTAAGGGGGTTTAACTTGGGTTTAGCTTAGGGGAAGTGTTAGAAACTAGTAATTAGTACTTAGTTAAGTGTGTTTTGATAGTTGGTTGCAATTAGAATTAAGGGGAATTATTAGTTTGGCAAACTCTAAGTTTGAAAAGTTTTGTATGTACTTATTATATGTCTAATGCTTTAATTAAATTGTAATTGATGATTATGACTTATATAAATGTTGTGAGATGTTTATTAATTATGAACTTAATATGTTGTTAGACATAACCTAGGGTCAAGTAATTTCCAAGTGAGAGGAACCACCCTATAGTGATTTTTATAAAATAAAAAGGGTTCCATTCTCAATTGGAGAGTACTTGGTTGTCAAGCATGCATGGTGTAAAGGGGACGTTAGTTGTAGGGGAAAAACACACGTCTTTTGATTGATGAGGACAAAAGTAAATTATTAGAATTATTATAGAGAACCTTGATCTTGCACAGGACACGGGTTTGATTCCCATGTTGCGGATCGGTTCTATGAAAACTATAATAATTCTATTTACTTTGGTTTCTTTGGGCCAATCGAGGGTGATTTCTGCTAAAGCCCTATTTGGACAAATCAACCCAAATTGCATGAGGGACCTTCCTAAGTGGAGGTGAAGTGTTGTGCAAGCGGATATGAGGGACCTCCCTAAGTAGGAGGCGAAGTATCCAACTATAGGTTGAGAAATGCTTACTCCTGGTCGGTTTTTCCCCAAAGTGGAGGGTGTATGTGAGAGTATGGAATTGTAAATGAAAAGGGATAAAGTAAAGTGTAAAGTGTAAAGTGTAAAGTGCAAAGTGTAAAGTGTAAAGTGCAAAGTGTAAAGTGTAAAGTGAAAGTGAAAGTGAAAGTGTCAAAGGAGATTTGCATAATTGGATTAGTTCACCCAAATCCGATCAAATTGTTTAAATGAACCGAAATGAAATATATTGTGAAATGTCGGATTTGTGAACTAAGCCTGTAACAGTGTGACGTGCATAACATACATACATGGTCGCATAATACCTTATTATTTTATACTGTGCACTGTCTTACCTTATGATTGCCCTTGTTAAAAAAAATTATGCCTTCGAGTGCTTGAATGTGTATGTGCTTACCTAAGTCTTATTATTATTTCCTAATGTTTTCTCTAATCTAATCTTGAGTTACTCACCCTTTACATGTTGACATTTTAGGTACGCATATCGAGGATCCACCGACTGTTCCCTCTGCCGAGGACCCCTACGCTCCTCATGATGGAGTGTAGATGCATTTCATGCATTGGGCTCTTATATTATATAGTTGTTTATTTTGATGTGCACTCTCTCTCTCTATCATTTTGATGTACATATTATTATGACTTGTAAAGGTTGTGAGGATGGTTAATCATCCACCTTTTTGATGTAAATGTAGTTTCTTAATCCGCAACCTCTTTTGGAATTTTGGTGACTTTTATGAACTTGTAAAATAACTGCTTTATGATGATGTTTATATGTTATGCTAGTGATCATAAGTGATGGAGTATTATGAAATTATGCAATTCTGGATCCTGACAGGTTATATGTATATATATTAGTATTGGGAAAAGTCCGAATTACAAACGAAACCTTGCAAAAAATTTTCTCAATTTTCCAAGTTGTATTAAAATATAAAGAAGAAAATTAGGGATGTTACATTTGGTATCAGAGCAGTGGTTGCATTCCTCGACGGTGGAGTATGGTTCTTACTACTCTCAAAGTATTACTCCACATGAGAGTAGCACTAAAGTAGTTAGTAATTAGTTTGTTTTCATTTCTTAAGTAGTTAGTTAGCTAGTTCTTGTTTTAAATTTTCTTAGTAGTTGTGATTCTTAATAATCGCTCTTTGGTTCCAGGATTAGTATGGCGGCCCGACAAAATCGAGTATTCGAAAGAATATCCGAGGTTTTGGAGGACTTGTCTCGGACCAATGCCAACCAAACCAATATTCTAGAGAATTTAGTGCAGGCTAGTGCCCAGCAGGCCCAGAATGCTAACCAGCCCCATGCTGCAGCTCATGGTATCACAGAGTTCAAGAAGTTGGACCCCCCAAGGTTTGTGGGCGGATTTGATCCAGCGGGAGCCCAACAATGGTTAAAGAAGTTAGAGAAGATTTTCAAGTCCTTTCCTTGTTCTGATGCGGAGAAGGTGATGTATTCCACCTTCATGCTTTCCGGTGAGGCGGGATCTTGGTGGGCGGACACCAGTCATTTCTTGGAAGCGGAAGGGAGGCAAATTTCTTGGGATTTGTTCAAGGAGAGGTTCTTGGACAAGTTCTTTCCCGAGGATTTTCGGAGGAGGAAAGAGATCGAGTTTCTGGAGTTGAAGCAAGGGAGTATGTCAGTTGGGGATTATGTCTCCAAATTTGAGGAGTTGATCAAGTTTTCTCCTTATTACCAGCAGCACCCAGAAGAGGGTTCCAAATGCATCAAGTTTGAGAATGGCCTTCGTCCTGAGATTAAGTTGGCTATTGGGTATCAGGGGATTCGGAATTTTCCCCAGCTGGTGAACATGTGCAGGATGTATGAAGGCGACCTAAGGGTGAAAGAGGCTAGTGACAGGAGCATAAGGGCGGTTCAAAGGGTTGTTGGACCGGTGAGGGACAAGGGTAAGGGACCTTCCCTCCAAAGGAATCCCCCTTATCCAACTCCCAGGTTTGTGGACAACAAGGCTAAGGGAGCAGCAGGGAAGACAGATGTGCCAGCTACCGCTCCTGGATTTGTTCCATCTTTTCCACAATGCAAGCATTGTGGAAAGTTTCACAAGGGTACTTGCTGGAGGGTGATGTATGCGGGTCAACCCGTTCTGATTGGTCCTTGTTTCATATGAAAGCAGGTTGGACATCGTGCTGCCAATTGTCCAAATCAAGTTCAGGGAAGAAGTGGATCAGTGGGGCAATCTGGAGGAGCTCAGTCAGTGGTTTATGGTAGGGTGTATGCTATGACTGGAGTGGAGGCAGAGCAGTCAGAGGATCTCATCAGAGGTATCGGTCTTGTCAATGGAATGCCATGCAATGTTTTATTTAATAGTGGGGCAACTCATTCATTTATATCTTTAGATTGTGCTACTAGACTAGACTTACCGGTTATAGAAGTTCCCTTTAAACTCATAGTGTCTACCCCAACAAAGCCCTCAGTGTCTACCTCCCAAATGTGTCCAAATTGTACCCTCACAATATATGACCACACATTCCACATTGACCTTATATGCCTACCCTTAACCCAACTAGATATTATCCTAGGGATGGACTGGATGTCGGAAAACCACATTATGATAGATTGCCACAAAAAGACCATAATCTTTCCCCAACCCGAAGAACCAAAATTAAAATTAGTTGCTTTAGAAACCAATGAAGAATCAACCCTTCACCAAATCCCTATAGTGAATGAGTTCCCAGAGGTGTTTCCTGATGAGGTGCCTGGTTTACCTCCGGTGCGTGAGGTAGAGTTCAGTATTGATTTGGTGCCTGGTACTGGACCTATTTCTTTGGCTCCGCATAGGATGGCTCCGGTTGAGTTGGTGGAATTGAAGAAGCAGCTGGAGGATATGTTGGACAAGAAGTTTATCAGGCCTAGTGCCTCACCCTGGGGTGCACCGGTTCTCTTTGTTAAGAAGAAGGATGGAAGCCTCAGATTATGTGTGGATTACAGGCAGCTGAATAAGGTAACAGTCAAGAATAAATATCCTCTTCCACGCATTGATGATTTGATGGACCAATTGCGTGGTGCAGCGGTGTTTTCCAAGATCGATCTTCGATCCGGTTATCACCAAATCAAAGTTAAAGAAGAGGATATACCCAAGACTGCTTTTAGATCACTGTATGGCCACTATGAGTATGTGGTAATGCCGTTCGGTCTAACCAATGCCCCTGCAGTTTTTATGGACTATATAAATCGGATATTCCGGCCTTACTTGGACTCCTTTGTAGTTGTCTTCATCGACGATATTCTTATATATTCAAAGGACTCCAATGAGCATCGGGAGCATCTTAGAATAGTCCTAAACATCTTGAAGGAGAAGCGGTTGTATGCCAAGCTTGCCAAGTGTGATTTTTGGCTTGAGAAAGTCAAATTCTTGGGGCATGTGATTGCTAAGGAAGGCATCGCAGTTGATCCTGCGAAGGTGGAGGCCGTGTTGAAGTGGGAAAGGCCAAAATCGGTGACGGAGATTCGGAGTTTCCTTGGATTGGCAGGCTATTATCGGAGGTTTATCAACGATTTTTCTAAGATAGCTTTGCCTTTGACCAAGCTAACAAGAAAGGAGACAGCGTTTGATTGGAATGAGAAGTGTGAGCAGAGTTTCTTAGAACTCAAGGACAAGTTGACTTCTTCTCCTGTTCTTGTTCTTCCGGATCCAAAGAAGAATTTTGATGTTTATTGTGATGCCTCAAGGCAAGGATTAGGATGTGTTCTCATGCAAGAATGAAGGGTGATTGCTTACTCTTCCAGGAAGTTGAGACCGCATGAGGATAACTATCCTACCCACGACTTGGAACTTGCAACGGTTGTTTTTGCTCTCAATATATGGAGGCACTATCTTTACGGATCAAGGTTCGAGGTGTTTAGTGATCACAAGTGTAACACCCTATCTTAAATAACATTCTAACTACCCCGATTTATTTAGTGACTTGAAAATTTCTTTTTAAAACCATTTTAGCTTGTAAAAATCTCTGTCAAATCGGACAGAGTTTCCTTTAATTTATGGATATCCCAAAAATAAGAGTTCTCCTTGAAAACCTGTGATAAATATTTTCATATAATCAACAGTATGCCAGCAGGGAAAAATACAAATCAGTTCATTACATTCGAGTACATCGTCTCCAAAACAATAATAATCAAGTTATAAAATAGTATAATTTCCCCAAAAGGTATTACATAATATTTATATACATCAAACGCCAAAGCTAAATTCTTGGACCAATATAATATCACCCCCTAACGTTCACACTCCACGTTGTGGAGTGTGCCCCTGCTCGGCCACGACTAGTGCATGCTCCGCTTCGGTACCTGTAAAAGTATATCAAGAAGGGTAGCATTACACAGAACTTAGAAATATAGCTTCTACGAAAGCATAGTAATAAACCAAGGTCCTACCCTACTCCATACTATCCAAATCATATACTACCTCACTTTCCTTTTATACAGCTCAACATTACCCTATGATTTCAATTACATGATTTCCCTATGCCTTTCTAATCTTTCTATTTCATTCTTTCGCGCACCTTTCGGTGGGTATTATTTCCATTGATCGCACACCACAAGGGCGGGTCCTAATTATGTTTACGCACACTATATTGGCGGGTCCTAATGATATTTACGCACGCCATAATGGCGGGTCCATAACATACCTAGTCACACTCCCTACGGGAGGGTCTAAAATTCACACTCTATTGTGGAGGGTCCTACTCTACACACGCTCCGTTATGGAGGGTCGATCCTAATCTATACACACTCCGTTATGGAGGGTCGAACCTAATCTATACACGCTCCGTTATGGAGGGTCCATCCTAATCTATACACGCTCCGTTATGGAGGGTCGAACCTAGTCTATACACGCTCAATTATGGAGGGTCCATCCTAATCTATACACGCTCCGTTATGGAGGGTCAAACCTAGTCTATACATGCTCCGTTATGGAGGGTCCATCCTAATCTATAAACGCTCCGTTATGGAGGGTCGAACCTAGTCTATACACGCTCCGTTATGGAGGGTCCATCCTAATCTATACACGCTCCGTTATGGAGGGTCCATCCTAATCTATACACGCTCCGTTATGGAGGGTCAAACCTAGTCTATACACGCTCCGTTATGGAGGGTCCATCCTGATCTATACACGCTCCGTTATGGAGGGTCGAGCCTAGTCTATACACGCTCCGTTATGGAGGGTCCATCCTAATCTATGCACGCTCCGTTATGGAGGGTCTATCCTAATCTATACACGCTCCGTTATGGAGGGTCGAACCTAATCTATACACGCTCCGTTATGGAGGGTTCTATCCTATACACGCTCCGTTATGGAGGGTCCATATATATGTATATATATTTGCACTCCACTTAGGGAGGATCCTATGAATTTACGCCTATCCGCACTTCCATTTGGAAGGGTCCATCCTAATCGTTAGTATTGTCGCACTCCCTTTGGGAGGGGTCGTTCATACCTAAACTCACCTTTCACATTCCCATACCCACACCTAAATAGGTGGTCCTTTCTCACATTAACAATATGATTTCCCATTGTCCAATTATTACACTCAATACTAATCCATTTATTATCTAATTTCCTTTCATTTCCATTATTCAACTCAAGTCATTATCTACAACAATAATCCTTTTTACTTAGCATACTTATCTCTATATTTTCCTTAATTATTGCACCTCGTACTCCTAAATTAAAACAAGTCTATCACTAACACTTTCCCTTTTCTTTACCTATCTCTTGGTTATCCCAATAATATAACATTTCATTCCTTCCACAATTTCCATGCCTTTTCAAGCTTACAACGAGTCTCTAATTATTTTCGCTCTATTATTCACTCTTAGTTCCTTTATAATTTCCTTATGTTTTGTCATCCAGTTATTCTCATCACTCTCTAATTATATATATCTACTTTGTCTATTATTCACTTCCTATCCGCTATTATTCATGCATTTGTTCTCACAAATCTCACTAGTTACTCTATCTATTCTCCACTAATTACTTCCTTTATTTTCATTATCAAATACCCTAAGGTTTTTATGCTATACTCCCTCTCTACCCCTAGCCATTGCTATAACTAAAGAGAATCTACTTCCTAAGCTAAGGTAATACGAACCCTCTTACCTTCTTAAGAGGTGATGATGAATTTCAAGTCCTAGCTCTTGGATCCTTGGTGTGTGAGTTCCTTATCCTTGACTTGTTTTGAGTTGGAAAGCATGAAGCCAAAACCCCCAAGTGATGATGAAAATTGAAAAGTCCAAGAAGAAGGAAGAAGGGATCAAATCGTGTGGAGAAAGGAGGAAGAGAAATGGGGCTTCAACTCACTCCCATGGTGCAAGGTTTGATGGGGTTTTGTTGGTTTTGGGTTTGAGGTGCCCAAAATCAAGTGTTTGATGATGAAGAGTGATGGAGTGCTTATTGGACCAAGGAGGAGAGAAGGGTGGAGAGAATGGAAGAATGAGGAGGATGATGGAAGAGGAGGAGGAGGAAGAGATGATGTTGATGATGGAGGAAATGTGGTGTTGTTGTTGTTGTAATTTGTTTTATGCCAAGACAAGTTGAATCGGTCGGCTGAGATGGGCCAACTTGGTGCCCAAGCTGAATCCAACGCACCAGATCTGATCTGGTGTCGCGCGCGCCTGATCGCGGTTCAGACGCGCCTGAGCGCGGTCACGCACCAGTTGGTGCTGCTGATGCGAGCTGGCGCGGGTGCTGGTGCTGGTGGGGCGTGCTGGTGCGCCATTTTCCCTTGGCTGGCGCGACTGGTGCGCACGGGGCATGCCTGGGCGCATGATTGACGCGCCTGAGCGTCTAGCTCCCTGAGTTGGTGCACCAAGTGCACCCTGGTGCGCCTGGGCGTGCACCGGTGCGCCTGGGTGTGCACCAGGAACTTGAAACTTCGATTTGTCGTAACTTTTTCGTCAACCGTCGGATCGGGCCCAAATTTTTAGACAAGCTTCTTCAACCCATAAACTTCATATCCAACGGTGGAATTTATTTTCTTGGAATCCTATAATAAATTTCTAATTTTCTCTTTTCGGTCGATTTCTAACATCGAAAACGCCGATTTAACTCCCGATTTCGCTTATATGACTTTGCCCGAAGCCACAATTGCCTTCTATACAACCCCTAGGACCTATAATCACCACTCACCTATCTACCAAAATTCGTTAAGTCATTAATCTACCCATTCCTTCCACTTTAACTATATTAATTAATTAATTATTGCTTGGAATTAAATTTGGGATGTTACAATTCTTCCCCACTTATTGGAATTTCGTCCCCGAAATTCCGTTTAATTCCTTTAATGGAGAACCATCCCAATGCAAGGTCCTTCGACTACAATACTTAATTCCCTTTGGTCTACTCCCCCACTTGGAATCGGCATACCATTTGCATTAGTACGCCACCAAATTCCTTGCACTCTATGAAGAGCTCGGTCTTTAGTTCAAATCGGTTAGTCTCAGTGTGGGGACTCTACGAGGTTTTTAAGGTTGGTTTTTCTCACGGTTAATCATTTTCAAGAGTCTTGCTAGTAAGACTCCGAATAAGTCTTTGGATTTCTAAAATCAGGCTTATCTCTCCAAGGGAATTGGAGATAGTTTCTAGGGTCAACTGGATTCCCTCAGCAATTTTGACACAAGGTTTTGAAAAGGGTACTATTCAGGTCGATTTCCTTCCTTCAATGTCGGGTTAGTTTCTGTTCTACTTAAAAACTTTCAATGACATCGGCCATTAATAATTGCAAAGATCGAGGTGGTCAATCCCAATCTCACATTCATCAATGGTAATATCACTGTCGGGTTTACTGATGATAACGTCACTTAACAGTTGTAAGAGCCAGGACGACCAATCCTACTCTTACACCCCATTAAACAACAATACCACCATGGGTTTGGTTCCATTCTACCCAGAGTTCTACAATTTCTTAACCATTCCTAAAAAATCTAATCAAACACACACATCATTCAAGCATACATTGCAGCATTTCACATCAACACACACACAAATATCAAAATGAACGCTATCCATTCATATTCACACACTAGTTACTGTCTACCTATGTGTCCTATTTTACTTATCCTAGTGTTGTCCTACCAAGTCTTTCTCTCAAACTTTATCCTAGTTCATTATAATTCTATCCTACTTGAGAATTCACCGACAACTAATACCACTAATTCATACATATCAGAGAATAACATACATATGCATGCATAGCTTCACACACCTATACATTCAATCATAATCCTAATAGGATTTCTACCTCGACTCTAACACTTGGACATCTAACTTTACATCGGTTACTCGCTTGATGAGTAACCACTGGAGTAGTGAATAACTCCAAGGGCCAAGGAAAAACTGCTCTGATACCATAAATGTGACACCCTATCTTAAATAACATTCTAACTACCCCGATTTATTTAGTGACTTGAAAATTTCTTTTTAAAACCATTTTAGCTTGTAAAAATCTCTGTCAAATCGGACAGAGTTTCCTTTGTTTTATGGATATCCCAAAAATAAGAGTTCGCCTTGAAAACCTGTGATAAATATTTTCATATAATCAACAGTATGCCAGCAAGGCAAAATACAAATCAGTTCATTACATTCGAGTACATCGTCTCCAAAACAATAATAATCAAGCTATAAAATAGTTTAATTTCCCCAAAAGGTATTACATAATATTTATATACATCAAAAGCCAAAGCTAAATTCTTGGACCAATATAATATCACCCCCTAACGTTCACACTCCACGTTGTGGAGTGTGCCCCTGCTCGGCCACGACTAGTGCATGCTCCGCTTCGGTACCTGTAAAAGTATATCAAGAAGGGTAGCATTACACAGAACTTAGAAATATAGCTTCTACGAAAGCATAGTAATAAACCAAGGTCCTACCCTACTCCATACTATCCAAATCATATACTACCTCACTTTCCTTTTATAAAGCTCAACATTTCCCTATGATTTCAGTTACATGATTTCCCTATGCCTTTCTAATCTTTCTATTTCATTCTTTCGCGCACCTTTCGGTGGGTATTATTTCCATTGATCGCACACCACAAGGGCGGGTCCTAATTATGTTTACGCACACTATATTGGCGGGTCTTAATCATATTTACGCACGCCATAATGGCGGGTCCATAACATACCTAGTCACACTCCCTACGGGAGGGTCTAAAATTCACACTCTATTGTGGAGGGTCCTACTCTACACACGCTCCGTTATGGAGGGTCGATCCTAATCTATACACACTCCGTTATGGAGGGTCGAACCTAATCTATACACGCTCCGTTATGGAGGGTCCATCCTAATCTATACACGCTCCGTTATGGAGGGTCGAACCTAGTCTATACACGCTCTATGGAGGGTCGAACCTAGTCTATACACGCTCCGTTATGGAGGGTCGAACCTAGTCTATACACGCTCCGTTATGGAGGGTCCATCCTAATCTATACACGCTCCGTTATGGAGGGTCCATCCTAATCTATACACGCTCCGTTATGGAGGGTCGAACCTAGTCATTACACGCTCCGTTATGGAGGGTCCATCCTAATCTATACACGCTCCGTTATGGAGGGTCGAACCTAGTTTATACACGCTCCGTTATGGAGGGTCCATCCTAATCTATGCACGCTCCGTTATGGAGGGTCCATCCTAATCTATACACGCTCCGTTATGGAGGGTCGAACCTAATCTATACATGCTCCGTTATGGAGGGTTCTATCCTATACACGCTCCGTTATGGAGGGTCCATATATATGTATATATATTCGCACTCCACTTAGGGAGGATCCTATGAATTTACGCCTATCCGCACTTCCATTTGGAAGGGTCCATCCTAATCGTTAGTATTGTCGCACTCCCTTTGGGAGGGGTCGTTCATACCTAAACTCACCTTTCACATTCCCATACCCACACCTAAATAGGTGGTCCTTTCTCACATTAACAATAAAATTTCCCATTGTCCAATTATTACACTCATTACTAATCCATTTATTATCTAATTTCCTTTCAATTCCATTATTCAACTCAAGTCATTATCTACAACAATTATCCTTTTTACTTAGCATACTTATCTCTACATTTTCCTTAATTATTGCACCTCGTACTCCTAAATTAAAACAAGTCTATCACTAACACTTTCCCTTTTCTTTACCTATCTCTTGGTTATCCCAATAATATAACATTTCATTCCTTCCACAATTTTCATGCCTTTTCAAGCTTACAACGAGTCTCTAATTATATTCGCTCTATTATTCACTCTTAGTTCCTTTATAATTTCCTTATGTTTTGTCATCCAGTTATTCTCATCACTCTCTAATTATATATATCTACTTTGTCTATTATTCACTTCCTATCCGCTATTATTCATGCATTTGTTCTCACAAATCTCACTAGTTACTCTTTCTATTCTCCACTAATTACTTCCTTTATTTTCATTATCAAATACCCTAAGGTTTTTATGCTATACTCCCTCTCTACCCCTAGCCATTGCTATAACTAAAGAGAATCTACTTCCTAAGCTAAGGTAATACGAACCCTCTTACCTTCTTAAGAGGTGATGATGAATTTCAAGTCCTAGCTCTTGGATCCTTGGTGTGTGAGTTCCTTATCCTTGACTTGTTTTGAGTTGGAAAGCATGGAGCCAAAACCCCCAAGTGATGATGAAAATTGAAAAGTCCAAGAAGAAGGAAGGAGGGATCAAATCGTGTGGAGGAAGGAGGAAGAGAAATGGGGCTTCAACTCACTCCCATGGTTCAAGGTTTGATGGGGTTTTGTTGGTTTTGGGTTTGAGGTGCCCAAAATCAAGTGTTTGATGATGAAGAGTGATGGAGTGCTTCTTGGACCAAGGAGGAGAGAAGGGTGGAGAGAATGGAAGAATGAGGAGGATGATGGAAGAGGAGGAGGAGGAAGAGATGATGTTGATGATGGAGGAAATGTGGTGTTGTTGTTGTTGTAATTTGTTTTATGCCAAGACAAGGTGAATCGAACGGCTGAGATGGGCCAACTTGGTGCCCAAGCTGAATCCAACTCACCAGATCTGATCTGGTGTCGCGCGCGCCTGAGCGTGGTTCAGACGCGCCTGAGCGCGGTCATGCACCAGTTGGTGCTGCTGATGCGAGCTGACGCGCGTGCTGGTGCTGGTGGGGCGTGCTGGTGCGCCATTATCCCTTGGCTGGGGCGACTGGTGCTCATGGGGCACGCCTGGGCGCATGATTGGCGCGCCTGAGCGTCTAGCTCCCTGAGTTGGTGCACCAATTGCACCCTGGTGCGCCTGGGCATGCACCAGGAACTTGAAACTTCGATTTGCCGTAACATTTTCATCAACCGTCGGATCGGGCCCAAATTTTTAGACAAGCTTCTTCAACCCATAAACTTGATATCCAACGGTGGAATTTATTTTCTTGGCATCCTATAATAAATTTCTAATTTTCTCTTTTCGGTCAATTTCTAACATCGAAAACGCCGATTTAACTCCCGATTTCGCTTATATGACTTTGCCCGAAGCCACAATTGCCTTCTATACAACCCCTAGGACCTATAATCACCACTCACCTATCTACCAAAATTTGTTAAGTCATTATTCTACCCATTCCTTCCACTTTAACTATATTAATTAATTAATTATTGCTTGGAATTAAATTTGGGATGTTACGATGTAAGGTACGCCTTAGTCCCACATCGGCTGGTAAGGAGAACGAAGCATGCCTTATATAGGGTGTGGATACCTTACCTCACGTGGACGCGTTTTGGGGCTCACTGTTAGTGTGGGACCAAGAGCAAAACCGTGAGGGTGAAGGATGCCCAAAGCGGACAATATGCACGTGGCGGTGCGCTGGGCCCCAGTGCCCAGTACCGTACGGCTGGCTGGGGCTGGGCTGTTACATTTGGTATCAGAGCCAGGGCCGGGTCGGTGTGCCAACGAGGGCGTTGGGCCTCCAAGGGGGGGTGGATGTAAGGTACGCCTTAGTCCCACATCAGCTGGTAAGGAGAACGAAGCATGCCTTATATAGGGTGTGGATACCTTACCTCACGTGGACGCGTTTTGGGGCTCACTGTTAGTGTGGGACCAAGAGCAAAACCGTGAGGGTGAAGGATGCCCAAAGCGGACAATATCCACGTGGCGGTGCGCTGGGCCCCAGTGCCCAGTACCGTACGGCTGGCTGGGGCTGGGCTGTTACAACAAGAGCCTTAAGTATTTGTTCGACCAGAAGGAGTTGAACATGAGACAGCGGCGGTGGATGGAGTTCCTTAAGGATTATGATTTCAGTTTGCAGTACCATCCAGGCAAGGCGAATTTAGTTGTCGATGCCCTTAGTCGCAAAGCCCTCCATATGAGTTGCATGATGATTAAGGAATTGGAGTTGATGGAGGATTTTCGTAATCTCAATCATGGAATCCAATTCAAGAAAGAAAGCATGAGCGTCGGGATGCTTCAGATCACCAATTATTTCCTTGATGCAGTTTGACAGAAGCAATTGGAAGATGTTGAATTGCAGGAAATAAAAAGGGGAGCTGTAAGCAGGAATGAGCCGGATTTTCAAGAAGGTGTTGATGGAGTCTTAAGGTTCCTAAATAGGATTTGTGTTCCATCTAATCCAGAGTTGAGAGAGGCTCTTTTAGAAGAAGCACACAAGAGCAAGTTAAGCTTGCATCCAGGCACAACAAAGATGTATCAAGATTTGAAGAAGTTATTCTGGTGGCCCGGTATCAAGAAGGATGTGGCAGGTTATGTGGCCAGATGTTTGACCTGTCAAAAGTCCAAAGTGGAACACCAAAAGCCTGGAGGTGTGTTGCATCCGTTGGAGATTCCAGTGTGGAAGTGGAATAGTATAGCTATGGACTTTGTTTCTGGCTTACCTAGGACCACAGCTGGACATGATGCAGTGTGGGTAGTTGTGGATAGATTGACAAAATCTACTCACTTCCTTCCCATGAACATGAAGTATTCTATGGAGAAGTTGGCTCAGTTGTACATCAGGGAAATTATCAGGTTGCATGGAGTGCCTTCAGATATCATCTCAGATCGTGATCCAAGGTTCCTTTCACGATTCTGGCAAAGTCTTCAGCAAGCTCTAGGAACAGAGTTGAAACTCAGTTCTGCCTATCACCCTCAAACTGATGGACAAACTGAGCGGACTATTCAATCCTTGGAGGATTTGCTTAGGACTTGCACTTTGGAGTATCAGAAGAGTTGGGAGCAACTGTTTCCTTTGGTAGAGTTTACTTATAATAACTCCTACCATTTGAGCATCAGAATGGATCTTTATGAAGCTTTGTATGGGTGAAGATGTCGAAATCCCCTATGTTGGTTTCAAGTGGGGGAGAGCCATTTAGTTGGTCCGGATGTTGTCCAAGAGACAACGGAGAAAGTAAAGGTGATTCAGGAAAGAATGAAGGTAGCCCAAGATCGGCAAAAGAGCTATGCGGACAAACGGAGGAAACCCTTGGAATTTGAAGTGGGTGAGCATGTGTTTTTGAAGGTGGTTCCAACCACAGGTGTCGGAAGGGTTTTGAAACCCAAGAAGCTCTCTTCTAAGTTCATTGGTCCTTATCAGATTTTTCAAAGGGTTGGATCCATGGCTTATAGGATTGCACTTCCTCCACAATTGTCCAATTTGCATGATGTGTTCCATGTATTCCAGCTCCGCAAGTATGTGTTTGATCCTTACCATGTTATCATGGAAGAAGAGATTCCAATAAGAGAGAACCTGACTTTTGAGTTGCAACCAGTCAGGATGGAGGATAGAAGGATTAAACAGCTTCGTGGCAAAGAGATTTCATTGGTGAAAGTGATTTGGAATCGCAACAATGTTGAGGAGGCCACATGGGAGCTTGAGGACAAGTTCAGGATTTCTCATCCCCACCTTTTTGAGGCGGCTTGAATTTCGAGGACGAAATTCCGGTAAGTGGGGGAGAATTGTAACATCCTCAATTTTCAATTCCATTTAGAAGTGTTGATTCGTGTTAGTATTATAATTGCTTAGAATTGTTTAGACTTGTTTAGAATTAGAAATTTAGCTAAGTGTAAGTTGGATTGAGTTAAGAATAGGTTAGATTGTGTTTAGAGTGTAGGTTTTGGTGTTAAGTTAAGTTAGAAAGAGTTGTGAAAGCCTAAGAGTCTTTGAAGTGTGAAAGAAAGCCATTTTGCACTGAGTTAATCGATTAATAAGGGCCTTAATCGATTAGAATTTAAGCATCTTTCGGATCTACTCGAGTAGGGAGCAGATTAATCGATTAAATTTTATTGCTCTTTCGGCCTTAATCGATTAATGGCCTTGTTAATCGATTAAGGGGTCGAATTAATCGATTAACCCCTGTAGTTAAGTTGAAGAACACGTGAATTCCAAATCAGTTTCAGCAGCTCTTTCTCTCTCATGTTTCACGAGTTCCTCTTCTAGCTCTCCTAGGGCTTTCAATTTCTACCCATAATCTTCAAAGTTTCACCCAATTAATACCCCAAATCAATCACCCATCATCCCTACACATCTTTCCTACCCTTCAATCTCTCAATTTCTTCCTCTTTTCATTTCCCCCAAATTACCCATAACCCTAACTATGTGCATACCTTGGTTTGAAGTCTTCTAGCTATCAAGAGCTTGGTTTAGAGCTTAGGGGCAAGAGCTAAGGAACTAGGACTTGGGTTGGAGCAATTCTCTAGGAGTTGGAAGGTTCTCCTCTACCCTCCAAGAGGTAAGGGGGTTTAACTTGGGTTTAGCTTAGGGGAAGTGTTAGAAACTAGTAATTAGTACTTAGTTAACTGTGTTTTGATAGTTGGTTGCAATTAGAATTAAGGGGAATTATTAGTTTGGCAAACTCTAAGTTTGAAAAATTTTGTATGTACTTATTATATGTCTAATGCTTTAATTAAATTGTAATTGATGATTATGACTTATATAAATGTTGTGAGATGTTTATTAATTATGAACTTAATATGTTGTTAGACATAACCTAGGGTCAAGTAATTTCCAAGTGAGAGGAACCACCCTATAGTGATTTTTACAAAATAAAAAGGGTTCCATTCTCAATTGGAGAGTACTTGGTTGTCAAGCATGCATGGTGTAAAGGGGACGTTAGTTGTAGGGGAAAAACACACGTCTTTTGATTGATGAGGACAAAAGTAAATTATTAGAATTATTATAGAGAACCTTGATCTTGCACAGGACACGGGTTTGATTCCCATGTTGCGGATCGGTTCTATGCAAACTATAATAATTCTATTTACTTTGGTTTCTTTGGGCCAGTCGAGGGTGATTTCTGCTAAAGCCCTATTTGGACAAATCAACCCAAATTGCATGAGGGACCTTCCTAAGTGGAGGTGAAGTGTTGTGCAAGCGGATATGAGGGACCTCCCTAAGTAGGAGGCGAAGTATCCAACTATAGGTTGAGAAATGCTTACTCCTGGTCGGTTTTTCCCCAAAGTGGAAGGTGTATGTGAGAGTATGGAATTGTAAATGAAAAGGGATAAAGTAAAGTGTAAAGTGTAAAGTGCAAAGTGTAAAGTGTAAAGTGCAAAGTGAAAGTGTCAAAGGAGATTTGCATAATTGGATTAGTTCACCCAAATCCGATCAAATTGTTTAAATGAACCGAAATGAAATATATTGTGAAATGTCGGATTTGTGAACTAAGCCTGTAACAGTGTGACGTGCATAACATACATACATGGTCGCATAATACCTTATTATTTTATACTGTGCACTGTCTTACCTTATGATTGCCCTTGTTAAAAAAAATTATGCCTTCGAGTGCTTGAATGTGTATGTGCTTACCTAAATCTTATTATTATTTCCTAATGTTTTCTCTAATCTAAGCTTGAGTTACTCGCCCTTTACATGTTGACATTTTAGGTACGCATATCGAGGATCCATCGACTGTTCCCTCTGCCGAGGACCCCTACGCTCCTCATGATGGAGTGTAGATGCATTTCATGCATTGGGCTCTTATATTATATAGTTGTTTATTTTGATGCGCACTCTCTCTCTCTATCATTTTGATGTACATATTATTATGACTTGTAAAGGTTGTGAGGGTGGTTAATCATCCACCTTTTTGATGTAAATGTAGTTTCTTAATCCGCAACCTCTTTTGGAATTATGGTGACTTTTATGAACTTGTAAAATAACTGCTTTATGATGATGTTTATATCTTATGCTAGTGAGCATAAGTGATGGAGTATTATGAAATTATGCAATTCTGGATCCTGACAGGTTATATGTATATATATTATTATTGGGAAAAGTCCGAATTACAAACGAAACCTTGCAAAAAAAAATTTCAATTTTCCAAGTTGTATTAAAATATAAAGAAGAAAATTAGGGATGTTACAATTCGCATAATCAAATGAGAATAAAGTACTAATATGCACAAGTAAGCAATTCATCATGATCCCAATGCATATACTCGAGCACCAAAAATTCAAGTTATATGCACAACTTATGAGCAAGCCAATTTAGTTGATAATCAAACTCATTAATGATATGTCCAGATGCTTGCTTACTATTTCTCAAGTCATGAGATTCTCTAATCAATGCTCTCATGCATGACCATCCAAACAACCCGTATACGTGCCTCGGACGTATAGTGAACCTGCTCGGACCATAATCCATAACGACACTACCAAAGTGTACGTCGCGTCACCAAGACGTAACAACATCTCCTATGCCGCCCACATTACCAAAATGTGTCATCGAGCAAGCCACACGACTTTGCCTGGAACGTGGTCCATAATACCGATATCGATGTGCACATCTCGTCACCAAGACGAATATCCAACGTTGGCAGCAACCAATGCTGGCCACATTACCAAAATGTGACTACAATAATCCTTTCGTCACCAAGAAGAATATCCAACGTTCACAGCAACCAATGCTGGTCACATTACCAAAATGTGACTATAATAGTCCTTTCGTCACCAAGACGAATATCCAACGTTCACAGCAACCAATGCTGGCCACATTACCAAAATGTGACTACAGGCAAGTCGTAACCAAATTGGTACTCCCAGATTATCCTCCTCAAGTTCCTCGAACATGAACAAATGGTATGTTACACATCACCATGCATAAATACATACCAATGTTCCATTTAAGGTTATTCCTTAACCTTCATATGTGCAACATGCAATAAATTTACCAATGTAACGACAAATTTGGCTCATAAACAAAACGTCCCATTCGGATTGTACGTGCACGTTTTCAAACGCATTCTCCTCAATCTCAACAACATTCTTTGAATGTTGCCCATATTCTCAAAATGTGTTATCAAGCTTGTCATACAACCTTTGGTACTCTTAGAGTACATTTTCACGTTTCCCCGAACGAATAACATTAATAATCAAGCTTGGTATCATACGTCCCAATCCGAATGTACGTCCACGTTCCCAGAACGAAATCAACAACATTCCTCGAATATTGCCCACATTCCTAGAATCTGTCATCAAACTTATCGTGTACATTTGGTATTCCCAGAGTACCCTCTTCATAACAAGTGGTACTTTATCGTCTTGTCATCATGCATGAATGCACACAAATTTTCCATTTAAAACTATCCATTAGTCTTATTATGTGTAACATGCATTATGTTCACTCATGTATTAACAATGTAATTTCACACAATATATCCTTCTCGGAACATGACCCATTTCTTGGTAATTCATCCTTAACTTACTTGAAATTTGACTTAGTTGAAAATGGTATTTTGGTAGAATTTTGATTAACAAGACTCGAGCATAATTTTAAAGACTCTAGTAGAATTTTAACTCAATGCATAAATACTCGAGTGAAATTTCCCTAGACTCGAGTGTTTCTCAGATTCATCAAAATACTCGAGTGTTTCTCATGAGACTCGAGTGTTCTTTGTTTCTAGAACTTCACTTTAAAAATTCATTAAAATACTCGAGTGTTCTTCATGAGACTCGAGTGTTCTTTATTTTCCAGAAATACATTTTTTTTTAAATTCATCAAAATACTCGAGTGTTCTTCATGAGTACTCGAGTGTTCTTGAGTTTCCAGAAATTCAACTTTTCCAAAATAGTCGAAATACTCGAGTATCATCCTTCATACTCGAGTATTTTGCAGACAGACAACACTGCAAATTGAGTTTTAACATACCATTTCCCACTATAGTCAATTCCAATCCAAACCAATGGTCAACAGAGCTTATATTACATATTTTAAACATGTTCCAATCCAGAAATTACATTGTATTACAGTGAATCATAACTGAGCATCAATTATGCATAAAAACCACATTTTAAGCAAATTAACACACCAAATTCCATTCTAATCATTTTTGGCATGAAAATAACTTGCATACAGTGCACATGCAGCATAACAAACTTGCTCAAACATATAGCATGTCTTAGATTGGCCTCCATGCCACTTCTCTAATTCAAAGCTATGCCCTTAAGCCTCATGGTGGCTCATCCTAATTTCAAATATATTTTATTCTCATTCTAGCAAATGGTTAGCTTCCCCCATACCTTAGGGTCGTGCTTGAACAAAAGCTCCATAGAGAACAGCAACCAAAAGCTCTAACCACTTCCAACCCGAACTTGCATGACAGTTTCAGCAGGGGTTCAAAACCTCATTAATCGACATTCGTCTCATGCATAAAAATTGGGGAAATTGGTTAGAATATGTTCTCTATAACATGAACTTTGAAAACCAATAAGTTTCAGACCAAAAGGGAGCTTGAGCTTACCACAATTGAAGCTCAAAATCAGCTCTTTGAATCTGAACATTTGGTTTGACAGATTTCAACACCTAACTTCACAGGAGAATAACTTTTCGACCAGGGACTCAAATCTAACAAACTTGTTATCAAATCGAAGCTCGTTGAAAGAGCTTTACAATGGTACCTCACTCACGATCTAAACTCTCAAGCACGAGAGAGAATCGAAGACAAGAAGATGACGGGTCTGAACAACATTCTGGTTCTTGGCAGATTTCGAACTCTCTTTTGCAGAGCTCATTACTCCTCACACACTCAACCTTAGCTCACGATTTTTGGTGCTTTTCAAAGCTCTGGATGTGAGCTTCGAAACGGTGTATGATTTGTTCGAGGAGACTCAAGGATGAAGCCGAATTTTGTCTTGGAAGTTCAGAACCCTAAAACCGAGTTTCAAGCTTGTATTTGGGTTTATATTTGGGTTGGAGGATGGTCAATCCTTCTCCCCTAAGGATCAATAAGGACTGAGAGGGGCTCATGCAAGGTGCTACGAGCCTTACGACGTGGCTGGGGGTTGCAAACGTGTCGAAATCTGAGTTTCCATGGCTGAATTTTTTAATCGCGCACCAACTTGAGCTATCATACCCAGAATACTCGAGTATTCAGCCAAATACTCGAGTATTTTGGCCAGTTTTCACAAAAACTTTGTTTAATTAATTTTAACCCCAAAAGACTTTCAATTATTGCTTTTAGGTCCTCCCAAAAGACTTAATTGCAGAAATCTAATATTTTATGCAAAAAACCTCAACATAATAATATTTTCATTTTAATATATTTATATATATATATACACAGTACAAGCCAAAAATGAAATTGTTATTTATTTATTAAATAATTATATTAACATATTTATTCGGAAGACGAAATTAGGGGTGTTACAAATTCTAACGCATTCGAAACAACATGCAAACACTCTCGGCATTCCTATTTCTAATCATCCTAGACTAGCACACAAGACACACAAATGAAGTATGTTTCCCATGTATTCAGTCACTTAGATTAACCATTGCTCTGATACCACAACTCTAACACCGCGATTTGGCAACTTGAAAAATATACTTCTTTAATCTTAAAATGTAGTGAAAATATGGGCCAATTAATTTTTTTTTTTTAAAACAGGGAACATGGTTGAGTGGCATGAGTGTGAGAACCACTAAGTTTTCAAAACTCTTTCACAATTAAAATGGTGTTCTCACACATCATGCTAAGAGTCAAGTTCCAAACCGAAGTGTCACAAGACACTACACTTTGCAACTTGATTCTTCTCAACTCAATTATCACGGCCCATTTTCTTTTATAATTAAAATCCATAGTGCCCATTAAAACAAAATTTGTTCACGTTCATCTGGGGTTACATCATGGCACTGCAATGATACTGAGTAAATACAGGGAAAACAAAATACTTCCAAGAAAATAAAAACTACCACTAGGCCCACTAATGCTGAAGTCGAAGGACCACGGGAGGTGCTTTGCTAGAGTCGATCTCGATCATGTCCGCCTCCGGGTAACTAAGTCCTCGTCCAATTCCTCTAGCTCCTCAGCCTCGAGGTCAATGTGTGCAGGCAAAGGCATCGGGTGTCCACCATGATAGTCAGCTGGTCCACCGGTCTGCATATCCGAAAGCACAAAGCGACAAGTGCGATTATCGGCTGCTGTTCCTTGAAGGGTATGGTTAGGGTCGAAAATGCGAACCTCAGTGACTCCACGTCACTCCCAACCTCGATAGTTCACTTCCCATTTTCCTTCGTCTCGAATGTCGAATGTGAACATGAAAGGATCCATATACTAAGGGGATAGACATCATAACAACAAGCACACAGAACAGAAGACTAGAGAGAGTAAGTATTCCCAAGCATGTTATGCCAATGATGTGGAATTACAATAGGCAAGATATTAAGGAATAGCAAAAACATGTAAGCAAACAACATATAGAAGCAATCATATTCAAATCTCTACTCTACTCCATTACTTTTCTTTTCTCAAAACTATTTGCATAACCACCTGGCATTCTATAAATCGCTTCTGCTGCGCAACTCTGATTCCATCATCACGCCATCTCATCCTCTTTTCCATGCTGTCACTTAAGAATTATTTCTTAACAATATAAGTTATCTTTTCTTAATTAAGTTTTATGATTTCGTATCCGTCAATGATGCGGGGGATTTAATCATCATTGAGGAGGGTCGCTCTCGAAGTTAGCACACACGTCTACATCTCCTCGGTCATCCACCCAACCTAGTCGGAAGCAAACAGGAGTACAGGACCTTTACCACGCGAGCACGACAGCTGTCTCACAAACAATTGGTCCCAGACCAGGAGGACTACAACCTCAAATCAATTCAATTCATATAATATCATTTAATCAACGCTCACTGTACAACCAGTGGCAAATCACAATGCCCCGTTCCAGTCCCTCTCACTGTTCAAGATTTGCAATCTAGGGGGCGACAGTACTATTCTAGTCTGCAGTGCAGAACTTACCACGGCATTGGACCCAGTCCCTACTGTAAGAACTACAATCGGTGGGTGAAATAACTAGGAGACACTAGGAGAACACCTAGAAGGGGGGGTTGAATAGGTGTTAGAGAAACCTTGAAATTTTTTTCGAAAGAAACGAATCGAAACAATTAAAACAAATGATTTTTACAAAAATTTCAGCTCTTAATCGATTAAGTATGCAACTAATCAATTAACACCGAAAGGCTTCAAATGGTTAATCGATTAATACCTCAGTTAATCGATTAATGCCGAAAGCTTGATTTTGGTTAATCGATTAACACCTCCAGTTAATCGATTAATCACTGTTAAAACTGAAAAATCACTTTTCAATCAAATACGAAAATCAATCAATTAACACATATGATCAGAGATTAAGCGGAATTGATTAACACCAATATTCTTATTGATTACCTAGGTTATGAAAAAGATTTTCCCAAAATCAATTTGCACAATTAAAATTCAATTCAATCAATTATGAAAATCAATCTTTTCTAGGTTTTCAACCAAGAACATATGAAATGACTTGAATGTAAAGAGTTAAGGGAATAGAGATACTGCACAGAGATTTATCCTGGTTCACCCTCATCCACTTGAGAGCTACATCCAGCCCCCTCTTCAACCAAGAAAGATTCTTCACTATGAGGAATTAGAGTTCTCAAATTACAAGCAAATGCCTCTCAAGACTCACTTCTTGATAGCCTCCAAGAGATACCACACTCTTGTCTTACAACCCTATTGAATCTAATCTAACCTCTTCCCTTGCTTGTCGATTCCCCTCAACAAGACTTCCACTTGCTTGATGATACCTCACACCTAGACTTCCAATTGCTTGTTATCACAACAAGACTTCCAATATGACTTTGCTTGATGAACAACCACCAAGGCTTCCAATGTTGTAGATAGCTTGCCTCCTTTGCAATGATTACAACTCAATTCGAAAACAATAACAATCCTATGAATCTCTTTCAATAACTATGAAAATAAACATAAGAGATTCAAAGATTCTTGATCAAAGAATGTAAAAGTTGAAAGCTTTGATCTATGAAAGTGAGAGAGAATAGTGTGGCTTGATCTTTCTAAAAATTATATAAAAGTAGTGTTAGTTTGTTCTAATAATTCACAAAGGTTAGGAAAAGGTTTATATAGAATACCCAAAAGTTAGGATCATTAAAAACTAATTTTGAGAAGTTAAAAACGTATTTTAAAAACCAGTTTTACAGGTCTTAATCGATTAACATGAAGCTTAATCGATTAAGCACTGTAACATGTGTGTTAATCGATTAACCTAACCCATTAATCGATTAGCCACGGCTAAATTCAATTAAAAACTTGTTTTCTCAAAACTAAACCTTTCCTTTCAAACCTTTAAGCCACCTATTGATTTTAGGTTAAGTGAAAACTCAAATTATGATATAATCATGACATTGATAGAGATTCACTACCCTCTAAAGACTCTACCCAAACTCATTAAAATAAAAGACTCAAACTAAAGATATTACAATTAAATACAAATTGAATCTTCATGAGCTTGCTCTCTCTTCATCATTTGTCGTTTGTTGTTGTTTGATGAACTTCTTCATACTTGAGCTTGATCACAAACACTTGTAGCTTGTTCATAACCTTTGTCATTATCACAACATTCTCACTGGATCTAACAATCTCCCCCTTTTTGAAAATGACAAACACGTTTTGAATTTGTTTGAAGTTGTTGATGCTTGAACCATTTGATCACTTGGTGAGACTCTTGCTCCCCCTCAATAAATGCTTTTGACATTTTGAAATCCAATTGAGTTTTGAAATCCAATTGAGTTAAGCTTGATTCTCCCCCTATCTTCAACAACTTTGCTCAACCTATATAGAAACAACAAAACAACCTCTTCTCCCCCTTTTGGCATTATCAAAAAGTAATATATCGATTGAAATATAAAATGCTAAGCCAAAATAGAAGAGTAACAATGAATATTGATTTCTCTTTTATAAAATCCTTTCTTCACAACATTGATACCAAATAATCAATGATACCAATTGTAAAACTAAAGAAACATTTCTTCAAAGTATAGTTCTTTAATTTACTTTGAAATGTGATACCAATTGGAAAGAAATATGACAATGAAATATGATACCAATTGGAACTAAAAAACTATCATATCACTTAACAAAGTAAGATATCAATTGTAAAGAAATATCACAATAATCACAATAGCATGATAATCATATAATGATCACACAACGATATCAATTGAACTTTGTAGAAGTAACACCAATTGTAAATGTCCAACAATATCAATTGTACCAATTTGTAGGACTTTCTCTTGAGACTTGAAGATGCAAATAAAGAATAATACTTGTAATGCCTTTTTCTCTTCAATCATACCTACAAAACAATCATGCTTTGATTTTTGGTATCCAAATGGTCTTGGATCCATTTTTGTTAGTTAAGGGATTTTCACCCTTCTTAACCCAAACAAAATTTCCTCTAGGTATACCATGCACTTTAATATAACACACATTTGAAGTATGTCCATGAGTGCCACAATAGAAACATGTTGGTGCATTTGAAAAATAAACTTTAGAAAAATCAACAACATCTCTATGAGACTTACTCTTAGCATTAGTATAACCCAAACCAAACTTGTTTGAATTTCCTTTTTGAAAATTTAACAATGTGCGCAATCTAATATCACCACTTGTGAAACTTGCAAGCTTATTTTTCAAATTAGTATTTTCATCTTTAAGCAACTTGCAATTCTCACAATCAACCACAATATTCAATCTACTAGCACAATCACAAGATGAACTAGCATATATAAGATCAAGAGTTTCATTTTGAAGATTAAGCTCATCAACTTGTTTTTGAAGTTCTAAAATCTCGTGTTGATGTTTCAAAATGAGCTTCTTCCTTTCAATGTTTTTCAAAGCTAGTTTCTTGAGGTGTTCATGCATTTCTTCATAAGCATTATATAAAATTTCATATTTAGAAGAAATTTCGGATTTAGTTTCACTTACATCGCTTTCGTCGCTTTGTTCACTTGATTCATCATTTGAACTTTCCTCTTCATCTACTAGAGCTATCAAGTTGAGTGTAGCGACTTCTTCATCATCTGAAGAACTACTTGATGTGCTTTTCTTTTCCTCTTCATCATCCCAAACGATGTATGCCTTCTTATGCTTTGAATTTTTCTTTTCTTTCTCCTTCTTCTTGAGATACTTAGAGCATGAGTATTTGAGATGACCGGGTTTTCCACATTCATGGGAAACCACTCCTTCTTTTGTTGTCTTGGTCTTGTAGTGTGGGGGATTCTTCTCTTTACTTTTGTCTTTGTTCAACCTTCCTTTTCTCCTTAGAAGCTTGCTAAAATTCCTTAGTAGAAGTTTCATCTCTTCTTCATCAATGTCCGAATCGGAATATTCACTATCATCATTATCGGAACTCTCTTCCTTTTTGTATGAACTTTTAGCTTTAAGAGCAATTCCTTTTCTTTCCTTGTACTTATCCGACTCTTCATGCATATGCAAACGTCCAAGCTCCATTTCATGTTCTTGAAGCTTTCCGAAAAGTGTAGCTAAGTCCATGGTGTCCAAGTCCTTTGATTCAACAATTGCGGTAACCTTAGGTTTCCATTCCCTACTTAGACATCTTAAAACTTTGTTAACAAGTTCACAATTCATGAAAGTTTTTCCAAGAGCAATGAGATGATTAATAATATGAGTAAAACATTTTTGCATAATACATATAGATTCATTAGGCAACATACGAAACAATTCATATTCATGCATCAAAGAATTTAATCTAGCACGCCTAACTTCACTAGTGCCTTCATGTGTGACTTGCAACATGTCCCACATTTCTTTGGCATTACGACATTGGGAGACTCTAAGGAACTCATCATAAGATAGAGCGGAGGTGATGATATTCCTAGCTTTTAAATCATATTGAATTTTCTTTTTATCATCATCGGCCACTTATCTTTGGGAACTAGTTGAGATGCACCATCTACTTCTTTTGAGGGAATATGAGGACCATTCTCAATGGCTTCCCAAATGTTCATGTCTATGGCTTCTATAAAAATTCTCATTCTAACTTTCCAATAAGCATAACCCTCTCCACCAAACATAGGAGGGCGGCTAATTGAAGCACCTTCACCACCAAAGGGATTCGTAGAACCCATTGTAGTTTCCTCAAGGATCTTTACGAAAAAGCTCTATGCTCGTGTCTTTCGACCGAACTCTGATACCAATTGTAAGAAATACAATAGGTGGGTGAAATAACTAGGAGACCATAGGAGAACACCTAGAAGGGGGGTTGAATAGGTGTTAGAGAAACCTTGAAAATTTTTTCGAAAGAAACGAATCGAAACAATTAAAACAAATGATTTTTAAAAAAATTTCAGCTCTTAATCGATTAAGTATGCAACTAATCAATTAACACCGAAAGGCTTCAAATGGTTAATCGATTAATACCTCAGTTAATCGATTAATGCCGAAAGCTTGATTTTGGTTAACCGATTAACACCTCCACTTAATCGATTAATCACTGTTAAAACTGAAAAATCACTTTTCAATCAAATATGAAAGTCAATCAATTAACACATATGATCAGAGATTAAGCGGAATTGATTAACACCAATATTCTTATTGATTACCTAGGTTATGAAAAAGATTTTCCCAAAATCAATTTGCACAATTAAAATTCAATTCAATCAATTATGAAAATCAATCTTTTCTAGGTTTTCAACCAAGAACATATGAAATGACTTGAATGTAAAGAGTTAAGGGAATAGAGATACTGCACAGAGATTTATCCTGGTTCACTCTCATCCACTTGAGAGCTACATCCAGTCCCCTCTTCAACCAAGAGAGATTCTTCACTATGAGGAATTAGAGTTCTCAAATTACAAGCAAATGCCTCTCAAGACTCACTTCTTGATAGCCTCCAAGAGATACCACACTCTTGTCTTGCAACCCTATTGAATCTAATCTAACCTCTTCCCTTGCTTGTCGATTCCCCTCAACAAGACTTCCACTTGCTTGATGATACCTCACACCAAGACTTCCAATTACTTGTTGAAACACCCCAAAATATTAAGTCATAAAAATACGGGTTAACAAAAACTTTTTCCATAAAGAGTGTGAAAACCAAAAGTACTTTTCATAAGAGTAATATTTCTTTTACAAAATATTCTGAGTGTAAAGCATGTATAATACAAAACCCCAAAAACCCTTTTTACACCCAGAGCATTGGTCTTCACGACTCGATCCTTCTGCAAAAGGATTCGGATGACGAAACATCATCCTGGTTGTTTCTTTTATTGAACTCTAGCTCCTACAAGAGTGGCTTCAGTCCTGTCCTTTGAGAGAACCTACCACACAGACATGGTAGTATGGGAGTCAGTCACTTGTCATATCGCCTAAGCAGATTATATGATTGGTCAACCACAATCATCACAAATATCAGTTCAATTAATAAATGCATGCTCAAGTGTCTTATTAAACAATATAAACTATAACCATTAATCTTTCATGCTATGCATGCACGTCTCTTAAATCATTTCTCCATAATCAACTCTTCCAGAAAACAACACTCTGAGATAAGCAACCGTGCGCTCGATGTTTCCACAACCTGTATAGCGGCCACACCGTTCTATACTGGAACCCCATCGACCACGATTCTAAAATGATACAAGGGGATGATCCCTGAACCATTGGCCACCAATAGTTCTAGGTCCTTGTCATTTCTACGGTGGCGGCCACACCGTTCCAACCGTCTCATGTAGCGGCCACACCGTACTACATGGTTTCCAATCCCGCATGCACCTCACTCGTTTTACAATTCCCTGTACACCATGCATGAGATGCATCACACATATATTAATCATCATGTTATACACATGGCGGCCACACCGTTCCATGCTTTCACATAGCGGCCACACCGTACTATATGAATCCTTTAAGTGTATCCTACATATGGCGGCCACACCGTTCCACATGTCTTCGTATAGCGGCCGCACCGTACTATACGGAATTCCATTACACTTACCATACATATGGCGGCCACACCGTTCCACATGTCTTCGTATAGCGGCCACACCGTTCTATACGGATCCCATTAAGTATAATGACTTCATGAAGGAGTTAACCTCAACATATGAGAATCGGAGCAATTCCACTTATCTATCTCTAACTTATCCAAATCGGAGCAACAGCCCTATCGCATTTGGATTGGATCCTCATAATCAACAGGCATCATCATGCTCGCATTGTCCTTAACACTCCTTAAGTCATTATCCTTTTATGCTCCAAAACATTAATTACCAAGTAACTCAATCAGTTATTATCAATTACACGATCCTTAGATCGAGATATTAGGCTTGCTCCACTTATTATCATGGGGTATTAATTCCTACCTAATGTCCTTTATCCGGAACTTACCCTTTTTTTTAGCTGACATGATTATCCAATTAATCAATTGCCTTGTCAGCTCCTTATAACCAATCATAAATCATTTCTCATCATCAACGTTAAGCCAACGAAGACACTATCAATTTAAATAGAACAGAACCAAAATTCCAATTAAAAGATAATTCTTAGAAAATTAGATGAATAATGGTTTACCCCCTTTTTACTTGTTCACATCATGCTCAACTCATTTAGAAACCAAAATAGAAATTAAGCAAAACCTTTAAGGGTTGAAAGAAAACCAAATTAATTATTCTCTTGCTGTCTCAGGTCCTAACCGGTTACAAAACCCACTAACCGGTTAGAGACAACAGTACCTGAGAGCAAACCATTTATTCTTTCACCATGCATTGATGCAAACACAATATGTCTCATAGGTTGGTTCTCTTTAACATTATTCTCATAATGAATTCATAATCATGAAGTTATTGAATCATAACCACTCAAATATAGGAAACATGTTATAAAGCTATCATGACTTCACATTATTAATTTGAGGCATTAGTCACCATACTCAATGTAACACCCCAATTTGGACATAGAATTTTCCCTAAAAATTTGCGCCATTTTTTTTTATCAAAGTCAAATCGGTTTAATTCTTTTACAAAAAGATTTTCATAAATTCAATTTAGTTCATTTGGTTTACAAAAATGTTTTGGTACTTAGACTTGCGTCATAAAATTCTATTCCCAAAAAGAGATGTTAACATCCAACACATTTCCAAAAATCATTTTCTCAATGTCATATTTAGTCGATGGTTAACTTGCGGAAAAATAGTTTAATTACTTTATGAACATGATATATAACAAAGAAACTTCTTTTATTTCATTTAAAATAATCCATATTACAACTGGGGTTACATTCGGGATAGAGTAATCATGTCCTACCCATCCAAAGATGGAATACAAAAACTATCCTAGACTATTAGTCTTCATTTTCCTCCACCGTAACTGTCTGGAATATTCTTGATTGCTGCTTCTGCTTCCTCCTCGTATGTACGTCGTCTCGTGATCCTCTTCCGACTTGAGTAACCGCTACTCGAGATAGTACATGATCTGTCATCTGTGAACATTGTTACCCAATGTCCACAGGAAAGGGAAATAGAGAGAGTAAGCACTTCCGAACGATATGATCGTCGACAGCGCGAGCTTACAATAGGGGAATATTAAGACCAAAAGGGTAATCATCATGAAACCATATCCATTATATTTAATTATCTTTAGGCTCTAAGTTTTATTATCGTAACCACCGGAAATTCGAGAAGGGGTACCACCACCGAGGCTCAAGGGTTTGGTAGCACACACGTTACATCTCCTCCATCATTCCAACCACATCCTAGTTCGGAAAGCAGATGGGACGCACAGGAACCCTAACCATGCTGGCATCGATGTCGAAGGGTACGCACCAACAAGTATCCAACAACCGAAGTAAAATCATTTCATCAATACAGTTTCAAAAATACAGCGACATCTAGCCCCATTCGGGTTCCCTCTCACCATCTAAGATTTGCTCAAGGGGGCGACAACGCTATCTCTAGTTGATCGTGCAGTTCCTCGCTACGACATTGCCTACAACCAAAAGACAAGTCCTTGTAGTCTTGTCCCGCCTAGAGAAGCACTCGAGGCTTCTTGACGTTCACCGTCCTTGCCCTCCCCTATCGCAATCACCACTTGAAAGTACACCGGCCTCCAAGTATTCGGTATCTTTCCTCTCCACTACTTCACTCTCAACGCGTAGGTTTAGGAGAGGGGTTCCTAAGTCTTTTAAGTCTTTTAAGTCTTTTCTTAAACCTAAGTTTTGGTCGACCCATTCTAAGCCTTGCTTCTAACGAGTCACGACCTCTAAGGGAAACATCAAACATCCTTCTACAGTACAGTGGAATCCACAAGAGTTAGACCACGGCATAGTCATCCACGTGGCCAGTCACTTAAAGGGAATATTTCCAAAGTTATTGTGCCGTTTGCACCATCACTGTACACTAATATCGCTTACAAATTTCATTGATCATTCTCATATTTTCATATTAATATTTACAAAATATGCCAATTCCTTTTCATGGAACAACCGATCGAAAAACACAAAGAACTCTTTTCATAGGAACCACCGAACATTAATTTTCTTTCCATAAGATGAACAATTATTTCCAAATATAATATACAATACAAAAATATACAACATAGCATAAGCAATTAGCAACCGACATACAATAAATATCGAGGAATCGTGTTTTTCGTATAAACGGCAGGGTACACACTCAATTGCCGTTTTACTACTCGACCGATAGATTCCTAGTTCCGACCTTTGAGATGATACGGAACGTCCTAATATTACCCTACATGCCACTATGTCTTAAGAAGGCTTCTCTCTCACCTGAAGTTGAAGCTACACAACTAGTGTCCTCTTGCTTTGAAGTCACGTCACCCAAATCCGAACGAAAGCCTTTACCAAATAATATTTACAAAATAATTTCATAAATAACTACTCAATTACAAGTAAGCAAACCACAAGACCTATGTCCTTAACAACAATTTCCTTTATCACTTTCAGGAAATCCAAAAGACTTGAACCAAAAACTTCCAATACTTAAAATAAATCATACTTTGCAAAATCAAAACCTTTAAAACGTCAATGGAAATTTTTAGAACTAATTATTAAATCAAAAGAGATTATTGACTCAAAAAAAACAACAACAACTACCACTCCAGGATTAACATAAGCCATTTAAAAACAAATAACTTAAACTTGATGCAACCTTATTTTAATCATTTTGGACAGCCAAGAAACATATTTTTAAAAATCAATATAAACACTTAACACATCAACAATCATTCTAAATTATGAACTCATTCACTTATCAATTCAACACAAGTTCTATTTTAAATATCAGGCAACTATATATATAAGAATCTTCTCTGGACAGCAACATGAAATAAAGTGGCATTACTTCACAGTTACCCAAAAATTCATTCATTTCAATTTCCTACTAACAGATTCACATCCAAATTCTAAAAATAAAATTAAGCTTAAGAAATAATATTTTTCCACACTTATTCAATTATGGGCAGCACTTAAATTATTTCAATCCACCTTAAATCCTATAGACATACTACTAAGGTCAATATAAAACAAGTCTGGACAGCCACCCAAACAAATTGCACTTATCTAATGAAATACTATAACTTGCCTAGAAATTCTTAACATTATATTTTTACATCAAAATACAACCCACTTCTTATTTACTAAATTCAAACAATATGATAACTATACCCAAACATACACTCATACATTAAAATCATTTTTATAATTACTTAAATCAATTCATTAAATTTGGACAGTATACAATACAAACTCAAAATCACTTTTACCAGACATTCCACATACAAGCACCAAGACAACAATTTAGTAAACAACTAGAACATTAAGGCATACATTTACAAAGTCACTTTTATATTTCCTTTTTAACTCTATATATAAAAAGTCTTAGCATAAAATTCACATATTGATTTAATCTAAAACAATTTCTATCATTGATGCAACTAATTTAGAATTTTGGGCAGCATACATATTCTAACTTAAAAATTCATTTTCTCTTAAACAGAAAATCGAAAACACATGTCGTTTCTTCCTAAATTCTTATTACAACTTCTACTATAATAAAATGACTAAATTAAAACAAAATAAAATAGTTGCATCTGCTGTACAGCCACAGAAAAGTTGCATCAATTCAATTAAGGTTCAAGCAAACAATCCAAAACAATTCAGATACAATTCCTACTTATGCTACAACTTTAAAAATACTAATATTTCAAATAAAATATCACTTTTTCATGCATCCTAAATTTCTGGACAGCAACTAAATATTTTTATAAAATCAAAGCAATTAATCAAAACACTTATTTCTATTGATTTCTATATCATATTTGCACCTACAAACAAAGTATCACTAACATTCTCAAAAATAGTCATTTGGGATCTTAAATAAATAAATTTTTCAGATTTAAAAATAAATTCCCAGAATAAAAATGAAACTTTCAAAATTAATCTTTTCCATATAAACATATAATATATTCTATAAACACACTAAAGCAATCATCAAATCAATTAGAAAAATTCAATAAATTTAATTTCTTTTTCTAAGAACTTCGACTAGCATAAATAAAAATTAGAAAAATATTTTCAATTCCTAAAGCATCCCTATAATATAATTACATCATTACGTACACTAAAAACAAAACAATACAAGAGATCTATTCCTTAACAAAATATAAAGTAGACTTCTTTTAAGAGAATAATTCATTTTTTCCAGCAAATAATATTACAAATATATCAACCACATACTCATAAAATAAATCAAAAACACCAGTTCTTATAGGTTTATAACAACTACCATTTTTCCTATTTCTTTTAAACAACCAACTATAATTTAACTACAAATCATGCAACAAATAAATTACAAAAATTACTTAGAATAATACAATAACCTCACGGTTCATTATTATTATTTTTCCAGAAAATTTATTTTTTTTATTCATATTCAATTACTAATTGTTCTTATCAGACTCAAATCCAAACAACAGAAAATCAAATAAAATCAAACAATAACAATTACAACAAAATTCCATAACATATAATTCCATACACTTCATTTGCATTAAAATTTTCCAGAATATTATTTTATTTTCAAAAACCATTTTTAGTTCCTTTAAATCATTTTAATTTTACTTTTACTTTAAGGAAAATGCTTATTCTTCTTTAGAGATTCACCAAAACTCAAGTACACATGAAATACAACATATAATATAATCTAAATATATATATATATGTATATATATTACACGTCCAGAAAAAGAAAATAAAATAAAACCAAAAATTTATTTTAATCCTTTTTATTCATTTCCATTTTATTAAACAACAACACAATACCCATACTAAAATACACAAATCAATCTTCCATTTTTCTAATATACAACACGCCTCATATATGTATATATATAAATACCAGAAATTAAAAATTTTCTATTATTACTTACTTATTGATTATTATTCATTAACACAAAGAAATAAAACAATTAAAAAGACAATGAATAAAAACTTATTTAAACATTCAAAATTTCTATACTTCATATGATATTAGAAATAAAATAAACCCAGAAATAAATTAACCAAACTCATCAAAAACATTTAGCCATCTTAAGAATTTAAGAAAATGGGAGATGAATCCCTTTAAACACTCTTTTTGGTGTCCCTTTTCTTATTCTTAATTCATATGACTTAAGAACAATTTCATATATTCAAAAGTAACTTTAAAATGAAAATAAAAATTTAGAACTTAGCTATAGAAGAAATTGAGAAGGTTTAAACAAAACTAAAAACAAAACAACTTAAAATAGATTAAATAAATAAGTGATTTTGGGTTACCTCTACTCCTTAAGCTTTTTAGAAAACTTCAAGCAACCAAGCAAATTCTCCTTCCTCCCTCCTAGCTTACACATCCCTCTCTCTCTTTTTCTCTCTTAGAATTTTATTTTTTCTCATGTAAAACTATCAAATGTTTGTGTGTGAAAAATGTGGAACTAAGGCTATCTATTTATAGGTGTTTGGAGATGCATTTCCCTTCATTTTCAGAACTAAAATTCGTGCCCCCTTCATCAAGTTTCATTCAAAAATTTTCAAACACTACTTGGAACATGAACTAGCATTAAATGGGATTTTGTTGATTCCTAAAGCATTTTAATTCATGGTTTATTCTCACAAACTTCAGAACTATTCTTCCCCTCTTTCCACCTTATTTTTGGACTGTACATGTATATTAAAATAGGAGAGAAAACTTTTCATTGGTTCATTGTGGAGACATAATTATCCAATCATATTAACTATCAAAATTTGGTTTTCTACCTACTGTACAAAATTTTTCGTAAATATTAAAATAAAAATTTTATTTTTATATATTAAGATTCTACATTTTCATACAATCATTTTCATATAAAGTTTATAATTTTTGGACTTACGGTTTGAAAGTTATGAATTTTTGAAGTCCTAAGATCATTTCTTCAAAAATACACTTTCTAAATTTTCCAAAACTTTAAAAATACTAAAGATACGAAAATACATTTAATTTGAAAAATAGTACATTATAAAACTTCAGAAATATATTTTCATTTTTAAAATAAAATAAACTTTAGTCAAAAGGTTATTAAATGCATTAAAACCATACATTGGTTCTTAAAACTCAAAAATTCGTTTCTATTGCAGCAGTGATAAAATTTCGAAAACTATAAAATAAAAATCAAAGCCTTGCATTTTAATAATCTAGATTTCGATACGATCGTTTTGACATATCATTTGTAATTTTCCGACGCACGGTTGAAAAGATATGAATTTCTAAAGATAGGATACTCTAATCCATCAAAAATCAAAAATCATTTAAATCCAATACTTTACCTTAAAATATTTTATTTAAATAGGCTAGGGAAAATATTGATACATAATATATATACCTATATATGTTACGTGCATACATATATATTTTCATATATATATATTTTTTATATAAACCCAGGTATCAAAATCAAGCATAATTTCCTAATTTTAATTATAAAATCACAAATAAATTGGGTAAAATTGTGGGTCTCACAATCCTCCCCAACTTAAAGATTTCTCGTCCCCGAGAAATACGCACAGAGACAAGCAAGGAAACACACAAGGTTATTCAGACATTCTTACTACCCTTCACTTTGTTATTTATTTCTTTTGAGAATATATCCTTCCTTCGATGTCTTTGATCAACACTCTTTTACTGGTCAACTTTTGCCGTAAGGCCTCGCGGGAGTCGAATTGAGTCAAGCTCAAGGGTAGGCAACAAACAATCATTGTGTCTCAAAAATTTTGTTTGACCAGATTAGAAGCATTAAAGGTAAGTGGGTATGAATTATTCATAAGGGATATTGGCATTTGATAATAGACTTGATAAGAAGAGTTTGTTATTTTAGAACTTGGTGTCAATCCAGAAGTACTTTCTTGTATGCATATCAAAACCATAATTACTAGCTGAATTACTACTTATGCCATACAGGTACTTGTCACTACACTTTTCTAACATAGACTCTACTTAACCTTTTGCTCCCCAACTTTGATCAATCTTATACCATCTATTACACACCCTTACATCAAAGCCCACCATAAGACTATGATTACTCCCTAACTACCCGACTTTTCACTTACTACCTTGCCTTCTTAGTACCACTTAGGAACCGACTCTAAACCATTATTCCCATAATTCCTAACTTTTCACACAACCGTACCATCACCTTGTCCCTTCAGCCTCCTAAAATTCATGTGTTATGCATACAAGTGTTACTTCCTTCATAACTTTATGAGGTAGGGTTCTGTTTTAGTCACGAGAATCCAAAATTTGGCATTTGATCGAATATTTGGATGGAATGTAATCATTAGATTGGGTATTTTCTGACAAAAAGGAAGTCTTTTTAATTTGAAAGGTCGAATTATCGCAGAAATGCGAAGTTCAAGCTCACAACTAGATAAAAAGGCAATTGGGTTTTCACAAAAATTGAAAATAATGTAGGGTATTGCCTTGACTTGAGCTCAATTCTTCTCTGACAATCTTCATAATACGGCACTTTTTCCAATAACAGGTTTTTCCTTTGCTTCTCCCGTCGGAAAGTCTCCTACCAACGAGTCACTTTGTCCTAATCCACACTTCGGAAACTCCAAATGTGGAAAAGCCAACTTCAATCCTAGCCATTGACCTCTTGGGAATTCAGGGTTTGCGTCATTGCTACCATTGCCTTGACTAGTCAAACATGAAGAACATCCATGCCACTCCAATTCGGTACCAACTCTAACTCTTAGTTTACTCTAAGACTAAGACCATCACCACTCAGATTCAAACAAACACAACCAGAGTCACACAAGGAAAGCATATAAGGCTATGCTTAAGGCCACTAAGGACAACCATCGCTCTGATACCACTAAATGTAACACCCCAATTTGGACATAGAATTTTCCCTAAAAATTTGCGCCATTTTTTTTTATCAAAGTCAAATCGGTTTAATTCTTTTACAAAAACATTTTCATAAATTCAATTTAGTTCATTTGGTTTACAAAAATGTTTTGGTACTTAGACTTGCGTCATAAAATTCTATTCCCAAAAAGAGATGTTAACATCCAACACATTTCCAAAAATCATTTTCTCAATGTCATATTTAGTCGATGGTTAACTTGCGGAAAAATAGTTTAATTACTTTATGAACATGATATATAACAAAGAAACTTCTTTTATTTCATTTAAAATAATCCATATTACAACTGGGGTTACATTCGGGATAGAGTAATCATGTCCTACCCATCCAAAGATGGAATACAAAAACTATCCTAGACTATTAGTCTTCATTTTCCTCCACCGTAACTGTCTGGAATATTCTTGATTGCTGCTTCTGCTTCCTCCTCGTATGTACGTCGTCTCGTGATCCTCTTCCGACTTGAGTAACCGCTACTCGAGATAGTACATGATCTGTCATCTGTGAACATTGTTACCCAATGTCCACAGGAAAGGGAAATAGAGAGAGTAAGCACTTCCGAACGATATGATCGTCGACGGCGCGAGCTTACAATAGGGGAATATTAAGACCAAAAGGGTAATCATCATGAAACCATATCCATTATATTTAATTATCTTTAGGCTCTAAGTTTTATTATCGTAACCACCGGAAATTCGAGAAGGGGTACCACCACCGAGGCTCAAGGGTTTGGTAGCACACACGTTACATCTCCTCCATCATTCCAACCACATCCTAGTTCGGAAAGCAGATGGGACGCACAGGAACCCTAACCATGCTGGCATCGATGTCGAAGGGTACGCACCAACAAGTATCCAACAACCGAAGTAAAATCATTTCATCAATACAGTTTCAAAAATACAGCGACATCTAGCCCCATTCGGGTTCCCTCTCACCATCTAAGATTTGCTCAAGGGGGCGACAACGCTATCTCTAGTTGATCGTGCAGTTCCTCGCTACGACATTGCCTACAACCGAAAGACAAGTCCTTGTAATCTTGTCCCGCCTAGAGAAGCACTCGAGGCTTCTTGACGTTCACCGTCCTTGCCCTCCCCTATCGCAATCACCACTTGAAAGTATACCGGCCTCCAAGTATTCGGTATCTTTCCTCTCCACTACTTCACTCTCAACGCGTAGGTTTAGGAGAGGGGTTCCTAAGTCTTTTAAGTCTTTTAAGTCTTTTCTTAAACCTAAGTTTTGGTCGACCCATTCTAAGCATTGCTTCTAATGAGTCACGACCTCTAAGGGAAACATCAAACATCCTTCTACAGTACAGTGAAATCCACAAGACTTAGACCACGGCATAGTCATCCACGTGGCCAGTCACTTAAAGGGAATATTTCCAAAGTTATTGTGTCGTTTGCACCATCACTGTACACTAATATCGCTTACAAATTTCATTGATCATTCTCATATTTTCATATTAATATTTACAAAATATGCCAATTCCTTTTCATGGAACAGATCGAAAAACACAAAGAACTCTTTTCATAGGAACCACCGAACATTAATTTTCTTTCCATAAGATGAACAATTATTTCCAAATATAATATACAATACAAAAATATACAACATAGCATAAGCAATTAGCAACCGACATACAATAAATATCGAGGAATCGTGTTTTTCGTATAAACGGCAGGGTACACACTCAATTGCCGTTTTACTACTCGACCGATAGATTCCTAGTTCCGACCTTTGAGATGATACGGAACGTCCTAATATTACCCTACATGCCACTATGTCTTAAGAAGGCTTCTCTCTCACCTGAAGTTGAAGCTACACAACTAGTGTCCTCTTGCTTTGAAGTCACGTCACCCAAATCCGAACGAAAGCCTTTACCAAATAATATTTACAAAATAATTTCATAAATAACTACTCAATTACAAGTAAGCAAACCACAAGACCTATGTCCTTAACAACAATTTCCTTTATCACTTTCAGGAAATCCAAAAGACTTGAACCAAAAACTTCCAATACTTAAAATAAATCATACTTTGCAAAATCAAAACCTTTAAAACGTCAATGAAAATTTTTAGAACTAATTATTAAATCAAAAGAGATTATTGACTCAAAAAAAACAACAACAACTACCACTCCAGGATTAACATAAGCCATTTAAAAACAAATAACTTAAACTTGATGCAACCTTATTTTAATCATTTTGGACAGCCAAGAAACATATTTTTAAAAATCAATATAAACACTTAACACATCAACAATCATTCTAAATTATGAACTCATTCACTTATCAATTCAACACAAGTTCTATTTTAAATATCAGGCAACTATATATATAAGAATCTTCTCTGGACAACAACATGAAATAAAGTGGCATTACTTCACAGTTACCCAAAAATTCATTCATTTCAATTTCCTACTAACAGATTCACATCCAAATTCTAAAAATAAAATTAAGCTTAAGAAATAATATTTTTCCACACTTATTCAATTATGGGCAGCACTTAAATTATTTCAATCCACCTTAAATCCTATAGACATACTACTAAGGTCAATATAAAACAAGTCTGGACAGCCACCCAAACAAATTGCACTTATCTAATGAAATACTATAACTTGCCTAGAAATTCTTAACATTATATTTTTACATCAAAATACAACCCACTTCTTATTTACTAAATTCAAACAATATGATAACTATACCCAAACATACACTCATACATTAAAATCATTTTTATAATTACTTAAATCAATTCATTAAATTTGGACAGTATACAATACAAACTCAAAATCACTTTTACCAGACATTCCACATACAAGCACCAAGACAACAATTTAGTAAACAACTAGAACATTAAGGCATACATTTACAAAGTCACTTTTATATTTCCTTTTTAACTCTATATATAAAAAGTCTTAGCATAAAATTCACATATTGATTTAATCTAAAACAATTTCTATCATTGATGCAACTAATTTAGAATTTTGGGTAGCATACATATTCTAACTTAAAAATTCATTTTCTCTTAAACAGAAAATCGAAAACACATGTCGTTTCTTCCTAAATTCTTATTACAACTTCTACTATAATAAAATGACTAAATTAAAACAAAATAAAATAGTTGCATCTGCTGTACAGCCACAGAAAAGTTGCATCAATTCAATTAAGGTTCAAGCAAACAATCCAAAACAATTCAGATACAATTCCTACTTATGCTACAACTTTAAAAATACTAATATTTCAAATAAAATATCACTTTTTCATGCATCCTAAATTTCTGGACAGCAACTAAATATTTTTATAAAATCAAAGCAATTAATCAAAACACTTATTTCTATTGATTTCTATATCATATTTGCACCTACAAACAAAGTATCACTAACATTCTCAAAAATAGTCATTTGGGATCTTAAATAAATAAATTTTTCAGATTTAAAAATAAATTCCCAGAATAAAAATGAAACTTTCAAAATTAATCTTTTCCATATAAACATATAATATATTCTATAAACACACTAAAGCAATCATCAAATCAATTAGAAAAATTCAATAAATTTAATTTCTTTTTCTAAGAACTTCGACTAGCATAAATAAAAATTAGAAAAATATTTTCAATTCCTAAAGCATCCCTATAATATAATTACATCATTACGTACACTAAAAACAAAACAATACAAGAGATCTATTCCTTAACAAAATATAAAATAGACTTCTTTTAAGAGAATAATTCATTTTTTCCAGCAAATAATATTACAAATATATCAACCACATACTCATAAAATAAATCAAAAACACCAGTTCTTATAGGTTTATAACAACTACCATTTTTCCTATTTCTTTTAAACAACCAACTATAATTTAACTACAAATCATGCAACAAATAAATTACAAAAATTACTTAGAATAATACAATAACCTCACGGTTCATTATTATTATTTTTCCGGAAAATTTATTTTTTTTATTCATATTCAATTACTAATTGTTCTTATCAGACTCAAATCCAAACAACAGAAAATCAAATAAAATCAAACAATAACAATTACAACAAAATTCCATAACATATAATTCCATACACTTCATTTGCATTAAAATTTTCCAGAATATTATTTTATTTTCAAAAACCATTTTTAGTTCCTTTAAATCATTTTAATTTTACTTTTACTTTAAGGAAAATACTTATTCTTCTTTAGAGATTCACCAAAACTCAAGTACACATGAAATACAACATATAATATAATCTAAATATATATATATATATGTATATATATTACACGTCCAGAAAAAGAAAATAAAATAAAACCAAAAATCTATTTTAATCCTTTTTATTCATTTCCATTTTATTAAACAACAACACAATACCCATACTAAAATACACAAATCAATCTTCCATTTTTCTAATATACAACACGCCTCATATATATATATAAATACCAGAAATTAAAAATTTTCTATTATTACTTACTTATTGATTATTATTCATTAACACAAAGAAATAAAACAATTAAAAAGACAATGAATAAAAACTTATTTAAACATTCAAAATTTCTATACTTCATATGATATTAGAAATAAAATAAACCCAGAAATAAATTAACCAAACTCATCAAAAACATTTAGCCATCTTAAGAATTTAAGAAAATGGGAGATGAATCCCTTTAAACACTCTTTTTGGTGTCCCTTTTCTTATTCTTAATTCATATGACTTAAGAACAATTTCATATATTCAAAAGTAACTTTAAAATGAAAATAAAAATTTAGAACTTAGCTATAGAAGAAATTGAGAAGGTTTAAACAAAACTAAAAACAAAACAACTTAAAATAGATTAAATAAATAAGTGATTTTGGGTTACCTCTACTCCTTAAGCTTTTTAGAAAACTTCAAGCAACCAAGCAAATTCTCCTTCCTCCCTCCTAGCTTACACGTCCCTCTCTCTCTTTTTCTCTCTTAGAATTTTATTTTTTTCTCATGTAAAACTATCAAATGTTTGTGTGTGAAAAATGTGGAACTAAGGCTATCTATTTATAGGTGTTTGGAGATGCATTTCCCTTCATTTTCAGAACTAAAATTCGTGCCCCCTTCATCAAGTTTCATTCAAAAATTTTCAAACACTACTTGGAACATGAACTAGCATTAAATGGGATTTTGTTGATTCCTAAAGCATTTTAATTCATGGTTTATTCTCACAAACTTCAGAACTATTCTTCCCCTCTTTCCACCTTATTTTTGGACTGTACATGTATATTAAAATAGGAGAGAAAACTTTTCATTGGTTCATTGTGGAGACATAATTATCCAATCATATTAACTATCAAAATTTGGTTTTCTACCTACTGTACAAAATTTTTCGTAAATATTAAAATAAAAATTTTATTTTTATATATTAAGATTCTAAATTTTCATACGATCATTTTCATATAAAGTTTATAATTTTTGGACTTACGGTTTGAAAGTTATGAATTTTTGAAGTCCTAAGATCATTTCTTCAAAAATACACTTTCTAAATTTTCCAAAACTTTAAAAATACTAAAAATACGAAAATACATTTAATTTGAAAAATAGTACATTATACAACTTCAGAAATATATTTTCATTTTTAAAATAAAATAAACTTTAGTCAAAAGGTTATTAAATGCATTAAAACCATACATTGGTTCTTAAAACTCAAAAATTCGTTTCTATTGCAGCAGTGATAAAATTTTGAAAACTATAAAATAAAAATCAAAGCCTTGCATTTTAATAATCTAGATTTCGATACGATCGTTTTGACATATCATTTGTAATTTTCCGACGCACGGTTGAAAAGATATGAATTTCTAAAGATAGGATACTCTAATCCATCAAAAATCAAAAATCATTTAAATCCAATACTTTACCTTAAAATATTTTATTTAAATAGGCTAGGGAAAATATTGATACATAATATATATACCTATATATGTTACGTGCATACATATATATTTTCATATATATATATTTTTTATATAAATCCAGGTATCAAAATCAAGCATAATTTCCTAATTTTAATTATAAAATCACAAATAAATTGGGTAAAATTGTGGGTCTCACACTCAAGGTATAAGCACTTATCATTAATCACTTTAAACTTGAGTATTTAATTATGTTTTAGGCTATAAAAGAGTAAGAAAAGCAATAGCATGAATTGATCCACAAACTAGTATTGAATTCAATGTTTTTATTAGACACTAACCGGTTACAGAGAAATACTAACCAGTTAGTCTGTATAAACCAGAAATTGAAAAACAAAGTCTCTTTATGAAAATCTCAATGATTTCAAACCTTAATTAATTGGGGGGGCTTTCATTACCTTTCTGTAAGAATTATTATGAAATGAAGTTAATTAATTTAGTGGAAAAAACCCAATTAATTTAAGGAAATCAAAACATTTTATTTTTCAAAGCTGTCAGGTTGTAACCGGTTACAAAAACCAGCTAACCGGTAGATTATGCAGCAGAATAACTAAAAGTGAGGTTTTTCAATACCATTTTCTTTTCTACTCAAAACTAGCCCAAAACAGATTTACATAGAGTTATAATACCTCAAATTAAACATGTTTCATCACTTATAACATATCAAATCACATCAAATCCCTTGCATTTCATGACCACATTCCAATGTGCATAATAACACATAAACCAACAACTTAACCATCCAAATTCAGAAACACAGTAGCAATTCATGAAATATGCATCAAAATAGCTTGCATGCAGGGATTGTAACTTGCTCTATCTAGTGTTGGAGCTCATGGTGACCTCCAAGTCAAAATCCTAGATAAAACTATGCCCTTTTTGAGTCTCATGGTGACTCCACCTATGATTATGCATTACTCTATCTCATTCTAGCACATAGTAGCTTCTCCCTTACTTGATCATACTTTCTACAATTCAGGTACAACATAGAGGATCCAATTCTAATGTTTTAGATTCAAAATGAGTTTCATAATAGTATGATTTCATAAATCAAGCTTGCAAACACTCCTTAATGCTTAACCTTTCACACAACATGATTTATAACATTTAATTCTTTCCCATTCTTATCTACCTCTTCAAACCAACATTATGCAGCAATATAACACATTATTATTAGTTATTGTAGATCATATTTCACTTGATATCTCAATTTACATACATCAACTTGAGATATCTATTGATTTTAGGTTAAGTGAAAACTCAAATTATGATATAATCATGACCTTGATAGAGATTCACTACCCTCTAAAGACTCTACCCAAACTCATTAAAATAAAAGACTCAAACTAAAGATATTACAATTAAATACAAATTGAATCTTCATGAGCTTTCTCTCTCTTCATCATTTGTCGTTTGTTGTTGTTTGATGAACTTCGTCATACTTGAGCTTGATCACAAACACTTGTATCTTGTTCAAAACCTTTGTCATTATCAAAACATTCTCACTGGATCTAACACCTACCACGTCTCGTATACCACATGTGGGGTCCGTTCTGCCTAGAAAGTACTCTAGACTTCTTGACGTGTCACCGTCATTGTCCTCCCCTAATGCAATCTCCTCCTAAGTATCCACAGATATTTATGGTTCCTTCCTCTCCACTACTTCGATAACACACTCATACCTCACCGTGTTAGTTCATGTATTTTAACAGTCTTTTAAAGGTTTTATTATCTTAACGTCTTAATCCTAAGGTCGGCTCGCCCTTAGTGCATCCCTTCGACAAGTCCCGACCACTAATCGCAACATCTCTCTCTTTCTTATCATGGCGCAGAGCTGGGATCGCACTGACAACTTGCATCTTGATTCTCCATCTTTCTCAACTTTTTGTTTCATAATTCTTTCCAAAATAAGTTTCACAAGCACGCCCAAAAATAATGTTTCAAAATATCTTTTCAAAGATAGTGTTTCACAAACTCCTTTCGAAATTAGCATTTCACAAATTCTTTTCAAAACAATGTTTCACAAATTCTTTTCAAAAATAATGTTTCATAAATTCTTTTCAAAAATAATGTTTTCACAAACTTTCCTTAGAAATAAGATTTCTCGAACTTTTCTCCAAAAATAAGAGTTCACAAGCTTTTGTCAAAAACAATATTTTACAAATCTTTAGAAATCTCGTTTCAAAACCTTTTTCAAAAATTCTCATTTTCAAAAACCTTTTCAAGAATCTCTTTTCATAAATCTTTTCAAAAATCTTATTTCAAAAACTTTTCGAAAACATATTGTTTCAATGAGTACTAGTGGAGGAGCAAGCTCAACTCAACACCGGTCTCATTCCAACAATATCACAAAGGATCCAAGCTCCACTTAAATCACATCTCCTTTCACATATCAACACAACATCACTTTCCCTAGCTCTGGCTCATCCGAGTTATCATTAAATCTTACTCAACAGCAATCATTAGTCCCCCTGAGTTCCACAACCTCTCAACACCTTTCTCAAACTTTACCTCACATTCCTTTTATTCTTCTTATTCATTATTATTCACGTTATTATTGAAATCAACAACAGATCAGATATCATCATACATAATAAATCCATCAATAAACAAATGTACAACATACTAGCATTCAAACATCATCACATAAACTCAATACCTAAGTTCATGTGGTCTTTGTCTCCTTCACACGAGTGGCCACACAACCAAACAATTGCCACCGTGCTACTGACTCAGAACCACCAAGTTTCGACTTTTGAGATGGTCGAAACACTTAATATGTTACCTAAATACCACGGTGTTTGGGGGAAACTTCTCTCTCACCTCGACCGATGACAATCTTCAATACGCTCCTTAGTTTCCACTGCGATGCTCGTAACTGCTTCCCGATCGTTACTGGCACTCAAGTAGTTCTCTCTTATTAAAATCATTCTTATTCAATTATCTCGAAAATAAAGCAATGTCACAAAACCTCTTGTAAGAAAATAGAATAATCTCTTGTTCTCAAAAATTTGAAATCAACTTTGGGTTTAAATCCACAATCAGGATAAGTAAAAATGTTCGTTTAATATTACGTTTAGGAATTAAAACACTTGAAATACTCCTTGCAAACATTTGTTTAAAAACATAATTAGTTCCCTGGCCTTTTTTAAAAGCCACATTTATCTTAAGGGTTTTTAAATATAAAACACCTTTAAATTAAAACCACGTGCTTTATAAATCATATGAAAATCTTTTCAAACAATACTTTTTCAATAAATCAAATCACTTTAACTTACTTTATTTCCTTCAAAAGCCGAATTAGATTAAAGAAAACAACACAAGGGTTAAATCAAAAACCTTTTACAAATATTAAATATTCAAATCATTTTCAAACACACATATTGAACATGTTAAGTCATTCATAATTCATGCATCACTTTCACACTCATCATGCATGCATACAAAACAAGAATCAAACACAAACTCCTATTTTTTCTATGCATGGCCGAATCTCCTTCTATATGAGACAAGGTTATATTCACAATTTCAAACACTAATGATTACTATCACCTACACAAAACATACACACATGGAAAATAATCATTTAAAGCACAATATCCTACTTTAAGCATCATACCCAAAATATTTATTAAAAGAAAAGAAATATCTTCGCTTAAAATCATGCTAACATCTTTCAAATCAATTAGCTTTATCCCTAAATTAACATGCAAATGAAAATCAATTTATTTCTTTTATTTCTTGATCAAACCGAATGGAGTATAGAAAATAGCTCAAAAAGATAATCACATACCAAATTCACTTCATTTAATCAAAGCTAAACTCAAACCACAACACACAAAGGAAATGAAAATAACTTGAATAAATGTATTCCCAAAACCGAATGGGACATGAAAATTATTTTCAAGTTTTAATCAAAGATTCAAGCCCCATAGGTTTAAAAATCCCTAGATCCATCAATAAATCACACATGCAAAACAAAATGAAACTAACTTGATATTTATAAAGGCAAAACCGTGAGCTTCACATAAAAATTCATCAAACTTTAATTTTATTTCTTTAAATAAATTTTATCACAATAACATCGAGAGTCATATCAAGATCTTTCACCTCCAAAAATTTCATGCATGTACTTTAAATCTTTAAATCACATAAATTTCATCATGCATGCAACTAGAATAAGGATCAAACATGATTCCCTACTTTCCCTAGGTTTGGCCGAATGACCTCATACAAAAAGGCAAGATCTTTAGATTTATTTTCACATGCAAAGATTAAAACTCATGGATCATATCATGCAAAACTTTCTAAGCATCATTTTCTTTCTTAAACTCCAACCGAATCATCATCATCATCATCCCACACACAAAATCTTGTTTAAAATCCTTTTTGTACCAAAAATCATTTTTAAAACTTATTATCATAATTTTCTCTTTAAAATTGTAACATGCATCAAAAGAAAACCAAGACTTTACACTTGAAATCCACATGCGAACTCAAACTTCATGCTTTTTCAAAGATCAATCATAGATCAAGACATGCAAAAGAGATCAAAGCAAATACATAAGCTTAAACAGAAATCTCAAACAAAACCGTGAAGAAGAAAACTTATAAGTTGAAGATCAAAGCTTTGCAAGCACAAATATTCAAGATCAAGTCATAAAAATAACATGAAAGCCATTTAAACTTCAAGATCATAAGAAAATAAACACATGCATCACAAAATCAAAGTTTAAACAAAGTCCACCATAGAGTTCTTTACAAATCAAAATCATTACATTAAACTCTCTCTTAAATAGCTACCTTAAACAAAGATCCTAATCTTCAAGCTTCAAATCTCCTTTCCTCCTTCCTAGGGTTTGCTTCGGCCTCCTCTCTCTTAAGGTTGATGGTTGGTTTTCTTCTTGATCTTTGAAGAAGGATGTGTTTAAAGGAAGAAATCAAAGGTATTTGGTTGAGAAGTTTGGGTTTTCACTCTTTCTTTCCTCCTCTCTCCTCTCGGCCACTCTCTCTTTTCTCTCTAGGTCTCAAGAGCTTGATGTGCCCTTGGACCAAAGCGTTTATGTTTGTGTGAGAAAGGAAATGAATGAAGGAAATGAAACATGAACCAAAGCCAACACACACACACACACGGTCCTATATAGGCAAAAGCAAGGGATGGAATTTTCCTCTTTTGTCCTCGGTTCAAGGTGTTGGTTCAAGGGCAATTCGGTCCAACCAAATAGTTGCATGGGAGGAGTCTTATCATGGGGGATGTAACACTCCGCATTTTTCCCATACGTGCGTAAACGATTTCGTCAAAATAAACCTCAATGTTTTGTGATATAAAAGATTTTTAGAAAAGAATTTTACGTGAGAAAGAAATCAAGCATTGATTTTCAAGGATTTTTATAAACAAAATGTTTTTATAAATAAGAAGAGAAGAATTTTGAAATGGTTTGATTTTTAAGAAATGAGTTGTGATTTTATTCAAAAGTGATTTTTTTTAAATGGAATTTTTGGGATTTTTGGGTCTGTAAGCTTTAAAAATTCGTAACTTTTTAACCGTAACTCGGATTTTTACAAACTTTATATCAAAACGATCGTCATGAAACGTAGATTTTAAAAATGTAATTTTCAGATTTTTCTGGGTTGTTTTATAAAAATTTATTTTCAGAGTAGTGAAATACGAGTTTTAAGAATTGTGTTTTGAAGAAAGTAAATTTATTGATTTGGCATAAATTTTTATGTGTTATGTGCTTGATTTAATGTGTGTGTACTGTGTGATATGTGGAAATAATTATGTGGATGTAATTTGTTAGAATTGATTGCCTTGTGTGTAATTGTAATTGAACAAGATTAAGAAAATAAAAATGTGAAGTATGTATGTGTGATGTGTGTGCTACGGTATGTATTTGTGTATATGTATGTGTATACTGTACGTGTATATGTGTGTGTATGTATGTTAGGAGTAGAATTTCAAGAAGCTTATGAGTTAAGAAATTGGAAACTAAAGGAACCAAACCAAGCCAACTAAGTTAGAATCAAACCAAACTAATGTCAAAACCCTAACTAGTTGTAAGCCTAAGGTGACCCCTAAAAAGCCTAGCCATGCAACCTTGTCCCCTTGACTTTGAAGACCCTTATCCATGCAACAATTTAGAAGCCCAAAATCGCCCCTCCTTGTGTGCATAACCAACATCTAACTTAAGGGCACAAGGGGAATTTGTGACCATAGGAGTCTGAAGAGGATGATTACGTGGTGAGAAGTAAGGTAATAAGATGATAGAGTGGAGCTGAGTGATGGGAATTTTTGTAAGGATTGGTCAAAAGGTGGTGAAAGATAGGAGTATTTAGAAGTTAAGCATGTGATAATGAATGTGGTGTATAGAGGAATGTGTCATTTAAGTTGGGGAGTAGTAGAAATGTGAAGTCTTTGAGGAGTAATTTGTTTAGGCTTGAATTGGTGAGAAGGATTTAACCCTGAGTGTGGTAGTGTCTTGACCCCAAATGACTATAACCTTGCTACCTTTGGACACTGTTTTGATGTCTTTTTGCACCTCTGTCCCTTGTTGTCAATAAAACCGTGTTGTTTATACCCTGCCCTATTTGTTATTAAAAGTACACCAAGAGATTACTTTTGCAAGTAATCCGTTTGATCCGCTCCTAAAAACGATGAGAAGACGGTGCGAAATCGAAGATGCAACGATTACGACAAATCTGAAGAGAAAGAATTTCTTCACGGAGCTACACGTCCGCAAATTAGCAAGACTCTACACGGTATTTCTCGAGGACGAGAAATCTTCAAGTTGGGGAGAATGTAACACCCCGCATTTTTCCCATACGTGCGTAAACGATTTCGTCAAAATAAACCTCAAAGTTTTGTGATATAAAAGATTTTTAGAAAAGAATTTTACGTGAGAAAGAAATCAAGCATTGATTTTCAAGGATTTTTATAAACAAAATGTTTTTATAAATAAGAAGAGAAGAATTTTGAAATGGTTTGATTTTTAAGAAATGAGTTGTAATTTTATTCAAAAGTGATTTTTTTTAAATGGAATTTTGGGATTTTTGGGTCTGTAAGCTTTAAAAATTCGTAACTTTTTAACCGTAACTCGGATTTTTACAAACTTTATATCAAAACGATCGTCTTGAAACGAAGATTTTAAAAATGTAATTTTCAGATTTTTCTGGGTTGTTTTATAAAAATTTATTTTCAGAGTAGTGAAATACGAGTTTTAAGAATTGTGTTTTGAAGAAAGTAAATTTATTGATTTGGCATAAATTTTTATGTGTTATGTGCTTGATTTAATGTGTGTGTACTGTGTGATATGTGGAAATAATTATGTGGATGTAATTTGTTAGAATTGATTGCCTTGTGTGTAATTGTAATTGAACAAGATTAAGAAAATAAAAATGTGAAGTATGTATGTGTGATGTGTGTGCTACGGTATGTATTTGTGTATATGTATGTGTATACTGTACGTGTATATGTGTGTGTATGTATGTTAGGAGTAGAATTTCAAGAAGCTTATGAGTTAAGAAATTGGAAACTAAAGGAACCAAACCAAGCCAACTAAGTTAGAATCAAACCAAACTAATGTCAAAACCCTAACTAGTTGTAAGCCTAAGGTGACCCCTAAAAAGCCTAGCCATGCAACCTTGTCCCCTTGACTTTGAAGACCCTTATCCATGCAACAATTTAGAAGCCCAAAATTGCCCCTCCTTGTGTGCATAACCAACATCTAAGCTTAAGGGCACAAGGGGAATTTGTGACCATAGGAGTCTGAAGAGGATGATTACGTGGTGAGAAGTAAGGTAATAAGATGATAGAGTGGAGCTGAGTGATGGGAATTTTTGTAAGGATTGGTCAAAAGGTGGTGAAAGATAGGAGTATTTAGAAGTTAAGCATGTGATAATGAATGTGGTGTATAGAGGAATGTGTCATTTAAGTTGGGGAGTAGTAGAAATGTGAAGTCTTTGAGGAGTAATTTGTTTAGGCTTGAATTGGTGAGAAGGATTTAACCCTGAGTGTGGTAGTGTCTTGACCCCAAATGACTATAACCTTGCTACCTTTGGACACTGTTTTGATGTCTTTTTGCACCTCTGTCCCTTGTTGTCAATAAAACCGTGTTGTTTATACCCTGCCCTATTTGTTATTAAAAGTACACCAAGAGATTACTTTTGCAAGTAATCCGTTTGATCCGCTCCTAAAAACGATGAGAAGACGGTGCGAAATCGAAGATGCAACGACAAATCTGAAGAGAAAGAATTTCTTCACGGAGCTACACGTCCGCAAATTAGCAAGACTCTACACGGTATTTCTCGAGGACGAGAAATCTTCAAGTTGGGGAGAATGTAACACCCCGCATTTTTCCCATACGTGCGTAAACGATTTCGTCAAAATAAACCTCAAAGTTTTGTGATATAAAAGATTTTTAGAAAAGAATTTTACGTGAGAAAGAAATCAAGCATTGATTTTCAAGGATTTTTATAAACAAAATGTTTTTATAAATAAGAAGAGAAGAATTTTGAAATGGTTTGATTTTTAAGAAATGAGTTGTGATTTTATTCAAAAGTGATTTTTTTTAAATGGAATTTTTGGGATTTTTGGGTCTGTAAGCTTTAAAAATTCGTAACTTTTTAACCGTAACTCGGATTTTTACAAACTTTATATCAAAACGATCGTCTTGAAACGAAGATTTTAAAAATGTAATTTTCAGATTTTTCTGGGTTGTTTTATAAAAATTTATTTTCAGAGTAGTGAAATACGAGTTTTAAGAATTGTGTTTTGAAGAAAGTAAATTTATTGATTTGGCATAAATTTTTATGTGTTATGTGCTTGATTTAATGTGTGTGTACTGTGTGATATGTGGAAATAATTATGTGGATGTAATTTGTTAGAATTGATTGCCTTGTGTGTAATTGTAATTGAACAAGATTAAGAAAATAAAAATGTGAAGTATGTATGTGTGATGTGTGTGCTACGGTATGTATTTGTGTATATGTATGTGTATACTGTACGTGTATATGTGTGTGTATGTATGTTAGGAGTAGAATTTCAAGAAGCTTATGAGTTAAGAAATTGGAAACTAAAGGAACCAAACCAAGCCAACTAAGTTAGAATCAAACCAAACTAATGTCAAAACCCTAACTAGTTGTAAGCCTAAGGTGACCCCTAAAAAGCCTAGCCATGCAACCTTGTCCCCTTGACTTTGAAGACCCTTATCCATGCAACAATTTAGAAGCCCAAAATCGCCCCTCCTTGTGTGCATAACCAACATCTAAGCTTAAGGGCACAAGGGGAATTTGTGACCATAGGAGTCTGAAGAGGATGATTACGTGGTGAGAAGTAAGGTAATAAGATGATAGAGTGGAGCTGAGTGATGAGAATTTTTGTAAGGATTGGTCAAAAGGTGGTGAAAGATAGGAGTATTTAGAAGTTAAGCATGTGATAATGAATGTGGTGTATAGAGGAATGTGTCATTTAAGTTGGGGAGTAGTAGAAATGTGAAGTCTTTGAGGAGTAATTTGTTTAGGCTTGAATTGGTGAGAAGGATTTAACCCTGAGTGTGGTAGTGTCTTGACCCCAAATGACTATAACCTTGCTACCTTTGGACACTGTTTTGATGTCTTTTTGCACCTCTGTCCCTTGTTGTCAATAAAACCGTGTTGTTTATACCCTGCCCTATTTGTTATTAAAAGTACACCAAGAGATTACTTTTGCAAGTAATCCGTTTGATCCGCTCCTAAAAACGATGAGAAGACGGTGCGAAATCGAAGATGCAACGACAAATCTGAAGAGAAAGAATTTCTTCACGGAGCTACACGTCCGCAAATTAGCAAGACTCTACACGGTATTTCTCGAGGACGAGAAATCTTCAAGTTGGGGAGAATGTAACACCCCGCATTTTTCCCATACGTGCGTAAACGATTTCGTCAAAATAAACCTCAAAGTTTTGTGATATAAAAGATTTTTAGAAAAGAATTTTACGTGAGAAAGAAATCAAGCATTGATTTTCAAGGATTTTTATAAACAAAATGTTTTTATAAATAAGAAGAGAAGAATTTTGAAATGGTTTGATTTTTAAGAAATGAGTTGTGATTTTATTCAAAAGTGATTTTTTTTAAATGGAATTTTTGGGATTTTTGGGTCTGTAAGCTTTAAAAATTCGTAACTTTTTAACCGTAACTCGGATTTTTACAAACTTTATATCAAAACGATCGTCTTGAAACGAAGATTTTAAAAATGTAATTTTCAGATTTTTCTGGGTTGTTTTATAAAAATTTATTTTCAGAGTAGTGAAATACGAGTTTTAAGAATTGTGTTTTGAAGAAAGTAAATTTATTGATTTGGCATAAATTTTTATGTGTTATGTGCTTGATTTAATGTGTGTGTACTGTGTGATATGTGGAAATAATTATGTGGATGTAATTTGTTAGAATTGATTGCCTTGTGTGTAATTGTAATTGAACAAGATTAAGAAAATAAAAATGTGAAGTATGTATGTGTGATGTGTGTGCTACGGTATGTATTTGTGTATATGTATGTGTATACTGTACGTGTATATGTGTGTGTATGTATGTTAGGAGTAGAATTTCAAGAAGCTTATGAGTTAAGAAATTGGAAACTAAAGGAACCAAACCAAGCCAACTAAGTTAGAATCAAACCAAACTAATGTCAAAACCCTAACTAGTTGTAAGCCTAAGGTGACCCCTAAAAAGCCTAGCCATGCAACCTTGTCCCCTTGACTTTGAAGACCCTTATCCATGCAACAATTTAGAAGCCCAAAATCGCCCCTCCTTGTGTGCATAACCAACATCTAAGCTTAAGGGCACAAGGGGAATTTGTGACCATAGGAGTCTGAAGAGGATGATTACGTGGTGAGAAGTAAGGTAATAAGATGATAGAGTGGAGCTGAGTGATGAGAATTTTTGTAAGGATTGGTCAAAAGGTGGTGAAAGATAGGAGTATTTAGAAGTTAAGCATGTGATAATGAATGTGGTGTATAGAGGAATGTGTCATTTAAGTTGGGGAGTAGTAGAAATGTGAAGTCTTTGAGGAGTAATTTGTTTAGGCTTGAATTGGTGAGAAGGATTTAACCCTGAGTGTGGTAGTGTCTTGACCCCAAATGACTATAACCTTGCTACCTTTGGACACTGTTTTGATGTCTTTTTGCACCTCTGTCCCTTGTTGTCAATAAAACCGTGTTGTTTATACCCTGCCCTATTTGTTATTAAAAGTACACCAAGATATTACTTTTGCAAGTAATCCGTTTGATCCGCTCCTAAAAACGATGAGAAGACGGTGCGAAATCGAAGATGCAACGACAAATCTGAAGAGAAAGAATTTCTTCACGGAGCTACACGTCCGCAAATTAGCAAGACTCTACACGGTATTTCTCGAGGACGAGAAATCTTCAAGTTGGGGAGAATGTAACACCCCGCATTTTTCCCATACGTGCGTAAACGATTTCGTCAAAATAAACCTCAAAGTTTTGTGATATAAAAGATTTTTAGAAAAGAATTTTACGTGAGAAAGAAATCAAGCATTGATTTTCAAGGATTTTTATAAACAAAATGTTTTTATAAATAAGAAGAGAAGAATTTTGAAATGGTTTGATTTTTAAGAAATGAGTTGTGATTTTATTCAAAAGTGATTTTTTTTAAATGGAATTTTTGGGATTTTTGGGTCTGTAAGCTTTAAAAATTCGTAACTTTTTAACCGTAACTCGGATTTTTACAAACTTTATATCAAAACGATCGTCTTGAAACGAAGATTTTAAAAATGTAATTTTCAGATTTTTCTGGGTTGTTTTATAAAAATTTATTTTCAGAGTAGTGAAATACGAGTTTTAAGAATTGTGTTTTGAAGAAAGTAAATTTATTGATTTGGCATAAATTTTTATGTGTTATGTGCTTGATTTAATGTGTGTGTACTGTGTGATATGTGGAAATAATTATGTGGATGTAATTTGTTAGAATTGATTGCCTTGTGTGTAATTGTAATTGAACAAGATTAAGAAAATAAAAATGTGAAGTATGTATGTGTGATGTGTGTGCTACGGTATGTATTTGTGTATATGTATGTGTATACTGTACGTGTATATGTGTGTGTATGTATGTTAGGAGTAGAATTTCAAGAAGCTTATGAGTTAAGAAATTGGAAACTAAAGGAACCAAACCAAGCCAACTAAGTTAGAATCAAACCAAACTAATGTCAAAACCCTAACTAGTTGTAAGCCTAAGGTGACCCCTAAAAAGCCTAGCCATGCAACCTTGTCCCCTTGACTTTGAAGACCCTTATCCATGCAACAATTTAGAAGCCCAAAATCGCCCCTCCTTGTGTGCATAACCAACATCTAAGCTTAAGGGCACAAGGGGAATTTGTGACCATAGGAGTCTGAAGAGGATGATTACGTGGTGAGAAGTAAGGTAATAAGATGATAGAGTGGAGCTGAGTGATGGGAATTTTTGTAAGGATTGGTCAAAAGGTGGTGAAAGATAGGAGTATTTAGAAGTTAAGCATGTGATAATGAATGTGGTGTACAGAGGAATGTGTCATTTAAGTTGGGGAGTAGTAGAAATGTGAAGTCTTTGAGGAGTAATTTGTTTAGGCTTGAATTGGTGAGAAGGATTTAACCCAGTGTGGTAGTGTCTTGACCCCAAATGACTATAACCTTGCTACCTTTGGACACTGTTTTGATGTCTTTTTGCACCTCTGTCCCTTGTTGTCAATAAAACCGTGTTGTTTATACCCTGCCCTATTTGTTATTAAAAGTACACCAAGAGATTACTTTTGCAAGTAATCCGTTTGATCCGCTCCTAAAAACGATGAGAAGACGGTGCGAAATCGAAGATGCAACGACAAATCTGAAGAGAAAGAATTTCTTCACGGAGCTACACGTCCGCAAATTAGCAAGACTCTACACGGTATTTCTCGAGGACGAGAAATCTTCAAGTTGGGGAGAATGTAACACCCCGCATTTTTCCCATACGTGCGTAAACGATTTCGTCAAAATAAACCTCAAAGTTTTGTGATATAAAAGATTTTTAGAAAAGAATTTTACGTGAGAAAGAAATCAAGCATTGATTTTCAAGGATTTTTATAAACAAAATGTTTTTATAAATAAGAAGAGAAGAATTTTGAAATGGTTTGATTTTTAAGAAATGAATTGTGATTTTATTCAAAAGTGATTTTTTTTAAATGGAATTTTTGGGATTTTTGGGTCTGTAAGCTTTAAAAATTCGTAACTTTTTAACCGTAACTCGGATTTTTACAAACTTTATATCAAAACATCGTCTTGAAACGAAGATTTTAAAAATGTAATTTTCAGATTTTTCTGGGTTGTTTTATAAAAATTTATTTTCAGAGTAGTGAAATACGAGTTTTAAGAATTGTGTTTTGAAGAAAGTAAATTTATTGATTTGGCATAAATTTTTATGTGTTATGTGCTTGATTTAATGTGTGTGTACTGTGTGATATGTGGAAATAATTATGTGGATGTAATTTGTTAGAATTGATTGCCTTGTGTGTAATTGTAATTGAACAAGATTAAGAAAATAAAAATGTGAAGTATGTATGTGTGATGTGTGTGCTACGGTATGTATTTGTGTATATGTATGTGTATACTGTATGTGTATATGTGTGTGTATGTATGTTAGGAGTAGAATTTCAAGAAGCTTATGAGTTAAGAAATTGGAAACTAAAGGAACCAAACCAAACCAACTAAGTTAGAATCAAACCAAACTAATGTCAAAACCCTAACTAGTTGTAAGCCTAAGGTGACCCCTAAAAAGCCTAGCCATGCAACCTTGTCCCCTTGACTTTGAAGACCCTTATCCATGCAACAATTTAGAAGCCCAAAATCGCCCCTCCTTGTGTGCATAACCAACATCTAAGCTTAAGGGCACAAGGGGAATTTGTGACCATAGGAGTCTGAAGAGGATGATTACGTGGTGAGAAGTAAGGTAATAAGATGATAGAGTGGAGCTGAGTGATGGGAATTTTTGTAAGGATTGGTCAAAAGGTGGTGAAAGATAGGAGTATTTAGAAGTTAAGCATGTGATAATGAATGTGGTGTATAGAGGAATGTGTCATTTAAGTTGGGGAGTAGTAGAAATGTGAAGTCTTTGAGGAGTAATTTGTTTAGGCTTGAATTGGTGAGAAGGATTTAACCCTGAGTGTGGTAGTGTCTTGACCCCAAATGACTATAACCTTGCTACCTTTGGACACTGTTTTGATGTCTTTTTGCACCTCTGTCCCTTGTTGTCAATAAAACCGTGTTGTTTATACCCTGCCCTATTTGTTATTAAAAGTACACCAAGAGATTACTTTTGCAAGTAATCCGTTTGATCCGCTCCTAAAAACGATGAGAAGACGGTGCGAAATCGAAGATGCAACGACAAATCTGAAGAGAAAGAATTTCTTCACGGAGCTACACGTCCGCAAATTAGCAAGACTCTACACGGTATTTCTCGAGGACGAGAAATCTTCAAGTTGGGGAGAATGTAACACCCCGCATTTTTCCCATACGTGCGTAAACGATTTCGTCAAAATAAACCTCAAAGTTTTGTGATATAAAAGATTTTTAGAAAAGAATTTTACGTGAGAAAGAAATCAAGCATTGATTTTCAAGGATTTTTATAAACAAAATGTTTTTATAAATAAGAAGAGAAGAATTTTGAAATGGTTTGATTTTTAAGAAATGAATTGTGATTTTATTCAAAAGTGATTTTTTTTAAATGGAATTTTTGGGATTTTTGGGTCTGTAAGCTTTAAAAATTCGTAACTTTTTAACCGTAACTCGGATTTTTACAAACTTTATATCAAAACGATCGTCTTGAAACGAAGATTTTAAAAATGTAATTTTCAGATTTTTCTGGGTTGTTTTATAAAAATTTATTTTCAGAGTAGTGAAATACGAGTTTTAAGAATTGTGTTTTGAAGAAAGTAAATTTATTGATTTGGCATAAATTTTTATGTGTTATGTGCTTGATTTAATGTGTGTGTACTGTGTGATATGTGGAAATAATTATGTGGATGTAATTTGTTAGAATTGATTGCCTTGTGTGTAATTGTAATTGAACAAGATTAAGAAAATAAAAATGTGAAGCATGTATGTGTGATGTGTGTGCTACGGTATGTATTTGTGTATATGTATGTGTATACTGTATGTGTATATGTGTGTGTATGTATGTTAGGAGTAGAATTTCAAGAAGCTTATGAGTTAAGAAATTGGAAACTAAAGGAACCAAACCAAGCCAACTAAGTTAGAATCAAACCAAACTAATGTCAAAACCCTAACTAGTTGTAAGCCTAAGGTGACCCCTAAAAAGCCTAGCCATGCAACCTTGTCCCCTTGACTTTGAAGACCCTTATCCATGCAACAATTTAGAAGCCCAAAATCGCCCCTCCTTGTGTGCATAACCAACATCTAAGCTTAAGGGCACAAGGGGAATTTGTGACCATAGGAGTCTGAAGAGGATGATTACGTGGTGAGAAGTAAGGTAATAAGATGATAGAGTGGAGCTGAGTGATGAGAATTTTTGTAAGGATTGGTCAAAAGGTGGTGAAAGATAGGAGTATTTAGAAGTTAAGCATGTGATAATGAATGTGGTGTATAGAGGAATGTGTCATTTAAGTTGGGGAGTAGTAGAAATGTGAAGTCTTTGAGGAGTAATTTGTTTAGGCTTGAATTGGTGAGAAGGATTTAACCCTGAGTGTGGTAGTGTCTTGACCCCAAATGACTATAACCTTGCTACCTTTGGACACTGTTTTGATGTCTTTTTGCACCTCTGTCCCTTGTTGTCAATAAAACCGTGTTGTTTATACCCTGCCCTATTTTTTATTAAAAGTACACCAAGAGATTACTTTTGCAAGTAATCCGTTTGATCCGCTCCTAAAAACGATGAGAAGACGGTGCGAAATCGAAGATGCAACGATTACGACAAATCTGAAGAGAAAGAATTTCTTCACGGAGCTACACGTCCGCAAATTAGCAAGACTCTACACGGTATTTCTCGAGGACGAGAAATCTTCAAGTTGGGGAGAATGTAACACCCCGCATTTTTCCCATACGTGCGTAAACGATTTCGTCAAAATAAACCTCAAAGTTTTGTGATATAAAAGATTTTTAGAAAAGAATTTTACGTGAGAAAGAAATCAAGCATTGATTTTCAAGGATTTTTATAAACAAAATGTTTTTATAAATAAGAAGAGAAGAATTTTGAAATGGTTTGATTTTTAAGAAATGAGTTGTGATTTTATTCAAAAGTGATTTTTTTTAAATGGAATTTTTGGGATTTTTGGGTCTGTAAGCTTTAAAAATTCGTAACTTTTTAACCGTAACTCGGATTTTTACAAACTTTATATCAAAACGATCGTCTTGAAACGAAGATTTTAAAAATGTAATTTTCAGATTTTTCTGGGTTGTTTTATAAAAATTTATTTTCAGAGTAGTGAAATACGAGTTTTAAGAATTGTGTTTTGAAGAAAGTAAATTTATTGATTTGGCATAAATTTTTATGTGTTATGTGCTTGATTTAATGTGTGTGTACTGTGTGATATGTGGAAATAATTATGTGGATGTAATTTGTTAGAATTGATTGCCTTGTGTGTAATTGTAATTGAACAAGATTAAGAAAATAAAAATGTGAAGTATGTATGTGTGATGTGTGTGCTACGGTATGTATTTGTGTATATGTATGTGTATATTGTACGTGTATATGTGTGTGTATGTATGTTAGGAGTAGAATTTCAAGAAGCTTATGAGTTAAGAAATTGGAAACTAAAGGAACCAAACCAAGCCAACTAAGTTAGAATCAAACCAAACTAATGTCAAAACCCTAACTAGTTGTAAGCCTAAGGTGACCCCTAAAAAGCCTAGCCATGCAACCTTGTCCCCTTGACTTTGAAGACCCTTATCCATGCAACAATTTAGAAGCCCAAAATCGCCCCTCCTTGTGTGCATAACCAACATCTAAGCTTAAGGGCACAAGGGGAATTTGTGAATGGCTTATAATTTAGTGGAGCCTTAATTCATTTCCCATTTTTCACTTCCCTTCACCATTTCATTTCCTCTTCCACCGTACCAACACTAGAAACACATCTCTAAGAGTCCATTTTACTCTTAGAGAAAGAAAAAGAAAAGAAAAGAGAGGGAGAGAAGAGAGAGGAACCGTGGACATGGAGGAAGTAAGAAGAAGAAGATCCAAGTTCACCCAAGCTTTTCCCTTGTAGATCAAGAGCCTTAGGAGCTAGAAGGCCAATTCCTTTTATGGTAGGAACCAAAGCTCAAGAAGAAGAATTTGTAATAGCTTAGTTTTCTTTTCTTAGTTTGTAGATTTTCTTCATTTTCTTTCTTTGCATGTTCATTTTTATGATTGAGAGATGATCTTTTGTGTTGATCTTCTTTAATCATGGACTTTAAGGACTCTAAATAATCTATAAAATGCTAAACTTGTGCTTGATTGTTTTCGGTTCATAGTGTTTTGTTAGATCTAATAATTTTCTTCACTAAATCTTCAAAGATCTAAAGAAAAACTAAGATTTTTATGAAACCTAAAACAAATCCCTTGCATGTCTATTTTCCTTCTCTAAACCGTGGACTATTTGTGTTTATTTGATGATTTGGTAAATAAACCCATGATCTAAACTTGTGTGTTTATAAAGTATAATTTTTGGTTGTTGCATGTTAAATCTTTTTGTTAAATCATGATCTATATGTATTTTCATGTTTATTTGTTGAATAAATTTATGATCAAAACTTGATCAGTGAAGAAGTTGAGGTTTTTATTCTTGCATGTTAAGTTTGTGATTATCTTGGTTGATTTAAATTTGTGCATGTGATTATCTTTGTTTAATATATGAAAAATGTTTAGATATTTATTTGCATGTTAATTTTTAAGAGAAAAATCATGTTTTCCTTTTGTGTATGTTTCGGTTTTTAGAGAAAAGAATTAAAGAAACCAAGTGTTAAGATAATTTTTCAAAGTATAACTATAATTTGATTAAGTGATTATTTTGTATATGTTATATTTTTTTAGGCCATTCGGCCATATTTAATTAAACTAGGATCCATGCTTTTATTTTGTAAAAAGTTGGTACATGTTTGTTTTAGAATTAAATCTAGTGATTTTATGAACATGCATGTTATTTTCATAAAAATAAAAGTAAACCTTTATTTTTGGTTTGAGAAAAGTTATGATCTTAAGTTATTTTTATGCATGTTTGAAAAGGATTTTATTCTAAATATATTGATGCATGTTGATGTGATGTTGTGACTTTTGTGTGTGAATGGGAAAACCTTGTCTCCTTGCATGTTGACTTTAAGCCATCCTAGGAGTGAGTAGGAAACTATGTGTCTTTCATGTAGGTTGCATGCATGAAATAATTAAATGTGTGTGAATAATTGAGATAGTTGTGACTCTAATTGTTGCTTTGATGTTGTCTTAAAAATGAAATTTAATTGTTGATTTTCTTTGCTGGATGGTCACGGTTTTGGTTCTAGAATAAGGAAAATGATTTCATGACTTTATATCTTTATTTGTACACTAAATCTTTGCACTGTTATGCATGTATAATTCGGTTAATGTATGTTAACATGGTTAGAAAATTGTTTTCATGAAATTATGTGTGGTTATGGCGATATTCCAAAATGTGTAAGTGATATGTGTTTACTTGGTGATTTTAGAAATAAATAAGTTAATCTGGTTTGGTAAAAAGGAATTTTTGTAATGTTGATTTAATGATTTTTAGTTTTAAAATTAATTTGTAATTAGAAAATAATGACTATGTGTGATTCGGTTTTTGTTAAATTAATTAAAGGATAACTTCTAAATTATTTTCTTAAGTGTAATTAAATTAAGATTAAAATTTAATTACTAGTTTTGAATAATTGAAAACATGATTCTTGCATTATGTGTATTTGTGAATGCTTTGAGTGCCTTAAAACTTGCATGTACTGTTTGTGTATGTGATGAATTGAAATTGTTTTATACTGTTTGTGAGTGCTTTGAATTTGTATGTGATGTTTTTCATACTAATGGAATTATTTTGGATCTGTTTGTGAACTTGGTTGGTGAAAATACATGTTTGAATTTTAAAGTAATTGGAAAATGTTTTATTTAAAAAGAATGATTTAGATAACTTAAATTAATTTGAGATTTTTAATTGATGTTCTTTGGTCAGTGTTTGAGGATGTTGTAAAGTTTAGAAATTAAATAAGTTAATTTGATTGGTTTTGGAATTTTTCCTTCTTGAATTTTTTTATTTGATTTAAGAAAGGTTTTCAAAGAGTTGTTTTTCATTTGATGTTTAAAGAAAATGATTTTCTTTAACCAAAGTGTTTTAAACCAAAAGAAATAGACTCTGTTTTGGAAAATAAATAGTTTTAAGAAGTTTTTCTTGGAAACATTTCATAAAGGAAATGATTTGGATTTAAAGTCTTTGGATATTGGCAATGTGCCTTTAAAAAGGGAATTATTTCAAAGTGTTTTAAAACGAAATTAAGAATCTACGTAAATCGTTTCTAACGCACGGGGAAAAATGTCTAGTTCGGGTGTCGGACGCGAAGGACTCGTGGCAAGGTTAGCGATTGGAAATCTTAGAGAGTCTTTGGATGTGTCGTCCTCCAAGTGAGTGAGAGTGCTGTGGTCCCGTAACGTGGTTGCTCGCAATTCGAATAGACGGATTGCGAGAGTACTGCGAATTAGGCCATACAGATATGTGTGTACTAAATGTTTTGGTTTGCATATTAAATGTTTATTTGTTATGCATTACTAGATGTTTACTGTTGCGCATACTTTATTTTGTTTAAGATGTTATTTGATTTGTTTGAATAGTGAATGGTGATGATGGGACTGTGAAAGTCATAAGATAAAACTGAAAAAGAGAAAAGAGAAATAGATAAGAGACACGAGAAACAATTGAGAATGAAATAAGTGATGAATTAAGATTCAAGAGAAAGTTATAAGAAACGATTGAGAAAGAGATAAAGGTGATGTGAGTAAAGGAAAGAGGTAAAGAGTTGAGATTGATCTGAGAATGTGATTATGAAAGTGAGAAAGTGGTTGAGTAGAGATGTGATTCCTCGTTCACGTTTTTGGGAAGAAGCTTAGTGTTGAGTCGAGCTTGCTCCTCCATTAACACTCACCCAAAAATTGTGATTTTTGAAAAAGATTTTGAAAAGAAATTTGTGAAAATCTTTTGTGAAAATGATATTTTTGTGAAAGTTTTTGGAAAGATTATTTTTGAAAAAGTTTTGTGAAACCGTGTTTTCGAAAAGTTTTGCGAAAGATGTTTTGGAAAGACGAGGAAAATCTGTTGATGATGTGAATGAGAATGATGTTGAGAATGAGTTTTGAGAATGTTGATGATGAGATGAGAAAGTAATTTGTGGCCTGGGGCCAATGAGATTTAGGGGGAATAGTTTGCAATTAGTGGTCGGGCTTCGTTGAAGGGATGCACCAAGGACGGGCCGATCATTAGGGATAAGCCCCTAATTAAAACGCTAAAACTTTAAAAGACATTTACAAACACAGTGAGGTATGAGTGTCGTATCGAAGTAGTGGAGAGGAAGATACTATGGGTATCTACGGATACTCAGGTGGGGATTGCAGGAGGGGAGGACGATGACGGTGATACGTCAAGAAGTCTAGAGTACAATTCTAGGCAGACAACTCCACATGTGGCGCACTAACGTGGTGGGGACTGGGTCTAATGTTGTGGTAGTTCTGCACCGGAACTAGAATTGTACTGTCGCCCCCTCGATGCAAGTCTAGAACAGTGAGAGGGACTGGAACGGGGCATTTGTGTTTGCCGCTGAGAGCGTGCCTTGATATGATTTGAGGCTGAGTCCTCCTGGTCTGGGACCATTTGTTGTGTGACAGCTGTCGTGCCCGCGTGGTAAAGGTCCTGTACTCTTGTTTGCTTCCGACTAGGTTGGGTGGTTGACCGAGGAGATGTAGACGTGTGTGAGCTCAATGATGTATCCCCCTCATCATTGATGCTAACCGAAATAATAAAACTTAAAAGATAAACATGTTTCAAAGAGAAGTATATCAAAAGATATCAAGTGTTGAATAAGAGCTATAAGTCGAGCACGAGAATTGATTCGTGATGTAAGAAATCATGAGGCAACGATTTGAATGGAAAAGGAATTGTGAGGCAAGTGGGATGAAGGTTTTGGCTTTAAGTGATGATATTGGTGTGTTAAGAATATTTCTATATGCATTGTTTTATATGATTCATATATGCTAAGTGCATGACATGTTGCATATGTTGATGATGATGTGATGGCATTAGGATAAGTGTTTATGTTCCGCTGTTCTAGTTTTATTATCTATTTTTATATTAAGTCTACCCGAGACCGCAAGGTCAACCCGTTAGTGTTCGGAACACTGACTCTCTCCTACCATGTTGTCGTATCGGCACTTGCTGATATTGCAACTGGTAGATGGCGCAGCGGAAGCGTGGTGGGCTTCATCGACCAAAGTCCGGAGTTAGACGACAAGTAATAGGAAGCATGACTAGATGCTAGGAATCCCCCTCAGAGCATGGTACTCCAATGTAAGTCCTTAGTTAACCTAGCTTTACCATACTGTACCCCGACAAAAGTTATATTTAATTACTGATGTTTTGAAACAATGAATCGGGCCAATGATTTAAATGATGTTTTGAAAACGGGTTTCAAAGTGCGGTGTCTTGTGACATCTCGGTGTGGAACTTGAAAGGGGTTGTGCAAAATGAGAACATGTGTTTTAATGTATCTGTGTTTTAAAAACCTAAGTGTTCTCATCTTGTGTAACATTTGTTTTAAAAAAAATGGCCCTAATTTTCACTATAATTGGTTGAAGTTTTCAAGTTGCCGAATCGGGGTGTTATAGGGGACATGGTGGAAGGAAAGTCTTCCTAGGCATCATCACACTCACACCACCTAATTTCCTCCTATTTTCCATTTAATTCCAACTTTCTTAATGCATAAGAAAATTGCATTCTAATTTGGTTCTCCTAGTCTCTTCATGGCCGAACCACGCTCACACATACATGAGGGAATACAATTTCCTTTTCATTTTTTCATAACAAACACATAGCATTACATCATGGAACAATGCATATACTTAACACATATTTAAACATACATACAATTAATACTTTAGGGCATCACAACTCAAAACACACATCACATATACATCCATATTCACACAAGTTTGTCATGCATTCATTCATTCATGTATCTCAAATTCACTAATTAAATTTCACACATAATTTATGGCATTCTTATAATGAGAAAACACTCATAATCACAAACTCAAGATTTTCCAAATACATATATAAAATCGTACCATTAAGCTAAAAACATAAACTTTACTTTATTTTCTAAAACCATATTTTCATATAAATCAAATATTTTCAAAAGGAATACTTTATTTAAAGTCTCAAATCATTTTCATTCCTCAATACTTTAAAAATTCGTCCTTTAAAGGCTCAAAACTAAATTTTTTCAAACCAACCCAGAAAATTATAAAAATCACATATTTAAACTCTATTTTTCAACGCGATCGTTTTCATATAAAGATCATGATTTTCTGAAAAACGGTTGAAAAGATATGCATTTTCAAAGTAACCAAATTCATTTTGATCATAAAACAAAATTTCATCTCTTTAAAAAAATCTCAAATGACAAAATCATAACTTGGTTTTCATGAAATCACACTCAAATAAAAATCATTTGCTAAAACATTTTTCTGAAAATCCTTCTTAAATTTTTAAAATTCTTTTTTTTTAAATAAAACCTCATTGATCTATTTGAGTCCAGAAGATGCGGGATGTTACAGGCTGCACCTGACTTCACTATTGAAGACTCGTGTATCCGGTATCCTGATGAGGATGTTCCTTTTGAGCTTAGAACATGACTAATCCATTTGTTGCCCAAGTTTCATGGTCTTGCAGGTTAGGATCCTCATAAGCATCTCAAGAAATTCAACATAGTGTGCACCACAATGAAACCTCATGATGTGCAAGAGGATCATGTCTGTCTCAGAGCATTCCCACATTCCTTAGAGGGTCTGGCGCAGGATTGGTTCCCTGGTTCCATCACAAGCTGGGATGACTTGAAGAGAGCATTTCTGGAAAAATTCTTCCCTGCAAATAGGACCACTGCAATCAGAAAGGAAATCTCTGGTATCAGGCAACAACATGGAGAGAGTCTCTATGAATATTGGGAGAGATTCAAGAGGTTGTGTGCTTCCTGCCCCCACCTTCAGATCTCAGAGCAGCTGCTTATTCAATATTTCTATGAAGGTCTCAACTTTATGGAGAGAAACATGGTAGATGCTGCAAGTGGTGGTACATTGGGAGATATGACACCCTTACAAGCCAGGAGCAAAATTGAGAAGATGGCTTCCAATTGTCAACAATTCCATGCAAGAAGCAACAGTGATGCAATAGTTGTGAGGGATGTAAATGATGTTGGTGCAGACTCGGGCAAGGTTGAGAAGCTTGAGCAGAAAATTGATTCTCTTACAACATTGGTCACACAATTGGCTGTCAATCAGAAAAAGATGGTACTTCCTGCTAGAGTGTGTGGCATATGCACATCCATTGAGCACCCCACAGATGCATGCCCTTCCCTTCAGCAGCAACAACCGATGACCAGTGGTGACCAACCCGAGGCCTATGCGGCCAACATATACAACAATAGAGGCCCACAACAGCACAATCATGACCTCTCTTCCGATAGATACAACCCTGGATGGAGGAACCATCCCAACCTGAAGTGGTCTGATCAACAACAGCAACCTTCTCCTAATGTTCCATTTCAGAACACCGCTGGACCGAGTAGACCACCATATGTACCTCCTCCAATCCAGCAGCAAAGGCAACAACAGCAGCAGCAAGTGGTTCATCCTGCACCATCAGCCCCTCCATCCAACCAACCTACCTTGGAGGAGTTGGTGAGGCAAATGACCATGCAGAACCTCCAATTTCAACAAGAAACTAGAGCATCCATTCAGAGACAAGAGGCATGCATTCAGACTTTGACAAATCAGATGGGTCAAATGGCAACTTCTCTCAACAACTTGAAATCTCAAAATTCTGACAAGTTGCCTTCCCAGACAGTGATCAACCATCAGAATCAGAATGTGAGTGTCATCGACCTGAGGTCAGGAAAGCAGATTGTCACACCCACACCACAACCTCACCTCAACAATGATGCTCTAGCTTCCTCTAAAGGGAGGAGCCAAGTGGTAGATGAAGGCAAGCAAGCTAGCACCAAAGAGAATCATCCAACTCAACCTTCCTCGACTTCAACCACAAGCCCTGCTGTTGTCCTGCAACCTCCTCCCATTCCTCTTTCATTCCCACCAAGAGTACCTCAAAACAAAAGGGTGGAAGAGGTGGACAAGGATATTCTTGACACATTCAGGAAGGTGGAAGTCAACATACCCCTTCTTGATGCTATAAAACATATTCCAAGGTATGCGAAGTTCCTTAAGGAGTTGTGCACTCATAAGAGAAGACTCAAGGGCAATGAGAGGATAAGCATGGGAAGGAATGTCTCCGCTCTCATAGGTAAACCTATCCCTCACATTCCTGAAAAATGTAAGGATCCTGGAACTTTCTCTATACCTTGCATCATAGGCAATGTTAAGTTTGAAAATGCTATGCTAGATTTAGGAGCATCCATAAATGTCATGCCTATGTCTGTTTTTAAGTCTCTTTCTCTTGGACCTCTTCAACCTACGGGTGTGGTGATTCAATTGGCAAATAGAAGTACTACCCACCCCGCATGTTTGATAGAGGATGTCTTGGTTCGGGTTGAAGAGCTGATCTTCCCTGCTGATTTTTACATACTTGATATGGAAGATGACTCCCCCCGTAATGTTGTTCCTATTATTTTGGGGAGGCCATTTTTGAAAACAGCCCGAACCAAGATAGATGTGCATTCAGGTTCACTTTCCATGGAGTTTGATGGCAGTGTGATCCGATTTGACATTTTCCATGCTATGAAACATTTTCCTGAGGATCACTCTGTTTTCCATGTGGACTTCTTGATGAGTTGATAGATGAGCATATGCTTGACTTTTTGCATCATGATTTTGAATTGCCATCTTTCACTGATTCATTTACTTGTCCATCATGCACTAATTATGGATGGTGCACCACATGCATTGAAATAGCTCAGTTACTATGGATACATATATATAGTATTCAACTATTTAAGTTTCTCCATGAAAGTTTACATTTATTTTAGGAAACCCGATGCACTTAACTGTTTCTTCTCAAACCTTATTTTCATCCATATGCCAATTATAACTCCCTGTGATCCTAAGGGAGTCTTGCCATTTGCAAACTTTTCAAACCTTTTTATTCTCTTCAATGCAAAACTCCTTTTGGTGTGTATGGATTGCTTTTATTTAATTGTGTCGAGTTGATGCTCTGTTTTCCTTTTAAGGAACGCATTCTTTGATAAAAATTAAAATGATCTTTCTTTTACTTAATTTATGTTTGATTTTAAAATGAAAATCTATATATACCATTACACTTTGATATTTTGTTTTCTGTGCTTGATTCTTTTTCCTTAAATTTATGTTTGAATTATAATCTCGTGACATTGATTCCTTTTATAAATGATGAGTGTTCTATGTTTTGATTATCTCTATCTGTATTGTGTATGGATATGTGTTGTGAAAGTTTGAATGTCTAGATTTTATTGAATAGTGTTAGGTAATGTTGGATATAGGACTAAGTAGGTCTGTATTGACAGGTATTTCCCCTAGGCTTCGAACGTTACGTTTGGAACCTTAAGAAACTAAGTGGGACTTTTTGGTGAAAGTCTGAACAGTAATCCAGTAGGCCTAGTAAAGAAATCCAACCTGAGTTGTATCCTAAGTGGGGGAGTGAATCCCCAAAGGTTGTGGGTTCTGAAGTAGGTTAAGACCTCTTGTTCAATCGAGCATATAGCACTATATCCTCTTTTTCAATTGAAGTAAGCCGAATTTCGGGGACGAAATTCATATAAGTGGGGGAGAATTGTAACATCCCCAATTTCCGATGTCCGTTTAGAATGGTTATTAGAGGTAAATTAGTATGTGCTTAAGTGTTTAGAATGTAGTATTTAGTTAAGAGTAGGTTTATATGATGTAGAAATAGGTTAGAATAGATTTAGAGTGTAGAGAAGGAATATGGTAGGTTAAACTTGTGGTTTAGAAAGGTTATTTAAGAGTTAAGAGCATAGGACTTTATAAAATTAGGTATGAAAGACCCATAGCTTTAAACCCAAACTCCACCGTTGGATGTGAAGATAAGTTTCTTAGGAAGCTTGCCTCAAAATTTGAGCAAAATCCGACGGTTAACGAAAAAGTAATGACTCTTAGAAGTATGAAAGAAAGGCAATTTTCATTGAGTTAATCGATTAGCTGAAGTATTAATCGATTAGATTTTATGCAACATTCAGCGACTACTCGATTAATGAGTAGCTTAATCAATTAAGTTTTTAGCCATATTCAGGCACTAATCGATTAAGGTGAAGACTAATCGATTAATCCTTTGTAATTGTCAAGTGTTAATCGATTAACCAAAGTGGTTAATCGATTAACCACTGCTATATCAGCCAAAGAACACGTCGGTTGGACTCATTTTCTCATTGTTTTTCTCTCTCCTTCCCACGACTCGCTCTTTTTCTCCTCCCCCAGGGCTTGTGATTTTCCAAAGCCACCACCAAAGAATCCACAAATTGAAACCCCAAATCATCTCCCTAACACTCCCTCATGCATTTCTCCCTCTCAATTCTCAATTCCCTCTCTTTCTCACAAACCGCCCAAATTGAACCCTAAAACCCCAAAGTGTGCAATTGGTCAAGTGGGGTCTCAAATTGGTTCAAGGTGCTTGAGGAGCCATAGGAATCTGTAACATCCTCACTTTTTATAATATAAAATATATTACTTTTTATAGTGATTTAATATTTAAAACGCTTGGGGTTTTATAAAATTTTTGGCGGAGTTTACTCTTAAACATGGACTTTCCCCAAGTTAAGTATTGTACCTGTCAGTCCAGAACAGATATTAACAATTACAAAACTATAATTACATTGTACGTGGTTGTGACTTATTTTAAATTAATATGGAGAAGGATATTTATATATCCTTCACAACAACTATTACATCCAATCAAATAATATACGTTCTTATAAAGTCTTTTTACAAAATGGAAGTATATTTAACTTATAATAAAAAGTTCACACTTAAAACAACTTTAATTAGTAATACATTCACGTGTTACATGATCCTAACAATGTTTGCACTCATGATGAGACCACGAAGGTCTCACCAATTAATGCACTCTCATTAAATGGGAGTACACTTTCTCGGCACTGGAGCAATGAACTTCTTTTCCACTGGTACCTAAAATGGTCAACTTAAGGGGTGAGTAATTTGAATAATAATTAAGGAAAACACTTAAATAACAGTAATAAGACATAACTGGACATATCCACACACACACATCTATATATATTCCTTTATCCTATTGAACCCTACTTTTATGTACCTCACATTTACTATTCCATTTTACTTTGCATACACCTTTTATTTTCCCAATATCAACCTATAACAATGCTTGATGCTCAAACATATGATTATGGATGCACTTTATAACATTATGGTTTAATTCCTGAATCCAATGTGACACTTTATCATTTAGCTTTAACCACTATAACACTTTAACACTTTCATAGGATTCAGTGAATTAAACCAATTATATATCCATGAATGCAGTCCTCCATATCCAATAACAATAACACTTTCCTACCCTCACATACACCCTCCACTCTGGGGAAAAACCGGCCAGGAGTAAGCATTTCTCTACCTAAGTACTTCACCCCTTTAGGGTTCGTCGTACCGCACTTCACCCCTATAGGGTTCGTCATGCTAGCTTGCATAGTGCTTCACCCCTCTAGGGTTCGTCACACAATTTGGATTGATACGCCCAAGTTGGCTTTAGCAGAAATCACCCTCGACTGGCCCAAAGAAACCAAAGTAAATATAATTATTATAGTTTGCATAGACCAATCCGCAACACGGAAATAAAACCCATGTCCTGTGCAAGATCAAAGTTCTCTTTAATAATTCCAATAATTTACTTTTGTCCTCATCAATCAACAAGATGTGTGCTTTTCCCCGTACACCTAGGGTCCACCTTACTCCATAATGCACGTGTTTCTAGTTCATTTTATGTAGCTTTTGTTAATCAAACCTTTCATACTTTATATTCATCGGGTTGGGTTCTCTAACTTAGGTTTTGGCCATGCTTTATAGATAATAACAATCACACGTAACAACAATAATAATCATGGTCATATAATTTATTCAATCATTTAATTCAATAACAATTATGAAAATCAATATTTAACAAAACCCTAAGTTCATCACCTAAGTTTTCATATTCAAACACAACCAAATCCACATACAAATCAAACATACACATATCCAAATACATCTAACTATGACCCTATTACTATCATTAAATCCTTTCCCTAATTAAAACCAACGTACTCCCCCTTACCTCTTGAAGTGAAGAGGAGACAATGGGGTTCTCATGGAACCCACTCACCAACTCCAAATTCTAGCTCCTTAGCAATCCAATCCTTGATTCCTAGTGATCCCCCAAGCTCCCTTGATGATTATAACCCTCTATTCCATGGATTGCTCAAGTTGGGGTTCTAGGGTTTCGATTGGGAATTTATGAGAAAGAGAGAGAGGTAGAGTTGTATGTGAATTAAGAGAGGGAAAACCATGGGAAGATGATGGGGTGAAGATTTGTGATGTTAATTTGGTGAGATGTTGAGTTGGTTTGAGGATTTGAAAATCCTAGGGTTGGAGGAGAAGAGAAATTTGTAACATCCTACATTTTTATACTTTAGGAAAATACTTTTAATTAACATTTATTAGAGAAAACATTCGGGGTTTATAAAAATTTTGACAGAGTTTCCTTTATAAAATGGACTTTCCCCGAATAGAATTAAACCTGTCAGTCCAGAACAGTTTTCAATCCAGTAAAATATAACTTTCAGTTCAAAATAAATAATACTATGTCATACTTCAAAACTTAACGAAATAAAGGATATACATCTAAATCTACCATTTCACAAAAATGCTGAAATAGAATAAAAATCGTTAATTACAATTACATTTACAAAAATCTATTTATTACAATGTGAATCTATAAATGGTTGCCCTACAAATGGGACCGTGAGGTCACCCTAACAATATACTTTCCGACGTGAGTATCACTTTCTCGGCCTTGATATCTCGTGTGTATGTCTCCTTGGTGTACCTAATATGTCCACTGTAAGGGTGAGTCGTTTGAAATCTAGATCAAAGAAAACATTTAAAAACAGTAATAAATCATAAATAGATATATTCACACACAAACAATAGCAGTTAGGCAATTCACACTTCAATTAATAATAATACATTGCAACAGTAATCAATTTATAAGTTATATATATACTTATAGTATAGTACTTTACTATAGTACTATGATGCACAATCACATGATTATGTTATGCCAATCGTCGCACTTAGATGGTTTAACTCTTGAATCTGATATTGAACATTTCCTTTCATTCCATTAACTTTAACACTTTGATCAGATTCAATGAATTAAAGCATCTATAACAATGCATTCACACTTTCCCTTTCGCTTTCATCCTAACAATGTACTATAACAATTCACTTTAACTTTGATCAATAACAATAACAATAACATTTCCTAACAATGTACTATAATAATTCACTTTTCCCTTTTCCAATAACAATATACACCCTCACATACACCCTCCACTATGGGGAAAAACCGACCAGGAGGAAGCATTTCTCAACCCCTGTTTGGGTGCTTCACATCCTCTAGGAATGTCGCTCACCCGCTTGCACTATACGTCACACTCCTCAACGGTAGTGTACAACGTACAATCTGGATTGATTCGCCCAGATTGGCTCTAGCAGAAATCACTATCACTGGCCACAAGGAGCCAAAGTAAATAGAATTACTATGGTTTGCGTCGGACCAATCCCCGACACGGGTGGCGAACCCATGTCCTTTGGAAGATCAAAGTCCTCCATAGTAATTCCTAACATTTACTCTTGTCCTCATCAATCGCAAAGCAACGTATGTTTTTCCCCTACTCCTAACGTCCACCTTTTCACCATGCATGATCCAATATTCTAAGTGTTTCTCAATTGAATTTAAGACCCTCTTTGTTCTTTAGAAAAATGTCATTTAATTGGTTTAAACTCAATTGAGAAATACTTGGTCCTATTTGATGCTTAACTAGATGAATGTCATTTACAATTTACTTATATACACTCTGATAATAATAATACAAACAATATCAATCAACAATCAGTCGACATACTCAGGTATGTCTCAGGGACTATAATTTAAGTCACTTTCCTAGGCTTCTTCACTTCCTACTTTATCAATTTATCAAATCAATTAACATAACATACATAAATAACATATCATTGGAACTTAGAGTTTTCTAGCTAAACTTTACCCTCTTACCCATCAACCTAACCAAACAATCAATACACCTATTTATAACTCTATTACTATAAATAAACCTTTTCTCTAATACTAGACCCAAAGTACACCCCTTACCTTGAGGAGAGAGAAAGAGGAATTGGGGTTTTTTGATGAAGCTCCATGCCAAGCTCCAATCCATGCTCCTATGACTCCTATTCCTTGTCCTCATGCACTTTCTAACACTCCTTGCATGGTTGGAAGGCTTCAAGAGATGAATCTCTCACTTAGGGTTTTTGGGTGATTTGGGTTTCATGAGAAAGAGGGAGAAATCATGTGATTTGAGAGAGGGGAAATCATTAGGAAGTGGTTTAGAGATGTTTTATGGCTTTGATTTGGTGATTTATGGTTGATTTACCATGAAAAGGGAAGAAGAAACCATGGAGGTTAGAGAGAGAAGGAGAAGAGATCGTGAGAGGAGAGAGAGAAACAATGAAGAAGAATGAGAGGAAAACGTGTTTGTAATCAGATCTGACTGGAAGTAATCGATTACTTCCCAGAGGTAATCGATTACCTCTTTGATGGAACATTTTAGTACAAAATCCTGAGGCCAAGTAATCGATTAAACCCTTCAAATAATCGATTACTTCACTGAAATCAACAAGGTAATCGATTAACTCACCCAAATAATCCATTACTTTGCTGCAACCACTTGTGTGATTTCACCTGAGAGCAAGTAATCGATTAAACCCATCAAGGTAATCGATTACTTGAGGCAAAACCCTATTTTGATGGCTTTCTAACCCTATTTCACTTCCTAAGGCTCCTATACTCATCTAGGGTTGGATTACTACTCAAAACCTGATTCCTATACTATTTAAACCCATTTTAAACTAGTTCTACCTCATGCAACTCTACTCTTGGCTCAATACTACCCTCCAACACCTGAACACATGCTAACTTGCCTCTAATAACTATTCTAAACGGACATCGGAAATTGGGGATGTTACAATACTCCCCCACTTCTATGAATTTCGTCCCCGAAATTCGACTTACTCCAAGGAAAGGAGGATAAAGAGCTATATGCTCGATTGAACAAGAGGTCTTAACCTACTTTAGGATAGATACGACCCTGGGGGTTCGCTCCCCCACTTAGGATGCCACTCCGGTTGGGTTTCTTTGCTAGGATCACTGGATTACTATTGAGACCTTCACCAAAGAGTCCCACTCAGTTTCTTAAGGTTCCAAACGTAAAGTTCAAAGCCTAGGGCAAAACCTGCCAGAACAGACCTACTTAATCCTATATCCAACACTGCCTAACATTATGCAAAAATCTAGGCATCCAAACTTTCATAACACACATCCATAAACAATACAGATAAAGATGATCAACATACAAAACATTCATCATTTAAGAAAAGTCAACGTCACAAAATTATAATTCAAACATAAGTTAAAGGGAAAATCAAATACAGAAACAAGGCATCAAGGTATTATGATTTATATATAAAGATTTTCATTTTAAAAATCAAAATCAAATACAATTTAAGTAAAAGGACATCATTTAAATTTTATTAGAGAGTGCATTCCTTAAAAGAAAAGCAGAATATCGACTCAACACAAAGAAGTAAAACAATCCATACACATCAAAGGGAGCTTTGTATTGAAGAGAAGAAAAGGGTTTGGAAAAGTTGAAATTGGCAAGACTCCCTTAGGATCACAAGTGATTATGATTGGTGTACAGATGAAAATAAGGTTTTGAAAGGAAATAGTTAAATGCATCGGTTTCCAAAACAAATGTAAGTATTCATAGATAAACTTAAGTGATTGAATACTATATATATATCCATAGAATATCGGAAATATATTTAAGGCATGCGATAGAAACACATTTAAATTTTCGTAGGGAGTAGTTCATATGTATATAAAAGAAAGAAATTTAAATGTCCCAACATTCCGAGTGTCAAGTATAGAACAAGGGACACCTTACTAAGGTTATAATTGAGAAGTACATTAAATACCAATAGGATTGGAACATAAGGGTTACTAGGAAAAATAAACACAGGGATTATTCTTTGAAAATTTATTTAATGAAGATTGACAAAATAAATTAAAGATATTGTATAACTATATACGTTTCAATCGTATGTATATAAAATAAATTGTCATTGCCATTACAAGTTTATCACTTGGAATGTTTTCCATAAAAATGTTACTTTGAAAAATATAATTACACTAGGGAAAATGGAAATTCAAAATTACCATGTGAGGAAACACAGGGCAATTAACTTTGAAAAGTTTGATTTGATTATTAGTTAATAGAAACTAATATAGTACTCTTTTAAAAGTCACTCTCAATAGAAGGTAGAAAATCTTAGTTGAAAATCGATTTAAAATAGCATGTATATAGTATTTGAAAGAATTTGAAATTTGGGGATTACCCCAAAATCATAAGAAAAGGTTCAGGAAAACATTTGGACTTAACATATAGTCCTAATAGGTTTAAAAATCGTAAATACAAATATATAAAAGTCCAACGATTGAAAACATTTTAAAACCCGCTTCCTATATGCAAATCTATATGCCTACACACCTATGCTTAAACTCTAGGACTCGACGAATCGAACCTAGCTTCTACCACTCGGTCTATGAATGAAAAACTATGGGGTTTCTACACTCGATCTAATAGAAATTCTCCCCTATGCAAGACTTCACTAGCACTACACTCACTATTCTTCCTAAGGTTTAAGGGTTCCTAATTGGTCCCTTAGGCTTAGAGGTTGCACAACTACGACTTGCCATAGAATCCTAGTTGAGACTTCCCTATTACAATCTAGACTTTGGTGCTACGACTTTTATAATGGATGTTAAGACTAGAACTTTAACATTCACAAACTTCATTTCACGGAAGAGCTAATAATGGTTTGAAAACGGTTTGAAAATCGTTTGCACTTCCGGGACACAGTTTGTTCAATAGACACAACGAATTCCTTGGAGTTCTATATGAACTTGAAGGAAGAAGGGATAACATCCATTACTCTAGTTTGGTTATAAACTAGACTTTAATTCTCGGGTAGCTGCACTACCTTTAACTCACCTCACTACCTTCACTTCGCACTTTCCACTTCCACATTTAAGTAGAAACAATAAAGTACCCACTTCTGTGAAAAAGGGTTTGGTACTTGGTGATAAAAGAATTTTCAAGAATTCACATTTTCTTTAGAATAAGGAAAAACACTTTATACTTTTGTAAATTCTGTTCATTTAAAACTTCAAAAAAATTATTGTTTAGGAAAAGACATGTCAAGCACTTACAAGCTCAAATTATTCATTTAAGTTTTCAAAATCATTTCACATTCATTTGAAATTGATTCTAAAGCTTGAGGATTCCTTTGACAAAGAAAATAAGAATCCTCTGTAGTCATCAAACTCACATAAAAGGAACAGACTTATGGTTAAAAAGTTTCAATGTCATTCACTCTCTTTAAATTTTAGTGAATGCCTTTCCTCTCATTTTAGTTTGAAATTTCAAATTGACTTATGTCTCCTTCATTGAATTCCTATCAATTGAGAATTGGTGTAACTTAAAAATAAATTACACTATCATTTAATTAGTTAGGAATTCACATTGTGAATGAGATTTTCTTAAAATTTAGTGTTACGACATTCAATCAATTATCAGAGTGTGAATCAATTCCATACTTTGAAAAATATGAAAACATTACTGTACATGACATTCGTTTCAAATTATAGTATTAATACTTTTTGAATTGCAAAAGCATTTTCATACCTTAAAATCAGGGTATATTTATCACCAAAATATGATGTGGAAATGTAGAAAGTAACTTTGGTCTTACTAAGACAGCACTTAGTAAGTACAGTTAAAGGCAATGACACTAGGTTAACTCCTATACACTTCCGCTGTGCACTCTGGTAAAGAATGCTTGGAGTGTCTACAACTATATGACCTCTAATACCTGCCCTATTCTTAAACTTGGAAAAGAATTCCAACAATTATTTGATTGGATTCAGGGACTTGATGATGTCATCCATCAATTAAATGTAAATCTCGAGGGTACCATCTCGATTCTACATTGCATTGAAGATAATATCATTTCCGTACTACCTAAGTTCCATTCAAATAAGAGATGACTCATCTTCGATTCAAATAAGGACTTTTGAAATTTCATTTTAAAATGAAATCTCTATTTCTTGTCATATTTGAAATAGACATGATTACATCAAAACTAAGAGTTAGTCCTTCCCGTTGGGGTAGCAATTTCATGCTCTGACCCGTTGGGAGTTTTCCTTTCCCTTAGTCTCTACTTTCTGTCCATTTCCGAATACAACAAAGTTACACTTTGAAAAATTTGGGTTAGCCCACTTTAAATTGAAGATATATTTCTATGATTACTAAACTATGACTCACCCTACTAAAATATTCCCATTCCAACCAATGATGCATGCATGAACACTAAAGTGCACTACTTAATCAACTATCTACTAGTTACTCTCATGTGGAGTAACTCTTTGGGAGTAGGAAAATCCATACTCCACGGCCGAGGATTGCAACCATTGTTCTGATACCATAAATGTAACATCCTACATTTTTATACTTTAGGAAAATACTTTTAATTAACATTTATTAGACAAAATATTCGGGGTTTATAAAAATTTTGACAGAGTTTCCTTTATAAAATGGACTTTCCCCGAATAGAATTAAACCTGTCAGTCCAGAACAGTTTTCAATCCAGTAAAATATAACTTTCAGTTCAAAATAAATAATACTATGTCATACTTCAAAACTTAAGGAAATAAATGATATACATATAAATCTACCATTTCACGAAAATGCTTAATTAGAATAAAAATCGTTAATTACAATTACATTTACAAAAATTTATTTATTACAATGTGAATCTATAAATGGTTTCTCTACAAATGGGACCGTGAGGTCACCCTAACAATATACTCTCCGACGTGAGTATCACTTTCTCGACCTTGATATCCCGTGTGTATGTCTCCTTGGTGTACCTAATATGTCCACTGTAAGGGTGAGTACTTTGAATTCTAGATCAAAGAAAACATTTAAAAACAGTAATAAATCATAAATAGATATATTCACACACAAACAATAGCAGTTAGGCAATTCACACTTCAATTAATAATAATACATTGCAACAGTAATCAATTTATAAGTTATATATATACTTATAGTATAGTACTTTACTATAGTACTATGATGCACAATCACATGATTATGTTATGCCAATCGTCGCACTTAGATGGTTTAACTCTTGAATCCGATATTGAACATTTCCTTTCATTCCATTAACTTTAACACTTTGATCGGATTCAATGAATTAAAGCATCTATAACAATGCATTCACACTTTCCCTTTCGCTTTCATCCTAACAATGTACTATAACAATTCACTTTAACTTTGATCAATAACAATAACAATAACATTTCCTAAGAATGTACTATAACAATTCACTTTTCCCTTTTCCAATAACAATATACACCCTCACATACACCCTCCACTATGGGGAAAAACCGACCAGGAGGAAGCATTTCTCAACCCCTGTTTGGGTGCTTCACATCCTCTAGGAATGTCGCTCACCCGCTTGCACAATACGTCACACTCCTCTACGGTAGTGTACAACGTACAATCTGGATTGATTCGCCCAGATTGGCTCTAGCAGAAATCACTATCACTGGCCACAAGGAGCCAAAGTAAATAGAATTACTATGGTTTGCGTCGGACCAATCCCCGACACGGGTGGCGAACCCATGTCCTTTGGAAGATCAAAGTCCTCCATAGTAATTCCTAACATTTACTCTTGTCCTCATCAATCGCAAAGCGAAGTATGTTTTTCCCCTACTCCTAACGTCCACCTTTTCACCATGCATGATCCAATATTCTAAGTGTTTCTCAATTGAATTTAAGACCCTCTTTGTTCTTTAGAAAAATGTCATTTAATTGGTTTAAACTCAATTGAGAAATACTTGGTCCTATTTGATGCTTAACTAGATGAATGTCATTTACAATTTACTTATATACACTCTGATAATAATAATACAAACAATATCAATCAACAATCAGTCGACATACTCAGGTATGTCTCAGGGACTATAATTTAAGTCACTTTCCTAGGCTTCTTCACTTCCTACTTTATCAATTTATCAAATCAATTAACATAACATACATAAATAACATATCATTGGAACTTAGAGTTTTCTAGCTAAACTTTACCCTCTTACCCATCAACCTAACCAAACAATCAATACACCTATTTATAACTCTATTACAATAAATAAACCCTTTCTCTAATACTAGACCCAAAGTACACCCCTTACCTTGAGGAGAGAGAAAGAGGAATTGGGGTTTTTTTATGAAGCTCCATGCCAAGCTCCAATCCATGCTCCTATGACTCCTATTCCTTGTCCTCATGCACTTTTTAACACTCCTTGCATGGTTGGAAGGCTTCAAGAGATGAATCTCTCACTTAGGGTTTTTGGGTGATTTGGGTTTCATGAGAAAGAGGGATAAATCATGTGATTTGAGAGAGGGGAAATCATTAGGAAGTGGTTTAGAGATGTTTTATGGCTTTTATTTGGTGATTTATGGTTGATTTACCATGAAAAGGGAAGAAGAAACCATGGAGGTTAGAGAGAGAAGGAGAAGAGATCGTGAGAGGAGAGAGAGAAACAATGAAGAAGAATGAGAGGAAAACGTGTTTTTAATCAGATCTGACTGGAAGTAATCGATTACTTCCCAGAGGTAATCGATTACCTCTTTGATGCAACATTCTAGTACAAAATCCTGAGGCCAAGTAATCGATTAAACCCTTCAAATAATCGATTACTTCACTGAAATCAACAAGGTAATCGATAAACTTACCCAAATAATCGATTACTTTGCTGCAACCACTTGTGTGATTTCACCTGAGAGCAAGTAATCGATTAAACCCATCAAGGTAATCGATTACTTGAGGAAAAATCCTATTTTGATGGCTTTCTAACCCTATTTCACTTCCTAAGGCTCCTATACTCATCTAGGGTTGGATTACTACTCAAAATCTGATTCCTATACTATTTAAACCCATTTTAAACTAGTTCTACCTCATGCAACTCTACTCTTGGCTCAATACTACCCTCCAACACCTGAACACATGCTAACTTGCCTCTAATAACTATTCTAAACGGACATCGGAAATTGGGGATGTTACAAAAGTCGTGAGAAGAAGAGAGAGGAAACAATGAAGAAATGGCACAATTCAACGTGATTTTTGACTGATATAACAGGGGTTAATCGATTAACCTCTTTGGCTAATCGATTAATTCTTATCAGTTGTACATGGCTAATCGATTAATACTTCCATTAATCGAGTAGCACCAGAAGGTGGCCAAAAACTTAATCGATTAACCTATGGATATTTGGGTTTAGAGCTATGGATATTTAATTCCTAATTTCCTAAGATCCTATGCTCTTTAGACCATAATTACTCTTCTAGAACTCACTCCTAAACTACTTCTACTTCATCAAACCTACCCATACTAATTCCTACATTCTAAACACATTCTAAACATACTTAAAGACTTGGAAACGACACTGCTCTTATAAAAATTTCATTAACTAAGGCACCTAGCAAATTGGGAAAATCGGGGATGTTACAATTCTCCCCCACTTAAAAGAATTTGTCCCCGAAATTCAACTAGGTTCAAAGGACTAAAAGGGACATAGAGCTATATGCTCCATTAACACGATGAGTCTATCTTGGACAATAAAATGGTTATGACCTTTGGGGATTCACTCCCCCACTTAGAACACAACTACGGTTGAGGTTCCATTCTTAAGAAAACTAATCTGTTCAGACCAATCAGAGAAACAACAAGTCCTAAATTCCCCTATAACAAATAATCATTCAATAAAATATAGGCTGCAACATCAGAAAAACATTTTAAGCAGATAATCACAAATAACATATTCAACACGGAATAAACATAGAGCATTCATCAATAAAAGGTATTGACAAAATAAAACCTAATTCAAACACAATTAAAAGAGGTGACAACACACATCAACAATTTAAAAGGTTATTTGTTTAACTAAAACAAAATACAAAGAACATCATGTTTTGAAATTTTATAAGAGAGTATACTTTCGAAAAGAGAGTAAGACATCAACATCAGAAACATTTAAAAGAGTCAAACAAAAATAGCATGCTCAAAGAGGAGCATAACAGAAAGCTTTTATCAACAAAAGAAATTAGCATGATGAGGCAAATTCTAAAAAGAATACTCAAAAGAAATAACCAACACACAAGGAATATCATCTCGAAATCTTATCGAAGAGTATATTTCTTAAAGGAAAATTAAAACATCAACTCAACACAGTTAGTAAAAAAAATGATCAATACATACCAAAATAATCTTGCGCTGAATTGAGTTGAATAAGGGTTTTGAAAAGATGTTTGATATTCATTAGATGCAGGGGTATGCATCTAGTAAATTAAAAGTAAATAATACCTACACATATAAAAGCACCTCACAATAGAGTTGGTTACCCATGAAGAGAATCGTTTCAAATTCCAATCCCAAGGTGATTCGATATAAAAGAAATACGGTTTTGTGATATGTCTACGCCGGGTGAAAGCGTTAGGTTGATTAAAAACATTTTCGAAAATCACTATTTCATGCTTTTCTAAAATTTCCTTTGAAAAGGACTAAGGTTAAAGAATATATTATGCATGAATGCAGTCGAAAATAGGGATTAGCAATGCAAGGTAAATACAATGATGGTCTCTTGAAAATTCGTTTTGATGCATGCTTATAATCTATACTGAGAATGTTATATGAAAAGATATGTTTCAATTCTTTATACATATATGAAAGGGAGTTGTCCTTTATATAAGGACTCAGTTCATTATCTTATAAGTTTGGTCATTCATAAAATTTTCTTTAAAGAAAAGATTACATTTAAAAATGAGTAATATGTCAGATTAGTCCCTGACTTTGTAAGCGTCGGTCAAGTTAGTCCCTGACTTTATCGAAATAGCAATTTAGTCCCTGAGATAGGAGAATGTCAATCAAGTTAGTCCCTGCCGTCACTATCGCAAGGATGTATTTGCTTTAAAATGGGATAAAGATAGGGACGTATGTGAATTAAAATGAAATCTCAGGGACTAAATTGTTATTTCGGTAAAGTCAGGGACTAACTTGACCGATGCTTACAAAGTCAGGGACTAATCTGACATATTACTCATTTAAAAATATAGATATCATAAGAAAAGATTAAAATTAAGAATAGCCAAGCAAAACACAAGGCAATTAGCTTTAAAAATTTAATTTAGTACTTAATTGATAAAGAATGGTTTAGTGCTTTCATAAAATCATCTTAAATAGTGGGTGGAAAACATTCTTTATCAAAAGTCATCATTAAATAATGCACCAGGCGTATAAAAACAATTAAAGTTGGAACTAGTATGAAAAATACAAAACAAATGGTTCCAACGATAGTTTAATTTAGTATATACTCTTAGAAAATTTGAAATTACAACATATACTTATATATACAATTCAAATACACGCAAATCAACAACTCTTAACATAGGCAAAATCATAGTCCTATATAAACCTATATATACCTTTACCTAAGGCTTAAGCTCAAACACTCAACTAAGACGGATTTAACTTATACTACTTAGTCTAATCCTCAGACTATCGAGGTTCTACTAATTATTTCTAAACGAAAATCCTACAAGCTTAGGGCTCCCACTAGGTCTATGCTCATCTATCGCTCACATGAGGTTCACGGTTTCCTATTTGGTCTCTTGGGTTAGGATTTCGTCTAACTGCTTCCTATCTTAGAACCCTAGTTGAACTCTCTTATTACTATCTAGACTCTGATACTAAGACTCTTATAATGGATGTTAGGACTGGGACTTTAATACCCAACAAATTACATTCCAGGGATTAGTTAACTTTTGATTTAAAATTAGTTGGGATTCCGGAATATAGTTTGTCCAATAATAATCGCACATTTCCCCTAAGTTCGATGTGAACTTAAAGGAAATGGTATAACATCCATTACCTTAATTGAGGTTCTAGACTAGAATCTCACTCTATGTGAAATACATTGCCTTTTAACCAACTTTGTTATCATCATGTGCATTTCACAATTCCACATCATATTAGAAATCAAAGGTGTAACAGCCCGATTTTCGTAACACAAAATAACCAACTTTTATTTATTAAGTTGCTAAAAATGAGGCCATTTTTTTTTTAAACATTATTGAGATGTCGTTGTTGCACTTAACATTCTTTACTGAAAACCGAGTTGTTACTAAAACATTCCTTTACATAAAACATTCATCTCCATAAAGGGACTTGATTCAAAAAGCATCATGATCCATTGTATTGCATCAAAAGTATTCATGACCGTTTCCAAAAGATTACATTATCCAATCCTCCAAAATAGGAGTACTCAACAAGACAGAATTAAAGACTTAGCTTAATTACATAACTGGTTCATTGTTCAGGTAATCCTTGACTCAAGCACTAACAACAGACTTAGACTAATAACACTACCCTTAAACCTTCCTGTAGAAAACAACCGGATGAAGTTTCCCTTTCTTCTTGCGCCCTTTCTTCACTCCCAAGGGTGATGCCATCCATGTCGCTGCTTTCCCATTGTCCATTGACTCCAACTCTACTCCATATAGAGTGGTGGAGTTTTCCTGAGTCTCATTTCGCACCTTTTCTTCGTAGCTTCGGTATCCTCGTACGGTGACCTGTCCTAGATGCGGTTCCAGATTAACTCCACTTAAGGTGTGCTCCGGGTCCGGAATCACTATCTGAGTGTAGCCAGTCCATACCCAGCCATTGGGAGTAGGCTTCCAACCGTTTTCGTGCTCTTTCCAAGTGGTGATCTCCATACGATACTCCATCTGTCCGTTGCGATACCAGCAACACCGATATGCCAACGAGACAGTAGAGAGTAAGCAATCCGAATGACGCATCGTCGACGGTGTGGGTTTATAGTAGGAAAGATATTAAGACGATACAATCATAGCAATACTACATAAATACAACACAACATTCAAGTATATCATCATCATCATCATCATCATTATCATTGTTCATTATCTTGCCAGACTTATTATCACTTCTCAACATGAACATTCTTTCTTTCTCAATTCCTTTTTCGATCTCAACTTGCAAATCTTTAAGTTGTATTTATTTCCATTTTCATATGGTTCCATTCACTTTTCCACACTTTCATTCTCGATTCGTTTCTATTTATCAATATTTCATAAGCCTTTGCTTCTTATACTTATAAATCTTTTCATGACTCTTAAACTTTTCTTATCAAATCTTATTGGATCACAACCATCGATGATTGGGGAATTATAATATCATTGAGGTACTCATTTCGTTAGCAGTTAGCACACACGTCTACATTTCCTCGGTCATCCACCCAACCTAGTCGGAAGCAAACAGGAGCACAGGACCTTTACCGCGCAGGCTTGACAACTGTCTCAACAAATGGCTCCAAGCCAGGAGAACTGTAGAAAATCGGGTACAGTCTCAAATCAAATTATATAATCATGGCACACTGTAGAAAATCGGGTACAGTGGAAAAATCAAAGAGCCTCGCTCCAGTCCCTCTCACTGTTCTCAAATTGCCATAGGGGGCGACAGTACTATTCTAGTCTCGAGTGCAGAACTTACCACAGCATATGATCGGCCCATCCTTACCCCTTATGGAATTCGTTCTTCCTAGAATAGAACTCAAGGCTTCTTGACGTATCACCGTCCTTACCTTCCCCTATTGCAATCACAACCCGAATATCCCTGATACCTGGGGTATCTTCCTCTCCACTACTTCGCACTCATTGCTCACCGCTTTCGTCAATGTCTTTTAAAGAGTTTTAGAATTTAATTATTACCCTAAGGTCGGCTCATCCTTGGTGCATCCCTTCAACGAGTCCCGACCACTAATTTACTCAATACTTTTCTTTTCTTTTCTTATCATAGCACATAGCTGGGATCGTATCGGTATACTTGCATCTCATCTTAGAACTTTCTCAAATAGCAACATATCTCTTTTTGAAACATCAGCCTTCTGGCTTAACCTTCACACTGAGGAGCCCAGCTCCACTTATAGCATAACTCATTCCAATAAACGACAGCAGCATTACTTTCACCAGCTCTGGCTCATCAGCATCATTATTCTATGTTCTTGCTCAACAACACTATTCTCATCATCATTATTATCATCAATTCTGGCTTTTCAGCATTTCGATACTTTTCGTTCACATCATGACTTATCTCTTATCACTTTCTTACGGTTCTCATAAGATCTCATATCTTTTCACAATCGTAGTTCTTTATCAATCTCAGCTCATATTTCTTTCCCAATCATTCTCATAACTCTTATCATTATTTCTTTTCTTAATGCCTTATCAAAGCTGCCTTATCCAATAAGGACTTAAGCCAAACAGGGTGTTATATCTTCTCTTTTCGGATAACTTGCTTTCTTTTTAATTCATCATTTCTATAATTTCACATAATTATAATCCATAATCAAGACATAGCAGATGTCCATCAGCATGCTATTCATACTCAACAACGATACTTATTATCATCATGTATCATTAAACATATAAACATAAGCATGCTATTTCAATCATCATCATATAATTTCATCACGCAACAACATGTGGTCTTTGTCTCCTTCGTATAAGTGGCCACACAACACAAACAATTGCCACTATACTACTGACTCAGAACCACCAAGTTCCAATCTTTGAGATGATCCAGAACGTCCTAATAAATCACCTAAATACCACGGTGTCTTAGGAAAGCTTCTCTCTCACCTCAAGTCCAAGCAAATAAATGCACACGATCTCCGCGGATCCTTGTCGCTGCCAGCTGCTCCAATCCCTCGTCTTTAAAATTCCTCGTATTAAACAGAACACGTTTATATTATTAACTTGTATCAAGAAGGTCTTTTCTTAACTCAATACACATTCCATTCCTCGTCGGAAGACTTAAAACATAATTGTTTTCTCAAAACAACTCTATCATTTTCTAGTACTTTAAGTACTTCAAAACCATTTGAAAATATCCAATAAGGTAATTTAGGCTAATTGATTTGGTTGCTGGTTCGTCTTGGACAGCGCCTTAATCATGTCCGAAAACACCGAAAAATTTACCGTTTTTTATCCGGCTTTTTCCTAAATCAAATACCACTTGAAAACCATACATTGAATCACTTGAACACGCTTTTAAAGTTGAAAAACGAACCAAACCAATTCTAGACAGAAAAGGATTTATTCACAAAAATCACTTTTATAAAATCCAAAAACATCGCAAAAGTACTTTTTGCTTTAAAACATGCTTTAGTACAAAACAAACACTTTATAATTCAAACTTTATCAATAAAACAAACCTTAGGACAGCCACTAAACATAACCAACACTTCCAAATAAATCAAATCAAATAAACTTAAAGTCAATTAATTTTCAAAGCTAGTTACATACTCAAACATTTTCAAATCATCAACTAACACACCAACGACAAACGACACTTTAATAAATCAATTCACATAGTCACATAGCATATATTCTTTCATGCTCTAAATCAATTAAGCATACTTACATATATGCTAGTCAAGCATCATGTTCAATGAATTAACTTGAATATAAACCAAACATTCACTTTAAAATATACATATTTATTAACAAACACTTAGCTTTTATTTTCACCTAGGTTATACATGTTTCAAACATCACTTAGCATTTAACAAAATAAATCCTTATACTCCTAAACTCACCTTGGCCGAATCATGCATCAAGGCCAAACAATATTCATAAATATTTCTAACATTCCATAACACATCAAAACAACACTTTTTCAATTAAATCCAAGTATATAATCGATGAACTAACACTAAATCACTTATTCAACTCATAATCACTTTCAAAACAATTTCATTCTCCTACTTTATCAAAAAGGGGCCGAATTGAACAAGCAAAATAAACCAAGTTCTTCAAGTTTTAATAAACACTTTAAATCAACACATGAAACACACTCATCATCACATGTCATTTCATGAAAAAGATTCTTAAACCTAGTTAGACATGCATTGGCCGAAAATAATGAGAAGTCAAAGCAAAGATTGGTTTAACATCAAAGACATAAAATCATGAAATTATTTCTTCCTTTTTAATTCAAAAACCGTGAGTTTCACTTGGAAAATTAACAAACTTTAATTTATTTTTCTTAACTTAAATCAACATATTAATTCAAATACCACATCAAAGTCTTATTTTTCAAGCCTTAGAAATTTCATTCATGCATTCAAAGTTCTTAGATTAAACAAATATTAACATGCATGTGCTTTAAATGATGATCAAAACATGATTTCTCATTTCTTTTAGGTTTGGCCGAATCATCATCATATCAAGGACAAGATTTTTGTTTCATTTTAGAACATGCAAAGATCAAGATTCATGAGTCACATCATATACTTGTTCATGCAAAATTTTAAAACAACATTTTCTTTTCTTTAAGCATCAAACCGAAGCATCATCATAAATCAAAGTTTAGCTTCAAATCTTTAACACGCAAGAACATAATACATAGATCAAGTCCTTTTTGCATCAAAACCATTTTCAAAAGCTTACTTCCTTGATTATTTCTTTAAAACCGTGAAGATCCTCAAAGAAAAACCCAATCTTTTCACTCAAAATACATGCAAGTCTCAAGTTTTAGGCTTTTTCATAGATCAAGTGTAGATCATCACATGCATGCACTTAAATCAACTAATTCAAGCATGAAACCAACATGCAATCATCAAAGTCTTAGCTTTTTCACAAAACATGCAAAGATCATAATTCAAAATAAACACTTTCAACTTGTTTTTCAAGGAAACATAAAAATAACTTTTCAAGATCCAACATCAACATGCATGTACTTAGATCTTATAAATCAAGTCATAAAATCAACATGAAAACACAAATCAAGGATAAAAAATCATTTCAAGTAAAAAGAGACCAAAACCGTGTTGAATATCAAGAAAGATCAAATCTTTTTGCTCAAAAACAACATGCATGACTCAAGATCAAAGCTTTATCTTAGATCAAGTTAAGATCAAGACATGCAACTTCTTAAATCAACTTTTCTAAGCACAAAACCAACATGCAATCACTTGGATCTAATTAAAAATCATCAACACATGGTTTACTAACCATGGCCGAATCATCAAACCATTGTTTAACACTTTACAAGTTTCTTTAGTTCTTAAAATTCATGATCAAGGCAAAACAACACATGCAATCATCAACTAAACCATAAAATTCAACATGCAAAAAGAAAAGAGGATTACAAAGTTACAAATCTAAAACTAACTCTAAACTCTTCTTATGATCTTCGAAACACACCAAGAAAGAAAGATCTTCAAGCTTCCAACACCTTTGATCTTCGAGAAAGTCCTTAAATGAAGCTTGAATCTCCTTCTCCCTCTCTTCTCCTTCCTCACGGCTCCACTCTCCCTCTCTCTCTCTCTTACTTGGTTCTCTCTCTCTCTCTCTATGTTGAGAGCTTGATTTTGCTCTCAACCAAGTGTGTGTGTTTGGGAATGAGAGATGAATGAATGAATGAAAAATGAACTTAAGGCCAAGGCTATATATATAGGCAACTTCCTCTCTTCCAATTCTACCCCTAAATTCAGTGCTATGTGTGTTGGGCTGAGGGGCAATTTTGGTCCTTTGAAAAGTTGCATGGGTGGATTTTATCAAGGAGACAATAAGGAGTAATTTAAGGCATTAGGTCTAATCACTCATCATTTTATTTCCTACATCACATCTCCTAACTTTCCATGGATTAAATTTTTACTCTTTATTTTCTTATTTTCTTAACCTATAAGAAAATAAATCTTCCTACTTTCTCTCATGCATTTCGCCACCTATACACACTCATACACATTTTTCATTTTCATTTTTTTCTAATCACACACATCATGTAAATACTAAAATGCTATGCCACCTTAATGGAAAATAATAGAATGCAAAGAATTCATACATCACACAAACATTCACATACACATCATATCAAGTACTCATTTTACTTTTAAATTCACTTTATAAGGTTACATAAAATAATTTTCCCTTTATATCATGATAATCACCCACAATAGTGAATAAAAATCCCAAGAATGCACACTTTAGCAAAAATAATTAACTGCACTATTTGGCTATATTTATAGACCCCATTTCATTTTCTAAAATCATATTTTCATATATAAAAGAGATCCTCAAAAGGAAAAGTTCATTTGAGGTCTTTAACTATTTTTACTAATTTAAATACTCAAAATTCGTTCACAATACACTCAGAAAATAAATTTTCGTAAATCAATCCAGAAAATTACAAAAGTTACATTTTCAAATTCTACATTTCAACACGATCATTTTCATATAAAGATCATAAAATTCGGAGTTACGGTTAAAAAGATATGAATTTTCAAAGTCATTCATCTATTTAAAGTTCACAAAGAATTTCACTTCTTAAAGAATTCTCAAATAATAAAACCACTGGCTTTGAGTCCATGAAAGTACTTATCTTCACATCAATACATCTATTGTTACTAAAATATATCTCAAAAATTCATTTAAAATAGACGAGGAATTTGCGGGTCGTCACAAAACGAGTTCTAACATAGAAAAAAAAAGATTTGGTCTTTGGTGATAAAGAACATCTAAAAATTATCTCTTTCCGAAAATAAGGAAAAACTCTTTCTAATTCATAAATCAGTTTCATTTCAAACCTTAACAAAATTAGTTGATAATAGGAAAACATGTCAAGCATCAAAAATTTCAAAGTATTCACAAAGATTTCCAAAATCATTTCTCATTGGTTTTAGAATTAATTCAAAAGTTTCGAGGACTCCTTTGGCAAAGAAAGGTAAGGATTCCCCTATGACCGTCAAACTCAAATAAAAGGAATTGCATGTTTCGGTTGAAATTTGATTTCCTCCGCATTTTCAAATCTTAATATATGCCTTTCCTTTCATTTCAACTTTGAAGTTCAACTCTTGTTTCAAATTGACGTATGTCACATTCACTGAATTCCTATTTAATCGGCAATTGGTGTAATCCAACAATAGACTACGCCATTCTCCCATTACTTAGGAATTCGTTTTGTTAACAGTACATGTTTTGAAATCGATGTTGTGACATTCGACCAATTATCAAAGTTAGAATCAATTCCGTACCCTGGAAAGTACAGAATACTAGTATGCTTGACGTTCGTTTAAAAATTCATACTACTAATACTTTTCCAAATTAGAGTCTGAAAATAGTTTAATGTCAAAAACACATTTACACTTTTCAATATAGTAATGTATTTATTATCAAACATAATGTGGAATTATAGAAAGCGCTCAAATCTTATTAAAGACGACACTCGGTCATCAAAGTTAAAGGCAAGTACACTGGGTTGACACCTATTCACTTCCGCTGCGCACTCTGATAAAGAATGCTAGGAGTGTCTATGATGCAATGATTCCTAATTCTTATCCTATTCCTATTTATAGAAAAGAAACTTGACAATTATTTCTTTGGATTTCAAGGACTCAATGGTATTATCTTCTAATAAAATGTACGCATCGAGGGGCCCTTCTCGATTCTACATTGCATTAGAAATAAAACCATTTTAGTACAACCTGGATTCCAATCAAATAATAAAGAAATGACTCATCTTCCATTCAAAATAAGACTCTGAAATTTCATTTCACGTAAAAATTTCAATTCTTCGTCACATCCGAAGTTGACTTACTTAATTCAAAACTAAAGTTTAGTCCATCCCGTTGGGGTAACACTTTCATGCCCTATCCCGTTGGGAGTTTCACTTCCCTTAGTCTCTACTTTCGGTCCGCTTCAAAATATAACCAAGTTACAATTGAAAATTCTACTTAGTCCACTTTGAATTGAAGATTACTAAACTATCACTAGCACTATTCTATTAACACAACTAGACTATGCTAACTTTAACTAAATATGCATGCACAAACTATGAAAATAAGCTACTAAACTAACTATTGGTTAGTTACTCTCATGTGGAGTAACTCTTTGGGAGTAGGAAATCCATACTTCACATCCGAGAATTGCAACCATTGCTCTGATACCATCTGTAACATCCTCACTTTTTATAATATAAAAAGTATTACTTTTTATAGTGATTTAATATTTAAAATACTTGGGGTTTTATAAAAATTTTGGCGGAGTTTACTCTTAAATATGGACTTTCCCCAAGTTAAGTATTGTACCTGTCAGTCCAGAACAGATATTAACAATTATAAAACTATAATTACATTGTAAGTGGTTGTGACTTATTTTAAATTAATATGGAAAAAGATATTTATATATCCTTCACAACCACTATTACATCCAATCAAATAATATACGTTCTTATAAAGTCTATTTACAAAATGGACACTACAAAAAAAACCCTTTATTGCAACGACTTTCTGCCGTTGCTAAAAATAGGTGTTTTGCAACGACCTAAAAAAGTCGTTGCAGAAAACAGGTGTTTTGCAACGAGTTAAAAAAGTCGTTGCAGAAAACAGGTGTTTTGCAACGATTTAAAAAAGTCGTTGCAAAACACCTGTTTTCTGCAATGACATTATCGTTGCCAATAAGATTAAATATTTTAATTTATAAAAAATAAAAAAATTAAAAAAGGGTATAACTAAAAATTATAATTAATATTATTTATTTTAAAAAAAATTAATATTAATATTATTAAAAAAATAAATTAATATTATTTTCCAAAATATTTATGCCTTCTGGCGAATATGTCCAACAGAAATTTTTATTGTTTATTTTAGTTTAATTTGGATCTTGCTAACCGGTGTCGTATAAGGGCAATCTCTAAGCAATCAATAAAAAGCAATATGCCATTTGAAACCTAACATACACATAAAATCTATCTATTTATTTAATATAAAATTTTTCATTAACCAAAAAAAAAAACTTTTTAAGGTTTAGGGTTTATTTTTTATTTTTTTATATTAAAGAGTGTTCTATGGATACTAACCTAAAGTGAAGTGGCAGAGCAGTATTAAACGTGTAAACCTAAAGTGACTAAACCTGAAATGAGTAACACTAAGATTTGAGAAGTGAGAGAAAAGAGAAGTGACTAAACCTAAAGCGGCGGCTTCATCTTCTCCAGTTCTCACCCGCCGCGTCTGCTTCGTCTCGCCGGCTTCGTCTCGCCGGCTTCGTCTTCCTCCTTGCGCCGATTCATCCTCTCCGGTCTCCTCTACGCCGCGTCCGCTTCGTCTTCTTCGGCCGCACAGTAGCGGACGATACAGCAGTAGCGGAGCAGCGCCATCCCCCGCGACGGTTGACACAGCAGCAAGTCCTCCACGGTCCTCCACTTCTCCACGGTCACGCCCTCCAAGTCCTCCACGGTCCTCCACCCTCCACGGTCACGCCCAGGGTATTTCTTCTTTTTTTTTTATTAAAAAAAAATCAGATCTTTCATTCTTATTCGAGTTTTATTTTTCCTGCTCTTAGAAATCTGTTCTGGAAATCTGTAGTTCATGTCATTAGGTCCTTCCCCTGTCCTCTGTTTTTGATTTTGTGCGTGTGTGCTTGTGAAAGAAAGAGAGAGAGAGAGAGAGAGAGAGAGAGAGAGAGAGAGAGAGAGAGAGAGAGAGAGAGAGAAAGAGACCGTTGTAGCAGTAGTGCGCTTGTGGTGTTTTGGATTTGTGCATGCAAGCTTCTTTTAATTTTTTTTTTCAGTTGTGTGTGTTGTTTTTGGATTGAATTGGCATGCCCCTTTCAGTTGCCATCCTTTGTACTGACTGATTGTTGTGGGAATAATTGATTTTGTGGATGTGAGTTTCTTTTAGTTTGGTTTACATTGATAGTCTTTTTGTTGTCTGATTGCTGATCATGTTGAATCCAATTGATTTTAAGTATATTTTGTTGGACTTTTTAGGATTCCGAAATTTATTTATTTATTTCGTTTATTTTTTTACCTCAATTTTCTTACGCTTGCAAAATGGTGGTAGTGGCGGAGGAAACTGGAAGCGGAAGCGGTGGAATTAGGATGATCGATGATACCTACGAGTTCGCAGCGCCGCAATTCTTTGATTTTATAAATGCAGAGACTCACGAGGACAAACTAAAGGCCGAACTCTAGTTCGACACTGCTCTCTTCTACACTCCTTCTCGTAAGAGTTTCCCTCTCTCTCTCTTTCTCTCATATTCTTTATATCACGTTTGATGTTTCCTGAATTGGCAGCTATCAATAGTGATGGTCTTTGGAGGCCTTTTTCTGTTTTTGTTTTCTCCCCCATCTAGTTGGTTTTATTTATTTTTAAGGGATTGATGTCATATTTGTATTTGACTATATGGATCTGATTACTTTTTTTTCATATTGGCAGGTGTGGGTAAAAGTTTCCTTCTATTGCGTTTCTCAGATGAGTCTTTTACGACTAGTTTTATCACAACCATTGGGTATGTGTGTTTTGTGCAATCACATCTTCATTTTGTTTACATTCTCTGTCATGTGGAGATCACTCTTGTTAAGTTATTATTGAAACTATTATTGAGGATGTGAGAGTTTGAAGCACACACATACAACTGAGATTTGCTTTAACAGCTAATGCATCTAACTAATCAAGACTGTTTGTAAATAACTTCAACTACTTTAGTTAGTTAACTAATCTAACTGAATAGGTTAATGTTGTAACACTAATCTTACTAGAATGGGTTTATTTTTTCCAGCATTGATTTCAAAATAAGGACCGCGAATAAAATTTCAAATTTGGGATACGGCTGGTCAAGAGTGGTTTCGAACTATTATGAGTGCGGTTGTGATTTTGTTTAGCCTCGTGTTTTTATTGAGCTAAGAATATAATCTGCTATATAGTCACCAAAATGCAATCTTATGTTAGTGATTAATTTATAAATTAGTGGTGGTGCTTGATTCTTGAATGAATTGTTAAAGAGACTGTCCATTATTATTTGATTTATGTTAGTGATTTTGTTTAGCCTCGTGTTTTTATTGAGCTAAGAATATAATCTGCTATATAGTCACCAAAATGCAATCTTATGTTAGTGATTAATTTATAAATTAGTGGTGGTGCTTGATTCTTGAATGAATTGTTAAAGAGACTGTCCATTATTATTTGAACATCTACCGACTTGGTTCAATGTGTAGAGTACTGGTTTTCAATCTTTCAGTATCTAATCAATCTTATATATGGTTTCTTGTATAACATATTTATGAACTATAATGAACAGCACATGCCATATACCTTGAGAAAATAGTATGTCAATATCTTGAGAAATTTATCTTTTTAAGTCTCATGATTTTAGGAGCTCATGGTACCCATATAATTTGAAGATTTTTCCCTTGGCAATACAGGAACAGATTTATAATATTTTAACCCCAATTAGAGTTCTGTATAGATCTAGCATGCTTTGCCTTGTACCCCTTCATTACTAGTTGAGTTTTCATGTGCTTATTGCCTAAATTTAAACATGTCTCTCTCTATCCTGTTTGTCTCTCAATTAGAACAAATAAAGAAGTAGTTGTGGCAGTGACAATAGACAAAGGTGAGTCCCAGAAAGTGGGCATTATAGAGAAGGAAAGAGGTGTTGAGTTGCAGCATAAGCAACCCTTCCATATCGAAATATTCTTGTCATGTAGAGTTTGACTTGTGCTATAAGTGTACTTAGGCGGAATGTAGATAATAATAATAATAATGGACTACTTTCTTTGGCTCTTTTACTTTGTAAATGCACATGTTGGAGGTGGTTGTACAACTTGTACTTACTTATATTACATTATTTAGGTTTTGATGGAAAACAAGCTAATAATAAATTATGGAAACAATTGTTGGTGATGCTGTGGTTAATTGAAGAAGTAAAACAAAATTTCTTTCACAAGCTGCAAACCTGCAACATTTGCATTGGTACATAAATGGTATCTGCTTCATATTGATAGTTAGGTGATCTATTTCTGCCATGAGTCTAAAAAGTGATGGACTTTGTAAATAAAATAGAATGGTGAACTGATGAAAATTATGAACTAGTATCCCATTTTAGATATGCACGTGCTTTCTGTCATGGTATCTTCGTCCATGTCTGTTGTCATTTTTGGAAATGATCCAAATATAATTAAAGTGGTTTGTGTGTAAATCTGGATTTTTTAATCCAATTTATTAAACCAGATTGTTTTGGTTGAAAATCTAGTTATCATAATTATTTTGTGTTGTGTAATGGAATTATGATAATTTGATAATTTGCAGGTTTCCAAATGATAATTTGCTAGTTCTTGTTGATGCTGCTAGTAAGTGTTTTTAAGCAAATATTTTTTGAGCAGGTGGTTATCACAGGTTTATCCTGATTTGGGAATCATTTCAGGCTGGTTTTGAATCTTGTGCTGGTTTATAGAACTCAGTTGGTGCTACTTTTTTTTAAAAAAATTTTATTGCACATGCTTATATAATGACAAAAGTGGTATGCTGATTGTGCTATGCTTTGCTTATGCTCTATTGCTTTGACAGCTAAACATTTGATCTCTCTTAGATATTCCTCTATCATGAGTTTCATGTCTCTACCTTTGGCATGTATTTCTTAATTGATTTAATCCTTTTGATCATGCGAAAGTGGGAGAGAAGTCTTGTGTTCTTTTGTGTTTTGTAGGTACTCGGATCAAAGTGTTCATATATTTAGGAGGAGTATCCAACACAAGATTAAATTTCACACTTCTACATTTTTTTTATATATATTTGATGCTTAGTAACTATCTTAGCTTAACTATCTAATTATCATGATATTCCTATGAGTTTGCATAAGCCTTAAAGTTCTAGTTGGATAGCTTATCTAGTTTTTTTTTTTTTTTTGGAATTAAGTTTGTAAGTTTTTTTTAACTCATTCTAGTTTTTCACTTCAACTCTTAGTTCTGTTTTACTTTGATAAGCTGTCAATTTGAACCTTTTTATTTGTGCAGTTCTTTGTTGAATGTCATGGTTCTTAGCTATGGTTAAGTCTGCTGGTTCCTGCATTGTCTATATATACTGCTTCATGATTTTAACATTTTCATTTTTTGTTACTTGAAACTTTATATTTTTATTTTCACACTTCCCTAGGATAAGAAGAATAAGAAGAAGGCCTTTAAAACAATCTCAACACATTCAGGTACAAAATCATTAATCTATTATTCTCTTTGTATTGTTCTGTTTCTCCAATAAAATGACTAAACTTTTATGATATGGCCTTCTACTGTCTTGAAAAATGAATTAGAGAAAAGTCAAGAAAGGATAGTAGTAGATTACTGCATGTCTACTACAGTAGACTCTTCACTTTAATTATTTATTTCGGTTAATCGAAGATATTTTATTGTTTCATAAGTTTACCATCATATGATTAGTCACTCCATTTTGTGGGAAATGGTAATTTATTCCATAATGGTATTGGACAGATCCATACGTATTTGTTTTAGTCCCATTCAATTCAAATTGTCATTTTGCATGAATTACTTTAATTAGAGAATAGTTACTTATTGGGTTTCTACTCATAAGGTGTCGGGAGGTCTGGTGTTTACTATAAGAATTGTATTCTACTAAAGACTAGGTTTTGAATAAAAAGTAGTCTAAACTTGTTAATTTTCTCATGCAGATATTGAATAGTTCATAACATTTTTTTCAGGAACTATCATTGGATTTTTCACAACATGTTCGTTCTACTTTGGCTTCTATCATAATGTGATTGATGAGTTTGCGCTGGACTGTGTTTCTTGTAACATCCTCAATTTGAAATGATTACTATAATGTGAATTGTGAAATTTAGTACATTAAGTTGTGATGGATTTATGAGACTCATAAGACTAAGAGATAGGAATTAGTATATAAAAACATAGCCTAAGGGGTATGGGAACTAAGGAAAATGTTCTAGAATTAGAAACCATGAGAAGATGGAAAAACAGAAAAGTAATCGATTATTTTTGGGGAGTTAATCGATTACTGGCTCTCAGCCAAAATGCACCAAAATGTTGCATTGAAGAGTAATCGATTACTCTTGGGAAAGTAATCGATTACTGAACCTCTGCTGAAAACACTAAAATTGTTGCATCAATTGTAATCGATTACTTTCTGGTCAAGTAATCGATTACAAGGCCTCAGGTTGGAAGTCATAAAAATGTTGCATTGAAGAAGTAATCGATTACCAGGCAAGGTTAATCGTTTACTTTAGGTTCTGTACAAAAAAAAAGGGGGAAAGTGGAGTGCACGTGATGCACTCCCCACCACACAAGGGGAATCTTTATTTTGGGCTTTTATCCTTGTCCACTCATTCCCTTCCCAATCCAATAAAATAAACTCACTCTCATAACCAACACTCTCTCACCCTCATCTTCTCACTCCCATTCACGCCTCCCTCCTCTTCCTCATAGGGGTTCCATTTTCTTTCCTCAAAATCAACCAAGAACAAGTGATCTTTGCATCTCTATCATTGTAACTTTTTCTTTTTCATCTCAAGGTAAGTGTTTAAGTTTTGATTTCTTCCTTCCCTCTCTCAAAATTCGTCCTTTCCTTTCTCTCTCTACCAACCATGGTGGTTTTCAAATTCTAAGCCATGAAGCTCTAATTTTTCTTGAATCTTGACATGAACCATCGTATAAATGACAATCCTTTTCTCATGGTGACTCTTGTTTTAGTTTCTCCCACTCTTGTGGATTATAAATTTTTGGTGGAAAAGCTCATGTTTAGAGCCAAGCCAAATCTTCCTATCTCTAAGAGTTTGAGGTAAGGAGGTTTGTGTTACCGTATTCTAGGGGGTAGGTTGTATTATGTGTATATTGGGTTGCTAGGAGGTGTATGTGAGTTTTGATGAGGAACCCTAGGATAGTTAAATATATATTAAACTGTGATTATGCCCATAAGTATATTGATATGTGAAGTTATGTGTAAATGTGAAGTTGATAATTGATTTAATATTGATATGTGATGTTATGTGCAAATGTGACGTTCATAATTGGTTTAAGTGAAGAACATTGAGTTAAATTATATTGAGCCTGGAAGTTATGAATGGTAATGAACATGTTGATTTGGAATGGGTATAAGGACACTTTAAAAAGTGAAAATATAATAGTATGATTAATTGATGAAATCCATGAGATCGGAAACAAATGAAATAATTGGAAATGAAATTCAAAGATTTAAAGATCCATAATTATTTAGGGGTGGTGCGAAGTACCTTCCGGTGTGGAGGTGAAGTAACCACCGGCCAAATTGTATGAGGTACCTTCCGGTGTGGAGGTGAAGTACAATGGTATGAGGTACCTTCCGTTGTGGAGGTGAAGTACCCCTAGGCCAAACCGTATGAGGTACCTTCCTGTGTGGAGGTGAAGTACAATGGTATGAGGTACCTTCCGGTGTGGAGGTGAAGTACCCACTGGCCAATTTGTATGAGGTACCTTCCAGTGTGAAGGTGAAATACAATGGTATGAGGTACCTTCCGGTGTGGAGGTGAAGTACCCATAGGCCCAATCGTACGAGGTACCTTCCAGTGTGGAGGTGAAGTACAATGCTAAGAGATATCTTAAAAATGAAATGGAAAATGAATTATAATAATGTTATAGAACTTGAAATTATGTTGTAAAATATCTGAAAAAGACTAAATGATTATGGGAAGTACACGACTGTGATTGGGAGTGTTTAATTTGTGATATGAGCTATATTTGACTACATGTGTATAACTTAGTGGTTCAGTATAGCATGATAGAAACTGCTTCCCTATTTTATTGTGTAATACTCACCTCCTTACCATTTTTTAGGTACTGAGTCGGAGTTTATGTAACACCCCAAATTTTCTCTTCCTGATGTAATACAATTATGATTTATGAAAGATTATTTTATAATTTCTTTCTTAATCATAATTATATTTCATAAATAAATTAAATCTATGATAAGTTAGTACCAGTATGTGCGAAAGTATAGAGTTATTGGAGCAAGAAGATAATATGTAAAAATAAGGTTTTTACATATTAGTCCCTGGAAGAGGACCTAGAAGCAATATTAGGAAGACTTTGGAGGGAAGGGCATTAAAATAAATATTTTTGAAAATTTGACCAAAACACTCTAGTATTCCTGGAAATACTCGAGTAATCGAGTCAGTGGAGGACTCGTTAGTGCGGTTGATGAGTCAACACACGACGATCCCCGAGTTTGACACGAAAACACCATGAGTACACGTTAAGGACCTTCGTGTCGAGTTGCATGACGAGTGGGAATGTCTATTTAAGCCTTTGGTTGAAGATAATGGTGGATTTGGTTGGTTTTTCTCTGAAAATATAAAGTTAGGGTTTTCAATTTCGTCTTCCACGTTCTCCTCTGATTCTGAGAGTTGAGTTGAGTGATACACATCATTGTAAAGCTCACATCACGAGCTTTACAAAGACCTAAGATTTGAGAGTTGTGGTTGCCTGAGGAAGGGGAATCGAAGCTCGAAAGTGAGGCGTTTTCTGTGACCAAGTTCAGAAACTTGAAGCTTGGAGCTCACTTCCAGCTTGGATTGTGGTAAGCTCCTAGACCCTATGACCCTCAAATTCGTTTATACCTCTAGTTTAAGTTGCAGAGAATTGATTCTAATCATTTTCCCCAATTTTTAAAACGATTTTGCATGTTAAATTCTCTGGTTTTGGTGCTCTGTTCAAACTGTGGCTGCATGCAAAGGATTTTTGGGTTTGAGCATCTCCAGCCAATTTCTCTGCAATTTCAGAGTTGAGTCACGAATTTGAGGTAAGGGTGAAGCTATTAATTCACTAGAATAAGAGTATATTGTGTGGAATTAGGTTGAGAGTAAATGAATGACTCTATGGGCATAGTTTGAAATAGGTTTGAGGCTTGGAGGCCTTTCTGGACTTAACTGAAGGTTTGGACATGTTTATTTGGTCACATGCAAGGTGTACCAATGATGAAAATGGAATGGATATATGTAGAATTGGAATTGGCATGTTAAGTTGTGGAAAATGCATTTTTATGCATAATTATGGATAATCTGTGAGTCAGTGTTAAATGTTGTTAATTCTGTGTTGGAACATGTTTAAAATGTGTAATGTAAGCTATATTGATCTTTGGTTTGGACTGGAATGGACTATAATCGAAATTGGTATGTTAAAACTTGATTTTAGTGCTGTCAGTCTGCAAACACTCGAGTATTATGGGTAATACTCGAGTATTTTGCCTGTTTTGAGAAATTAATTTTCTGGAAGACTCAAGAACACTCGAGTATTCTGGAAATTTTTAAAGTATATTTCTGGAAATGAAAGAACACTCGAGTCTTGCCTGGAACACTCGAGTACATGGTTGAATCTTTGTAAATTTAGTTCTGGAAATAAAGAACACTCGAGTACCAGGAGGAACACTCGATTACTTTGATAAATCAAGACAACACTCGATTCTGGAGAAGTTTACTCGAGTATTTTTGGATCAGGACAGAAACACAATTTTACTTTTAACATACCTAATGGGATATCGATCAAGATCAATTATGCTTATGGAAAAAAAAATATCATGTTCCAATAAAAGGACTGGGAAATTATTAACAACAGTTTAACCTACTGAAGGAATAATATTGGATGCACATAATAAGATTATTGGTTAATCTTGGTGTATAATTTTTATGTGCATACATGCATGGTGTAAGGTTGGGGATAATTCGGTGGTAACTGGCTCGATGACACATTTTGGTAATGTGGGCAGCATTTGGGAATGCTGTTACGTCTTGGTGACGTTGTGTGCACACTATCCAAGCACGCAGTTCGACAATACATGTTGGTCATGTATGCGAATTATTGGAATGAACGTTCAATAGACAATGAAATTGGGAGACATGCATCATTACTCATAATTAATGGTATTAATATAAATGGAATACATTCATCTGCATTTACCTTTGCATTGGATATTTGTAACTAGCTATTGTTACATGTTTTATTTATTCTTATTCGATTATGTGAATTATGTGCTTACCCCTTATTGCCCATGTTAGGTGATGGCACGCTATCTAGCTTGCACCGAGTTGCGTCCGCTCCCTAGCGGAGTGTGGTACTACGAGGACCATCGAGCCACATTTGAGGGTGAGGTGGAGGTGACTCTGTATCACCCCAACCCTTTGGCTCGTGTCCGTCCTTGTAGGTTTCGCATCCCTATTGTCTATACTTTGCATGTACCCCCTTTCTATACTTATCATGGACCACCCCCGACTCGACCTGCTCGTCGCTTCCACTCTTTCTGTTTTCGAGCTGCTACTAGATCTCACCCCCCTGCTTCTCGAGTGATTCGAGAGGAGACTCCTATACCTAGTCCGATGAGTCCGGTTCATGGGACACCCTCAGCGAATCCAGTGCCCAGTGGTGGGATACCCACTCAGTCGGAGGAGGTAGAGGAGGACCCGGAGGAGGGCGATGGTGAGGACGAGCCAGTCGAGCACTCCACTGGGAGCCAGTGGGGAGTTGGGGATCCACCAGGTGATGCATAGTATAGATGATTAGGATGTGGGACGGGTGGAGCAGCTGCTGGAGACTCTGGAGATCAGGCTATGGAGGAGGATCACTGGACCACCTTTGGAGATTTCACATTTTGCTCTATATATATATTGTACATATTTTTGAGAGATCTCAGTGAGGTGGTCTTATCTTTAGTTTATATTATGGACTTGTATTTTCGTAACACCTGCTATCTCGACTTTGACTTGGTTGTATGTGACTTTTATGGATGATGATATATATATATATATATATATATATTTACCTACTCTTTTCCTATAAATAGTTTATGAATGTGAATTATCAAGTCAAGGTCACTATTTTCCGCTTACTCTGATAATTACGGTATTTCGCTATAATAAGAAATGCTTTCATAAATGACTAAGGAAAGGCTTTTAATAACCACGAATAAACACCAAGTTATTCTATAAGAATTTTAAAGAGTTTTATAATTATATCTCTACTCGAGCAAGTCCATACTTTGATTTTAGTAACATAAGAGAACTCCTTTTAATAAAGTAGTACAATAAAAGGAGCGTGACACCTTTTGTGGTATCAGAGCATAATGGTCCTGATTCTTGATCCTCTCAAGCATAACCTGCCAGAAGTTCCTACAGCTGGGTAAAGTTTCTTAGCTATTTGATTTATTTCATATGGCTTAGTTCTGTTAGTGATAGTTTAGAATAGAACTAGATAGACCTCAAGCCTAGACAGCTCTTTAATGACCTAGGTCCATAGTACAGGTTCACTATGGCATCATGATATAGAAACCAAACGAACGAACTGCTGGAAAGGATGGCTACAGTGTTGGAGAATTTGCAGCAGAATCAGCAGCAGCAACATCAACCTCAGCCCGTTAATCCACCTCCAAGCGGTGCGGTAGCTGCAGAAGCCAAAACTTTGTCGGATTTCAGGAGTTGCAATCCCTCAAAGTTTGCTGGTGGATTTAAACCAGAGGAAGCTAACAAGTGGATCTTGGAGATGGACAAGATCTTTAGAACTTTAGAATGCTCCGATGCCCAGATGATAGCCTATGCTGTTTTCATGCTGGAGGGAAAAGAATTTACAAAAGTGTAAAGTGTTTTTCCTCATTTTAAAGAAAATGCAAATCTTTGAAAACTCTTTTATCAACAAGTACCAAACCTTTTACACAGAAGTTGGTACTTTATTGTTTCTATTGTAATGTGGAAGTGAAAAATGTGAATCGAAGGTAGTGAGGTAAGTTAAAGGTAATGTAGCTACCTTAGAGTTAAATTCTAGTCTAGAGCCAAACCATAGTAATGGATGTTATTCCTTCTTCCTTCAAGTTCATATAGAACTTCAAGGAACTTGTTGTATTCATTGACCAAACTGTATTCCGGAAGTGCGAACCATTTTCAAACCATTATTAACTCTTCCGTGGAATGTAGTTTGTGAATGTTAAACTTCTAGTCTTAGCATCCATTATAAAAGTCGTAGCACCAAAGTCTAGTTAGTAATAAGGAAGTCTCATCTAGGGCTTAAGGTCAAGTTGTAGTTGTGTAATCTTTAAGCCTAAGGGACCAATTAGGAAACCTTAAACCTTAGGAGAAATAGAAAGTGTAGGGTAGTTAAAGTCTTGCATTGTAGAGTTTCTTTTAGATTGAGTGTAGAAACCCCATAGCTTTTCATTCATAGATGGGGCGATAGAAGCTAGGTTCGATCTTAGTGAGTCCTAGAATTTCGAGCATAGTTGTGTAGGCATATAGACGTGCATATAGGAAGCGAGTTTTAAAATGTTTTCAAACGCTGGAATTTTTATGTATATGTGTCTACGATGTTTTTCTAAACTTATTAGGACTATATGTTAAGTCCAATTGTTTTTATGAACCTTTTCTTATGATTTTGGGTAGATCCCAATTCCAAATTATTTCAAGTACCTTGAGTACTATTTCAAATTGATTTTTGACGAAGATTATTTTTCCGTCTCTTAATGAAGGTGATTTTAAAAGAGTACTCTAATAGTTTTTATTAACTAATTATCAAATCAAATTTTCAAAGTTAAATTGCGTTGTGTTTCTTCACATAGGTAATTTAGAATTTCCATCTTTCCTTAGTGTATCTATATTTTTCAAAGTAACCTTTTCTAGAGAAAACCTTACAAGTGACAAACTTGTAATGGAAACGACAACTTATTTTTATATATACATCCGATTGAAGTATATACATACAGTTATGTAATATCTTCAATCTATTTTACCAACCCCTGTGTCTATTTTTCATAATCACCTTTATGTTTTAACCCTATCCACATCTAAGTTGCTTTCCAAACTTAACTTTCATAAGGTATTCTTTTTATATTCGACACTCGGAATGTTTGGACATTCCAATTCCTTTCTTTTATATATGAACTAATTCCTACGAAAATTTAAATGTTTTTTCTATCACATGCCTTAAACATATTTCCAATTTTACTATGGATACATATATATAGTATTCAACTATTTAAGTTTCTCAATGAAAGTTTACATTTATTTTAGGAAACCTAATGAACTTAACTGTTTCTTCTCAAACCTTATTTTCATCCATACGCCAATTATAACTCCCTGTGATCCTAAGGGAGTCTTGCCATTTGCAAACTTTTCAAAAAAATTTCTTCTCTTCAATGCAATACTCCTTTTGGTGTGTATGGATTGCTTTTATTTAATTGTGTTGAGTTGATGCTCTGTTTTCCTTTTAAGGAACGCATTCTTTGATAAAAATTCAAATGATGTTTCTTTTACTTAATTTATCTTTGATTTTAAAATGAAAATCTATATATACCATTACACTTTGATATTTTGTTTTCTATGCTTGATTCTTTTTCCTTAAATTTATGTTTGAATTATAATCTCGTGACATTGATTCCTTTTGTAAATGATGAGTGTTCTATGTTTTGATTATCTCTATCTGTATTGTGTATGGATATGTGTTGTGAAAGTTTGAATGTCTAGATTTTATTGAATAGTGTTAGGTAATGTTGGATATAGGACTAAGTAGGTCTGTATTGACAGGTATTGCCCCTAGGCTTCGAACGTTACGTTTGGAACCTTAAGAAACTAAGTGGGACTTTTTGGTGAAAGTCTGAACAGTAATCCAGTAGGCCTAGTAAAGAAATCCAACCTGAGTTGTATCCTAAGTGGGGGAGTGAATCCCCAAAGGTTGTGGGTTCTGAAGTAGGTTAAGACCTCTTGTTCAATCGAGCATATAGCACTATATCCTCTTTTTCAATTGAAGTAAGCCGAATTTCGGGGACGAAATTCATATAAGTGGGGGAGAATTGTAACATCCCCAATTTCCGATGTCCGTTTAGAATGGTTATTAGAGGTAAATTAGTATGTGCTTAAGTGTTTAGAATGTAGTATTTAGTTAAGAGTAGGTTTATATGATGTAGAAATAGGTTAGAATAGATTTAGAGTGTAGAGAAGGAATATGTTAGGTTAAACTTGTGGTTTAGAAAGGTTATTTAAGAGTTAAGAGCATAGGACTTTAAAAAATTAGGAATGAAAGCCCTATAGCTTTAAACCCAAACTCCACCGTTGGATGTGAAGATAAGTGTCTTAGGAAGCTTGCCTCAAAATTTGAGCAAGATCCGACGGTTAACGAAAAAGTTATGACTCTTAGAAGTATGAAAGAAAGGTAATTTTCATTGAGTTAATCGATTAGCTGAAGTAATAATCGATTAGATTTTATGCAACATTCAGCCACTACTCGATTAATGAGTAGCTTAATCGATTAAGTTTTTAGCCACATTCAGGCACTAATCGATTAAGGTCAAGACTAATCGATTAATCCTTTGTAATTGTCAAGTGTTAATCGATTAACCAAAGTGGGTTGGACTCATTTTCTCATTGTTTTTCTCTCTCCTTCCCACGACTCTTTCTTCTTCTCCTCCCCTAGGGCTTGTGATTTTCCAAAGCCACCACCAAAGAATCCACAAATTGACACCCCAAATCATCTCCCTAACACTCCCTCATGCATTTCTCCCTCTCAATTCTCAATTCCCTCTCTTTCTCACAAAACCCCCAAATTGAACCGTAAAACCCCAAAGTGTGCAATTGGTCAAGTGAGGTCTCAAATTGGTTCAAGGAGCTTGAGGAGCCATAGGAATCAAGAGAGGAAGCACTTAGGAAGCTTGGATTAGAGTCGGCGTTGGTGCTCCCTCAAATTCCCATCCTTCTCCTCTTCTCTTCAAGAGGTAAGGGGTGTACTTTGGGTTTAGTATTAGAGAATGGGTTTAATTATAATAATAGAGTTATAAATAGGTGTATTTATTGATTGATTAGGTTGATGGTTAAAAGGGTAGAGTGTAGCTAGAAAACCCCAAGTTCTGTTGATATGTTATTGTGTATGTTTATATTGATTATCTGGAAATTGATATTGTTGATATGATTATTATTATTACCAAGTGTAAAGTGTATGATTACAATTGTAAATGACATTCATATAGTTATGCATCATATAGGGTCAAGTATCTCTCATTTGGGTTTAAACCAAATTAATGACATTTTCTAAAGGACAAAAAGGGATTTGAATTCAATTGAGAAATACTTAGAATATTGGATCATGCATGGAGTAAAGGTGGACGTTAGGAGTAGGGGAAAAACACACGTCGTTTTACAATAGATGAGGGCAAGAGTATATATTGGAATTATTGTGGAGGACTTTGATCCTGCAAAGGACACGGGTTTGCTTCCCGTGTTGGGGGTTGGTTCTACGCAAACCACAATAATTCTATTACTTTGGCTCGTTTTGGCCAGTCGAGGGTGATTTCTGCTAAATCCAATTTGCGCGAATCAATCCAAATTGTGTGACGAACCCTAGAGGGCTGAAGTGCGGTATGACGAACCCTATAGGGGTGAAGTACTTCGGTTGACAAATGCTTACTCCTGGTCGGTTTTTCCCTAGAGTGGAGGGTGTATGTGAGGATGTATATGGTTATTGGAAAAAGGGAAAAGTGGTAAAGGTACATTGTGTGAGGAACCCTCCTTCGGGGAGAATGTGAAGCACAATGTACCCAAATTGTAAAAGTGTTAAAAGTTAAAGTGAAAAGTGTTAAAGTGAAAAGGGAAGTGTGAATGCATTGTTATAGGGGTTTTAATTCATTGAATCCGATTAAGTGTTAAAGTTACTAAAATGAAAAGAATTGTTTAATATCGGATTCGAGGATTAAATCACCTAAGTGCGACGTTAGTAGAGCATAACCATGTGATTGCGCATTGATGCATTATATTAAAGTTATATACGTAATATAGCTAAACTGGATAAAGTTATGATGTTTTACTTGTTAATTGAATTGTGATTTGCTTAATTGTCAATGTTTGTGTTTGAATATACCTATTTATGATTTATTACTGTTTTTAAACGTTTTCTTTGATCTAAATTTCAAAGTACTCACCCTTACAGTGGACATATTAGGTACACCAAGGAGACAGACACACAGAATGTCAAAGGCCGAGAAAGTCATGCTCTTGCCGAAGAGTATATTGCATAGGGTTACCTTATGGTCCCATTTAGATAGTGCAACCATTCATAGGTTCAATATTGTAATAAATAGATTTTTGTAAATGTTGTTTAATTGATAATTATGTTTTTATTTAAGTGTATTTTATTAATGTATAAATTATATCTTCTCTTTTGTCAACTAAAAGTTTTATTTTTATTGGATTGAAAAATGTTCAGGACTGACAGGTTTAAATTTCTTAAATAAATGTCAAAATTTATTTTCTTAAATAAATGTTATTTAAAAGGAAACTCTGTCAAAATTTTTAGAGGAAACTCTGTCAAAATTTAAATGTTTTATTTTCTTAAATAAATGTTATTTAAATGTTATCCGATTTTTAGAGGAAACTCTGTCAAAATTTTTGTAAACCCCGAACATTTTCTTAAATAAATGTTATTTAAAAGTGACTTCTTAAATTATAATAAGTAGGATGTTACAACAATCTTCATCTTCAAAGGTTTCTGCATCTAGGAATCTCGGAGAGATCACAGAACATGCTGCAAAATATTTTTCATAATCCGCTATCTGAGTCGGGTTTGAAAACCATCGATTTAGCTTCTCAACAGCAACGGGTTGATGAATCAGAGGTGGTGGTGCAGAAGGACCGGCGTCACTCTGTCTAGGTCTAGATGGCCTAGCAGCACGGTTGAAGAAGGTTGTGCTTGATTCTGAACGACTGGAGGTGTTGGATCATCTTCATCGGATTCATCGATAATAGCCCTTCTCTTGGTACGACGAGTAGACATTATTTCAGATACAGATAAGATAGATAACAACAACAATGAACCAGATGATATACTCAACTACTCAACTGATCAGACCCAAGGACTTCAACAATGCAGTTCTCAATCAGATATTACCAGGCAGATAAAGCAGTCCTATTACCAATGAACCTCTAATCTCAAAGATATCAATAAGAACCTATAAGCATGAACACAGTACCAGAAATAGTAGCATAAAAAGCTTGAAGAAGAAGACTTGAGAACCTGAACCAGAATACACTGAGTTGAACCACTGAACCAGAGCTGAACCAAATCTGAACCACTGAACCGAATCTGACATGAACCAGAACCACTGAACTTGAATAACTGAACCAGAACAACCCTTGAACCGGTGAATCAACACTGAACCAAAAAAGCACACTGAACCAGTTGAACCGAACCGATCTCTTCACAAACCAAATTCTGAACCGGAAGGGATGAACCTTGTTGAACCGAGTTTTGAACCAAGAACTTGGGTATGGTGGAGGAAAGTTGAAGATAATGGTGAAGAGGGGTGGTTAGTGGTGGTCTTATGGTGGTTTTATGGAGGTTTTATGGAAGTTTTATGGAAGGAGCCGTATGAGAGAGAGGAAGAGAGAGAAGGACGGTTTTTGAGAAAGAGGGAAAGATATGGAGGTTTATGTGAGAGAGAAGGAATATGGGTGAGAATGGTGGTGTTTTTAGGAAGGTTTGGAGGAGATTATGGTGGTTGGAGGAAGAAGAAGAGAGTGAAGAAGAAGAAGAAGAAGAGGATATCGTGGAAGGAAGGAGGAGGCCGTGATTTTGGTAGGGAATGAGAGAGAGAGAACATGTAAGAGAGTATGTGGCTAGGGTTAGTCAAGAGAGGTCCACCTTAGATCAAAACCGGTCAACAAGGGCCCAAAAGATCTGCACGAATTTTTCCCTTTTTTTTCAGATACTGTAGCTGGTAATCGATTACTTACAGGATTTAATCTATTACTTTGCTCTATGTAATCGATTACTTCCACACCTATTATCGATTACGTCTTCTCTGATGAGTATGTGATGCAACTTCTCTAATCGATTACTAATAGGCTGTAATCGATTTCTCTCTGGCATATAATCGATTACTTCATTCACTTTAATCGATTACTTCTCTTCTGGTGAGTTGTATGATGCTGCAGAACTAATCGGTTAACTTCAGTCCTGTAATTGGTTACATTTCTTCAAAAGATCAGACCTATTGCACAAAACCACTGGGTAATCGATTACTGTTGCAGAGTAATCGATTACTTCTGCTCACACTTCCAGAAATCATCTTTTTCTGCATAAACCAAGCTTCCTTGCATGCTATGAATTGGTTTTCTGATGCTAGGGATTATGAGTGACATTAGCTTGTGGTCAACTTACCTTTCGGAACACTGTTTCCTGCAAAACAGATAGATCTGGATATCTCCAACGCTCAAATTAGAAATTTGTCAAGATAAATAATACGAGCTATTGAAGAAATTAATATGAACCAAATAATATACCAAATCATATGCTTTATTATAACTAAGAGTTATATCAAGTTCAATCATGATATGCATTTTGATGCCAACTTAAACAACTCAAGTTTGCACTAGATGACAAATTATGATTGAGATACTTCAACTTTTCCAAGATACGATAATCATGTGAGAAAAAATAATTTGCAACACATGATTTATTTTCAAATTCAGTACAACTTGGAATAGTTAAAGTATGTTCTTGTATAATCCTGGTTATAATAAGGATATGACTTGTTTACCTAAACCCTTTCATGCCATGATGAGTGTTTTCTTGACCAGAACGAAGGTGCTTTTGACCATTGTTTCCTCTTCTGATATTTAACTTTATTGTAGATCCACTTTCTCCTTGAGAGGTTTTTGGTCTTTGCTAGCTTGTTCTCTACTTGGTCAACTCTTCTAGTTATAGGCTTCCAGTAAGTCAACTTGAATGCTTTCTTATCCTGATTTCCTTTTGGTTCTTCCTTGATTGATTGATTTTGCAATTTCCTGTTACAAGGAGAAATCTTTAGTACTCCTCTCATTTTGGGTCCTGGGGGATTAGGTTTGGATTCCTTCGAAACTTTTGGAATCCATTTCAATTTACCTTTCATAGTTGGATTTTTCTTATAATAGCATAGATAAGCGATATGACCTGAACATCCACAATAATTACATATAATGTGCTTGGGTGATGACTTAACTTTCACAATCATGGTCACATAACTTGGAGTTTTTGTTTTGAAAAGGCAAAGTACTATTGTTCAAATCTTTTCTTGGTTTTTGGATATCAACATCAGTTTGACCAAGTAATGAGTTTGAGCCAATAGGTTTTTCAGCATAAGTTTCAAAATTTGTATCCTCAACTTGTTTTTCAGGTACAGAACATTTTTCAAAATGCATTGAGGAACAATTTTCTAAAAGTATTTCTTTGCCAAGATTATCTTCAATTTTCAAAGAATCAAAAGTAATTTTTGTCGAAATAATTCTTGCACAAGGTCCAAGTCATGGTTTTTCAAAATTCTCTCATCATCACTCAAAATATTATAAGTAATGTGTATATTGTTAGAGAGAGAACTAAAATTTGTTACCTCATGAGGAGTGTGCCCATTTGATTCACTTTCATTGTCCGTGGACTCTTCTTCCAAAGAACTCAATTCCTCATAAGTTTGTATGAACTCTTCAAGTAATCTCTCTAAATCATCATCTTCACTTGTTGTGTTACTTATTGTCTCATCATCAAGAACATCATCATTTACGTCATCGTTCCTTCTGTGCGTCCCTTTTTCCCTGCGAACACTAACACTTTCTCGTAGATCATTAGTAGCATAGAGTGTTAATAAAGTGTCCCAAATACTTTTAGCGTTGATACAGTCTCTATATCTAGCATATGCATCATCATTCAAGGCATTTCTCAAAATTTGCATAGCTTGAATATTCAACGCAAATGATTTCTTATCAAAATCATTTAAAACATTTTTGGATTTTGGATCAAAATCTTGAAGTACAATATTCCACAAATGAATACTAATAGACTGCAAATATATTTTCATTCTCGCACACCAGTACGAAAAATTACATCCATCAAACATTGGTGCCTCATCGAACGAACAACCCTCCATTTTAAAAGATAAAAACAAATATCCCAATATGCCAAACCACAATGGATCTTTAACTCAAGTGGTTAAGCTTGTTACCAGAGCACGAAGCTCTGATACCAATTGTTAGAATAATTGGTGGTATTGGCTAACGTCACCCAAGAGGGGGGTGAATTGGGTGTTTATAAAAACATTGAAAAACGATCGAATCAAACGTTCTAAAAAACTTTAAAGAGATTGAAACGAAGCGGAAGACTTAAAGAACGATTGAAACGTTTTTAAGCGCAGAATTAAAAAATATTTATACTTATATTGAAATCGTACTATACACGAGATTGAGAAAATAAACTTAATGAAAGCGCAATGCTCGTGCTATATAGTTTCAAATAGAATTATTCGCAAAATATGTTTAACACAATATAAAAGCGAAAAGTAAAGAGATAAGGGATAGAGAAAATATGCACCGGGGATTTTTATCCTGGTTCGGCAAACAACGCCTACATCCAGTCCTCAAGCGACCCACTTGAGCTTTTCACTATACCAAGATGCCACGCGTCCCCGAGTACATCCAGAGTGCCCCGCAAGCTACTAGGAATCCCACCGTTCGCAAGGGACCTCGAACAAACACAACTAGGAACACTTTCCTAGTAATACAGATAACCTAACTACTAGGTGACCCACCTTTCGTCTAGAACTACCCAACACAGGGATCTCGCCCTACGAACGCGACACACGTTCAACCTAAGGGATAACTCTCCCTAAATACTAAGGATAAACACTCCCCTTACAAAGAATAATGATTTGCACGAAGAAAAGTGTGCAACTAACAATAAGGCTCTCTAAATAGAGCAGATACTACAATCAAGTCCTATAGCAAAATCTTAATCCAAAGCGAACTCAAGGTTTTTGATTTTTGATTTAGAAAAGATGAATATGATGATGATGATGATTCTTCTCAAAAGGTTTTACAAAGAATAGAGAAGGAGAAGATTTTTGAGATGTGTGACTTGAGAGTTTTCAAAAAGGTAGAAGAAGCAGCCACAAATCAGAATCGTGATCGTCCAGAAAAGGAAATAAATCATTCAGGGAATCAGATTGATTTCAGCACGTTTTTCAAAATTTTGAAAAGGGTAATCGATTACTTTGGTCATTGTAATCGATTACTTGCTCTCAGGTTTTTCATAAAAGTTACAACATTAAAAGATAATCGATTAGTAGCTTCAAGTAATCGATTACTGTCACTCAAATGACTAGTTCAAGGAATTAATCCATTACATGAACCTAATTAATCCATTACTTACTCTCTGGTTACAAGTTGCAGCAAATAATCGATTATTCCATAATGGGTAATCGATTACTCCACAGTAAAAACAGTTTTTCATAAAAATTTGTGTAACCAAAGGTTTTTCACAAAACATTTTCATAAAACTTTTCCTGGAGCAAAAGGTTTTAAAACATACTTCTTCTAGGTTTTTCAAGAACAAAAATATCATCATCATAATCTAGCAAAATATACTTGAGTGCTTTTAGATTAACTTTTGCTTTACACAAAAGTCTAAGCCCTAAGAGACTAGATCTTCAATCAGGAATCAATCTTCGCATCATCAAAGTACTTGAACCTGTTCAAAATATATTAAATTGAGTTGTGTTGTGTCATCATCAAAACATCATAAAGGGAAACCATGAGTTTCAACAGAAATTTCATATAAGGAAAAGGGCTATGTCACTTATGGAGATAACAAGTAAAATCTTGGGTGAAGGTAAAATAGGAAATTCCTCCAACTTGATTATCGATAATGTTTTACTTATAAAAGGACTAGAGGATAATCTTTTAAGCATTAGTCAACTATGTGATATCGGTAATCACGTTGTTTTTACCTCCACTCACTGCTTTATGAAAAGTGATAAGGACAAATCTGTTAAATTTGTTGGTACAAGAAGTAACAACACCTATTTGGTTGACTTAAATGAAATCACTTCTTTGGTGTCCACTTGCTCGGTCAGCAAAGAAGGTGATACTTGGTTATGGCACTGTAGGACAGCACATATAAATGTAAATCAATTGAAGAAACAACAATCCAAAAACTTAGTAATTGGTTTACCAAAGCTGAAATTTGATCTTGAAGGTGTTTGCACTGCTTGTAAAATATGCAAACCGACTAAAAATAAAAACAACTTTCCTTCCAAACCAGTGGTATCCACGACAAGGCCATTAGAATTACTTGTATGGACTTGTTCGGACCATCATAGGTAAAAAGATTTGGTGGCAATTATTATGTTTTAGTGATTGTTGATGACTTCTCTAGATTTACATGGACTTTATTTTTAGCATCAAAAAGTGATACTTATCTAAGATTTAAGGATCATGTCAAACGAGTCCAAAACCAAGTCAATCAAAAAGTTGTTGTAATCCGAAAAGACCACGGAGGCGAGTTCGAGAACTACAAATTTGACAAATTCTGTTCTAAGCTCGGCATTGAACATCAGTTTTCAGCTCCAAGAACTCCTGAGCAAAACGGAGTTGTTGAACGGAAAAACCGAGTTCTTGAAGAGCTTGCTCGAACCATGTTGAATGAATAACATTTACCACATTATTTCTTGGCTGATGCAGTTAACACGACATGCTACGTGATGAACCGCATTCTGACATGACCAATTTTAAAGAAAACACCCTATGAACTTTACAAGGGTAGAAAACCGAACATATCTCATCTTCATGCTTTTGGATGCAAAGTTTTCATTTTAAATAATGGCAAAGAACATCTCGGTAAATTCGATTCAAAAGCAGATGAAGGGATTTTCTTAGGTTATTCTACTCACAGTAAAGCTTTTAGAGTGTTTAATAAAAGAACTGCCACTATGGAAGAGTCTATCCATGTGGTATTTGATGAGTCTCCGAAAGGAGACACTGTGAGTTGTGCAGGAAACTTGGAAAATTCAGTTGCCGATCTCATTCCGAGCTCAACTGAAACAAGAGTTCAAAAGGATGATCCTGCATCAACAACTGAAATCGGAGCACAGAGAGACGAGCTCTCTCTGAGAAGAACTCAGTCCGACCTACATCCGATAGAAAATGTGCTCGAAGACATCTCGAAAGGAGTTCTTACTCGGCGGTCCATTCAAAACTTCTGTAATTTTGTTTCTTTCGTTTCTCAAATTCAACCTGATTCAATAACTGATGCAATTATGGATGAACATTGGGCTATGGCTATGCAAGAGGAATTAAATCAGTTCATCAGAAATGATGTTTGGGATTTAGTTCCTCGGCCTGATGATCATACCATAATCGGCACAAAATGGATTTTTCAAAATAAAATGGATGAATCAGGGGTAATCATAAGAAACAAGGCAAGGCTGGTTGCTCAAGGCTACAACCAAGAGGAATGTATCGATTACGATGAGACCTTTGCTCCGGTTGCTAGGCTTGAAGCAATTTGGATCTTGCTCGCTTTTGCATCTTTAATGAATTTTACTTTGTATCAAATGGATGTCAAAACTGCATTTTTGAATGGATTTATAAATGAGGAATTGTATGTGAAACAACCTCCTGGATTTGAAAGCCATGAATTTCCAAATCATGTTTACAAACTTAAAAAGGCACTTTACGGATTGAAACAAGCTCCTCGAGCTTGGTATGATCGGTTATGTTCTTTTCTTTTAGAACAAGGCTTTGAAAGAGGGAAAGTTGACACTACACTATTCACTCATAAATCGAAAAAGGACATATTATTAGTACAAGTGTATGTTGATGATATAATATTCGGTGCTACTAATATGTCTTTATGCAAGAAGTTTTCAGATCTTATGAAGGGTGAGCTTACATTTTTCCTCAGACTGCAAGTGAAACAAGTTAAAGGAGGCATCTTTGTGCATCAAGGAAAGTACTACAAGGAGCTCATAAAGAGATTCGGGATGGATAACTACAAGAGTGCAACAACCCCGATGAGCACTTCATGCTACCTTGACAAGGATGATTCAGGTAAGTCGGTAGATGTGAGTAAATATAGAGGTATGATAGGAAGTCTTCTATATTTAACTGCATCTTGGCCCGACATTATGTTCGGAGTCTGCATGTGTGCTCGGTTTCAAGCCGATCCAAAAGAATCTCATTTGTCAGCTGTTAAACGGATTTTTAAATACTTAAAAGGAACCCGAGAACACTGGTTTATGGTATCCCAAGGATGCCAACCTTAGTTTGATTGGGTATTCGGACTCAGATTTTGCGGGATGCAAGCTTGATCGAAAAAGCACGAGTGGAACTTGTCATCTTTTGGGAAGTTCACTAGTGTCTTGGTTTTCTAAAAAGCATGCTTGTGTTGCTCTTTCAACCGCAGAGGCCGAGTACATTGCAGTCGGAAGTTGTTGTGCTCAAATCCTTTGGATGAAACATCAACTATCCGACTTTGGCTTGCAATTGGATCACATTCCTATCAAATGTGACAATACAAGTGCAATCAATCTAACTAAGAAACCAATGTATCATTCACGAACAAAACACATTGAAATTAGACATCACTTTTTACGAGATCATGTTCAAAAAGGTAATTGCATAATAGAGTTTGTTAGCACTGATAAACAATTAGCCAACGTGTTTACAAAGCCCCTGCCGAGGGAAACTTTTTATCGTATTCGAACAGAGCTCAGCATTCTGGATGAATCCAGTATAAGCTAAGTGTTTTTCAGTATTTTTAAACTCAGTCACCAACATCGAAAATCTTCTTTCAATATAAGCTTGTTCGTGATCCTTTTATGTGTTTGAATTTTTGTTTAACTTCTGCCAAGCTTCTTCCTCGGCTATTTCTGTTTAAATTTCTTTTTTCGGGGGAGAAGATATCTTGTTCCGAGATCGTATAGGAAAAAGAGGGAGAAAGGTGTTCAAATTTTTGTCTTAACTCTCTTTTGGCAAATGTGCTTAATTCTTTGGCTCCTTTTTTATCATGCCAAAAGGGGGAGAAAGGTGTTGTTTTTTGTTTTTGTTGTTTCATATGATCAGTTATTCGAGCATACATTCAAGGGGAGTGTTTTCCGAGCATCTCTTCAGTTCTCCGAGCAAACTTCCGAGAATGTATTCAGAGGGAGCGCACAAAAATGAACAGGCAAAATCAACAGGCATTTGTCATCATCAAAAATGGGGAGATTGTTGAATCGAAGAGATTTTGATGAAGATAAATGAATCAGCTCGGTTCTCGGTCAAGGCTTTGTTGAAGTCAAATGAATCAGTGTATCGGGTCTTGGTCTTTGGTGAACCAGTTCCGTGTGTTGATTTAAGTCTTTGATCAGCTCGGCACATGCTCGGTTACCTGTAGCAAGTCAGCATTTTAGGTTGAAGCTCGGAATATGATCGGACTTAGATATCGAGTATGAAGATCAAGAACAAGCTCGGCAGCTGCTCAGGTCCAAGTTCGGAAGACGTTCAGAATTTGCTCAGTCGAACATGTAGCACAAGCCAAGATATGAGGGTCAAACAAAAGCTCAGTTCGGAAGATGCTCAGAAGATTTTTTGGAAGATGCTCAGTAGTTGCTTTGAAGAAATGTAGTTGAACCAGCAGCAAGTCAGAAGCTCAGATGCAAGCTTGAAGATGATCAGCTCAACCGAAGTTAAGCTCGGCCTTCCGACTAAAATAGTAAAGCTTTAGCGCGTCAGATGATCAGCTCGGCTCAAAGCTAGAACAGATGCCAAGTGCAAAGTCATCAAGCTCGGCTCAAGTCCCGAAGCTCGGTGACGTTGTCAAGCTCGTGTCAAGTTCAGCATCACATCAGTTCAGCTCAACCTTTACTCGGATGTAAAGCTCATATTCAAGCTAGTTTGCATTGCTCGGCCACAGCTCGAATTTCAAAGGTCAACTCGAGATCGAGTATAAATCTCAGCTAGAGCTCGGATCACAAACAATTCAGTACAAGCTTAAATGAGAAGCTCGGCCACAGCTCGGAAGTCAAAGGTCAAGGTCAAGCTCGGTTCACTTGGTCATTTTCAGTGTAAGCATCATCAAGCTCAGATCTTCAGCCCGGTTCAAGCTCGTTTCTGTCTTAGCTCTCTGCTGCATAAGAAATCAAGTTCCTAGCTTGAACAGATGACAAGCTCGGCAATACTGTTCATCATCTTCTACATTCAAGTCGTCACAACACCACAAAACATGAAATTAAAATTCTAAAAAGGGATTGAATTCATAAAGGACATTACGTGTCTCTGTACGTTGTTGTGAATTGGAAGCATATGGAATCATTCTTTGGAAAGGACATATGTGGATAAGAACGTTGCAGCAAAATGGATATTATCTGGAATATCTGTTGCAAGGACAATGTGTGTCACAAAATATCTTTCCTCTGTTGGGTGCTGAGTTCAGTATAAAATGCCAAGCTCACATTCTCCAGAAAAATAATCAAGAACAAGAAGGGAAAACTAAGGCACAGCAGCAACAACAATTTTCTTTAGAACACAGAGAAACAAACTTTCACATTCGAAATCTAAGTTTCAATCTTCTCTGTGAAATCCCTTCCTTAATCGATTACTCACTAGATACACAAACTTTCAAAATCATACTCTGTTGAGTTTTCGAGTTGGAGCCATACTCTTTATTTCATCTCTGTAACTTGTTGAGATGAACTTGTTCTTGAAGGTTTCAAGAAACTTCGGTGGTGTAAAGTGCTGAAGAGGTTCTTCAGCCATCAATTTATTTGGGGTAGACTCAAGAGTTTGTTACACTCTTGAAGGGATAGGTTTAGAGAGGTTCTCTTGAAAATCCTTGTGTATCCATTTAAATTGATTTTGAGTAAAATCTACCTTAAGGTTTTAGGGGGGACTGGACGTAGCTCTCAAGTGGGTGAGAGTGAACCAGTATAAAATTTTCTGTGTCTCTTTCTTTACTATTTTCCTCATTATCTGTTCTTTTTTGTGTTTGCATATTTCCGAGGATTTAATCGGCAAACCAAACCTCTATTCGTTAATCTGTGCTCGCTAAGTTCACTCTGCAAAAACCGGTTTCTGTGTGTAGCAGCTTGGGTAATCTATTGTTCGGGTCAGTCAATAGATTGTCAGCATCTGCTCGGTATTAACTCGACAATTTTTCTTAAAACCAACAGCATAATTTATCAACTTTCAATTAATCCGAAGAATTGGTATTATTGTTTCAAACTACTATTCACCCCCCCCTCTAGTAGATTGTTAGGCAGCTTGTTGGTTTCCAACACTCACTCCCTCAAGTGTAGCGATTGGATGCAAAGGAGTTTACACTTGGAAACTTTTTAACATGCATTGTAAGTTACTTCTAAAGTTTATTCATTTATATTTTGGAGTTTCTTCATTTATATTTTGGTCCAATCATGTCATCTATGATATTGCTTTTTGGGAACAAGTTATGAATGTACATCAAAAATTGGTAGGACTGTTATTTATCCATTGTCATTATATTGCCATTTGCATACATTACTAACTAATTTCTATGATAATCTTCACTATTTTCTCTCTTATGAGCATCATCTAAAAGCAATTAAAGTTTTACTTTCTTGCCAAATAAGATTTAATTGAATTTGTAATAATTGTATTGACTAGCTAATGCAGAATACAAGTTTCAAGTATGTTCCTTTTAAATCCATTACCTTGAATAGGATCTAGGCTTTGACAATTTCTCTGTAAAAATTTCCCAAAAAATATAAGGAATTCATATATTTTTATTAAAACTTGAAGCCTTTAAATTGATGAGTAAACCATGAGTTTAAAATTGAATAAAAAACAATTTCAAGTTGAAAATCAAATTATATGTTTGGATATTTTTATTCAATCCATAGAGGAGAAGCGATTAGAAGTGTATCACATGCATTTGACTAAGTGAAGAGTTTAGGAAAGTCAAAAGTTATTATGGAGATACAACAATTAAGGGAAAATAACCTAATCATGAGTCATTCGTGAGGTCTAGGTGACCAATATATTTGTGGGTAAGACCAAATCAAAAGTATTTGGACAATGAAGAGTATGAAAAGGCTAATTAATGCTAAGAATTTGCATTTATAAGAAGGAGAACAATAGCAGGTATATAATTGTTAGTTGTTCATCAATTGTTGCATCTCAATGATATGCAGTAAAGCTCATTAGAATGTGTAACGAAATGTAGTATTTGGTTCGTTTAATTTCTTCTAACAAATGTTGACACTAACATCGTGGTTAACTTCCCACTTTCATTAAAAATATAACTAAATAATTAATTTATTGAAATTATGTGGATCATTTACGCGAAAATATCATCTTTAACATATAACGTGACATTTATAACTACCAATTTTGCAATATTTCATTTTACTATAAACAACTCTTTATGACAAAAATACGACAATGAGAATGCGGATCGACAGGAATGGATTCTAATGGGGAGAAGAATTATGTTTTTATTTCTAACCGTAGCACATTTAATGGATCGCTAATGAGTCATTATTTATTTGTTGAATGTGTATAGAAATAGAATACTCATTTTATTAAAAAATTAGATTTAAATGACATAAATACATGCAATGTTATGCAAATGCATGGATGCATTCCTGATAATAATCATACTTCGTACATGCAGCGGTCAGACTAGAGGAACTTCTCGGTGTCGTGGGGTAGGTGTGCTGTCGGAGAGAGTGTCGAATCGCCGTAGGAGAGGGAGGGGGAGATGGTGGGGGTGAAGAGAGTGTGAGATATCTTCCATAAAACCAAACAAAACGAAATTGTTATGGTTTAAGTAGTGGATTTGTGGTAGTACTAATAGATTTTCATCCCACTCTCTAAAACTAACTTTGAATCAAAACTGCCTTGTAGAGTAGTAGAAAAACTAATCAAAACCGCAATAGAAAAACTGCCCAGTGTAACATCCCTCATTTCTTAAAAAGAATTTCACTTATTACTGAAACGTGTTGGAAAAGTCTGAGTATGAAAATTTTTCCTTGAATGTGGTACTCAAATTTAAGCCATGTATTGGAACTAAATTCGGTAGAAGGAGTAATTATTTGCTGAACATTTTAGAATCCTTTTGAGATAACCTTTGTAGTACAAAATAGCTTTTGAAAATAACTTAGTTATTAGGTCATCCTAGGAAATCAATTTTAACAATACTTCCTTCGTGTCGAACGATAAAATCAGAGTGAGCGGAATATATTAAAATAGTTCATTGACTCATAAAATCAGGTATATAAATTCGATTTGTACCACAGTTATATTAAAATATGAAAACTAGGTTTCCTCTTGGATACATCTCTCAAAATATATACATGGTTTCCATTATCAAAAATAGAGACGTTCCAGAGCTGGTCACTGGTTCTTCATCCCTTCGTTCATCTGGTTGAGTCCTCAGAGTTGTACAAAAGAGTCTCTATCCCATGATGACTTAGTACTTCATGAACTTAAGGTTCATCCAATTCCTTTAATCTCTAGGTAGTCTAGGTACCTGGTCAAAACCTATTAAGGGCAGGGGGTAAGCTTATACATTCGCATTATCAAATAAGAATAAAGTCCTAACATCCACAAGTAAGCACCCATCATGATAGAAATGCATAAACATGAGCACCCGCCATTTCATTTATTTCTCTTTCCAAATAGGTGGAATGATGCATGCTTCCCTTCTCTCAATTCCTGAGATTTTTCAACTAATCACTCAGATGAACGTCCTTCCATAACACCATGGTATTCCCAGAATACAAATAATACGTTATCAAACGTATGGCGTACTTGCTCGGAAGTGATAAAAACGTCACACTATCTGGTGAACGTCACGTCGCCTAAGGACGTAAACCTATCACTTCTCAACATACAACGGGTGTGATAAAAAACGTCACCACATCTGATGAACGTCACGTCACCTAAGTGTAAGATCCATGAATAATGTTTTGATAAATGCCAAAAGGTTTTGAACAAGCTACAAATGTGTTGATCAAGTTTCAAGCTCAACAAGCAACAACAAACATCAAGTGATGAAGAGAGAGCAAGCTCATGAAGACTTAGTTTGGTAGTTTATGTTTTATATTTTATCTTTCGCCTCACAAGTCTTTTAGTTTATGAGTTTGGGTAGAGTTATATAGAGGGTAGTGAATCTCTTTTGATTGCATGATTATATCATATTTTGAGTATTCACTTTGCCTAAAATCAATAGGTGGCTTAAAGGTTTCAAAGAAAAGGTTTAGATGTTGAGAAAACAAGATTTTAAGTGTTTTTTGATCTGACTACTCGATTAGCCACTTGCCTACTCGATTAGAATTTTGCAGCCTTGCGTAAATACTCGAGTAGTAACTTAGATTACTCGAGTAGTGAACACTGATTACACTGATTACTCCAGTAATGACTTGGCTACTCGAGTAACACGAGCTGTTACTGGTTTTTAAATGAGTTTTTCACTTCTCAAAAACACTTCTAACCATTCCTAACTTTTGGGTATTCTATATAAACCTATTCCTAACCTTTGTGATCATAATACATCATTTTGATAATCAATTTTACAAAGAATCAAGCCACTCTATTCTCTCTCACTTTCTCAAGATCAAAGTTCTCATTTTTACATTCTTTGATCAAGAACCTTGAATCTCTCATGTTGATATTTTCATAGTTTTTGAAATAGATTCATAGGATTGTTATTTTGTTTTCATTTGAGTTGTAATCATTGCAAGAAGGCAAACACTCTACAACAAAGGAAGTCTTGAAGAAGTTATTCATCAAGCAAAGTTATTTGGAAGCCTTGGTGTGGCATATCATCAAGCACTTGGAAGTCTTGTATTGAAGCAAGCAATTGGAAGTCTTTGAAGAATCTCAAAGCATTGGAAGTCTTGTTGTGGGGTATCGGCAAGCAAGAGAAGAGGTTAGATTAGATATCAATAGGGTTACAAGGCAAGAGTGTGGTATCTCTTGTAGGCTAGCAAGAAGGGAGTCTTGTGAGGCATTTACTTGTAATTTGAGAAACTCTAATTCCTCATAGTGAAGAATCTCTCTTGGTTGAAGAGGGGACTGGAGTAGCTTTCAAGTGGATGAAAGTGAACCAGGATAAATCACTGTGTCGTATCTCTAAACTCTCTACTCTTTACAATTCTTGTTATTAATTGTGTTCTTGGTTGAAAACCTAGAAAAAGTGATTTTTCATAATTGATTGAATTGAATCTTAATTGTGCAAAATTGATTTGGGAAAATCATTTTCATAACCTAGGTAATCAATAAGAATATTGGTGTTAATCAATTCTGCTTTAATCTCTGATCATATGTGTTAATTGATTGATTTTCGTATTTGATTGAAAAGTGATTAATCCATTAACAGATGCATTAATGGATTAGTTCATGTCATTAATCGATTAAGGCTAAAGAATTTTTGTGAAAATCTTTTGTTTTAATCGTTTCGATTTGTTTCTTTCGAAAATCTTTCAAGGTTTATCTAACACCTATTCAACCCCCCCTTCTAGGTGTTCTCCTAGTGTATCCTAGTTGTTTCACCCACCGATTGTAGGTTCCAACAATTGGTATCAGAGCTCGGTCGAAAGACACGAGCATAGAGCTTTTTCGTAAAGATCCTTGAGGAAACTACAATGGGATTCGTACCTTTTGGTGGTGAAGGTGCTTCAATAAATCGCCCTCCTATGTTTGGTGGAGAGGGTTATGCTTATTGGAAAATTAGGATGAGAATCTTTATAGAAGCCATAGATGTGAACATTTGGGAAGCCATTGAAAATGGTCCTTATATTCCCTCAAAAGATGTAGAAGGTGTGCTTACACTTACTCCCAAAATAAGTGGACCGATGATGATAAAAAGAAAATTCAATATGATTTAAAAGCTAAGAATATCATCACCTCCGCTCTATCTTATGATGAGTTCTTTAGAGTCTCCCAATGTCGTGATGCCAAAGAAATGTGGGACACCTTGCTAGTCACACATGAAGGCACTAGTGAAGTTAGGCGTGCTAGATTAAATTCTTTGATGCATGAATATGAATTGTTTCGTATGTTGCCTAATGAATCTATATGTTTTATGCAAAAACGTTTTACTCATATTGTTAATCATCTCATTGCTCTTGGTAAAACTTTCTTGAATTGTGAACTTGTTAACAAAGTTTTAAGATGTCTAAGTAGGGAATGGCAACCCAAGGTTACCGCAATAGTTGAATCAAAGGACTTGGACACCATGGACTTAGCAACACTTTTCGGAAAGCTTCAAGAACATGAAATGGAGCTTGAACGTTTGCATATGCATGAAGAATCGGACAAGAACAAAGAAAGAAAAGGAATTGCTCTTAAAGCTCAAAGGTCATATAAAAAGGAAGAGAGTTCCGATGATAATGATGATAATGAAGATACCGATTTGGACATTGATGAAGAGGAGATGAAACTTCTACTAAGAAAGTTTAACAAGCTTCTAAGGAGAAAAGGAAGGTTGAACAACGACAAAAGTAAAGAGAAGAATTCCCCACACTACAAGACCAAGACATCAAAAGAAGGTATAGTTTTCCATGAATGTGGAAAGCCCGGTCATCTCAAGTACTCATGCTCTAAGTATCTCAAGAAGAAGGAGAAAGAAAAGAAAAATTCAAAAGCTAAAAGAGCATACATAGTTTGGAATAGTGATGATGAAGATGACAAGAAAAGCACATCAAATAGTTCTTCGGATAATGAAGATGCCGCTTGTCTCAACTTGATAACTCTAGTAGATGATGAAGAACAAAGTTCAAATGATGATTCAAGTGAACAAAGCGACGAAAGCGATGTAAGTCTTACTAAATCCGAAATTTCTTCCAAATATGAAATGTTATATAATGCTTATGAAGAAATGCATGAACAATTTAAGAAACTAGCTTTGAAAAACATTGAAAGGAAGAAGCTCATTTTGAAACATCAACAAGAGATTTTAGAACTTCAAAAACAAGTTGATGAGCTTAATCTTCAAAATGAAACTCTTGATCTTATCTATGCTAGTTCTTCTTGTGATTGTGCTAGTAGATTGAATATTGTGGTTGATTGTGAGAATTGCAAGTTGCTTAAAGATGAAAATGCTATTTTGAAAAATAAGCTTGCAAGTTTCTCAAGTGGTGATATTAGATTGCGCACATTGTTAAATTTTCAAAGAGAAAATTCAAACAAGTTTGGTTTGGGTTATACTAATGCTAAGAGTAAATCTCATAGAAATGTTGTTGATTTTTCTAAAGTTGATTTTTCAAATGCACCAACATGTTTCTATTGTGGTACTCATGGACATACTTCAAATGTATGTTATATTAAAGTGCATGGTATAGCTAAAGGAGATTTTGTTTGAGTGAAAAAGGGTGAGAGTCCCTACACTAACAAAAATGGATCCAAAACCATTTGGATACCAAAAAGCAAAGCATGATTGTTTTTGTAGGTAATATTGAAGATGCAAATGAAGGTCTATACACATTTCTTCAAATCTCAAGTAAAAGTCCTACAAGTTGACACAATTGATATTGTTGGATATCTTCAATTGGTATAAAAGGGAAGATCCTACAAATTGGTAACATTTGATATTATTAGATATTGCTCATAGTTCTCTCAATTGGTATTATTTCTTATAATGTGATATTGTTTATACTATTGAGAAAATACTATTGGTATCAAATTCTTACAATTGTTTTACAATTGGTATCATGCTATTGGTATACAATTTGTTATAATTGATATCATTGAGTAATCATTAGATGATTATCATGCTTTGGTTGTTATATCTCATTAATCTCTCTATTTTGGCTTAGATCTTATATTTCAATTGGTATATATTTCTTTTTGATAATGCCAAAGGGGGAGAAATAGTATGTTTTGACCATTTTGGGGAGAAATGAAATGGTATGTTTGGAGAAAGGTTGTTTTGTTGATTTATGTAGGTTGAGCAAAGTTGTTGAAGATAGGGGGAGAATCAAGCTTTCTATCAATTGGATTTCAAAGTTCAAAAGCATTTATTGAGGGGGAGCAAGAGTCTCACCAAGTGATCAAATGGTTCAAGCATCAATAACTTCATACTTTCAAAACATGTTTGTCATTTTCAAAAAGGGGGAGATTGTAAGAATGTTTTGATCAATGCCAAAAGGTTTTGAACAAGCTACAAATGTGTTGATCAAGTTTCAAGCTCAACAAGCAACAACAAACATCAAGTGATGAAGAGAGAGCAAGCTCATGAAGACTTAGTTTGGTAGTTTATGTTTTATATTTTATCTTTCGCCTCACAAGTCTTTTAGTTTATGAGTTTGGGTAGAGTTATATAGAGGGTAGTGAATCTCTTTTGATTGCATGATTATATCATATTTTGAGTATTCACTTTGCCTAAAATCAATAGGTGGCTTAAAGGTTTCAAAGAAAAGGTTTAGATGTTGAGAAAACAAGTTTTTAAGTGTTTTTTGATCTGACTACTTGATTAGCCACTTGCCTACTCGATTAGAATTTTACAGCCTTGCGTAAATACTCGAGTAGTAACTTAGATTACTCGAGTAGTGAACACTGATTACACTGATTACTCGAGTAATGACTTGGCTACTCGAGTAACACGAGCTGTTACTGGTTTTTAAATGAGTTTTTCACTTCTCAAAAACACTTCTAACCATTCCTAACTTTTGGGTATTCTATATAAACCTATTCCTAACTTTTGTGATCATAATACATCATTTTGATAATCAATTTTACAAAGAATCAAGCCACTCTATTCTCTCTCACTTTCTCAAGATCAAAGTTCTCATTTTTACATTCTTTGATCAAGAACCGTGAATCTCTCATGTTGATATTTTCATAGTTTTTGAAAGAGATTCATAGGATTGTTATTTTGTTTTCATTTGAGTTGTAATCATTGCAAGAAGGCAAACACTCTACAACAAAGGAAGTTTTGAAGAAGTTATTCATCAAGCAAAGTTATTTGGAAGCCTTGGTGTGGCATATCATCAAGCACTTGGAAGTCTTGTATTGAAGCAAGCAATTGGAAGTCTTTGAAGAATCTCAAAGCATTGGAAGTCTTGTTGTGGGGTATCGGCAAGCAAGAGAAGAGGTTAGATTAGATATCAATAGGGTTACAAGGCAAGGGTGTGGTATCTCTTGTAGGCTAGCAAGAAGGGAGTCTTGTGAGGCATTTACTTGTAATTTGAGAAACTCTAATTCCTCATAGTGAAGAATCTCTCTTGGTTGAAGAGGGGACTGGAGTAGCTTTCAAGTGGATGAAAGTGAACCAGGATAAATCACTGTGTCGTATCTCTAAACTCTCTACTCTTTACAATTCTTGTTATTAATTGTGTTCTTGGTTGAAAACCTAGAAAAAGTGATTTTTCATAATTGATTGAATTGAATCTTAATTGTGCAAAATTGATTTGGGAAAATCATTTTCATAACCTAGGTAATCAATAAGAATATTGGTGTTAATCAATTCTGCTTTAATCGCTGATCATATGTGTTAATTGATTGATTTTCGTATTTGATTGAAAAGTGATTAATCCATTAACAGAGGCATTAATCGATTAGTTCATGTCATTAATCGATTAAGGCTAAAGAATTTTTGTGAAAATATTTTGTTTTAATCGTTTCGATTTGTTTCTTTCGAAAATCTTTCAAGGTTTATCTAACACCTATTCAACCCCCCCTTCTAGGTGTTCTCCTAGTGTATCCTAGTTGTTTCACCCACCGATTGTAGGTTCCAACACTAAGGACGTAAACCTTATCACTTGTGATACACAACAGAGGTGATAAACAACGTCACCATGTCTGATGAACGTCACGTCGCCAAAACGTAAACCTTACCACTTGTGTGCAACACACCGTTGAACCATTAAACCAACAGTATACCACATACTGACCACATTGTCCACCTTAATGTGTCATCGAGCAAGCACCAACATTTGACACTCCCAGAGGCCCTCCTCATGTTCCATGAACATGACACAACGATAACTCATCACCGTTCATTGTGCATGAATGCATGCAAGTATTCCCTTAAGATTATTCATTAATCTCATTATATACAATATGTAATGAATTCGTCAATGAGATATATCAACTTTCATGCTTAGGATAAATTATTATTTTACCCTTGTTTCAAATTTGTTCCAATTTTAAAAATTGTAATTTTTAATACTTGTTGAGGATAAAATTGGAAAACCCAAATTACGTACACTTTTTTTTAGTTATCTATACTATTCTATACTATTATATAAAGCAAACACTGTTTTTTAACTAACAAAAATAAAAAACAGTTAAATGTACGTAATTTTGTTATACCCAAAATACCCCTCTCTTAATACTAATTGACCATAATTTCACTCATAACCAGCATGATTATGAAACTGTCGTGCCATACTTGAGCAGTTACAATGTTTAAAAAAATTTAAAATAAAAAAAAGAGAGAAACTGGCAGAATAGACTTATGCAGTTACTCTCATAGATTGTCAATAACTTCCAAACTCATGTTTGGAGCAAGCATGTGGAAAGAAATACTTTTTAAATTTCTCATTCCTGTTATTATTTAGCCACGGAGTAGTTTCAGCAAATTTGAGAAGCCCAGTTTCAATTTCCATATTGTGGAGCCAGTTTCCTATTCAGTAAAATTTGCTTCCTATTCCTATTGTGAAGTCATGGAGAAGTTTCATTTTGCCAAAAATTTTGCATTTTGCCTTCTTTGAAATAATAGAGCATATATCATCACGCCAGAGTTCGGATAACGTGTTTTATCTCAATTTTTTATCCCTTTAATTCATTTTCACAATATAATATTGTTCTCTGTTTACTGGAAGTAGATTTGTAGCACGCCATCTTCATGGGTTAAAAAAACGTAAAAAGCTTATCTGATCTTTTTCCCAAAAAGAACTTTATCACAAAGTTATTAACTACAACTAAGGATTGGGGAACATTTGAATTCCTAAAGAAGCAAATTTATAAAAGCGAATATATCCTACTGTAACACAATTTACTTCAAAGATTACGAGGATTTAAGAGCAAAGACATGGTATACACTAATTGAAGTACAACACTGAAGAACAGACCTTCTGTATTCCAAAGGTATAGTAGTCAACACATTGGTTCTTAGTTAATTACTTCTTTCTTTTTATATGCTTAAATTATTAAATTTTTTACAAATGTTTTCAATACTTCATTTTTATCATATGTTTCAACTTTTAATTTTTTTTTTAATTTTCTTTATTAATTTTTTTCCTCATATCTATATTCTTTGTTATTAAGTGTTGCTTCAAATTTAATTTAATTTTTTCTTTTTTATTATTATCATTTTCAATTTATTTAAAATAATTTAAAACAATTTTCACTACTTTTTTCTTATCTTATGTTTTTATCATCTGTTTTAACTTTTTATTACTTTACATTGTTAACACTTTTTATAATTATTTTGTTTCCTTATTTCTATGACCGCTTGAAGAATTTTTTATTATTTGATTCTTATTATTATCTTTTTTAATTTATTTTACAAAATTTAAAAACAGTTTTCGTTACTAAAAAAATTATCTATGCCTTAAACATACTGTACGTATGTTTTACAATCAGTTTTGAAAAAATAAAAAAAGAATACACTTATTTACTTTATCCAATGTCTAATTAAATTTTGATTTTTATAATAGAACAAAAAGAATATGGTTATTTACCTTAATTTTTTAGATAATGACAAAAAAAAAAGTATAAAGAGAAATAAAGCATGAAAATGGTTGAAATATTGTTGGACTGAGTTGTGAGAAGAATTAACAAGTGGGGTTACATTTCTATCTTATTATTATCTTTCTCAATTTATTTTATAAAATTTTTAAAAAAAATTCTTTTCTATTTGTTAGTTAACTATTATGGTTTTAGCCAATTCTATCTTATAAAATTTAAAAATAATTTTCTTTCCTATTTGTTAGTTAACTTTTTATTACTTTACATTGTTAATGCTTTTTATAATTATTTTGTTTCCTCATTTCTATGACCATTTGAAGAATTTTTTATTATTTGATTCTTATTATTATCTTGACACAAAAATGAGAATAAAGTAAATTTAACTTTTCTTATTATTGATTTTATTATTTGATTCTTATTATTATTTTGACACAAATAATATTGACTGCCATACGATAGTCAATAATTTCACTTATGATATATATGCCAAGGTTACTATGCCCTGTCTAGCAGTTGTCATCCTTCAGCAAGGGTGATTTGACCGACACCAGAACCCCCGAGAATTGTTTGGGAAGAGTTATTTGTCGTAATCATTCAAATTGTTGTGACAAAGAGTCCTTACACATATAGAAAATTATTTTGTGGAGTCAATCCAGGAAAAAAAATTACAGCACTAGTTAACTATATGATAGATATTTTGGTTTGTGCAATTTGACAAACTACAAAGTTAAGTGTATGATAGATATTGTGTTTTAAAAAATTGGTAAAATAAAAAAGAAATTTATTTCAAGGAAACAAAATGGGAAAATGGAAGAAACAAAGCGTTGTTGTCTTTGTCTTAAAATAATAGTTCACCATAAAATGATATGTTTGTCCAATCACATTCTTATACTTTGAATGTTTTTTTTAGATATTTAAACATTTGCGTAAATTGAAATTTTTTTTATGCATTCTCAATTGTCATATAAATTCACATATGTAGAATGTATTTATCCTTTTTTTTCTGCTTATTCAGGGCCTTCACTATATGTCGCAAAAATCCATGATTATATGTAAAATAAAAATGAAAAAAATATAATATAAAAACAGTATGATAGATATTATGTTTTAAAAAAATGGTATAATAAAAAAGAAATTTATTTCAAGGAAACAAAATGAGAAAATAGAAGAAACAAAGCGTTGTTTTGTATGCAGTAATTAAATTCAATTTACACAATAATGAGCATCTTTAACATATAAATGATATTCATAAAAACCAAATTTTAGATATATCATTATACTAAAAACAACTCTTTACGACAAAAACACGACAATGGGAATGCGGGATTACAGGCACAATTGTAAAGAAAACATCATTTTTAACTACTTTAACTAATTTTTAGTCCGCGTAAATTACCTTATGCCAAAAATGCCCCCACTAATTGAACAAAATTACAATACCAACCAATAACTACCACCATTTCTTTCTACAATAATTTCTCCTTTCCTTCTTAAAATATCTGCACCAATAACTACCACCATTTCTTTCTACACTAACTGTTCCTTCCCTTCTTCCATTTCTTTCATTGCACTCTCTTTGAGGATGACATGGTCACTTGCAAATGTTTAATTGAATCATGAGGCTATCTCTTATTTTCCACAGGATGTTAAGATCAAGTTTACTCATTTTGTAGTCCATTATAACTATTTTAAGACAAAGGCACGATAATAAGAAAATAACATATTAAATTTAAGGGAAATTAAATCGGAAAAATAACAAAATAACAATGCATGTATAATTTCATTGAAATTTATGGATGGAACACGACAATTAAGAATGCATCCAGTTAATAATAGCAATCTACACGAAAATGAACATTTTCATCATATAAATAACATTCATAAAGACCGATTTTTCAATATATCATTTTACCAATAAACAACTCTTTACGACAAAAACACGATAATGGGAATGCGGGGCGACAGGCATAGGAGTGCCTGTCGACACGCTAGTTATAGGTAAAATAGTTTAAAAAACCCTCTTTTCTCTAGAGGTTTCTGATTTTACAATTCAGCAACCTGCATGGTTTTAAAAAGCATCAGTTTCTGGTCTTATAATCATTTTGTTGCCTCTTATTTCCAACCATTTCTCCAAGAGCCTACTGCTTCAGGTTCTTCTTCATCATCATCTTACATCTTTGTTTCTTTAATTTTTGAGTGAAGGGATGGTCCCTCAAGTTTTTCGACAGGGACACTTTATTCCCTCAAGAAATTTAATTCATTTTTAGTCCCCAAAGTTTTCCAAAAGTGCCAAACCCCCATTTCCATATCTGCTACCATTATTTGTGCAATTCTTCTCCCATCTGTAATCTCAAAAACGAAACCCTCACCTCCCCCCTCTTCTGTCTCACTTTCTCTTTTCCCTCTCTTTCTCTTTCACACATCATCTCAGTGCCTGGTTGGGGATGCACTGTTCTTCTTCTTATCCTTCTTTGCCAATGGGATGGATTTTCAGAGGACTCCAGATCAATGCCTTCCCAAAAGGAAATACACATTCTCATGCAATAAACGGTACTGTATTTTAATTCTTCTTCTTCTTTCTTCCTCCACCACTGGATCTCATCATTTTTGTCACAATTTATGCCCAGTTATGTTGTTTCTGTTTATTGCATGCATGTATGTTTATATGTGTGAATTGTGGTTTGTTTTAATGGTGCAGAGGATGTAGTGAACGTAATTGGGGAAAGAGGCGCCATTCCGGCTTTGGTTATGCATCTTCAAGGGCCACCGTTGTTGGACGGAAATATAAAAATTTTAATTTGAATGATGGAGTGGTATTTGTAACACCCCGATTCGGCAACTTGAAACCACAATTACTTAAATTAAATATAGTGAAAATTTGGGCCAAATTTTTTTTTTAAACACACTTATTAACATGGACATGAGAACACTTAAATTTTAAAAACTTGGTTACTATTAAAACTCGCGTTCTCACGTTGCATATAATCCTTCAAGTTCCAAACCGAGATGCTACAAAACACCGCACTTTGAAACTTGTCAGTAATAACATCATTTAAACATCAAGGCCCATTTACTTGATTTGAAACATCAATACTGAATGAAACTTTTATCCGGGGTACAACATAATAAAGCTATGGCAACTAAGAACTTTGAGTGGAATACATTACTCTGAGGGATTTACCTATCCTCTAGTCTTATATACTAAGACTTGCCATCAAACTCTGAGTCTCGGCAGGTCAAGCTCTCATTCATCTTCGTCTATCGGAAGACCCTCAGGGCCCGGGTACCAATCCTCGTCACTGGGACACTCCTCCGTGTCAGCCTCAGACCACGGATCCGAATCATCGTCCTCTGCCACATCAGGGGTTTCTTCCGCCGAGTTGTCATGTAATCTCTCCTCCTCCATCTGACGAGCCGCAAGTTCCTTCATAATCTCTTTCCTTCGCCGTTCCATCTCTATGTAGACTATAACATAGGCGGACATGGGTACATTATCCCCTTTCCATGGAGATGCGCCTATCTCCCGAATGAGCTGAAATCTTTCAATGTTTTCCATCTAAAGAACATGCAGATTTTCCAACACAAAGCAAATGTACACGAGAGAGTGAGCAACCCAAAACAATAAATGTCGACTGTGTGGAATTACAATAGGAAAATATTAAGACAAAACAATAAACATCACGCACACCATAATAACTGTTAGAATTATTGATAGGATTGGCAGCCGTCACCCAAGACGGGGGGTGAATTGGGTGTTTATGAAAACATTGGAAAATATTCGCTTTAAAACGTTTTCAACAAATTTAAAGAGATTTTTCAGCGGAAAACAATATAATGTTGAAAATCGATTGCGCTTAAGCGAATAATATTAATACTATTATGAAAAACTAATATGCGCAGATACGAATTAAATAAGAACAATGAAAACAATGTTACCGCGCTAATTAATTTAAAATCCTTTAAAATAATTATTATGAAAATAATCGCTTTGATGCACAAAAAATAAATATAACAGCGGAAAATAAAGAGATGAGGGATAGAAGAGATTGCACCGGAGATTTTATCCTGGTTCGGCAAACCCCGCCTACTCCAGTCCCCAAGCGACCCGCTTGAGCTTTTCACTAAACCAAGACACCACGCGTCCCCAAGTATAACCAGAGCGCCCCGCAAGATACTAGGAACCTCCTTTCGCCAGGGACCTCAATAAGAATGAAATCAAATCCGGAAATATTCAAAATTGATTTTCTGAATTCAAATAAAATAATATTTTTGTAATCAAAATCAAATCAAATAGATTTAAAGAATAAAATAAAATAGAATAAAATCAATCTTGAAATCAGAAACAAATAAAATAGATTTAAGAGATAAATCGGAGATTTGATCTTTACAAACAAATAAGGAAATATTTTCAAAAACAAAATCAAATTCGAATTTTGAAAATAAATCAGAATCAATTATGTAAAAACAAATCAGGAAATAAATCAAAATGATTCTGACACGTTTTTCAATAATACTTGAGGTAATCGATTACTTCAAGAGAATAATCGATTATCCCCTTAAAAATAGAAACTTTTAAATTCTTTTGAAAAACTAGTAATCGATTACAACATAGAATTTAATCGATTACTTCACTTCTGTTTAATATATGATGCAACTGATATAATCGATTATCAATGGTCAAATAATCGATTACACAGCCTCTGGAAAATATATGATGTAACTCTAGTAATCGATTATCTATGCCAAGTAATCGATTACTTTCATACAAAAAGTAATGGATTAGCCAGGTTCAAATACTCGATTACACACTCTCTGGATTTTCTATGATGCAACATAAATAATCGATTATCTTGAAAGAGTAATCGATTATCTCTGTCAAAACTTGTCTTAACAGATTTTCACAATTTAGAGAAATCCAGCTAGAGGTTGTCAAGATATATTTTCACAGTGAATCAGTTAAGTCTTTAAAAAATATGTTTTTAGAAAAACTATTTTCGCAATTAAAAACATTTTTCATAAACTAAGTTAAAAACAGATTTTCATGAAAACATATTTTGCAATTAAAACATTTTTCACAAAAAGTTCTTTTCTTCTCCTTAACATGAAAAACTAATTTTGGCCATTAGATACTTGTAATAAAAATTCATTACCTTACAAATTTCCTATGGGCCAGGCTATACTAAACTTGAACATGAAGCTTGAGCCTTGACTTTAGCCTTGAAACATGATGCTTGAACTTGATGCAGCTTGATGCTTGAAACTTTGAATCTTGTTTGTAATCATCAAAACATTATCTTCTAGAATCCTTCTAGCATTACTCTTTACGTCCTTTGGGGCAAGCTTGAATTCCAACACTCCCCCTTTTTGATGATGACAAACCCTTTTCTGAGTTTATGCATCACAAGCGTTAAGCAACAAGTATAGCACAATATAGACAATAATATCATAGGAAATTTAAATACAAATAGAGAATATAGAGAATAATTGATTAAGCCATGATAATAGTTTCTCTTCATTCTCATAACCTCCCCCTGCATATATGGTTAGTATGCACAATGAAGCTCAGAATTCTTCTCCCCCTTTTGTCAACATCAAAAAGGTGGTGAGAAGACTTTAGCAGGATTAGGGTTCTGCTCCCCCTGAAACACTGAATAGATACATTAATAATAACAAGGGAGGTGACTATGCATATTTACTCCCCCTATTTGACATCAGCAAAAATAAGTATGGGATACAAAAAAAAATTTCTTCCCAATACACAATAAAAATCAGCATGATGTCAAAATGGGATGAAGAAGCAAAAACATGTTTGCAATGCAAATATTCAAATAATATTTTTCTCCCCCTTTCTAAAAGGTTTTTCCAAAATAAGCATAATATGAAGGGAGATGAAAAATGCATCATAAAAACATGTGAATGCTCACTATCATCAAAACTTTAAAATCCTATATGTCATGACAATAATAACATATAATTCATAATAGCACATATTGTCATATAAGGCATATATCACATAAACAAGTATCATATGATAAAAAAATAAGAGTAGTGATACTTATCGAGATGACGCTTTCCATGTATGTACTCATTCCATTTGTGGAGTTTCTTCCTTTGATAGAGTATCATTACGTATCTTGTAGAAAACTCTACTTGTTCAGTATGTTGCACTTCTTCCACTCCAAGAGATCATTCACATATCGCAGAGTCACTATCAAGTGCTTGAGTATTGCCCAGTTCTCTTGTCATTTGAATGCATTAACCATAAGTTTGTAGAGAACGTTGCATACAGATACTTGTAGTAATACCTGCAAAACTAATTAGCACGTGTTTCTCTTGGTATCCAAGATAATTGGATCCTTAGGAATTAGTAACACATAAATATAGTGCATGCTGAAAAACAATTTATCCTTCACAAAAATTTGTACAAACATATCGAAGAAGGAATAAATTATTAAAAAAAAATTTCAGCATCAAGATAAATATGTGTATCACAAAGATAAGTATCATAAGGTATTTAAAAGAAATACTTGTGGTGATACTTATCGTAGGTGTTGATTTTCCACATGAAGTAGGGATTGTTTGGAGTTCCTTCCATTTGAAGATTCATCAATTTGCATTTTGATGGAGGTCTCCTCTTGTTCAATGTATTCTCCTTATCCAGTATTTTCCATTTGACACCATGAAGGAAAGAAACGTAATTTTTCATTTGGAATTCTTCAATTTGATTCCTTCGTACATGGCTCATTTTATATTTGAAGTATTACCTGTAAGACTACATAGGAGCATTTTCTTGGTATCCAAAGACTTGGATCCTTAAGGATTAGTAGCAATGTTTTTCACAAATCTCAAAGATATTGTGAAAATAGCATATAAGCAATTTTAATTCATGCACTAATCACAAAAACAATGTCATGCTCATGCACACAAATGCATGTCCATAATATCAATATATATCTCTAGTATGTCATGACATGGCATCAACACATAAAGAGTGTATTCATGTGATAAAAAGGATTTTACAAAATATTTTAACACACATGATACAACTCAATATATGGTGAAAAAATAATGCAATGCACACACAAAAAAATATAATCATGTGCTTAAAAAGATTTTCAAATAAAGCAAGACACACATGATTTATTTTATTCAAGGAGCGATCATGATAGATAAAAAGATTTTCAAAAAAGATTTTAGCACTCATGATACACCTTGGTATGCACAAAAAATAGAGTAGTCCAGGTATACCTTTGTGTAGTCATTGTTATAGTATGAATGAGAACTTGATACCTTGGACTTGTTGATCAAGGAGGTGTTTGTCCTTATCCATTGCTTCTTGCTTGAGGTCCTAGACCATTTGATTTCACTTTTAGACATGTGAGAAGCTTTGGTTGGGAGCATCTTCCTCTTTTGACCATTCCATCTATTCCTTGGCCTCTTGGAAATCACCCTTGATAGTTTATCCTTCTCTCCACCACTTGGTTCATCCTTAGGCTTGTTTCGTTTCTCAATCCATACACTTATTGTCCTCTTAGGTACACCCCATAAGACTTTCTTTTGACCACTTAGATCTTCTTTTTGTTTGGATTCCTGCACATTTAGAACACTAGAAGAACTTTTTGGTACCCATTTCATCTTGGGTCCTTTGGGGTTAGTCCTAGGTTCCTTAGAAGCCTTTGGAACCCATTGCAAATTATTTCTCAAGTTAAAATTTTTACGATATAAACATAAATGAGAAATATGTCCTAAACAACCACAATAATTGCAAATAATGGGTTTGGATGTAGATTTGACCTTTTCAAAATGATTTTCATGAAACTTGGAATTTTTGGCTTCACATTGAAAACCTAGGAGAGTTTTTGTAAAGAGTCCAAGTTTCTATTTTTCTAAAGATATCAAATCATCATTCAAATCATTATATGTATATTGTAGAAATTTAGAACATAGACTATTTTGAATTACCTCATGTTCCTTGTGATGTCCTAGACGGTGAGGTCCTCCAAGGGTAGGAGAAGACCTTCAAAGGAGCCTCTGTCTAGGGTTGATCTGTGATGTTTAGTGGGAGTCCTCTAGTGGCTAAGGAAGGGAGCCAGGAAGTAACCCTAATCACTGGTGTGTGAGAGTGACAATTAGGGTTAGAGGACGTACCTGAGCCCCATGTAGTACGGAGCTACTTATAGGGGGGAGCTGGTTGCCCTAATGGGCTTGCTTAAGGCCCAAGTAGGGCCAGCCTGTACTGAGCTATGAGTGGATGAGCTGTCCTTGTGGATAAGATAGTGAGCTGTCCTTGTGGATAAGATGATGAGCTGTCATTGTGGATAAGATGATGAGATGTCCTTGGTGTCGGACTTGGGAAGGTGTCGGACTTGGACGTCGGACCTGAGTTGGAGCACGAGGTCGGCCTGTATCTGGCGTCTGTTCGGCCGTTGAGCTTTGATCTCGGCCAAGCGTTCAGAAGGCTTCCTGAAGGGTCCTTAGGTCTTGGGCAATGGTTCTGAGGATCTCGGCTAGGCCGAGTCCGCCACATAAGCCCCCCCAGCTCGGTCAAGGCTATCTGAGCCTTTTTCTGAGGTCCTGGTCTAGGTCCTTTTCCCAAATCCACCATATAAGAGCCGAGTACACCACATAAGCCCCCCAGCTCGGTCAAGGCCACTGAGCCTTGTTCCGAGGTTCTAAGGAGTTCGGACGGTAAGTCTGTCAAGAGCTGGATCCAGCTGTCTCTGACATCTTCTCATTATGACGGAGCGGATATGACAGCTGTCTACTCACCAGTACCGAAGTGACGTTTGCTTTTACCGGATCTGACACATGTCAGAAATCACGACCTACGAAGCGTCACCATCATTGTGACGTTGCTCGAGGTCCATTATTTCAGCTACTGCGTGCCACGTGTTCCAATTGATATGGCTGCATGTTGGGTTGGGCCTTTTGGGCCACGCCCAAATTTCGAAAATGGAGGGAAGGTGGTTCCTCTTCTCTTATTCTAACAAAAACCGTTCCTCTTCTTCTCTCTTCCAAACGGCTGCTCTTTCGTTCGCTCACACCAGTCCCATTCTCCCCCCTCCCCTCAAAACTACATTCTGGAACTGTGCTCCTCCTACCTTCCTTCTCCGCCGAAAGTCAACAGCAAGTTACTCTCCTTCCCCTTCACTCTCTACGGTCGCATACTCAAGGTATTCTTTTACTCCTTTTTTCCTTTTGTTTTTGCCTTTTCTTCTTTTCTGTTCTGGTTTGCCTGGGCAGGATTTTAGGATTTTAAAGGTTCTGTTTCTACAGGGGGGTGGCTTTTTCTGCCAGTTGGGTTTTGTGTTAATCTTGGGGGATGAAATTGGTGGCTTATAATGTTTCTGGGTTTGGAGCGTTTTAGGACTTGTTGGAGGGTTCTTGTTTTCATTTTTCAGGAAATCAAAGGGATACACTAGGTTCAATGTGAGTAGGGAACGGGTTAGGGAATGGTTTATAGTGATCTCCCTATTCTGTAACAGTAACGAGGAAGAGGACGGCTCCTCTTCCTCATCCTATTTCTCCCTGGAGGTTGACGAGGAATATGAAGAACAGGTTCTAGAGGTTGATCCCGTTGAGGTAGTCTATCCTCGGGATTGGGGGCAAAGGAAAGAGTGGGTTTGGCAATACGCCTGGGCCGAGTTTATTGGTGGTGGTGGGGGCTATGTCGATTTCGAGAATATGGGGGAGGGAAGAGGATATGAATGGAGGGGGTACCTGTGGTAGAGGGAAGGTGCTCGCCCCTCGGAACGACTTCGAGGGGGGTTTTCTGGGGGGTTATTCTTTGTAACCCGTAGGACTAACATCGAGCTCGCCTGTTCTTCCACAGGTACCATGCCGCCCAGGAAGTGCGTCAGCCGACCTGAGCTGTACCCTGTTCCCACCGATGCCGACCAATATCAATGGGTTGATGTAGAGCCGAAGGGAGTGCAATCTAGTTTAGATTCCGAGGATAAGCTCTCCGACGTGAAGAGAGCTGCACTACCCTGTTCGGGAGATGCCGCTGGTACTTCTTATGAGGTTCTTCCTTGTTCGGCGAATGACAGAATATGCACCAAGACTGATGACAACTCCTTCTTTTTTTATGCCGACTTGATTCACAACCTCGGCGTGACCTTGCCGTTCACCGACCTCGAGATGTGGGTTCTGAAAGAGCTCGGACTGGCCCCTTCGCAACTTCATCCCAACACCTGGTCGTTCCTGAGAGCGTTTCAAAAGTATTGCGGGGCCAAAGGGTTGGTATGCACAGTCCGGCTCTTTCTGTGGATGTACAACCCGTTTGTCAGTAACAAAGACGGGGTTACAGGTCGACTTTGGGTATCGGCCAAAGCCCGAGCTCGTTGTGGGCTGTTCGGAATGTTTACGGAATCTTGGAAGCACTTTAAGCCCAGATTCTTCAAGTACAAGTTCGTAGGCATCAGCCGACCTTGGTTCCGGGACGAGACAGGTCCGAGGTTTCCCTTGGAATGGACCCCGGAGTTCTTCGAACGCCATCTCGGCACGCCACAAAGATGGTCGGGCGCGACTCTCGATGCCGACGAGGCCGCCACAGTCCACCATTTCCAAAATGAATATCAGGCTCGGAAATTCCAACTTGATGTTGGAGTTTTCATGAAGTGTTCTGACAACGAAGTTTTAACCAAAATTGGTAGTTAACCTCGCACTTATATACTTTTAATTTTCTTTTTATCCTCTTACTGATTTTTCTTAATCTTTTTGCTCGCAGAGGAATATTGGTCGGCCATGTCGTCCAAGGCACTGAAAGCCGCGTTGAGCCGCAAAAGGAAGAAGCCGGAGAGTACTTCCAATGAGGCCGCGACCGCTGACATGACGTCAACTGATTCCGCTCTTCCACACTCTGCTCCGCCTGCGGTGGTCACTACCCCACCTCCTCCTCACTCTCCCTCTCCAAATACCGAGCTCGCACTACTGGAAAATAAGGTTTTGAAATCGGGGTTTTAAAATCGGTCGTTGTAAAGCCGATTTAAAAAAAAACGCGGTGGCAATTTTGTAAATAAAATCTAACTTTTGAAATCGGTCGTTAAACAACCGATTTCGTAAGTTTTTTTTAAATAATTTTTAATTTTTAATCTTTTGAAATCGGTCAAAAGGACCGATTTCGTAAGTATTTTTTCCATTTTTTCCATTTTTAATTTTTTTATCTTTTGAAATCGGTCAAAATGACCGATTTCGTAAATATTTTTTCCATTTATTAAATTTTTAATTTTTTATCTTTTGAAATCGGTCGTTAAACAACCGATTTCGTAAGTTTTTTTAAAATAATTTTTAATTTTTAATCTTTTGAAATCGGTCAAAAGGACCGATTTCGTAAGTATTTTTTCCATTTTTTCCATTTTTAATTTTTTTATCTTTTGAAATCGGTCAAAATGACCGATTTCGTAAATATTTTTTCCATTTATTAAATTTTTAATTTTTTATCTTTTGAAATCGGTCAAAATGACCGATTTCGTAAGTATTTTTTCCATTTATTAAATTTTTAATTTTTCATCTTTTAAAATCGGTCGAAACAGCCGATTTCGTAAGTTTTTTTTCCATTTTTCCATTTTTAATTTTTTTATCTTTTGAAATCGATCAAAATGACCGATTTCGTAAATATTTTTTCCATTTATTAAATTTTTAATTTTTTATCTTTTGAAATCGGTCAAAATGACAGATTTCGTAAGTATTTTTTCCATTTATTAAATTTTTAATTTTTCATCTTTTAAAATCGGTCGAAACAGCCGAGTTCGTAAGTTTTTTTTCCATTTTTCCATTTTTAATTTTTTTATCTTTTGAAATCGGTCAAAATGACCGATTTCGTAAGTATTTTTTCCATTTATTAAATTTTTAATTTTTTATCTTTTAAAATCGGTCGAAACGGCCGATTTCGTAAGTTTTTTTTCCATTTTTAAAATTTTTAATTTTTATCTTTTAAAATCGGTCAAAACGACCGATTTCGTAAGTAATTTTTCTTTTTTTAAATTTTTAATTTTTTATATATATAGACTTTCTAACTCTGTCGTTTGTGACTGAGTTAAAAAGTCCTTCCAAAAAATTTGATCAAAACGCGCGCACACTATCAGATGAGTGCCAAAACCTAAAACAAAACATAAAACAGAGAAGCCATTATCGAAGCCGCTCCATTATCGTCCTTCGCCGCCGCTGCTGCTCCATTATCGTCCTTCGCCGCCGCTGCTGCTGCCATTATCGAAGCCGTCCTTCGTCGCCGCTACTGCTGCCATTATCGAAGCCGTCCTTCGCCGCCGCTGCTGCTGCCATTATCGAAGCCGTCCTTCGTCGCCGCTGTTGTCCTCCGTCCTTCGTCCCTCTCCACCGACGACGACGACGGAAAGCTCCTCACCGCTTCGTCCTTCGGCGACGCGTCTGTCTTCTTCTCTGTCGCTTCGTCCTCCGAGCTTATTATTCAAACGAAAGGTCAGTGTTCAGTAACATTATTATCAAACGAATGATTAGAAGGTTTACACCAATCTTGAGAATCACATTATTGGTACTGCTTTGGAAAAAAAGAGAGAAATGGTTAAATGAAGTCAATGATAATAATAATATCATGAAAAAGTGAAGGAAAAAAAACGTAGTGCTTGCTGAACTGTCTTCTCATTAAAATCGTCATGACAGTAACATCATCACTAGAACTACCTTTATGAGCATCTGAATTAATCTCTACTCGTGCCGCATTGATATCAGAAACCTTCCTCTTTTTAATCACTGGCTTCTTGCTATTATCAATTTTGTTAAAATAATTGTCAGAAGTCCTATCCACCATATCTTGAGGTGATCTTTTAGTTCTAGACTCTATGTCTACTATCTCCCTTCGAGCTTCCAACTCTCTTATTCTTTTCTCAAGCTTTCTTAGGTATTCTATTGCATCATCAAGTATAGAAACTTTGTCATCCTGCAGGAATAATGCACATATATAATTAATTTGAGCAGTGACATTCAGCTGAGCAAAAATATAATATATAAAATAGACATTACCTTAGTAATTGAAGGGACTATTGATCTAAGGGTTAAAAACCTTTCATTTAGTTTTGTCTTTAAGCTCAAACCTCTCAACTTATACTCCATGCACATCTTTTAAGTAACACATCTTAGCTTATAGCTACTTAGAAAAATCAGAGTGTAAATATATGGAAAAAAAATTCTGGTTAAAATTTCCCTTGTTTGCTCATTCTGGTTAAAATTTTGTGTGTATGGGGGCAAGAAGTTTTAGAGAATAACTTATCTGCTTTGACTAACTAAGATTAAGAGTTTAAGAGAATAGGCAAAAGGGGTTAGTGTTAAGCAAAGCAATACAAAAGTAAGTGAATCTGTTGTTGCATGATCTCTTGACAGGGAGGAGCTTTTAAATAGAGTGGGATGGAGTTTACAAATTAAAAATAAAAAAGTGAAAAAATATTGGAGGTGCTGTGGTCTTTTGTGGGTTGTTGGAAACTGTGGTGAAGGTTCATTTGGTATGGAAGCACATGAAATGGGTTCCTCTGGATGATGGAGGATAAATTTCAAAAGAAAATGTTATTTTGATAATTAACTAGTGACAAGTGACAACTAGTAGTTATCCTTGATTTTTAAATGAGTTCTTGAAGTTGCATTTGGAAATAAAAACTGTAAAGTAAGAAATGAGAGATAAACATAGTTTGATTTATTTTGCGAGAAGTTGTTAAATTTAAGTTGTTCAAATAACACAATCTATAAGGCATTTGAACTAAACTTATCTCAAAAAATAAGGTGAATCTATTAACAATTGTATCTAGTTTTTACTTTTTTTATATTAATTAATTAATAATTTTAGGCATTTCAGTCTGCATGCTATGTGTGTTTATTCTTTTTTGGTTTGTTATTATAGGTCTAAAACCTATCACTTACAATGCACATTGTTATCAACTTCAACTATATCAATTATATAAACCTGAGTGCACATATTTCCAGTTTTAGCTACTATTTGTTTTAGCTACTATAACAAAATCTAACAAATTTGTTTCCTGAACTTTGCTCTTGCTTATGTCAATTTATGACTTTGGGACTTTCTGCTCCAATTGGAAACAAATTAAATTTAATGTATGGGACAATTACTAATGACAATTACTAATGATTCTTGTTCACTGAGTTCTAATATTTTGTTTTTTTGTGTTCCGTTTCTTCTCCCTCCAGCTCGCGATAACAATGGGCTATTTCACTGTCCATGTGTAGAGTGTGTCAATGTTGATCGGAGAACAATTAGGGAAATAAGAGATCATCTCATTTTTCCTGGGTTTTGCAAGAGTTATACAAAGTGGATATGGCACGGTGATCCAATAGGTATGAAGAGCGAGTCTCAGAGTGTCGAAGTTGATGACGGAGTTATGGAGGATCATCTGGAGGACATGATCCGTGATATTGGACCAGAGTCTTTCCACCAAGCGCATGTGTATGAGAGTTTGACTGATGATTTGGCCACTCCTTTGTATCCCGGGTGCAATGATGATTTGACACGATTGTCAACCGTGTTAAAATTGTTCAATTTGAAAGCGAGGAATGGGTGGACTGATAAAAGTTTTACCGAATTGCTTAAGTTATTGAAAGACTTGCTTCCAGAAGGGAATACCTTGCCTGACTGCAACTATGAGGCGAAGAAGGTGTTGTGTCCAATGGGTATGAACTATCAGAAAATTCATGCTTGTCCTAATGATTGCCTATTGTATAGGAAAGAATATGCAGATTTGCATGAGTGCCCTGTATGTGGGAAATCACGCTACAAGGTGAAGGATGGTGATGATTCTAGTCTTCAAGACGAGAGCAAGAAAAGGCCTCCTGCTAAAGTCTTATGGTATCTTCCAATAATTCCAAGGTTCAAGCGGTTGTTTGCTAATGAAATTGATGCGAAGAACCTTATATGGCATGCAGAAGAGAGGAAATGTGATGGAAAGATTCGTCATCCTGCCGATTCTTTGCAATGGAAAACAATTGATTCTTTGTTTCCCGACTTTAGCAATGATCCAAGAAACCTTAGGCTTGCACTTGCTACAGACGGAATGAATCCTTTTGGTAGCTTGAGTAGTCAACATAGCACATGGCCTGTTCTTCTGATGATTTACAACCTCTCTCCTTTTTTGTGCATGAAGCGGAAATATATGATGCTGTCCATGTTGATTTCCGGACCAAAACAACCGGGAAATGACATAGATATTTATCTTGCTCCCTTGGTTGAAGATTTGTTAATTTTGTGGGAAGAAGGTGTGGATGCATTTGATGGCTATCGTCGTGAAAATTTCAAGATGCGTGCCTTGTTATTCTGTACCATAAATGACTTCCCAGCATATGGGAACTTAAGCGGATATAGCGTGAAGGGGCATCATGCATGCCCTATATGCGGAGAAGACACATGTTATCATCAACTTACCCATGGAAGGAAGACAGTTTACCTTGGGCATCGGAGATTTCTTAGGCGTGATCACCCTTATCGCAGACTCAAAAAGCGCTTTAATGGAAAGGCGGAGCACGAAATTGCTCCCGAGCCTTTAAGTGGAGAGCAAGTTTATCAAAAGGTTAAGGATATCCATGTTGTCTTTGGGAAGGGTAAACAGAAGACGAATGAAAAAACCATATGGAAGAAGAACTCGATTCTCAACATGCTCCCCTATTGGCATCTTCTTGATGTGAGACATTGCATTGATTTCATGCATGTTGAAAAGAATGTGGGTGAAAGTCTTACCGGCACGTTCCTCGACATCAAGGGCAAGACAAAGGATAACTTGAACTCTCGTCTAGATTTGCTTGCCATGGGTATAAGAGAGGAGTTAGCTCCACAGGAAAGAGGTAAACGGACGTATTTGCCTCCGGCATGCTACACAATGTCAAAGTTAGAGAAAATGAGTTTCTGTGATTGTTTAGCTGGCACCAAAGTTCCGCAGGGCTATTCTTCAAAAGTCTCAAGCCTTGTCTCAATGAAAGATCTCAAATTGGTTGGCCTAAAGTCCCATGATTACCATGTGTTGATGCAACAATTACTACCCGTGGCTATTCGTGGTATCTTGCCTAAAGAAGTGAGGCGCACCATCACTAGGTTGTGCTTCTTTTTCAATGCTTTATGCAGTAAAGTCATTGATTCGGAGGAATTGGATGAGTTAGAGAATGAAGGTGTTGTAATCTTGTGCCAATTGGAGATGTATTTTCCTCCCTCATTTTTTGACATTATGCTTCACTTGATTGTTCATCTAGTGAGGGAGATTAGGTTGTGTGGCCCCGTTTATTTACGATGGATGTACCCTATTGAGCGATACATGAAGATCTTGAAAGGGTACGTTAAGAATTTATACCGTCCTGAAGCATCCATTGTTCAGAAATATATTGCTGAGGAAAGTATTGAGTTTTGTTTGGATTATTTGGGAAAAGCAAAACCTATAGGCCTTCCGGAGTCTCGTCACAATGGAAGGTATGATTGTGTTAGAACACATGGTGTACATGTTAAGAGCATGAAACGGGAGGAAGTGCTAAAGGCACATTTTTACATCTTGAATAATAATGACGATGTTCAACCTTACATAGTTACTCACAGAAACATTATCAAGGATAACAACCCTCGAATGAGTGAAAGGTGGTTGTTGAAGGAGCATAATAAGACTTTCATGAAATGGTTTGAAGAACAAATTGTTAAAGACAATACTGTTTCTGATACATTAAAGTGGCTAGCACGTGGGCCTAATTTTGATGTAATATGTTCCAGTGGATTTGATATCAACAATTATTCTTTTTATACAAAGTCCCTCGATGACAAGAGCACTGTTCAAAATAGTGGGGTTATGCTAGTTGCCAATGCCATGCACTTCTCCAAAGTAAACGATAAAAATCCTATCATGGCACCCACATCTTACTATGGGGTGATTGATGAGATTTGGGAAGTAGACTACAATAAATTCAGTGTGCCTGTTTTCAAATGTCGATGGGTCAGCATGAATGCCATACAAAAAGATGAGATGGGATTTACATTGGTTGACCTTAAGAAATTAGCTTACACTGAAGAGCCTTTCATAATGGCTTTCCAAGCAATTCAAGTGTTTTATGTTAAGGATCCTTCTAATGAGCAATTGTCAGTTGTTCTGCAAGGAAGAAGCGTACCTGGTTGTGATGATCTTAATTCTACTCTTGAGTCTCTTGAGTCTCATCATTCAAGAATACCAACTTTTAGTGAGGATCACGAAGATGAGACAGATATTGCACATGCAACTCGGGAAGATCATCATGAAGGAATTTGGGAGAATAATCCTATTCCTAAATGACTATGTATGTCTAATTAGTTTTGAAGCATATTTAGTTTATCGTGTTAATTTATGGTTATTGATATTTCTAATTTCTAATTATACTTCTTTTATGCAGGCTCATGGATTCTACTAATCCTCCTCCCACAAAAAATGTTAGGGGCCCGACACGGTTGGCCTCATTGACTAAAAAACGTCTTGACGGTGAAAAAGTGCATGTTGACCTTGATGAAAGCTTGGATGCTACGGGGCCAGAAGCTAAAAGATTCAACACTTATGTGGGTTTACTAGGCCGTAGTAAAGTGTCAATACTAATCGATCATTGGAATCATGTATCGGAAGAGACGAAAAACCATATTTGGGAATGTTTACAGGTACCATCACTACTACCATTCCTTATGATTCTTTTTAATCGATATAATATATATTTTGATTCATGTAACTAATCATTATGTTTGTTGTCTAATGTAGATCACTTACGATATTCCCGACAATGGATTGTTAAGGAAAAAATGTCTTTCAAGTGCTGCTGTTGCATGGAGACAGTTCAAGACAAAACTCACAAATAAGTACATATTTGGACCAAAGAGTCATATTTCACCTTGTTTGAAATATAAATTTATTGCTCCGGAAGTTTGGGAGGAATTTGTTCGAGGTCGACATACTCCTGAGTTTCAAGTAAGTTATGTACTAACCATTACTAATAATACACATTATGTGTTATTGTAAGAGTAACATGTATTCTTTCACCATTGGTAGGTCGTGAGAAAGAAGGCTCAAGATATTTCAGCGATGAATTTGTACCCTCACGTAACGTCTCGTGGAGGATACAAAATGGTAACCGAGCAGATTATAGAAGAAAAGATCAAAAGACATAAACTTGAATGTGAGAAAAATCCTGAACTTGATCCTGATGCTCCCCCGTCTCCACCATTACGTGGTGAGAAATGGAAGAAAGCTCGCATACGGAAGAAGACAGGAGCGTATGTAAACCAGGCTACAGAAGTTGTTGCTGGCAAGATTGTAAGTAAATAACTAAATTTATTATATAATAAATACATCTATCTGTGCTTATGCTTATGCTTATGATTATATAATAAATTTATTTATTGTAGGACTCTTTGACCCAAAGTTGTAGTTCTCAAGGAACGGAGCTTGTAGGAAAGAATGACATCCTTACTACTGCATTGGGGCGACCAGAGCATTCTGGTCGTGTTCGGACAGCTGGAAAAGGTGTGGGGCACCGACAGTATTGGGGTGCATCATCATCATCCCAATCTATGTCTTCCATGAAGAAGATGGTGGGTGCTCAATTAGAGGCTCAGGTGGAGGCTAAGGTGGAGGCTAAGCTCCAAGAAAGAGTGGATGCCATGAGAGCACAACTCATGGAAGAAGTTAAACAAATGATGCTATCTAATGGTTTGAGTCTTTTTCAAGAGCCTGTCGAACCTCCACGTCATACACCTAGAAGCACTAAAGGGAGCAATAATGTAATATTAGATATACCGAATGATGATGATGGTGGTGGCCTTCAGCCCAAGGACATATATAACTTATATGTTGAGGAGCCAGATCTCCGTATTGTTGCGAGGGCCAATGTTTATGAATCAACAACCATACACAATATGCCAATACCGAAGGGATTTACGAAAGTGGTGGTTGTCGAAGTCATAGATGGAGATGCTGAAGTGCCACACGAGACTGATGAAGTTAAAACCGTAGGAGAAGCCCTCAAGAGCTTCATATTGTGGCCTACTCCACTCATCAAGCATAGCTCGGACACGGTATAATTAATTCATTCTCATTTATTTGTAATTATTTTCTTTTATCTTTTATTCCTTTCACTAGTAACATTCCTATTTTGTTGTTTAGGGAATGTCCAAAAAACCAATTCAATCTCAAGATGTTGCACCTAAAGAAGATGATGAGCCGGCTATGCCACGTGCACTGTCACTGGCCTTTAAATTGAAAAGGACAGAAAGAGTTTTACGGCTAGTTATTGGTAAGGTGATTACTGGGTTGGATCAAGACATAGAAAACTTTATTGATGGGAAGATAATAGAGTGGATGATTAGATGTTCTGAGGTTGATATACCAGCGATACAAGCATGGATAGTGTAAGTTAAATAAAACTATCTTAGGTAACTAGACTAGTTTAATATACTCAAACAGTTATTTAATGCTAACACAAAACTTATTATATTTTAGGTATTTACATGGCTTATGTGTCTCAAAAGGCATACATGAAGAATACGGATTCTTAGAACCTCAGCACATAGCACATGGACAATCCTCAAATGATGATATTCAGAAATACATTAATATGAGGATTACTAGTGGAAGACATAAATTTTACTTAGCACCTTATCTTATCAGGTAAATATTAATTCTATAATATGCTCCAATAAGTTTCCTTTAGGTTATAATTATGTATTGCTTAATAACCATTATTCTCTTGTAGTCAACATTGGCAGCTATTGGTCATTTGTCCCAGTGAATCTTATGTGGTCTTGTTGTGTTCATTATGGTGAAACATGAATAAGAATATGGAACAGATTTTGACAACGTGAGCAATTTTACTTGTTATACAAATTCTTTAGTGTAGTTGTATTATTATCCAACATATACAAAATATACTTATCATTGTTATTTTGTAAAATAGAGTGATGGAAGCACACAATAGAAAGAAGATGAAAATCATTAAACCCAAGGTATTTTTTTAAGTTTTACTATTATTAACCCAAAGCTACTGTATAGTATCTGAACTGTGATATGGACTCTTGATGATACTTATTACGATATAAAACTGATTATGGATGATATGATATGTGTTGTTGCATTCTGACTTCTGACAGGATGTATTACAAATTTTGGGAAAGTCCTTATTTTAGAGGAAACTCTGCCAAAATTTTCCTTTAAATTTTAAAATTAATCTAAAAAATAATTGGTGTTGTATTGAAGGTTGCATTCTTCTTGATTTGAATTTGTCTTCTATGTTGATATATAATTTTATTTAATATTTCAAATGTTGTATGTTGTAGTGTGCAAAACAACAGGGGAGCGTACATTGTGGGTATTATGTTATGATAAATATGCTCACCATTATCATGACAAATATTTCCAACAAATGGAATGAGGTAATTGAATATGACTTTGTATTTGAGTTTATTGAACAAAGTAATGAGGTAATTGAATAATCTTTATCTCATTTATATTTCAGGCCATGAATCACAGTCCTCAAGGTCCCATACCACAAGAATGCATTGACAATGTTATTGAGCGCTGGTCATCATTTATACTTACTCTCAATACTCAACTTTTGTAACTCTTGATCATGAGTATTTTGTTAGTTTGATAAGTATTTTGCTTATGAATTTTTCTTGGTTAGGTTCTGTATTTTTCTACTTCAAGATTGTTAGTTTGATATGAATCTTGCTTATGAATTTTAGCTTGCTTAGGTTCTGTAATTCGGTTATATATTCTTCAACTTTTGTAACTCTTGCATATTTTGTTAGTTTGATAAGTATTTTGTATTTTCTACTTCAAAATTGTTAGTTTGATATGAATTTTGCTTATGAATTTAGCTTGGTTAGGTTCTGTAATTGGTATTCTTCTGTGTAAAGAAGAAAATTTTTAATTTCATGCAGCAGGGGATGTGTAGATAATGTGTTATTAAAAAAAAAAAAGACTTTTAAAATCGGTCTTTATGACCGATTTCAAAAGTAATTTATGAAATCGGTCGTTATGGACGATTTCAAACATAATTTATGAAATCGGTCAAAACGACCGATTTTAAAAGATCCACTTTTAATTCCACCTTTTTCAACATCACCACAGCAACCGATTTCAAAAGTCCAAAACGACCGATTTTAAAACTACTTTTTCCAGTAGTGTCGTCAATGCTGCCGGTACCCCCAGGCCGACGACCCCCACTACTAGGGCTTCAGTCAAAGAGGCACTTGTAAAGATGTCGGGAGCCGAGTGGAAGAAGATGGCCGAGGGGTTGGCCTATCACTTAAAAAGGGCAACTAATATTTTCAATGTGTTGGCCGATGTTGCGGATGATGTTGCGGAAGGCGTGTCGCCATCCAGAAAGAGGGCCCGGTCTGATATGGCAGCTGAAGTGGCGGAGCTGAGGAATAGTAAAAACTCTGCCGAGCAACAGTTGGCCAAGTTAGGAGAGAAGCACCGTCAGGAGATGGAGGAGCTCCGGAAAAGTCAAGAGGAGGCTCTGGCCCAAGCGACGGCAGAGGCAAAGGAGGCTGGTCGGCAGGAAGGACTAGCTGAGGTGGAGAAGGTGAGGACACTGCTTAAGCGAAGGGCCGCTCAGGCTCTTAAACACAAGGTAGCCGCACATGAATCGGATTTCAATCTTGAGAGGGCGGCAAGTAAAATTTTTACCAGTGCAATAGAGCAGATTCTTCACCTGAACCAGGGGCTCCGAATCCGGTATATCGGTGCTTCTGCTGGGTTCAAGGTGGAGGAGGGGAAGATGGTTGACTACGATAAGGATGGGCTTGAAGTTGACCTTGACCAACCCGAGGAGAATCTGCCCAATCCTTTGGTGGAGAAACCGGATGAGGAGTTCAACCCAAACTCGGTTGTCCTGTCCGATGTTGAAGATGAAGCAGCATAAGTCCCTTATGCTGGGCAGCTTGCGATTTGTCAATGTTTTTTGTAACATGTTTGACAATGTTGGATTGTATTTTGGTTTATTGTGTACAACATTTTATTCTTATGCAAGTTCTTTCCAGTTTTAACTTGTTGCATGCTGTTGTATTTATGCAAGTTTTTATTTTAACTCGTTGCATACGTACTATGTCCGAGGTCGGAGTTATGCAAGCCTTTTCTTCAACTCGTTGCGTGAACGTGAGTTTTTCTTTACCCACTTGTTGCACGTTTATTCGTTCGACCTCGGATCCGGACTACGATTGATTAGGCGGCCACCAGAAAGGCTTTCAAGAAAGAATGCAAGTGTTTGAGACTTGTCGCATATTGTAACTTTTATGCAAGTTCTTGTTTTAACTTGTCGCATATATACTGCGTCCGAGGTCGTTTCTAAGTAAAGCTACTTTTGAGAATACAAGTCCTTTACCAACTTGTTGTATTTCGGCCTAATCGGACCTAGAAAACTTATACCCAAAAACATTGGTGTTTATAATCTCGTATTAATAACTCAGACAAACTCGGATGACTCAGTGAGTGCAGTAATCTTATAAGTTTTCCTCTGAATAAAGGTACTGTATATAAGTGCATACGGTAGGGAACTCGGATCCACTCACCTTAGCCGAGGTGGGTGTCCTCAGCCCCGATGTAAAAGAGAGTGCTGAGTGAAGCTATGTGGAAACATTTCACAGCAGTCTGTTCTTTATCAGGTGTCCCTTGTACACTGTGCATATGAGTCGATCTTATCTAGAAGACGTTGGCTATGCATAGCGCCATGCAACATTTAGGTGGCTAGTGCTAAATGAGAAGCTAGTACGTACGTATATAAAACTGTGGCACTTGAGTATGAGCAAGTTTGTACTTTTCATTAATTGTAGTCATGCGTACATTGCTTATGAATTAAGAAGGTGGGTATGTCCCAACATGGAAAATAAGAGCATGACTAGGGGAAGTAAGTGTAAAATATCAACAGAAATGAAGATAGAACTTAAGCTTTTAGCTGGGGCGGCTGATAACATCTGAGGTAAACCTAGCTGAAGTAGGTTCTCAGTTTTGCAACGTTCCAAGAATTTTTGAGTTCGGCCCCTTCAAGGGTCTCCAGTCTGTATGCCCCAAAGTGTGTTTATGAGATGACTCTGTAGGGGCCTTCCCAATTTTGAGAAAATTTCCCATCTCTTCGGTTTTTAAGACCGATGTCAGCTCTCCTGAGAACGAGATCACCGACCTCAAAAGACATGGGTTGTACCGTTTTGTTATACTGCTTGGCTTGCCTTTCTTTTGCTTTCTTTGCCTGGGCAGATGCGGCGTTCCGGATCTCTTCGGCCAGTATCAAGTTTTCTTTGATCAAATTTCCGTTTTCCTCCTCGGGTCTGTCCCTCATTCGGAAGGTATGGATCCTTCGTTCGATGGGGATGACCGCATCACAACCATAGGTGAGTCTGAAGGGGGTTTCTCCGGTTGAGGACTGGACCGTGGTCCTGATTGACCAGAGAACTTCGGGTAGAAGATCGGCCCATGCTCCTTTGGCCTGTGTAATTCTCTTCATGAGGCCGTCAACGATAGCTCGGTTGGCGGCCTCGGCTTGGCCATTGGTCTGGGGATGCTCTACTGAAGAAAACCGATGAGAGATCCCGAGACTCTCACCTAATATCTGGAAGTTGTTGGCAGCGAATTGACTACCATTGTCAGTGATTAATGTGAGAGGAAGGCCGAAACGGGAGATGACTTGTTTCATAAAAAATTTCTGGATCCTTGCCGAAGTGATGGTTGCTAGGGGCTCAGCTTCGATCCATTTGGTGAAGTAGTCTATTGCTACCATGATGAATTTTAGCTGGCCTGGAGCCGTTGGGAACTGTCCCACAATGTCCATCCCCCACATGCTGAAAGGCCAGGGGGAGGCTAGAGAGTGGAGCTCCTCGGAGGGTTTCTGGTAAACATCGCTGAAGAATTGGCATTGGGGACATCATCTAACATGGTCAATGGAATCCATAACTAAGGTCGGCCAGAAATATCCGGCCCTTAGTATCTTCCTTGCCAAGGATTTTCCTCCGACATGGTGGCTCCCCATTCCTCCATGGACCTTGTTCAAGGTCTCTTGAGCTTCCTCGGAGGTAAGACATCGGAGAAGTGGGGAAGACATTCCTCTTCTATAAAGGACTCCATCCATAATGACATACTCAGCCGCCTTTCTCTTAAGTTTCTTTGCTTCCTTTTGATCAGCAGGGAGTATTCCATGTTAGAGGTATGCCCTAATCGGATGCATCCAGTTCGGCAGTACTGAAATGGCCATTACTACGCTTGGGGTCGCGATTTGTTCTTGGATGAGGCTTTTATTGTTCCCTCCACCTTTCGTGCTTGCCAACTTGGAAAGCACATCGGCTCGGGAGTTTGAACTGCGGGGGATATGGGTGATGGAAAATTTGGCAAAATCAAGGGCCAGGGATTTAACTTTATCAAGGTATTTATGCAGGATGGGATCTTTGGCTTGGTAGTCTCCAACGACTTGGGAAACCACCAATTGGGAATCGCTCATAATTTGGACTTCAGTTGCCCCAAGCTCCTTGGCCATGCGGAGGCCGGCAATGACTGCTTCGTACTCGACCTGATTGTTCGAGGTTAAAAACTCGAATTTCAAGGAGTATTCGATGCTAAGCCCTTCCGCATTTTCCAAAATAACACCAGCTCCTGCACCGTTTTGATTGCTCGACCCATCAACATATATTACCCAAATATCCGAGCTAGAGCTTTGGTGGGGCTCTGTAAACTCAGACACAGAATCTGCTAACACTTGTGACTTGATTGCCTTCCTCGGTTCATAGGAGATGTCGAACTCGGACAGTTCGATTGCCCAGGCCATCATTCTCCCTGCGAGGTCGGGCTTTTGCAGAACTTGTTTAATGGGCTGGGCGGTTCTTACGACAATAGGGTGGCTTTGGAAATATTGTCGTAGCCGCCGTGCAGCCAGGATGAGACAAAATGCGAATTTCTCAATCTTGGAATATCGAAGCTCGGGACCTTGGAGAGCTCGGCTTATGAAATAAATGGGGAACTCACTTCGGCCCTCGTCTCGGACTAATACCGAGCTGAGGGCGGAATCCCCTACGGAAAGATAAATGAAAAGGTTCTCCCCCTCTCGAGGGCTGGAGAGAACCGGAGGGGAAGAGAGATATTCCTTAAGCGCAAGGAAAGAGGCTTCACAATTCTGATCCCAGTTAAAAGTTGTGCCTTTTTTCAAAAGTTGGTACCAGGGTAAGGCCTTCTTAGCAGCTTGAGGAAGGAATCTGGACAGTGCCGCCATCCTGCCAGTTAACTGTTGCACCCCTCTGAGGTCGGCAGGGCTTTTCATTTCCAAAATAGCAGGGCATTTGTCGGGGTTTGCTTCGATTCCTCTCTCGGAGAGCATGAATCCGAGGAAGGCACTAGCGGGGACCCCGAAGGTACACTTCACCAGATTCAATCTCATCCTATGTGCTCTTACCCTCTCCAGAACCATGGTCAGATCTCGGACATGGTCTTCCCTTTTCTTACTCTTTGTAATCATGTCATCGATATAGACTTCCATGGTGGTACCAATAATCCCATCAAAAACTTTATTCATCATCCTTTGATAGGTTGCTCCAGCATTCTTTAGGCCGAAAGGCATGACAGTGTAACAGTAAGTTGCCTTTCTGGTCGTGAATGTGGTCTTGTCTTGATCAGGGGGATACATAGGGATCTGATTATATCCCGAATATGCATCAGTGAATGACAACAACTGGTATCCTGCTGAATTATCGACGAGCTGGTCTATAATCGGCAGCGGATACTGGTCCTTGGGGCAGGCTTTGTTGAGGTCGGTGTAATCAACACACATCATCCAACTGCCGTTTGCCTTTTTAACCGACACAGTGTTCGCCACTCATTCGGCGTATGGGACTTCTTTTATAAACCCGGCTTCGAGCAACTCAGACACCTTTTCCTGGATGACTTTTGCTTTCTCGGTCCCAACCCGTCTCATCTTCTGCGCTACCGGCCTTGCCTTCGGGTCTACACTGAGCTTGTGACAGATAAAGTTCGGGTCGATCCCCGGCATATCGGCCGAGGTCCAAGCAAACAGATCCAAATTAGCCCGCAACAGCGCGATGATCTCGTCCTGGATCTCCTTAGGGAGGTCGACACCCACTTTGACCGTTCTGCTGGAGTCAGCAGGATCGATGGGAATTACTAACCATTCTCCTTGAGGAGACGGTCTGAGATCATCCTGTTCGGTCCAGACATCCAATTCGGCCAAAAGGACCTTCCCTTTGGCTAATGTCGGACCAGAGAGTTCTTCTTGCTTTTTCCTATTTTCCCGTAGACTCGCATTATAGCAGAGTCGGGCTTTGAGCTGGTCGGCTTTGACGGTGACAAGGTTGTCGTCAGAACCGATGAATTTCATTGCTAAGTGAACTGTTGAGACCACTGCCCCGAAGGCTTGCAGGCAGGTTCGTCCCAGTATCACATTGTATGGGGATTCAGAATCAACCACTAAAAATTTGATAATCTCCGTTCGGGCCGAAGGCAGTCTGCCCAAGGTCACCGGGAGGATGATGGTTCCAAGGGGGCGTATTGCTCCGCCCGTGAAGCTGATAAGATGCCCTTCAAAATGTACGAGGTCGGCGGACCTTAGTTTCAAAGCTTGAAATGTGTGAAGAAACAGAATGTCAGCCGAGCTTCCTTGGTCGACGAGAACTCGGGCGATTTCGAAGTTGCCGATCATCGCCGCGATTACCATTGGATCATTGTGATCCGGGATGATATCTCCTAGATCTTGATCAGAAAAACTGATGGGGATGTTCCGAGATGGTTTTTTACAAATAGGCTTGTGGCGAACAACCAATACTTGCTGAACGTACTTTTTCCTTTCCAACTTCTTCTCGCCGCCACCGGCGAAACCTCCAAGGATGGTTTCCACCCGGAAATTTTCCGGCGTCTCAACCAGATCTAGTACAACAAAATTTCTTGGTTGTTGTTGGGGTCCGTCGGGGGCTGAGGTTTGGACAGTGGCTCGCTTGGCGGGATGCCGCACTGGCAATCGCTGGTGCGACGATAGTGATAGTGGGTGAGGAGGTGGGGGTGATGGGGGCCTAGCTGCCCTGTCAGCCTAAATGTGTGATTGCAGGTCCCCAGTTGACGGGATTCCCTCCGGGTGCTCCCTCCTCCTCTTCTGATCTGGTTGTGCTTCAGACATGGTAGTATCTTCTGGGTGGGGATGAAGTTTATCTTCCCCACAGACGGCGCCAATGTGATGTCCTAGACGGTGAGGTCCTCCAAGGGTAGGAGAAGACCTTCAAAGGAGCCTCTGTCTAGGGTTGATCTGTGATGTTTAGTGGGAGTCCTCTAGTGGCTAAGGAAGGGAGCCAGGAAGTAACCCTAATCACTGGTGTGTGAGAGTGACAATTAGGGTTAAAGGACGTACCTGAGCCCCATGTAGTACGGAGCTACTTATAGGGGGGAGCTGGTTGCCCTAATGGGCTTGCTTAAGGCCCAAGTAGGGCCAGCCTGTACTGAGCTATGAGTGGATGAGCTGTCCTTGTGGATAAGATAGTGAGCTGTCCTTGTGGATAAGATGATGAGCTGTCATTGTGGATAAGATGATGAGATGTCCTTGGTGTCGGACTTGGACGTCGGACCTGAGTTGGAGCACGAGGTCGGCCTGTATCTGGCGTCTGTTCGGCCGTTGAGCTTTGAGCTCGGCCAAGCGTTCATAAGGCTTCCTGAAGGGTCCTTAGGTCTTGGGCAATGGTTCTGAGGATCTCAGCTAGGCCGAGTCCACCACATTCCTCATGGGCCAAGTGTTCGGATGTTTCATTTTCATCTTCCATTGATTCCTCATCCGAAGAGCTTGATTCCTCCATTGAGTCCATGAAGCTTTCAAATAATCTTTCAAGATCATCGTCATCGTACATTGAACGACTCCCCACGCTTTCAATATCATCATATTCTTCTTCCAGGGTGTTAGTTCTTCCATGCTCCACATCACTTTCCTCATTCCTGTGGACACTTACACTTTCAACAAGATCATTAGTAGCATAGTGTAAATGTAGTGTGTCCCAAATATCCTTAGCATTTTCACAATTTTCAACTATAGCATATGCATCATGGTTTAAAGCATTTTTCAAAACATGCATAGCTTGAAAATTCAAGGAAAAAGATGTTTCATCAAAACCATTAAGAACAACATGAAATAAACGAAGGCTAATAGATTGTAAAAATATTTTCATTCTCTCACTCCAATAATGAAAATTATTTCCATCAAAAAATGGTGCATCATCGAATGAAAATCCCTCCATATTAAAAACAATTAAAACTATCCCAATGCTGCCAATCTACAACGGATCTTTAACCCTGGCTGTTAGGCCTTTACCGATGCTCTGATACCAATTGTTAGAATTATTGATAGGATTGACAGCCGTCACCCAAGAGGGGGGGTGAATTGGGTGTTTATGAAAACATTGGAAAATATTCGCTTTAAAACGTTTTCAACAAATTTAAAGAGATTTTGCAGCGGAAAACAATATAATGTTGAAAATCGATTGCGCTTAAGCGAATAATATTAATACTATTATGAAAAACTAATATGCGCGGATACGAATTAAATAAGAACAATGAAAACAATGTTACCGCGCTAATTAATTTAAAATCCTTTAAAATAATTATTATGAAAATAATCGCTTTGATGCACAACAAATAAATATAACAGCGGAAAATAAAGAGATGAGGGATAGAAGAGATTGCACCGGAGATTTTATCCTGGTTCGGCAAACCCCGCCTACTCCAGTCCCCAAGCGACCCGCTTGAGCTTTTCACTAAACCAAGACGCCACGCGTCCCCAAGTACAACCAGAGCGCCCCGCAAGCTACTAGGAACCTCCTTTCGCCAGGGACCTCAATAAACCAGATAGCCTAACTACTAGGTGCCCCACCGTTCGTCTAGCACTACCCACACAGCAGGGTTCCTCACCCTACAACCACGAACGCAGCACGTTCGCACTAGGAGATTCACTCCCTAGTCACTAAGGGTTACACACCCCTTACACAAATGGTTACGGTATGAGTGATTGGTACAAGACCTATATTTCACTCTTAATAGTGCGGATACAACAATATAGGCTTCTAACAAAGTTGTGTTCTAAATAACACTGATACAACAATAAAGCTCTAGTGGTGCTGAATTTAAATCACAAGTACTATGGCCAAGAAAAAGGTTTTATTCTCAAAATAGATATCAACGTTTAAGAACTGGTTGAAGGAGAAGAGAAGAAGAAGAAGAGTTCAGAAAAAGGTTGGAACGATATCAGAATAAAAAACTTGATTCAAATCCTTTTAAAAACACAAATTAACACATGTTTAAAATCAAGGACAAATCTTAAAGATTTAAGAAATAAAAATAAAGATTTGAAAATATTTGAAATTCAAATTTTGAATTTGAAAACAGAATCAGAATCAAATCAAAAACGATTTTGGAAATAAATCAAATTTAAAATAAGAATGAAATCAAATCCGGAAATATTCAAAATTGATTTTCTGAATTCAAATAAAATAATATTTTTGAAATCAAAATCAAATCAAATAGATTTAAAGAATAAAATAAAATAGAATAAAATCAATTTTGAAATCAGAAACAAATAAAATAGATTTAAGAGATAAATCGGAGATTTGATCTTTACAAACAAATAAGGAAATATTTTCAAAAACAAAATCAAATTCGAATTTTGAAAATAAATCAGAACCAATTATGTAAAAACAAATCAGGAAATAAATCAAAATGATTCTGACACGTTTTTCAATAAAACTTGAGGTAATCGATTACTTCAAGAGAATAATTGATTATCTCCTTAAAAATAAAAACTTTTAAATTCTTTTGAAAAACTAGTAATCGATTACAACATAGAATTTAATCGATTACTTCACTTCTGTTTAATATATGATGCAACTGATATAATCGATTATCACTGGTCAAATAATCGATTACACAGCCTCTGGAAAATATATGATGTAACTCCAATAATCGATTATCTGTGCCAAGTAATCGATTACTTTCATACAAAAAGTAATGGATTAGCCAGGTTCAAATACTCGATTACACACTCTCTGGATTTTCTATGATGCAACATAAATAATCGATTATCTTGAAAGAGTAATCGATTATCTCTGTCAAAACTTGTCTTAACAGATTTTCACAATTTAGAGAAATCCATCTAGAGGTTGTCAAGATATATTTTCACAGTGAATCAGTTAAGTCTTTAAAAAATATGTTTTTAGAAAAAACTATTTTCGCAATTAAAAACATTTTTCATAAACTAAGTTAAAAACAGATTTTCATGAAAACATATTTTGCAATTAAAACATTTTTCACAAAAAGTTCTTTTCTTCTCCTTAACATGAAAAACTAATTTTGGCCATTAGACACTTGTAATAAAAATTCATTACCTTACAAATTTCCTATGGGCCAGGCTATACTAAACTTGAACATGAAGCTTGAGCCTTGACTTTAGCCTTGAAACTTGATGCTTGAACTTGATGCAGCTTGATGCTTGAAACTTTGAATCTTGTTTGTAATCATCAAAACATTATCTTCTAGAATCCTTCTAGCATTACTCTTTACGTCCTTTGGGGCAAGCTTGAATTCCAACAATAACAACATGATCATCATCATCATATAAATAAACACAAATTCATGCTCAATCCTCTCGTAATGACATTCTCAATATCTTTTCTCGTAAGACTTTTAAAACTCTTATCAATTCTTTCTTCAATCATTATTTTGAGACTTATCGATTATTTCAGGGATCATTGCTATACTTTTCTTTTGAAACATCTTAATATTTTGAGTCTTATCATTTCGGTTCACTCAATGATGTGGGGAAGCATCACAGAGGAAAATCGTTTGCACATACGTCTACATCTCCTCGGTAATCCACCCAACCTAGTCGAAAGCAAACAGGAGTACAAGACCTTTACCACGCGGGCTTGATAGCTGTCTCAACAAATCTCAAAGCCAGGAGAATTGTAGAAAATCCGGTACAGTCTCAAATCAAATTATATAATCAAGGCACACTGTACAAAAACTGGTACAGTGGCAAAATCACAGAGCCCCGTTCCAGTCCCTCTCACTGTTCAAGATTTGCAATCTAGCGGGTGACAGTATTTGTCTAGTTGGCCTGCAGAACTTACCACGGCATCGGACCGGCCTGCCCTTACCACATATGGAATTTGTTCTGCTTAGAAAATACTCAAGGCTTCTTGACGTTTCACCGTCATCGCCTTCCCCTAATGCAATCTCCTCCTGAGTATCCCTGATACCCATGGTATCTTCCTCTCCACTACTTCGATATCGCACTCATAACTCACCGCATTAATCCATGTCTTTTAAAGTCTTAGTGTTTTAATTAACATCTTAATCCTAAGGTCGGCTCATCCTTGGTGCATCCCTTCAACGAGTCCCGACCACTAATCGTTCAATCTTTTCCCCAATCATAGCACGAAGCTTTAGCATTAACAACATGCATTTCATCTCATGGGCTTTCACTATACAATCTCATGTCTCAGCTCAGGGCATCAGCATTTCGGTTTCACTTTTACAACTGAGGAGCACAGCTCAACTCATATCACATCTCTTTTCTCGTGAATCTTGTCAGCATTATTTTCATCAGCTTTTGCTCAGCAACATCATTCTTATCAGCATCTTTCTCATCATCATTACGACACTTTCATTCACATCGTAGTTTATTTCTTGTCACAATCTTAAGAAACTTCATTACATCTCAACTCTTTATCAATCTCAGCTCATATCTCTTTTCATTATTTCTTATCAAGGTTGCCTTATTCAATAAGGACTTAGGCCCATCCGGGTCTTATATCTTTCTCTTGGTATTTCATCATTTTCAGAACCTTTATTATCATTCATCTTTCTTTTCGATCACAATTCATTACTTTCGCAGTTTCATTCACATCATCTCATAATCAAGGCGTACAAATGTCTCTCAAACAGTATCACAAATGCTCAATCGATAAATAAATCATTTCGCACACTAAAATAATCAAGTAGTTCATGTATAATTAACTAGAAAACATGGCATCATACTACAGCAGCAAGGACATATCAAGCTATAAATAACGAACCAATCTCAGCTGTTCGTGTGGATAGCCAGCCAAACAAACAATTGCTATCACACTACCTCGCTTAATGAGATTGGAGTCCAATCTTTGAGATGATTGGAACATCTTAATATGTTGCCTAAATACCACGGCGTCTTAGGGAAAGCCCCTCTCTCACCTCCAATGATATAGGCCTCCAAGAGTTTTCCGAGATTTCCAAGTCGCTACTCCTGCCTCGTTTCCTTTTCGTCCGACACCTGAACTAAAACATTTTTCCCGTGCGTTAGAAACGATTTCAATAAATTCATTATTTCGTTTTTGAAAACACTTTGAAACAATTCCCTTTTGAAAGCACATTGCCAATATCCAAAAGATTTCAAAATCAGGGTCAAATTTATAATTAAAATGTTCCCAAGAAAACTTTGAAACAATTCTAAAACAATCTCTTTGTCAAAATAGAATCCATTCCACTCATTATAAACTTAATTTAAAACATTCATGTATCTGTTACAAAAATCATTGTCCTTAAGCATTAAACAAAATTCCAAGATATAACAAAGAAACAACACCTTAATTTTCAAAGTATTCACAAGCTAACATAATGCAAGTCACATTTTAAGTCATTCAAAATCATTAATCAAATTATATTCTTAATAGACTAACTTAATTACTCTCAAACATATAGCATCATGTACATAGAAATATAGTCATTATCAAGGGTCATTTCATGAAGAAAATTTTTCCAACTACCTGAACATGCATTGGCCGAATTATATATATAATCTTGCAAAGATTTGATGCACAAATAAAGGCATAAAATAATGAAATCATTTTCTTTCTTTTTGACTCCAAACCGTGAGCATCAAGAAGAAAAATTAGCAATTTTAATTCATCTTCTTAACTTGAATCAAAGCAATAATTTGAGTCACAAACCACCTCAAAGTTTTATATATATACTTTTTTTTTACCTTGATTATTTCATGCATGCACTCTTAAGTTCTTAGATTAAACTAGTCGCATCATGCATGTAACCTAAATGATGATCAAACATGACTTTCTACCACTTTTCATCTTGGCCGAAAATCATCATACAAAAGACAAGATTTTTGTTCACTTTTTCAACTTGCAAGAATCACACAATCAAAATCAAGACATGTAGGTTTTCAAGACCAATTTTCAAAGCATCATACCCACCTTATATCATCAACAACAAAAACAAGGTTTTTATTAAAAATCTTGACATGCACAAGATCAAACACTTAGATCAAATCATGTTCATACTCAAAAATAATTTTTTTTAAAGCTTGTTTTCCTACTCATATCATCAAAACCGAATCATGCATCAAGAAAAACATGATCTTTTCACTTAAAAATTGACATGCAAGACTCAAGATCTTAACTTTTCACTTATTAAACATAGATCATCACATGCATGTACTTAAATCAACCAAGTTCATCATCAAACCAACATGCAAGGCTAAAGATCTCAACTTTATCATCACTCAAGTTTGGATCATACATTTATTCATCAAACAATCACATGAATGCATCATAAATCACGGTTTAAGTAAGAAAATTTAACATGCAAAGAAATTTATTTTAAACTCACAAAAATATCAAACAACTCTTTAGATCTTTAAGATCTAATTCAAAAAGCATCAAAATCCATCATACAAACCTTGACCGAATCATCAAGTCCATTGTTTAGCATATTACAAGTTTCTTTTAATCTCAAAAGTCCATGATCAAGCACAAACAACACATGCACTCATCATCTAAGCCATAAAAATCAACATGCAAAGAAAAGAGAAGAAAGATCACAAGATCAAAATAAAACCTAAACTAACACAACTTCTTCATGATCTTCGAATCACCCACCTAAAGAGAAGATGATCTTCTAGCTTCCTAACACTTGGATCTTCAAAGAATATCCTTGATCAAGCCTTGAATCTCCCCTTCTTCTTCCTTCTTTCTCACGGCCCTCTCTCTCTTTCTCTCTCTAAGTCTAAGAGTTTGATGAGCTCTTAGATTTGGTGTTTATGTAAGAATGAAAATGGTTATGGAGCAAATAAACTAAGGCTTGGCTATATATATAGGAAAACCGTGTTTTTCCTTCTTTGCCCATGGAAATAATTCGGTTCATTTGTAAGTGTGAGGGGCAATTTTGGCACTTGGAAAATTTGCATGGGATGAGTCTTATCAACCTAGACAAAAAGGAGCAATTTAGGGCACTTAGGTTATTTTCCATTGGTTGGCTTTTTCCTTAACTCACATTTTTCACCAATTCTACTTTATTTAATTTCCAAATGGTTCCAACTTATTCTATAGGCTTCTTGTCCTAAAAATTAAAATCCTAGGCTTACATACATACATACATACCATAGCACACATATATATATACATGCATATCTTACCTTTTTATTTCCTAATCATATTCACCTTAGAACATTATAATCATCAATTCACACAATGATGCAAATATCTCTAAAGAATCATACTTACACAATTATTCTCATGCATCATTCATCAAATACACATCAAACCGACACTTATCACATAATAGATTTATGCCATAACAATAATTTTCTTTTCTACAAAACACATTTCTTATTAAGGAGTTAAACCATTTCAAAGTGAAATAGTTATCTGCATAAAATGGACATAGATATAGTCCCCAAATTATTATCAAAATTATGCTTTCATACACATAAAAGATTCTCAAAAAGACACGTTCATTTGAGGTTTTTGGCTATTTTTAACAATCAATATTCTCAAATTTCGTACTTCACAAACTCATAGAATAAATGTTTATAAATCAACCCATAAAATTCTAAAAGTTACATTTTCAAATTCTACGTTTCAATACGATCGTTTTAATATAAAGATCATAAATTTCCGAGTTACGGTTAAAAAGATATGAATTTTCAAAGTTATCAAATCCATAAGGAAATTTATTTCTAATAAGAATCATCCTTAATAAAAATCATAACTCATCTCTTGTTGATCAAATTATTCCAAACTCAACAAAATTATTCACTTTACGTCTATAAAAATATTTTGTTTTTAAAACTCCGTAAAAATCAACACCTTGTTTCTTACTCACATAAAATATTCATCTGAAAATCCTTTATAAAACAGAACCTCAGGATTCATTTTTATAAAATTCGTTTATGCAAGTATGGAAAAATACAGGATGTCACAGTATTGGAATCTTAGTGTGCGTATTGTTTCTGCTTCTTTGCCTAGGAATCATAAATTAATATTGTAACACCCCAAATTTTCGCTTCCTGATGTAAGGGAATTATAATTATAAAAGTTATTGGAAATATTTTTCTTAGATTATAAATATTCCTTTTTATAATTAATTTAGACTAATTATGTGATTATGTGCGTGCTTGTAATAAATGAAAAGGGATGGGAGATATTTTAATAATTAATAATATGTAAAAATAGGATTTTTGCATATTAGCCCCTGGTTTAGGACCAAGAAATAATATTAGAAAGATTTTGGAGGGAAGGGAATTAAAATAATTATTTTTCAAATTTTGACCAAAAGACTCAAGTCTTTCAGGAAAGACTCGAGTATTCTGGTCAGTGTTGAACTCGTTAGTGCGTTTGATGAGTCAGCACTCAATGATTTTTAATCGTTGACACGAAATCAACTTCTGGACTTGGTAGTGGGCTTCGTGTCGACATGCATGGGCAATGGAAGTGAGTATTTAAGCTATTTGATTGAAGAAAATTAACCATTTTGTCGAATTGCTCCAAAATTCAGAGGTTAGGGTTCTCAATTTCGTCCTCAACGTTCTCCTTCGTTTCTGAGAGTCAAGTTGAGTAATATACACCACTATGAAGCTCACGTCTTGAGCTTTACAAAGACACATAGATTGTGAGTTGAGGCTTTGTATAGAGAAAGAATCGAATCTCGAAAAATTGGTGTTGTTGCTGTCAAGTTCAGAAAACTGAGGTCTGGAGCTTACTTTGAGCTCGGATTTTGGTAAGTATATGAGTCCTCCAACCCTCAAATTCCTTTCTACCTCTAGTCTTTGTTGCAGAGAATGGTTCCTAATCATTTTCCCCAATTATTAAACAGTATTTGCATGTCAAAATCTCTGGTTTTTGGACTCTGTTCGAATGTGGCTGCATGCAAAGGGTTTTGTGGGTTAGAGTGCTCAAGTCAATTTCTCTGCAATCTCTTTGTTGATTCACGACCTAGAGGTAAGGGTGAAGCTATTTTTTCACTAGAATAAGTTTAAATTGTAGGATTTTATGTGTGGAGTCACCATGAGACTCTTTGGGCATAGTTTGAAATAGGTTTAAGGCTTGGAGGCCTTTCTGAGCATTAACTTTGATTTGAGCAAGTTTGTTATGTTGCATGTGTACTGTATGCAAGTTGTTTTCATGCCAAAAATGATTAGAATTGAATTTGGTATGTTAAGTTGCTCAAAATGTGGTTTTTATGCATAATTGATGCTCAGTTGTGATTCACTGTAATACAATGTAATTTCTGTGTTGGAACATGTTTAACTTACATAATGTTAGCTCTATTGAGCATTGGTTTGGTTTGAATTTGATTAGAATTGAAAATGGTATGTTAAAACTCAAGTTTTTAGTGTTATCTGTCTGTCAACACTCGAGTCTTTGACTCGAGACTCGAGTCTTTCGAACGCACCAGTGCGTCTGGTGGCACCAACACTCGAGTCTCTGACTCAGGACTCAAGTACTGACTGATGCTAAGAGTGAACTTTTCTGATGAACCACTCGAGTCTTGCATGATCTACTCGAGTCTTCTGGGTTGAAGAAGACTCAAGTATTTCATGAACGACTCTAGTACTTTTAGAAAAACCTGAGAATTGAACTTTTCAGAAAATCAAGATCCACTCGAGTCTTACTAAGAACCACTCGAGTATTTTGTACAGAGTAAAATTCTACTCGAGTCTTTTAAACCCTACTCGAGTCTTGTTAACCAGAATGCTAAGACAATACCATTTTCAACTAAGTCAAATTTTAATTAAGTTAAGGATGAATTACAAAGGATGGGCCATGTTCCAAAGAAGATATGATGTGTTAAATTACATTGATATTATATTGGTGAATGTATTGCATGTTTCAAATAACAAGATTAAAGGATAATCTTAAATGGAACCTATATGTGCATTCATACATGGTGTTATGGCGATAGGATATCGTTTGTCATGTTCGAGGAACATGAGGAGGGTACTCTGGGAGTACCAATTTGGATACAACTTGCTCGATGACACATTTTGGTAATGTGGGCAGTATTGTGGAATGCTGTTGCGTCTTGGTGGCGCGATGTGCACTTTGGTAGTGCTGCTGCGTCTTGGTGACGCGACGTACACTTCGGTAGTGACGTCATGGATTATGTTCCAAGCAGGTTCAGTATACGTATTAAACACGTATATGGGTTGTTTGGTTGGACGTCCATAAAGTGATAGTTGGAGAATCTCAGGGATTTGAGATAGTGAGCATGCATCATGCCATATAATTAAAGAGATTAATTATAAATGAAAAATTTGGCTTGCTCATATGTTTATGCATATCACTTGACTACTTGGTATATGTGATTGTTTACATGCTTTCATTATTCTTATTCGATTATGTGGACTATATTGCTTACCCCTTATGCCCATTGTAGGTGATGGCTCGCTATCTAGCTTGCATCGAGTTGCGCCCACTCCCTAGTGGAGTGTGGTACTACGAGGACCATCGAGCCACTTTTGAGGGAGAGGTAGAGGTGACCCTCTATCATCCCAACCCCTTGGCTCGTGTCCGTCCTCGTAGGTTCTGCATACCTATTATCTATACCCTGCATGTACCCCCGTTTTATGCTTATCATGGACCACCTCCGGCTCGACCAGCTCGTCGATTTCATTCATTTCGTTTTAGAGCAGCTACTAGATCCCATTCCTCTGCTTCCCGAGTGATTCGGGAGGAGACTCCTTTAGCTAGTCCGATGAGTCCAGATCATGGGACTCCCTTAGTTGACCCAGGGCCCAGTGGTAGGGCACCGACTCAGTCGGAGGAGGTAGAGGAGGACCCTGAGGAGGCAGAGAGTGAGGGGGATCCAGTCGAGCACTCCACTGCGAGCCAGTGGGGAGTTGGGGATCCACCGGGTGATGCATAGTATAGATAGTTGGTATGTGGGACGTGTGGAGTTTTTGCTGGAGACCTGATGGAGGAGGATCATCAGATCGCCAATTTGGGATTTCATATTTTGCTCTGTATATATGATGTATATATATTTTGAGAGATCTCAGAGAGGTTATCTTTTCTTATGTTAGTTTTATTTTCTATGGACTTGTACTTCTAAAACCTTGCTATCTCGACCTGGACCTTGATGTACCTTGGCTACTTTTATATTCCCTATGATATATATATATATATATATATGACTGCTGGTTTGATATTTATCAACTGAAGGTTCATGTTTTACTTCCGCAAACTCTGATGTTAAATCATTTTATTCTGTTTTGGAATATTCCACCAAAGGATTCGAGATAACGACATCTATATATGGAAATTTTTTTATTTACCATTTTTTTATATCCGAATCAAGTCCATATTAACTATGATATATCTTTATTAAAGTAATAAAGACTTATTTGTTGAAAACGAGGGTGACAAATATGGATATCGGAAAGGACACAATAGGAAGCATTGATATAGAAAAATATCATAAAATAATTGAATCTATTATCTATTACTATTATAAGACAAACCCTGTTTTAGTATTCAAAGTTTCATGGCCATTCATATGCAGTTGTGACTAGAAAGCTGATTGTAAGTATAATATCCAAATGAAGATAACGAGTTTTATTTTTCTTTGTGAAGAAACAAATAGGCCGGGGATGGGTTTTTGTTTGGGTTTACACAAGGCATGGATCAATAGCGGCGCAAATTAAACGGTTCTTCAATGCGACGGGACAGTTGCGGAATGAGCAGAAGCATGCAGGGAAGCCTGCTGAATTCTTTATCAGTACTGTCACTCAAGGAGGGGGTCAAGAAACCACTGCATAACCATTTTCTTCTTTCTCTCTTTTCTTTTCTTATTTATTGAGTTTTTCTTATTATTTTTTTAGTTTTTGTAATACCCCAAATTTTCATCCCCTACTGTAATGAAAATTTTGATTATGAAAGGTTATTTCATAATTATTTTTCTTTAATCATAATTATATACTTCATAATCAAGTTAGATTAATTATGTGTTAGTGTTGGTGCTCGTATGGGGTGGAAAAATATTTTGATAAAAATATAATATATAAAAATAAAGTTTTTACATATTAATCCCTGAATGAGGACCAAGAAGCAATATTAGGAAGGTCTTGGAGGGAAGGGTATTAAAATAAATATTTTTAAAAAATTGGCAAAAATACTCGAGTATTCCTGGAAACACTCGAGTATTCGAGTCAGTGGAGAACTCGTGAGTGCATTTGATGAGTCAACACTCGACGATTCTCTTTCGTTGACACGAAAACACTTCTAGGACACGTTAATAATCTTCGTGTCGAGCTGCATGATCAATGGGAATGACTATTTAAGCTTTTGGTTGAGGAAAATGAACCATTTTGGTCGAATTGCTCTTTAGACACCAACTTAGGGTTTCCAATTTCGTGCTTTGATTACTCGATCGTTGCTGAGAGTTAGGTTAAGTGAGATCCACCATAGTGAAGCTCACGTTTCGAGCTTCACAAAGACATAAGATTCGTGAGTTGAGGGGCTGTGTGGAAGGAGAATCAAGGATCGAAAGAAGAGGGATTGTTGATGCCAAACCAAGTTCCTGAGGTCTGGAGCCTACTTGGAGCTCGGATTTTGGTAAGTTTATGAGCCCTCTGAATCTCAAATTCGTTCCTACCCCTAGTTTATGTTGCAGAGAATAACTCCTAACCTCTTTCCCTAATTTTTACAACGATTTTGCATGTTAAATCCTCTGGTTTTGGTACTCTGCTCACATATGGTTGCATGCAAAGGATTTTAGGGGTTTAGCATTTCCAGCCAATTTCTCTGCAATCTCTGTGTTGATTCACGACCTAGAGGTAAGGGTGAAGCTATTAATTCACTAGAATAAGTTTAAATCATGTGAAATTAGGTTGAGAGTCAACAAAAGACTCTATGGGCATAGTTGGAAATAAGATCAAGGCTTGGAGGCCTCTCTGTGTTCAAAGTTTGTTTTAGACAAGTTTATTATGTTACATGCAAGCCGTACCAAAGTTGTTCTCTTGCTAAATGTGCCTAGAATTGGATTTGGTATGTTGAGTTGTGGAAAAATGGACTTTATGCATGATTGTTGCTATTATGTGATTCAGTGTAATATGTTGTTAATTCTATATTGGAACATGTTTAATATGTGTAATGTAAGCTCTGTTGATCCTTGGTTTTAACTGGAATGGACTATGATTGGAAATGGTATGTTAAAACGCAATTTACAGTGTTATCTGTCTGAAAACACTCGAGTATTGGGGCTGATACTCGAGTATTTCGACCAAATTTGGAACATGGATTTCTGAAAAACGAAGAACACTCGAGTACTCATGAAGAACACTCGAGTATTTTGATAAATCTGAGGAACACTCGAGTAACATGAAGAACACTCGAGTATTTTGATAAAACCTGAAAAATGAATTTCTGGAAAATGAAGAACACTCGAGTATTCATGAATCACTCGAGTACTTTGATAAAAGTAGGATTCACTCGAGTCCAGGAAATTTTACTCGAGTCTTTTGTCCAGGGGCAGAAAAGTAATTTTCTTTTTAACATACCTAAAGTAATTCCAATTAAATTAACTATGCTTATGGGGAAAATATCATGTTCCAATAAAAGAATGGGATGATTAATAACAACATTGTAAATTCACTGATGAAATAATATTGGTTGCACATAATAAGATTATTGGTTAATCTTAATGGATGAATTTTATGTGCATACATACATGGAAAAAGGAAATGGACAATTAATTCGGTGGTAACTGGCTCGATGACACATTTTGGTAATGTGGGCAGCATTGTGGGATGCTGTTACGTCTTGGTGACGTTGTGTGCACACTGTCCGAGCAGTTTCACAATACATGTTGGTCATGTATACGAATTATGGGATTGAACGTTCAATAAACAATGGAAACGGGAAGCATGCATCATGACACATAAATAATGGGATTATTATAAATGAACCATGCTTGCTCCTTTGTCTATGCATCTGACTATTTGGTACTTGTGAATGTTACTTGCTCTATTTATTCTTATTCGACTATGTGAATTTTATTGCTTACCCCTTTATGCCCATTGTAGGTGATGGCTCGCTATCTAGCTTGCATCGAGTTATGCCCACTCCCTAGTGGAGTGTGGTACTACGAGGACCATAGAGCCACTTTTGAGGGTGAAGTAGAGGTGACTCTATATCACCCTAACCCTCTGGCTCGTGTCCGTCCTCGTAGGTTTCACATCTCTATTATCTATACTTTGCATGTACCCCCTTTTTATGCTTATCATGGACCACCCCCGCCTCGACCAGCTCGTCGATTTCATTCCTTTCGCTTTAGAGCTGCTACTAGATCTCACCCCTCTGCTTCCCGAGTGATCCGTGAGGAGACTCCTATGCCTAGTCCGATGAGTCCGGTTCATGGGACTCCTTCAGTTGACCCAGTGCCCAGTGGTAGGGCACCCACTCAGTCAGACGAGGTTGAGGAGGACCCTGAGGAGGGTGAGAGTGAGGGCGAGCTAGTCGAGCACTCCACTGGGAGCCAGTGGGGAGTTGGGGATCCACCGGGTGATGCATAGTATAGATGATTAGGATGTGGGACATGTGGAGCAGCTGCTCGAGATTCTGGAGAATTATGCTATGGAGGAGGATCATCGGACCACTGCTGGGATTTTATATTTTGCTCTATACATCTATTGTATATATTTTTGAGAGATCTCAGTGAGGTGGTCTTTTCTTCTGGTCTCATATCATGGACTTGTATTTTGTGAACTTCTGCTACCCCTACTTTGACCTTGACAAATGTTGGTACTTTTATGTGATGATATGGATAGATATATATATATATCTTTATATAAATGACATGGAGTGTGGATTATCAAATCAAGGTCACTATTTTATTCAAATTCCGCTTACTCTGATAATCATGTGGTGTTATTCTAACGAGAAAATTTCAAGGGCGAGTTTGGAAGTTTTAATAATTGAAAAAAATGAAAACCCAACTTATGCTATCACAATTTATTTTCATCGTATGTATGGTAAATAAAGACTTTTTATTACTTCTCCACTGAATGCAAGTCCCCATATATATATATATATTATATAATTACCAATAGAGACTATATTTTTTAACTAAAGGAGAGGGTGTGACACTTTTATGGTATTAGAGCATAATGGTCATGATTCTTGATCCTCTCAAGCATGATCTGCCAGAAGATGCTGCAACTGGGTAAAGTTTCTTAGCTATTTGATTTATTTCATATAGCTTGAGTTCTATTAATGATTGTTTAGAATAGAACTAGATAGATCTCAATGGTTTAGATAGATCTTTAACGACCTAGGTCCATAGTGCAGGCTCACTATGGCATCACGTTATAGAAATCATACGAACGATCTGTTGGAAAGGATCACTACAGTGTTACAGAATATGCAGCAGAATCAGCATCAACAACATCAATCTCAGCCCGTTAATCCACCTCCAGTGGGTGTAGCAGCTACGGAGGCCAAAACTTTGTTGGATTTCAGGAGCTGCAATCCCTCGAAGTTTGCTGGTGGGTTTAAGCCTGAAGAAGCTAATAGGTGGATCTTGGAAATGGACAAGATCTTTAGATCTTTGGAATGCTCTGATGTGCAGAAAATAGTTTATGCTGTTTTCATGCTGGAAGGCGAAGCAGAACATTGGTGGAATCATACTGCCCAGTTACTGGCTCATGAAGGAAGAGTGGTAACTTGGGAAGTATTCATGGAGGAATTCCTCAAGAAGTATTTTCCTGATGATCTAAGGAGGAAGAAAGAGGTGGAGTTTCTACAACTCAAACAAGGCAGCATGAGTGTGGGCGAATATGCTGCGAAATTTGAAGAATTGATGAAATACTCTCCTTTTTATCAGATGAATCCTAATGAAAGAAGTAAGTGTATCAAGTTTGAAGGAGGACTGAGACCTGAATTAAAGTCAGTGTTCAGTTATCAAAAGATTCAATGTTTTCCCATGCTGGTTGATATGTGTAGAATGTATGAGGATGATAAAAAGGCAAAGACAGTCCAGATTGTGGAAGGAAAGAAGGAACGTCAGGGATATGGACCACAGAGGCGGAAAGGGCATGATCACCGTCACAAAGGTCCTTATTCCCATAAGAATTGAGTAAAGGGCAAGATGTCTGGTGATCGAAACACCTCTTACAATAATGCTCCTTATTGTGAGAAGTGCAAGCGTCATCACTTCGGAAGATTTTGTTGGTCTCACAATGGATGTTTTAACTGCGGGAAACCTGGTCATTTTTCTCGCGATTGCAAGGAACCACCTAAGGACACTCGAAGAGGATCTATGGATAAGCCAGTGACCCAAGGGCGAGTTTTCACTCTTAGTGCTGCTGAAGTGAATCAGACTCCGGGACTCGTGCAAGGTACTTATTTGCTCAATGACCAACCTTGTAGAATTTTATTCGATTCAGGAGCCACTCATTCATTTGTTTCCTTTGAGTGTGTGAATCGTTTGAAATTGTTTGTGTCTGAATCACCCTATTGTCTTAGGGTAGAAACCCCTACTAATTCTCCCGTGATCGCTTCAAAGGTGTGCCTTAATTGTAGAATTCAGGTATTAGACTGAGTCTCCCAGTTAGATTTGATTTGCTTACCTTTGTCCCAGTTGGATGTGATTTTGGGCATGGACTGGATGACTAGTAATCATGTGGTTATTGACTGCGATAAGAAGACAATTTTATATAAGGACTCAATCTCAGAGAAGTATCTCTGCTTCGTCTCTACTGTTGAATCAGAGGAAAGAGAAAAGTTTGTGGAGGAAATTCCAGTTGTTCGAGAATTTCCTGAATTATTCCCTGAGGAGATGCCGCGATTACCACCCAAAAGGGAGATTGAGTTTGGAATCGAGTTGATTCCAGGAACTGGTCCCATTTCTATTGCCCCTTATAGAATGGCACCACCCGAGATGGTCGAATTTAAGAAACATATAGAGGAGCTGCTGCAGAAACAACTTATTAGACCAAGCGTATCTCCGTGGGGCGCTCCGGTGTTGTTTGTCGAGAAGAAGGATGGAAGCCTTAGAATGTGTGTAGATTACAGACAGTTGAATAAGGTGACCATAAAGAACAAGTATCCTTTGCCAAGGATTGATGATCTCATGGATCAGGTAAGAGGAGCTTCAGTAATTTCCAAGATTGATCTGAGATCTGGGTATCATCAGATCAGAATCAAGGAGGAAGATATCCATAAGACTGCATTCCGATCTTGATACGGACATTATGAATATGTTGTAAATCCGTTCGGATTGACAAATGCACCAGCCATTTTCATGGATTATATGTATCGGATTTTTAGACCATATCTGGATTCATTCGTGGTAGTTTTCATTGATGATATCCTGATATATTCTAAAAATCCGGAAGAGCATGCCGAACACCTTCGGATAGTATTGAAGATTTTGAAGGAGAAACAACTCTACGCCAAAATCTCGAAGTGTGAGTTTTGGTTGAAGGAAGTTCAGTTTTTGGGGTATGTGATTTCGGAAGGTGGCATAGCAGTTGACCCAGCTAAAGTTGAATCGGTTCTGCAGTGGGTTCAACCGAAGACAGTCACTGAAGTCCGAAGTTTCTTAGGACTGGCCGGTTATTATAGAAGATTCATTGAGGGATTTTCGAAGATCGCACTACCCCTCACCAAGCTGACTCGGAAGGATCAACCATTCATATGGGATGAGAAGTGTGAGAGGAGTTTTCTGATACTTAAGGAAAGATTAACATCCTCGCCAGTGTTAATCTTACCTGACCCCCACAAGGAGTATGAAGTGTACTGTGATGCATCAGGACAAGGGATTGGGAGTGTCCTAATGCAAGAAGGAAAGGTTGTGGCGTATGCATCTCGTCAATTGAAAGTTCACGAGGTAAATTACCCCACCCATGATTTGGAACTTGCCGCAATAGTTTTTGCACTGATGATATGGAGGCATTATCTCTATGGCACTACATTCCGGGTGTTTAGTGACCACAAGAGTTTGAAGTATTTGTTTGATCAGAAGGAGTTAAATATGAGGCAGCGTCGGTGGATGGAATTTTTAAAAGACTATGACTTTGAGCTTCATTACCATCCCGGTAAGGCCAATGTTGTAGCAGACGCTTTGAGCCATAAAGCGATTTATGCAAGTTCCATGATGATTAAAGAAGTAGCTTTGATTGAAGAATTTTGGGATTTAAGTTTAGGGATGCAAGTGGAACCAAGCCACATTAAGATGGGTATGTTGCAAATTTCGAGTGAATTCTTGGCTCGAATTCCAGAATTGCAACAAGAGGACGAAGAGTTATCAAAAAATAAGAAGTTGATGAGAGGAGGAAAAGAGCCTAATTTATCGGAAGGGCCGGATGGAATTCTTCGTTTCAAAACAAGAATTTGCATACCGAAAAATTCGGATATTAGAAGGTTAATTCTGGATGAGGCACATAAGAGTCAGATGAGCATTCATCCGGGATCAACTAAGATGTACCGGGATTTGAAAGGCATGTTTTGGTGGTCGGGCCTTAAGAAGGACGTTGTGGATTATGTAGCGTCATGTTTAATATGTCAAAAAGTTAAGGTGGAACACCAGAAACCTGGAGGAACGCTGCAACCCTTGGATATTCCACAATGGAAGTGGGATAGCATTTCTATGGATTTTGTGACTGGATTGCCAAGGACAGTTGCAAACCATGATGCAATCTGGGTAATTGTGGACCGTCTTACTAAGTCGGCGCATTTCATTCCGGTGAATATGCACTATTCTTTGGAAAAGCTTACCCAGCTTTATATCCGGGAAGTGGTACGATTGCATGGAGTGCCATCCAGTATTATTTCTGATCGTGATCCGAGGTTCATGTCTAGATTTTGGTCAAGCCTGCATCAAGCTCTGGGGACGAGACTTAAGATGAGTTCAGCATATCACCCTCAGAAGATGGACAGACCGAAAGGACCATTTAAACTTTGGAAGACATTTTGCGAGCTTGTGTGCTGGAAGAACAAGGAAGTTGGGATCAGATTCTACCACTTGCAGAATTCACATACAACAATGGATATCATGCAGGTATCGGTATGGCACCGCTCGAGGCGTTGTATGGAAGAAAGTGTCAAACCCCGCTATGTTGGTTTCAAGTGGGGGAGAATTTACATCTCGGTCCGGATGTGGTGCAACAGACAACTGAAAAGATCAAAATGATTCAAGAAAAGATTAGGGCTGCTTATAATCGTCAGAAAAGTTATGCTGATCGGAGAAGGAGACCTTTAGAGTTTGCGGAAGGCGACCATGTGTTTCTCAGGATTGTACCTCTAAAGGGAGTGAGTAGAGCGTTGAAACCTCAGAAGCTTTCACCTAAGTTTATAGGTCCCTACCAAATCCTTAAGCGAGTAGGACCGGTAGCTTATCAAATAGCTCTCCCACCATCTTTAGCCAACCTGCACAATGTTTTTCATGTGTCTCAATTGAAAAAGTTCGTGCATGATCCAACCACGATCCTTCAGATTCGTCCGGATGACTTAACCCTACGAGGAAACCTAACCTTTAAGGCTGGCCCAGTTAAAATTGAAGATAGGAGGACCAAACGGCTTAGAGGAAAGGAGATTCCGTTAGTCAAAGTCGTGTGGCAAAATGGAAATGTATATGAGACAACCTGGGAATTAGAGGATCGAATGCGTAAGGATTATCCTGAGTTATTTTTGTAAGTTGAATTTCGGGGACAAAATTCCTGTTAAGTGGGGGAGTAGTGTAACACCCCAAATTTTCATCCCCTGGTGTAATGAAAATTTTGATTATGAAAGGTTATTTCATAATTATTTTTCTTTAATCATAATTATATACTTCATAATTAAGTTAGATTAATTATGTGTTAGTGTTGGTGCTCGTATGGGGTGGAAAAATATTTTGATAAAAATATAATATATAAAAATAAAGTTTTTACATATTAATCCCTGAATGAGGACCAAGAAGAAATATTAGGAAGGGCTTGGAGGGAAGGGCATTAAAATAAATATTTTTAAAAGATTGGCAAAAATACTCGAGTATTCCTGGAAACACTCGAGTATTCGAGTCAGTGGAGAACTCGTGAGTGCGTTTGATGAGTCAACACTCGACGATTCTCTTTCGTTGACACGAAAACACTTCCAGGACACGTTAATAATCTTCGTGTCGAGCTGCATGATCAATGGGAATGACTATTTAAGCTTTTGGTTGAGGAAAATGGACCATTTTGGTCGAATTGCTCTTCAGACACCAACTTAGGGTTTCCAATTTCGTGCTTTGATTACTCGATCGTTGCTGAGAGTTAGGTTAAGTGTGATGCACCATTGTGAAGCTCACGTTTCTAGCTTCACAAAGACATAAGATTCGTGAGTTGAGGGGCTGTGTGGGAGGAGAATCAAGGATCGAAAGAAGAGGGATTGTTGCTGCCAAACCATGTTCCTGAGGTCTGGAGCCTACTTGGAGCTCGGATTTTGGTAAGATTATGAGCCCTCTGAATCTCAAATTCGTTCCTACCCCTAGTTTATGTTGCAGAGAATATCTCCTAACCTCTTTCCCTAATTTTTACAACGATTTTGCATGTTAAATCCTCTGGTTTTGGTACTCTGCTCACATATGGTTGCATGCAAAGGTTTTTGGGGTTTAACATTTCCAGCCAATTTCTCTGCAATCTCTGTGTTGATTCACGACCTAGAGATAAGGGTGAAGCTATTAATTCACTAGAATAAGTTTAAATCATGTGAAATTAGGTTGAGAGTCAACAAAAGACTCTATGGGCATAGTTGGAAATAGGAACAAGGCTTGGAGGCCTCTCTGTGTTCAAATTTTGTTTTGGACAAGTTTATTATGTTACATGCAAGCTGTACCAATGTTGTTCTCTTTCTAAATGTGCCTAGAATTGGATTTGGTATGTTGAGTTGTGGAAAAATGGACTTTATGCATGATTGATGCTATTATGTGATTCAGTGTAATATGTTGTTAATTCTATATTGGAACATGTTTAATATGTGTAATGTAAGCTCTGTTGATCCTTGGTTTTAACTGGAATGGACTATGATTGGAAATGGTATGTTAAAACGCACTTTACAGTGTTATCTGTCTGAAAACACTCGAGTATTGGGGCTGATATTCGAGTATTTTGACCAAATTTGGAACATGGATTTCTGAAAAACGAAGAACACTCGAGTACTCATGAAGAACACTCGAGTATTTTGATAAATCTGAGGAACACTCGAGTAACATGAAGAACACTCGAGTATTTTGATAAAACCTGAAAAATGAATTTTTGGAAAATGAAGAACACTCGAGTATTCATGAATCACTCGAGTACTTTGATAAAAGTAGGATTCACTCGAGTCCAGGAAATTTCACTCGAGTCTTTTGTCCAGCGGCAGAAAAGTAATTTTCTTTTTAACATACCTAAAGTAATTCCAATTAAATTAACTATGCTTATGGGGAAAATATCATGTTCCAATAAAAGAATGGGATGATTAATAACAACATTGTAAATTCACTAATGAAATAATATTGGTTGCACATAATAAGATTATTGGTTAATCTTAATGGATGAATTTTATGTGCATACATACATGGAAAAAGGAAATGGACAATTAATTCAGTGGTAACTGGCTCGATGACACATTTTGGTAATGTGGGCAGCATTGTGGGATGCTGTTACGTCTTGGTGACGTTGTGTGCACACTGTCTGAGCAGTTTCACAATACATGTTGGTCATGTATACGAATTACGGGATTGAACGTTCAATAAACAATGGAAATGGGAAGCATACATCATGACACATAAATAATGGGATTATTATAAATGAACCATGCTTGTTCATTTGTCTATGCATCTGACTATTTGGTACTTGTGAATGTTACTTGCTCTATTTATTCTTATTCGACTATGTGAATTTTATTGCTTACCCCTTTATGCCCATTGTAGGTGATGGCTCGCTATCTAGCTTGCATCGAGTTACGCACACTCCCTAGTGGAGTGTGGTACTACGAGGACCATAGAGCCTGTAACAGCCCGATTTTCATAACCCAAAATAATTAACTTTTATGTATGGAAGTTACCAAAAATGAGGCCAAATTTATTTTTTTTTTAGCATATTGAAAAGTCTTTGATACATTTTCAAATCTTTTATACTGAAAAACGAGTTGTTACGAAAACCTTTACTTTCGTAGAACTTCCATTTTCATGAAAGGCTTGTCTCCAAATCGACCTGATATTTTCCAAAAGGTCACATCGTTCGATTTTCAAAAATAATTAGACCTCAATACATAATGTAAAAGCTTCGCTTGATTACAGGAGTGGTACATTGCTTGGTAATCCTTGACTCAAAACACAATTTACAAACTTAAGCTAAATTTGCTACTTTCGCTTCCGCTACGCTACTCTGATGAAGACAATCGGATGAAGCCCCCTTTTCTTGTTGCGCCTTTCCTTCATCCCCGAAGATGTAGTCGCCTCTGTCATTACTTTCTTGTCGTTGATAAGATCCAGCTCCACTCCGTCTTGAATGATGATTTCCACGGGTTGCTCCGTCTGCCCGTTGAGATATCAACAACACCGATATGCCAACGAACAGGAGAGAGTAAGCGATCCGGACGGCGTAGCGTCGACGGTGTGGAATTACGATAGGCAAAATAATAGGACACACGACAAATCACACACAACATGCACACACAAGATCACAAGCAAACATACTATCATCATTATCCGCAATCTACGTTCATTCCATCTTATCATCATTCCCTTAACACTTCTCCACTCTTGTTTCTATTCCCTTTCGCAGAACTCCATATCCTTCCCACATTTCCATACTCATTCTTTACACTTTTCAGACTTTTATTCTCAAAGTTATGATTCTTTTCTTATAATGTCTTATTAAAATTATAACCATCGATGATCGGGGATTTCAGGGATCATCGAGGTACGCGTTTCTCTCGTAGTTAGCACTCACATCTCAAGCCTACATCTCCTCGGCCATCCATCCACCTAGTCGAAAGCAAACCAGGAGTACAAGACCTTTACCGTGCGGGCACGACAGCTGTCACAACACAAATGGTCCCAGACCAGGAGGCTCAGCCTCAATATCAATTCACATAATAACATGGCACACTGCCTCGCAGTGGCAAACAAGATGCCCCACTCCAGTCCCTCTCACTGTTCTCGATTTGCAATCTAGGGGGCGACAGTATGTTTCTAGTGGGCCCGCATAACTTGCCACAGCATTAGACCCAGTCCCCACCACGTTAGTGCGCCACATGTGGAGTTCGTTCTGCCTAGAAACATACTCTAGACTTCTTGACGTTTCACCGTCATCGTCCTCCCCTAATGCAATCTCGTCCTAAGTATCCGCAGATACTTATCGTTTCTTCCTCTCCACTACTTCGAGTTAACTCTCATATCTCACCGCGTTCGCTGTTAATGTCTTTTAAAATCTTTTATCTTTTAATTATCCTAAGGTCGGCCCGTCCTTCGTGCAACCCTTCGACGTGTCCCGACCACTAACTTTGTACCAACTCTCTCTCATCATTTCTCACACAGCACAGAGCTGGGATCACATCACAATTTCCAAACTCATTTCTCAAACTTTTACAACCTTCTCCATCTCTCACAACCATCTCATTTAACATCTTTTCTCAAAACAATCTTTTCACTACTTTCTCAAATGCCATTTTATAACTTTCACAAAACCTCATTTCACCATGTTTCTAAAATCTCTTTTCACAGCCTTCCACAAAACTCCTTTTCAAAAGCTTCTTTGAAAATACTTTTTTATAATATCTCTCGGAACCTCTGTTCGAGACATTTTCAAAAGAACTTCTTTTCACAAACCTTTTCTAAAAATTTCTTTTCACCATTTTCCACAAAATCTCTTTTCCAAAAATCTTTTCAAAAGCTCTTCTCAAATCTTTTCAAAAATTGTTTTTCAGAAAAACCTTTTTCAAAAACCTCAACTTTGCTGAGCACCAGTGGAGGAGCAAGCTCAACTCGACACTAGTCCCAGACTAAAACCATGATGAGTACTAATGGAGGAGCAAGCTCAACTCAACATTAATCTCAGACTAAAACCAAAACACAGGAGCCCAGCTCCGCTCAATCCACCTCACATATCAACATCACTCTTCCCAGCTCTGGCTCATTCTCAACGTCATCATTCCATTCTTTCCCCAATCTCAATTCTTATCTCTTTTCTCTTCTTCATTATCCCTTTCTCTTCATATTTTTACTTTCAATCTTATTACTTTCATAACTCATTTTTTTCCTTTTCATTTCTTTATTCAGGACGTAACAGACGTCCATCAGCATATTACTCATTTGAATTATCAACAATAAATATCATCAGGCATAACGAAACAAAGACATAAAGGCATACTATCAATCACACACTCAACACACAACAACAATGTGGCCTTCATCACCTTCGTATAAGTGGCCACACAACACAAACAATTGCCACTATACTATTGGCTCCGAACCACTTAGTTCCGATCTTTGAGATGATACGGAACGTCCTAATAAATCACCTAACTACCACGGTGTCTTAGGAAAGCTTCTCTCTCACCTGAGGTCCAGCTATTAAGTGCGTACCGTCTCTTCGAATCCTTTGTGCTGCCAGCTGCCCCAATCCCTCGCCTTCCAAATTCCTCGTACTAAATAAAATACGCTTACGTCATTTACTTGTATTATGAAAATCTTTCTCATACTTTATACATTCCTCATTTCTCGTATTTAGTAATTCTCATGTTTCCTAGTACTTTAAATGTTTCAAAATCTTATGAAAACATTTCACAAAATGATTTAAACCAATTTATTTGGTGGCTGGTCCATCTTGAACAGCACCTCTATTTTTGTTCGAAAACACCGAAAAATTCACCGTTTTTAATCTGGCTTTTTCTCAAATCAATTACATACTCAAGTAATTTTCAAGCATCAGTTAGTACACAAAATAATAACAAACATCACTTTCACAATCAAGCACTCATTTGCTTATTCAATCACATAACTACTTTTCAAACCATATCATGTTCATAGAACAAAACACTTAGACATTCACATAATCACAAGGATGTAAACCAAGTATAACAATTCGATTCTTTTCACAAATCATTATATGAATTTATTCTAATGCAATTAAATTTCCTAGGCTTGTTTATACTATATAGCCGAATGGCATCAAAGGAAATAATACAAAGATCACCAATTTAAATCATATAAATCAACTTGATTTATTATAAGCACTTGAATTCCACTTCCCTTTTGCATGAAACAAAATTATTTACTCTTCCCTTTATTCTTAACCGATTACACACAAACTTTTCCAAAATTATTTAATTCATTTATTTCCTTTATTTTTAAATTAAAAACTAGTTAGAAAATAAATATTTACAATACAATTTCCAACAATTTATTTTAGTATAATTTCTCAAAACATATTCATTACTTTTTAAGTCACCTCATGAAAAGAACCCTAGTCTACTTAGAATGCATAGGCCGAGTCTTACTTTGACAAAAACAAAGTTTTGGTTTACTTTTTCACCATGCAAACGCACAAGATTCAAATTAAAAGAAATTAAAAGAAATTATGGAGACAACACATGATTCCCTAAAAATAGGCATAGACCGAATGCATGTCATCATAGGTCAAGGTTTAATTTCTAAATCTTTATCATGCAAGAGCATTAAACTTAAATCAAGTTAGAAATCAATTTTCAAAAAGCTTATTTCCTTTGGTTCTTTATAAAACCGAAATGGCCTTTTAAGAAAGATTAAATCTCTTTCACTTAAAATTAACATACATGCACATAAATCTTGTAAATCAAGTCTTGAAATCAATCATAATGGCACAAATCAAGGATGAGAATCATTTTGAGTAATAAAGACCCAACCGTGACATGTATTGAAGAAAAGTTAAAGCTTTTCACTCAAAGATTACATGCAAGGCTTTAGAACAAAACTTTTTAAGGATTAAGGCAAGGAGCAAGTCTTTTTCAAAGATCAAAGTGAAAATCAAAGCTTCATCAACATCAAACAAAACTAAGGCATTTCAACACTCAAATCAACTTGTAAGGCATAAAACTAACATGCAATAGCTTAAGTCAAATTAAAAAGCATCAAGACCTAATTTCCTACTCATGGCCGATTCACTTGGCTCTTTGATTAGGGTTTTATAAGTTTATTTATTCTCAAAAATTCAAGATCAAGACACAATCAACACATGCATGAACTCAAAACATCAAAATCATCACCAACTCAACATGCAACATAAAAGATCTCCACTATTTTTAGATCTCACATTTATTTGTCAAATAAACCCTTAATCACATCATGTTTCACGGTTTTTAGAAAAATTAACATGCAAAGAGATTCACTTAAGGCTTTACAAAAATCTCAACAAAACTTTAGATCTAAAAGAAAAACATCAAGATCTATCATGAAGGGTACTAGCCGAATCATCAACACAAACTACACATATTACAAGTTAATTCAAGTCCTTAAAAGTCCATAGTTAAGAAAGATCAATACATAGAGTCATCTTTCAAAACACAAAATGAACATGCAAAAGAAGAAAGGAAAATTTACAAGATTACAAATAAAACTATTCCTAGTTCTTCTAAGGTATTCGGCTATACCAAGAAGGAAGGTTTGCTAAGCACTTGATCTTCAAGAAATTCCTAGGGTTTGAGCTTGATTCTCGTCTTCCTTTCTTCTCCTATTTCTCGGTTTCATTCTCTTTCTCTCTATGTCTCAAGAGCTTGATGGTGCTCTTGGGACTAGGTGTTTGGTGGAAGAAATGGGATGAAAAAGGAAATGAATCAATTAACCAACCTCCCACACATACACACACACACGGTCTATATGGGTAAAGGTAAGGGGTGGAATTTTCCCTTATTAGCCTCGGTCAAGGTGCTAGTCTATGGGCAATTTGGTCCAACCAAGAGTTTGCATGGGATGGTCTTACCATGGACACATGGCGGAAGGAAAATCCTTCCTAGACCTCATGACTCACCCCTCCTATCCTTCTCTTATTTTCTATTTAAATTTCAATTTCTTAATCCTTAAGAATTCACTCCTACTTGGTCCTTCTACTTCTCATGTGGCCGAATTTCACACATACACTTACCCATGCAATTTATTTCCATTTTGTCACATAACATGAACTCATGTAGCAAGGTACATATTTGACACATACATATATATATATATACACGTTACATGCACATACACATATACATACATTCATGCATTATATTTTTTTTATTTCCTAATCATTTATACTCTAAAACATATAACCACTAAGTTTACATAATAACTCAAACACTTTCAAGAAATCTTATTAAAACCAAACACATATAAATCCTCACATAAATACAGAAAATAGATTACTTTCTCATAAAATGACCCTTGTTTAAAATTCATCATTTCTTTAAAATCAATAAATCATTTGAAAACGTGAGTTAGGAAAATCATTTAAGAAAATACTCTTTCAAAACACTTTTCTCAAAAACAAATTTCTTTAGCATTTTAAATTAATACGAGGAATATCCGGGGTGTTACAGAGCCACTTTTGAGGGTGAAGTAGAGGTGACTCTATATCACCCTAACCCTCTGGCTCATATCCGTCCTCGTAGGTTTCGCATCCCTATTATCTATACTTTGCATGTACCCCCTTTTTATGCCTATCATGGACCACCCCCGTCTCGACTAGCTCGTCGATTTCATTCCTTTCGCTTTAGAGCTGCTACTAGATCTCACCCCTCTGCTTCCCGAGTGATCCGTGAGGAGACTCCTATGCCTAGTCCGATGAGTCCGGTTCATGGGACTCCTTCGGCTGACCCAGTGCCCAGTGGTAGGGCACCCACTCAGTCGGACGAGGTTGAGGAGGCTGAGAGTGCGGGCGAGCCAGTGGAGCACTCCACTTGGAGCCACTGGGGAGTTGGGGATCCACCGGGTGATGCATAGTATAGATGATTAGGATGTGGGATATGTGGAGCAGCTACTGGAGATTCTGGAGACTTATGCTATGGAGGAGGATCATCGGACCACTATTGGGATTTTATATTTTGCTCTATACATCTATTGTATATATTTTTGAGAGATCTCAGTGAGGTGGTCTTTTCTTCTGGTTTCATATCATGGACTTGTATTTTGTGAACTTCTGCTACCCCTACTTTGACCTTGACATATGTTGGTACTTTTATGTGATGATATGGATATATATATATATATATCTTTATATAAATGACATGGAGTGTGGATTATCAAATCAAGGCCACTATTTTATTCAAATTCCGCTTCCTCTGATAATCATTTGATTTGATTCTAACGAGAAAATTTCAAGGGCTAGTTTGGAAGTTTTAATAATTGAAAAAAATGAAAATCCAACTTATGCTATCACAATTTATTTTCATCGTATGTATGGTAAATAAAGACTTTTTATTACTTCTCCACTGAACGCAAGTCCATATATATATTATATAATTACCAATAGAGACTATATTTTTTTAACTAAAGGAGAGGGTGTGACAGTTTTTTTATCAGCAAAGTTGTGTTTTTAGAGATATAGTAATTGAAGTTAATGGTACTTGAATCTGGTTTATCAGTGTGCTAATTAAATTATTGATCATAAATGCATAAAATAGAGTATTCTGTGATGTATAATAGATTAGCCACCAATGTATTAGGACTCACTTATAGAACTTTGAATTTATCATGCATTGCAAGCTTTGCATCTTATGGATAAAATTCCTAGATGTATCAACTGTGGACTAATTGCTTTGTCAATGTAAATGTAACATCCCTAATTTAATTCCAAGCATAATTAGGGTGATAATAGATTTAGAGAGAAGAGGAATGGGTAGATTAATTGTTTAAAGAATATCGGGCGGAAGGTTAGTAGTACCTTTAGGTACCAGGGGATGTGTATGAGGCGTCGGTGTCAAGAAATAGAATTAACAAAGTTAAGTCGGGAGTTAAATCGAGGTTTTAAGTGTTAGAAACCGTCCGGTGCAAGAAAATTTGGAGTAAAAGATCCACAACTCTAAACCCAATTCCCACCATTGGATGTGAAGATAAGGGTATTAGGAAACTTGTCTCAAAATTTGAGCAAGATCCGACAGGTCAACGAAGAAGTTATGGCGAATTGAAGTTTGGAGCACGAACCGGTGCGTCCCAGGCGCACCAGGGTGCTTGAATCACGCACCAGACCTGGGGCTTTTTCGCTCCAGCGCACGCATCCTCGCTCTAGCGGATGCGGATCCGTGGCGCGCATCTGATGCAGCGCATTCACTCGCTCCAGCAACCAGGTTCTCGCTCAAGTGAGTCTGGTGCGGAACTGCGTGCACCAGCCCCACCAACGCGCGCGGGCTGCTGAAAGCAATCCCAGCCATCTGATTTGGACTTGGTGACCAAGTCACTCTTTCCCCACCTCACGATCTGGCCAGCCAAGGCAAGGGGCATCTTAAGCAAAAAAATGAACCACCACCAACACACCATAGTTCATCATCTTCTTCATTTCCCCTCTTGATCCAAGGAGCAAAGCATCATCATCTCCACCTTAAACCCAAAAACTAAGATCATCCCATCATCTTCTCCAACCTTCCTCCTTGACTCTAAAAATCAAGTGCCATCATTTTCATCCTCAACCTTCACAAACCAAGAACCAAAGATAACCATACACCACCACCCAAAACACCATGGCCTCTTTCCCCACCATCATGAAATTCCCTCCATCACCAAGAACTCCTAGGCATCATCAACCATCAAGCACCAAAACCAAGCCACAAAATTGACCCACCCATCATTTCCATCAAGATCAAGTAAGAGTTTGGCCAACAATCCTTCCTCCTCTCTTTCACCAAATTCGTGACCCTCTCCCTCTCTATCTCTATGGATTTGCAAGCTTGGCAACTAGGGAGAGCTATACTCATAATATCATCATCAAGGAATAAGGAAGTTAAGGCTAGGGAGCTCAAGCATCAAGGGAGGGTTAGAGTTTGAAGCCTATCATTATCTCCCATTAGGAAGGTAAGAGGGGTTGTATTATCTTTATTTGGGACATAGATTCTAAGGGTGTTATAGTGGTAGCTGGGTGTAGTTAATTAATTTGGAAAGTAAACCCTCTTTATGTGTGTTATAAAAGTAGGAAGTGAAGAACCCTAGGGAGCTGACTTATTATGGTACTCTAAGACATACCTGAGTATGTCGACTTAAATGTCTGATATTTGTGAGAATTGATTATGTGAACTAAATGCTAAACGTGCAAAGTTGTGCTTATATGCTAAATGGGAATATACGTGAAATAATGTTAAAGGTGCATATTTGTGATTAGGATACTGAATAAATAAAATGAGACTTGATAAAAATGCTCGGAAAATGGTTATGGAAGTTAAATATTGAATATGAAATTTATATCAGAATACTTGGTGAATGGTTATGATTATTGATGATGAATGTTTATTTATGGATATATGTGTGGTTATTTGGAAATGGTAAACTTTATATATTTTTGGAATGGGAATGTGATGATTAAGAATGGATGATAAATATGCATATTTGTGAATATTGGTGGACTTTTGATTAAGGTTTATAATTAGTGGACTGGACTGTTGATTAATTGAAAATGGTAAAGGTAACTAAAGTGGAAACTGATCAGTGGGGCCCGGAACACTAGGTACCCGGCTAAGTGTTCCAATTACCTGTTAGGGCCAATTACCTGCCAGGCCAATTAACCATCAGGCCAAACCGCCATGTAGGCGCCGGGTGACCCACTGGATCAGTTTTCCACACCAATAATTGGAATAATTAATGGATTGGTAAAAGTACATAGTCCTACAGATGATGGTCTGGATGGGTGTAAAGTCCTAGGTAGGTGTCCCCAAGTCCCTAGACAAGTGTTCCAATTACCTAGCGGGTATTCTAAATCATAGTGGTGTACGATAAAAAGGAAAAAGGTAAGTTTATGTAGATCTCTGTTTTGAGGTTACATAAATGATATGGAGTGTATGCAGATCACTGATTTGTGGTTGCATACACTATGTGCAGATCTCTGTTTTGGGGTTACACACAATGGTAAAGCGTAGATCTCTGACTTGAGGTTACGCATAATGGAAAAAGGAATAAAGGAAAATGGAAAAGATAATGGATAATGGTAACAGAATTAAAAATGGAAAGGGAATTGGATTAGCGAAAATGTTAAGGGAAAATGGGCATGGAATAGGAATAAGAATGTGTTCAGGGTTGTTATATTGCTGGGGTGTATGTAGGGCTTAGTTTATTGCTATACTTCTTAGAAGCTATCTTTCCAAGTTCTGTGTAATGCTACCATTCTTGTTATATTTTTACAGGTACTGAAGGAGCATACACGAGTCTGGCCGGGCAGGAAATACATTCCATCATGTGGAGTGTAGGGTATTTTTGGGGAGACCACTATTTTGGCCATATACTTTGTATTATAGGAAGTTTTGATGTATTTTCTTTTATTTTATATTTGGAAACTAGGAGTCTTGAGATTTAGACTTATTTTTCTGGAAATGTTGTAATGTATGGACTGAACAATGTTTTGGGCCCTGCTGGCCTCTGATGAATATAATTATGCTTTTCTGAAAGCGAGCAGGTTAAACTAAAATTTTGGAAAATCCAATAAACAAAGAAACTCCGTCCGATTGACGACAGATTTTTATAAATTTAAAAGGAAGTTTTAAGTTCACTATTTTAATTAACGGGTATTTATGGGTAGATAAAGTATGGTATTACATTTTTGGTATCAGAGCAGTTATCCTCGGCCTATTGGAGTAACTTATTACTCCTGCAGCTTACTCACCAAGCGAGTAGCTTAGAGTTAGAACTAGAGTTTGTTTTAAGGTGTAGTTGAGTATCATTGCTAGCATGATAATAGGAATAGTTACGGAGTATAGTGCGGTTAGTATTTACAAAAAATTTCTTTTGAGTTTGCTTAAATTATTTGAAACTTATTTTTTTTTCAAACCCGGAACCTTGTGGAAAACAATGAGTCATATTTAGAAATGGATGAATGACGAGACTATGGAAAGCCATACCCCAACGGGCAAGAGCACTAAGTTGTTACCCCACCGGGAGGAAACGATCTTTAGTTTCGTGCCAAGTAAACCAATTCTAAATGTGACACACAAAACAAGATTTCAACGTTTTAAAACTAATAGGCGATGTGTTTCAAACATAAGTGAGACGAGAATGGTCTTATCACCGATATGATGTATGGTTAAGCCTGATCACCTCAAGTGTACACATATTGGGGGATATCATCATCCTGTCCTTATGTTTCGGCAAGTATTTTGGGAATTTAGTAAGCTCCCAAATTTAGGAGGATTAGAGGTCATTGTCATAAGTCTCCGTATGCGTGGACACTTTAGAACCAGAGTTGCGCAACGGAAGTGTAATGAGAGTTGTCTGATATTAAGATAAGAGTTTTAGCTAGTGTAGGAATTCTAGTTTGCTGTGATAGTTGCTAGAATTTATGTGCATAGAATAGGAAGTAAGAAACCCTAAGATAGTACATAGTGTTGGTTTAGGTCTAAGCAATTAAGTGTTTGAAAACCCTAGGCGATTGCTTAGAGCTAGGACGTATGTTCGATATATATATATATATATATATATGTATGATGCTATGTACTGTCTTGTGTTTGCCTAAATGATGACTTGTGTATTTTGATGATATTTACTATTGGGGTGAAGGTGACCAAAATGTGAATGTCGAAACTGTTTTAAGTATGAAGACTACTTTGAAAACTTTTTATGAAACGATGCTTCTATCAAGAGACCAATTGATTCCCTGGTATAATAGTATTAATGCAAGGAATCATTTGATGTTTAAGTTTGATAATATTTAAAATGAATTTCAATGCTTTGAAACTGAATTTAGAATGAATCGCACTATTTCAAATAGAATTGGAAATCCTTCCAAATTGAGTGTTACGTCGTATGACAAATTTTTGAGAAGTTATTAAAGGAACTCAGGATTCCTAAATGATCGAGCGGTGGATTAACTAATTGTTTTGAACAAACCACGCGTCGATTAAATAGGAACCTTTTCGCGCGACATAAATCAATTTGGAATGCAACTTAGTTTCCAAACTCGAAGAAAAAGGGAATGTAACTATTTTCACTTATGAAGAGGTATCAAAGAAAAATTTTCTAGCCAAAAACATATTCCTTTTTTCTTTGAGTTTGCTAATCCTGGATAATGGAACACTCCTTCATCTAAGTTCTTATGAAGTTAGATGAAGGTGATTCTTTTCAGAAGGATATGTTTTGATTTGCAAGCTTGTTTTCAGAAGGTCATACAAATTATTTGACAAGGAAGATATCAAGATTTTAAAGCACAAAGTAATTTTTATGATCGAATATTTTACGAAGACTTTACTCCAAAGTAAATGTTTTCCTAGTACTCCACTTTGATTTTCAAAGTGTGCAAGTACTTTGTAGCATGGGAGTAATATTTATTGAACTTTAAATTCTCCATGCATAGAAGTTGATTTTAATAAAGGTTTTGACACACAATTTTGGTTGATTTAAATCTCATAGATTATGTTTCTTGGTGTATGGTTGTAATGAATGTGGGATGTATGTATTTCTGTAAAGTAGCTATTTGCCTGATAGGAGTTATGCATTTTCTCTAGCTCTTTTCAAACCCTAAGTTAGTGAAAAATAGAAATTCTTGGACTAGGCAAATAGGGAGATTGAACCTTAGGGATTGTTTAGCATTATATGTTTATGCTTGTAATTAAATGATGAATGAATATGTTTGTTTTGTTTTGTTTTGATAGGAAGCATATGCTAATCCATAGGTATGTTATTGTGTTACTGGTTCCGGTCAATTGATAAGTCAGGATTTTTAAATACAGTGAAAAAAAAAACTGAGTTTTGAGTTTAGGATGATCGAAACGATTTGGAATTTTTTAAACAAGCCTTCAAAGGTTGAATCAAAAGTTTTTAAGTAGAATTTCAAACTGCTTGTGTAACAGCCCGATTTTCGTAACACAAAATAACAAACTTTTATTTATTATGTTGCTAAAAATGAGGCCAAATTTTTATTTTTTTTAAATAAAAAACATTATTGAGATGTCATTGGTGCACTTAACATTCTTTACCGAAAACCGAGTTGTTACTTAAAACATATACTTACTTACTTGAATCTCTAAAAACATTTATCATTGGAAAATGATTTGGTTTCGAACCCAACATAGTTCTTTGTATTTCATCAGAAGAACTTATACAGTTCTCAAAAGGTTTCATTCTTACACTTCTTCAAAAATGGGGCATAATCTAAAATAAGCTGAAATACATAAATAGTTCATTACTTAGGTAATCCTTGACTCTAGATACTGACACCGAACTTAGCCCGACAGATAACATGAGGCCACCTAGATTAATAACACTACCCTTAAACCTTCCTGTCAAAAGCAACCGGATAAAGTTTCCCTTTCTTCTTGCGCCCTTTCTTCACTCCCGAAGATGATGCCATCCATGTCTCTGCTTTCCCATTGTCATTTGACTCCGACTCCACTCCATCTAGAGTGGTGGATTTTTCCTGAGTCTCACTCCACACCTTTTGTTCATAGCTTCTATATCCTCGTACAGTGACCTGTCCCAGATGCGGTTCCAAATTAACTCCGCTCAAGGTGTGCCCGGGTCCGGAATCACTATCTGAGTGTAGCCGGTCCATACCCAGCCATAGGGAGTAGGCTTCCAACCATTTTCGTGCCTTTTCCAGGGGTGATCTCCATAGGATACTCCATCTGTCCGTTGCGATACCAGCAACACCGATATGCCAACGAGACAGGAGAGAGTAAGCAATCCGAACGATGCATCGTCGACGGTGTGGATTTATAATAGGCAAGATATCAAGACAATACAAACATGAAAATTCAACATAAATACAACACAACATTCAAGTTTATCATCATCATCATCATCATCATCATTATTCATTATCATCATCATCATTCATTATCTTGCCAATCTTATTTTCACTTCTCAACATGAACATTCTTTCTCGTTTTCTTTTCTCAACAATATCACATCTTATCAAATCATAAACTGCATTACTTTCATATTGCATCAAGCCATATGTGAATGTTTCAATCTTTCCTTATCAGGATCATTTCTCATTACTGGAATATCCATCTTTTCTTATTAAGTCTTATTCGATCACGTCCATCGATGATGGGGGATTTACAATATCATCGAGGTACTTGTTTTGTTCGCAGTTAGCACACACGTCTACATCTCCTCGGTCATCCACCCAACCTAGTCTGAAGCAAACAGGAGTACAGGACCTTTACCACAGGGCTTGACAGCTGTCTCAACAAATCTCAATGCCAGGAGAACTGTAGAAAATCCGGTACAGTCTCAAATCAAATCATATAAACAAGGCACACTGTAGAAAATCCGGTACAGTGGCAAAATCATAGAGCCCCGTTCCAGCCCCTCTCACTGTTCAAGATTTGCAATCTAGGGGGTGACAGCATTTTCTAGTCAGCCTGCAGAACTTACCACGGCATCGGACCGGCTTGCCCTTACCACATGTGGAATTCGTTCCGCCTAGAAAATACTCAAGGCTTCTTGACGTTTCACCGTCATTGCCTCCCCCTAATGCAATCTCCTCCTGGGTATCCCTGATACCCATGGTATCTTCCTCTCCACTACTTCGCACTCATTGCTCACCGCATTCGTCAATGTCTTTTTAAGAGTTTTAGTTATTACCCTAAGGTCGGCTCATCCTTGGTGCATCCCTTCAACGAGTCCCGACCACTAATTCAAAGCATTACTTTTCTTTTCTTTTCTTAACATAGCACAGAGCTGGGATCGCATCAACATACTTGCATCTCATTTCATAATCTTTCTCAAAATAACAACATATCTCTTTTTGGAACATCAGCCCTCTGGCTTCACTTTAACAACTGAGGAGCCTAGCTCAACTCATATCACATCTCATTTCAGTAACATCAGCAGAGGAGCAACGCTCAACTCATATCACATCTCATTTCAGTAACAACAACAGAGGAGCAACGCTCAACTCATATCACATCTCATTTCAGTAACAACAACAGAGGAGCAACGCTCAACTCATATCACATCTCATTTCAGTAACATCAGCAGAGGAGCAAAGCTCAACTCATATCACATCTCATTTCAAATAAACGACAACAACATTACTTTCGTCAGCTCTGGCTCTTCAGCCTCATTATCATCAGCTCTTGCTCAACGGCATTACGATACTTTCGTTCACATCATATCTTATCTCTTACCATATTCTTAGAACTTTCATGATATCTTAAATCTTTTCACAATATTAACTCATATCGTTGATCAATGTCTCATCAAAGTTTCCTTATTCAATAAGGACTTAAACTCCAATCGGGTGTTACATCTTTCACTTTGTATCTTTTACTTTCAAGACTTCTTGCGTCATTATTAATACCTCATTCGTCTTTCTTTTCAATCACATTTCATCACTTTCACAAACTTATTCATATCATTTCATTTTCAAGACGTAACAAACGTCCATCAGCATGCTACTCTTATTATTCAACAATTCAAATATCATCATGCATAATTATTCATTTAAACAGGTAAACATAAGCATGCTATTTCAAATCATCATCAAATGATCTCATCACAAAACATCATGTGGTCTTTGTCTCCTTCGTATAAGTGGCCACACAAAACAAAACAATTGCCACTATACTACTGACTCAGAAACCACGAAGTTCCGATCTTTGAGATGATCGGGAACGTCCCAATAAATCACCTAAATACCACGGTGTCTTAGAAAAGCTTCTCTCTCACCTCAAGTTGCAGCAATAAATGCACACGATCTCCGCGGATCCTTATCGCTGTCAGCTGCTCCAATCCCCCGTCTTTATCATTCCTCGTATTAGACAGAGCACGTTATTATTAACTTATATAAGAAAATCGTCCCTTAACTCAAACACATTTCATTCCTCGTCGATTAATTTAAAACACGCTTGTTTTCTCAAAAAACTCTAACTTTTCCCAGTACTTTAAGTACTTCAAAACCATTTGAAAATATCTAATAAAGTAATTTGAACCAATTGATTTGGTTGCTGGTCCGTCTTGGACAGCACCTTAATCATGTCCGGAAACACCGAAAAATTCACCGTTTTTAATCCGGCTTTTTCCTAAATCACATACCACTTGACAACCTTACGTTGAATCACATGAACACATTTTTAAAGTTAAGAAACAAACCCAAACAATTCTGGACAGCAAAGAATTGTTTTGCAAATTCTCTTTAATAAAATCCGAAAACACCATGAAAGTACTTTTTACTTTAAATAATTCTTTAGCTCAAAACAATCACTTTCACAATCAAACACTTAGCTTTTACTTTCCATATAGGTCATACACTTTTCACATATCAATTATTATTTAACAAAATAATTCCCTATCCTACTAAACCCTTCAAGGCCGAATCATGCATCAAGGCCAAACAACAATTATAAATTTTTCTAACATTCCATAAATCATCAAAACAATACTTTTTCATTTTCATATTTACCTACATTATTAAAAAGGGACAGAATTGAATAAGCCAAATTAAACCAAAATTACAAGTTCATATACTTTAAATCAACACATGAAACACACTCATTATCACATGTCATTTCATGAAAAAGATTCTTAAACCTAGTTAGACATGCATTGGCCGAATATATGCACAAGTCAAAGAAAAGATTTGTTCAACATTAAAGACATAAAATCATGAAATTATTTCTTCCTTTTTAATTCAAAAACCGTGGGCTTTATCTTCAAAATTTTGCAAACTTTTAATTCATTTCCTTAACTTGAATTAAATCAAAGATCACACCAAAGTCTTATCTTTCATGCCTTAATAATTTCATGCATGTAACACCCCAAAAATTTTAATCTTGGATTAATAGAATATTAATTATAAAGTTTATTATAATTATTATTTCTAATTTGAATCTTTAACTAAGACCTTTGTTTATATTGTTAGAATTTATTTTGGTAACTATATTTGCGTATAAATAAATATTTTTGCATATTAGTCCTTGGGTTGGGACCTAGAGGTAATTATAGGAAAGATTTTGGAGGGAAAGTAAATAAAATAATTATTTTTCAAAAATTGGGAAAAATACTCGAGTATTTGCTGAAAAACTCGAGTATTCTGGACAGAGTTGCACGAGTTAGTGCGTTTGGTGAGTCACCACCACCGATTCCCCCTTCGTTGACACGAAATCACCACCATGCCAACGTCATGGATGTCGTGTCGTGATGCATGAGTCTCTCCCATGTCTATAAAAGCCTATCAACACCGATTTGTTGAGGATTTTGGTCAAATTCGAGTTTTCTACTCAAGTTAGGGTTCCTGGATTCAAGTAATCGATTCTCTTTCCCTGTTTCGATTCAAGTCGTAAACTAAACACGAATACAAAGCTCACATCACGAGCTTTGTATAGACATAAAAATCGTGAGGATTGAGTGAGTGTGTTGGGAGAATTGGAGCTGAGAAGTTGGAGTCTGTTCTGTCAAAGTGTTGCTTGGAGCTTACTTTGATCTTGATTTCTGGTAAGCTCATGAATCTCTGAGTCTCAAATTCGATTTCCTTAGTTAGATTATGTTGCATAGAGTCTAGAAAACCTAATTTCCCTAATTATATTCTCTGTTTCATGTGTGAACCAATTCCACTTTGGTGTTGCACTCAAAACTGCTCTGCATGTTGGGTTAAAGTGCTTTTGGTGCTGTGGAGCTTTTCTTTGGGGAATTTCTTGTTTGATTCACGTCTGAGAGGTAAGGGGAAGTAATTATATTCACTAGATAGAGATTAAATTCCATTAATTGTGTTAGAGAGCCACCAAGAGGCTCTAAGGGCTTAGATTGAATAGGATCTTTGGTTTGGAGACCAAGCTTTTCTCTAAAACTGTGTTGAGCAAGTTTTATATCATGCATGCAAGCTTAAATGACCATTGTTTTATGAGTGTTATGCTTATTTTGCAATTTGAGGTGTTGAGTTACTAAATTGTGTAAATTATGCATAAATGGTTGATTCTCTGTCAGATTGGTTATTTGATATGAAATGAGTATTGCGACATGTTCAATATATGGTATGTGAACTGCTTTGATCATTGGTTTGGGTTAAAAATGTTTAGAAATTGATATGGTATGTAAAAACCAAGTTTCACTCTGTTCTGTCTGCAAATACTCGAGTATTTGGCTTAACACTCGATTATTTCCTGGTGCACCAGAGTGAAAATTGGCGCACCAACTTGGGAATCAGATTGGACACTCGAGTAATATATGAACTACTCGAGTATTCTGGGTAATGGAATACTCGAGTATCTCATGAATTACTCGATTATATTTATGAAAACCTGAAAACCTAAATCTCTGAAAAGACATGAACGACTCGAGTGTAATTATGAACCACTCGAGTAGAATCTGGAAAATGATAAACTACTCGAGTATTTTGGAAAACACTCGAGTATTTTTAGTCAGACACTTAAAATACCATTTTCAATTCTAAGTCATTTTGTAACTCTTAAAGGACAATAAACCAAGTGATCCTGGACTTAAAAGAAATTGATTGACGTTATGATGTTTTCATTTGAATAATGATGATACGTTGCTCGGGAGGCACGTAGTGTATTAATAAAAGGACGAAACATCAATCAATTCCTTTTAAGTAAAGTTAATGCATTCATACTGGAGTTTGGATGGTAGGACGTATATCATGTTTTTGGTAAACATGTGGAGGACCTCTGGGAGTGCCAATACGCTTGCTTGATGACACGTTGTTGACGTGGTCGGCTTAGTGGATGCCGATATGGTTATACCGTTTGGATGACGGACCGTTTGGATGACGGGACGATGCTCGGGTGGCACGTTATAACTATGCTCGGGTGGCATGGATTCCAAGCTTGTCGTGTACATTCTAGGTGAATGTACGAATTGTTGTTTACCTAGGAATACAACGCACTGTTGAGTGCTGGGTTGTCAGGGATGGACGTCAGAGAGTGACATAGTATGATGGAGATAGGCTTGAGAGCTAAAGTCATGCATCATGCCACTCATTTAAATTAATTGTGATAAATGAAATAAGTGTGAGCATCATATGTGCATTCATTAACTGCTAAGTGTTATATGTGATTGTTGTTAATTGATGCATATTTACATATTCATATTGCACAATTTATTCTCTATTGGTTATGTGTATAGAATTGCTTACCCCTATGCCCTTGTAGGTGATGTCTCGTTACATTGCTTGCATCGAGATTCGGCCACTTCCTAGTGGCACATGGATCTATGAGGACCATCGTGCGGTGTTCGAGGGTGAGGTAGAGATTACCTTCTACCACCCGAACCCGTTGATCCGATTCCGTCCTCGTAGATTTAGGATCCCCATCATATACACTATGCATGTACCCCCGTTTTACACTTACCATGGACCACCTCCCACGCGACCAGCTCGCTCTTACCATAGTTTTCGTTTTCGACCTACCCGCTCTCACCCTGTTACTTCGAGAGTCGTCCGCGAGGAGACTCCCCCTTCTGATCCGAGGAGCCCAGTCAGGGTTTCACCATCACCTGACCCGGTACCCAATGGTAGGGTACACTCTCCCTCAGATGAGATCAAGGAGGATCCGGTGGAGGACGAGAGTGGGAGCGAGCCTGTCGTGCATTCTACTGGGAGTGATTGGAGGGACGATGATCCCTAGGTATGTGTATAGGGTATATGATGAGGATCAGAGGATCCGATGTGTGGAGGCTGTGGAGGAGATTTGCTGCTACTGTGATGATGATGATGCTACTACCCTTTTTACTACTTGGAGACTGCTGCTATCACTACTACTACATCTGATGCTACCGGATCTACGTGACCACCCTCGGAGTTCATATTTTTGGTTATGTATATACGTTGTAGATATACTTTTTGAGTACTCTAGGGCTTTGGTCATATTACTGTGTAGATCGGATTATGGACTTGTATTTTGGAACTTGGAGACGTGATATGGGGACTATGTACTTATCACTCTTTTCATACTTATGTATATATATCTATGTTTATATTATTATCAGTTGCATAGTCCTATAACTTCCGCTTACTCTGATTTAATCCATTTAAAGAGTTCGGCTGTGAAAACTATTCAATGGTATTAGTTTTATCAAATAAAGTAAGGGTAGCTTCTGTTATTCTCCATAATATATGAACGATTCTAAGAGACGAATGCTACCCAACTTTCGAAAAGGTTTTAGAAATCGCCGAATTCAATATAACTGTTTTATAATGCCTTAGGGCTTATTCTCCAAGAATTCCAAATGACGGTTTGTGCACCCGCTTTAAAAGGAAATTTTTATTTTCCATATTTTCTTAACACGCACAAGTCCATATATTATCCAATTTAAAAGCTTAATTACTATATTATATTTGGGTAATTTTGGAAGGGTGTCACACTGAATGGTATCAGAGCAAAAGTCAAATCCTGTAGTAGTGGAAGTAGTTCAGAAAGGTAGCCATCAACATCAAGCAGGTATCTCCAGGGTATTTACACTATTTGAATGCTATTATTTTGGCTCGTTGAGCTTTAGATACCCTTGATTTGTTTGTATCTTGTCTCTTTTGAGTACAAGACACAATTGATTGTAGACTTAAAAATTTAAGATAGAGCCTTAGTATGGGTGGTGTGATGAAAGTTTCTTTAGTGCAACATATGTGACCATAAGCCCATAGCGCAGGTCTAATATGGCAACTAGAAACCAAAATCACACCAATGCGATGTTAGAAAGGATCACCACGGTGCTGGAAGCCATGCAGCGACAATCTCAACAACCATCTCAACCGGTCAACCCGTCCCATCAGTGTAATGTGGGTAACGCTGAGGCGAAGACTTTGGCTGATTTTAGAAGCTGTAATCCGCCAAAGTTTGAAGGAGGATTTAAACTGGAAGAGGCCAACAAGTGGATTCACATCATGGACAAGATCTTGAGAACGTTGGAGTGTTCTGATGCTCATAAGGTGGCGTATGCAACCTACATGTTAGAGGATGAAGCCGAAAATTGGTGGAATCACACGGTGCAACTTTTGCAATATGAAGGAAGGGATGTGAGTTGAGGTGTATTCATGGAGAAGTTTCTCCATAAGTATTTTCCTGAGGATCAAATATTTTCACTCAAAAATAACATGCAAGGATCAATTTCATGCTTTGTCATAGATCAAGTCCTTTTGCTCAAAAATAACATGCAAGACTCAAGATTAAAGCTTTATCATGGATCAAGTCAAGATCATGACATGCAATCACTTAGATCAACTTTTCCAAGCACAAATACTCATGATCAACACTTAAAAATAACATGCATGTAACATAAACTCCAAGATCACATCAAAACAAGCACATGCAACCATAGATCTTTAACATGCAATAACCAAGATCTCAACTTTTTCAAGATCAAACATCAACATGCATGTACTTAGATCTTATAAATCAAGTCATAAAATCAACATAAAAATACAAATCAAAGATCAAAATCATTTTAAGTAAAAAGGGACCAAAACCGTGAGCATCATCAAGTTGATGCATGTTCATTTCTTTGATTACACTCTTAGATCCAAGTAGAAATAGGTGTAGAAAATCATAAGAAGAAAGAAAATACACATGCAAAAGAAAAGAGAATCACAAAGCCTAAAAGAAAATCCTAACCAACACAACTCTTCAAGATTTCAAGTCACACACCTAAGATTAAGGTCTTCTAGCTTCTAATCAGTTGGATCTTCAAGGAAAATCTTGAATCAAGCTTGACCTTCTTCTCCTTCTCTTCTTCTTCCTCACGGCCCTCTCTCTCTCTTTCTCTCTCTCTCTAAACTCGGCTCACCCTCTCTCTCTCTCTAATGTTGAGAGCTTGATTTTGCTCTCAACAAAGTGTATGTGTAGAAATGAGTTGTAAAGTGCCAAAATGAGCTAACACGCATATATTTATATGAGAGCATTTGGATCATGGGTTTGGGCTGGAAAATTCGGTCCATACTAAAAGAGTCCAGGGGTAATTTTGGCAATCCAAAAATATCTACTCGGGGACCAAGTTTTCTATTTTTATTTCTTTTGATTTTATTTTCCTTTAACTTAGTCATTAAGCAATGACTTTATGCAATTTTATCCTAGGTAAATACATACATATACATACCGTACATACACATTTATGCACACATTCATATTTCAATCCCAATCAATCACACATTTGATCATAAAATAATTTCTCCTTTTATTAAATAATCAAACCTAAATATTAACACTTAAACACGTTTTCCTCCTTAAATAATAAACTGTACCATTTGGCTATAAATATAGCCCTCATTTCATTTTCTAAAATCATATTTGCATATATAAAAGAGGTCCACAAAAGGAAAAGTTCGTTTGAGGTCTTTAACTATTTTTACTGATTTATATACTCAAAATTCGTTTAAAATGCACCCAGAAATAAATTTTCGTAAATAAATTCAGAAAATTATAAAAGTTAAATTTTTAAATTCTACATTTCAAGACGATCGTTTTCATATAAAGATCGTAAATTTTGGAGTTACGGTTGAAAAGATATGAATTTTCAAAGTTATCAAATCTATTAGAGTTCACAAAGAATTTCACTTCTTAAAGAAATCTCAAATAATGAAATCTTCGGCTGTAAGTCCATGAAAACACTCATCTTCACATCAATACATCTATTGTTAATAAAATATGTCTCAAAAATTTATTTAAAACAGACGAGGAATTTGCGGGTCGTCACATCCTCCCCAACTTAAAGATTTCTCGTCCCCGAGAAATACGTTATGGATTAGGCAGCAGGACACAAAATTCTCGCATTGCGGTGAGTGTAACACCCCGATTCGGCAACTTGAAAACTTAAACTCAAAGAAGTGAAAATTAGGGCCAAATTATTTTTTTTAAAACATGTGTTACATAAGATTAGAACATTTAACTTTTCAAAACATAATTTCATTTAAACCCATGTTCTCATATTGCGTAAAACCTTTCAAGTTCCAAACCGAGATGTCACAGGACACCGCGCTTTGAAACCTTTTTTCAAAACATCATTCAAAATACAGCCCATTTACTTGTTCTCAATTCATCAGTAAGCAAAACTCTTGTCGGGGTACAGTATGGTAGAGCTAGGTAACTAAGCACTTACAATGGGGTACAATGCTCTGAGGGGAATTCCCTATCCTCTAGTCAGACTCTCTACCACTTGTCGCACATAGAGTCGGCCTCGTCCGCGGCCTCAGGAACAACTACTATGCTCCCCTTGTAGAGGGCAGATGCCTCGCTACACGCTATACCACCTACCGGTTGCAATATCAACAATTGTCGATACGACAACACGGTAGGAGAGAGTCAGTGTTCCAGACACTAAAGGGTTGACCTTGCGGTCTCGGGTAGATTCAATATAAAGATAAACGGGCAACAGAACAGTACGACTGAAACGACATAATATAAACATTTATCATAAGGCACACATAAAACATGTAGCACATATAACAAAACATATCATGAAATTCTGAGCACCATCAATGTCATCACTCCCGACCAAATAAATCAATCATGTTCTTATAATCACGTGCTCCAAATCTTTCTCGCGAGCTTCCACAACTATCTCGATCCTTCTCTCATTACAAAACCACACTTAGTTCTTATTTCCAGGATTCTTTCTTTAGATACTCATCATATCATTCTTATTCAATGCTTGCTAATTTGATGCACTCTTATTCGAAACATCTTTGTGCTTTTAAGTTTTATTATTTCGATTAGCATCAATGATGAGGGGGACACATCATTGAGCTCACACACGTCTACATCTCCTCGGTCCACCACCCAACCTAGTCGGAAGCAAACAGCAGTACAAGACCTTTACCACGCGGGCACGACAACTGTCACACAACAAATGGTCCCTGACCAGGAGGACTCAGCCTCAAATCACTTTAATCATATATAAACAGGCACGCTCTCAGCGACAAATCACAAATGCCCCGTTCCAGTCCCTCTCACTGTTCTAGACTTGCATCGAGGGGGCGACAGTATACTTCTACTCTGCAGTGCGGAATGTGCCACGGCATTAGACCCAGTCCCCACCACGTTAGTGCGCCACATGTGGAGTTGTTCCGCCTATAAATATACTCTAGACTTCTTGACGTTTCACCATCATCGTCCTCCCCTCCTGCAATCCCCACCTGAGTATCCGCAGATACCCATAGTATCTTCCTCTCCACTACTTCGATACGACACTCATACCTCACCGCGTTTGTAAATGTCTTTTAAATCTTTTAAGATTAAACGTTTTAATTAGCGGCTTAATCCTAACGATCGGCCCGTCCTTGGTGCATCCCTTCAACGAAGCCCGATCACTAAACGCAATCTGTTCCCCCTATAATCTCAATGGCCCTTGGCCTCAAAATCAAATCTCATAAACTCATCATCATAATTCCCATAAACTCATTCTCAACATGTTCCTCATCACATCATCAGTATCTCTTCCTCGTCTTCCTCGAAATATCTTTTCACAAGACTTTTTCAAAAACATGATTTCACAAAACTTCACTTCACAAAACATTTTCAAAAACCTCATTTCGTAAACCTTTTCGCAAAACCTTTTCAAAAGGTAACATTTCCAGAAACTTTCACAAAATATTGTTTTCACAAAAACTTTTCAAAAATCTCTTTTCAAAAACCTTTTTCAAAAACTCACATTTTTGGGTGAGTGTTAATGGAGGAGCAAGCTCAACTAAACACTAAGCTTCTTACCAAAAATGTGTACGAGGAATCACATCTCCATTCAATCACATCACACTTTCATCACCACGCTTCCGCTCGCCACATCGAATATCTCATTTCTTTTCAACTCAAATTTCACTTTCTTTCTCACTTTATTTCTTTTGCATTCCAATCACATCATGCTTTATCTTTTTCTCAATCATTCCAACAACCTTTTCTTACTTATCGCTTATCTTTTCACCTAATATACTCATGTTTCTCATTCCCATTCTCTTTTCTCCTTTCAATCTCGTCTCATCACTTTCATGGTTTCATTCTTATGGTGTCACTACTCAAACATAATCAAACAATTTCAAACAGAATAAAGTATGCTAAACAATTAAACAGGAAGTATGCAAATAAAACAAATAAGCATTTAGCACACAGGTTCCTATTGCCTAATTCGCAGTACTCTCACAATCCATCTATTCGGATTGCGAGAAACCACGTTGCGGGATCACCGCACTCTCACTCACCTGGATGACGAATCATCCGAAAGCTTTCCAAGGGTTTCCAGTCGATAGCCTTGCCACGTTCTCCTCGCGTCCGATGTAACACCCGAACTAGAACATTTTTCCCCGTGCGTTAGAATGTTTTCGATAAATTCTTAATTTCGTTTTGAAAACTCTTTGAAATAATTCCTTTCTTTAAAATGCATTACCAATATCCAAAGACTCCAAAACCAAATCAGATTTCAAATGAAAGACTTTTAAGAAACTATGAAACAATAATCTTTTATTAAAACAAATCCATTTCTTCTTAATTCAAAAACACTTTATTCATAAAAATCATTTTCCTAAACCATTAAACAAAATCCAAAACTCTAGGAAATAAACCAAATCAAAGTCAAGCACTGATCAAAAGGTATTATTTAAAAATTTCAAATTAATTTAAGCTATTTTAATCATACTTTTTAAATAAAACATTCCTTTGAATCTCAAGCATATATTTTTCACACACACAAGATTCACAAACAGAATTCCAAAACAAATTCCATTCATCACATTCAGTTAGCACACAAACAGTACATACAGGTTTCAAGCATTTAGAACATGCACAAACACACACATTTTTAATCGTTTAGAACCATCAATTTAATTCTATTCTTAACAAATTAATTTAATTACACTTAAGAAAATAATTTAAATTTAATCTTTCAATTTATTTAACAAAACCGATTCACTGTGATTAAAAATTTCTAATCACAAATGAATTTTTTACTAAAATCCATAAACTTAATTTTACCAACAATCTTTTCACATAATCACATGAAACCCCAAAGGATTAAAAGAAGCACACAACACTTTCACAAAGCATACAGTATCATGCATCTATAACATGGCTATTATCATGGTCATTTTATAAAGAAAACATTCCTAAACATTTTAGCAAGTCTTGACCGAATCTTATATATAAAATTATGCAAAGGTTTAATGCACAAACAAATGTATAAGATTAAGAAATCATTTTATCTAATTTAGGCTAGAAAACCGTGAGCATACAGTATGAAAACCAACAATTTTTAATTCATTTTCAAAACAAACTCAAAACAATAATTAGAATCACAATTTACATGTAAATTTCTTTTAAATACTTAGTCATTTCATGCATGTGCTTTTCAAACCTTAAAGTCAATTAACTTTCCATGCATGCAACCTATGTAGGGAACAAACCTAGAGATCTATTTTTCCTAGGTTGGCCGAACAGTATCATGAAAAAGGGCATGGTTTTTCATTCATTGTCAACATGCAAGAATCATGATAAACACATCAAAACATTTCACATTATTTATTCACATCAACCTTCACAAAATAAATTTCAATTTCATCATTTTATAAAGATCAAGTTACACTTTAAGTTTCCAAAAGTAACATGCATGCACTTAAAATCAATGGGTCTATCCTTAAAACAAACATGCATCAACTTTTACAAAATAAAAAGCATGTTTCTTAAATAAATTAGACATGGCCGAATGGCCTAAAGAAAATAAAGTATACAAAAATATCAAACACTTAATTAAAACATGTTTGCACTAAAAGAAATCAATTTAAAACTTGTTACCTTAATTTTTTCTAAAAACCGAATCATACACAAAATAAATTAACATGTAAACCAAAGATCTAAACATTTTTCACACATCAAATAAGGATAATTACATGCACACACTTAAAACAACTAAAATTATCAACAAAGTTAACATGCAAGGCCAAAGAATTAAGTCTTTTTCAAATTAAATTTAGATCATGAAGTTATTCATCAAATGAACAAGGAAAGACACACATAGATCAAGATCTAGCAAGAAGGATCCAACATGCAAGAACCGAAAATTTCACTTCATTAAGAAAAAGTTTAGATCATGAATTTTCTTGACAAATAATCACATAAAATTATATAAATCACGTTTTAAGGAAGGAAAATCAAACATGCAAAGAGATATATTTTAGGTTTTACAAAAGTTTAGTTTTTTTTAGATCTTTAAAGATTTAATTGAGAAAAATATTAGATCCATCAAGAACACTATGAACCGAAACATAAAGTATAAGTTTAGCATATTACAAATTATTTAGAGTCCTTAGAGTCCTTGATCTAACAAGATCAACACATAATAACAACATGCAAGAAGAAAAGAAGTAGATCTACAAACTAGAAAAGAAAAACTTAAACTATTACAAATCTTCTTCAAGCTCCTTGAATCCTACCATAAAAGGAATTGGTCTTCTAGCTTCTAAGGTTCTTGATCAACAAGGGTGAGACTTGATCTAGTTGAAATTTCCTCTTCCTCCTCCTACCTCATTCTCGGCCCTCTCTTCTCTTTCTCTCTATTTTCTTTTATTTTCTTTCTACGAGGTTGATGAGTCTCTTAGAATATGTTTGTGTTTGTGTTGGTACGGTGGAATGATGAGAAATGAAATGGGTGAAAATAAACTAAGGCACCTCCTATATATAAGCAACTCACGAATTCCTTATGTGCCCTTAGGTGTGGGTTTGGTTGCACACAATGGGAGGGGCGATTTTGGCATCTCAAAAAGATGCATGGGTGGTGTTTATCAAAGCCAAGGGGGACAAGGTGGCATGGCTAGGTTCTTAGAAGTCAATCTAGGCTTAAGGACTTGTTGGCCATAGTTAGGGTTTGCACTTAGTTTGGTTACTTACACTAACTTAGTTTCCTATTTGGTTCCTCATTGCTTAATCTCTAAGTTTCTAATCCTAGCTCATACACACATACATACATACGGCATACACACACATACACACATATATACATTCATACACACACATATACCAACCGAAGCATACACATATGCAATTTTTACATTTTATTTTTCTTAATCTCATTTACTTAAATTCATCAATTCACAAAACAAGATAATTAATTAAAAATCACACTCATACAATCAATTTCCATGCATCATACAGTACACACATATTAAAACAAGCACTCACCACATAGAATCTCAAACCAAATCAATAAATTCATTTTCTTAAAAGCAATTTCTCCAAAAATCCGTATTTTAAAATTCTGGAAATATTTTTCGTAAATCAACCCATAAAAATCTGAAAATCACATTTTAAAAATCTGCGTTTCGTTACGATCGTTTTGATATAAAGTTTGTAAAAATCCGAGTTACGGTTAAAAATTTACAAATTTTTCAAGTTAACAGACCCAAAACTTAATTTCAAACAAAATCACTTTTTAGGAAAAATTCACAATTCAAATCACAAAATCATTCACTCCTTTTTCATAAAACATTTTGTTTATAAAAATCCATGAAAATCAAACTTTATTTCTTATTGAAATAAAATTCTTGTCCAAAAATCTTTTATAATTCAAAACTTCAAGGTTTATTTTAATAAAATTCGTTCTCGCACGTACGGGAAAAATGTGGGGTGTTACATTCTCCCCAACTTGAAGATTTCTCGTCCTCGAGAAATACCGGGCAGAGTCTGTCAAATCCGTGGACGCGTAACTTCTTGAAGAAACTCCTTCCTTTTCCAACCGTCGCAACCGTCGCATCTTCGAACGTGAATTATCTACTTGCCGTCTTTTCGAATAAATCAAACGGATTACTTGCAAAAGTAATCTCTCAAAGGACTTTAATAACAAATATGGTGGGGTAGAAACAATACGGTCTCCTTGACAACAAATAAATGAGGGGTTCGAAGGCATAAAAACAGTGCTCAAAGATAGCAAGGCTATGGTCATTTAGGTCAAGACACCCCCATGCCTCAAGGTTGATTTCTTATCATCACTTCAAGCCTAGACGAATTATTCCTCAAAACTCACATTTTCCATTACTCCCCAACTTAGATGACTCATACTACCCTATTCCACACTCTTTATTATAGGTTTTAACTCTAAATACTCTTATCTTTCACTACCCTTTGGTTAATCTTACAAGACTTCCCATCACTTAGCTTCAATCTATCCTCTGGTTACCTTATATCTCACCAAATATCTATCCTTATCAAACTCCTAGGGTCACCATTTAGTCTTCCCTTTACTCTAATCCACCACTAATCCTCAAGAAACACGTATTATCTCACTTCTTATCTCCAATATTCGATCACATGACTTAAACAATTCTAAACCCTTCTTCCAATTTCCAGGATTTTGCACATATTCTAAACCATTAAAATTCTTTTACTCCAAGACCCACTATCTATCACTTAAAGACTCTAACCACAAATTTCCACCGTCTTACCAACTGAATATTACCATATCACAACTTATTCACCTCTATTCAACCATTTACCTGTAAGATCCATGAAGAATGTTTTGATAAATGCCAAAAGGTTTTGAACAAGCTACAAATGTGTTGATCAAGTTCAAGCTCAACAAGCAACAACAAACATCAAGTTATGAAGAGAGAACCAACTCATGAAGACTTAGTTTGGTAGTTTATGTTTTATTGTTTTATCTTTTGCCTCACAAGTCTTTTAGTTTATGAGTTTGGGTAGAGTTTATTACAGGGTAGTGAATCTCTTTTGATTGCATGATTTTATCATATTTTGAGTATTCACTTTGCCTAAAATCAATAGGTGGCTTAAAGGTTTGAAAGAAAGGTTTAGTTTTTGAGAAAATAAGTTTTAAGTGATTTTTAATGTTAATAATCGATTAACAGATTTCGATAATTGATTAACAGTGTATTTTGAACTGATAATCGATTAACAAACTTTTGATAATCGATTATCTGCACCTTTACTCGAGTATTTTTGGTCTCACTCGAGTGAAAATTATCTTGCTTTCGGTTTACTCGATTAACACTCATTTCACTCGAGTAACTTGATCAGATATGGTTTTTTAAATACGTTTTTCACTTCTCAAAAGCCATTCTAAGTGCTCCAACTTTTGGGTATTTTATATAAACCTTTTCCTAATCATTTCTATCAATGAGAATCAACTAGAATCATTTTGATACACAATTTTACAAAGAATCAAAGCCACACTATTCTCTCTCACTCTCTCAAGATCAAAGCTCTCATTTTCATATTCTTTGATCAAGAACCTTGAATCTCTCATGTTGATATTTCATAGCTTTTGAAAGAGATTCATAGGATTGTTATTGTTTTTCATTTGAGTTGTAATCTTTGCAAAAGGCAAGCTATCTACAACAAAGGAAGACTTGACTTTGTAAATCAAGCAAAGTTTCATTGGAAGCCTTGGTGAGGCATTTCATCAAGCACTTGGAAGCCTTGTTGAAGAACAAGCATTTGGAAGTCTTGTGAGTGAAGCAAGCATTTGGAAGTCTTGTGAGTGAAGCAAGCATTTGGAAGTCTTGTGAGTGAAGCAAGCAATTGGAAGTCTTGTTGTGGGGTATCGGCAAGCAAGAGAAGAGGTTAGATTAGATATCAATAGGGTTACAAGGCAAGGGTGTGGTATCCTTTGTAGGCTAGCAAGAAGGAAGTCTTGTGAGGCATTTACTTGTAATTTGAGAAACTCTAATTCCTCATAGTGAAGAATCTCTCTTGGTTGAAGAGGGGACTGGAGTAGCTTTCAAGTGGATGAAAGTGAACCAGGATAAATCACTGTGTCGTATCTCTAAACTCTCACTCTTTACAATTCAAGTCTTTAATTGTGTTCTTGATTGAAAACCTAGAAAAAGTGATTTTTCTATATTTGATTGAATTGAATCTTTATTGTTCAAATTAATTTGAGGAAAATCATTTTCATAACTAGGTGAATCAATAAGAATATTGGTGTTGATTGTTTCCGCTTAATCTCTAATATAATATTTGTTAATTGATTGATTTTCATTGGTTTTAATCGTTTAGATTTGTTTCTTGCGAAAATCTTTCAAAGTTTCTTTAACACCTATTCAACCCCCCGTTCTAGGTGTTCTCCTAGTGTTCCTAGTTGTTTCAACCATCGAGTGTAGTTTTCCAACATTACCAACTCAACTCAACTATACTTACTTATTCTCATTCTCATAACAACACTTCACAACCCACCTTCTGATCTAGGACTATCTTCTTAACTGGGTACATGGGTCAAGGTTAAAAATTTTTCATCAAGGCTTTAGGAAAGAACAAAGGTCTGATCACAATCAAGGAAGAAACTTTGGGTTCATCAAAAATCAAGGCCTCATCAAAATCATGGGTTAGGATTTTCAGAAAAAGGTTCTTTCAAATGCTATACCAAAGCTATTTGGCAATCATATAGGGTTTGCATAAGAAAAGTTTCGACAAGAAAAGAAAGGTTCTAGTCACAAGACAAATCTCACGGATTAAGGGTCATCATAAACAAAAGAGGTTCACATCTAGAAGACTTCAACGAAAGATGATTCGAATCACACACTATCATCCCATGACGACACTGATCTCCTTTCCTCGTTTCATATCAGACAAAAACCGACACGCTCCATGAAAACATTCGCGCACTCCTAGCGTTCCTATTCTCATCTATCGCAAATCTAATACTAATGCTCACTCAGAGACACACAGCAGAGTATGTAAGTCCACACGTAAAGTTACTTAGTTCAACCTCTGCTCTGATACCATTTCTGTAACACCCCGATTCGGCAACTTGAAAACTTAAACTCAAAGTAGTGAAAATTAGGGCCAAATTTTTTTTTTAAAAACATGTGTTACATAAGATGAGAACATTTAACTTTTCAAAACATAATTTCATTCAAACCCATGTTCTCATATTGCGTAAAACCTTTCAAGTTCCAAACCGAGATGTCACAGGACACCGCGCTTTGAAACCGTTTTTCAAAACATCATTCGAAATACAGCCCATTTACTTGTTCTCAATTCATCAGTAAGCAAAACTCTTGTCGGGGTACAGTATGGTAGAGCTAGGTAACTAAGCACTTACAATGGGGTACAATGCTCTGAGGGGAATTCCCTATCCTCTAGTCAGACTCTCTACCACTTGTCGCACATAGAGTCGGCCTCGTCCACGGCCTCAGGAATCTCCTCCGGATACCTCCGTCAGGAACAACTACTATGCTCCCCTTGTAGAGGGCAGATGCCTCGCTACACGCTATACCACCTACCGGTTGCAATATCAACAATTGTCGATACGACAACACGGTAGGAGAGAGTTAGTGTTCCGGACACTAACGGGTTGACCTTGCGGTCTCGGGTAGATTCAATATAAAGATAAACGGGCAACAGAACAATACGACTAAACGACATAATATAAACATTTATCATAAGGCACACATAAAACATGTAGCACATATAACAAAACATATCATGAAATTCTAAGCACCATCAATGTCATCACTCCCGACCAAATAAAGCAATCATGTTCTTATAATCACGTGCTCCGAATCTTTCTCGCGAGCTTCCACAACTATCTCGATCCTTCTCTCATTACAAAACCACACTTAGTTCTTATTTCCAGGATTCTTTCTTTAGATACTCATCATATCATTCTTATTCAATGCTTGCTAATTTGATGCACTCTTATTCGAAACATCTTTGTGCTTTTAAGTTTTATTATTTCGATTAGCATCAATGATGAGGGAGACACATCATTGAGCTCACACACGTCTACATCTCCTCGGTCCACCACCCAACCTAGTCGGAAGCAAACAGGAGTACAGGACCTTTACCACGCTGGCACGACAGCTGTCACACAACAAATGGTCCCTGACCAGGAGGACTCGGCCTCAAATCACTTTAATCATATATAAACAGGCATGCTCTCAGCGGCAAATCACAAATGCCCCGTTCCAGTCCCTCTCACTGTTCTAGACTTGCATCGAGGGGGCGACAGTATACTTCTACTCTGCAGTGCGGAACGTGCCACGGCATTAGACCCAGTCCCCACCACGTTAGTGCGCCACATGTGGAGTTGTTCCGCCTAGAAATATACTCTAGACTTCTTGACGTTTCACCATAATCGTCCTCCCCTCCTGCAATCCCCACCTGAGTATCCGCAGATACCCATAGTATCTTCCTCTCCACTACTTCGATACGACACTCATACCTCACCGCGTTTGTAAATGTCTTTTAAATCTTTTAAGATTAAACGTTTTAATTAGTGGCTTAATCCTAACGATCGGCCCGTCCTTGGTGCATCCCTTCAACGAAGCCCGATCACTAAACGCAATCTGTTCCCCCTATAATCTCAATGGCCCTTGGCCTCAAAATCAAATCTCATAAACTCATCATCATAATTCCCATAAACTCATTCTCAACATGTTCCTCATCACATCATCAGTATCTCTTCCTCATCTTCCTCGAAATATCTTTTCACAAGACTTTTTCAAAAACATGATTTCACAAAACTTCACTTCACAAAACATTTTCAAAAACCTCATTTCGTAAACCTTTTCGCAAAAACTTTTCAAAAGGTAACATTTCCAGAAACTTTCACAAAATATTGTTTCACAAAAACTTTTCAAAAATCTCTTTTCAAAAACCTTTTTCAAAAACTCACATTTTTGGGTGAGTGTTAATGGAGGAGCAAGCTCAACTCAACACTAAGCTTCTTCCCAAAAATGTGTACGAGGAATCACATCTCCATTCAATCACATCACACTTTCATCACCACGCTTCCGCTCGCCACATCGGATATCTCATTTCTTTTCAACTCAAATTTCACTTTCTTTCTCACTTTATTTCTTTTGCATTCCAATCACATCATGCTTTATCTTTTTCTCAATCATTCCAACAACCTTTTCTTACTTATCGCTTATCTTTTCACCTAATATACTCATGTTTCTCATTCCCATTCTCTTTTCTCCTTTCAATCTCGTCTCATCACTTTCACGGTTTCATTCTTATGGTGTCACTACTCAAACATAATCAAACAATTTCAAACAGAATAAAGTATGCTCAACAATTAAACAGGAAGTATGCAAATAAAAAAAATAAGCATTTAGCACACAGGTTCCTATTGCCTAATTCGCAGTACTCTCACAATCCATCTATTCGGATTGCGAGCAACCACGTTGCGGGATCACCGTACTCTCACTCACCTGGATGACGAATCATCCGAAAGCTTTCCAAGGGTTTCCAGTCGATAGCCTTGCCACGTTCTCCTCTCGTCCGATGTAACACCCGAACTAGAACATTTTTCCCCGTGCGTTAGAACGTTTTCGATAAATTCTTAATTTCGTTTTGAAAACTCTTTGAAATAATTCCTTTCTTTAAAATGCATTACCAATATCCAAAGACTCCAAAACCAAATCAGATTTCAAATGAAAGACTTTTAAGAAACTATGAAACAATAATCTTTTATTAAAACAAATCCATTTCTTCTTAATTCAAAAACACTTTATTCATAAAAATCATTTTCCTAAACCATTAAACATAATCCAAAACTTTAGGAAATAAACCAAATCAAAGTCAAGCACTGATCAAAAGGTATTATTTAAAAATTTCAAATTAATTTAAGCTATTTTAATCATACTTTTTAAATAAAACATTCCTTTGAATCTCAAGCATATATTTTTCACACGCACAAGATTCACAAACAGAATTCCAAAACAAATTCCATTCATCACATTCAGTTAGCACACAAACAGTACATACAGGTTTCAAGCATTTAGAACATGCACAAACACACACATTTTCAATCGTTTAGAACCATCAATTTAATTCTATTCTTAACAAATTAATTTAATTACACTTAAGAAAATAATTTAAATTTAATCTTTCAATTTATTTAACAAAACCGATTCACTGTGATTAAAAATTTCTAATCACAAATTAATTTTTTACTAAAATCCATTAACTTAATTTTACCAACAATCTTTTCACATAATCACATGAAACCACAAAGGATTAAAAGAAGCACACAGCACTTTCACAAAGCATACAGTATCATGCATCTATAACATGGCTATTATCATGGTCATTTTATAAAGAAAACATTCCTAAACATTTTAGCATGTCTTGACCGAATCTTATATATAAAATTATGCAAAGATTTAATGCTCAAACAAATGTATAAGATTAAGAAATCATTTTATCTAATTTAGGCTAGAAAACCGTGAGCATACAGTATGAAAACCAACAATTTTTAATTCATTTTCAAAACAAACTCAAAACAATAATTAGAATCACAATTTACATGTAAATTTCTTTTAAATACTTAGTCATTTCATGCATGTGCTTTTCAAACCTTAAAGTCAATTAACTTTCCATGCATGCAACCTATGTAGGGAACAAACCTAGAGATCTATTTTTCCTAGGTTGGCCGAACAGTATCTATTTTTCCTAGGGAAACAAACATGCATCAACTTTTACAAAATAAAAAGCATGTTTCTTAAAGAAATTAGACATGGCCGAATGGCCTAAAGAAAATAAAGTATACAAAAATATCAAACACTTAATTAAAACATATTTGCACTAAAAGAAATCAATTTAAAACTTGTTACCTTAATTTTTTGCTAAAAACCGAATCATACACAAAATAAATTAACATGTAAACCAAAGATCTAAACATTTTTCACGCATCAAATAAGGATAATTACATGCACACACTTAAAACAACAAAAATTATCAACAAAGTTAACATGCAAGGCCAAAGAATTAAGTCTTTTTCAAATTAAATTTAGATCATGAAGTTATTCATCAAATGAACATGGAAACACACACATAGATCAAGATCTAGCAAGAAGGATCCAACATGCAAGAACCGAAAATTTCACTTCATTAAGAAAAAGTTTAGATCATGAATTTTCTTGACAAATAATCACATAAACATATATAAATCACGTTTTAAGGAAGGAAAATCAAACATGCAAAGAGATATATTTTAGGTTTTACAAAAGTTTAGTTTTTTTTAGATCTTTAAAGATTTAATTGAGAAAAATATTAGATCCATCAAGAACACTATGAACCGAAACATAATGTATAAGTTTAGCATATTACAAATTATTTAGAGTCCTTAGAGTCCTTGATCTAACAAGATCAACACATAATAACAACATGCAAGAAGAAAAGTAGATCTACAAACTAGAAAATAAAAACTTAAACTATTACAAATCTTCTTCAAGCTCCTTGAATCCTACCATAAAAGGAATTGGTCTTCTAGCTTCTAAGGTTCTTGATCTACAAGGGTGAGACTTGATCTAGTTGAAATTTCCTCTTCCTCCTCCTACCTCATTTTCGGCCCTCTCTTCTCTTTCTCTCTATTTTCTTTTATTTTCTTTCTAAGAGGTTGATGAGTCTCTTAGAATATGTTTGTGTTTGTGTTGGTACGGTGGAATGATGAGAAATGAAATGGGTGAAAATAAACTAAGGCACCTCCTATATATAAGCAACTCACGAATTCCTTATGTGCCCTTAGGTGTGGGTTTGGTTGCACACAATGGGAGGGGCGATTTTGGCATCTCAAAAAGATGCATGGGTGGTGTTTATCAAAGCCAAGGGGGACAAGGTGGCATGGCTAGGTTCTTAGAAGTCAATCTAGGCTTAAGGACTTGTTGGCCATAGTTAGGGTTTGCACATAGTTTGGTTACTTACACTAACTTAGTTTCCTATTTGGTTCCTCAATGCTTAATCTCTAAGTTTCTAATCCTAGCTCATACACACATACATACATACGGCATACACACACATACACACATATATACATTCATACACACACATATACCAACCGAAGCATACACATATGCAATTTTTACATTTTATTTTTCTTAATCTCATTTACTTAAATTCATCAATTCACAAAACAAGATAATTAATTAAAAATCACACTCATACAATCAATTTCCATGCATCATACAGTACACACATATTAAAACAAGCACTCACCACATAAGAATCTCAAACCAAATCAATAAATTCATTTTCTTAAAAGCAATTTCTCCAAAAATCCGTATTTTAAAATTCTGGAAATAATTTTCGTAAATCAACCCATAAAAATCTGAAAATCAAATTTTAAAAATCTACGTTTCGTTACGATCGTTTTTATATAAAGTTTGTAAAAATCCGAGTTACGGTTAAAAAGTTACAAATTTTTCAAGTTAACAGACCCAAAACTTAATTTCAAACAAAATCACTTTTTAGGAAAAATTCACAATTCAAATCACAAAATCATTCACTCCTTTTTCATAAAACATTTTGTTTATAAAAATCCATGAAAATCAAACTTTATTTCTTATTGAAATAAAATTCTTGTCCAAAAATCTTTTATAATTCAAAACTTCAAGGTTTATTTTAATAAAATTCGTTCTCGCACGTACGGGAAAAATGCGAGGTGTTACAGTGAGGCCCACGAGAACATTCTCATTCTCACTTCGTGGTCGTATTTCCTTTGCTGGCATCATTTACTTTAAAAGGCTCCTCGTTTTGTCACTTTCGGACGAAGAGGCTCCACACGTACAACCACTTGCATGTTGAATCGGGTCAAGTCCAACGGACTAAACAAAGAGAATACCATTCCTTAACCAGTCGTAGTTACAGAAGTCTCAACCTTAGGTACATACTTAGGGATATCAAGAAAACATAACTTCACACATCTCTAGGATCATGAGGTTTTACTTTTTAAAACTGCTAAAAGGTCCAAAAATCATTAGGTACTCACCACTCTCGACAACTTTAGATTCCTACTAATTCACAAGCAACCACTCCTTCCTTTAGTTCTCCTTCTAACTCTAATGCTTTCATCCATCATTTCTATGACTTAGGGGAGATTCTATTGCAACTTTGGTTTTATCTACTCAGAACAACTCCACTTTTCTCGTTAGACTCATCCTAAGCATCAATCATGCCTATCACTTGTACTGTCCGGACATCTGGTTATAATATAAGGCAATCCTAATCATCGGAATTTTCGTCATAATTTCCTCAAATTACCGGCAATATACACCTCTTTTCTTCCTTACAACTCCCCAACTTCGATCAAACTTACTACTAAGTTCACTGTGGTCTTATACTCTTATTCAATTTCAACCATTGATCCATCCTTGATCATTCAAGCCTAAGCTATCTGGGTGACTATGACACTTTCATTTCCACAAGTCAGGCTAATGGATTTTGGAAAGGATCGATAGAGCTATGGTTTGATAGTAAGGTCATGAAGAAAAAGTTTGAATTTCCGCAACAACGACTGTTTTTGTTGGAGCAATTCAACAAACATGGTGATCCAAGGATAACATTCTATTTCCTCAAAGGTAACGACTACCCTTGTACCAAAAGGTGCATCAAGGTCAACAAGCTTGGGTCTAACAAGCAATAATATAACATCAAAGGTTATTGGGTCTCGACTTAGAATCTATTCGCTTTCTACTCGGTCTACTTCCTTCAAACTACATAATCAACAAGTTCATCAGACCAACACAGCAGACACTAAAACACAGACAGAGTCTCACATCCCAGAAAGGCGAGAACTTTGACCTTGTACTCTTATCCTTACACTAGTAGACACACAGAGTCACACAAACAAAGCATGTAAGCCCATGCTTAAGGCCACTAAGGATTACCATAAGCTCTGATACCATAATGTAACAGCCCGATTTTCGTAACACAAAATAAGCAATTTTTATTTATTAAGTTGCTAAAAATGAGGCCAAATTTTTATTTTTATTTTTTTTAAAAAAAACATTATTGAGATATCATTGGTGCACTTAACATACTTTACCGAAAACCGAGTTGTTACTTAAAACATATACTTACTTACTTGAATCTCTAAAAACATTTATCATTGGAAAATGATTTGGTTTCGAACCCAACATAGTTCTTTGTATTTCATCAGAAGAACTTATACGGTTCTCAAAAGGTTTCATTCTTACACTTCTTCAAAAATGGGGCATAATCTAAAATAAGCTGAAATACATAAATAGTTCACTACTTAGGTAATCCTTGACTCTAGATACTGACACCGAACTTAGCCCGACAGATAACATGAGGCCACCTAGATTAATAACACTACCCTTAAACCTTCCTGTCAAAATCAACCAGATAAAGTTTCCCTCCCTTTCTTCACTCCCGAAGATGATGCCATCCATGTCTCTGCTTTCCCATTGTCATTTGACTCCGACTCCACTCCATCTAGAGTGGTGGATTTTTCCTGAGTCTCACTCCACACCTTTTGTTCATAGCTTCTATATCCTCGTACAGTGACCTGTCCCAGATGCGGTTCCTGTAACATCCCAAATTTTAGTTCCAAGTTTAATTAGGAAGACCTAAGTTAGAATTTATGAGGAAAACCATAGGAAACCATGGATAGGAGTTAAGGGTAGTGTCTTAGGGTTAGAATTTTTCAAAATAGGAGTTTTCAGAGGAGTAATCGATTACCTGCAGGGTGTAATCGATTACATGCTCTCCGGTGAAATAACACAAAAGTTGCATTAAAAGTAATGGATTACTTGGGCAAAGTAATAGATTACTTGGGCAAAGTAATGGATTACTTAGGCAAAGTAATCGATTACCAGTGGTCTAATGACTGTATGATGCTGAAAAAGTAATCGATTAATTGGAGGAAGTAATCGATTATTTTGGCGAAGTAATGGATTACTTTGGGCAAGTAATCGATTACTTCAGGTCTGATGCAGAAAAAAATAAAGTAAGGGCAGAAACGTAATTTCCACCCCCTCATCTCCTTATTTCAGCCACACCTTCCTTCTCCCTTATCCAAAATCGACCCTCTTTCTCTTCCCCTCCACTTCCACGCCTTTCTTTCCCTCTCTTCTCACTCTCAACTCACCATCAACATCCATCACCACCCAAATCTCCCCACCAATCCTTCTCCCATGTAAAACCCACACTCTCCTTCATGTTTTCTTCTTCTCTTCCTTGTCCATGGTGCTTATCTTTCTCTCTCACCTCCATGGCTCTTTCTCTCTCCTTCACCCAATCTCCATCAACAACCACCAAGTACCCACAAAACCACCTTCAATCCTTCCCCCCATGAGTATCTATTACCTTTCCCATGACTAATGCCTCATTCCTTGCCCTTGGTGTCTCTTTCTCTCTCTTGGAAGTTCTTTCTCTCTCCTAGGGCTCCTCTCTCTCTCCTCCAACCTTGAAGAACAGAGTGGAGATCGATCTAGAGAATGGGAAACAAGGTAGATCCGGAGTAGATTTGGGGTTTTTGGAGCTTTGTGGGAGCTCCCTCCTTCTCTAAGGTAAGGGGAGTCTCTTTTCCACACTTTGAGTTAGGGATAGTTATAGTGTATAATAGGATATGGGTTTAATAGTTAGATTGGGTTGTGGGTAGCAAATTAATATTTGATTATATTTGATTCTGGGTGATTGTTATAGTTCTGGTTGATTTTTGTTAAACTATTGAAAATGTTTATGATTTTTGTATATTATTAATGCAGGAAGTGAAGAACCCAAGGGAGTTGATTTATTTTAAGCATCCTGAGAAATACCTGAGTATGTCGACTATGTGTTATTTGTTAGAAAATTATTAGGATGTAATTTGGTGTATATGATTGGTTATGCTGGAAATCTTTATGCGTCTGGTTTGGTGTTATGCATGTTGATTGTGGAATTAAGGACTTCAAAGTGTCAATGAAAATAACGGTTAATAAGGAAAATATAATGATAAAGAAAGTGATGATTTAATAAAAGGTATACAAAGTGAAACAATTCAGTAATGTCAATAAAGTATTAAAGATTAACCTTGGATTGTGTGACCCAGATCTTGTAAGACGTTGTCCTTAGGAGACTGTAAGCATAGATCGCGTAAGACGCACTTAGTGCGCTGCTGTAAGTCGTTGTCCTTAGGAGACTGTACGCAATGATGGGCACACATTCCGGTGGCGTGTGATTCCAGGTCATGTAAGACGTTGTCCTTAGGAGACTGTACGCATAGATCGCGTAAGTCGCACATAGTGCGCAGCTGTAAGTCGTTGTCCTTAGGAGACTGTACGCAGTTATGGACACACTCACCGTATATTAATAAAGGTATAATAGGATTGTGCGATTCCAGATCTTGTAAGACGTTGTCCTTAGGAGACTGTATGCATAGATCGCGTAAGTCGCACATAGTGCGCAGCTGTAACTCGTTGTCCTTAGGAGACTGTACGCAATGATGGACGCACATTCCGATTGTGGAAATCCAGGTCTTGTAAGACGTTGTCCTTAGGAGACTGTACGCATAGACCGCGTAAGACACCCTTTCTGTGCAGCTATAAGTCGATGTCCTTAGGAGACTGTACGCAGTTATGGATCCACATTATATCTTTATAAATTGTAAAATGGAAAACTTAATGAATGTAAAAGATGAAGAAAAGTTAAGTAATGATAGAGATGAAAAGATGTATGTATGGATTGAAGTAGTAATTGTATGTAGAAAATAGTTGATGTTTGATAAGAAGAAGTTGTTGTTATTAATGTGAATATTATTGAATTACGGAAGTGGATGTATGAAAGATATTGTAATATGAATATGGTTAAATGGTTGGTCCTTGATCTAATTTAATTATTATCCTTGAATTCTTGTTATGAGCTATGTACTATCTTCTAATTCAATGTGTTGTGAAAAGGTCTTACCCTTAGTGGTTATCATTTTAGGTGAATGCTAAGGAGCTCAAGATCAGAGTGTCGCAGCGGAAGACTAGGAAGAAGGGAACTCTATATTTGTATTTTCTTATATTATAATTGGAATGCCCAAACCATTTGTAAACTTGTATTATGAATAGTAAATTTTAATGTTTATTATTTGGATTACAAACTTTTAATGTTACTATTTTAAAAAAAAAGAAAAAAAAATGGGTGTTACATTTATGGTATCAGAGCAGTTCCTTCCTTCCGACCTGCGGGAAAGTGGTCCCGATCTCGCTGCGAACACTCTCATCTTAATCTTCTTTCCAGAGGTGAGACCCTTTTAAGTGGAATTGTTAATGCTAAGTGGTGATTGAGTAATGTACCCTATATGAGCGGAATGAGTTTATGTTTACAATTGGGAACACTAATAATTGACAAATTAAGAAAATTGTGTATAGAAGTAAAAAGGAAAGTGAATTCCTTGGAACCTAAGCGGATCCCTCAGGGATTCAAGGGATCGCATAATATTAAGTGTTATCCAATTGTAAACAGGAAACTTAAATGGTGTAAATTAAGTTTTGTTTGTGGATGCAAAATTTTAAGTTTTGAGTTAATCAAAAAGATTGAAGTTTTCTACAAAGGAAATCCTGCTAATCAAAATGACGTACATAAACTTAAACTAGATGGGAAGGGCGATTACCACTGATGGAATGTAGTGTCGGAACTGGCCAATCCGATGTTGCATTAATCGGGAGGTGATGTCGTCGAAATCTAGGAGTTTGTGCAACATCATGAAATTAGTAACTGATTCCCTATGTATAAAACTCTTGTGTTAGTTCTTTATGCTTTGTTTCTTTGATATGTGAATTTATGTATGATTTTAATGAGTGTTGTTGAGTAAATTGGTGTCAAATTAATTGAACAGGGATTAGAAATGGAACTGCATGGAATAAACAAATTCTGATCTTGAATACTAATCCAATCACGTGATCAAATTTACGTCGATTAGACTAGTATCTAAGAGAACCACAAACAATGTTTAAATTAAATCAATGGTTGAATTCCATGGCTAATCTCAATTCAAGTGACTGTGACACCAAATGAAAAATAGGAAAAATCGAGAACTAATCGATTGGATTTAAACCACCAAATCATATCAGATTGAGTTACGAAACAAAAACAAATTTTTGCCTAATTTGGGAAGCGATTTGAATTCAATCAAAAGGTTCTCGAAATATGTTTATATGTGGAATAGTGCAGCGTTAAAGTAAGCGGACGAAAATTAGAAGTGGAACTATGAGAATCCAAATAATTATTTCTTTGATTCTAATCTTTCCGGATGACTTAGTTGCAACGGTTAGACTAGAATTCATAAACACAACAAAAACAATTCTGTGAAACTCGTAGTTGATTCCACCACTAATTTAACTCCGATGACTTTTTACCAAACGAAGGATGAGTTGGAACTTCTATCGATTGATTTGAACCCCGAGTTACAGTAATAAAACGTTTACAATGGAAAGAGGTTTCTTTAATCGAGGAAGGGGTTAAAATTCAATCTAGAAGTTCTCATATCAATTCGGATGGGATTGGTCATAGTATTTATGTATATTTGAAAAGTCTGTGTTTTGTGGGGATGAGTTTAAATTTTTGAAAATGTTTTCAAGTGATTTTGGGACTAAGAGCTTTTTAATTGCCATCCCCAAGCTTTAAGGTCCCAAACCATTTTTTTTTTCATTGAGTAGTGACTTAAGATTTTTGCTTTTGAAATTGTTTTCTAAACTAAAATTGGTTATGTTGTGGACGTGTATATCTACATGTATATATGCATAAGTTTTATATTCAAGTTTGAATGGATTTGAATTTCAAAAATGATTTTTCAAATTTATTTTTCTAAACTAAGAGTTTTTATCTTGGCATAGGAAAAGAAGTTTCTGTTAGACCGTAGTGAGTTGTTAGGAGTTTGTGATTAGGGTAGTGTTTGTTGAACTCTAGGACAGGTAGAGGTGATAAGGGCGCATAGTTGTGTAATGGTTGGTTGATTAATGTGCTTGATATTAATATATGAAAAATGAATTTTTGTTTGATGCTTGTGAGTGTTCAAAATGAATTTCAAAGTATTGTGCCGAATGTCACTCATTCCGAATGGATCGTGAAGTCCCACGACAAAAATTTTAATAAAATAGTAAGGAAAGTGAGAATTCCTAAGTAATCGAGCAGTGGATTAATCCATTTTTTCCAACCAAGTCACGTGTCGATTAAATAGGAACCTTACATGCGCGACGCAAATCAAATTCGGAATGAACTTCGAATTTTCAAACTTGAAGAAAAAAAATGTCATTGTTTCAATTTTTGATGACTTACCAAACTGAATTTTCTAAGTTAAAAAAAAAAACATGTTCCTTTTTCTCTGAATCTAGCAATTTTGAACAAAGTGTACTTCTTCATCTAGGTTCTTATGAAATTAGATGGAGGTAGCTCGTCATGGTGAGGTACATGATTAAAAGTTTTATTGGATTTTCAAAATGAAACCATTGGTTTCCTCATCAAGAGAGGAACCTAATTTGTAAAAGAATTTTTGTTTTTATAAATGCATCATTGTTTTCTAAGCGTTCCACTAGTATGGGATATTCTTCCTAAATTATAAATCCCCATACCTAGTGATTTTTCGAAACAAAGGTTTTAAAAATGAATGTGTTTGTAGTCAAGTGTTTGTTGGGAAAATCAAGGTTTTTATATAAAGTGGAAAACTAAGTTTTTGGGTTTAGGATTTTGTTTGATTTGGAATGTTTAATATAAGCACCCTAAGGATGAATCTCTATTTCATGTAACATTTCAAGCCATTTGGAGCAAGTTAGTGTTTTAACTAAAATGAATTTAACGTGTTCTAATCGGTTTGACAATATTACGCAACCTTGGGCTAAGCTTAGGTGTTGTTCCATTAAATTTTGAGGCCAATTGGAGTTTGTCTACTAATTTTTTTAGTGATCACTCCTGACCATTACAAATCTTTGACGAAGTGGTAGTAGAGTCAAAAATGAACCTAATGAACTCTGATTGACTTGAAAATTTACCATAATGTTCTTTTATGTTCCGGGACACTATTTTCAAATTTTGTAAAACATTATGGAATTTAATTGATGGAATGCATTTTTGGTTGCAAACTATATAAGTCCTATTCCGTGAACCCCTTTTGAACTGATTTTCAAGTATGTCATGATTGTGAATATTGTGTGGATAGAAGTAAGTCTTAGTCCTAAGGTAGATAAGGATTAGCTTAGAGGGAAGTAGGGTGGAGTCTTGTTGTGTTTGAAATGTATGGTGAAGTAGAATGTTGTGTATATTTGAACGATATCTATGTGATTTATGTTTGTTTGATTGTTGAATGTGGTCGTTTAGGGTCTAGGAATAGGATATAAGTGGTAGGTTTTGGAGCTAGATTAAAGTCAGCCTAAGCGGGTATTAGTGTGTAGGGCATAATAGAACCCTTTCCAAACCTTTGAAGTAGAATTCCGAAAGAAACCCGGTTGATCTTAGAAATTATTCCCAACTTCCTTGTGAAGCTAAACCTGAGTTTACAATCCAAGATCCTTTCGGAGTCTTTCTAGAAGGACTCCTGAAATAGTTAATCGAGAGAAGTGTAAACCTCAGCAAATCTGATAGAGCCTCCACCTCGAGTCAGACCGAATCAAATCGTAGTTGGTGCTCTTCAATGAGTGCAAGGGTCTGGTGGCGCGTTCATGCTTAATGGTATGCCAATCCCAAGTGGGGGAGTAGAACTAAGATGAGTAAGTTGCTTAGCTTAGAAAACCTTGTTCCGGGATGGTTCTCCAATTAAGGATTTTGAGCGGAATTTCGGGGACGAAATTCCAATAAGTGGGGGAGAATTGTAACATCCCAAATTTTAGTTCCAAGTTTAATTAGGAAGACCTAAGTTAGAATTTATGAGGAAAACTATAGGAAACCATGGATAGGAGTTAAGGGTAGTGTCTTAGGGTTAGAATTTTTCAAAATAGGAGTTTTCAGAGGAGTAATCGATTACCTGCAGGGTGTAATCGATTACATGCTCTCCGGTGAAATAACACAAAAGTTGCATTAAAAGTAATGGATTACTTGGGCAAAGTAATAGATTACTTGGGCAAAGTAATGGATTACTTAGGCAAAGTAATCGATTACCAGTGGTCTAATGACTGTATGATGCTGCAAAAATAATCGATTAATTGGAGGAAGTAATCGATTATTTTGGCGATGTAATGGATTACTTTGGGCAAGTAATCGATTACTTCAGGTCTGATGCAGAAAAAAATAAAGTAAGGGCAGAAACGTAATTTCCACCCCCTCATCTCCTTAATCAGCCACACCTTCCTTCTCCCTTATCCAAAATCGACCCTCTTTCTTTTCCCCTCCACTTCCACGCCTTTCTCTCCCTCTCTTATCACTCTCAACTCACCATCAACATCCATCACCACCCAAATCTCCCCACCAATCCTTCTCCCATGTAAAACCCACACTCTCCTTCATGTTTTCTTCTTCTCTTCCTTGTCCATGGTGTGTATCTTTCTCTCTCACCTCCATGGCTCTTTCTCTCTCCTTCACCCATTCTCCATCAACAACCACCAAGTACCCACAAAACCACCTTCAATACTTCCCCCCATGAGTATCTATTACCTTTCCCATGACTAATGCCTCATTCCTTGCCCTTGGTGTCTCTTTCTCTCTCTTGGAAGTTCTTTCTCTCTCCTAGGGCTCCTCTCTCTCTCTCCTCCAACCTTGAAGAACAGAGTGGAGATCGGTCTAGAGAATGGGAAACAAGGTAGATCCGGAGTAGATTTGGGGTTTTTTTAGCTTTGTGGGAGCTCCCTCCTTCTCTAAAGTAAGGGGAGTCTCTTTTCCACACTTTGAGTTAGGGATAGTTATTGTAACAGCCCGATTTTCATAAACCAAAATACTTCACTTTAATTCATTTAGGTGGCAAAAATGAGGCAAAATTTATTTTTTTTTGTAAAACATTGTTGAGAGCATTATTGAAAAAAAATCGTTGTTGCACTTTAACATCCTTTTTACTGAAAACCGAGTTGTTACTAAAACATTTATTTTAATAAAACTTTCATTTTCATAAAAGCCTGATTTCCAAATCATCATGATAGTTCCAAAAGATTACAGTGTTCGATTTTCAAAAATGAAGCAGACCTCAGTACCGAATGTAAAAATTTAGCTTGCATACAGAAGTGGCACATTGCTTGGTAATCCTTGACTCGAAACACAATTCACAAACTCAACCTAAACACTCTACTTTCACTTCCTTCTAGTGAAGACATCCGGATGGAGCTCTCCTTTCTTCTTGCGCCCTTTTCTTTACTCCCGGAAGTGAAATCATCTCCATCGCTGCTTTGCGGTTGTCACTCAGCTCCATCCAAAGAAATAGCCTCCATGCGATACTCCATCTGCCCGTTGAGACATCAGCAGCACCGATATGCCAACGAACAGGAGAGAGTAAGCGATCCGAACGACGCATCGTCGACGGTGTGGAATTACGGTAGGCGAGATAATAGGACCACACAAGCATACAATATAACATACATACACACCGCAATCAAACATGTATTCAACATTATCATCATTCTTTATCTTTTACTTTCTTATCAACTTACTTACTTCTTGTAAATATTCTTTCGTTCTCTCTCTCTCGTCCTTTCCATAACTTTATTTCACTTTTCTTCCAGACTTATCAATTCACATTCTTTGATGTTTGGGGAATTTTAAGATCTCATCAAGGTATTCCTTTCGTTCTCGGCTTTCACACACGTCTACATCTCCTCGGTCATCCACCCAACCTAGTCGGAAGCAAACAGGAGTACAGGACCTTTACCGTGCGGGCACGACAGCTGTCACAACACAAATGGTCCCAGACCAGGAGGACTCTGCCTCAATCAATTTACAATAATCATGGCACACTGCCTTGCAGTGGCTAACAAGATGCCCCACTCCAGTCCCTCTCACTGTTCTCGATTTGCAATCTAGGGGGCGACAGTGTGTTTCTTGTGGGTCCGCAGAACTTACCACGGCATTAGACCCAGTCCCCACCACGTTAGTGCGCCACATGTGGAGTTCGTTCTGCCTAGAAACACACTCTAGACTTCTTGACGTTTCACCGTCATCGTCCTCGCCTAATGCAATCTCGTGCTAAGTATCCGCAGATACTTATCGTTTCTACCTCTCCACTACTTCATACTCTCATACCTCATCGCGTGTGTCTTTTAAATCTTTTATCTTTTTAATTATCCTAAGATCGGCCCGTCCTTCGTGCAACCCTTCAACGAGTCCCGACCACTAACTGGGCACAGCCTTTCTCATCACATCTCGCGTAGCACAGAGCTGGGATCACATCATTGAACACTCGACCGATATCTCATCTTCCAAATTACAAATCACCATCCCTCTCAACAACCTCATTTCACAACATTTTCTCAAAAATCTAGTTTCACAACGGCTCAAAATCTCTTGTCAAAGACTTTCTTAAAAATCTCCCTTCACAGAGTTTCTAAAATCTCTTTTCACAACCTTTCACAAAATTTCCTTTCAAAAACTTTCCGGAAAATACTATTTATAATACTTCTCAAAGATCTTCTTTCAAAACATTTTCAAAAGTATTTCTTTTCACAAACTCTTTTCTAAAAATATCTTTTCAACATTTTCCACACAATCTCTTTTCAAAAATCTTTTCAAAAACCCTTTTCCAAAAATCTTTCCAAAAATATTTCCTTTCACAAACCCTTTTCAGAAAAACCTCCCGTCGAAAACATTTTTCCAAACATTTTTCCAAACTCAGACTTCTGCTGGGCGCAAGTGGAGGAGCAAGCTCAACTCAACACTAGTCCCAGGCCAAAACCAAAAGCAAAGGAGCCAAGCTCCCCTCAAATCACATCATTATCACTCTTCCCAGCTCTGGCTCGTTCTCAACATTATCATTTCATTCTTTCCCCATTCTCCACTCTTTCTTTTCTCCCCATTCACAAGAGTACAGGACCTTTACCACGCGGGTACGACAGCTGTCACAACATAATGGTCCCTGACCAGGAGGATCTCGTCCTCAAAACATATCAATAACATTAAGGCTCACTGTCCACGCAGTGGCAAACACAATGCCCCGTTCCAGTCCCTCTCACTGTTCTCGATTTGAAATCTAGGGGGCGACAGTATGTTTCTAGTAGGCCTGCAGAATTTTACCACGGCATTGGACCCAGTCCCCACCACGTTAGTACGCCACATGTGGAGTTCGTTCCGCCTAGAAACACACTCTAGACTTCACGACGTTTCACCGTCATCGTCCTCCCCTAATGCAATCTCGTCCTAAGTATCCGCAGATACCTATCGTTTCTTCCTCTCCACTACTTCGATACGACACTCATACCTCACCGCAATTGTTAATGTCGTTTAAAATCTTTTAAAGAGTTTTAATTACGGCTTAGTCCTAATGATCGGCTCATCCTTGGTGCATCCCTTCAATGAGACCCGATCGCTAATCGTTCGCATCTAATCCCCCTAAAGCTCATATACTATCACTTGAATCATCACAACATCATTGCATCATCTTTCTCTTTCTCATGTCACGGCCACACTGCTCTCATCAACATTAGCATTACTGTTCCAAGACAATTGAAACTCAGCACGCCATCATTGTTCTCCTTGCCAATGGTGATTCAGCAGCATCACTGGTGTCCTTTTTCGCCCATTTGGCTTAGCAGCATCAGTAACTCCTCTCGTTCGTTCCAAATTTCCAATTACCATCTATTTCTCTCACAATTCAATCTCATCATAACTTTTCTCTCTCTCCCTTATTCACTCTCATTATTCGAATCCATTATTCTTTTCTTATCATACTTAGCTTGTTACTTCCATAACTTTATTATTAACGCACAATCAAATAATTTCCAGCAACATCATATAAATATAACAAATAAACGAGTCATAAGAAAATTAAATAATCCAGCACGAACAATTAAAATCACGACATCATGTTGATAACCCAATCTCAGTCGTTCGGGTGGATAGCTAAACCAATCAAACAATCGCTATCACATACACCACTACGCTAAATGAGATTGGGGTCCAATCTTTGAGATGATTGGACGCCTTAATATGTTACCTAATTACCACGACGTCTTAAGGGAAAGCCCCTCTCTTACCTCGATGACAAACGTCCTATAGCTCTCCAAGGTTTCCCGATCATCTCTCCTCGCCTCTTATCTTCTCGTCCATCGCTCAACTAAGACATTTTCCCGTTCATTAGAAACGAACTCAATACATTTGGTGAATTCGTTTTGAAAACAATTGCTCTTTTTAAAAAATTGTTATCATTGTCCAATGTTTTTCCAATTCAATTCAATATTCATGATTAAGACGGTTTTTGAGAAAAACTTTTGAAAACAATTTGGAAATACTCTTTTATTCAAATAAACCTTCTTTTCCTCATTAAAACTTGCTTTAAAACGTTTGGGGTATGGAAACATTCAACAGAATAACGAGATTTAAAAGATGAAATTCTAAAGTTACATTAAATCAATTTATAACGTTGACACACAAACTAATCATGCATGAGAAAACAATTCAAGCTTAACTCCTTAGTTAAATCATGACAAAACCGAATTACCTAGGATAGACATTTCCTAACTACTAATAATTTCCAGACCTTGAAATCAATTTATTTATTTCTAGTCCTAAAATCCGAAAAGAAGAAAAAAAATTACATCATTTCATCAAACAGATAATAGCATAAACATAGCATATAATCACTCTCATTATTCATTTAAAAGAAATTCTTCTAATCATCTAAACATATATTACCCAGAACATTTAAATGAGATCTTGCAATGACATAGCACACAACCAGAACAAGAAAAGAAATTATTCCATGCCTTCAAAGATTGAAACTGTGAGCATCATAGGGAAATTTGACAACTTCAATTTCATTTTCTTCACTTCAATTCAAACAACAATTAAAGCTACAAATCATTTCAAAGATTTATTTTATTTTCCTTTAAATTGGTTATTTCATACATGCACCTTTTATGCTCCTAAATTAAGCTAATCTTAGTCTAAGGTCTACATACATCCTAAATGATGATTAAACACACTTCCCTATTCTCCTACCTCAAGGTCGAATATCATCACACATGAGGCAAGAATCTTAGTTTACTTTTTGACATACTAAACATAATTACTCAAAACAAATCCTATAGATCACACATCACCATTTAATCACACCAACATGCATGAGCCATTATGAGGTTTCCTTTTGACCTTTTGATAGAAATTTGAATTATATCTTGGACTTCTAAAAAGAATGGCATGCATGGACTTAAGACCACTAAATCAATTCCTAATACATACAGGCACCTAGAAATCATGCACCAAAACATTTTTAGCACTCATGGCCGAATGGCCTTCATATCAACACCACAAATATAAAACAAGTCTTTAAATCAAATCATGCTCATAAGAATAAAAATCATTTTAAAGCCCATTATCCTATTATCTCTACTAGGCCGAGACATACACAAAGGGAAACATAGCCTTTTTCATTTGAAACTTGACATGCAAAGCCTCAAGGTCCTAACTTTTAATCAACAAACATGGATTAATGCATGCACATACAAAGATCAACCAAAATCATCACAAGTCAACAAGCAAAACTAAAAATCCCTATTTTCTTCTCAAATAACTTAGATCATGGAATTGTTAATCAAACATTCACATATATACACATAGGTCACGGATTGAACACAAGAGATCAATCATGCAAGGCATAAATTCTTCACTTTGTCACAAATCAAACCTAGATCATAAATTATTTACTAAACCTTTTCATAAAAAACCTCACGGTTCACGATTTAAGAGGATAAATTCAACATGCATGAAGTTTTCATTTTAGTTTTCTCAAAATCTCAAATAATAAGTTAGATCCTTTAGAAGCTTGTTTAGAAAATCATCATGATCTACCTAATGAAGCCATAACCGAAGCTTAAAGAGTCCATGAGTTTACATATTACAAATCAATTTAAAAGTCCATGATAAAGTCTAAATCATACTTGCACTCATCTCTCAAGCTTTGAAAACAAACATGCAAATGAAAAGAGAAGAAAGAAAAGTTACAAATCCAAAAGAAAATCTAACTATCATGGTTTTCTCTTGATCTTCACATAACCTACCAAGGAAGTTGGTCTTCTAACTCCTGAGGGTCTTGATCTCCAAGGAAACTCAAAGTCTTGGTCTAATTCTCCTTCTTCCTCCTTCTTGTTTCCTACGGCCACACCCTCTTTCTCTTGCTCTCTTCTCTTTTCTAAGGGTGTGATGATCCCTTAGAAAGTGTTTGGATATGTGAGTGAAGGAAATGGGATTGAAATGTGAGAAATGAACTAAAGCAAGATAAATTTAAGGGCCAACGAGTTTGCCTCCTTTGCCCTTAAGTTGAGGTTCGGCCAAGGCACTAAAAGGAAGGGTAAATTTGGGTTTCTAAAAATTTGCATGGCAAGGGTTAAATCAAAGAGACAAAGTGCTTAGGCTAGGGCTAGACTTCATCCTGCATGGTCACCTCCAATCCTTTCTTTTCCACCCAGGAGTCAAAGTTCTAACCTATACACATACACACCCATCACCGTGGCACACACATATGCCCACACCTCATGCATTTTCATTTTCATTCCCTATTCTTAATTATTCAAGGCATCATGGTCATTAGTTCATGTGATTTATGCAACATTTTCAAAAGTCACATACACACCCATATGCCCAAAACCGTAACACATTTACACACATATGCACACATGTTTATTTTCAAACAATATTTACATATTAAACCAAACACATATCACAATGAGCACATATCATCAATTAATTCTATGTCATGGCAATTGATTTAATCTCCCACGAGAATACATCATTATCCAAGGAAAAACTTAAATTCTTTCAAAGTGAAACAATCATTTACACAAAACACATAATTAGAAATCCTTAAAATCAAGTTTTTCGTACAAATAGAAAATTTCCAAAAGATAATTTTATTTAAAGTCATCAGCTTTCCAGAAATCATGATTTTATAAAAATTCATCTTCCAAAATTTCCAGAAATACAGTTTGTAAATAATTCCAGAAAATTCTAAAAATTGCATTCTCAAAGTTCATCATCCAAAATGAAAGTCCTTTCCATAAAAAAATCATTTTTGAATAAAATCATAAATAATTCTTTTTAGAAAAATCCTTTTGAAAGCAAAACTCAAGGTTTATTTTAAACGAATTCGTTTACGCACATTCGGGAAAATGCGGGGTGTTACATTCTCCCCAACTTAGAGATTTCTCGTCCTCGAGAAATGCTGTGTAGAGCGAGTCTGGCTATGGACGCGTAGCTCAATTGACTAATCTCTCTATTCTCTAACTGCAGCAATCGTCGCGAACATTCGTGGCTGTGTACTGTTGATCTGCTATCCTTACGAGTTATTCAAGCGGACTACGTTTGCAAGTAACCTCTCGGGGTTCTCTTGGCTATCAAACGGAATGGGGTACAAACATTATAGTTTTAAGGAAAGCAAAGAATTTTACAGGGGTTCGAGACTTCCGGGCAACATCCAACATAACAAGGTTAGACTCATTTGGGTCAAGACTTTACTACATCTCGGAGTTAAATTCTTCTCCATCAGTTCAAGCCTAGTCAAACTATTTCCTAAAATTTAATGTTTCCACTTGCTCCCCAACTTGAATAAATCATGTCCCTACACACCTCCGTTTTGATCACAACTCAACTTCTAAAACTCTCACTCTTTACCATACCTCAACCGGTTCTAAGCAATCTCTCGTCTCCTATGTTTAACTTTTAATGATCTCACGCTTTCTCCATTAATCGTCATTATCCAACTTCTAAGACCATTATCTCCCCTTCCCCTTATGCTTAACTGTCACTAATCCTCAAGGAATACGCTCTACTTCTCTCCCAGTTCTTCAATATTCGATCATACCACTTAAACGTGCTATACCTTTTGTCAACTTTTCCACTTATCACGAGTTCTACTCTATCAACATCCCTTTCGGTCTCTTCTCTCTCCTCCTTCACGGTGTTCATCGTGAGCCGTCATGGCTAGGAAGAGGGGAAGACCCCCGAAAACCCCTACTTCTTCTTCTTCTAAGAAATCTCCAAGTGCAGAGAAACGGTCTGAAGGTTCATCTTCGATGGAATTCAGCCTTTCAGATGAAGAGGCGCTTGAGGATATTGATAGCTTGACTCCCAAGAAAGCTGCAGAACTATTGCAAAGCATTGATCTCCTTCGGCAGAGGGTGCAGAGTAAGATTCCTGTAGATCAAAGTGAAAAACAGGGTGACGATATTAATAAACATCAAAAAAATCAATCAGAGGCTGTGCTAAAACCAAGTACCTAGGATAATCAGCCACTTCATTCGGTATGGGCGAATTTTGATATTACAAAATTGAGGAATGCAGGGGAAAAGTTAAGTTTTGTCGAACCAGTTCTAAAGGAAGGTCAGGCTATTACTAAAATAGTTGTGGAGGATGTGGAGAATGAATTGCTTTTCTGGCAGAATGCAATAGTCTGCTATGTGTTGGGGGCTAGGCCACCCTACTCTGTTTTCAGTGGGTACATTAAGAAGGTTTGGGGTCATTTGGGTATTGATAAAATCCTTATGACTAATGATGGATCTATGGTTGTGAGATTTAATACAATGGAGGCAAGGAATGAGGTCCTAGAAATTGGAATTTATCACTTTGATAAAAAGCCAATTATACTGGGACCATGGACTGGGAGGACAGGAGTGAAGGAGCATCTGGACAGGTTGCCTGTTTGGATTCAATTGCCCAATCTGAGTCCTAAATTTTGGAGTCAATCAGCTTTGTGCAAGATTGCTAGTCTGGTTGGCACTCCAATAATGGTGGACAAGGTCACCAAGGAGAGGAACAGACTTAACTATGCAAGGGTTCTAATTGAAGTGAATCCTAATACTCTTCCTGAGGAAATTTTCTTTGAAGATGAGAAGGGTAATGTGGTGAATCAGAGGGTGACTTATGAGTGGAAACCAGTACTTTGCGCCAAATGCTCAAAGTATGGGCATGACTCTAAGATGTGTAGGAGTAATGTTAGTCAGAAGTGGGTGGAGAAGAAGAAGCCTTCTAGGGAGGATATTGAAAAGATTGATGACTGCTTAAGATCAAATGATGTGAAGGCTGTGGAGAATGCAATCAATCAAGCTAATGGTGAGAATAGTCAGCAATCCTCTTCCTTTGTTGCAGATTCTATCAATCCAGGGAGTTCAACTGCTCCTAAAGATTTCCCAATTGCTAAGGTGCAAGATAAAGGTAAGGGTATTCTAGTTGAGAGTGAGCCTATTGATTCAGATTCTGAAAATGCTGAACCTTGGGTTCCAGTTTTAAACAGAAGTAAAGCTCAGAAAAGACAAGGTGAGAAAAGGGGATTGTGATTAAAGATTTGGCCTCTAAGGCCAATGGATAATATCTTAACTTGGAATGTGAGAGGGTTTAATAACCCTCAAAAACAAAGGGAACTAAAATCTCTTTGTTCTGTGAATAATGTTGGTTTGTTGGGTATTTTAGAGAATAAACTAAGAGCTCACTCTGTTTGCATTACTCTAAGCAAGTTTGCTCCTGGATGACATTATGTTTCAAATATTGATCAACACCCAGTTGGGAGAATTTGTGTTTTATGGAAGCCAGATATGTTCAATGTAACTGTCCTGGGGAGTTCTAGTCAGATGATTCATTGTCTTATTTCTTTGCCTATCAATTCAGTGTAGTGGTATGCAACATTTGTGTATGGTGCAAATGATCAGGTTTTGAGAAAAGAATTATGGGAGGATTTAAAGAGGATTCATTCTACAGTTAAGCTACCTTGGCTTATTTCAGGGGATTTTAATTGTTGCTTGGATCCTTCTGAAAAATTGGGTGGTAATCAGATGGATTGGGAGGCTATGGTTGAGTTCAGAGATTGCATTCAGTAGTGTAGGTTGCAAGATATGAAGTATTGTGGTAATCAGTTTACTTGGTGCAATAGGCAAACTGATGGTAACAGGATTTATAGCAAGCTAGACAGGAGTATGGTTAATGAAGAATGGATTCTCACATGGCCTCTTGTGTACACTCAGTTTCTAAATAATAGCATTTCAGATCACTCTCCTGCTCTGATTAGGAGTGTTGATGGAGTTGCTCAATCAAAAAGGGGATTCAAGTTTTTTTAATGTTTGTGCTCAGAATCAAGATTTTAAGAGAATTGTTAAGGAGTGTTGGGAGAGAGATGTTGAAGGTCATGCTCAGTTTAGAGTTATGAAAAAATTAAAGATGGTGCAGCAGCTTCTAAAGCAATTGAATGATAAGGAATATGTGGATTCAGTAATTCAGGAGCAGGTACTGAGGAGGGAGTTGGATCACATACAATCAGAGATTAATTTGAGGCCTCAGGATCCTATTCTTCATCAGGTGGAAAAAGACAAGTATTTCCAATACTTAAAGGCTTTGAATAATTCTATTTCTATTCTGAAACAAAAGGCCAAAGATAGGTGGATCCAGGAGGGTGATCAGAACACTGCTTGTTTTCACAATGCTATTAGGACCAGACAATACAAGAATAGTATACTAAGCATAACTAATGAAGAGGGATTGTGCATCCAAAATTAGCAGGAGATCAGGGAAGAATTTGTGAAGCACTATTCTAAGTTGTATGGCAGGAAGGAGGTAGTGTGGTCTCTAGAGGACTCTGTGTCTCAGCATGGGCCAGTGTTGTTGAGGAGCAGCTAGCACTTATAAAGCCTTTTTCAAGGGAGGAAATTAAACAAGCTATGTGGTCTATTGACAAGGACAAATCCCCTGGACCTGATGGATTTGGATCAGGTTTCTTTCAAGAAGCTTGGGAAGAGATTGGAGAGGAGTGTTGTATGGCTGTTGAGGAATTTTTCCATTCAGGTAAATTACTTAAAGCTTTGAATTACACTGATTTAGTGATGATTCCTAAATGTGAAAATGCTACATCTACTAAGGAGTACAGGCCTATAGCCTGCTGCAATGTCCTATATAAATGTATTTCTAAGCTTATGTGCATCAGAATCAGAGAAGTACTACCAAGGATTATTAATAATAATCAAACAGCTTTTGTAAAGGGGAGGAGCATAGTTCACAATGTGCTTATTGTACAGGATCTTATGAGGTTGTACAGAAGAAAGAATGTTTCAGCTAGGTTCTTACTTAAAATAGATCTTATGAAGGCTTATGACACCTTAAGTTGGAGCTACTTAAGGGAAATGCTAGAGGCTTTGAAGTTTCCCTCAAAGTTTATTAACTGGGTTATGGAGTGCATTTCTACTGTGACTTTTAGAATTGTGATTAATGGTCAACATTCTCACCTTTTTAAAAGTCATGGTGGCATTAGACAAGGAGATCCTATCTCTCCCTTATTGTTTGTCATTGCTATGGAAGGGCTTTCTAGGAGACTAATGACTGCTACTAATGAGCAAGGGTTCAGGTTTCATCCCTTATGCATTGAGTTGTCTCTTGTCAATCTGATTTTTGCTGATGATCTTATGACTTTTTGTAAGGGCCATCCTAAAAGTGTGAGAATTATTATGAGGGCTATGAAGGAATTCTCTATGAACTCTGGGATGCATGCTACTCAAGATAAATCTCATATTTACCTAGCTGGGGTGAAGGAGCCTTATAGAAGCCAGATTGTGGAATGCACTGGGTTTCAGGAGGGTTCTTTTCCTTTTAGGTATTTAGGATTTCCCATTTCTGCTAAGAAATTGTCCATAGCAACTTGTAAGATCCTAATTGATAAGGTGGCTGCACGTGTGAACAGTTGGAAGACTAGGCACTTATCTTATCAAGTTAGGTGTGTGTTGATTAACTCTGTTCTCCTCACTCTTCATACTTATTGGGCTTCTGTGTTCATTATTCCTAAGGCTGTTCTAAAGGGTGTTGAGAAGGTTTGTAGGAAGTTTTTATGGGGTGATAAGCATGCTGGTAATGTTAGTTGGGCTCAGGTGTGTAAGGAAAAGAGGTTTGGAGGTTTAGGTTTCAAGAATTCAGTTCTATAGAACCAAGCTGCTCTTGGTAAGCAAATTTGGAATATTGCTGGCAAGGAGGATATCTTATGGGTCAAGTGGGTTAATCAAATCTACTTGAGGAATGAGAGCATTTGGGAGGCTCAACCTCGTCAGGATCAAGGTTGGCACTATAAATAGCTTCTTAAGGTCAGGAACCGTTTGGCTCCTGGGGTAGTGAATGGACGGTGGCTGAATGGAGACTATACAGTGCAGATGGGTTACAGGTTTCTATGTGGTCATCTTGAGAAGTTTAAGTTTCATAGAGTGGCTTGGAATTAGTTTTCCATGCCTAAACATTGCTTTATTGTGTGGCTAATGTTGCTTAACAGACTTAATACGTGTGATCGATTGAAGAACTACCTAAGCCTAAGCTCTACGCTATGTCCATTATGTGAGCAAGATCAGGAATCTAGAGATCATTTGTTTTTCCAATGCAATTGGAGTAAGAATCTACTTACTTCTATGGCAAATTGGATGTGCATGCAAATAAATTCGTATGAATGCAACAATTTGATTAGATGGGTGAGCTATGGAGTTAAAGAAAGAACTTACAGGAAGGTGGTCACTGCTGTGCTCGCGGCGGCTATCTATGAAATCTGGATGGAGCGGTGTCGTCGCCGATTCCAGTTGAAGAAGGAAAGTCCAGAAGCAAGAAGTAGGGTGGCTCTTTGAGTCTTGGCTGAGAGGATAAGGAACAAGCTTGGGGATTTCAACAGGTGTAAGAACTCAGTGATAGTACATAGGGTGTTGGCTCTTATTTAGATTTATTGTTTTTTTCCTTATTAGGGTCTGGTTTGTTTGTTCTTGCCCAATGAACCCTTCCTAGAAGGTGGCTTTGGGTTTTTTGATGTATGTGCTGAATTTTGTGAGTTGGTATTAATAAAAAATTTTATTTACCAAAAAAAAACATCCCTTTCGGTTCGGAGACCTATTATTCTTTAGAACGTCAAGCCTTGACTTCCCCATCCTAACTTTGGGTCATACCTAAAGGTTTTAACCACAAGTTCCACCATTCATCAATTCAACTTCACCACATTAGCGCCTATTCTTCCTTACTCAACCATTCTGCCTTTTTAAATAACCTTAGATCCCGTATACTTTCTCAATTTCCTCCTTGTCTTACACCATCTAAACCAACATTCTGACCAATTCGCCTTCCAAATTCTAATCTCTACTCAAATGGGCATAACTCATCACCTTCCTATGACTCTAAAGGGTACTCCTATCCTTTCCAGGATTCATACTTCCTTCATTCATATCAATCAATCCTTACTTTCTTGGACACTTCACGATTCACCGCTTAATCTAAGAACACCTATATGACGGATGTCGGATACCAAGGGTTTATGTTTTCAATGAGGCTTTAGGAAAGAACAAATATTTGTCCAAGGTCAAAAAGAAGATTTTGGGGGTTCATCAATGTTCATAACAAATACGTCAGGTTTATTTAACAAACAAGGACTAAAATATTCTGAAAAAGGTTCTTCCAAACGTTTTGTCAAAGAAATTTGGCAAAAATCCAGGGTTTCCACAAGAAAGTCTCCAATAATAAAGGAGAGTTCCAGTCACAAGACAAGATCTCAAGTCAATGTCTCAAAGGTTATTTCAAACAAAAGAAGTTATCATCAAAAAGAGGTCAATAAGAAGGGTTCAGATCACAGATTGACGTCACAGGACGGCACTGAGCATTGTTCCCGGATTCTATTGCGAACGGAAACTAACACCTTTCAGGAATACGTCGATACATTCCTAGCGTTCCTATTCTTATCAATTGCTATCTTATGACTAGCGCACACTCAGAGTCACACGATAGAGTATGTAAGTCCACACACAAGAGTTCTTAGATCAACCATTGCTCTGATACCATAACTGTAACACCCCGATTTGGCAACTTGAAAACCATAATCAATTAAATTAAAATTTGGGGTCATTTTTTTTTTTGAGTTACACGTTCATGAGAACATTTTCAATTTGAAACCGAGTTATGAACCCTTTTCGTTCTCAAAGGCATGCCACCCTTCAAGTTCCAAACCGAGATGTCACGGGACATCGCACTTTGAAACTCGTTTTCCAAAACATAGTTCAAACAAGTTACCCCATTTGATTTGATTTCAAAACATCAGTACTTAACATAATTTTGTTTGGGGTTACAGCATAGTAGATCCAGGTGTCTAATAACTTGAAGTGGAATACAATACTCAAAAGGGAGTTACCTAATCCATAGTCGTCGGGTTCTACTCGCTCTTGTCACCTAATATTGCTCGGTCACTCGTCCTCCTCCTCAATCGAAAGATCCTCAGGGCTCAGGCTCCAATCCTTGTCGCTCGGACACTCATCTGTATCAGCCTCAGTCCAAGTGTCAGAATCCTTCTCTTCTGCCTCCTCCGTGATCTCTACTGTAGAGTCCCCCGGCGTTCTGTTAGTCTCTATATCCAAGGGAGTGACTCTTTCGGCTAGCTCTACGCTTCTGCGCTGAATCCTTAGAAAGAATACCACGTAGGCCGACATAGCGTTGTTATCTCCTCTCATTGGTAGGGCTCCTATCTCCCTGAACCGCTGATATCTTGCAATGTTGTCCATCTAGGATCCGCACATTTTCATACATAATAAAATTGTAGAGGAAAGAGAGAGTGAGCTACCCAAAACGGCAATGTCGACTATGTGGTAAGCTCATGGATCCCTGAGTCTCAAATTCGGTTTCCTTAGTTAGATTATGTTGCATAGAGTCTAGAAAATCTAATTTCCCCAATTTTATTCTCTGTTTCATGTGTAAACCCATTCCACTTTGGTGTTGCACTCAAAATGCTCTGCATGTTGGGGTTAAAGTGCTTTTGGTGCTATGGAGCTCTTCTTTGGGGGATTTCTTGTTTGATTCACATCTGAGAGGTAAGGGGAAGTAATTATATTCACTAGATAGAGAGTAAATTCCATGAATTGTGTTAGAGAGCCACCAAGAGGCTCTAAGGGCTTAGATTGAATAGGAACTTTGGTTTGGAGACCAATCCATGCTCTAAAACTGTGTTGAGCAAGTTCTATATCATGCATGCAAGCTGAAATGAACTTTAATTCATGAGTATTGTGCTTATTCTGCAAATTGAGGTGTTGAGTTGTTAAAATGTGTTTTTATGCATGATTATTGAATTCCCTGTCAAATCTGTGTTTTGATATGAAATGAATGCTTTAACATGTTCAAATTAGGTTATGTGAACTCTGTTGATCCTTGGAATGGACTTGAAATGAGTAGAAATGAAATTGGTATGATAAGACTAAGTTTTCAGTGTAAACTGCTGCGAAACACTCGAGTAATATACAGGGTACTCGAGTAAAACGTTTGAAAAACAATGTAAATGAAGATAGAACACTCGAGTATCGTGTCTACTACTCGAGTATCGAGCATGACCTGAGGACAATTTAAGGTCAATCACTCGAGTCATTCAAGGTCACTTGAGTATTCTGGAAATCAGGATGAACACTCGAGTAACCCATGAACTACTCGAGTAAATCATTGAATTTCAAACCCAAATCCTCAGAAAGTCATGAACACTCGAGTAACTCTAAGCACACTCGAGTAATCTGGAAAACTGGAAGAACACTCGAGTGTACTGAATTTTACTCGAGTAAATTGCCCAGAACCTGAAAACACCATTTTCAAGTCTGACTCATTTGATTAAGAGACTAATGATAATAATCCAAGGGATCAAGACTTAAAGAAATTGATTAATATAATTAGATCGTTTGATGATGGTCCTTTTGATAATGAAATAAGCCTAGGTGGCCTGAAAAATATTAATCAACTTCCTTTAAGTCTAATAATAAAATGCATTCATTCTGGAGTTTGGATGGTAGGACGTATATCATGTTTTTGTTAAACATGTGGAGGGCCTCTGGGAGTGCCAATACGCTTGCTTGATGACACGTCGTTGACGTGGTCCGCTTAGTGGATGCCGATTTGGTTATACCGTTTGGATGACGGTCCGTTTGGATGACGGGATATGCTCGGGTGGCATGGATTCCAAGCTTGACGTGTACATTCTAGGTGAATGTACGAATTGTTGTATACCTAGGAATACAACGCACTATTGAGTGCTGGGTTGTCAGGGATGGACGTCAGAGAGTGACATAGAATGATGGAGATAGGCTTGAGAGCTAAATTCATGCATCATGTCATTCACTTAAATTAATTGTGATAAATGAAATAAGTGTGAGCATTCTATGTGCATTCAATAAACGCTAAGTGCTAAATGTGATTGCTAATTATTGTTGCATACTTACATGTTCATATTGTATAATTTATTCTCTGTTGATTATGTGTATAGAATTGCTTACCCCTATGCCCTTGTAGGTGATGTCTAGTTACATTGCTTGCATCGAGATCCGGCCACTTCCTAGTGGCATATGGATCTATGAGGACCATCGCGCGGTGTTCGAGGGAGAAGTAGAGATTACCTTCTACCACCCGAACCCGCTGATGCGATTCCATCCTCGTAGATTTAGGATTCCCATCATATACACTATGCACGTACCCCCGTTTTATACTTACCATGGACCACCTCCCATGCGACCAGCTCGCTCTTATCACAGCTTTCATTTTCGACCTACCCGCTCTCACCCTTTTACTTCGAGAGTCGTCCGCGAGGAGACACCCCCTTCTGATCCGAGGAGCCCAGTCAGGGTTTCACCATCACCTGACCCGGTACCAAGTGGTAGGGTACACTCTCCCTCGGATGAGATCAAGGAGGATCCGATGGAGGACGAGACTGGGAGCGAGCCTGTCGTGCATTCTACTAGGAGTGATTGGAGGGATGATGATCCCTAGGTATGTGCGTATGGTGTATGATGTGGATCAGAGGATCTGGTGTGTGGAGGCTGAGGAAGAGACTTGCTGCTGCTGTGATGATGATGCTACAACCTTACTACTTTTGCTTCTTGGAGACTATTGCTATTACTACTACTGCATCTTATGCTGCCAGATCTATGTGACCACCTTTAGAGTTATATTTTGGTTATGTATATATGTTATAGATATACTTTTGGAGTACTCTAGGGTTTTGGTTACACTGCTATGTAGATCTGTTTATGGACTTGTGTATTTTGGAACTTGGAGACTCTGATGTTGGGCTATGTACTTATGACTTTCCTATATATAAAATCTATGTTTATATTCCTATCCATGGCATAGTCCGATAATTTCCGCTTACTCTGATTTTAATCTATTTGAGAGTTCGGCTGTGAAAACTATTCGATGGTATCAGTTTGATAAGGGTAGCTTTAGTTATGTTCTATAATATGAACACGATTTCAAAAGACGAATGTTACCCAACTTTTGAAAAGGTTTTAGAAATCGCCGAATTCGATACAACTGTTTCGAAATGCTTTAGAGTTTATTCTCCAAGAATTCCAAGTGTTGATTTGTGCACCCGCTTTTAAAAAAAAAATAAAAAAAAAATTCACTTACGTATTTTCTTAATACTCACAAGTCCATATATTATCCAATATAATAGCTTAAGTACTATATTATACTTGGGTAATTCGGAAGGGTGTCTCACTTAGTGGTATCAGAGCAAAAGTCAGATCCTGTAGTAGTGGAAGTAGTACCAGAAAGGTAGCCATCAACATCAAGCAGGTATCTCCAGGGCATGTACATTATTTTGAATGTTATTATTTTGCTTGGTGAGCTTTAGATACCCTTGATTTGTTTGTATCTTGTCTCTTTTGAGCACAAGACGCAATTGAATGTGAAGTTAGAATCTTAAGCTATAGCCTTAGCATAGGTGGTGTAATTGAAGTTTCTTTAGTTCAACATATGTGACCATAAGCCCATAGCGCAGGTCTAATATGGCAACTAGAAACCAAAATCACACCAATGCGATGTTAGAACGGATCACCACGGTGCTGGAAGCCATGCAGCGACAGTCTCAACAACCATCTCAATCGGTTAACCCGCCTCATCAGTGTAATGTGGGTAACACTGAGGCGAAGACTTTGGCTGATTTTAGGAGCTGTAATCCACCAAAGTTTGAAGGAGGATTTAAACCGGAAGAGGCCAACAAGTGGATTCACACCATGGATAAGATTCTGAGGACGTTGGAGTGTTCTGATGCTCAGAAGGTGGCGTATGCAACCTATATGTTAGAGGATGAAGCTAAGAATTGGTGGAATCACACGATGCAGCTTCTGCAATATGAAGGAAGGGAGGTGAGTTGGGGAGTATTTATGGAGAAGTTGTAACACTCTATGATTAATTACCCTTAATTCCCCTTATATTAAAATACGGACTCAAAAATTCATTTTTATTACATTAAAATCAACCGTCAAACGGACGGAGTTTTGTTTGTTTTTCGGACTAATCCAAAATTTGACCTGTGATAAACAATTTCAAATAAACAACTGATAGCCAGCAGGGCTTCAAATTATATTTCTAAATCAAATCAAGGCCCCACGGGATCCAATGATATCAGTATGCAAAAATAAATCAGAGTATTAGCGGAAATACAAATTTTAAGCATTAAAACCAAAAGTTATAGCTTTAGCCAAACAAGACATCCTAAGCCTCATTCGAATTATGCATATAAAATTTACATCAAAATAATATCAGAGGCTTAGGTCCATACTATACACTAAACCCATAACACCCTACTCTCCCTATAAGGGAAAGTACTCCTGCTCGGCCGGGGGTTGTGCCAACTCAATCTCCGTACCTGTAAATGTAAGGGAGTGAGCATTGCACAAGAAATAGAAAGCAGTTTCTAACTAGACATAACAACTCACTAGGTCAAACACATTTAGCAATTAAGCATATATTCACATATTGCACACCATACCCATTACAATATTTATTCCACATTTCCATTCTCATTATTCATTTCACCATCTGTTCCCCTGTATTTATTTTCCCCATTTCCAAATAATTCCCTTTTTAAACCCTTACCTTTCCCTTATTTTTACGGTGTATGTATGTCTCCACCAAATCGAAGGCCTACATACATACACCAATCACGATGTATGTCTCCACCAAATCGAAGGCCTACATACATCGCGTTCCCATTACCATACCTTGTCCAATTTTATTCCCTGTTTCCTTTATTCATTTCCTTTTATTTACGGTGTATGTATTTCTCCACCAAATCGAAGGCCTACATACATACACCAACCACGATGTATGTCTCCACCAAATCGAAGGCCTACATACATCGCGTTTCCATTACCTTTACCTTATCCAATTTTATTCCCTTTTTAAATTATGTGTCCCTCAGGTCAGAGGTCAACACCCATTCATTATAATCCATTTTGTGTCCCTCAGGTCAGAGGTCAACACTCCAATACATATTTTATTCGGTGTCCCTCAGGTCAGAGGTCAACACCCAACCCATTATTTAATCCGGTGTCCCTCAGGTCAGAGGTCAACACACATTCATTTTAATTCATATCGTGTCCCTCAGGTCAGAGGTCAACACATTTTAACATTTCATACCTTTCGTGTCCCTCAGGTCAGAGGTCAACACTCATTAACATTCATATTGTGCCCCTCATACCAGAGGTCAGCATATTCATCACTTTCCATTACTCGTCACCTCAAATCAGAGGCCAACACACATAATTACCTTTCCATATTCATTACCTCACATCAGAGGCCAAAACATACTTTCATATTCTCACATAAACAAGTATCTCACATGTAAATTCAACAACACACATTCAACATTTAATCATTCATGTAATTACCTTACTCATTTCCTTTCTCAGTTATCACAATCATACCAAATAGCATTCTCATTCATGGTCCAACATTTATATTACACTTCATTTTAATTTACATATTTCACCTTCTCACATTTTCGCTTTAACACCACATATTTAATCATCTTTTACCTCTTATTAAACATAATCATTTTACTTCCATTTCCCATATTCACAAGTTCTATTCATAAGCCATGACCTTTGTTCACAAATAATAATACTTATCATTTAAACTCATTTAGCAATTAGATACAATTACGCACATTCATCACATATAATCGTTTCCATTCCATTTTCCTTCCTATATCAATTTACTCCATATTACCCACATATACTTGCAACATCCAACAATTATCATTTAGCCAAATCCTCTTGTTCTTCATTATAGTCATTAACCAAATTTCATTTATCAAATAATTCATTCTTATATTATTGGGTTTTCCTTTTCCTAGCCTTAACATCCAATCATCATGCATATTTAATCAATTAGAATTCCATACTCAATAACCTAGGGATTTATAATCTAATTTTCTCCCCTAACACATAACCCTAACAAGCATTATATACTAACTAGAACCTACTCCCTAGAACAAGGCAAAGCTCACTATATCCACTCCCTTACCTTAACCAAAGAGAGAGAAAGTGGAAGAACCCAAGCCGTAGCTCCAAGCGCTCCCAAAACCAAGGGCTCTGCACGCACAAAAATGGAGATAGTGATAATAATCTTCCCTAAGCCAAAGGAATGGAATGATAAAGAGATTATTGCCCCTTTTCCATAGAGAATTCGGATTTCCCAAAGAGGGGAAAGAGAGAGAGAGAGAGAGAAAATCCACATTAGAGAGAGAGAGAGGAACTTCAATAATCATGGATACTTTCTTGGAGAGACCAAGGGAGACTTGATGGGGGACCTTGGAGTGATTCCCTTGAAGCTTGATGGATTTGGGATGAGAGATTGTGTGCCCTAGAGAGAGAAATTTCGTGCATTATGGCCAAAAGCATGCGTGAAACGCTTTTATTTTTTTCAGTTTTAGCAGCCCTTAATCGAGTATTACTCGATTAAAACCTCCCCCCTTCAGGCTTAATCGATTAAGCTTCAACTTAATCGATTAAGTTGGAGGGTTTTCAGCACCCCGACTTTGAACGGTCGTAACTTCTTCGTTAACCGTTGGATCTTCCTCAAATTTTGACACAAGCTTCCTCACATATCCTACTTCACATCTAACGGTGGAATTTGTGTTTAGATTTGTAGATCTTTTATTTTGAATTTCCTAATATCGAGTGTTTATAACACCAAAAACTCGATTTTTAACACTCGTTTGGTCTTCTTTAAATTTGCTTTTCGATGCCAATGCTCCTTGACTCCTATATGGCACTCAAAGCCCTCCTAATCCATCATTTTAAATCCCTTCTATGAAAATACTTTCTTCCAAATCTTACTATAATTCTAATTATTGTTAGAATTAAAGTTCGGGATGTTACATTTCTCCCCCACTTATTAGAATTTCGTCCCCGAAATTCCGTTCAATTCCTTTAAATGGAGAACCATCCCAACATGGGTTTTCTAAACTACGATGCACACTGCACTAGGTCCTACTCCCCCACTTTGAATCGGCATACTACCTTGCTTAAGTACGCCACCAGACTCATGTGTCCAATGAAGAATACAACTCGTGGTTTAGTTTGGTTAAACTAGAAGCAAAATTCTCTAAGGTTTTTGAGGTTTACTCCGATATCGGTCAAACATTGCAAGAGTTCTAATCACAATCTACCTGGTGATCTACACTTAGGCATTATTCTTAAGTCCTAAGCAACCACACTCATTGACAAGTAAACAGTTAGCAATTACCTGGCAATCAAAATTCAAATATACGCACCAACATTTCATATCAGCGCATAAGTGCAAGCACTAACCTAGCAACCTCTACTTGATTCTAATCTAATTCCGATCTACCTGAATCAGCCCTAGAACTTAGGTCTAAATCCATGCACACATCTTAGATAAGCTGCACACGTTTCAAATGCAATCCAAGAAGAGTTTGAAACATTTCATGGTTTCCCATGATTTGTTTTACACATTCAAGTTATGCATGCCAAGATAAAACTTTGATAAAATCACCCACTTGCATGGTTTCAAAGTTTAATGATTAAAACCTCATAAATTCAAAGTATGTGCGCTTTTATGAACATCAAAATAGTGTTCGGAAATTCGTTTGTGCATTTATGCATTTATAAAATTACAGGGACATGCCGAAAGCATGCATGCGTTCATCTATGTTTAGAAATTTTGCTTATCTTACAAGAAAGGCACTTACATATGCATAAGTCAAAAAAAATAGCATATCAACAAATATTGATGTGGTGGTGTGTCGATAGGTTCATTATTCTTGAAAAATCAAGTTCCTTTCTTGATGGACAACCATTTTGATTTGTTTTACGTAAAATCCTTAGGAAAAGATTAAATCAGGAAAAATTTATTTCACACCCTAAAACTTTGATATGTTCATGTCAGATTAACTTGGGTGAAGTTCCAAAAACTAGTTTTATAAAGCAAAGCATATCTCTTTGTAAAGGATTTTCTCCATCTAATTTCGGGAGATTTAGGTGAAGGATTATGACCTTCCTCAAAATTAGCAAACTCGATGAGAATGGGAGTATGTGGTTTACTAGAAAATTTATTTCGATGATTCTCAACAATCCAAATAGTCACATTCCCTTTGACTTTGAGTTTGAAGATTAAGCTCCATTCCGAATCGAGTAAAGTCACCTAGAAAGGTTCCTATTTAATCAGCATGGGGATCGATTAAAAGAATAAATTAGTCCACCGCTTGATTACTTAGGAATCCTTGGTTGACTCACTAGCTTTTCAAAATTTCTCTACACAACTTAGTACTCAATTTGGAAGAATTTATGGTTCCATTAGAACAGAAAAATTCATTTTTGAATTCAATTCCAAAACATAAAAATTCATTGGGGTCACTATCACGCTTGAAAAATAAATCGAATGGTTCCTGATTTTTGAAATGATTACGCTTGAGAACCAAGCGACTTGTTGATAGCAATACCATTCCTTGAGGATGTTTTGCGAAAGGTTTTATGCTCCAAACAATTTTCATCATGCACATGTTTCAGACAATAACAATTATCATTAAAATGCAAAATTTCATCATGTAGGAAAACACAAGACAATACATAGCATCGCATTCATTCATTTCTAAACACATAACCTAGCTCTATTCAATCACTTTGGATTTTAAGCACCTAATGCCTAATCTTAGGACTATTACTATGTACTATCTTGGGGTTTCTTATATTCAGTTCTAGATGTATGAATACTAGCAATATATCATAGCTAACTAGGATTCCTAATGAGCTACTCCTCTTATCTTAAGACAAGGCAATACTTCCTATACTTCCGTTGCGCAACTCTGATTCTAAAATGCTTACGCATACGAAAACCTATGACAAGGACCTCTAATCTTGATGAATTTGGGATCTCACTAAATTCCCAAAATACTCGCCGAAACTTAAGGACAGGATGATGATATCCCCCAACAGATGTACACTTGAGGTGATCAGGCTCAATCATACATCATATCAGTGATAAGACCATTTTTGTCTTACTTAAGCTTGAATTTATCAACCTATTAGTTTCAAAATGTTGAAATCTTGTTTGGTGTATCACATTTAGATTTGGTTTACTTAGCGCGAAACTAAAGATCACTGCCTCCCGGTGGGGTAGCAACTTAGTGCCCTAGCCCGTTGGGGTATCGTTTTCCTTAGCTTCGTCATTTACCCACTTCTAAATATGATTCATCGCTTTCCACAAGATTTCAAGTTTAGCATGGTAAACTAAACATAATGAGTGGACTTAGAAAAATTTTCCAATGCTTACCATGCTTCTCGAAAGAATCATCAGACACTAATCGCGTTTCTCAATATACTTAACAAACTTAAAAGAATTTAAGCTACTCGCTATCCTAGAATCATCAACTATGCCTATTATCATGCTAACAATAATACCTAACTAAATCACAAAGCAGTTTGATATCAGACTACCAGTTACTCGCTTGATGAGTAACTACAGGAGTAGTAAGTTACTCCAATGGGCCGAGGAAAAACTGCTCTGACACCATAATGTAACACCCGATGATTAATTACCCTTAATTCCCCTTATATTAAAATACGGACTCAAAAATTCATTTTTATTACATTAAAATCAACCGTCAAACGGACGGAGTTTTGTTTGTTTTTCGGACTAATCCAAAATTTGACCTGTGATAAACAATTTCAAATAAACAACTGATAGCCAGCAGGGCTTCGGATTAAATTTCTAAATCAAATCAAGGCCCCACGGGCTCCAATGATATCAGTATGCAAAAATAAATCAGAGTATTAGCGGAAATACAAATTTTAAGCATTAAAACCAAAAGTTATAGCTTTAGCAAAACAAGACATCCTAAGCCTCATTCGAATTATGCATATAAAATTTACATCAAAATAATATCAGAGGCTTAGGTCCATACTATACACTAAACCCATAACACCCTACTCTCCCTATAAGGGAAAGTACTCCTGCTCGGCCGGGGGTTGTGCCAACTTAATCTCCGTACCTGTAAATGTAAGGGAGTGAGCATTGCACAAGAAATAGAAAGCAGTTTCTAACTAGACATAACAACTCACTAGGTCAAACACATTTAGCAATTAAGCATATATTCACATATTGCACACCATACCCATTACAATATTTATTCCACATTTCCATTCTCATTATTCATTTCACCATCTGTTCCCCTGTATTTATTTTCCCCGTTTCCAAATAATTCCCTTTTTAAACCCTTACCTTTCCCTTATTTTTACGGTGTATGTATGTCTCCACCAAATCGAAGGCCTACATACATCGCGTTCCCATTACCATACCTTGTCCAATTTTATTCCCTGTTTCCTTTATTCATTTCCTTTTATTTACGGTGTATGTATGTCTCCACCAAATCGAAGGCCTACATACATACACCAACCACGATGTATGTCTCCACCAAATCGAAGGCCTACATACATCGCGTTTCCATTACCTTTACCTTATCCAATTTTATTCCCTTTTTAAATTATGTGTCCCTCAGGTCAGAGGTCAACACCCATTCATTATAATCCATTTTGTGTCCCTCAGGTCAGAGGTCAACACTCCAATACATATTTTATTCGGTGTCCCTCAGGTCAGAGGTCAACACCCAACCCATTATTTAATCCGGTGTCCCTCAGGTTAGAGGTCAACACACATTCATTTTAATTCATATCGTGTCCCTCAGGTCAGAGGTCAACACATTTTAACATTTCATACCTTTCGTGTCCCTCAGGTCAGAGGTCAACACTCATTAACATTCATATTGTGCCCCTCATATCAGAGGTCAGCATATTCATCACTTTCCATTACTCGTCACCTCAAATCAGAGGCCAACACACATAATTACCTTTCCATATTCATTACCTCACATCAGAGGCCAAAACATACTTTCATATTCTCACATAAACAAGTATCTCACATGTAAATTCAACAACACACATTCAACATTTAATCATTCATGTAATTACCTTACTCATTTCCTTTCTCAGTTATCACAATCATACCAAATAGCATTCTCATTCATGGTCCAACATTTATATTACACTTCATTTTAATTTACATATTTCACCTTCTCACATTTTCGCTTTAACAGCACATATTTAATCATCTTTTACCTCTTATTAAACATAATCATTTTACTTCCATTTCCCATATTCACAAGTTCTATTCATAAGCCATGACCTTTGTTCACAAATAATAATACTTATCATTTAAACTCATTTAGCAATTAGATACAATTACGCACATTCATCACATATAATCGTTTCCATTCCATTTTCCTTCCTATATCAATTTACTCCATATTACCCACATATACTTGCAACATCCAACAATTATCATTTAGCCAAATCCTCTTGTTCTTCATTATAGTCATTAACCAAATTTCATTTATCAAATAATTCATTCTTATATTATTGGGTTTTCCTTTTCCTAGCCTTAACATCCAATCATCATGCATATTTAATCAATTAGAATTCCATACTCAATAACCTAGGGATTTATAATCTAATTTTCTCCCCTAACACATAACCCTAACAAGCATTATATACTAACTAGAACCTACTCCCTAGAACAAGGCAAAGCTCACTATATCCACTCCCTTACCTTAACCAAAGAGAGAGAAAGTGGAAGAACCCAAGCCGTAGCTCCAAGCGCTCCCAAAACCAAGGGCTCTGCACGCACAAAAATGGAGATAGTGATAATAATCTTCCCTAAGCCAAAGGAATGGAATGATAAAGAGATTATTGCCGCTTTTCCATAGAGAATTCGGATTTCCCAAAGAGGGGAAAGAGAGAGAGAGAGAGAAAATCCACATTAGAGAGAGAGAGGAACTTCAATAATCATGGATACTTACTTGGAGAGACCAAGGGAGACTTGATGGGGGACCTTGGAGTGATTCCCTTGAATCTTGATGGATTTGGGATGAGAGATTGTGTGCCCTAGAGAGAGAAATTCCGTGCATTATGGCCAAAAGCACGCGTGAAACGCTTTTATTTTTTTCAGTTTTAGCAGCCCTTAATCGAGTATTACTCGATTAAAACCTCCCCCCTTCAGGCTTAATCGATTAAGCTTCAACTTAATCGATTAAGTTGCAGGGTTTTCAGCACCCCGACTTTGACCGGCCGTAACTTCTTCGTTAACCGTTGGATCTTCCTCAAATTTTGACACAGGCTTCCTCACATATCCTACTTCACATCTAACGGTGGAATTTGTGTTTAGAGTTGTAGATCTTTTATTTTGAATTTCCTAATATCGGGTGTTTATAACACCGAAAACTCGATTTTTAACACTCGTTTGGTCTTCTTTAAATTTGCTTTTCGATGCCAATGCTCCTTGACTCCTATATGGCACTCAAAGCACTCCTAATCCATCATTTTAAATCCCTTCTATGAAAATCCTTTCTTCCAAATCTTACTATAATTCTAATTATTGTTAGAATTAAAATTCGGGATGTTACAGAAGTTTCTCCAAAAGTATTTCCCTGAGGACTTGAGAAGGAAGAAGGAGGTGGAATTCTTGCAGCTGAAGCAAGGAAACATGAGTGTGGGTGAGTACGCAGCTAAGTTTGAAGAGTTGATGAAGTACTCTCCATACTATCAGAATAATCCAGATGAGAGAAGTAAATGCATTAAGTTTGAAGGAGGCTTGAGGCGAAAGTTGAAGTCGATTTTCAGCTACCAGCGGATTCAAAGCTTTCCTGCACTTGTGGACATGTGTAGGATGTATGAAGATGACACAAAGGCTGAGGAGGTGCAAGCCTCGGAGAAGAAGGACAATCAGAACTATGGACCTCAAAGACGTAAAGGTTTCAACAACCGAGGCAAAGGTCCGTATGATCGCCGAGGGAAAGGTAAAGGAAAAGCTGGTGGGTCTGATGGAAGGAATTGTCGGAGCGAGGCTCCATTCTGCGACAAGTCCAAGCGCAATCACTATGGTCGTGTGTGTTGGGGGACAAGTGGTTGTTTTAATTGTGGGAAGCAGGGGCATTTTGCAAGAGACTGTAAGGAACTGGCCAAAGCCAACTCAAGAGGAACTGCTGATAGACCTGTGGCTCAAGGAAGGGTTTTCACCCTTAATGGTGTAGAAGCAAGTCGGTCTTCTGATCTGGTGCAAGGTAAATACTTGCTTAATGGTCAGCCTTGTTATGTTTTGTTTGACTCCGGTGCTACGCATTCATTTGTTTCATATGAATGTGTAGACCGTTTAGGCTTGATTATGTCTGAAATGCCTTATGTTTTTCAAGTAGAAACCCCTACTAATGCTCCTGTAGTTGTCTCTAGAGCATGTCTTAACTGTTGTATAGAAGTGTTAGGACAAACCTCTAAAGTAGATTTGATCTACTTACCCTTAGCACAGTTAGATGTGATCTTGGGAATGGACTGGTTAAGTCGAAACCAAGTAATCATTGATTGTGATAGAAAACTAGTGACCTATAGAAATTTAAAACCCTCTGGCTACGTGTGCCTGTTCAACTCTGAGGTGGAAGAGAATGGTCCAAGGATGGAAGAGATTCCTGTTGTAAGAGACTTTCCGGAGGTATTCGCTGATGAGATCCCTGGTTTGCCACCAAGAAGAGAGATTGAATTTGGTATTGATTTAGTTCCGGGAGCTGGTCCCATTTCTATTGCTCCTTACAGAATGGCACCACCGGAAATGGCTGAAATGAAGAAGCAGATTGAGGAGCTATTACAGAAGCAGATTGAGGAGCTATTACAGAAGCAGATGATCCGACCAAGTGTGTGTCGCCTTGGGGTGCTCCGGTTTTGTTCGTCAAGAAGAAAGATGGTAGCATGAGGATGTGCATCGACTACCGGCAGCTGAATAAGGTCACCATCAAGAATAAGTATCCGTTTCCACGGATAGATGACCTTATGGATCAAGTACGTTGGGCTTCAATATTTTCCAAGATTGATTTGAGGTCGGGGTACCATCAGATCAGGATTAGAGAAGAGGATATCTCTAAGAGTGCATTTCGATCTCGATACGGACATTATGAGTATGTCGTAATGCCGTTCGGATTGACTAATGTACCAGCTATCTTCATGGACTACATGAATCGAATCTTTAGACCTTATTTAGATTCATTCGTGGTTGTGAATCGAATCAAGATCAAAAATAACATGCAAATTAAAGATTTGAACATTTTTCATTCATCAAGCAAAAATAATTACAAACACACACTTAGATCAACTAAGTTCATCACAAAAGTAACATGCAACATCAAAACTTAAGCCTTTTTTACAAATTAAATTTAGATCATGGATTTATTCCTTAAATCATCACACAAACATATATGATTTACGGTTTTAAAGCAAGAAAATAGACATGCAAAGAGAGTTAGTTTAGGTTTCATAAAACTCTTTAGCCATTCTTTAGATCTTTAAGATTTTAGTGTGAAAACATTAGATCATTAAGAGTTAAATTGAAAAAGTGTTAGATCCATCAAGAACAACATGAATCAAAACACAATGCATCATGGTCACATATTACAATTTACTTAGAGTCCTCAAAAGTCCAAGATAAAAGAATAACAACATATAAACTTCAACTTTCAAGCTATGAAGACAACATGTAAGAAGAAACAATAAGGATCTAAGAAAAGGAAACTAGGCTATTACAATTTCTTCTTGGTCTTCAAAAATCCTACCATGAGAGGTTGGTTCTCCTAACTCTTAGCACTCTTGATCTACAAAAGCAAGGCTTGGTTCGAGCTTGGATTCCCTTCTTCTCCTCCTTCTAACCCCCACGGTTCTTCCTCCCTCTCTTCCCTCCCTTTCTATTTCTTTTTCTTTCTCTAAGAGCAAAATGGACTCTTAGAGATTGTGTTTTAGTGTGGCTATGGTGGAAGAAGGAATGGGTGAAGAGAAGTGAAATGGGACATGAGTTAAGGCTCCACTAAATTATAAGCCATTCACAAATTCCTACTATGCCCTTAAGTTTGGGTTTGGTCATGCATAAGGAAGGGGGCGGTTTTGGGCTTGTATAAAATTGCATGGATAAGGGTCATCAAGTCAAGGGGACAAGGAGAAGTGGTCTAGGTTATTAGGGGTCACTTAGGTGTAATGCTTAGTTAGCTAATAGTTAGGGTTTTTGTCAACTAGTTGGATCATATATAGTTCTCATCTAGTTCCATTTTGGTTATGGCTTTTCTTACACACTAAGACTTCTAGAAAAACTACACTCCTAACTTATACACACTCATATACGTACAACACACATACATACACACACATATACACACATACATACACATACTTTTTCATTTTATTTTCTTAATCTTGTTCAAGTACAATTACACACAAGGCAATTAATTCTAACAAATTAAATTCACATAGTTATTTCCATATATCACACAGTACACACACATTAAATCAAGCACATAGCACATAAAAATTCATGCCAGATCAAAAAATTCATTCTTTAAATCACAATTCTTCAAACTCGTATTTTCACTGTCCTGAAAATAAATTTTTGTAAAACCACCCAGAAAATTCTAAAAGTTATATTTTTAAAATCTACGTTTCGAGACGGTCGTTTTGATATAAAGTTTGTAAAAATCCGAGTTACAGTTAAAAAGTTACGAATTTTTCAAGTTAACAGCTCAAAAACTTCACTTTAAATAAAAATCACTTTTCAATAAAATCACAACTAATCTCTTTAAAATCAAACCAACAAAATTATTCACTTCTCTTTTTATAAAAATATCTTTGCTTATAAAAATCCTTGAAAATTATCACTTCATTTCCTTTTTTTTTTATAACATACTTTTCCGGAAATCGTTTACGCACGTACGGGAAAAATGCGGGTGTTACATTCTCCCCAACTTGGAGATTTATCGTCCTCTAGAAATGCTGCGTAGAATCTATCAAATCGGTGGAAGCGTAACTCCTTGAAGAAATTCTTTCCCTCTTCTACTGTCGCAATCGTCGCATCCTCGAATATGAACTACCTACTCGTCGACTTTTCAAACGATTCGAATGGATTACTTGCAAAAGCAATCTCTTGGGTACTTTCAACAAACATGATGGGTTAATACGGTTTCACGGGTAACACAAGTCTGAGGGTTCAAAGATATCAAACGGCATTAAAACAGTGCCCAAAATAATAAGGTTACATATATTTGAGGTCGAGACGTTATTACTCTCAGGGTCAAAATATTTTCACCAAGAATTTAAGGAACAGATATTTGTCTGATCAAGGATCAAAGAAACTTTGGATTTAGCAACAATCAAGGCTTTGTCAAAACAGGGTCTAAGATTTTTTCAAGCGCCATGCCAAAACAATTTGACACTCATAGGGTTTTCACAAGAAAAGTTTTAATCAGAGAGAAGAAGGGTTGTAATCACAGAACAAAATCTCATCTCAAGAGTTCAGGGGTTATAACAAACAAAAGGGTTCACATTAGAAATGAGTTCAACGAAAGAAGATTCTGAATCACGCATCAATATCCCATGACGACATTAACCTCAGCTCCTCATTTCAGCCGCAGTCGTAAACTGACGTACATCCGCGTACTCCTAACGTTCTATAGCTATCCTAATACTAACTCACACACAGAGACACACGACAGAGTACGTAAGCCCATGTATAAGGTTACTTAGTTTAACCATCGCTCTGATACCATTCTGTTACTTATTTGATATTCTTATGTTTTAAAGAAATTGTGACTTTTAGGAGTGAGTCATTTTATGAGAAAAAGATCTATCTTCTATATGTGTGTGTATATATGTATGGTACGTGTATATGTGTGTATGCATGTGTGTATATGTGCTACGTGAATGAATATGTATGTGAGTGTATGTTATGTGTGTATGGATGCATATGAATATGCTTAGGATTTAATGAAAGTGTAATTAGTGGAAAAATATGATAATGCATGTATGTGTGTTTAGGTGTGTGATACGTGTGTATATATGAGTAAGCATACCATGATTTCATTCATTTTAAAAATAAGAAGCTTAGAGACTAAGATTAGAACCATAAAGAAACTAAGTGGGTGGAAAACTCTAACTAGAAGCCAAAGGTAACTAAAGCTAAGAGACATAGTTCCTTAATTTCCTCCACCATGTCCCCTTAAGTTTGATAAAGTTCACCCATGCAACTTATTGAGTTGCCAAAATTACCCCTCCCATATGCACCCTTGGCCGAATTGATTGAGGACAAAAGAGGAAAAGTCTCATGCCTTGCCTTTGCCTATATAAGCCACCACCCATAGTTCATTTCCATTCATTTTCTTTCATTTTCACCCTTCGTTTCTTTCATTTCCCTTCACTTTCCAAACACATTTGTTGAGAGCAAAAATCAAGCTCTCAACACATAGAGAAATAGAGGGAGGCCGTGAGTGAAAAAAAGGAAGAGAGAAGGAGAAACCAAGCCAAAAACCTAAGTTCTTCCTTGAAGATCCAAGGCCTTAGAAGCTAGAAGATCAACCCTTTCATGGTGGGTAGTTCGAATAAGCATAAAGAAGTTGTAATAGTATAGTTTCTCTTTGATCTTGTAATTTTTCTTTCTTTTCTTCTTTACATGTTAATTTCCTAAATTCCTTTATGTTTGATCATGAACTTTTAATACTCAAAGAAACTTGTAAACGTCTAACTACCGGACTTCATAACTCGTTTAAGGTCTTCATGAAAGATCTTAAAGCTTTTCAAATTAAATCCTAAAGATCTAAAGTTTTGTTGAGATTTTTGTAAAGCTTAAAGTAAATCTCTTTGCATGTCAATTTTTCTTTCCTAACCCGTGACATAAAAGGGTATTTAAGAGTCTGCTTGATAAATAAATAAGTGATTTAAACTTGGTTGGTAATAAAGTTAAAATTTTGGGTGTTGCATGTTGATTGCGATGATTTGAGTTCATGCATGTGCTAATTGAACTTTGATCTTGAAATTTTAAGAATAAATAAACCTATAAAACCCTAGATCAAGAGCCAAGAGATTCGGCCTTGGCTAGATCTATGGACCTTAACGCTTTTTAATTTGATCTAAGTCATTGCATGTTAGCTTTATACCCTTACAAGTTGATTTGAGTTGTTGAAATGTTTGATTTTTGATTTGGTTTTAATGAAACTTTGATTTTCGGGGTTTTGACCCTTAAAAGCTTTAAGTCTTGTTTTGATCTATGAGAAAGTTATGCTTTTGAAGCCATGCATGTTGTTTGAAACAAGAAGACTTGATTTTCTTCAACGTTCATCACGGTTTTGATCTTTTCTCACCCAAAATGATTTTAATCTTTGATTTGTACTATCATATTTGATTTCCTAACTTGATCTACAAGATCTAGGTGCATGCGTGTGGTTTTTGAGAAAAGAGATTTTATTTTTCTTAATGATCCTCGCGGTTTTATAAAGAAACCAAGGAAACAAGTTTTTGAAAATGATTTTTAACTTGATTCATGTTTTGTATTCTTGCATGATAAAGATTTGAAGTTTAATCTTGATTTGAAATGGTGAGCATTCGGCCTAAGCATTAAACCAATAGATCATGTTTTGTTTTCATGAAAAAGGACACATGCATGCTTAATTTCTTTTGATTTAGGAATCTTATGATTTTGCATGTTGACAAAGTGAACCAAAAACCTTATTTTGTCAAAGTAGGATTCGGCCATGCATACTAGCTAGACTAGGAGTCCTTTTTCAATGAAGTGACATAAAAACAATGAGAATGTTTTGTGAAATTATGCTAAAATAAATTGTTTGAAATTGTGTTTTGAATATTTATTTTCTAATCGGTTTTTGAAAAATAAAGGAAATAAATGAATTAAATGATTTTGGAAAAGTTTTGTGTTTAATTGGATATATGTGTGTGTGCATTCGGGTAAGAGTAAAAGGAAGAATAAATAATTTTATTGCATGAAAAAGAAAATAGAATTTAAGAGTTTGAAATAAATCAAGTTGATTTATGTGCTTTGAATTTATGATCTTTGAATTGTTTCCTTTGATGTCATTCGGCCATATAGTGTAAATAAGTTTAGGAAATTTGGTTGCATTCAAATAAACTCCTGTAGTAATTTTTGAAAAGAATTGATTTGTTGTGTTTGATTTATATCTTTGTGAGTATGTGAATGTCTAAGTGTTTGTTTGAATTATAAATAAATTAAATGATTAATCAATTGCTTATATGACTTCATTTATTTGAGTGTTGTTGTGGTTGTGTGCTAGTTTATGATTGAAAAATATTTGAGTAAGTAAATGGCTTTGTAATAAGTTGGTTTTAAGAAAATTCCATTTGATTTATTTAAGATTTTTCAAATGTGTTTATGGCTGTCCAAAGTTTGATTTATGATAAAGACTCGAGTTTTAAAGTGTTAATTTTAAATTAAAGAGTTCTTTAAAACGAAAAGTGTTTTTACGACGTTTTCAGGTTTTATTAAAAAGGATTTACAAAATAATTTCTTGCTGTCCAATAATTATTTAAAGTGGTTTCTTGAATTCAGAAATATATTCATATGATTTAGAGTATGATTTTCAAGTGACAATCGATTTAAGAAAAAGCCGAATTGAAAACGGCGAATTTTTCGGTGTTTTCGAACATGGTTAAGGTGTTGTCCAAGACGGACCACCAACCTAACTAAACGGTTCAAATTATTTTATAGGACATTTTCAAATGGTTTTGAAGTACTTAAGGTATTAGAAAATATTAGAGTTGTTTAAGAGGAAGCGGTTATGTTTTAAGTCTTCCGACGAAGAACGAAAAGTGTTTTGAGATATGAAAAGATTTTCTTATTACACGTTAATAACGTAAGCGTATTTTATTTAGTACAAGGAATAATCTTAAAGACGAGGGATTGGGGCAGCCGGCAGCACAAAGGATCCGAGGAGACGGTACACATTAAATTGCTGGACCTCAGGTGAGAGAGAAGCTTTCCTAAGACACCGTGGTAGTTAGGTGATATATTAGGACGTTCTGTATCATCTCAAAGATCGGAACTAAGTGGTTCGAAGTCAGTAGTATAGTGGCAATTGTTTGTGTTGTGTGACCACTTATACGAAGGTGACAATGACCACATCGTTGTTGTGTGATGTTTGTATTGATAGCATGTTTATGTTTATTGCTTTTATTCTGTCTAATGATATTTATTGCTGTTGAAGAATATGCTGATGGACGTCTGTTACGTCCTGAATAAGAAAAGCAAGTTCAGGAAAGTAAAGATATAAGAGAAAGGAATAATGATGAAAGATATAAGATGGAATAGAAAGAGATGAAGAATTGAAATTGGGGAAAGAATGAATGATAATGTTGAGAACGAGCCAGAGCTGGGGGAGAATGAGGTGATTTGAGCGGAGCTGGGCTCCTTTGTTTTTGGTTTTAGACTGGGACTAGTGTTGAGTTGAGCTTGCTCCTCCATTAGCGCTCAGCAAAAATATGATTTTCGAAAAAAGTTTTGAAAAAAAAATATTTTTGAAAAAGATTTATGAAAAGAGGTTTTCGAAAGGGTTTATGAAAAGATATTTTTGAAGCAGAATATAAAATGTGAAAATGTTTTTGAAATAAGATTTTCGGAGGAAGTTTATGAAACAATATTTTCCAAGGAGTTTTATGAAACAATCTTTCTTTTGTGAAAATTTTTGGAAAGAATCTTTTGAGAAAGTTTTTGAAAGAATAGTTCTGAGAAAGTCTTTTAAAATGATAAAGTCTTTTGAAATAATATTTTTGAGCAAGTTTACCAATTGGCATTCTAAGAAAGTTTGTGCAATAATATTTTTGAGAAAGGCTTATGAAAACCATATTTTTGTGAACGTTTGTGAAAAGAGATTTTGTGAAAGTTTTTGAAATGATATTTTCGAAAAAGGTTTTGTGAACAGATTGTTTTGAGAAAAGATTTTGACTGTTGAGAGGGGTTGAGAAAATGAGATACGAGTTTGTTGATGTGATCCCAGCACTGTGCTATGTGAGAATTGATGAGAGAAAGATTGTGCCAAGTTAGTGGTCGGGACTCATTGAAGGGTTGCACGAAGGATGGGCCGACCTTAGGTTAATTACAAGATAAAAGACTTTAAAAGACATACGCGGTGAGGTATGAGAGTGAGAAGTAGTGGAGAGGAAGGAACCATGGGTATCTGTGGATACTCAGGAGGAGATTGCATTAGGGGAGGACGATGATGGTGAAATGTCAAGAAGTCTAGAGTATGTTTCTAGGCAGAACGAACTCCATAGGTGGCGTACTAACGTGGTAGGGACTGGGTCCAATGCCGTGGTAAGTTCTGCGGGCCCACTAGAAATATACAGTCTCCCCCTAGATTGCAAATCTAGAGGGACTGGAGTGGGGCATCTTGTTTGCCACTGTGAGACTGTAACACCCCAATTTGGACTTAGAAATTTCACTAAAAATTTGCGCCATTTTTTTTATAAACATTACCAAAGTCAGTTCATTTTAATTCTTTTAAAAAGTTTTTCATAAAACAATTCGATTCATTTGGTTTTCAAAATATTTGGTTCATAAACTCGCAATATAAAATTCCTTTCCAAAAAGAGATGTCACTAACACATTTCCAAAATGCTCCTTTTCGTGATGCCAAAATTATTCGATGGTTAATTTGAGGAAAAACATTTAATTATTTAATGAACTTGATACATAACCAAAAAGAACTTCTTTTATTTCATTTAAATAATCCATGTTACAACTGGTGTTACATTCGGGATAGAGTAATCATATCCTACCCATCCAAAGATGGAATACAAAACAAAAACTATCCTAGACTATTAGTCTTCATCATTTCCTCCACCGCAACTGTATGGAATATTCTTTGATTGCTGCTTCTGCTTCCTCCTCGTATGTACGTCGTCTCGCGATCCTCTTCCGACTTGAGCAACCGCTACTCGAGATAGTACATGATCTGCCATCTGTGAACATTGTTCCCCAATGTTCACAGGAAAGGGAAATAGAGAGAGTATGCACTCCAAACGATATGATCGTCGACGGCGTGGGCTTACTAGAGGGGAATATTAAGACCACACAAACATATATACATCATTATTACCATTCTGTTTAATAAATTTCACTAATCACCAAAAGGAAAATTTTCATATAAGCATAACCATTGTATTTAATTATCTTTAGGCTATAAGTTTCACTGTTATAACCACCGGAAATTCAAAAGGGGTACCACCACCGAGGCTCAAGGGTTTGGTAGCACACACGTTACATCTTCTCCATCATTCCAACCACATCCTAGTTCGGAAAGCATATGGGACACACAGGAACCCTAACCATGCTGGCATCGATGTCGAAGGGTACGCACCAACAAGTGTCCAACAACCGAAGTAAAATCATTTCATCAATACAGTTTCAAAAATACAGCGACATCTAGCCCCATTCGGGTTCCCTCTCACCATCTATGATTTGCTCAAGGGGGTGACAACGCTATCTCTAGTTGATTCTGCAGTTCCTTGCTACGACATTGCCTACAACCGAAGGACAAGTCCTTGTAGTCTTGTCCCGCCTAGAGAAGCACTCGAGACTTCTTGACGTTCACCATCCTTGCCCTCCCCTATCGCAATCACCACTTGAAAGTACACTGACCTCCAAGTATTCGGTACCTTTCCTCTCCACTACTTCATTCTCAACACGTATGTTTAGGAGAGGGGTTCCTAAGTCTTTTAAGTCTCTCATTAATCCTAGTTCTGGTCGACCCATTCTAAGCCTCGCTTTTAACGGGCCTCGACCTCTAAGGGACCACAGCAACACTTCCCTATAGTACAGTGGATTCCTCAAGACTTAAACCACGGCACAGTCATCCACGTGGCCAGTCACTTAAGGGGATATTCAACAAAATTATTTTGTGCCACTCGCACCATCACTATACACTATTATCGCTTTCGAATTTCAACAAGATTATTCATTAATCATTGTACTTTCGTTCATAGCATAATTCCAAATACACCAAGTATCTTTTCATAGGAACAACCGTTCCAAAAACATCAATTAACCTTCCATAGGATAAACCATTATCTAAAATATATAATTCCCAATCTACTTGATATCTCATCATATAACTTATTTCCATATACAATATATGATTTCAGAATATACAATATGGTATAATAAATTATCAACCGACATACAATTAATATCGAGGAATCGTATTTTTCGTATGAACGGCGGAACACACACACAATTGCCATTTTACTACTCAACCGATAGATTCCTAGTCCCGACCTTTGAGATGATACGGAACATCCTAATATTACCCTACATGCCACTATGTCTTAAGAAGGCTTCTCTCTCACCTAAGATCCACGCTTACTCTGTTTCAACTTTTGTGTCTGCAGCTCCAGCAACTCGCTCACTTTTGATTCTTTTTATTCTTAAACGATAAACGGTATACAATCAATATCTAGCAAATACCTTATACTATCTATTTATTTAGGTAAGGATAAGACCCAAAGTACCAAAGTACCTTAAAACAGAAATCCTTTTAAAACAGAATGTCCTTTTTAAGGCGTCAAATAATTTAAAATAATCCCTTTTAAAATTCAAGAAATCCTTTTTGCAAAACATAATTTAAAACTCATCTAATACTTTGAAAACTATTTAGAATACATTTTTATTTCTGTAATACCATACTTTATTACTCATATAACAACTACCACATGCACACACTTATACCAGTAAAAACAACAATTTATTTAAACAAATAACATCAAATCATACTTTCACAAATTCACTTTTATAATTTCTTTTTACTCTATACACTTATATTAAAGTTCCTATCATAAAAATCCTCATACTAATTCATTCCAAAACAATTTTTATAGTTGATGCAACCAATCTAGAATTTCGGACAACATACCCTACAAGTCTTGCAAAGTCACTTTTTATTTTTAGCTTTTAAATTATGAAAATCATCTGCAATCATAATATAACTTTTAAAACATAATCAAAATATCTTAAAAATAAACCTCAATTTTTTATTTACTACAGATCTCACACTTAAGTACCTTATAACAACTACCATTTACAGGCTATTCATACAGCATGAATTTAAAGTATTTTTCTTTTGATGCAAATTTTTACTCAGACTAAGCAGTAAACAAATTTTGAAAAATCATGTTATAAGCACATATAACTAAATGAGAAAATAAACTCAAGCATTCAAAGTTCAAAATACTTTTTCTATCATTAATTAGATTAAATTACAGACTACAAACAGTTTACAGAAAATTCACTTTCAAGCAACAGTACATTCACAAAATGACTTTTATACTTCCTTTTATTTTTAAATACTTTTAATGAATATTTTATCATAAAGCACACATTACCAATTATTTCAAAATGATTTTCATCCTTGATGCAACTATTTTACAATCTTGGGCAGCACATACACTATTTCTCAACAATCAATTTTCTCCTAAACAGTTTATCGAAACCACATGCCACTTTTTCCTAAAAATTCTTTACAAATCCTACTATAATAAAATGATTAAACATGATTAAAATAAAGCATATTAGTTTTATGGACAGACACCTTAAGTCCAGTTGCATCACTTCAAAAATTTAAACTAACAGACTCTAACATTCCTATACATACTGTAATTACATATATTTTTTATAAGAACTGCAATTACTGTAATTACATATAAACAGTTAAGCATAATATATATCTATAAATATTATTATTTGGAGCCTTATACCTTATGAGAATAATACTTTTTAGCCTTAAGAAAATTTCCAGATCTAAATATATTTTTATCAGAATACATAATACACATTGATAACCATTTATTCACATCAAAAAAATCAATTAAAAATAATCAAATATTTTTGTTTTTCTCTTCAATAAATTCGGCCAACATTGTATACATAAAAGAGTACTTTTTAAATTTTCAAACACACATATTTATTTTAGTCACATAATTTCATATACTCAATTTGACACAAAGATAATCACTTTTTAAGAAAAATTACTTTTGTACAGTAACCAGTTTACAATTCATGCTAACCACATAGTCAGACATTTACACAATCACAAGATAAAAATTACCTACTTACTCCTAAATTTACCAACCAAATAATATAAACTATGTGTAACTTTTAATCAAAAATCAATTATACTTTACTGTTAACACCATAAAATCCAGAATTTCATTTGTTTTCATAAAACTAATTTCATTTCACTATTACAACATCAGAGATCAAATAATCATCCAATAAGTCAATATAATAATTACAACTACTACCCCATATATATATCACGACCAAACAATAACACAAGGCAAAAGACTAAAATTCTTCTTTTCTTTTAATGCTACATTAAATCTTATAGTTTCAGTAACACAGAATTTTCATAAGTTTCCATTTTGAATCCAAACAAAAAGAACTAAAATACTTCAAACAGATACAAAATTTCTATAAAATATAAATGTCTGTATTGTATGAACACAAAAAATTTAGAATATAATTTTTCCTTTTGTGCTACAAAATTCGGTCATCTCAAGGCCAAAGAAAAGGGGAGATTATTCTCTTTAAACAATTCATTTTGTCCCTTTCCTTCAAACCTTTATTCATTTGACCATAAAAACAAAATACCATCAACAAATACATAGTTCATCCTAATAAAAAAAGAAGAAGTAGAAACTTTTAGTTCTTACTATATATATAAAAAAATTAGGGATTCTAATAACAGTAGAAGAAGAAATGAACTAAATTAAAAATAGAGACTTAGAGTTACCTCTCCTCCTAAAGCTAACAGACTTCCCCAAAGTGAGAAAATTTTCCTCCTCTTCCTCTATGTAACTCGCCACCTTCCTCTTTTTTTTTCTCTTGGAATAATTTTTTTTTCTCAAAGTAACAACAAGTAGTGTGTGTGAAATTGTGAGAGGTGTGATGGTCTATTTATAGGTGAAGAGAAGGCAAATTTTCCCTTCCCATCAGATCACAAATTCAGCCCCCTTAGTCCAAAGTGAGTCATCAATTTTAATTCCCACTTTGAAACACACAGATGCATTAATGAACTTTGCATAAATCCTATGGCTTATTAACTTAAGAATGATTCCCCACAATTTTTAGAAAATTCTCCTCTCTTCCTCCTAATATATTTGGATGGTGCATATATATAAAAATAAGGAGAAAAATTTCCATTGGTCCATTTTGAATTCACCACAAAATTGACCAATCACATTAAAGCTTTCATTTTTAATAATTCAGAAATAATTAGGAAAATGCTAATATTTGGACTGTGAAACCAGTAGACATTTAAATAAATATCTCAATATATAAATAAAATTATTTTATAGCCCAATAATTTATTTCATACTCCAAAATAATTTTTCCAAGTTAGAAATACCAAAAATTCATTTTTCTCTACTGTACAGTACTTTTTCGTAGATGTCAAAATAAAAATTCTCTTTTCACATATTCAGATACTACATTTTAATACGATCTTTTTCATATAAAGTTTATAATTTTTGGACTTACGGTTTGAAAGTTATAAATTTTTGAAGCTCTAAGATCATTTCCTTCAAAAATGCACTTCATAAGCTTTCAAATAATTTTATAATAAGACAAATACGAAAATATATTTTATTTGGATGGTAGTCCAATAGAAAACCTCATAAATGTATTTTTGTTTTCAAAATAATATACACTTGAGTCAAAAGGTCATTTAATGCATTAAAATCACACCTTTACACTTAAAACTCAAAAATTCGTTCAGTAATGTAGCAGTGATAAAATTTCGAAAACTTCAGAATAAAAATCAAAGCTTTATATTTTCATAATTTACGTATCGATACGATCGTTTTGACATATCATTTGTAATTTTTCGACGTACGGTTTAAAAGATATGAATTTTTTGAAGTTATAGTTCTATAACCCAAAAATTTCACTTTTTGTCAAAACCTTAGTTCAAATCATTCCAATAGAATTTTTCTTAATAAAAATATTTGTTAAATATTCAGAAATATAATTTCACACCAAAAATAATTTTTTTCTCATTTATTAAATAAAAATTTATAATTAGATGTACATATATATATATATATATATATATATTACCACCACACATATATATGTATATATATATATAAAATCAAAATCAACTTTTTAATAACAAATCTTATCAAATTACCCTTAAAATGAATATGACCAAATAAAATAAAGGCAAAAATAGAAATATTATAATTTAATTAAATTGGATAAAATTGCGGCTCTCACAGAGACAGTGTGCCTTGACAATATATATGAATTGATATGATATGATTTGAGGCTGAGTCCTCCTGGTCTGGGACCAATTGATTATGAGACAGTTGTCGTGCCCGCACGGTAAAGGTCTTGTACTCCTGTTTGCTTCCGACTAGGTTGGGTGGATGACCGAGGAGATGTAGACGTGAGTGATAGTCGAGAATGAAATGAGTACTTTGATGATATCTTATAATTCCCCAAAACATTATGAAGTGATAAGATTGGATGAAAAGAGAAGTATAGTTGTGAAAAGAAAATGAATAAGAGAAAGAAAGAAGGTTCATAAGAAGTGAAAGTATGAAGGAAATGAAAGAGGATAACAATAATGTGAATAAGATAACAATAATAATAATGTTGATAGTATGCTTGATTGTTGTGTGCTTGTATGTTGTATTGTATGTTTGTATGGTCCTACTATCTTGCCTATCGTAATCCCACACCGTCGACGATGCGTCGTTCAGATCGCTTACTCTCTCCTGTTCGTTGGCGTATCGGTGCTGTTGATATCTCAACGGGCAGATGGAGTATCGGATGGACGTCACTACGTGGAGTAAGTATGGACGAGGATGGAAGCGTACCCCCTGCGGTTGGGTATGGACCGGCTACACCCAGATTATAATTCCCGATCCGGAGCATCAACTGAGTGGAGCAAATTTGGAGCCGCACTTGGGGCAAGTTACCGTACGAGGATATAGAAAATACGCAGAGAAGTTTCAGTACGAGACCCGGAAGAACTCTACTACCCTCAACGAAGCGGAGCCGGAATCCCCTAGCAATGAGGAAACGGCCACGAGGCGGGTATCATCCTCAAGAGCGAGGAGAGGACGCAAGAAGAAGGAGGAACTTCACCCGATTGCCTTCAATAGGGTACTTTAAGAATAGTGTGGTTAGTTTAGATTGTGATAAGTATTTTGTGTTAAGGATTACCTATGTACTGAACTAATGATGTAACTGAGCTTCTTCTGAAGCATGCCCTATTTTTATACAACTTTGTGAAGAATGTTCAATGGCCTTTTGATGAAACATAAAGAACTATTTTAAATTGGAACTAAACCATTTTTCTGAAAAAAAAATTGTTTTTGTAAACCCAAGTAGATATGTTTTGGTTTTAGTAACAACTCGGTTTTTCGAAAGAGAGTGTTGGAGAACACCAAGAACTTTTCAATAATGTTTTCGAACACCTCAACAACGTTTTACAAAAAAAAAAAATTGGCCTCATTTTTGCAACCTTAATGAATAAAAGTCAGTTATTTTGGTTTACGAAAATCGGGCTGTTACAGAATGGTATCAGAGCAATGGTAATCTTTAGTGGCCTTAAGAATGGGCTTACATGCTTTGTTTGTGTGACTCTGTGTGTTTGCTAGTGTAAGGATAGGAACCTAGGATTAAGTTCTCGTCTTTATAGGATATGAGAATTTGTTTGTGGTTTAGTGTCGGCTGTGTTAGGAACCTGTTGGTTCAATAATGTGAAAGGAAGTAGACCAAGTAGAAAGTGAACAGATCCTAAGGTTAAGACCCCACTAATGTTATGTCCTTGACTTATAGACCTAAGTTGTTGACCTTAGCGTACCTTTGATACAAGGACAGTTACTACCCTTAAGGATATAGGATATTGTCCCTGGATTCACGTGTTTGTTGAATTGCTTCAACAAAAACAGTTGGTATTGTTAAAATTCAAACCTTTTCTTCATGAGCCTTACTATCAACCTGTAGCCTTACCAATCCTATTTAAGACTCATTAGTCCAAATTGTGGAATTAGAAGTATCATGGCTACCCAGATAGTTTAGGCTTGAACGGTTAAGGAAGGATCAATAGTTGAAACCCAGTAAGGATACAAGGTCACAGTGGATTTAGTCATAAGTTCGATCAAAGTTGGGGAGTCACAAGGAAGAAAGCGGAGCATGTCACCAGTTATAAGAGGAAATTCTGAGGAAGTTTGAGGATTAGACTTGCCATACACCCTAATCGGAGGTTTAGACTGTGAAATCGATAGGTGTGATTAATGTTTAGGACGAATTTAAAGAAAAGAGTGAGGTCGTTTGAGGAAGTAAGTAAGCCCAAGATGTAATAGAATCCCCTTAATTTAGAGAAATGATAGACGAAAACCTTAGAGTTAGAAGGAGAACTAAAGGAAGGAGTGGTTATTGTGAGTTAGTAAGAACCTAAGTTGTAGAGAATGGCAAATATCCGAGGATTTCTAGGCGAAATCCCATGCTTTTAGAGATATGTGAAATTTTGTTTGCTTGATTTCCCCTAAGTCTGTACCTATGGATGGACTTTCTGTGACGACAATCAGCTGATGGAGCGACATCTTCCCGGTTAGTCCGTTGGACTTAACCCGATTCGACACACGAACGGTTGTACGAATGCGACTTCTTCGTCTGAAAGCAACAAACGAGGAACACGACAAAGTGAACTAGACCAGCAAAAAAGGGGTACGACCACAAAGCGAAAGGAGAGTTTTCTTGAGTGAATCACAGTGACGTGAGGATTCTGTGTCCTGCTGCCCAATCCACAACGTATTTCTCGAGGACGAGAAATCTTTAAGTTGGGGAGAATGTAACACCCCGCAAATTCCTCGTTTTAATTTAAAATACTAAAGATAATTATTTTGAGAAGAGTGTTTTGAAAGGGGCATTTTCTTAACTGATTTTCCTAACTCATGTTTTAAAGTAATGAATGATTTTAAGGAAATGGTTTTCATGAAATAGTGTTAAGAACATAGAAATTGAGTTTTTGAAAAAGTTTATGTATTTGATATTCTTATGTTTTAAAGAAATTGTGACTTTTAGGAGTGAGTCATTTTATGAGAAAAAGATCTATCTTCTATATGTGTGTGTATATATGTATGGTACGTGTATATGTGTGCATGCATGTGTGTATATGTGCTACGTGAATGAATATGTATGTGAGTGATGTTATGTGTGTATGGATGCATATGAATATGCTTAGGATTTAATGAAAATGTAATTAGTGGAAAAATATGATAATGCATGTATGTGTGTATAGGTGTGTGATACGTGTGTATATATTAATAAGCATACCATGATTTCATTCATTTTAAAAATAAGAAGCTTAGAGACTATGATTAGAACCACAAAGAAACTAAGTGGGTGGAAAACTCTAACTAGAAGCCAAAGGTAACTAAATCTAAGAGACATAGTTCCTTAATTTCCTCCACCATGTCCCCTTAAGTTTGATAAAGTTCACCCATGCAACTTATTGAGTTGCCAAAATTACCCCTCCCATATGCACCCTTGGCCGAATTGATTGAGGACAAAAGAGGAAAAGTCTCATGCCTTGCCTTTGCCTATATAAGCCACCACCCATAGTTCATTTCCATTCATTTTCTTTCATTTTCACCCTTCGTTTCTTTCATTTCCCTTCACTTTCCAAACACATTTGTTGAGAGCAAAAAATAAGCTCTCAACACATAGAGAAATAGAGGGAGGCCGTGAGTGAAAAAAAGGAAGAGAGAAGGAGAAACCAAGCCAAAAACCTAAGTTCTTCCTTGAAGATCCAAGGCCTTAGAAGCTAGAAGATCAACCCTTTCATGGTGGGTAGTTCGAATAAGCATAAAGAAGTTGTAATAGTATAGTTTCTCTTTGATCTTGTAATTTTTCTTTCTTTTCTTCTTTACATGTTAATTTCCTAAATTCCTTTATGTTTGATCATGAACTTTTAATACTCAAAGAAACTTGTAAACGTCTAACTACCGGACTTCATAACTCGTTTAAGGTCTTCATGAAAGATCTTAAAGCTTTTCAAATTAAATCCTAAAGATCTAAAGTTTTGTTGAGATTTTTGTAAAGCTTAAAGTAAATCTCTTTGCATGTCAATTTTTCTTTCCTAACCCGTGATATAAAAGGGTATTTAAGAGTTTGCTTGATAAATAAATAAGTGATTTAAACTTGGTTGGTAATAAAGTTAAAATTTTGGGTGTTGCATGTTGATTGCGATGATTTGACTTCATGCATGTGCTAATTGAACTTTGATCTTGAAATTTTAAGAATAAATAAACCTATAAAACCCTAGATCAAGAGCCAAGAGATTCGGCCTTGGCTAGATCTATGGACCTTAATGCTTTTTAATTTGATCTAAGTCATTGCATGTTAGCTTTATGCCCTTACAAGTTGATTTGAGTTGTTGAAATGTTTGATTTTTGATTTGGTTTTAATGAAACTTTGATTTTCGGGGTTTTGACCCTTAAAAGCTTTAAGTGTAACACCCCTCAAAATCCTCGAATTGATTTTATTTATAAAAAGAATTATTTTTGAGAAAAGTATTTTGAAAGAGTATTTTCTTAAATAAATTTCCTTATTCACGTTTTTAGAGTGACAAATGATTTTAAGAAGTGAATTTCCATGAAATAAAGATATGAGTTTGTGAAAATTATTTTGAAATAGTGAATTTCTTTTAGCAAGGAATTGTTTTATGAAAATGTGTTTTGTTGTGCTTGAATATTTTTGGGTGCAATTATAATTTCTATGCATGAGTAATTTTATTGTTTTCTATAAGTGCATGTACGGTTTTTACATGCATGTATGCTTAGGATTTAATTAGTGAATGAATGTATGTGTTAGAAGGATATGTGTAGGAGCTAGGCGTGAAAATAAGTGAATGTATTTGCATGTACGTGTATGTATGTTTAAGAGTATGTGAAATTTAATTATTTAATGAAGGTGATTATATGTGCATATATGTGTGTGACGTGAATGAGTGTGTATGTGCATGAGGATATGTGTGTATGTGTCATATAAGTGTGTGTGTGTGTGTGCATGTAAGTGAATATGTGTAAGTGTGTGAGTGTGCCGCGTGTGTAAGTGAGTGAGTGGAAGCCTAGGATTTTCCTTAAGTGATGGGCAAGTAACTAAACCCTAACCAAGTCCCAACCAAGCCCTTAACTAAACCCTAACTAGTTGGAAGAAACCCTAAGGAGAACCAAAAGTCAACAACCTAGGATGAACCCTAAACCCATATGTCTCCCACTTCGTCTCCTTGAGGAATACTAACCTCCACCCATGCAATAATATAGAAGGCCGAATTTACCCCTCTTTCTTGAGCCTTGGCCGAATTACTTAAAGGGCAAAATAGGAAGCCATGACTTTTTATATAAGCTTTGGCCTTTGCTTCATTTCACCCATTCTTCTCTTCATTTCTTCACTTCCTTCGCCCAAACACCACACCAAAACACATGTTCTAAGAGCTCCTCAAACTCTTAGACCAAGAATTAGAAAATAGAGAGAAAGGAGAAGGAGAAACCGTGAGGCTAGGAGGAAGGAGAAGGAGAACCCAAAGCCAAAACTTAGGAATCCTTGAAGATCAAGTGCTTAGAAGTGTTGAAGACCTTTTCTTCTTGGTATAAACCGAAGACCTAGAAAGTTTTAGAACTAGTTCTTGATCTTGTAATTTTATTTTCTTTTCTTCCTTTGCATGTTTAATTTTATGCACTTATGTGTAATGTTTCTTTTAACCATGGACTTTTTAGACCTTGATTAATTTGTAATAAGTGTAAATCATGAGTCGGTTGGAGATGTTAAGGATAGATCTTAATGTTTTTCATAGTTGATCTTTGTGTTCTTGAGTCAAATCTTTTAGATCTAGAGTTTTGTTTATGATCCTTGTGAGTTAAAGTAGGTCTCTTTGCATGTTTGATTTTTATACTTGAAACCGTGAAGTATGACATGTTTAAGTGTTTATTTGATCTTGCATGTTGTTTATGTTTGATTTTCATGATTAAAACCGTAGATCCTTGAGTGTTTATGTGTTTATTTGTTTAATCAATGATTGATCTAAAATTGTTTCTTGATCTTTGATTTTGCATGTGGTTTGCAAATGATTTTCATGGTTTTAAATCCTTGCATGTTTCGGTTTTGATTTAAGTTTGATGAAAGCTTTGCTTGTGTTTTGATCTTTAGTTTTGTTTTAATTTTAGGCTTTGCATGTGATTCTTGAAACCAAAGCTTTGGTATTTTCTTTAGATGTACCTTGGTTTTAGTCCCTTTTTATTTAAAATGATTTTTGTCTTCTATATGTGTCCTTATGATTGGATTCAAAGCTTGATCTACTTGATTTAAGTGTATGCATGTTAATCTTAAATGAAAAGAGTATATTTTCTTCTTATGCATGTCTCGGTTTTACCCTTTTTCTTACTCAGAATGATTTTTGTCTTGGTTGTATTGCTATGTTTAATTTCAAGACTTGATCTATATGATTTGAGTGCATGCATGTTGATGTTGGGCCTTGAAAGATTACTTCTATGACTCCTTGGAGAATAAATTGGAAATGTTCATCTAGGATTGTCACATGTTTGTTAGAGAAGCTTAAGATCCATCTTTGCATGTTAAATTCCATTAAAAGACCATGTTTTCTTTTGTGTATGTCTCGGTTTTAGAAGAAAATTAGGGAAAACAAAATGATTTTTCCTAAATTGAATTATGTTCTATGTGATTCTTGATCTAAACTAGGTGTTTATTTTGTGCATGTTGTATTCGGGTTTGCTTAGATTAAATCCATGCTTTTATGAGAACTTGGTATGTGCTCTATGTCTTTGTATAATTTTGATTGATTATTTTCCAAGATGTAGCTTATGGTTTGTTAAGAAAAAGAAGGAATAATTGCATGAATTTGTGTGTGTTGATGATGCATGAATCTTGTTTTGATTTGTTAGATTTTCTGTCTATGCATATAAATTAGGTTAGCATTCTTTTCATGAGGTGATATAGAAACGATGTTAAGCTAATTGATTAAGAATAAGTTTTGTGTCCACTTGAAATCCTGTATGTGCATATTTGGTTTAGGAGTTTATGCATGCTCAAATGTTTTTGTTTTATAAAAATGAAATGTTTTTGAAAATAATTGAATTAAGTATTTGATTTGTGAAGTGCTTAATCTAATAATTGATTAATTGTTTGTATGTCTTGAGTGATCCAAAATGTGTTGTGGCCCGTGTGTATGTTTAGTTTTATAAATAATTTGATTTGGTTTATTTGAGTTGTGAGAATGTGTTTATGATTTTACAAAACTTGAGTTTTCAAGAGAATTTGAAATAAAAAGAGTTTTTGAGTTGTTTTGGATTTTTATTTAATTGATTTCTTTGCTGCCCAAGTTTGTTTAAATTTGTTTTTGGATTTCAAAAATTGAGTTCATGAGACTCGAAGTTTGGTTTTCAAAGGGAAATTGATTTAAGAAAACCCGGATTGAAACCGGTGAATTTTTCGGTGTTTTTGAAATCGGTTAAGGTGCTACCCAAGACGGACCAGCCACCTAACCATTTGATTTAAATTGTTTTATTTGGTGTTTTCAAAATGATTTTGGAATGTTTACAGAACTACGAAATGTTTAAGTTATTTTAAGAAAACGAATATGTTTTTCCAACGAGGAATGGAAAAGAATTTTCTTAAGGAAGATTTTTAATGAAAACATGTTTGAATTAATTCGAGGAATGTTACAGACAAGGGATTAAGGCAATGGCAGCAAACAAGACCACTCATACGAATAGGACAAAGACCACATTGTTGTGTGTGATGTTGTGTGTTAATGATATGTTTGTTTATGCATGGTTAATGTTATAGATTGTTATATGAGATAATTGATAATAAAGCATAAAGAGATTAAAGTAAAAGACACCAAGAGATGAGATAACCCTTGTTTGGCATAAGCCCTTGTGGAGCAAGGCCGCCTTAGCATGATAAGACATTGAGAACATAAATAATGATGAGAGGATTGTGTTGATGGTTGAGTTAAGATAAGAGATGAGAGTTGAAAGCAGATTATGTTAACGATGTGAATGGGCCAGAGCGAGGAAGGGATGTTGAGGTGATATTGAAATGTGAGGAGAAGTGAGATGTGAATCTTTTGGTTTTGTTTCTTGGATTGAGACTGGTCTGAGTTGAGCTTGCTCCTCCACTAGTTCTCAAGAAGAGAAAAGTCTTTGAGAAAACCCTTGAAAAGAATTTTTGAAACGGTTTTACAAAAATGAGATTTTTGAAAATGAGTTTTCAAAAAAGAAACTTTGAAAAGGGGTTCCCAGAAGTGAAAATTTTTGAAAGGAGTTTTGGAATTTTAAAAAGGGGTTCCCCAAATGAGAAAAATTTTCCAAACGGATTTTCTGAAAGAGATTGTGGAAAGGAGATTTTTGAAAGGATTTATGAAAAGAAATTTTTAGAAAAGAAATTTTTGAAAAGGTTTGGTGAAAAGGAGATTTTTGGCGAAAGTTTATGAAAAGAGATTCTTGAGAAAGTTGATAAAGGTTGTTGGAGAAAAGTTCTTGTGATGAGATACGAATTGTGAATGTGATTCCGCTCTGTGCCAAGTTTGATGAACTGAAAAGTGATGCAAAGTTAGCGGTCAGGACTCATTGAAGGGATGTACGAAGGATGAGCTGACCATTAGGTTAATTAACAAGATAAAAGCTTTTAAAAGACATTAACAGCGAACGCGGTGAGGTATGAGAGTTAACCCGAAGTAGTGGAGAGGAAGGAACAATAAGTATCTGCGGATACTTAGGACGAGATTGCATTAGGGGAGGACGATGATGGTGAAACGTCAAGAAGTCTAGAGTACTTTTCTAGGCGGGACAATTCCACAAGTGGCGCACTAACGTGGTGGGGACTGGGTCTAATGCCGTGGCACGTCCTGCATGATCAACTAGAAATAGTACTATCGCCTCCTAGATTGCAAATCGAGAATAGTGAGAGGAACTGGAGTGGGGCATTGTGTTTGCCGCTTAGAGCGTGCCATGTTATATATGCTATTATTTGAGGCTGGGCCTCCTGGTCAGGGACCATTTGTGTGTGACAGCTGTCGTGCCCGCACGGTAAAGGTTCTGTACTCCTGTTTGCTTCCGACTAGGTGGATGGTGGCCGAGGAGATGTAGACTTGAGACGTGAGTGCTAACTACGAACGGACGCGTACAAGAGAATTGGAAAAGTTAGTTAAAGTAAATTTAAAAAGAAAAAGGATTATTTTGGAGCAACAAGAGAAGCTTGTTGAATTGCAAAAGTTTGTTGATGAATTAAAACTCCAAAATGAGACTTTGGACCTCATTTATGCAAACTCTACATGTGATTGTATTAACAACGTCAATGCTGTCCTAGCTTGTGAAAAATGCAATTCTCTTGAAAAAGAAGTTTTGTATTTGAAAAATAGACTTGCATCATTCACAAGAGGAGAAGAGCACTTGTCCAATTTACTTTCAAATCAAAGGAATATTTCAAATAAATCCGGTTTGGGATACACTACAAGGAAAAAGAAAATTTATAAGAAAGTTGGTGATTTTTCAAAAATGAATTTATCAAAAGGTCCAACTTGTTATTATTATGGTGTTTATGGTCATACTACAAATTTTTGTAAAATCAAAAAGTATGGTGTACCAAATGGATTATTTGAATGGGTTGTAAAAGACCAAAGTTCCTTAACTAACCAAAAAGGACCCAAAACAATTTGGGTACCAAAAAGCAAAACTTAATTGTTTTGTAGGTACACATGAAGAGCATATATGCTGAATTGTAAAATGTTGTTTCTGCTTCTTCATGAAAAATCACAGCAGACTTAGTATTCCCCCTTATGGTGATATCATTCTTAAACTTGATATAATTTCTTAAATCTTTGTCTAAGTGTGCTTGTTTTACTTATTGTACCTTACAATGTGATAAGTTGTAGTTACCAATGTGCTAAAATGTATTTCTCTATGTGCAACTTAATTGAATGTGATTTATGTGTATTTATGTGTTGAATGCTTTTAAATTTTTACTTTTTGCTGTCAGTTAGCAGCAACTAACCGGTTAGTAAGTTTGAGTAACCGGTTAGTCACCTGTAACTGAAACAAATAAATTTTTTTTAAAGAGTCCTTTTCTCTCTAAAACTCTCATTCCTCACACTGTCACGTACGACCCTCTTCTTCTCTGAATTGCTTCTTTTCAATTTCACAAAAATCTTTCCATAATCTTCACAAATCACTCTCACGGTTTCTTTCCCACTATGTTTTTAGGACTTGGTTTTCTAAGTTTTTCTTTTGTCTTATTTTGATGTATTTTGGTGGTACTTTCTCATGTATTTCAGCCCATGTAATTCTGATTATGTACCTTGGCTAGTTGTTTTTATGGATTTGTAATGAACCTATTATGAATGAATGTGTGTTAATGATAATTAGAATTATGTTTCATTTATGGTTCATTTTATTTTGGCCGAGTATGTACTTATATTGATGATGAAATTGTGTGGTTATTGTTGATTTGATTACACTGTGCAAATTTCAGATTCAAATTTCAGAGTTGAATCTTTAATTAGATTTAGTTTTAGATTCAGTTTCGGATTTATGTGGCTGCATTATACATTATGTGCAGATTTAGTTTCAGTTATGTTTTGTCACAAGAATTTCTATTTTGTTCTGTGCTGATGCTTTTTGGGTCATGTTTTTTTTTTGCATATGTGCATCTTGGCTAATCTATGTGCATTCATATACTAGTTTGTGCATTATACTGTATATCATTGGTATAAGTGCATTTTCATGGTTATGCTGCTGCAGTATATTATTTGGTCTGATCTGTTGCAATTTGCTTAAGAGTCTGATTATTAACTACTCTGATTCTATATGGTTACATATCAATTAGCTGCTTATATAATCTGATTTGAATCATGTTCTTTGCTCTGATCATGTTCTTCATTGGTGCTTTCATTGACTTAAGTTGGCTTTATATTTTGAATCATAACATGAATGCCTATATCTTTTGTTGTTCATTATGGTTTTTGCTGTTGCATTCTAAGTTCAGTGTGCTACATTGAAGAACTTTTATGATATTGTGATTTGCATCTCATATTTTCTGATTTATAGTATGATTATGATCCATATGTATGTATGTATGCTGAAAGCTGTATTTTCAATATGTATTCTGCAAAATTGGTATTGCAACTGTTTTGATTATGTTTGTCAATTACCAAGTGATTCTATCAGTTCTGTGGAGTATTACTGATATCTGTTATGAGTAACCGGTTAGCAGCCTTCAGTAACCGGTTAGTATATAATACAGTCAATAAAAAAATGTGTGATTTTCAGTGTATTTTGGCTATAATAATGATTTTTAAAGCATACACATGATGGTTTACTATTAGCTATTGATATTTAGCTTGTGTATTATGCTCTGTTATGAGATTTTGGTCATTATACATTGATTACCTTGATAAAACTTATTTTTCAGATTTGCACACCTGATCTTTGCCATGATTTTATGATTTGTATTTTGTGCAAAAGTGTGTAAATTCAGTATACCTTATGAAGTACTCCATGCCTACCTTATGCATAACCTCTGCAAATTCAATTTTACAAGGCTTTGGGTACTATTTTTAAGTGTCAAAGTTAGCTATTTCATACTAGTTTATAAACTTTGATATACTGGAGTTACTAACCAGTTAGTTCCCCATGTAACTGGTTAGATGCTGATCTGAGAATAAAAATATCATATTTTTTGATTATATGTTTCACTTTTTGGCAATGTTTTATATTTTTTTATGCTTTTTGATCATGCCAAAAGGGGGAGAAGGTGTTGTTGTTTTGTTCTTATGTAGGTTGTTGATAATATGTTCCAAGCATATTTTGAGGGGGAGCATTGATGCATTATACAAATGGGAACATTGTTAAACAATCAACAACAATCAGGAAAGTTTTTCAAAACATGTTTGTCATCATCAAAAGGGGGAGATTGAAGAGTACATGTGTGCACAACATTGAAGTTCATGAAGTTTGTCAAGCACATGTATTTGAAGCATGGTTTTGATGAAGAAAACATAATGATGAAGACAATAAAGACAAGTGAAGGCAACTTTCCAAAAGAACAAAAAGCAACAAACAAAAAGCATTGAATTGTTCAAAAGAAAAGATCAAGTATAGAAGTGAGCAAATAAGGAAAAGAGAGAAAATAAAATATTCTCAATCAAGCAAGCTCAAGGAGTTTCAAAGTTATATAGAGTAATTTTATTGTTTGCTTTGAGTCCTTAGTTTGTGGGTAGAGTTTAGTATTGGGTAGTGAATCTCAATCAATTAATTTTGATCAAATTAATTTTGAGTTTTTCACACTAACAAATCAATTTTTAAATTGATGCATTAAAGTTTTACAAAATGTTTTTAAATATTTTTAAATGCATCAATATGTGGCAAAATATTATATCTAAGGTTTAAGGAAAAGTTTTAAAGGTTGCATTTTATCAAAACAATTTTTGCTGAAATAGAAAACCAAACTTACAGTACAGTAACCGGTTAGTGACTGATAAGTTAGTTGGAAAAATCAGTTTTGTGTTTAACTCTTTATGGGTATTCTTTATAAAACCTTTATTACACCTTATTACATATAATATACATGTTTTTACAGAAACAAGCCACACTTTCTCTCATAGATTAGAAAAGATCAAAACCTCTCTTTTATATCTTGTTGATACTCTTTTCTTACAAACACAAGAATCTCATAATCAACTTGTTCATTGTTATTTGATTGAGATTCATTAGGTTCTGAATTTCTGTATTTTCTATGGTGTTGTAATCATTGCATTCAAGGCAAAATTGTCTACAACAAATTGAAGAAAAAGGAAGTCTTGATTGAGGAATAATCAAGCAAAGGAAGTCTTGATTAAGGAGTAATCAAGCATAAATTGAAGAAGTCTAAGTGGAAGGGATCCACATAGCAAGAGGACTTGGAAGAGGTTCTTTCAAGGAATTAGAATTAGAAGATCAAGGAGGGTTGCATAACAAGGGTGGGGTATCTCTTGGTAGCTATCAAGTGAGGAATCTTGAGAGGCTTAGCTTGTAATCAAGGATCTTTAATTCTAGTGAAGAAATCTCTCTTTGTTGAAGAGGGGACTGGATGTAGCTCTCAAGTGGGTGAGAGTGAACCAGGATAAATCTCTTGTGATCTTCTTAAATAATTTCCTTTAAGTCTTTCTTCTTTAAATTCTTCTTAGCATACTAATTTAGTTGTGATCTTCAACAAGGTAGATACCCTTCATGGCGCGTCGACAAAACGAGAATGATCGCCTTACAGCTATTCTAGAGAATCTGGTTCAAGCCAACCAGAATCAGGCTCAGAATATTGCAAACGCTGTCACTGCTGCTGTTGCTGCTATGCAACCACCTCAACCCGCCCCTCCTGCTATTGATTGGCTTTCAAGGTTCAAGAAACAGGATCCTCTGAGGTTTGATGGAGGACACAATCCAGATGGAGCCCAAGATTGGCTCCAGGACATTGAGAAAATCTTTGCTTCTCTTCAGCCTCCACAGGACCAATGGGTTCGTCTTGCAGAATTTATGCTGATCAGTGAGGCCCAATATTGGTGGCAACAGGAACGTCGCGATCTTGAAGCGGCTAATCGGGAAATTACTTGGGAACTTTTCCGCACTCACTTTTTGGGCAAGTATTTTCCGGAGAATGAACGCAGAGAGAAAGAGCTGCAATTTCTGAATCTTGTTCAAGGTGACATGAATATTGGTGAATATGCTGCAAAGTTCCGGGAGTTGATGCGCTACTCGCTTGGTTACAGAGATGTTGAGGAGAGGGCAAAATGCATTAAATTTGAAAGTGGCCTACGCCCTGAGATCAAGGTGTTGTTTGAATATCAGAATATTGCTACCTTAGCTCAACTGATTAATATAACCAGTGCTTATGAAAGGAGCTTGAAGAATATGCAAGGGACTGATCGGGGTAAAAATGTGCAAAAATCTGGAGGCCAATCAAGGGTAAAGCGCCTATGAATAAATCTGGTCCCTATTCTGCTAGTGCCAACAGAGGTCCTCCACGGTCCAATTCTGGTCCCACGGGAGTTGCTTTTCCTAGCTATCCTACATGCACTCATTGTGGAAAGCGTCATCTTGGAGAGTGCTGGTTCAAAAATCAAGACTCCAAACCCAGGGTTTGTTTTACTTGTGGTCAACCTGGTCACTTCTATTATCAATGCCCAAAGAAGAATATGAAACAGGAAGTTAATGTGACTCGGGCGCAACCCGCCAAGGGAAAGAAACCCGTCCAGAAGGGTAAGGTGTACACTATGGATGGCGAGGAGGTAGAGGAAGGTGATGAACTTATCCGAGGTATTGGTACTTTAAATACTCTCCCTTGCAAAATATTGTTTGATAGTGGTGCATCGCATTCCTTTATTTCATTATCATGTGTCAAGAGAATCGGAATGTCTACGGTAGAGATGTCGTATGTGCTCTCGGTGTCAACACCTACCAGCCCCGCAGTGACTACGTCCCTCGCATGTCTAAACTGTTCTTTGCGAGTACTTGAGAGAGAATTCAACTTGAATCTTATTTGTTTACCTCTCAAGGGGCTTGATATCATCCTCGGCATGGATTGGATGGCGAAGAATAAAGTTCTTATTGATTGCCATAGCAAGGCCATCCTATTCCCTGATGCAACCTTGTTAAATCTAGAAATCAGAACCGATCCGGATGTTAACAAGATTCCAGTGGTGCAGGAGTTTCCGGAGGTATTCCCGGATGATATTTCTGGTTTACAGCCACACAGAGAAGTAGAATTTAGCATTGATTTGGTTCCCGGTGCAGGATCAATATCAATTGCCCCGTATCGGATGGCCCCTCCAGAATTGGCCGAGCTAAAGAAGCACATCGAAGAGTTATTTGCTAAACAATTCATTCGGCCTAGCGTGTCTGCGTGGGGAGCCCCAGTACTATTCGTTAAAAAGAAGGATGGCAGTTTGAGAATGTGTACTGACTACCGCCAGCTGAATGGGGTAACAATTAAGAACAAGTATCCACTTCCCCGAATTGACGATTTGTTAGATCAACTGAAGGGAGCATCCATATTCTCTAAGATCGATCTTCGATCAGGCTATCATCAGATCCGAGTTAAAGAGGCCGACATCCCCAAAATAGCTTTTCGCACCCGTTATGGGCATTTTGAGTATGTTGTCATGCCCTTCGGCCTTACTAATGCACCAGCAATCTTCATGGACTACATGAATCGGATTTTCAGACCTTTTCTGGACTCTTTGGTCGTTGTCTTCATCGACGATATTCTTATCTATTCCAAAACTCCAAGTGAGCATAAGGAGCATTTGAGGACGGTGTTGCAGGTCCTCAAGGAGAAACAGTTGTACGCTAAGTTCGCCAAATGCAGTTTCTGGTTAAATGAAGTGTACTTTCTGGGTCATGTCATTTCAGAAAAAGGAGTGGCAGTTGACCCATCGAAGGTAGAAGTAGTGCTCAAGTGGGAGAGACCCACTACAATCACAGAGATCAGATGCTTTTTAGGCATGGCCGGTTATTATAGAAGATTCATTGAGTGTTTTTCTAAATTAGCACTTCCGCTAACCAAATTGACTCGCAAAGAGGTACCCTATCAGTGGACAGTAGTGGAGTGTGAGCATAGTTTTGAAGAATTAAAGAAGCGACTCACTAGCTCACCCGTTCTAATTTTGCCAGACCCATCTCAACCCTTCGATGTTTATTGTGATGCATCTAAACAAGGGTTAGGATGCGTACTGATGCAACAAGGCAAAGTCGTTGCATATGCTTCTCGGCAACTTCGCCCACATGAACAGAACTATCCTACACATGATCTCGAATTAGCAGCCGTGGTATTTGCATTGAAAATTTGGAGGCACTACTTGTACGACACTCGATTCGAGGTGTTCAGCGATCATAAGAGCCTTAAGTATTTATTTGACCAGAAGGAGCTGAACATGAGACAAAGGAGGTGGATAGAATTTCTTAAAGATTACGACTTCAGTCTCCAATATCATCCAGGCAAAGCAAATGTAGTGGCGGATGCTCTAAGCCGCAAGACACTTCATGTTAGCAATATGATGATAAAAGAGATGCAATTGATGCAGGAGTTTAGTAATCTCATGTTGGGTGTGCAGGTGCAGGAAAAGAGTATTATTCTGGAAATGCTATAGGTGCATAATGAATTCATCGACTTGATCAAAGAAAGGCAGGTTGATGATCCAGAATTGCAAAAACTCTTAGAAAGAGCCTCTGACGGAGAAGAGCCCGATTTCATCAGGGGTTCAGACGGAATCATTCGACTTCGAGGAAGGGTATGTGTTCCTAAAGATTTTGAAGTTCAAAGGGATATTCTTCACGAGGCACATAAAATTAAATTAAGCCTCCACCCAGGTAAAAACCTATCAAATCCATAAAACTTGACCAAATATTTCCTCGATTCCAATAATATCCCATAGCATATCCTATCTAACCACCATCTACAGGTACCACCAAGATGTACCAAGATCTTAAAAGATTATTTTGGTGGCCTGGAATGAAGAAAGCTATCGCAGATTTTGTATCACGATGCCTAGTATGCCAAAAAGCCAAGATTGAACATCAAAAGCCCGGAGGCTTGCTAAGGCCTTTGGAGATTCCCGAGTGGAAATGGGATAGCATCTCTATGGATTTCGTATCTAGTCTTCCAAGGACCCCTTCTGGCTATGAAGCTATCTGGGTAGTAGTCGATCGGCTTACTAAATGTGCTCACTTTATCCCGATGAATATGAAGTATAGTATGGAGAAGTTGACACAACTATACATTCAAAATATTGTGAGACTACACGGAATTCCTTCAAGTATCATCTCTGACCGTGATCCCAGATTCCTCTCTCGTTTTTGGCAAAGTCTTCAACAGGCTTTGGGCACAAAACTCAAGTTCAGCACTGCATATCATCCCCAAACTGATGGGCAAATAGAGCGCACCATTCAATCGTTGGAGGATTTACTAAGGACTTGTGTTATTGAGCAATCGGGTAGTTGGGAACGTCTCTTGCCACTAATTGAGTTCACTTATAACAACAGCTTCCATTCCAGTATTGGGATGGCTCCTTTTGAGGCTCTCTATGGCAGAAAGTGCCGGACTCCATTGTGTTGGTTTCAAATCGGTGAAAATTTGCTTCTTGGTCCATATATTGTACAAGAAACCACCGAAAAGATCAAAATGATTCAGCAAAAAATGAAGGCATCACAGGATCGCCAAAAGAGCTATGCGGATAGACGTAGACGACCCTTGGAATTCGATGGTGGTGATCACGTGTTCTTAAGGGTAAGTCCTACCACCGGTGTCGGTCGTGCAATCAAGTACCGGAAGCTCTCTCCCAGGTTTATTGGTCCCTATCAGATAATTGAGAAGGTTGGACCTTTAGCGTATCGAATTGCATTGCCTCCTTGATCGAGGCCGTACCCGATCAAAATAAAAGGTGTTTATTCTGTAGTACTAGGAAGGTGATCCTAGGTCGTTTCCCAGCGAATATCGGTCTAGGCAAAGTATCAAACACGTAGTGTGCAGTAAAATGGGGGGGTTTTTGTGTGTGACAAATGTGAAGAACAAAACATAAACAGAATATAAAAACTAAGAAAATCAGAAACAAAAGCGGGCAAACCCCTTTGGCTACGTACACTACTCAATCCTAGCTCACTAAAGATCGATTCCTCTCCTCTCCTCTGTCCAACTCGTGATAACCAAATACTAAGCGAAAATTCAGTTATCACTCCAAACCCTAACTTCTAATTAAGCATCAGAAACCAGAATTGGAGTTTTTACGAGTTAATACAAATTAAGCATTTATATTCATGTATTATCTCTACGAAATGGAATTAAGCAAACCACTACACATCGATAAACATGAAAACAGAGAAGAGAAAATGAAATTGCATTAATAACAAGAGCTCAAGAGTAGATAATACAATACCAAAGGGATTAACCCTTGAAGTCTAGCCTTCCATGGCCATAAATGAAGAAAAACGAGTAGAAATGGGGAAGAACAAAACCCTAGCAGCCACCACCACTTGGGAGAGCCAAGAGAGAAGTTCTAACCTAGAGAGAGAGTGAGAAATCTGAAATGGGAGTGTGTCTTCGGGGGTTACACGAATTTCCCCTCTTAAGACACAAAATGGGCCTAAAACATGGGCCCAAATCCTAAGAAACACTATTCTGAACATTACAATTAAAAAGGGACCTAAATGCAAATTACAATCTTCACTTCAATACTTCAATCTTCATTTCCAAACTTCCCAAAGTGTCCTTGTGCCAAATATTACCTGAAAATAGAAATAGAATTAATTAGGCTAAATAATTCCAAATTAAACAATATTCGGAATATTAGTCCAATAAACTCTAAATCAATAAATCAAGCTAATCAATGTCAAATGGGCAACAAGTATCAATAATAGGAGTAAAATGATGCAAGGAATAATGGGAAATAAAATGCTCATCAAATACCCCCACACTTATCCTTTTGCACTCCTGGGCAAAACCAAAAGATAGGACTATGAAGATCAATATGCACCAAAGTGAATCATGCAACAAGATGACTACAACTAAGAAATGCAAACCTAAGAGATTACATACTTCACAATGAATTCTAGGAAATGCAAAGAAATGGGCAAACTCAAGCACACAAAATGGTTAAGGATCAAAGAGTCAAAGCATCCGCGAACATCATCCAATTACTTCAAGTATGCAAAGAAACCAATGACATCAAGAGGATAGTCACAAAGATGATAGAAACTCACAAGGATCACTCAAAAGTGTTTACACTCAAGTGTTTGGGGTTAATCATTATTTACACTCAAGGCACATCATGAAAAACAAACACAACCATAAGCTTGACAAGCCTCTAACATCAACCATCAACACACATGCACAAAATGATCAAAAGGTCTTTTAAGGGTTGTAATGGGGCCAAGGACAAGGTAGGATAAAAATATGGGAATGTAGCTAAAACCAAAGGAATAGAGGAGCAATGGGGAATAAGTAAAAAGTAAGCAAAATCCACCCCAAAATCAACTACCACTAATTCCAATCCTCTTTGCCTCAACAACCTTTTATTCACTTTTTTTTTTCTCTTCTTTTTTTTTCTTTTTATTTTTGCATTTTTTTTTTTGTATTTTTGTCTTCTATTTTTTTTTTGTTTTTGAGAGATATACAAAAAGAAAAGAAGAAACAACACAAATGGCATGAAGATGAAGCCATAACTATAACAACCAATGAGGCAAAACCAAGAACTCAACCAATTAAAGCATAAAGCACACTTCTTACCTAATACCCATTCCCAAAACAATTCCAAAGCTCCAAAATTCCCTAAGGTTAGGACAATCATGGTTTTTCAGTCATAGGCTTGTAATGAGCTAAAGAACAAGGAAAGGGATAAAAAGGCTCAAAGGGGCTAGCAAAGGATACATTCATTCAAGGTAGGCTCATATGGCTAGTAGCTTATTCAAGAAAGAAAGTGCCTAAATCATTTCAAAATGTGCATGAGCAATCAAATATCAACAAGAGTCAAGTCAAGTTCTAGAGTGCAAGTAATCCAGAGTGCAATCACACATGAAAGAAAATTAGGTGGCATATATAGCAATCCACCCACAATTAAGGCTCAAATCCTCACAAAAGGGACAATTCTATCACAGTGTTACCACCTCTTAATTATCAAAAGCAACTTTACACACAGAAATGCATGAATTCAGACACAAGATACCAAAACTCTACTAAAGTGAAGCAAAAACATGCAAGAAAATGCCCAAAACTAAGCAAAACCTAAAAAAAAATCAAAGCAAAATATGCAACCTAAACTACTCTCCCCCCCACACTTAAATCACACATTGTCCTCAATGGAACACAAATAGCAGAATCAGACAGATATAGACAAGTGTAATAAAAAGAGTAAGGAAGGAGAAAAGGAGACTCCCTAAGTCATGGTTGTTGAAAAGTGGGGTCGACCAATGAGGCCTCCTCCACAGGTGCATCATCCAAAGAAGGGGTGGTTAGGAAAGGCTTGAGTCGGTGGCCATTGACTTTGAAGCTCTTGTTCGTGGACTCACTCTTGATCTCCACAGTGCCATAAGGAAACACTTGGGTGACTACAAACGGTCCAATCCATTTAGAGCGGAGCTTTCCACTCATGAGTCCAAGCCTAGAGTTGTAGAGCAAAACTTTTTGACCAACCAAGAACTCCTTTCTGGAAATGGAGTTATCATGAAGCTTCTTGGTCTTCTCTTTGTAGAATTTGGAGTTCTCATAGGCCTCCAAGCGGATCTCATCTAGCTCACTCAACTGCAGCTTCCTCTCCTCACCCGCTTGATCAAGAGCTAAGTTACATTGCTTCACAGCCCAATATGCACGGTGCTCTATCTCCACAGGCAGGTGGCACGCCTTACCAAAGACAACCCGATAGGGTGACATCCCTATGGGTGCCTTGTAAGCGGTCCGATGGGCCCATAGAGCATCCTCCAATCGTGTGCTCCAATCCTTTCTATTAGGCTTCACCATCTTCTCCAAAATCCGCTTGATCTCTCTATTTGAAATCTCCGCTTGCCCGTTGGTTTGGGGGTGATAGGGTGTAGAGACTTTGTGCACAACCCCATACTTCTTGAGCAAAGCTTGCATGGATCTATTGCAGAAGTGTGTGCCTTGGTCACTGACTATGGCTCTAGGTATGCCAAACCTGCAAAGGATATTAGACCTGACAAAATCTACAACAACCTGAGCATCATTAGTCCTGGTGGCCTTAGCTTCCACCCATTTGGATACGTAATCCACAGCAAGTAAGATATAATAAAAACCAAAAGAAACAGGAAAGGGGCCCATGAAATCTATACCCCAGACGTCAAACACCTCACAAAACAACATAGGTTGTTGCGGCATCTGTTGCCTCCAAGATAGGGCGCCTCCTGCTCTTTGACACTGCTCACACGAGCTGCAGATGTTGCTCGCATCCTTGAAAATGGTAGGCCAATAAAATCCAGAATCCAGCACCTTTCGTGCTGTCCTTTGAGTACCAAGGTGGCCTCCCACTGGTGAAGCATGGCAAAATTGGAGAACCGATTGGATCTCCTGGTCTGGAATGCACCTGCGAATGACCTGATCACTGCAAAAACGCCATAAATAGGGGTCATCCCATACATAATGCTTGGCATCGCTCTTTAATTTGTCTCTTTGAGCTTTGGATGCCAAGGCAGGAACAACAGAAGCAACCAGATAATTAACAATGTCTGCAAACCAAGGAGTTTGGGGAAGGGGATGGGAAACATGTAAAGATAAAAGCTGCTCATCCGGGAAGTCATCCCGGATAGGAAATGCATCCTCCTCTCTCTCTATCCTGCTCAAGTGGTCTGCGACAAGGTTATGCGCACCACTCCGATCCTGAATCTCAAGATCAAACTCCTGGAGGAGCAACATCCACCTAATCAACCTAGGTTTGGAATCTGTCTTTTTCAAAAGATACTTCAGAGCAGCATGATCAGTGTACACTACAACCTTAGAACCAAGCAAATATGATCTAAATTTGTCAAGTGCAAAAACAATAGCCAAAAGTTCTTTTTCAGTTGTTGTGTAATTAACCTGTGCTGCATCTAAAGTCCTAGAAGCATAATAAATCACATGCGACAGCTTACCAACCCTTTGGGAGAGAACTGCTCCCAAAGCATAATTTGAAGCATCAGTCATGAGCTCAAATGGGAGGGTCCAATCAGGTGGTTGGATGATGGGAGTGGTAGTTAGTGCTTTCTTCAATTCATCAAATGCCCTCTTGCATTGGTCTCCAAATTCCCATGGGGCATCCTTTTGAAGCAACTTGGAAAGAGGAAGGGCAATGTTGCTAAAGTTCTGAATAAACCTGCGATAGAAACCTGCATGACCAAGAAAAGAACGCACCTCTCGCACGCAAGAGGGGTAAGGCAAATGTGATATTACATGCAGCTTAGCAGGGTCAACTTCTATGCCCTTGTGCGAAACAATGTGCCCTAAGACTATGCCTTGTTCTACCATGAAGTGGCATTTTTCAAAATTCAAGACAAGGTTAGTCTCAATGCACCTGTTAAGCACCTTAGTCAAATTATCAAGACATGCATCAAATGAGGAGCCATAAACACTAAAATCATCCATGAAGACCTCTATGCAATGCTCGAGCAAGTCAGCGAAAATACTCATCATACATCTTTGAAATGTGGCAGGAGCATTGCATAGGCCAAAAGGCATCTTTCTATATGCAAATGTGCCAAAAGGACAGGTAAATGTGGTCTTATGTTGGTCCTCTGGTGCAATACAAATTTGAAAATAACCAGAGAATCCATCTAAGAAGCAATAATGAGATTTACTTGCCAGGCGCTCCAACATCTGATCAATGAAGGGGAGAGGGAAATGATCCTTGCGAGTCGCCTGGTTGAGCTTTCTGTAATCAATGCAGACTCTCCAACTGTTCTGCACTCTAGTGGGAATCAGCTCATCCTTCTCATTTTTGACAACTGTGACACCAGACTTCTTGGGGACAACTTGCACCGGGCTCACCCAAGTGCTATCTGAAATTGGGTAGATGATACCCGCTTGGAGCAGCTTGGTGACCTCTTTCTTAACCACATCAAGAATCTGGGGGTTCAATCGTCTTTGGGGTTGTCTCACTGGTTTAGCCCCATCCTCCAACAAAATGCGGTGCATGCACATGGAGGGGCTAATTCCAGGAATATCCGCTAAAGTCCATCCAATTGCCCTCTTGTTCTTTCTTATCACATCCAGCAGTTTCTCCTCTTGATCAACAGAAAGTGAGGTAGAGATGATCACTGGGAGTTTCTGCTCATCCTCCAAGTAAGCATATTTGAGATGAGGAGGGAGGGGCTTCAGGTCCAATGAGGGTGCCTGCATAATAGATGGAACTAAAGGGACAGCAGAAATGGATTCTGCTGCCTGCACCTGAACAAGTAAATCAGACTCATGCATAACAGATATGGGGTTAGGGTTAGCATAATCTGAATCTATAACATATGAATCATCAGATGCAGTAGCAGAGTCTAAAAACTGGGCTATTTCAGTGCATGCGGTGCACCATCCAGAGTTAGTGCATGATGGACAAGTAAATGAATCAGTGAAAGATGGCAATTCAAAATCATGATGCAAAAAGTCAAGCATATGCTCATCTATCAAATCATCGAGCAAGTCCACATGGAAAACAGAGTGATCCTCAGGAAAATGTTTCATAGCATGGAAAATGTCAAATCGGATCACACTGCCATCAAACTCCATGGAAAGTGAACCTGAATGCACATCTATCTTGGTTCGGGCTGTTTTCAAAAATGGCCTCCCCAAAATAATAGGAACAGCATTACGGGGAGAGTCATCTTCCATATCAAGTATGTAAAAATCAGCAGGGAAGATCAACTCTTCAACCCGAACCAAGACATCCTCTATCAAACCTGCGGGGTGGGCAGTACTTCTATTTGCCAATTGAATCACCACACCCGTAGGTTGAAGAGGTCCAAGAGAAAGAGACTTAAAAACAGACATAGGCATGACATTTATTGATGCTCCTAAATCTAGCATAGCATTTTCAAACTTAACATTGCCTATGATGCAAGGTATAGAGAAAGTTCCAGGATCCTTACATTTTTCAGGAATGTGAGGGATAGGTTTACCTATGAGAGCGGAGACATTCCTTCCCATGCTTATCCTCTCATTGCCCTTGAGTCTTCTCTTATGAGTGCACAACTCCTTAAGGAACTTCGCATACCTTGGAATCTGTTTTATTGCATCAAGAAGGGGTATGTTGACTTCCACCTTCCTGAATGTGTCAAGAATGTCCTTGTCCACCTCTTCCACCCTTTTGTTTTGAGGCACTCTTGGTGGGAATGGAAGAGGAACAGGAGGAGGTTGTAGGACAACAGCAGGGCTTGTGGTTGAAGTCGAGGAGGGTTGAGTTGGATGATTCTCTTTGGTGCTAGCATGCTCACCTTCATCTACCACTTGGCTCTTCCCTTTAGAGGAAGCTAGAGCATCATTGTTGAGGTGAGGTTGTGGTGTGGGTGTGACAATTTGCTTTCCCGACCTCAGGTTGATGGCACTCACATTCTGATTCTGAGGGTTGATCACAGTTTGGGATGGCAACTTGTCAGAATTTTGAGATTGCAAGTTGTTGAGAGAAGTTGCCATTTGAACCATCTGATTTGTCAAAGTCTGAATGGATGCCTCTTGTCTCTGAATGGATGCTCTAGTCTCTTGTTGAAATTGGAGGTTTTGCATGGTCATTTGCCTCACCAACTCCTCCAAGGTAGGTTGGTTGGATGGAGGGGCTGATGGTGCAGGATGAACCACTTGCTGCTGTTGTTGTTGCCTTTGCTGCTGGATTGGAGGAGTACATATGGTGGTCTACTCGGTCCAGCGGTGTTTTGAAATGGAACATTAGGAGGAGGTTGTTGTTGTTGTTGATCAGACCACTTCAGATTGGGATGGTTCCTCCATCCAGGGTTGTATCTATTGGAAGAGAGGTCATGATTATGTTGTTGTGGGCCTCTATTGTTGTATATGTTTGCTGCATAGGCCTCGGGTTGGTCACCACTTGTCATCGGCTGTTGCTGCTGAAGGGAAGGGCATGCATCTGTGGGGTGCTCAATGGATGTGCATATGCCACACACTCTAGCAGGAAGTATCATCTTTTTTTGATTGACAGCCAATTGTGTGACCAATGTTGTGAGAGAATCAATTTTCTGCTCAAGCTTCTCAACCTTGCCCGAGTCTGCACCAACATCATTTACATCCCTCACAACTATTGCATCACTGTTGCTTCTTGCATGGAATTGTTGACAATTGGAAGCCATCTTCTCAATTTTGCTCCTGGCTTGTAAGGGTGTCATATCTCCCAATGTACCACCACTTGCAGCATCTACCATGTTTCTTTCCATGAAGTTGAGACCTTCATAAAAGTACTGGATGAGAAGCTGCTCTGAGATCTGATGGTGAGGGCAGGAAGCACACAACCTCTTGAATCTCTCCCAATAATCATAGAGACTCTCTCCATGTTGTTGCCTGATACCAGAAATTTCCTTTCTGATTGCAGTGGTCCTATTTGCAGGGAAGAATTTTTCCAGAAATGCCCTCTTCAAGTCATCCCAGCTTGTGATGGAACCAGGGGCCAAGTCAGATAACCAATCTTGTGCTAGACCCTCTAAGGAATGTGGAAATGCTCTGAGACAGACATGATCCTCTTGCACATCATGTGGTTTCATTGTGGTGCACACTATATGGAATTTCTTGAGATGCTTATGAGGATCCTCACCTGCAAGACCATGAAACTTGGGCAACAAATGGATTAGTCCTGTTCTAAGCTCAAAAGGAACATCCTCATCAGGATACCGGATACACGAGTCTTCAATAGTGAAGTCAGGTGCAGCCAGCTCCCTAAGTGTCCTTTCCCTTGGTGGGGGTTGAGCCATGTTATCACAATGTATAGAATCAGATTGAATAAAAGTAGAAGGAATAGAAGAAATAGAAACAGAATCAGAATTAGATGGACTATAAGATGACTCTGACTCACTACCTAATGACTGATTCCTATTTTGTCTAGCTAATCTGTGATAAGTTCTATCAATTTCAGGGTTATAAGGATGCAAATAACTTGGGTTGCCCCTAGTCATGTACTGAACAGAACAGCATCAACCATAGCATACTGTAACAGATATGCATGACCAAAATCGGCAACAAAATTTATTATTTTTTAAAATTTTTTTCTTTATTTTTTTTCAGCACCCTAAAATCATGAAAACATATCACAGAAAGTTTGAGGACAAAATTCAAAAGGGAACCAAGTCAAAGAATTAAAACAGTGACCAAAAACTAAGAAAATAGAACTTGTAAAATAAAAAAGAAATAGTAAACAGGCTTTTTCAGGATCCAAACGAAGGGGTTTTCTGACGAAGTGAGAAAAATCAGATTATTCAGAAAATTCCCTTCGATTTGATATAAAATTCGTCCAATTCCGACAACCTGATCAAAAGTTATGCCTATTTATAGTAAGTGCTGCTAAAACATGGAAAATTTTTCTGGAACTCACAACCAGTGCATATCTAAGTGTCTGTGATGCATCAACACACTAATATATGATGAAACAAGTGTGGATACCAATTTTCGTGCAAAAATTCCACCCGCAGCTATGTTGAATGGTACTCACAGAATCACTAGAATAGCATCAGTTGTGCATAACAGCAAATCAGCAAACATGGCAACTTTCAATCAGTTATCAGAATGCTTATTCACACACTAACTACACTAACTAATCTAATTAACTACTGTATGATCTTTGGCAAGAACCGATACTCCCCGGCAACGGCGCCAAATTTTGATCGAGGCCGTACCCGATCAAAATAAAAGGTGTTTATTCTGTAGTACTAGGAAGGTGATCCTAGGTCGTTTCCCAGCGAATATCGGTCTAGGCAAAGTATCAAACACGTAGTGTGCAGTAAAATGGGGGGGTTTTTGTGTGTGACAAATGTGAAGAACAAAACATAAACAGAATATAAAAACTAAGAAAATCAGAAACAAAAGCGGGCAAACCCCTTTGGCTACGTACACTACTCAATCCTAGCTCACTAAAGATCGATTCCTCTCCTCTCCTCTGTCCAACTCGTGATAACCAAATACTAAGCGAAAATTCAGTTATCACTCCAAACCCTAACTTCTAATTAAGCATCAGAAACCAGAATTGGAGTTTTTACGAGTTAATACAAATTAAGCATTTATATTCATGTATTATCTCTACGAAATGGAATTAAGCAAACCACTACACATCGATAAACATGAAAACAGAGAAGAGAAAATGAAATTGCATTAATAACAAGAGCTCAAGAGTAGATAATACAATACCAAAGGGATTAACCCTTGAAGTCTAGCCTTCCATGGCCATAAATGAAGAAAAACGAGTAGAAATGGGGAAGAACAAAACCCTAGCAGCCACCACCACTTGGGAGAGCCAAGAGAGAAGTTCTAACCTAGAGAGAGAGTGAGAAATCTGAAATGGGAGTGTGTCTTCGGGGGTTACACGAATTTCCCCTCTTAAGACACAAAATGGGCCTAAAACATGGGCCCAAATCCTAAGAAACACTATTCTGAACATTACAATTAAAAAGGGACCTAAATGCAAATTACAATCTTCACTTCAATACTTCAATCTTCATTTCCAAACTTCCCAAAGTGTCCTTGTGCCAAATATTACCTGAAAATAGAAATAGAATTAATTAGGCTAAATAATTCCAAATTAAACAATATTCGGAATATTAGTCCAATAAACTCTAAATCAATAAATCAAGCTAATCAATGTCAAATGGGCAACAAGTATCAATAATAGGAGTAAAATGATGCAAGGAATAATGGGAAATAAAATGCTCATCACTCCTCATCTAGCTAAGTTACATGACGTATTCCATGTATCACAACTTCGGAAGTACGTGCATGACCCTTCGCATATAATTGATGTGGATAATATACCTTTGAAAGAAAATCTGACTTTTGAAATCCATCCCATTCGGATTGAAGATCGTCGGATTAAGCAACTCCGAGACAAGCAAATTCCCTTGATAAAAGTTATTTGGCACCGCAATAATGTTGAAGAAGCTACTTGGGAGCTAGAAGAAAAGATGAGGGAATCTTATCCACAGCTTTTCAGCACTTAGTGAATTTCGGGGACGAAATTCTGGTAAGTGGGAGAGGATTGTAACGTCCTCAATTTAATTTCCCGTTAATGCATTTAATTAATTGTTATGGAAATATATTAAAATTAATTAAGAAAAACTAAGAAAAATAATCCAATGAGTATGTGAGGTGCTAGAAAGGAGTTATGAAGGGTAGAATCGAAATTGGAAGTGAATCGGGTTAGAAAGTGCAAGTTTATCTAGGTTAAAACACCTTTCCAACAACCCTAACATGGAAAATTGTAATTAAATAATTACAACCCCAATCAAGATTTCCACCGTTGGATATGAAGTTAAGGATTTTAGGAAGCTTGCTTTCAAATTTGAGCAAGATCCGTCGGGTAACGAAGAAGTTATCTCGATTTGAAGCAGGAAGAAAATAGGAGGAAATTGAAAAATGAATAAATGGGTACTGGGCAATAATACTCGAGACTCGAGTGTTCTCAGCCTCTACTCGAGTCTTTGTGAAAAGACTCGAGTGTTTTACAGATCCTGAATCAGGGAAAGGCAAAGCCCTCAGATTCACTCGAGTCTTTTAGAAAAGACTCGAGTATTTTTTGGATTCACTCGAGTGATTAGTAAAAGACTCGAGTATTTTTCAGGGATTCACTCGAGTGATTTGGAAAAGACTCGAGTGTTTTTAACAGATCTGCAAAAAAATAAAAACACGTGTTGGGGTCATTTTAACCCCAAATGTCACTTTCTCACTCTTCTTTTCTCCGACTTCTCTCTAGGGTTTTCAACCCCAATTCATAAATCAAACAAATCTCCCCAAATTAATCATCATAAATCATCATGGATCATCATTAAGCATCCCTCTTGCACTATTCATCATCATCAAGCTCTTGGATCTCTCTCTCTCCACGTTTTCTCTCTCATCCAGCCAAGAGGATCTTAGCTAAACTTGGTATTTTCTCTTTTAATCTTCAAAATCAAGGTAAGGGGGTTGATTCATGGGCTTGGGAGTTGAATTTTGGGTGTGTATAATTATGATTAAGTTTAGGGTTAGATAATATGATTTTATCTCTTTAATATATATGTTATTGTTCATGAAATTGCTTGACCCTATTTGCTACATGAAATAAGCATGATTATTAGTTGTATTTGTGGTTTGTTTTGTATTAGTTTTTACCTTGCAATTAGTTGAGGAATTTATGGACATTGTAAGTAATAAGTTGAAAAAGGAATTTATGAGAATAAGGAGTAAGAAATTGTTTATGTTAGTAAATATGTAATTATGTAACTTCAAGTGAAGAAAAATGAGATGTTTTGAAAAGTTTATATGAATTGGAAATGAGAAGTGTTACTTTGCAAATTATGAGTATGAGAAATGAAAGAAACAAAGTGGAAATGCAAAGTAAGGAAAAATAAGAAGGTCTGCAGCTATTAATCGCGTTTTGGGATCCACACCCATTAGGTGCACACGGTTAGGACAGGGTCCTACTAGCAAAGTAGGCCCGAATTAGCCCCAATAGGTACAAAGCTCGCTCAGGAAAAATCCCCATAAGATCAAAGGCTCGTTAAGTTACGTGGATCTTACGCGATGATTAATAGCTGCATTACCAAATATAAACATGAAATATGAATAAATGAGAATATATGAAAGAGAGTGAAGAAAAGAAAATAAGAAAAGGCCCTAACGAGGGAAAGGTCTTATGGGTCAAGAAGTCCTGAGTGAGAAGAAGTCCTATTGGGCGAAGATACCATCCTAACCAATTGTGCAGCAAGAATACCTAATGGAATTCATAATGCAAGCAAAGTTCAGATACAAAAGCTAAAAGCTTGTGAAAGTAAAAGTCATGTTTAAAGTTGAAGAAAAACCAAGAGTGATTATCATTGATATATGATTTAATTTCGAACCAATAAGGTGTGCAATGAAGCATGATTTATGTATGTGTGTGAATTGATTGTTGCATGCCTTAGTTGTTCTTATGCCTCTTTAAAATGACATTTCTGGGTTCGTGGATTTCTCACCCCTTACGCCCATTTTTCAGGTTCAGAGTTAGATTCCGAGGTCCCAGCCGAGCAGGATCACTCTCCCAACTAGGGAGAGTAGTGTTTCATGCCATGTTACTAGTTTGGAACTTAGGTTATTTTGAGATTGTATATATATAAAACCACGTTTATACTTTCTCTATAACTTATTATTTTTGTGGTGCAATGTGTAGGCACCTTTGGGCCGGATTTCCTCCGTTATGACGGGGATGTTCCGTGCATATTTTGTTGTAACTAATACCTAATCTTTTTGGTGAATCTAAACCATGCAGGTACATAGAATGAAGTAGGGAAACACCCTAGTGATGCATAGAGGTTATATGAACTGGACTGGAAAAATATAAAATGAACTTGCAAGCAGGTAACAGGTTTTCAAGAAATATGGGAAATATCCAATAAACAGAGGAGACTCTGTCGGATTTTTCCTAGAATTCCCCTATAACTAAATATTACTAAATGTACTTTCTAAATAAGTATAATTAGGTAATTCCGCGTGTGAGCCCTATGTTTTGAAAAGTTAGGAAAAGGAAAATTTTAGACCACTATTTTTAGTAATGAATTAGGCTTCCCCACTCTGATAATGGAGTTAAAAACTAAATAATTAAGCAAAACTCACAAAAATATTTGTTTTATTTTATTATAAAACTTAGGGTGTCACATTTATGGTATCAGAGCAGTTTTGTCCTCGGCTATGGAGTTTCATTACTCCTTGATTTCTCATCAAGCGAGAAATTGTTCAAATGTCAATGTTTAGGTTCATCTTTAGTAATTCTTAAATAATTTCCTTTAAGTCTTTCTTCTTTAAATTCTTCTTAGCATACTAATTTAGTTGTGATCTTCAACAAGGTAGATACCCTTCATGGCGCGTCGACAAAACGAGAATGATCACCTTACAGCTATTCTAGAGAATCTGGTTCAAGCCAACCAGAATCAGGCTCAGAATATTGCAAACGCTGTCACTGCTGCTGTTGCTGCTATGCAACCACCTCAACCCGCCCCTCCTGCTATTGATTGGCTTTCAAGGTTCAAGAAACAGGATCCTCTGAGGTTTGATGGAGGACACAATCCAGATGGAGCCCAAGATTGGCTCCAGGACATTGAGAAAATCTTTGCTTCTCTTCAGCCTCCACAGGACCAATGGGTTCATCTTGCAGAATTTATGTTGATCAGTGAGGCCCAATATTGGTGGCAACAGGAACGTCGCGATCTTGAAGCGGCTAATCGGGAAATTACTTGGGAACTTTTCCGCACTCACTTTTTGGGCAAGTATTTTCCGGAGAATGAACGCAGAGAGAAAGAGCTGCAATTTCTGAATCTTGTTCAAGGTGACATGAATATTGGTGAATATGCTGCAAAGTTCCGGGAGTTGATGCGCTACTCGCTTGGTTATAGAGATGTTGAGGAGAGGGCAAAATGCATTAAATTTGAAAGTGGCCTACGCCCTGAGATCAAGGTGTTGTTTGAATATCAGAATATTGCTAGCTTAGCTCAACTGATTAATATGACCAGTGCTTATGAAAGGAGCTTGAAGAATATGCAAGGGACTGATCGGGGTAAAAATGTGCAAAAATCTGGAGGCCCGATCAAGGGTAAAGCGCCTATGAATAAATCTGGTCCCTTTTCTGCTAGTGCCAACAGAGGTCCTCCACGGTCCAATTCTGGTCCCACAGGAGTTGCTTTTCCTAGCTATCCTACATGCACTCATTGTGGAAAGCGTCATCTTGGAGAGTGCTGGTTCAAAAATCAAGACTCCAAACCCAGGGTTTGTTTTACTTGTGGTCAACCTGGTCAATTCTATTATCAATGCCCAAAGAAGAATATGAAACAGGAAGTTAATGTGACTCGGGCGCAACCCGCCAAGGGAAAGAAACCCGTCCAGAAGGGTAAGGTGTACACTATGGATGGCGAGGAGGTAGAGGAAGGTGATGAACTTATCCGAGGTATTGGTACTTTAAATACTCTCCCTTGTAAAATATTGTTTGATAGTGGTGCATCGCATTCCTTTATTTCATTATCATGTGTCAAGAGAATCGGAATGTCTACGGTAGAGATGTCGTATGTGCTCTCGGTGTCAACACCTACCAGCCCCGCAGTGACTACGTCCCTCGCATGTCTAAACTGTTCTTTGCGAGTACTTGAGAGAGAATTCAACTTGAATCTTATTTGTTTACCTCTCAAGGGGCTTGATATCATCCTCGGCATGGATTGGATGGCGAAGAATAAAATTCTTATTGATTGCCATAGCAAGGCCATCCTATTCCCTGATGCAACCTTGTTAAATCTAGAAATCAGAACCGATCCGGATGTTAACAAGATTCCAGTGGTGCAGGAGTTTCCGGAGGTATTCCCGGATGATATTCCTGGTTTACCGCCACACAGAGAAGTAGAATTTAGCATTGATTTGGTTCCCGGTGCAGGACCAATATCAATTGCCCCGTATCGGATGGCCCCTCCAGAATTGGCCGAGCTAAAGAAGCACATCGAAGAGTTATTTGCTAAACAATTCATTCGGCCTAGCGTGTCTGCGTGGGGAGACCCAGTACTATTCGTTAAAAAGAAGGATGGCAGTTTGAGAATGTGTACTGACTATCGCCAGCTGAATGGGGTAACAATTAAGAACAAGTATCCACTTCCCCGAATTGACGATTTGTTAGATCAACTGAAGGGAGCATCCATATTCTCTAAGATCGATCTTCGATCAGGCTATCATCAGATCCAAGTTAAAGAGGCCGACATCCCCAAAACATCTTTTCGCACCCGTTATGGGCATTTTGAGTATGTTGTCATGCCCTTCGGCCTTACTAATGCACCAGCAATCTTCATGGACTACATGAATCGGATTTTCAGACCTTTTCTGGACTCTTTCGTCGTTGTCTTCATCGACGATATTCTTATCTATTCCAAAACTCCAAGTGAGCATAAGGAGCATTTGAGGACGGTGTTGCAGGTCCTCAAGGAGAAACAGTTGTACGCTAAGTTCGCCAAATGCAGTTTCTGGTTAAATGAAGTGTACTTTCTGGGTCATGTCATTTCAGAAAAAGGAGTGGCAGTTGACCCATCGAAGGTAGAAGTAGTGCTCAAGTGGGAGAGACCCACTACAATCACAGAGATCAGATGCTTTTTAGGCATGGCCGGTTATTATAGAAGATTCATTGAGTGTTTTTCTAAATTAGCACTTCCGCTAACCAAATTGACTCGCAAAGAGGTACCCTATCAGTGGACAGTAGTGGAGTGTGAGCATAGTTTTGAAGAATTAAAGAAGCGACTCACTAGCTCACCCGTTCTAATTTTGCCAGACCCATCTCAACCCTTCGATGTTTATTGTGATGCATCTAAACAAGGGTTAGGATGCGTACTGATGCAACAAGGCAAAGTCGTTGCATATGCTTCTCGGCAACTTCGCCCACATGAACAGAACTATCCTACACATGATCTCGAATTAGCAGCCGTGGTATTTGCATTGAAAATTTGGAGGCACTACTTGTACGACACTCGATTCGAGGTGTTCAGCGATCATAAGAGCCTTAAGTATTTATTTGACCAGAAGGAGCTGAACATGAGACAAAGGAGGTGGATAGAATTTCTTAAAGATTACGACTTCAGTCTCCAATATCATCCAGGCAAATCAAATGTTGTGGCGGATGCTCTAAGCCGCAAGACACTTCATGTTAGCAATATGATGATAAAAGAGATGCAATTGATGCAGGAGTTTAGTAATCTCATGTTGGGTGTGCAGGTGCAGGAAAAGAGTATTATTCTGGAAATGCTGCAAGTGCATAATGAATTCATCGACTTGATCAAAGAAAGTAAGGTTGATGATCCAGAATTGCAAAAACTCTTAGAAAGAGCCTCTGACGGAGAAGAGCCCGATTTCATCAGGGGTTCAGACGGAATCATTCGACTTCGAGGAAGGGTATGTGTTCCTAAAGATTTTGAAGTTCAAAGGGATATTCTTCACGAGGCACATAAAATTAAATTAAGCCTCCACCCAGGTAAAAACCTATCAAATCCATAAAACTTGACCAAATATTTCCTCGATTCCAATAATATCCCATAGCATATCCTATCTAACCACCATCTGCAGGTACCACCAAGATGTACCAAGATCTTAAAAGATTATTTTGGTGGCCTGGAATGAAGAAAGCTATCGCAGATTTTGTATCACGATGCCTAGTATGCCAAAAAGCCAAGATTGAACATCAAAAGCCCGGAGGCTTGCTAAGGCCTTTGGAGATTCCCGAGTGGAAATGGGATAGCATCTCTATGGATTTCGTATCTAGTCTTCCAAGGACCCCTTCTGGCTATGAAGCTATCTGGGTAGTAGTCGATCGGCTTACTAAATGTGCTCACTTTATCCCGATGAATATGAAGTATAGTATGGAGAAGTTGACACAACTATACATTCAAAATATTGTGAGACTACACGGAATTCCTTCAAGTATCATCTCTGACCGTGATCCCAGATTCCTCTCTCGTTTTTGGCAAAGTCTTCAACAGGCTTTGGGCACAAAACTCAAGTTCAGCACTGCATATCATCCCCAAACTGATGGGCAAATAGAGCGCACCATTCAATCGTTGGAGGATTTACTAAGGACTTGTGTTATTGAGCAATCGGGTAGTTGGGAACGTCTCTTGCCACTAATTGAGTTCACTTATAACAACAGCTTCCATTCCAGTATTGGGATGGCTCCTTTTGAGGCTCTCTATGGCAGAAAGTGCCGGACTCCATTGTGTTGGTTTCAAATCGGTGAAAATTTGCTTCTTGGTCCATATATTGTACAAGAAACCACCGAAAAGATCAAAATGATTCAGCAAAAAATGAAGGCATCACAGGATCGCCAAAAGAGCTATGCGGATAGACGTAGACGAACCTTGGAATTCGATGGTGGTGATCACGTGTTCTTAAGGGTATGTCCTACCACCGGTGTCGGTCGTGCAATCAAGTACCGGAAGCTCTCTCCCAGGTTTATTGGTCCCTATCAGATAATTGAGAAGGTTGGACCTTTAGCGTATCGAATTGCATTGCCTCCTCATCTAGCTAAGTTACATGATGTATTCCATGTATCACAACTTCGGAAGTACGTGCATGACCCTTCGCATATAATTGATGTGGATAATATACCTTTGAAAGAAAATCTGACTTTTGAAATCCATCCCATTCGGATTGAAGATCGTCGGATTAAGCAACTCCGAGACAAGCAAATTCCCTTGATAAAAGTTATTTCGCACCGCAATAATGTTGAAGAAGCTACTTGGGAGCTAGAAGAAAAGATGAGGGAATCTTATCCACAACTTTTCAGCACTTAGTGAATTTCGGGGACGAAATTCTGGTAAGTGGGAGAGGATTGTAACGTCTTCAATTTAATTTCCCGTTAATGCATTTAATTAATTGTTATGGAAATATATTAAAATTAATTAAGAAAAACTAAGAAAAATAATCCAACGAGTATGTGAGGTGCTAGAAAGGAGTTATGAAGGGTAGAATCGAAATTGGAAGTGAATCGGGTTAGAAAGTGCAAGTTTATCTAGGTTAAAACACCTTTCCAACAACCCTAACTTGGAAAATTGTAATTAAATAATTACAACCCCAATCAAGATTTCCACCGTTGGATATGAAGTTAAGGATTTTAGGAAGCTTGCTTTCAAATTTGAGCAAGATCCGTCGGGTAACGAAGAAGTTATCTCGATTTGAAGCAGGAAGAAAATAGGAGGAAATTGAAAAATGAATAAATGGGTACTGGGCAATAATACTCGAGTCTTTTAGAAAAGACTCGAGTGTTCTCAGCCTCTACTCGAGTCTTTGTGAAAAGACTCGAGTGTTTTACAGATCCTGAATCAGGGAAAGGCAAAGCCCTCAGATTCACTTGAGTCTTTTAGAAAAGACTCGAGTATTTTTTGGATTCACTCGAGCGATTAGTAAAAGACTCGAGTATTTTTCAGGGATTCACTCGAGTGATTTGGAAAAGACTCGAGTGTTTTTAACAGATCTGCAAAAAAATAAAAACACGAGTTGGGGTCATTTTAACCCCAAATATCACTTTCTCACTCTTCTTTTCTCCGACTTCTCTCTAGGGTTTTCAACCCCAATTCATAAATCAAACAAATCTCCCCAAATTAATCATCATAAATCATCATGGATCATCATTAAGCATCCCTCTTGCACTATTCATCATCATCAAGCTCTTGGATCTCTCTCTCTCCACGTTTTCTCTCTCATCCAGCCAAGAGGATCTTAGCTAAACTTGGTATTTTCTCTTTTAATCTTCAAAATCAAGGTAAGGGGGTTGATTCATGGGCTTGGGAGTTGAATTTTGGGTGTGTATAATTATGATTAAGTTTAGGGTTAGATAATATGATTTTCTCTCTTTAATATATATGTTATTGTTCACGAAATTGCTTGACCCTATTTGCTACATGAAATAAGCATGATTATTAGTTGTATTCGTGGTTTGTTTTGTATTAGTTTTTACCTTGCAATTAGTTGAGGAATTTATGGACATTGTAAGTAATAAGTTGAAAAAGGAATTTATGAGAATAAGGATTAAGAAATTGTTTATGTTAGTAAATATGTAATTATGTAACTTCAAGTGAAGAAAAATGAGATGTTTTGAAAAGTTTATATGAATTGGAAATGAGAAGTGTTACTTTGCAAATTATGAGTATGAGAAATGAAAGAAACAAAGTGGTAATGCAAAGTAAGGAAAAATAAGAAGGTCTGCAGCTATTAATCGCGTTTTGGGATCCACACCCATTAGGTGCACACGGTTAGGACAGGGTCCTACTAGCAAAGTAGGCCCGAATTAGCCCCAATAGGTACAAAGCTCGCTCAGGAAAAATCCCCATAAGATCAAAGGCTCGTTAGGTTACGTGGATCTTACGCGATGATTAATAGCTGCATTACCAAATATAAACATGAAATATGAATAAATGAGAATATATGAAAGAGAGTGAAGAAAAGAAAATAAGAAAAGGCCCTAACGAGGGAAAGGTCTTATGGGTCAAGAAGTCCTGAGTGAGAAGAAGTCCTATTGGGTGAAGATACCATCCTAACCAATTGTGCAGCAAGAATACCTAATGGAATTCATAATGCAAGCAAAGTTCAGATACAAAAGTTAAAAGCTTGTGAAAGTAAAAGTCATGTTTAAAGTTGAAGAAAAACCAAGAGTGATTATCATTGATATATGATTTAATTTCGAACCAATAAGGTGTGCAATGAAGCATGATTTATGTATGTGTGTGAATTGATTGTTGCATGCCTTAGTTGTTCTTATGCCTCTTTAAAATGACATTTCTGGGTTCGTGGATTTCTCACCCCTTACGCCCATTTTTCAGGTTCAGAGTTAGATTCCGAGGTCCCAGCCGAGCAGGATCACTCTCCCAACTAGGGAGAGTAGTGTTTCATGCCATCTTACTAGTTTGGAACTTAGGTTATTTTGAGATTGTATATATATAAAACCACGTTTATACTTTCTCTATAACTTATTATTTTTGTGGTGCAATGTGTAGGCACCTTTGGGCCGGATTTCCTCCGTTATGACGGGGATGTTCCGTGCATATTTTGTTGTAAGTAATACCTAATCTTTTTGGTGAATCTAAACCATGCAGGTACATAGAATGAACTAGGGAAACACCCTAGTGATGCATAGAGGTTATATGAACTGGACTGGAAAAATATAAAATGAACTTGCAAGCAGGTAACAGGTTTTCAAGAAATATGGGAAATATCCAATAAACAGAGGAGACTCTGTCGGATTTTTCCTAGAATTCCCCTATAACTAAATATTACTAAATGTACTTTCTAAATAAGTATAATTAGGTAATTCCGCGTGTGAGCCCTATGTTTTGAAAAGTTAGGAAAAGGAAAATTTTAGACCACTATTTTTAGTAATGAATTAGGCTTCCCCACTCTGATAATGGAGTTAAAAACTAAATAATTAAGCAAAACTCACAAAAATATTTGTTTAATTTTATTATAAAACTTAGGGTGTCACAATCGCTGTCAGCTGCTCCAATCCCTCGTCTTTATCATTCCTCGTATTAGACAGAGCACGTTATTATTAACTTATATAAGAAAATTGCCCCTTAACTCAAACACATTTCATTCCTCATCATTTAAAACACGCTTGTTTTCTCAAAACAACTCTAACTTTTCCCAGTACTTTAAGTACTTCAAAACCATTTTAAAATATCTAATAAAGTAATTTGAACCAATTGATTTGGTTGCTGGTCCGTCTTGGACAGCACCTTAATCATGTCCGGAAACACCGAAAAATTCACCGTTTTTAATCCGGCTTTTTCCTAAATCAAATACCACTTGAAAACCTTACGTTGAATCACATGAACACATCTTTAAAGTTAAGAAACAAGCCCAAACAATTCTGGACAGCAAAGAATTGTTTTGCAAATTCTCTTTAATAAAATCCGAAAACACCATGAAAGTACTTTTTACTTTTAATAATTCTTTCGCTCAAAACAATCACTTTCACAATCAAACACTTAGCTTTTACTTTCCATATAGGTCATACACTTTTCACATATCAATTATTATTTAACAAAATAATTCCCTATCCTTCTAAACCCTTCAAGGCCGAATCATGCATCAAGGCCAAACAACAATTATAAATTTTTCTAACATTCCATAAATCATCAAAACAATACTTTTTCATTTTCATATTTACCTACATTATTAAAAAGGGACCGAATTGAATAAGCCAAATTAAATCAAAATTACAAGTTCATATACTTTAAATCAACACATGAAACACACTCATTATCAGATGTCATTTCATGAAAAAGATTCTTAAACCTAGTTAGACATGCATTGGCCGAATATATGCACAAGTCAAAGCAAAGATTTGTTCAACATTAAAGACATAAAATCATGAAATTATTTCTTCCTTTTTAATTCAAAAACCGTGGGCTTTATCTTGAAAAATTTGCAAACTTTTAATTCATTTCCTTAACTTGAATTAAATCAAAGATCACACCAAAGTCTTATCTTTCATGCCTTAATAATTTCATGCATACATTTAAAGTCCTTAGATTAAACAAATATTAACATGCATGTGCCCTAAATGATGATCAAAGCATGATTTCTCATTTCTTTTAGGTTTGGCCAAATCATCATATCATAGGCAAGATTTTTGTTTCATTTTGCAACATGCAAAGATTAAAGTTCATAGATCAAGTCATATACTAGCTCACACAAAATTCTAAAACATCATTTCCTTCTTCAAGCATCAAACCGAAACATCCTCATCATCAAACAAGATTTCATTTCAAATTCTTTTACATGCAAAGAGTTAAACACATAGATCAAGCCCTTTTTCATGCCAAAGACCATTTTTAAAACTTGCTTCCTTAATTATTTCTTTAAAACCGTGACATGCATCAAAGAAAAATCAAATCTTTTCACTCAAAAATAACCTGCAAGGATCAAGTTTCATGCTTTGTCATAGATCAAGTCCTTTTGCTCAAAAATAACATGCAAGATTCAAGATTAAAGCTTTATCATGGATCAAGTCAAGATCATGACATGCAATCAGTTAGATCAACTTTTCCAAGTACAAATACTCATGATCAACACTTAAAAATAACATGCATGTAACTTAAACTCCAAGATCACATCAAAACAAGCGCATGCAACCATAGATCTTTAACATGCAATAACCAAGATCTCAACTTTTTCAAGATCAAACATCAACATGTGTAACACCCCGCAAATTCCTCATATTAAATTAAAAACACTAAAAAGGAATTTAATCTGGAGTAAACTATTTTGAAAAGTTATTTTCTTAAAATCTACGTTTAAAGAAAATGAATGACCTCAAAGTAATGATTTCCTAAATTAATATTCAACGTTCAGAAATTTGGATGCTTATTAAGAATGTTGTGATAAAAATTATTTTTAGATATGTATGTATGTGTACGGTTTTTATTTGTATAATACGTGTAGGGGTTTGAATGTGTATGTGGTTGGGACATTAGGAGGATTAAATAAATATGAATGATGCATGAATATGTATGGTCAATATATGTGCATATGTCGAATGAATGCTACTTGTGTGATTCTTGTATGTGTGTAAAGTATATGCATCATTCCATAAATCCATGCTACGTGAGCTACATGAAAATAAATGGTGTGTGGTTGTGTGTGTATGCATGTATGGTTCAGCCATGACCCAATAGAGGAAACAAGTGGGAGTGATTTCCTTAAGGATTAAGAAATTGAAAATTAAATAGAAAAGTGGGAGGTGTGAGTCATGAACACTAGGGGAGATGAGTCATGGAGCCTAGAGAGACTTCCCTCCACCCTTGTCTCCCACGAAGGACCTCCCCATGCAACAATGTGGGATGGACAAAATTACCCTTAGGATTCCACCTTGAACCAAGGCTAAAATAGGGAAAATCCCACCCCTTGTTGGTTCTCAAAACCGTGTGTGGGTATGTGTTGCCTTTGGCTCATATTCCATTTCTCTCATTCACTCCCTTTTCCATCTCAACACAAACACATTCCTCTCAAGAGCATCATCAAGCTCTTGAGATACTTAGAGAGAAGAGTGAGGTCGTAAGAAGAAGAGAAGAAAGAAGAGTAGCAACCCCAAAATTCCTTCACCTAAACCTCATAATTTCTCTCAACCATCTTCTTCTTCCCCTAAAACCAAGAAGGAAACCCATTAAACCCAAGAAGAAGAGGGAGATCGAGACGACCAAGAGGAGGAGAGGAGAGGTTGAAGACTTAAGCTAGGACTTAAGGTGGATAGAGTTTTATTTGAATAATTTGTGTTGTAAAGGACTCTTAATGGACCTCGTTTAAGCCTTTTGTGATGCATGTAATTTCTTTGAGTGATTTTGAGATCTAAGTATCATGCATGCCCTTTTTGTGCTTTGATCTTGAATATTGATGTGAAAAAGTTTTGATCTCTTGCTTGTAAATTTTCTTCATCACGATTTTAGTTGAAGTTGTGTTTAAATTTCTATGTTGCTTTGATCCTTACATGCATGATGATTTTGTGACCTTGTAACTTTTATTTTTCTTGCAAATTTTCTTTATGCTTTGATCTTGGATTTTTGGAACTAAATGAGCTCATAAATCACTAAATCCATGACTAAATGATTCGGCCATGGGTAGAAATTTTAGTTCTTGTTGTTTTATTTTGATCTAGGAGATTTCATGTTACTTCTATGCTATTTTCTAACTTATTCCCACGGTTTGTTCAAGAATTTGGGTTTGAGTTCATGTTTTTGTCTTGATCCTCTTTTGCATGCTTCAATCTATGTTAATTTTGAGAAAAAGGGAGCTTGAATTTGTATGTTTAAAATGGAAATAAAATCTTGATCCCTTGTATGCATGTCACGGATGCTATAGGGAAAAAAATAAACCTACCCAGTTTAAAAAAAAAATTATTTCTAGCCGAACCAAGATTTTTGTGCGTGTGTGATGATTATGATTAGGATGATGGTCTTGAAAGTAGGATGATACTCTTGAGTCTTGTATGACGTGATCTATGGAATTGGATGTTGCATATGAAAATAAAATTATAAGATTATGTTTCTTGTGTGTGTGTCATGATTCGGTCAAAGAACTAGGAGGAGTAGGAAATCATGTCTTCCTTACATGCATGTTGAAAATTGTCTCACCTAGAGACTTTTAGGTGCATGCATGTGATTTCTAGAAGTTAAAGGCTTTGACATAATACTTGGTTCTATTGCATGAAGAAATTAACTTTTGGTTGCTAAAGTTTTCTTGTACAACCCACGGTTTTATAAGGAAAACAAGAAAAACAAGTTTGTAGAAAATGATCTTTGCCTTAGTCTATGTTCTATGTGCATACATGATGAATATTTAACCTTGTGTTATCATGATAAGTATTCGGTTTAATCATGTTAGTTAGCCTAGGATCTTTTCCATGAAATTATTTAAAAAGGACTAAGTATATTTTAAGGAATGAAATGAATAAACTAAGTTAATTAAGTGTTGCGTTTGAATGAACGTATGTGGATGTGTATGCTTATATGTATTCGGTTAGGGTTAAGAGGAAGTAGAATTTTGATGCTTAAAATAAACCACGTTGAATTACATGAATAGAATGTGATGTTTAAATTATTTTCCTTGTTTTATTCGGTTATGTGGTTTAAGTTGGGGTTTTGATTGATTTCCTTGCTTTTATTCGGTTGGGTAGTTTAAGTAGGTTAGGGAGTTTAATCACATGAAGGAGATATGCATAGGACTAAATGTTGATGTGCTTTGCTTGAAACTAACTGCATGCCTAAGTGTTGTTTGTTGTTGTGTAAGCTACTTTTAAGAAAATTGGTTTGATCTACTTAAGATTTTTGAATTAAGTTCATGGCTGTCCCAAAATTATTTTAAGATGAAAACATGGATTTTCAAGGTATTAATTTTAAGCCAAGAAGTTATTCAAGGAAAAGAATGTTTTTACAATATTTTCGGGGTTTTACTAAAGAAATTTTATAAGACTATGTTTGCTGTCCTAGAATTAATTGGATGTACTTTTTATGTTTAAACATGTTTCTTGTGATCTAAAGCTAAGTTTCCAAGTGATAGTTGATTTTTGGTTATATTTGCAAAAGTTTTTCCCAACAAAGAAAAAGACTAGTACTAAACCGAGAAAAGATTTTCTTGAATAAGTAATAACGTAAAATGTTTTATTTAATATGAGGAATGATAAAGAAAAGAGGGTGGGGCAGATGGCAGCACACGGTTCCAAGGAGAGCACACCTTCAACAGCTGGACCCCAGGTGAGAGAGAAGCCTTCCCTAAGACATAGTGGTAGCTAGGTGATTTAGTAGGGCGTTCCGTATCATCTCAAAGATCGGAACTCGTGGTTAGCGTCAGTAGTATAAGCGACAATTGTTTGCCCTGTGTGGTCGCTTATACGAAGGTGACAAAAACCACAATTTTATTGGGTGATGTTGTGTGTTTATAGTATGCCTTGTATTGTTTATTGATTCATGTGTCATGATACTCATAATTATAATAAGTAAACGACTGTTGGGTATGAGAGGAGGAAAACGAATTAAGAATAATGACAAGAAAATAAGAATGATGAAAGGATATGAGTGAGTAGAAAGAGAGATATGAGTTGATTGTAAAGGAAATTGAAAAAGAGAATGAAAATGAGCCAGAGCTGGGGAGTGTGATGTCGATTGTTGGGATGAGGGATGAACTGAGTTGAGCTGAGCTCCTCTGTTCTTGGTTTTAGTCTAGGAACTAGTGTTGAGCTGGGCTTGCTCCTCCACTAGCACCCAGCACAAAAGAGTTTGAAAAGAAGATTTGGAAAAGGGATTTTGAATTGTGAAAACAATTTTTGGAAAAAGTCTGTAAACTGAAAATTTTCTTGAAAAGGTTTTTAAAAATGGAACTTTAGAAGAGGTTTATAGAAAAGGAATGTGTTAGAAGAAGCTTGGGAAACAATATTTTCAAAAGCATTTTGTGAAATGACCCCTTTTTGAAGGGAGCTTTACGAAAGGGTGTTTTGGGAACAATGTTTTCGAAACGTTTTACGAAATGAGGGAAGTTTGTGAAAAGAATACTTGGGTGGAAGTTGGTGGAAGTAAAAGTGTTGTAAAAATCCTTTTGAAGGAAGTGTTTGGGGGATGAGATGTAATTTAATTGAGGAACTCGCAGCTCTGAGCTATGTGTGATTTGAAAGTACAAAGGTAGTGGTCGGGACTCACTGAAGTGATGCACTAAGGGTGAGCCGACTGTTAGGATAATTAAATAATTAAAAGACTTTAAAAGACATTAACGCGAACGTGGTGAGTTACGAGAGTCAACCTGAAGTAGTGGAGAGGAAGATACTATGGGTATCTTCGGATACTCAGGTGGGGATTGCAGGAGGGGAGGACGATGACGGTGAAACGTCAAGAAGTCTAGAGTATCGTTGTAGACAGAACAAACTCCATAAGTGGTGCACTAACGTGGTGGGGACTGGGTCCAATACCGTGGTAAGTTCTGTGCGCGCACTACAACAATACTGTCGCCCCCTCGATGCAAATCTACAACAGTGGAGAGGGACTGGAACGGGGCAATGTATTTTGATTATATGATATGTTTTGAGGCTGAGACCTCCTGGCTTGGAGCCATTTGTTGGACAGCTGTCATGCCCGCGTGGTAAAGGTCCTGTACTCCTGTTGGCTTCCGATTAGGTGGATGGATGGCCGAGGAGATGTAGGCTTGATATGCGAGTGCTAACTACGAAAGGAAACGCGCACCTCGATGATCCTTTAACTCCCTTGGTCATCGATGGTTTTAATTCAATAAGACATTAAAAGAAAAGATTGTCCAAGAAAGACTAAGCGTTGAGAAGTGTAGGGGACGAGAAAGAGGTTGAGAGTAGAAATGTGGAAAAGAAAGTAAGACCCGTGAGTGGGAGTGAGAATCAAGAATGAATAAAAATAAAGTGAGATAATGATGATGATAAAAGGTTGCCTGTTGTTTTGTATGTGTTGTGTGCTATTTGTGTGTGTCCTATTATTTTTCCTACTGTAATTCCACACCGTCGACGCTACGCGTCTGGAATGCTTACTCTCTCCTGTTCGTTGGCGCATTGGTATCGCTGGTGATTCCAACGGACAGATGGAGTGTTGTATGGACGTCACTACGTGGAGCAAATCTGGGAGAGGATGGAAGCGTACCGCCAGAGGCTGGGTATGGACCGGCCAGACTCAGATTGTAATTCCCGACCCGGAACATCAATTGAGCGGGACAGACTTAGGACCGTGCTTGAGACAAGTTACGGTTCGCGGATATAAGAACTACAGAGAGAGGGTACGTTATGAGGAACGGTGGAACTATACTACCAGAGATGAAGCAACGATGGAATCCGACCACCCAGCAGAGACATCAACTCGTAAGGTAGCATTCCCTGGGAAGAAGAAAGGACACAAGAAGAAAGAGGATCTCCATCCGATTGCCTTTGATAGGGTAGTATAAGAATAGTCTAGTTATTTTAGGTCTTGATGCTCTGTTTGTACTCAGGATTACCAAAGTGGTGAACTATTACTGTACTCTAACTATTTTGAAGCAGGCCCGACGTTTTATGACAGTACTCTTTTATGAAATATACTTAAGATCTTTCCAGGCAATGAATGAAAGAGTCTAGGATGAAATCAAACTGTTTCCTGAATGAAACATTTTCGACAAATAAAGTAAAGGAGTTGGATCCAAGTAACAACTCGGTTTTCAAAAGAGACGGTTAAAGAACATCAACCACCTTTCAAGTATGTTCTCGATTCCCTTGAACAATAAGTTACAATAACGTTTTCAAAAAAAAAATGGCCTCATTTTTTGCAACCTTAATAAACAAAAGTCAATTATTTTGGTTTCCGAAAACCGGGCTGTTACAACATGCATGTACTTAGATCTTATAAATCAAGTCATAAAATCAACATAAAAATACAAATCAAAGATCAAAATCATTTTAAGTAAAAAGGGACCAAAACCGTGAGCATCATCAAGTTGATGCATGTTCATTTCTTTGATTACAATCTTAGATCCAAGTAGAAATAGGTGTAGAAAATCATAAGAAGAAAGAAAATACACATGCAAAAGAAAAGAGAATCACAAAGCCTAGAAGAAAATCCTAACCAACACAACTCTTCAAGATTTCAAGTCACACACCTAAGATTAAGGTCTTCTAGCTTCTAATCACTTCGATCTTCAAGGAAAATCTTGAATCAAGCTTGACCTTCTTCTCCTTCTCTTCTTCTTCCTCACGGCCCTCTCTCTCTCTTTCTCTCTCTCTCTCTAATCTCGGCTCACCCTCTCTCTCTCTCTAATGTTGAGAGCTTGATTTTTCTCTCAACAAAGTGTATGTGTAGAAATGAGTTGTAAAGTGCCAAAATGAGCTAACACACATATATTTATATGAGAGCATTTGGATCATGGGTTTGGGCTGGAAAATTCGGTCCATACTAAAAGAGTCCAGGGGTAATTTTGGCAATCCGAAAATATCTACTTGGGGACCAAGTTTTCTATTTTTATTTCTTTTGATTTTATTTTCCTTTAACTTAGTCATTAAGCAATGGCTTTATGCAATTTTATCCTAGGTAAATACATACATATACATACCGTACATACACATTTATGCACACATTCATATTTCAATCCCAATCAATCACACATTTGATCATAAAATAATTTCTCCTTTTATTAAATAATCAAACCTAAATATTAACACTTAAACACGTTTTCCTCCTTAAATAATAAACTGTACCATTTGGTTATAAATATAGCCCTCATTTCATTTTCTAAAATCATATTTGCATATATAAAAGAGGTCCTCAAAATGAAAAGTTCGTTTGAGGTCTTTAACTATTTTTACTGATTTATATACTCAAAATTCGTTTAAAATGCACCCAGAAATAAATTTTTGTAAATAAATCCATAAAATTATAAAAGTTACATTTTTAAATTCTAATTTTCAAGACGATCGTTTTCATATAAAGATCGTAATTTTTGGAGTTACGGTTGAAAAGATATGAATTTTCAAAGTTATCAAATCTATTAGAGTTCACAAAGAATTTCACTTCTTAAAGAAATCTCAAATAATGAAATCTTCGGATGTAAGTCCATGAAAACACTCATCTTCACATCAATACATCTATTGTTAATAAAATATGTCTCAAAAATTTATTTAAAATAGACGAGGAATTTGCGGGTCGTCACATCCTCCCCAACTTAAAGATTTCTCGTCCCCGAGAAATACGTTATGGATTGGGCAGCAGGACACAAAATTCTCGCATTGCGGTGAGGCCCACGAGAACATTCTCATTCTCACTTCGTGTTCGTATTTCCTTCGCTGGCATCATTTACTTTACAAGGCTCCTCGTTTTCTCACTTTCGGACGAAGAGGCTCCACACGTACAACCACTTGCGTGTTGAATCGGGTCAAGTCCAACGGACTAAACAGAGAGAATACCATTCCTTAACCAATCGTAGTTACAGAAGTCTCAACCTTAGGTACATACTTAGGGATATCAAGAAAACATAACTTCACACATCTCTAGGATCACGAGGTTTTACTTTTTAAAACTGCTAAAAGGTCCAAAAATCATTAGGTACTCACCACTCTCGACAACTTTAAATTCCTACTAATTCACAAGCAACCACTCCTTCCTTTAGTTTTCCTTCTAACTCTAATGCTTTCATCCATCATTTCTATGACTTAGGGGAGATTCTATTGCAACTTTGGTTTTATCTACTCAGAACAACTCCACTTTTCTCGTTAGACTCATCCTAAGCATCAATCATGCCTATCACTTGTACCGTCCGGACATCTGGTTATAATATAAGGCAATCCTAATCATCCGAATTTTCGTCATAATTTCCTCAAATTACCGGAAATATACACCTCTTTTCTTCCTTAAAACTCCCCAACTTCGATCAAACTTACTACTAAGTTCACTGTGGTCTTACACTCTTATTCAATTTCAACCATTGATCCATCCTTGATCATTCAAGCCTAAGCTATCTGGGTGACTATGACACTTTCATTTCCACAAGTCAGGCTAATGGATTTCGGAAAGGATCGATAGAGCTATGGTTTGATAGTAAGGCTCATGAAGAAAAAGTTTGAATTTCCGCAACAATGACTGTTTTTGTTGGAGCAATTCAACAAACATGGTGATCCAAGGATAACATCCTATTTCCTCAAAGGTAACGACTACCCTTGTACCAAAAGGTGCGTCAAGGTCAACAATCTTGGGTCTAACAAGCAATAATATAACATCAAAGGTTATGGGGTCTCGACTTAGAATCTATTCGCTTTCTACTCGGTCAACTTCCTTTAAACTACATAATCAACAGGTTCATCAGACCAACACAGCAGACAATAAAAGACAGACAGAGTCTCACATCCCACAAAGGTGAGAACTTTGACCTTGTACTCTTATCCTTACACTAGTAGACACACAGAGTCACACAAACAAAGCATCTAAGCCCATGCTTAAGGCCACTAAGGATTACCATAAGCTTTGATACCGTAATGTAACAGCCCGATTTTCGTAACACAAAATAACCAACTTTTATTTTTATTTTTATTTTAAAAAAAAAACATTATTGAGATGTCATTGGTGCACTTAACATTGTTTACCGAAAACAGAGTTGTTACTTAAAACATATACTTACTTACTTGAATCTCTAAAAATATTTATCATTTGAAAATGATTTGGTTTCGAACCCAACATAGTTCTTTGTATTTCATCAGAAGAACTTATACAGTTCTCAAAAGGTTTCATTCTTACACTTCTTCAAAAATGGGGCATAATCTAAAATAAGCTGAAATACATAAATAGTTCATTACTTAGGTAATCCTTGACTCTATATACTGACATCGAACTTAGCCCGACAGATAACATGAGGCCACCTAGATTAATAACACTACCCTTAAACCTTCCTGTCATAAGCAACCGGATAAAGTTTCCCTTTCTTCTTGCGCCCTTTCTTCACTCCCGAAGATGATGCCATCCATGTCTCTGCTTTCCCATTGTCAATTGACTCCGACTCCACTCCATCTAGAGTGGTGGATTTTTCCTGAGTCTTACTCCACACCTTTTGTTCATAGCTTCTATATCCTCGTACAGTGACCTGTCCCAGATGCGGTTCCAAATTAACTCCGCTCAAGGTGTGCTCCGGGTCCGAAATCACTATCTGAGTGTAGCCAGTCCATACCCAGCCATAGGGAGTAGGCTTCCAACCATTTCCGTTCCTTTTCCAGGTGGTGATCTCCATACGATACTCCATCTGTCCGTTGCGATACCAGCAACACCGATATGCCAACGAGACAGGAGAGAGTAAGCAATCCAAACGACGCATCGTCGACAGTGTGGATTTATTATAGGCAAGATATCAAGACAATACAAACATGACAATGCAACATAAATACAACACAACATTCAAGTTTATCATCATCATCATCATCATTATTCATTATCATCATCATCATTCATTATCTTGCCAATCTTATTTTCACTTCTCAACATGAACATTCTTTCTCGTTTTCTTTTCTCAACAATATCACATCTTATCAAATCATAAACTGCATTACTTTCATATTGCATCAAGCCATATGTGAATGTTTCAATCTTTCCTTGTCAGGATCATTTCTCACTACTGGAATATCCATCTTTTCTTATTAAGTCTTATTCGATCACGTCCATCGATGATGGGAGATTTACAATATCATCGAGGTACTTGTTTTGTTCACAGTTAGCACACACGTCTACATCTCCTTGGTCATCCACCCAACCTAGTCGGAAGCAAACAGGAGTACAGGACCTTTACCACGTGGGCTTGACAGCTGTCTCAACAAATCTCAATGCCAGGAGAACTGTAGAAAATCCGGTACAGTCTCAAATCAAATCATATAAAAAAGGCACACTGTAGAAAATCCGGTACAGTTGAAAAATCACAGAGCCCCGTTCCAGTCCCTCTCACTGTTCAAGATTTGCAATCAAAGGGGTGACAGCATTTTCTAGTCGGCCTGCAGAACTTACCACGGCATCGGACCGACCTGCCCTTACCACATGTGGAATTCGTTCCGCCTAGAAAATACTCAAGGCTTCTTGACGTTTCACCGTCATTGCCTCCTCCTAATGCAATCTCCTCCTGGGTATCCCTGATACCCATGGTATCTTCCTCTCCACTACTTTTCACTCATTGCTCACCGCATTCGTCAATGTCTTTTTAAGAGCTTTAGTTATTACCCTAAGGTCGGCTCATCCTTGGTGCATCCCTTCAACGAGTCCCGACCACTAATTCAAAGCATTACTTTTCTTTTCTTTTCTTAACATAGCACAGAGCTGGGATCGCATCGACATACTTGCATCTCATTTCATAATCTTTCTCAAAATAACAACATATCTCTTTTTGGAAGATCAGCCCTCTGGCTTCACTTTCACAACTGAGGAGCCTAGCTCAACTCATATCACATCTCATTTCAGTAACATCAGCAGAGGAGCAACGCTCAACTCATATCACATCTCATTTAAGTAACATCAGCAGAGGAGAAACGCTCAACTCATATCACATCTCATTTCAGAAAGAACAACAGAGGAGCAACGCTCAACTCATATCACATCTCATTTCAGTAACATCAGCAGAGGAGCAAAGCTCAACTCATATCACATCTCATTTCAAATAAACGACAACAACATTACTTTCCTCAGCTCTGGCTCATCAGCCTCATTATCATCAGCTCTTGCTCAACGACATTACGATACTTTCGTTCACATCATATCTTATCTCTTACCATATTCTTAGAACTTTCGTGATATCTTAAATCTTTTCACAATCTTAACTCATATCGTTGCTCAATGTCTTATCAAAGTTGCCTTATTCAATAAGGACTTAAACTCCAACCGGGTGTTACATCTTTCTCTTTGTATCTTTTACTTTCAAGACTTCTTGCGTCATTATTAATACCTCATTCGTCTTTCTTTTCAATCACATTTCATCACTTTCACAAACTTATTCAGATCATTTCATTTTCAAGACGTAACAGACGTCCATCAGCATGCTACTCTTATTATTCAACAATTCAAATAGCATCATGCATAATTATCATTTAAACAGGTAAACATAAGCATGCTATTTCAAATCATCATCAAATGATCTCATCACATAACATCATGTGGTCTTTGTCTCCTTCGTATAAGTGGCCACACAACACAAAAAAATTGCCACTATACTACTGACTCAGAAACCACGAAGTTCCGATCTTTGAGATGATCAGGAACGTCCCAATAAATCACCTAAATACCACGGTGTCTTAGGAAAGCTTCTCTCTCACCTCAAGTTCCAGCAATAAATGCACACAATCTCCGCGGATCCTTATCGCTGTCAGCTGCTCCAATCCCCCGTCTTTATCATTCCTCGTATTAGACAGAGCACGTTATTATTAACGTATATAAGAAAATCGTCCCTTAACTCAAACACATTTCATTCCTCGTCGATTAATTTAAAACACGCTTGTTTTCTCAAAACAACTCTAACTTTTCCCAGTACTTTAAGTACTTCAAAACCATTTGAAAATATCTAATAAAGTAATTTGAACCAATTGATTTGGTTGCTGGTCCGTCTTGGATAGCACCTTAATCATGTCCGGAAACACCGAAAAATTCACCGTTTTTAATCCGGCTTTTTCCTAAATCAAATACCACTTGAAAACCTTACGTTGAATCACATGAACACATTTTTAAAGTTAAGAAACAAACCCAAACAATTCTGGACAGCAAAGAATTGTTTTGCAAATTCTCTTTAATAAAATCCGAAAACACCATGAAAGTACTTTTTACTTTAAATAATTCTTTAGCTCAAAACAATCACTTTCACAATCAAACACATAGCTTTTACTTTCCATATAGGTCATACACTTTTCACATATAAATTATTATTTAACAAAATAATTCCCTATCCTACTAAACCCTTCAAGGTCGAATCATGCATCAAGGCCAAACAACAATTATAAATTTTTCTAACATTCCATAAATCATCAAAACAATACTGTTTCATTTTCATATTTACCTACATTATTAAAAAGGGACCGAATTGAATAAGCCAAATTAAACCAAAATTACAAGTTCATATACTTTAAATCAACACATGAGACACACTCATTATCACATGTCATTTCATGAAAAAGATTCTTAAACCTAGTTAGACATGCATTGGCCGAATATATGCACAAGTCAAAGAAAAGATTTGTTCAACATTAAAGACATAAAATCATGAAATTATTTCTTCCTTTTTAATTCAAAAACCGTGGGCTTTATCTTGAAAAATTTGTAACTTGAAAAATTTTGTGGTGATAAAGCAAATAGGTAAGAAGGTGAAATATGTAACTTGAAATGAAGTGTAATATAAATGTTAGACTATGAAAGAGAATACTATTTGGTATGATTGTGATAACTGAGAAAGGAAATGAATAAGGTGATTACATGAATAATTAGTTGTGGAATGTGTGTTGTTGTATTTAAATGTGTTAAAATTGATTGAACAAGAAAGTGAATAATTCTTGGCCTCTGAAATGAGGCGCCGAATATTGAGAATGTGGTATATATGTTGGCCTCTGTTTTGAGGTGGCATTCCTTAACTTGTGATAAATGGTTTATGATGAGAATGATTAGGTGTTGAATGTGTGCCATTGTATTTAATTGTGTTAAGAATGTGGATATCGTATGAATGAGCAAATGTATATGTTATAATTGTTTGTGTAAGAAGATGAAAGTATGATTTGGCCTCTGATGTGAGGTAATGGTAAATGAAAATGTGATAAGTGCATTGGCCTCTGATTTGAGGTGACGAATAATGGAAAGTGATGATTAGGCTGACCTCTGCTATGAGGGGCACAAAATGAATTAAAGTAATTGAGTGTTGACCTCTGACCTGAGGGACACAAGATGAAATGAATGTTAATGAGTGTTGACCTCTGACATGAGGGACACCGGATTAAATAATGAGTTGGGTGTTGACCTCTGACCTGAGGGACACTGGATAGAATGTGTATGGGTGTGTTGACCTCTGACCTGAGAGACACACTGTGAATTAAGAGATTGAAGTGTTGACCTCTGACCTGAGGGACACAGAATGAAGTATAATGAATGGGTGTTGACCTCTGACCTGAGGGACACGTAATTTAAATAAGGAAATGAATGAGAGCCTCTGACTTGAAGTGATAATTGTGGTGAATGAAACTGTGCATTGGCCTCTGATTTGAGGTGATGTACCAATATGAAGAAAGTGTGTGAAAAGAAATAAAAGTAAAGGAAATGGATGTTGAAATGAATAACGGAAATGGATGTTGAAATGAATAATGAATATGGAAATAAGGAAATGAGTATGTTGTGAAATATGTGAATATTTGCTTATTTGCTAAATGTGTTTGACCTAGTGGGTTGTTATGTCTAGTTAGAAACTGCTTTCTATTTCATGTGCAATGCTCACTCCCTTACAGTTTCAGGTACGGAGATTGAGCTGGCACAGCCCCGGCCGAGTAGGAGTACTTTCCCTTATAGGGAGAGTAGGGTTATTATGGGATATGGAAGAATATTATGAACTTAAGTTTCCTACACTATTTTGATGTAAAATTTGTTATTCATATTTTAAGTGAGGCTTAGGATGTTTTACTTTGACAAGTTATATGTTTTGGTTATGACACTCAAACTTAGTATTTTCCGCTATTACTCTGATATATTTGGAGCCCATGGGGCCTTGATATGATTTAGAAATATAATCTGAAGCCCTACTGGCTATTAGTTGTTTATTTGAAAATTGTTTATAAAGGTTGAATTTTGGGAAAGTCCGAAAAACAGACAAAACTCCGTCCATTTGACGGGTGATTTTAATAAAATAAAAATGAATTTTTAAGTCCGTATTTTAGTATAAGGGGAATTAAGGGTAAAAATCCTAGGTTTTACAACATACACATGCATTAGCTTTTTATAAAATAAAAAGCATGGATCCTAGTTTTATTAGATATGGCCGAATGGCTTAAAAATAAATTATGCACATAATTAAACATTAAATCAAAGCATGCTTAAACTTGAAAATCACTTTGAGTCTCAATTCTTTTCTTAAAAATCGAAACTCATACATAAAGAAAAACATGATCTTTCTTTTAAAAGTTAACATGTAACTCAAGATCTAAACATCTTTCACTCATCAAACAAAAATAATCACATGCACACATTTTAGATCAACCAAGATCATCACAAAACAACATGAAAAACCATAGACTTAAACCTTTTTATAAATCAAGTTGAGATCATAAATTTATTCTACAATTAGACATGGAAACACATACATAGATCACGGTTCCACAAAAATTCAACATGCAAGGCCAAATAATTTCACTTTATAAATAAACAAACTTAGTTCATGAAATTATTCATTAAATCATCACATAAACACATGTGTTTCACGGTTTAAAGCAAGAAACATAGACATGCAAGGAAATTCATTTTAGTTTTCACAAAAAATTTTAGCCATTCTTTAGATCTTTAAGATTTTAGTTAGAAAAATATTAGATCAAGCAAGAGAAGTCCAAACCGAAACAAAAACATAAAGATCACATATTACAAATTATTTTTAAAGTCCTTAAAGTCCATGATCAAATAATAACAACCTATAGAATCATCTTTAGAACCACAAAATAAGACATGCAAGAAGAAAGAACAAGGATCTACAAACTAGAAAAGAAAAATCTATATTATTACAACTCTTCATCTTGATCTTCAATTCCTACCATGAAAAGGGGTTGGTTCTAGCTTTAACACTCTTGATCTACAAGGGACTCTTCATGGTTTGGCTTGGATCTTCTTCTTCCTCCTTCTCCATACTCCACGGCCATCTCCCTCTTTCTTTCTCTATTTTTCTTTTCATTTTCTCTCTAAGAGCTTAATGGATCTCTTAGAGTATGTTGGTGTTTGTGTTGGTACGGTGGAAGAAATGAAATGAGAATGGGTAAAATGAAAAATGAACTAAGGCCACACACCTATATAAGCCACGGTCCACTCCCCATTTTGCCCTTAGGTTTAGGTTTAGTTACACACAAGTGAAGGGGCGTTTTTGGGCTTCTAAATAATTGCATGGATAAGGGTCATCAAATTCAAGGGGACAAAGTCTTGTGGCTAGAGCTTTAGGGGTCACTTAGGCTTAGAACTAGTTAGGGTTTGGTTGCTTGGTTGGGTCCTAGTTTAGTTTGATTATAACTAAGTGATCGAGGCCGTACCCGATACAAATAAAAACAGTTTAAGTATAGTACTAGGAAGTGACTCCTAGGTCGTCTCCCAAGGAATATCTTATCAAGCAAAAGGTCGAACACAGTATGCATAGAAAACAGGGGTTTTTTTTTTTGTATTGAATATTGAATAATTGAAATCAAAACAGAATTAAATCAAAACGAAGAAACAGATAAGGAAAAGCAGATAAACCCCTTTGGCTCGCGTTCACAACTCTATCATCGGTCACAAAAGATCAATTTCTTTCCTCTTCACTGTCCAACTCGTGAGAATTAAATACTAAGCAAAAATTCAATTCTCACCCCAAAACCCAAACCTCTAATTAAGCATTAAAAGCCAAAGCATGGAGTTTTTACGAGTTTGCATAAATTAAGCATTCATACACATGGATTATCTCTATATAATGGAACTAAGCGAACCATAACATATCAATAAGCATGAAAACAGTGAATAAAAACGAAATAGCATTAAGAATAAAACCTCAAGAGTATGTGATACATTACCAAAGGGATTTAACCTATGAGTTTAGCCTTCCATGATGAAATAAGTCAAAAACGTGTAGAAAAGGGAAGAGAGAGAAACCCTAGCAGCCACCACAAGCTTGGAGAGCAAAACTAAGCCTTCTCTATGAGAGAGAATGTAAAAAAAAACGTGAATGGAAGGTCCCTCCTCGGGTTTACACGAATTTGGCTTTTTAAATCACAAAACGGGCCTAAATCATGGGCCCAAATCCTAAGGAAAGCTTATCTCTAAATTAAATCTAAAAATATCCTATAGATAAAATCTAAATCTTAAAAGATATAACTAAATCTCAACTAATCCTAAAGATAGATTACAATCTTCACTTCATCATATATCTTCTCTTCCAAAATTAAATCTTCACTCCCAAAATGTCCAAAAAGCCCTTGTGCCAAATCTGACCTGAAAATAGAAATAGAATTAATTAGGCTAAATAATCCCAAATTAAACAATATTCAGAATAATAGTCCAATAAACTCTAAATCACTAAATCAAGCTAAACAATGTCAAATAGGCAACAAGTATCAATAATAGGAGTAAAATAATGCAAGGAAAAATGGGAAATAAATTGCTCATCAAATACCCCCACACTTATCCTTTTGCACTCCTGGGCAAAACTAAGAATTAGGACTGAGAAAATCAATATGCACCAAAGTGAATCATGTAACAAGATTACTAAAACTAATGAATGCAAACCTAAGAGATTACATACTTCACAATGAATTCTAGGAAATGCAAAGAAATGGGCAAAATCGAGCACATGAAGAAAATAAGGACCAAAGAATCAAGGCATCCATGAACATCATCCAATTATTTCAAATATGCAAAGAAAACCAATGACATCAAGAGGGTAGTCACAAAGATGATAGAAACTCACAAGGATCACTCAATAGTGTTTACACTCAAGTGTTTATGGTTAATCAGTGTTTACACTCAAGGAACATCATGAAAAACAAACACAACCATAGGCTTGACAAGCCTCTAACATCAACAATCAACACACATGCACATTAAGATCAAAAGGTCTTTTCAGTGTTGTAATGGGGCCAAGGACAGGGTAGGATAAAAATATGGGAAATGTAGCTAAAACCCAGGGAATAGAGGAGCAATGGGGAACAAGTAAAAAAAAAAATAAGCACAATCCACCCCAAAATGAAATGATAAACATAACAACAACCTCTAATTCCAATCCTCTATGCCTCAATCAACCTTTTATTCCATTTTTTTTTTCTTTTTCTTCTTCTTCTTCTTCTTTTTTTTTTTTTGAATTGCATTACATTGCAGAACTTCATGAACGAAAGAAAAGAAGAAACAACAAAAATGGCATAATGAGATAAAGCCATAATTACATCACCGACCATAGAGGCAAAACCCAGAACTCACAAGAGATGAAGAACAAAGCACCCTCGCTTACTTAATACCCATTCCCAAAACAATTCCAAAGCTCCAACATTCCCTAAGGTTAGGACAATCATGGTTTTTCAGTCATAGGCTTGTAATGAGCTAAAGAACAAAGAAAAGGGATATAAAGGCTCAAAGGGGCTATCAAAGGGTAAATTCATTCAAGGTAGGCTCATATGGCTAGTGGCTTATTCAAGAAAAAAAAAACAATGCCTAAATCATTTCAAAATGTGCATGGGAATATCAAGTATCAACAAGAGTCAAGTCAAGTTCTAGAGTGCAAGTAATCCAGAGTGCAATCACACATGAAAGAAAAATTAGGTGGCATATATAGCAATCCACCCACAATTAAGGCTCAAATCCTCACAAAAGGGACAATTCTATCACAGTGTTACCACCTCTTAATTATCAAAAGCAACTTTACACACAGAAATGCATGAATTCAGACACAAGATACCAAGACTCTACTAAGCCCAAAACTTAGCAAAACCTAAAAAAAATCAAAGCAAAAATATGGAACCTAAACTACTCTCCCCCCACACTTAAATCACACATTGTCCTCAATGGAACACAAATAGCAGAATCAGACAGATATAGACAAGTGCAATAAAAAGAGTAAGGAAGGAAAAAAGAAGACTCCCGAAATCATGGTGGGTCAAAAATGGGGTCGACCAATGAGGCTTCCTCCACAAGTGCATCATCCAAAGTAGGAGAGGTTAGGAAAGGCTTGAGTCGGTGGCCATTGACTTTGAAGCTCTTGTCTGTGGACTCACTCTTGATCTCCACAGTGCCATAAGGAAACACCTGGGTGACTACAAACGGTCCAATCCATTTAGAGCGGAGCTTTCCACTCATGAGTCCAAGCCTAGAGTTGTAGAGCAACACTTTTTGACCAACCAAGAACTCCTTTCTGCAAATTGAGCTATCATGGAGCTTCTTGGTCTTCTCTTTGTAGAACTTGGAATTCTCATAGGCCTCCAAACGGATCTCATCTAGCTCACTCAACTGCAGCTTCCTCTCCTCACCCGCTTGATCAAGAGCTAAGTTGCATTGCTTCACAGCCCAATATGCATGGTGCTCTGATGGGAGAGTCCAGTCAGGTGGTTGGATGATGGGAGTGGTGGTGAGTGCTCTCTTTAGCTCATCAAATGCCTTCTTGCATTTGTCTCCAAACTCAAATGTGGTATCCTTTTGAAGCAAGTTGGATAGTGGAAGGGCTATATTGCTAAAGTTCTGAATAAACCTTCGATAGAAACCTGCCAGGCGCTCCAACATCTGATCAATGAAGGGAAGAGGAAAGTGATCCTTGCGGGTCGCCTGGTTGAGCTTCCTATAATCAATGCAGACTCTCCAACTGTTCTGCACTCTAGTGGGAATCAGCTCATCCTTCTCATTTTTGACAATTGTCACCCCAGACTTCTTGGGAACTACTTGAACCGGGCTTACCCAAGTGCTGTCTGAAATGGGGTAGATAATGCCAGCTTGCAGCAGCTTGGTGACCTCTTTCTTCACCACATCAAGAATCTGGGGGTTCAACCGTCTCTGGGGTTGCCTCACTGGTTTAGCCCCATCCTCCAATAAAATCCGATGCATGCACATGGAGGGGCTAATACCAGGTATGTCTGCCAAAGTCCATCCTATTGCCCTTTTGTTTGCTCTAATCACATCCAGCAGCTGCTTCTCTTGATCAACAGAAAGGGAGGTAGAGATGATCACTGGAAGTTTCTGCTCAGCCTCCAAGTAAGCATATTTGAGATGAGGAGGAAGGGGCTTCAGGTCCAATAAAGGTGCCTGCATCACAGATGGAACTAAAGGAGCAGTAGAATTGGATTCTGCCGCCTGCACCTGAACAAGTGAATTAGACTCATGCAAAACAGAAATGGGGTTAGCATGATCTGAATCTATATCATATGAATCAACAGATGCAGTAGCAGAATTTAAAAACTGGTCAATTTCAATGCATGCAGTGCACATTTCGGAATCAGAACATGCAGAACAAGTAAATGAGCTAGTGAAAGATGGCAAATCATAATCATGCAAAAAGTCTAGAACATGCTCATCAATCAGATCATCAATCAAGTCAACATGAAAAACAGAGTGGTCATCAGAAAAATGTTTCATAGCATCAAAAATATTGAATCGAACCACACTGTCATCAAATTCCATGGAAAGTGTACCTCCATGCACATCTATCTTGGTTCGGGCTGTTTTCAAAAATGGTCTCCCTAATATGATAGGGACAGCACTACGAGAGGTGTCCTCTTCCATATCAAGAATATAAAAATCAGCAGGAAAGATAAGCTCTTTAACCCGAACCAGGACATCCTCTATCAAACCTGCGGGGTAGGCAGTAGATCTATTTGCCAAGTGAATAACCACACCCGTAGGTTGAAGAGGTCCAAGTGAAAGAGACTTGAAAACAGACATAGGCATAACATTAATAGATGCTCCTAAATCTAGCAAAGCATTCTCAAATTTAGTATTACCTATGATACAAGGCACAAAGAAAGTTCCAGGATCCTTACACTTTTCAGGAATATGAGGGACGGGTTTACCTATAAGAGCAGAGACATTTCTTCCCATGTTGATCCTCTCATTGCCCTTGAGCTTCCGTTTGTGTGTGCATAGATCCTTCAAGAACTTTGCATACCTTGGAATTTGCTTGATTGCATCAAGAAGGGGTATGTTGACTTCCACCTTCCTGAATGTGTCAAGTATCTCTTTGTCAATCTCTTCCATTTTCTTGCTTTGAGTCACCCCCCTTGGTGGGAAAGGAAGAGGAATGGGGGGTGGTTGTTGGGCAGCAGCAGGTGTTGTGCTTGTGGAAGGCTGAGTTGGATGGGATTTTCTGGTACTTGTGTGCTCACTCTCCTCGACCATTTGGCTCTTCTTGTTGGTTGAAACTAGATCATCTTTGTTGAGGTCAGATTCTGGTGTGGGTGTGACAATCTGCTTCCCTGACCTTAGACTAATAGCATTCACATTCTGGTTTGGATTGATCACTGTTTGGGATGGCAACTTGTTAGAATTATGAGATTGCATAGTGTTGATTGCTGTTGCCATCTGTCCCATCTGATTGGTCAAAGATTGAATGGAGGCCTCTTGTCTTTGAATGGATGCTCTAGTTTCCTGTTGGAATTGGAGATTTTGCATGGTCATCTGTTTCATCAGCTCTTCCAATGAAGGCTGCTGCTCAGTACTAGGAGCTGGTGGTGCAGAATTAGCCTGTTGTTGTCTCTGTTGCTGGACTGGAGGAGGTACATATGGTGGTCTAGAATTGTTCTGAAATTGAACCTGTGAAGGTTGCTGCTGATCAGACCATCTCAGGTTGGGATGGTTCCTCCAACCAGGGTTGTATCTATTGGTAGAGAGATCAAAGTTCTGTGGCTGCTGGTTTCTACTGTTGAAGATGTTGGCAGCATATGCCTCAGGTTGGTCAGCACCAGTCGTTGGTTGCTGCTGCACAGAAGGGCATGCATCTGTGGGGTGCTCAGCGGATGTGCATATGCCACATAATCTAGCAGGCAGGGACAACTTCTTCTGGTTGATGGCCAATTGAGTGACCAAAGTTGTAAGTGAATCTATCTTCTGTTCAAGCTTCTCAACCTTACCAGAACTTGTGCCAACATCATTCACTCCTCTCACTATGATTGCATCGCTGTTGCCCCTTGCATGGAATTGTTGACAATTGGAAGCCATCTTCTCAATCTTGACTCTGGCTTCTAAAGGTGTCATGTCTCCTAGGGCACCACCACTTGCAGCATCAAGCATGTTTCTCTCCATGAGGTTGAGACCTTCATAGAAATATTGAATAAGCAGCTGCTCTGAGATCTGATGGTGGGGGCAGCTCGCACACAGTCTCTTGAATCTCTCCCAATACTCATAGAGACTTTCTCCACTTTGTTGCCTGATGCCTGATATATCCTTTCGGATTGCTGTTGTTCTGCATGCAGGGAAGAATTTCTCCAAAAATGCCCTCTTCAGGTCATCCCAGACTGTGATAGAACCAGGGGCCAGATCGTACAACCAATCCTTGGCTAGCCCTTCTAGGGAGTGTGGGAATGCCTTAAGACAAACATGATCCTCTTGCACATCATGTGGTTTCATAGTAGCACAGACAATATGGAACTGCTTGAGATGTTTATGAGGATCCTCACCTGCAAGACCATTAAACTTGGGCAACAAATGAATTAGTCCAGACCTTAGCTCATACGGGTCATCGGGATACTGGATGCACAAATCTTCAACAGTGAAATCAGGTGCAGCCAGCTCCCTCAATGTCCTCTCACGTGGTGGAGGTTGAGCCATATTTTCAGAATAATCAGAATAAGAATCAGAATTTATAGGAATAGAAGAAAAAGAAGCAGACTCACTATGTAAAAACTCAATATACTCACTACCTATGGACTGGTTCCTATTTTGTCTAACTAGTCTATGATAAGTTCTATCAATTTCAGGGTTATATGGATGAAAGTAGCTTGGGTTGCCCCTAGTCATGTACTGAACAGAACACCATTAAGCATAACAAACTGTCACTAATATACATGACCAAAAAAAGCAACAAAATTTTTTATTTTTTTAAAATTTTTTCTTTATTTTTTTCAGCACCCTAAAATCATGAAAACATACCACAAAAAGTTTGAGGACAAAATTCAAAAGGGAACCAAGTCAAACAATTAAATCAGAGACCAAAAACTAAGAAAATAAAACTTGTAAAATAAAAAAGAAATAGTAAAACGGCTTTTTCAGGATCCAGACGAAGGAGTTTTCTAACGAAGTGAGAAAAATCAGATTATTCAGAAAATTCCCTTCGATTTGATATAAAATTCGTCAAATTCCGAGTTACGGGTCAAAAGTTGCGACGATTTGAAGAAAGTGCTGCTAAAACTTGGAAAATTTTTCTGCAACTCACAACCAGTGATGATCTGAGTGATCGTGGTGCCTCAAAACCTTTTTATATGATAAAAGTAGTGTGGATATAAATTTTCGTGCAAAAATTCCACCCACAACTATGTGAACTAGCAACCACAGAATCAATCAAATACACTAATTGCAACAAAATAGCAAAACAGCAAACAGTGCAACTTCAACCGGTTATCAGAATTGACTACTAGACCCTAAATCAGACACGACACACTATAATAACTATACTAACTACGACACTAACTAACTACTAATGACCTTTGGCAAGAACCGATATTCCCCGGCAACGGCGCCAAATTTGATCGAGGCCGTACCCGATACAAATAAAAACAGTTTAAGTATAGTACTAGGAAATGACTCCTAGGTCGTCTCCCAAGGAATATCTTATCAAGCAAAAGGTCGAACACATAGTATGCATAGAAAACAGGGGGTTTTTTTTTTGTATTGAATATTGAATAATTGAAATCAAAACAGAATTAAATCAAAACGAAGAAACAGATAAGGAAAAGCGGATAAACCCCTTTGGCTCGCGTTCACAACTCTATCATCGGTCACAAAAGATCAATTTCTTTCCTCTTCACTGTCCAACTCGTGAGAAGTAAATACTAAGCGAAAATTCAATTCTCACCCCAAAACCCAAACCTCTAATTAAGCATTAAAAGCCAAAGCATGGAGTTTTTACGAGTTTGCATAAATTAAGCATTCATACACATGGATTATCTCTATATAATGGAACTAAGCGAACCATAACATATCAATAAGGATGAAAACAGTGAATAAAAATGAAATAGCATTAAGAATAAAACCTCAAGAGTATGTGATACATTACCAAAGGGATTTAACCTAAGAGTTTAGCCTTCCATGATGAAATAAGTCAAAAACGTGTAGAAAAGGGAAGAGAGAGAAACCCTAGCAGCCACCACAAGCTTGGAGAGCAAAACTAAGCCTTCTCTATGAGAGAGAATGTAAAAAAAAACGTGAATGGAAGGTCCCTCCTCGGGTTTACGCGAATTTGGCTTTTTAAATCACAAAACGGGCCTAAATCATGGGCCCAAATCCTAAGGAAAGCTTATCTCTAAATTAAATCTAAAAATATCCTATAGATAAAATCTAAATCTTAAAAGATATAACTAAATCTCAACTAATCCTAAAGATAGATTACAATCTTCACTTCATCATATATCTTCTCTTTCAAAATTAAATCTTCACTCCCAAAATTAAATCTACACTCCCAAAATGTCCAAAAAGTCCTTGTGCCAAATCTGACCTGAAAATAGAAATAGAATTAATTAGGCTAAATAATCCCAAATTAAACAATATTCAGAATAATAGTCCAATGAACTCTAAATCACTAAATCAAGCTAAACAATGTCAAATAGGCAACAAGTATCAATAATAGGAGTAAAATAATGCAAGGAAAAATGGGAAATAAAATGCTCATCACTAAGTTTGGTTCATTTGGTTCCTACTTTCTTAACCCATAAGCTTCTAGGAATTTCTACTCCTAACATACACACACACACATACACGTATTACATACACACACATACACACAAATTCATACCGTAGCACACACATCACACATACATACTTCACATTTTTATTTCCTTAATCTTATTCAATTATAATTATCAACTCACACACAAGCAATTAATTCTAGCAAATTACATTCACACAACTAGTTTGATGCATCATACAGCACACATATATTGAATCAAACACATAGCACATAAAAATTCATGCCACATCAATAAATTCATTTTCTTTAAAACATAATTCTTTAAACTCGTATTTTAAAACTCTGAAAATAAATTTTTATTAAACAACCCAGAAAATTCCAAAAGTTACATTTTTAAAATCTACATTTCAAGACGATCGTTTTGATATAAATTGCATGAAAATCCGAGTTACGGTTAAAAAGTTACGAATTTTTCAAGTTAAGAGTTCAAAAACTTCACTTTAAATAAAAATAACTTTTTAATAAAATCACAACTAATTCTTTATAATTCAAATCATTTCAAAACTCAACAAAATTCTTCACCTCACATTTATAAAAACATTTTGTTTATAAAAATCCTTGAAAATCAATGCTTGATTTCTTTCTCACGTAAAATTCTTTTATGAAAATCTCTTATAAATTAGAATCTTAAAGTTTATTCTGTCGAAAATCATTTACGCATGTGTGGGAAAAATGTGGGGTGTTACAAAGTACATCTTGGAAAACTACATCGAGTCTACACATCGAGGCTAATCAAATCAAACCATAACTTATGCTCTTCATTGAGTGATAGAGCCTAGTGGCGTACTGAAGCAAGAAAGTATGCCGATTCCAAGTGGGGGAGTAGAACCAAAGCGAAGTGAACTAGTAGTAGTGAAACCCTTCGTCTGGAGATGATTCTCCATTTGCGGAATTGAACTGAATTTCGGGGACGAAATTCCAATAAGTGGGGGAGAATTGTAACATCTCTAATTTAATTCCAAGCATAATTAGGGTGATAATAGATTTAGAGAGAAGAGGAATGGGTAGATTAATTGTTTAAAGAATTTCGGGGGAAGGTTAGTAGTACCTTTAGGTACCATGGGATGTGTATGAGGCGTCGGTGTCAAGAAATAGAATTAACAAAGTTAAGTCGGGAGTTAAATCGAGGTTTTAAGTGTTAGAAACCGTCCGGTGCAAGAAAATTTGGAGTAAAAGATCCACAACTCTAAACCCAATTCCCACCGTTGGATGTGAAGATAAGGGTCTTAGGAAACTTTCTCAAAATTTGAGCAAGATCCGACGGTCAACGTAGAAGTTATGGCGAATTGAAGTTTGGAGCACGAACCGGTGCGTCCCAGGTGCACCAGGGTGCTTGAATCACGCACCAGACCTGGGGCTTTCTCGCTCCAGCGCGCGCATCCTCGCTCCAGCGTATGCGGACCCGTGGCGCGCATCTGATGCAGCTCATTCACTCGCTCCAGCGACTAGGTTCTCGCTCAAGCGAGTCTGGTGCAGAACTGCGCGCACCGGCCCCACCAACGTGCGTAGGCTGCTGAAGCAATCCCAGCCATCAGAATTGGACTTGGTGACCAATCACTCTTTCCCCACTTCACGATCTGGCCAGCCAAGGCAAGGGGCATCATAAGCAAAAAAATGAACCACCACCAACACACCATAGTTCATCATCTTCTTCATTTCCCTTCTTGATCCAAGGAGCAAAGCATCATCATCTCCACCTTAAACCCAAAAGCTAAGATCATCCCATCATCTTCTCCAACCTTCCTCCTTGACTCTAAAAATCAAGTGCCATCATTATCATCCTCAACCTTCACAAACCAAGAACCAAAGGTAACCATACACCACCACCCAAAACACCATGGCCTCTTTCCCCACCATCATGAAATTCCCTCCATCACCAAGAACTCCTAGGCATCATCAACCATCAAGCACCCAAAACCAAGCCACAAAATTGACCCACCCATCATTTCCATCAAGATCAAGTAAGAGTTTGGCCAACAATCCTTCCTCCTCTCTTTCACCAAATTCGTGACCCTCTCCCTCTCTATCTCTATGGATTTGCAAGCTTGGCAACTAGGGAGAGCTATACTCATAATATCATCATCAAAGGCAAGAAGTAAGAGATTTAAGCCAGGGATTCAAGGGCAAAAGTAGTTCAAGGAATAAGGAAGTTAAGGCTAGGGAGCTCAAGCATCAAGGGAGGGTTAGAGTTTGATGCTTATCATTATCTCCCATTAGGAAGGTAAGAGGGGTTGTATTACCTTTATTTGGGACATAGATTCTAAGGGTGTTATAGTGGTAGCTGGGTGTAGTTAATTAATTTGGAAAGTAAACCCTCTTTATGTGTGTTATAAAAGTAGGAAGTGAAGAACCCTAGGGAGCTGACTTATTATGGTACTCTGAGACATACCTGAGTATGTCGACTTAAATGTCTGATATTTGTGAGAATTGATTATGTGAACTAAATGCTAAACGTGCAAAGTTGTGCTTATATGCTAAATGGGAATATACGTGAAATAATGTTAAAGGTGCATATTTGTGATTAGGATACTAAATAAATAAAATGAGACTTGATAAAAATGCTCGGAAAATGGTTATGGAAGTTAAATATTGAATATGAAATTTATATCAGAATACTTGGTGAATGGTTATGATTATTGATGATGAATGTTTATTTATGGATATATGTGTGGTTATTTGGAAATGGTAAACTTTATATATTTTTGGAATGGGAATGTGATGATTAAGAATGGATGATAAATATGCATATTTGTGAATATTGGTGGACTTTTGATTAAGGTTTATAATTAGTGGACTGGACTGTTGATTAATTGAAAATGGTAAAGGTAACTAAAGTGGAAACTAATCAGTGGGGCTCGGAACACTAGGTACCCGGCTAGGTGTTCCAATTACCTGTTAGGGCCAATTACCTGCCAGGCCAATTACCCATAAGGCAAACCGCCCTGTAGGCGCCGAGTGACCCACAGGATCAGTTTTCCACACCAATAATTTGAATAATTAATGGATTGGTAAAAGTACATAGTCCTACAGGTGATGGTCTAGATGGGTGTATAGTCCTAGGCAGGTGTCCCCAAGTCCCTAGACAGGTGTTCCAATTACCTAGCGGGTATTCCAAATCCTAGTGGTGTACGGTAAAAAGGAAAAAGGGAAGTTTATGTAGATCTCTGTTTTGAGGTTACATAAATGATATGGAGTGTATGCAGATCACTGATTTGTGGTTGCATACACTGTGTGTAGATCTCTGTTTTGGGGTTACACACAATGGTAAAGAGTAGATCTCTGACTTGAGGTTACGCATAATGGAAAAAGGAATAAAGGAAAATGGAAAAGATAATGGATAATGGTAACGGAATTAAAAATGGAAAGGGAATTCGATTAGTGAAAATGTTAAGGGAAAATGGAAATGGAATAGGAATAAGAATGTGTTCAGGGTTGTTATATTGTTGGGGTGTAAGTAGGGCTTAGTTTATTGCTATGCTTCTTAGAAGCTATCTTTCCAAGTTCTGTGTAATGCTACCCTTCTTGTAAGTAGGGCTTAGTTTTCTGGAAATGTTGTAATGTATGGACTGAACAATGTTTTAGGCCCTGCTGGCCTCTGATGAATATAATTATGCTTTTCTGAAAGCGAGCAGGTTAAACTAAAATTTTGGAAAATCCAATAAACAAAGGAAAATCCGTCCGATTGACGGCAGATTTTTATAAATTAAAAAGGAAGTTTTAAGTTCACTATTTTAATTAACGGGTATTTATGGGTAGATAAAGTATGGTGTTACAGTAAATGTATATCTTGATCTTGATGGGAAGAGCATGATATCCAAACTATATGATGCCTTGGTCACACACACTGCAAGCAGGGTTTTTTTGCCTACTATTCCTCCTTTCTTTCTCAAAATTTTATTCTTTTCATTCATAACAATAGATTCACATTTTGGTCTGTATGGACTTTTTGTGACGTATAAAACGACGTCACTCTTGGTTCAATTCCCATTCAGACTTTCATAATTTTTTCAAACTACAATAGTAACTGTAAGTTGCAAATATACAATGATAGTGAAGTGGGAAGTGGTGGAAGCACCAAAGTTATTTGGTGAATTGTCACCATGGAATTGTTAGGTTTTTATTCTATTACTATAAGAAGAGAAGTCGTAATCTCCAGCCGTTTTTGGTCTTATTAGTAAGCAAACTGTATCTGGCTGTAATAGTATGGCATCAAAAACTCAAAGTGAAGCCTAATACATATAGTTGTTTTTCGAGATTTAGATATGCTACATACGGTGCCACAAATCAGTGTACCTATCATTCTTTTCTTTCTTAAAAATCACAATTATTTAAATATATTGTCATTTTGTTGTCATTAAATAGTTACTTAAATTTGCTTACCAAAAAAATAGTTACTTAAATTCAAATTCAATTTATGTGTTGTTTTATCTTTATGAATATAGAAAAGAAAAGAAAATGGAGATGGAGATGAAGAATAAAGAATACTAAGTGCTTTTGAAAAAAGAAATTATTTTGTTAAGTATTGGTAAAGTGTCCTTTTAATAAATTTTGAATTGATTTTTTATTTGGATTATGTGTATCAAATTGTTAAAGGTTCAAGTGAACAAATTCGGATTATCAAGATCATATTTCCCTAGCTTCAAATCCAGGAGAGAGAGAAGCTTTCCTAAGACACAATGGCCCTTTGGGTAGCATAAGGATGTTCCCGATCATCTCAAAGATCAGAACTCCGTAGATATTTGTTAAAATACGTTACGACAATTGTTTGTGTGTGCATTTAGCCGATCTACGTTGAGACAATAACTTTTATTTGAATGTTTGATATTGGTTATCGGTTGGTATTATATGATCTGAGTTATTTATTTTGATATAACCATATAGCATGAATGTTATCTGATGAGTATGTTATACTGATGTTGTCCTGTGATAACGGTTTACCTGTTGAAGAAAAGAAATACTAGAGAAATGGTTATCTGAAAATATGTTGGAATTGTTAAGATTATGTTAAGGCTTTATGGTTTAAGGCAATGATTATTTTGTGCACCCTCGGTGGGTATAAGACCTTGGTTAATGCAATACGATTATAATGTAAGTATCCCAAATCGTGTAGTGTACAGTGAAGGTGTGCGGAGCACTAATGACTTTTGATGTATATCCCCAATCGCACTTTCTGGTAGACGTGCTTAATTTTAAGTAGCAGGCCACGTGAATGACGTGTCGTGGTTGCGAGCAATTGTGGAATCCACTGTACTTAGGCAGGTGTGTGTTTGATTCGTTTTTCCCTTAGAGGTCGAGGCCTGTTAGAAGCTAGGCTTCGAATGGGTCGACCAAACGCGCTTAGGTTAATAATTAAAAACCTATTTCTAAAAATGCTTTAAGACTTAAAAGTCTAATCTTTCCTAACTCTTCGTTGAGAGAGAAGTAGTGGAGAGGAAAGATACCGTATACTTGGAGATCGGTGTATCTTCGAGTGGTGATTGTGATAGGGGAAGGCAAGGATGGTGAACGTCAAGAAACCTCGAGTAATTCTCTAGGTAAGACAAGACTACAATGACTTGTCTTTCGGTTGTGGGACATGGTCGTAGCAAGGATTACACGATCAACTAGAGAAAGTACTGTCACCCCCTTGATCAAATCAGAGATGGTGAGAGGGAACTCGAACGGGGCTAGATGTAGCCGTATTTTGTGAACTGATTCGGTCGTTGTATATTTAATTCGGTTGCTAAATGTTTTAGTGCGTATTCTTCGACATCGATGCCTGTGTGGTTAAGGTTCCTGTGCGTCCCATCTGCTTTTCGACTTAGGCAGTGTTTGGATATTTGAAGAGGAGATGTGTCGTGTGTGCTAACTTATTCCCCTGCCTCAATGATTTCCCTCCCTAAATCATTGACGGCTATGTTTTAAGTTGTTAAGAAGAAAAACGAAAAGAGTAATAAGTTTATTGAAATTCTTAATGAAGCAAATTATTGATGATATGATATGATATGGTATGATGATGAGGCTAAGAAATATAATGATGGTGATGATGATGTTATGTTATGATGAGCTATGAAATTATTGTATGTATGTTTGAATCCTAATGTGACCCCATGGAGTAAGCCCATGCCATCGACGATTAATTCGTTCGGATCGCTTACTCTCTCTGTTTTCCCTTTTTTGTGGACATTGGGAATGATGTTCACAGATGGTAGATCGAGTCATTTGTCGTATAGAGATTTCAAATAGTGGAATAGTGTTCTGGATACTTTTGGTCCATGGGAAGTGAAGTAGAGTGGATGGCTCTGGGAAGGACTGGCACGAGTGGAGCTTATTGATTCGGAGCTGATCGTCAGTGGGAGTTCGACCCCGATGCGGCACCAGAAGTAGAGAGCATCGACGACGAGAAGTTTCATGTTTTTCATAAGGTCTAGATAGATAGATTGAGTCTGCTCTGATAGGACTAATGTACCCTCTAGTTTTGGCATAGACCTTATTGGTTCAGTATATCCTTTGTATCAAATATCATGCCCTTTTTGGGGTAGTGATCATTTTTCTAATAAAAAGAATTATTCCTTCATATTTCTTAATTGTTATCATCTCATAATCAAATCATTTTTCATAAGGAACCATTAGAGGAAAATAACTATTTTTAAAAGAAGTGTTGGAAATGTGTTTTGTAATATCCCAGTTTGGAATAGAATAACATTACGGATATTTTATAAACTAAGTATTTCAAAAGTTAAGTAATGCACATTGTAACATCCCGCGTTTTCCGACTAGGATAAACAAGGTTTTATTAAAGAAGAATTTTGAGAAAATCGTTTTACAATGGTTTTCAACGAGTATTTTATTCGATTACGAAGTAAAATATTGATTTTACGAAGTCTTAATAAACAAATATTTTTATGAAGTTAGTAAAAATGATTTTTAATGAGAAATGATTTTTATTGTTGGTAACTTGTAAAAAAATGAATTTTCTTTATGGACTTTGAAAGATTGATTAACTTCAAAAATCCATAACTTTTTAACCGTAACTCCGATTTTGATGATCTTTATATAAAAACGATCGTATCGAAATGTAGTTTTCAAAAATGTATCTTTCATAATTTTCTGGATTGGTTTACGAAAATTATTTTTCAGGACTGTAAAGGACGAATTTTCAAGGAATTAATCATGAAAAATAGTTTTTGATTTTTAATGAATTTTTCCTTTTGGGATTATCTTTAATATATTAAAGTGTGATTTTAGAAAATGAAATAAGGTCTATAAGTGCAACCAATTAGTACAGTTTATTATTTAAAAGAAAATGTGTTTAAGTGTTATGATTGATGTTTGATTAAGTTAATTATTTGTGATTAAGGTGTGTGCATGATTGCCATGTTGTGTGTGTGCATGCATGATGTAGGTGTAATATGTGTATGAGTGACACATGTATGAGTGGGTGTATGTGTAGGTTTGTGAAGCATTGGCTTGGTGACTAAGTAGAAAAGGGGAAATTAAATAAAATAAAGGCTTAATTATGTCACAGGTCCCTGAAGTTTGGGGTATTTTTGTCAGATACCCTTATACTTTTTTTTTCAATGTCTGACTCCCCGAAGTTACTTCTGGGTTTGTCATATACCCCTACTATCGATTCTGGCCAATTTTGCTGACATGTAACATCAGAATCCTGATCAGACGCAGGAGGTTAAGCACCTGGTGCCCTGTGGGCGAAGATCTTTTGTTTTTTTAATTTAAAAAACTAAAAAACTTAATATTTTTATATTTTTAGTTAAATAAAAAAGAAAAAAAGAATTAAAGAGAGAGGTCGTCTTCGACCGTGTGACATCACACGACACCACATGACCAACCTCCTGCATCTGACTAAAATTCTGATGTTACATGTCATCAAAATTGCCCAGAGGGGTATATGACAAACCCAGAAGTAACTTCGGGGAGTCAGACATTGAAAAAAAAGTATAAGGGTATCTGACAAAAGTACTCCAAACTTCAGGGACCTGTGACATAATTAAGCCTAAAATAAAAAGAAAAGAAGATGGAAGTAGAAACTTGGAGACCAAGTATAGGTTTTAGTGTTACTAAAACTACCCTCCTAAAAGCATGTAAGGGCCGAGCCAACCAAGGACCTAAGAGAGGAAATCTGGTCTATTTATTCAATTCGGGCTATTTAGCCCGGCCCGGCTTGGGTTCGGGTTCGGGCCGGGTAAATCCGGTCGGGTTCGGGCCGTCCCGGCGGCCCAGAAAAAAAGAAAAAAAATCAATTTTTATTTTATATGTGTAAAAAAACACTTGTAATAAAATTCCCTTAATTTTTATCAATATTCACATATCAAAAATGCACCTGAACAAATCAAAACACAACATTAATTGTCCTATATGAGTTATACATACATTTTAATTTATGTAAGAATAGAAGATCAAATATATCCTCTAAAAAATGTGTAAAAGAATAAAACACTTATTATTGTTTAAAAAAATATGTGTAAAAAATAAAGGAAGTTTATTCATTAATTTTTTTGAATAATAAATATATATTTTTTTTAAGTGGTTGAATTGTAAAAAAAAAAAAAAGAAGAAAAAGGTGATGCGGGCCGGCCCGCACCTGGCCCGAAGCCCGCTTAGGGCGAGTTTGGGTTTGATACTAGGGTACTTAATTTATAACCGAGCTTTTTGGCCCGAGCCCGGTTTGGCCGAAACCCGAAGCGGGCCGGCCCGAACCCGGCCCGCAGGCCCGTTTTGACAGCTCTACTAAAAACCTAGCCACAAGACCTTGTCCCCTTGTATGTGATAACATCCACCCATGCAAAGATTTGTAAGTCCAAAATTACCCCCCCTAGATGTGTGTTGGCCGAATTTGCTTAAGGGCCAAAAAGGGGAAATCAAGTTTCACCCTTAGTTATTTCCTCTTATATCCATTCATTCCTTCATTCTTTCATTTCATTCTTCCATTCACTTCCGCCTTTCCTTCGTTCCTTCATTCTTTCACTCCATTCTTTCACCTTTTCATTTCACACATCCACCACAAACACTTAGTCCCAAGAGCAACATTAGCTCTTGAGACATGGAAAAAAAAAAGAGAGAACCGTGAGGCATAGAGGAGGAAGAAGAAGGAAGCTCTAAGCTTGATCAAACCCTTTTTCTTGAAGATTCAAACACTAGGAAAGCTAGGAGATCAACCTTTTTATGGTAAGACTTGGAGATCAAGATGAAGATTTTGTAATAGTATATATTTTCCTTTCTAGTTGTAGATCTACTTCATGTTTGATGTTTCGGTTGAACTTTTCTTAAAGGATCTAAATGTTTTCTTAACTAAATCTTTAAAGATCTAAAGTATGGTTAAATATTTTGTGAAGCTTAACATAAATCCTTCTTGCATGTTGATTTTTAAGTTAGATCTAGTAATTTTGATTTCATGCATGTCAAGATCCATGCTTGAACTATGATATGTTTGATCCTTGAATTTTAATGTAAAGATCCTTGAAAATGATTAAATTTTTCTTGGTGATTTTTCTTATGATTGGCCACGGTTTTGATTGATTTTTAGGTTAGAAGTTTTGATGTTGAATTTGTGTTATGTGCATGTTAAGATCTAGGATAGTTTAGTTTGATTCTTGATTTTTAAAGGGCTTGGTTTTTATTTCTAGATGTTGATGCATGTTTTGTTTGAATTAAAAATAAAATTGTTTTCATAAAAAAAAGATTAATTTGGTTTTCAAAGGAAATATAATTGATGGATTGATTTTTGGTGTTGATTGTATGTATGATTGTATCTTTGATTTCATAAAAGAAAATGAATGAACAAAGTTGTTGAATGATGTGTGTGCTGAAATTGTAATTTGTATGTGTTTTGACTTTGATAAATGATATTTATGTATGTTCAATAATTCTGGAATTTTGTCATTGACTTAAATATGTTAAAATGAACTTCTATGAATTTTTAAATGATTTTTGGAATTGATTTCCTATTTTTATAAGAGAAAACTTTGTGAAAACAATTTTAAGAAAATAAGTTTTCCAGTTTAAAGAGAAACAAAATTTTCAAACTTGTGTTGCTCTAAATTACTCGAAATTTTTATGATAGCTTCCTGAACCTCTTTATATGTTCTCTGTAAAATTTGAAGAGATTTGGAGTTGATTTGATATTTTTACCAAAGGCAAAACAGTGAACCACATGGTTCAGATTTTCTGGACTTAGTGACAATTTTAATTATAAAAATATGACTATCAAAACTCCAAATAATCTGAAAATTTTATGAGATAGTCTTGACTGTATAAGGAAGACTTATACCAATTTTTGTGCAATTCGGAGTTGAAAAACTATTTTTAATCATGATGTTTTTGCCACAAACCAGCAACAGCTCCGACTTGCTTTTCATGTGAAATCTGATTTGAAACCTAGTTTAGGATTGTTTAAATGGCTTGAAAATTTTATATGTTGAACTTTAATATATATATATATATGTTCTGGAAATTTTGAGAAGTAAATAAATTTATTTGATATAGTTTTGGATTTTATCTTTTGTCTTTTACTTGTAATCACACTAGGATTCTATTTGAATATTTTTGATGAATATGAATTTTATACTTTATATTATGACTTGGCTGACTTGTATGATAATCATGATGTCTTGAATTGATTGAATAAGTGATTGTTTGATGATATGTTTAGGATATGCATAAATAAATTAATTAACCAAAGTGTTGTGTGTGTGATTTTGTAATTGGTTGTGGAAATTAATTGGTTTTTGAAATAATTTAATCTTGGGTTTATTGAAAAACATTGGACTTAGTGGTTGCTGCCCTTAATTCATTTCACGGTGTTAAGTTTTAAAAATGAATCGTTTAAGTGTTTATTTTATAACAAAGTCTTACATAAACAAAAGTTAAGTTTTTCGGTGTTTTTGAGTTTTGGTTAATGGCTGTCCGGAACGGACCAGCAACCAAAACTAATGATTTTAAATTGTTTTGTCAATTGTTTTAAAAATATTTTTGAGATGTTTAAAGTATTTTCAAAAGTCAAAGTTGATTTGAAAAAGTTTTAACGATTTACGATTTTCCGACGAGAAATAAAAAGAGTTTTCGAAAACGCGTCGTAATGTTGAGTAGGACGATTATTTAAGATAGACATGTAACGCTAGTATCCTTCATTTAGTACAAGGTGCGTATAAGTCGAGAAGTGTAACACCCCGATTTCGGTAACTTGAAAAACATTATCTCTTTAACAAAATATAGTAAAAATTTGGGAAATTTTTTTTTTTTAAGGTGACATGGACATGAGAACCTTTATGTTCGAAAACATTTCAGTAACTTAATTGAGATAGAATAACATTCTCATGTCACACATCACAAGTCAAGTTCCAAACCGAGATGTTACTTAACATCGCGCTTTGTAACTGAGCTTTATAAATTTGTTTTGAGAAAACATTTTCATTCCTTGATTTATAAAACTTTATTCTTTCCAAAAGCCATATTCAAAAAAATATCAAGTGGGGTACAAAATGATATGACAATGTTAACCAAGTAGTTGCATGAGATACAGTACTCAGAGGGGTTACCTACTACTAGTCTTGATCTCTAATCTTTCTCGCTGAAGTCCACTGCAGAGCTTCGTACAGAATTATTGCAGGGTCACCCATCTATCCGTTGCAATATCGGAGTCACCCGTGTGACACCCTTCCGATTATCCCAAATATAATATAGTGATTATGCTTTTATATCGGATAATATATGGACTTGTGAGTGTTAATAAAATAGGTAAATAAAATTTTCTTTTAAAGAGGGTGCACGAATCGTCACTTGAAAGTCTTGGAGAACAAAGTCTATATTATCTCAAAATCATTGTATCGAGTTCGGCGATTTCTAAAACCTTTTCACAAATAGAGTAACATTCGATCTTTTAGAAAATATCTTTGTATCAAGTAGCTTAAGCTACCCTTGCTTTGTACGATAGAACTGATACCATTTATAGCCGAGCTCTTAAACAAATTAAATCAGAGTAAGCGGAAATTACTGGACTATGCAACTGATAGAATATAAACATATGTTTTCATAGATATAGAGAGTCATAAGTACATAGCCCATGAGTAAAGTCTCCAAGTTTCAAAATATACAAGTCAATCATCAGATCTATATAACAGTGTAACTACAAACCCTAGGGTGCTCCAAAAGTATATCTACAATATATATACATAACAAAATATATAACTCTAGGGGTAGTCACATAGATCTGGCAGCATCAGATGGAGTAGTAGCAGCAGTAGTCTCCCAAAAGTAAAAGTAGTAGTAAGATAGTAGCAACATCATCATCACAGCAGCAGCAGCTGTAACATCCCCGATTTGCCCTAATCGCTAGGTGCCTTAGTTAATGGAATTTCGATAAGAGTAGTGTTGTTTCCAAGCCTTTGAGTATGTTTAGAATGTGTTTAGAATGTGATTAGAATGTAGGAATTTGTGAGAGTAGGTTTGATGAAGTAGAATTAGTTTAGAAGTGAGTTTTAGAAGTGTAATTAATAGTTAAAGATCATAGGATCTTAGGAAATTAGGAATTTAATATCCATAGCTCCAACCCAAATTCCACCGTTGGATGTGAATACAAGTGTCTTGGGAAGCTTGCCTCAAAATTTGAGCAAGATCCGACGGTTAGCAAAGAAGTTAGAGCGATTCGAAGTTATAGGGATTTAGTGGACTGATCAGATTACTCGAGTAGTGGGCAGATTAATCGATTAGATTTTATTGCCCTTTCGGCATTAATCGAGTAATGGCCTCGTTAATCGATTAATGGGCTCGAATTAATCGAGTAACACCTGTAGTTAAGTTGAAAAAACACGTGATTTCATATCAGTTTTCAGAATCTTTCTCTCTCTTGTTCTTCGATCTCCCTCTTCTTCTCTCTACCCTCACGCCCCAATATTTAAACCAACAACAAATCACACCAACCAACACCAAATAAACATCATAAATCATCTCCCTATCATATATTCATGTGTTTCATCTCTCAAATCTCATTGTTTCTCTCAATTTCATGAAAAGCCCCAAATTGGGAACCCTAAAACCCTAACTCCCCAATCCATCCATTAAAGCCTTCAAATCCTTCAAGGAGTCATAGATTAAGTATAAGAGCATGGAGTAGGAGGCTAGGAGCTTAAGATTGGAAGCTTGGTGTTGGTGCTTCATGCTTTCCCCATTGTCTCCTCTTCTCTCCAAGAGGTAAGGGGGAGTACTTTGGTTCTAATTAGGGGAGGGGCTTAGTGATAGTCATAAATGCATAAGTAGATATATTGTATATGTGTATGCTTGATTTGTATGATGATATTGTATGTTTGAAAATAAGAGTGTGTATAATGAACTTAGGGTGTTTAGTAATTGATTATTAGGTTGTTGTTGAATTAAATGATAAAGTGAATGATATTAATTATGATTATTGTTGTGGTATAATTGGTGTGTTTTGCGAATGAATTATGAGCGTAGGTACATTATGGACTTAGGATTTTGGTTAGAAAGAATTGTTATAATTACTATGTGACTAAATGAATGAATGGCATGGTTATGATTAGTTGTTGTTAAGTGTGATTGTCATTGTATATATATGTACATAGTATGGCCGAAAATCCTAAGCTAGAGACCCAACCAATTGGATATAAATTATTAAAGGTTTAACTAAGGAACACCACATAAAATGAAGTAGAAACACGTGCATCATGAGAAGTAAGGTGGACCTTAGGTGTACGGGGAAAAACACACGTCGTTTACGATTGATGAGGGAAAGAGTGAATTATGGGATTATCTCGGGGAACTTTGATCCTGCAAAGGACACGGGATCGCTTCCCGTGTTGGGGGTTGGTTCCACGCAAACCGGGGTAATTCCATCACTTTGGCTCGTTTTGGCCAGTGAGGGTGATTTCTGCTAAAGCCCGATTCGGGCAAATCAATCCGAATCGCATGAGGGACCTTCCTAAGTGGAGGTGAAGTGTTGTGCAAGCGGGTGAGCGAGGGACCTTCCTAAGTGGAGGTGAAGCACCCAATTATAGGTTGAGAAATGCTTACTCCTGGTCGGTTTTTCCCCAGAGTGGAGGGTGGGTTTGTGAGGAGGTTGTGTTATTGTAAAAAGTGTTCAAAGTTTTATTGTCATTGGTAATGGAGAAGTGCATTCATGGATATATAATTGGTTTAATTCCCTGAATCCAATAAAAGTGTTAAAGTGTATAGTGGTTAAAGTTAAATGGAAAGTGTACATTGGATTCCGGAGTTAAACCATAATATTGGGATAAAGTGCATTCATACTCATATGATTGAGCATATAAACATTGTTATGCATTGGTATTGTACAGGAAAAATGTATTGGCTTAGTGTGATAAAATAGTTAAAGGCTAAGGTATAGGAATATATATATATAGTTAATTGGAATAATGTGAGTATGTCTATATGTGTGTGTGGGTATGTCTAGTTATGTCTTATTACTGTTGTTAAGTGTTTTCCTTGATTAGTTCTCAAATTACACACCCCTTAAGTTGACCATTTTAGGTACCAGTGGAAAAGAAGTTCATTGCTCCGGCGCCGAGAAAGTGTGCTCTCATGTGATGAGAGTGCATTGATTGTTGAGACCTTGGTGGCCTCATTATGAATTGCAAACATTGTTAGGATAATGTAACAAAAATGTTTTATTAATTAAGATTGTATTTAGTTTTGAATTACTCAGTTCCACTTAAAGATTTCTTCCATTTTGTAAAAAGGGACTTTATAAGAATATTTATTTTTGATTAAATGGTATATCGGTTGTGAAGAATATCCAGATATCCTTTTCTTCAGCATTTCAAAATAAGTCACAACCTTTTATAATGTAATTACAGTTTTGTTTAAATAGACTGTTCTTGACTGACAGGTGAAAATAATTAACTCGGGGAAAGTCCATATTTTAAAGTAAACTCCGCCAAAAATTTTATAAAACCCCAAGCATTTTTATATTAAATACTATAAAAAGTAATATATTTTAAAGTGTAAAAATTGAGGATGTTACAATTGGTATCAGAGCAATGGTTGCAATTCTCGGCTGTGGAGTATGGATTTCCTACTCCCGAAGAGTTACTCCACATGAGAGTAACTAACCAATAGCTAGTTTAGTAGTTTAATTTTATAGTTTAAGCATGCATATTTAGTTGAAGTTAGTATGGTTTAGTAGTGTTAATAGGATAGTACTAGTAACAGTTAGTAATCTTCAATTCAAAGTGGACTAAGTAGAATTTTTAATTATAACTTGGTTATATTCTGAAGTGGACCGAAAGTAGAGACTAAAGGAAGGCAAACTCCCAACGGGATAGAGCATGAAAGTGTTACCCCAACGGGATGGACTAAACCTTAGTCTTGAATAAAGTAAGTCAACTTTGGATATGACGAAGAATTGAAATTTTTACATAAAATAAATTTTCAAAGTCTCCTTTTGAATGGAAGATGAGTCGTTCCTTATTATTTGATTGGAATTCGGGTTGCACGAAAGTGGTTTTGTTTCTAATGCAATGTAGAATCGAGAAGGGCCCCTCGATGCGTACATTTTATTAGAAGATAATACCATTGAGTCCTTGAAATCCAATGAAATAATTGTCAAATTTCTTTTCTATGCATAGGAATAGGATAAGAATTAGAAATCATTGCATCTTAGGCGCTCCGAGCATTCTTTATCAGAGTGCGCAGCGGAAGTGAATAGGTGTGAACCTGGTGTACTTGCCTTTAACTTTGATGACTGAGTGTCGTCTCTGGTAAGACCCAAGTACTCTCTACAATTCCACGTTACGTTTGGTGATAAATATATTACTATATTGAAAAGTGTAAATATGTTTTGGCATCAAACTATTTTTAAACTTTATTTTGGAAAAGTATTAGTAATATAAATTTTAATGAACGTCAAGCATATAAGTATTCTATTGTTTTCTTAGTTATGGAATTGATTCCAAATTTTGAAAAAATTGACCGAATGTCACAATATTGATTTCTAAACATGGACTGTTAACAAAATGAATTCCTAAATAATGAGAGAATGGTGTAGTTACTATTAGATTACACCAATCGCCGATTAAATAGGAATTCGTCAAATGTGACATACGTCGATTTGAAATAAGATGAGGATCCATATTTTCTTTGTCAAAGGAGTCCTCGAAACTTTTGAATTAATTCTAAAACCAATGTGAAACGATTTTGAAATCCTTATGAATACTTTAAACTTTTTGGATGCTTGACATGTTTTCCCATCAACAACTAATCTCGTTGAAATTTGAGATGAAACCGATTTATAAATTACAAAGAGTTTTCCTTATTTGCGGAAAGAGATAATTTTTGGAAATTCTTTATCACCAAAGAGCAAACCTTTTATTTACAAATTAAAACTTTAATGTTTTCTATTGCAATGTGGAATTTAGAAATACAAATGACGATAACCGAGTGGGTTAATGGCAATGTACTTCACTTAGAACGAGATTCAAGTCTAGAATCTCAATTTAGGGTAATGGATGTTATCTCCTTTCCTTTAAGTTCACATGGAACTCAAAGGAAATGTGTGATTATCATTGAACAAACTATATTCCGGAATCACATCTAATTTTTAAATCAAAGCTAACTATTCTCTGGAATTTAATTTGTTGAGTATCAAAGCCCGATCCTAACATCTATGATAATGGTCTTAGCCCAGAGTCTAGGTGGCAATAGGAGGATTTCAACTAGGATGCTAAGATAGGAAGCAGCTAGGCGAAATCCTAACCCAAGAAACCAAATAGGAAACCCTGAACCTCATGTGAGCGATAGACAAGCATAGGTCTAGCGAGAGTCCGAAGCTTGTGGGAATTTCGTTAGAATTAAGTAGTGGAACCCCGATAGTCTGAGGATTAAACTAAGTGGTAGAAGTTGACCCCATCTTAGTTGAGTGTTAGGATAAGTTTTATATATCTATGTATATATATGCCTATCTAGGAAGTAGGTTTTTACTTGCTCTAGAATTATTTATTTGTGTGTGTGTTTGAATTGTATATAAGTATATTGATAATTTTAATTTTTTTTTAAGATTACTAAACCAAATAATTGTTAAAACCACCTGTTTTCTATTCTTTTATTCTAGTTTCAACTCTAATCATTTTCATGTACCTTATATACTGTTTAGTGATAATTTTAAATAAAGAAATTTTTCCCTTCCCGGTGAGCGTGATTTCGTGAAAGTACTAAATCCTTCTTTACCTACTAAGTACTAAATTAAATTTTCAAAGCTAATTGCCTTATGTCCTTTGAATGTCAATTTCTAACTTTAAACATTTTCTAATGTAATTATATATTTTTCAATGTAATCTTTCTTCTTTAAAGAAAATTTTATTAATAACCAAATCTATAATTTAAATAAACTGAGTCCTTACATAAGGGACAACTCTTCTTCTATACATATATGTATATAGAATGGAAATATATCTTTTCATATGACATTTTTTAGTTTAGATCATAAATGTATATCAAACCAACTTTATTGTAAGTGATTTTCATAGGCATGCATATTAATTGCCTTTTCAAATTATAAGATACATAACCCGTCATCGAATGAAGGTCGGTCAACTTTTCAAAACCCTTATCCGACTCCATTCAATGAAGGACTACTTTAGTAAGCATTGATTATTTTCAACCACTTTTGTTGAATTAACGTTTTCCTTTACTTTCAGGAAATATATTTTTGATCTGACTTCAAAATCATACTTTTGCATTTGGTTAAAGTTTAACTTTGTATAAAAGTTTAAATGAATACTGTTCTAAGTTTTTGGAGTATGCTATTTATGCTGATTCTTTATAACGCTGCTTGTGTTGATGTTTTACTTTTCTACCGAAAGCGTACTCTTTAGTATTTGGTTTTAGCTAAACAAATCACGTTTTTGAAGTTATTGGCGTGTGCTGTTACTTCTTTTAATTGTGTTTGAATTCGGTTTTATTCTGTTAATTCCTTTTTCTGGTAAATGCTCTATGTTCGTTCCGTTTTGAATATGTTGTTTGTGGTTATCTGCTTAAGTTGTTCTTTTCTGATGTGAAGATATATTTTGCTAAATGGTTATATGCATTAGGAGATTTTAGGACTTTTGTTTCTTTAGTTAGTCAGAATCGATTAGTTTTCCTAAGATGGAGCTTTCCTTAAGATCGTAGGACTTAGTGAGAGAAGCGGCCTCAGAGTAGTCGAGTGACTACGTGAGTAGAGCCCCACCTGAGTCGTGTCCAAAGTGGGGGAGCGTACCCCAAAGTTCATAACCCTTTTTCATCGTCTAAGATCAGATTCACCTTATAATTTGAGCATGTGGCTCAATGTTCCTTTTAGTTCTTGAATCTAGTCGAATTTCGGGGACGAAATTCCTTTAAGTGGGGGAGATTGTAACATCCCCGATTTTCCCTAATCGCTAGGTGCCTTAGTTAATGGAATTTCGATAAGAGTAGTGTTGTTTCCAAGCCTTTGAGTATGTTTAGAATGTGTTTAGAATGTGATTAGAATGTAGGAATTTGTGAGAGTAGGTTTGATGAAGTAGAATTAGTTTAGAAGTGAGTTTTAGAAGTGTAATTAATAGTTAAAGATCATAGGATCTTAGGAAATTAGGAATTTAATATCCATAGCTCCAACCCAAATTCCACCGTTGGATGTGAATACAAGTGTCTTGGGAAGCTTGCCTCAAAATTTGAGCAAGATCCGACGGTTAGCAAAGAAGTTAGAGCGATTCGAAGTTATAGGGATTTAGTGGACTGATCAGATTACTCGAGTAGTGGGCAGATTAATCGATTAGATTTTATTGCCCTTTCGGCATTAATCGAGTAATGGCCTCGTTAATCGATTAATGGGCTCGAATTAATCGAGTAACACCTGCAGTTAAGTTGAAAAAACACGTGATTTCATATCAGTTTTTAGAATCTTTCTCTCTCTTGTTCTTCGATCTCCCTCTTCTTCTCTCTACCCTCACGCCCCAATCTTTCAAACCAACAACAAATCACACCAACCAACACCAAATAAACATCATAAATCATCTCCCTATCATATATTCATGTGTTTCATCTCTCAAATCTCATTGTTTCTCTCAATTTCATGAAAAGCCCCAAATTGGGAACCCTAAAACCCTAACTCCCCAATCCATCCATTAAAGCCTTCAAATCCTTCAAGGAGTCATAGATTAAGTATAAGAGCATGGAGTAGGAGGCTAGGAGCTTAGGATTGGAAGCTTGGTGTTGGTGCTTCATGCTTTCCCCATTGTCTCCTCTTCTCTCCAAGAGGTAAGGGGGAGTACTTTGGTTCTAATTAGGGGAGGGACTTAGTGATAGTCATAAATGCATAAGTAGATATATTGTATATGTGTATGCTTGATTTGTATGATGATATTGTATGTTTGAAAATAAGAGTGTGTATAATGAACTTAGGGTGTTTAGTAATTGATTATTAGGTTGTTGTTGAATTAAATGATAAAGTGAATGATATTAATTATGATTATTGTTGTGGTATAATTGGTGTGTTTTGTGAATGAATTATGAGCGTAGATACATTATGGACTTAGGATTTTGGTTAGAAAGAATTGTTATAATTACTATGTGACTAAATGAATGAATGGCATGGTTATGATTATTGTTGTTGTTAAGTGTGATTATCATTGTATATATATGTACATAGTATGGCCGAAAATCCTAAGCTAGAGACCCAACCAATTCGATATAAATTATTAAAGGTTTAACTAAGGAACACCACATAAAATGAAGTAGAAACACGTGCATCATGAGAAGTAAGGTGGACCTTAGGTGTACGGGGAAAAACACACGTCGTTTACGATTGATGAGGGCAAGAGTGAATTATGGGATTATCTCGGGGAACTTTGATCCTACAAAGGACACGGGATCGCTTCCCGTGTTGGGGGTTGGTTCCACGCAAACCGGGGTAATTCCATCACTTTGGCTCGTTTTGGCCAGTGAGGGTGATTTCTGCTAAAGCCCGATTCGGGCAAATCAATCCGAATCGCATGAGGGACCTTCCTATGTGGAGGTGAAGTGTTGTGCAAGCGGGTGAGCGAGGGACCTTCCTAAGTGGAGGTGAAGCACCCAATTATAGGTTGAGAAATGCTTACTCCTGGTCGGTTTTTCCCCAGAGTGGAGGGTGGGTTTGTGAGGAGGTTGTGTTATTGTAAAAAGTGTTCAAAGTGTTATTGTCATTGGTAATGGAGAAGTGCATTCATGGATATATAATTGGTTTAATTCCCTGAATCCAATAAAAGTGTTAAAGTGTATAGTGGTTAAAGTTAAATGGAAAGTGTACATTGGATTCCGGAGTTAAACCATAATAGTGGGATAAAGTACATTCATACTCATATGATTGAGCATATAAACATTGTTATGCATTGGTATTGTACAGGAAAAGTGTATTGGCTTAGTGTGATAAAATAGTTAAAGGCTAAGGTATAGGAATATATATATATAGTTAATTGGAATAATGTGAGTATGTCTATATGTGTGTGCGGGTATGTCTAGTTATGTCTTATTGTTAGTTCCATGATGAAAATGATGAATGTTTTGATAATGACAAAGTGTTTTTGAACAAGCTACATGTGTTGATCAAGTTTCAAGCTCAACAAGCAACAACAAACATCAAATGAAGAAGAGAGAAAGCAAGCTCATGAAGACCTAAGTTTGAGTGTATTTGTATTTCTTTTATCTTTTGCCTCTCAAGCTTCATAGGTTTTTTATTTGGGTAGATTATTATAGAGGGTAGTGAATCTCATTCATAAGTCATGATTTAATCATAATTTGAGTTTTCACTTAACCTAGAATCAATAGGTGGCTTAAAGGTTTTAAAGGAAAGGTTGGATTTTAAGAAAACAAGTTTTGAACATGTGCAGTACCAACTTAATCGATTAAGTGATTAACTTAATCGAGTACTACTCGAGTACACGACTTGCTTAATCGATTAAGTACTGCTGAACTGATTTTTTAAAATACGATTTTCACTTCTCAAAATCAGTTTTCAAGTGCTACAACTTTTGGGTATTCTATATAAACCTTTTCCTATTATTTGTGATCAGTTAGAATCATTTCATACAAGTTTTACAAAGAATCAAGCCACTCTATTCTCTCTCATTTTCTAAAGATCAAAGTTCTCATATTTTCATATTCTTTGATCAAGAACCTTTGAATCTCTTATGGTGAATTGTCATAACTCTTGATTGAGATTCATAGGATTGTTTTGTGTTTTCTCTTGTGTTGTAATCTTTGCAAGAAGGCAAGCCACTACAACAAACAAGAAGTCTTGGTGTGTCGATTTTATCATCAAGCAAGTGCATTCTTATTGAAGAAGAAGAAGAAGTCTTGGTTGTGAATCAAGCAAGTGAAGTCTTGGTGTGTGGTTTATCATCAAGCAATTGAAGACTTGTTGTGTCGATTATCAACAAGGGGTAGAGGTTAGATTAGAGAGAAGATCAATAGGATTACAAGGCAAGGGTGTCGGTTATCTCTTGTAAGCTAGCAAGAAGGGAGTCTTGTGAGGCAATCACTTGTAATTTGAGAACTCTAATTCCTCATAGTGAAGAATCTCTCTTGGTTGAAGAGGGGACTGGATGTAGCTTTCAAGTGGGTGAAAGTGAACCAGGATAAATCACTGTGTCGTATCTCTAAACTCTTACTCTTTATATTCAAGTCATTTGATTGCGTTCTTGATTGAAAACCTAGAAAGATTGATTTTCATAATTGATTGAATTGAATCTTTAATTGTTCAAATTGATAAAGGGAAAATCATTTTCATAACTAGGTTAATCAATAAGAATATAGGTGTTAATCATTTCTGCTGAATCTCTGATCTTGCATGTGAATTGATTGATTTTCGTATTCGAATGAAAAATTGATTTTTCTGTTTTCTGTCATATTTAATCGATTAAGTTCAAGTTTAATCGAGTACTACTCGAGTAAATTGCAGGTTAATCGATTAAGTACTGTAGAATTTGCAAAAATCATTTGTTTTGATTGTTTCGATTTGTTTCGTTCGAAAATCTTTCAAGGTAGCTTCAACACCTATTCAACCCCCCCTTCTAGGTGTATTCCTAGGGTTCCTTTGTCTCTCCAACCACCAATTGCGGTTTCTTCACTTATTACTGTTGTTAAGTGTTTTCCTTGATTAGTTCTCAAATTACTCACCCCTTAAGTTGACCATTTTAGGTACCAGTGGAAAAGAAGTTCATTGCTCCGGCGCTGAGAAAGAGTGCTCTCATGTGATGAGAGTGCATTGATTGTTGAGACCTTGGTGGCCTCATTATGAATTGCAAACATTGTTAGGATAATGTAACGACAATGTTTTATTAATTAAAATTGTATTTAGTTTTGAATTACTCAGTTCCACTTAAAGATTTCTTCCATTTTGTAAAAAGGGACTTTATAAGAATATTTATTTTTGATTAAATGGTATATCGGTTGTGAAGAATATCCAGATATCCTTTTCTTCAGCATTTCAAAATAAGTCACAACCTTTTATAATGTAATTACAGTTTTGTTTAAATAGACTGTTCTGGACTGACAGGTGAAAATAATTAACTCGGGGAAAGTCCATATTTTAAAGTAAACTCCGCCAAAAATTTTATAAAACCCCAAGCATTTTTATATTAAATACTATAAAAAGTAATATATTTTAAAGTGTAAAAATTGAGGATGTTACAGCAGCAAATCTCCTCCACAGTCTCCACACATCGGATCCTCCGATCCACATCATACACCATATGCACGTACCTAGGGATCATCGTCCCTCCAGTCACTCCCAGTAGAATGTACGACAGGCTCGCTCCCACTCTCGTCCTCCATTGGATCCTCCTCAATCTCATCCGAGGGAGAGTGTACCCTACCACTGGGTACCGAGTCAGGTGATGGTGAAACCCTGACTGGGCTCCTCGGATCAGATAGGGAAGTCCCCTCGCGAACGACTCTCGAAGTAAAAGGGTGAGAGCGGGTAGGTCGAAAACGAAAACTATGGTAAGAGCGAGCTGGTCGCGTGGGAGGTGGTCCATGGTAAGTGTAAAACGGGGGTACATGCATAGTGTATATGATGGGAATCCTAAACCTACGAGGACGGAATCGTATCAGCGGATTCGGGTGGTAGAAGGTAATCTCTACCTCCCCCTCGAACACCGCACGATGGTCCTCATAGATCCATATGCCACTAGGAAGTGGCCGGATCTCGATGCAAGCAATGTAGCGAGACATCACCTACAAGGGCATAGGGGTAAGCAATTCTATACACATAATCGACAGAGACTAAATTATGTAATATAAGCATGTAAATATGCATCAATTAATATCAATCACATTTAACACTTAGCAGATATTGAATGCAAGTAAGATGCCCACACTTGGTTCATTTATCGCAGTTGAATTAAATGAATGGCATGATGCATGACTTTAGCTCTCAAGCCTATCTCCATCATAATACTATGTCACTCTCTGACGTCCATCCCTGACAACCCAGCACTCAACAGTGCGTTGTATTCCTAGGTATACACCTATTCGTACATTCACCTAGAATGTACACGACAAGCTTGGTATCCATGCCACCCGAGCATATCCCGTCATCAAAACGGATCGTCATCCAAACGATATATCCATATCGGCATCCACTAAGCCGACCACGTCAACAACGTGTCATCAAGCAAGCGTATTGGCACTCCCAGAGGCCCTCCACATGTTTAACAAACATGAAATACATCCTACCATCCAAACTCCAGAATGAATGCATTTTATCTTTTAGACTTAAGGGAAGTTGATTAATACTTTACAGGCCACCTAGGCTTTATTTTCTTTATCAAAAGGATCGTCACAAAACGATCTTTTTGTATTAATCAATTTCTCTAGGTCTTGATCCCTTGGACTATTATTAATAATTCCTTAGTTTATTAAGTCAGAATTGAAAATGGTGTTTTCAGGTTCTGAACCATTTACTCGAGTAAACTTCAGGACACTCGAGTGTTCCTTAACTTTTCCAAATTACTCGAGTGTTCTTAAAACTACTCGAGTGTTCATGACTTTCTGAGGATTTGGGTTTTTAATTCAACAATTTACTCGAGTAGTTCATGGGTTACTCGAGTGCTCTTGAACCTTTCCAGAATACTCGAGTGACCTTGAATGACTCGAGTGTTTGACCTAAACTTGTCCTCAGGTCATGCTCGATACTCGAGTACCAGACAAAATACTCGAATGTTCTTGTTCCTTTTACATTGTTTTGAAAGCATTTTACTCGAGTACCCTGCCTTTTACTCGAGTGTTTCGTAGCAGATAACACTGAAACTTGGTTTTAACATAACATTTTCATTTCTACTTAATTCTAGTCCATTCCAGGGATCTACAGAGTTCATACAACATAATTTGAACATGTTACAACATTCATTTCATATCAAAACACATAATTAACAGAGAATTCAATAATCATGCATTAAAACACATTATCACAACTCAATACCTCAATTTGCAGAATAAGCTCAATACTCATGAATTAAAGTTCATTTAAGCTTGCATGCATGATATATAACTTACTCAGAAAAGTTTTAGAGCATGGATTGGTCTCCAAACCAAAGTTCCTATTCAATCTAAGCCCTTAGAGCCTCTTGGTGGCTCTCTAACACAATTCTTGGAATTTAAACTCTATCTAGTGTATATAATTACTTCCCCTTACCTCTCAGATGTTTTCCAAACGAAAATTGACAAGAAAAAGGCTCCAAAATCCTCAGACCAACTTCAAATGCCACATGCAGAGCATTTTGAGTACCACACCAAAATGGAATTGGTTTGTACATGAAACAGAGAATTAAATTGGGGAAAATTAGATTTCTAAACTCTATGCAACATAATCTAACTAAGGAAACCGAAATTAAGACTCAGGGGTTCATGAGCTTACCAGAAATCAAGATCAAAGTAAGCTCCAGAAACAGTTTGGACAGCAACTAGCTCCACTTCCCTGCTCCAATTCTCTCAGCACACTAACTCAAATATCACGATTTCACTCTCTATACAAAGCTCGAGATGTAAGCTTTGTATTCGTGTATGATTTGTGTTTTGAATCAGAACAGAGAATGAGAATCGAAGGAGACGAATTCGAAACCCTAACTTCTTTAACTTCAACAAGATTAAGCAAAATTCTCTACCAAGGTTCGTTGATGAGCTTAAATAGAGCTAGAGGAAGCTCATGCACGTCGACACGAAGGCATTGAGCTGTTGATGGCGGAGTAATTGTGTCAACGGAGGGGAATCGTTGGCTGTGACTCATCAAACGCACTAACTCGTGCAGTTTGACCCAGAATACTCGAGTATTCTGAATAATACTCGAGTATTTTGCCCAAATTTTGAAAAATAATTATTTTATTTATTTTCCCTCCACAACCTTTCCTATAATTGCTTCTAGGTCCCAACCCAGGGACTAATATGCAAAATACTCATTTAATGCATTTAAATTATTTATTAAATAATTTACACACATAAGCTAGTCACATGAATACATATTTTAATCAAGGATTAATATAGAAACTATTAATTATAATTAAATTATAATTAACATTTCATTAATCGGGGATTAAAATTTTGGGGTGTTACACTACTCCCCCACTTACAAGGAATTTCGTCCCCGAAATTCAACTCATACAAACAAATCAGGATAATCCTGACGCATCTTATCCTCTAATTCCCAAGATGCTTCTATCACATCTCTACAAACCCAGACGACTTTGACCAAACCAATGTCCTTCCCTCTAAGCTGCTTGATTCTTCGATCTTCAATACGAACTGGCACAGCTTTAAAGGTTAGGTTTTTATGAATTTCTAAGTCATCAGGTTGGATGCTAAGAACAATGGTGGGGTCATGGACATATTTCTTCAATGGAGACACATGGAATACATTATGGAGGTTAGCTAATGACGGAGGCAAAGCTAATTGATAGGCTACTGGGCCGATCCTTTTGAGGATTTGGTAGGGACCAATAAACTTAGGTGATAGTTTCTGGGTTTTCAAGGCTCTACTAACACCTTTGGTTGGTACGATTCTAATGAACACATGGTCTCCTTCAGCAAACTCTAAGGGTTTTCTTCTTCTATCAGCATAGCTTTTCTGCCTACTCTGAGCTGCCCTCATCTTCTCTTGTATCATCTTGATCTGCTCCGTGGTCTCTTGCACAATATCTGGTCCAATCAGAGAACTCTCCCCCACTTGAAACCAGCATAACGTCGTCTGACACTTTCTCCCATACAAAGCTTCAAATGGTGCCATTCCAATGCTCGTGTGATAGCTGTTGTTGTAAGTGAACTCCACGAGTGGCAACATTTGCTCCCAATTCCCTTGTCCTTCCAAAGCACAGGCTCGTAGAATGTCCTCCAATGACTGAATAGTCCTTTCCGTTTGGCCATCAGTCTGAGGATGGTATGCATAACTTAGCTTCAATCTTGAACCCAAGGCTCTATGCAGATCTTCCCAAAACTTTGATGTAAACCTCGGATCGCGATCAGACACAATGCTTGATGGTACTCTGTGCAGACGAACAACTTCCTTGATGTACAACTGAGTGAGCTTTTCCAATGAGTAGCGCATATTCACGGGAATGAAATGCGCTGACTTAGTCAAACGATCCACGATCACCCAAATTGCATCATGACCAGTAGATGTCTTTGGCAATCCCGACACAAAATCCATCGAGATGCTATCCCATTTCCACAATGGGATCTCTAAAGGAAGTAACTCTCCTCCTGGCCTTTGATGTTCCACCTTGGCCTTTTGACATACCAAACAACATGCCACATATCCAGCTACATCTCTCTTCAAACCAGGCCACCAAAATAGCTTATTTAAGTCCTGGTACATTTTAGTAGCTCCCGGATGCATACTCATCTTACTCTTATGCGCTTCATCCAAAATCATCCTTCTTACTTCCAAATCATCAGGCACACAAATCCTCGTTTTAAAGCGAAGGATCCCATACTTCCCTTCTTGAAATTCCAACTCCTTACCTTTTTCCATCAACTTCCTCTTTTCCATGAGTTTCCCATCCTTGTGTTGCAATTCTCGTATCCTTTGCAGAAACTCGTTAGCAATCTGCAGCATCCCCAACTTGATACTTGTCGGCTCCACTTGCATCGTCAGACTCAAATCTCGAAATTCCTCTATCAGTGCAGCTTCTCTGACCATCGTTGCACTGATGTGCATTGCCTTTCTACTCAATGTGTCTGCCACAACGTTTGCCTTCCCAGGATGATAATGGAGCTCAAACTCATAATCCTTCAAAAACTCCATCCATCGGCGTTGCCTCATATTCAACTCTTTTTGATCAAAGAGATACTTTAAACTCTTATGGTCACTAAACACCCGGAACGTAGTGCCATAGAGATAGTGCCTCCAAATCTTTAAGGCAAACACCACAGCTGCCAACTCCAGATCGTGAGTTGGATAGTTCATCTCATGAACTTTTAGCTGTCTCGAGGCGTAGGCGACAACTTGCCCCTCTTGCATTAAAACACACCCAAGACCTTGTTTTGACGCGTCACAATACACATTGAAACTCTTCTGTGTATCGGGCAGCACCAATACAGGAGACGATGTCAGCCTTTCCTTCAACTCTTGAAAACTCCTTTCACATTTCTCATCCCACAGAAATGGTTGATCTTTCCGAGTCAACTTCGTCAGAGGCAATGCAATCTTTGAGAAACCTTCGATGAACCTTCTATAATACCCAGCCAAACCAAGAAAACTTCTCACCTCCGTGATCGACTTTGGTTGCTCCCATTGCAAAACCGAACTCACTTTCGTCGGATCAACGACTATTCCTTTGTCCGAAATCACATGCCCCAAAAACTTGACCTCCTTCAGCCAGAACTCACACTTTGTATGTTTGGCGTACAGTTGCTTCTCCTTCAGGATGCTCAACACTATCCTCAAGTGTTCAGCATGCTCCTCCGGGCTCTTGGAGTAAATGAGAATATCATCGATGAACACAACCCCGAATGAATCTAAATAAGGTCTAAAGATTCGATTCATGTAGTCCATGAAGATAGCTGGTGCATTAGTCAATCCGAATGGCATTACGACATATTCATAATGTATGTACCGAGATCGAAATGCAGTCTTAGAGATATCCTCTTCTCTAATTCTGATCTGATGGTACCCCGACCTCAAATCAATCTTGGAAAATATTGAAGCCCCACGTACTTGATCCATAAGGTCATCTATCTGTGGCAACGGATACTTGTTCTTGATGGTGACCTTATTCAGCTGCCGGTAGTCGATGCACATCCTCATGCTACCATCTTTCTTCTTGATGAACAAGACAGGAGCACCCCAAGGTGACACGCTTGGTCGAATCATCTGTTTCTGCAGCAATTCTTCAATCTGCTTCTTCATCTCTGCCACTTCCGGTGGTGCCATTCTATAAGGAGCGATAGAAATGGGACCAGCTCCCGGAACTAGGTCAATACCAAATTCAATTTCTCTTCTTGGTGGCAGACCAGGGATCGCATCCGCAAAAACCTTCGGAAAATATCTGACAATAGGAATCTCTTCCATCCTTGGACTATTCTCCTCCACCTCAGCGTTGAACAGACACACGTAGCCAGATGGTTTTGGGTCTCTATAGGTCACTAGTTTTCTATCACAATCAATGATCACTTGGTTCCGACTTAACCAGTCCATTCCCAAGATCACATCTAATTGTGCTAAGGGTAAGCAGATCAGATCTACTTTAGAGGTTTGTCCTAACACTTCTATACAACAGTTAAGACATGCTCTAGAAACAACTACAGGAGCATTTGTAGGGGTTTCTACTTGCAAAACATAAGGCATTTCAGACATCATCAAGCCTAACCGGTTTACACATTCATATGAAACGAATGAATGCGTTGCACCAGAGTCAAACAAAACATGGCAAAACTGACCATTAAGCAAGTATTTACCTTGCACCAGATGAGAAGATCGATTCGCTTCCACACCATTAAGAGTAAAAACTCTTCCTTGAGCCACGGGTCTATCAGCAGTTCCTCTGGAGTTGACCTTGGCTGGTTCCTTGCAATCTCTTGCAAAATGCCCCGGCTTTCCACAGTTAAAACAACCACTTGTTCCCCAACAAACTCGACCATAATGGTTGCGCTTGCACTTGTCGCAGAATGGAGCCTCGTTCCGATAATTTCTTCCTTCAGAACCACCAACCTTGCCCTTGCCTTTCCCTATGCGATCATATGGACCTTTGCCTCGATTGTTGAAACCCTTACGCCTTTGAGATCCGTAGCCTTGATTGTCCTTCCTCTCTGAGAATTGCATCTCCTCAGCCTTGGTGTCGTCTTCATACATCCTACACATGTCCACGAGTGCAGGAAAACTTTGAATCCGCTGGTAGCTAAAAATTGACTTCAACTTTGGCCTCAAACCTCCATCAAACTTAATGCACTTGCTCCTCTCATCTGGATTGTTCTGATAGTATGGAGAGTACTTCATCAGCTCTTCAAACTTTGCCGCGTACTCACCCACACTCATGTTACCTTGCTTCAACTGCAAGAATTCCACTTCCTTTTTCCTTCTTAGATCCTCAGGAAAATATTTCTGAAGAAATTTTTCCATGAATACTCCCCAGCTTACATCTCTTCCTTAATATTTTGTCTTTTTATTTTATTGATTTTAGGTTCCTCCCTCTCCATTGTATTTGTGGCTATTTTTCAAGTGTGTTCCAAGGCACATATTCTCTCTCTCTAAGAGCTTGAGGTAAGGGAGTGGATATAGTGAGCTTTGCCTTGTTCTAGGGAGTAGGCTCTAGTTAGTATATAATGCTTGTTAGGGTTATGTGTTAGGGGATAACATTAGATTATAAATCCCTAGGTTATTGAATATGGAATTCTAATTAATTAAATGTGCATGATGATTGGATGTTAAGACTAGGAAAAGGAAACCCAATAATATAAGAATGAATTATTTGATAAATGAAATTTGGTTAATAATTATATTGAAGTACATGAGGAATTGGGTAATGTGAAAGTGAAGTCGACATAAATGATTTTTATGATTATTGACTTATTTGTAAAGTTGTGAATTAAATGATAATTAATTACTGTAGCAAATATATGTATGTGTTGTGGAATAAATTGATATAGGATGAAAGGGAATGGAAACGATTAAGTGTGATAAATGTGCATATTTGTATCTAATTGCTCAATAAGTAAAAATGTTAAGTAGTATCAATTGTGAATAAAGATCATGGTTTATGAATTGAACTTGTGAATATAGGAAACGGAAGCAGAACAATTATGTGGAAATAAAAAGTAAAAGATGATAGATGAAAAATTAAAATGAAGGGCGAATATAAAGGTTAGGCTATAAAAGAGAACACTATTTGGTATGATTGTGATAACTGAGAAAGGAAATGAATAAGGTAATTACATGAATCATTAGTTGTGGAATGTGAGTTGTTGTAATGATTATGATATTTGATATTTGCATGAATGTCTCTTAGAAATTACCCTGTATTTTTTGGGAACTTAAAAGTATGCTGAGATGATAAAATGGAATTGATGAGAATGAGTACAAAGAGGTGGAATAAGCAAAATAAATTGTTAAAAGAATTAGAGGAAAAAGAGTGTGTGATCCAGATCTTGTAAGACGTTGTCCTTAGGAGACTGTACGCATAGATCGCGTAAGACGCACATGGTGCGCAGCTATAAGACGTTGTCCTTAGGAGACTGTACGCAGTTATGGACACACACACACACACCATATATTAATGATGTTATAATTGGATTGTGCTACTCCAGATCTTGTAAGACGTTGTCCTTAGGAGATTGTACGCATAGATCGCGTAAGACACATTGTGTGCAGCTGTAAGACGTTGTCCTTAGGAGACTGTACGCAATGATGGACGCACATTATGATTTTGGGAATCCAGGTCTTGTAAGACGTTGTCCTTAGGAGACTGTACGCATAGACCGCGTAAGACACACCTTGTGTGCAGCTGTAAGACGTTGTCCTTAGGAGACTGTACGCAATGATGGATCCCCGTGATAAATTCTAAAAAAGCTACGAAAGCTTCCAAGAGTATGGATAAAGAATGAATGGGAAATGTGTGTAAGTGTATTAGTGATTGTATGTGTTAAGTTGTTTGTGTAAGATGGTGAAAGTGATGTTTTGGCTGACCTCTGATATGAGGGGCACAAAATGAATTAAAGAACTGAGTGTTGACCTCTGATCTGAGGGACACATAATTTAAATATGGAAAAGTATAAGGGCCTCTGTTTTGAGGTGATAAATGTGTTGAATGAAAAATTTTCATTGGCCTCTGATTTGAGGTGATGTACTGAAATGAAATGAGTATGTGAAATGAATGAATTTAATAATGTGAAATGGATGTTGAAATGGAATAATGAAAATGGAAATGTGAAATAAATAATGAGTATGGAAATAATGGAGTGATTATGGTGTGCAATATGTGAATATATGTTTATTTGCTAATTGTGCTTGACCTAGTGGGTCGTTATGTCTAGTTAGAAACTGCCTTCTATTTCATGTGCAATGCTCACTCCCTTATAGTTTCAGGTACGGAGATTGAGTTGGAACAGCCCCCGGCCGAGCAGGAGTACTTTCCCTTACAGGGAGAGTAGGGTTTATGGGTTTAGAGTATATTATGAACTTAAGCCTCTTACAATATTTTGATGTAAAATTTACTACTCATATTTTAAGTGAGGCTTAGGATGTTTTATTTTGACAAAGTTATATGTGTTGGTTATGACACTCAAAACTAATATTTTTCCGCTATTACTCTGATAAATTATTGTACACTGATTTATATATGTAAATCTGAAGCCCTGCTGGCTATTGGATGTTTATTTGAAATTGATTATCACAGGTTAAAATTTTGGATTAGTCCGAAAAACAAACAAAACTCCGTCCGTTTGACGGTTGATTTTATTGAGATAAAAATGAATTTTTAAGTCCGTATATCTGATATAAGGGGAGTTAAGGGTATAAATCCTAGGTGTTACATTTATGGTATCAGAGCAGTTTCTCCTCGGCCATGGAGTTGTACAAACTCCAAATGATTACTCACCTAGCGAGTAATTGATGCTCATAGTAATATTTTAAGATTACAAGAGGATAATCATAGTACTATGTATACATTTAGTAGTTAAGTCTTACTCGTCTGTTCTCTCTGGCTAAGCAGTATGGCTGGAAGAAGGGATGGTAACGATGGTCTTGCTGCTATTCTGGAGCATCTATCTCAGATGCAGCAGCAGCAGGGGGAACATATGGCAGCTGCTGCAGCAGCAGCAGCTCTGCAACCAGCTCCAGTTGAGATTGACTGGATGTCTCGTTTCCGAAAGAATGATCCGCCTCGCTTTGAAGGTGGAAATGATCCTGATGGAGCACAGAGGTGGATACAGGAGATAGAGAAGATTCTCCGCTCTTTAAGTCCGTATATCTGATATAAGGGGAGTTAAGGGTATAAATCCTAGGTGTTACACTCCTCGGATCAGATAGGGAAGTCCCCTCGCGGACGACTCTCGAAGTAAAAGGGTGAGAGCGGGTAGGTCGAAAACGAAAACTATGGTAAGAGCGAGCTGGTCGCGTGGGAGGTGGTCCATGGTAAGTGTAAAACGGGGGTACATGCATAGTGTATATGATGGGAATCCTAAACCTACGAGGACGGAATCGTATCAGCGGATTCGGGTGGTAGAAGGTAATCTCTACCTCCCCCTCGAACACCGCACGATGGTCCTCATAGATCCATATGCCACTAGGAAGTGGCCGGATCTCGATGCAAGCAATGTAGCGAGACATCACCTACAAGGGCATAGGGGTAAGCAATTCTATACACATAATCGACAGAGACTAAATTATGCAATATAAGCATGTAAATATGCATCAATTAATATCAATCACATTTAACACTTAGAAGATATTGAATGCAAGTAAGATGCCCACACTTGGTTCATTTATCACTGTTGAATTAAATGAATGGCATGATGCATGACTTTAGCTCTCAAGCCTATCTCCATCATAATACTATGTCACTCTCTGACGTCCATCCCTGACAACCCAGCACTCAACAGTGCGTTGTATTCCTTGGTATACAACCATTCGTACATTCACCTAGAATTTTCACGACAAGCTTGGTATCCATGCCACCCGAGCATATCCCGTCATCCAAACGGATCGTCATCCAAACGATATATCCATATCGGCATCCACTAAGCCGACCACGTCAACAACGTGTCATCAAGCAAGCGTATTGGCACTCCCAGAGGCCCTCCACATGTTTAACAAACATGAAATACGTCCTACCATCCAAAATCCAGAATGAATGCATTTTATCTTTTAGACTTAAGGGAAGTTGATTAATACTTTATAGGCCACCTAGGCTTTATTTTCTTTATCAAAAGGATCGTCACCGAACGATCTTTTTGTATTAATCAATTTCTCTAGGTCTTGATCCCTTGGACTATTATTAATAATTCCTTAGTTTATTAAGTCAGAATTGAAAATGGTGTTTTCAGGTTCTGAACCATTTACTCGAGTAAATTTCAGGACACTCGAGATTTCCTTAAATTTTCCAAATTACTCGAGTGTTCTTAAAACTACTCGAGTGTTCATGACTTTCTGAGGATTTGGATTTTTAATTCAACAATTTACTCGAGTAGTTCATGGGTTACTCGAGTGTTCTTGAACCTTTCCAGAATACTCGAGTGACCTTGAATGACTCGAGTGTTTGACCTAAACTTGTCCTCAGGTCATGCTCGATACTCGAGTACCAGACAAAATACTCGAGTGTTCTTGTTCCTTTTACATTGTTTTGAAAGCATTTTACTCGAGTACCTTGACTTTTACTCGAGTGTTTCATAGCAGATAACACTGAAACTTGGTTTTAACATAACATTTTCATTTCTACTTAATTCTAGTCCATTCCAGGGATCTACAGAGTTCATACAACATAATTTGAACATGTTACAACATTCATTTCATATCAAAACACATAATTAACAGAGAATTCAATAATCATGCATTAAAACACATTATCACAACTCAATACCTCAATTTGCAGAATAAGCTCAATACTCATGAATTAAAGTTCATTTAAGCTTGCATGCATGATATATAACTTGCTCAGAAAAGTTTTAGAGCTTGGATTGGTCTCCAAACCAAAGTTCCTATTCAATCTAAGCCCTTAGAGCCTCTTGGTGGCTCTCTAACACAATTCATGGAATTTAAACTCTATCTAGTGAATATAATTACTTCCCCTTACCTCTCAGATGTTTTCCAAACGAAAATTGACAAGAAAAAGGCTCCAAAATCCTCAGACCAACTTCAAATGCCACATGCAGAGCATTTTGAGTACCACACCAAAATGGAATTGGTTTGTACATGAAACAGAGAATTAAATTGGGGAAAATTAGATTTCTAAACTCTATGCAACATAATCTAACTAAGGAAACCGAAATTGAGACTCAGGGGTTCATGAGCTTACCATAAATCAAGATCAAAGTAAGCTCCAGAAACAGTTTGGACAACAACTAGCTCCACTTCCCTGCTCCAATTCTCTCAGCACACTAACTCAAATCTCACGATTTCACTCTCTATACAAAGCTCTCTCCGATACGACAACATGATAGGAGAGATGGTCAGCATTCCAGAAGTACATCCATTACAGGACAGTAAAATAATAACTAGAGACATACAATAAAGACGTGGAACCTACTAATTCTCATGCAACACAATTACTCATGCTATGCATATGACAAACATATTCATATAGAAAACATTTATAAACAAAGCACATCATCACATTCCAAACGTAAGAAAATTCATAACCCATCACAATTCCCATCACTGCAGCCTCACAAGCCTTCAAATATTCAAGTCTTATCATCACCATCTTTCTCACTCTTTCCAACAATTATTTATACTTTCTTTCTTCTTGGAATCTTTCTCATTTTCTCATAAATTCTTTATGCTTTCTTTCTTGTAATCTTTTTATCATTATTAAATCTTATCAAACGGTTAGCATCAATGATGAGGGGGGAAAACATCATTGAGCTCACATACGTCTACATCTCCTCGGTCATCCACCCAACCTAGTCGGAAGCAAACAGGAGTACAAGACCTTTACCACGCGGGCACGACAGCTGTCACACAACAAATGGTCCCAGACCAGGAGGCCTTGCCTCAAATCATATCATATCAATTCACATATATATCAAAGCACGCTCTCAGCGGCAATCACAAATGCCCCGTTCCAGTCCCTCTCACTATTCTCGATATGCAATCAAGGGGGCGATAGTATAATTTCTAGTTCACGATGCGGAACTTACCACGGTATTAGACCCAGTCCCCACCACGTTAGTGCACCACATGTGGGATTCGTTCCACCTAGAAATATACTCTAGACTTCTTGACCTTTCACCGTCATCGTCCTCCCCTTATGCAATCTCCTCCTAAGTATCCGCAGATACCTATGGTTCCTTCCTCTCCACTACTTCGATACGACACTCATGCCTCACCGCGTATGTAAATGTCTTTTAAGTCTTTTAAAGTTTTAGATTTTTATTAAACGACTTAATCCTAACAGTCGGCTCGTCCTTGGTGCATCCCTTCAACGAAGCCCGACCACTAATCGCAATCTGTTTCCCCTAAATCTCAATGGCATCATGCCTCAATCACTTTCATCTCATCATAATGACACATTCTTTCTCATCTCATCTCATCAACTTTCACAAAGCTCATTTCCTCGTCTTTCTCAAATATCTTTTCGCAAAACTTTTTCGAAAGCTTAATTTCACCAAAACTTTTGCTTCACAAAACATTTTCAGAAACATCATTTCAAAAATCCTTTCACAAAACTTTTTCAAAAATACTGTTTCCAAAAACTTTCACAAAATATTATTTTCACAAAAGCTCTTTCAAAATCTCTTTTCAAAAACCTTTTTCAAAAATCACATTTTTGGGTGAGTGTTAATGGAGGAGCAAGCTCAACTCAACACTAAGCTTCCTCCCAAAAACGTGAACGAGGAATCACATCTCCACTTCAACCACATCTCACTTTCATAACCTCATTACTCTTTCAAATCTCAACTCCGTACATCTTTTGCAATTTACTCATCTTATTCCTTTCTCATACTTCTCAAGTCTTACTCTTTCTCATTATCACACATAATCACATTCAACTTTTCCATTTAACTTCGAGTCTTACTCTTTTTCATGATTCTTATTATCATTCATCACGCCTCTAGATTTTTCAGACAGAATATAACAATCACCAAGATATCCAGTCCATAATGAATTCAATTATGTAGCATATTTAACAAAACAAGAAAACATTTAACACATATATGCGTCACATATGATAATGCAGCATGAACGTATTACAATTACTCTAATTAGACTCGAAGTACTCAGTTTAGAACTGAGTCTACGCGTCACGATGACCTAGGCCTACTGCATCTCTCACCTCACATTCCAGCATCTGAAATCATCGCGAGTCCTTCCCAACAAGTCGGCCGTTCCGCTTCTCGACTTTTACGCACCTTGTACTAAGGGAGATGACACTAACGTTATAATTCTATCTTAAACAATCGTCCTACGCAATATCAAAACGAGTTTTCAAAAACTCTTTTTATTTCTCGTCGGAAAATCGTAAATCGTTAAAACTTTCTCAATTTATTTACCACTTAACACTTAAACTTTAAACCAACTAAATAAGTTTTTAGGATTGAAAAACAATTTAATAAAATCTGGACAGCAAGTATACCAGTGCATAAACCAATTTTTTTTTTTTTCAGAAAACCCGAAAACACTGAAAAATCAAACTTTAGTTCATATAATACTTTGTTATAAAATAATCACTTAAACGATTTATTTTTAAAAAATTAACGTTGTGAAATGAATTAAGGGCAGCAACCACTAAGTCCAAGGCTATTAAATTAAATCAAGATTAGACTATTTCAAAAACCAATTAGTTTCCAAAACCAATTACAAAATCAAACATAACACTTGGTTAATTAAATCATCTACACATATCCTAAACACATCATCAAACAATCACTTATTCAATCATTTCAAGACATCATAATCATCATGCAAGTCAAACCAAGTCATAACATCAAGCATAAAAATTCATATTCATTAAAACATGCAAATGAAATCTTAGGGTGATTAAAGGTAAAACACAAAAGGTAAAATCCAAAACTATATCAAATAAATCCATTTAATCTTCAAAATTTCCAGAACATACACATATATGACAAAGTTCATCACATAAAAATTTCAAGCCATTTAAACAACCCTAAGCTAGGTTTCAAATCAAATTTCACATGAAAACAACATGGTTCTGTTGCTGGTCAGAGACAAAAACGTTATTAGTAAAAATAGTTTCTCAGCTCGGAACTTCATAAAAATTGGTATAAATCTTCCTCATACAGTCAAGACTATCTCATAAAATTTTCAGAATATTTGGAGTTGTGCAAGTTATATTTTTCCAATTAAAATTGTCACTAAGTCCTGAAAATCTAAACCAAGTGGTTTACTGTTTTGCCTTTGGTAAAAATATCAATTCAACTCCAAATATCTTCAAATTTTACAGAGAACATCTAGAGATGTTCAGGAAGCTACCATAAAAATTTCAAACCATTTCAAGCTGCACAACACTTTGTTCAACAAATTTATTCAACTATTTCTTTTCATAAAAATCAAAGACATACCCATACATACAAATCATTTACAAAAATCAATCCATCAATTATTTTGTCTTCTAAGACCGAATTATCATATCATGAAAACAATTTTCTTTAACTCAATAAAACATGCATCAATACTCAACAACCAAGATCAAGATTTCAAGAAGAAAAATCAAACTTAACATTAAAACATACTTCTTTTTACTAGATCATTACATGCATATAAAACCGAATCAAATAAGAAAACAAAATTATTAGCACCAAAAATCTCTTTAAAACCGAATTGATCATCAAGTTTCAAAACATAATGGATTTCTTATTTTGAAATCAAGATCTTTACATGCAAGTGAGAAAAATTAAGACCAACTTGAGAAAATCACATGCATGCAAGGAAAAACATTAGATCTAGTTTGAAAATCAACATGTATCAAAGAACAACTTTAAAAATCAATTTCATTTTCAAAGACATGAACAAAACAAAATTCTTTACACAAAATATTCATAAAAACCGAATCACCCTTTAATCATTTTTTTTTGCATGTTCATTTTTGTTTTAAAACTTTAAATCTTCATTTATTAGTCTTTGAAAAATGTAGATCAACACTAAAATTCAACATGCAAGAACAATCTTTGAACAAATCAACATCTTTAAAATAAAAATATGTAGAACCAAAAAATTGAATGATAAAGAAGGAAGATCAACAAAGATCAAGTCTACTACCTAAGGAAGATGGAAAATAAGGTCAATATCAAAGCTAGCTCTCTTCCTCTCCTCTTCTCCCTCACGGTTCTCTCCCTTTCTCTCCATGGTTCTCTCTGTTTTTTTTTGTATATGTCTCAAGAGCTAATGTTGCTCTTTGAGACTAAGTGTTTGTGTTTGGAGTGGAAGTAAAATGTAGAAGTGAAGGAGGAAATGAAAGAATGAAGGAAGTGAAATGGGAAGAGGAATTGGAAGAATGGTGGAACGTATGGAATGAGTGAATGGGTGAAAGGAAGTATACTAAGAATAAGGCACAATTTCCCTTCTTGGCCTTTGACTAGTTCTACCAACATGCATCAAAGGAATGGCATCTTTGGCATTCTAGGATTACTACTAGCTACTTGGTCTCCAAGTCTTGGTTTTCTTTTCTTTTTATTTTATTTCTTTCCTAGCTTAGTCACACACACAAGTGTCACACATACACATACCCTTCACACACATGTCACTTACACACATATCACACATGTATCTCTCATGCACACCCACACCCACACACCAACCGTAGAACACCCTTTTGCACACACATGCCCTACCCTTTTTTTTTATTTCTTCTTTATTTGGTCACCAAGCAAAGCTATATGTCATGCACACATACACATACTATATCATACATATATCACACATACACACATAGGCACCCATTCAATCCTACATTTGATCACACAATAATTTCTTCTTTCCTTAAATAATCAAACATACATAATAACAATTTAAACACATTTTCTTTTTACATAATAAACTGTACTTATTGGTTGCACTTATAGCCCTTATTTCATTTTCTAAAATCATAATTTAATATATTAAAGACAATCCCAAAAGGAAAAATTTATTAAAAATCAAAAACTATTTTTCATGATTTATTCCTTTAAAATTCGTCCTTTACTGTACTGTAAAACAATTTTCGTAAACCAACCCAGAAAATAATGAAAGATAAATTTTTGAAAACTACATTTCGATACAATCGTTTTGATATAAAGATCATCAAAATCGGAGTTACGGTTAAAAAGTTATGGATTTTCTAAGTTAATCAATCTTTCAAAGTCTATAAGGAAAATTCATTTTGGCAAATCATCATCAATAAAAATCATTTCTCATTAGAAATCATTTTTACTAACTCCATAAAAATATTTGTTTATCAAAACTCCATAAAATCAATACTTTACTTTGTAATCGAAGAAAATATTCTTTGAAAACCTTTTGTAAAATCGTTTATCAAACTCTTCTTTAATAAAATTTTATTCGTCCTAATCGGAAAAACGCGGGATGTTACAAGAAGCGGAATGGCCGACTTGTTGGGAAGGACACGAGACGATTTCAGATGTTGGAATGTGAGGTGAGAGATGTAGTAGGCCTAGGTCATCGTGACGCGTAGACTCAGTTCTAAACTGAGTACATCGAGTCTAATTAGAGTAATTGTAATATGTTACATGCTGCATTATCATATATGATTCATATACGTGTTAGATGTTTCCTGTTTTGTTAAATATGTTGCACGATTGAATTTATTATGGGCTAGATGTTCTTGTGATTATTGTGTTCTGTCTGGAAAATCTAGAAGTGTGATGAATGATAATAAGAATCATGGAAAAGTTGAATGAGATTATATGTGGTAATGAGAAAGAGTAAGACTTGTGAAGTATGAGAAAGAAATAAGATGAGTAAATGTAAAAGATAAACAGAGTTGAGATTTGAAAGAGAACATGGTTGTGAAAGTGAGATGTGATTCCTCGTTCATGTTTTTGGAAAGAAGCCTAGTGTTGAGTTGAGCTTGCTCCTCCATTAGCACTTGTAAGGTCCTGTATTTTTATAAACAAAATAAATAAATGTGTTGAATAAAATAATGATTTTTCTGAAATTAAGATATTTTACTCGAGTATTGTAGAGGGTACTCGAGTATAATCACTATCTGTTTGAAAATTTGAATTTTGAGTCAAAAGACTCGAGTATGTCAGAAAAGACTCGAGTGTTCTTGAGTTTTTGAAATATACTCGAGTAGAAAGAAAAAGACTCGAGTAAATCGAGCAGTCTGGCTAAATGTATAAGTTGGTTTTATAATTAATTTCGTACCAAAACGCGGTTTCTTGACGTGACAAGCATAGAGCTGAACCTTACTTCGAGTTGAAGTACTCTTAGACTATAAATTGATGCTTGGGTGAAGCATCAACACCTCTGAAGTTCCAAAACCCGAATTTGACCAGAAATTTCCCTGTTTTACAGAGTTCACTTTGATCCCTTTGTTCTCTCTCAATCCTCACTCATTTTCCTTGAAACCTAAACACAAACTGAAGTTCTGATTCCATTCTTGAATTAGAACTCGAAATCACTTCAAATAGCCTTCTGAAGATCAGGTTCTAGGCCTACAAAGTTGGAGGTTCAAAACTGAGAAAAACAGAGTAACATTCAGTCTCAAGTATTCATCTTCATTGAAATCGTTTGGTAAATTCATGGATTCTTTTCGTGTCAAACTTGTTTCTGATTAAAGTTAGTATATCCTAGTTTCTGAAACTAACTTGTTTCATTCTTTTCATGCCAAATCCGTGGTGAAATCTGTGGCCAAAGTCAGCCTGTTCAACTCTTTTTCACCAAGTCCAGAATTTGGATTTTTGATCCAACCGATTTCTCTGTCGTTTTACTTGTTGATTAGCTTCTCTAAGGTAAGGGAGGAGTTATCTAAATACTAGAATGAGTTATTTCAAGCTGGAAATGTAGGAACCTCATATGGTTCATCAAGGGGTGAAGTTTGAATTGGGAATATGACATAGAGGTCATAAACCCAAGTTTTTATAAACCAAACATGTCTAAATGGACCTAATGATGCTCACTGGATCAATTTTCGAAGTTAAAAACAAAAGGAAATGAAAATCATATGTGAAATGGTTATTTGCTAAGTTTATGTTGATTTTGTGATTTATTGCATTTGATGTTGTTTCAATATTGATTACATGTTCTAACATGTTTATTTTATGTATCTAAGTTATTGTTTTGCATAAAAGTGGAAAGGAAAGGCTCTGAACTCGAATTGGCATTATAAAGTGCAGAAACTGGTGCTGCTGCTGCTAAAACACTCGAGTAATTGAAGAAAGACTCGAGTATTCTGGAAAATGGGAAGAACACTCGAGTATGTCTTGAAGGACTCGAGTAATTTTACATGAACACTCGAGTATGTGAAGAACTACTCGAGTAATTTAAAATAATTTTCAGAAAATCTTTACTTCTTTATGAAGTAATTAAAGATTAACTCGTCTAAACTCCTATATGCTTAAATTTTAATTTCTGCTCTTAATATCTATAGATTTAATCCCATTGGTAGATTTTATCCTGGATGAGTCCTACTGGAATTTTATTCAGTGGTTGACATATTCGGACAGGATGTCCCAATGGAGGTGCGTACACCCATTTGGTTGATTTTATTCCCACGTCCCAGTGGAAGTTTTTACCCACTTGGTTGATATTTTGGGAGTCCTAGATGGGGTCGTTGCACAAATTAATGACAACGTAATTAAATTCCTATTGTATAAAACCATCACAAAGTGGCTGGGCCGCTGATGGAATTTTTGGAAAGCACAAGCACCAGTTAATGCAAAAATGAAAAGATGGTTATAAGCAAGAAGGATTATGAATTTTGGGTCTCTATATTGGAGGCATGATATTCAAAGATATGAATTAAAAGAGAAAAAGACAATGAACAATTATGTGACATTGACATGCATGGAGATGCTCCGATTTTGATTGTGGAATCTGGTATAGGTAGAAGTATTCCGCAGCCCTGAGATAGCTGTGATGCCATAGCACGAAGATGCTGTGATGATTTGGATTCCGTAACATGAAAATGTTATGATGGCCAAATTCCCAATCAAATCGTGACGCCTGGGTTGTGAATACGCTCCGGTTTGATGAACCATAGGATTATGAATATCCCGAGCCTGAGATACTCGGATGCCGAACCGCGTAGCATGAATGGAGAGTAGGCATGCATCACGAAACTAAATGAAATATTATAAAAGACAGTTTGAGCATATACATATGCATTTATTATTGCTATCTGGAAACTTGTGCTTGTTATTTCTAGCCTCTGTTATGCTCATTTGTTATTGTGTTTAGCTATGACTCACTCCTAATCCCTTGTTGTAGGTCATGGCCAGGAATATGTTTTGCGTGGAGATGAGGCCGCTCCCTAATGGGGAGTGAAACTTCGAGGATCATCGGGCCATCTATGAGGGAGACGTGGAAGTTATTTTCCGTCACCCGAACCCATGGTCCCGAATGCGTCCGCGTAGGACGAGAATCCCAATGATGTACATTATGCACATTCCGCCCAATTTTGTGTTTCGGCATGGAACACCACCACCACCGCCAAGACGTTTTCCGAGACGCACCCTCCCACCAAGTCCATCACCCTCTGAAGAAAGAATTATTTTGGAGGTTCCTGCTCCCTCTCGTCCTTCCACTAGAGCCCGATCTCGGACTCCGGTATATGTGCCATCTGAACCGGCACATGAAGAGGAGGAGGAGGAGGAGGATCCGATAGAGGATGAGGATCCGGTGGAGGATGCTGACCCGGTGGCTGATGATGATTTCATGGACAACTCAACCGGTAGTCAGTGGGGAACTGATGATTGAGTTGAGTTGGGATGTTGGAGTGTGGATAGTGCTACTCATCAGGTTTCTCTTATCTATTTGATATTTTGAGTTCCGAACCAGTTGCTCAAGGTTATTATAAATTTTGTTGTAAGATATGTAATATAATGTAATGACCTAGAGTACTTAAGTTAAACCTAGTGGTGATAGTTTTAATGTAATGGAAATGTACTTTCCTTTTTATGAAATATAATATGAATAGTTTCTTTCATGATAATTATAATTTCCGCAAAGACTCGATAATGGATGATGACTGACTTTTAGTTTTAAAAAAAAAAAAAAATGGTCGAATTTTCTAAGAATGAATATTAAGTTTTGGAATAAAAGTTGGGTCGTCACATTTAGTGGTATCAGAGCAATGGTTCAACTCTCGGCCTTGGAGTGTGGCCTTACACACTAACCATTGCATACTCTAGAATCATGTTTGCATTTTGAGATATAGAATAGCAGAATCTAATTAAGTTTTCCCTTTTGGATTCTGTAAGATAGATGGCTGGACGTAATAACGCTAACATTGCTGAGGCTCTGACCCGTATGGCTGCGGTCCTGGAAAACTTGCAGCAAACCCGTCCTCCCAGCAATGTAACCCCTGTTGAATTTCAAGGACTAGATTCTTTCCGTAGATGTAAACCCCCTGGCTTCTCGGGTGGTCGTTGCCCTGAGCAAGCCCAGTTTTGGTTAGCTGAGATGAATAAGATTTTCCGAACGTTGACTCTCACGGAAGTTCAGAAGGTCACGTTCGCGGCCTACATGCTGAATGGGGAAGCTGCAACTTGGTGGGAGCAGACCCGCCAGTTCTTGGAGTATGATCATCGCGAGCTCTCTTGGGAAGTCTTCACGGAAAAATTCTTGGAGAGGTATTTCCCGGATGATGTTCGGATCCAAAAGGAGATGGAATTCTTAGACTTGAAGCAAGGCAGCATGACTGTCGACCAGTATGCTGAAAAGTTTGAGGAGCTGATGAAGTACTCCCCGTACTTCCAATATCATCCTGACGAATACTCGAAGTGCACCCGGTTTGAAAATGGGCTAAGGTCAGATATCAAACTAGCTGTAAGCGTGCAAAGGATTCGTCACTATCCAATCCTGATTAGTGCATGTCGCATTTTCGAGAAGAACAACTTCAAGAAGGAAGTCAGTCAAGGAAGCCATGGACCCCACCGCAATCAGCATAAGAATAACCGTGGAAATCGTGGAGGCCCATATTGGCACAAAGGAAAGGGAAGAGCACAACCTTCTGGAGCAGTTAGTCTTCCGGCTCCGGCAGAGATTTGTAGCAAGTGTCGACGCTCTCATCCTAGTCAAGAATGCTGGAGGGACAAGCCACCAGTCTGTTTCAATTGTGGAGGGACCGGACACATCGCCCGTTCGTACCAAATTAAAAATTGATTTGAGATGGAGAGATTAAATGTTCGAAAAGGATCGCGAAAACGATAGAAATATAATAAACGAGTAGCGCGGAAACGTAAAAAATTAAATATGCGGAAAGTAAAAGAGATAGGGATAGAAAAGTTTCATCGGTGAATTTTATACTGGTTCAGCCTTCCCGTCGAAAGGCCTAGTCCAGTCCCCAAGCGACCCGCCTGAGAGTTCTTATAACCAAGCAATAGAGCCGCACCCTATTAAAACCAAGAGCACCCCGCACACTACTAGGAACCTCCGTTCGCTAGGGGCCTCAATCACACAGCAGGGTTCCTCGCCCTACGAACGCCTCAACGTTCAACTATGGGATTCTCTCCCTACCACTAAGGTTGAATACAATAGATGTGAGTGATTACAATAAGTATCACGTGTTCTCAAAAACACAGATTCTACAATAAGCTCTTATGATAACGAAGAAGAAGTTTGTCTTAGAGTTTACGCAGCCAACAAGGTTTGTTCTTAAAAAAATTAGAACAATAAAAAGCAGAACACTTTGAGAAGAAGAAGAAGAGAGAACGTGAAAAATAAAATGTCTGAACGTGAAAACTAACTTTTTTGAAATGTTGGAGTGATCTTTATTTAAAAAGAAAAACATTTTAGAATCAAAAACGATTTTGAATTAATAAAACAAAATCAAAAAGGAATAAACAAAGATTTGAAATAAGTTTTAAAATCAAAATAGAATCAAAACGATTTTCGAAATAAAATAAAGATTTGATTCTTAAAACCAAAAAGGAAATAATTCAAAATTAAAATCATTTTCGAATTTTATAAAATATATCAGAATCTTTTATATAAAAACAAATCAGGAAATAATAAAAAAGATTCTGACACGTTTTTCAGTAAAACATGAAGTAATCGATTACTTTAAGGAATAATCGATTATTTCTACAAAAATAGAAATTCTTAAATACATTTGAAAAACATGTAATCGATTAGGCTAAGAATAGTTAATCGATTACATCACTCCTGTTCATTGTATGATGCAACTTATGATAATCGATTACACTGAGGAGTTAATTGATTATTAAGCCTCTGGTTTGCATATGATGCAACATCATGCAATCGATTACTTCAAGACTTGTAATCGATTACTAAGCCTCTGAAAAAATATGATGCAACAAATATAATCGATTACTTGACTGTTGTAATTGATTACTTTCATAAGAAAGTAACTGATTAACAAAATTCAGTTAATCGATTACAGCTTCTCTGATTTTTCTATGATGCAACAGAGTTAATCGATTACTGCAAGAGATAATCGATTACTCTCTTTTGCATTCATATGAATATGCAGAGTTTTGTAACATCAACTATTTTTACTCCGATGAAATGCAGAAAAACATTTTATATGCAGAAAATACGTTTTTCTTCTTCTCTTCAAAAATAAAAACTTTGTTGGCTTTGAAACTTCTAAGTAAACAAAAACTTCATTACCTTACATTTGATCTAAGGAGAAGGTTTCTATTCTTAGGCTTGCTTGAGTCTTCAATCTTGACGCTTGCACTTGTGAGCTTGAACTTGAGTTGACTTGTTATCATCAAAACATATATTTGAATTAAACTTGAAGTCCATGGAGAGTTTGAAGCATGCCTTCCAACCAGCTTGACTTCCAACAAAAACAACTGACTTTTATTTATTAATGTTGCAAAAATGAGGCCAAATTTTTGGGAAATTTTTTTTTTTTGTTTTTTTTCTTTGTAAAACATTGTTGAAGGGTTTGAAAGCGTTCTTGAAAAGTTATTAATGTCCTTCAACCTTCTCTTTCGAAAACCGAGTTGTTACTTAAAACCAAAACTCATTAACCTTGTTTTCCGAAAACATTTTATCAAGAAAATAGTTTGATTCCAACTTAAGTAATTCCATTCGTTTTTTTTTTCAAAAGGAGTTAAACATGTTTCATAAAAAGTGTCCTTACATTCCCTAAAAGTCGGGCATGCTTCAAAATAATTGAAGTACAGCAATAGCTCATCACTTAGGTAATCCTGAATACAAAATACGAACAACAACTCATTCTAATTCCACTACTGGCTCCCTTTTCCTATCAAAGATGATCGGATCCAGCTTCCTTTTCTTCTTTGATGGTGCCTTTGTACCGGAGGTTGATGCGACCTCACTTGTTGACTCTAATTCAGAATTTGGTTTAAGCTCCACTCCGAACAGCTTCACAGGGTTCTCCTTCTTTGTATCCCGAGATGGTGGTTCAGAATTATGTCCCACAAAGGATACGCTTCCTAAACACGAACTCGTTGTCTTTCCTCCTAGCTTATGCTCCGGGTCTGCGATTACCAACTGCGTATGTCCAGTCCATACCCATTCGTAATGTGAAGCTTTCCATCCATTCCCTTCACGAAGCCACGTAGAGATTTCCAAGCGACGATCCATCTGCCCGTTGGGATATCAGCAACACCGATGTACCAACGAACAGGAGAGAGTAAGCGATCCGGACGGCGTAGTGTCGACGATGTGGAATTACGGTAGGCAAGATATAGGACACACACACAACATATAACACACATACAGGATAACAAACAAGCAAACTATCATCATCAATACACCTCAGAATTCCATCTTATTATCATTTCCTTCATACCTCTCCACCTTATTTCTAATCCCTCTCATGTAACTTGATATCCTTTCCACCTTTCCATTCTCAATCTCTTTCTCATTCTTTATACTTCCTGAACTCTTATCCTTACAATTATGAATCTTTTCTTATAATGTTTTATCGAATTATACACATCGATGATCGGGGGGTTATAGTATTATCGAGGTACGCGTTTCTTTCGTTGTTAGCACTCACGTTTCAAGTCTACATCTCCTCGGTCACCCATCCAACCTAGTCGGAAGCAAACAGGAGTACATGACCTTTACCGTGCGGGCACGACAGCTGTCTCACAACAAATGGTCCCAGACCAGGAGGACTCTGCCTCAATCAATAATATCAATTCATAAACATTCACGGCACACTGTCTCATAGTGGCAATCAAGATGCCCCACTCCAGTCCCTCTCACTGTTCTAGATTTGCAATCTAGGGGGCAACAATATTGTTCTAGTGCGCATGCAGAACTTACCACGGCATTGGACCCAGTCCCTACCACGTTCGTACGCCACTTATGGGATTCGTTCTACCTACAACAATACTCTAGACTTCTTGACGTTTCACCGTCATCGTCCTCCCCTAATGCAATCTTCTCCTAAGTATCCGCAGATACTTATGGTATCTTCCTCTCCACTACTTCGGGTTACTCTCATTCCTCACCACGTTCGCTGTTAATGTCTTTTAAAGTCTTTTATCTTTTTCATTAACCTAAGGATCGGCTCACCCTTCGTGCATCCCTTCAGTGAGTCCCGACCACTAACTTTGCACTTTCCTTTCCTCATTAAATCTCGCATGGCTCAGAGCTGGGACTACTTCCTTAGCTTTACATCTCACTTCACAAACTTTCTTTCCAGTTACATCATTATTTCTCAAATCTTCCTTTTACCATCCTTCTATAAAATCTTTGATTTCACCACTTTCTAAAAACCTTATTTCTCAAACTTTCTGCAAACACTCTTTCCAAAAACCTTTTCAAAACTTTATTTTCACCAACATTCACAAAAGCATTATTTTCACAGACTTTTCTCAAAGAGATCATTTCATAAAACTTTCTCAAAAATATTGTTCCAGAAATATCCTTTCATAAAACCTTTTCAAAAAGATCGTTTCATAAAATAAAAAGAATGCTTTGAAAATATTGTTTCACGAGCTTCTTCAAAAATCCGATCTCAAAAACCATTTCAAATATTTGTTTCATAAACCCTTTTCCGAAAATATCTTTATAAAAATTTCTTTTCACAAATCCTTTCGAAAATTCCTTTTTCAAAAATCCTTTTTCAAAAACACATTTTTGCTGAGCGCTAGTGGACGAGCAAGCTCAACTCAACACCAATTCCCAGTCTAAAACCAAAAACAAAGGAGCCCAGCTCCACTCAATCCGCCTCTTGTTCCAACAATCCACATCACTCTCCCCAGCTCTGGCTCGATCTCAACATTATTCTCAACTTCTTTTCCCAATCAACTCTTATCTCTCTTCCACTTAATCTCTTATTCTTTTCTTATTATGCCATTACTTTCAATTCCATTACTTTCTCGACTCTTTCATTCCACTTTCTTTTTCTTATTCAGGACGTAACAGACGTCCATCAGCCGTTTACTCCTCATAATCCACAGCAATAGCATCATCAGACATAATCCAATAGATAAGTAAATAAATAAATCAAAGCATGCTATCAACACCCAATATCACACAATAACATTGTGGTCTTCGTCACCTTCGTATAAGTGGCCACACACAAACAATTGCCATTATACTACTGACTCAGAACCACTAAGTTCCGATCTTTGAGATGATACGGAACGTCCTAATAAATCACCTAGCTACCACGGTGTCTTAGGAAAGCTTCTCTCTCACCTGAGGTCCAGCGATTTAAGGCGTGCTCTCCTCAAATCTGTGTGCTGCCAACTGTCCCAACCTCTTTTCTATATCATTCCTCGTATTACATGAAACACTTAACGTTATTGACTTATATGAGAAAATCTTTTCTTAACTAGATACGTGTCTTTTCTTTGTTGGAGTAAACTTTGAAAATATAACCAAAATCAATTATTACTTGAAAACTTGGCTTTAAATCATATGAAAACATTTTTAAACGTGAAAAGCACGTCCAAGTAATTCTGGACAGCAAAAACAGTTTTACAAAATTACTTGAATAAAACTTCCGAAAATATTATAAAAATACTCTTGGTTTTAAATAATGCTTTCATTAAAAATTAACACTTGAACAGCCATGAACACATCATAACATCCAAACAAATCACACCACATACAACCACAAACAACACTTAGGCATGCAAGCATTCAAACGTAATCAAATTTCAAACCAACACATCAATATTTATTTTCCTTACTTTAGACAATTTATATCCTTCAAAATCATCATACACATTCCATTTCATGCAACTAAACTCCCTAGACCTATTTAAACTACTTAACCGAATAAGATTAAAGAAAATAGATCAAACATCACAATCTAAATTACATGAATCAACTTGGTTTATTTTAGGCATTTAAATTCCATTTTCTTTTAATCTCAACCGAATACACATAAACACACACTCACACATACATGCATTCAAACACAACACTCTCCTAAGATTAACTTAATTTATTTATTTCCTTTATCTTTAAATAAAGAACCGATTAGAAAATAAATGTTCACAACATAAGTTCAAGCAATTCATTTTAACACAATTCCTTAAAACATACTTATTTCTTCTAAGTCATTTCATTGAAAAGGAATTCTAGTCTAGCTAACATATATAGACCGAATATCATCATGATAGAGCAAAGTCAAATATTCATCATTCATCCACAAAGAGCATGGATCAATGCAAAGATCATCTTTCAAAAACTTGTTTCCTTGTTTTCTTTATAAAAACCGTGATTTTCACAAGAAATTTAGCAAATAAAAATTCAATTTCTTAACACAATAAAATCAAGAATTATATCAAAGTCTTTATCCTCTAAGAGAACTCATGCATGTACCTAAAAATCTCTAGGTGGAACAATTTTCAACATGCATGCAAGTAAAATGATAACCTAGCATGGTTTCCTATTCTCCCTAGACTTGACCGTATGATGACATGCAAGAAGGAAAAGTCTTATAATTTTATTTTCACATGCAATTATCTAAATTCATAGATCATGTCATGCAAGACTAAAAAGCATCATTTTATTTTTCAAACTACCAACCGAATCATCACACACACACAAAAGAATCTTGATTCAAACTCTTTTCATACTAACAATTATTTTTAAAACTTGCTAGGCTTATTTTCTTATGAAAACCGTGACATGCATACAAGGAATCAAGAATTTACACTCAATTTAGACATACAAGATTTAAGCTTCATGTTTTCTCAAAACTCATCCATAGATCAAGACATGCAAAAGAAGATCAAAGTAAATATATAAGCTTAAACTCAAATCTCCAAGAAAATCGTGAAAAATAGGTTAGAAAATTAATTTTTTCTAAACATAGAAGTAGCATGAAATCACTTAGATCAAATTAAAAGCATGAGACCTAAGTTTTCTACTCATGGCCGAATCATCTAGTTTTTGATTTGGTAATTTACGAGATCATTTAGTCCTAGAAATCCAAGATCAAGACATAAAGAGGGCATGCAAGGGAAAATAAGAACTATAAGGCCACAAAATCAACATGAAAAATAAGATCAACACAAGACATGAATTTTTGGCACAACTTTAAACAAAACCGTGATGAAGAAAATTTACAAGTAAGAGATCAAAGCTTTTCAACATCAACATTCAAGATCAAAGCACAAAAATAACATGCATGACACTTAGATCTCAATATCACTCAAAAATAATTAAATGCATCACAAAAATTAAATAGAGTCCATTAAAAGTCCTTTACAACATAAAAATCACTTAATCAAACTCTCTCTACCTTAATTCCTAACTTAAATCTTCAAATCTCCTCTTCTCCTCCTCTTGGGTTTGCCTCGGTCTCTTTCTTCTTCTAGGTTTGATAGGGTTTTCTCCTTGATCTTTGAAGAAGAAGGTGGTTGAGAAAGAAATCAAGAGGCATTATGTTAAAGGGTTTTGATTTTTCACTCCTTCTCTCCTCTCCTTCCTCACGGCCTCACTCTCTTTCTCTCTATGTCTCAAGAGTTTGAAAATTCTCTTGAGAGTAAGTGTGTTGGTGTGTGTTATAGAATGAAGAAAATGGATCCTATCCAACACTCACCCACACGGTTTTAAGGGCAAAGGCAAGGGTGGGTAATTTTCCACTTCTATCCTCGGTTCAAGGCATTGGTTCATGGGCAATTCGGTCCAGCCACAAAGTTGCATGGGAGGGGTCATGTCGTGGGGGACATGGTGGAATAAAAGTCTTCACTAGGTTTCATGAGTCACACCTCCTAATCTCTTCCTATTTTCTTATTCAAACTTCACTTTCTTAAGGCTTAAGAAGATGCACTCTTCTTGGTCTTGGCCGAACCACACACACACATACACATTCACATGCAAATTTCTTTTCATGTTTATCATGATAACACATAGCATGAACTCATGGGATAATGCACACACTCAACACATTCATGAGCATGCATACAATTAACATTTTGATGGCATCTTGTTCATACGACACACATATATCATACATATAGATACATACATTCATGCATCACACATCACTCATATATATTTATTCACATACATTTGCACATACATTATATTCTTTTCCATAATTAAATACTCATATTATCCTAGGCATACTTATACATACCAAAACCGTATATACACGCACACACCTAGGAAATAATTCTTGTTTATCATAAAGGAACTCATACAAAAATCACAAACATTTTTATAAAAAAATCAAGCATATAGATTTTTCCAAAACTAAATTTCTAAATTTTGGGACATTACTTCGGAAAATCATTTCTTTAAAATCCTTTATTATTTTGAAAACGTATATTTAAGAAAATCATTTAAGAAAATACCCTTTCAAAACACTTTTCTCAAAAATAATCTCTTTAGTGTTTTAAATTAATACGAGGAATTTGCGGGATGTTACAAATGGTGAATGACATGATAAATGAAATCCAATGATTAGACATACAAAATAAAATCCGAGATGGGATTCGGGGTAGAATGCTAATTTTGATGACACGATGTTAATTTTAAGAAGGTATGGGTGAAATAATAATTTTGGAACATAATGGGTAAAATGATAATTTTTGCTACCAAGGGGAAAATTGTAATTTTTTTTAGATGAGTAATAGATCGTTTGGGATCTGAGTAGTAAATTAGTAATTTTGGTGTCTAGGGATAATGGTAATTTATGGGCAAAGGTAAAGCAATAATTTTGGAATTTGAGGGATATAATGGTAATTTTAGTGACTAAGGGCAAAACAATAATTTTGATGGTATGGTAAAATAATAACCTAAGAAAGTTTAGGAATATAATGACTAGTTTCGTAATTTTATGAAAAAGTCAGGTTATAATGATATTTACATGCTAGTTTTGGATTGGACTTTAGGGATGATGTGGTTGACATGAGGCTGGCATGTGTGTTGACTTGGATGACAGGTGACAGAGTTTGAGTGGGTGGAGTTGGGCTGACGTGGTGGTGAGATCGAGTACAACACCGATGCATGACAGTGCATGAGAGTCTGGCCATGGCACATGAGGGATGGGGATGTCAACGAGACTTCGTTCGTATCCCAAAGTTTTGGGACCTTCTGAACACTTCTATCGAAGTTGGTTTTTCAAGGATTAAAAAAAAAAATCAAACTCATGAAAGCAAACTAGATTCTAGCAAAGTAACATGCTACCAGATGAAAATGCTCATATATGGAAATGTTTGACCAATGTTTATAAAAAATGCTTCAGCTAAATCACAATTTTAAACAAATAGGACGTTTTTTTAATGAAAATGTGGTGGTCAAAAGCAAAATTGTGGTTGGGTGGAATGGATAGTGCCAAGACTGTATGCAAGTGGGGTGGGAGTAAATGAAGATTCAGGTTGAACGTGGGGCAATAATAAAATTTCATGAATAAACACTAGAAGGCCGCATTGAATATCCCCAAAATAAGAGAATTAAAGAATTTTCTTGAACTATAAAATAAAAATGGTTCATCTTAATACATGCAATGCAATATTAAGATTAACAATATATTTTTTTTAATAAAAAATGACATTTATAAATGCCTCACAAACTTAGATTCAAACTATTATAACAAATTGTACCCCTATCATATTTTGGAATAATTTCAAGAATCCAAATGTAAGAGTTTTGAAAGGAGAAATTCTGAAATAGGTTTCATGGTAAATTCTGTTCACATACGGAATGTGCTACTTGCACCCAAGACAAATTTTTGGTTGACCTTTCAACATGATTATTTTTCTTTTCGGATTAGTTATCTTAAATTTTTTCCTTGTCAAAAAAGTCATTTAAACATATCTTGGGTGCGAGCAACACTTTTTGAGTGCAAATAGAATTTCCTTATTACCTATATTCAGTTCCCTCGTACTTGTGAACTTTAACTGATGCAAATTTAGGTGCGACATTTATCTTCAACCCAAAACAAAGGGATCCAAAAATAACAACTTTTTAAATATTTTTTAATTCTATTTGATCTCTTCATGTGATTAATGTAACATCCTAAATTTTATTCTAAGTGTAATTAGAATGAAAAACAACTTAAAATAATTAAGAATTATGTTTAGAGTAATCAGGATGTTGGATTAGGATTAGGTTTAGGGCTATGATGTAACACCCCAAATTTTTAATCCTAGATTAATAAGAGTTAATTATAAATTTTATTTATAATTAATTGTTATTATAATAATCTTTGATTAAGATTAGGTATTTAGTATGCGAATAGGTGGAAAATAATCCCGTAGTTATTTTCTATGCAAAAATTAGAATTTTGCATGTTAGTCCCTGCTGTAGGACCTAAGAGCAATATTAGAAAGATTTTGGAGGGAAAAAGGAATAAAATTATTATTTTTCAAAATTGAGTCGAAAGACTCGAGTCTTTCTGGAAAGACTCGAGTATTCTTTGTAGTGTTGCTCGAGTTAGTGCGTTTGATGAGTCATCAACCCACTAACTCCAGATTTCGACACGAAATCGTTTCCTTAACACCTCAGGGACCTCGTGTCGACTTGCATGCACTCAGGAATCCCTTATTTAAGGCCATCAACACGGAGATTGGATCCTTTGTTGATTCAATTGCATGTTTAGGGTTCCGAATTCGTATGCCTTAATTCTCCTTCGATTTTGAGTGTTAGGCTAAGAGGGATACACCATTACAAAGCTTACATACTGAGCTTTGTAAAGAAACAAAAATTGTGAGCTAAGAGTTTGTGTACTAAGAGAATCGAAGCTCGAAAGTTGAAGTCATTTTCTGGAAAACTGTTGGAATAATTGGTGGTATTGGCTAAAGTCACCCAAGAGGGGGGGGGGGGTGAATTGGGTGTTTATAAAAACTTTGAAATTCAATCGCAACAGGCGTTCTTAAGAAGATTAACAGAGATTAAATGAGCGGAAGACTTAAAGAACGAATGAAAAACGATTTTAAGAGAATCAAAACACAATATTTATTATTAATAGGTAAAACTTATTACTCGCGAGATTGAAGAGATAAACCACTAAAACGCAATACTCGCGCTAATAGATTAAAAATGTGAAAATAGTTTTTATCCGCGAAAAATATAATCAACATAAAAATAAACATGCGGAAATAAAAGAGATAAGGGATAGAGAAAATTGCACCGGGGATTTTTATCCTGGTTCGGCAAACAACGCCTACATCCAGTCCTCAAGCGACCCACATGAGCTTTTCACTAAGCCAAGACGCAACGCGTCCCCAAGTACATCCAGATCGCCCCGCAAGCTACTAGGAATCCCACCGTTCGCCAGGGACCTCGAACAAAATAGCCTAACTACTAGGAATCCCACCGTTCGAATAGAGCTACCCAATACAACATGGTTAACTCACCCTATGAACGCGACACATGTTCAATCCTAAGGGAAAACACTCCTTAATATCTAAGGTTGTCTCACCCCTTACAATCAAAAGGATTTGCACGAAGAAAATGTGTGCAACTAACAATAAAGCTCTCTAGATAGAGCAGATACTACAATAGAGTCCTATGACAAATGATAACCTTAAGAAAAACTCAATATCAAACCAATATGATGATGATGATAATTTTCTTCTCAAAAGAATTTTTGCCAAGAAGAGAGAAGGAGAAGAAGAGAAAAAACTAGTGAATGTCTGTGATGGTGTATTTTTAAAAAGTAGAAGAAGCTGTTGCAAATCAGAATCGTGATCATCCAGCACAGGAAATAAATCATTCTGGGAATCAGATTGATTTCAGCACATTTTTCAAAATTTTGAATTGAGTAATCGATTACTTTGGTCAGACTAATCGATTACTTGCTCTCAGGTTTTTCATAAAAGTCGCAGCATTAAAAGGTAATCGATTAGTAGCTTCAAGTAATCGATTACTGTCACTTAAATGACCAGTTCAAGGAAGTAATCCATTACAAGAACCTAATTAATCCATTACTTACTCTCTGGTTACAAGTTGCATCAAGTAATAGATTATTCCAGAAGGGGTAATCGATTACTCCACATTAAAAGCAGATTTTCATGAAAATTTGTAACCAAAGGTTTTAGCAAAACATTTTCATAAAGATTATCCTGGAGCAAAGGTTAAAAAATACTTCTTCTAGATTTTTCAAGAGCAAAAAATATGTCATCATCATAATGTTATAATTAAGTGCTTTATAGATTACTATTTGCCTTACAAAGAGTTCTAAGCCTAAAAGACTAGGTCTTCAATCAGGCAAACAATCTTCGCATTCTTCAAAGTACCTGAACCTGTTCAAAACATATATTGAGTTGTGTTGTGTCATCATCAAAACATCATAAAGGGAAACCATGAGTTTCAACACTCCCCCTTTTTGATGATGACAAACACTACCTACAAAACAAAGGTTAGTACACGATATATAAAAAATAAGACATTCAGCTCTTTAACTCATAAGAGCACAACTCCACACAAGGATCACAAAATCACTGAATCATAACTCAAACTCAGAAATCTAGCTCATAACTACCCCTGAATTCATGAATAATCATGAACCTGTTCAACTTGTTCCTGTTAACCTGTTTTGCTCATACTTTTCTCATGAGACATATTTCTTCGCATATTTCTCCCCCTTTTGACATCATCAAAAAGGTGAGATATCTAGAAAAGAACAAATGGATATCACATGACACAATAGATGTAACACTCCTTGTATATCATCTTACTTTATAAGAAAAGTAAGAAGTTTATGAAAACTTGGACTTGTTATCGTTGGAAAAAGATATGAAAATAATAATTTTCCCTTCCCTTGAAAATTCCTTTTCACAAACACTTGATTAGTAATGAGGTTAACTAACAAAATCAGAGTTTGCGGAAACATAGTAAAATCATTATATTATACCTCCAAAATATATCAAGTGTAACAAGTCCATTAATACCAAAGAAGTATAATTATGAAACTGAATTCCTCTTATGATACCTTTTTCCAAAATATGTATCATATAAATTCTATTACAAATAGAAATGTTATAGAGCTGGTCACTGGTCCTTTGTCCAAACATCCTTCTGGTCGGATCCTCGATATCTGCACAACGGGTTCCCAACCCACACTTTCTACACTCTGCATGCACCTAAGAGACATCTCCCTTTACAGATTCTTGTGCAAGCTAGATGCACGATCAACACCTAATAAGGGCATGCGGGTTAGCTATACATATTCGCATAATCAAATGAGAATAAAACTAACATCCACAAGTTAACATGTAGCAATTCATGATGCATAATCATATGAGCACACCCAGTTAATCATAATAATTCTTTCAATGCAGGTGGCATGATGCATGATTTCCTTCCACAACTGAGGCCTCTAAAAGTCCATCTTGGACGTCCATCCAATACACCGTTGTGTTCCCGGAACACTGACATTCGTTCCCAGAACGTAATGCCGAACCATACTTGGATAATACGCATCACTCCCAGAGTGTGCACCACGTTCCCAGAACGCATAAAAACCAGGTCCCGGACACTGGCCACATATCTATAATGTGTCCTCAAGTAGGTTGCATATCAATGTGTTCCCAGAACACTAACATACGTTCCCAGAACGTATAAAACCAGGTCCCAGACACTGGCCACATATCTATAATGTGTCATCAAGTAGGTTATAATTTGGTACTCCCGGAGTACCCTCCTCATATTCCCAGAGTATGATAAACGTTCCTACCAACCAAACTTCCATTCTATATGAATGCACAATCATCAAGGTTGGTTTTTATGTTTAATTCCATTATTAAACCAATGTGTTCCCAGAACACTAACATACGTTCCCAGAACGTATCTCAAACCACACTTGGAATATAATCAAGCACCACTCCCAGAGTGTGCATCACGTTCCCAGAACGTGTCCAAGAAACCATGTCCCAGACAATGGCCACATTCCCAGAATGTGTCATCAAGTTGGTTGCATCAGTTTAGTACTCCTAAAGTACAGGGTCAAGTACCCGAACATCACAAACCATCCTTGCCAACCTATTTCATTACCTTTTTCTATGCATGCATTGCATACATAATGACTAAGGTTGGTCTTTCCATTAATTACTGTGATTTAGAAATATTCCAATTTCTCTTTTGAATGATTTATTTGAGGTATAGTCTTTGACACAAAATTTTCCTTTGAATTATCCCAAAACATGCCCTTAAACTTAGATTGGGTAAAACAAAGTCAATGGTATTCAAAAACTTAACTTTTTATTTTTCAGATTCAGGTACTAACCGGTTACAGTTCCAGGCTAACCGGTTAGAATTACAGACCTGAACTGTTTACCATTGTAATTCAGAAAACCCTTTTTGTTAAATTCCCTACCAAATCCATAAACCAGTTTAACAATGTTTATACCTCAAAACCAATGTTTATATCATTCAAAAGTCTAAATCACATTTCATTGTCCAATGAGCATAATTTCCTCTTGAAACTATCTCATTACCTTAAGGTATTAACTCTCAATTTTCAATCTGAATTATTACAATAAAATCAACTTATTTTCAGATTGTTTTCCATGAAATTAAGGCCTAGATTTGAGTAGGATTTATAAGACCAAAATGCTGATTTTATAAACTTATTTTCCTTTGCATTTTAACAGGGTCTAACCGGTTACGAATATCGAGTAACCGGTTAGATTATGCAGTCTGATACTAAAACATGAGTTTTAACAAACCATTCTCTTCACTACTCAAATCTAACCAAATTTCAACCTTTAATAGAGTACATATACCTTAAATAAGTGTGTTTAAACACAGAAACATATCTATCTTGCATGCATTCAATTTGGATACACCAATTGCACATAATTGCACATATTTCACAACTTAATGCATCAATTCACATAATATTCAATTAAGTCATGAAATCAACATCAACATAGCTTGCATGCATCCAGATAACATTGCTCAAAACAACAATTGAGCTCAAATTGGCCTCCATGCCATCTAACCATTTCAACTTATGCCCTTTGAGTCTCTTGGTGACTCATCCTATATTCTACCACAATTTAATCTCATTCTAGCAAATAGTAAGCTTCCCCCTTACCTCTAAATTGTGCTTGATCCAAAACATTGCAGAGAGAAAGGCTCCAACACAGATTTCCATTAAATCCACTCCATGCTGATAGAGTTGGACAGGGTACCAAAACCAGGGTAATTGACATGCAAAACCCAATTAAGAATTGGGGAAAATAGTTAAATTGAGTTCTCTGCAACACGCACTAGAGGTAGGAATAGATTTGAAACCAAAAGGGTTCCTGTGCTTACCAAAATCGAGCTTCAAAGTCAGCTCCAGAAACCAGAAGCTGAGGTTTGACAGCATCAACACCTCACTTGGCAAGCTTCGTTCTCTTGATTCAGGGACTCTCAACTCACAAATTTTATATCAATACAAAGCCCTTGATTCAAGCTTTGTAATGGTGTATCACTCATGTTCTAACTCTCAGAAACGAAGGAGAATCGCACCACACGAATCAAAAACCCTAAAACAGAGCTTCAGCATCTCAGGAGCAAAAATGGGTTTCAATTCATCAACACAAGGCTATATATAGCAAAATCAGAGCTCCATGCATGTTGACACGTCTTTCCCCACCAAGAGAAGGATGAATTCGTGGCAATTTTCTGGGTTTTGGCTTGATTACTCATCAAACACACTAATCCCAATTTCTGAGTTCATCGTGTAACCGGTTACACAGCCCTTCTAACCGGTTACATACTGATAAAATTCAAAAATTAATAATTTAATTACTCTTTCTTCAAAAACCTTTTTAATATTGCAATTAGGTCCCAACCCAAGGACTAAATTACAATATTCACATTTTTGTACAAAATAACCATATAAAAATATATCTCATATTTTTATATAATAAAAACACATAATGTACAAAAACTAAAACCTTCAAAATCAATTATAAAATAATTGTTATAATTAATTTCTTGGTTATTTGGGAAACGAAAATTAGGGGTGTTACACTAGATAGATAGAAAACCAAATAACGTGCAATTGTCATGATAAGATAAACCGAAATATCCAAAACATGTTAGAGAAAATCCAAAATCGAAATCCAGAAACAGTTAAACATAATAAACAAAAGTACTAGGGGTTACGATAGAAAATACTAAAAATAATCCAGATAGCAAGTAATAATAATATGATCAAAGAGTGGAGCCACAAGCTAAGGGTCACTAGAATAGTGGTCAATTCTGATGCCTCAAAAGATAGATGTCTTGCTGCATCGCCTCCATGTCAACATGCATCTGTTCCATACCGAAGGTGAGCTAAGCAAGAGAGGAATCCACTGAACGCATATGGTCATCAGAACGCCTCATATACCCTCTAACATCATCCATGAAGAGCTGCATGTACGGAGGTATATGATCAGGAGGATAAATAGCTTGTAGCGGTGTGAAGTCAGGATCATGAGCTGGTGTATCATCATGATGTTGCTGCTGCTGCTGTTCTTCCTCATCATCGGGGTTATAATTGTGATTAGACTTGCGCTCCCGTCGATGAGTCTTTGGAATCCAACCTCGATCTTCCATGTTTACCCATCCCATGTTTCCCAAGAAGTTGGTATCCATGCGCATATCAGCGTTAGGAGCAGTCCTAGCTTCACCATTCAGAGGGATCCGAAAACGTCTGAGGATGTTGGTGATTAAGGTTGCATATGGAAGTTTGGATGTCTTCAGCTTCATATCCTTATCAATCGATCGACGAACTTTGCCAGCAGTCTCAATCATATGGTTCAAGACAAACCAACCCCAATTGATGGGTTTGTCGTGAAACCAAGCCCACAAGATGATATAATTCGAATCCAGCAGCCTGAAATAGTTACCTTGCCTCGGAATTAGACAACGATTCAGGATGAAATGCAGCACCCGATACTCAAGCTTCAGATTACCCGAAGTCAAGACCTTTCCAGAAGGAAGTCGATCATCTAAAAATTCTTCTTTAGCCGCTTTCTTATCATACTCGTCTCCCCAAAGACTATCTGAGCTAGAGCCAGTATACATGATTCCATCCATGGGCAAGTGAGTGATGTTTATCCATGTGCTCAAACTAATCTTTATGCTTTTCCCCTTAACTTCATAATATAGAACCTTTTTATCAGATTTCCAAATGAGATTGGTGTAGAAGACCCTGACCAAGTCTTCATAAAAATCGCCTCCAATAGTGCTAAATTCAAATAAACCCTTTTCTTTTGGTAGCACTACTGCAGGAAGGTTGCAATCTTTGCCGTCAAAGGTTTCAGCATCTAACAATCTTGGAGAGATCACAGAGCATGCTGCAAAGTATTTTTCATAGTCCATAATCTGAGTCGGATTCGAGAACCAACGATTCAACTTCTCTAGAGCAATGGGTTGATGAACTGGAGGAGGTGGAGCAGAAGTACCGGTGTCACTTTGTCTAGGTCTCGATGGCCTAGCAGCACGACTGGACGAAGGTTGAGCTCGACTCTGAACAACTGGAGGAGATGGCTCATCATCATCGGATTCATCAATAATAGCTCTTCTTTTTGTACGACGAGTCGACATGATCACACAAACTCAGATAATCTCAAACAAAAGAAGATTCAAAACCAGCCAAGCTACTCAACTTAATGTTGCACAGACAAACCAGCAAATACAGATTCTTCAGCACAAAACCCAGAATATAACGAGAATGACAACTACTCAATGCTGCTATATCAAATTTTGAAATTCATCATAGTGGCAGCATACGATATCTATGAGCACAGAGACACTGAAGAAGACAATGCACTAAACCGAAAAACCTGAATCGGAGAGGAACTTAACCGCTTAGCAGAAGCAGAAAACACTGACCCAATACACTGAACCGTGAGGAGAGGACCATAATGCAAATGAACCGAAGCTGAACCAGAATCCTTGTTGAACCAAACAGAACCGAGATGGCAACCAGGGGGTACTGAACCGATTTCTTCACTGAACCAGATGAACCGGAGAGATGAGAGACACTGAACCAAGAACCTTTGCATGAACCGGTTTGAGTACATGAGAACTCCACGAACCAGTGAACCAATGACTTGATAAGAAGGAGGTTATGAAGGTTTTAACAATGGTGGTTTTAATGGTGGTTGGTGGAAGAGAGGAGAGAGAAACCGAATGGGAGAGGAGAAGAGAGAGAGGTTCGGTTTTTGAGGGAAGGAGGAAGAAGGAGAAGGTTTAAGAGAGAGGGAGTAACAATGAGTGATAATGGTAAAGGTTTTATGTAAGGGCTATGGAGGTGGTTGATGGTGGAAGAAAAAGTAGAAGATGAAAGAAGAAGAAGAAGTATTGTGGAAGGAGAGAAGAGAGAGGCGTGATTTTTGTTTGGAAGGAGAGACAGAGAGTATGTGCGGATATGTGGCTAGGGTTTGAAGTCAAGGAGAGGTCCACATAGTCAAACCGGGTCAAGGCCCATTGGTCCACACGAATTCTTCTCTTTTCCCTTTTTTTTCAGAACTGTAGCTGGTAATCGATTACTAGCAGAGGTTTAATCGATTACTACCTCATTTAATCGATTAGTTACGTGCTTTTAATCGATTATGCCTCCTCTGCTGAGATCCTGATGCAACTTCTCTAATCGATTACTGATCTGGCTTTAATCGATTATTTTCTGGCATTTAATCGATTACTTCTGTCCCTTTAATCGATTACTTCGCTTCTTATGGATTGCATGATGCTGCAGATTTAATTGGTTAAACTGAACTTTCTAATCGATTACTTTGCCATAACTGATCAGAACTGCTGCACAAAAACATTGCGTAATCGATTACTGTTGCAGAGTAATCGATTACTGTTGCTTAGCCAGCAAGTGTACTGGGTCAACGAGTAATATAGTCTATGGAAGACCGAATATCGTCCCATAGGGAGTTGTGTTTTTAGTATATTTTCACCTTAATGTAATCATAAATAAATCCTACAACTAAAAACTTGTTTAAATTAAAATTCAGATTTGAAACTATTAATTAACTAAACTAATTAATTGCTGAAATTAAATAGAAATTTGAGAACTATGGGGGAAAGTGGTTAGGAACGTTGGTTGCATTGTAGGTTTCACTTATTCAACTATAATTTAGATTTTCCTTTAATTCATGGACAATTCCTCTCAAATAGCAATAATTAGATCTCTCTAACATTACCCTTTATTCTCTAAATACTTAATCCTTGATCTCTCAACAAATTACAATATTAGAAAATAACATAAGGGAATTACCAAATCATATAATCATTCAATCATATCTCTATAACTAAACTGATTATACCGTTAATTGCAAGGCCTATTCAAAATTCCTAACTTTCATTAAGAATTAAGAGATCCAAAACATAAAGTGATCAGTTTTACGTATGCAATAAAAACACAATTAACGCATGAATTAAAAACAGGAAAACACTAAATCATAAATTGAAATAAGCTACGCCATACAAATTCACCGTGTTCCTAACACGAGGGTTTTATTTACACATAGAAATAAGAAGAATGAAAGACATAATAGGGAAATTCATAGACAAATTACCCCAAATTCTTCAATCTCCACTTGCTTCAAAGTATTGGTAATCTCCCTCTTCAATTCTAATTTCTGTTTTCTCTTCTAGTTGGCTGCCTAACCTAATTCTAAATCACTAATTTATATTTACAAAATAACACTAAGTAGAATCCCAATCAATTTAGGAAGTTTTGGCCCAATTGGGCCTGTTCTGGTGCACGCGCGCCTCAGGCGCACGCGGTCTCGTGCCCCAGGCGCGCAAGTCTGTTGCTGGTCTTTTTCTTCAGTTGGCGCGCCCCAGGCGCACCCGTCCACGCGCCCCAGGCGCGCGGGACCTGTTTCGGCTCCGTTTTTCTCCGTTCTTTTTCCTACTTCAAGGTCTTTACGAGCTCTTTCCAATTCCATAACTAATTTTTGCATTTGAGCTCCAAAATAACCTGAAACAATGAACAAACGATCAAAAAGTTCAAGGGAAACTACAACTACTAAAATTCCTACAAACTAATAAAAAGATCCTAAGTTTGCTATGAAAACAAGCCAAATCAAAGTAAAAGAGGGTAAAATGAAGTCCAAAAGATATATATATCAGACCCAAATCATTCCCCCAAACTTAGCATTTTGCATGTCCCAGGCAAAAGTAAAATAAAATTCTAAATAAAAGACAAACTCCCTAAGTCAACATATATACACCTCATCTAAGACTACGACTCATGACTCCAACGCATATTATCACAAACTATTTACACAATTACAAACCAGTTAGAGTAACAAACCCAATCAGAACTCATGACTAGTGGACACTCTCAACCTCTCACATGTTCCTCTCAAAAGTGTATAAGGGTAATATTTCAATTAAGAACACAAGTTCAACAATGACAAAGTGCTACCATATGCTTTACCATAGACCAACATCTTCACCGAAATTATTAATTGCACACAAAAATCAAAAGGTCTTAATATTGGTTGTAATGGGGCCTGGCTGAAGTGTTAGGTGGGATAAAAGAAAGAAGGAATAATGAATTAAGGGCTAAATGTAAAAAAAAACAAAATCCCCTAGAAATCATGAATGAGCACTAAGTTTATTTCATTAAACACAACTCAATCACAACTTTATTCTTCTTCACTTTTCAATTTAATTCCTCTACTCTCTTCCTTTCCACTTTTATTCAATTTATTTTTATTTTTATTTTTATTTTTTTATTATTTTTTTATTGGAAGAGAAGTAGGCACAAAACACTTTTCAATTTTTCTTTTCTTTTGCATCACATTCCACTTAATTGCTCATCCAAAATTCCCAAGGTACTCACAATAAAACCAATGCAATAATTACAGGGTACCAAAGAAAAATCATCTATCATTATAAGGCTCAAAGTGGGCAACTAAGGGAACAATTTAGAATGCAACAATCTGAAGGCCTCAAAAACACACCTAGGTGCCTTAATCATTTTCATGCATGCAATCAATCATCAATTTTGAAATGGTCACCGGTCAAGTTCTAGAACACAATTATCAAAGAGAACATACTCATGAACGAATTTGGGTCTCAAATCAGAATATTTCAAATATAATTCATACCCCTCAATATAAGGCTCAAAACCTCACTGGGCTAAAGTCAGTTCACTAATCACAAGTTCTGAAAGCATTTGTCAAAATAACTAGTTCACAATTATATTTACAGCTCAATCAAATAAAGTCGAAAATCAATGAGTCTAAGTCCTAAACTAAGTATGTACATGCATCAAAAGAGAAAAAGTCCTAAATCTAGAATAATCACCTACTTTCACTAGAGACACAAACTCAACACCAAATATGGGGAAACAATTCAAGTTGGAAAAATCAATTTTTATTTTGTATCCTCCCCCAAACTTAGAGGTTGGCTTGTCCTCAAGCAAATTACTCTTCCTAAAAACTACAAAATAAAAATGAAAAACCTATACTAAAAAAAAACTAACCAAAAATGACAAGGATAAAGATTAAGAATACTACATATCACATCCACATAAATAGCACTAAACACAAGTGAGATGTTGCTCCCCCAAACTTAATACCTGCAATGGTTAGCACAAGTGCAACAAAGCACCACTAATGGTAGGAGACAACATTCAGACCTGCACAAAACTCAGCAATACAGATGCAACAAGATAATAATCGAAATAAATATCCATGCATTAAAAATAAATTAAATCCTAAAAAAAAATAAATTAGTATCACAAGTACAGAGCGGGGGCAGGGAAAATACATCAGATATAGCAAAATAAGAACAACCCCAAACTAATCCTCATCCATCCCCCTAGCATCAGGCTCAGGCACATCCACCGGATAATCCAACAAACTCTTCTCATAGTCAGAATAAGGGCGCAGCTCCACAGAGTAACCATGATCAGCACTCCAGGCCCTCAGAATATCATCCCGGACCTCGTCCCTGTGTAACTGGACACGTTGGAACTTAGCCTGCTGCCGTAAATACCGCCCTTGCAGTGCCTGCTCCCTCATCATAGACTGCATCATAACCCTTAGGTCCTCCACACCATCCGACGACTGTGTCGGTTGGCGAGAACATCCTGCTCTATCCTGGACTGGTGGCTGGGGGTCAAGAATAATCGGTGGGTGTCTATCCTCTCTAGCTGTCTTAATAGCAAGTAAAACATAATTATCCCAGACAGCTTTAGTCAACATGGTGGCCCTCTTAATCTCAGTCATCTCATCACTCCCAGGCACTACCCCCATAGCAAAACACAATTGGTGTATCACCCAAGGGAATCCCACATATCCCTTATCAATCAAAGCAGTGACGCCGCATCAACAACAATACAAGACTTAAGGGCATACACTAATCGGCAAATAGATGGGGAAATCTCAGTGTCATGGGAATGAGGGTACAAGTTGTGCATAATGAACCGGACCCAAAACCATACAGCTCCCTGCATATTCCTTTGAGACACATGTTTTGGCCTTTGATTAATGTTAAAATTCCAAGTTTTTCCAGCCAAAAACAAGTGTTTCTGAAGCATATCCAGAGGATACATACCCTCATCCTCATAGCTCTCAGTGTTGAACAAAGCGGGGGCCATATTAGGCGAGTAGCTAGGAAGGTGTAGGACACGTGCTATAGTAGCAGCATCATAAGGCACTTCCTTGCCCCTCACATAAGCGACCCTCCTATGCTCAACTGTACCATGCAACTGCTCCTCCTTCTTCTCTAATTGAGCACGCCACCAAGCATGCGAATAAAACTCCCACACCAACTTCTGACTCAAATACTCAGGTGGACCCCTAACCCATGATTCCCATTTTTTCACATTAATAACCTCCATCACCTCCTCCACACCTCTAAGTCCTACCACTGGCTGACCGAAAACAGCCTCATCAAGGACCATACCAATTTCCGGCTGCACCTTCCGCTTAACCATCTTCCCATCATAAAACTCGAAGACTTTCGGATGCTCAAAAGTCGTCCCAACCTCTCCACTAGTGTCCACCATAGGCCTCTTTCCTCTTCTCAACATGTTTATGTTCAAAAAATGCAAATGGCAATATATCGAACACTTGGTAGGCAGCACAAAACATTCAAAATTTTAAAGAGAGAACTCAATCCTAACCTTCCAAATCCAAATAAATCAGACCAGATAAGGATAGAGAAGAGATTCTTACCTTAAAACAATGAAAAAATCGTGCTCCCTTGCCCTCTTTTTTGAAAAACCGAATTGAGAAGAGAAGAGAGGGGAATGGGGTTTTGGAAAAATTTTGATGAAAAGGGAGAGAGATTGATGATGTGAATGATAATTAATGGAAGAGTGAATGAATAATTTTATGAAATTTGGGTGGATTTGATGGAATTATTGAATTGGGGGTGAAATTGGGGTTAGGGTTCTAAGTGTTCTTATTTGGGGATGGAAGGAAGTGGGGAGAAATGGTTGAACTCCCCCCAGGCGTGCTGGCCAAATGGCCTCAGTACGCACGCGCCCCAGGCCATGCGCCCCAGGTGCGCCTGGTCTGTACAGGACTATTTTTTTTAATAAAAAAAATGTAGACATAAAAAAATAAATAAAAAAAACTACCTAAACTATCCTAAACTAAAAAAAATCACCTATCCTAAAGGACCTATCCTAAGGGAAAATTACTTAAAATTGGGTTGCCTCCCAAAAAGCGCTTGTTTAATGTCACGAGCCTGACTCATTGCCCCTAGAAGGGGCTTAAGGGCAATCGGTTTCAGAAGGGTGCACAAGCTCTAAATCATTAAATTTTTCATTACAACTTGAAACACAATTTATTTGGGTGAAGCAATCCGCCGTGCATGGTGGTTTTTCAAAAATGTTTATCACTGCTTGCTCACCATTAACACGGAGAATAACTTCTCCTCTAGGAACATCTATAATTACCCCTGCTGTGGCCAAGAAAGGCCTTCCAAAAATTAGAGGAATGTTATCATGCTCTTTTATGTCAAGCACCATGAAATCGAGGGGTAATATAAAATCTTTCACTTTCACCAAGATATCTTCCACCACTCCATAAGGACGGAGGGCGGTGTTATCAGCTAGTTGTAACAGAATCGGGGTCGGCTTAATCTCTACTATCCCTAACTTATTAAAAAGTGACAAAGGCATGATATTAACACTGGCACCAAGGTCACAGAGGGCCTTACCTGTTAATCCTTACCGATGCTTATAGGTAGATTGAAGCTTCCTGGATCCTTCAACTTCGATGGCAGATTGGATTTTATGATTTTGCTACACTTCTCAGCAATTGGAAATGTCTCTCCAGTGAGCATCCCCTTCTTCTTGGTCAGAAGATCCTTCATAAACCTCGCATACAGAGGCATTTGTTCAAGAGCCTCTGCAAACGGGATATTAATATGGATCTTTCTGATCATATCCAGAAATTTCTGAAAGTGCCTCTTATCTTCATCTTTCTTCAACCTTTGAGGAAAAGGCACCCACAAAGGCAAAGGAATTGGCCTAGGCTGAACCGGTATGTGATCCGCAGGTGGACCCTGTGTACTCGATGCTCCTAATTCACCTTCCTTCTTCTTTGATGTTGCATCACCCTTAGGCTCCTTCTCTTTGCTTGAATTTTCATTGGTGGCACTCCCCTTGGTAGTTGGTTCATCATATGTTGTGCCACTTCGGAGTGTCACCTTCATGCACTTCTCCTTGGGATTAGCTATAGTGTCACTAGGAAAAGTTCCCACTGACCTCTCAGAGATCTGCTTGGCAAGCTGACCCACTTGCACCTCCAAATTACGAATGCTAGCACCCTGATTGGCAAATTGGGCTCTAGTCTCCTCAATGAAAGATTGGGTGGAGTTGGTCAACTTATCATGTGCTACCTCCCATGAAGGCTTCTGCTGCTGTTGTGCCTGATTCAATGCTGGGCTGTGCCATGAGAAATTTGGGTAATTGCGATATGCTGGATTGTAGGTGTTGGAGTACATGTTGTTTCTATTTCCTCCACCACCCACATACTTTGCTTGTTCTTCAATAGTCGCTGCTTTTCCCATCTCATTGGCACAGTCTCCATTCCTATGGTTCCCATTGCAAAAGTCATAAACCAGTGTGCTACCCACTGCTCCCAACTGATTCTGCCCCATCTGCTTCACTAATGCTGTGATCTGATCATGCATCTCCTTATTCTGTTGAATGAGAGTCTGCATCTGGGTAGTACTCAGTTCTGGATTCTTCAAGATAGTCTTGTCAGCAAGGGCTTGACTACTATTGTAGGCCATAGTCTCAATTATTTCTTTTGCCTCTTCCACAGTCTTCTTAATCAAGGACCCTCCAGCTGCTGCATCAATCATGAATTTGTTTGTGCTCCTCAACCCATCATAGAATAGTTGGATTTGCATCCAATCTGGTATAGCATGTGTCGGGCACTTCTTCAACAGTTGGTTATATCTCTCCCTTGCATCATGCAACAACTCCCCCTCTGCTTGAACAAAAGAGTTAACATCTTGGCGGAGCTTGGCTTGCTTTCCACCTGGGAGAAACTGAGCCATGAATTTTTTGACTAGAATATCCCAACTGGAAAGGCTTCCAGGAGGCTGATTCCTCATCCAAGTAAAGGCCTTGTCCCTCAAAGATAGAGGAAGCATACGCATACGAATCGCCTCATTTGATGCACCTTCTATCTTGAAAAAGTCCAACATCTGAAGGAAATTGGCTATGTGCTCAGTAGGATCTTGATTAGGTGCACCTGAGAATTGATCCTGTTTGATGAGATGAATATATTGAGGATCAATCTCAAATGCAGCTGCTGAAATTGCTGGCCGGACTACACTGGATGTGCAGACATCTGGATCCACTGTGGTATAATCAGCCAAAGTCTTCCTTGTGGGTTGGGGTGTTGCACCGGAACCACCAGAACCATGTGATTCAGCCATCTGTCTTGCTTGCTTTGCTTGCTTTTTCAACCGTTTCACACTAAGCTCCAATTCGGGATCAAGTTGCACAAGGCCTTGATTACCTACAGAGCGCAAACGCATAAAAACGGTTAAGCAGCACCTGTTAAATTAAATTAATTAAAAACAGAAAAATAAAAATAAAAATAGAATTTACTAATAACTACACTAAGTACCAAAAATAAACTAAAGAAAACTACTCCCCCGCAACGGCGCCAAAAACTTGTTGCTTAGCGAGCAAGTGTACAGGGTCAACGAGTAATATAGTCTATGGAAGACCGAATATCGTCCCACAGGGAGTTGTGCTTTTAGTATATTTTCACCTTAATGTAATTATAAATAAATCCTACAACTAAAAACTTGTTTAAATTAAAATTCAGATTTGAAACTATTAATTAACTAAACTAATTAATTGCTGAAATTAAATAGAAATTTGAGAACTATGGGGGAAAGTGGTTAGGAACGTTGGTTGCATTGTAGGTTTCACTTATTCAACTATAATTTAGATTTTCCTTTAATTCATGGACAATTCCTCTCAAATAGCAATAATTAGATCTCTCTAACATTACCCTTTATTCTCTAAATACTTAATCCTTGATCTCTCAACAAATTACAATATTAGAAAATAACATAAGGGAATTACCAAATCATATAATCATTCAATCATATCTCTATAACTAAACTGATTATACCGTTAATTGCAAGGCCTATTCAAAATTCCTAACTTTCATTAAGAATTAAGAGATCCAAAACATAAAGTGATCAGTTTTACGTATGCAATAAAAACACAATTAACGCATGAATTAAAAACAGGAAAACACTAAATCATAAATTGAAATAAGCTACGCCATACAAATTCACCGTGTTCCTAACACGAGGGTTTTATTTACACATAGAAATAAGAAGAATGAAAGACATAATAGGGAAATTCATAGACAAATTACCCCAAATTCTTCAATCTCCACTTCCTTCAAAGTATTGGTAATCTCCCTCTTCAATTCTAATTTCTGTTTTCTCTTCTAGTTGGCTGCCTAACCTAATTCTAAATCACTAATTTATATTTACAAAATAACACTAAGTAGAATCCCAATCAATTTATGAAGTTTTGGCCCAATTGGGCCTGTTCTGGTGCACGCGCGCCCCAGGCGCACGCGGCTCTGCTGTTGGTCTTTTTCTTCAGTTGGCACGCCCCAGGCGCACCCGTCCACGCGCCCCAGTCGCGCGGGACCTGTTTCGACTCCGTTTTTCTCCGTTCTTTTTCCTACTTCATGGTCTTTACGAGCTCTTTCCAATTCCATAATTAATTTTTGCATTTGAGCTCCAAAATCACCTGAAACAATGAACAAACGATCAAAAAGTTCAAGGGAAACTACAACTACTAAAATTCCTAAAAACTAATAAAAAGATCCTAAGTTTGCTGTGAAAACAAGACAAATCAAAGTAAAAGAGGGTAAAATGAAATCCAAAAGATATATATATCAGACCCCAAATCAATTACTTCTGCATAATTTTCCAGAATTCCTCTTTCAATGCATAACCAACCTTCATTGCATTCAACGACTCGATTTTCTGATGCTAGGGAAAATGAGTGACATTAGCTTGTGGTCAACTTACCTTTAGGGAACCTATTTCCTGCAAAATAGATAGTTCTGGATATTTCCAACGCTCAAATTAGATAATTTATCACAATAAACAGTAAGAGCTATTGAAGTAGATGATATGAACATTAGGGATAGGATACAAGATCATATACTTTGTTATAACTATGAGTTATATCAAGTTCAATCATAATATGCATTTAGATGCCAACTTAATAAATTCAAGTTCGCACTAAGTAACACATTATGAGTGAGGTGCTCCACTTTTCCAAGGTATGAGTATCATGTGTCAAGAGAAAAAAAATTTGTCACACATGATTTGTTTTCAACTTTAATATAACTTGGAATAGTCAAAGTATGCCCTTGAATAATCATGGTTATAATAAGAACATGACTTGTTTACCTCAAAATTTTTATGCCATGGAGATTTTGTCTTTGACCAATGCTTCCTTTTCTCAAACCTTGTGTGCCATGAAGATTTTGTCTTAGACCGTTGATTTCTTTTTCTCATTTTTCATCAAGGTGAATTTTTCATTTCTTTCAGTGAAAGCTTTGGTTCTTGTTGATGCTATCTTATTTTGGTCACTCCATCTATCTTTAGATATCCACCGAGTCATTTTGAAGTAATTCTCTCTTTGATTTACTCTTGGTTTTTCCTTGGGCAAAATATTTTCTACATTCCTGTTACAAGTAGAAACTCTTGGTACCCATCTCATTTTGGGTCCAGGGGAATTAGACTTGGATTCCTTAGAAGTTATTGGAACCCATTTGATTTTATTTCTCATGTGATAATTTTTCTTATAAAAGCATAAATGAGAAATGTGACCCGAACGTCCACAATAATAATAAATAATGGGTTTGGGAGATGCTTTGAATTTTCTAAAATCATTTTTTTAAAGAATAGACTTATGATCCTTGTATTCAGAATCACATTTGGCAACCACTTTACTTGACTTTTGAATTTCCACATTCTTAACAGAATTGTCAAATAAAGAGTTGAAGCAAATGGATTTTGAGATACACTGAGAATCACAAGAAGCAACCTCAACTGATTTTTCAATAAAATTGCAATTTTCAATATTTGTAGAGGTGCTATTTTAAAAAAAAAATCTTTTTCAAATCATCTCTCAAATCATTATGAGTAGTATGAGGATTTTGGGAATGAGAATCAATTAAAGTTACCTCGTGAGGAGTGTATGAGTATGGTGCACTTTTGTTGTCTACAGACTCCTCATCTGAAGAACTTGATTCCAAGTGAGCTTCCAAGAATGCTTCAAATAACTTTTCTAAATCGTCATCTTCATTTGACGAATTGCTCCTCATGCTATTTGTGTCATCATTCAAAACTTCATCATGGGAGATGGTCAATTCATCCTTTGAACTTGTCTCTAACTGAGTTTCCAGGTTATACGTGTGAACACTTACACTTTCTAAAAGACTATCAGTAGCAAAGCATGTGTGTAAAGTATCCCAAATACATTTAGCATTAACACAATCCTTGATCATAGCATATGCATCATCGTTTAAGACATTTCTTAAAATCTGCATAGCTTGAATATTCAAGGCAAAACATTTGTTTGTCAAATTCCTTTAAAACATTTTTTGGGTTTAAATCAAAACCATTTTGCACAATAAACCACAAACGATAATTAATTGATTGCAGATAAAACTTCATTCTAGCACTCCAATACGCATAATTTTCTCCATTGAAAATTGGTGCATCATTGAATGAACAACCCTCCATTTAAAATCAAAAACAAATATCCCAATAAGCCAAACAACAAAAGATCTTTAACTCAAGCGATTAAGCTTGTTACCAGAGCACGAAGCTCTGATACCAATTGTTGGAATAATTGGTGGTATTGGCTAAAGTCACCCAAGAGGGGGGGGGGGTGAATTGGGTGTTTATAAAAACTTTGAAATTCAATCGCAACTGACGTTCTTAAGAAGATTAACAGAGATTAAACGAGCGGAAGACTTAAAGAACGAATGAAAAACGATTTTAAGAGAATCAAAACACAATATTTATTATTAATAGGTAAAACTTATTACTCGCGAGATTGAAGAGATAAACCACTAAAACGCAATACTCGCGCTAATAGATTAAAAATGTGAAAATAGTTTTTATCCTCGAAAAATATAATCAACATAAAAATAAACATGCGGAAATAAAAGAGATAAAGGATAGAGAAAATTGTACCGGGGATTTTTATCCTGGTTCGGCAAACAACGCCTACATCTAGTCCTCAAGCGACCCACTTGAGCTTTTCACTAAGCCAAGACGCAACGCGTCCCCAAGTACATCCAAAGCGCCCCGCAAGCTACTAGGAATCCCACCGTTCGCCAGGGACCTCGAACAAAATAGCCTAACTACTAGGAATCCCACCGTTCGTATAGCGCTACCCATTACAACAGGGTTAACTCACCCTATGAATGCGACATACGTTCAATCCTAAGGGAAAACACTCCTTAATATCTAAGGTTGTCACATCCCTTAAAATCAAAAGGATTTGCACGAAGAGAATGTGTGCAACTAACAATAAAGCTCTCTAGATAGAGCAGATACTACAATAGAGTCCTATGACAAATGATAACCTTAAGCAAACTCAATATCAAACCAATATGATGATGATGATGATGATGATGATTTTCTTCTCAAAAGAATTTTTTCCAAGAAGAGAGAAGGAGAAGAGAAAAAACTAGTGAATGTGTATGATGGTGTATTTTTAAAAAGTAGAAGAAGCTGCTGCAAATCAAAATCGTGATCATCCAGAAAAGGAAATAAATCATTCTAGGAATCAGATTGATTTCAGCACGTTTTTCAAAATTTTGAATTGAGTAATCGATTACTTTGGTCAGACTAATCGATTACTTGCTCTCAGGTTTTTCATAAAGTTGTAGCATTAAAAGGTAATCGATTAGTAGCTTCAAGTAATCGATTACTGTCACTTAAATGACCAGTTCAAGGAAGTAATCCATTACAAGAACCTAATTAATCCATTACTTACTCTCTGGTTACAAGTTGCATCAAGTAATCGATTATTCCAGAAGGGGTAATCGATTACTCCACATTAAAAACAGATTTTCATGAAAATTTGTAACCAAAGGTTTTAGCAAAACATTTTCATAAAGATTTTCCTGGAGCAGAGGTTAAAAAATACTTCTTCTAGATTTTTCAAGAGCAAAAAATATATCATCATCATAAGGTTATAATTAAGTGCTTTATAGATTACTATTTGCCTTGCAAAGAGTTCTAAGCCTAAAAGACTAGGTCTTCATTCAGGCAAACAATCTTCGCATTCTTCAAAGTACCTGAACCTGTTCAAAACATATATTGAGTTGTGTTGTGTCATCATCAAAACATCATAAAGGGAAACCATGAGTTTCAAGAAAAACAGTTCGTGAAGCTTACTTTGGTCACTGATTTTGGTAAGCTCTTGAACTCTTGAGACTTCAATTTCGTTTCATTCTCTTATGCATGTGGCAGAGAACAAATTCTATTCATTTTCCCCAATTATTTTGCATGATTTGATGATCAAAATCCTTGGTTTTGTGACCCTACTCAAAATTGTGTTGCTGTCTAATGGTTTTTGAGGAAACTAGCTTGGAGGTTGAATCTTTGTCAAATCTCAGTTCCTACACAACTTAGAGGTAAGGGTGAAGCTATACATTCACTAGAATAAGGTTTAATTGCATGATTTTGTGTAGAAAGCCACCATGAGGCTTCAAGGGCTTTGGTTGAAATAGATTTTTGGCTTGGAGGCCAATTTGTGTTATGTAACTTGATGGAACATGTTTTATATGTTGCATGTGTGCTGTATGCAAGTTATTTTCATGCCAAATATGCTTAGTTTTGAATTTGGTATGTGGAGTTGTTAAAAATAAGTTTTTATGCATAATTGATGTTTGGTTATGATTCACTGTAATTTGATGTAATCTCTGCATTGGAACATGTTTATTTAACATAAAAGCAACTCTGTTGATCATTGGTTTTGGTGAAAATTTGTTAGAATTGAAAATGGTATGTTAAAACCAGTTTTGAGTGTTTACTGTCAGATAGGACTCGAGTCTTTGGCTCAAGACTCAAGTGTTTCGTGGTGCACCAGTGCATTTGGTAGCACCAACACTCGAGTATTTTAGCCGAGACTCGAGTATTATCTGATGCATCTGGTAGAAATACTGATGATCCACTCGATTCGTGCATGAATCACTCGAGTCTTCTGGGTTGACTAACCACTCGAGTAATTCATGAACTACTCGAGTATTTCTGGAAAAATCTGTAATGTGACTTTTCTAAAGATTAAGATCTACTCGAGTCTTTTGGAAAGATACTCGAGTCTTTTTGGTCAGATTGTTGAAAATGCCATTTTCAATTTAGCTAAGTTATTTGCATCAAAAGTAAACTTAAGAAAGTATGTTCCAAAAGATGAATTATACCAATAGACTACATCAATTACATTGAAGTTCATAAATGAAATTATTCCATGTTGTATAAGTTAAGATTAAATGGATAATCTTGAACGGAATATGTCATTGCATACATGCATGGAGAAAAGTGATGATGTTATCGTTTTGTCATGTTCAAGGAACATGAGGAGGGCCTTTGGGAGTGCCAAAGGTTACTGCTTGCTCGACCCCACATCAAGGTTGACGGTGTGGTTATGAATTGCACTAAAGTGATAGTTTTACGTTTTGGCGACGTGACAATCATCAGACATGGTGACGTTGTTTATCACTTTGGAATTGTGAGTAATGAAGTGATAGTTTACGTTTTGGCGACGTGACGATTACCAGATGTGGTGACGTTGTTTATCACTTTCGAGCAAGTACGCCATATGTTTGATAACATATTATTTGCATTCTGGGAATACATCGAAGTTATGGAAGGACGTCCATTTGAGTGATTAGTTGGAGAATCACAGGAATGTGAG